>JANXHW010000002.1:106763190-109498190 GCA_026170595.1 Plestiodon gilberti rubricaudatus
TGCACCAGTGTAACAGTAGATCCACCGGTGTAAATGCACTTATGCCAGTTTAACTTGCTGTACACCGACAAACACAGGACGGACACCAGTGTAACCCCCCTCGGAGGCTGTGCATGCGCAGTTCGGACACAGGACAAATGCCAGCCCAACTCTGCCGGTGCAGGGGGCATTCCAGGGGAATTTGGATGCCCCCAGAATGCCCCCTGCACAGGTGGAGTTGCACTGGCATCTGTCCTGTGTCCGAACTGCGCATGCGTGGTGTCCAAGGGGGGTTACACCGGTGTCCGTCCTCCATTCGTCAGTGTACGGCAACTTACACTGGCATAAGTGTACTTACACCAGTGGATCTACTGTTACACCGGTGCAAGAGTTACACAGGATTGGGCTGCCAAGCATTTGCTATTCCACATGCTCCAGTAACTCGTACCCATCTCCTCAGGCATACAAAAATAATCATGTGACTTAAACAGTTCATCACAAGGAGGACATGTAAAAGTGTAACTCATGGCTTAAAAAATTATTCATCCAAAAACGTTTTTCCCAGTCGCTTAACTTTGGAAAGTCGGTTTCAAATTAACACCAGCCTCAAGGGCAGCTAGGCCATAATGCACTAGGTATGTAGTTGAAAATAATACACAACAATAAAACTCAACAGGGCAATGGGGGGGGGGGAATCAGTGGTTACATGTAGGTCATAATTAACAATTATTTGCGAACCTTTGAGCTATTCTAGGCTCGTCATCTGGCAAAGGCTTTCAGAGCAAAATTTAAATAAAGTAGATGTTGTGGTTCCACATGTTGGTTTTATGTGCTATGTAATAAGGTCTTTCTGAGGGAAAGACTACTTGAGCAAGTCTGTTAATTAACGTTAACCAGGGTCATTTTCACAACTAGTCTTTATGTCTCATATACACCTTATACACATAGCCTGAAGGTAATTTTATACAATATATTGAATAAATGTGCCCCAGCATGCCTTGCGCTATGACAGCCAGGTGCTAAAAAACGTGTTTTGTTTTGTTTTGTTTTTTTAAGTCATAGCCCCCAAAATGTCTGGATTTCAGACATTTCCCAAAAATGTCTGGATTTCAGGTAATCAACCTGTACATTCTGATAATCTAAGTCATGGATTCTCAACCAGTGGTACTAGTAACACCAGTGGTACTTCAGTCATCTCTTGGTGGTCATCTCTTGGTGGTCATCTCAGTCATCTCTTGGTGGTACTCAGACCACCGGAACCCCGCGCCGATCTGAGGCTTCCGGTGGCGCGTTTTCACTCCCGAGAGGCTCCTGCCTTTGGCTGAACCTCTCGGGAATGCCAAGAAGGGACCTCCCACCTGCCCAGGGCATCCTACCTGCGTTTTCTGGCCTCCAAACACCTGAAAAGCTGGAAGTAACTGGCGATGATATCAGCAGGAGAGTGGCGCCAGAGGTGGTACTTGGCCAGGATGGGGCTTAGAATCCCTGATCGAAGCAGCTTCAGACTAACCACCAACAATAATCACAGCAGCTTTTCCTATTCAGACTCATGGACATGCGCACACATCAAGGGGCCGTGCGCTTATGCACAGTTCCGTAACAGTCATTTCTATGGGCCTGCACTTGGACAAGGTTTCTTTCGTAACAACTCCCAACTCCAGGCATCTAAATTACAGCCCAATCCTAACCAACTTTCCAGCCCTGATGCAGCTGTGCCAACAGGGCATGTGCTGTATCCTGCAGTGGGGGGGGGGCAGTCACAGAGACTTCCTCAAGGTAAGGGTATGCTTGTTCCCTTACCTCGGGGCTACATAGCGACTGAATCGGTGCTGGAAAGTTGGATAGGATTAGGCTGTCTCAGCTATTCGACTATAAACAAGCAAGTTCCTCTTTTTACCAGCACATCCCCAGATGCTGCTATTTGGAGATTCCTCTATAGACACACAACTTCCCACGCACTTCCTTTATCAGCCCCCTGAAAACAAATACACACAAGCAGTTCGCACTCATTTCGTACACATACTTAGGCGAAGGCAGCGAATCTTTGGTCAATCATCATAACATAAGCCATATTGCTACAGGTTGATTACCCCTTATCCGGACATCCAAAATCCAGACTATTCCGAAATCCAGGCATTTTGGGGGCTATGACTTTTTTTAAAAAAAACTTTTTCTAGCATCTGTTTGGCATAGTGCAAGGCATGTGCTGGGGCACAAAATTATTAAAAATATTGTACAAAATTACCTTCAGGCTATGTGTATAAGGTGTATATGAGATATAAATGAATTTTGTGTTTAGACTTGGGTCCCACCCCCAAGATATCTCATTATATTTATTTATTTATTTATTTATTTTTCACATTTTTATACCGCCCTTCCTGCAAGGAGCTCAGAGTGGTGTACATATTTCCTCCCCTCCTTTTTGTCCTCACAACAACCCTGTGAGGTAGGTGGGGCTGAGAGATAGTGACTGGCCCAAGGTCACCCAGGAAGCTTCGTGGCTGAGCGGGGATTTGAACCTGGATCTTCCAGGTCTAAGTCCGACTCCCAAACCACTACACCATCCTGGCTGCAAATATTATGCAAATATTCCGAAATCCAGACAAATCCGAAATCCAGACAACTTCCCATCCCAAGCAATCCGGAGAAGGGATACTCAACCTGTATCACAATATGGAACCAAACAACCGTTCGATAATTTATATGAGCCCAAAATTAACTTGTAGCAATTTCTAGCTGGTCGTGGGAGAAACTGTAGTGCAGAGCCACCTTCTGGTAGGTGTCATCTTGAATACCAGTAGTGTCTCAGGAAAGGGATGCAACATCATCCTGGAGCAGTGTGGGTAAAAAATGGCTGCTGCCACGAAAAATGTGATACAACCACATTCAACGTACACACCGAAGGCTAGTTATGGCAAAGAGGCAAGGGCAGCGTGGTTAATCATGTAGAGTAGGAGCGACCAATCTTTCAACATGAATGCTTCTGGAACTTTAAACATTGTATAGGTGAGAGGGCATTTCAGCAGGTGCAGCTGCTTTAGCAGCACCATCAGCACTTGCAGCTGCCAAGATTCTGTCTTCTACACGACTCTTAAGAACGCAGAGGCCCAAATGGTGGAAGGTTGGCCACCCCTGATGTAGAGCAGTGTTTCTCAGAGTGTTTTTCTAGGAGCGCTGGGGCTCCCTGAGACCTTTTCAGAGGCTCCATGATGAGCACACTATAAGTAAAAAAAGGTAAAGGTATCCCCTGACAATTAAGTCCAGTCGTGTCCGACTCTAGGGTGTGGTGCTCATCCCCATTTCAAAGCCGAAGAGCCAGCGTTGTCCAAAGACGCTTCCGTGGTCATGTGGCCAGCATGACTCTCCTTGCCGCAGCGCGTAGCATGCAGCTGGAACACGGAGCACTGTAGATACCATCTACTCGCATTGTGCCACTCTCAGCATGCAATGGTGCTCTGGGGCTCCCCAAGACTCCACACATGTATATTTATTTATTTACTGCATTTATACCCCACCTTTTCCCCCTCCGGGGACCCAATAAGGCCCACGGGACTCCCCGAGACTCTGTTAAGGAGTGTAAAGGGCTCTCTGGGGACGGAAAAGTTTGAGAACCGCTGATGTAGATACACAGGGAGCAGCCTGTGGGGTGGGTAGTTTATACTCACAGAATGTTTCATTATTTAATGCATTTATTTCTTTATCATTTAATGAATTTGCACGAGATAATATGCGACGTTACTGCGGTGTTAGCAAACAGAGCGACAACCTTTCTTGAGATCTCAAAGGAGAACAATCTGCAGTCGATTTGCATATTGGCAAATCTCTTGACAGGGATATTAACCTTCCAAAGTCCTTGAAGATGCCTGCCTGCCTGCCTGTCCCAGGAGCTTAGGCTTCATGGGTGATTTGCTCGTGGATCATCTTTCTCAACGTTTGCTGTCTGCTTCTCTGGCACCGGTTCCAAACCTGGGGCTTGTTCTCCACTTCTGGCCACCGTGAATCGACTCAGTTGCACAGCCTCTTCATAAAGGGGAGGTGCCTCCGTTCCAGCAGAGTGAGGTGCTGTTGGCACAGCGCAGTGGGAATGAGCAACTGCTAATATTCTCCTAGCAGCTGGGCCAAACACCGAATGGAGGGCTGAAAGGGAAAAGAAGGAAGGAAACACATAAACCTCCACTTCAGGCGTTAAAAAAGAAGTGTTAAACTTGAAAAGGATAGTCACATTTCCTCTCCCTCGGAGGTGACATCCAAGTCACTCGGAGAAAGACTTGTACCCTGCCTTATAGGCCCAGTCCTGTGGGCACGCTGCACTGCCAGAGCATGCGTTCCAGTGGTGCAGCGTGGTTTATAGCAGTTGCAGAAGGCAACATGCCATTCAACGCAGCCGGGCCATTCACACAAGCAGTGAGTGGCTGCACACCGGCAGCCCCAAGAAAAGCTCCAGCGCCAGTAAATCAGAACGGGTGGGGTGGGGTGGGCGGAACGGGGAGGGGGAGGAATGGGGAGGAGACCAGGATGGGGAGGGGCATCTGTCAAGGCCAGGAAAGAGGTGGTAGTGCCAGCACTGCCAATATCCTATCCCCTTTCCCAGGTCCACTCAGACTTGCACCAGCAAAATCGCTGATGCAGGTCCGAGGAGACTGGTTCAGGCTGCAGAGGCTCACCCCCGGGATAGGGAACAAATGTTCCCTTATCCAGAGGAGACCTCCGGGACTGCCCCCCCCCTTGAGGATGCAGCATGCACTCCAGTGGCGCTGCTGCATTGGCGGGAGGGGTTACATAGGATTGGACTGGAAGATCCCAATCCTATGCATGTCTAAGGTAAAGGTGACCCCTGACAATTAAGTCCAGTCATGTCCGACTCTAGGGTGTGGTGCTCATCCCCATTTCAAAGCCGAAGAGCCAGCATTGTCCGAAGACGCCTCCATGGTCACGTGGCCGGCATGACTCTCCTTGCCGCATCGCGTAGCATGCAGCTGGAACACGGAGCACTGTTTACCTTCCCGCAAGCGGTACCTATTTATCTACTTGCATTAACATGCTTTGGAACTGCTAGGTTGGCAGGAGCTGGCCAAGCAACGAGAGCTCACCCCGTCGCGGATTCTAACTGCCGACCTTTCGATCGACAGCTCATGGTTCAGCGGTTTAACCCACTGTGCCACCTGCTAGCCTATGCATGTCTACTCAGAAGTAAGTCCAATTATAGACAATGAGGCTTACTCCTAAGTACGTGTGGCTAGGATTGCAGCCTTAGTTTCATAGACAGGTAGGCTTTCGCAGGAAATCTCCTATAGAACTTAATTGACAGGGTAGCGAATATCATGCGAAAGGCATTCCCCGTCTAGGCCTTGAATGTAGTACTTCCCCCAGCTGATCCACCACACATCCAGTGATGTTCATTTGTTTCCGATTCTTTGAGAGAAACGTTATGGCGCCACTCACAAGTGATTGTACTTTGAAGGGTGCTGTCATGATCAAACGCGATGACTGTGACCTCGTACGGGTGGGGGCTGGTATCTTCTCCTGCTGGACGGCAGTTCAGACAGCAGCACCTCACACAAACAGTGACCAGAGCACAGATGAGGATCAATCCACCAATTGCAACCACAAGCCTAGAAGGAAAGAAGGGTCAAGCTGCCGCCATTTATTTTTCAGGCTCTTGAAGAACTCTAAGAACTGAATACGCACAACTGGTGATGAGTGGGGTTCCTCCACTCCTTCGCTTTATCATGTGGAAAGTTCTGGTTTACACTGGCGTCGCTGGAGCATGGCGGGGGGCGGGCCGCCAGGGGGTGACGCGCGTCACGGGGTGACGCACGCACACACACCCCGCGCGTCACCTCCGTGACGCGCGTCACCCTCCGGACGCTCCGAGGCCGGCCCGGGAGCCGGCCTCGGAGCGTCCGACCCCGCCGGCGCTCCAGGGCCTTCTGAAAGAAGGCCCACTGCGCAGCGCAAATCCCTGGAGCGCCGGCCAGGCTACACTGCAAGCACCTCTCGCATCTAAATGGAGCTAGGTTCATTCTGAGGTAACCAGGCATTGGCCAGCTGAAATTTGGCTTCCACCAATCTGTCACATATTGCCCACCCCCCCCACCCCCATCACTGGTGAGAATTTGATGAATTCACAAAATATGTATGTTTTAAACATCCTAAAACAAAATAGTCATTCCTGAAACAGACACATTTGCAAGCACATAGAGTTGTTCCCAGGCACTGAAATGAACATGTTTAGGTTGGGGGGAGCATCAGCTGTTATGATGCTGTCAAACAATAACAGGTATGCATCACATAATGATATTCCAGCCAATGATGGACCACATATACGAACGCAGTCAATAGACTAATCAAAAGGCTATTAACATATTGATCCACTAGATGGTGCTGTGCACAAGTATGTTTGCACAACGATGAAATCGCCTAACAGTGGGTTTCGGAGAACTTATTGCCATCATTAAGTGGTGCATACCTGTATATTCTCTACGGTTAGAAAATATCTGAAGAGTGCTTTAGCATTTGTATAGCACTTTTGGATGTTAAAAGAGCTTCACGTATTTCATGCTGCTGTAATCCTTACAGTAACCCTGTAAGTAAGCGAACTTTATCCGACCTATATTGCAAAAAGGGAACATGCATAAGTCCATCTACAGCGCAATCCTATGCATGTCTGGAAGTAAGTCCTATTGTTTAAATGTAGGCTTACCAGATCTCTAACTGGGACAGAGTGCTAGACCTTTAGGAGAAGGAATGTGGGCAGGTGTAGCTTGTTAAACCTTTAGAACACAATCCTAGGCATGTCTACTCAGAAGGAAGCCCCATTGTGTTCAGTGGAGCTTGCTTCTGAGTAGACATGCCTAGGATTGCACTCTAAGGTTTAACAAGCTACACCTGTCCACATTCCTTCTCCTAAAGGTCTAGCGCTCTGTCCCGGTTAGAGATCTGGTAAGCCTATTTAAATGGACTTACTCCCAGGAAACTGTGTATAAGATTTCAGCCCTTGTGAGTTTATGGCAGAGGTAACATTTGAACCAAGGACTTTCTCAGTCTTCAATTTAAACCATTATGCTACATGAGCTGTCCCAAAGATAAATAGTTGAAGGATTTGGGGGCTGTAGGTAAATGCTTTGGAAGGGAAGAAAGTGAAGATTGGAGGATCCAGAAGGGTGAATGTCAATGTAGTTTTGTAGAAGAGGAAAGAAATTCAGAGTGCTCATACATATGGGGGCCTCCTGGCTGCTAATTTGGAGATGTGCGGACCCAGGCTGAGGTGTCACTGAGGTAGGAAACCTGCATTTGAATTATACCACTTCAATTTGCAGATAGGGGTTCACAATGTTCCTTCATTTAAAAACCTCTGAACATAGAAAAGTATTTTTTCACATTTTTATACCACCCTTCCTCCAAGGAGCTCAGGGTGGTGTACATAGTTCTCCCCTCCTTTTGTCCTCACAACAACCCTGTGAGGTAGGTGGGGCTGAGAGATAGTGACTGGCCCAAGGTCACCCAGGAAGCTCCGTGGCTGAGCGGGGATTTGAACCTGGATCTTCCAGGTAAGTCCGACTCCCAAACCACTACGCCATCCTGGCTCTTGTCACCCACCATATGATAAGGCTAGGCCCTAAGATTCTTTCTAATGTACTTTTTGTGTTGGAGGAACTTTTTGTATGGAACCTCATCTTCAAAGTGATGCAGACAGCCCAAGTACAGGTTTACCATTTCAGTGAGAAGTAGGCCTCAGTGGGGCCAGAAAGATGCCCTGCACATGCCCAGAAACACTTTGTTATTATGTTACGTATGTCAAGGCTGAGCCCTGGCTATCAAAACAGGTTCCAGGAATGAGCCCTGGCTCAAAGTTCTGAAAGAAGTCCAGGAGAAAAGTGTAGCTATGTATAAGCTCAGCCGCCTTGAGTGCCCTTGCCGGCAGAAAGGCGGGATACAAATTATTTAAATAAATAAATAAATAAATATAAACACAATTCATTAACATAAACAATGCAAATGACACCGTGGCTCATGCAGAGCATGATTTTCCTAAACTTACCAGATGTACCAAAGATGAACCCAGTTTGCATCTGAGCAGCTTTGTGGGGGGGAGGGGGAAAGGGGTTCAAGAAAAAATTAATATCATCGCAACAAAGATTTGGTTTGCACATACATGAACATCAGTTGATTTATCTTCACTTGGTTACTCAGCACTTGACAACTGGCAGCTGAATGGGTGAGATGGTTCCATGGAAAAGAATTTCGCATTTGAAGGGATCTGAGATGATATGAATTTTCGATGCATATGTGTCTCTTTCTTGCCTTCTTGCCATGCTTCACAGCCCCCAAAATTGGCTTCCAAAGTGGCTTATAAATACACAGCCCAATCCTAACCCCCTCCACACTATAGCATGCAGCGCGCTTAAAAAAAGGCACACTCTGCATACTATGGTGGAGGGGGCGATCTGAAGGCAAACAGGAGGTAAGTAAAAAAAAATTACTTACCTCCATGTAAGCTCTTATGCCACTTATGGGTCTCCTTGGACATACACCACCCATTTTGGTTTTGCATCCATCTTGTACAGTAGTACCACAGAATTATGCAAATCTCAGGAAAATTTTTGCACTAAAAATGTTCTGATTTATAACCTGATGAATTCTCTCTACAATAACATTGAAAGCCCCCATCCAACCTACTCATCACCACCACCACCAATAATTCTCCAGTTTCTCTAATGGCTCCAGTCTGTGATCATGAAAAATTCTCTCCCTATTTTACAGTCATGCTCACAGGGTGATCATGCTGCTGCATGAATAAAAAAAGGAAGACCAAGATGATGAAGATGCTCCAATTCCCTAGTTCTGCAGTCTGTATCACCATTCTGGTTATAGTACTAATAAGAAGTTTATTCTGGGTATATACTCACTGGCCAGCATTTGTACAGCTCTCCTGCAGCTTCACCTGAGGAATCTCCAAAGGGAAAAAAGTCAAGTTGATGGGATGCTCTGCTTTCATGCTTCCATCTGCCTCCACCCAGTATTCAAATCCTCATCCTTCCTCCTCCCATGGTGTGAAGTCCCGCAGCCCTGTGGGATCCTCAAATGCAGGAGGAAACATTCCAGAGCAGCTGCCTCAGTGGTCCAGGATGCCCAGCATCATCGCTGGGTACCATGGAGGGAGATACCCGGGTTGGCCTTGGTAGTCAGAGTGGGGGGGTCAAGCTTCAAGGGAGCAGGGAATTCAAGGGAGGCAGAGCAAGTGAGAGGGGAGGACAAGGGGAGCGTGACAGAGGTGAAACAGCTGGAGGAAAGGAGAGAGAGGCAAAAACGAGTGAGGTTAGAGCGCGAGGAAGATGGGGGGGCGAATAGGGGAAGAAAGGAAATTCCTGATGGGTACCAGCTGAAATTCAGAAAGGTGTTTGGGACTGCACCAAAGGGAATGGGTCAGAGAAGTATCTAGGACTTCTGCCCCCCCCCCCCAGCCCGCACACTTGTGAGACTGATTGGATAAAGAAACCTAAGCAGCACCCACATCTCTCTCTCCTCTAATAGCCACACCTCCCCAGGTCATAGGGTAGGTTATCCTTTCTCACATCATACAATGTAGAGTGTCGCCCCCCCCCCTTGGGATGAGCATGAGGCAATAACAGCCCCTGCACATGGGTACAATATTAGACACTGTTCCTCACCCCAGTCTAGTCAGATATGTCAACCTCGCTCCTTCGGTGGCTGAACTTGTGTTGCAACGTACTTTATTTTTATAACTTCATTATTAGGTAAAGGTAAAGGTGACCCCTGACAATTAAGTCCAGTCGTGTCCGACTCTAGGGTGTGGTGCTCATCTCCATTTCAAAGCCAAAGAGCCAGCGTTGTCCGAAGACGCCTCCGTGGTCATGTGGCCGGCATGACTCTCCTTGCCGCAGCGCATAGCATGCGGCTGGAACACGGAGCGCTGTTTACCTTCCCGCAAGCGGTACCTATTTATCTACTCGCATTGACATGCTTTGGAACTGCTAGGTTGGCAGGAGCTGGCCAAGCAACGAGAGTCCTTCTCCTTCCTCTGGCTGAGATGTCTTCAGTACACTTGACCGACCTGAATCCCTCCCCATCTTTCGATTCTCATTTCCTGTCAGCTTCCCCGCCCCCCTGTTCTAACCCGACTTCCCTGGAATGAGTGACCACCCTAAGCAAAGGCTAACCTGAGCAACCGAGCAACCGGTGTGACTTACTTGAGTTAGCCATGTGAGAGCAGAGAGGCTCACCACTTGCTTCCACTTTCCCATGAGTCAATGCTTTTGAGAGTCTTCTTTTGTCCAAAGTCAGAAGCTTCTTCCTAGCTCACATTCATCTTGCAGCACTTTCAGGTCAGGAGAATAGACGGAGAAATGGTTTTTTCGATGTGGCGGCTGCTCTTCTCACCTTCCCCCCCCCTCTATTCGTTCATGCCTTAGACTGTATTTCTTTTGCTTTGTCGGTGTTTCTCTGCAAATGGCTCCTCTCACTTTCCCTCATGGATGGAGACATGCGCAAATGTATATGCCCATGCATTTTCTCCAGGCCTGCTCATATTAACCCTCGAGTCTCAGTGGGAAAGCCCACACAAGTGAAAAGGAAGATCCTGTTGCTCTGTGGAAAGTGGAAAGTGCTCTTGCCTCTTTCCTCTGGTGCGAGGTTTCTTTGGTCCCTCCCCCTCTTAGAGAGACCCGTTTAAGGTGAAGGTCATATTGTCTGACTTTCTGCTTTTTTACCTAGGATGAGAGCTCTTTCCTTCTTCCTCTTGCACCTATGTGCTTATCCTTTAGTCCCCTTCTGGGGCAGGAGGTGATGCTTGTGCAATCGTTCAGAAAACATTTCCAAGTATTCCATGCATGAATACCTTGCTCCAAAGCAAAGTTGATGAGGCATTTTAAAACTGTTGCTATTTCAGTATTTGTGCCGCACATAGCTCCTCCTTTTTTTCCACTACACGGGGGGGGGGGGGAATCTTGCTACATTTTGCAGCTATTCTGCCTCCAGCTGTTAAATTAAGAAACAGAAATCTCTTAAGGCATTTTTACCCAAGGGTAAAAGTATATGCAACAGGAGTTAAATGCATACACCTGAGGGCTGGGAGAAAATGGGTTCCTAAACACTTTTACCTTGGAGTAAGCCCCACTGAACATAATGGGACTTACTTCTGAGTAAACATATATAGGATTGTGCTGTTACAGATTTACTGTTTTTCTCTTGTGCAAGCTCCTTGGATTACTATTACATGATTGCACATTCAGGGAGCTGAATTGTGTACATATTCGTATCATCTAGCTGTGTTCCAATATCTGTGATATGGGAAACGTTTCCTAATAATTAGTACGTAAAATGTCAGTCCACCAGCAATAATATATTCCATTTCTGTGCTTAACGACACAACATCTGAGGCATGTAAATCCTGTGTCTGTGAAGGACTGGCCAGTGTTGGATCTAAAACGGCTTGTTATCCTTCGCTGTGACCATGTTCTCTTGACAATTAAGCTAGTGAATCATTACTCCAGCATAATTATTAGAGGCAGAGAGCAGAACCAATGGATTCTTGAACACATAACACACAGACATACTCATAGAAACAAGGGCGGCTGGGTGATACGGGTTGCATCAGCGGCAGACTGAGGGGGGCAAGAGAGTGGTGGATTTGGGGTGCTCTTCACCTCATCTGCCAGACTTCCACTGCCTCCTTCCAGCCCCCCACAGACACAAGCCTCATTGATCTGCTTTCCACCTGCTAAAAGCAAGCAGTTTCTTCAAATGTAGAATTATGGGATTTCTGGTTTGATTTTCAGGGACCATGCAAATGAAGGAGCTACTTCATTTGTGTGGTCCCTTTAAATAAAATCAGCCTGGGGTGGGTGGGGTATATATATGTAATGCAGATCTGAGGCAGCATCGGGCAGTATTCCGGGTTGTGCTGCCCCTGCATAGAGATCTACTGCTCTCTGTTCATGCATGAAGGAGAACAACTTCTCTGTAGATAAAGGTGCAAAAACCCATAGCATAATCTTTTAGTTTAGTGGATCCAGAAGTTGTTCCTTGTTCAAGCCAGTTTAGGAGCCCCTGGTCCTAATATTTTGACATGCAAACTCAACTAACAGCCCAATCCTGCGTAAGATGCAGCCTGCACTGGCGGAGCCAAGACTCACCTCAGGAGAAACAGACATTTGTCCCTTTCCCCCGTTGTCGCCCCCGGCGGCCCCATGGGCCTCCTCGGATGCGTGCCACCCATTTAGGGGAGGCCTTGTAAGACTAGCCAGGCCTGGGAAGGGGGTTAGGTTAACGGCAGAGCACACCGCCGCCTATATCCCTGCCCCCCTTCCCTGGCCTGGCCAGCCAATCACCCCTCCCTCACCACCCCGGCCCGCCCTCCCGCTGCCCAGCCCAGGGCTTACCCGCCTCTGGTGGCGCAGGTGTCCTCAGACAGCGGAATGAGTGGCGCCAGCCTCTGTGCCGGCACTGCTTACTCTCTGGGTGACGCAAAAGTGCTTTACGGCACTTTTGCGACACCCTAGGCTCCGCCAGCCCACCGTTGTGCAGGATTGCGCTGTATAGTATTCTGCAATGTAAGGTCATGACTGGGGAGTTAGTTAGCAGACTCGCTAAATCAGCCGTGGGGATGGGGTTCCCCCCCCATTGACTGCTCTAGAGCGTTTACTCTGAGATGTCAAGCACTTTGAGCTTCCCAGGGTCTTCAGATATTGCTTTCTTCCATCCTTCTGGAATGAAATGAGAAATATTCATTTGGAGATACAGGTGGGCCCCCATATCCACTGGGGATATGTTCCAGGCCCCTCCATGGATACTTGAAACCATGGATAAGAGCGAACACCCTCTCCATGGTTTCCTGAGGGGCCCCCCACCCTGCCTCCCCTGCAGGCAGGCATGCTTGCACCCCCCAGCTCTTATTTTTCTTTCAGCAAGCTTTGTTTCTTCCTTAAAACAAACAGAGAAGCAGCCTCCATTGCAGGCAAGTAGAACGAGACTAAGTCCTAGAGAGGCTCTGCAAGGTTTCTGTTAACCTTGCAGAGCCTCTCTAGTACTTAGTCTCGTTCTACTTGCCTGTACTAAGCAGCCTCTTCTCCTGTTTCTTTAAGGAAGAAACAAAGCTTACTGGGAAAAAAGTAAAAGCCTGGGGGGTCCCCACGATCCGTGGATAACTGAAACCGTGGATAGCGAATCAGTGGATATGGGGGCCCACCTGTATTACACTCACACACACATACGCACACGTAGAATTTTGATGTATTTAATAAAAGAATAATAGACAAACATCAAGAATCAAGTTAATGCAGTATACAGCAACTTGAAATTAAATGTCTAGTCACAGATTGCTTTCACACTAGAACGCTTTAATTCCCCCTGCCCACCCCCCATAATAAGCTGTAAGTGGCATAATGTTTGTTTTTCGATTTATATTTCTTTTTAGATTAGTCTTCTGATTTTAGTACAGTCATTTTAGTACTGGAACGTTCTGTGGTTTTTATGGATATGTTTTATTGCTGTTTCGTATTTTATATGCTTTACGCTTTTACTCTTTTGTTATGGGGGATTGCTGCTGGTTGTTTTTTAGGTTGTTTTAGGTTGTTTTTAGTTATATTTTAATTGCTATGAATTGTTTTGATATATTTTATATGCTTTTATAAGCTGCTTTTGGGTGCCCATCTGGGAGAAAAGAGGGACATAAATTTCATGATGAATAAATAAATAATACAGTGCTTAATATGGCTTTATACTACCCAGTAATGTCCTTCCCCTGGTCAAAATCCCACCATAATGTTTACTCAGAAGTAAGTTACAAGTGAAGTCAACTTGTAACTACCTTAGGTAGCATGGTAAAATGCTACCTTAGGTAGCATTACTAACAACAAAGCTAGTGGAGATGATAATATCCCCGCTGAGCTATTTAAAATCCTAAATGATGATGCTGTGAAAGTGCTGCACTCAATATGCCAACACATTTGGAAAACTCAGCAGTGGCCAAAGGATTGGAAAAGGTCAGTTTACGTTCCAATTCCAAAGAAGGGCAGTGCCAAAGAGTGTTCAAACTATCGCACAATTGCACTCATTTCACATGCTAGCAAGGTTATGCTCAAAATCCTACAAGCTAGGCTTCAGCAGTACGTGAACCGAGAACTACCGGATGTACAAGCTGGGTTTCTAAGAGGTAGAGGAACTAGAGATCAAATTGCCAACATGCGCTGGATCATGGAGAAAGCCCGAGAGTTCCAAAAAAAACACCTACTTCTGCTTCATTGACTACGCAAAAGCCTTTGATTGTGTGGATCACAACAAACTGTGGCAAATTCTTAAAGAGATGGGGGTACCAGACCACCTTACCTGTCTCCTGAGAAACCTGTATGCGGGTCAAGAAGCAACAGTTCGAACCGGCCATGGAACAACCGATTGGTTCAAAATTGGGAAGGGAGTACGGCAAGGCTGTATATTGTCACTCTGCTTATTTAACTTATATGCAGAGTACATTATGAGAAATGCAGGGCTGAATGAATCGCAAGCCGGAATCAAGATTGCCGGGAGAAATATCAACAACCTCAGATATGCAGACGATACCACACTATTATTGAGGGTGAAAGAGGAGAGTGCAAAAGTTGGCTTGAAACTCAACATTAATAAAACTGAGATCATGGCATCTGGTCCCATCAATTCCTGGCAAATAGAAGGGGCAGAAATGGAAGCAGTAACAGATTTTACTTTTTTGGGCTCCAAGATCACTGCAGATGGAGACAGCAGCCATGAAATTAAAAGACGCTTACTCCTTGGAAGGAAAGCTATGGCAAACATAAACAGCATAATAAGAAGCAGAGATATCACCATGCCAACAAAAGTTCGTATAGTCAGGGCGATGGTGTTCCCAGTAGCAATGTATGGTTGCGAGAGTTGAACCATAAGGAAGGCTGAGCGCCGAAGAATAGATGCTTTTGAACTGTGGTGCTGGAGAAGACTCCTGAGAGTCCCTTGGACTGCTAGGAGATCAAATCAGTCAATCCTTAATGAAATCAACCCTGACTGTTCCCTGGAAGGACAGGTACTAAGGCTGAAACTCAAATATTTTGGCCACCTAATGCGAAGAGAGGACTCTCTGGAGAAGACTCTGATGCTGGGAAAAATTGAAGGCAAAAGGAGAAGGGGAAGGCAAAGGATGAGATGGTTAGACAGCATCACCAATGCAACGAACATGAAAATGAGCGAACTCAGGAAGATAGTGGAGGATAGGAAGGCCTGGCGGGATATGGTTCATGGGATCACGAAGGGTCGGACATGACTTAACGACTGAACAACAACAACAAGTTACATTAGCAAAGTTTTTCCAATGCTATATAATAAAAAAGTGTACCGTTTGCATGTCCTGCTCATTTTATTAATATGGGGGGGGGGGTATCCGCGGATCTGGTATCTGTGGATCCACTTATCCGTGGATCTGGGATTCGTGCTCCCGTGCCCCTTGCACCCCTTACCTTTATTTCATTAGCACTAGCACCAAGCCAGCACAGGTCTTGCTCAAACAGAACGCTATAAGCAGCAGCATGCTGCCTATAGTCCAGAGCCTGAATGATTCTAGAAAGGAGCCTTGGTGCTAGAGAGGCTCTGGACTTAACAGGAAGCGGAAACCAGGACCCATCCCATCTATTCAGGATGTCAGGTTGATCGTAAGGATGTGGGTTAAAGTATCCTCTGCTGTGGTGCCTAACCATTTGCCCTCTTTCAATGGGACCCATCTGAGCCAGGCTCTGCCTGCCTTAAGGTGGAAGGAGATTTTTCTTTTAAGGATGGCTTTTGGACAGTGAACTAATGTGTAGGGTTTGTTCCACTCTATTTTTCAGTCACCGTATTGTCCCGAGTATAAGATGCACCTGATTATAAGATGCACCCTTAAAGTTTGGTGCTATTAAAAAAAATTAATTAAATCACTGGCATTAAATTGCAACAGCCTGATTATAAGACGCAATACGGTAATTTTTTTTGTTTGGTTTTAAACTATTATGACTCAATGCATTTTATTGACTACTGCCTTGGCTGAAATTAAACCCTGTAGTCAAGTTTTTTTTTCCTTTGCGGATTAAACGCAATTTGGTTGTGCCACTCAGCTTGAAAGCAGTGGAAATTATTCTGTTATTTATGTGCTGTTGATCAGCTGCGAAGTATTTCGAAGGGTGAGTCAGTTGCAATCAGCATTTCCCCTTTCAGCATGGAAACACAGAGGATGGAAACAATTTTGAATGTATAAGCATCATTCGTTCTTCCTCAAATGCATAATGAATCTCTTTCATTTATGGGACATACAGTGGCAACTAGATATGGTAAACCTAGCAGCACCCTGTCAGTTGGGCAACAAAATATTTTGGATTCCCATTCCAAGTGTTGCAAGGACGATTCCCAAACATTGTTTTCAGAATAAAAAGCAAAGTGTTTGACAAATTTATTTACCCTGAAATCCTAGGTCCAGTGGTGCACTAAACTCTTAAGCTTCTGGGCACTAACTCCAAAGGTTTAATTTTCATAAGGTCAGATAACGAAAGCATTGTCAGTAATGAGCCCCTGGGCTGAACTTGTTTAGCGGATGCAAAATGCACTGCACTGGCCATCTATCTTTCATGGCTGGAACTGCCAAGGCATAGAAGGGCTTTTTTTTCTGGCCAGGTGGAAAGCACTGCCCTCGGCCGTAGTCGAGGGTCGCCTTCGCAGGATCCCATTTTCCGAAAGGATCTGTCCATGTGGCTCAGGGGAAGTAGAATCAGTTGAACATGTCCTGCTGCACTGTGTATTCTATCTGGGGCTACAGGCTAAGTTTATACTGCCTCTGATTAAGAAATTCCCGGGTTTGGAAGATGTGGAGTTGTGTAAGATACTTCTTCTGGGAACTAATGTGTGGCACACTAAGCAATGCACAAGTTTTTGGGCTGCAGCGTGTAGAACACGCAAGGGTATCATCAGCCTAGAAAAGAGATTTGAGTGGTAGCTCCTTTATACTGAAGGACGAAGGGTACATTTGTTACAGTGCAATCAATCAATCTTTATTAATACAGTCAAAGACCAAAACACAAATTACTTCCCATATTGTTTATAACATACTTAAAACTCTAACAGCGCAATCCTATCCAACTTACACCACCAGTGCAGCGAGAACGGGAGGCCCCAGAACAGAAAGGGGATTCAAATCTTCTCCAAAGGGGGATTCAAAGGGGATTTGAATCCCCTTTCCGTTCTGGGGCCTCCCGTTCTCACTGCACCACTGGGTTACACTGGTGGTGTAAGTTGGATAGGATTGCGCTGTTAGAGTTTTAAGTATGTTATAAACAATATGGGAGGTAATTTGTGTTTTGGTCTTTGACTGTATTAATAAAGATTGATTGATTGATTGATTGATTGATTGATTGATTGATTGATTGATTGATTGATTGATTGATTGATTGATTGATTGATTGAATGGTGCAAAATGCTGCAGCCAGAGTGGTGACAGGGACATGTTTTTGGAGCACTTACTGGTCTTAGTATTAGTATTAGTATTAGTATTAGTATTAGTATTAGTATTAGTATTAGTATTAGTATTAGTATTAGTATTAGTATTAGTATTACATAGCCCACTAGTCCTTCCCAAGGACCTAGGATATTCACAGATTTTTGTGTTATATGTGTGCTTCTCCAAGTAAGGTTCACCTAGGTGGGTGTTTGAGTGTTTATCAAAGTCTTTTAGTATTGTGCCTAGAGTGCCGGCAACAATTGGTACAATTATAGCCCTTTTTCAATTTGCAAATCTTTATATTTTGTGACCTTTACTTGTTCTTTCACTTCAATTCTCGCATGTCCAGGTATTACCACATCCACTATGTAGAGACCTGCTTCTTTTCAACAATTGTCAAATCCGGGGTGTGGTGGGCTTGGTGTTTGTCTGTTTGAATATGAAAATCCCACAAAATTTTCACTTGTTCCTTTTCAATGATTTTTTCAGCTTTGTGGTCCCACCAATTTCTGTACACTGGAAAATTATACTTTTTGCAGAGGTTCCAATGCACCATTGCTACGACCAGAGGCGTTTCTACGGTAGGGGCGGTAGTGTAAGTTGCGCCCTGTCCTAGTCCCCATTTACAACATGGAATGAGGAGGCCCCGCCCCCTCGCCATCAGAGCCATTCCATGCAGCAAAAGCAATGGACAGGAGACTCCCTGCCCATTTCTTTCGCCACACAGAATAGGGAGACAACAGGGGTTAGGAGGAGGGCAGATCGGGCCCGGGAAGGGGGTGGGTTCAGCAGCAGTGGCACCTGCCGAATCCTAACCCCCTTCCCTGGCCTGATCCGCCTTCATGGGTCCACGTGAACTTGTACCAATAATATCACTGGTGCAGGTCCAAGTTGACCCATGGGATGTATCCTGATGTGAGCAACTTGCGCTGGGATGCTATCTTCTCCAGAGCCTCCCAACAAGCCCCCTTTCTCTCCTCAGACTTGGGTCAGCTATATCGGTGGTGCAGGTCTGAGGAAACCCATAACTGATTGAGGGGCTTAAGGTAAAGGTAAAGGTGACCCCTGACAATTAAGTCCAGTCGTGTCCGACTCTAGGGTGTGGTGCTCATCCCCGTTTCAAAGGATGCCAAGGATCCCCGAGCCAGGATGGTGTAGTGGTTTGGGAGTCGGACTTAGACCTGGAAGATCCAGGTTCAAATCCCTGCTCAGCCACGAAGCTTCCTGGGTGACCTTGGGCCAGTCACTATCTCTCAGCCCCACCTACCTCACAGGGTTGTTGTGAGGACAAAAAAAAGGAGGGGAGGAAATATCTACACCACTCTGAGCTCCTTGGAGGAAGGGTGGTATAAAAATGTGAAAAATAACAAATAAAATAAAAGCCGAAGAGCCAGCATTGTCCGAAGACGCCTCCGTGGTCATGTGGCCGGCATGACTCTCCTTGCCACAGCGCATAGCATGCGGCTGGAACACGGAGCGCTGTTTACCTTCCTGCAAGCGGTACCTATTTATCTACTCGCATTAACATGCTTTGGAACTGCTAGGTTGGCAGGAGATTGAGGGGGCTTACAGAGGGGTAAAGGAAAATATTTTCCCTTGCCTCTCCCAAGTTTCCCGATCACCCCTCCCATAACATCCAGCACTGCCCTCACCTCCCCTGCCCCATCCTGCTCTCATGCTCACCGGTGCAAAACGCACCCTCCTGGGCCACATGCCAGCTGAATCCGGCATGCAGAGGCCAGTGCAGGCCTCTGTGCCCACCAGGAGCTGGCACAACTGCCTTACAGCAACTTTTGCAACGGCTCTGGGCCGGCCCAGGACGTGCTACGCCAGTCCAGGGGTGGGGAGGATTGTGCCCTTAAAAACCCTCCTTCAATTTTGGACAAATTATACTTCCCTCCAGTCTTCTTTTGTCCACATTTTCTAGGAGTACAAGGGTGTGTCATTCTAGCCACAGCTTCCTGATACAGTATGTATGCGTACGCACAGATCATTCTCATGACTATAAAGCCTCTGGCTGACTGCATTCTTCTCTGTATGGCAAGGAGTTACCCTAATTTGCCTTGATAGTCTGCAGCAAAATGGCTGAAGAAGTGACCTACGCTGACCTGAAGTTCATGACACTGGAGCAGGTCAAGAAGCAGGAGTTCCAGAAGGGGAAAAGCCAAGGTAATCTACAAATATGTTCGTAAATTCAGGCGCACCATTCTGTTTTTACACCTAGAGGCGCTGTTCCTGGATTAGAATAGACTAGAATAGAAATGATCGAGCTGTTTGTGGGACTGGCTTGTTATGAGCAGGATTGATTATCAGGAGCTCAGGTTGCAGTCTGTTTCATACCAACCCAGGGACATAATGTGGGGTTGATGGAATGTGATTACATGCCTCATCCTCTGTATTAGGACTTTGCTGTACAGCAAATGCTAATATTTGCTAGTAAGACCTAGAAACTACTGTGACTATTTTTATTTATTTATTTATTTATTTACAGTATTTTTATCCTGCCTTTCTCCCCGAAGGCACTGACACAATGCTAGATGTGGGTTGTCGCCAATAGACACAGTAGTTTCTAGTTCTTACTAGACAATACTTTACTGTAAAGCAAGTCCTCACTTAACGTCGTTTTATTTAAAGTCATTTCGCTTTAAAGTTGATGGGATCATGCCATAGGAACGTTTATGTTTATCAATGAACCTATGGTAAAATTTGGTTTGTTATAAGTCGTTTCGCTTAAAGTTGCAGTTTCCAAGAAGAACCGATTGACAACGTTAAGTCAGGACTTGCTGTACACTATCAAAGGGCATCTCTACTTTAGACAACCAAACAAGGATGTACAGCTGTATTATTTGTGGAACAAAAGAAAATGTATCGACACAATGAATACCCAGCAGGCAGGGCTACTTGTGCATGGACCTGTACAAGAAGCTGGATTCCTACAGAAATGTGCACATAGCCCCAGTGGCATTCCTAGAGGGGGGGGGGGCAGTACTGTAAGTTGTGCACAAGTCTACTCGCCCCATCCTGGGTGACCTTGGGCCAGTCACTATCTCTCAGCCCCACCTACCTCACAGGGTTGTTGTGAGGACAAAAAAAAAGGAGGGGAGGAAATATGTACATCACTCTGAGCTCCTTGGAGGAAGGGTGGTATAAAAATGTAAAAAATAACAAATAAAATGAAGTCTACTCGCCGTTACACTGTCAGAGCCATTCCGAGTGACGAAGGCAATGTGCAGGGAGTCGCCTCCGTGACTCAGAATGGCTCCGAAGGTTTGTGGGCGGGGCCACCATGTAAAGGCAAGGAGACCTGTGCACAACTTACAGTACTCCACCCCCCCCCCCAGGAGCGCCACTGCATAGCCCATTTTTACAAACTGGAATCCCACTGATCATCTCTTTGGCAGGGACAAGAGGGGAAGGACGTTTCTCTTCCCAAGCCTCTGATCAATGGGATTCCAACTTCTTAAAAATGGACCATATACACCATATTGTGTCATGTGCTGTAAAACATGGGGGGGGGGGAGAGGGGAAACCAGCACTTCTGGAAACTGGGGAAAAAGAAGTGGAGACCTCCTTCCTCCCAAATCGCCATATATATATATTTTTTATTATAATAAAATTCTCCACAGAAAACGTAAGTGCTCATTTTAAGCTCATGTGTGCTTTCTCAGAATCAAAATATCTCTCGTCAAAATATGTGTTACTGGAGTCAGAAGACTCTGAACCATATAAACACAGGTCTTTCCAGTCTCACTTGAATGTGTACACAGTGCCAGCTGCCTGAGTGAAGCATCTATTTATGTGTACAATTCACCATCCAGTTAGGAAAGCATGCATGAAAACCTGCATCCACACGTATACATAGGCTTACCAGATCTCCAACCGGGACAGAGTGCTAGACCTTTAGGAGAAGGAATGTGGGCAGGTATAGCTTACTAAACCTTAGAGCAGAATCCTAGGAATGTCTACTCAGAAGCAAGCCCCATTGTGTTCAGAGGGGCTTGCTTCTGAGTAGACATGCCTAGGATTGTGCTCTAGGACATAACAAGCTACACCTGCCCACATTCCTTCTCCTAAAGGTCTAGCACTCTGTCCCGGTTGGATAGGCTTACCATATCGCCGACCGGGACGCTCCGTTTTGCCCTTAAGGGGTGGGGCGGGGGAAGGGGAACATGAGCGCGCCCGGGCGCGCTCATGTTCCCCTTTCCCCCACCCCGCCCCTTAAGGGCAAAACGGAGCGTCCCGGTCGGCGATATGGTAAGCCTATAGTGCGTGCCCATGGGCGCCCAGGCGCGCTCATGTTCCCCTTCCCCCACCCCGGCCCTTAAGGGCAAAACGGAGCATCCCGGTCGGCGATATGGTAAGCCTACGGTTGGAGATCTGGTAAGCCTACATATAGAGACCCTAGGCTGGATCTGGGACGTGTAATTAGAGTAACCGAATTAGTCTGGTGTAGAAACGACAGCATATGTTCTGTTATTCTGGGAAATAGAAGTATTATTGCTCTAATAATTACATGTGATTGAGAACAGCATTTGAAAATAGGGAACCAACCATTGATCCTTAATGCATGGAGAACTCACAGTCACATGGCTTTTTTTCCTGTCAGTCAAACAACTTCAGTTACGTAGCTTGTATGGTCACAATCCAACAGAGTTAGGTGCGCCTAAGCACATTGATTTCCATGGGCTCTGACACACCTAGTGCTTTATTGGATTGGGAGGTGACCACTGTTCATATATCAATTTCAAATCAATTGCAGCTTAGTGTAAGTTTGGGAAATTATATTTATTACAGGTGAAAAGTGGTAAAAAGCTAACCACACAAACCAAAGCACAGAACAAATATGAGGCAGTATTAATATCATTCATTCATTCAAATTTTCTGTTCCGTCGTAGATGACCTAGGCAAGGAATTATTATCAATTATGGTCTAGACAAGGAATGGAATCTATTACCCTACTTTTTGAGGCCATTAGAAAGGAAATTGTCAGTTCCTTTACCATCAGAGGAAGAGCCCAATCTTATCCAACTTTCCAGCACTGATGCAACCACAGTGCAGCCCTGAGGTAAGGGAACAAATGTTTGAAGAGACCTCAGTGGCTGCCCCCCCCCACTGCAGGATGCAGCGCATGCCCCATTGGCACGGCTGCATCGATGCTGGAATGTTGGATAGGAATGGGCCTGAAGTCTTCCATAACTGTGAATACCTAAAACAAATTGCAGATGGTTGAGTAATATGTGTTTGGGAGACAGAGGTTTTATTATTGCTTCCATTCTCATATTGAATCTACATTGCAAAATGATCTCAGTCTTAAAATTGCTAATAAAATGTTTGTTATAGAAATACTGGGTGGAAAAAAGAAATATGTTATATAAAGACACTTCTTTTACTGGAAAAAAAACTAACATGTTACAACGTTCAGTGAGAACCACAGAAACAAATTAAAACAGAGCAGGAAGGGACTGCATGAGCCATCCATTTTGTCTCCTTGCCTGAGACCATCCAGATAACCCAGGGAGCAAACCTGCCTAAAAATAGACCAGCGGAGCGAGTGCTCCGCCAGCCTAAGGAGTCGCAAACGTGCCATACAGCACGTTTGCATCTCTTTCGGAGTAAGCGGCGCCGGTGTGGAGGTAGGTGCTGCTCACTCCAGCACCTGCCTTTACCTGTGTCGGCCAACGCAGGTAAGGCGCACCAGTCGGCGAAGGAGGAAGCCATTGGCCAGCCTGGGAGGGGACAGGGATATTGGCGCTGGCTTCCGCCAATATCCTATGCCCCTGGCTAGGCCAGGCCAGCCTGACATGACCGTCCTGGACACTCGCCAGCTTCAGAGCTGGTGTGCTTCCTAGGAGGCCCATCGGGGCCCGCAACGCTTATACTGCGGCGCTTAACCCTTCCCTCGAGATGAACCCAGGCCGCACCGGCATGGCCCACAATCTGCCTAATATGCAGTGGCTGGCCCCTTAGGCCAGCTGCCACATCTTAAGCAGGATCAGGCTGCCAAAGCGATCCTGCTCATGTGGTATCAGGTCAAGGGATTCTAGAGGAACAACCTGAATCTTTTTGATATTTCAGATTTCTGTGGGTACGGATTTATTCCACAAAGTTTTAGAAGTCTGCTGGAAATGGCTGCCAGGTGCGAACTAACAATGGCTATGAATAATTGCTAGAAAAGTAGGGTGAACATAAATAGTGAACATAAATATGAATAACGGCCCAATCCGGCCTAAGATGTGGTGGACGGCCGAAATGGCTTACCGCTGCATTCTAGTTGGGTTGCGGCCCGCACCATGCCCTTCCATCATTCCATTCATCCCCTTCCCCCAGTGTAAACCCCGGAGGCCCCAATGGGCCTCCTTGGATGTGTGCCAGCTCTTTAGCTGGTGTACAACCAGGGAGGCCATGTAAGGCCAGCTCAGCCCAGGAAGGGGACAGGAATGTGGTGGAGCATGCTGCCGATATCCGCTCCTCCTCCTTTGCCTGGCCGACCCAATGGCGCCCTCCCCTGCCACCCCAGTCCACCCTCCCCATGCCCTCCTGCTGACCGGTGTAGGTCTTACCAGTTCATGCAGAGTCTGGAGGCAGGTGGAGTAATCAGTGCTGGCCTCAGCAATGGCACTGCTTACTCCCAGGGTGTCGGAAATGTGCTCCGCCGACCTAAAGTTGAGCAGGATTGGGCTGCTCATACGTTAATATGCAGACACTGGTGTAGGAGGGCATTTTTAATTTGTCCTCTTCCTTTTTTTTTTTTACCTCAGTATCTCCCTTATCCTACCACTGGCGACCTGCAGCAGTGACTCTTGGGATCTTCTGCCTTGGTCTGCTTGGAGCAGCGGCGACCTTGAGTTTCAAAGGTACGCAACAGGAGAGAAATTGTGCAAACAGTGGTATAGGATCGGCTTTGTAGATTTTTTAAATGGTCAATGAATTATTACAATAGGGCCCCGGTATCTGTGGGTGATAGGTTCCTCCCCCCCCCCACGGATACCAGAAACCACAGACAGGAGGAACACTATCTCCCGCGGGGGGGGGGGCTGCACCTATTACCTTTCTTTATCTTCACAGAGCTGGCACCAAACCAGTGTGTTTCTTTCTTTACCAAAACGCTATAAGTAGCATGCTGCTTATAGCGACGAAGCAAGCAAGCAGCCTGAATCATGCTAGAGAGGCTCTGTTAGCAGGAAGCAGGATACAGAAAGGTAATGGGTACGGGGGCATGGCAACTGGCGGATAAGTGGATCTGCGGATAGCGGATATGGGAGGTTGGAAAAATACCAACAGTCAAGTGGCAACAAACCATGGTGGGTTTTTCATTCAGGAAGTCAGTCATTTTAACTGGCTTGTCAATTGGTGAGGAGAATTACACCACCCCTCTTCTTGACTGGATTTATGATCAGTGGTGGCGTGGGAAAATTCCCCTCATCACTGGATAGAACAGTCCCAATGACCAGTTTACCAAATGGTTAATCACACTTCCACACTGCAATGCACATGCAGAAAAAGGGACAGGCTGGCAGCTGCATGGATGAACTGGGAGGACTTGCACCAGAGCAATGAGGCAAGAAGCACTGGCCCAGTCCAGTTGATTCTGCAACCGGGATATGCTCCAACATCACTGCGAATGCCAGCTGACCACTGCCTCAGTTGTCCTGGCCAGGGTCATAACAAGCTCCCATGCACAGGAGCTTGCTGCGCCCCAGAAGTGACGTCACATGACGTCACTTCCGGGTTTGGCATTCTCGGCAGCCCTCGTGTTCCACTGAAGATGCGGGCTGTTGACTGCCTGAATTCCCTGCATGCTGCTCTTCTCTTGAAGAGAAGAGGGGCACGTGGAGTCTGAAGGCGAATGGCTGCTGCTGCGTTCCACTCGAAGCATTCCAAGCCGAACGCAAGGGCAGCCATTAGGTGATGAGGCCTGAGGGTTGTGCGCCCCCCCCCCGGGCTTGAGCTCGGGAGCAGCTGCCCCTCAGGCCCCACCCAAGTTACGCCCCTGGCCCTGGCAGTTAGGACACACTCCTGTATTACACTGCGAGCTTCAGGAATGTCTCCTCCCTTCCAGAGGCGTCACTAAACGCGCGTCACCCCAGAGCGGGGCACGCGCGTCACCCTAGTGACGCCTCCCCCCCAACACACCCCCTTTTAAAATTTTTAGCACGGCTGTAGGCTGCACCGCGATTTGGGGGGGCGTCCGACGGGGCTGTCGCTCCGGGCGCCCTTCAATGGTTGCAGCCGGCTCGGGGACGTCTTCCCCGGCTGGCTGCCTGGGGCCTTCTGAGGAAGGCCCACTGCGCGAACGTTATTTATAACATTCTTTTGCACATGCGCAGACTGTTGCTGAGGGAAAAGGGGCTGCCCTTTTCCCTCAGCAACAGTCTACGCATGTGCAAAAGAACGTTATAAATAACGTTCGCGCAGTGGGCCTTCCTCAGAAGGCCCAGGAGCGCGGGCCGGGAGGACTCTCCGAGGCCTTCTCCCGGCCTCGGAGGCCTCCCGGGTGATGCGCGCAGGGGAGGTGACGTGCGCGTGCGTCACCCTTCTGCGCGCGTCACCCTGGGGCACTCCACCCCGCTTGCCACACTACAGTGACACCTATGCTCCCTTCCTCTCTGACACATTTACTGTTTATAGCAAGGTTTCATCACCACAAGCAATCACAACACAAGACAAAATTAAACCAATTATACTAATAATGTGGTAATGTTCATGGTAACTTTGTTTGAACTGAAGTTATGCAGGCATCTCACACCGTGAGCAGTCAGAATGAAAACCTGACAGCACAGAAGGAGATATTGGAAATGCTGCTCATGAAGCTGAATGTTCTTCAAGCCCAGAATTTAAACCTTTCAGAGACCGTCCAACAACTGTCCAGCTACAGAGGTAAACAGGCTATGGAGTTCAGGGGTTTCATATGTGCTTTGAAGAATGTACTGTATGAGCATTCTTCTGCCCTCTAGGGGAAAACATTAGAATAAGAATAAGAGTGTAGAATAAGAGTGTAACATTAGAAGAAGAGTAGAATAAGAGAATAAGAGGCCAGCGGGTGGCTCAGTGGGTTAACCATGAGCTGTCGATCAAAAGGTCGGCAGTTCGAATCCGCGACGGGATGAGCTCTCGTTGCTTGGCCAGCTCCTGCCAACCTAGCAGTTCCAAAGCATGTTAATGCGAGTAGATAAATAGGTACCGCTTGCGGGAAGGTAAACAGCGCTCCGTGTTCCAGCTGCATGCTACACGCTGCTGCAAGGAGAGTCATGCCGGCCACATGACCACGGAGGCGTCTTCGGACAACGCTGGTTCTTCGGTTTGAAACGGGGATGAGCACCACACCCTAAAGTCGGACACGACTGGACTTAATTGTCAGGGGTCACCTTTACCTTTTTTTATGTCAGTTGTATGGACATTCGTAAGGCAACATCTCCACCAGGTCGAATTTTTTCAGGTTGAATTTACAGCAGGTGCAGGAGAGTGGCAAAGCTATCACAATGCGGTGCTGATGCAGCCTCTGCTGCTTGCTATGGGCCAGCCGAGGACCAGGCAGTGATGGAGAGATGTTTTATACTTACCTACTCCTCAACTGCCTGGTCCACAATGGGCATACTTGGATCTGCGCCACCTCTTTTGCTAGCAAAACTCTGAGTAGGTCCAGGGAGGGTGTGTCAGACCCGGTCAAAGGCATAAGATATTGCTGCTGCTGCTGCTGTTGCCGCCACCGAGATATGCCCTGGTCCGCCCTCAATACACCTCAGCCCGCTCCTCCCTTTAGAAATGCTCTAAAGCAAGGGTCGCTGCCTCACCGCCGTGCAGGGATTTAGGTAGGGTTGGGCTGTGTGTTTCAGCCTTGGAGCAGAACCACTTTTCTTGTCATGACTTGTACAATGTTCATGGTTTCCAATTCTGTTTCCTTTCAAAGGCCATCGCTGCAGCCCGTGCCCAGAGAGGTGGCAGCAGCGTGGTGACAATTGCTACTTCTTTTCAACCAAGTGGAACACATGGGAAGAAAGCAAAGCTCTCTGCGCTACTCTTAACTCCAGGCTTCTTAAAATCGAGAGTAAGGACGAGCTGGTAAAGACCATGTTTCTTCTGTTTTTGCAATTTGGACACCATTTTTTGTATAGAACATGATTAGCAGGCATATCAGGCATTGTTGAGATGATGAAAATCAAAGGTGTCAAGATCCAGGTGGGTTGGCAGGCCCAGCAGACGTCCTCTTGCCAAACTCATGCGTTGTTTTCCACATGAGTGTATCACCATTTTCCCCATCCCATTGGTGCGCTGTACTCTAGAACTCTCTCCTAGATCTGACATGCTCCAAAGCACTCAGCTAATAATTCATAGGAAACAGGTTAAAGGGTTACAGGTTAAAAGGATGCTCATATCCTTTAAACAGGTTAAAGGATGCTCACAACCTATTAAATGCACAATACAACAAAAATAAAACCAATAATTAACAAACAAACAAAATACCCCACACTGAACAGTTTACATCACCAGAAAAAAAATCAACATATTTTATTTTGTATACTGTTAAGTTGGTAACAAGACTAGACGTCTTGTTTTCTGGCTACTTGACACCCGTTTTAATTTTTTTCTCTATACTTCCTACTGAGAAGTACAATTCATGCATCTGATGAAGTGAACTGTAGTCCACAGAAGCTTGTGCTACAATAAATCTGTAGAGTCTTTGTTTTAGCTAAAACTCTGTATCCCAGCCATTCATTCATACACAAAAGATCCACACTTCGCAAGAAAGGATCTGTTTCTGGATCACACCGTCACTGTGTTTTGTTTGTTTGTTTTCGTATGGAATGTTATTTGGGGCCTTGCTGACATTTCCATTCAGGAGTTCATTCTGGAATCAGCACAGGCCTACAATTCTTTCTGGATTGGCTTATTCCGCAGTAGAGCTGGTGGGCCTTGGCTATGGGACGACAACAGCACCTTCTCTACTGACCTGTAAGTCTTTGTGCTTGAAAAAGCAATTTGAAATGTTCATAGGATTAATCATGTTATTCTGGCATGTTTACTGCAACTACTGTATAACGCAGGGGTGTCAAACATAAGGTCCACGGGCCAGATACGGCCCGTGCAAGCTCTTTATCCAGCCCATGTGATAACTGAACTCTCCCAGCACCACAATCAGCTGTTCTCAGCTGCTGAGCTGCAAGGTGACACATTGGCAGAAGCAGCACTGCTGAAAGAGTGGCATTGGGAGAACCAATTATCACACGGGCTACCCTTTCAGCAGCGCCACTTCTGCTGAGGTGTCACTGCTGAAAAGACAGCCAGTGTTACAATTGGGCTCTACCATATTTTGAAAATGTGATCAAGATTCACATATTTTCTCTTCTGTCATTTGCAGCTAATGAGTTCCTAAGTGCGAGAAAGTGCTTATCTGGTTATCACCCACTTAATGATGTCACTTCCCGCTTAATGACATCACTTCCGGCCCTCAGCAGGCACCATGACTGTTATTTGGCCCACTGTATGAAACGAGTTTGACCCCACTGCTATAATGCATCATTGAACTTACCTTGCAGCACCTGCATACTATACTGATAGAGTGGCCAACCCTCCAAGGTTGGAATCAGTCTCCAGGAATCAGCATCAGTCTCCAGTTGACTACTGAAAGCAATCTCAGAGGTTTTAATAGGCTCTCCAGGAATTTCCAACATTACCAGCGCAATCCTATCCAACATACACCACCGGTGTAACCAGCGGGGGAGGGCAGGATGGGAGGCTTTGGCGGGGAGGGGAGATTTAAATCCCCTTTGAATCCCCCTTTGGAGGGGATTTGAATCCCCTTTCCATTCTGGGGCCTCCCCTTCTCGCTGCACCACTGGACTACACCAATGGTGTAAGTTGGATAGGATACAGCTGAGTTACGCCGGTGGTATAAGTTCGATAGGATTGCGCTGTCAATCATGTTGGAAAACAAATTATGAGTATACAGTTGGCAAAGTCAGAGTTGACAACCACGCATATTCAGGAAATATATACTTACTGGGAAACGTTCTCCCCTTTCTGTTGAATTTTGATGCGTTGGTTTGGATTTTGGTTTTATTATTAATTGCACGTTTATGATCTTTTTATGGTGTAATTGAATCTTAGATGTTTCCTTCAGCAGGAGGAAGTGATGACCTTGGGTATCTTCAACAAAACTCTTAGAGACTGAAGCTACATGAATACCAACTTAAGGGTAGTCAGGCCTCCAGGATTGACCTGGAGTTTCCAAGAATCACAGCACAATCCTATCCAGCACTGGTGCAGCAGGTTGGGGGTCTCCTTGGAGTAAGGGGATGTTCATCCACTTACCCCAATGCCCCTGCTTCCACTATGTGGCTACTCAGGTCAGTGCCACATAATTCCCCGAGAAGCCCTCAGGCTTGAGGCCAGAGAAGGAGGATAGGATATGGCGTCCGATGAGGATGCTGATCCCACTCCCCTCCCAGGCCCAATCCACCCCCTCCCCACCCTCCCCCACCCTGCGCTGCCCAGTGCAGAATGTACTTGCTCTGTGACACAGGGCACTGGACCTGGTGGCAGAGTGGCAGTGCCAGCCCTAGTGCTGACACAGCCTACTCTCCGGGTGTCGCAAACGTGCTTTACAGCATTGTTCGCGTCACGACACCCAGCACCAGCACTGAAGCTTCAGCGTCAGCACTGTTGGAGGATAGGATTGTACCATCAGTATCGGTTTCCAGGTGATGTCCGAAAGTGCATTTGGTTTGGCACTACAGCTCAGCAAGTCTATGGAATGTTGATGTACTATGTCTACATTATTACTTTCTCTTATACAGGTTCAACATTCCTGAAGCTGGCTCCAGCAATTATCCCACCTGTGTGTCCATTCAGGGTGGGAATCTGATTGCTTCAGATTGTTCGGGGTACCGGTTCTGCATCTGTGAGAAAGTGGCAGATCCAGCAAATCTTGACCATCAGTAAGATGGAACACCTTCAAAGCTATTCTCTATGGATTCTGGTCTTCTGTCCGGGGGCATTGATAGGAAATAACTTCTCAATCAAATAAGCTCATGCATCATCAATGTTAGTTTCAGACCAAACCAAAACTCCGTCATGAAGCTTCTTGCCTGTACCTGCCAGCTCTGTAGAGCCCCTCCTCAGCCTTTCTCTTAGCTTCATAGCTTCCCAGCAGATTCCAGCTAGAGAACTTGAGGAAAGGCCATGAATTAAAGATCTCTGAATCCATGAAAAAATAAAAGACGTTGGATTTCTAGGATTGCTATGGATTGTCGTTGGTTGTGCTGTTTACTTTTTCCTTGATTCGCAATATATGTTTTTATAGTAAATAAATCTAATTAAACCTCATTGCATATATTGCAGTATATTGCATTACATTTTTGTAATATGTTATTTATTTATTTCTATACCGCCTTTTCTTTACAGACTCAAGGCGGTTTACATAGGCAGGCAATTCTAAACCCATTTTTTCAAATGGGCTTTTTACAAGTATTGTTCTATGAGAATCATAGAACCCTCAATTCCCAGGTGTTTCCTTTCAAAGTGCAGCCACGTCTTGGCTGTGCTTCTGCCTTCCAAGCTTTTTGCAGCAGCCACAGGTCTCCCTCAGTCTGTTCTCAAGGTGTTATCCGCCTTGCCAGCTGACTCCTATGCATTCCACATACTCCACACTCACAGTGCCTTCTCAAGATCCGTCAGCAGCAGCGGTCCCCCTTCCAAGCGACGACCAGGGCTGAACCTGCTTAGTCCAACTAATGATGGCTAACTGGCATTGATGCCATGTAACCCGCGGTGGTTTGGATTTGGATTCATGTACCCCTGCATGAATTTGGATTCACACCCAAATAACCACACACAGACAGAGTCTTGGATGTCTGGGTCACTACTTTAGTTTATTGGATTTAATTATAAGAAAACTGCAGCAGGACACTAACACCCCAACCGTGCAGCCACTATTGGCAGGGAAAACGGTAATAACCATCTGTTTTCCCCCATGTAAAACAACAGGTGTACCCTCTGGCTCAAGGCGTGACTAGGTCAGAGACCGAGCCAGGCTATCACGGCCAACCCCATAAGGGGTGGAGGCAGCTGGACTGGATTGGGCAAACTGGAACACAAGCCCTGTTGCAGATTGAGGAAAAATATCCAAGCCCTCTGGCGAATGATGAACGCCAACATTTCTGAAGAGGGCAGGGCAATTGCATCGAATAAGTGGATGCTGTATCACTGCCCCACCCTGATAAAAATCAGGGTTTCTGCAAAATAAATCTGCCAAAAATAAATAAAACCATGTAATTTTGCATCATTCTTTATCTGCTGACAGCTGTACAACCTATACCACCTACCTAGTACACTTTTAAAATAGTTACTATTGATAAAAATGGGGAAAGTTTGGAATAAAAACATATAACACCTCTTTCTGCTATTTCATTTTGGTTAAACACTGAAATCTGCGAAAAAATAAAACCATTTTCTCCCACCTCTAGTCATAAGGTTCCAGTAGGGTGCCTGTCTGTGGAGTTTTTCTCGGGCAGAACGCATGCAATAAGATTTTTGAGGCTCCAAACAGGGGCAGAGTCATAATGATGCTTGACACCAGAGAGAGCTGTTGGCTAGGAAATCACTTCAGGCAGTCATTGTACCGATTTTTTGAGAAGGGAAACAAAAACTGTCCAGCAATTTTTCGCCCAATCAGTCTACTTTCGGTCATTGGGAAAATGTATGGTAAGCATTTACAGAACAAACTAGTGGACTGGATAGAGAGTAATAAAATACAGTTGGACCTTTTTATCCACTGGGGTTCTGTTCCTGGAACCCCAGTGGATAAGAAAATCAGTGTTATATGAAATCCGGAGGGGGGGGGTCAGGGACGGTGCCACATTACCTTTTTTCCAGCATCTTCGCCGCTTCCCTCCTCCTGAGTCTGTTTAAACTGACTGAAAAAACAAAAGCCCACTACTGGAAGCAACCTGTAAATGGCACCAGAGTCTCCCGGCTGCATTTTTCAGCGGTTTAGACACACGCAGGAGGCTGGAAGCGACTGGCAGGTCCCCGGCAATATTGAAAAAAGAAGTAATGTAGTGCGGTTGGACTCCCTCTTCCACAGTTTTGCCATCCATGTTGAGTCAAATCCGTGGATAAAAAAACCGTGGATAAAAAGGTCCGACTGTATTTATTTATGGATGCCAATAAAGGTTGACTGACTGGCTAGGAAATACTAGGAAGTTACTGCTGAGCTCACTGAACTCAGAAGCCTCCCAAAAGTTCCTCTTTATGAAAAGCAGTTGCCGATGTTGTTTTCCATGTGTCACTTCTCACCCTGAATATTCAAAATGTCAAATGCCAATAAAGGTTCTGATTTCCTTCAGGTAAAAAATGTAGGGCAGAAGAAAACAGTGCTCACTCCTCAGAGATAAGCTGATGTACTGGAGAAGCCCACTTGATCACGGACCGTAGATCCTTGGGGACAAGTCCATGACAGTCCTCATGTTATGTCCAAGGAGTGTCATGCTTTGGACTTCTAGGGTTACTCAAGTAATGAGAGCATAAAAGAAAGGTGAAGGGACGAAAGAGTGGAGGATGGAGGTGAACAAGGTGGCAACCAAAGAGGATGCCCAGTTGGGAGGAAGTGAAGGAGGCCAACAGGAAGAACACAAAGAGGAGGCAAGGAAGAGGGGAACTCAGGAGGGGGAGGTAGCCGAGCGAGAAGAAGAAAAACTAGAAGGGGAAAGGGGATAAGAAAGAGGATGGACAGGAGCCCAAACAGGGGAAGAGGTCGAGAGGGGCTGGCCCCACCTGACAAAAACCACCCTCTATCCGAGGAGGGGTTTGAGGCTACGAGCTTCCTTGTATACCTTACAATGTTTTTTTTTTAAACCAACCCTTATGACATCAAATTATCCCCTTGAGGGGAGGACAAGTGTGCTGCCATGGTAATAGAGCGCCTTCAGCTACCTGGCTGAAGCCTTCAAAATGCTCATCTTCTGGGCAGCAGCTCACATTGAGAGGGCCGATAATTCCATGGATGGACTCTGGATTGATGCGCTGCATTGCGACTGAGCTGAAAATAGAGCTCATCCTTTGCTGAAGCAGTCCATCTCAAATGATATCTTGGAAACAAAGCAGTTGGCAATGTCGGTTTCTTCCTAGCTGAAAATAGTAGCTAACATGATTGTTGTAATCTAAACAAGGACCAGTGAACTAATAACTTTTATTAAGGCTGTTACACATTGCAGGCGATGCGGTGCAGCGTGAAGCAAGGTGAAGCAAAGCCAGCCTTTGCTTTGCGCTGCGCAGCTTCCTGTCTATACTAGCCCCTGGGGGCTATAGCCGTGTCTACCCTAGCCCTTGGATGGCTCTCTCTGTCATTGGCCTTTCAGCCAATCAGAATCCAGTCTTTTCAGACTGGATTCTGATTGGCTGTTCGCTTCCCTATTTGTCCCCACCCCACTGCACCGAACTTGGCTGCTGATTGGCCGAAGTTCAATTTTTCCATCCCCTCTCGCAGGACTCCACTAGCTGACATGCGCTGACATGCAAGAGGAGAGAATGCAAGAGAATGCATGACACACTGCCTGCACGACGCTGCTTCCCATAATTTTGCATTGCATCGTGGGTGGTGTGTCACAGTCTTTAGGACGACTCAAGCTGTGTCCAAGTAGGGTCCTTCTGCACTGCTGAGCAGAGGCGCAACTTGGGTGGAGCGCGCGGAGCAGGTGCTCCAGGCACGGGCGCGCGGGGGCGCACTCAGCATTGGGGCGTACTTACCCTCGCAATGCGTCACCTCCACTTCGGCTGTCTTCTTTTCAGCCCGCCTGCCCTCCCTGGAGCCCGAACAGCTCCAAAATGGTACCGAAACTGGCGGGGGGCGTGTTTGGAGCCGCGCTGGGCGTGTCGACGTCATGACACTTAGGCCCCGCCCCCTTGGTCTGGGCACCGGGAGGGCTACTGACATTACTGCTGCCGAGGCATTGCTCTTGCATGATCAGCAGCAAGCAGAATTTCAAATATGATTTCACTCCACAGCTAAGACAGGTGAGGCTCTTATAAAAAGAAACCAATGAAAGCTAATGCACGCTCTTCCCCTCACCCTACACCAGTACATATTGTACATATTGTTCCAAGGCTACTGAAGTAATTTAAAATAAATGGAAAATGGGACAAAAATGAACATAGTGTCTTTTGGAGCCCATTGTTTTTAATTCTCATTTGCATTTACTGCAAAGCAAATAAAACGAATGGAGCTCATTCATTTTCAATTGTTTTCAAATGAAATGCACACCACTACTCATTCATGACGAATCTCTGAGAAGAAAAAAATCAGAGGTCAAGCCTGCCTGAGAACAATGCTCTGTGACATAGTAACCCTTTCACATCTCCCCAGATGGAGTAAGTAAGGTGCCTGGGAGGGATTACTCAGTAATGAGAGGGAATATGTTTTGCACAAGAACAAAGGCACTGTTTTTATTCTGCCTGTTCTTGTTCTGACAGGGCCATCCATCCATAAGGCTGACTGAGGGGAAGGAATGGGGGAGTGTCTGGACGAGGGCAGGCAGAAAGGTAGAATGGGGAAGGGAAGGGGGAATCCCAGCAGCACTGGTGTGTGCCAAGATCCTGTCTCTCTTCCCTCTCCCTTACTCTCCTCAGACTTGCACCAGCAAATGGCTGGCACAGATCTGAGGAGATCCATTTGGGCAGCAGTGACTTTTCCTCCATGAATCTATCCAATCCCCTTTTAAAGGCAGCTAGGCCAGGTACCACCACATCCTGTGGCAAGGAGTTCCACAGATGAATTACACGGGTGAAGAAATATATATTTTTTTGTCTGTTCTGACTCTCCCTCCACTCAATTTTAGTGCATGTCCCCTGGTTCTATTGTATGAGAGGGAAAAGGACTTCCCTCTATCCACTCTCTCCATCACCTGCATCATTTTATGTGTCTCACAGTGCAATCCTATGCATGTCTGCTCAGAAATAAGTCCCATGTTGTGCAATAGGCTTACTCCCTGGAAAGTGTATATAGGATTGCAGCCTCAATCATGTTCCCCCTCAGGTGCCTTCTTTCTAGACTGAAGTACAATGTGACGACACAATGTGTCTAGACACAATGCACAATAGGGAGATTAAAGATTAAACAGGCAAGGTTAAACAGGCAAGTGTTCTGAAAAGAATAGAAATAGAAATAATACCTCAGAACAAATAAAGGATCAGATTCCAAACTAGCTAATAACTTGTATTGCTTAAAACAGTCATCCGAGGATTATGCACTAGCTCAGCAGAAAGATCTAAAGCCACCACAGATTTCACTGATTTGAACAAAAGGAATCAGGGCAGTGGCGTAGCTGGCATTTTCCCAAGGGGGCTGTAGGCAGGACGACGCTGTCTTTGCCCCGCCCCCCGGAATGGAATGGAACCTTTTGGCTCTGATTAGTGGCGATTCTGGGGAGGCTGCTGATGCCACACCCCCACGTGACCTGGGCGTGACGTCAGCTGCACGAGCGTCCAGCGCGGCTCCAATTACACCCCCTGCCGTTTTACTTACTATTTCGGAGCCGTACAAGCTCCAGGGCGGGCGGGAGGGTCCAACGCCAAGACGACCATGGCGGAGGGAACGCATCCCAGAGGCAAGTATGCCCCTTCGCCATCTCGTCCGGCCCCCGCCCTGGGGCCCACGGCCCCCCAACCCCGATGACGCTTCTGGCTCTGGTCCCGCTCCATTATGGTGGCAGGGGGGAGGCGAAGACGCATCGTCCCGCCCATGGCACCCTTGGAAAAACCATGCCACTGAATCAGGGTAAAGGTTTATGCCCTTCCCAACTAATTAACATGGGACACAAGCCACCGGAGCGATGCTTCACCTTAGAAGATATTTGTGTCAGCCCATCTTAAATTTGAAAAATAATTGATGACAAGCTTTTAAAGAATACTGTATTTATATGTCACTTCCTATTAAAATATCCAAAGCAATTCAGAATTCATAAAATAATGACGCACAATGAAACCATTTTTAAAAACTAGCAGTGGCAAAATGCAATCTAAAATACAGCAAGTCCTCACTTAAAGCTGTTTCGTTCAATCAATTCCCAGCTTGGGCCACAGTCTGTGTGGAGTTTGAACATTCTCCCCATGTATGCAGCCAAGAAAGCTCACATTTATTTCAGTGTTTTATATTAAAAGTGTTTTGGGTCTTTATTTAGAAGTTTGGTGATATTTTTGTGACCAGAAATATGCCGTAAACCTTTGTTTACGTAGATCACTCAGCCCACAGTAAAACTGGATTCATTATACAGGGTGCCTACAAATGATTGGAGCAGTTTTGTGATTTTTTTTAATAGCTGTAATATTAGCGATATGCCGCGCGAGTTGGATGTTACGAGACGCACATTGCTCAAAGTTTGCTTTGGGTGCCGCTAGTGGCCGCGAGAGGGCAGTAGTTTTTTTTAGTCGCCAAGATGGCTTCAAAGAGCGAGAAAGCATTTGCTGTCCTTGAATTTCATGCTAATCAATCTGTGACAACAGTACAACCACACTTTCGAATGAAGTTTAGGAAAACTCCACCTAGCGCCAACTCCATTTGGCGATGGCATGAGCAGTTTAAAGCGACAGGACGCCTGTGTAAAGGGTTTGCTCACATTGATAGAGACATGCTAACTTCCGTGTGGGAGGAACTTGATTACAGAGTTGATGTTTGCAGAATCACTCAAGAGGTGCATATCGGGCACCTGTAATATGCCCCCAACAACTTTGTGTGTTATTGTAAAGTTTTGTGATCATATGTCAAATAATATACCTACAATAAAATCGTGAAACCGCTCCAATCTTTTGTAGACACCCTGTAAGTTGTTTTGCTTAAAGTTGCAGTTTCCAAGAACCTATCGACAACATTAAGTGAGGACTTGCTGTAATATAAATACACAGTTCAGCTCATACCTTCAGAGTTGGGACCTCACTGGTAATTAAGTACATACACACACACAAGCATCTTCACCTAGTTGGGGTGGGGGGAATATGAACAAATCTCGCACTGGGGTGATGCGTTCTAAAAAAGCTATAAGAAGGTCCAAAAACCTACACATTAGCTGGGTTTCCTCTTCAAGGGGATAGCTTTTCTTCTTTCCCTAGGATAAGGCTTATGAAGGACTCTTTCCTTCCCCAATTCTTACAGCGCAATCCTATGCATGTCTACTCAGAAATAAGTCCCATGTTGTGCAATAGGCTTACTCCCAGGAAAGTGTACAGAGGATTGCAGCAGTCAAGCAGTCAATGGAGCAGACTCCATTCTCAGAGTCTCTGGGTACATGTGCTTCTGCTGCCTAGGGATTTCTTGAGTGCCTTCTGCATATCTTTATTTCTCAGACTGTAAACCACAGGGTTCAGCAAGGGTGTCACCATTGTGTAAGTGACAGAAATGAAAGTGTCCTGATCCAGAGTGTATCTGGACCTGGGCTGTAAGTAGATAATGGATATACATCCAAAATGCACAACCACCACAATAAGATGGGAGGCACACGTTGAAAAGGCTTTATGCTTCCCGACTGTGGTAGGGATTTTCAAAATTGTCCTTACAATTAACATATATGAGAGGAGGATCAGTAAGAATGAGACGATGATCACCAAAAAAGAAATAATAAAAATCACAATTTCTCCTACATAATTTCTGGCACAGGCCAGCTTGAGCAAAGGTGCTAAATCACAGAAGAAGTGATCGACTTTGTTTGATCCACAGAAAGGCAAAGTAAATATGATTATTGTCTCTGTGGTGGAAAAAAGAAATCCAGTCGTTGCTGAAAAAGCAACCAATTTGGTACAGAGTCTCTGGTTCATCAGAATCTGATAATGTAAAGGTTTACATATGGACACATATCGGTCATATCCCATCACTACCAGAAGCATACAGTTCGTGCACCCTAAGCCCAGGAAGATACACATTTGAAGAGCACAGCCAATGACTGAAATAGTCTTCTTTTCTCTTACAAGATTTGCAAGCATGTTAGGGACAATGCTGAATGTGTAGCAGACTTCTGAAAATGAAAGGATAGCGAGAAAGAAGTACATGGGAACATGGAGGCTGCGGTCAAGCCTTATTGTAGTGATGATGATCATGTTTCCAGATAAAATTACTATGTACATGAGGAAGAACACTATGAAAAGCATAATCTGCAGATCTGGGAAACTGGAAAATCCATGGAGGATGAATTCTGCCACCATCGTTTGGTTTTCTGTTCCCATTGACGCTGAATTTGGGGGAGAGAAGACATTAAAATGTTACAAACTTAAACTCTACATGTTAATTGATCCATTATGCAAAAATATTGGGGGGGGAAATGCATTCCCCAAATCAAATGGCTGCCAATGAAGCACGCAGTGCTCCGTCGCTGGCCATTTTGGGAGCACTCCCCATCCATCAGTGAACCTCCCTAGACCCGCCGGAGCAGATAAGGAAGCTGCGGGGGTGGGGATGGGGTGAATGGGCGGGGAGGAACGGGCATGGTGGCTGCGAGAGGGGTGGATTTGGTGACCATGGTATGCACTGGATCCTACCCCCTCTTTTTCATGCTTCCCACCCCCTTTCTCACTTTGGACTGGCACCAGCTAAGGAGATGGTGCAGGTCTGAGGAGACCCATTGCGGAGCAGGAGGTTTACAGAGGCGTAATGGGATTTATCCCATTTCCTTCCAAATCTTCCCCATCAGTCCCTAACTCCCACCCACCCACTCACACACACTCCAATGGAGTGTGCTTGTTTTCGGCACAGCTGCACAGTGGGGGGGGGAAGGATAGGATTCGGTCGAAAGTGTCCTTAGAGCTGGTTTATATATTCCTAAGAACATTTCACTCTACACTCCTGCAGAAGCATGCATCTCTATACAAAGAAGATCTCAGCAATGAGAAAATAACTCAACACAGTTACTTCAACTGGTATTTCTGTATTTCTTAACACGACTTATTGACAAAGGAGCTTCTGCTGCTAAGGGATGTCTAGCTACCACGAGCTCTTCTGCAGACTGCCAGCTGAAGGAGGACAGAGTGTTTGCTCCGATGAGTGTTTAGGAGCTGCACATTGTTGTTATGTTGTAAGAAAGGCAGGTGAGGTACATAAGCTGAAGGGGTGTGGAGAACACACAGAATTAAATACTGAGGAAGTCACTAGCATGTTATCCTGAGGATTCTGCCTTCCAAATACTTCTTCCATATTTTACGTTGCAATGCAGTGTTGCAAAGTCTGGCCAGAACATAGCAAGGCCAGTGTTGTCTATCCTGACTTGCAGCAGCTCCCCAAGATGACAGGCAGAAGTCTTCCCTAATCCTTCTACCAGAGATTGTTCTAGCCTGACACAGCAGGGATTGAAGCTAGGACTCTTCCATGAACAGCAGAGGCCGTACCACAGAGCATAAGTCCTCAAATTATAGCACTTACGCCTATCTTTTTTAAAAAATGAAGGCAAGAACATAGTTGACTGTAAGTGCTTTGAAACTGTGTTCTCCACACGTCAAATGACTCAGAGAACATAAGAACATAAGAAGAGCCTTGCTGGATCAGGTCAAAGGCCCATCTAGTCATGGGCGTCAACGGGGGGAAGCGCGGGGGCCGGTCGCCGGGGGGTGTCGCGCGCATAGGGGTGACGCGCGACCCCCCACTTACTTTTTGCCGGTGGAGCTGGGCCCACCCGCCCTCGCGTCCGTTTGGCTCTGAAATGAGCCGAAAACGGCGCGGTGTGTGTGTGTTCCGGGCATGCGCGTGATGTCACATGCGGGGGCAGGGCCGCGTCGTTAAGGGTGACGCACGTGACGTTAAGGGTGACGCGCTCCCCGGTGACGCGTGTCCTGGTGACGCGCCTGCATCTAGTCCAGCTTTCTGTATTTCACAGTGGCCCCACCAGATGCCTCAGGGAGCACACGAGGCAACAGGATACCTGTATCCTGTTGCCACTCCCTTGCACCTGGCACAGAGAAAACCAGGGAGTTGCTTATGGCTTGTAACTTGTGATGGTCTTTTCCTCCATGAATCTATCCAAACCCCTTTTAAAGGCATCTAGGCCAGGTGTCATCACTAGGCTTACCAGATCTCCAACTGGGACAGAGTGCTAGACCTTTGGGAGAAGAAATGTGGGCAGGTGTAGCTTGTTAAGTCCTAGAGCACAATCCTAGGCATGTCTACTCAAAAGCAAGCCCCATTGTGTTCAATGGGACTTGCTTCTAAGTAGATATGCTGTAGTGGAAATCGCGGAAGATTGGCGAGGAGTTAGTGGTGTTAGGAGTGGTGCCCTGTTTTGACAGGTCCAGGAAGGAAGGAGTTAAAGGATTGCCAGTTTGACAGGACTGGGACACAAAGGTTTACCACCCAGGACTGCGTGGGTGGAAGCACACCTGCAAGCAATTGGGCGTGGCCCACAGGTGTTGCTATTAATTGGGATGAAGCTGGGATTTTGAATGCAGTGGGTGTGGCTCGCACCTGCACTCAATCAGCATGGATTGGAACTCTCACAGCTGTGCTCAATAATGAGGGCATTGATTGTAAGCTCACAGCTGTAACCAGTAAAGAGTTGATAGGGACTAACAGTATAAAAGCAACAGTAGTAGGAGCAGGAAGGAGCCTCGCCAGCTCGCCACGGGGACATGCTGCCAGATTGCCGAGCGACGGCGACTTTGCTCCAGATGGGGATATTCTGCTGGACTGACTGCTCACCTGGATGGACTACCCACCTGGATTGACCAGCATTGGGAGATGCTCTGCCTGACTGGAAGGTTGGAGAGACCTGGAGTGATTGGACTGTTTGCTAAAAGGCTCTTTGTTGGACGGGAGAAAGGCAACAAGGAGATTCTACTGCTGTGAAGTAACGAGCTGGACTTCTCTACAGAAACGGACCCTCGTTAGCTAAGTAGAATCTTATCTGCCTGGGAAGGGCTACGGGACATTGTTTATTACTGGAAAAGTAATAAATCTTGTAAATAGTTGCCTTAAAGTTCAGTGTTTTCTTTGACACACAATTGCAATTAAAGGGGAAAGGAGCTAACTTTGCCTAAAGTGGACATTGGAGCTAATTAAAGGGAATAGTAGTTTGCTCCCCCAGGAGTAAAGTTTGGGGTGCAACACTTGGGACACAACAAATTGGTCCCCAGAGTGGGGTGGTTCCCCAAATCAAGACACATGCCTAGGCTTGGGTGTATGGCCACCCTGAGTCCAGCACAGAACAAGGCCAGCAAACCGGCGTGCGCCACTCCCCCCCTTGCTCCTTTTTCCCCCCAACCTGGACAAGGAGGGGGGCACCCCAAAACAAGGGGGATAACAGTAGACTGCCACCAGCTGGGGGCCTCCTAGCTTCCCCCAAACCCCAGCTTGCGGGGGGGCTGCAGAGTACAGGACCGTGGGTCAAGTGACTCCCTGACCAAGGGCAGTCCAAATGACCCAACGTGAGAGAGAACAGGGTAGCGTGTGGCCAGCATAGACTTTGGATTTAGCTTGGGTTGGTTCAAAGGAAAACCACAGTGTATAAAATAGAGTTGTTTTATTTAATTTAGACTATGCAAAAGGCATAGAAGAGACACAGGAATAAATAAGGCAGTAAACTGCTAAATACATAAGGCATACAGACTACATACAAATTAACAGACAGAACACAAAAAAGAGATAACTCCTAAGCTTAACATTTCCCTAAAGAACTCACCAAAGATGGAATAAGGTTTTCAGCCATCCCAGGCAGGGATGCTGTGCAGGGGCCCACCCAGCCAGGCTTGGCTGGGAGGCATCAGGGCAGTTCAGCCCAGGAAGCCAACTCCACAGAACGCTATAGCACGTAGGCAGTAAGTGAAAATGAGATGCTCCAAAATGGATTCTCAAAGGACGGTTTAAATACACTTTTGGGGATCAGGGGATGGACAAAGACAATTGACCAATCAAAAGATGACACACGTTCAAACTCCTCATCCCCCTCCCAACTGAAAGAGTCTCATGATGTTTAACACAGGTGGTTGAAATAATGAGGGAATGACTAACCAACTCAGTTCCCATACAGATAAGACTCCGGAGGCAGGACAGAACCAAAAAATGCAACTTCATGGTTGCTGGACACCTGCCAATCTCCAAGGCACTGCAACAAGCAGGCAGAGAATCTCAAAAGACTGAGAATCAAAATGGAGTTAAACCAAAAGATATAGGCCTGTTTACTACATTGGGCTCTAAGGTATAACAAGCTACACCTGCCCACATTCCTTCTCCTAAAGGTCTAGCACTCTGTCCCGGTTGGAGATCTGGTAAGTCTAGCCATCACCAAATCCTGTGGCAAGGAGCTCCACAGTTGAATTACACGCTGAGTGCATCTGGGTGCTGGAAACAACAGCCGAGAGTCTCATGGCACCATTTCAGCTTGAGCTTTTCTACATTACTGTCCACTTTGTCAGGTGCATGAAGTGAAATCCTCAGCGGGCTGGAATCTGGGCACACCTGGGGACCGAGAAAGAGTTTTCAAAGAGGGGACAAGGGGTGACCAACCGGGGGAGCCGCGGAGAGCCACGGAATCCTCTCGGAAAACAGTGCAATGCCAATTGGCAGGCATCAACATAATGCAATGGCGAGCCGTGGCCAATGGTTGCCAATGGCCAAGGGAGCAACAGGGCGAAAAGGTTTGGGGGACTCTGGGCTATGGGATGGAGGAGGTCAAGTCAATGTCCATTGTTACATAAAATACAGTATTGATTCTGGGTACTTGAGCAAATAACACCATAAATATGCCTTTCCCATTATGGATTTAGACTGAAAAGAAGCGTATGAAAGAAAATGCTTACGTGCAGGCCAATTGTAGGACGGATGTTCCAAACGACCGCAGTTTGCCACAACATCTTTTTATAAGTTTTGTATGCAGTAAAGAGCAGTGTAAACAAGTTTCTAAATCCCACCGCATCGTCTCTCTATGGTATTTCAAAATTGAAAACAAATCAGCCATTGTATTATCAGTGGGAGCTCTTGCGTCTTTCCATGCAAGGCCCGTAACTGTAACTCTGGGGAAATCCGCATATCAGCTCAAGAAACAACAGAATAATGAGACTGCTGTATCAATGCACTCAAGAACCTACAGCAAGTCCTCACTTAAAGTTGATGGTTTTTGGAAAAGGCAACTTTAAGCGAAACAACATAACTCAACCAATTTTAATGTAGGCTAATTGATATATGTAAACAAGAGTTTATGGCATATTTCTGGTCACAAAAACATCAGCAAACTTCCAATAAAGACCCCAAACACTTCTAATATAAGACATTGAAGTAAATGTGAGCTTTCTGGGCCGGAGAAAACCCACGGAGACATGGAGAGGAATTTAAACTTCACACAGACAGTGGCCCCAGCCGGGAATTGACTTTTTTTTCCCTCAACAACTTTGAAACGGAAAGACTTATAACGAAACAAATATAAGTGAGGATTTGCTGTACACACATTGGTACACCACACACACACACACACACACACACACAGAATTTGTTGAAATCATGAGTACAATGAAGAAGCCTATGCAAACCTCTCCAGCACATCAATACACTGAATGAGGGGAGGAAAACAGCACCATGCCTTCTGGCCACCCCTCAACACTAACAGGCCCAATGGCCAAGCCCTCCAGTAGCCCGTCGAGGGGTCTGGAAACCAACGACCCAAACCTAACACAGTCCCACTACCATAAATGGTCAAAAATACGATGCTTATGTTGCGCAGAGTGCACTGCCAGCAGCCATCTTCAAGCCACCACCTCAAAGGGGCAGCAGCATTTGCATTCTGCTGCCATAGCTGGTGATCTGCTCTGTTGCAGGTAAACTGGCATAGGGGGAGGTTAACGGACAGGGAGGTGAAGTAATGGGAAATGTAGGGGGAGGAACCGTGGTGTGTAGGTGGAGGGAGGGGTGGATCCAGCAGCATTCACACACACCAGATCCTATTCCCTCTTTTTAAAACCTCACCATCCCTTCTCTCCCATTTGTACACGCAGCTTCCTGGGCAGAAACCCCCCCCCCCAGAACAATACTAAACCTCAGGGGTCTTTATCCAAATCACTCTCACAGTAGCGCCTGCAGAGCAAGGAGACATGACAATCCACTGTATTTCCTGCACCAGGTCTAGGCAGACTCAGAGTAATGTAAAAGATGTATTAAAAGTCTAATAAAGGGAAAGGGGGATAACAAAATCAAATGAACAAGGGAAAAAAAGTTAGGAGAATTGCTATCATACAAATGACCAGCATATGTTGCTGATATGCTATGAAATCTCATGCATGTGGGTTTTTTTTTTATCTCAGAGCTTTATTGCAAACTTCAATTGCTTTCCAATACGTTCTACAGCTAGAGAAGACAGTACAGAAATCAACATAAATGCTAACTTCTTATCTGATTGTACCTGGATGATGGAACCACCGACTCTTTACACTTGCATCTCGTGAGGCTGGTGGGCTCTCTGACCTGGAGTGCTGGTTGACTGGAGGAAGAAGAGAGTGAGCTTCTGGCCAGGAACTGCTTTTGTTCCTCGACTGGAATGACGTCATCTGTTACCTGCATCATGCAAACGTCATCATGCAGAGGCCATGACCCCATGCGCGTGCCCAGGGATGCTGCCATGTCATGGGGGCCAAGGCCAGCAGAGGGAAGTGCCTCTGCAGGGAATAAGCAGCCCCTGGGGGGGTTGATATCCCTGAACCAGGGGTACCATAGGGGGGAGGGGCACCCATGGCCATGCACACAGCTGGGCATCTGTCATGTCTTGGCAAGTTGGCTGTTAGAGGGAAAGGCTCCACCTCATGGCTGCGGTAGCAGACCAGGGGTAAGATGGTGTCATGGGAAGGGGGAGTGTACTACAGGGAAAATGCAGCAACCCCCTTAACTCTCTCTCTCTCTCTCTCTCTCTCTCTCTCTCTCTCTCTCTCTCTCTCTCTCTCTCATTCATTCATTCATTCATTCATTCCACAGTCTCTGCCTTGGCACTGTGGGTCCTGACATCAGTGCGGGGGCTCTAGCAGGAGATGTGCCAAGGGATGCTCCAGATTGCGGGTCAACATTAGGGCATCCGCCGGCAGCTTCTCCATCTAGAGGGCACTGCGCAGGTTGTGCAACGGACCCTCTGGGCCGCCCGTTGCAGCGTCCTCCGCCTGAACAGCCGGGCCACAGGCAACCAGCAGGCCATGGTCCTGGACCGGCTGGACCGGCTCCAGGTTCAGGTGGCTACCCTGCTGGCCAGGGTCATGGCCCTGATGGCCCAAATGGGGATCTCCCCCGACCACCCCGAGACCTGAGCCCCCTTCCCCCACAGTTGGTGCACAATTGCCCCCTCCCCCACCCCACCTCCCTGTCCATGCACCTTGTCCCATGTTAGGATCTACCCATGTTGTTGTGCGCTATTGTGCCAGTTGTAAATATGTTTTTATTGAAGCAAAACAAAATATATATTTTTACAATCAGCTGCTGTCTCTGTCCTGTGTCCATTGTAGAACCCCACGATGCAGCTCCAGAGACCCGGGGATGGTGGCAGGCGGGGTGCTGTGCTGGGGGAGCGGCCATCAGCATGGCCAAGTCCCAGGTCCCTGGGAGGGAGAGGTATGGCAAAGGTAAGTGGCTGGGCCACCTGCCAAAGCCTCCTGCACCTTCCCATGCCCCCACATGGGCTGTATACTCATGTGCCCCTCATGGGCCAAAGTTCTCGGCCGTGATCCTTTGCCAGAGCGTGTTGCCCCTCGGGTTCGTCGCTGGGCTGGCTTGGCATCGGCGGTTTGGATATCCATGGGCTCCTGCCTCACCTTCAGCCTCTAGCAGTGGGGTGTTCCACCACAGGCACATGTTGTGGAGCTTAGCACACACCACAAACACTTTGGAGGCCTTAGCAGGTGTCCTCATCAGATGGCCCTCGGTGAGGTGCAGGCACTGGAAGCGCATCTTCAGCATGCCGAATGCTCGCTCCACAACCATCCATGTTGCGCGGTGTGCCACGTTGTACCTCACAACAGGCCTCGGTGTGTCAGCTGCGTAGGGCGTGAGGAGGTACGGTAGCAGGGGGCAGCCACGGTCGCCTGTGGGGGGAAGTGTCACATCAGTACCTACCTAGCCTGGACCCCCAGATCCTTCCCCAACAGACCCCCAAGCCTCACCTAGGACCCAGCCAGTCCCCTCGGGCCATGATGCCAGAACATGTTGGATGTTAGAGGAGTCAAAGATCTGCGCATCATGGACACTGCCTGGGAAATTAGCCGTGAAGCTGGTGAAGAGAGCCTGTGCATCGCTGGTTGCCTGGACATTCAGGGAATACTGGTGATGCCTGTTTCGGTATAGGGCGGACACATCACGTGGAGCGAGGATTCCCGCATGCGTCGCGTTGACGACAGAGATGACATTGGGGAAGCCTGCGATGGCATGGATCTCTCCCCGCACACGCTGCAGCTCTGCCTCGGCAGTAGGGAAGGTGATGAAGGCAGGCACGTGGAGGAGCATCGCGTCCACGAACACATCAAGACACCGGCTGGCAGAGGACTGGGAGGTGCCAAGATGCCATGTGATGACCCCTTGGAAGCTCCCCATCCCCCGGTAATGTAGGGCCATTAGGATCCTTTGGAGGACGGCGATGGTCTGGCAGGTCATCATACGGGGCTGGAGGCACAGTCCCAGGAACGGGTTCCTCCACGGCTCTCCTGTCCAGCCAGAAGGCCAGAATGCAGTCCACGTTGGGGAAAGGGACCTTGATGAGCCGCTCCCTGACAACCCACGGCCTGGGGTTGGCCCGATGCTCGTGCTGGTGCAGGATGTGGGCTAGGAGTATCGGGCCGGCCATGAACGGGTAGACGGTCCAGGGTACCTGCTGGGATCTGGACCTGTGGGCCCGGTGGGGTCCTGCGGATGGGAAGGGGACAGCCTCAGGTATGGTCTGTCACAGCTGGCCTTGTGCCCATCGTTGCCGGCTAGGGGCTTCCCCCATGCCAGGTGCGGGCTCCAACCTGTGGTCCCCTTGGGGAGCAGGGACAGGCCTGGGCCCCAGTGAGCTAGCAATTGGGGGGTTGGCAGCAAGCAGAGGCCTGACTGAGGTCATGTCCCCTCCAGTGGGTCAGTGGATGCATCCCCACATCCCCTTGGCATGAGGCTGCCCCAGAAGCCCTGTGACAATCACCAATCAAGTCCTCCTGCTGCTGCTCGGGTTGCTGCTGGAGCAAATGCAGCTGGGGCTGCTGCAGCTGCAGCCACTGCTGGCGTTGCTGTCTTGACTATTGCTGCCGCTGTTGGCGCCGCTGCATGCACTGCCACCTCACGTGCTGCAGGCGCTGCTGCTCCCTGTCGGGCTGCCAGGGCTGCTCCCTCTCTTGCACCCTCCCTCTCTCGCTCCCGCTGCAGATGCACTGCTGCTGGTGCTGCTGCTGCCATTCCCGCCTCCACGGCAGCCGCCGCCACGGCTGTCCTTCCTCCTGCTCCTGCCCCCCTCCTCCAGCTCCTCCTCCTCCTCCTGCTCCTTCTCCAGCTCCATGGCTCTGGTCCGGCAGCCACAGTCATAAGCGACCCTTTTATGCAGGAATCTCCCGCGCACATCAATCCCGCACCAGAATCACGGGACGGCCACACCCGGGCAACACCCTTCCAGCATCTGTCTGTACAAAAGGGCCTTTGTAACTGCAGGTGCTTTGTCCGTGGAGCACACACTGTCTGTCTTCCTTCCTGACCGTGTGTTCTGCTGAACTCTCTCTCTCCCTCAGCTCTATTCTCTGTCTGTGGCCCACCCTTGCCCCTCCCCAGAACCCACTGTCTTTCTCCCCTCCCTCCTCCCACTCTGCGCTTCCTCCACAGGCTCCCTCGACTACCCCATTAAAGCTGGTGTGCTCCCCCCATCCAGGAATGGAGCTAGGCAGCCGAAACATCACCGTGGCCCCAACTGGGAGCCCAATGAGCTGGCGGTGCTCTATGAGCTCTCAGTGGTGACACCCAAGGTAGCACTTGGGTGGCACCAGGGCACAGATCATACCAATCAACGGGAAACCTACTTTGCCAACATTGCCACAGCCCTCAAGGACCACGGCTTCCCGGAACGCATGAGGAAGGCCTGTCAGAAGCGGTTCATGGAGTCCCTTCACAACCTCCAACAACGGATAAGGATGGTGAGGACACCCACCGTGACCTGTGCAACAAAGAAAGGAGAGGAACCCCTTGCAGCGCTGGTACACAAAGAGGCGATCGAGGGTGTGGGCCTGGACACCGCCGCTGGTATGTGCTGTGGGGAGGGGGCATGGCTGTGGGGAGGGGGCGTGGCCCTCCCAGACATGCCTCGAGGGCAGCCAGCCGCAGACCAAGCCGCAGCAGGATGGGCTGCCTCGCCCCTGCCGGGGCCAACTGGCATGGCTGCAGCCTGCTGGAGAGTCTTGAGCCGTCAGGGGAAGGGGTAGCAGTGGAGCCTTCCAGCATGACCCATGTTTCTTTCCAATCCACAGTTCATTCTGATGTGCCAACACCATCCACCAGCCAGGCTCATGCTAGTCAATCTGTGACAACAGTGCAATGACACTTTCGAACGAAGTTTAGGAAAACTCCACCTAGCGCCAACTCCATTCGGCGATGATATGAACAGTTAAAAGCGACAGGACGCCTGGGTAAAGCGTTTGCTCACATTGATAGTAAAATGCTAACTCACGTGTGGAAGGAACTTGACTACAGAGTTGATGTTTGCAGAATCACTCAAGAGGCGCTTATCAAGCACCTGTAATATGCCCCCCAAAACTTTGTTTGTTATTGTAAAGTTTTGTGATCATATGTCAAATAATATACCTACGATACAATTGTGAAACCGCTCCAATCATTTGTAGACACTCTGCACGTCGTTTTACTTAAAGGTGCAGTTTCCAAGAACCTATCGACAACTTTAAGTGAGAACTTGCTGTAATATAAATACACAGTTCATCTCATACCCTCAGAGTTGGGACCCCACAGGCAATTAAGTACATGCACACAAACAAGCATCTTCACCTAGTGGGGGTGGGGGGAGTACGAACAAATCTCGCACTGGGGTGATGCGTTCTAAAAAAACCTATAAGACGGTCCAAAAACCTACACATTAGCTGGGTTTCCTCTTCAAGGGGATAGCTTTTCTTCTTTCCCTAGGATAAGGCTTATGAAGGACTCTTTCCTTCCCCAAAGCTCACAGCGCAATCCTATGCATGTCTACTCAGAAATAAGTCCCATGTTGTACAATAGGCTTACTCCCAGGAAAGTGTACAGAGGATTGCAGCAGTCAAGCAGTCAATGGAGCAGACTCCATTCTCAGAGTCTCTGGGTACATGTGCTTCTGCTGCCTAGGGATTTCTTGAGTGCCTTCTGCATATCTTTATTTCTCAGACTGTAAACCATAGGGTTCAGCAAGGGTGTCACCATTGTGTAAGTGACAGAAATGAAAGTGTCCTGATCCAGAGTGTATCTGGACTTGGGCCGTAAGTAGATAATGGATATACATCCAAAATGCACAACCACCACAATAAGATGGGAGGCACACGTTGAAAAGGCTTTATGCTTCCCGACTGTGGTAGGGATTTTCAAAATTGTCCTTACAATTAACATATATGAGAGGAGGATCAGTAAGAATGAGACGATGATCACCAAAAAACAAATAATAAAAATCACAATTTCTCCTACATAATTTCTGGCACAGGCCAGCTTGAGCAAAGGTGCTAAATCACAGAAGAAGTGATCGACTTTGTTTGATCCACAGAAAGGCAAAGTAAATATGATTATTGTCTCTGTGGTGGAAAAAAGAAATCCAGTCGTTGCTGAAAAAGCAACCAATTTGGTACAGAGTCTCTGGTTCATCAGAATCTGATAATGTAAAGGTTTACATATGGACACATATCGGTCATATCCCATCACTACCAGAAGCATACAGTTCGTGCACCCTAAGCCCAGGAAGATACACATTTGAAGAGCACAGCCAATGACTGAAATAGTCTTCTTTTCTCTTACAAGATTTGCAAGCATGTTAGGGACAATGCTGAATGTGTAGCAGACTTCTGAAAATGAAAGGATAGCGAGAAAGAAGTACATGGGAACATGGAGGCTGCGGTCAAGCCTTATTGTAGTGATGATGATCATGTTTCCAGATAAAATTACTATGTACATGAGGAAGAACACTATGAAAAGCATAATCTGCAGATCTGGGAAACTGGAAAATCCATGGAGGATGAATTCTGCCACCATCGTTTGGTTTTCTGTTCCCATTGACGCTGAATTTGGGGGAGAGAAGACATTAAAATGTTACAAACTGAAACTATACATGTTAATTGATCCATTATGCAAAAATATTGGGGGGGGAAAATGCATTCCCCAAATCAAATGGCTGCCAATGAAGCGCACAGCGCTCCGTCGCTGGCCATTTTGGAAGCACTCCCCATCCATCAGTGAACCTCCCTAGACCCGCCGGAGCAGATAAGGAAGCTGCGGAGGTGGGGATGGGGTGAATGGGCGGGGTGGGGGAGGAACGGGCATGGTGGCTGCGAGAGGGGTGGATTTGGTGACCATGGTATGCACTGGATCCTACCCCCTCTTTTTCATGCTTCCCACCCCCTTTCTCACTTTGGACTGGCACCTGCTAAGGAGATGGTGCAGGTCTGAGGAGACCCATTGCGGAGCAGGAGGTTTACAGAGGCGTAATGGGATTTATCCCATTTCCTTCCAAATCTTCCCCATCATCCCCTAACTCCCACCCACCCACTCACACACACTCCGATGGAGTGTGCTTGTTTTCGGCACAGCTGCACAGTGGGGGGGGGGAAGGATAGGATTCGGTCGAAAGTGTCCTTAGAGCTGGTTTATATATTCCTATGAACATTTCACTCCTACGGAAGCATGCATCTCTATACAAAGAAGATCTCCGCAATGAGAAAATAACTCAACACAGTTACTTCAACTGGTATTTCTGTATTTCTTAACACGACTTACTGACAAAGGAGCTTCTGCTGCTAAGGGATGTCTGGCTACCACGAGCTCTTCTGCAGACTGCCAGCTGAAGGAGGACAGAGTGTTTGCTCTGATGAGTGTTTAGGAGCTGCACATTGTTGTTATGTTGTAAGAAAGGCAGGTGAGGTACATAAGCTGAAGGGGTGTGGAGAACACACAGAATTAAATACTGAGGAAGTCACTAGCATGTTATCCTGAGGATTCTGCCTTCCAAATACTTCTTCCATATTTTACGTTGCAATGCAGTGTTGCAAAGTCTGGCCAGAACATAGCAAGGCCAGTGTTGTCTATCCTGACTTGCAGCAGCTCCCCAAGATGACAGGCAGAAGTCTTCCCTAATCCTTCTACCACAGATTGTTCTAGCCTGACACAGCAGGGATTGAAGCTAGGACTCTTCCATGAACAGCAGAGGCCGTACCACAGAGCATAAGTCCTCAAATTATAGCACTTACGCCTATCTTTTTAAAAAAATGAAGGCAAGAACATAGTTGACTGTAAGTGCTTTGAAACTGTGTTCTCCACACGTCAAATGACTCAGAGAACATAAGAACATAAAAAGAACCTTGCTGGATCAGGTCAAAGGCCCATCTAGTCATGGGCGTCAACGGGGGGAAGCACGGGGGACGGGCCGCCAGGGGGTGTCGCGCGCATAGGGGTGACGCGCGACCCCCCCACATACTTTTTGTCGGTGGAGCTGGGCCCGCCCGCCCTCGCGTCCGTTTGGCTCTGAAATGAGCCGAAAACGGCGCGGGGTGTGTGTGTTCCGGGCATGCGCGTGATGTCACGTGCGGGGGCAGGGCCGCGTCGTTAAGGGTGACGCGCGTGACGTTAAGGGTGACGCGCGTTAAGGGTGACGCGCGTCCTGGTGACGCGCCTGCATCTAGTCCAGCTTTCTGTATTTCACAGTGGCCCCACCAGATGCCTCAGGGAGCACACGAGGCAACAGGATACCTGTATCCTGTTGCCACTCCCTTGCACCTGGCACAGAGAAAACCAGGGAGTTGCTTATGGCTTGTAACTTGTGATGGTCTTTTCCTCCATGAATCTATCCAAACCCCTTTTAAAGGCATCTAGGCCAGGTGTCATCACTAGGCTTACCAGATCTCCAACTGGGACAGTGTGCTAGACCTTTGGGAGAAGGAATGTGGGCAGGTGTAGCTTGTTAAGTCCTACAGCACAATCCTAGGCATGTCTACTCAAAAGCAAGCCCCATTGTGTTCAATGGGACTTGCTTCTAAGTAGATATGCTGTAGTGGAAATCGCGGAAGATTGGCGAGGAGTTAGTGGTGTTAGGAGTGGTGCCCTGTTTTGACAGGTCCAGGAAGGAAGGAGTTAAAGGATTGCCAGTTTGACAGGACTGGGACACAAAGGTTTACCACCCAGGACTGCGTGGGTGGAAGCACACCTGCAAGCAATTGGGCGTGGCCCACAGGTGTTGCTATTAATTGGGATGAAGCTGGGATTTTGAATGCAGTGGGTGTGGCTCGCACCTGCACTCAATCAGCATGGATTGGAACTCTCACAGCTGTGCGCAGTAATGAGGGCATTGATTGTAAGCTCATAGCTGTAACCAATAAAGAGTTGATAGGGACTAACAGTATAAAAGCAACAGTAGTAGGAGCAGGAAGGAGCCTCGCCAGCTCGCCATGGGGACATGCTGCCAGATTGCCGAGCGACGACGACGACTCTGCTCCAGACGGGGATACTCTGCTGGACTGACTGCTCACCTGGATGGACTACCCACCTGGATTGACCAGCATTGGGAGATGCTCCGCCTGACTGGAAGGTTGGAGAGATCTGGAGTGATTGGACTGTTTGCTAAAAGGCTCTTTGCTGGAGGGGAGAAGGGCAACAAGGTGATTCTACTGCTGTGAAGTAACGAGCTGGACTTCTCTACAGAAACGGACCCTCGTTAGCTAAGTAGAATCTTATCTGCCTGGGAAGGGCTACGGGACATTGTTTATTACTGGAAAAGTAATAAATCTTGTAAATAGTTGCCTTAAAGTTCAGTGTTTTCTTTGACACACAATTGCAATTAAAGGGGAAAGGAGCTAACTTTGCCTAAAGTGGACATTGGAGCTAATTAAAGGGAATAGTAGTTTGCTCCCCCAGGAGTAAAGTTTGGGGTGCAACACTTGGGACACAACAAATTGGTCCCCAGAGTGGGGTGGTTCCCCAAATCAAGACACATGCCTAGGCTTGGGTGTATGGCCACCCTGAGTCCAGCACAGAACAAGGCCAGCAAACCGGCGTGCGCCACTTCCCCCCTTGCTCCTTTTTCCCCCCAACCTGGACAAGGAGGGGGGCACCCCCAAAACAAGGGGGACAACGGTAGACTGCCACCAGCTGGGGGCCTCCTAGCTTCCCCCAAACCCCAGCTTGCGGGGGGGCTGCAGAGTACAGGATCGTGGGTCAAGTGACTCCCTGACCAAGGGCAGTCCAAATGACCCAACGTGAGAGAGAACAGGGTAGCGTGTGGCCAGCATAGACTTTGGATTTAGCTTGGGTTGGTTCAAAGGAAAACCACAGTGTATAAAATAGAGTTGTTTTATTTAATTTAGACTATGCAAAAGGCATAGAAGAGACACAGGAATAAATAAGGCAGTAAACTGCTAAATACATAAGGCATACAGACTACATACAAATTAACAGACAGAACACAAAAAAGAGAACTCCTAAGCTTAACATTTCCCTAAAGAACTCACCAAAGATGGAATAAGGTTTTCAGCCATCCCAGGCAGGGATGCTGTGCAGGGGCCCACCCAGCCAGGCTTGGCTGGGAGGCATCAGGGCAGTTCAGCCCAGGAAGCCAACTCCACAAAACGCTATAGCACGTAGGCAGTAAGTGAAAATGAGATGCTCCAAAATGGATTCTCAAAGGACGGTTTAAATACACTTTTGGGGATCAGGGGATGGACAAAGACAATTGACCAATCAAAAGATGACACACGTTCAAACTCCTCATCCCCCTCCCAACTGAAAGAGTCTCATGATGTTTAACACAGGTGGTTGAAATAATGAGGGAATGACTAACCAACTCAGTTCCCATACAGATAAGACTCCCGAGGCAGGACAGAACCAAAAAATGCAACTTCATGGTTGCTGGACGCCTGCCAATCTCCAAGGCACTGCAACAAGCAGGCAGAGAATCTCAAAAGACTGAGAATCAAAATGGAGTTAAACCAAAAGATATAGGCCTGTTTACTACATTGGGCTCTAAGGTATAACAAGCTACACCTGCCCACATTCCTTCTCCTAAAGGTCTAGCACTCTGTCCCGGTTGGAGATCTGGTAAGTCTAGCCATCACCAAATCCTGTGGCAAGGAGCTCCACAGTTGAATTACACGCTGAGTGCATCTGGGTGCTGGAAACAACAGCCGAGAGTCTCATGGCACCATTTCAGCTTGAGCTTTTCTACACTACTGTCCACTTTGTCAGGTGCATGAAGTAAAATCCTCAGCGGGCTGGAATCTGGGCACACCTGGGGACCAAGAAAGAGTTTTCAAAGAGGGGTCAAGGGGTGACCAACCAGGGGAGCCGCGGAGAGCCACGGAATCCTCTCGGAAAACAGTGCAATGCCAATTGGCAGGCATCAACATAATGCAATGGCGAGCCGTGGCCAATGGTTGCCAATGGCCAAGGGAGCAACAGGGCGAAAAGGTTTGGGGGACTCTGGGCTATGGGATGGAGGAGGTCAAGTCAGTGTCCATTGTTACATAAAATACAGTATTGATCCTGGGTACTTGAGAAAATAACACCATAAATATGCCTTTCCCATTATGGATTTAGACTGAAAAGAAGCGTATGAAAGAAAATGCTTACGTGCAGGCCAATTGTAGGACGGATGTTCCAAACGACCGCAGTTTGCCACAACATCTTTTTATAAGTTTTGTATGCAGTAAAGAGCAGTGTAAACAAGTTTCTAAATCCCACCGCATCGTCTCTCTATGGTATTTCAAAATTGAAAACAAATCAGCCATTGTATTATCAGTGGGAGCTCTTGCGTCTTACCATACAAGGCCCGTAACTGTAACTCTGGGGAAATCCGCATATCGGGTCGAGAAACAACAGAATAATGAGACTGCTGTATCAATGCACTCAAGAACCTACAGCAAGTCCTCACTTAAAGTTGATGGTTTTTGGAAAAGGCAACTTTAAGCGAAACAACAAAACTCAACCAATTTTAATGTAGGCTAATTGATATATGTAAACAAGAGTTTATGGCATATTTCTGGTTACAAAAACATCAGCAAACTTCCAATAAAGACCCCAAACACTTATAAGACATTGAAGTAAATGTGAGCTTTCTGGGCTGGAGAAAACCCACGAAGACATGGAGAGGAATTTAAACTTCACACAGACAGTGGCCCCAGCCGGGAATTGACTATTTTTTCCATCAAGAACTTTGAAACGGAACGACTTATAACGAAACAACTATAAGTGAGGATTTGCTGTACACACATTGGTATACCACACACACACACACACACACACACACACACACACACACACACACACACACACACACACACACACACAATTTGTTGCAATCATGAGTACAATGAAGAAGCCTATGCAAACCTCTCCAGCACATCAATACACTGAATGAGGGGAGGAAAACAGCACCATGACTTCAGGCCACCCCTCAACACTTAACAGGCCCAATGGCCAAGCCCTCCAGTAGCCCAGTGAGGGGTCTGGAAACCAATGACCCATATCTAGCACAGTCCCACTGCCATAAATCGGCATAAACCGGGTGCTGATGTTGCGCAGAGTGCACTGCCAGCAGCCATCTTCAAGCCACCACCTCAAAGGGGCAGCAGCATTTGCATCCTGCTGCCATAGCTGGTGATCTGCTCTGTTGCAGGTAAACTGGCATAGGGGGAGGTTAATGGACAGGGAGGTGGAGTAATGGGACATGTTGGGGGAGGAACCGTGGGATGTAGGTGGAGGGAGGGGTGGATCCAGCAGCATTCACACACACCAGATCCCATTCCCTCTTTTTAAAACCTCGCCATTCCTTCTCTCCCCTGTTTGGACATACGCCACCGAAATGGTGGGTGTATATATTCAAGGAGATCCATAGGAAACCTATAGGCTTACACACAGGTAACTAAAATGTTTTTAATTTACATCCTCTCGAGGTCAAGAGAGAGGCTGCCATCGACCGCTTGCTGGTCCAGGGTAGCAGCACCTTGTGGTTAGCATACTCACTCTCTTCCTGCTCCCTTCCCTCCAATGTTTGGACATGCAGCTTACTGGTGAAAAACCTTGGTAGAATGATTCTGCTGCCACCAGCCCAGGAGATCAAGCTAGGCAGAGAGGCTCCCTGGGCAGACCCCCCCCCCCAGAACAATACTGAACCTCAGGGGTCTCAATCAAGATCACTCTCACAGTAGTGCCTACAGAGCAAGGAGACGTGACAATCCACTGTATTTCCTGCACCAGGTCTAGGCAGACTCAGAGTAATGTAAAAGATGTATTAAAAGTCCAATAAAGGGAAAGGGGGATAACAAAATCAAATGAACAAGGGGGAAAAAGTAAGAAGAATTGCAATCATACAAACGACCAGCATATGATGCTGAGATGATATGAAATCTCATGCAGGTGTTTTTTTATCTCAGAGCTTTACTGCAAACTTCTATTGTTTTCCTATTGTTCTACAGCTACAGAAGACAGCACTGAAATCAACATAAATGCTAACAACTATTTCTTGTCTGATTGTACCTGGATGATGGAACCACCGACTCTTTACACTTGCATCTCGTGAGTCTGGTGGGCTCTCTGACCTGGAGTGCTGGTTGACTGGAGGAAGAAGAGAGTGAGCTTCTGGCCAGGAACTGCTTTTGTTCCTCGACTGGAATGACGTCACCTGTTACCTGCATCATGCAGACGTCATCATGCAGAGGCCATGACCCCATGCGTGTGCCCAGGGATGCTGCCATGTCATGGGGGCCAAGGCCAGCAGAGGGAAGTGCCTCTGCAGGGATTAAGCAGGCCCTGGGGGGGTTGATATCCCTGAACCAGGGGTACCATAGGGGGAGGGGCACCCATGGCCATGCACACTCCTGGACATCTGTCATGCCCTGGCAAGTTGGCTGTTAGAGGGAAAGGCTCCACCTCATGGCTGTGGTAGCAGACCAGGGGTAAGATGGTGTCATGGGAAGGGGGAGTGTACTACAGGGAAAATGCAGCAACCCCCTTAACTCTCTCTCTCTCTCTCTCTCTCTCTCTCTCTCTCTCTCTCTCTCTCTCTCTCTCATTCATTCATTCCACAGTCTCTGCCTTGGCACTGTGGGTCCTGACATCAGTGCGGGGGCTCTAGCAGGAGATGTGCCAATGGATGCTCCAGATTGCGGGTCAACATTAGGGAATCCGCCGGCAGCTTCTCCATCTAGAGGGCACTGCGCAGGTTGTGCAACGGACCCTCCGGGCCGCCCGTTGCAGCGTCCTCCGCCTGAACTGCTGGGACACAGGCAACCAGCAGGCCGTGGTCCTGGACCGGCTGGACCGGCTCCAGGTTCAGGTGGCTACCCTGCTGGCCAGGGTCATGGCCCTGATGGCCCAAATGGGGATCTCCCCCGACCATCCCGAGACCTGAGCCCCCTTCCCCCACAGTTGGTGCACAATTGCCCCCTCCCCCACCCCACCTCCCTGTCCATGCACCTTGTCCCATGTTAGGATCTACCCATGTTGTGGGATATTGTGCCAGTTGTAAATATGTTTTTATTGAAGCAAAACAAAATATATTTTTTTACAATCAGCTGCTGTCTCTGTCCTGTGTCCATTGTAGAACCCCACGATGCAGCTCCAGAGACCCGGGGATGGTGGCAGGCGGGGTGCTGTGCTGGGGGAGCGGCCATCAGCATGGCCAAGTCCCAGGTCCCTGGGAGGGAGAGGTATGGCAAAGGTAAGTGGCTGGGCCACCTGCCAAAGCCCCCTGCACCTTCCCATGCCCCCACATGGGCTGTATACTCATGTGCCCCTCATGGGCCAAAGTTCTCGGCCGTGATCCTTTGCCAGAGCATGTTGCCCCTCGGGTTCGTCGCTGGGCTGGCTTGGCATCGGCGGTTTGGATATCCATGGGCTCCTGCCCCACCTTCAGCCTCTAGCAGTGGGGTGTTCCACCACAGGCACATGTTGTGGAGCTTAGCACACACCACAAACACTTTGGAGGCCTTAGCAGGTGTCCTCATCAGATGGCCCTCGGTGAGGTGCAGGCACTGGAAGCGCATCTTCAGCATGCCGAATGCTCGCTCCACAACCATCCATGTTGCGCGGTGTGCCACGTTGTACCTCACAACAGGCCTCGGTGTGTCAGCTGCGTAGGGCGTGAGGAGGTATGGTAGCAGGGGGCAGCCACGGTCGCCTGTGGGGGGAAGTGTCACATCAGTACCTACCTAGCCTGGACCCCCAGATCCTTCCCCAACAGACCCCCAAGCCTCACCTAGGACCCAGCCAGTCCCCTCGGGCCATGATGCCAGAACATGTTGGATGTTAGAGGAGTCAAAGATCTGCGCATCATGGACACTGCCTGGGAAATTAGCCGTGATGCTGGTGAAGAGAGCCTGTGCATCGCTGGTTGCCTGGACATTCAGGGAATACTGGTGATGCCTGTTTCGGTACAGGGCGGACACATCACGTGGAGCGAGGATTCCCGCATGCGTCGCGTTGACGACAGAGATGACATTGGGGAAGCTTGCGATGGCATGGATCTCTCCCCGCACACGCTGCAGCTCTGCCTCGTCAGTAGGGAAGGTGATGAAGGCAGGCACGTGGAGGAGCATCGCGTCCACGAACACATCAAGACACCGGCTGGCAGAGGACTGGGAGGTGCCAAGATGCCATGTGATGACCCCTTGGAAGCTCCCCGTCCCCAGGTAACGTAGGGCCATTAGGATCCTTTGGAGGACGGCGATGGTCTGGCAGGTCATCACACGGGGCTGGAGGCACAGTCCCAGGAACTGGCAGAGTTCCTCCACAGCTCTCCTGTCCAGCCAGAAGGCCAGAATGCAGTCCACGTTGGGGAAAGGGACCTTGATCAGCCGCTCCCTGACAACCCACGGCCTGAGGTTGGCCCGATGCTCGTGCTGGTGCAGGATGTGGGCTAGGAGTATCGGGCCGGCCATGAACGGGTAGACGGTCCAGGGTACCTGCTGGGATCTGGACCTGTGGGCCCGGTGGGGTCCTGCGGATGGGAAGGGGACAGCCTCAGGTATGGTCTGTCACAGCTGGCCTTGTGCCCATCGTTGCCGGCTAGGGGCTTCCCCCATGCCAGGTGTGGGCTCCAACCTGTGGTCCCCTTGGGGAGCAGGGACAGGCCTGGGCCCCAGTGAGCTAGCAATTGGGGGGTTGGCAGCAAGCAGAGGCCTGACTGAGGTCATGTCCCCTCCAGTGGGTCAGTGGATGCATCCCCACATCCCCTTGGCATGAGGCTGCCCCAGAAGCCCTGTGACAATCACCAATCAAGTCCTCCTGCTGCTGCTCGGGTTGCTGCTGGAGCAAATGCAGCTGGGGCTGCTGCAGCTACAGCCACTGCAGGCGTTGCTGTCTTGACTATTGCTGCCGCTGTTGGCGCTGCTGCATGCACTGCCACCTCACGTGCTGCAGGCGCTGCTGCTCCCTGTCAGGCTGCCAGGGCTGCTCCCTCTCTTGCACCCTCCCTCTCTCGCTCCCACTGCAGATGCACTGCTGCTGGTGCTGCTGCTGCCATTCCCGCCGCCACGGCTGTCCTTCCTCCTGCTCCTGCCCCCCTCCTCCAGCTCCTCCTCCTCCTGCTGCTGCTCCTGCCCCTTCTCCAGCTCCATGGCTCTGGTCCGGCAGCCACAGTCATAAGCGACCCTTTTATGCAGGAATCTCCCGCGCACATCGATCCCGCACCAGAATCACGGGACGGCCACACCCGGGCAACACCCTTCCAGCATCTGTCTGTACAAAAGGGCCTTTGTAACTGCAGGTGCTTTGTCTGTGGAGCACACACTGTCTGTCTTCCTTCCTGACCGTGTGTTCTGCTGAACTCTCTCTCTCCCCCAGCTCTATTCTCTGTCTGTGGCCCACCCTTGCCCCTCCCCAGAACCCACTGTCTGTCTCCCCTCCCTCCTCCCACTCTGCGCTTCCTCCACAGGCTCCCTCGACTACCCCATTAAAGCTGGTGTGCTCCCCCCATCCAGGAATGGAGCTAGGCTGCCGAAACATCACCGTGGCCCCAACTGGGAGCCCAATGAGCTGGCGGTGCTCTATGAGCTCTCAGTGGTGACACCCAAGGTAGCACTTGGGTGGCACCAGGGCACAGATCATACCAATCAACGGGAAACCTACTTTGCCAACATTGCCACAGCCCTCAAGGACCACGGCTTCCCAGAACGCATGGGGAAGGCCTGTCAGAAGCGGTTCATGGAGTCCCTTCACAACCTCCAACAACGGATAAGGATGGTGAGGACACCCACCGTGACCTGTGCAACAAAGAAAGGAGAGGAACCCCTTGCAGCGCTGGTACACAAAGAGGCGATCGAGGGTGTGGGCCTGGACAACGCCGCTGGTATTTGCTGTGGGGAGGGGGCATGGCTGTGGGGAGGGGGCGTGGCCCTCCCAGACATGCGCCAAGGGCAGCCAGCCGCAGACCAAGCCGCAGCAGGATGGGCTGCCTCGCCCCTGCCGGGGCCAACTGGCATGGCTGCAGCCTGCTGGAGAGTCTTGAGCCGTCAGGGGAAGGGGTAGCAGTGGAGCCTTCCAGCATGACCCATGTTTCTTTCCAATCCACAGTTCGTCCTGATGTGCCAACACCATCCACCAGCCAGGCTCATGCTAGTCAATCTGTGACAACAGTGCAATGACACTTTCGAACGAAGTTTAGGAAAACTCCACCTAGCGCCAACTCCATTCGGCGATGATATGAACAGTTAAAAGCGACAGGACGCCTGGGTAAAGCGTTTGCTCACATTGATAGTAAAATGCTAACTTACGTGTGGAAGGAACTTGACTACAGAGTTGATGTTTGCAGAATCACTCAAGAGGCGCTTATCAAGCACCTGTAATATGCCCCCCAAAACTTTGTTTGTTATTGTAAAGTTTTGTGATCATATGTCAAATAATATACCTACGATACAATTGTGAAACCGCTCCAATCATTTGTAGACACTCTGCATGTCGTTTTACTTAAAGGTGCACTTTCCAAGAACCTATCGACAACTTTAAGCGAGAACTTGCTGTAATATAAATACACAGTTCATCTCATACCCTCAGAGTTGGGACCCCACAGGCAATTAAGTACATGCACACAAACAAGCATCTTCACCTAGTGGGGGTGGGGGGAGTACGAACAAATCTCGCACTGGGGTGATGCGTTCTAAAAAAACCTATAAGACGGTCCAAAAACCTACACATTAGCTGGGTTTCCTCTTCAAGGGGATAGCTTTTCTTCTTTCCCTAGGATAAGGCTTATGAAGGACTCTTTCCTTCCCCAAAGCTTACAGCGCAATCCTATGCATGTCTACTCAGAAATAAGTCCCATGTTGTGCAATAGGCTTACTCCCAGGAAATTGTATATAGGATTGCAGCAGTCAAGCAGTCAATGGAGCAGACTCCATTCTCAGAGTCTCTGGGTACATGTGCTTCTGCTGCCTAGGGATTTCTTGAGTGCCTTCTGCATATCTTTATTTCTCAAACTGTAAACCACAGGGTTCAGCAAGGGTGTCACCATTGTGTAAGAGACGGCAATGAAAGTGTCCTGATCCAGAGTGTATCTGGACTTGGGCCGTAAGTAGATAATGGATGCACATCCAAAGTGCAGAACCACCACAATAAGATGGGAGGCACATGTTGAAAAGGCTTTATGCTTCCCGACTGTGGTAGGGATTTTCAAAATTGTCCTTACAATTAACATATATGAGAGGAGGATCAGTAAGAATGAGACGAGGACCACCAAAACGCAAATAATAAAAATGACCATTTCTCCAAAGTAGTTTCTGGCACAAGCCAGCTTGAGCAAAGGTGCTAAATCACAGAAGAAGTGATCAACTTTGTTTGATCCACAGAAAGGCAAAGTAAATACGATTATTGTCTCTGACGTGGAAAAAAGAAATCCAGTCGTTGCCGAAAAAGCAACCATTTTGGTACAGAGTCTTTGGTTCATCAGAATCTGATAATGTAAAGGTTTACATATAGACACATATCGGTCATATCCCATCACTGCCAGAAGCATACAGTTCGTGCACCCAAAGCCAAAGAAAATACACATTTGAAGAGCACAGCCAAAGACTGAAATAGTCTTCTTTTCTCTTACAAGATTTGCAAGCATGTTAGGGACAATGCTGAGTGTGTAGCAGACTTCTGAACATGAAAGAATAGCGAGAAAGAAGTACATGGGAACATGGAGGCTGCGGTCAAGCCTTATTGTAGTGATGATGATGATGTTTCCAGATAAAGTTACTATGTACATGAGGAAGAACACTATGAAAAACATAATCTGCAGGTCTGGGAAACTGGAAAATCCATGTAGGATGAATTCTGCCACCATCGTTTGGTTTTCTGTTCCCATTGACGCTGAATTTGGGGGAGAGAAGACATTAAAATGTTACAAACTTAAACTCTACATGTTAATTGATCCATTATGCAAAAATATTGGGGGGGGAATGCATTCCCCAAATCAAATGGCTGCCAATGAAGCACGCAGTGCTCCGTCGCTGGCCATTTTGGAAGCACTCCCCATCCATCAGTGAACCTCCATAGACCCGCCGGAGCAGATAAGGAAGCTGCGGGGGTGGGGATGGGGTGAATGGGCGGGGTGGGGGAGGAACGGGCATGGTGGCTGCGAGAGGGGTGGATTTGGTGACCATGGTATGCACTGGATCCTACCCCCTCTTTTTCATGCTTCCCACCCCCTTTCTCACTTTGGACTGGCACCAGCTAAGGAGATGGTGCAGGTCTGAGGAGACCCATTGCGGAGCAGGAGGTTTACAGAGGCGTAATGGGATTTATCCCATTTCCTTCCAAATCTTCCCCATCAGCCCCTAACTCCCACCCACCCACTCACACACACTCCGATGGAGTGTGCTTGTTTTCGGCACAGCTGCACAGTGGGGGGGGGAAGGATAGGATTCGGTCGAAAGTGTCCTTAGAGCTGGTTTATATATTCCTATGAACATTTCACTCTACACTCCTACAGAAGCATGCATCTCTATACAAAGAAGATCTCCGCAATGAGAAAATAACTCAACACAGTTACTTCAAATGGTATTTCTGTATTTCTTAACACGACTTACTGACAAAGGAGCTTCTGCTGCTAATGGATGTCTGGCTACCACGAGCTCTTCTGCAGACTGCCAGCTGAAGGAGGACAGAGTGTTTGCTCCGATGAGTGTTTAGGAGCTGTACATTGTTGTTATGTTGTAAGAAAGGCAGGTGAGGTACATAAGCTGAAGGGGTGTGGAGAACACACAGAATTAAATACTGAGGAAGTCACTAGCATGATATCCTGAAGATCCTGCATTCCAAATACTTCTTCCATATTTTACACTGCAATGCAGTGTTGCAAAGTCTGGCCAGAACATAGCAAGGCCAGTGTTGTCTATCCTGACTTGCAGCAGCTCCCCAAGAAGACAGGCAGGAGTCTTCCCCCATCCTTCTAGCAGAGATTGTTCTAGCCTGACACGGCAGGGATTGAACCTGAGACTCTTCCATTAACAGCAGAGGCCGTACCACAGAGCATAAGTCCTCAAATTATAGCACTTACGCCTATCTTTTTTAAAAAATGAAGGCAAGAACATAGTTGACTGTAAGTGCTTTGAAACTGTGTTCTCCACACGTCAAATGACTCAGAGAACATAAGAACATAAGAAGAGCCTTGCTGGATCAGGTCAAAGGCCCATCTAGTCATGGGCGTCAACGGGGGGAAGCGCGGGGGCCGGTCGCCGGGGGGTGTCGCGCGCATAGGGGTGACGCGCGACCCCCCCACTTACTTTTTGCCGGTGGAGCTGGGCCCACCCGCCCTCGCGTCCGTTTGGCTCTGAAATGAGCCGAAAACGGCGCGGGGTGTGTGTGTTCCGGGCATGCGCGTGATGTCACGTGCGGGGGCAGGGCCGCGTCGTTAAGGGTGATGCGCGTGACGTTAAGGGTGACGCGCGTTTAAGGGTGACGCGCGTCCTGGTGACGCGCCTGCATCTAGTCCAGCTTTCTGTATTTCACAGTGGCCCCACCAGATGCCTCAGGGAGCACACGAGGCAACAGGATACCTGTATCCTGTTGCCACTCCCTTGCACCTGGCACAGAGAAAACCAGGGAGTTGCTTATGGCTTGTAACTTGTGATGGTCTTTTCCTCCATGAATCTATCCAAACCCCTTTTAAAGGCATCTAGGCCAGGTGTCATCACTAGGCTTACCAGATCTCCAACTGGGACAGTGTGCTAGACCTTTGGGAGAAGGAATGTGGGCAGGTGTAGCTTGTTAAGTCCTAGAGCACAATCCCAGGCATGTCTACTCAAAAGCAAGCCCCATTGTGTTCAATGGGACTTGCTTCTAAGTAGATATGCTGTAGTGGAAATCGCGGAAGATTGGCGAGGAGTTAGTGGTGTTAGGAGTGGTGCCCTGTTTTGACAGGTCCAGGAAGGAAGGAGTTAAAGGATTGCCAGTTTGACAGGACTGGGACACAAAGGTTTACCACCCAGGACTGCGTGGGTGGAAGCACACCTGCAAGCAATTGGGCGTGGCCCACAGGTGTTGCTGTTAATTGGGATAAAGCTGGGACTTTGAATGCAGTGGGTGTGGCTTGCACCTGCACTCAATCAGCATGGATTGGAACTCTCACAGCTGTGCGCAATAATGAGGGCATTGATTGTAAGCTCACAGCTGTAACCAGTAAAGAGTTGATAGGGACTAACAATATAAAAGCAACAGTAGTAGGAGCAGGAAGGAGCCTTGCCAGCTCGCCATGGGGACATGCTGCCAGATTGCCGAGCGACGACGACAACTCTGCTCCAGACGGGGATACGCTGCTGGACTGACTGCTCACCTGGATGGACTACCCACCTGGATTGACCAGCATTGGGAGATGCTCTGCCTGACTGGAAGGTTGGAGAGATCTGGAGTGATTGGACTGTTTGCTAAAAGGCTCTTTGCTGGACGGGAGAAAGGCAACAAGGAGATTCTACTGCTGTGAAGTAACGAGCTGGACTTCTCTACAGAAACGGACCCTCGTTAGCTAAGTAGAATCTTATCTGCCCGGGAAGGGCTACGGGACATTGTTTATTACTGGAAAAGTAATAAATCTTGTAAATAGTTGCCTTGAAGTTCAGTGTTTTCTTTGACACACAATTGCAATTAAAGGGGAAAGGAGCTAACTTTGCCTAAAGTGGACATTGGAGCTAATTAAAGGGAATAGTAGTTTGCTCCCCCAGGAGTAAAGTTTGGGGTGCAACACTTGGGACACAACAAATTGGTCCCCAGAGTGGGGTGGTTCCCCAAATCAAGACACATGCCTAGGCTTGGGTGTAGAGAAGGGGGGTTTATGGCCACCCTGAGTCCAGCACAGAACAAGGCCAGCAAACCGGCGTGTGCCACTCCCCCCTTGCTCCTTTTTCCCCCCAACCTGGACAAGGAGGGGGGCACCCCAAAACAAGGGGGACAACGGTAGACTGCCACCAGCTGGGGGCCTCCTAGCTTCCCCCAAACCCCAGCTTGCGGGGGGGCTGCAGAGTACAGGATCGTGGGTCAAGTGACTCCCTGACCAAGGGCAGTCCAAATGACCCAACGTGAGAGAGAACAGGGTAGCGTGTGGCCAGCATAGACTTTGGATTTAGCTTGGGTTGGTTCAAAGGAAAACCACAGTGTATAAAATAGAGTTGTTTTATTTAATTTAGACTATGCAAAAGGCATAGAAGGGACACAGGAATAAATAAGGCAGTAAACTGCTAAATACATAAGGCATACAGACTACATACAAATTAACAGACAGAACACAAAAAAGAGAACTCCTAAGCTTAACATTTCCCTAAAGAACTCACCAAAGATGGAATAAGGTTTTCAGCCATCCCAGGCAGGGATGCTGTGCAGGGGCCCACCCAGCCAGGCTTGGCTGGGAGGCATCAGGGCAGTTCAGCCCAGGAAGCCAACTCCACAAAACGCTATAGCACGTAGGCAGTAAGTGAAAATGAGATGCTCCAAAATGGATTCTCAAAGGACGGTTTAAATACACTTTTGGGGATCAGGGGATGGACAAAGACAATTGACCAATCAAAAGATGACACACGTTCAAACTCCTCATCCCCCTCCCAACTGAAAGAGTCTCATGATGTTTAACACAGGTGGTTGAAATAATGAGGGAATGACTAACCAACTCAGTTCCCATACAGATAAGACTCCCGAGGCAGGACAGAACCAAAAAATGCAACTTCATGGTTGCTGGACGCCTGCCAATCTCCAAGGCACTGCAACAAGCAGGCAGAGAATCTCAAAAGACTGAGAATCAAAATGGAGTTAAACCAAAAGATATAGGCCTGTTTACTACATTGGGCTCTAAGGTATAACAAGCTACACCTGCCCACATTCCTTCTCCTAAAGGTCTAGCACTCTGTCTCGGTTGGAGATCTGGTAAGTCTAGCCATCACCAAATCCTGTGGCAAGGAGCTCCACAGTTGAATTATACGCTGAGTGCATCTGGGTGCTGGAAACAACAGCCGAGAGTCTCATGGCACCATTTCAGCTTGAGCTTTTCTACACTACTGTCCACTTTGTCAGGTGCATGAAGTGAAATCCTCAGCGGGCTGGAATCTGGGCACACCTGGGGACCGAGGAAGAGTTTTCAAAGAGGGGACAAGGGGTGACCAACCGGGGGAGCCGCGGAGAGCCATGGAATCCTCTCGGAAAACAGTGCAATGCCAATTGGCAGGCATCAACATAATGCAATGGCGAGCCGTGGCCAATGGTTGCCAATGGCCAAGGGAGCAACAGGGCGAAAAGGTTTGGGGGACTCTGGGCTATGGGATGGAGGAGGTCAAGTCAATGTCCATTGTTACATAAAATACAGTATTGATTCTGGGTACTTGAGCAAATAACACCATAAATATGCCTTTCCCATTATGGATTTAGACTGAAAAGAAGCGTATGAAAGAAAATGCTTACGTGCAGGCCAATTGTAGGACGGATGTTCCAAACGACCGCAGTTTGCCACAACATCTTTTTATAAGTTTTGTATGCAGTAAAGAGCAGTGTAAACAAGTTTCTAAATCCCACCGCATCGTCTCTCTATGGTATTTCAAAATTGAAAACAAATCAGCCATTGTATTATCAGTGGGAGCTCTTGTGTCTTACCATGCAAGGCCCGTAACTGTAACTCTGGGGAAATCCGCATATCGGGTTGAGAAACAACAGAATAATGAGACCGCTGTATCAATGCACTCAACCTACAGCAAGTCCTCACTTAAAGTTGATGGTTTTTGGAAAAGGCAACTTTAAGCGAAACAACAAAACTCAACCAATTTTAATGTAGGCTAATTGATATATGTAAACAAGAGTTTATGGCATATTTCTGGTTACAAAAACATCAGCAAACTTCCAATAAAGACCCCAAACACTTCTAATATAAGACATTGAAGTAAATGTGAGCTTTCTGGGCCGGAGAAAACCCACGAAGACATGGAGAGGAATTTAAACTTCACACAGACAGTGGCCCCAGCCGGGAATTGACTATTTTTTCCATCAAGAACTTTGAAACGGAACGACTTATAACGAAACAACTATAAGTGAGGATTTGCTGTACACACATTGGTACACCACACACACACACATACACAAACACACACACACACACACACAAAAAAAAAAAAAAATTTGTTGCAATCATGAGTACAATGAAGAAGCCTATGCAAACCTCTCCAGCACATCAATACACTGAATGAGGGGAGGAAAACAGCACCATGCCTTCAGGCCACCCATCAACACTTAACAGGCCCAATGGCCAAGCCCTCCAGTAGCCCGTCGAGGGTTCTGGAAACCAATGACCCATATCTAGCACAGTCCCACTGCCATAAATCGGCATAAACCGGGTGCTGATGTTGCGCAGAGTGCACTGCCAGCAGCCATCTTCAAGCCAGCACCTCAAAGGGGCAGCAGCATTTGCATCATGCTGCCATAGCTGGTGATCTGCTCTGTTGCAGGTAAACTGGCATAGGGGGAGGTTTCTGGACAGGGAGGTGGAGTAATGGGACATGTTGGGGGAGGAACCGTGGGATGTAGGTGGAGGGAGGGGTGGATCCAGCAGCATTCACACACACCAGATCCCATTCCCTCTTTTTAAAACCTCGCCATTCCTTCTCTCCCCTGTTTGGACATACGCCACCGAAATGGTGGGTGTATATTCAAGGAGATCCATAGGAAACTTATAGGCTTACACACAGGTAACTAAAATGTTTTTAATTTACATCCTCTCGAGGTCAAGAGAGAGGCTGCCATCGACCGCTTGCTGGTCCAGGGTAGCAGCACCTTGTGGTTAGCATACTCACTCTCTTCCTGCTCCCTTCCCTCCAATGTTTGGACATGCAGCTTACTGGTGAAAAACCTTGGTAGAATGATTCTGCTGCCACCAGCCCAGGAGATCAAGCTAGGCAGAGAGGCTCCCTGGGCAGACCCCCCCCCCCCAGAACAATACTGAACCTCAGGGGTCTCAATCAAGATCACTCTCACAGTAGCGCCTACAGAGCAAGGAGATGTGACAATCCACTGTATTTCCTGCACCAGGTCTGGGCAGACTCAGAGTAATGTAAAAGATGTATTAAAAGTCCAATAAAGGGAAAGGGGGATAACAAAATCAAATGAACAAGGGGGAAAAAGTAAGAAGAATTGCAATCATACAAACGACCAGCATATGATGCTGAGATGATATGAAATCTCATGCAGGTGTTTTTTTTTATCTCAGAGCCTTACTGCAAACTTCAATTGTTTTCCTATTGTTCTACAGCTACAGAAGACAGCACTGAAATCAACATAAATGCTAACAACTATTTCTTATCTGATTGTACCTGGATGATGGAACCACCGACTCTTTACACTTGCATCTCGTGAGGCTGGTGGGCTCTCTGACCTGGAGTGCTGGTTGACTGGAGGAAGAAGAGAGTGAGCTTCTGACCAGGAACTGCTTTTGTTCCTCGACTGGAATGACGTCACCTGTTACCTGCATCATGCAGATGTCATCATGCAGAGGCCATGACCCCATGCGTGTGCCCAGGGATGCTGCCATGTCATGGGGGCCAAGGCCAGCAGAGGGAAGTGCCTCTGCAGGGAATAAACAGCCCCTGGGGGGATTGATATCCCTGAACCAGGGGTACCATAGGGGGGAGGGGCACCCATGGCCATGCACACCCCTGGGCATCTGTCATGCCCTGGCAAGTTGGCTGTTTGAGGGAAAGGCTCCACCTCATGGCTGCGGTAGCAGACCAGGGGTAAAATGGTGTCATGGGAAGGGGGAGTGTACTACAGGGAAAATGCAGCAACCCCCTTAACTCTCTCTCTCTCTCTCTCTCTCTCTCTCTCTCTCTCTCTCTCTCTCTCTCTCTCTCTCTCTCTCTCTCTCATTCATTCATTCCACAGTCTCTGCCTTGGCACTGTGGGTCCTGACATCAGTGCGGGGGCTCTAGCAGGAGATGTGCCAATGGATGCTCCAGATTGCGGGTCAACATTAGGGAATCCGCCGGCAGCTTCTCCATCTAGAGGGCACTGCGCAGGTTGTGCAACGGACCCTCCGGGCCGCCCGTTGCAGCGTCCTCCGCCTGAACTGCTGGGACACAGGCAACCAGCAGGCCGTGGTCCTGGACCGGCTGGACCGGCTCCAGGTTCAGGTGGCTACCCTGCTGGCCAGGGTCATGGCCCTGATGGCCCAAATGGGGATCTCCCCCGACCATCCCGAGACCTGAGCCCCCTTCCCCCACAGTTGGTGCACAATTGCCCCCTCCCCCACCCCACCTCCCTGTCCATGCACCTTGTCCCATGTTAGGATCTACCCATGTTGTGGGATATTGTGCCAGTTGTAAATATGTTTTTATTGAAGCAAAACAAAATATATTTTTTTACAATCAGCTGCTGTCTCTGTCCTGTGTCCATTGTAGAACCCCACGATGCAGCTCCAGAGACCCGGGGATGGTGGCAGGCGGGGTGCTGTGCTGGGGGAGCGGCCATCAGCATGGCCAAGTCCCAGGTCCCTGGGAGGGAGAGGTATGGCAAAGGTAAGTGGCTGTGCCACCTGCCAAAGCCTCCTGCACCTTCCCATGCCCCCACATGGGCTGTATACTCATGTGCCCCTCATGGGCCAAAGTTCTCGGCCGTGATCCTTTGCCAGAGCATGTTGCCCCTCGGGTTCGTCGCTGGGCTGGCTTGGCATCGGCGGTTTGGATATCCATGGGCTCCTGCCTCACCTTCAGCCTCTAGCAGTGGGGTGTTCCACCACAGGCACATGTTGTGGAGCTTAGCACACACCACAAACACTTTGGAGGCCTTAGCAGGTGTCCTCATCAGATGGCCCTCGGTGAGGTGCAGGCACTGGAAGCGCATCTTCAGCATGCCGAATGCTCGCTCCACAACCATCCATGTTGCGCGGTGTGCCACGTTGTACCTCACAACAGGCCTCGGTGTGTCAGCTGCGTAGGGCGTGAGGAGGTATGGTAGCAGGGGGCAGCCACGGTCGCCTGTGGGGGGAAGTGTCACATCAGTACCTACCTAGCCTGGACCCCCAGATCCTTCCCCAACAGACCCCCAAGCCTCACCTAGGACCCAGCCAGTCCCCTCGGGCCATGATGCCAGAACATGTTGGATGTTAGAGGAGTCAAAGATCTGCGCATCATGGACACTGCCTGGGAAATTAGCCGTGATGCTGGTGAAGAGAGCCTGTGCATCGCTGGTTGCCTGGACATTCAGGGAATACTGGTGATGCCTGTTTCGGTACAGGGCGGACACATCACGTGGAGCGAGGATTCCCGCATGCGTCGCGTTGACGACAGAGATGACATTGGGGAAGCTTGCGATGGCATGGATCTCTCCCCGCACACGCTGCAGCTCTGCCTCGGCAGTAGGGAAGGTGATGAAGGCAGGCACGTGGAGGAGCATCGCGTCCACGAACACATCAAGACACCGGCTGGCAGAGGACTGGGAGGTGCCAAGATGCCATGTGATGACCCCTTGGAAGCTCCCCGTCCCCAGGTAACGTAGGGCCATTAGGATCCTTTGGAGGACGGCGATGGTCTGGCAGGTCATCACACGGGGCTGGAGGCACAGTCCCAGGAACTGGCAGAGTTCCTCCACAGCTCTCCTGTCCAGCCAGAAGGCCAGAATGCAGTCCACGTTGGGGAAAGGGACCTTGATCAGCCGCTCCCTGACAACCCACGGCCTGAGGTTGGCCCGATGCTCGTGCTGGTGCAGGATGTGGGCTAGGAGTATCGGGCCGGCCATGAACGGGTAGACGGTCCAGGGTACCTGCTGGGATCTGGACCTGTGGGCCCGGTGGGGTCCTGCGGATGGGAAGGGGACAGCCTCAGGTATGGTCTGTCACAGCTGGCCTTGTGCCCATCGTTGCCGGCTAGGGGCTTCCCCCATGCCAGGTGTGGGCTCCAACCTGTGGTCCCCTTGGGGAGCAGGGACAGGCCTGGGCCCCAGTGAGCTAGCAATTGGGGGGTTGGCAGCAAGCAGAGGCCTGACTGAGGTCATGTCCCCTCCAGTGGGTCAGTGGATGCATCCCCACATCCCCTTGGCATGAGGCTGCCCCAGAAGCCCTGTGACAATCACCAATCAAGTCCTCCTGCTGCTGCTCGGGTTGCTGCTGGAGCAAATGCAGCTGGGGCTGCTGCAGCTACAGCCACTGCAGGCGTTGCTGTCTTGACTATTGCTGCCGCTGTTGGCGCTGCTGCATGCACTGCCACCTCACGTGCTGCAGGCGCTGCTGCTCCCTGTCAGGCTGCCAGGGCTGCTCCCTCTCTTGCACCCTCCCTCTCTCGCTCCCACTGCAGATGCACTGCTGCTGGTGCTGCTGCTGCCATTCCCGCCGCCACGGCTGTCCTTCCTCCTGCTCCTGCCCCCCTCCTCCAGCTCCTCCTCCTCCTGCTGCTGCTCCTGCCCCTTCTCCAGCTCCATGGCTCTGGTCTGGCAGCCACAGTCATAAGCGACCCTTCTATGCAGGAATCTCCCGCGCACATGGATCCCGCACCAGAATCACGGGACGGCCACAACCGGGCAACACCCTTCCGGCATCTGTCTGTACAAAAGGGCCTTTGTAACTGCAGGTGCTTTGTCTGTGGAGCACACACTGTCTGTCTTCTTTCCTGACCGTGTGTTCTGCTGAACTCTCTCTCTCCCCCAGCTCTATTCTCTGTCTGTGGCCCACCCTTGCCCCTCCCCAGAACCCACTGTCTGTCTCCCCTCCCTCCTCCCACTCTGCGCTTCCTCCACAGGCTCCCTCGACTACCCTATTAAAGCTGGTGTGCTCCCCCCATCCAGGAATGGAGCTAGGCAGCCGAAACATCACCGTGGCCCCAACTGGGAGCCCAATGAGCTGGCGGTGCTCTATGAGCTCTCAGTGGTGACACCCAAGGTAGCACTTGGGTGGCACCAGGGCACAGATCATACCAATCAACGGGAAACCTACTTTGCCAACATTGCCACAGCCCTCAAGGACCACGGCTTCCCAGAACGCATGGGGAAGGCCTGTCAGAAGCGGTTCATGGAGTCCCTTCACAACCTCCAACAACGGATAAGGATGGTGAGGACACCCACCGTGACCTGTGCAACAAAGAAAGGAGAGGAACCCCTTGCAGCGCTGGTACACAAAGAGGCGATCGAGGGTGTGGGCCTGGACACCGCCGCTGGTATGTGCTGTGGGGAGGGGGCATGGCTGTGGGGAGGGGGTGTGGCCCTCCCAGACATGCCCCGAGGGCAGCCAGCCGCAGACCAAGCCGCAGCAGGATGGGCTGCCTCTCCCCTGCCGGGGCCAACTGGCATGGCTGCAGCCTGCTGGAGAGTCTCGAGCCGTCAGGGGAAGGGGTAGCAGTGGAGCCTTCCAGCATGACCCATGTTTCTTTCCAATCCACAGTTCGTCCTGATGTGCCAACACCATCCACCAGCCAGGCTCATGCTAGTCAATCTGTGACAACAGTGCAATGACACTTTCGAACGAAGTTTAGGAAAACTCCACCTAGCGCCAACTCCATTCGGCGATGATATGAACAGTTAAAAGCGACAGGACGCCTGGGTAAAGCGTTTGCTCACATTGATAGTAAAATGCTAACTCACGTGTGGAAGGAGCTTGACTACAGAGTTGATGTTTGCAGAATCACTCAAGGGGCGCTTATCAAGCACCTGTAATATGCCCCCCAAAACTTTGTGTTATTGTAAAGTTTTGTGATCATATGTCAAATAATATACCTACGATACAATTGTGAAACCGCTCCAATCATTTGTAGACACTCTGCACGTCGTTTTACTTAAAGGTGCAGTTTCCAAGAACCTATCGACAACTTTAAGCGAGAACTTGCTGTAATATAAATACACAGTTCATCTCATACCCTCAGAGTTGGGACCCCACAGGCAATTAAGTACATGCACACAAACAAGCATCTTCACCTAGTGGGGGTGGGGGAGTACGAACAAATCTCGCACTGGGGTGATGCTTTCTAAAAAAAGCTATAAGACGGTCCAAAAACCTACACATTAGCTGGGTTTCCTCTTCAAGGGGATAGCTTTTCTTCTTTCCCTAGGATAAGGCTTATGAAGGACTCTTTCCTTCCCCAAATCTTACAGCGCAATCCTATGCATGTCTACTCAGAAATAAGTCCCATGTTGTACAATAGGCGTACTCCCAGGAAAGTGTACAGAGGATTGCAGCAGTCAAGCAGTCAATGGAGCAGACTCCATTCTCAGAGTCTCTGGGTACATGTGCTTCTGGTGCCTAGGGATTTCTTGAGTGCCTTCTGCATATCTTTATTTCTCAAACTGTAAACCACAGGGTTCAGCAAGGGTGTCACCATTGTGTAAGAGACGGCAATGAAGGTGTCCTGGTCCAGAGTGTATCTGGACTTGGGCCGTAAGTAGATAATGGATGCACATCCAAAGTGCACAACCACCACAATAAGATGGGAGGCACATGTTGAAAAGGCTTTATGCTTCCCGACTGTGGTAGGGATTTTCATAATTGTCCTTACAATTAACATATATGAGAGGAGGATCAGTAAGAATGAGACGAGGACCACCAAAACGCAAATAATAAAAATGACCATTTCTCCAAAGTAGTTTCTGGCACAGGCCAGCTTGAGCAAAGGTGCTAAATCACAGAAGAAGTGATCAACTTTGTTTGATCCACAGAAAGGCAAAGTAAATATGATTATTGTCTCTGACGTGGAAAAAAGAAATCCAGTCGTTGCCGAAAAAGCAACCATTTTGGTACAGAGTCTCTGGTTCATCAGAATCTGATAATGTAAAGGTTTACATATAGACACATATCGGTCATATCCCATCACTGCCAGAAGCATACAGTTTGTGCACCCAAAGCCCAAGAAAATACACATTTGAAGAGCACAGCCAATGACTGAAATAGTCTTCTTTTCTTTTACAAGATTTGCAAGCATGTTAGGGACAATGCTGAGTGTGTAGCAGACTTCTGAACATGAAAGAATAGCGAGAAAGAAGTACATGGGAACATGGAGGCTGCGGTCAAGCCTTATTGTAGTGATGATGATCATGTTTCCAGATAAAGTTACTATGTACATGAGGAAGAACACTATGAAAAACATAATCTGCAGGTCTGGGAAACTGGAAAATCCATGTAGGATGAATTCTGCCACCATTGTTTGGTTTTCTGTTCCCATTGACGCTGAATTTGGGGGAGAGAAGACATTAAAATGTCACAAACTGAAACACTACACGTTAATGGATCCTTTGTGCAAAAAAAAAAAGGGGGGGGAGAATGCATTCCCAAATAAAATGGCTGCCAATGAAGCGCGCAGTGCTCCATCGCTGGCCATTTTGGGAGCGCTTCCCATCCATCAGTGCACCTACCTTGTCCCTCCGGAGCAGAAAAGGAAGCTGTGGGGGTGGCGGCCATGGCATGCACTGGATCCTACCCCCTCTTTTTCAAGCTTCCCACCCCCTTTCTCTCCTCGGTCATGCACCAGCTAAGGTGATGGTGCAGGTCTGAAGTGACCCATTGTGGAGCAGGAGGTTTACAGAGGGATAATGGAATTCATCCCGCTTCCCTTTCAAATCTTCCTGACCAGCCCCTTCCACCCACCCACCCATTCTCACACACTCTGCTGGATACACTGTGCTCGTTTTCGGCACAGCTGCACAGTGGGGGGAGAAGGATAGGATTGGGTTGAAAGTGTCCTTAGAGCTGGTTCATATATTCCTAAGAACATTTCACTCTACACTCCTATAGAATCATGCATATCTATATAAAGAAGTTCTCAGCAATGAGAAAGTAACTCATCACAGTTAGTTCAAATGGTATTTCTGTATTTCTTAACATGACTTACTGACAAAGGAGCTTCTGCTGCTATTGGACGTCTGGCTACCACGAGCTCTTCTGCAGACTGCCCTCTGAAGGAGGACAGAGTGTTTGCTCTGATGAGTGTTAGGAGCTGTACATTGTTGTTATGTTGTAAGAGAGGCAGGGGAGGTGCATAACCTGAAGCGGTGTGGAGAACACACAGAATTAACAGCGCTACAAGGAATCGTAACTTTGGACACACCATGCAAAATACTGAGGAAGTCACTAGCATGATATCCTGAAGATCCTGCATTCCAAATACTTCTTCCATATTTTACACTGCAATTCAGTGTTGCAAAGTCTGGCCAGAACATAGCAAGGCCAGTGTTGTCTATCCTGACTTGCAGCAGCTCCCCAAGAAGACAGGCAGGAGTCTTCCCCCATCCTTCTAGCAGAGATTGTTCTAGCCTGACACGGTAGGGATTGGAGCTGAGACTCTTCCATTAACAGCAGAGGCTGTACCACAGAGCTTAAGTCCTCAAATTATAGTGCTTAAGCCTACTTTTTTTAAAATGAAGGCAAGAACATAGTTGACTGTAAGTACTTTGAAACTCTGTTCTCCACACATGAAATGACACAGAGCATCTGGGTGCTGGAAACAACAGTCAAGAGTCTCATAGCACCACTTCAGCTTGAGCTTTTCTGCTCTACTGTTCACTTTGTCAGGTGCATGAAGTGAAATCCTTAGCGGGCTGGAATCTGGGCACTCGTGGGGACCGAGAAAGAGTTTTCAAAGAGGGGTTAAGGGGTGACCAACCAGGGGAGCTGCAGAGTGCCAAGGAATCCTCTCGGAAAACAGTGCAATGCCAATTGGTAGGCATCAACATCATGTAATGGGGAGCTGCGGCCAATGGTGAAGGGAGTCACAGGTCGAAAAGGTTTGGGGAACACTGGGCTATGGGATGGAGGAGAGGTCAAGTCAATTTCCATTGTTACATAAAATACAGTTTTGATTCTGGGTGCTTGAGCAAATAACACCATAAAAATACCTTTCCCATTATGCCACGGAGTACCACGGCACCCTCCATGAAAACAGTGCAATGCCAATTGGCAGGAATCAACATAATGCAATGGGGAGCCACGGCCAATGGTTGCCAATGGCCATGGGAGCCATAGGTCGAAAAGGTTTCGGGAACACTGTGCTATGGGATGGAGGAGGTCAAGTCATTGTTACATAAAATACAGTATTGATTCTGGGTGCTTGAGCAAATAACACCATAAAAACGCATTTCCCATTATGAATTTAGACAGAAAAGAAGCAGATGAAAGAAAATGCTTACTTGCGGGTCAGTTGTAGGATGGATGTTCCAAATGACCACAGTTTGCCACAATATGTTTTTATAGGGTTTGTGTGCAGTAAAGAGCAGTGTAAACAAGTTTCTAAATCCCACAGCATAGTCTCTCTATGGTATTTCAAAAGTGAAAACAAATCAGCCATTGTATTATCAGTGGGAGCTCTTGCATCTTACCATTGCGTCTTACCAAAACATCTGTGTCTTACCAAACCATCAGCAAACTTCTAAATAAAGACCAAAACACTTCTAAGATAAGACATTGAAATAAATGTGAGCCTTCTGGGCCAGAGAAAACCTACGGAGACATGGAGAGGAATTTAAACTTCACACAGACAGTGGCCCCTGCCGGGAATTGACTTTTTTCCTCAACAACTTTGAAACGGAACGACTTATAATGAAACAAATTTAAGTAAGGATTTGCTGTACACACACACACGCACACACTTTGTTGCAATCATGAGTACAATGAAGAAGCCTATGCAAACCTCTCCAGCACATCAATACACTGAATGAGGGGAGGAAAACAGCACCATGCCTTCTAGCCACCCCTCAAAACTAACCTGCCCAATGGCGAGGGGTCTGGAAACCAATGACCCAAACCTAACACAGTCCCACTGCCATAAATTGTGTGCTGATGTTGCGCAGAGTGCACTGCCAGCAGCCATTTTCAAGCCACCACCTCAAAGGGGCAGCAGCGTTTGCATCATGCTGCCATAGCTGGTGATCTGCTCTATTGCAGGTAAACTGGCATAGCGGGAGGTTAATGGACAGGGAGGTGGAGTAATGGGACATGTTGGGGGAGGAACCGTGGTGTGTAGGTGGAGGGAGGGGTGGATCCAGCAGCATTCATACACACCAGATGCCATTCTCTCTTTTTAAAACCTCACCACCCCTTCTCTCCCATTTGGAATCGCCTCTTCCTGAGCAGAACACACACACCCCAGAACAATACTGAACCTCAGGGGTCTCAATCAAAATCACTCTCACAGTAGCGCCTACAGAGCAAGGAGATGTGATAATCCACTGCATTTCCTGCACCAGGTCTAGGCAGACTCCGAGTAATATAAAAGATTTATTAAAAGTCTAATAAAGGGAAAGGGGGATAACAAAATCAGATGAACAAGGGAAAAAAGGTAAGGAGAATATAATTTGGCAAAAAAAAAAAAAGTAAATCACCTGCAATCATACCAACAACCAGCATATGATGCTGAAATGCTATGAAATCTCATGCATGTGTTTTTTTTAACTCAGAGCTTTACCATAAACTTCAATTGTTTTCCAATTGTTCAACAGCTAGAGAAGACAGCACTGAAATCAACATAAATGCTAACAACTACCATATTTTTTGCTCTGTAAGACGCACTTCCCCCCCCAAAAAAATAGGGGGGAAAAAGTGTGCGTCTTATAGAGCGAAGACGAAAGAAAGTTAAAAAAAAACACTTACCGGGGCGCTTCGGGAGGCCTGCGCGACCCTCTGCAGGCCTTCCCGATCTTCGTTTCAGCGCTAAAAGGCCATTTTCGGCCACTTCCGGTTTTCGGAAAACTGGAAATGGCCGAAACTGGCCATTTAGCGCTGAAACGAAGATCGGGGAGGCCTGCAGAGGGTCGCGCAGGCCTCCCGAAGCGCCCCAGTAAGTCAACACTTGTTTTCCTAAGGGAGGCTTTTTTTCCTAAGGGAGGTTTCCTAAGCTGAGGTTCAGATCCATGCCAAAAGGAGGTGGGGCAGTGAATGTGGCCAGGGCTGCCTTGAGAGAGCCACTTGACTAGTTAGCATGGGGCCCTTCCACCTTTCATCAAAGAGCCTGGCAGTCGCTCATCAAAACAACAAGCAACAACTCAATGAAGAGGCAAATGTGATAGAGAGTATAATGGTGGCTCAGGGCTCCCTGCCACCTGGCAAGCTCTGTATTTCAGGACTAGCTTCCACAGTGCACACCTCCCTTGGGAGACGCTGCTAATATCTTTGATTTCCAGCAAAAGGGCCCTGCAGTGAACAACTCCACTGCTGCCTGGTACCAGATGCATGTGGAGCAGACATGTGGGTTTAAGGCTCTTCTTGTGATTGTGCTCAGTTGATTCAATACATACACATTATGAGTGTTTTTTTTTTTTAACTTGCAGGGGATTGCCTTGCCAATTGTGTCAGTAGTTTTTAGCGAAAGTGTGCTGTATTCTTGTCTCATAAAACAGACACTATTTAAAGCAAGAGGAAGAAAGATTCTGGTCTGCTAATCTTTGTGTGAAATGCAATTTCTTCCTATATGTGCTTGTATGCATAGCAACCTATAGTTTGGTACTAAATGGTTCTTCTTTCAAAAAAACAAAAAAAGTAAAATAAAAAACTCCCCCCCCTCCCGATTTTTAGCTCCATGGGATGCATGCGTCCTATGGTGCGATGCGTCGTATGGAGCAAAAAATACGGTATTTCTTATCTGATCGTACCTGGATGATGGAACCCCCGACTCTTTACACTTGCATCTCGTGAGGCTGGTGGGCTCTCTGACCTGGAGTGCTGGTTGACTGAAGGAAGAAGAGAGTTTCTGGCCAGGAATTGCTTTTGTTCCTCGACTGGAATGACGTCATCTGTTACCTGATCTCTACCTCCCCCCTTCTTGGGACAGGGACTGGCAGGAACATGAGCCAATCCGCAGTCTCATCCCTAGCTCACACATTCCTGGATTTCCAACAGGAAGAGCCATGCAAATGAAGTTCATCAAACAAAAGATATGTGGCAGGGGTGGCCAGACTTGCTTAATGAAAGAGCCACATACGGTAAACTTCAGGTGTCTGAGAGCCGCAAGACATGGACAAATATTTATTTGTTTATTTATCCATCCGTGATATAAGAAAACTAGCCTCAGTTGTTGTTTCAGCTTCCTTATTGAATTTTGCCAACAGTGACTGCTGGTTATTTAGTGAAGATTTTAATGCAGTTCGTAATTCTAATTTATGTGGATAATCAAATGAGCAAAATTTGTGACTTGTGTCATAGTGGCATTTTAAATTACTGACTTTATTTATTTTTCACATTTTTATACCACCCTTCCTCCAAGGAGCTCAGAGTGGTGTACATATTTCCTCCCCTCCTTTTTGTCCTCACAACAACCCTGTGAGGTAGGTGGGGCTGGGAGATAGTGACTGGCCCAAGGTCACCCAGGAAGCTTCATGGCTGAGCGGGGATTTGAACCTGGATCTTCCAGGTCTAAGTCCGACTCCCAAACCACTACACCATCCTGGCTCTTTATAATGACCCAGTGTTGTATTGCAGATAAGGCATAAGGGCTTACCTCCTTTCAAGGTGAATTCAAACTCGTCCTTCCACTCTGGCTTAAAAGTTTTGTTTTCCTCTTCATACCTTATCTTCTTACACTTTGATGATGCCACCCTCCTTCACAATACAGTACAGTACTTTCACAGAAACGTAGCTAATCGAATTGCTTTGTAATGGTAATTGACCTCACTCTCTGAAGGGATTTTTCCCATGCTGCTGTTTGAGGCTCAGAACTGAGATATTGAAGCTCCGCTGTGATTGGTTATCAGTATCACCCGCAGGAGATTCGCGCCTCGTTCCCTGCTTTTGATCATGCTGGCTCGGCTTCTCAGGTTTGAAGTCGCATCGGGTTTTTCTAGCCCCTCACACCTCATTACCTGGTTTTGTTTGTGCCGGCCGGCAGCAGACTAGAAGTCACCTCAGGCTTCTGTCGCGACCAGGCAAAACAGACAATCCTCCTCCTTTCCTTTCACCAGCTGCGTGGCAGGGCCTTTCAGACCTTGCCACTACAACACGAGCGGCGTGAGATCCTTCTGGCGTGAGGTGGCCAATTTTCTGGGATCGCCCCTCAGCCGTGCCTAAGGCAGCAGGCTACTAAACTTTGTCCCCGCCGACCTAGGGCATGGGGAGTGAGCAGAAAGGAAGGAGAAGGGGCTAGCAGCAACAAACGCAAACAGCAGATAATGCTCACGGCAGATAACGCACAAGGCAGAAGACACGGAGAGGAGAATTGAACAAGTAGAGCAAAAGACTGAAGTATTTTTATGAGCTCCAACAATGCACGACCGTGCATATCGACGGCAGGCCTGGACTGGGGAGATAGGGAATGCCCTCCCATCGGGGAGGAGTCAAGCTCGCCCCGCTTCCTCCTTCCAGAGAATGCTAACATTAGAAGTTGTCGCGAACTACAAAATACAGTGAAAGAGCCGCATGTGGCTCGCGAGCCTCGGTTTGGCCACCACTCATCAGTTCGTGGCCAACTCGGTTTGGCCACCACTCACCACTCAACCAACCGCGAGCCTCGGTCTGGCCACCACCAGTACATCTATGGAGTACTCTTTGGTAGCTCAAGGGGAGGCTAAATTCTTCCATTAGGAAGCAGAGAAGACTGGTGGCACGTGATCACATGTCGCTGCTTTTGCCCTACCCCCTCCATGCAGGGAGGGCAGAGACACTTTCTGCCCATTGGTTGGGCTACAGTCAGGGGAGGGGCAAGCAAGCTGGTCGGGACATGCGAAAACCCAACCACTCCATTCCCTCCTGCCAGCGATCGTGGAGGAGCTCTGTGTCTTGGATGCCTTGTATTGCAGGCCTCATTCATTCCATTGGCTCATTCTGATGGCTGCAGCCTTCGTCTGGAAGGCCTCTCATCGCAACGCAGATCCAGGCAGCATAGGACACAGACTGAGGAGTCCTCAGTGATCCTATATTCCCTTGATGGGGCCAGCCCCTGAGGGGTTGCCCCTTTTAGGGTGATATATCCTTTTGGTTAATGTAGCATGGATATTCTCATGATCAGACATATTGCAAAAAAAGATATTTTTTATGGGTTTAAAAGATGATGTAAAAAATTTTTTATAATATCAAACAAGTAAGAGGAATTCCAGCTTAAAATATATAAAAATTATATAAAAACACAGAGAATCCACATAAATTGTCAATATCAGTCCCAACGTTTCATCCACTCTCTGGACATTCTCAAGGGAAACACAATCTCCATTGTGTCCGCCTGAGCACACTGTTTGCATTTCAATAGATTGTCTGTAATGGAGATGGTTGTTGATGCAAGTACAGTACTTCTGAGTGTCCTGTTGTCACTTTGATTGCTTCCGTGTTAGCTCCATTGCCAATTGATAATTACAGTACCCACACTTTTTCAAGCCTATTCCTTTTTAAATCTGTGCTTTTGCTCCAGCAGCCAAATTCATTCTGCACAGCATATCTGTGTTTCCCTTGAGAATGTCCAGAGAGTGGATGAAACGTTGGGACTAATATTGACAATTTATGTGGATTCTGTGTTTTTATATATTTTTATATATTTTAAACTGGAATTCCTCTTAATTGTTTGATATTATAAAAAAAATTACATGATCTTTTAAACTCATAAAAAATCTCTACCTCTTTATTTGCCTTTTGGTTAAGTTTAGAATCACACATACACCTTTTTCTCTCCATTGGCTTCCCTCCTTTTTTGTTGGGGAAGCTTTGACATGGCTTTTTGTTAAGCTTGCTGGGGTCATTTTTTCCCTTGTTGTTCTGACCTGCACACATGTTTTACCCCGAGTTGATGTATTTCTGCCTGTTTTGAGGAGTCTTCAACCCCCCCTCAATTTTTCTTTCATATTTTCTACTCACCCCTCAAATTCTTTATTTCCAGGCAGTATTTTGTCCTATGTGTCTGTGACTCCTGTCTTACCTCTTGCTTTTATCTTAGCTTCTCCCTCTTGTCGTTTGCTGGCTTCCTTGTGGCAGCCATTTTATCTGTTGTTGTTGCTGCCTTCCCTCAGGGGAACGGTGGCCATTTTGTGTCTTGGGTCAGGTCAGTCTTTCTGTTGAGCTTTTGTTTCCTTTCTTCTACTACTTGGTGAGTGCCTGGACCACGGGCTGTGTGTTATTTTGTTCATTGTCTCCATTGTTTTCTCTGGTTTTTGAACTTTCTATCAGGAATTGTTAGCACTCTTTTTTAATTGTACTGTTAAAATACAGTACTACAAGCTAATCACTGTTTGCTCAGATACATTTGCTCAATTGAGAGGTGTATAGAAATTAATTAAATTTAACTACTTTCAGGTATATTTGGAAAGGGGATTCTTTTTAGAAGATATTGGTAAATTGTGATAAATTATTTGTCAACCATCTTGATACTAGAGGCATTTTAGTAGTTAATGCCTGTAGGATAAGGCTTATGCAGGATTCTTTCCTTCCCCAAAGCTCACCAGTACTCCATTGTCAGAGTCTCTGGGTTCATGTGCTTCTGCTGCCTAGGGATTTCTTGAGTGCCTTCTGCATATCTTTATTTCTCAAACTGTAAACCACAGGGTTCAGCAAGGGTGTCACCATTGTGTAAGAGACGGCAATGAAAGTGTCCTGATCCAGAGTGTATCTGGACTTGGGCCGTAAGTAGATAATGGATGCACATCCAAAGTGTACAACCACCACAATAAGATGGGAGGCACACGTTGAAAAGGCTTTATGCTTCCCGACTGTGGTAGGGATTTTCAAAATTGTCCTTACAATTAACATATATGAGAGAAGGATCAGAAAGAATGAGACGACGACCACCAAAACGCAAATGATAAAAATGACCATTTCTCCAAAGTAGTTTCTGGCACAGGCCAGCTTGAGCAAAGGTGCTAAATCACAGAAGAAGTGATCAACTTTGTTTGGTCCACAGAAAGGCAAGGTAAATATTATTATTGTCTCTAACGTGGAAAAAAGAAATCCAGTCGTTGCCGAAAAAGCAACCATTTTGGTACAGAGTCTCTGGTTCATCAGAATCTGATAATGTAAAGGTTTACATATGGACACATACCGGTCATATCCCATCACTGCCAGAAGCATACAGTTTGTGCCCGCAAAGCCCAGGAAGACACACATTTGAAGAGCACAGCCAATGACTGAAATAGTCTTCTTTTCTTTTACAAGATTTGCAAGCATGTTAGGGACAATGCTGAGTGTGTAGCAGACTTCTGAACATGAAAGAATAGCGAGAAAGAAGTACATGGGAACATGGAGGCTGCGGTCAAGCCTTATTGTAGTGATGATGATGATGTTTCCAGATAAAGTTACTATATACATGAGGAAGAACACTAGGAAAAGCGTAATCTGCAGATCTGGGAAACTGGAAAATCCATGTAGGATGAATTCTGCCACCATCGTTTGGTTTTCTGTTCCCATTGACGCTGAATTTGGGGGAGAGAAGACATTAAAATGTCACAAACTGAAACACTACACGTTAATTGATCCTTTATGCAAAAAATATTGGGGGGGAAATGCATTCCCAAATAAAATGGCTGCCAATGAAGCGCACAGCGCTCCATCGCTGGCTATTTTGGGAGTGCTCCCCATCCATCAGTGGGCCTCCCTAAACCCGCCGGAGCAGATAAGGAAGCTGTGGGGGTGGGGATGGGGATGGGGTGAAACTGGGTGGGGATGGGGAGGAACGGGGGCACAGAGGCAGCGGGAGGGATAGATCTGGCGGCCATGGCATGCATTGGATCCTACCACATCTTTTTCAAGCTTCCCACCCCCTTTCTCTCTTCAGAATTGCACCATCTAAGGAGATGGTGCAGGTACAAGGAGACCTATTGCGGAGCAGGAGGTTCACAGAGGGGTAATGGGATTTATCCCGTTTCCCTTCCAAATCTTCCCGATCAGCCCCTCCCCCTCTGGATACAGTGGGCTCATTTTCGACACAGCTGTACTGTGTGTGGGGGGGGGAGGATAGGATTGGGTCGAAAGTGTCCTAAGAGCTGGTTTATATATTTCTAAGAAAATTCACTCTACATTCCTATAGAAGCATGAACATTTCACTCTACACCTATAGAAGCATGCATTTCTATACAAAGAAGATCTCAGCAATGAGAAAATAATGCAACACAGTTACTTCAAATGGTATTTCTGTATTTCTTAACACGACTTACTGACAAAGGAGCTTCTGCTGCTAAGGGATTTCTGGCTACCACGAGCTCTTCTGCAGACTGCCAGCTGAAGGAGGACAGAGTGTTTGCTCTGATGAGTGTTTAGGAGCTGTACATTGTTGTTATGTTGTAAGAGAGGCAGGTGAGGTACATAAGCTGAGGGGGTGTGGAGAACACACAGAATTAACAGTGCTACAAGGTATCATAACTTTGGACACACCATGCATAATACTGAGGAAGTCACTAAGGTTTAAGGCAGGGGTGGGGAACCTATTTGCGGTGGAGGGCCATTTTCCCATGGGGAAAATGTGCTGCGGGCCAGCCATTAGGCCGTCTGAAATTCCCCCCCGCAAATTTGACCCCCCCACGCGAATTTACCGCTCTGCCACCCACCGCTCGCTCCCTCCCTCTCCCACCCACCCACCTCTCGCTCTCCCTCCCTCCCAACCACCGCTCGCTCGCTTGCTCACTCTCCCACCCTCCACTCTCCGAACTCCCACCCACTCGCTCTACAACGTACCTCAGGCTCCTCGGCTCCTGGCCGCCGCCTTCCCGCGCCGCCTCCTTTTGAAAGCGGCCTTTTTGTAGCTGCGCAGATCACAACTGAGGCAGAGAGGGCAATCTCTCGGCCTCAGCGGCGATCTGCGCAGGTACAGAAAGGCCGCTTTCAAAAGGAGGAGGCGCACGGCGGCGGCGGAGCTTCCGGTCTGGTCCCTCACGGCCCGGATTGTCCAGCAGTTCGAATCCGGCCCACGGGCCGGAGTTTCCCCACAGGTGGTTTAAGGGGTGACCAACCGGGGAAGCCGCAGAGTGCCACGGAATCCTCTCAGAAAACAGTGCAGTGCCAATTGGCAGGCATTAACATAATGCAATGGGGAGCCATGGCCAATGAAGCCACAGTTCGAAAAGGGTTGGGGGACACTGGGCTATGGGATGGAGAAGGTCAAGTCAATATACATTGCTACATAAAATACAGTATTGATTCTGGGTGCTTGAGCACCTATGGTTCAAATATCACTTTCCCATTATGGAAATGACTTTCCCATTATGGATTCAGACTGAAAAGAAGTATATGAAATAAAATGCTTACCTGCGCGACAATTGTAGGACAGATGTTCCAAATGACCACAAATATCTTTTTTATAAGATTTGTGTGCAGTAAAGAGCAGTGTAAACAAGTTTCTAAATCCCACAGCATAGTCTCTCTATGGTATTTCAAAATTGAAAACAAATCAGCCATTTCATTATCAGTGGGAGCTCTTGCGTCTTTCCATGCAAGGCCCGTAACTGTAACTCTGGGGAAATACGCATATCGGGTCGAGAAACAACAGAATAATGAGACTGGGATCACGAAGGGTCGGACACGACTTAACGACTGAACAACAAATTGATATATTTCCCTCAGGAATGGTCTGCGCATGCGCGAAAACAGTATAAATTATGTTGTGACGCAGTGGGCCTCGTCAGAAAGCCCAGGACAGTTGGCCGGGGAAGACCTCCCCGGAGCCGGCTGCAACGAAGAAAAGGTGCGGGGGGGCAGAGGTGGGGGACGCTTTGAGGCCTTCTCCCAGCCTTGGAGCCTCCGGAGGGCAGTGCGCGCATCACTCTCCGGTGGCCTGCCCCCCTGCCGCGCTCCAGCGACATCGCTGGGTAGCAGTTTTGGTGCATGTTTGCACCAACGACATGGGGAAACATAGCCAGGCGGTACTGGAGGCCAAATTTAGGTTGCGAGGTAGGAAGCTCAAATCCAGGGCCCCAAAGGTAGCGTTCTCAGAAGTGCTACCTGTTCCATGCGCAGGGCCAGCTAGGCAGGCAGAGCTCAGGAGTCTCAATGCGTGGATGAGACACTGGTGTCAGGAGGAGGGGTTTAGGTTTGTTAGGCACTGGGGAACATTTTGGGACAAGCAGGGCCTGTACAAGAGGGACGGGCTTCACTTGAACCAAAACGGAACCAGACTACTGGCGCATAACATTAAGAAGGTGGCAGAGCAGCTTTTAAACTGACCTCTGGGGGAAAGCTGACAGGAGTCGAGGGGCATCCGGTTCAGGACTCCTCATCCCTAGGGAATGAGGGTGGAGAGGTTTGGGAACAGCCAAGTAATAACAGAGTAGGAATTAGGAGTCATAGCATGATGGGACATGACAGCCAGTCTAGCAGGACAGAAGGCTGCAGGGATAAAGGTGCAAAAATGCAGCCCTTCTTGGGGGACCTGGTATGTAAGTGTTTTTATGCAAATGCCCGAAGTCTCTGAGCAAAGATGGGAGAACTGGAATGTTTCGTGGCTAGGGAAAACATTGACATAGTAGGTATAACAAAAACCTGGTGGAATGCGGAGAACCAGTGGGATACTGCAATCCCAGGATATAAATTCTATAGGAGGGACAGAGAGGGGCGTGTTGGAGGTGGGGTGGCCATCTATGTCCAAGAAGGGATAGAATCCACTAGAGTAGAGCTTGGGGGGCGCTCTGACTCCTCCATAGAATCATTGTGGGTTAGATTATCAGGCTCGAAGGGTGATGTAATAGTAGGGGCATGCTACCATGCACCAGATCAAAAACCTGAAGGGGACCTTGAAATGAGGAAGCAAATCAGGGAGGTGTCAACAAGAGACAGGGTTGTAGTCATGGGGGACTTCAATTATCCTCACATCGACTGGGTCAACTCATGCTCTGGTCATGAAAGAGAGACTGGATTTCTGGATATGCTAAATGACTGTGCCTTAGAGCAGCTGGTCATGGAACCGACCAGAGGACAGGTGACTCTGAATTTGATATTGTGTGGCACTCAACATCTGGTCAGGGAGGTAAATGTTACCGAACCGTTGGGGAGCAGTGACCATGCTGCGATCTGTTTTGCCATGCATGTTGGGGGGAGAGTGCCTAGCAAATCTGACACAAAAACCCTTGACTTCCGAAGGGCAGACTTCCCCAAAATGAGGAGACTAGTTAAAAAAAAGCTGAAAGGGAAGGTAAAAAGAGTCCAATCTCTCCAGAGTGCATGGAGGCTGTTTAAAACAACAGTAATAGAGGCCCAGCAGGAGAGTATCCCACAAAGGAGGAAGAGCTCGACTAAGTCCAGGAGGGTGCCGGCATGGCTAACAAGCACAGTTAAAGAGGCTATAAAAGGCAAGGAAGCTTCCTTCCGTAAATGCAAGTCTTGCCCTAATGAGGAAAATGAACAGGAGAACAAATTGTGGCAAAAGAAATGCAAAAATATGGTACGGGAGGCCAAGAAAGACTTTGAGGAACGTATGGCAGGCAACATAAAAGGGAATAACAAAAGCTTCTTCAAATATGTTAGAAGCAGGAAACTGCCAGGGAAACGGTTGGTCCACTGGACGGTGAGGGAGAGAAAGGGATGATAAAGGGGGATTTGGAGACTGCAGAGAAATTAAATGAGTTCTTTGCATCTTTCTTCATGGCAGATTACCTCGGGCAAATACCACTGCCTGAACGGCCTCCCCTAACTAAAGAATTAAGTCAAATAGAGGTTAAAAGAGAAGACGTCTTAGACTTAATTGACAAGTTAAAGATTAATAAATCACCAGGCCCCGATGGCATCTACCCAAGAGTTCTGAAGGAACTCAAGAATGAAGTTGCTGACCTCTTGACCAAAATATGCAACTTGTCCCTTAAAACGGCCACTGTGCCAGGGGATTGGAGGATAGCTAATGTCACGCCAATCTTTAAAAAAGGAAGGAGGGGGAACCCAGGAAACTACAGACCAGTCAGCCTTACATCTGTTCCAGGGAAGATGGTGGAAAGTCACATTAAGGATAAAATCTTAAAATACATTTAAGAACAAGCTTTGCTGAGGGAGAATCAGCATGGCTTCTGCAAGGGGAAGTCTTGCCTCACAAACCTTTTAGAATTTTTTGAAAAAGTCAACAGGCGTGTGGATGCAAGCGAACCCGTGGATATTATATATCTAGATTTTCATAATGCATTTGACATGGTCCCTCATGAAAGGCTCCTGAGAAAACTCCACAGGGAATAAGAGGGCAGGTCCTCTTGTGGATTAGGAACTGGTTGAAGACCAGGAAACAGCGAGTGGGAGCCAGCGAGTCAGGAGCAGCGAGTGGCCTCACGGGGACCAAGTGGCTCACGGGGACAAAGTGGCAAGATAAAAAAGACACAGCGAGTTAAGCAGCTGGGCGAGGAGAAGGTAAGCAAGGAGAAGGTAAGTGAACTCTCTCAGTTGTGCAGCTTTGTCTAACTTTAATTTACCATTAACTGTTAAGGACTACCTTAAACTTAAGATAGAACTAAGCCTAGCTAAGTAGAACTAAATATAACCTGAGGAGGGGGATTGTAAGGTCCAGTAGCTAGGACACAGGCACAGAAGCTAGGTGGGAAATTAAATAGATTCAAAACACAAACAAGCACCTATCTAAAAGACAGGGGCAGAAACTGGACAAGCCTGGGAGCTGGTTCTAAAGAAAATTGCAGTCCAAATCTAAACAGGTCTACTCTGAGTAAAACCAGTGTTTACTCGAGAGTAAAAAGCCCAGGGCAGAGACCTGAGTCTACTTTAGAGTAGGAGCCTAAAACAAAACAAGAGGAGGCTAAAAGAAGGGGAGAAAGCAAGCTAAACTACATCTTAAGCAGAGTTAAACTTAAGCAGAATTTAAAACATACAGTTTAAAACATACAGACCGCATGGTATAGAAGGCCACATGGTAAATTAGGGTGACTCAGAAACCATAGCAACACACATTCCTGCCAGCTGAGTAGGTCAGATGTAAATTGAGGCAGCAGCAGGAACAATAGCAACAGGAATTTCCTGCCAGTAAACCACATCAGGCCCTGCCCCCCTTAGAGGCCAGTCTTTTCAAACTTTCAGGTAGGCAGGGGGAGGAGCTACACAACAGTTTAAATCTGGGGCTGGTTTGCGAGTGAGCCCTTTTCAGGAGCAGCGAGTGGCCTCACGGGGACCAAGTGGCTCACGGGGACAAAGTGGCAAGATAAAAAAGACACAGCGAGTTAAGCAGCTGGGCGAGGAGAAGGTAAGCAAGGAGAAGGTAAGTGAACTCTCTCAGTTGTGCAGCTTTGTCTAACTTTAATTTACCATTAACTGTTAAGGACTACCTTAAACTTAAGATAGAACTAAGCCTAGCTAAGTAGAACTAAATATAACCTGAGGAGGGGGATTGTAAGGTCCAGTAGCTAGGACACAGGCACAGAAGCTAGGTGGGAAATTAAATAGATTCAAAACACAAACAAGCACCTATCTAAAAGACAGGGGCAGAAACTGGACAAGCCTGGGAGCTGGTTCTAAAGAAAATTGCAGTCCAAATCTAAACAGGTCTACTCTGAGTAAAACCAGTGTTTACTCGAGAGTAAAAAGCCCAGGGCAGAGACCTGAGTCTACTTTAGAGTAGGAGCCTAAAACAAAACAAGAGGAGGCTAAAAGAAGGGGAGAAAGCAAGCTAAACTACATCTTAAGCAGAGTTAAACTTAAGCAGAATTTAAAACATACAGTTTAAAACATACAGACCGCATGGTATAGAAGGCCACATGGTAAATTAGGGTGACTCAGAAACCATAGCAACACACATTCCTGCCAGCTGAGTAGGTCAGATGTAAATTGAGGCAGCAGCAGGAACAATAGCAACAGGAATTTCCTGCCAGTAAACCACATCAGGCCCTGCCCCCCTTAGAGGCCAGTCTTTTCAAACTTTCAGGTAGGCAGGGGGAGGAGCTACACAACAGTTTAAATCTGGGGCTGGTTTGCGAGTGAGCCCTTTTCAGGAGCAGCGAGTGGCCTCACGGGGACCAAGTGGCTCACGGGGACAAAGTGGCAAGATAAAAAAGACACAGCGAGTTAAGCAGCTGGGCGAGGAGAAGGTAAGCAAGGAGAAGGTAAGTGAACTCTCTCAGTTGTGCAGCTTTGTCTAACTTTAATTTACCATTAACTGTTAAGGACTACCTTAAACTTAAGATAGAACTAAGCCTAGCTAAGTAGAACTAAATATAACCTGAGGAGGGGGATTGTAAGGTCCAGTAGCTAGGACACAGGCACAGAAGCTAGGTGGGAAATTAAATAGATTCAAAACACAAACAAGCACCTATCTAAAAGACAGGGGCAGAAACTGGACAAGCCTGGGAGCTGGTTCTAAAGAAAATTGCAGTCCAAATCTAAACAGGTCTACTCTGAGTAAAACCAGTGTTTACTCAAGAGTAAAAAGCCCAGGGCAGAGACCTGAGTCTACTTTAGAGTAGGAGCCTAAAACAAAACAAGAGGAGGCTAAAAGAAGGGGAGAAAGCAAGCTAAACTACATCTTAAGCAGAGTTAAACTTAAGCAGAATTTAAAACATACAGTTTAAAACATACAGACCGCATGGTATAGAAGGCCACATGGTAAATTAGGGTGACTCAGAAACCATAGCAACACACATTCCTGCCAGCTGAGTAGGTCAGATGTAAATTGAGGCAGCAGCAGGAACAATAGCAACAGGAATTTCCTGCCAGTAAACCACATCAGGCCCTGCCCCCCTTAGAGGCCAGTCTTTTCAAACTTTCAGGTAGGCAGGGGGAGGAGCTACACAACAGTTTAAATCTGGGGCTGGTTTGCGAGTGAGCCCTTTTCAGGAGCAGCGAGTGGCCTCACGGGGACCAAGTGGCTCACGGGGACAAAGTGGCAAGATAAAAAAGACACAGCGAGTTAAGCAGCTGGGCGAGTTCAGCAGCGGGGCGAGGAAGCCAGGCCCCACACACTGCCCGGCACGTCCCTTGAAGAGAGGAGAGCTCCAGCAACATTAAGGTACCCAAACTTTGATAAATCCATAACTTACACTTAAAAGCTATGCAGTCAGACAGCCAGCAGAAGGGTGGGGGCTATCCAGTGTTTTGCACTGAGTGTCTCATGTATGACTATCTGCCTCTTGGGCACAAGTCATGGGTGTGTGCTCGGTGCAAAGAGCTCCAGGCACTCAGGGAACGGGTTCGCTCCCTTGAAGCCACGGTTGCTGACCTGGAGAAGCAGAGACAGGTAGAGAGGAACCAGGGTGAGACTTCTAGGGACGTGGAGGCATCGTCCCACCCTCAGTTGGCCAGCGCCTCAGCTGCCAGGAAAGGGAGTCTCAGGGCTGGAGGACATTGCTCTGGAAAAGAGGGAAACAATCCCACAGTGGGGACCCCTTCTTCAGGTGATGGGCCCGTATCCAGTCGCACTATGGATACTCCTCTGGGGAGGGGGGGAAGGGGGCTTCTTGTTGTGGGTGACTCTATAGTCAGGAACATAGAAAGGGGGGTCTGTGACGGATGTGAGGACCGCACGGTGACTTGCCTACCTGGTGCGAAGGTTGCGGACATCACCTCTCGTCTAGATAGGCTGGTAGAGAGTGCTGGGGAGGAGGTAGCGGTTGTGGTGCATGTTGGCACCAACGACGTGGGGAAATGTAGCCGGGCGGTCCTGGAGGCCAAATTTAGGTTGCTAGGTAGGAAGCTCAAATCCAGGACCCCAAAGGTAGCGTTCTCAGAAGTGCTACCTGTTCCACGCGCAGGGCCAGCTAGGCAGGCGGAGCTCAGGGGTCTCAATGCGTGGATGAGACACTGGTGTCAGGAGGAGGGGTTTAAGTTTGTTAGGCACTGGGGAACGTTTTGGGACAAGCCAGGCCTGTACAAGAGGGACGGGCTTCACTTGAACCAAAACGGAACCAGACTGCTGGCGCGTAACATTAAGAAGGTGGCAGAGCAGCTTTTAAACTGACTCCTGGGGGAAAGCCGACAGGAGCCGAGGGGCATCCGGTTCGGGACTCCTCATCCCTCGGGAATGAGGGTGCAGAGGATGGGGAACAGTCAAGTAATAACAGAGTAAGAATTGGGAGTGGTAGCGTGATGGGACATGACAGCCAGTCTAGCAAGACAGAAGGCTGCAGGAATAAAGGGGCAAACATGCAGCCCTTCTTGGGAGACCAGGTATATAAGTGCTTTTATGCAAATGCCCGAAGTCTTCGGGCAAAGATGGGAGAACTGGAATGTTTGGTGGCTAGGGAAAACATTGACATAGTAGGTATAACAGAAACCTGGTGGAATGCGGAGAACCAGTGGGATACTGCAATTCCAGGATATAAACTCTATAGGAGGGACAGAGAGGGGCGTGTTGGAGGTGGGGTGGCCATCTATGTCAAAGAGGGGGTAGAATCCACCAGAGTAGAGCTGGAGGGGGGCTCTGACTCCTCCGTAGAATCACTGTGGGTTAGATTACCAGGCTCAAAGAGTGATGTAATAGTAGGGGCATGCTACCGTCCTCCAGATCAAAAACCTGAAGGGGATCTTGAAATAAGGAAGCAAATCAGGGAGGTGTCAACGAGAGACAGGGTTGTAGTCATGGGGGACTTCAATTATCCTCACATCGACTGGGTCAATTCATGCTCAGGTCATGAAAGAGAGACTGGATTTCTGGATATGTTAAATGACTGTGCCTTAGAGCAGCTTGTCACGGAACCGACCAGAGGACAGGTGACTCTGGACTTGATATTGTGTGGCACTCAAGATCTGGTCAGGGAGGTAAATGTTACCGAACCGTTGGGGAATAGTGACCATGCTGCGATCTGTTTCGCCATGCATGTCGGAGGGAGAGTGCCGAGCAAATCTGACACGAAAACCCTTGACTTCCGAAGGGCAGACTTCCCCAAAATGAGAAGACTAGTTAAGAAAAAGCTGAAAGGGAAGGTAAAAAGAGTCCAATCGCTCCAGAGTGCATGGAGGCTGTTTAAAACAACAGTCATAGAGGCCCAGCGGGAGTGTATCCCACAAAGGAGGAAGGGCTCGACCAAGTCCAGGAGGATGCCGGCATGGCTAACAAGCACAGTTAAGGAGGCTATAAAAGGCAAGGAAGCTTCCTTCCGTAAATGGAAGTCTAGCCCTAATGAGGAAAATAAACAGGAGCACAAACTGTGGCAAAAGAAATGTAAAAAGATGATACGGGAGGCCAAGAAAGACTTTGAGGAACGTATGGCAGGCAACATAAAAGGGAATAATAAAAGCTTCTTCAAATATGTTAGAAGCAGGAAACCTGCCAGGGAAACGGTGGGTCCGCTGGATGGTGAGGGAGAGAAAGGGGTGATAAAAGGGGACTTGGAGACTGCAGAGAAATTAAATGAGTTCTTTGCATCTGTCTTCACGGCAGAAGACCTCGGGCAAATACCGCTGCCAGAACGGTCTCCCCTGACTAAAGAATTAAGTCAAATAGAGGTTAAAAGAGAAGACGTCTCAGACTTAATTGACAAAATAAAGATCAATAAATCACCAGGTCCGGATGGCATCCACCCAAGAGTTCTGAAGGAACTCAAGAATGAAGTTGCTGACCTCTTGACCCAAATATGCAACTTGTCCCTTAAAACAGCCACTGTGCCAGAGGATTGGAGGATAGCTAATGTCACGCCAATCTTTAAAAAAGGAAGGAGGGGAGACCCGGGAAACTACAGGCCGGTCAGCCTAACATCTGTTCCAGGGAAGATGGTGGAAAGTCTCATTAAGGATAAAATCTTAAAATACATAGAAGAACAAGCTCTGCTGAGGGAGAGTCAGCATGGCTTCTGCAAGGGGAAGTCTTGCCTCACAAACCTGTTAGAATTTTTTGAAAAGGTCAACAGGCATGTGGATGCGAGCGAACCCGTGGATATTATATATCTGGATTTTCAGAAGGCGTTTGACACGGTCCCTCATGAAAGGCTCCTGCGAAAACTCCACAGTCAGGGAATAAGAGGGCAGGTCCTCTTGTGGATTAGGAACTGGTTGAAGACCAGGAAACAGCGAGTGGGAGTCAATGGGCAATTTTCACAATGGCGAGAGGTGAAAAGCGGTGTGCCCCAAGGATCGGTCTTGGGACCGGTGCTTTTCAACTTATTCATAAATGACCTGGAGTTGGGGATAGGCAGTGAGGTGGCCAAGTTTGCGGATGACACTAAACTTTTCCGGGTGGTAAAGACCAGCAGGGATTGTGAAGAGCTCCAGAAGGATCTCTCCAAACTGGGAGAATGGGCAGCAAAATGGCAGATGCGCTTCAATGTAAGTAAGTGCAAAGTGATGCACATTGGGGCAAGAAACCAAAATTTCACATATACGCTAATGGGTTCTGAGTTGTCTGTGACGGATCAAGAGAGGGATCTTGGGGTGCTGGTGGACAGGTCGATGAAAGTGTCGACCCAGTGTGCGGCGGCTGTGAAGAAGGCCAATTCCATGCTCGGGATCATTAAAAAGGGGATTGAGAATAAAACGGCCAATATCATTATGCCTTTGTACAAATCGATGGTAAGGCCACATCTGGAGTATTGTGTCCAGTTCTGGTCACCATACCTCAAAAAGGATATAGTTGAATTGGAAAAGGTGCAGAAAAGAGCGACCAGAATGATTTGTGGGCTGGAGCACCTCCCTTACGAGGAAAGGCTACAGCGTCTGGGGCTTTTCAGCCTAGAAAAAAGGCGCCTGAGGGGGGACATGATTGAGACTTATAAAATTATGCATGGGATGGAGAGAGTGGATAGAGGGAAATTCTTCTCCCTCTCACACAACACCAGAACTAGGGGACACGCACTAAAATTGAGTGGAGGGAGAGTTAGAACAGACAAAAGAAAATATTTCTTTACCCAGCGTGTGATTCATCTGTGGAACTCCTTGCCACAGGATGTGGTGATGGCACCTGGCCTAGATGCCTTTAAAAGGGGTTTGGACAAATTCATGGAGGAAAAGACCATCACAGGTTACAAGCCATAAGCAACCTCCTGGTTTTTTTTTTTTTTTTTTTTTTTTTAAAGAAGTGGGTTTTCTCTGTGCCAGGTGCAAGGGAGTGGCGACTGGACACAGGTATCTTGTTGTCTCGTGTGCTCCCTGAGGCATCTGGTGGGGCCACTGTGTGACACAGGAAGCTGGACTAGATGGGCTTTTGGCCTGATCCAGCAGGGCTCTTCTTATGTTCTTATGTTCTTATGTTAATGGGCAATTTTCACAATGGCGAGAGGTGAAAAGCGGTGTGCCCCAAGGATCGGTCTTGGTACCAGTGCTTTTCAACTTGTTCATAAATGACCTGGAGTTGGGGATAAGCAGCGAGGTGGCCACGTTTGCGGATGACACTAAACGTTTCCGGGTGGCACAAGAAAAATTAATCATCCAAAATTCATTAGAAGCCAATGGCTACAGCAAATTACAGATCAACAAATGTTGGGACCTACAATTTTTTTTTGAGTATATTTATATTTTATTGATATAATAACATAAAAACAATACATAATTCATAAAATTATAGCAAGCACAAAGCGTCACATCCTACTAGCATACTATTCACTATTTTCTATATATAATTTCCAACTTAGCCAAAATAACACCCACAATCTATTCATTAAATCCACATATCATCACATCGTTCCTCTCTCTCTCTCTTAAAAAATCTATAAATGGTTTCCAATTATTCATGAAAAGGTTAACTGACTTTTCCTTAATTAAAATTGTAAGTTTGTCCATTTCGGCATAATCCAAAACTTTCAACCACCAATCTTCCAACGAAGGTATCTCCGAATTCTTCCAATATTGTGCATATAAAATTCTTGCCGCAGCTATCATATATAAAAACAAAGTTTGAAATTTTTCTCCTACATGATCATTCCACATACCCAACAGAAAAGTTTCCGGTTTCATTTGAATCTTAATCTTTAAAATCAACTCAATCTGTTTATCTGAATAATGTGTGAACTCCTTAGAGTCCCCATTTTTCTGTCTCCATATGTCCAACACCCCCAAAGTCTCCACCATTTCAAAAAAGCTTTTAGGTAATTTCCCTTGATTATGCTTTATTTCTTTTTCGGAACCTTTATCCCTCAATGGAGAAACCACTCCATTCCAATTGCCCAACAAGCAAAAACTACTATAAGAATAATTTGCCAGCAGATCCATCAAATATCTAAAAAAATCCCCTTTTTGTTGATGTGGTGTGTACACCCCCAATATTAATGTTTTTATCCCATCTAATGTTACTTCCACTGCCACTCCTCTTCCTTTATCATCTGTAAATATTAATTCTGGCTTTTGGTATCATCAAAATCTTTTTAGATTTACCCCAGAGGAAGTTCCGAGCTGCCGGAACGAAACGTTGGGCGAAACACCTTGGATTTTAAAAGTATTTTTACTCCGTATGTGGCTGCCTGGAATCGGAAACCCGCAAATGGTATAGGAGTCTATTAAATTTCAAGCTTCCTTGTTTTTTACATGGCATCGATTCCCGTAACTGCAAAACACTGTGTGCTAATAGCTGGCCATGAAAGCTTCCGAACGAAATTGAAGGGATATTTTAGATGACATCTAGGCTCCCTTTGGGATATGTCAGGCAGAAGGATAAGGTTTGTTAGGTAGAGTAACGACCAAATCCTATCCTCTACTAGTCCATAGCATGCAATACCACCGACGGAGCAAGTGCTGCATGCTGTGTTAGGGGGACGCCCCGGAAAGGTAATCGGGTCATTCCATGTGAAATCAACCAATGCATGAAACCTTAATGTCATGGATTTTGTTCCTTTTTGGTACATTTGTACATTACCATGAGATGTTTAAAAATTATTTTTTTTTCATTTTTTTACCCACCCGTTTTTGAGATATTGAATGTTCAAAATTGCCTAAAAATGCCAAAATTCACCTGCCACCATACCTTCAAATACCATTTAAAATTAAAATTAATTATAATTTTTTTATTCATTTCAGTTTACCACAATTTTATCAATGTAAATTGTAGAAAAATGGACTTGAGGGGTTTAATTCCTTGTCACTGCCAACAAGGAAAAATAATTTTTGTATGATACCATTGAGATACCACCTTGAAATTTTGACTGATTGGCTACAAGAGATATACCTTTAAGTGTGATTTTTTTGAAAATTTTAAAAAAATCCCATTTTTCCAAAAATTCAAAATAAATATTATTTGAATATTTTTTAATTTCTTGAAAAATTACAATTGTGTCATGTTGTATATCAAATGAAACCACTATTCATCAGTTTTAAAAAGTCCAATGTCTGTAGCTTTCATAGTTTTCTTGTAAATTGCATTTGAAGGTATGGTGGCAAGTGAATTTTGGCATTTTTAGGTAATTTTGAAAATTCAATACCTCAAAAACGGGTGTACAAACAATCTGAAAAAAAATAATTTTTAAACAGCTCATGGTAAGGTACAAATGAACCAAAAATGAACAAAATCCATGACATCAAGTTCCAAAATGGATTTTTCATTGGTTGATTTCACATGGAATGACCCAATATTAGCAATATGCTGTGTGAGTTGGATGTTACGAGACACGCATTTCTTAAAGCTTGCTTTGGGTACCGCCAGCGGTGCGAGAAGGTGTTTTTTAGTCGGCAAGATGGCCTCAAAGAGCAAGAAAGCATTTGCTGACCTCAAACTTCATGCTAGTCAATCTGTGACAACAGTGCAATGACACTTTTGAACAAAGTTTAGGAAAACTCCACCTAGTGCCAACTCCATTCTGTGTAAAGGGTTTGCTCACATTGATAGTGAAATGCTACCTCGCGAGTGGGAGGAACTTGATTACAGAGTTGATGTTTGCAGAATCACTCAAGGGGTGCATATCGAGCACCTGTAATATGCCCCCCAAAACCTTTGTGTGTTATTGTAAAGTTTTGAGATCATATGTTAAATAATATACCTATTAAATCGTGAAACCGCTCGAATCATTTGTAGACACCCTGTAAGTCGTTTTGCTTAATGTTGCAGTTTCCAAGAACCTATCAACAGCTTTAAGTGAGGACTTGCTGTACTATAAATACACAGTTCAGCTCATACCCTCAGAGTTGGGACCCCACAGGCAATTAAGTACATGCACACAAACAAGCATCTTCACCTAGTGGGGGTGGGGGGAGTATGAACAAATCTCGTACTGGGGTGATGCGTTCTAAAAAAGCTAGAAGACAGTCCATAAGCCTACACATCTTAACTTGGTATCCTCTTCAAAGGGATAGCTTTTCTTCTTTCCCTAGGATAAGGCTTATGCAAGACTTTTTCCTTCCCCAAAGCTCATCAGTACTCCATTGTCAGAGTCTCCAGTTACATGTGCTTCTGCTGCCTAGGGATTTCTTGAGTGCCTTCTGCATATCTTTATTTCTCAAACTGTAAACCACAGGGTTCAGCAAGGGTGTCACCATTGTGTAAGAGACGGCAATGAAGGTGTCCTGATCCAGAGTGTATCTGGACTTGGGCCGCAAGTAGATAATGGATATACATCCAAAGTGCACAACCACCACAATAAGATGGGAGGCACATGTTGAAAAGGCTTTATGCTTCCCAACTGTGGTAGGGATTTTCAAAATTGCCCTTACAATTAACATATATGAGAGGAGGATCAGTAAGAATGAGACAAGGATCAACAAAACGCAAATAATAAAAATGAAAATTTCTCCTACGTAGTTTCTGGCACAGGCCAGCTTGAGCAATGGTGCTAAATCACAGAAGAAGTGATCAACTTTGTTTGATCCACAGAAAGGCAAAGTAAATATGATTATTGTCTCTGAGATGGAACAAAGAAATCCAGTCGTTGCCAAAAAAGCAACCATTTTGGTACAGAGTCTCTGGTTCATCAGAATCTGATAATGTAAAGGTTTACATATGGACACATATCGGTCATATCCCATCAATGCCAGAAGCATACAGTTTGTGCCCCCAAAGCCCAGGAAAATACACATTTGAAGAGCACAGCCAATGACTGAAATAGTCTTCTTTTCTCTTACAAGATTTGCAAGCATGTTAGGGATTACGGTGAGTGTGATGCAGACTTCTGAAAATGAAAGAATAGCGAGAAAGAAGTACATGGGAACATGGAGGCTGCGGTCAAGTCTTATTGTAGTGATGACGATGATATTTCCAGATAAAGTTACTATGTACATGAGGAAGAACACTACGAAAAACATAATCTGCAGGTCTGGGAAACTGGAAAATCCATGTAGGATGAATTCTGCCACCATAGTTTGGTTTTCTGTTCCCATTGATGCTGAATTTGGGGGAGAAAAGACATCAAAATGTTACGAACTGAAACTCTACACGTTAATTGATCCTTTATGAAAAAATATTTAGGGAGAAATCCATTCCCAAATGAAATGGCTGCCAATGAAGTGCGCAGCGCTCCATCGCTGGCCATTTTGTGAGAGCTACCCATCCATCAGTGGACCTCCCAAGATCTGCCGGAACAGACAAGGAAGCTGCGGGGGTGGGGTGGGGTGAAACTAGTTGGGGAGGGGGAGGAACAGGGGCATTGAGGCTGTGGGAGTGGTGAATCTGGCGGCCATGGCATGCACTGGATCCTACCCCCTACCTACCTATCCTAGAGAGGCACTGACTTCATCTTCCGAGTCGCCTGTCCCAGTCCCCAGATAGACCCTGCCTGCCTCCCTGGCCAGGCCTGCTGCTGCTTCCCTCCATCCGCTGCCCCTGGACACTTTGATCTGGGGAGCGGAGCAGCAGCAGATTATTCCGTCCGCTGCCGCGCTGCTCCCCAGATTGGCCCTGCCTGCCTACCTGCTTGCTGCTTCCCTTCCTCTTCCTCGTCATCCGAGGCGCCGAGCCTCGGCCGGAGTCTCCGGAGTCGCTGCTTTTGCCCCCCCCCCACGCGCCAGAAACAAGGTAAGTGCGAGGAAACGTTGCGCCCGGGGGGGAATTCTGCTGTGCCCAGGGGGAGAAATAAATAAATAAAATGCGGATTTGGCTCCCACCCAAATCGAATGAGCAAATTTGGGGGCGCCCCCCCCAATCGAGGGAGTGAAAGGGAGGGGGCGCCAATTCGAGGATGGGCCCCCTATAGATTTAGGGCTAGGGACGCCACTGGCACGGACGTCACTAGCACGAGGCGGGGAGGGCGGGACGCACCCGGGTGACGCGCGCAGAAGGGTGACGTGCGCGCGCACACGCACACATCACCTCCTCTGCGCGCATTGCCCGGAGGCTCCAAGGCCTGGAGAAGGCCTCGGACCGTCCTCCCGGGCCGGTGCTTCTGGGCGTTCTGAGGAAGGCTCACTGCGTCGAACGTTATTTTTCCCTCAGGAACGGTCTGTGCATGTGCGAAAAATGTTATAAATAATATTCGACGCAGTGGGCCTTCCTCAGAAGGCCCAGAACAGCCGGCCGGGGAAGATGTCCCCGAGCCGGCTGCAACGAGTAAAGGTGCCAGGTGCGGGGGGCGCCTGGAGCAGCGACCCATCGCCCCCCCCCCCCGTCGGTCGCCCGGAGCAGCAGACGTAAAATACCACAGATTTTACGTCCTCAAATTATAACGCGTACACCTTTTTTTTTTTTAATGAAGGTAAGAGCATAGTTGACTATATGTTCTAAACTGTGTTCTCCACATGCCAAATGATACAGAGCATCTGGGTGCTGGAAACAACAGCCAAGAGTCTCATAGCACCACTCAGCTTGAGCTTTTCTGCACTACTGTTTTAGGCACACCTGGGGACCGAGAAAGAGTTTTCAAAGAGGGGTCAAGGGGTGACCAACCGGGGAAGTCGCGGAGAGCCACGGAATCCTCTCGGAAAACAGTGCAATGCCAATTGGCAGGCATCAACATCATCATGTAATAGGGAGCCGTGGCCAATGGTGAAGGGAGCCACAGTTCGAAATGGTTTGGGGGACACTGGGCTATGGGATGGAGGAGGTCAAGTCCATTGTTACATAAAATACAGTATTGATTCTGGGTGCTTGAGCAAATAACACCATGAAAATTCCTTTCCCCATTATGGATTTAGACTGGAAAGAGGCATATGAAACAAAATGCTTACCTGCGCGACAATTGTAAGACGGATGTTCCAAATGACCACAGTTTGCCACAATATCTTTTTTATAAGGTTTGTGTGCAGTAAAGAGCAATGTAAACAAGTTTCTAAATCCCACCGCATCATCTCTCTATGGTATTTCAAAATTGAAAACAAATCAGCCATTGTATTATCAGTGGGAGTTCTTGCGTCTTATCATGCAAGGCCCGTAACTGTAACTCTGGGGAAATCCGCATATTGGGTCAAGAAATAACAGAATAATGAGACTGCTGTATCAATGCACTCAAGAACATACAGAAAGTCCTCACTTAAAGTAGATAGTTTTTTTCGAAAAGGCAACTTTTGCAATCGAAAAGTTTTGCCGAAAAGGCAAAAATGCTGCAATCATAAGTACAATGAAGAAGACTATACAAACCTCTCCAACACATCAGTACACTGAACGAGGGGAGGAAAACAGCACCATGCCTTCAGGCCACCCATCAACACTTAACAGGCCCAATGGCCAAGCCCTCCAGTAGCCCGTCGAGGGGTCTGCAAACCAATGACCCAAACCTAACACAGTCCCACTGCCATAAATTGTGTACTGATGTTGCGCAGAGTGCACTGCCAGCAGCCATCTTCAAGCCACCACCTCAAAGGGGCAGCAGCATTTGCATTCTGCTGCCATAGCTGGTGATCTGCTCTGTTGCAGGTAAACTGGCATAGCGGGAGGTTAATGGACAGGGAGGTGGAGTAATGGGACATGTAGGGGGAGGAACCGTGGTGTGTAGGTGGAGGGAGGACTGGATCCAGCAGTATTCACACACACCAGATTCCATTTCCTCTTTTTAAAACCTCCCCATCCCTTCTCCCCCCTGTTTGGACATATGCCACCAAAATGGCGTGTGCATATTCAAGGAGACCCATAGGAAACCTATAGACTTGAATACATGTAACTAAATTGTTTTTAATTTACCTCTTGTCAGGGTCAAGAGAGGGGCTGCCAGCAACCTCATGCTGATCCAGGGTAGCAGCACCTTCTAGTTACCATACTCATTCTCTTCCTGCTCCCTTCTCTCCCCTGTTTGGAAACGCAGCTTACTGGTGAAAAGCCTTGGTAGAATGATTCTGCTGCCACCAGCCCAGGAGATCAGGCTAGGAAGAGAGGTTCCCTGGGCAAAAACCCACCCCGCCCCAGAAAAATACTGAACCTCAGGGGGTCTCTATCAAAATCACTCTCACAGTAGCGCCTGCAGAGCAAGGCGATATGACAATCCACTGTATTTCTTGCACAAGGTCTAAGAAGACTCAAAGTAATGTAAAAGATATATTAAAAGTCTAACGGCGCAATCCGACTTAACTTTTGTGCCGGTGTAACCAGCGGCGCAGCAAGAACGGGAGGTCCTAGAACGGAAAATGGATTCAAATCCCCTTTGAATTCCTCTTTTGGAGGGGATTTGAATCCCTTTTCCTTTCTGGGGCCTCCTGTTCTCGCTGCGCCGCTGGTTACACCGGCACAAAAGTTAAATTGGATTGCGCTGCAATAAAAGGAAAGGGGGATAACAAATTCAAATGAACAAGAAAAAAAAAGGAAGGAGTATTGAATTTGGCAAAAATAAATAAATATATGAATCACCTGCAATCATACAAACCATAATTTCCATTTACAATTACAATTAATTATATTTTTTTGGATTCATTTCAGTTTACCACATAATTTTATCAATGTAAATTGTAAAAAAAAATGGACTTGAGGGGTTTAATTCCTTGTCACTGCAAACAAGAAAAAATATTTTTTTGTATACCATTGAGATACCACCTTGAAATGTTGACTGATTGGCTACAAGACATATACCTTTAACTGTGATTTTTTTGAAAAAAATTTTTAAAATCCCTTTTATACAAAAATTCAAAATATTATTTGAATATTTTTGAATTTCTTGAAAATTTACAATTGTGTCATGTTGTATATCAAATGAAAGCTTTAAAATGACCCCTGTCCCATGTCTGTAGCTTTCATAGTTTTCTTGTAAATGGCATTTTGAAGGTATGGTGGCAAGTGAATTTTGGCATTTTTATGCAGTTTTGAAAATTCAATACCTCAAAAACGGGTGGACCAAAAAATCTGAAAAAAATAATTTTTAAACATCTCATCAAGTTATAAAATGGATTTTTCATTGGTTGATTTGACATGGAATGACCCAATATTAACGATGGAATGGCCATCCGAGGGCCATCCGTGCTCTCCAGCGGGCGATCTTGCTCGCTAGCCAAGTGCCATTAAGCTGGTCAGCGAGGGTGGACGGGGCACACTGCGAAGAGTTCGTCTGCTGAAGTGTCGACCCTGCCTGCGCTCCAGCTGCCAATGAGAGCTGCTCAGCGCCTTTCCAATAGTCAGCTGGAGCGCAGGCAGGGACGACACTTCAGCAGACGAACTCTTCGCAGTGTGCCCCGTCCACCCTCGCTGACCAGCTTAATGGCACTAGGCTAGCGAGCAAGATCACGCGCTGGAGAGCACGGGGCATGCAGTGGCAACGTCTCGCGAGGCCGGCAGCCAGACCCGCTCTCTTCCTGAGCGTGGGAGAGGACAGCAGCCTCAGCACGGAGAGATCACCACTGGTAAAATGTTTCGGAGAGATCAGGGGGTAAAATATTTCTGGCAGCAGCAGCAGGGGCAAAATGGCACAGAGGTTGTTTTGGAATGGGGCGAAAATCTCGCAGCTCGGTTCATTACAGGCCGCAGACTGGGGGTTGGGGACCTCTGGTCTAGAAGCTGCTTGCAAGAGGAGGAAAGATGCCTGGCCTGGCTGTTTGAGAAAGGAAACGGAAACATTCTCCCCATAGCGTGGCACCAAAGTTGAGGGAGGGCAGGAAGCACATGGTTCCCTGATTGGCATTGCCATGGGAGGAAGGAATGGGATGAGAGCAGAGCCTGTGACTGACATCTGTCTGCACTTATGAAATCCTGAAGCAGGGCACAGACAGCAGACGGTCCTTTCATGTTGGTCCTTTCCAAACAAAAGTCGGGCATAGCTGCTTATACAATTCCCCTGCAGTCCCCAAACCACTTGCTGTTTATTAATTTCTTTGTGTATTTATTTATTTTCCACCTTTTTATACCAACAGGGAGCTCACGGTGGTTTACACATAGTTTCTCCCCGTCCTTTGTCCTCACAACACCCCTGTGAGGTAGGTTACCCTGAGAGATAGTGACTGGCCCATGGTTACCCAGGAAGATTCATGGCTGAGCTGGGATTTGAACCTGGATTGTCCAGGCCTAAATCCAACTCCAGAACCACTACACCATCCTGGCTTAGTGCTCTAACAGTCTGCCTTCTTTTTTAAGAACCACAACATATATTTGAGTCCCTCTCTACCCCTTAGTGTATGTTGTTGACCTAATAGTTAGGAATAAGATTTAGGATTACTAGATTTATAGATTAATTAAATTGCAGATTAACAGGGATATTTTAGATGACATGGGGGCTCCCTTTAGGGTATGTCAGGCAGAAGGATAAGATTTGTTAGGTAGAGTAATGACCAAATCCTATCCTCTGCTAGTCCATAGCATGCAATACCACCAACGGAGCAAGTGCTGCATGTTGTGTTAGGGCAGTGGTGGCCAACCTTTCAACATGAATGCTGGCCCTTTAAATGGTTGCATAGGGGAGGGCATTTCAGCAGGTGCAGCTGCTTTAGCAGCACCATCAGCACTTGCAGCTGCCAAGATTCTGTCTTCTACACAACTCTTAAGAACACAGTAGCCCTAATGGTGGAAGGTTGGCCACCCCTGTGTTAGGGGGACGCCCCGGAGAGGTAATATTAGCGATAAGCCGCGCAAGTTGGATGTTACAAGACACGCATTGCTCAAAGTTTGATTTGGGCACTGCTAGCGGCGCAAGAGGGCAGTAATTTGTTTTAGTCGGCAAGATGGCTTCAAACAGCGAGAAAGCGTTTGCTGTCCTCAAATTTCATGCTAGTCAATCAGTGACAACTGTGCAACGACACTTTCCAACAAAGTTTAGGAAAACTCCACCTAGCGCCAACTCCATTCGGCGATGAGATGAACAATTTAAAGTGATAAGATGCCTGTGTAAACTGTTTGCTCACATTGATAGTAAAATGCTACCTCGCGTGTGGGAGGAACTTGATTACAGAGTTGATGTTTGCAGAATCACTCAAGGGGCGCATATCGAACACCTGTAATATGTCCCGCCAAGAAAACTTTGTGTGATATTGTAAAGTTTTGTGATCATATGTCAAATAATATACCTACAATAAAATCGTGAAACCGCTCCAATCTTTTGTAGACACCCTGTAAGTTGTTTTGCTTAAAGTTGCACTTTCCAAGAACCTATCGACAACATTAAGTGAGGACTTGCTGTACTATAAACACACAGTTCAGCTCATACCCTCAGAGTTGGGACCCCACAGGCAATTAAGTACATGCACACAAACAAGCATCTTCACCTAGTGGAGGTGGGGGGAGTACGATCAAATCTTGCACTGGGGTGATGCTTTCTAAAAAAGCTATAAGACGGTCCAAAAACCTACACATTAGCTGGGTTTCCTCTTCAAGGGGATAGCTTTTCTTCTTTCCCTAGGATAAGGCTTATGAAGGACTCTTTCCTTCCCCAAAGCTTACAGCGCAATCCTATGCATGTCTACTCAGAAATAAGTCCCATGTTGTGCAATAGGATTACTCCCAGGAAAGTGTATATAGGATTGCAGCAGTCAAGCAGTGAATGGAGTAGACTCCATTCTCAGAGTCTCTGGGTACATGTGCTTCTGCTGCCTAGGGATTTCTTGAGTGCCTTCTGCATATCTTTATTTCTCAAACTGTAAACCACAGGGTTCACAAAGGGTGTCACCATTGTGTAAGAGACGGCAATGAAGGTGTCCTGATCCAGAGTGTATCTGGACTTGGGCCGTAAGTAGGTAATGGATGCACATCCAAAGTGCAGAACCACCACAATAAGATGGGAGGCACATGTTGAAAAGGCTTTATGCTTCCCGACTGTGGTAGGGATTTTCAAAATTGTCTTTATAATTAAAATATATGAGAGAAGGATCAGTAAGAATGAGACAAGGATCACCAAAACGCAACACATAAAAATGACCATTTCTCCTATGTAGTTTCTGGCACAGGCCAGCTGGAGCAAAGGTGCTAAATCACAGAAGAAGTGATCAATTTTGTTTGATCTACAGAAGGGCAAAGTAAATATGATTATTGTCTCTGAGATGGAACAAAGAAATCCAGTCGTTGCCGAAAAAGCAACCATTTTGTTACAGAGCCTCTGGTTCATCAGAATCTGATAATGTAAAGGTTTACATATGGACACATACCGGTCATATCCCATCACTGCCAGAAGAATACAGTTTGTGCCCGCAAAGCCCAGGAAGGCACACATTTGAAGAGCACAGCCAATGATTGAAATAGTCTTCTTTTCTCTTACAAGATTTGCAAGCATGTTTGGGATAACACTGATTGTGTTGCAAACTTCTGAAAATGAAAGAATAGCGAGAAAGAAGTACATGGGAACATGGAGGCTGCGGTCAAGTCTTATTGTGGTGATGACGATGATGTTTCCAGATAAAGTTACTACATACATGAGGAAGAACACTACGAAAAGCATAATCTGCAGATCTGGGAAACTGGAAAACCCATGTAGGATGAATTCTGCCACCATAGTTTGGTTTTCTGTTCCCATTGACGCTGAATTTGGGGGAGAAAAGACATCAAAATGTTACAAACTGAAACACTACACAATAATTGATCCTTTATGCAAAAATATTGGGGGGGAATGCATTCCCAACTAAAATGGCTGCCAATGAAGTGCGCAGCGCTCCATCGCTGGCCATTTTGGGAGCACTCCCCATCCGTCAGTAGACCTCCTTAGACCCGAAGCTGCGGGGTGGGGTGAAACTGGGCGGGGAGGGGGAGGAACGAGCATGGAGGCTGCGGGAGGGGTGGATCTGGCGACTATGGCATGCACTGGATCCTACCCCCTCTTTTTCAAGCTTCCCACCCCCTTTCTCTTCTCGGACTTGCACCAGTTAAGGTCCAAGGAGACCCATTGCGGAGCAGGAGGTTTACAGAGGGGTAATGGGATTATCCCATTTCCTTCCAAATCTTCCCGATCAGCCTCTTCCACCCACCCACCCATTCTCACACACTCTGCTGGATACACTGTGCTCGTTTTCGGCACAGCTGCACAGTGGGGGGAGAAGGATAGGATTGGGTTGAAAATGTCCTTAGAGCTGGTTCATATATTCCTAAAAACATTTCACTCTACACTCCTATAGAATCATGCATCTCTATACAAAGAAGATCTCAGCAATGAGAAAATAACTCAACACAGTTACTTTAATAAATGGTATTTCTGTATTTCTTAACATGACTTATTGACAAAGGAGCTTCTGCTGCTAATGGACGTCTGGCTACCACGAGCTCTTCTGCAGACTGCCAGCTGAAGGAGGATGGAGTGTTTCCTCTGATGAGCGTTTAGGAGCTGCACATGGTTGTTATGTTGTAAGAAAGGCAGGTGAGGTACATAAGCTGAAGGGGTGTGGAGAACACACAGGATTAAATACTGAGGAAGTCACTAGCATGTTATCCTGAGGATCCTGCGTTCCAAATACTTCTTCTATATTTTACATTGTAATGCAGTGTTGCAATGTCTGGCAACATAGCACAGCCAGTATTGTCTATCCTGAGTTGTAGCAGCTCCCCAAGATGACAGGCAGATGTCTTCCCCCAAACTTCCCCCAAAACTCCATAGTCAGGGAATAAGGGGGCAGGTCCTCCTATGGATTAGGAACTGGTTGAAGACTAGGAAACAGAGAGTGGGTGTCAATTGGCAATTTTCACAATGGCGAGAGGTGAAAAGCGGTGTGCCCCAAGGATCGCTCTTGGGACCGGTGCTTTTCAACTTGTTCGTAGATGACCTGGAGTTGGGGATAAGCAGCGAGGTGGCCAAGTTTGCGGACGACACTAAACGTTTCCGGGTGGTGAAGACCAGCAGGGATTGTGAAGAGCTCCAGAAGGATCTCTCCAAACTGGGAGAATGGGCAGCAAAATAGCAGATGCGCTTCAATGTAAGTAAGTGTAAAGTGATGCACATTGGGGCAAGAAATCAAAACTTCACATACACGCTCATGGGTTCTGAGCTGTCTGTGATGGATCAGGAGAGAGATCTTGGGGTACTGGTGGACAGGTCGATGACAGTGTCAACCCAGTGTGTGGCAGCTGTGAAGAAGGCCAATTCCATGCTTGGGATCATTAAAAAAGGGATTGAGAATAAAACGGCCAATATTATTATGCCGTTCTACAAATCGATGGTAAGGCCGCATCTGGAGTATTGCGTCCAGTTCTGGTCACCACACCTCAAAAAAGATATAGCTGAATTGGAAAAGGTGCAGAAAAGAGCGACCAGAATGATTCGTGGGCTGGAGCACCTCCCTTATGAGGAAAGGCTACAGCATCTGGGGCTTTTCAGTCTAGAGAAAAGGTGCCTGAGGGGGGACATGATTGAGACGTATAAAATGATGCATGGGATGGAGAGAGTGGATAGAGAGAAGTTCTTTTCCCTCTCACACAACACTAGAACTGGGGACATCCACTCAAATTGAGTGGAGGGAGGATTAAAACAGACAAAAGAAAATATTTCTTTATCCAGCGTGTAATTGGTTTGTGGAACTCCTTGCCACAGGATGTGGTGATGGCACCTGGCCTGGAAGCTTTTCAAAGGGGATTGGACAGATTTATGGAGGAAACGTCCATCGCAACTTACAAGACATGATGGGGATAAACAACCTCCTGGTTGTAGGAGTAGGTTTTCTTTGTGCCAGGTGCAAGGGACTGGCGACAGGATACAAGTATCTTGTTGTCTTGTGTTTCCTGAGGCATCTGGTGGGGCCACTGTGTGATACAGGAAGCTGGACTAGATGGGCCTTTGGCCTGATCCAGCAGGGCTCTTCTTATGTTCTTAAACTTCTACCAGACATTGTTCTAGCCTGACACGACAGGGATTGAAGCCGGGACTCTTCCATGAACAGCAGAGGCCTCAAATTATTGCACTTACGCCTATTTATTAAAATAAAATTAGGGCAAGAACATAGTTGACTGTAAGTGCTTTCAAACTGTGTTCTCCACACGTCAAATGACACAGAGCATCTGAGTCCTGGAAGCAACAGCCAAGAGCCTCATAGCACCACTTCAGCTAGAGCTTTTCTGCACTCCTGTTCACTTTGTCAGGTGCATGAAGTGAAATCCTCAGCGGGTTGGAATCTAGGCACACCTGGGGACCGAGAAAGAGTTTTCAAAGAGGGGTCAAGGGGTGACCAACCGGGGAAGCTGCGGAGAGCCACGGAATCCTCTCGGAAAACAGTGCAATGCCAATTGGCAGGCATCAACATAATGCAATGGGGAGCCACGGCCAATGGTGAACGAAGCCACAGTTCGAAAAGGTTTAGGGGACACTGGGCTATGGGATGGAGAAGGTCAAGTCAATATACATTGCTACATAAAATACAGTATTGATTCTGGGTGCTTGAGCACCTGTGGTTCAAAGCACACCAGAAAAAAATGACTTTCCCATTATGGATTTAGACTGAAAAGAAGTGTATGAAACAAAATGCTTACCTGCGCGACAATTGTACGACAGATGTTCCAAATGACCGCAGTTTGCCACAATATCTTTTTTATAAGATTTGTGTTGCAGTAAAGAGCAGTGTAAACAAGTTTCTAAATCCCACAGCATAGTCTCTCTATGGTATTTCAAAATTGAAAACAAATCAGCCATTTCATTATCAGTGGGAGCTCTTGCGTCTTACCATACAAGGCCCGTAACTGTAACTCTGGGGAAATCCGCATATCGGTTCGAGAAACAACAGAATAATGAGACCGCTGTATCAATGCATTCAAGAACATACAGCAAGTCCTTACTTAAAGTGGATTGTTTTTGGAAAAGGCAACTTTAAGCGAAACATCATAACTCAACCAATTTTAATGTAGGCTAATTGATATATGTAAACAAGAATTTATGGCATATTTCTGATCAAAAAAACATCAGCAAACTTCTAAATAAAGACCCAAAACACTTCTAATATAAGACATTGAAATAAATGTGAGCTTTCTGGGCTGGAGAAAACCCACAGACACATGGAGAGGAATTGAAATTTCACCAATGACTTGGGAGTACAGGGAAGTCAATTTAGGGTAGACATGAGAATGAACTTCCTAACTGTAAGACCTGTGCAGCCCTGGAACAGTCTGCCTCGTGCAGTTGTGACCCATAGCATGGAGATTTCCAAGGAGGGGCTGGATGGCCATCTGTCGGGAAGGCCGTAGCAGTTGCCTGCACAGGGCAGGGGGTTAGACATCTTCCTTTCAATGTTAATGTTCTATGATTCTATGTTTACTCAGAAGTAAGTCCCAAGTGCTCAATGGGGCTTATGGAGCAATCCTATCTGGCCTTTGCACGGACGGAACTCGTATTCCATCAGCTTAGGCTTGGGCCCCTGGTGCAGCAGCCACAGCAATGGCATACGGGCCGGGGCGGCCAGTGTGGATAAGCCCCAAGTGTGTGCCAATGGAGCACTCGGCCCCCACCCCAAGAGCAGGGAAATCAGTGGTTGGGGGCGTTCTGGGGGGAGAAGGCCTAGGAGTCAGCTGGCAAGATGGAGAACAGCTTGAGACCCAACTGAGGGAGACCTGCGGCTGCTGCAAAAGCCTTGGAAGGCAGAAGCACAGCCAGGACGTGGCTGCACTTTGAAAGGAAACATCTGGGAATTGAGGATTCTGGTCACCTCCAGCTGGCCGGCAGACACGCGGCTTTTAAAACTGTTGCACTTTACATTGAACTGTGTCATTTTTTTACCACCCACACCGCGTGGTAAAAGTACAGTAGCTCTCTCTCCGAGTCCGACAGAATGGCCCGTAAATATCGCCACGTGTGTCTGAGCATTCTTCTGTTCATGCACGCACGCCAGGCCGCTCTGACAGTCCCTGGGCATCGCGAGGAGCAGCCTGGTGCATTTGCGCGAACAGAAGAAGGCTCATGAATGCACACACGCCAGGGGTTTTGTTGTCCAAATGAGGGTTTCATTATTTGGAAAAGGCTTTACCCTGATGCTAATCCAGAGACAACGTCTGCTAAGAGAAATGTTTAAGCCTAATCAGTAATTGCAGAGTGTATTTGGAAGGATTGGATCTGCATTGGAAAAGTAACTCAATTTCAATGAAAATGATTTTATGTGTAGTTTTGATAGTTGATAGGTGCAGTTTTGATGATGCAGGGGCGCGGTGATGATGCACGGGGTGGAGCGATGCACGGGAGGACGTGCAGCATGGGGGAGATGCACTGACCTCCCGCACCGGATGACGCAAACCCTAGGAACGGCAGTGCTTCCAAATCCAAATTCAATACTTCTGAATATTTGGAATGGTTCCCATTATTTGGAGTCCCATTGACACCTATAGGAAACAATCTAGGGGCTTCTTGCAAGAGGAGGAAAGATGCCTGGCCTGGTTGTTTGAGAAAGGAAACGGAAACATTCTCCCCATAGCATGGCACCAAAGGTGAGGGAGGGCAGGAAGCACATGGTTCCCTGATTGGCATTGCCATGGGAGGAGGGAATGGGATGAGAGCAGAGCCTCTGGCTGACATCTGTCTGCACTTATGAAATCCTGAAGCAGGGCACAGACAGCAGACGGTCCTATCACGTTGGTCCTTTCCAAACAAAAGTCGGGCATAGCTGCTTATCCAATTCCCCTGCAGTCCCCAAACCATTTCCTGTTGATTATTTATTGATTTATTGATTTATCCACCTTTTTATACCAACAGGGAGCTCAGGGTGGTGTACACATAGTTCCTCCCCTGCCTTTGTCCTCACAACAACCCAGAGAGGTAGGTGAGGCTGCGAGATTGGGACTGGCCCAAGGTTACGCAGGAAGCTTCGTGGCTGAGCAGAGATTTGACCTGGATATTGAACCTTGGTCTAAGGTTCCAGGTCTAGGTCCAACTCCAGAACCACTACACCATCCTGGCTTAGTGCTCTAACAGCCTGCCTTCTTTTTTAAGCACCTCAACCTACGTTTGAGTCTCTCCCTACCCCTTAGTGTATGTTATTGACCTAATAGTTAGGAAGAAGATTTAGGATTAGTGGATTTATAGATTAATCAAATTGCAGATTAACAGGGATATTTTGGATTACATTTAGGCTCCCTTTGGGGTATGTCAGGCAGAAGGATAAGGTTTGTTAGGTAGAGTAACGACCAAATCCTATCCTCTGCTTGTCCATAGCATGCAATACCATCGACGGAGCAAGTGCTGCATGCTGTGTTAGGGGGACGCCCCAGAGAGGTAATAGGGTAATTCAATAGGGTAGATTAATGTGAAATCTACCAATGCATGAAACCTTAATGTCATGGATTTTATTCATTGTTGGTACATTTGTACCTTACCATGAGATGTTTAAAAATTCTTTTTTTCAGAAGTTTTTGTCAACCCATTTTTGAGATATTGAATTTTCAAAATTGCCTAAATTAATTATAATTTTTTGGATTCATTTCAGTTTACCACGTAATTTTATCAATGTAAATTGTAGAAAAATGGACTTGAGGGGTTTAATTCCTGGTCACTGCCAACAAGAAAAAATAATTTTTGTATGATATCATTGAGATACCACCTTGAAATTTTGACTGATTGGCTACAAGACATATACCTTCAAGTGTGATTTTTTTGAAAAAATTTAAAAAAGTCCCATTTTCCCACAAATTCAAAATAAATATTATTTGAATATTTTTGCATTTCTTGAAAAATTACAATTGTGTCATGTTGTATATCAAATGAAAGCCCTATACATTAGCTTTAAAACGTCCCATGTCTGTAGCTTTCATGGTTTTCTTGTAAATTGCATTTGAAGGTATGGTGGCAAGTGAATTTTGGCATTTTTAGGCAATTTTAAAAACTCAATACCTAAAAAACGGGTGGACAAAAAAAAATCTGAAAATTTTTTTTAAAACATTTCATGGTAAGGTACAAATGTACCATAAATGAACAAAATTCATGACATCAAGTTCCAAAATGGATTTTTAAATACTTGATTTGACATGGAATGACCCAATATTAGCGATATGCCGCGAGAGTTGGATGTTACGAGACACACATTGCTTAAATTTTGCTTTGGGTATTGCCAGCGGCGTGAGAGGGCAGTGTTTTGTTGTTGTTGTTGTTGTTGTTGTTTAGTCGGCAAAATGGCTTCAAAGAGCAAGGAAGCGTTTGCTGTCCTCAAACGTCATGCTAGTCAATCAGTGACAACTGTGCAACGACACTTTCCAACAAAGTTTAGGAAAACTCTACCTAGCACCAACTCCATTTGGCGATGGTATGAGCAGTATAAAGCGACAGGACGCCTGTGTAAAGGGTTTGCTCACATTAGTAGAGAAATGCTACCTCGCGTGTGGGAGGAACTTGACTACAGAGTTGATGTTTGCAGAATCACTCAAGAGGCGCATATCGAGCACCTGTAATATGCCCCCAAAAAACTTTGTGTGTTATTGTAAAGTTTTGTGATCATATGTCAAATAATATACCTACAATAAAATTGTGAAACCACTCCAATCATTTGTAGACACTCTGTAAGTCATTTTGCTTAAAGTTGCACTTTCCAAGAACCTATCAACAACTTTAAGTGAGGACTTGCTGTAATATAAATACACAGTTCAGCTCATACCCTCAAAGTTGGGACCCCACAGGCAATTAAGTACATGCACACAAACAAGCATCTTCACCTAGTGGGGGTGGGGTGAGTATGAACAAATCTCGTACTGGGGTGATGCGTTCTAAAAAAAGCTATAAGACGGTCCTTAAACCTACACGTTAGCTGGGTTTCCTCTTCAAAGGGATAGCTTTTCTTCTTTCCCTAGGATAAGGCTTATGCAGGACTCTTTCCTTCCCCAAAGCTCACAGCGCAACCCTATGCATGTCTACTCAGAAATAAGTCCCATGTTGTGCAATAGGCTTACTCCCAGGAAAGTGTACAGAGGATTGCAGCAGTCAAGCAGTCAATGGAGCAGACTCCATTCTCAGAGTCTCTGGGTACATGTGCTTCTGCTGCCTAGGGATTTCTTGAGTGCCTTCTGCATATCTTTATTTCTCAAACTGTAAACCACAGGGTTCAGCAAGGGTGTCACCATTGTGTAAGAGACGGCAATGAAGGTGTCCTGGTCCAGAGTGTATCTGGACTTGGGCCGCAAGTAGATAATAGATACACATCCAAAGTGCACAACCACCACAATAAGATGGGAGGCACACGTTGAAAAGGCTTTATGCTTCCCGACTGTGGTAGGGATTTTCAAAATTGCCCTTACAATTAAAATATATGAGAGGAGGATCAGTAAGAATGAGACGAGGACCACCAAAATGCAAAGAATAAAAATGACCATTTCTCCAAAGTAGTTTCTGGCACAGGCCAGCTTGAGCAAAGGTGCTAAATCACAGAAGAAGTGATCAACTTTGTTTGATCCACAGAAGGGCAAAGTAAATATGATTATTGTCTCTGTGGTGGAAAAAAGAAATCCAGTCATTGCCAAAAAAGCAACTATTTTGGTACAGAGTCTCTGGTTCATCAGAATCTGATAATGTAGAGGTTTACATATGGACACATACCGGTCATATCCCATCACTGCCAGAAGCATACAGTTTGTGCACCCAAAGCCCAGGAAGATACACATTTGAAGAGCACAGCCAATGACTGAAATAGTCTTCTTTTCTCTTACAAGATTTGCAAGCATGTTTGGGATAACGCTGATTGTGTAGCAGACTTCTGAAAATGAAAGAATAGCGAGAAAGAAGTACATGGGAACATGGAGGCTGCGGTCAAGTCTTATTGTGGTGATGATGATGATGTTTCCAGATAAAGTTACTACATACATGAGGAAGAACACTACGAAAAACATAATCTGCAGATCTGGGAAACTGGAAAATCCATGTAGGATGAATTCTGCCACCATCGTTTGGTTTTCTGTTCCCATTGACGCTGAATTTGGGGGAGAAAAGACATCAAAATGTTACAAACTGAAACACTACACATTAATTGATCCTTTATGCAAAAATATTGGGGGGGAATGCATTCCCAAATAAAATGGCTGCCAATGAAGTGCGCAGCGCTCCATCGCTGGCCATTTTGGGAGCGCTCCCCATCCGTCAGTAGACCTCCTTAGACAGCGCCGGAGCAGAAAAGGAAGTTGCGGGGTGGGGTGAAACTGGGCGGGGAGGGGGAGGAACGAGCATGGAGGCTGCGGGAGGGGTGGATCTGGCGACTATGGCATGCACTGGATCCTACCCCCTCTTTTTCAAGCTTCCCACCCCCTCTCTCTCCTTGCACCAGCTAAGGAGATGGTGCAGGGACAAGGAGACCCATTGCGGAGCAGGAGGTTTACACAAGGGTAATGGGATTTATCCTGTTTCCCTTCTAAATCTTCCCGATCAGCCCATCCCCCCCCTCTGGATACAGTGCGCTCGTTTTCGGCACATCTACACAGTATGTGGGGGAGGATAGGATTGGGTCAAAAGTGTTCTTAGAGGTGGTTTATGTATTTCTAAGAACATTTCACTCTACATTCCTATAGAAGCATGCATCTTTATACAAAGAAGATCTCAGCAATAAGAAAATAACACAGTTACTTCAAATGGTATTTCTGTATTTCTTAACACGACTTACTGACAAAGGAGCTTCTGCTGCTAAGGGATTTCTGGCTACCACGAGCTCTTCTGCAGACTGCCAGCTGAAGGAGGACAGAGTGTTAGCTCTGATGAGCGTTTAGGAGCTGTACATTGTTGTTATGTTGTAAGAGAGGCAGGTGAGGTACATAAGCTGAAGGGGTGTGGAGAACACACAGGATTAAATACTGAGGAAGTCACTAACATGTTATTCTGAGGATCCTGCCTTCCAAATGCATTTACTATATTTTACATTGCAATGCAGTGTTGCAATCAGAGATGACTGGCGCCGGGAGGGTGCCCGGGCGCGTGGGGGCGGGGCCTGTGGCGCGTCACGTCGACGCGCCCTCGCATCACATCGACGCGCCCCCTCACCTGTTTTTCGCTCATTTCGGAGCCTTACCAGCTCCAGGGAGGGTGGGAGGGCCAAGACAACGCCGCTCTTCCGGAGGGTGAGTTCCCCGATCGCGCCCCCCCCCGCGAGCGAGCGCCTGGAGCTCCTGATATTAGTCTTAATATTATATTAGCCTAATATTAGATATTAGCCTAATATTAGACATTGAAATAAATGTGAGCTTTCTGGGCTGGAGAAAACCCACGAAGACATGGAGAGGAAATTAAACTTCACACAGACAGTGTCCCCCCCGGGAATTGATTTTTTATTCCTCAACAACTTTGAAACGAAATGACTTATAACGAAATTTGCTGTACACACATTGGTACAACACACACACACACACATACACACAAACACACACACACACACAAACACACACACACAGAGTTTGGTGCAATCATGAGTACAATGAAGAAGCCTATGCAAACCTCTCCAACACATATCAATACACTGAATGAGGGGAGGAAAACAGCACCATGCCTTCAGGCCACCCCTCAACACTAACAGGCCCAATGGCCAAGCCCTCCAGTAGCCCAGTGAGGGGTCTGGAAACCAATGACCCATATCTAGCACAGTCCCACTGCCATAAATCGGAATAAACCGGGTGCTGATGTTGCGCAGAGTGCACTGCCAGCAGCCATCTTCAAGCCAGCACCTCAAAGGGGCAGCAGCATTTGCATCATGCTGCCATAGCTGGTGATCTGCTCTGTTGCAGGTAAGCTGGCGTAGGGGGAGTTTTCTGGACAGGGAGGTGGAGTAATGGGACATGTTGGGGGAGGAACCGTGGTATGTAGGTGGAGGGAGGGGTGGATCCAGCAGCATTCACACACACCAGATCCCATTCCCTCTTTTTAAAACCTCGCCATCCCTTCTCTCCCATTTGTACACGCAGCTTCCTGGGCAGAACCCCCCCCCCCCAAGAACAATACTAAACCTCAGGGGTCTTTATCCAAGACAGGTATCTTGTCTTGTGTGCTCCCTGAGGCATCTGGTGGGGCCACTGTGTGATACAGCTGGACTAGATGGGCCTTTGGCCTGATCCAGCAGGGCTCTTCTTATGTTCTTAAACTTCTACCAGACATTGTTCTAGCCTGACACGACAGGGATTGAAGCCGGGTCTCTTCCATGGCTGTTCAGACAAAAGAAAATATTTCTTTACCCAGCGTGTAATTGGTTTGTGGAACTCCTTGCCACAGGATGTGGTGATGGCACCTGGCCTGGAAGCTTTTCAAAGGGGATTGGACAGATTTATGGAGGAAAAGTCCATCGCAACTTACAAGCCATGATGGGGATAAGCAACCTCCTGGTTGTAGGAGTAGGTTTTCTTTGTGCCAGGTGCAAGGGACTGGCGACAGGATACAAGTATCTTGTTGTCCTGTGTTTCCTGAGGCATCTGGTGGGGCCACTGTATGATACAGGAAGCTGGACTAGATGGGCCTTTGGCCTGATCCAGCAGGGTTCTTCTTATGTTCTTAAACTTCTACCAGACATTGTTCTAGCCTGACACGACAGGGATTGAAGCTGGGACTCTTCCATGAACAGCAGAGGCCGTACCACAGAGCATAAGTCCTCAAATTATTGCACTTACGCCTATTTATTAAAATAAAATTAGGGCAAGAACATAGTTGACTGTAAGTGCTTTGAAACTGTGTTCTCCACACGTCAAATGACACAGAGCATCTGAGTCCTGGAAGCAACAGCCAAGAGCCTCATAGCACCACTTCAGCTAGAGCTTTTCTGCACTACTGTTCACTTTGTCAGGTGCATGAAGTGAGATCCTCAGCGGGCTGGAATCTAGGCACACCTGGGGACCAAGAAAGAGTTTTCAAAGAGGGGTCAAGGGTGACCAACCGGGGAAGCTGCGGAGAGCCACAGAATCCTCTCGGAAAACAGTGCAATGCCAATTGGCAGGCATCAACATAATGCAATGGGGAGCCATGGCCAATGAAGCCACAGTTCGAAAAGGTTTAGGGGACACTGGGCTATGGGATGGAGAAGGTCAAGTCAATATACATTGCTACATAAAATACAGTATTGATTCTGGGTGCTTGAGCACCTGTGGTTCAAAGCACACCAGAAAAAAATGACTTTCCCATTATGGATTTAGACTGAAAAGAAGTGTATGAAACAAAATGCTTACCTGCGCGACAATTGTAGGACAGATGTTCCAAATGACCGCAGTTTGCCACAATATCTTTTTTATAAGATTTGTGTGCAGTAAAGAGCAGTGTAAACAAGTTTTTAAATCCCACAGCATAGTCTCTCTATGGTATTTCAAAATTGAAAACAAATCAGCCATTTTATTATCAGTGGGAGCTCTTGCGTCTTACCATACAAGGCCCGTAACTGTAACTCTGGGGAAATCTGCATATCGGTTCGAGAAACAACAGAATAATGAGACCGCTGTATCAATGCACTCAAGAACATACAGCGAGTCCTCACTTAAAGTGGATTGTTTTTGGAAAAGGCAACTTTAAGCGAAACAACATAACTCAACCAATTTTAATGTAGGCTAATTGATATATGTAAACAAGAGTTTATGGCATATTTCTGGTCACAAAAACATCAGCAAACTTCTAAATAAAGACCCAAAATACTTCTAATATAAGACCTTGAAATAAATGTGAGCTTTCTGGGCGGGAGAAAACCCACAGACACATGGAGAGGAATTGAAACTTCACACAGTGTCCCGGCCGGGAATTGATTTTTTTCCCCTCAACAACTTTGAAGGAACGACTTATAATGAAACAACTTTAAGTGAGGATTTGCATATACACATTGGTACCACACACACACACACACACACACACACACACACACACACACTTTGGTGCAATCATGAGTACAATGACGAAGCCTATACAAACCTCTCCAACACACATCAATACACTGAATGAGGGGAAGAAAACAGCACCATGCCTTCTAGCCACCCCTCAACACTAACCTGCCCAATGGCGAGGGGTCTGGAAACCAATGACCCAAACCTAACACAGTCCCACTGCCATAAACCGGGTGCTGATGTTGCGCAGAGTTCACTGCCAGCAGCCATCTTCAAGCCACCACCTCAAAGGGGCAGCAGCATTTGCATTCTGCTGCCATAGCTGGTGATCTGCTCTATTGCAGGTAAACTGGCATAGGGGGAGGTTAATGGACAGGGAGGTGGAGTAATGGGATATTTTGGGGGAGGAACCGTGGTGTGTAGGTGGAGGGAGGGGTGGATTCAGCAGCATTCACACACACCAGATCCTATTCCCTCTTTTTAAAACCTCACCATCCCTTCTCTCCCATTTGTACACGCAGCTTCCTGGGCAGAACCCCCCCCCCCCCAGAACAATACTAAACCTCAGGGGTCTTTATCCAAATCACTCTAACAGTAGCGCCTGCAGAGCAAGGCGACATGACAATCCACTGTATTTCCTGCACCAGGTCTAGGCAGACTCAGAGTAATGTAAAAGATGTATTAAAAGTCTAATAAAGGGAAAGGGGGATAACAAAATCAAATGAACAAGGGAAAAAAAGTTTGGAGAATTGCTACCATACAAAGGACCAGCATATGATGCTGATATGCTATGAAATGTCATGCATGTGGTTTTTTTTATCTCAGAGCTTTATCGCAAACTTCAATTGCTTTCCAATACGTTCTACAGCTAGAGAAGACAGTACAGAAATCAACATAAATGCTAACTTCTTATCTGATTGTACCTGGATGATGGAACAACTGACTCTTTACACTTACATCTCGTGAGGCTGGTGGGCTCTCTGACCTGGAGTGCTGGTTGACTGGAGGAAGAAGAGAGTGAGCTTCTGGCCATAAACTGCTTTTGTTCCTCGACTGGAATTACATCATCTGTTACCTGATCTCTACCTTCCCCCTTCTTGGGACAGGGATTGGCAGGAACATGAGCCAATCTGCAGTCTCATCCCTAGCTCACACATTCCTGGATTTCAACAGGAAGAGCCATGCAAATGAAGTTCAGCAAAAAAAAAAAAATCTATGGAGTACTCTCTGGTAACACAAGGCTGGGGGGGGGGCTAATACACCCTCCCATTGGGAAGCAGAGAATGAGAGAAAGCAGGCAAACCCCCACTGAAAAGGGAATAGAACACACACAAATTATTGTGATTTTATGACACCTCCCATTTGACTTCAGGTGCCCCTCCCCCGTCTTTTTGGCACAGCTGCATGCTATAGCATAGCAGGGAATAGAATTGAGCTCTACGTGCTGCAAGGAATGGTTAAAACAGCTTGGCATGTTTAGCATGGAAAAAGGAAGATACAGAGCCGATATGATAGCTGTCTTTAAACCTTTGAAGGGTTTTCACACTGAACAAGGGGAAGACTTGGTTTCTCCGGATCCTGAGGGCAGGACTAAAACCAATGACTTGGGAGTACAGGGAAGTCCATTTAGGGTAGACATGAGAATGAACTTCCTAACTGTAAGACCTATGCAGCCCTGGAACAGTCTGCCTCGTGCAGTTGTGACCCATAGCATGGAGATTTCCAAGGAGAGGCTGGATGGCCATCTGTCGGGAAGGCCGTAGCAGTTGCCTGCACAGGGCAGGGGGTTAGACAACTTCCTTTCAATGCTAATGTTCTATGATTCTACGTTTACTCAGCAGTAAGACCCAAGTGTTCAATGGAGCAATCCTATCTGGCCCTTGCACGGACAGAACTTGTATTCCATCAGCTTAAAGCGCTTGGGCTCCTGGTGCAGCAGCCACAGCAATGGCATATGGGCCGGGGCGGCCAGTGTGGATAAGCCCCAGGTGTGTGCCAATGGAGCACTCGGCCTCCACCAGAGCAGGGAAATCAGTGGTTGGGGGCGTTCTGGGGGGAGAAGGCATAGGAGTCAGCTGGCAAGACGGAGAACAGCTTGAGACCCAACTGAGGGAAACCTGCGGCTGCTGCAAAAGCCTTGGAAGGCAGAAGCACAGCCAGGACGTGGCTGCACTTTGAAAGGAAACATCTGGGAATTGAGGGTTTTATTAATTTCCAGCTGGCTAGCAGGCACGCGGCTTTTAAAACTGTTGCACTTTACATTGAACTGTGTCATTTTTTTACCACCCACACCGCGTGGTAAAAGTACAGTAGCTCTCTCTCCGAGTCCGACAGAATGGCCCATAAGTATCGCCACGTGTGTCTGAGCATTCTTCTGTTCATGCACGCACGCCGCTCTGACAGTCCTTGGGCATCGCGAGGAGCAGCCTGGTGCATTTGCGCGAACAGAAGAAGGCTCATGAATGCACACACGCCAGGGGTTTTGTTGTCCAAATGAGGGTTTCATTATTTGGAAAAGGCTTTACCCTGATGCTAATCCAGAGACAACGTCTGCTAAGAGAAATGTTTAAGCCTAATCAGTAATTGCAGAGTGTATTTGGAAGGATTGGATCTGCATTGGAAAAGTAACTCAATTTCAATGAAAATGATTTTATGTGTAGTTTTGATAGTTGATAGGTATAGTTTTGATGATGCAGGGGCGTGGTGATGATGCACGGGGTGGAGCGATGCACGGGAGGAGGTGCAGCATGGGGGATATGCACTGACCTCCCGCACTAGATGACGCAAACCCTAGGAACGGCAGTGCTTACAAATCCAAATTCAATACTTCTGAATATTTGGAATGGTTCCCATTATTTGGAGTCCCATTGACACCTATAGGAAACAATCTAGGGGCTTCTTGCAAGAGGAGGAAAGATGCCTGGCCTGGTTGTTTGAGAAAGGAAACGGAAACATTCTCCCCATAGCATGGCACCAAAGGTGAGGGAGGGCAGGAAGCACATGGTTCCCTGATTGGCATTGCCATGGGAGGAGGGAATGGGATGAGAGCAGAGCCTCTGACTGACATCTGTCTGCACTTATGAAATCCTGAAGCAGGGCACAGACAGCAGACGGTCCTATCACGTTGGTCCTTTCCAAACAAAAGTCGGGCATAGCTGCTTATCCAATTCCCCTGCAGTCCCCAAACCATTTCCTGTTGATTATTTATTGATTTATTGATTTATTGATTTATCCACCTTTTTATACCAACAGGGAGCTCAGGGTGGTGTACACATAGTTCCTCCCCTGCCTTTGTCCTCACAACAACCCAGAGAGGTAGGTGAGGCTGCGAGATCGTGACTGGCCCAAGGTTACGCAGTAAGCTTCGTGGCTGAGCAGAGATTTGTCCTGGATATTGAACCTTGGTCTAAGGTTCCAGGTCTAGGTCCAACTCCAGAACCACTACACCATCCTGGCTCAGTGCTCTAACAGTCTGCCTTCTTTTTTAAGCACCTCAACCTACGTTTGAGTCTCTCTCTACCCCTTAGTGTATGTTATTGACCTAATAGTTAGGAAGAAGATTTAGGATTAGTGGATTTATAGATTAATCAAATTGCAGATTAACAGGGATATTTTGGATTACATTTAGGCTCCCTTTGGGGTATGTCAGGCAGAAGGATAAGGTTTGTTAGGTAGAGTAATGACCAAATCCTATCCTCTGCTAGTCCATAGCATGCAATACCATCGACGGAGCAAGTGCTGCATGCTGTGTTAGGGGGACGCCCCAGAGAGTTAATAGGGTAATTCAATGTGAAATCTACCAATGCATGAAACCTTAATGTCATGGATTTTATTCATTGTTGGTACATTTGTACCTTACCATGAGATGTTTAAAAATTCTTTTTTTCAGAAGTTTTTGTCAACCCGTTTTTGAGATATTGAATTTTCAAAATTGCCTAAATTAATTATAATTTTTTTGATTCATTTCAGTTTACCACATAATTTTATCAATGTAAATTGTAGAAAAATGGACTTGAGGGGTTTAATTCCTTGTCACTGCCAACAAGAAAAAATAATTTTTGTATGATATCATTGAGATACCACCTTGAAATTTTGACTGATTGGCTATAAGACATATACCTTCAAGTGTGATTTTTTTGAAAAAATTTAAAAAGTCCCATTTTCCCACAAATTCAAAATAAATATTATTTGAATATTTTTGCATTTCTTGAAAAATTACAATTGTGTCATGTTGTATATCAAATGAAAGCCCTATACATTATCTTTAAAATGTCCCATGTCTGTAGCTTTCATGGTTTTCTTGTAAATTGCATTTGAAGGTATGGTGGCAAGTGAATTTTGGCATTTTTAGGCAATTTTAAAAACTCAATACCGCAAAAACGGGTGGACAAAAAAAAAATCTGAAATTTTTTTTTAAACATCTCATGGTAAGGTACAAATGTACCATAAATGAACAAAATTCATGACATCAAGTTCCAAAATGGATTTTTAAATACTTGATTTGACATGGAATGACCCAATATTAGCGATATGCCGCGAGAGTTGGATGTTACGAGACACACATTGCTTAAATTTTGCTTTGGGTATTGCCAGCGGCGTGAGAGGGCAGTGTTTTGTTGTTGTTGTTGTTGTTTAGTCGGCAAAATGGCTTCAAAGAGCAAGGAAGCGTTTGCTGTCCTCAAACGTCATGCTAGTCAATCAGTGACTAGAGTGCAACGACACTTTCCAACAAAGTTTAGGAAAACTCCACCTAGCACCAACTCCATTTGGCGATGGTATGAGCAGTATAAAGCGACAGGACGCCTGTGTAAAGGGTTTGCTCACATTAGTAGAGAAATGCTACCTCACGTGTGGGAGGAACTTGACTACAGAGTTGATGTTTGCAGAATCACTCAAGAGGCGCATATCGAGCACCTGTAATATGCCCCCCAAAATTTTGTGTGTTATTGTAAGGTTTTGTGATCATATGTCAAATCATATACCTACAAAAAAATGTTGAAACCGCTCCAATCATTTGTATACACCCTGTAAGTTGTTTTGCTTAATGTTGCAGTTTCCAAGAACCTATCAACAACTTTAAGTGAGGACTTGCTGTAATATAAATACACAGTTCAGCTCATACCCTCAGAGTTGGGACCCCACAGGCAATTAAGTACATGCACACAAACAAGCATCTTCACCTAGTGGGGGTGGGGTGAGTATGAACAAAACTCGTACTGGGGTGATGCGTTCTAAAAAAAGCTATAAGACGGTCCTTAAACCTACACGTTAGCTGGGTTTCCTCTTCAAGGGGATAGCTTTTCTTCTTTCCCTAGGATAAGGTTTATGCAGGACTCTTTCCTTCCCCAAAGCTCACAGCGCAACCCTATGCATGTCTACTCAGAAATAAGTCCCATGTTGTGCAATAGGCTTACTCCCAGGAAAGTGTACAGAGGATTGCAGCAGTCAAGCAGTCAATGGAGCAGACTCCATTCTCAGAGTCTCTGGGTACATGTGCTTCTGCTGCCTAGGGATTTCTTGAGTGCCTTCTGCATATCTTTATTTCTCAAACTGTAAACCACAGGGTTCAGCAAGGGTGTCACCATTGTGTAAGAGACGGCAATGAAGGTGTCCTGGTCCAGAGTGTATCTGGACTTGGGCCACAAGTAGATAATGGATGCACATCCAAAGTGCACAACCACCACAATAAGATGGGAGGCACACGTTGAAAAGGCTTTATGCTTCCCGACTGTGGTAGGGATTTTCAAAATTGCCCTTACAATTAAAATATATGAGAGGAGGATCAGTAAGAATGAGACGAGGACCACCAAAATGCAAAGAATAAAAATGACCATTTCTCCAAAGTAGTTTCTGGCACAGGCCAGCTTGAGCAAAGGTGCTAAATCACAGAAGAAGTGATCAACTTTGTTTGATCCACAGAAGGGCAAAGTAAATACGATTATTGTCTCTGTGGTGGAAAAAAGAAATCCAGTCATTGCCAAAAAAGCAACTATTTTGGTACAGAGTCTCTGGTTCATCAGAATCTGATAATGTAGAGGTTTACATATGGACACATATCGGTCCTATCCCATCACTGCCAGAAGCATACAGGTTGTGCACCCAAAGCCCAGGAAGATACACATTTGAAGAGCACAGCCAATGACTGAAATAGTCTTCTTTTCTCTTACAAGATTTGCAAGCATGTTTGGGATAATGCTGATTGTGTTGCAGACTTCTGAAAATGAAAGAATAGCGAGAAAGAAGTACATGGGAACATGGAGGCTGCGGTCAAGTCTTATTGTGGTGATGACGATGATGTTTCCAGATAAAGTTACTACATACATGAGGAAGAACACTACGAAAAACATAATCTGCAGATCTGGGAAACTGGAAAATCCATGTAGGATGAATTCTGCCACCATCGTTTGGTTTTCTGTTCCCATTGACGCTGAATTTGGGGGAGAGAAGACATTAAAATGTTACAAACTGAAACACTACACGTTAATTGATCCTTTATGCAAAAATATTGGGGGGGAATGCATTCCCAAATAAAATGGCTGCCAATGAAGTGCGCAGCGCTCCATCGCTGGCCATTTTGGGAGCGCTCCCCATCCGTCAGTAGACCTCCTTAGACCCCGCCGGAGCAGAAAAGGAAGCTGCGGGGTGGGGTGAAACTGGGCGGGGAGGGGGAGGAACGGGCATGGAGGCTGCGGGAGGGGTGGATCTGGCGACTATGGCATGCACTGGATCCTACCCCTTCTTTTTCAAGCTTCCCACCCCCTCTCTCTCCTTGCACCAGCTAAGGAGATGGTGCAGGGACAAGGAGACCCATTGCGGAGCAGGAGGTTTACACAAGAGTAATGGGATTTATCCTGTTTCCCTTCTAAATCTTCCCGATCAGCCCATCCCCCCCCTGGATACAGTGCGCTCGTTTTCAGCACATCTACACAGTATGTGGGGGAGGATAGGATTGGGTCAAAAGTGTTCTTAGAGGTGGTTTATGTATTTCTAAGAACATTTCACTCTACATTCCTATAGAAGCATGCATCTCTATACAAAGAAGATCTCAGCAATAAGAAAATAACACAGTTACTTCAAATGGTATTTCTGTATTTCTTAACACGACTTACTGACAAAGGAGCTTCTGCTGCTAAGGGATTTCTGGCTACCACGAGCTCTTCTGCAGACTGCCAGCTGAAGGAGGACAGAGTGTTTGCTCTGATGAGCGTTTAGGAGCTGTACATTGTTGTTATGTTGTAAGAGAGGCAGGTGAGGTACATAAGCTGAAGGGGTGTGGAGAACACACAGGATTAAATACTAAGGAAGTCACTAACATGTTATTCTGAGGATCCTGCCTTCCAAATGCGTTTACTATATTTTACATTGCTATGCAGTGTTGCAATCAGAGATGACTGGCGCCGGGAGGGTGCCCGGGCGCGTGGGGGCGGGGCCTGTGGCGCGTCACGTCGAGGCGCCCTCGCATCACATCGACGCGCCCCCTCACCCGTTTTTCGCTCATTCGTCTTACCGGCTCCAGGGAGCATGGGAGGGCCAAGACAACGCCGCTCTTCCGAAGGGTGAGTTCCCCGATCGCCCCCCCCCCCCGCGAGCGCACGCCTGGAGCTCCTGCTCCACGCACTCCACTGTAGTTCCGCTGCTGGTTGCAATGTCTGGCAACATAGCAAGGCCAGTATTGTCTATCCTGACTTGCAGCAGCTCCCCAAGAAGACAGGCAGAAGTCTTCCCCCATCCTTCTACCAGAGATTGTTCTAGCCTGACAAAGCAGGGATTGAACCTGAGACTCTTCCATTAACAGCAGAGGCCGTACCACAGAGCTTAAGTCCTCAAATTATAGCGCTTAAGCCTACTTTTTTTAAAATTAGGGCAAGAACATAGTTGACTGTAAGTGCTTTGAAACTGTGTTCTCCACACGTCAAATGACACAGAGCATCTGAGTCCTGGAAGCAACAGCCAAGAGCCTCATAGCACCACTTCAGCTAGAGCTTTTCTGCACTCCTGTTCACTTTGTCAGGTGCATGAAGTGAAATCCTCAGCGGGTTGGAATCTAGGCACACCTGGGGACCGAGAAAGAGTTTTCAAAGAGGGGTTAAGGGGTGACCAACCGGGGAAGCTGCGGAGAGCCACAGAATCCTCTCGGAAAACAGTGCAATGCCAATTGGCAGGCATCAACATAATGCAATGGGGAGCCACAGCCAATGGTGAAGAGAACGGGGGGTGCGTTACAGGGAAAATACAGCAACCCCCTTAAATCTCTCTCTCTCTCTCTCTCTCTCTCTCTCTCTCTCTCTCTCTCACACACACACACACACACACACACACACACACACACACACACACACACACACACACATTCTACAGTATCTACCTTGGCACCATGGGTCCTGTCATCAGTGCGGGAGCTCCGGCAGGAGATGCGCCAAGGGATGCTCCAGATGGTGGGTCAACATTAGGGCATCCGTCGGCAGCTCCTCCATCTGGAGGCCACTGCGCGGGTTGTGCATCAGACACTCCGGGCCGCCCGTTGCAGCGTCCTCCGCCTGAACTGCTGGGACACAGGCAACCAGCAGGCCGTGGTCCTGGACCGGCTGGACCAGCTCCAGGTCCCGGTGCCTAACCTGCTGGCCGGGGTCATGGCCCTGATGGATGATGGGGATCGCCCCCAACCATCCCGAGACCCTAGCCCCCCTTCCCCCACAGTTGGTGCACCATTGCACCCCTCCCCCACACTGCCCCCTGTCCATGCACCTTGCCCCATGTTGGTGTCTGCCCACGTTGTTGTGCACTGTTGTGCCAGTTGTACATATGTTTTTATTGAAGCAAAAATATTTTTTTACAATCAGCTACTGTCTCTGTCCTGTGTCCATTGTAGAACCCCATGATGCAGATCCAGAGGCCCGGGGACGGTGCCGGGCGGGGTGCTGTGCTGGGGGAGCGGCCATCAGCATGGCGAAGCCCCAGGTCCCTGGGGTGATGGGTATGGCAAAGGTAAGTGGCTGGGCCCCCTGCCAAAGTCCGATGCACCTTCCCATGCCCCCACGTGGGCTGTTTACTCACCTGCCCCTCACGGACCAAAGTTCTCGGCCATGACGCGTTGCCAGATTGCGATGCTCCTCAGGTCCTAGGTCGCCGGGCTGGCTCGGCATCGGCAGGTTGGATATCCATGGGCGCCTGTCCCCCCTCAGCCTCTAGCAGTGGGGTGTTCCACCACAGGCACATGCTGTGGAGCATGGCACACACCAGAAACACTTTGGAGGCCTTAGCAGGTGTCCTCACCAGATGGCCCCTGGTGAGGTGCAGGCACTGGAAGCGCATCTTCAGCATGCCGAATGCTCGCTCCACAACCATCTGTGTTGCCACGTTCCTGCTTCAGCTGCGTAGGGCGTGTGGACGTACAGTAGCAGGGAGTAACCACGGTCGCCTGTGGGGGGAAGGTCCACGTCAGTACCTGCCTAGCCTGGACCCCCAGCTCCTTCTGTACCAGACCCCCATGCCTCACCTAGGAGCCAGCCAGTCAGAGAAAGCGTTTGCTGTCCTCAAACGTCATGCTACTCAATCTGTGTCAACAGTGCAACAACACTTTCGAACGAAGTTTAGGAAAACGACACCTAGCGCCAACTCCATTTGGGGATGGCATGAAGTGTTTAAAGCGACAGGACGCCTGTGTAAAGGGTTTGCTCACATTACTAGAGAAATGCTACCTCGCGTGTGGGAGGAACTTGTTTACAGAGTTGATGTTTGCAGAATCACTCAAGGGGCGCATATCGAGCACCTGTAATATGCCCCCAAAAAACTTTGTGTGTTATTGTAAAGTTTTGTGATCATAGTCAAATAATATACCTACAATAAAATGGTGAAACCGCTCCAATCATTTGTAGACACTCTGTAAGTCGTTTTGCTTAAAGTTGCACTTTCCAAGAACCTATCGACAACTTTAAGTGAGGACTTGCTGTACTATAAATACACAGTTCAGCTCATACCCTCAGAGTTGGGACCCCACAGGCAATTAAGTACATGCACACACACAAGCATCTTCACCAAGTGGGGGTGGGGGAGTATGAACAAATCTCGCACTGGGGTGATGCGTTCTAAAAAAGCTATAAGACGGTCCATAAACCTACACATCTTAACTGGGTTTCCTCTTCAAGTGGATAGCTTTTCTTCTTTTTCTAGGATAAGGCTTATGCAAGACTCTTTCATTTCTAAAGCTCACAGCGCAACCCTATGCATGTCTACTCAGAAATAAGTCCCATGTTGTGCAATAGGCTTACTCCCAGGAAAGTGTACTTAGGATTGCAGCAGTCAAGCAGTCAATGGAGCAGACTCCATTCTCAGAGTCTCTGGGTACATGTGCTTCTGGTGCCTAGGGATTTCTTGAGTGCCTTCTGCATATCTTTATTTCTCAAACTATAAACCACAGGGCTCAGCAAAGGTGTCACCATTGTGTAAGAGATGGCAATGAAAGTGTCCTCATCCAGAGTGTATCTGGACTTGGGCCGTAAATAGGTAATGGATACACATCCAAAGTGCACAACCACCACAATAAGATGGGAGGCACACGTTGAAAAGGCTTTATGCTTCCCGACTGTGGTAGGGATTTTCAAAATTGTCCTTACAATTAACATATATGAGAGGAGGATCATAAAGACTGTGATAACGAACACCAAAACGCAAAGGATAAAAATGACCATTTCTCCAAAGTAGTTTCTGGCACAGGCCAGCTTGAGCAAAGGTGCTAAATCGCAGAAGAAGTGATCAACTTTGTTTGATCCACAGAAAGGCAAAGTAAATACGATTATTGTCTCTGAGATGGAACAAAGAAATCCAGTCGTTGCCGAAAAAGCAACCATTTTGGTACAGAGTCTCTGGTTCATCAGAATCTGATAATGTAAAGGTTTACATATGGACACATATCGGTCATAACCCATCACTGCCAGAATCATACAGTTTGTGCATGCAAAGCCCAGAAAGACACACATTTGAAGAGCACAGCCAATGACTGAAATAGTCTTTTTTTCTCTTACAAGATTTGCAAGCATGTTAGGGACAATGCTGAGTGTGTAGCAGACTTCTGAACATGAAAGAGTAGCGAGAAAGAAGTACATGGGAACATGGAGGCTGCGGTCAAGTCTTATTGTAGTGATGGCGATGAAGTTTCCAGATAAAGTTACTACGTACATGAGGAAGAACACTACGAAAAGCATAATCTGCAGATCTGGGAAACTGGAAAATCCATGGAGGATGAATTCTGCCACCATCGTTTGGTTTTCTGTTCCCATTGACGCTGAATTTGGGGGAGAAAAGACATTTAAATGTTACAAACTGAAACACTACACGTTAATTGATCCTTTATGCAAAAATAGTTAGGGAGAAATGCATTCCCAAATAAAATGGCTGCCAATGAAGCGCGCAGCGCTCCATCGCTGGCCATTTTGGGAGCGCTCCCCGTCCGTCAGTGAACCTCCCTAGACGTGCAGGAGCAGATAGGAAGCTGCGGGAGTGGGGTGAAACTGGGCGGGGATGGGGAGGAACGGGCATGGAGGCTGCGGGAGGGGTGGATTTGGTGACTCTTTCAAGCTTCCCACCCCCTTTCTCTCCTCGGACATGCACCGGCTAAGGAGATGTTGAAGGTCCATGGAGACTCATTGCAGAGCAAGTGGTTTACAAAGGGGTAATGAGACTTATCCCATTTCCCTTCCAAATCTTCCTGTTCAGTCCCTCCCCCCCCCCTTGCTGGATACAGTGTGCACATTTTCTGCACAGTGGGGTGGAGGATAGGATTGGGTCGAAAGTGTCCTTAGAGCTGGTTTATATATTCCTAAGAACATTTCACTCTACATTCCTATAGAACATGGGTGGGGAACCCACGGGTCAGATACGGACCCCGAGGCCATCCGGTCCCCCCCCATAGTAATTGCCTGGAGGCCACCCAACCGGGCCCCGGAGGCTCTACGCGTCACCCCCAAATTGTGACTGACGTGCGGAGGGAGAAGAGCTCGGCGCCTCCTCCTCGGCTGCTGGCTCGGCCTCTTCTGACCAGGCCGTCGTCAGCTATTTCGCACATGTGAATGAGGGCAAGAGCTCTCAGAAGGGGTTGAGCCAGCGGTCAAGGACAACGCCAATGAGGGCAAGAGCTCTCAGAAGGGGTTGAGCCTGCTGCCGGGGAGGACGTGTGGAGGCCCTCTCCCAGCCTCCAGAGGTGACAGGCAGAGCCGCCGCCGGCCTCGGATGGTGAACGCGGAGCCTCCGGAGGCCGATGGGGGGGGTGGGGGCAAAAAATTAAATAAATTAAAAAATTCCTTATGGCCAGCCTGCGAACAAAATTCTTAACATTAAAACAGCCCTTGACAAAAAAAAGTTTCCCCTGCATAGAAGCATGTATTTCTATACAAAGAAGATCTCAGCAATGAGAAAGAAATTCAAAACAGTTACTTCAAATGGTATTTCTGTGTTTCTTAACATGACACTGATGAAGCAGATTTTTTAGGTATTGTTTTATTCACATTTGTTGCCCATTAGCATGGGGAGAACTCTTGCATGAACAACTTCACCACTCCATCCTCTTTGGAATGTCACGCACATTACTCTGGCTCCTGGAGCCAGGAACTCCCTTGGACTAACTCAATTAAGTCCCACAGGACTGGCTGGGAACATTCTGAGTCGTCAGAATCTCTTGTACACCCACCTTGCACCATTGTCCCGAAGAAATGTATATCAGTAATCACCTCAAGACCTGTATGCCCACCTGATCATGCACCTCTCTTGTAAGCATGTGATGGTCAGTTCTGGGAGGTATAAAAAGTGTGCTCACTTGTAGCAAAGAGTCAGCATTCTGTTTGAGTGTGCTGTCCACTGCGCTGTGTAACAAATAAACCCATACTTTTTCCTTGTTCACCAGTCTTCCTGGTCCTCCATTATTAATTATCATTTGCTTAAAATTCCGCTACACTGACAAAGGAGCTTCTGCTGCTAATGATGAGTGTTTAGGAGCTGTACAGTGTTGTTATGTTGTAAGAGAGGCAGCTGAGTTACATAAGCTGAAGACGTATGGAGAACACACAGAATTAACAGCGTTGCAAGGAATCGTATCTTTGGACACACCATGCAAAATACTGAGGAAGTCACTAGCATGATATCCTGAAGATCCTGCATTTCAAATACTTCTTCCATTTTTTACACTGCAATTCAGTGTTGCAAAGTCTGGCCAGAACATAGCAAGGCCAGTGTTGTCTATCCTGACTTGCAGCAGCTCCCCAAGATGACAGGCAGGAGTCGTCCCCCATCCTTCTAGCAGAGATTGTTCTAGCCTGACACGGCAGGGATTGAAGCTGAGACTCTTCCATGAACAGCAGAGGCTATATCACAGAGCTTAAGTCCTCAAATTATAGCGGTTACGCCTATTTATTTTTTTTAATGAAGGCAAGAACATAGTTGACTGTAAGTACTTTGAAACTGTGTTCAGAGGCGTCGCTGTTGCCTGGCGAGGCGGGCGGGGCCCCCCGCCTGGGGGCCTCCCGCCCGCCTCGCTAGGCCGGGAGAGCCGGCTCAGGAACGTCTTCCCCGGCCGGCTGCCCGGGGCCTTCTGAGGAAGGCCCACTGCGCGAACGTTATAAATAAATAACGTTATAAATAACGTTCGCGCAGTGGGCCTTCCTCAGAAGGCCCCGGGCAGCCGGCCGGGGAAGACGTTCCTGAGCCGGCTCTCCCGGCCTAGCGAGGCGGGCGGGAGGCCCACAGGCGGGGGGCCCCGCCCGCCTCGCCAGGCAACAGCGACGCCTCTGAACACAGAAAAGGGGCTGCCCTTTTCCCTCTGGAACAGTCTGCGCATGCGCAAAAGAACGTTATAAATAACGTTCGCGCAGTGGGCCTTCCTCAGAAGGCCCCGGGCAGCCGGCCGGGGAAGATGTCCCCGAGCCGGCTCCAACGATTGAGGGAGCGCCCCCCCCAATCAATTGGCAGGCATAAACATAATGCAATGGGGAGCCATGGCCAATGTTGAAGGAAGCCACAGTTCGAAAAGGTTTAGGGGACACTGGGCTATGGGATGGAGAAGGTCAAGACAATGTCCATTGTTACATAAAATACAGTATTGATTCTAGGTGCTTGAGCAAAGAACACCATGAAAATTCCTTTCCCCATTATGGATTTAGACTGAAAAGAAGTGTATGAAACAAAATGCTTACCTGTGCGACAATTGTAGGACGGATGTTCCAAATGACCACAGTTTGCCACAATATCTTTTTATAAAGTTTGTGTGCAGTAAAGAGCAATGTAAACAAGTTTCTAAATCTCACAGCATAGTCTCTCTATGGTATTTCAAAATTGAAAACAAATCAGCCATTGTATTATCAGTGGGAGCTCTTGCGTCTTACCATGCAAGGCCCGTAACTGTAACTCTGGGGAAATCCGCATATCGGGTCGAGAAACAACAGAATAATGAGACTGCTGTATCAATGCACTCAAGAACATACAGCAAGTCCTGGAAAAGGCAACTGTAAGCGAAACAACAAAACTCAACCAATTTTAATGTAGGCTAATTGATATATGTAAACAAGAGTTTATGGCATATTTCTGGTCACAAAAACATCAGCAAACTTCTAAATAAAGACCCAAAACACTTCTAATATAAGACATTAAAATAAATATGAGCTTTCTGGGCTGGAGAAAACCCACAGACACATGGAGAGGAATTGATACTTCACACAGACAGTGCCCCCCCCCCGGAAATTGATTTTTTTCCCTCAACAACTTTGAAATGGAACGACTTATGTCGTTGGAAGTGAGGATTTGCTGTATACACATTGGTACCACACACACACACACACACACACACACACACACACACACACACACACACAAACACACACACACTTTGGTGCAATCATGAGTACAATGAAGAAGCCTATACAAAACATCACCAAACTTCTAAATAAAGACCCAAAACACTTCTAATATTAGACATTGAAATAAATGTGACCTTTCTGGGCCAGAGAAAAACCAAGGAGACATGGAGAGGAATTTAAACTTCACACAAACAGTGGCCAAAGCCGGGAATTGACTTTTTTTTTCCCCTCAACAACTTTGAAACGGAAAGACTTATAATGAAACAACTATAAGTGAGGATTTGCTATATACACATTGGTACACCACACACACACACACACACACACACTCACACACACACAGAGAGAGAGAGAGAGAGAGAGAGAGAGAGAGAGAGAGAGAGAGAGAGAGAGAGAGAGAGAGAGAGAGAGAGAGTTTGGTGCAATCATGCGTACAATGAAGAAGCCTATGAAAACCTCTCCAGCACATCAATACACATCAATACACTGAATGAGGAGAGGAAAACAGCACCATGCCTTCTGGCCACCCCTTAATACTAACAGGCCCAATGGCCAAGCCCACCAGTAGCCCGGCGAGGGGTCTGCAAACCAATGACCCAAACGTAACACAGTTCCACTGCCATAATTTGGCATAAATCGGGTACTGATAATGCGCAGAGTGCACTGCCAGGAGCCAATTTCAAGCCAGCACCAGCGGCGTTGTAGGATAGGGGGCGCTGGGGCCCAGTGCCCCCGGTGCTAGCTTCTGGGGGGGCGCCGGGTGCGGGGCAAAAAGCAACGACTCCGACTCAGGCCAGAGTCCAGCCCAAATCAGAATTGCTGCGGAGCTCGGAGCCTTAGACGACTCGTCTCGGATGGAAGAGGAGGAAGAGGAAGTCTGTCTCCCAGACATTCTCACTGGTGATTCACCAGCGAGACTGGGGAGGCGCCTAGAGAGGCGCACTTCCTCTTTCTCCTCTTCCATCCGAGACAAGTCGTCAGAGGCTCCGGTGACGCGTGCAGACAGGGTGACGGGCACATCACCCTCCGGAAGCTCTCCGAGGCCAGGAGAAGGCCTCGGAGCGACCGCCCCATCCGGCGGTCGGGGGCCTTCTGAGAAGGCCCAATGCACTGAGAGTCTTTTATAGGATTTTTACGCATGTGCAGAACGTTTCTGAGGACAAACGGGCAGCCCTTGCCCTCAGAAATATTCTGCACATGCGCAAAAAAACCTATAAAAGACGCGTCGGCGCATTGGGCCTTCTCAGAAGGCCTCGGACCGCTGGACAGGGCTGACGTTCCGAGGCCTTCTCCTAGCCCGGCCTCGGAGAGCCTCCTCTGAAGGGTCAGGGGGATCACTAGGGTGACACGCAATGTTGCCCTAGGGCGGGGGTGATGCCCCCTGCCACAGGATGGCGCGCCCCTAGTGACGCCTGGCGCCCCCTTAGAAATCGCCAGCGCCGCCAAAAGCGGTGCTGAGGACTAAAAAGGGGGCGAAAGGGAGGGGGCGCCAATTCGAGGATGGTGCTCCCTAAAGAGTTAGGGCTATCAACGCCACTGGCCAGCACCTCAAAGGGGCATCAGCATTTGCATCCTGCTGCCATAGCTGGTGATCTGCTCTGTTGCAGCAAAGCTGGCATAGGGGGAGGTTAATGGACAGGGAGGTGAAGTAAATGGAAATGTTGGGGGAGGAAACATGGTGTGTAGGTGGAGGGAGGACTGGATCCAGCAGCATTTACACACACCAGATCCCATTCCCTCTTTTTAAAACCTCCCCATCCCTTCTCCCCCCTGTTTGGACATATGCCACCAAAATGGCGAGTGTATATCCAAGGAGACCCATAGGAAACCTATAGGCTTACACACTGGTAACTAAAATGTTTTTAATTTACCTCCTGTCGAGGTCAAGAGAGGGGCTGCCAGTGACCGCATGCTGATCCAGGGTATCTGGGGGATAACATTGGTAGAATGGTAGAATGATTCTGCTGCCACCAGCCCAGGAGATCAGGCTAGGCACAGAGGGTCCCTGAGCAGAAACCCCCCCCAAGAACAATATTAATACCCCCAAGAACAATATTAATACCCTATCAAAATCACTCCCACGGTAGTGCCTGCAGAGCAAGGAGATGTGACAATCCACTGTATTTCCTGCACCAGGTCTAGGCGGACTCAGAGTAATGTAAAAGATGTATTAAAAGTCTAAAAAATGGAAAGGGGATAAAATATCAAATGAATACGGGATATAAAGTAAGGAGAATTGAATTTGGTGAATCACCTGCAATCATACGAACGACCAGTCTATGACGCTGAGATGTTGCGAACTCTCATGCATGTGTGTGTGTTTTACTCAGAGCTTTATCGCAAACTTCAATTGCTTTCCAATACGTTCTACCGCTAGAGAAGACAGCACTGAAATCAACATAAATGCTAACAACTATTTCTTATCTGATTGTACCTGGACGATGGAACCCCCGTCTCTTTACACTTCCATCTCGTGAAGCTGGTGGGCTCTCTGACCTGGAGTGCTGGAAGAAGAGAGTTTCTGGCCAGGGACTGCTTTTGTTCCTCGACTGGAATGATGTCATCTGTTACCTAAGAACATAAGAACATAAGAAGAGCCCTGCTGGATCAGGCCAAAAGCCCATCTAGTCCAGCTTCCTGTGTCACACAGTTGCCCCACCAGATGCCTCAGGGAGCACAAGACAACAAGATAACCTGTTTCCCGTTGACACTCCCTTGCACCTGGCACAGATAAAACCCACTTCTAAAAAAACCAGGAGGTTGCTTATGGCTTGTAACCTGTGATGGTCTTTTCCTCCATGAATCTGTCCAAACCCCTTTTAAAGGCATCTAGGCCAGATGCCATCACCACATCCTGTGGCAATGAGTTCCACAGGAGTTCCACCTGATCTCTACCTCCCCCCTTCTTGGGGCAGGGACTGGCAGGAACATGAGCCAATCCGCAGTCTCATCCCTAGCTCACACATTCCTGGATTTCAACTGGAAGAGCCCTGCAAATGAAGTTCAGCAAACAAAAGATCTATGGAGTACTCTTTGGTAGCACAAGGCTGGGGCGGGGGGGGGGGGGGAAGCTAAATTCTTCCATTAGGAAGCAGAGAACAAGAGAAAGCAGGCAAACCCCCACTGGAAAGGGAATAGAACACACATAAATTATTGTGATTTTATGACACCTTCCGTTTGACTTCAGGTCCCGTCCCCCCGACTTTTTGGCACAGCTGCATGCTATAGCATAGCAGGGAATAGCATTGGGCTCTAAGTGCTGCAAGGAATGGTTAAAACAGCTTGGCATGTTTAGCCTGGGAAAAGGAAGATTCAGAGCCGATATGATAGCTGTCTTTAAACATCTGAAGGGTTTTCACACGGAACAAGGGGAAGACTTGTTTTCTCTGGATCCTGAGGGCAGGACTAAAACCAATGACTTGGAAGTACAGGGAAGTCCATTTAGGGTAGACATGAGAATGAACTTCCTAACTGTAAGACCTATGCAGCCCTGGAACAGTCTGCCTCGTGCAGTTGTGACCCATAGCATGGAGGTTTCCAAGGAGAGGCTGGATGGCCATCTGTCGGGAAGGCCGTAGCAGTTGCCTGCACAGGGCAGGGGGTTAGACAACTTCCTTTCAATGCTAATGTTCTATGATTCTATGTTTACTCAGAAGTAAGTCCCAAGTGTTCAATGGAGCAATCCTATCTGACCCTTGCACGGACGGAACTTGTATTCCATCAGCTTAGGCTTGGGCCCCTGGTGCAGCAGCCACAGCAATGGCATACGGGCCGGGGCTGCCAGTGTGGATGGCTGGCAGACCCAGGTGTGTGCCAATGGAGCACTCGGCCCCCACCAGAGCAGGGAAGTCAGTAGGGGGGTGTTCTGGGGGGGCGAATGCCTAGGATTCAGCTGGCACGACGGAGAACAGCTTGAGACCCAACTGAGGGAAACCTGCGGCTGCTGCAAAAAGCTTGGAAGGCAGAAGCACAGCCAGGACGTGGCTGCACTTTGAAAGGAAACATCTGGGAATTGAGGGTTCTAGTCACCTCCAGCTGGCCGGCAGGCACGCAGCTTTTAAAACTGTTGCACTTTACATCGAACTGTGTCATTTTTTAACCACCCGTGCCGCGTGGTAAAAGTACAGTAGTTCTCTCTCCGAGTCTGACATAATGGCCCATCAGTATCTGCACATCTTCATGAGCATTCTTCTGTTCGTGCACGCACGCCACGCCGCTCTGACAGTCCCTGGGCATTGCGAGGAGCAACCTGGTGCACGTGCGCAAACAGAGGAATGCTCATTCACGCACGCACGCAAATACTTATGGGCCATTCCATCAGACTCCTCCCACCCGCAGGAAGGATTGCTGCGCCGTGCGTCACCCACCCCTCCCAACGCGGCGAATGCACTACAAAGCAAGGACTGCTGCACTACAAGGGGGGGACTGCTGCAGTACAAAGCAGCAGGTCCCCCCCCCATATGTCAGCACAGCGGCCTGGCACCTTCCTGCGTTTGCTCTGGCGGTACTACTACAGGCCACACCCAGTGTTCCAGTGGCCTAGTGTGCCTGCGCGAACAGATGAAGGTTCTCGACAGGCGTTCAGTAAGGTGTGGTCAGTACTGACCACGAGGAGCAGCAGTGTGGGTAGACTGGAGACCAAGCTGCTGGAAGAAGGCCCGCCCAACTGGCACACCACAACAGCAGAACGCGGGGGCGCACAGGGCAGGACGAGGACACACAGGAGCATTGTAAGAAATGTTTGTTTTACAAGAAATAGGAAATACGGGTTTAGAAGCCATGTAAAAAATTGTATCTTAAAGCAGTTTAAAACAGTTTAAAATGTGTTTAAAATACAATTTTTTACATGGCATCTAAACCCGTATCTCCTATTTCTTGTAAAATCGTTGCTGGCCATGAGAGCTTCCGCTCTTTATAAAAATGTTTGTGTTTACATTTCATTCATTTTCTGCTGCCTTTTCTGCAACCAGAAAGTTTGAAGAAATAATGTACAGCACTGTGTGTGCTTACAGCACTTACTCACCTTCCACCTCCACCTCCCCCGCTTTTTCATTTTCCCTCTCCCCATTAAAAGTAAAGTTCTGCATATAAAATAAAAACATTCCATGGTCTAATGATAAAAAAGAGGACTACCTAGTTATTTGTTTGAATCCCCAATACTGACCAATTCTAATGTAGTATGGAAACTTTATTTGCTCCTACAACTAAGATAGAGCAAATACTAAGAAATCCCAAAAGATCAAAGACCTACGTTAATGAACCCAGGAGTCTATGAAATAAAATGCGGTTGTGGTCGTGCTTACATTGGAAATACAATGAGACCTATTAAAGTAAGAGTACAAGAACACCAGAGAGCGGTAAAATTGTCACAAGGAGAAAAATCTGCTGTGGCAGCGCACGTCCCGGAATCTGGCCACCAAATTGCTTTTGAGCAGGTCCGTTCGTTGTTTTCGGAAGCCAGTCTAAAACGAAGACTAAATCTGGAGGCTATTTCAATCTCCCAAAGGAAACCTGCAAGTCTTCTGAATAGACAGCAAGAGCTGTCATTTGCCAATAAAATCTGGCTACCTATCCTGAAAAGAGCATATTTGCAGCCTAGGAGGAATAGAGCAGAGGTTGATGATTCCGTTGTCAGTTAACGGTTGCCATGGCTTTTACTGGTATATGCTAGCAAGAGCTCCATGTTCTCAGTGTCATCCAGCAGTGTTATGCTGAATTACCTTGACAAGGTCCCTCGTGTGGGATGAAACGTTGGTAGGAGAAATAAAGACTCATCTTCGCCTCTATGCACATCTCCAGAGTGTGTGTGTGAGAGAAATCTCTTAAGAAGACTGTACGATTTTAGTTTTATTTCTCAAATAATAAACATGGCTAGAAAACCCATAATGCCTGCTTCATTACCAATTCTAATGTGTTTGTTTGTTTGTTTGTTTAATAACTAAGTAGATGCAAATGGATGGTAATGATGGCAGGGAATGGGGGCTACTGCTCTCCTCCCTTCTGAGTAAAACTATAGGCTGAATTAATTGAACTATAGGCTGGCTGGCTAACTGATTGGTAAATGTGCATGTGTGTACTCTGTATTAATACCATAGTTCAGGGGTTTTGTTGTCCAAATGGGGGTTTCGGAAATACTTTACCCTGATGCTTATCCAGATAAAACATCAGTAATTGTAGAGTGTTTTTGGAAGGATTGGATCTGCATTGGAAAAATAACTCCATATCAATGAAAATGATTGTATTATAGTATTTTACTCGGTTTTGATGATGCAGGGGGCAGGGCGATGATGCAGGGGGCGGGGCGGGGCAACGCACAGGAGGAAGTCCAGCATGGGAGGGACGCTCTGACCTCCCGCACCAGGTGACGCAAACCCTAGGAACGCCACTGCTTCCAAATCCAAATTCAATACTTCTGAATATTTGGAATGGTTCCCAATATTTGGAGTCCCATTGATACCTATAGGAAACAATCTAGGGGCTGCTTGCAAGAGGAGAAAAGATGCCTGGCCTGGTTGTTTGAGAAAGGAAACGGAAACATTCTCCCCATAGCATGGCACCAAAGGTGAGGGAGGGCAGGAAGCACATGGTTCCCTGATTGGCATTGCCATGGGAGGAGGGAATGGGATGAGAGCAGAGCCTGTGACTGATATCTGTCTGCGCTTATGAAATCCTGAAGCAGGGCACAGACGGTCCTATCGCGTTGGTCCTTTCCAAACAAAAGTCGGGCATAGCTGATTATACAATTCCCCTACAGTCCCCTAACCATTTGCTGTTGATTATTTATTTGTTTGTTTCTTTATTTATTTATTCACCTTTTTATACCAACAGGGAGCTCAGGGTGGTGTACACATAGTTCCTCCCCTGCCTTTGTCCTCACAACAACCTAGAGAGGTAGGTGAGGCTGAGAGATCGTAACTGGCCCAAGGTTACCCAGGAAGCTTCGTGGCTGAGCAGGGATTTGAACCTGGATCTTCCAGGTGTAAGTCCAACTCCAGAACCACTACACCATCCTAGCTTACAGCGCCTTCCTACCTAACTCTTGCGCTGGCGGAACAGTTGTTATACTGGCGCAAAAGGCCGGTCAGCCTAACCTCTGTTCCAGGGAAGATGGTGGAAAGTCTCATTAAGGATAAAATCTTAAAATACATAGAAGAACAAGCAAGACTCTTTCATTTCTAAAGCTCACAGCGCAACCCTATGCATGTCTACTCAGAAATAAGTCCCATGTTGTGCAATAGGCTTACTCCCAGGAAAGTGTACATAGGATTGCAGCAGTCAAGCAGTCAATGGAGCAGACTCCATTCTCAGAGTCTCTGGGTACATGTGCTTCTGCTGCCTAGGGATTTCTTGAGTGCCTTCTGCATATCTTTATTTCTCAGACTGTAAACCACAGGGTTCAGCAAGGGTGTCACCATTGTGTAAGAGATGGCAATGAAAGTGTCCTCATCAAGAGTGTATCTGGACTTGGGCCGTAAGTAGATAATGGATGCACATCCAAAGTGCACAACCACCACAATAAGGTGGGAGGCACACGTTGAAAAGGCTTTATGCTTCCCGACTGTGGTAGGGATTTTCAAAATTGTCCTTACAATTAACATATATGAGAGGAGGATCAGTAAGAATGAGATGACGACCACCAAAACGCAAATGATAAAAATGACCATTTCTCCAAAGTAGTTTCTGGCACAGGCCAGCTTGAGCAAAGGTGCTAAATCACAGAAGAAGTGATCAACTTTGTTTGATCCACAGAAGGGCAAAGTAAATACGATTATTGTCTCTGTGGTGGAACAAAGAAATCCAGTCGTTGCCGAAAAAGCAACCATTTTGGTACAGAGTCTCTGGTTCATCAGAATCTGATAATGTAGAGGTTTACATATGGACACATATCGGTCATAACCCATCACTGCCAGAATCATACAGTTTGTGCATGCAAAGCCCAGAAAGACACACATTTGAAGAGCACAGCCAATGACTGAAATAGTCTTCTTTTCTCTTACAAGATTTGCAAGCATGTTAGGGACAATGCTGAGTGTGTAGCAGACTTCTGAACATGAAAGAATAGCGAGAAAGAAGTACATGGGAACATGGAGGCTGCGGTCAAGCCTTATTGTAGTGATGATGATGATGTTTCCAGATAAAGTTACTACATACATGAGGAAGAACACTACGAAAAGCATAATCTGCAGATCTGGGAAACTGGAAAATCCATGTAGGATGAATTCTGCCACCATCGTTTGGTTTTCTGTTCCCATTGACGCTGAATTTGGGGGAGAAAAGACATCAAAATGTTACAAACTGAAACACTACACATTAATTGATCCTTTATGCAAAAATAGTTAGGGAGAAATGCATTCCCAAATAAAATGGCTGCCAATGAAGCGTACAGCGCTCCATCGCTGGCCATTTTGGGAGCGCTCCCCGTCCATCAGTGAACCTCCCTAGACGTGCAGGAGCAGATAGGAAGCTGCGGGAGTGGGGTGAAACTGGGCGGGGATGGGGAGGAACGGGCATGGAGGCTGCGGGAGGGGTGGATCTGGTGACTCTTTCAAGCTTCCCACCCCCTTTCTCTCCTCGGACATGCACCAGCTAAGGAGATGGTGAAGGTCCATGGAGACTCATTGCAGAGCAAGTGGTTTACAAAGGGGTAATGGGATTTATCCCATTTCCGTTCCAAATCTTCCCATTCAGTCCCTCCCCCCCCCCTTGCTGGATACAGTGTGCACATTTTCTGCACAGTGGGGGGGGGGAGGATAGGATTGGGTCAAAAGTGTCCTTAGAGCTGGTTTATATATTCCTAAGAACATTTCACTCTACATTCCTATAGAACATGGGTGGGGAACTTCCAGGTCAGATACGGACCCCGAGGCCATCTGGTCCCGCCCCCCTGAGAGATTGCCTGGAGGCCACCCAACCGGGCCACGGAGGCTCTGCGCGTCACCCCCGAATCGTGAGTGATGCGCGGAGCCCGAAGGCCGGGAGAAGAGCTCCGCGCCTCCTCCTCGGCTGCTGGCTCGGCCTCTTCTGACCAGGCCGTCGTCAGCGATTTCGCACATGTGAATGAGGGCAAGAGCTCTCAGAAGGGGTTGAGCCAGCGGTCAAGGACAACGCCAATGAGGGCAAGAGCTCTCAGAAGGGGTTGAGCCTGCAGCCGGGGAGGACGTGTGGAGGCCCTCTCCCAGCCTCCAGAGGTGACACGCAGAGCCAGCGGCGGCCTCGGACGGTGAGCGCGGTGCCTCCGGAGGCCGATGGGGGGGTGGGGGGCAAAAAATTAAATAAATAAAAAAATTCCTTATGGCCAGCCTGCGAACAAAATTCTTAACATTAAAACGGCCCTTGACACAAAAAAGGTTCCCCTGCATAGAAGCATGTATTTCTATACAAAGAAGATCTCAGCAATGAGAAAGAAATTCAAAACAGTTACTTCAAATGGTATTTCTGAGTTTCTTAACATGACACTGATGAAGCAGATTTTTTAGGTATTGTTTTATTCACATTTGTTGCCCATTAGCATGGGGAGAACTCTTGCATGAACAACTTCACCGCTCCCTCCTCTTTGGAATGGCACACACATTAGTCTGGCTCCTGGAGCCAGGAACTCCTTTGGACTATCTCAATTAAGTCCCACAGGACTGGCTGGGAACATTCTGAGTCGTCAGAATCTCTTGTACACCCACCTTGCACCACTATCCCGAAGAAATGTATATCAGTAATCACCTCAAGACCTGTATGCCCACCTGATCATGCACCTCTCTTGTAAGCATGTGATGGTCAGTTCTGGGAGGTATAAAAAGTGTGCTCACTTGTAGCAAAGAGTCAGCATTCTGTTTGAGTGTGCTGTCCACTGCGCTGTGTAACAAATAAACCCATACTTTTTCCTTGTTCACCAGTCTTCCTGGTCCTCCATTATTAATTATCATTTGCTTAAAATTCCGCTACACTGACAAAGGAGCTTCTGCTTCTAATGAGTGTTTAGGAGCTGTGCAGTGTTGTTATGTTGTAAGAGAGGCAGCTGAGTTACATAAGCTGAAGACGTATGGAGAACACACAGAATTAACAGCGTTGCAAGGAATCGTATCTTTGGACACACCATGCAAAATACTGAGGAAGTCACTAGCATGATATCCTGAAGATCCTGCATTCCAAATACTTCTTCCATTTTTTACACTGCAATTCAGTGTTGCAAAGTCTGGCCAGAACATAGCAAGGCCAGTGTTGTCTATCCTGACTTGCAGCAGCTCCCCAAGATGACAGGCAGGAGTCTTCCCCCATCCTTCTAGCAGAGATTGTTCTAGCCTGACACGGCAGGGATTGAAGCTGAGACTCTTCCATGAACAGCAGAGGCCATATCACAGAGCTTAAGTCCTCAAATTACAGCAGTTGCGCCTATTTTTTTTTTAATGAAGGCAAGAACATAGTTGAATGTAAGTGCTTTGAAACTGTGTTCAGAGGCGTCGCTGTTGCCTGGCGAGGCGGGAGAGCCGGCTCGGGGATGTCTTTCCCGGCCGGCTACCCGGGGCCTTCTAAGGAAGGCCCACTGCGCGAACGTTATAAATAAATAATGTTATAAATAACGTTTGCGCAGTGGGCCTTCCTCAGAAGGCCCCGGGCAGCCGACCAGGGAAGACGTTCCCGAGCCGGCTCCAACGATTGAGGGAGCGCCCCCCCCCAAATCAATTGGCAGGCATAAACATAATGCAATGGGGAGCCATGGCCAATGGTGAAGGAAGCAACAGTTCGAAAAGGTTTGGGGGACACTGGGCTATGGGATGGAGAAGGTCAAGACAATGTCCATTGTTACATAAAATACAGTACTGATTCTGGGTGCTTGAGCAAAGAACACCATGAAAATTCCTTTCTCCATTATGGATTTAGACTGAAAAGAAGTGTATGAAACAAAATGCTTACCTGTGCGACAATTGTAGGACGGATGTTCCAAATGACCACAGTTTGCCACAATATCTTTTTATAAGGTTTGTGTGCGGTAAAGAGCAATGTAAACAAGTTTCTAAATCTCACAGCATAGTCTCTCTATGGTATTTCAAAATTGAAAACAAATCAGCCATTTCATTATCAGTGGGAGCTCTTGCGTCTTACCATGCAAGACCCGTAACTGTAACTCTGGGGAAATCCGCATATCGGGTCGAGAAACAACAGAATAATGAGACTGCTGTATCAATGCACTCAAGAACATACAGCAAGTCCTGTAAAAGGCAACTGTAAGCGAAACAACAAAACTCAACCAATTTTAATGTAGGCTAATTGATATATGTAAACAAGAGTTTATGGCATATTTCTGGTCACAAAAACATCAGCAAACTTCTAAATAAAGACCCAAAACACTTCTAATATAAGACATTGAAATAAATATGAGCTTTCTGGGCTGGAGAAAACCCACAGACACATGGAGAGGAATTGAAACTTCACACAGACAGTGCCCCCCCCCCGGGAATTGATTTTTTTCCCTCAACAACTTTGAAACGGAAAGACTTATAATGAAACAACTATAAGTGAGGATTTGCTATATACACATTGGTACACCACACACACACACACACACACACACACACACACACACACACACACACACACACACACACACAGACAGTTTGGTGCAATCATGAGTACAATGAAGAAGCCTATACAAAACATCACCAAACTTCTAAATAAAGACCCAAAACACTTATAATATTAGACATTGAAATAAATGCGACTTTTCTGGGCCAGAGAAAAACCAAGAAGACATGGAGAGGAATTTAAACTTCACACAGACAGTGGCCAAAGCCGGGAATTGACTTTTTTTTCCCCTCAACAACTTTGAAACGGAAAGACTTATAATGAAACAACTATAAGTGAGGATTTGCTATATACACATTGGTACACCACACACACACACACACACACTCACACACACACACACAGAGAGAGAGAGAGAGAGAGAGAGAGAGAGAGAGAGAGAGAGAGAGAGAGAGAGAGAGAGAGAGTTTGGTGCAATCATGCGTACAATGAAGAAGCCTATGAAAACCTCTCCAGCACATCAATACACATCAATACACTGAATGAGGAGAGGAAAACAGCACCATGCCTTCTGGCCACCCCTTAATACTAACAGGCCCAATGGCCAAGCCCACCAGTAGCCCGGCGAGGGGTCTGCAAACCAATGACCCAAACGTAACACAGTTCCACTGCCATAATTTGGCATAAATCGGGTACTGATAATGCGCAGAGTGCACTGCCGGGAGCCAATTTCAAGCCAGCACCAGCGGCGTTGTAGGATAGGGGGCACTGGGGCCCAGCGCCCCCGGTGCTAGCTTCTGGGGGGACTCCTGGTGCGGGGCAAAAAGCAACGACTCCGACTCAGGCCAGAGTCCAGCCCAAATCAGAATTGCTGCGGAGCTCGGAGCCTTAGACGACTCGTCTCGGATGGAAGAGGAGGAAGAGGAAGTCTGTCTCCCAGACATTCTCACTGGTGATTCACCAGCAAGACTGGGGAGGCGCCTAGAGAGGCGCACTTCCTCTTTCTCCTCTTCCATCCGAGACAAGTCGTCAGAGGCTCCGGTGACGCGTGCAGACAGGGTGACGGGCACATCACCCTCCGGAAGCTCTCCGAGGCCAGGAGAAGGCCTCGGAGCGACCGCCCCATCCGGCGGTCGGGGGCCTTCTGAGAAGGCCCAATGCACTGAGCGTCTTTTATAGGATTTTTACGCATGTGCAGAACGTTTCTGAGGACAAACGGGCAGCCCTTGCCCTCAGAAATATTCTGCACATGCGCAAAAAAACCTATAAAAGACGCGTCGGCGCATTGGGCCTTCTCAGAAGGCCTCGGACCGCTGGACAGGGCTGACGTTCCGAGGCCTTCTCCTAGCCCGGCCTCGGAGAGCCTCCTCTGAAGGGTCAGGGGGATCACTAGGGTGACGCGCAATGTTGCCCTAGGGCGGGGGTGATGCCCCCTGCCACAGGATGGCGCGCCCCTAGTGACGCCTGGCGCCCCCTTAGAAATCGCCGGCGGCGCCGAAAGCGGCGCTGAGGACTAAAAAAGGGGCGAAAGGGAGGGGGCACCAATTTGAGGATGGTGCCCCCTATAGAGTTAGGGCTAGCAACGCCACTGGCCAGCACCTCAAAGGGGCATCAGCATTTGCATCCTGCTGCCATAGCTGGTGATCTGCTCTGTTGCAGCAAAGCTGGCATAGGGGGAGGTTAATGGACAGGGAGGTGAAGTAAATGGAAATGTTGGGGGAGGAAACATGGTGTGTAGGTGGAGGGAGGACTGGATCCAGCAGCATTTACACACACCAGATCCCATTCCCTCTTTTTAAAACCTCCCCATCCCTTCTCCCCCCTGTTTGGACATATGCCACCAAAATGGCGAGTGTATATCCAAGGAGACCCATAGGAAACCTATAGGCTTACACACTGGTAACTAAAATGTTTTTAATTTACCTCCTGTCGAAGTCAAGAGAGGGGCTGCCAGTGACCGCATGCTGATCCAGGGTATCTGGGGGATAACATTGGTAGAATGGTAGAATGATTCTGCTGCCACCAGCCCAGGAGATCAGGCTAGGCACAGAGGGTCCCTGAGCAGAACCCCCCCCCCCCAAGAACAATATTAATACCCTATCAAAATCACTCCCACGGTAGTGCCTGCAGAGCAAGGAGATGTGACAATCCACTGTATTTCCTGCACCAGGTCTAGGCGGACTCAGAGTAATGTAAAAGATGTATTAAAAGTCTAAAACATGGAAAGGGGATAAAATATCAAATGAATAAGGGATATAAAGTAAGGAGAATTGAATTTGGTCAGACTTTGGTGGAGGGGAGCACTTGGCACAAAAAACACAAGCACCCCACTCCTCACTTCACCTCACCTCACCGGCAGAGACCCTTGCTGCTAACAAAGTGCTAACAGCTGTACTGTGCAGCTCTCTCTGCGTGCAAGCTCTTGCTAACAGCTGCCTGTCTTCCAGTTTTATCCCCACAGGCAAGAGACTCCCTGCCTGCTGCTTTCTCCGCACAGGAATGGCTCCGACAGTGAGGGGGCGGGGCCGCCTCCTGCTCACTTGGTAAATGGGACTAGGACGGAGTGAAACTTACGGCCCCGCCCCTACCAGAGCGACGCCTCTGGGTCCACATGATCAGTAGCAGCCCCACCTGCCCACGCTGATGTCCTCCACCCCCACCCCCAACTGAAACGCCTGGGGCAATGTGGCCAGGGTCATGGCCCATCAGCGCTACCGACGCTCCGTGGGGCAGCTGAGTGGAAAGCAATAAAATCTGCCTTCTACCAGGAGCGGGCATACTGGCAGCGGCACCATCGCCCCAGCCAGCACCCACCCCCTATACAGAGATGCGCCACCTGTGGCATCGGGCAGGGTGGCCTGTGTACATGGACCGCCACCATTCAGGCAAGTACCCCCTACAAGGGTCAGGTTGTTTTCAGGGAGGAAGCACAGGGGGCCAACCAAGAGGTCTGATGCCGTGGGGTGACCCCCAGCAGTGGCCACTGACTGGGAGGGGCACATCTGTGCAGACATCTGCTGTGGGGGGCCTGGGGGGAGATGACCAAGCCCTTGCTGGGGACAGCTTGACACAGGAAGGGGAGAGTTTCCCCCCAGGACCCCCGAGCCCACCTGAGCCCAGGATCCAGCCGCTGAGTGGAGTACCTGGGTGAGTGATCACCACCACAGACAGGCCCACCCAGCATACGTGCAGGCGGTGTGTGGTTTTTCCCAGGAGGCTGCAGCAGCTACCCAGGTCATATAGCAGTCATGGCCCACAGGGCATGCCCAGGGCAAGGGGCCCTGGCACCGGACTAGAGCCGGCCAGGGTTGCAGGCACCCAGCGTGGCACTGGGCCAGTGCCAGCAGCGACCTCAGAGGATGTGGCTGAAGAAGTGGAATAAGTGGCATCAGAGGAAGAGGAGGTGGCGGCGTCATCGGCTGCATCGGGGCAGACAGCGTCAGTCCTGCGCACCCAGCAGGAGAGGGAGGCGTGTGGCCAGGAGGCGTGTGGCCCAGCCGCAGTGGACCAGGGCCCAGTAACATTGTGAGTGTTCCCATCCCCCCAGCAGGGACCAGGTTATTCTTTTTCTAGGATAAGGTTTATGCAAGACTCTTTCATTTCTAAAGCTCACAGAGCAACCCTATGCATGTCTACTCAGAAATAAGTCCCATGTTGTGCAATGGGCTTTCTCCCAGGAAAATGTACAGAGGATTGCAGCAGTCAAGCAGTCAATGGAGCAGACTCCATTCTCAGAGTCTCCGGGTACATGTGCTTCTGCTGCCTAGGGATTTCTTGAGTGCCTTCTGCATATCTTTATTTCTCAGACTGTAAACCACAGGGCTCAGCAAAGGTGTCACCATTGTGTAAGAGATGGCAATGAAAGCGTCCTCATCAAGAGTGTATCTGGACTTGGGCCGTAGGTAGATAATGGATCCACATCCATAGTGCACAACCACCACAATAAGGTGGGAGGCACACGTTGAAAAGGCTTTATGCTTCCCGACTGTGGTAGGGATTTTCAAAATTGTCCTTACAATTAACATATATGAGAGGAGGATCAGTAAGAATGAGCCGAGGATCACCAAAACGCAAATGATAAAAATGACCATTTCTCCTACGTAGTTTCTGGCACAGGCCAGCTTGAGCAAAGGTGTTAAATCACAGAAGAAGTGATCAACTTTGTTTGATCCACAGAAGGGCAAAGTAAATACGATTATTGTCTCTGTGGTGGAACAAAGAAATCCAGTCGTTGCCGAAAAAGCAACCATTTTGGTACAGAGTCTCTGGTTCATCAGAATCTGATAATGTAAAGGTTTACATATGGACACATATCGGTCATAACCCATCACTGCCAGAATCATACAGTTTGTGCACGCAAAGCCCAGAAAGACACACATTTGAAGAGCACAGCCAATGACTGAAATAGTCTTTTTTTCTCTTACAAGATTTGCAAGCATGTTAGGGACAATGCTGAGTGTGTAGCAGACTTCTGAACATGAAAGAATAGCGAGAAAGAAGTACATGGGAACATGGAGGCTGCGGTCAAGTCTTATTGTAGTGATGGCGATGAAGTTTCCAGATAAAGTTACTACGTACATGAGGAAGAACACTACGAAAAGCATAATCTGCAGATCTGGGAAACTGGAAAATCCATGGAGGATGAATTCTGCCACCATCGTTTGGTTTTCTGTTCCCATTGATGCTGAATTTGGGGGAGAAAAGACATTAAAATGTTACAAACTGAAACACTACACGTTAATTGATCCTTTATGCAAAAATTGTTAGGGAGAAATGCATTCCCAAATAAAATGGCTGCCAATGAAGCGCGCAGCGCTCCATCGCTGGCCATTTTGGGAGCGCTCCCCGTCCGTCAGTGAACCTCCCTAGACGTGCAGGAGCAGATAGGAAGCTGCGGGAGCGGGGTGAAACTGGGCGGGGATGGGGAGGAACGGGCATGGAGGCTGCGGGAGGGGTGGATCTGGTGACTTTTTCAAGCTTCCCACCCCCTTTCTTTCCTCGGACATGCACCAGCTAAGGAGATGGTGAAGGTCCATGGAGACTCATTGCAGAGCAAGTGGTTTACAAAGGGGTAATGGGATTTATCCCATTTCCCTTCCAAATCTTCCCGTTTAGTCCCTCCCCCCCCCCTTGCTGGATACAGTGTGCACATTTTCTGCACAGTGGGGGGGAGGATAGGATTGGGTCGAAAGTGTCCTTAGAGCTGGTTTATATATTCCTAAGAACATTTCATTCTACATTCCTATAGAACATGGGTGGGGAACCTCCAGCCCGCGGGTCAGATACGGCCCCGAGGCCATCCGGTCCCCCCCCATAGAGATTGCCTGGAGGCCACCTAACCGGGCCCCGGAGGCTCTGCGCGTCACCCCCAAATCGTGAGTGATGCGTGGAGCCCGACGTTCGGGAGAAGAGCTCGGCGCCTCCTCCTCGGCTGCTGGCTCGGCCTCTTCTGACCAGGCCGTCGTCAGCTATTTCGCACATGTGAATGAGGGCAAGAGCTCTCAGAAGGGGTTGAGCCAGCGGTCAAGGACAACGCCAATGAGGGCAAGAGCTCTCAGAAGGGGTTGAGCCTGCTGCCGGGGAGGACGTGTGGAGGCCCTCTCCCAGCCTCCAGAGGTGACACGCAGAGCCGGCGGCGGCCTCGGACGGTGAGCGCGGTGCCTCCGGAGGCCGATGGGGGGGTGGGGGGCAAAAAATTAAATAAAAAAAATTCCTTATGGCCAGCCTGCGAACAGAATTCTTAACATTAAAACGGCCCTTGACACAAAAAAGGTTCCCCTGCATAGAAGCATGTATTTCTATACAAAGAATATCTCAGCAATGAGAAAGAAATTCAAAACAGTTACTTCAAATGGTATTTCTGAGTTTCTTAACATGACACTGATGAGGCAGATTTTTTAGGTATTGTTTTATTCACATTTGTTGCCCATTAGCATGGGGAGAACTCTTGCATAAACAACTTCACCACTCCCTCCTCTTTGGAATGGCACACAAATTAGTCTGGCTCCTGGAGCCAGGAACTCCTTTGGACTATCTCAATTAAGTCCCACAGGACTGGCTGGGAACATTCTGAGTCGTCAGAATCTCTTGTACACCCACCTTGCACCATTGTCCCGAAGAAATGTATATCAGTAATCACCTCAAGACCTGTATGCCCACCTGATCATGCACCTCTCTTGTAAGCATGTGATGGTCAGTTCTGGGAGGTATAAAAAGTGTGCTCACTTGTAGCAAAGAGTCAGCATTCTGTTTGAGTGTGCTGTCCACTGCGCTGTGTAACAAATAAACCCATACTTTTTCCTTGTTCACCAGTCTTCCTGGTCCTCCATTATTAATTATCATTTGCTTAAAATTCCGCTACACTGACAAAGGAGCTTCTGCTGCTAATGATGAGTGTTTAGGAGCTGTACAGTGTTGTTATGTTGTAAGAGAGGCAGCTGAGTTACATAAGCTGAAGACGTATGGAGAACACACAGAATTAACAGCGTTGCAAGGAATCGTATCTTTGGACACACCATGCAAAATACTGAGGAAGTCACTAGCATGATATCCTGAAGATCCTGCATTCCAAATACTTCTTCCATTTTTTACACTGCAATTCAGTGTTGCAAAGTCTGGCCAGAACATAGCAAGGCCAGTGTTGTCTATCCTGACTTGCAGCAGCTCCCCAAGATGACAGGCAGGAGTCTTCCCCCATCCTTCTAGCAGAGATTGTTCTAGCCTGACACGGCAGGGATTGAAGCTGAGACTCTTCCATGAACAGCAGAGGCCATATCACAGAGCTTAAGTCCTCAAATTATAGCGGTTACGCCTATTTTTTTTTTAATGAAGGCAAGAACATAATTGAATGTAAGTGCTTTGAAATTGTGTTCAGAGGCGTCGCTGTTGCCTGGCGAGGCGGGAGAGCCGGCTCGGGAATGTCTTCCCCGGCCGGCTACCCGGGGCCTTCTGAGGAAGGCCCACTGCGCGAACGTTATTTATAAGGGGCTGCCCTTTTCCCTCTGGAACAGACTGCGCATGCGCAAAAGAACGTTATAAATAACGTTCGCGCAGTGGGCCTTCCTCAGAAGGCCCCGGGCAGCCGACCGGGGAAGACGTCCCCGAGCCGGCTCCAACGATTGAGGGAGCGCCCCCCCCCAAATCAATTGGCAGGCATAAACATAATGCAATGGGGAGCCATGGCCAATGGTGAAGGAAGCAACAGTTCGAAAAGGTTTGGGGGACACTGGGCTATGGGATGGAGAAGGTCAAGACAATGTCCATTGTTACATAAAATACAGTACTGATTCTGGGTGCTTGAGCAAAGAACACCATGAAAATTCCTTTCCCCATTATGGATTTAGACTGAAAAGAAGTGTATGAAACAAAATGCTTACCTGCGTGACAATTGTAGGACGGATGTTCCAAATGACCGCAGTTTGCCACAATATCTTTTTTATAAGATTTGTGTGCAGTAAAGAGCAGTGTAAACAAGTTTCTAAATCCCACCGCATCGTCTCTCTATGGTATTTCAAAATTGAAAACAAATCAGCCATTGTATTATCAGTGGGAGCTCTTGTGTCTTACCATGCAAGGCCCGTAACTGTAACTCTGGGGAAATCCGCATATCGGGTCAAGAAAGAACAGAATAATGAGACTGCTGTATCAATGCACTCAAGAACATACAGCAAGTCCTGTAAAAGGCAACTGTAAGCGAAACAACAAAACTCAACCAATTTTAATGTAGGCTAATTGATATATGTAAACAAGAGTTTATGGCATATTTCTGGTCACAAAAACATCAGCAAACTTCTAAATAAAGACCCAAAACACTTCTAATATAAGACATTGAAATAAATGTGAGCTTTCTGGGCTGGAGAAAACCCACAGACACATGGAGAGGAATTGAAATTTCACACAGACAGTGTCAAAGCCGGGAATTGATTTTTTTCCCCTCAACAACTTTGAAGGAACGACTTATAATGAAACAACTTTAAGTGAGGATTTGCTTATACACATTGGTACCACACACACACACACACACACACACACACACACACACACACACACACACACACACACACACACACACACACACAGAGTTTGGTGCAATCATGAGTACAATGAAGAAGCCTATGAAAACCTCTCCAGCACATCAATACACTGAATGAGGGGAGGAAAACAGCACCATGCCTTCTGGCCACCCCTCAATACTAACAGGCCCAATGGCCAAGCCCTCCAGTAGCCCGGCGAGGGGTCTGCAAACCAATGACCCAAACGTAACACAGTTCCACTGCCATAATTTGGCATAAATCGGGTACTGATAATGTGCAGAGTGCACTTCCAGGAGCCAATTTCAAGCCAACACCAGCGGCTTTGTAGGATAGGGGGCACTGGGGCCCAGCGCCCCCGGCGCTAGCTTCTGGGGGGGCGCCGGGTGCGGGGTGAAACGCTGCGACTCTGACTCGGGCCGGAGTCCAGTCCGAGTCAGAGTTGCTGCGGAGCTCGGAGCCTCGGACGACTCATCTCGGACGGAAGAGGAGGTCTGTCTCTCTAGGAGGCGCCTCCCAGACTTTCTCACTGGTGATTCACCAGCGAGACTGGGGAGGCACCTAGAGAGGCGCACTTCCTCTTCCTCCTCTTCCATCCGAGACGAGTCGTCAGAGGCTCCGGTGACGCGCGCAGACGGGGTGACGGGCACATCACCCTCCAGAAGCTCTCTGAGGCCATGAGAAGGCCTCGGAGCGACCACCCCATCCGGCGGTCGGGGGCCTTCTGAGAAGGCCCAATGCACTGTGCGTCTTTTATAGGATTTTTCACGCATGCGCAGAACGTTTCTGAGGACAAACGGGCAGCCCTTGCCCTCAGAAATATTCTGCGCATGCGCAAAAAAACCTATAAAAGACGCGTCGGCGCATTGGGCCTTCTCAGAAGGCCTCGGACCGCCAGACACGGTGGACGTTCCGAGGCCTTCTCCTGGGCCCGGCCTCGGAGAGCCTCCTCTGAAGGGCTAGGTGGGTCACTAGAGTGATGCGCAATGTTGCCCTAGGGCAGGGGTGATGCCCCCTGCCACAGGATGGCGCGCCCCCGAGTGACGCCTGGCGCCCCCTTAGAAATCGCCAGCGCCGCCAAAAGCGGTGCTGAGGACTAAAAAGGGGGCGAAAGGGAGGGGGCGCCAATTCGAGGATGGTGCTCTCTAAAGAGTTAGGGCTAGCAACGCCACTGGCCAGCACCTCAAAGGGGCATCAGCATTTGCATCCTGCTGCCATAGCTGGTGATCTGCTCTGTTGCAGCAAAGCTGGCATAGGGGGAGGTTAATGGACAGGGAGGTGAAGTAAATGGAAATGTTGGGGGAGGAAACATGGTGTGTAGGTGGAGGGAGGACTGGATCCAGCAGCATTCACACACACCAGATCCCATTCCCTCTTTTTAAAACCTCCCCATCCCTTCTCCCCCCTGTTTGGACATATGCCACCAAAATGGCGAGTGTATATCCAAGGAGACCCATAGGAAACCTATAGGTTTACACACTGGTAACTAAAATGTTTTTAATTTACCTCCTGTCGAGGTCAAGAGAGGGGCTGCCAGTGACCGCATGCTGATCCAGGGTAGCTGCACCTTCTAGTTAGCATACTCATTCTCTTCCTGCTCCCTTCACCCCCGTGTGGATACGCAGCTTACTGGGGGGTAACATTGGTAGAATGATTCTGCTGCCACCAGCCCAGGAGATCAGGCTAGGCACAGAGGGTCCCTGAGCAGAAACCCCCCCCCCCAAGAACAATACTAATACCCTATCAAAATCACTCTCACGGTAGCGCCTGCAGAGCAAGGAGATGTGACAATCCACTGTATTTCCTGCACCAGGTCTAGGCAAATTCAGAGTAATGTAAAAGATGTATTAAAAGTCTAAAAAGGGGAAAGGGGATAAAAATATCAAATGAATAAGGGATATAAAGTAAGGAGAATTGAATTTGGTGAATCACCTGCAATCATACGAACGACCAGTCTATGACGCTGATGAGATGCTGCGAACTCCCGTGCATGTGGTTTTTTTACTCACAGCTTTATCGCAAACTTCAATTGCTTTCCAATACATTCTACCGCTAGAGAAGACAGCACTGAAATCAACATAAATGCTAACAACTATTTCTTATCTGATTGTACCTGGATGATGGAACCACCGACTCTTTACACTTGCATCTCGTGAGGTTGGTGGGCTCTCTGACCTGGAGTGCTGGTTGACCGGAGGAAGAAGAGAGTGAGCTTCTAGCCAGGAACTGCTAGACCTGTGCAGCCCTGGAACAGTCTGCCTCGTGCAGTTGTGACCCATAGCATGGAGGTTTTCAAGGAGAGGCTGGATGGCCATCTGTTGGTAAGGCTGTAGCAGTGGCCTGCACAGGGCAGGGGGTTAGACATCTTCCTTTCAATGCTAATGTTCTATGATTCTACGTTTACTCAGAAGTAAGTCCCAAGTGCTCAATGGGGCTTATGGAGCAATCCTATCTGGCCCTTGCACGGACGGAACTCGTATTCCATCAGCTTAGGCTTGGGCCCCTGGTGCAGCAGCCACAGCAATGGCATACGGGCCGGGGCGGCCAGTGTGGATAAGCCCCAGGTGTGTGCCAATGGAGCACTCGGCCCCCACCCCAAGAGCAGGGAAATCAGTGGTTGGGGGCGTTCTGGGGGGAGAAGGCCTAGGATTCAGCTGGCACGACGGAGAACAGCTTGAGACCCAACTGAGGGAGACCTGCGGCTGCTGCAAAAGCCTTGGAAGGCAGAAGCACAGCCAGGACGTGGCTGCACTTTGAAAGGAAACATCTGGGAATTGAGGGTTTTATTAATTTCCAGCTGGCTAGCAGGCACGCAACTTTTAAAACTGTTGCACTTTACATCGAACTGTGTCATTTTGCCGTAGCCTGCTACGTTTGTTACCTGAGGAAGGCTGTCAAAGGACAATCAAAACGTTGTTTTAATTCTATTTCATTATTTTTTAACCTACGTTTTAAATAATAAATCCTGTTACGGACATTTTAACCTCATTGATTATCGCTGGCCATGAAAATATTAAATCCTACTTGAGGGTTCAATGTTCTCATAGAACAGGGGTGCACAACTTGGTAGTAGGTCGGGGCCAAAATGAACAGACTAAACTTCTTCGGGGGCGCAGATAGGTGTCATGGGGGGCGTGTCAAGAAACCATGATGTCACTTCCTCAGGAAGTGACATCACAGGGGGCATGTCCATGAGCTGGAAAATCTCAGGAAAAGCAACATATTAATAAATAAATAAAGATATTCACTATCATTTTTATATTATTGATGTTTCTGTTCAGTACTGGGAAGGGTTCTTGCTGCCCTCTTACTCCTCTGCCTCCCAGCCCCCACCTTTGGACATTTGGGACTGAGGCTGGACTTTTCACTCCCTGATCTGGCTGTTCCAACGTCACAGTCAGAAAAGCGAAAGCCCCCCCTTCTTTCCCTTCCCCCTTCACCAAACTTCCTCCAACCGTACCTCTCCAGTGAGCTTCAGTAATAAGTTTTGCTGCCTCTTTGCAAATGTATTTGAGAAAAAAAGTTGAAGAACCTGCACCCCTCCCTCCCCCCTCCCATGAAAATGCAAAAGCAGCAATGCAAAAAGCCTGTCACGTTAGAGGAGGTGGCAGATGGAGGAATAAGAAGTAAGAGGTGAAAAGGAGGTAGAGAGGAACGTTCTCTCACTCCGTCCTTGCTTTTGGCAGCCTGTCTGGTCCGAGGGGCATTCCTCCCCCTCCCTTGTTCACAGCTCGTGAGGGGCTGTGAATCAGAGCTGTAATCAGCTCGTGAGGCAGAGGAATGCAGCGCTGCCGATTGATCGTACCCTACTCTCGGCAGCTTCCTCTGGCTCTGCCGGGCTTCGTTACTGTTCCTCGGGTGTGGCGGTCAGCGTGGGGAAGCAGCGTGCACAGGCTCCTGAGAGTCCTGCTCCACTCCGCTCTTGGTGGTGGATGAGCCCGAGCAGGAAGATGCCGGGCACGTGCTCTCCCTCCTCCAGCAAGCAGCTGGGGGAGTGGCCACGTCTTTAGCCAACGGGCACGCTGATTCGGCTCTTGGGTGAACCAATCCAGCTTCCAATCCAGCGAAGAGCAAGCCGAAGAGCCAGCTTCCTCACTCCCTTCCTTCGCGCCTCTTTAGCCTCCTCCTGGCCAGCGCGCGCGGCTCATTCGGCTCTTGGCTAAACGCCAGGAGACTCAGCTGAATGGCGGCGTTCAGAGCGCCGCCTGGAGTCTCCTGGCGTTCAGCCAGGAGCCGAATGAGCCGCGTCAGGAGCAGAATGAGCGGCAACTGCCATGAAAGAGCGGGCACGGAGGATTTCCCATGGCCCGCGAAGAACTTGGGGATCCCAGAGAGCGCCCGCTCTCTGGGATTCCCGATTTCTTCGTGGGCCACGGGAAATCGTCAGGGGGGTCGCATGCGGCCCGCGGGCCGTATGTTGTGCACCCCTGTCATAGAACAATACTTGTAAAAAAGCCATTTAAAAAATGGGATTTAGAATTGCCTGCCTGTGTAAACAGCCTTGAATTTGTAAAGAAAAGGTAGTATACAAAGACCATAATAAATAAATAAATAAATAAATAAATAAATAAATAAATAAATAAATAAAGATCGGGGTGGGGATTGGGGTTGGCCAGGGGCGTGTTGAAGTCAGTCTGTGGCAGATATTGGCAGCGGCAGTGCCGTTGATAACCTATGCCCCCAGCCCAGCCTTGACACACCTCCCTTGATCCACTCGGATTTATGCCAGCCAAAGGGCTTGCACAGATCCAGATAGGTTTATTGGGGACCATGGCGCAGTGGAATAACATTTTTCACTTACCTCTCCATTGCTGCCTAGTCTGTTGCCAGCCCATAGCATGCAGTGGAAACTGCACCAATGCCGCTGAACGCTATGGGTTGGCCCAGGAAAGGATTGGACTGAGTGTCCAGGAAAGTATGCCTAGGGTTGTATGTTAATGTACTTCACATTCTGCTGTCTCTGGGGTGGATTCTTCATAATCTCTGGTCAATCCTCCCTGCTCCCTACTCTGCAGGCATTTTGACCCTTCCGGTAGGGTTTCTCTGGTGACTTAACTTGGTTTCACCTGCTGATTTAGCACTGAGCTCTACTGGGTCAGGGGTACTTAGAATGACTTTATCCCATCCAGCAGATGCCACTCAAGGGTTAGGATTGATCTGTGCATGGAATTGCAGTCTTTCAACATGCACCGCTCATGGGCATCTTTTTACAAACAGACATTTAAACAATCATTACTTTTTAACCCCTATGTTAATTGTTAATGAACTGTCTATGTTTTTCATAAGCAGCCCAATTCACATGGGGGAGGGTATTATCAGGTAGAATACTATGTGTTGTGGGAATGAATTTCAATGTTAGCATCACCTGTTGCAAATAATATTGCCAATTACTGCTATTTGTTTGTTGCTAGTCATGTCCCAGGAGAAGGCAGAAATACGTTTTAAGTGTCGTGCGGAGTTACCAGTGAAGGTGGGGCGTGTGCTGTGAGTTCTTGGCATAGAGATCCAACACCCAGCCTTGGATTCCATCCAAATCTCATTTTCTTCCTGGACAATGTAACTACAATTCCTCCTTTCCCCTCTTCTCCTTTGTCTACTTTTGAACAATAAGGAATGCTCTTGGAAGCAAAGATCAGAAGCACATTGCAAGATCTACACCATCTTCAATCCCACTATAGCTTTTTTTTTATGCCTCTTGAAAAGTAAGTTGTTGGGGTTTTTTTACTGCATTTGGTCAAATTGTCATTTTTCTCTTACTTGATTGACAAATCTTGTAGCGAATAGAGGAAGGCAATACATGAATGCAACCGGAGACCAAAGGTTACCAATGCTGGCAGAGGGTGGTTTTCTTTCTTCACTCCTTTAAACGTATTAGTCTCTAACCAGTTTTGCCTGTCATAAATAATAATAGCTTGCTTCATTGGTAGAGTAAATGTTATTCTGCATATTGCTCAATAAAATAAACACATACTTTTAAAAATGTCTGAATACAGCAGAACAGGACAGGAGCAAGCAACGTTTGAGCAAGCAATCAAAAGCAAAAGGTCCTCTGATAAAGAATAGCCTTCAGCTACTTCCACAAGGCTAGCAAGGAGGAAGCTGAGTGAACCTCACTCAATTAAAATATAAATTCATATTATTTCAAAGAAGAATATATTGTCTTTTAACACATACCACACTCTACAAATATCGGAGCAATTCTCACTCTGTCACCATGAACACTGGATTCAAAGCTCATTACCACAGCATTGAAGAAGTTGGGGTGTTTTTTTGTTTTTTGTTGTGTGTGTGTGTGTGTGTGTGTGTGTGTGTGTGTGTGTGTGTGTGTGTGTGTGTGTGTGTGTGTGTGTGTGGCTCTATCACATGGGAGAAGTAGTTCGAAGGCCTGTAATGCCTTGCAATTGCAGCAGTCACATATGAAGAAGGCGCTCTCAAATGGTCCATGTTGTCTGTAAACAGCAAAAGGTTTTTTCCACCATACCCATCTTCAAGATGAAGGTTGCTTTCAAGACTGAGGAGGGGTGGCACAACAGCAGTACACTCACAGCCAATTTGAAACAACTCACATTTCAAGCTCTACGTGATTGTCCGCTTCTGGACTTGGCCCACCATCTTGGGAACTCCAACTGGCCCCTCACAACCCTGGCGGGGGAACACCCCTTAGACACCTTTTTCCTAAACGAAAACCCCCTAGCCTTTCCTCATAGGGAAAGCGCTATAATTTGCTGACAATTTTGGTTGCCTTTTTCTGCACCTTTTCCAACTCTGTGATATCCTGTGAAATGTTGCAAACAGTCCAGTACAGTACAGCAAGTCCTTGTTTCATTTAAAGTCCTTTCATTTTAAAGTTGATGGGAAAATGCCATAGGAACTTCTACGTTTATCAATTAGCCTATGGCAGTGGTTCCCAAACTAGGAGGCGTGGCTCCCAGGGGAGCCATGGAAACCAGCCAGGGGAGCCGCAGAGTGCCACAGAATCCTCTCAGAAAATAGTGCAATGCATATTGGTAGGCATCAACATAACATTCATAACATATCTCAATGCCAGATGCAAAGGAGTGGCGAAAGGATACAGGTCTCTTGTTGTCTTGCATGCTCCCCGAGGCATCTGGTGGGGCCACTGTGTGATACAGGAAGCTGGACTAGATGGGCCTTTGGCCTGATCCAGCAGGGCTCTTCTTATGTTCTTAACGTAATGGGAAGCCACGACCAACAGTCGCCAATGGACAAGGGAGCCGCACGTCGAAAAGATTTGGGAAACACTGGCCTGTGGTAAAATGGGTTTCATTATAAGTCATTTCACTTAAAGTTGCAGTTTCCAAGAAGAACTTATCGATAACTTGAAGTGAGGATCTGCTGTACAGTATTCCAAATGTGGCCACATTATAAATCACTGTCCTCATCTCACTAGAAATGTATTTGCTGTGATATTGGCATGCCTATCAACCCATTGTTTGTTTCAACCATGTACAGTATTTCTGCTATGATTTCTTTTCAGATGTGACAGCCTGCATCAATGGGAAGCAGAAATAATACCGCAGTGTATGAATTTATCCTGATCGGATTCTCCAATTTCCCAGACCTGCAGATGGTGTTGTTTGTGGCATTCTTCCTAATATATTTGACCAGTCTTGTGGCCAATACTATCCTCATCACAGTAATAAGGGTTGATCGCACACTTCACATTCCCATGTATTTCTTCCTTTCTGTTCTGTCCTGCTCTGAAATCTTCTACAGTTTCATTATGGTCCCTAAGATGCTGGCAAATCTGATAACAGAAACAAGAACCATTTCTTTTGGGGGTTGTATAGCCCAGCTATTTTTCTTCAATACTTTTGGAGGTGCAAATTGCATGCTATTGGCAACGATGGGATATGACCGTTATGTGGCCATCTGCCATCCTCTCCATTACCCAGTCCTTATGAACCGTCGCATCTGTAGGCAACTGGTGGGCTCTGTTTATATAATAAGTTTTATTTTAGCCATAATAGACATATGTTTCATACAGATGCTGCGGTTTTGCGGACCTAATAAGATCCACGATTTCTTCTGTGAAATGGGTCCAGTTATTAAACTTGCCTGCAAAAAAAGCTATGTCGCTGAAATTTCCTTTTTCATTTTTTGCACTGTAGTTATCTTTGGTTCTTTTTTGCTGATTCTTTTATCATATGCCCTCATCCTCAACTCCATCTTCAAGATCCCCTCCACCAAGGGGAAGCAGAAAGCTTTTTCTACCTGTGCATCCCATATCATTGTGGTAGTGGTGCACTTTGGTTGTGCTTCCATCATCTATTTAAGGCCCAAATCTACCTACTCGTTGGATCAGGACACCTTCATATCAGTCAGTTACACAGTGGTGACACCCTTATTGAACCCCATGGTTTACAGCCTCAGAAACAAGGATGTGCAACTTGCCCTCAGAAATACTTTTGGCAGAAGAATATGTATGCTAACCAGTGGCGTCGCGACGACGCGCGACACCCCTGAGCGGGGACGCGCGTCGCCCTTAAGGGGGAGGCTCCGCCCCCGTGTGTGACGTCACGCGCAGGAGCGGAGCGCCCTCCCCGCTCCGTTTTCGGCTCATTTTGGAGCCAAACGGAGACAAGGGAGGGAGGGCGGGCCCACCTCAACGCGAAATTGTAAGTAAGGGGCGTCGCGCGTCACCCCTGTACGCGCGACGCCCCCCGGCGGCCCGCCCCCCCCGCTTCCCCCCGTCGACGCCAGTGATGCTAACTGCATGAAGAGATTTATACAGTCAATTCTCGTTATCCGCTGGGGTTAGGTTCCTGGAAAACCCAGTGAATATAGAAACTGCGATTACTGAATCATTGATCCAATGGGAAAAATGCGGATAGGTTCCCGCGGACCCTCTTCACTATACACTATATGACCTTTATGAAACTGAATCTTACCTTGAACTCTATGGCCTGGGTTATAGTGAAGGCAGCTCAAAATCTTGGTAAAACACTTTCATCCATTACCACTACACTTCGCTGCTATTGTTGAAATTATGAACCAGAGTACAGAGAGTTGAAACTGAGTAAACCACTTGTTAATAAGCCACAAGACCAACAGTTCAGCTGGCACTTAAATTCTAAACTTCAGCCTTTAAGGGCAAAACACCACATCCAGCCAGTGGCGTTCCCAGCCCTCCCGGCGCCTGGGGTGGCGGGGTTGGTGCGCCCCCCCAAGCAGCCGGACTCGGGGCTGAGCGCCCACTCGGCGCTTCCCCGGCCTCCGGAGGCTCCGTTCCAGAGACCGGGGAGAAGCCCTCAAACCCATGCGCAAACCCTATAATGGCCGAACGCGACGTGTTCGGCCCTCTCAGAAAGCCCTTGACCGCTGAACTAGGCGGTCGCTTTGAGGAGGGCTTCCCCCCGGTCTCCGGAGCGGAGCCTCCGGAGGCCGGGGAAGCGCCGAGTGGATGCGCTGCTTCAGAGGGGCGCGCCAGCTGGGCTCCGGTGCCGCGCTGCTCTGCGCAGCCCCGAGCCCGGCTGCCACGCCCCCGCGCCCACTCAGCGCCTGGGGTGGAGCACACCTGCTCCCCCCATATTAGAACGCCTCTGCATCCAGCCACTTTGCTTTACTTAATGTTAAGCCCAGTACTTAATGGACAATTTTTAGTATTTAAGTATAGAGAAGTGCTTCATGTAAAGGGGAAAGGTGGTGAGAACCTGCAAAAACAACATGGAGACTTGCGTCTTGATAGGCCTCTCAGAATGGCTGTGAAGAGACCGTGAATGGGCAACAGAAAACCTTTATTCCCACGGATAAGCAAATCTGCGGGAATGGAGCTCGAGGATAACGAGGATTGACTGTAATTCAGAATGGCGAGAACTTGCAATCATGTACTTTTAGGACCATTATAAATGCTGACCCAATAAAGAAGACTTCATCTTTATTTTAAACCACATGTCTGTCTGTCTGTCTGTCTGTCTGTCTGTCTGTCTTTCAACACAGCATTCTTACTCTCTATCACAGTGCTATATTTATGGGTACTCCCACATAAAGAAAACACTGGTTAATGTCATTCTAAACCTTGAATCTTGTAGAGTATTCAGACACTGGACAAGATGCACCAGGATTTACCAGTGACACTAGAAGAATTAGCTGCCGCTCCCCAGCCCCCCCCCCATGTCCCCATGCCAGCTGTCGCCAGTCCCCAGCTTCGTTGCACTGGCAATCCCTAAAGATGGGTTGTGGAACATTGGAGGGGCTCCGGGTGGGGTGCTCCTGGGCCCTGTAGAAGGTCTACTCCTTGCGGAAGGCTGCTTTCATGGTCTTCCACTATCCCCTAATCCCAGGGCCCACAACTGGATGAAGTTTGAGCTGGTCTTGCTGTATGAGTTTTGTGCCGAGAATCTCAATCTGGCCCTTGGTTGGGGCAGGGGCTCTGGTCATATACCAAACACCACAAAGCCTTCTTTGAGGCCATTGGTGAGGCCATCAGTGCACGGGACAGCCATATTCATATGGGGATGGTTTGCCACAAGCGGCTGGCAGACACCTTAGGACCACTGCAGAAGGATGCCAGAGACATATTGGGCACCAGCCTGGACTATGATGGTGCTATGTCCAGGGTCTTCAAGGAGGGGAAGGGGCGCCTCTGGGCACTCCTCCACAGAGTCCTGAAACAGGGCTGGGGCCTGGATAGGATGACAATTGTGTGTAAATATGTTCAATGGAACTCCCAGAAAAGTGTGTAAAGGATTGCAACCTAACAGTACAATCCGATCCTCCCCCCTGCTGATGCAGCTGCGCCAAAAACGGGTGCACTGTATACAACAGGGAGAGCAGATGGGGAGACTTCAGAGGCAAAAGGGGATCCCCTTACACCTCTGTAAGCCTCCCGCTCCGCAATGGGTTTCATCGGGTATGAGCTAGTGATTTTGCTAGCACAAGTCCAAGGAGAGAAAGGGGACGGGGCTGCAGGAAAGGGGGATAGGATCCAGCGTGCCCCATTGCCACCGGATTCACCCCCTCCCTCAGCCTCCCCACCCCCTTTACCCCCCCTCCCCACCCGGTTTCGAGCAGTGCCTCACTTCTGCTTCTCTCAGCTTCCTTGTTCTGGCCTTGTTTTCCAAAACATTTCAAAACATACAATGGAAGAGTGGGGAGGAGGAAACAGATAAACTGGACAAGCTGGGGGGGGGGGGTGCCTCCAGCCCTATGGAGCAGGAGGAGGAGGTAGTGATGGCGTCAATCCTGTTCCCTGATGGGGAAGAGGTTCATATATATATGGCAGGAGGTGTGGTCTAGAGGTTGAGCTGCCGCCTTGCCTGAAGAAGCTAAGCAGGGTCAGCCTCTCAGCCCTGGTCTCGCTTTGGAAGAGGGACGAAATGTTGCTGATGGAGTGTCGGAGCCGCTTCATAAAGGAATGCAGAGTGTGGACTGTGGAGGTATCAGCTGGCAAGAATGGATAACAGCTTGTGAACCCATTTGAGGCTTGATATGCGGTTGCATTTGGAAGCTTGGAAAGGCAAGAGCCGTGCAATCAAAATGACAACTGCACAATGAAGGTAAACATCTTGAGGAATGGAGGGTTCTAGGATTTTATCCCATAGAATAACATTGTAAAAACCCCATTTTGAAAAAAAATGGGGTTTAGGGTCAACCTGCCTATGTAACCCACCTTGAGTCTATGAGAAAGGTGGTATATAAATACTGTAATAAATAAATAAAAATAAATAAATATATATGTTGCCTCCGAGTGCCTTAAAGCGTACAATTGTGGTTTTTTTATATAATTCTAATGATTTTGTTTTGAAACGTCTTGTAAGCTGCTATGGGAAGATTATTTTTTTTCCAATGGCAAGTGAAAGTATAAAGATTATAATAAATAAACAATGGCATAAATAAAACATCCCCGCTTGTATCCTCTAGACATGGGAAGGGAAAGCAAATTATTAATAATTATTATTAACAGTATTTATATACCACTTTTCAACCAAAAGTTCACAAAGCGGTTTACAGGCAAAGTCAAATGATTAAATGGCTCCCTGTCCCAGAAGGGCTCACAATCTAAAAAAGATGCAGAAGAACACCAGCAAACAGCCACCAGAAAAGACACTGTGCTGGGGTGAAAGAGGGCTTGCCACCATAACAAGACCCGCTCTGTGACATTTGAAAGTAGCTTATCTTAGACCGAGAACTAGGAAGAATGCAAGCAGGAGGAGGTGCAACTTTGTTCACTCTTTTAGGGCCCCTGATTCCTGTGGGAACAGTACAAGCAAGTGCGTCAGCCTGTTGTTGTGCAATACGGACCTGATCCACTGTCTTGCCCAATCAACATTCCAGCTTAGTGTCATCATGGTGATTTGTTTCTCTAATATTTGTTGGTACACACATGTTGCAGTTGTCTGGAGGGACACAAGTCACAAGTAGCTATGGGCACAACTAACAATCTCTGTGTGTGTGTGTGTGTGTGTGTGTGCGTGCGTGCGTGCGTGCGTGCGTGCGTGCGTGCTAAAAATCCACAGTACAGCTCACTAATTGTAAGAGGGTGCAAGGACACTCCACGTTAATGACAGAACAAGAAATAATGTAGGAGGAAGTTAACATGAAGAAATACAACAAAAGACGGTGGGGGTGAAGAGGCAGAGGAGAAATGTCATCAGAAAGTGGCATACTTTAGAGAGCAAGAAATACCGTCTCTCATGCGGTCCCCAAAGTGCAAACCTTAATTTATATTTCAGGGGGGGAAAAGCAATCCCCAAAGTGTCTTGTTTGCCCTTCAAACAACAGCTAGGGAAATCAGACTGAAAGGTACAATTAGAAGTTCAGGTCCCTCAGGAACCACTGATTTGAAAAGTACCGTAACTCCTTAATGATGCCCAGGGCGGCTTCTCTCTCCTCTCCTCTCAACATAGCCTGTCTCAGTGGAAAAGCTGCTCTGAAATGGAAAGATGATGCAATATCTACCTTTGTTGTACTTGGTTTCTAACTACAATCCAGTGCAGTTTGTAGATTTCAGAGTGGTTTAAATTAATTATGGGATTAATGCCAGGGACGAGGAAGCTTTCTTTAGGATGATTGGTAATTCTATTAGGGATGTCCATTAGGGTTTGGAAATATTCAGAAGTAGCCAAATAATGCTGCATTTGAAATAGTTACAAATACTTCCAAGCAGTGGCGGACCTCCTCTGGTGCAGCCGGTACGGTCCACACCAGCTCCTGCGTTGGGAAGGGTGACGTGCCATGCAGCTGCCCCTCCGGCGGGTGACAAGCTGCGACCCCTCCGGTGGGTGACAAGCCTGCTCTCTCTCCGAGTCCGATGGAACGTCCCATAAGTATCGGCGCATGTGCGCGAGTATTCTTCTGTTCGTGCACACGCGCCAGGCCTCTCTGACAGTCCCTGGGCATCACGAGGAGCAACCTGGTGCACATGCATGAACAGAAGAAGGCTCACGTACGCAGGTCAATACTTATGGGCCATTCCGTCAGACTCCTCCCACCTGCAAGATGGGTCGCTGCTCAGTGTGTCACCCACCCCTCCCAACGCAGCGAACGCGCTACACAGCAAGGACCCAACAGCCCGCCCCCCGTACATCAGTGCAGCGGCCTGGCACCTTCCTGTGTTTGCTCTGGTAGTAGTACTACAGGCCACACCCAGTGTTCCAGTGGCCTGTGCGCCTGCACGAACAGAGGAAGGTTCTCGACAGGCGCTCAGTAGGGTGTGGTCAGTCCTGGCCACGAGGAGGAGAGCAGCAGCAGCGTGGGTGGACTGGAGACCAAGCTGCTGGAAGAAGGCCTGCCCAACTGGCACACAACAACAGCAGAATGCGGGGGCGCACAGGGCAGGACGAGGACACACAGGCAGTGGCGGTTCTACGGTAGGGGCGGTACTGTAAGTTGCGCCTATCCTAGTCCCCGTTTACAACCCAGAATGAGGCGTCCCCACCCCCTCGCCATCAGAGCCATTCCATGCTGCGAAGGCAACGGGCAGGGAGTCTCCTGCCCGTTGCCTTCGTGGCACGGAATGACTCCAATGGCGAGGTAGCGGGGCCGCCTTGTTCCGGGTTGTAAACGGGGACGAGGACCAGGCGCAACTTACAGTACCGCCCCTACTGTAGAAATGCCTCTGCACACAGGAGCATTGTAAGAAATGTTTGTGTTTACATTTCATTCATTTTCTGCTGCCTTTTCTGCAACCAGAAAGTTTGAAGAAATAATGTACAGCACTGTGTGTGCTTACAGCACTTACTCACCTTCCACCTCCCCCCCCCCGCTTTTTCATTTTCCCTCTCCCCATTAAAAGTAAAGTTCTGCATATAAAATAAAAACATTTCATGGTCTAATGATAAAAAAGAGGACTACCTAGTTGTGTGTTTTAATACCCAATACTGACCAATTCTAACGTGTTTGTTCAATAACTAAGTAGATGCAAATGGATGGTAATGATGGCAGGGAATGGAGGCTACTGCTGTCCTCCCTTCTGAGAAAAACGTTGAACTATAGGCTGGCTAACTGATTGGTAAATGTGCATGTGCGTGCTCTGTATTAAAAAGACCATAGTCCGAATGAGGGTTTCATTATTTTGGAAAGACTTTATCTAATGCTAATCCAGTGGCAACATCAGTAATTGCAGAGTGTATTTGGAAGGATTGGATCTGCATTGGAAAAATAACTCAATTTCAATGAAAATGATTTTATTATCGTATTTTACTCAAAGGTGTAGTTTTGATGATGCAGGGGACGGGGCGATGATGCAGGGGGCGGGGCGATGTACGGGAGGAGGTGCAGCATGGGGGTGACGCACTGACCACCCACACCAGGTGATGCAAACCCTGGGAACGCCACTGCTTCCAAATCCAAATTCAATACTTCTGAATATTTGGAATGGTTCCCAATATTTGGAGTCCCATAGACACCTATAGGAAACAATCTAGGGGCTGCTTGCAAGAGGAGGAAAGATGCCTGGCCTGGCTGTTTGAGAAAGGAAAAGGAAACATTCTCCCCATAGCGTGGCACCAAAGGTGAGGGAGGGCAGGAAGCACATGGTTCCCTGATTGGCATTGTCATGGGAGGAGGGAATGGGATGAGAGCAGAGCCTGTGACTGACATCTGTCTGCACTTATGAAATCCTGAAGCAGGGCACAGATGGTCCTATCGCGTTGGTCCTTTCCAAACAAAAGTCGGGCTTAGCTGCTTATCCAATTCCCCTGCAGTCCCCAAACCATTTCCTGTTGATTATTTATTTATTTATTTATCCACCTTTTTATACCAACAGGGAGCTCAGGGTGGTGTACACATAGTTCCTCCCCTCCCTTTGTCCTCACAACAACCCTGTGAGCCTGAGGTAGGTGAGGCTGAGAGATAGTGACTGGCCCAAGGTTACCCAGGAAGCTTCGTGGCTGAGCAGGGATTTGGACCTGGATCGTCTAGGTCTAAGTCCGACTCCAGAACCAGTACACCATCCTGGCTTAGTGCTCTAACAGTCTGCCTTCTTTTTTAAGCACCTCAACCTATGTTTGAGTCTCTCTCTACCCCTTAGTGTATGTTATTGACCTAATAATTAGGAATAAGATTTAGGATTAGTAGCTTTATAGATTTATAGATTAATTAAATTGCAGATTAACAGGGATATTTTAGATTACATTTAGGCTCCCTTTGGGGTATATTAGGCAGAAGGATAAGGTTTGTTAGGTAGAGTAACGACCAAATCCTATCCTCTGCTAGTCCATAGCATGCAATACCATCGACGGAGCAAGTGCTGCATGCTGTGTTAAGGGGACGCCCCAGAGAGGTAAATAAAAATATTTTTTTACTTAAATCTCCATAGGCCACCTGGCCATCAAAGGACCTCCTTGGACCTACATCAGCTCTTTAGCTGTTTTTGGTCTGTGTTCCGCTGTAGCAGAATCAGATATGGTTGTTTTTTTGTTGAAATACAATTTACAAATTAATTAGAGGTGAGATTGCTTTCCCCATTCAGTTCCTCTACAATTTATCTGGTTCTCTCTGCAGTGTGTTTCAATTCCTTCAGTTCATTTGTCCTTTTCCTCCATTTACATTACAGTTGTACATTGATAAAACACTACAAAAAAGCAATCCTGATGTGATTGTATGGATTATTACATAACTAAATAGTAAAAGTTAATATTTTACTGATGCACACGTGAATTTCTGCACATTGATAATATAGCACACAAAAAATAACTTGGGACGAATGTAAGTACAATCACAAGAAGTTTGCTTTTCTGTGTTTTATCAATGTACATAAGTGCATAGGCGTGGATCTGGATTCCTATTGATAGTCAGAATTCCTACTTGTAGCACAGAAAACTGGTGAGTAGATGTTCCATCTATGCACTTGGGGAAATCTTAGGATTTTCCCTTGAGAAGCCCAGAAAATTTCCCATGTGGCTGTTAGTCATACCATTTCCTTGAACTATGTTGTAACCAACATATGCTTAACAGTACTGAGGTTGAATTGCTGTGGAAGATAACAATCTGTGACGACTGAATTATCTCTTTCAAGATTTGACTCCTAGACTGGACATGTTGAAATTCTGTTCTGTTATTCACAACGCAATCCTGTTCAACTATAGGCAACTATAAGCTGAACACAGCCACAAGCTCTCCAGAAACGTCCGAGCAAACCCGGATGTTTCCGGAGAGCCTGCAGCCGCACTCAGCGAGCGCCTGGATGCCGAACGCGGCCAGAAGCTCTCCGGAACGTCCGAATGAACTCGGACGTTCCGGAGGGCTTGTGGCTGCGTTCAGGGTCCAGGCACTCACAGAGATTACTCGGATGGTCCGGAGAGCTTGCTGGGGGGGGGGGTGTTCCCGGTGGGCCGCAGTGCAGCGGCCCGCGGGACAGGAGGCGGCAACAACAAGCAGCAGCAGCGGGAGGCCAGGCGGCCAAGCACCGCAGAAAAGGTAAAGAAAACCAAAAGAAACGTTCAATCCTAACTAGGTCTTATTTTCGGGGTAGGTCTTATATTTAGTAGAACCCTTTAAAAATCATGCTAGGTCTTATTTTCGGGGAAACACGGTAGTGCACATATAGTCTATCTGAACACTTTAAAAGCAAATAAAATATTTAAACAATTAATAAAAATGAATAACAATGAAAAATTGGAATTCCTTCCCCTTCTTTCTTCACCTGTGCGGGGTCCATTGTCTTTGCTTCTCCTGTTGGGTGGTGAAGTATAAATTCCACTCTGATATATGTGTGTGGAGACCTCCTGCGGCAGAGTCCCTGCAATAAGAATTCTGAAAAGTGTTAGCAAAGTATAACATAGTTCATCAGCCATGTATGATGTGCTACCAAGTGATTGTCACCAGTCACCACCCCTGGTTTTCCATTTCCAGTTCTACCAAGATAGCAAAAGAACCATCCCCCTGTTGGTATAGAAAGATGGTCGTCTGCTTTAGACAAACAGCCCAATCCTAACAAAATCCCCTCTTGTCAATGGAGTGTGCACTGTATCCTGTGGGGGGGGGGGCAGTCCCAAAGGCTTCCTCAAGGTAAGGAAACATTCCCTTACACTGGGGCAAGTCTACGCTGTCCCAATGGGTCGCCTTGGATCTGCACCAGCCATTTTTCTGGCCCAGAACCGAGGAGAGTAGGGGAAAGGGAACAGGGGAAGGAACTGGGATAGGACCCTGGCACACACTGGTGCTGCCAGGATCCACCCCCTTTCTCCCCTGTTCCGCATTCCGCCCCCCTCCCCACCCAGACACTCCCCTATTCCTCCCCTTCCCAACCCATTCCTCCCATCACCCTAACACATTGCCAACTTACTGGCACTGGCAGTGGGAGGCTTCTCTGCCGGCCCGTGCACATGCCCGCCAGCCATGTGCAGAGACAGCCTTGTCGCACACACAGTTGCAACAGCACTTCTGCCAACACAGCGGCACTTCCGCCAGCAGGTCCAGCAGTTAGGATTGGACATTTAGTGGATCACCAGTTATGCAAGTCTGATCTACATAACATATTTTATATGCTTAATTCACTGAATAGAAGAAGCAAAGGGCCTTAAAAATAATGTTTCTTCCTTTCTTTTACTAGATTGGGAAACAAAGATGGGAACATATTTTAGTTTATTTTTTTTTCTTCTCTTAACTTATTTTTTTTCCGGTGCTTCAGTAATCACTAGGAACATATTTGCTACTCCCTTTGCTATTGAGTCACCATTTTAAATTATGCACTTGAGATTATTTTCTCACAGGGCATGAATACATTTTAATTATATAATATCCTTAATCAAGGAATGATTTATTTTAAACTCATTCAAGGGAACATCTTCAGTCTTTGAAGATGAAAACCAACAAACGTTGCTTTTCATCCTCTTTTGTTCTACCTCCCTTTTCTTTCTCTCTTGGTCTTGTTGGTTCTTTTAAGATAACACAGTCCAACAAAAAAAGATATATTTTTTTTCTGGTGCTTCGGAAGTTAGACCTACTCTTGGGTATATCTGGGGTGCTGATTCCAAAAATGGCATCAGTTTTGCCCTATCAGCTCTAGCTTTGAAGATATGGCATAGCAACCTTATAGGCTAAGCAGCTTCCTCAGGAGGAAGCTATGGCGTTGGCTTCTTCACAAAGAAGCTGCTTGAATCAGCATATAAGGTAGCTATATAAGTTGCAGCATTTGATATTCTAAATATATACATATTAAAATCAACCTATGCATTCAGTAATTGCTTCCTTTTTATCTGTGGATATGGATGCACTTGGATTTTAAAATATGAAATGCAGCAAGTTATAGACATGCTGATTCACTCACACGCGCGTACACACACACACACACACACACACACACACACACACACACCCCTGATGTGTGTCAGTCTCTGTTTTCTGCAGTAACAACATGCTGACAGGTTGGTAAATGTCTAAAATTAGCCTTGTGACATCAGCATTTCTGACATTGACTGACATTAAATGTCAAGGCCAACCGTGTGGCAAATAACCAAACGTTAAACTAGTAAACGATGGACAGAGGATATCACTGGCGTCACTGCAGGGGGGGCGGAGCTCTAAGTTCCTCCGTGATCGGAGCCTCCGTTACACGGAGGAACGAAGTGCCCTGCCCCCGCGCCTTCCGACCCAGTCAAAGCAGTGAAAACAACGCGCAGCTCCTGCGCGTTGTTTTCACTACTTTGACTGGGTTGGAAGGCGCGGGGGCGGCACGCTTCATTCCTCCGTGTAACGGAGGCTCCGATCACGGAGGAACTTAGAGCTCTGCCCCCCCTGCAGTGACGCCAGTGGAGGATATGTTGGCATTCACCAAGACACAGTAGCAAATGTTCAGTGTAAGCCTTGTGACACTATCAGATATTTCTATCTCGATCAATGCTGGTTGGGATACAATGGAGGAGGTGGGACTGTGTAAAAAGACCTTAATGTCTGGAGGGGAAAAATACCTTTTGCCCAGGAACAGAGCACACACAGGTGGTAGGCATTGGACCTGGTGATATCAGTCACCATCCCCACAGCCAGTTGTGGGCCTCAGGTATTCAAATGGACCCTGGCTACTTTATGACTCCCTGGAGCAAAAAGTGGTAAAGAGGACCATTTGTGAAAGGCTCCCCACCCACCACGGTCAATTACCTCCTTTGGGGGTCCTGGATGAGGTAAGAACAGTGGTTCCCAGCCAGGGGAGCCACAGAGTGCCTTTCAGAAAACAGTGCAGAGCCAATTGGCAGGCATCAACATAATGTAATGGGAAGCCGCAGCCAATGGTCAAGGGAGCCACAGGTCAAAAAAGTTTGGGAAAACTGGGTAAGAAGAAATAATAACCATGGAGTGTGGAGAGGGGCTCATCTAGGGTGCCTCATGTACTTAGACATTGTATTTTGAGCCAGGTGGCAGCGTACCATGAAATTAAGACCAGAATTTTAGATATTGAAAACCAGGAGTTGCATAGTGCAGTGGATACAACTTGTTCCCCACTACAATTTCACATTTCTATCAGTTTTGGGAGGACAGCATCTTATCTTTGTAATCTAAAGTGCCCCCAGTCTTGCAGAGCCCTTTCTCTAGAGAGATGTAACGTGCTTCCGTCTGCCCTGTTACTGGGTAGGTATAATGGAACCCCAGCCTCCAAGAGGTATTGTCCCTGTGGAATGGGTTGCGTAGAAACTTTACTACATACACAGCACAATTCTATCCAACTTAGACCACCGGTGTAACCAGCGGTGCAGCGAGAACAGGAGGCCCCAGAACGGAAAGGGGATTCAAATCCCCTCCAAAGGGGGGGGGTTCATAGGGGATTTGAATCCCCTTTCCGTTCTGGGGCCTCCCGTTCTCGCTGCACCGCTGGTTACACCGGTGGTCTAAGTTGGATAGGATTGCGCTGACAGTTTTGTATTGCCTGCTCCATAAAGCACCTCACAAGCAACATCTAGGCCCTATGTTGGTCAAGCTACAGGGCTGGGCAGATCAGGTGGCATTACGTTACTTTCTATTGGCGGAGGTGAATGATGTCATGGAAAGGACAGCAGCCTTTGTTAATGTAATTGTTTTAGCTCGTAAATCTGATAGCATTCTCTTTTATGTTTGAGCTGTAATTTTGATCTGTATTTGCAGTTTTTAGAAGTCTGTCATGTAAATGTTATGTGTTAAGTGTTATGTTATATATGTTTGTTTTGTTTATATGCCAATAAAGGTTCCTACTACTACTACTGCATTTAGACATCCTGAAAATTTCCTGAGCTGTATTATTTTAATGTGTTTAAAACCAAATATGTAGCCACATCGTTGTTCCTCTTTTTGAAATGTTGATGATTCATTTCCAGACATCAATGAAGAGAAAGTTACAGATTTTATCCTGATTGGATTTTCCAATCTCACAGACCTGCAGTCAATGCTACTTGTATTTTTCCTCATCATAGGTGTCTTTGTCTCTGGAAATGTTCTCCATTTTTAACAGGTTTCTTAAGTCCTGGTTTCTCTATTTTCTTAAGGGAGTGTCACTACAGTAGGTGCATTATTGTGTATTCTTTACCCTGCTTTATATTCCTTTTTGTAGGCTGTGCTTCCTCTTTCCGTTATCTTTGCAGACGGACCCATATGAAATACCGGTTCTTTCCAGTTTTGATATACTTTGCTCAATGTTTTTTTTTTTGGTTATCGTTGATTGACTAAATACTTCTAAGAATTCGAGAAACATTGGCTGCAATCCTATATACATTTACTTGAACTGAATGGGATTTACTCCTGAGTAGATATGTATGCAGAGGATTGTGCTGTGTTCGTGCTGGGCTTTGAAAGGCAGCCTGATGTGAAGTCTTGTGTTGCAGTTACTAGCCACTAGATGTCAGTCATTCTTCATATGCAGCAGATAATTTAGGTCTATGGAAGGAAACAAGGGCAGCCCACCCACAAGGGGCCTGAACTGCCAACTTCAAGGCAGCCGAGCTGCGCATCGGGCTGGAGGAGACAGCAAACTGATGAGGCCACCCCATGCCCACCACCTTCCCCAGCCCATTGTCTGCTCCACCGGGCTGCTGCCCCACCTTCTTCTCATTCACTTTCCCTGTGAGCAAGTGAGAAGAAGACCAGAGCCTCCCTCCTCCCCCAGCACCACTGCTGAAGACTGTGGCAGCAGCAGAGCTAGAGAAGGAGGGGGAAGAGGCGCCTGCCGCCATCCCTTTTCTGCTCACTCCCCAGCACTTGGGAAGAAGACTCCGCCTTCTTCCTGCTCTGCCCCTTCATTGGCCAGTCAGAGAGGATCTCAAGAGCGGAACTCCCAAGGTGCACCTTGCCTGGTCAGGCAGTGGAGGAGAAGGGGGAGGCGGTAGCAGCAGCACATGCAGGCTTGCAGGTGCCGCAAACACAAAACAAAGGGGGGGGGCAACATTTGGGAACTGATTTGGCGTGGCCAGCCCTGAAAGGAAAGGTGGGACCGGGTGCTGGTGGTGTTTTTTTGGGAGTACTGGGGACAGACATTCTAGTGAAGTTTTCAGTGCACTCAAATAAAGAAACGATTCCAAAGAAAACAGCAATCTTGGGGCCCTATATTCCTGCATCCTCTTCATCTGAAGAGGATGATTGGAGAAGGGGCATTTGCAGAGGTCTTAGCCACTTCCTCTTTTGCACTTGTGGGTGCATTGCAATGGCTATGCAGTCTCCCCAACAATGCACCCACAACATATAGCGACCATCCCAAATACAGACGGTGGTGGCGGCGGTAAAAACAGGACTGCCCTGGGTGAAAACAAAACAAATCAAAACAAATGAAAACAAAATAAATGTTTCTTGGTTTTGCTCCACCCAGAACTGGCCCTACCAGGCCCTGACATGCCCTACCTAAAAGGCCTCTCTCAATCCCAGGTATTTGGCTGTTTGCCAACGCCACTGAATGCTCCTCACTCTATCCCTCCACACAAATGCTGGGGGGGGGGTCCCCTCTTAGGGGCTTCTACTCTCCCTTCCCAGATGCTGGTTCCCCTATGAGCCACAAGGTGTGGTTTGCCTCTATGTTTGCCCAACCTCTTCCCACTTTTCAACACCTCCCCTGATTTCTCAAAAATGCAGGCTAATAATATCCCCCGACATCACCTTCTGCCTCCTCCACTCCACGTGGTTCTGCTCAGTGATGTAGACTTGAGCCTATTGACTCGGACTTGACTCGGTGATTGTAAAAGACTCGAAAGACTCGACTCGAGACATGGAGCCTTTTACAAGAAGTCAAATTTTATTCATATTTAAACCCATTTTCCCTATTAAATAGATAGGGACTCGCAACCAAAGACTCGGGAGTTGGGGGCAAAGACTTGGGGACTTGACTGGAGACTTGGAGTCAGAGACTTGATCCACATCCCTGGTTCTGCTCCCGTCTGTCCACTGACACGACTGCTCTTCCCTACACTATTGATGCTGCTGCCTTGACTCCCCAAGGCAGACTGAGGTGCTGCATGGAAGAAGCAGCCCTAACAGTCGCAGATGCACCTCCCATCCACTGCCTCAGCCAATCACTGGCTCCAGATCTCCCACCTTGCCTCATGTCAGGTTAGGAAGGAGTAAAGGGACACCCCCACCCTTGGCACAACCAGCATTGGGGGGGGAAAAGGTGTTCTTCTCTAAGCTAGTGTTAAATTATGCTCCCTGCAGCGTATGCTCCCTCTAGCTAAAAGGTCCACATTGCCCTGAAGGGCAGCTCCACAGTGTGCAACTCAGTAATCAAAATCAGAGATCACCGATCTCATAAAATGATCCCACAGAATGAGAACTCGCTGGGTGACAATGAGAAGATCTGAGCCTGGAACGAGTAATCCCGACTGTCTTATTCTCTCTGGATTACAACATATGGAACTGGTTTCTGCTGCCAGGGCCACACCCATGCTGTAAGCCTGATCATTTAGAGGGAGTGTGACTCTATCTAGGACAGGCAAATTTACACCTTGAGCTCACTTCTGTCTTGACTGAATTCAATTTATTCTCCTTCATTCAATCAATAACCAAATTGATTATTGGTTAATAATTATTAACTTATTATTAACAGCCCAATCCTAACTATTTACAGAAGTGAAACATAGTTTCTCTGTCCTAAATGGCCATACAGCGGCCAGCTGCCGCTACCTGTGGGAATACAGGTAAGCCGGTGTGGGGTTGGTGATAGGAGGAATGTGGCAGGGAGGGGGAGGAATGTGGCAGGGAGTGGGAGGAATGGGGGAGTTTCTGGATGAGGAGAGGGGGAAAATCTGAGAATGGTTATTCAATCAGCTTTGACTCCACCTAACAGCAGTAACACCTAGTGCTGTGCACGTATTACCATTTTATCTACAAGGATATCATGGACAACTTTGCAAATCCTTTGTTGAAATCTATGTCAAGTGTACACTACTACAAGTGTAACTGCCACAGAATGCATATTCTTAATTAATATTTCTATTAATAGCACCACTGGCGTTCCAAGGATGGTGCAGAAGCCTAAGTGGAGCAGGACGCCAGTACACATGTGTAAGCGGCCCCTCCCCCTCGCCAGTCAGAGCCATTCCCAGCAGGCTAATGCGCGGGTGGCCGTTCCACCTGTGCGGTAGCCGTCGCCTGCTGGGAATGGCTCCAACCAGCGAGGGGTTGCTTACATGCGCATAGCGGCGTCCTGCTCCACTTAGGCTTCTGCAGCATCCTCAGAACACCAGTGAATAGCACTCACCGAGATTGGTTGTCCAGTCCAACCCTGAATCCACCTAACAATTGTAATGTCTAGCCCACATACCGTATTACCATTTGATCTACAAAGATATTACAGGCAACATTGCCGAATGCTTTGTTGAAATCTAGATACTGTACATTATTTCCATGGTGTTCCCACAGTCTCCCCAGACTAGTCACTCTGTCAAAAAAGACGATGAGATTCATCTGCTACAAGCTGTTCTTAACAAACTCATGTGTGCTCCTAGAAATCACCCCATCACAGACACTCTGCTTAATAATTTGTTCCAGATCTTCCTGGGCAAAAGCACTGGGAATACGAGCAATTCTTACCCCACAGTTCCAGGCGGAACGTTACACAGGATTGGGCCATGAGACTGCCTGTAATTCTTCACATCAAATCAATTCAATCATGGCTTTTTGAGGGTGGGGGTATCAGTGCCTCTTTTAAGGTCAAAGGCGTCTATACAAGAGGAGTTAATAATTGTTAGCTACAGGCCAGGGCACCCCAAAGGTCAAGCAGGTATTATGCAAGTCTAGAGTTTCCAAGCAGCTTCTTTCTCTGCCTCCTCAGGTGAAAGTCACTGAACCTGATCCAATATTTAACCGAACAAGCAGTAGCTTCAAGGGCCTCTGCAGAAACTTCCATAACAGCCCAAGATGGGTCAAATGTGAGTGGTTTCAAAGTACTTTGCAAACTGGTCATAGTGGGTTAGTGAAGGATGGTTCACCTTCTCACAGGTAATAGGATGCAACAAAAAACTGGAATCACAGAAATCTCACCCCTCCTGCTCATAGCCTGCAGGGAGGGGGGGAATGTTACATAATAAATGCTGTATGATGGGTACTGTCTCAAAGTGCATAACCTCAGATTTCCAAAACTGCTTTGTTTCTATAGGACTGTGAGATGAATCAGAGATCTGTGAGCTCCTTCGTTCCTGGTTCCAACTCCTTCCTGCTTCTCAAGATCTTTGCAGTGTCATCTTGGAGTGGCCACATAGGCATCTGTGTGACTTGCCTTCTGCTCTGTGGTTTGTTACATCAACCAGTTTCAACCAGAGATGACTCAACTAAATAAGAAGCTGCGGCTTACACACACACACACACACACACACACACACACACACACACACACACAGAGCGAGAGAGAGAGCGAGAGAGAGAGAGAGAGAGAGAGAGAGAGAGAGAGCTGTGTTATGCAGTACACATGGGAACACACACACACACACACACACACACACACACAGAGAGAGAGAGAGAGAGAGAGAGAGAGAGAGAGAGAGAGAGAGAGAGAGAGAGCTGTGTTATGCAGTACACATGGGAATGGGGGGGGGGGGGTTGCCAGCTAATGAAATGTGCTGGCTAATTGAGCTTCATACTGATGGTTCACAATTATTATTATTTTTACCGTGCACAACAACACAACACTACACATCAAACCTTTCTAACACCCTTTATCATTGTATGCAATAATGAAAAGTACTGCTCATTGCCTCATCTACTGCCTCAGGGGCATTAAAACCAATAATTTCTGCTGTCAGTCTTGATGGAGCTGGTCCAGCAGCACAAGCTACAGTTTTCTGAAACTTCTTGAGGATGCCAGCCTGCCAGCCTGCAAGTCAGTTGCCTTTCCTTAACAAAATTGCAGTGGATAATGTACAACTTTATCCACATGGCTTCCTGAGCAAAGTAAGGACGCTGCTGCTCAGCAGGTGTTTCACAAGCTATATATCAGGGGTGGCCAACCTTTTGACATGAATGCTCCTGGCTCTTAATGGTTGTATAGGTGAGGGCATTTCAGCAGGTGCAGCTGCTTTAGCAGCACCATATATATACAGGTGTCCCCCACTTAATGACGGGGATATGTTCTGGAAAACCCGTCATATAGTGAAACCATTATTAGGCGAGTCCTCAATGTAACACAATGGAGTTGTAATAGGTAGGCTTACCATAGTCCCGGAATCGAGCGCCGCCGCGGCCTGCAAAAGACATGAGCATCTCCCAGAAGTGCACCATGGCGGGCCAATGCAAGCCGCGGCTTCCGGCACTTCCGGTAAACGAGACGACCACATTGGTCCACCACAGTGCATCCTTGGGAGAGGCTCGTGTCTTTTTTAGGCCGCGGCGTGACTCGATTCCGGGACTATGGTAAGCCTAGTAATAGGGAACGAATGGCAAACACAGTGTACATTATGAGTGTAACACAAAGCACAACAAGATTTCTACCTGTCAATGGAGGTAGAAACACACACACACACACATGAGTTAAAGACAACAATTTTTTTTTTTTTTGCATTTAAAATACAGTACTGTAGCTTTAATTCTTTGTTTACACTTTGGGAACCTCTGTCATATATGTGGATCGTCATTAAGCGATCCATCTTTAAGTGGGGGGGACACAGGCACAAGCACCTTTGTTTCAAATAAAAAAAGTAATGCATTTGTACTGTGTTGCTTTTCTGGCTATGCTTATGATGTATACAAATAATTAGAACAATGCACTTACAGTAGAAAACACTGCTATTTTGCATTTTTCTATGCATGTTTCCTCTGAAGTAAGCCCAGCTTTGTTCCATAGAGCTTACTATCAAGTAAGGGAGGGTGCCTAGGGCTGTCCCCTGTGTGCAAAAGCATGCCTTTGAACCTTCCTGTAGATTTTGCCCCTCCCCAAAATCTCCTCTGCTATATCTGAGAAGAACACATTGTTGGTGCCTGGGAGACTGAAGTACCGTGCCTTCCACGTTTGTAGGTCTCATCCAGGTTACACCCTATGGAGAAGGAAACATGTTGCATAACCATTTTCAGCCTTGCAGTGAGACTCTGGGAAGTGATCCTGCCTCTGTTGACAGGAGGAGTTATGGGTCACTGCCTGGAAATGCCAGCTTTGCTGACATTTTGGACTCAGGTGAACATTATTTATGTCTGGCAAAATGAATAAAGTGAATTATGTCTTGTGAAATATGTGACTCTAATGGGCTCATAAAGCCTGCCCATGTACAGTAGGAGAAATCCAATGACCAGAAAGGCAGTATATATATATTAAATTTATGTCTGGGTGGGAATGAGGAGGAAAGAAGCTGGGAGGAGGGGGAGAGGGAGAAACGTGGAGGCTCTCCAGCTGTAAAAAGGTAAAGGAATCCCCTGACAATTAAGTCCAGTCGTGTCCGACTCTTGGGTGTGGTGCTCATCCCCGTTACGAAGCTGAAGAGCCAGCGTTGTCCGAAGACGCCTCCGTGGTCATGTGGCCGGCATGACTGTCCTTGCCGCAGCGCGTAGCATGCAGCTGGAACACGGAGCGCTGTTTACCTTCCCGCAAGCGGTACCTATTTATCTACTCGCACTGACATGCTTTGGAACTGCTAGGTTGGCAGGAGCTGGCCAAGCAACGAGCGCTCACCCCGTCGCGGGAATCGAACTGCCGACCTTTCGATCGACAGCTTATTTATTTATTTATTTATTTATTTACACTATTTTTACCCCGCCTTTCTCCCCGAAGGGACCCAAGGCGGCTTACAACATGGGATACAAATACAACAAATAATCACATTTAAAACAGTAAAAAACAATCCACAAAAGCTAGTAAAAACATCATCTAAAATTAATAAAAACACATCAAATTATAATTAAAACAGAAGCATAAAAAAGCATTAAAAAGCAGCAGCACCCCACCTGTGCAGGATGTTAAAAAAGGCAAGGACTCAGAAGGCCTCCTTAAACAGGAAAGTTTTCAGGCCTCGCCGGAAGGTCTCTTATGGTTCAGCAGTTTAACCCGCTGTGCCACCCGCTGGCCTAGTGGAGAGGAATCTGATCCCATCACACACCTGGTGTGAAGTGCACACATGGGGGCACACAACATGATCAGATTTGGCCTGTACACTGAATAAACTGGGTTATTTTTCCAAGTTCTGGGGAAAATAGTTTGGCTTGCCAAGCCCAATTACTTCCCTTCCTAATGCACTGTTCTTTTTCTTGAGATCGTACAGTTGCCGATGGGGCCTCCGCCATTTTTATTTTTTGTACAGGGCCCAGCCATTCTAGGTGTGTTATGAATTAATGAATAAATAAATGGCCTAATCATGTGCGTGCAGGTATGTGAGTACGTGTGTAGGTGCACATGTATGAGTGTTCATTCCATCACAGATGAAAGTGCAGTGAGCACTAGAAATGTTGCATGTTTTTGTGGTGCCTGTGACAATGAAGAAAGCTTGGTCATTCTGACCAGAAAAGGCATTGCAATCAGAGAAAACAGCTGATTAAAATGTAATGGGGCATGTGGAATTGCAGTCCTGAGTAGTTATCTGCAAAATACTTTGCAGATTTTGGCCAATGGCTTTACTGACCTCCAGCAAAGGAGGCACACTGCACTGCTGATTCTTCTGCTGCTCTTCTTTGAAAGCCGTAGAGCAGAATTTCAAAGTGAGTCATTGAAGCACCTGCAAAGAATGCAGATATAGGTGTGACATACCTGGGAGAGGAAAGAAAGTGCCTTAGCAATACTGGAACGTCCTGAAACCAGTTGCAAAAAATAGTTACAGCAACACAAGCAACCAGGAGGGAAAGAATGAATGGCAGTATGTAAATTTTGTTCCTGAAGCCAGTCACTGGGTCTTCGAAAAAGAGGAGGAGCAATTTGCCAAGAGCAGCTTAAAAGCCAGAGGACTCAGTTCCCTTTCATTGTTTCCTCTTCAGAGCAGAGATGGGCTCCAGGATTTTCCTTGTGGGCCTCCTCTTTCACTTAAGTCTTGCAGACCCGTAAGTAACCGCATTCGTGGACAATCTTGTTCAAAAGCTTGGTGGTGGGGAAAGTGCCAGTAAACACTACTTCAGGTCATTTGGAGTGGATAAATACAGTGGGACTATATATCAATGAGCAAATGTTTCTTAAGCATGTTAGCAGCTGAGATGCTGTAATGGTTCACAATGTGAGCAGCGAGTGGGTTGGGTCAAGGGCCTACCAGGCCAGGTTGGCCCCTGTTCTATCCTCAGTGTCAGTAGCACAGGTAGTGCCCATGTGCCCTCGGGGGACAGGCAGGTAGTGGTGCCATGATGGTTCAATTCAGGGCTTTGTCCCAGGGTTCCTGGCAACCTGGTGTGGCCACTGAGCCTGGTAGTCTGTTCCCAGTTCAATTCTCATTATTATGAGTTCCCCAGGGAGACTCCAGCAAGCTCTTCTCTCCCAGCTGTGTGGTGATGGATAGTTGCTTCAAGGCTTATGTTATGTCTGTGTTGTGGGTTTGCTGTTGGAGAGGACAAGACTTGGAAGGACAAGACTTCTTGGGCTGGCATATGAAGAGGGACAGCAGGGCAGAACTGGCAGGGGAGAAGGTCATGGCAGAGACAGACCAAAATGCACTATTGGAAGCTGCTGTGAATTCGTTTGAGGAGCTACTAGCAAATTGAGACTTGGAAATGTGTTCGCAGCTGTATTTGGTAGCTGGGAGGGTTCTCCATTGCTACACAGATTTAATCTCCACCCTGAGGAGTGTACAGCTTATTAGGAAATGGCCTATATATGTATACTGGGATCCTTCTCTCTAGTGTTTTCCTATATCTGTGCTAGCTACTGAGAGAATACTATGATCTTGTGATGAAGGGATGCCCTTTGATGGGCAAAAGAATGCTGGGATATCCTGTGGAGACCCTGTAATGGAATGTGTTGTGTACACTCTATTATGTGTGAATAACTGTCCTCAGGGACACGAATATATCTGGGGGTATTGACATGTGAACAGTGCCCACTCCTTGCATTGAGTGTTTCCCTCTGCAGGCAAATGCTTGGGGGCGGGGCTATTCCATGTACCATCTACACAGGGCAGGGTTAAGTGGCACATTTCCTGTGAAGGACCCCACACCTTTGCTCTCTGTGATAGAGTGAATGTTTGCAGCGGCGTTGCCAGCAGGGCCGGGGTAACATCGCAACGCCTCGTGACACACACACACCCGCGCCTACGCGGCCCCCTTGCTTCCCCTCACCGCACGTCCCTGGACATCATCACCATGCATCCAGAAATGCCACACGGCTCCTGTCCAGCAACTGATGGGGTCTGCACAGCGGCACAGACCCCTTGAGAGAATATTGAGAGTGGGTAGAGGAAAAGGGCAATGCCAGTGTGAGACTCACGTTGGATCTCCCGCTTCCGTCTGTCCCCACAGCCAATCTTGCTTATTCTGCTGGGGCCAAGGTCCCTGGTGAGCAAGCAAGTAATCTGGAAGGAAGGAGTGATGTAGCGGCACACTCAGCTGAGCATGTTGCTCCACTGCAGCCATGATGGGTGCTGGGAGCTTCAGGGACTGGACAGACTCTGGGGGACTTGTGGGCCAACTTCTGATGCCACCCATGAATGGGTGTCAGGCTGACATGCTCCTTGCTCCACTTCTTCCCAGTTGCGCAGTTTCTCATCTATGACTCCTCATTCCCAACACTTTAGTGATAAATGCAGGATCTCCATGTCCAATCATTAACTTCTGCCCACAGTGAGGGGGGACAGTACATATGCTCTCTGAACCCTGACTGTGAGTGAAAGCTCTGAGTCACTTTGGGGATAAACAGTGCTTTTGTGTGTGTGTGTGTGTGTGTGTGTGTGTGTGTGTGTGTGTGTACACGCGTGTGTGCACGCTCTGTCTTTTGATCTTGTAATGAATTTATTGTACTGCCTATAGTACTGGATATATCAGGGATGGCCAAACCCGCTTAATGTAAGAGCCACATACGATAAAACTTCAGATGTTTGAGAGCCGCAATATTTTAGAAGTATTAAAATTCTTAATTTTTTTTTTTTACTCGCCATGAACATTAAACTTATGTTTTAATCCAGTGGACTCTCAGTTTATACCTGGTAAATAATTATAAAGCTTAAAAATTTCTTATTTATATTTTATATTAATTGTGATGCCAAAAGGTGCTCAGCTAACATATTTCCGAGAGCCGCACATTATATGTCAAAGAGCTGCACGTGGCTCAGGAGCTGAAGTTTGGCCACCCCTGGTATATATGATATAACATTTAATTGTATTTTTCTGTTTTTATAAATTTGTAAGTCGTCTTGGGTGCCCCTTTGTGAGGGGAAAGGAGGGATAAAAGCTGATTAAATGAATATACAGTGATGCCTCACAAGACAAATGCCTCGCACAACAAAAAACTCGCAAGACAAAAGCATTTTGCAAGTTTTTTGGTGACTCGCAAGACAAATTTTCTTGCAAAAACAATTTCGTCTTGTGGAACACTCAGCTCCTAAAGCCACAATCTATTCAAATGTTAAAGTATTCAAGAGGGTTAGCAGACTGCAAACAGTACAGCCCGAGGCCACACCGATTATCACCCGACAAATAGCTAACACCAGCAGAGATAAAGGCAAAGCAGAGATAAAACTTGCCTTCCCTTCCAGAAACGGTGTGCATTACTAGAGCGGAGCTCTGGGAACTGTGAGTACTGTAAATACTTAAAAGTAAATAGCACGGCAGGGGAGGTGACTCGCAAGACAAAATTATTCGCAAGACAACATGACTCACGGAACGAATTAATTTTGTCTTGCGAGGCACCACTGTAATTTTGAACACCCTGAACACCCATTCTAAACTTTTGGTTTTTGGGAGGAGGGGGGAAGGGGTTCTTCTCAGTAGTAAAAGGTAAAGGTGACCCCTGACAATTAAGTCCAGTCGTGTCCGACTCTAGAGTGTGGTGCTCATCCCCATTTCAAAGCCGAAGAGCCAGCGTTGTCCGAAGACGCCTCCGTGGTCATGTGGCCGGCATGACTCTCCTTGCCGCAGCGCGTAGCATGCAGCTGGAACACCTTCTCAGTAGTACCTTCTGCTAATCATCATTATTTTGTCCTTGCAGGCAGTACATCCTGATAGTGCCTTCAGTACTGCAGAGTGGCATTTCCAATGAGGCCTGTGTGGATCTCCTGAACCTCAATGAGACAGTCTCCATGAATATTATGCTGAAGTACAACCTGGACAGCTACAGTCTCTGGGAGGGGTCTGTGAATCAAACCCAATTCTCTGAGTGCATTAATTTCAAGGTACAGTACAGATCCTTAAATCTTTGTGGCATGACCCTGAATTGCAATTATGAGAAAACGAAGAGGTGACCTGTAAAGAGGCAGGAATATTTATTTATAGCCTACAATTATTAGTATTCCATTTCAATATTCTGATGTCAGTAGGTTCATTGCTAAGGGTGGATAGCCCCCTCCTGCTGTGTGCCCCACTCTCTTCATGTGTGTATGTCATAGGGGCAGGTGCTGAAGTAGGTGACCTAACACACTTCTCAGATACTTACCCAGCCCCGCCCCTAACAAACATGAGGGTCAAACTAAATGTGTCTGAATGCTCGTGGCCTGGTAGAGGTGTGTGTGTGTGAGTGAGCGTGTGAACTTTTTATAAATAGCTCATGGGGGGGCGGTCTGGTTCAGTTGGTAGAGCGGCCGTCTCATATGTCTGAAGACCTGAAGGACGGCAGTTTGGGACACCCGGAAGTATCGGTGTGCTGTTGGCATGCTGCTGACAAGCTGTAGAGCCTCTGTGAGGGAGAGAAGCTGCAGCTGCACTTCCTGTGGGAGTCAAAGTTGCCTGTCAGTTGAAGCGTGATGAGGCGAACACCAGAGAAAGGCTAGACTGTGAAGGAAACCAACTAGAATGAAGGGTTCTATGCAAGACTAGAACATATTGTATTGTAAAAAAAAAAAAAAAAAACACCTTGTGGGTTAGAAAGCCTGCCTGTGTAAACTACCTTTGAATTAAAGTCAGAAGAGAAATCTGATGACCAAAGAAAAGGCTGTATATAAATACTGGTTATTTTTATGGGGGGTCCTATGAAGGGTCACAAAACTGGGATGGTGGGCTTTAATACCTTGCACTGTTTTAATTTTTAGTTAAAACAGAAAAACTTGTAGTGAAAGTCAATGGATTTTTTTTTTCAAATTAAAAATAGCACCTGAATTGAAACCATTGTGGAAGCACTAAAGCACTCTACCCCTCATGTGTTATTTATTTAAAAAACAAAAAACACCATCCACAAATGTGGGATATTTTGCCAATGGCTCTCTTTATGCACTTTTGAAAGCAATTTTCTGAAAGCGTAACCATTTGTTATCACTGGCCTGATTTGGGTAATGTTGTCTGTATTTTGGTCAAGGAGAATGCTAAAATGATTACACCAAACAGGATATATTCTGGCCTGATTTGGGTAATGTTGTCTGTATTTTGGTCAAGGAGAATGCTAAAATGATTACACCAAACAGGATATATTCTATCTCTGTCCCAGTGTGCGATGCTTCCCCCTCTTTCCCATTCTGGAAGTCTGGAAATGGCTCCGAGTTCTTCCAAGATTCTTCAGGAATGTCAAAACATCACATGCCAGGATGCTACCTTATGACACCCTTTAGAATTGGGGAAATTTGCCTGTTGATATGTCACAATAAACTTGATGTAACATCCCTTGTTGTTTGAAAAGTAACGTCCTTTGATGTAACATCCCTTCTGGTATGAAAAGAGAAGCCGAGAGCTTGTCTTAAAACGATTCTTTTTTAAATTTAAAATTGAATAGGGGTTTAATTACCGTGTCGGTCAGTTTTTAAAACCGGAGCTTCTTCAGAAGTTTGGATCAAAGGCATTTGCTACTCCCCCGTTTTTTTTCCTGAGGAAGCGCCGTACAAATTCCGGAGTGAAACGTTAAGACGTTGGTGCTTTTAAGAACTGACCGACCATCATTAAATCAAATCCCTATTCGATTTTAAATTTAGTAAACATGAACCATGAATCGCCAAGACAATTACTTAATAAATGTTGTCTTTTTGTACACAGGTTCCTCCTGCTGGTTCTAACCCTCTAGCTTTCATAGAGATTTCTGTCAAAGGACGTTCAATCAGCTTCCACGAAAGGAGGTCTGTGGCTATTCGAAACATAAGTACAGCTGTCTTTATCCAGACAGATAAGCCTATCTACGCACCTAACCAGAAAGGTAAGTGAAGAATTTATAGTAAATCTTTGGAAATCAACTCTCAGAGCAACTGGCAGTGCAGAGTTTGAACTGAAGGGAAATTGGGGAAATTTTACTGAACAAACTGGTAGTTGGGTGTATGACACTATCCAAAACTAGGAAGCCTAAAGAGGCCTGCTTGGAAAATCCACTTTTGCAGGTGAGCAGCGTCTCCCCAAGTTCTGGGGATTTCCCTCCAACATCAAACAGCAGCAAAACTGTTGAAGGTTGAAGATCCTGCTTCCTGTTGAATGAAACTTAGACCAGGCAGGAAAATCAGCAAAATAAAGAGTTTGTTAAAAGGCATTAAAAGGCTTGGTTGGGGCCCATACGGGAATAAGGACACAATAGGGATGTTTGGCAAAATGAAAATATCAGCCCAATCCTGCTTAAGATGCGGTGGCCGGCCTAAAGGACCGGCTGCTGCATCCTAGGACCATTGCAGACTGCATCGGTGTGGCCCAGGCTCACCTCGGGGGGGAGGGGACTTTGTCCCCTTCTCCCGGTGTAAGCGATGCAGACCCCGATGGGCCTCCTTGGATGCACACCAGCTCTGGCGCTGGCGTGCATCCAGGGAGACTATGTAAGGCCAGCTCGGGCTGTGACGGGGTATAGGATATTGGCGCAACTCAGTGTCGATATCCCCTCCCCCTCCCAGCCCGGGCCGGCCAATGGCCCCCTCCCTCGCTCCCCCTGCCCGCCCGCCCTGTGGCCTACCTGTGGCCACTGATGCAGGTCCGCGGCTTAGTGAGTGGTGCCGGGCCAGCCTATGCACCAGCGCCGCTTACTCGCAAGGAGCCAAAAATGTGCTTTATGGTCTGCCTTGCTCTGCCGGCCTATTTGTAGGCAGGAAATTATAAAGCAGGCAGAAACACAAACACTTGTCATAGCTAAACTAGTTACACTCCTATCTGTTTCCTCATACTATCCCATGCTTCCAGTTTCTCTCGCCCCCCCCACCCCCAAGGCAGCCAAGGGAGTGGACACAACCCGCCCTGAACCTTTGATGCTCCAATTCTGGAACAGAGCAACTGCACATGGTGGGGAGAGGGAGTCACTCCGTGGTCTTATGGCCAGTAGGTGTACACCTTGCTTTATCTGAGGGATTGATCATTTAGAATCACCGGGGGGGGGGGGTAATTAATGTCTAGCTCCTGGACATCAGATGGGCTCTATGGTACAATGAGCTGACTCAGGATCAAGCTTCATTTTGTTACTGGTTAAGGAGAAGGTGAAGAACATCAGCTCCAGCAGCAGCTCCATGGTCTCTGGAGAATGCTGAGGCATCTCTAAAGTCTCTGCAAGGCTAGACAGGTCTGCAGGAGGTGAAATATAAAAAGGGGGGGGAATTGAGGTACTCGTTGCAGAAATCTGAACTGATGCAAGATCCATATGATCCCATCCAACTCCTGCAAACCACTTCCATTTCCTACTTTGCTTGGTGTCTGTGCAGGGTGCTGGCTTTCTAGAAGTTAGTGCCTCCAGTGGTTATCATGTGGTTTATGCTTATGTCTGCAAATTGCCTCTGATTTTCCTTTGCAATATTACCACAAATCGTGCAGTCTTAGCCACTCTTTTATTGCTCATAACATTAAATAATGTCTGTACAGTCTAGTATAAAAAAATCATGCCTTCAGGAGTTTGATTCCTAATCCTACATATTTGTTGAGACTTGTAATTCTGGACTGTTTCAATAGATTATTTATCAAATACAATTTATTTCATAGCTAGAACAGACGCTTGTGTGTTCTTTACGTAACACTGACTGTCCTTTAGTCTTTTAAAAATGTTTTATGGTTATTACTGTCTGCAGACGTGATTTTGAATGCACTCTATTAAAATAAATCAAACGCATTTATTTTCCCCCCTTCCTTTTCAGTGATGTTTAGAATTCTGACCCTGGATATTAATTTCAGACCAGTTAAGAAAGTGGTGAGTGTAACTGGGAGTGAGTAGGTTTTCAAGCAATTATGAATTCTTAAAATGTACCTAACAGTGGAAGTTAACATTAACACTGCAATTTTTAGAGATTGTACCAGGCGCGTCGCTGACCCGCAGCGGGGAGGGCGGGCCGCCGGGGGTGACGCGAGACCCCCTGGGGAGAGCGGGGAGGGCCGAAATTCACAGTTCGTCGATCTGCCTTCGGCCCGCCCACCCTCCCCTGTGCCCGTTTGGCTCCAAAATGAGCCGAAAACGGCGTGGGGGGGTGCTGTGCGCTTGCGCGTGACGTCACGCACGGGGGCGTGGGCGCGTCATTAAAGGTGACACGCGTGCTCCCCGGTGACGCGTGTCCTTGTGGCGCGACTGGATTGTACCTATAGATTTTCATTCAGTCCAGGTATGTGTGTTTGTTGATATATCTACAACCCAATCCTAACTGTAGCCCAATCTTGCAATCCTATCCACACTTACCTGGGAGTAAGGACCATTGATTATAATGGAACTGAGTAGACATGCATAGGATTGGGCTGTAATGTAAATCCCCCCTGACTGCAGCCGTGCCAGTGGAGCATGTGCTGCATCCAGGAGGGGGGGGGGTCAGTCTGGAGGTCTTCTCAAGGTAAGGGAACTTTTGTTCTCTTACCTTGGGCTAAGCCTCTGCTACCCCAATGGGTCTTCTTGGATCTGCACTAGCTATTTTTGCTGGCACAGAACTGAAGAGAGAAAGGAAGAGGAAAGGAACACATGATACTGGCACAGGCGAATGCAGGCACTATCTGCCCCTCCCACCCCTGCCTCCCACCTGCCCCGCTCCCTGCCCAGACACTCCCCTATTCCCCTCCCCACCCGGTTTCTTCTACCGCATGCCCCCCCCCCCCCCCCGGTTTCATCAGGCTATCTGCAACTATTTGCAACCACTGTTCCGCTGTCATAAAGCCAAATTAGGATTGGGTTGTAGAACATTTACTGTATATCCCACATTTCTTTAAAAAAACAAAAGATCAGCTATTCCAGTAGCTTCCAGCAGGAAAATAAAAACAATAACCCAATACCAAAATCACAAAGCAGCATAGAACTAGCAAGGAGACATTAAAAATCTACACTAAAATACAAAACAAGACTCAGGAAAGATCTGGGATCAGCCACTGAAATAGAGTGTCTAACTTCTCTCAAAATACTGGCATGGATCAGGACCTTATATGGAAGGAAGTTCCAAACTGTGGGATCCAGAGGAGGCCCCCTCCCGGGAGCAGCACAGCTCTCAGGAGGGCCCTCTCCGATGTTCTTTGGGGAGTGGCAGGCTCAGGGGGGGGGGGAGGTGATCATTCAGGTACTGTGGTTCCAAACTATTTGAGGGTTTAAAAGTCATAACAAAAATGCTGATTTGCACTAGAAAGTACACTGGTAGCCAATACGACTGAAAGAGCCATGGTGTTGCATGATCATAGCACCACTCAAAACCCTTGCAGCTACCCTTGCAACCCTCTGCACCAGTTGAAGTTTCGAAAGGGTCTTCAGCGGCAGCCCAATTTAGAGTACATTGCCATAATCCAGTCATGAAAAAAGTAAGACACAGGTAACCATGGCCAAGTCCACCGGAGACAGAAATGTTATACAGAGGTGGACAACTTTCCACCATTAGGGCCTCTGCGTTCTTAAGAGTTGGGTAGAAGACAGAATCTTGGCAGCTGCAATTGCTGGTGGTGCTGCTAAAGCAGCTGCGCCTGCTGAAATGCCCTTACCTATGCAACCACTAAAGGGCCAGGAGCATTCATGTCAAAAGGTTGGCCACCCCTGGGTTATATGATGCAAAGGCCACACCCCCGTTGTATGCACTATTCTTCAGGGAATCGAATCCTGGTGTGTGCATTTCCAAACGCAGATCACCAAATACAGTCACAGAAATGGTGCAAGATTCCCTGAGAGAGTGATTTTTTTTTCCCACCAGCCTTTTGGAAAACCTGGTTGTTTTTCACTGATTTTGGGAAGCCACTAACAGCACAACCTTATATGTGTTTACTCAAAAGTAAACCCATTGAGTTCAGTGGGGCTTACTCCCAGGAAAATGAATATAGAATTGAAGCCTCAATCTGCTACCTGGCAGCAGCTGCAACTAGCTACTCAATCATGCATCATCATCAATGCATGGCTACCTACAAAACCAATGAAATTAACTTGACTAAATTAACTTAAATTTTGTCGTTGTTCACTCTTCAAGTCTAATGTTGCTCCCTTTCTTTCTTTTCAGTATCCACTGATCTACATGGAGGTAAGACCAGCACCATAACATTCAAAGCTATTTTTTGTCAACTTTCTGAAGTACAGTAGTTGCTTGCTTAGAGTTTCCTTGTCCTGGTCTATCAGTGTATAGATCAGTGGTCTATCAAATTCATTAATGGAATACATCCATTTCCATTATTGAATACATTCAATTCCATTATTATACATCCAATGACTACATCAAATTCAATAATGGAGACTTTGTTCAAAGTGAAGTGTTGGTAGTGAGGAGGGTGTTACTATATGTGCAGAAATCTAACTTTGTCCCTTGCTTTTTTTGTACTACAAAAAAATAATAATCAAAAAAATCCCTGGATATAGAGAAGCGAGATCATTCTTAAAATAGTTTGCTGTTATAGGGGCTAATCTAACCTTATTAACAGCCCAATCCTGTGTAACTCTTGCACTGTTGTAACAGTAGATTCCCCTGGTGTAAGAGCACTTATGCCAGTGTAACTTGCCGTACACCGACGGACGCAGGACGGACACCGGCACAACTCCACCAGCGCAGGGGGCATTCCGGGGGTATCTGAATGCCCCCTGCACCCGTGGAGTTGCGCCGGTGTCTGTTCCGCGTTCGAACTGCGCATGTGAGTTATCTGGGGGGGGGGGTTAAGCCGATGTCCATCCTGCATCCATCAGCGTACGACAAGTTACACTAGCATAAGTGCTCTTACACCGGGGGATCTACTGTTACACCGGTGCAAGAGTTACACAGGATTACGCCCTAAAACAGGCTATGCATGGGGATTTGTATGGTCTTCTTCCCATATCTGCTGATGTTCTTTTTAGAACTGTGATGAGAGTAACGTCAATATGACAAGTATGAGGCTGCATTATTTTTATTCCCCAGTATGGTACCTTCTGAAGACTTGAGCTATTTTTCATGTTGACCTTGATAACACCAAACGTGACTACACTGCATAGTAGGCCAAATTGATCTATACCACAGCTGGGTGCACTATTGCTGATGATATTATTATTAAGAATATTTATATACCGCTTTTCAACCCCAAAAAAGTTCACAAAGCGGTTTACAGAGAAAATCCAATGACTAAGTGGCTCCCTGTTCCAAAAGGACTCGCAATCTAAAAAAATGCAGAAGAACCACCAGCAAACAGCCATTAGAAAAGACACTGTGCTGGGGTGAAGAGGGACAGTTACTCTCCCCCTTGCTAAATATATGAGGAACACCACTTTAAAAAGTGCCTCTTTGCCCAGGTAGCAGGGAAATGACAGGTGTTCTGGATTCAAATTGAAGCAATCTTCAAATACCAATGAAGAACACATTAAGCTTATACTTAATAACAGTTTTTACATGGGCCATGTTCCAAGACATGGTGACTGGCTTGCAGTAAAAGAAAGGCTCTTTCTGGTATAGGCTCTTTCTGGTATAGTCCATCACCAGTATGGCCCAACATTGTCAATGAATAAAAGTATAAATGTAGTGAGACTGCTGGGTGCCAATAGCTGACAGTGAAGTATTTCAGTTGCCAATGCATACATGCCCATAAGATAGGCTTACCAGATCTCCAACAGGGACAGAGCGCTAGACCTTTAGGAAAAGGAATGTGGGCAGGTGTAGCTTGTTAAACCCTTAGAGCACAATCCTAGGCATGTCTACTCAGAAGCAGGCCCCACTGAACACAATGGGTAGACATGCCTAGGATTGTGCTCTAAGGGCTTAACAAGCTATATCTGCCCACATTCCTTCTCCTAAAGGTCTAGCACTCTGTCCCGGTTGGAGATCTGGTAAGTGTACCATAAGACACATTCCTAAAACACATCTCACTAAGCCAATCCCTGAATAGCAGCAAGACATAAAAGAAATAAGACCATAAGAAATGACATGGTTTTTTGCTGCCTGCCCTCCAGGACCCTCAAGGCAATCGGATTGCTCAGTGGCTGAATCAGTCGTCTGACAACGGCATCCTCCAGCTTGAGATCAAAATAGCCCAAGGCGCAATGCTTGGAATGTACCAAATCAAAGTTGAGGGTAAACGTGACAATGTCAATTCACCATATGAGACCAGTTTCAGCAGTTTCGCATTCACCGTAAAAGAATATGGTGAGTACCACTGTGATGTTCACCTACATTAGAATTCTTATCCCACTCTGATTCGGTATCAGTGCCAGCATTTTGACCCAGTGATAAGTAATTTTGCTTGCGTCTCCGATAGTCACTGTCCCTCGGAACCCAAGCCTGCGGACACCTGCTTGTTGAAGAAAGCCATGAGACTTGGCAGAATTGTGCGTATAAGAAACTGAAAGCAAGATAGTGCATAACCTACAATGAAATGGAACCCCTAACAAGCATTACTTGAGGGCAATTATACTAGACAATATGTAATGACAAGAGGGGTCCTGCAACAAAATGTTGCCATTTAGTTTAAAAAAAAAAAAAAACTAAGCCTCATTGGACTCCATGGGGTTTACTTCTGACTCAAAAGTTCTGAGTAAGCAGTTCGTGAATTTCATTGTTTACATTTTAAATCCTCTTAAAAAGGTAAAGGTAACCCCTGACAATTAAGTCCAGTCGTGTCTGACTCTAGGTTGTGGTGCTCATGCCCATTTCAAAGCCGAAGAGCCAGCGTTGTCCGAAGACGCCTCCGTGGTCATGTGGCCGGCATGACTCTCCTTGCCGCAGCACGTAGCATGCGGCTGGAACACGGAGCGCTGATAACCTTCCCGCAAGTGGTACCTATTTATCTACTCGCATTGACATGCTTTGGAACTGCTAGGTTGGCAGGAGCTGGCCAAGCAACGAGCGCTCACCCCATTGCGGGAATCGAACTGCCGACCTTTCGATTGACAGCTTATGGTTCAGCAGTTTAACCCGCTGGCCTTACCCCTCCATAAGCCTTCGCTCCTCAATGGGTCTCCTCAGACCTGTACCCGCTCTTTAGCTGGTGCAAGTCCAAGGAGAGAAAGGGGGCGGGGAGGTTGTGAAAAGGGAGGATAGGATCCAGTGTATGCCATCGCCACTGAATCCAACCCCTTCTGCAGCCTCTCCACCCCTGTTCCTCCCCCTCCCCATTTCGCCCCCCTCCCTACCCCTGCCGCTGTCCGGGGAGATCCGCCAACTTCTGGGGAGCACTGCCGCCTCTTGCGACAGCACTCTCAAAATGGCCACTGACAAAGCACTATACACTTAATCGGCAACCATTTTATTACTCTGTCCCACTGTCGTAAATGACTGCGCATGACAGCCCAATCCAGGATAAGATTGGGCTGTTAAGTAATTTAATTTACAAAATAAGCAGTGCTGAAATAGAATGACTGTCATCATTGACAGCAATTGTAAGGGTACCTAATGGTCAAAGAAAGGAACGGATAGATTTAAATAGCAATGTGATAAATGGATCTTGCTTTGGAACACAGATTTTTCAGAAGGAAATGTGTATACAGAAATATCAGAACTCTGATGTATGTATGACTTTTGATTGTTACTTTTTTATATTTTTAGCAATAAACTGTTCCTTTTGGGACCCAGGAAATTTTTTTTTTCTCTTGGGGAGGTGCCTAATAGCCCAATCCTACCTAAATCCCTGCGTGGCGATGCAACGGTGCCGGTGCGGCTTCCACTGCATCCCGCAGGGGATTTTTGGCTGCTGAAGGTCTCCTCGGAGTAAGGGGACATTTGTCCCCTTGCTCCGGGATAAGCCCCAGCAGCCGCTATGTGGCAACACGGACCTATTCCAGTTCAATCGCTGGCGCAAGTCCGCGTTGCTCTGTGAAGGCATGTGTCGCCACCACCAATCCCACCCCCCCTCCCAGGCTTGATCCGCCCTCCTCCCCCTGTTTTGCCCACTCCCTGCCCTGTTCAACCCCCTCTCCGCCTTCCTCCAGCCCCCTGCGCTGGCTCACCTCCTTCGGTGGGTGTCGGGCATCTGTCACCTCCTTCGGTGGGTGTCGGGCATCTGTCGGTGTGGACTTGGCTGGACTCATTGCTTGTGGCGACAGCCAGCCCACATGCACTGGCCTAGTCGCATTTGCGACGGCCGTAAAGGAGGTTATTCCAGCAGAATTCACGTTCCGCCAGCATAATCTTTCAATAAGATAGATTGGGCCGAAATTCAGTTAAACCTTCAACTTGGCACCCAAAATTATTAACCTGGTTTATTTTATTTATTATTATTATTATTAACAGTATTTATATACTACTTTTCAACAAAAAGTTCACAAAGCGGTTTAGAAACAAAATCAAATGATTAAATGGCTCCCTGTCCCAAAAGGGCTTACAATCTAAAAAAGATGCAGAAGAACACCAGCAAACAGCCACCAGAAAAGACACTGTGCTGGGTTGAAAGGGGGCCAGTTACTCTCCCCCTGCTAAATATAAGAGGAGCACCAATTGAAAAGGTGCCTCTTGTTCCTGGATTATTTTTCTAATGGCAATCAAGGTACTGTATACATTTCACTAGTTTATTCAAGATTTTCTCTTCAACTATTGAGATTAGAGAAATAGTAAATGATTAATTCTTTGAAGACGAAGTTAGCACGGGTCGTGCGGTCATAGTTCAAGTGAGGATAGCGAACCAGCCGATCGAAAACAATGACAGCTTTATCCGGATAGACTGTAGCAGTGTACCACGGACAAACAGAAATTCTTTAAAATCTAAACTGGAGCCTGAGGAGCCCGACGTTTCGTGTTCTGATCCAAACACATCTTCTGGGGACTTCCAAAATAAATTGGAGGATGTTACGATAGTCAGCGTCCTACTCCATTCTTTTTTATTTTCAAAAAAGCGCGGGAAACCCGCTGTCAAAACGGAAGCGGTTTCTGTGTTGACTCTGTTGTAACAGCTGATGATCCTGCAAAGTCTTAAAGCAACGTGCGTTCAAATGACATTCAGGGGTGGAGGGAAGGGGGACCATCTCAGGAGATTATAGCTAGCAAACTGGCTGTGTTCTGTCTCGTTTTCATACCTTCTCCATGTTGTTTGTGAATTATCGGGAGCCATATGCGGTTTGCCAGACTCAGTTCTTGCTGCCTGTTCATCAGGGCATAGGGCATTCTTTTACTTATTTCTAAAGCCTCCAAATTCTTTAAAACATTTAGTTTGCTCTCTGTTCTAATGGCACAAGTGTCTTTGAATTGAATCGTGTGTCCTTTGGACAACGCATGCTCAGCAACCGCAGAAAGATGTGGATGTTCCAACCTCAACGATCTTTCGTGTTCTTTTAGTCTAGTCCCAATAGATCGTTGAGTTAATCCGATATATTCCTTTCCACATGTGGCACAGGGGATCCTGTAGATTCCCGGATTTGAGAGCGGAGGTCTCTTATCCTTTGGATTATTGAGCAACTGCTCAATTTTTCTAGTTGGTCTAAAGATCGTTTTGATGTTTCCCTGTTTCAGTACTCTGGCTATCTTATCGGTTACTCCTTTGATAAAGGGCAAAAATGTCCAAATTTTTTCTCCTTTGTCTTCTGTTGTATTATTAATATCCTCAGTCTTATTTGTGACTCTGTTTCCCCCTTCTCTTTCTTTCTGAATTTTATTCTTTTGTGCATTCCACCCTCTGTTTATTTGAGTCTCAGGGTAACCATTGGCCCTTAAAGTGTCAAAGACAATTTCCTTTTCTTTATTGATTGCCTCTTTGTCACAAATCTTTATTGCCCTGTAGGCTAAGGTATTGATAACTGCACCTTTCCTTGCATCCAATTTATCTGGCCACGCTAGATCTTTCTCATTGCATTTGCCGTATATTTTCAGTGTTGCCACAGTATCAAGTGAAGATAAATGCGCCGCAGAGCATTTCTCCTTTTGATGAAGAATTCAAAGTAGATGTTTGTGCTGAGTAAGTTTTTGAAAGCTAAACAGACTCCATATTGCATAATTTATTTTTAGTATCTGAATTTTAAATTGCAGATTTCCAAAGAGTGAGATGTTTTCCCACAAACCCAGTAAGGGGTGGTGGTTCTCATTGAAGAGTTGGAGAACCAAGACATATTGACCAACAACCCAATTCTACCCAACCCCACCAACACAGACATGCCAACAGAGCGTGCACTGTATCCATGGGAGGGGGGGCAGTTAGAAAGGTCTCCTCAGGGTAAATGAACTTCTGTTTGCTTACTCGGGGAAACGTCTTCACTGCCGCTATGGGTTCCTCAGATCTATGCCTGCTCTTTAGCAGGCATAATTCCAAGGCTCGTAGCAGTAAGGGAGATAGATGAGGTTAGGATATCAGTGCACATGAGTACTGCCGATACTGCCCCTGTCTGCCTCCCTCCCTGCCCTCCTCCCCGTCCAGGATAACAACCGTTCCTCCATGCCCTATTCTGCCCCCGCCACCATCGCATTTACCCTGTGCTGGGCCAATGGCGGCCTCCTGCACTGCTGTTTGTTGCAGCAGCGCATTCAAAATGGCCACTAGCAGCGTGCTATGCACGCCGCCCAAAAACATTTTACAACAACAGAAGTCTTGCATAGGATTGGCCCGCAAATCTTGACTTTATCTAGGAATGATCCCAAATTCCAGCCCCAGTCAGCTGAGGCAGAGGTCACTTATGAATGTAACTTATGGCTACAGAGAAACGTGAAACCTGGACTGAATCTTTCCATATCTTTCCTGTTTAGATATACCTACGGCCAACCTGTCCCGGGGATAGTGCAGCTCAGAGTGTGTAGACAACGTTTTTACCGGCCAGGATGTAATGAAGATTCCAACGGATTTTGTGAAGCTATTCAGGCAAAGGTATTGCTGTGTCTTGCAGCTGTTCTTTTCCTATAATATCTAAGTAATTATTCAGACCACTGTAGAATGTTTGAGAGAAAAAGACTGCATTTTTAATTTTGTCCAGGTATATTCAGATGCATTAATGAAAGAAAGGGGATATTTTCTCATACCTTGGTTGGTTAAAAACATGATTCCTTCCCTGATATGAACTCATCAAGTTCTTTTGTACTTGCTGCGGAACTGTTCTTTAAACATGAAACATAAACATCTTCATTAATAGAGGTATTTGTTTTTGTTGATAACACATAAAAACATAAAACACCACATTTTCAAACAGATTTGGAACCAAATTAATAATAATAATATCTGTATTTATACCACCTTTCTTGTTGTCAGATTTCTCCTCAGACTTTATTCGAAGCGGTTTACACAGGCAGGCTTTTCTAATAACCCCCACCACCACCCCGTAGGGATTTTTACAATGTTCTATTTGCATAGAACCCATTTCCTTCTCCAGATGCTTCCCTTCAATTATCAACTCTCTACTGGTTGTGGAATGCATCTGGTTGAAACGGATTACCGTATTGACCTGAGTAGGCTTACCAGATCTCCAACCGGGACAGAGTGCTAGACCTTTAGGAGAAGGAATGTGGGCAGGTGTAGCTTGTTAAACCTCAGAGCACAATCCTAGGCATGTCTACTCAGAAGCAAGCTCCACTGAACACAATGGGGCTTGCTTCTGAGTAGACATGCCTAGGATTGTGCTCTAAGGGTTTAACAAGCGACACCTGCCCACATTCCTTCTCCTAAAGGTCTAGCACTCTGTCCCGGTTGGAGATCTGGTAAGCCTAGACCTGAGTATAAGACTCACTTTTAAACCCTAAGGCAAGTCTTTAAAGTAGGGGTGCGGCCTACAATCAAAGTCTAGCGTTTTCTGCCTAGAGTTTTCTGCAAAGCGTCCTCTCCAAGTCTCTTTCAAAGGTAAAAGCTTTTTCTTTTTTAAAACTGCAAAGCGCTGTGTTTTCAGCTCTTAATCACTTGCTAAACGGTCAGATCTCTCCAGCAGGCTCTAGCCTCAGAAGCATTTGAAAAAAATAACCCTTAAGTTCCAGCCCCAGGACTCTGTGGAAACTAAGATATTTATTGATCCTGCAGTTTGAAAGTTGAGAGCAAGAACTCCTGCATAGGCTTACCGTATCCAAAGGGGGACAGAGTGCCAACCTTTAGGCTGCAATCCTATGCACACCTTCCTGGGAGTAAGCCCCATTGAATGCAATGGGACTTACTTCTGAGTAGAAATGCATAGGATTGTGCTGTTAACCACTGAAATTTGAGCAGGTGCAGCTCATCATCATGGAAGGGTGCAACAAGCCCAAATTCCAAAGGTTAAAGGTAGGCACTCTGTCCCCCTTTGGATCTGGGAAGGCTACTTATACTAGGGTGCCCAGATTAAATAAGGGACAGGATGCCTATGCCTTTAACTGTACTAAAGCTGTACTGTTTTACTGTTCTATAAATGTGTATATTTAAGTTTTAAAAAGTTAAATGTATTTTTTAAAAGCACCAAACTTTAAGGGTGCGGCTTATAATCAGGAGCGTCCTATACTCGGGGCAATGCGGTACTTTTCCAGTTAGAAATAATTGAATAATTTGTTTTTTACATTGAAGACTGCAATGTAATGATATTAAACCTGATATTGATGTTTAAGAATTTGCACCTGTGAATAAAAACACAAAACACCACATTTTGCATTTTAACGCAACAAATTTTCAAAAATTTGAATTTTTTTGTTTTCAAACACCTCTATTCATTAGGAACACCTATTAGTCACGTGACCCAACTGGAACTATACCACAATAACCAGTATTATGAGCAGGAGGGAAAGTGAACAAAACCAACCTGTTTGCCCCCTCAGGACCCACCACTCCTATGATCCTTCCCACTCTATTTTCCCAGATATGGTTTTTAGCTCAACATTTCCTGAGATTCTTACTTCATTTTCCCCCCTCTAATATTTTGAAGCTGCAATCCTATACACACTTACCTGGGAGTAATTCCCTCTGAACTCAATGTGACTTACTTCTGAGTAGGTATGCATAGGATTGCACTGTTACGACTTGCTATGCTAATCATTCATCAAATCACTCTGATTTTTTCTTATATACCCTTGGACTCTGTTCAGAAATACAACACAATAATGTATTGCAGTGGTTCTCAAACTTTTTAGCACTGGGAGCCACTTTTTAAAATGACACATTTATCGGGACCCACCTAGCTTTACGAGACGCTCAAACATTTATCACCCTATATTTAAACAAGCTTGCAAACTGCAGGAGCTCAGCTGTTTGCAGGGTAATTAGCAGCTATCTTGCAAACTACAGAAGCTCGACTCTTTGCAATGAGCAGCTATCTGATTTTTTTGAATCGCGTCGGGGCTTGTGGCAATTACTTATCTGATTTTTTTCCATCACCTGGGACCCACCAGAAATCAGGTTGCGACCCACCAAGTGGATCCCGACCCACAGTTTGAGAAACACTGCTGTATTGTATTGGTATTTGGTAATGGAAATACCCCTGGTATTTCATGACCCAGGGATCCCACCCTACACGCGCACACACACAATCTGTATAAGAGAAATTCAAACTCTAGACCTGTCAACTTAGGAGAGCGCTTCAATGTACTGTCTCAACTGAAGTGGTTCTGGCCCATAAAAGCTTATGCCACAATTTCATTTGTCCTTGATGTATTATTTTGCGATAATATGGCTACTTCTGTGGAAGTTGACCTGCTTACCATGTGCTTCCTTTCCCTTTCAGCTGGGCAAAGATGGCTGCGTCTCCAGGAATATCAGCACTAAAGTATTCCAACTTTATAGGAATCAGAATAGTAATCGTTTTTTCTTTTTGTCACTTAACGTTGAGGGAGTTGTCACAGAGGATGGAACAGGTAACCTTTATGTCACAGGGTGTGATCATAGGATATGGTTAGAGAAAAGGGGAGTTCTTAAAAGTTCTTTTGCCTTATGCAAGATGTACAGGGTGGCTACAAAGTCCCTATGCATAAGGTTGTGTGGATTTGAGATGGAAGCCATTTCTTTGTGGCCAACCTGCACATCATACCCGGGTATGCTTTGGAAACCTTGTTGTTGTTTTAAGAATAACTGCTTACATGTTTTTACTCTTCCGTGTTTCTTGCAGGTGTACAGGCTTCAAGCTCTAGCTACATATCTGTCTACCAAGCAAGGAAAAGCCTAATGTTTGACGACGTGAGGCTATATTATAAAAGGGGAATTCCTTACACTGGAAAGGTAGGAAACCAGAGAGTATATACTCTCTGAGGAACAGAGTCTCTCTCTCTTTGCAGAAGATAACTTATTTTGGAGATTCTCATGGCCTGTGCTCATCAAAACTCCAGAAGCACTGATAACTCAGAGATCTACTTAACCCTCTTAGGCCCCAATCCTACTAAATTCCCACACGGCAATACAGCGGTGCCAGCTTGGACTGCTCCACATCCCGCAGGGGAATTTAGCATGCTGGAGGTCTTCTCGGGGTAAGGGGACATTTGACCTGGTCCTATAATATGTTCCCTGAATATTTGGGACCTGTTTTTAATTCTCAGGTGATACTGACAGATGCCAATGGAAAACCACTTGCAAATGAGCATATCCTTCTAACCCTCAATGGAGAAGTTGTGGCTAACTACACCACGAACAAGAATGGCATTGCTCAGTTCTCCATCCAAACTTCCCACCTTTTTGATCCTCGCTATGAACTGAAAGTAAGTAAGCTGTGGGGGGGGGGGGGATTTGACCAAGGGAGCAGCTTCCTTCATAGGAAGTTCAGCTGGGTCAGGCCCATGTACTTTCTGACTCGGGAATCCTCTTCAGTTTAATAAATCGAGGCAATGCTTCACTAGAAACTGGAACTTGGGAAATGGGCATTTTCAGACTATTAGCTCTCATTACCGTCTTCCCAACAGATATGCAAGGAAGAGGGTCCTCGGAGGATTCCTTTCTTCTTCCCCAATTACTGTTGGATGTTTTACTTCAGTAAACCATGTGGTGTTTTTTTTTTTTCTTCCCACCAGGCTATATATCAGTCAGATCAATGCGATGACAACGACTGGCCTGATGCATATGAAACAGCAGCCACTCAATACATTCAGCGCTTTTTTTCCCGGACTGGCAGCTATGTGGAGATAGAACCAGTATCTGAGGAATTGAAATGTGGCCAACAAAAATCCATCCAAGTGCGCTATATCCTGAACAGAGATCAAGATAAATCTGAGGAGACCACTAAAGTTTATTTCTATTACATTGTAAGTATGGAAAGGCCCAGTTTTTCTTCATTTTCTAGCTCTTAAACTTCATTTGATAATTAAGGAGGCCCCTCCCCCTCGTCGGTCGGAGTCATTCCCAGTGGGTGATGGCTACCACACAGGCAGAACAGAGCCACCCACATGTTAGCCATCGCCCACTAGGAATGGCTCTGACCGGGGAGGGGGCTGTTTACAAGCATGTAGTGGCGTCCTGCTCCACTTACGGTTCCGCACCACCCTCTGAACTGAATGGACATCATCGGATTACTAGCCCTATTTGTAGCATCCACTAATGTACAAAGTACTTAGTAGAATTTCAAGTGCAGTACAAAGAATAAAATAAGCAGGCATCTTCCAAAATAATTAAGAATTAGATAGCCATAACACTGTCGCAGAAGGAGGAATAGCAGATGAAGTAACTTGTTAAAAGTTATGCAACTGTCAAGTGGAATAACCACTGATGGAGACCGTTTTGGGAGGGGGCACCTGGTGTTTGATCTCTGCCAGGTCAATGGAAAGGGCCTCACTTTTCCATTTCTTCTTCTGACTGCTGCCAAATAGAGTAGCAGCTGATGGAAAATTAGAGTAAAAATTAGCACTGAGCTAGTTGTCATTGTCATACCACAGTGCTGCACAACTGCTGTTAGATACTAACAATGCCATCTTATGCATGCCTACTCAGAAGTAAGTCCCATTGAGTTCAGTGAGGCTTACTCCCAGGTAGGTGTGCTTAGGATTGCAGCCTAACAACGAGGCTCTGGAGTGAGAATCAAGGGCATTGGTAGCACTGTTCCCTTTAAGCTGAGCAGCCGTAAAGCTCGAAACCCTGGAAGTTCAGTGATGACGTATGATGTAATCACCGTGCATCCAAAAACACTGCCAAGATTCCACACAGCAACTGAAGGGGTCTGTGCATTGGTGTAGACCTCTAGGCTTAGAGGGAATATTGTTTGGCAGAACTGCGTGAAGACAATGGGGTTGCAATACTGAGAGTGTGCTGTGGCAGGCCATGTCTTAGAAACTTTGGCAGTGCTCTGTGGATTCTTGGGATATTTAAGATCTCCATGCAGGGATGAAGGGAAACCTGGCTGAGAATCTATTCACAACTATTTATACCAGCAGTGCTTTTAAAGACGCATGTAACATGTGTGCACGAAGGGGAAAGCAATCCCATGCAGGGATCCCAAGTCAAAGCTAATGGCACTTCTATGTAATCTGGTGGTGAAAGATGACCAAAAGCAAAAGTTAAGGTGCACAAAAGTTTACTAAAAAGTACTCGGAAACCAAATGTTGTGTTGGAACTGGGACTCTCTGTACTAATAGACTCGCTTCTTAAACTATGGTATACAGGGGGAATCAGAACTGATTCAGTATACAGGGGGATTCAGTATACAGGGGGTATACAGGGGGAATCAGAACTGATTCAGTATACAGGGGGATTCAGTATACAGGGGGAATCAGAACTGATTCAGTATACAGGGGGATTCAGTATACAGGGGGTATACAGGGGGAATCAGAACTGTATACATTCACAGAACTGCTCTGGCCCTTTGGTCCCCAGGCTGGCACCTTGCACCAAAGACACATGTTTAAAATGCATGTCTCCTGAACACCTTGGATCAGACAGAACTAAACAGAAATAAAATACTGCTATGTCTGCCAGTCAATGCTCCCCATACTACAGCATTATATGGAACATTTTGGAATATTTTGTTTTTAGTAAACTCATTTCTTGGTTTCTTGTTTGCACGCAGTTGATGGCCAAAGGCAAAATTGTTGCTGGTGGTAAACTACAAGTCCTCATTAGGGGTAAGTGCTCTGATTTTGCTGGCAGTGTGTGGAGGGAATAAGGCAGGGGTTCCCAAACTGGGAGGCGTGGCTCCCAGGAGAGCTGTGGAAACCAGCCAGGGGAGCCGCATAGTGCCACGGAATCCTCTCAAAAAACAGTGCATTGCCAATTGGCAGGTATCCACATGATGTAATGGGGAGCCACAGCCAAAGGTTGCCAATGGTCAAGGGAACCGCAGGTCAAAAAAGTTTGGGGAAACCCTGGAATAAGGGTTCAAGTTCCTAAGTATAACTATTTTGAAGAAAACTATGCCAAATTAACTTCATTGCAAGGCTGATCAAGTCACAAAGTTACTGCCATGTAGCCCAGCCCATAGAATAATGTCGGAATTAGATTTGTCTAACTCTGTCTGAACTTTGTCTATAGCAGAATTTACCCTGAAATTCTGAGGCTTCTTCTTGCATGAAACATCCAAGAAATGGCAAGAGAAAGATTAAATAGTTTCAGTAAGACTAGTAAAACGTTTCCTGAATGTGAATTCTTATAATATGCGGAGTGCATATGATCAAACTCTTCTGTAGCATGTAAAGCAGGATTTCCCCAACTAGGGAGAAAGCGTGGAATTATGAAGGACAGTCCCACTCACCCACCAACTATTATCTCACACATCAGTTGATTTCATATCAAAGCACCATCGATACATATCTATTATGCCAAGAAATCTCCAGTCTCATTTTCTCTTTGGCAATTATTTTACTCGCTCATTGCTTTTTCTTGATCTCTGCTCTTGACTTCCCCTTTAATTTCTTGTTCTTCTTCTCCACAGTTGGACAATATGGCACTTTCTCAGTCCCACTAAACATTAATGAGAACCTGGCTCCAAGACCTAGCCTGTTGGTTTATGCCCTGTATAATGAGCTGGTGGCTGATAGTACCTTTTTGCAGGTTGAAAAGTGCTTCAGAAACAAGGTGAGTGTTCATGAGTCTCTTCCCCTGCCTAGACGAAAGTATCTGTTCACATATTTATGCTTAGGCCCATTCAGGGTCATCCAAACGTATCTGCTGCCCGATATGGGCCCGGCCTGCTACTGCCATGGTGCATGCAAATGGGTGTGTGCCCCCACCTCCAAAACAAAAACCTGGGCAGAAGAACAGCTTCTTACCTCCTCACCTCACTACTTCCTCACATGGTTCTTTTCCAAAAACAGGAAGTGTGGAACTTCCGGTTTTATTTAAAGGTACAGTGTGAGGAAGGGACAAGATGAAGGCACGCTCCTTCCTTACCCAGTTTAAAGGGACCGCATGAGGAGGGAACGCTTCCCTACCCCCTCACCTCACTCCTTTCTTTAAAAAATCCTGCACTCCCTCTTTTTTTTGAAAAGAACCACTCGAAGAAGGAGCAAGGTGAGGAAGCATATGATCTCCTTCGGTGAGCGAGAAGCGGATCAACGTGGCTCCATCTGCAGTGGACTAGAAGAAGGCAACAGCAGCAGCAGACTCGGGGTGAAGGGTACCCCAAATCTGCTGTTGCCCCCGCCATCCACTGCTTGGTGCAAGCTGTTTGATCCATTTCATGGACGATGCACTCCTAAGGGCAGGAAGCACAAAAATAAAATAGCAATGATTTACTGAAAGAGAGTGAAGAAATGGCAGAGATTAAGAAGAGATAGAGATAAGCTTACGAGGTGATCCTTTGAGCCCAGCAAGAAAGCTGGGAGTATTTAAGATTACTATTACTATTAAAGATTACTATTGAGATTACTATTGCTATTAAAGATGTTCCTTTAATCCAAAATGTAACGCACTTAAGGACTTTGTGGTGGAGATGAAGCCTCTGATCTTGAGTAGCTATGTTATACATTGCCTGCATGATCTCCTCCGGGATCTGAGTTCCCTTGGGTCCAGATTGGGCTAGTAACCAGAGATGGATACATTGTACAGCCAGAGGGGTAGGATGGAATGGGGCGGGGCGGCGGCAGGCAGGGGGCATCAAACCGGTGGTGGTGGGGCATCATACCAGTGGCATGGGCGATCCGGGCAGCGGCGGCAGAGATTGCGGCGGAATGGCTCGGAGGAGCCTGAAAAGGCTCCTGCCGCCTCCACGCCACCTTTGCTTTGGCCCTCTCCTTCCCACCCAACCCCCGAGGGACGTTTGGCTCCCACTGACATCACTCGGGGGCGGGGTGAGTGACATCAGCGTCACGAGGGGGGACGTCTGGCGCGACGTCAGCTACGCTTCTGTGTACAGTATATTTTTCCAGTCCCTGTTTTTCCGCCCTGGGCTTTTCCCAGTGTGTTGCAAGCAATAGAGTTCGGTTGTTAGAAGAAGTGTGGTGTGTGCTGCTGTTTTCACGTATCCAATAAGATGAGCCTCTCTAGTGTTGCAGAAGCAAAGGGCAGGAAGAACAGCCTTGGGAAGGAGGGGCGGAAGAAGCAGGCAGGTGTCTAAGAAAAGAGAAGGTAGGGGCCTAAGCAGCATGTCAAAGCAAGCAGAGAAGGGGAGTTGTAAAAGGGAGCTTTCCATGGTAAGAACTTCCAGAGGCAGAGCTGCGTCAGTCTGTTGCAGCAGCAGCAGCAGCAATAACAAAGGGTAGTGACGTAAACACTAATCAGTTTTTTTCAGCGTAAGCTTTTGTGGGCAGCAGTTTACTTCTGATGAATGATAAATTTGATGGACTCCATGACAGCTCAGGCAGAAATAAATTTGATTAGTCTCTTAGGTGCTCTAAAATTCATTGTTCTTGTACAAGGCCTAGAATAGGAGTTCGCAAAGTCATGGCTCACGATAGACCCACCACCTTTTCCGGAAGTGTCCGAATTACCTTTTAAGGGGGTGGCCAGCTCAAACGTCGGTGGCAGCGCTCCAGGATTGCACCCGCCACTGACCCCAAAACGCTTTTTTCAAAATGTACCTGGTTGTCCTGCCAGCTCCCCGAAGGGTTCAGGGGGCCTGCCGCCTCCCCAAGGCTCTAAACAGTGGTGATCGCATTCCAAAGCCCACTTCCAGTTTTTGCCTGACCCCAAAGCTCTAAACAGCGCTGTTTAGAGCTGGCAGGACAACCAGGTACGTTTTGGAAAAAAAAGCGTTTTGGGGTCAGCAGCGGACACAATCCTGGAGCACCGCTGCCAACATCGCCCTGCCCCCCGCAAGGACTTACAGGGGAGTAAACTCCCCTGTAGCACTTTGAGGAACACTGGTCTAGAAGAATGGCGGTGCGAGGAGGAGGCCAAATGGAGGTGTTTTGGAGAGCTGAGGGCACAAAAAAAACTGGGTGAGAATGAGGGAAAAAGAGTCCGTGTGGAAGTCAAATCTCTTTAGAGCAGTTTAATTGTAATACGGTTTATGCAAACACAGAACCTCTTGAATTTCCGGAAGGCATCCCACGTTCTTTACGGATTGCAACAGTGAAGCAGCAAGTAGTTATGCGCTTTGGCTGATCTATGTAACTTTTCAGCATTGAAAGCCTGTTCAGCCCTAAGTGTCATGGGTGGCTTCCATGAGGCAGGGAGGCGTAATTGTGCCAAAGAACCATAGACGTCATTTCTAAGGATCGAATGTCATGCTGTGAACTATGGTAGATAGTCTTGTGCAGATGTTATTGTGTTTACTTGGTGACAGTTGCCGTTTTCTGGGGTAAGTCGGGGGGGGGGATGTTGTACAGCTGATAAAGAATTGCGTGGGCACCAAAGCATGTCAAAAAAAATGATCCTCCTGGGATGGTCCCCCTCTTTCCCCCACCCCCTGGATAATAGATCTGCTGTTCAATTCTAGGTCAGTCTGCGGTTCTCTGAAAAGCAAGCACTCCCTGGCTCCACTGTCAACCTTGAAGTCAGCGCTGCCGGCAATTCCCTCTGCGCCCTGCGGGCTCTGGATAAGAGTGTCCTGCTTCAGAGTCCTGAAGCCGGTCTGACTCCTGACACTGTAAGGCTTAAATTCTCTCTGCTCTTTGAACTAGATCTTTTGAGAGTGGTGGGTCTCACTCCGGGGGCACTGAAGCTGCTGTCCGTAGGGACGTGCGCTGAAGCGAGCTGTTAGTTGACTCAAAGGGAAGTTCTTTTCCTTCTCACGCAATGCCAGAACAGGGGAGATCCACTAAAATTGACTGTCGGGAGAGTCGGAACAGACAAAAGGAACTATTTCTTTATCCAGCATGTAATTCATCTGTGGAACTCCTTGCCACAGGATGTTGTGAAAGCCCTTGGCCTAGATGCCTTTAAAAGGGGATCTGACAGATTTATGGAGGAAAAGCCTATCACTCTTACACAATTTCATTGAATCCTTCTCCCATCTTGATATCTACCACCACCATGTCCGTCGACTTCATCATCTATGAAGCCATGATGGCTGTATGCAACCTCTGGGTTTTAGAGGTAGCCTATCTCTGAATGCCAGGTGCAAGGGAGTGGCAACGTGATCATGTTGTCTTGAGTGCTCCCTGGGGCAGCATCTGGTGGGGCCACTATGAGATACAGGAAGCTGGACTAGATGGGCCCTTGGCCTGATCCAGCAGGGCTCTTCTTATGTGACTCCTAAGTTAGCATCAGTGAACCCAGATGGGGTTGTCATTTAGGAGAAGGGTGACTACTCAGTACACATGCTAATAAAAGGATCTGAATCCTCCTTGTAACATTTCCTCCATAAATCTTTAACATTCTTAGATTTCCCATAAAGCACAGTGACACTTATCTCTTAGTTTGCTTTTAGTAAATCGCTGCTGCATGGTTTTCTGTCGGAGAGACCTAAAATTATTGTTTTGTTTGTTTTTGTTCTCACCTAAGTGCATTCCCCTTTCTTACCAGGTCTACTACAGGTTTCCTTACCTAGAACTTTATGGTTATTACTTTGATGGGCTGAACCTGGAAGACTACCCTGAACTGCCATGCATTGATCCAAAAAATACCTTTTTTAATGGCATGTTTTACATCCCTGTGAATGTTACCGATGATGGGAGTGTCTATGATATTTTCAAGGTATGTTTATTCAGTGTCGTATTTACCCATATTGTCCCGAGTATAAGACACACCTGATTATAAGACGCACCCTTAAAGTTTGGTGCTATTAATTTTTTTAACTAAATCACTGGCATTAAATTTATGCCAGTGATTTAACAAACAGTGCTATCCTGTGCATGTCTACTCAGAAGCAAGCCCCACTGTTCTCAATGGAGCTTATTCTCAGGAAAGTGTGCACAGGATTGCAGCCTAAACCATTCATTGCCTGCTGAGTCTGGGGGAGGGGCGGCTGCAAACCCGATGCTGGCTAGGCCCAGCATCACCATTTTTACAACAGCCTGATTATAAGACACACCCCTAGTTTAAAAACTTAAATTGGGGGGGGGGGGAAGTGAGTCTTATACTCAGGACAATACGGTATTTGGGGCCTGTTGTTGCTGCCCTTATATCTATTTTGAGGGCAACTCGTTTAGTGCTAGGAGTCATACTGAAAACGTATCTTGATCTGGAAAACTACAGCCAATTTGTTATGTACAGTGTTTCATTTCAATACAAAATGTCCTGTGATCGTGTTAATTATTAAAGAATTAAGGTGGAGGGTGGTGAGGGGGAAAAGATTGAGTGAACTCTGAAGTCATTCACAAAATAAGGAACACTTTAAAAATTGTCCAGCATTTTCTGAAAGTACTGTACATATTTAATGGCGCAATCCTCACTAAGTTTAGAGTGGCAGTGTGTGCGCTCCACCGCTCTAAAGCATTGCAAAAGTGCCGTAAAGCATGCTTGCGACGTCTTGGGAGTAAGGGCCGCTGGCGCATAGGCTGGCAGCCCTCACTCCGCCGCCCTCCAGACCCTGCGGCCGCTGACGGAGGTAAGCCGGTCGGTGCAGGGGATGGCAGGCAGGGGCAGCTAGGGGGGTGGCCATTGGCCAGCCCATGCTGGGAGGGGGCAGGGGTATCAGCGGCACACTCCCCCAATATCATAAGGCCCTTCCCAGCCCGGCCTGACCTTTCTCCACCTCTCTGAATGTACACCAGGTCTGGACCTGGCATACATCCTAGGAGGCCCATAAGTCCTGGGCTCGCTTACACCCAGGGAAGGGGTCAAATGTCCCCTTCTCCTGAAATGCGGCCTAGCTCCCCGGACAGCTCACAATGGGCTTCGGATGCAGCGGCTGGCCCTTTATTATTATTATTATTATTATTATTAGCAATAATAATAACAGTATTTATATACCACTTTTCAACAAAGTTTACAAAGCGGTTTACAGACAAAATCAAATGATTAAATGGCTCCCTGTCCCAAAAGGGCTCAGTCTTAAAAAAAAAAAAAAAGATGCAGAACACCACCAGCAAACAGCCACCAGAAAAGACACTGTGCTGGGGTGAAAGGGGGGGCAGTTACTCTCCCCCTGCTAAATAGAAGAGGAGCACCCATTGAAAAAGTGCCTCTTGCCCAGTTAGCAGGGGTAGGCCGCGTATCTTTACGCTCAATTGCGCTGCCCGTAGGCTTACCAGATCTCCAACCGGGACAGAGTGCTAGACCTTTAGGAGAAGGAATGTGGGCAGGTGTAGCTTGTTCAACCTTAGAGCACAATCCTAGGGATGTCTACTCAGAAGCAAGCCCCATTGTGTTCAGTGGGACTTGCTTCTGAGTAGACATCCCTAGGATTGTGCTCTAGGACTTAACAAGCTACACCTGCCCACATTCCTTCTCCTAAAGGTCTAGCACTCTGTCCCGGTTGGAGATCTGGTAAGCCTAGGCACAACTAGCAGTGAGCATTGCAGAAGGAAGACCTAACTAATTGGAAAGAAGGGGAGTTACTACAATCTGAGGCTGTTGCTGCCCACTTGGCACATCCTTCCCCCCCCCCCCAAAAAAATTATTCATTCTGGCCTAATTATCAACTTGTGATGGAATGACATTTTAGCACAAGAGGAAATTCGACAGAATTCTGATACGATGGCTTCAACAAAAACTTCAGAGACCATCTGCCTTTGACAAAATATCAATGAAGTATCAACAGAAAGGGGAAGTTATTTTCAAGGCATGCGAATACTTCCAAGGAAACTGATGCATTTTCAACAGTCACTGTTCTAAATGATGTATATTTTAACTGTTTATAAGTGAAGTGTTCTGCATTTGTGAAGAAACTAATATCCAGCCCTTGACACTGATCAGTCGTTCGGAGCATGTTGGCACATTGTGGCTATTTATTCTGGAAAGCACTCCCACAAGTGCGTGGTGGTGTTGGTGGTTGTGTTAAGCAAGGCATATATACCTAGGCCCAATGTTTTATTTGTAATGGTCTGTAGAACAAGTGAGATGGCCAGATATGGGTGCTCCTGAAAGGTGATTTGAATATGGTCGGAAACCAGTGTAGGAGAGTTGTCTGTTCTGCCCTATCTTAATTGCACTCCTGAGGTCCTCACCCCAGGCTAGGGCTGGCTATGTGTGTGCTGTGCCCCAGGTGACAGTCGTGGTCTCCTCATGAGGAGGAGCCATGGCAACAGGGCTTTTGCACCATTTTCGGCCATTTGGATGGGCCCGCTTGCCCGAGGTCCTAGAAGGCGTCAAATGAAGCCTTCCGGGAGTGCAGGGGGCGGCCCCTGCACTCCCGGAAGGCTTCATTTGACGCCTTCTAGGACCTCAGGCAAGCGGGCCCATCCAAAGTGATGATGCAAAACATGTCATCGCCTCCCCCCCCCCCCCGGGGCATCCTAGCAACACTACTGCCACACCCAGCAAGGAGCCTGTATCACCCATGTGGGGAAATTCACAAAGTGTGATATTTTGCTGATTGACGAAGAAATCGCTGTTAACATTTTGTCTGTCCATTCTTAGAATTTGGGTCTCAAAGTTTTTACCAACGATACACTACGGAAGCCTGTTGTGTGCCGCGGTGACTTGGAGTGCAAGAGGATTTCCGCAGATGATGGAGGCAGTGGTGGTGCTGGTAGGTATCAAGATGGGAGAAGGATTCAGTGAAATTGTATAAGAGTGATGATGGGGTGTCTTTTTTTTTTTTTTTAGTCTGCCCATTCCAGTTCTGTTTTACATATAAAGTGAAATGGTTAATCAGTGTGATTGTTTCAAACTGTAGCCTTTTTTTCCACTATAGTGTTCATCCTGAAAGGCCTGAATGACCTAATGCTGATCTATTACAAATCTTAAAATAAGTCACCCAAAGCAGCACTGATATCAGTCTAGCAAATATCTTTAACAACTTTAGCAGCCCAACCCTAACTAAATTCCCTTCTGCCGATGCACCCATGCCACCAGAGTATGCACTGCATCCTGCAAGGGGGGGGGGGGAGCAGGCATTAGCACAGGGAACAGGGGTAAAACAGGATGAGGATATCGGTGCAAGTCGCTGTTGCTGATACCTACCCCATTCAGCCCCTCATTCCACCCCCTCTTCCTGAGCACTCTCCTGTTCCCTCCCTGTTCTGCCCATCCCTGCCCCCACCACTGGCTTACCAGCTCCAACAGGGGCAGCAGACTTCGGTGGTGAGGCTGTGGTGCTGCCACCTCTTGTGGTGGTGCTCACTTGTTGGTGGCAAAATGGCCACCAACAGTGCACTGCGTGTGCCATTGGCAGCCATTTTCAACAGTGGAATACTGTTCTGCTGTCATAAAAGCCTCCGTGCACCGTTTTGTGTGCTAGTATTTAGAAGAGTCCTAAAGAGATTTACAGGTTATTTAAGCCTAGGCTTACCAGATCTCCAACCGGGACAGAGTGCTAGACCTTTAGGAGAAGGAATGTGGGCAGGTGTAGCTTGTTAAGTCCTAGAACACAATCTTAGGCATGTCTACTCAGAAGCAAGCCCCATTGAACACAATGGGACACAATGGGGCTTGCTTCTGAGCAGACATGCCTAGGATTGTGCTTAACAAGCTACACCTGCCCACATTCCTTCTCCTAAAGGTCTAGCACTCTGTCCCGGTTGGAGATCTGGTAAGCCTATTTAAGCCACTGTTTCACCTGACAAGCCATGATTTTACTGGTGGGAAAGTCAGGAAAAATAGAACGCACAGGAATAGAAATTGTCTATAAATGGCATATCCATTTGTGGGATTTTTTCTTTTCTTTCTGGCTTGTTTTTTTAGAATACCAAAGCCAGTCATTAATACTGAAACATTATGTAACTCACAGCCCAGTCCTATCGAGGATTGGGCTGTGGGGGAGAGGGCTTTATGACAGAGTCTTCCACTATCATAAAATGGCTGCTCCATCGGTGGCCATTTTGCAAATGCTGCTGCAACAGGCAGCAGCACTCAGACTCTGTCACCAGACCTCACCGCATGCACCGGACCAGATAAAGCAGCAGTGGGGGTGAGGTAGGCTTACCAGATCGCCGACCGGGACGGAGCCTCTTGCCCTTAAGGGGCGGGGCGCGGGAGGGGCCAGATCGCCACGGCGATCTGGTCCCCTCCCGCGCCCCGCCCCTTAAGGGCAAGAGGCTCCGTCCCGGTCGGCGATCTGGCCCCCTCCCGCGCCCCGCCCCTTAAGGGCAAGAGGCTCCGTCCCGGTCGGCGATCTGGTAAGCCTAGGGTGAGGAGAGGGCAAAACTGTGCAGAGGAGTTGAGAGTAATGAGGTGGATCTGGCAGCAATGGCACATGCCGGAACCTATCCCCTCTTTTTCAAGCCCTCCTACCCCTTTCTTCTCGGACTTGCACCAGCTACACAGCTAGTGCAGGTCCAAGGACACCCACTGCAGAGTGGAGAGGAGAGGTGTAGATAGTCACAGGATCTGACTGTGGCTCACTCGGCGGCTGTAACATTGGCTGTGGAGTTGGCTGCTGGCTTTCTGGTTCAGTGACCCCGGAAATGGGCTCGATGGCCATGCAGGAGAGGTGACTAACTCTCTGGGGAGACTTGGCGAGTCCAAGGGCGGCAGCGCTGCTCTCAGACAAGTGGTTAGGGGTGTCTGTGAAGAATTATGGAAATTCTCATCTGTACCGCTATCCATATTGATGCCTTGGACCTGCCAAATGAGGGAAGCTCTGCACTCTCTCATTTGGCAGACCCTGAAAGGTAAATTCTGGACCTGAAAGTATTCCTGAATAAGCATTAAAAGAACCCTTTTGCAAGTATTCCTGAATAAGCATTAAACACTTTCAAGACAATCTCCATTAGAATAGCTATATCCTCTTGTCACTCTTGATTACAACTTTGCTTTGTTCCCCAGGAGGATATGGTATGGCTAGTGATGCTGAATCTGCCAAACGAATGGTTGAGACAGTGAGAGACTATTTTCCTGAAACCTGGATTTGGAAACTGATAACAGTTGGGTGAGTCTTTCTGCTATTCTTCCTAACTTTTTTGTCAGCATCACATTAATGGTTCTTGTCCATAAGGGGGAAAAATACCGTTCTTACTAGGAATGTATTCTCAACTTAATTTAGCTGGAAAACCATTTCTAGAGCTATTGCTTCATTCACTTTGTTTTAATTGGCTAGTTAACATTTTTAGATATTTGCGATTCTTGTTAAAAATATTCTGAAGTGCTTAGATGTTTTTATACGGATATGAATTGGATTTGCTCAGAAGCACAATGCTTAATTTTAATCTCAGAAGCAGGATGCTCTCAAAGGTCTTTGGGGCAGATGGGTTCCAGTGTCAAACCAGAGTTCTTATCCTCCCTGATCTAGTATGTGGCTGACGGTCATAGCAAACTTAAGCTGTAGTGGCAAATACCGCTCTTGTGCAATAAAATACCCTCAGAAAGCTTCTATAGTTGTTCTTCTTCTTCTGTGCCGCAGTGCTAATGGCAATGCCGCTCAACAGTACACCGCACCTGACACCATCACTGAATGGGAAGCCAGCGCATTCTGTGTGGAAGACAAAGTTGGGTTTGGCCTCTCTAGCCCTACCTCCATCAAAGTTTTCCAGCCATTCTTCGTTGATCTAAAGTTGCCGTACTCTGTTGTTCGAGGGGAAGACTTCCTCCTTACAGCGAATGTCTTCAATTACCTGAACGGGTGCATTGAGGTACAGTGTGTTCTGTTTCCAGTTCTCGCTCTCTAAGCCTGGTAGAGAAGGTAGCGACAATACAGAAGGAAAGTGTTGTGAGCCCCTTACAGAAAAACACACACACTAGTCTTGCATGTACCAGGTAGTACTGGTAATGATGCCATGTAGAAAAGAGAAGCCAGGATAAAAAATAGATTTCTTACACCGATCGCAGGTCTCCAGATGCTGGCAGCCATGAACAGGAAAAAATATACTTAAAATCCGAGGTTTGCAAGTCCTTACGTTTCGTTCCATAAGCCTGGAACTTTTTCAAAGGAAACAATCGTGGAGGGATTGAGGATGAAACACACACTAGATTTTTAAATTCATATCTGGTATTCTAGCCTATCCTGTTACTTTTGAGATGTAGAACTGAATAACTCCTAACCCTCTTATGAATTTGTTAGTTCAGTGGTTCTCAAACTTTATAGCATCGGGACCCACTTTTTAAAATGACACTCTATCGGGACCCACCTAGCTTTCTAAAAAAAGGTGATCTAGAAAGAATATTTTTATTTTTATTTAAGTAATATTTTGTTTGTTTATTTGCAAAAAAACCCTCAAACATTTATCTCCCTATATATACAGAAGCTTGCAAACTGCAGTAGCTCGGCTCCTTGCAAACTACAGGAGCTCAGCTGTTTGCAGGGCAATTAGCAGCTATCTGATTTCTAAATAGCCTCTGGGCTTGAGGCAATTAGGGACCCACCAGAAATCAGGTCATGACCCACCAAATGGGTCCCGAGCCACAGTTTGAGAGAAACTGTGTTATTGTCCCGTGGGGCAAAAGGAGGTTCAGGGCAAGGGGCACAGACCCACTCTTAAAGCAGTCTAGCAGGTAGGGCGCAGCTAAGCCCTTATATCCACCCCTGGCCTAGCTTCTTATCCCAGGTTCTGTTTCTTCTGGGTGATGTTTTAAGGGACAGTCCTTATGCATGGAAATGTGCGTGCCATCACCTTGTCGTCACTTCTTGCTGATGAGCAACAAACACGAAGTGACTAGGCCCGGAGCAGGCCAAAGACCGCCAAGCAGAGGCTCAGGCGTTTTGGTGTCATCCTCCCTGAGAATGTCACCCGGTGCAGTCTGCACTGGCTGCACCCCCCTTGTGACACCACTGGATAGTAGCTTCCTGGAGGGTTCTGCCCCAGGAAGTGCTACCCTAGGTGGGCTCCATCTTGTGGAGGCATTCTGTATAGCTATGTTCTGAGTGAGTAACTGGCCCAAGATCCATCAGCAAGATTCATTACTGAGCAGTGGCGTCACTAGGGCGCGCGCCACCCCATAGTGGGGCACGCGTGTCATCCAAGTGACGCCTCCACCCTATACCCCCCTCTTATAAATCTTCGGCGCGGCCTATGACCGCGCCGCGATTTTGAGGGGGTGCCCGACGAGGCGCTGCTCCAGTCGCCCGACGGGCCGCCGCTCTGGGCCGCCGCTCTGGGCCGCTGGCCCGAGCGCCCCCTTAATTGTTGCAGCCGGCTCGGGGACATCTTCCCCGGCCGGCTGTCCGGGGCCTTCTAAGGAAGGCCCGCTGTGTGAACGTTATTTATAACGTTTTTTAGCGCATGCGCAGATCGTTCCTGAGGGAAAAGGGCAGCCCTTTTCCCTCAGGGACGGTCTGCGCATATGCAAAAAACGTTATAAATAATGTTCACACAGCGGGCCTTCCTTAGAAGGCCCTGGCGTGTCGGCCGGGGAAGACGTCTCCTGAGCCGGCTCCCGGCCTCGGAAGAGGTCGGGAGCCGGCTCCGGGGACGTCTTCGGGGGCGACACGCGCAGGAGAGGCCCTTGTGTGTGTCACCCCATAGCGACCCGCTACCGTCACTTGACGGTAGCAACGCCATTGTGACTGAGTACAGAATTGAACCTAGGCTTTCCTAGTCCGACACACTAACCACCATACTGCACTGGCTATAATTACGATAAGCATCTAATTGAAACTTATACCACCCACCTATCCATCCAGAAAATTACAGGTTTCAAAAGCTATTACCCACTTTTGAACCAGAGGAAAGAATTGGCAGAATCTTATTCTGTACGTTGTGTGAATATTCTGAAATTAATCTGGGTATCCATGTCAAAAATTATTTTGAATTATCTATACCTGTGACAAAAAGAATTTATGCTATATCCCTTTATGCTACATCCCTTAAATAAAAGACTGACTGCAGTATGGCAGGGGATACTCAAATGGATGGCAGAGAATGGCCATAGGAAAATGCCATAGGAATGCATTCCAGATTGGTTGGTTAGTGGTTTGAGAGACTTCAAATGCTCAAACAAAATAATATTGCCTTTCTGAATTGATGGAGAAATTCACTGGATTGGGTTGTGATTCTGTAGCTAGACTTAACATGCTTCACAATAAAGCCAATTTAATATGCCTGCCTCCAAGTGGGAAGGGAATGCACTGAGACAACTCTCTTCCTATTAAGCTACCCCATCCCCCTCTTTTCATATCAGTGGCATTGCTGGAAGGGGTGTGGCACTGTAAGAGGTGCAAGGTGCTATACCGCACCTTGAAAACTGATGTAACGTGGCCCCTCCCACTCGCTGCCAGAATAGCTCCAGAGACGAGTGGGAGGGGCTGTGTTACACCAGTTTGCAAGGTGCAGTGCAGCACCTTGCACCACTTACAGTGCTACACCCCTTCCAGCAACACCACTGTTTCATATTCATTTGTGTAAAAAATCAAAGATTTTCTGATAGGCCACAGGAAGACATTGAGATGTTTTCAGTCCTGCTAAATGGTCTGTAAACCAACAAACCATCCTGCTCTGATGCATACCAAGGGATTCAGAAATTCAGTCCATTCCAATGGCCACTCTTTGCCATTCGTTTTAGTAGTCCGATGACTGCCACAAATGGGGATGGATAAAGGGGGACAAGACTTACCCATCTAAACAGGCTTACCGTATCGCCGGCCGGGACGTTCCGTTTTGCCCTTAAGGGAGGCGGGGGAGGGGCGATAGAAGCGTCGCTCCGGCTTCTATCACCCCTCCCCCCGCCTCCCTTAAGGGCAAAACCGAACGTCCCGGCCGGCGATATGGTAAGCCTGCATCTAAAGAATGTCCCTTCTCCAGCCTTATGCTCTCCAGCAGCTTTAGTGAGTGCTAATCAGTAGAATGAATCTTCTGTAGGTAAACATTTTCCCACTGTCCTTTCTCCTCTTTTTCCTTAACCTCGGTAATGAAAGCATGTTATTAATTTCTTTAGTTGGCAAATGTCCTAAGACTGGTGAATGAGAACAAGTTGTGAATAAATGAAGAATTTGGCTTAATCTCTAGCGTTGTTGGTTAAAGAATCTCAAGTACCAAAGATGGGAGATGAAAACCAGCTGTCAGGCAATTTGGTGATAAACTAGAAGGTTGTTCTGGTTTGACATACAATAACTCCTCATTTATATGTTCATGTTCTTCCTCTCTTAGGTCCGTGCTACTCTGCAAGACTCGCCAGATTTCAAAACAGGAAACTCATCACAAGATAACAACTACGCAAGGATATGCGCAAATGAAAGAAAAACGTACACTTGGACGATTACCCCTCGCAAGCTGGGTAATCCTCTCTATTCTTTTCTTGCAGCACTTTGCATTTTTAGGCCCTGATCAACCGTTCAAAAAACCACATGGAAATGGACATTTCCCACAGAATAAGTGCATGTTTGGATCCAAAACCCACATGGGAAAGTGCATGGTAGCCCAGACAGAGAGACTGAGGAGGAGGCAACGGCATCTTTCCTGCCTCCCTTTTTTCATCCACTCTTAGCCCCCTCCCTCTCCCTCTCTTTTCATCTGCTCCTCTACATTCCAACCAAGGGAGGATGGCTCTCATCCATGAGATGATCCTAGCATGATCATCCAGTGCATGCCCACTAAGAACTAAATCTCATTATGTTCAATTATGCCTCAGTCATGATTCAGATCAGACCTCTCGGAACTGCCATTTTCTCCAGGAGGGAACCTTCCTGGATCAGGACCTCATTGTGACTTTTTTTAGAGGAAGAAAATAAAAACTATATACAGGTGCAAAACACACATTCAATGTCTCATCTATTTTGGTCCTGATTCTCCAGTAATGTTACCTTTTTGTAATCTGCTAGGCCACTGGTTCTCAAACATTTTAGCACCTGGACCCACTTTTTAAAATGAGCTTTACATGACTAGCTTTACAAGACTTAAAAAAAAGGTGATCTAGAAAGAAATAATATATTTTATTTATTTACAAGCAACATTTTATTTATTTATTTGTAAAAAAACAACCTCAGTCTGCTGCAGGAGTTCAGCTGTTTGCAGGGTAATTAGCAGCTATCTTGCATTCTGCAGTGGTATTTGTGGACATATGTTAGGGGTGTCTGATTTTATTTTATTTTTAATTCAGTGCACACCTGCAGTTTTCTGCTAAGTGAGCTGGTCATTCAGTTTCTGCGATAATTTAGAGTTTCAGGGTAAACTTTCTTTCTGTGGTCATTTTTCAGGATCTATGAACATCACTGTTACTGCTGAGGCCAAAGCCAATGAGCTGACTCTGGGAAGAAGGGACACAATAATCAAGCCACTTCTGGTTGAGGTAAGTATGAATGTCTGCAAGAGGAGAAGGAATGCTTTCCTCAACAGATGTTGTTTTATTTATTTTTCACATTTTTATACTGCCCTTCCTCCAAGTTGCTCAGGATGGTATACATGGTTCCTCCCCTCCTTTTGTCCTCACAACAACCCTGTGAGGTCGGTGAGACTGAGGGATAGCGACTGGCCCAAAGTCACCCAGGAAACTTCATGGCTGAGTGGGGATTTGAACCTGGATCTTCCAGGTCTAACTCCCGAACCATTACACCATCCTGGCTCTCAGGATATCCGTTATTATAAATATCCCTTATTTTCTCCCTAAAGCATCATGCCAAATAGCACACTTTTAAACTCTGTCATTTAAAAAATATCTGTGAGCAAATAAAGTCAAAGAGATTGTTTTCCTCTGTTGAGAGGTCTGTCTTATGAGCCTATTGCATTGTAAGGGAGGCCCATAAGCATATATCAGGGGTTCTCAACTGGTGGTCCGCGTATCACTAGTGGTGCGCAGACTGCCATTTGATGGTACGCGGAGCCCTAGCAGCCAAGATGGCGGCCACCAGGGCACCCGCCCTGCACCGGAGCCCGGGAACTGACTGCTTGAGGTTGTCGGACCCGGGAACCAGCTGCTTGAGGTCTGTAGAGCCTGCAGACCTCGAGTCGCAGGTTCCCAGGGCTTCAAAATGGCCCTCCCACCCATCATCTCCTGCCTTATCTTTGTGAGGCCTGCGGGAAGACAGAAGTAAGTGCTGATGACATCATCAGCACTTCTGGTGGTACATAGCGAGCCGGCCGCCATGTAGGTGATAACACTGTGCTGCCAATGTTGAGAAACCCTGGCATAGATGCATCTATAAAGAGGAACAGTTTATTGCGCTTATGCATGCGAGGCCAGAGGAAGCTGGGTGTGTACACACAATAGTGTGCATGAGTTTGGCATGACTAAGTGGAAAGGAAGCCTAGAAGATTCCAGCAATGAGTGGGAAGAAGCTAGCTAGCCGGCCGAGTGAGGAAAAGGTAGCAAATCATCCCAGAGATGCAGATTGTGGATTAATTGGGGGCTGAAGACAGGACAGTCTTGAAACAAAACAGAGCAACACTTTTGAGTGTATAGAGTGACGATTGTTTATGTAAGAGACCTGTACTATTGCAGTTTGCATACAACTGTCTCCCATAGTTGCTACTGAGAGTATTAGGCCACCATTCTGTGCACACCTACCTGGGAGCAAGTCCCATTGAAATCAGTGGAGCTTAACTCTGTATAGGTATGCCTAGGGTCACGCCATTATTTTAATGCTTCAGTGTATATCCAGATATTGTTTTGACCATCTTTCATTTGTCTCTATTGTCGTCCAGCCTGAAGGTGTCAAGAAGGAGGTGAGCCAGAGCGTCCTAATCTCTACAAATGGTAAGGGGCCAATTGCTGAACTTTATATAAGGAATATATGATAATATATATGATGCTTTTAAGAACTGACTGATAAGGTCATTAAACCCCTATTTAATTTTAAATTTAGTAAATATGAAGCGTGAATCTCTAAGACAAAGAATACAGTAAAACCTTGGATTGCGAGCATAATTCGTTCCGGAAACGTGCTTGTAATCCAAAGCACTCATATATCAAAGCGAATTTCCCCATAAGAAATAATGGAAACTCAGATGATTCGTTCCACAACCATTTAATCATATAAAAATGATTACAGTAATACAAAATACAGTACAAAGTCAAAATAAAACAAATTAACCTGCACTTTGAAAAGAATCGTGGCTGGTGTAAGGGAGACAAGAGAGAGGAGAGAAGGAGTGTAGGACGTCTATCACGAACATTATTGTGTAGATGTAGGACGTTATTGTGTAGGAAGTCTAGGACGTCTATCACGAACATTATTGTGTAGATGTAGGACGTTATCGTGTAGGAAGTCTATCACTAACAGGATCACTGCTATCTGTTGGCTCACTGGACTGAGACTGGGAGACGATTACCCACAATCCCGCAGCGAGAGAGACTACTCGCAGAGGCTTAACGGCCTCACCTTTCCTCACAGGGCTGCCTCCACGCGCCTTTCCTTCTATGCACGATCGTGAGGGCGGCGTGAGAAGGCAGCCGTTCAGTGGTGGAGCCTGAGCGTAGCGCCCCACGCCCGGAGCAGCTGCTCCTCGGGCTCCAAAACCTACTTGTAATGCAAGACATCGCTTGTTAATCAAGTTAAAATGTATTAATTTTTTTTGCTCGTTATGCAAAACACTCTCAAACCAAGTTACTCTCAATCCAAGGTTTTACTGTATATGTTTTTTCTGCATTTCTCAAGACTTGTTAGTATCTCTTGATTTGGTTTTATTTTGGCAGGTGTCTTGTATGAAATCTGATAAGCAGTCAAATACTAATGCCATTGCCTCTTTCAGTTACTGTGGAATAATTGAGATTCTGATCCGCAACAATTCTGAAACCAAAATTGTGTTGCATGTCCTCTAACAAATACTAAAGTCAAATATAAATAGATATCAAACATCCAGTGAATGGCCAACCAGGTTTTTGGGGGGAAAACTAATTTTAGCCTTATTGCTGTTTCCTCATACGAAAGCAATATGATGGCTTGCTCTTGTATTGTGCAAACCTGTTGAAAGGGGAGCCGTGTTCATTACTTATTTCTGTCAATACATAGGCACAACAGTCACTGAATCGATTGCCTTAACCCTGCCTGCAAACCTGGTGCAAGGATCCGCAAATGCCTACCTTTATGTCCTTGGTAAGTTATCAAAATATCGGCCTTTTGATGTTCTGCTGTTTTGTACAGAAACTCAAAGCGTCCTGGTTGCCTCTTAGAAACTGAACTGGAACTGTTAGAATATATCTATATTCTAAATAAATAATAAATCATTTGAGGCCCTACTGTGAAAGGATCATGTCACAGATTACATTTTTAGGTGTGAACTTAAAAATACTGTGTGAATAAAAGCAATGTATGTCTGCGCATTTTATTACACATGCGCTCTTCAGGGAGATGGGATTAGCCGCATCTCCCTATAAAGTTTTTGCTTAATGAGAATTTGAGGTCTCATGTGTGAAAAGGCAGGACTATTTTGGTTTAGCAATTTTGTTTCTTTAGTCTAACACAGTGGTTCCCAAACTGTGTGTCCCAACGCCTGAGGGTACTGTGACACACAGGGGCATTGCGGGATGCCTCTGGCAACCTTTTCTTTCCAGCTTTCCCAGGCGCCACCATCTTGGTTCTCATGAAATATTGCAAGGATTGGGTGCCGCCATCTTGGATCGCACAAGATGACGGTGCCTGGGAGAGCCAGGAAGGCTGCTGGGGGGGCATCCCAATGGGTGCTGTGGAAAAAGGGTGCTGCAACCCCAGTAAGTTTGGGAGCCACTGGTCTAACACCTCAACTGCACTGGTATTTATTACCCAATTGTGCATTTATGACTTTGAGGCATATATCATGTGCATCGTAGCTATACAGTTCTGGAAATTTTGGCGAATTGTAAATCGTTCTGTGATCTAAATGGCCACAACTGTCCATATCTGTGAACTGTTGCATATACATGACGACTTTGCAGTTTGAGCAAAGAGAATGCAGCCCAGTTTGATGACCTCCACTAGTGAATGTTCTGAACTGCATTCTGAACTGCATGAATTCCCATTCTCCCCTGCCTCACAGGTGACATTCTAGGCACAGCCATGAGGAACACAGAGAGTTTTCTCCGGATCCCTGATGGTTGTGGGGAGCAGACTATTGCCATGTTCGGGTCCAATCTCGCCGTCTTGGACTATCTGAATAAGACAGGCCAGCTGACAGAAGAGAAAAAATCTAGGATCATTGGACACTTAACCAGTGGTGAGTGACTTCATGGCACTGTGGAACTGATGTGACTGTCGACTGCTGAGTCCCTCACTCTCAGTTTGAATGGCAGGGGCTGGAACATAAGCACCAGTGACTTTTTCAGCCCCATAGGGGTGGATTATCGGCACAAAGCACAGTTGTCTTGACAAGAGGAAAGAACGACTTGTATTCATAATTTTGCATACAATGGTAACACTATAGTCAAACTTTTTCAATGCTTTTTTTTTTTTACAAAATTAGATTAAAAGATACATGAACAAATTTAAAAATATAATTCTTAAACTGTAAAAGGCAAATTTTAACCATTCCTTTCATCGAAGAAAAAAGTCATGCACTGAGAGAAATCCATAAGTTTTTTTTTTTAATGTGAAACTCTGAGTTGGGGACCTGGCTATAAAATAATTGGGCTTTGTCTAGTCACATTTTTTTCTGCACAGAGTGTTGAAAAGATATGGAATCAGCAGAATGATACCTTTTCATTACTGAGGGGGTGCAAATTTGGTGTAGAATTCTTATTCAGGTGAACAGGTCGCTTGATCTCATCTATATAATGTTGAAAGCCTTGTCAATATAGTCCTTTTCAGATTTTGTAAAAACTAAAACCTGCAAAGTATAACTACGTTTCACTCATAAACTGTGCTGAGCATTGATGACTGAACACATATGCAAGAGCTGCCAGTTCATGATCTAGGACTTCTGATTTGCATTAACCAGGGATTGAATTAATTTAATTAATCTTTATTACGGTCACAGACCAGGGATAGGGATGGTGGGTATGATGATGATAAAAATATTTAGCATTTATAAAGCCCTTTTGAAAGTTAAAGGCATGCCACATACATTATTTCAGTTATTCGTACAACAACTCTATAAGGTAGGCCAGTATTATTTCCCCTAAATTGCAGATGAGGAACTGAACCTGAGAGATTGCTTTGTCTAGGGAGTTCACAGCAGAGGCAGGATTTGAACTCTTAGTTTAGCCATTATGATATGCTGCACCTCTGCAGAATTCGGCAATCTTAGTGTAATGTTTTGGTTCCTTCCAAAATTTCTTGACTACGGTATATTACTCAAGCAGGAATCTCCAGATTTGCTTCAAAATGTAATTTTAAGCAAAATGCAACTCAACTGTTTTGGGCTGACAGCATCTTAAATTAAAAAATGTGAAACAAAAAATGTTTTAAAACAAAAAAGCTCGGATATCTGCAAGCTGAAATTTCCAGACCATTGGTGGGTAAAAAAGCACCAGCAAATTGGCTTTGGTTTCTTTTCTTCCACTTCAGGATACCAGAAGCAGCTGTCATACAGACTCCGTGATGGATCCTTCAGCACTTTTGGCAGCAGAGATTCAAAAGGAAACCTTTGGTGAGAACTGTGAATGGATCTGCTTTAAGATTGCAAATTGAGAAAACAACCTGCCTTGCTATGACAACAGTGCAGTGGTCCCTTTAAACATGGCGTGTTGGGCTTCTAGTAAGAAATATCTCAGGAGGGCATTGAGTTTAGAGCCCATTTAGAGCCCAATCCTACCCATCCCCCCACCAATGCAGCAGTGCCAAAAAGGCTACTGCTGCATCCTTGGGGGGGGGGCAGTTGTGGAGGTCTCGTCTGGGTAAGGGAACATTTATTCCCTTACCCAGGGGTAAGCCTCTGTGGCATGGGGGGGGGGGTCTACTCAGACCTGCGTCAGTGAATTCACTGGCGCTGATCTGCGTTGACTCGGGATGGTAGATTGGGCCTGGGAGGGAAGGGGGTTAGGATTTGGAGCAGACCTGCACAACATACGGCCCACGGGCTGCTTGCGACCCCCAAAGGTTTTCTCGCGGCAAAGGTTTTCATACGGCCCTCAGTGCTCTCTTCATCCCGGCGCGTGCCTGCGTGAGCACAGCAACACGCTGGAAGTTTCAGAATTGTCTGAGGAGTCTCCTCAGACGATTCTGAAGCTTCCAGCCTCATTACAGAAGCGACAGAGTTATGGGAAGTGCTTGGCTAGAGCGGCAACATCGCTTCTTTGTCGGGCCGCTCTAGCCAAGCACTTCCCATAACTCTGTCGCTTCTGTAACGCGGCTGGAAGCTTCGGAATCGTCCGAGGAGGCTCCTGCGAGGTCGACTGCGAGGAAAATAGTGGCAAATGAGCAGCTCTGCATGGTGCACTGCAGCGGTAGCTGATTTAGTGGAAGCTGCACTGTTTTTTCAGCTGACCCAAAGTGAGCGGCAGGATGGGGAAAGGGTTGCACGGGGCAGGACGGGGATAGTCTCCTCGGAGGTTTCCAAAGCTTCCAGCTGCTTTGTGGGGTCGCGCAGGCATGTGCAATGATACTGGGATGAAGAGAGCGCTAGTGAGATCAGAAGTAGTGCACTGGTCGCTCCCTCGCTCCTTTGTATCCAGGTGGCAATTTTCCTGAATGCCCTAATGTCCTCTGTGCAGTAACAGAAGCCTCTAGGAGCGAGCTGCCTGGGGGAAGCAGGAGTGCCAAGCGGGTGCAGATATACCTCCCTTGGCTACAACATCAGCACACCATCAGCAAAGCATATGTGGCAGAAAGTTAAGCCTTCAGCAAGTTGTCCAGGAAGGATAAACATTTTATTTATACTTTGCTTTTCTGGAGATTTTCTGGCTCACGGACACAACCCGTGATGTCACTTCCAGTCGAGCTGGCTGGACACGCCCCCTGTGACGTCACGTTTCCTTGACACACACCCTTGACGTCACTTCCACCCGCCCTTTGAGGCCCAACAAAGTTTTTCTATTTTAATTTTGGCCCCTACCTACTGCCAAGTTGTGCACCCCTGATTTGGAGGCTGCCACTGCCGCCAAACCAGCCCCCTTCCTAGACCCAATCCACCCATCCCCTGTCACCTCCCTGTTCCACTCTCTCTCACCGCATCCCTTTTCCGCCAACTTACCTGCCTCAGCAGGTCCTCCTGGATCCACCACCATGCCTGAGAAGGTCCTGGCATGCTGCTGAAATGCTGTTTATGACTGCCGTAAGGGGTCAGCACTGGCAGGACACTCGTTCTGCCAGCGGGGTAGACCAATAGGATTGGGCTGTTGGCCTCATAAGAACCTGGTTCTTGGTTCTTCTTATGGTCCTATCCTCTATGTACCTTTTCGCATTGGCGATAGCCAAGGGTTCTCCTCCTGTCTTAATTCCATCAGTAACTTGTGGCTTTGAAGTGACATGGGCCTTGCACTTCACAGTATCATCCCATATGCAAACTCTCCAAGGGTGCACAGGAGCACCCTGTCACTTCAGGTTGACCAGCTCATTGGGGTCAAGCATACCTGGGAAAGTCCTGCTTCAGGTTCCTACACACTGGCTGAGGTAGAGATCTCAAGATGCAACCTTCTTTGCAGTCACTCCCAGGCTGGTGTTTCTCTGCTGCTGTTTGTGTGTTTCCTGATTTTGTCATGAGCTTGTGTATTCCATTTTAATCGATGGTGTTTGCTGATTTCTTCTTGTAAACTATTATGATCTTTGAAGTTGAAATGGTGGTCTATAAAGCTTCTCATCAGTATCCTCATGCCAATATCCTTTCCCAATATCCTCATCCCAGGTACCTCTGTTTCCTTTCCTTTCAGGCTCACAGTTCTTGTCTACAGAACATTTGCACAGGCCAAGGACTACATATTCATAGATGACAACGTCCTGAACCAAGCACTTGAATGGATTGCAAGTAAACAGGAGTCAGATGGCAGCTTCCCAACAGAGGGGCAAATCTTCAATAATGTCTTGGAGGTAATGATAGTGAATCTCTGCCTTCCTTATTCAGGCTTCCGGACATGCCGTTGCCTCAACACTCAATTCCTGCAAGACCCTGTCTTGTCTTTATCCCTAATTATGGGATTTGATTACTCCTTCCCAAGAGTTACTTTATACAACCTAGCTCATGTAGAAATGGAAATTGTGTTTTTTATATCCGGTCCTCATTCCCTGCTACTTTGGATGTGCTAATAGCAATGCTGCAGTGCTTCATCTATGGACCAGTCCTAGTTACACCACAATGTAGACCAAACACCACCACCCATGCTTCCCCCCCCCCCAAAAAAAGATCTTTGATTGCACTGCTCACACATTTTTCCCATCCAAGTAATCTGTGAAGCTTTTCACATGGTACTGAACTGCCTCTTGGTTTTTTTTTTTTTCAAGTGCAGTCTTTAAAAGTAGTTTGTACACCGTGCTAAAGTAATTGAAAGAAATACTCTCAACTTCATGTCCATAAATATTGCTCTCTCCCTGGCAAGTAAGAGGATCTGGAGACAGTCAATATTTGAAGGCCACGCAAGGCATAGTTTCCCATTTAATGGGCAGTCATTTCTGAATTTTGCCTAAAATGAAATGCAAATGGATTTGGGGTTCCTGCTTGGGCAAAAGTATTGAATTTTGAGGAAAGCAAAGAAAAAACAGGGGGGAGATTAAGACCAAACTTTCTTGAAGTGTGCATTGAACTGACATTTCTTTGCAAACAGGATGGAGCAAATGTTAAAGTTGTACTCACAAGCTTTGTCACCACATCTCTACTGCAAGCTGAACTTTCTGTGGCGGTATGAATTTTCTATTACTCTCATTTTCATGGGCATTTCCTCAAGCAATTTTGCTCAGGTTGCAGTCCTGTGCACACCTACATATACATGGGCAGTCCGATCCTGTCGGAACGGGGGAGTTGGGGAAGAAGGAGGAAAGCGGAGGGTTAGGAAAAGGGTAGGTTAGGTGGCACTTGCGTGTGGCCGAATCCTGTACCTCTCCCTTGCATGGCTATTGCAATGCACTCTATGTGGAGCTACCCTTGAACAGCATCTGGTAGCTATAGCAGGCTCAGAATGCTGTGACGCGGATCCAGATGCTGTTCAAGGGTAGCTCCACATAGACTACAGTGCAGTAATTCCGTTTGGTTGACACTGAGGCAAGTGTTGCACTGAACAGAGAGGGGTACAGTTGGCACCCAGCTGACGCTTTGCCAAAGCACCCCTGGCCATGGCTGCCACCTGCTTACCCAGGAGCAGGGCCAGGAGCACTCTCCAACTGCAAACTTCACCTCTCAGGGAGAGCACCACCCCACCAGACACCAAGTCCGCTTTCCTCCCTCTGTCGTCTGGGTTCAGTCTCAATTCATGTGTGATGTCTCTTCTACTCTAGTTTCCTGTGGTGAAAAGTGGTCTGGCTTACTTGGACGCTGCTTCTGAGAATGGTGTTGGCAGCACCTATGAAAAGGCTCTCCTGGCCTACATGTATGGCCTTGCTGGCCAAGGGGAGAAACAGAAAAAGATCTTGGAGGACTTGAAAAGATCTGCTATTAGAACCGGTAAATGGCTTGTCTTATGAATCGGCACCTACAACTCCAACCACTTAACCAGATGCCTCCATTACACCTTGACTTACCTGAAGATGCGTCCCTTCTGTTTCCCTCTGTCTTGTGCCCCGGGACCTAAGCAATAGCTGAAATCAGGATCTGCTACTATGCTCATGATTTTATTGCACTCTCTGCTTCTCAATTTATCTCAAGATTTCCAGGAAACAGAATTTCAATCTCTTGTTCTAGTCCCTTTATGCTACGCAGCGTAGGGAGGGATGTGCGGTGTGGGGGATGCAGATGAGGTAGAACTGCCCTGTCGTAGTCCATGGGGGGGAAAAACTGCAGCCTAATCTTGTGATTGCGAGTGCGCTACCCACTTACTCGGGTAGCACATGCGTGCAAGCACAGAGTTAGGCTGTGGCTTTTTTCTGTGGATGACAATGGGGTGGTTCTGCCTCACCTGCCACCCCCGCACCACACACACACACACACACCAGTGTAGTGGTGTCCCCTCAGCCAGTTTAAGCTGCTAGGCCTACATCATGGGTGACTAACCTCCATTGTGGATATCACGATCATAACATTTGGTGGCAAACCTGGATAAGAGTAGTCGGCTTCCTGGAACATAGCTGCAGTATGGAGTCTAGCCTGTATCCTTGCCTGCTTCTTCAGACCTGCATTGCTATCTGTTCTCCACCTCAGGATAGAGGAGTAGAAAAACTACTTCAAGGCATTGGCAGGGGAAACGTGCATGTCCTGAGGTGCACTCTGGAGTGGCATAGTCTCCTACCGTACTTTGGGCTTGATTTGTAGCAACCTTCCCAGAAAATGTTGACTCCTGCTGATGTTGATAAAAGACGGGAAGCTTGCAGATGCTCCCTGAGGCATCTGGTGGGCCACTGTGAGATACAGGAAGCTGGACTAGATGAGCCTTTGGCCTGATCCAGCAGGGCTCTTCTGATGTAGAGAGATACGGAGACACGTGCAATAATGACTTCTTTTATCTTCATTTCTCAGGAAATTTGGTGCACTGGGAAAGGGAAAAGAAGCCTGGAGCAGAAACATTGCCCTCCTTCTATTCTCGTGCCCCATCTGCTGAGATCGAGATGACCGCCTACGTAGCATTGGCCTTCTTAGGCCAAAAGAGCCTATCGCAGACGGACCGGACGTTTGTCTACCAGATCATAAGCTGGCTTGTCAAGCAGCAGAATTCTTTCGGGGGCTTCTCTTCCACTCAGGTGACTTCTTCTGGCAAAAAGTGACACTGTAGTTTGACATTTCCATGGCATCATATGAAGCAAAAGACTACCGTACCAGTGAATACTGTTCAGGGAAGGTTCCTTATTGCCCATTGTTTGGAAGAAGAAAACCAAGAATGACATTTTTATGCCATCCATGTGTATGGGACTTTCCAAAGTAGCATAGGCAAAATAGACAAGTCCTCTATGTCCGGAGGAGTCTATGTAATGAAGTAGACAACATAGTGAAGGTTGCAAGGGCAGGAACAATAGGTAACAAACAATGCAGAGGTAAGACAGAAGGGAGAGGCAAAATAAACATGAGATGGGTGGGAGCAAATGCAGTTACACCATGCTACGCATGGTTTAGCCCATGCTAAGGGGTACTTTTTAAAACAGTGCTCTCATATTTAGCAAAGGGACAATAACTGTCCTTATTCCTTATTGCCCCAGTGGGTCTGTTAGGGTTCTGGTGATTGCTAGTGCCGCTGGGATCCACCCCCTCCCTTCCCCATTCTGCCTCCCGCCTGCCACGTCCCTGCCCAGACACTCCCCCATTCCTCCCCCTCTCCTCTCCATACTTCCCACCGTCTGCCCCTGCCACGAACTTACTGACGCTGGGCAACTCCTTCATTGGTGTGTGTACGCAGCTGCCAGTCATGTATGTTGGCAGCCTCATTCCGCACACCGTCGCAGCAGCACTTCTGCCATCACAGTTGTACTTCCACCAGCAGAACGCGGCACTTGCGGAATACTTAGTCCTCAGGGCAATTTAGGGCCAAATCCTTACTGTTGCTTCCTGCTCCTTTGGGTTCTTTTGCTTATTTACGTTGCGTCTTAAGCGCATTCTGAGAAATCATCATCCTGGGAGCCAGTGGAGAATATTGGATTTGAACTGGGGAGACCTGGGTTCAAAGCCCTGCTCAACCATGACATGTGCTGAGTGGTCTTGGGCAAGCCAGTTTCTGTAAGCCTCACCTGCATTGTCAGAATGAAACCAAATAGCCCCCGATGTACATCACTCTGAGCAATTTGGAAGAAGGGTGGGACACAAATGTGATAAATGAGAGAATTCATATTCAGTGATGTAGACTTGAGTCTATTGACTCAGACTCAAGTCGGACTCAGTTATGTCAATGACTTGACTCGGACTTGACTCGGCAATTGTAAAAAGACTTTACTCGAGACTTGGAGCCTTTTACGACAAGTCAGATTTTATTCAGGTTTAAACCCGTTTCCCGCATTAAATAGATAGGGACTCGCAGCTCGCAACCGAAAACTCAGGATGTGGAGGAAAAGCCTTGGGACTTGACTCGAGACTTGGAGTCAGAGACTTAATCCACATCCCTGCTCATATTGCTCTCTAACGCACAGTTTGCACTATGCTTTCCAGGACACCCTTGTAGCTCTCCAAGCTGTATCAGAGTACGGCGTCATCACCTTCGTAAGAAATGCCCAAAATACAGTCAAGGTCAGCTCTGGGGGATCATTCAATAAGCTTTTCCAGGTGAATCGAGCAAACAGTGTTCTGCTGCAGCAGGCTGCGTTGCCCAACATCCCAGGAAACTACAGCGTGGAAGTGAATGGCTTTGGAAATGTCTACGTACAGGTAAATGACAGCCCTGGCCCATTCTTTCCTTCAACACACTCCTTGGTTGCTTAGAGCTGCAGCGTTGTAGATGGTGGTGCAATAGTTGCCTCTGCTATATAATCGTTTTGGGTTTGTTTCTTTCTCTCTTTCAGGTAGCACTGCAGTACAACATCATTCTGCCTACCCTGGCCTCTGGGTTTGATCTGGCCTTGCAGACGAGCAATGCTGCTTGTACGGGCAACCACCTGCCCAGATTTGACCTTGTCCTGACAGCCAGGTAATGTCACAGTGGTGTCTGAGGCAGGGGTTGGGGGAAAAAACAGAGCTGTCTGCTAAATAATGTTGCTCCCCTCCTGCTAACTGTGCCACATGCTGCAAAACAGATCTTGGGCAACTTCTGTTCTTCTAGGGGTGTTGATGGGGATACTTGTGGCCTGTATGAGGTAGATGAGAAGTTTGGGTCAATGCTAGCTATGGGACATTGGGACTAGCAGCACTGTGTGAATGCCATGATTCTGCAGATGGACAGAAACAGTGCAGAATTCCTAAGGCTCTTCATTTTTAAAAAAAGCAGGTCGCTATTACAGTCACAAAGATGTGTTTGGCAGCGTATAGTTCTTGTAAACTCTCAGAAGGCAAAGGGGAAGGACTGAAGAAGTTTGATATAGCTCCCTTTTCCCTACCTGGCTCCTCCACTGGTGCAGCAGTGGTGTAGGGAGACAGAACGGGAGGCTTTGGGAGGGTAATTTAAATCCCCTTACCCTCCCAAAGCCTCCCGTTCTGTCTCCCTACACCACTGCTGCACCAGTGGAGGAGCTGGGTAGGATTGTGCTGTAATTGGCAGAATAATTTGTGCACAATATTCCACTTTTTTTTTTTTTTTCAATTTATGCAGGTCACTTACAGAATTAATGGCCCAATCCAATGGACCTTTTACAACAGCGGGACTTGCATCCTGCTGGCGTAAAAGCCCTGTGATGGTGTGAAGATTGTGCTGCTGCCAGGCTAGTTGAGGCCACTGCCACAAAGCCGCTGCAGTGGTGATTCCCCACCGTCACAGACCCGATATGGTGCCAGGGTAGGTAGGCTGGCACAGGGAGGCAGTTTGTGAGCAGGGAGGGGAAGGTAGGGGGAGTAACTAACTGGACAGGAAGAGACAGGGGTGTGTGTAGAGGGCAGGAGACAGTGGAACTGGCAGGAGCGACTTTCGCCAGATCCTATCCCCTGTTTTGCAACCCGACATGCCCCCAGCTCTCCACACGAGTCCAAGGAGACCCATAGACGATCAGCTAGTGTACCAGGACGTAAGTAAACAGTACATACCTCCTGCAGGCTGTCCAATCGTGTGTGTCGTTCTCCCCCCCCCCCCCCCCAACCATAGCATGCAGCACGTGCTCCATTGGTGCATGCTATAGCATAGCGGTAGAGAGGATTTGGTTGTTAGTTCTATTGGTGAAGTATTCTAAATTTTGTGTCGGGCCACAGAATTGGAAAATTTACAGCGCAATCCGACTTAACTTTTTTGCCAGTTTAACCAGCGGCGCAGCGAGAACGGAGGTCCCGGAATGGAAAAGGGATTCAAATCCCCTTTGAATTCCTCTTTTGGAGCGGATTTGAATCCCTTTTCTGTTCTGGGACCTCCCGTTCTCGCTGCGCCGCTGGTTAAACTGGCAAAAAAGTTAAGTCTGATTGTACTGTTTGTGTGAGAAAATACTATAATTCTAAAAAGCTGTTCAATATATTTGCAGTTTGATTTTTGACTAGGCTGCAGTCAGAATAGAGATAATGGTCCAGTTTTTCATGTTTCAGGTTCACTGGAAAGCGTAACACCTCTAACATGGCCATCATTGATGTGAAGATGCTGTCTGGCTATGTCCCTGTCCCAGCATCTCTACAGGAGGTAAAATATCAAATGAGACACGCTAAAGGGAACGAGGGGCACTAATGGTTTCAAGACTGAGGCGATACACTGCCATGCTTACAAATTGCAGAGTCGAGTGGTGTAGGAAATCCAATTTTTAATCCAAATAAGCGGCATGGTCACTGCTCCTTGAGAAGTTAAAAGTAATTGCTTGTCCCTTCTAGATTAGGTGTGCATTTTTGGATACTGTTGTAGATTATTTACAACCTGGATCAAAAACCTTGTCAGAGAGAGAGAGAGAGAGAGAGACAAACACACACACACACACACACACACACACACACACACACACACAGGTGTGCTGTGTGCTCTTCCCTTGCTTTGGGAAGCCCATGCAGGCTTCTCCCTACTCATGGTGCCCAGGAACTGGGCAGTAGACAGGCGATACTCCTTCACTGTCACCAGTGGTGAAACAAGGGTGGAGCGAAGGCAAGTACCGTATTTGCCCGAGTATGACTCACTTTTATCCCCTAGGGCAAGTCTTTAAAGTAGGGGGTGCGCCCTACAATCAAAGCCTAGCGTTTCTGTCTAGTGTTTTATGCAAAGCGCTTTCAAACCAAGCCTCTCCGAGTCTCTTTTCAAAGGTAAAACGGGGCTTTTTTCTCTCTCTTTTTTAAACTGCAAAGCAGTGTGTTTTCAAGCCTTTCCTTGCAGTTCTTAATAACTTGCTAAATGGCTGAATACCATGAGAGATCATTATCTCTCAGCAGCCTCTGGAAGCATTTGAAAAAATTAGCCCTTAAGTTTCAACCCCAGGACTCTGTGGAAACTAAGATATTTATTGATCCTGCAGTTTAAAACTTGAGAGTACAGTTTGAAAGTTGAGAGCAAGAGCTCCTGCATAGGCTTACCATATCCAAGACCTTTAGGCTGCAATCCTATGCACACTTTCCTGGGAGTAAGCCCCATTGAATGCAATGGGACTTACTTCTGAGTAGATATGCATAGGATTGTGGTGTTCATTGAAATTTGGGCAGGTGCAGCTCATCATGATGGAAGGGTGCAACAAGCTACACCTGCCCAAATTCCAAAGGTTAAAAGGTAGGCACTCTGTCCCCCTTTGGATCTGGGAAGGCTACTAATACTAGAGTGCCCAGATTCAATAAGGGACAGGGTGCCTATGCCTTTAACTGTACTGTTCTACTAATGTGTATATTTAAGTTTAAAAAAGTTAAAAATGTATTCTTTAAAAAATAGCACCAAACTTTAAGGGTGCGACTTACAATCAGGAGCGTCCTATACTCGGGACAATACGGTAGTTGTGCAAGACTCCGTTACACTGGAGTCAGCGGCCCCTCCCCCTTGCTGTTAGAGCCATTCCAGCAGCAACAGGGGAGTGTTCTGTGTGTTGCCTTTGCTGCCAGAATGGCTCCAACAGCAAGGAGAAGGGGCCGCTGACTCCAGTGTAACGGAGTCTTGCAGAACTACTTGCCTTCGCTCCACCCTTGTTACGCCTCTGACTGTCACCACTATAGTTACAGGGGGGAGTATGAAGGAGGACTCGCATCAGCTGCTCCCCATTGCCTCCTGTTACGTTTCCCCATTGGGCTGGCTTACCAGGTGAGAGTGGGGAGCAGCAGCTGCAGGATTTGTCAAATGGCACTGGGGAAAGATGAGGATGGTGCACTGTTGTATCTACTCCCCTACAATTCCCTGGTGAGCTTCTTCAGGCTAGCCAGGCAGTGATGGGTTGCAGTGTACTCTCGCTGAATCAGAAGCTGGTCAGGCACGATGTGAGCCCTTGCTCCACACCCCACCTATGGGCAGGGCCCATGAGAGGGGGGTAAAGGGGGTAAATTGTACCCGGGCCCAGGGTCAAAAAGGGGGCCCAGGAGCCACATGTGCCATAGTTTTCCACGAAACTTTGTTTCTTATTTTGGTATTATTTGATATGATGTTCCTGTAAATAAAAATTCTATCTGCCTGTCAAATGTAAATAAAAATATCTTTTCCCTTCCTTTTTTTTTTCTACTGATACAGCTTCAGGACAAAGTGATGCGTACAGAAACCAGGAATGACCATGTCCTCTTGTATCTGGCGGATGTAAGTTTCAGAAAAAAGCTTTCATTGATTTGGTGCAAAGATGCAACTTCAGACAGTCTCAAATGAAACTCTTGATAACTTCTGTCTTCCTATGCTCAGGTTCCAAAGCAACCAATTACTTTAGCAATCAGATTGGAACAAACGTTTCCTGTAGCCAACATCAAACCAGCTCAAGCTATGATCTATGACTACTATGAAACAGGTAGGAGGTCTGGTGGAGCCAGATCAATCATTGCAGCCATATTTTTTTTATCTTCAGTGGTAACTAGGATGTTGCTTGTTATGACCTTTTGAAGCCTGATATGACTGGGGACCTGGGTAACTTGGAAAATGGCCTTGCCCCACATTCACTGCATTTCCCACTCCCAGGGGGTCCAACTGACTTAATCCTACCTGCCTTTAGAAAGGCAGTGAAAACACATTTGTTTTACTTCTTGTAGGTTTTGTTTTGTTTCCTTTCTCTCCTCCTCCTCCTCCTTTGTTTATTCACATTCCCAACCAGGTCTGAACTATGTTTTATTAATGCCTCTTTGACTGCATTTTATCTAATGTAAAATACTCTTGTGACATTATTAAAATATTGATTGTTAGCCACCCTGACAGCCCCTTTAATGGGTCCAAAGTTGAGGGATAGAAATGTTTTAAATAATAAATATACCATAGGGCTGGTTGGAGCAATAACTTTCCCCTTTCAAGTCAGCCCCATATGTTCAAACTTGCACCATTTCCCAGGGAGTTTCCCTAATCACTAGAGGGCAATTTGGATGAACCCAGCCCCACCCCATAGTTAGGGAAACTCTCTGGAAATGGGACGAGGAGCCAAGACATGAGTGTATCTTTAACTGTGTGGCCCGGGTTCAGTGGGAAAAGTATTGTGTAAACTGACACAAGCTTAATCTAACAGCGAACGAAGAGGAAGGGGTGTGTGTGTGTGTGTGTGTGTGTGTGTGTGAGGTGACACCATAGCGTGCAGCATATGCTCCGTTGGTGTAGCTGCATGCTGTGAACTGACGGAGGATAGGATTGGGCTATAAATGTTGCTAATCATTAAAATGATTTCAAGTAAATGCTTAAGGATGAATTCATCAATAAGTAACACTACTTGCCATTTATACAACAGATATTTAGCATAGTAGATGCAACAGCACTGTAAGATAGACCCAGATTTCCTTTTATCCTTCGTTTGCAAATGACAGGGCTGAGATATTGTGGCTAAGTCAACTTAGTGTGGAGTTTGAGATGGGGACTTCCTGCTCACAGTTCATACTCTGTGGTTGCACCGCTATGCACACTCACCTGGGAGTACGTTTCCCTTCAGAGTAAATAAGCATATAGTATCGTGCTCTTAGCCACTACTCTACATTACAGGCTTTACAGCTCTGACATTTATGTGTATTTTATTCTTTGTAGTCCCCAGAAGACGCCTCCTAGTCCCACTGGGGTTTTCCACCTGCTCTTGCATCTTTAACAGCAATTTGATTGGCCAATACCAAAATGCTGTGAAAAGCCTTACAGCACAAGCCTATGCTTAACTACTCAGAAGTAAGTCCCATTGTCTTCAATGGGGCATACTCTCAGGAAAACGTGTGTAGGATTGCAGCCTCACTTCTGTAGGTCAAGTTAAAGACGCTGATCGTTTGTTGTTGGGGGTTTTCTTGAGCTTGTCTTGTAGTAAGTTGAGGTCTCTTAAGCTTCGCTAGAACTGGATGGAAGTGCTTTCCCATGTCACCCCCTGCTTCCCCCCCCCAAAGGCATTTTAACCCTGCGTCAAATTAAAGCCAATTCCTGAAAAGAATTCACCAACACAACTTGGATCCATGCAACTTCTGATTTACTCATGTGCCCTGTATTTTTTTTTCCCCCGACAGATGCGTTTGCCCTGGCTCAGTATAACACACCCTGTCGCCAGGCTTCCAACTGAAACCAGTAAAGAAACAGGTAAGCAAGGGATGATAGTTGGGTAGTGTCCAACCCCTCTTGTCTTGCCCTTGGTGGGCTGCCTCAAAGCAATCCCACAAAGGATTGGGCAATCCCACAAAGGAGGAAGGGCTCAACCAAGTCCAGGAGGGTGCCGGCATGGCTAACAAGCACAGTTAAGGAGGCTATAAAAGGCAAGGAAGCTTCCTTCCGTAAATGGAAGTCTTACCATAATGAGGAAAATAAACAGGAGCACAAACTGTGGCAAAAGAAATGTAAAAAGATGATACGGGAGGCCAAGAAAGACTTTGAGGAACGTATGGCAGGCAACATAAAAGGGAATAATAAAAGCTTCTTCAAATATGTTAGAAGCAGGAAACCTGCCAGGGAAAAGATTGGTCCGCTGGATGGTGAGGGAGAGAAAGGGGTGATAAAAGGGGACTTGGAGACTGCAGAGAAATTAAATGAGTTCTTTGCATCTGTCTTCACGGCAGAAGACCTCGGGCAAATACCGCTGCCAGAACGGTCTCCCCTGACTAAAGAATTAAGTCAAATAGAGGTTAAAAGAGAAGACGTCTCAGACTTAATTGACAAAATAAAGATCAATAAATCACCAGGCCCGGATGGCATCTACCCAAGAGTTCTGAAGGAACTCAAGAATGAAGTTGCTGACCTCTTGACCAAAATATGCAACTTGTCCCTTAAATCGGCCACTGTGCCAGAGGATTGGAGGATAGCTAATGTCACGCCAATCTTTAAAAAAGGAAGGAGGGGGGACCCGGGAAACTACAGGCCGGTCAGCCTAACATCTGTTCCAGGGAAGATGGTGGAAAGTCTCATTAAGGATAAAATCTTAAAATACATAGAAGAACAAGCTCTGCTGAGGGAGAGTCAGCATGGCTTCTGCAAGGGGAAGTCTTGCCTCACAAACCTGTTAAATTTTTTTGAAAAGGTCAACAGGCATGTGGATGCGAGCGAACCCGTGGATAGTATATATCTGGATTTTCAGAAGGCATTTGACACAGTCCCTCATGAAAGGCTCCTGAGAAAACTCCATAGTCAGGGAATAAGAGGGCAGGTCCTCTTGTGGATGAGGAACTGGTTGAAGACCAGGAAACAGCGAGTGGGAGTCAATGGGCAATTTTCACAATGGCGAGAGGTGAAAAGCGGTGTGCCCCAAGGATCGGTCTTGGGACCGGTGCTTTTCAACTTATTCATCAATGACCTGGAATCGGGGATAGGCAGTGAGGTGGCCAAGTTTGCAGATGACACTAAACTTTTCCGGGTGGTAAAGACCAGCAGGGATTGTGAAGAGCTCCAGAAGGATCTCTCCAAACTGGGAGAATGGGCAGCAAAATGGCAGATGCGCTTCAATGTAAGTAAGTGCAAAGTGATGCACATTGGGGCAAGAAACCAAAATTTCACATATACGCTAATGGGTTCTGAGTTGTCTGTGATGGATCAAGAGAGAGATCTTGGGGTGCTGGTGGACAGGTCGATGAAAGTGTCGACCCAGTGTGCGGTGGCTGTGAAGAAGGCCAATTCCATGCTCGGGATCATTAAAAAAGGGATTGAGAATAAAACGGCCAATATCATTATGCCTTTGTACAAATCGATGGTAAGGCCACATCTGGAGTATTGTGTCCAGTTCTGGTCACCACACCTCAAAAAGGATATAGTTGAATTGGAAAGGTGCAGAAAAGAGCGACCAGAATGATTCGTGGGCTGGAGCACCTCCCTTATGAGGAAAGGCTACAGTGTCTGGGGCTTTTCAGCCTAGAAAAAAGGCGCCTGAGGGGGGACATGATTGAGACGTATAAAATTATGCATGGGATGGAGAGAGTGGATAGAGGGAAATTCTTCTCCCTCTCGCACAACACCAGAACCAGGGGACATGCACTGAAATTGAGTGGAGGGAGAGTTAGAACAGACAAAAGAAAATATTTCTTTACCCAACGTGTAATTCATCTGTGGAACTCCTTGCCACAGGATGTGGTGATGGTATCTGGCCTAGATGCCTTTAAAAAGGGGTTTGGACAGATTCATGGAGGAAAAGACCATCACAGGTTACAAGCCATAAGCAACCTCCTGGTTTTAGAAGTGGGTTTTCTCTGTGCCAGGTGCAAGGGAGTGTCAACGGGAAACAGGTTATCTTGTTGGCTGTGTGCTCCCTGAGGCATCTGGTGGGGCCACTGTGTGATACAGGAAGCTGGACTAGATGGGCTTTTGGCCTGATCCAGCAGGGCTCTTCTAATGTTCTTATGTTCTTATATGCCTCCGCCCAGGGTGCACTAGTAGGTCCCTTCTACCTTGGCCTCAGAGTCCATTGTGGGAAGGGGGGTTGAGCCAGCACCCTAGTCTTCCTCCCATGGTACAAGGGGGGGGGCTTTGTGGGGTCTTGTAGAAAGGAGCAGGTTGCTGCCCTTCAGGGGCTGCCCATGATCTTCTACCTTGGCCTCAGCCCCCTGGGCACCTCATTCTTGACATTGCATTGCCTCTTGAAGCTCCACTTGGGTCCTGTTTGCCCTCCCCTTCCTGCTCCACCTCTCCTGCTCCAGCCTTCCTGCACCTGCTCCCACCCTCTACCAATCTGGGCATGCCACCTGTGACCTGCCTGGCCTGCCCAAGTCAATGGACCCACTAATCCTTCCCCTGGTGGGGCACGGCACCACTCCGGGAGCCAGGAGTGCCAAAGACATGGCCGCTGCTGAACCTGCGGCCAGCTGCGCAGGCACTACAGGCCTTGGCAACTCCAGAGGCATGGCCTGGGTCATGCTGTCTTGGCAGGCACTTTCTACCATGTACCTGTGTACACAGGTGTGTTCCTCTGCACACATCCAATAGAAAAAATAAAAAGGCTTGTCGGGCAAAGAAGTGCACTTCACTGGCTTTGCTGATTGCATTTTTCCTGCTATTGGTGTGGCTGTATCTATTTGGCTAAAATAAATAAAAATATTTAACTAAAACTAAAAGGAGTTTTGCATCCCAATCCTATGCAGGATTGGGATGCTAGGCAGAGAGCATTATGACAGTGGAAGCGCAGTGCTCCATTGGCAGCCATTTTGCACGCGCTGCTGAAAGAGGCAGCCGCTCTGCAGCTCCGCCACCCACTGGCGTCGCTTCGGTAGGGGCGGGGCTGTAACTCTCCGTCGTAGTCTCTTTACCGAGCGAGCAGGAGGCAGCCCCGCCCCCTCACTGTCGGAGCCTTTCCTGTGCGGAGAAAGCAGCAGGCAAGAGACCCTGGCAAGAGACCCTGCCTGCTGCTTTCTCCGCAGGGGACTGGCTCCGACAATGAGGGGGCTGGGCTGCCTCCTGCTCGCTCGGTAAAGAGACTACGACGGAGAGTTACTTACAGCCCCGCCCCTACCGAAGCGACGCCACTGCCGCCACCAGACCCCACAGCGCCCACCGGACCCAGTAAGTCAGTGGGGTGGGTGGGCAGGGAGCTGAGGACTGGGGATGTAACTGGGTGGGGAGGGGGGAGGAACGAGGGGTGAGGGGTGGATCTGGCAGCAATGGTTTGCGCTGGATCCTATCCCGTACACTTCAAATCTCCCCACCCCCTTTCTCTTTTACCCTCAGGTCACCCCACCACCACCACTGGATGCAGCATGCGCCTTTATGGCGCTGCTGCATCGGCACAGCTGGCAGGGGTTAGGATTGGGGCATTAGTACCACAATTGTAATTGGTGCTACACACCCTTGTGAGGATGGGAAAACCAGCTCCAGGGTTCTTTAGATGCTTTTGTGCATATATATTTTTCTGTTCTCTTTTTCAAATGAGAATATTTATGTACTCTTTCAGCAGGAATACAATAGCCAGCAGGTGAACCTGATCTGAATCTGAAAATCATTCCTGCAAATCTCCTAAGCAGATATGGTGTTTTGCTGATGGGCTGAGATCTAGCTGTAAAGTTTCTCAAGACCCAGATCAATGTTTTGAATGTCTTTGATTTACAAAATAAAAACCACTTTGATAGCTAAAGCCATTTACTGTTGCCTGTGGCTTCTTCTTTTTAAGCATTTGAATATTCCAGGAACTAAAATTCTGGCTGAGCTGAATTACTCAGTCAGTGGGCATAAGTAGAAAGAGCTCTTGTGCTGAAAAGCACACATCCGTTTTTTTTAAATCTATACTATAGATTTAGGAAACAGTAATAGTTTGTCACTATAGATTCTATAGTGACAAATTACTACTGTTTCCCAAATCAATACTGTACAGTTTTACATTTACATTTCTATATATATGAAAAAGATACATATATGTTATGTATTACCATTATCTATCTGTGTACATTACATATGCACAGTGAGTATAATTTATTTATACACATACAACAAGCTATGGCAGTGGGGTGGAGGGGAAAACCTGTTTTGCCAAGCAAGATTAGAAGATGGACAAACACATGGAAAGCATAGTTACCATACATTAGTCAAGGTATTAGAAAATAACAAGATAGTCAACATACCTGTGGATGCAGGTGGGTCAACGCACCTGAAGACCTTGTAGGGTGCTCAGTTTGCCGTGCATGTTACCCGGGAGAGAATTCACTACAACTAGTAAATCAGTCAAGATTCTAATTCAAATGTAAGTAATTTCTGTCCATGAATTCCAATACAGCAGCATTGCTCCCACTCTATTCACAAAAATCTTTTGCTTGAGTACAATCACCTTGACAGATGTTGTATCAGCTATTCTATTGTATCTATTAGGTTTACATGCCATGTAAACTGTGTTGGTTACTCAATACGAATATAAAGTTATAAACCCAGTCCTGTGTGTCCGTGTCCTTTGGGTTGCTTGTAAGATTTACAACAAATGATGGAGTCCAAAAAGCCTTGAGTGGTAGAACTTAGTACTTTGAAGCTGTGTGAGATGGCAGACTATATTGGACAATATTGGACTATATTGGATAGTGTTATGAAAGACTGGCCTGCTTATGAAGAAAGACAGAGTACTGTAGTATCTTGGTCAATAAGATTCTCCCAGAAAAACATGAAGTAGCACGGTTGAGTATTACAGGAGGAAAAACTTTTAGTCTTGTACACAATGTGATTGCTCCAGACAAGCCTGCAAGCAAGTCTAGTCTAGAGAAATAGTGCAAATTGTTTAGCAACTCCTCTTACCAAAACCCTTGATCATGGGAGAAAGGTTCAGATTTCACAAGATGCACCAGGAAGAAATGTTCCTTCATTTGCTTCAGAATTAAACAGGCACTGTGACTTTTGGGAAGGCCGGTCAATTATGCATGGGGAGCCCAATCCTGCCTAACATATAGCAGCCGGCCTAAAAGGCTGGTTGCTGCATCCTAGGCCCGTTGTGACCTGCACTGGCACAGTCCGGGCTCACCTCGGGAGAGTGGGACTTTGTCCCCTTCCTGTGGTGTAAGCGATGCGAACCACAATGGGCCTTCTCGGCTATGTGCCAGCTCTCTAACTGGTTTTCCCTAACAGTTTTCAGAGCCCAGTAAAGACTCCCTTATTTCAATGACTCGCTCCTTGGCTTTTTTTTTTTTAATTATCTGCTTTTGTCTGAGTTTTATGCCCAATGTCCTTGGAGTGAGTCCTACAAACCACTATGTTACCAAAGCAGCTTACATGGGGAATTATTAATAAATGAAAAACACAGGGTGGCCAGCCTTGCCTCCACCTTAAAAGCGGCACAGCTAAGGTGAAACAAACAGCTCCATTGATCAAAGGGATCAGACAGGGTGTGAATCAGCATTTAGCAGATTGGAGAGGCAGAGAAGGAGCTTCCTCAAAAGAATCATTTTTATTCCAAAAGCTAAATATATAAAACACAATGTAATCAACAAAAATCCCCTTTCTCCAGAAATAAAATAAAGATACGATAGTTCCTCCTGACATGTGTTTCTGTGTGTGCTTCTACTAGTGATGGTTGCATGTATTTGGTGCATCTGTGGGGAGATAAAAAGAATGCACTGACTGAAGGGAAGGAAAACAGCCTAACCTTGTACCCTGGTCCCTAGACTTAGAAGGAAGGGGGCGGGATGGTCAGAGAAGGATTTGGAGAAAAAAAGCAATAAAGTAAATAGCACAATCATAATTACTGTACCAAATGGCAGACCTTCAAGTCTAGGTAGTCTAGGTTCCATGAAAACCCAAAAATGATGCAAGGACACAGGGGACTTTGCACCAGGTTTCAACCGTAGCTTATTGATCCAAACACCCCAATGTTTATGGGAATTCAAGAATGTTGCCTACAGGATGTTGCCTACAAGCTCTGAGGGTAGGCATTTTGTGACGTCCTTCTCCAATTACTAGGGTCTTACCAAGGTTTTGGTGGTCCCATTTCGGTGTGTTAACATGTGACTTGAGATGTGAGTAGATTCCAGGTGGGCACAAGTACGGCCTTTCTTGGCTCTCAACGAATACAGCCGAAATACAAATGGAGGCAAGCAGATATCAACAGGAGACGGAATGAAATTGGAATTTGCAACTTCATACAATGAAACTGGAATTTGCAACCTCATTCCCCTTCCCCCAAGTGCATGGCATTCATGAAATGGTGTCTCGTTGTAAGCAGAGTTCAAGATGGAGTTTTAGGCTTCACCTGAGTTTCAGAAAGAGCAGTGCCCACAGTTCATGTCATTGTTCATTGATGTACATAAATAGTCCAGAAATGTGTTCCTGGTAGGCATTTGAGATACTGTTGTTGCAGAAACTGAGGGCCCATAATAGTATTGTGACCATTAGTGATCCTGAGCTGGCTCCTCTGTGCATATATACAGTATTCTCTTGAATGTCATAAGCTTCTTAAAATCCATCTTGGCCTCTGTAGTTTTCTTTGGTTCAAGTTGGAGATGTCCCTGCAATAAGAATGTAGGAATGTGACCTGAACTTGTCCAAAAGAATGTAAACCAGGCTGTGTAGAGGGATGTATCATGATGCAATGGTGGCCAAACTTGCTTAATGTAAGAGCCACATATGATAAACTTCAGATGTTTGAGAGCTGCAATATTTAAGAACCATTAAAATTCTTAAATATATTTACTCAGCCTAAACATTAAACTTATGTTTTAATATGGTGGACTCTCAGTTTATACCTGGTAAATAATTATAAAAGCTTTAAAACTTCTTATTTACTGCTTATATTAAATTGTGATGCAAAAAGGAGCTCAGCCAACACATTTCCAAGAGCCGCACATTATACATCAAAGAGCCTCATGGGGCTCAGGAGCCGCAGTTTGGCCACCCCATAATAGAACATAGGTTTCGGTCCTGTTTTCTTGAAAATCACATGACTTTTATGTTAATTGAAAGCTACTAGAGAGTTACCTATTTTGGTAGTAGACTAGTCTTGTTTAGGAATATGCAGCACTGATTGAGGGGGATAGAAGACCCTCTGGATTCTTTGTTCATTGTACATGCTGGCATGGCTGATTGGTAAACGTTTCAGAGATGCAGGTGTCTACCATTGCAATTGCCTTTAATAAAGAAAGCAAGAAATCTCCAATTAAAAGCTGCTTGTGTCATCTTTGTGTGTGTGTGTGTGTGTGTGTGTGTGTGTGTGTGTGTGTGTGTGTGTGAGAGAGAGAGAGAGAGAGAGAGAGAGAGAGAGAGAGAGAGAGAGAGAGAGAGAGAGAGAGAGAGAGAGTGTTATCCAGGATCAGATCCCAGATATCATATGAGGAGACAATTTGTTTCTTCTACACCAGGGGTCCTCAAACTTTTGCAGCAGGGGGCCAGTTCACTGCCCCTCAAACTGCTGGGGGGCTGGACTATAGTTGGGGGTGGGAGCGGGACTATATTCCTCCCGGTGCATCACCCCTCGCTTGCTGTGTCTACCCCTCCCCCCGCTTACCGCCCAGTACTAACTGCTCACTCGCTGCTTTGAGTTCTCTTCGCCGGCTCAGACGCTTCTGACTGGGGCAAGTTTAAAGCGGCACATGCGCAAAACCCCGCTCGAAGCCTTGCCCTCAGAAGGGCTGAGCGAAACCTTCTGAGGGCAAGGCTTTGAGAGGCATTTTGCGCATGCGCCACTTTAGTCTTGCTTTGGCTTGCCCTAGTCGTCAGAGATGGCCGAGCCGCCGAAGAGGATTCCACAGAACTGTAAAGGAATGAAAGAGGGGAAATAAAACCTGCTCATTCCTATGCCTAGCTCCTTTTACTAGAGTTTTTCTATGAACGTGTATGAAGGCGCTTCTACTGAAATTCCATTTCCTGAGACAGCTTGCAAAAGAGTTGCAGAATGGGCAAAGAGGAAAAGTGAGTGCAGAGCAACCGCCCAGTTCGGCGGTCAGGGCCTTCTGAGAAGGTCCAACGTGTCAATGCGCCTTTTATTCCTTTGTTGCGCATGCGCAGAACCTTTCTGAGGGCAAACGGGCTGCCCGTTTGCCCTCAGAAAGGTTCTGCGCATGCGGGAAAAAGGAATAAAAGGCGCATCGACGCGTTGGACCTTCTCAGAAGGCCCTGACCGCCGAACTGGGCGGTTGCTCTCTGAGGAGGGCTTGTCCCGGGCTCCCGGCCTCGGAGCGGAGCCTCCGAGTGGGCGCGCTGCTTCCAGGGGGCGCGCCAGCTGGGCTCCGGTGCCGCGCCGCTCAGCCCCGAGCCCGGCTGCTTGGGGGGGCGTGGAGCCAGCCTCGACGACGGGGGCGCTCCAACCCCGCCTCCCCAGGCGCCAGGAAGGCTGGGAATGCCACTGATCAACCCTGACTGTTCTCTGGAAGGACAGGTACTGAGGCTGAAGCTCAAATATTTTGGCCACCTAATGCGAAGAGAGGACTCTCTGGAGAAGACTCTGATGCTGGGAAAGATTGAAGGCAAAAGGAGAAGGGGAAGGCAAAGGATGAAATGGTTAGACAGCATCACCGATGCAACGAACATGAAAATGAGCCATCTCAGGAAGATAGTGGAGGACAGGAAGGCCTGCGGGATATGGTTCATGGGATCACGAAGGGTCGGACACGACTTAACAATTGAACAACAACAAATCAGGCCTGGGGAGAATGAAGAGGTCCAGACAGGAGCTAAACATTGCCAGCAGGCCTTCAGCTGACCATCCCTGTCTTGCAACATTACTTTACAGACACCTCTGCTTATTGCAAAATGTTATCTTAAAGAAAGGGGAAAAGCTGTGCAATAAATAATGCTGGAAATGATGTTAAAAAAATCCCTTTAAAACACATATTTACAAAACACTTTGCAAAACGGAGAATTGCCAATATTCCCACTGCAACTCAGGAGAGGAGAATTGCATGAGTACCGAATACTTGTACAAAACTAGCACAACCTGCTCTTCTCGTAAGTTTGGCACACTGCCTTTCTGAACGTTGTGCTATTTCAGAACTTTCTTATCGTCAGGATATTGCTTCATGCTAACTGCTGATCAGATGGCCCGAGTTTCCTCTTGGCAGCCCTTTGTTCCACTGTTTGGCTTCCTCTTCATTTATTCTATCTATTTGTTCTCTGTTTATTTGCAATCTTCTTTGGATCTAATATCTAGGTACACAAGCACAGTGCCTGGAGGGACTCTCCTTCTTATTTCATCATAAATCATTCTGTATACTGTACAGCAAGTCCTCACTTAAAGTTGTTTCATTATAAGTCATTTCGTTTTAAAGTTGTTAAGAGAGAAAAAACTATTCCCGGTCAGGTCTCCTGTCTGTCTGGAGTTTGCACGTTATCCCCATGGATTCTCTCTGGCCCAGAAAGCTCACATTTATTTCAGTGTTTAATATTAGAAGTGTTTTGGTTTGGGGTCTTTATTTAGAAGTTTGGTAATGTTTTTTTGACCAGAAATATGCCATAAGCTCTTGTTTATTATGTATATCAATTAGCCTACAGTAAAATCGGTTTTGTTATAAGTCGTTTCACATAAAGTTGCAGTTTCCAAGAACCTATTGACATCTTTAAGTGTATATATTTGAGAGTATCCCTTTGCTGAGGAAAAAATAATGCCAGAACTGTCAGGCTCTTTCTCAATGAAGCTGGCTGGAAAGAGAACACTTCTAATTCCTGCCAATGTTTTCAGAACGAAGGTCTTCTATTTGCCAAACCATGATTATCCAAACCTCTTTGTGTATGTACCATGTTTAAACCAACAAAACATTCAGTGCTCCGTATCCGTGTAACCGATATGCCAACAGCAATCCTGCTTGTCCAAATATCAACTTATGCAAATTGTTGAGATTCCCTGAGTGCTTTTCAGTTCCAGTAAAATAAACACTCGTACCTTGCCCAGGTACCCACCACAAGAGGCACAAGATTGTGTGATCAGGAGTAAACTGGGCCACATTTATTGCTTTGTAACAATTGGTCAATTTACAACTGCAGCAAGGTTAGGTAGCTACACAAACTTCTCCCCCCTTAAGTGTAGCCACCTGACCTGGAGGAGACAGCTAACCTGTCCTGTCTAGACCCCATGGGCAAAACCAGCATAAGGTTGCATCTTAGCAACCCCAGCTTTTCTGTGCTAAGCTTTGGAAAGGGGGTCAAGGAAGCTGAATTGCTCCGTCTACCCCAACCCAGACGGCCTTTGAGACAGACATTGCAATTCAAGCCCAAGGGGTCACCAGTCTGCATCCCCAAGCCAAGCAATCTCTTGAGACCAGTTCTGGTTCTCCCCTGACTCTCACGTGCCTATGGATAAACAGTTTTCTCTGTAAACCGCTTTGTGAACTTTTTTTGTTGAAAAGAGGTATATAAATACTGTTCTTATTATCCATAACAACGATGATGATATTATTATTAATAACAATAATGTTAGACACCAAATCCCTACTCCTTCTCCCTGTCCCACACTCTACCTGCCAGTCGTGACCGTACCTTAACACCACACCTTAAGGTCAATCTGGGGAATGTGGAAAAAAAACTCCACACCAACAGCCAATCAGGTGTAAAGCAAAAAAATTCCAGCCCAGCCCCTAACGGCAACCAGGTAACCCCAGACTATAATGGAATACCACCAAGGGACAGAGGCCATATCTGAGCTGCATGTTTCTGGCCCCATCCTTGACTTGCTCAGGCACCAATCAGATGCCCAGCCTGATCCCACGCCTCGTGGAGGATGGGACCAGGCAAAAGATACTCCACAAGTTGGTTGGCCTAGGAGATAATCTCTGCTTTATAATCTTTTTTCTTTTTAAAAGGTTTTCACAGTGACCCCCATATCCATGCTAAAGCGATTTCGCTTTCTGTGGATTTCAGTATCCACGGGGTGTGTGTGTGTCTAGAACGGAACCCCCACGGATACCCTGGGCCGACTGTATATATGATTTTAACTTTATGCACTGACTCTGGAACATAACCCTCCCACAATATGCGGGCCAACTGTGATGTCACCAAGCACATTAAAAAAAAAAGGAATATTTCTACTCCACCCTACCCTTACAATCTCTAGTTTCAGCCTGAAAACTGAAACAGGAGAATGTTCAGGGCAAATCTTAAAAGGTCACCACAAAATTAAATTTCTGTACAGTACTAGCAGTTCCAAAGCATGTTAATGCGAGTAGATAAATAGGTACCGCTTGCGGGAAGGTAAACAGCGCTCTGTGTTCCAGCTGCATGCTACGCGCTGCGGCAAGGAGAGTCATGCCGGCCACATGACCCCGGAGGCGTCTTCGGACAACGCTGGCTCTTCGGCTTTGAAATGAAGATGAGCACCACACCCTAGAGTCGGACACGACTGGACTTAATTGTCAGGGGGAAAGAGAGAGACCTTTACCTTACAGTCTTAAACCCAAAATAAATGGACCCCTTTGCAACTATGAACAGTGAATCTCTGAGCCAAAGAATCACCCCAGAAGTGCAGACCAGAGGTCTGGGTAGCAAAGGCAGGGGAGAAGGGGAGGCAGCTAGACCAGCAACAATGACACTGCTCAGATAACATTGCTGGCGGGAGCAGAGGGAACAGAGGTGTAGGGAGCTTGTAGCTGCCCTTGTGGGAAGCACCACCCCCTCAAGTCACTCCATGAAGGACGACCAATGGGGCTCCTCTTCCTCACTAGAGTCTGAAGTCACTGCAGGACCCAGGGAGAGAAAGACAGTCCGAAGAAGAGGCCTCTGGGTCGACGCACCCTCCCCCCAGCACGCTCACTAGAGGATCCATGCGGGCCAGCAGGGTGCGGTCCGTACATCGAAAGCAGAAGGGCATGGGCATCAGCCCTACTGGGGTGATGTGGCCCTTGTTGGCGGGCTGCAGCCATAATATTCACACACCTCTGCTACAGCAAGGCCAGCTTGGTTCATGCCCAGTTGGGTGCATGGGAGGCCTGGGTCCCCTCCTCCTCAGCTGCAGGAGCAGCAGCTGCAATTGCTAGCCACTAGATGTCAGTCATTCTTCATATGCAGCAGATAATTTAGATCTATGGAAGGAAACAAGGGCAGCCCACCCACAAGGGGCCTGAACTGCCAAATTCAAGGCAGCCGCGCATTGGGCTGGAGGAGATGTTCCCTCAAGATGTTCCCTGAGGGAAACAAAATGTTCCCTCACCTTGAAAAGGCCTCCATGACTGCCCCTGCGCTGCAAAATGCAGTGTGTACCCTGTAGGCACGGCTACACTGGCGCTGGAAAGTTGGTTAGGATTGTGTTGCCAGGCAGGTTAACACGCTGGGACAGGCTTCTGCTACCCACTGTTTGGAGACAGAGAGAGAAGAGAGGGACTTGCGACTACAAGCCTATGCATTCCTACCTGGAAGCCAGCTCCACGGAACTCAATGGGACTTACTTTGATCAGCTATGCAGACAATTTCACTGTAGGAAAGGTGAGAGTGGAATGGGTGAACATGTGGCTGTGGGGAGAGGGGTGGTGGGAGAGAAAGAGAGAGGGAGTTGCAAGTAGAGTGGATGGACATGGGGAAAGAGAGAGACTGACAGCGCAATCCTACCCAGCTCCTAAACTGGTGCAGCCAGTGGTGGAGGGCAGAACGGGAGGCTTTGGAAGGAAAAGGGGATTTAAATCCCCTTTCCCTTCCAAAGCCTCCCATTTTGCCTCAGTGGCATCGCCACAAATGTTCCCTCACCTTGAAGAGGCCTCCATGACTGCCCCGGCACTGCAAAATGCAGTGTGCGCCCTGTTGGTATGGGTACACCAGTTCCTGAAAGTTGGTTAGGATTGCGCTGTAAATGAAGGTAAAGATGGTTCCCTTTTCTGGAGGGACTCAATACCTAAAACAAAAAGGCACAAAACCACTGAAGAGCCACTAGAAATTATTCATCATGGCTGGGATGAATCGAGACGGTTGCTCTCCCACTGCTGGATACAAGAGAAGCGCAACTTTACAAGGGCTTCTTGGCCCACTTAGCAGGGGATCTTGGTGGCACTGCACTCCCAACGCCTTGATGATCTTCCGCAGGAGCTGTAAACAGATGACAACAAGCCCTGGGAACAAGACAGAGCAACTCATCTTACCCCACAGGTCAGCTCTCAAAGAGCAGAGCAGAAAAGACTCAATGCTACTTTCTAAGTTTGTTCAGAAAGGCAGGAGTGAAGTCACCACAACACACATTCCCAGCTTCCCCAATCCATTTGGAGATCAAGACTATCAAATGTAACTGAAGGTTAAAAAGAATCGGCAGAGCCACACTCTCATGTGCCCCACTCGAGAAACAGAGCAGTGACCAAGGCCCGTAAAGCAACCTCCAAGCCTGGTCTGAAACCTGATTAGCAAGATAGTACTGCCACTGGACAACACATTTTAACAAAGGCCATGCCCCCAAGATTCAATGAGTCATGTCTTATAGAGTTTGAGGTGCTGAACACGAATATGACAATGAAAATGCAAAATTGGCTACGGTTTGTGAGAGATCCACAAAAGATAGTTTCATAGACTGGCATGTACTGGTACATGCCTGATGGCACTTACAACTCCTATGTACGCAATGCGGACTGCTTCTCCTAAACTATAGCCAATCGACAGATTTTTATTGTCATTTTTATTTTCCGCACATCGAAATTAGTAAAGGTTAGCTATTTTCATTTCAAAGGCAAATTGTGTGTTGTCTAGTAATCAGTCTCATTCAAAAAGACTGCCTGGAGCTGCACCACAACTGCCTGCCTCCAATTGAGACTGCCTGTAATCAGCAGCATCACTGCAGGGGGGGCGGAGCTCCAATTTCCGTCAGGCTCTGACCCTCCGTTACACGACTGGAGAAAGCGGCCCCGCCCCCTCGCCTTTGGAGCAAATGGCTCCAAAGGCGAGGGGGCGGGGCCGCTTTCTCCCATTGTGTAATGGAGGGTCAGAGCCCGACGGAACTTGGAGCCCCCCCTGCCCCCCGCAGTGACGCTGCTTCCTGTAATTCTTCACATCAAATCAATCCAATCATGGGTTTTTGAGGGTGGGAGTATCAGTGCCTCTTTTAAGGTCAAAGGCATCTTTACAAGAGGAGTTAATAATAATTGTTAGCTACAGGCCAGGACACCCCAAAGGTCAAGCAGGTATTATGCAAGTCTAGAGTTTCCAAGCAGCTTCTTTGCCTCCACAGGTGAACGTCACTGGACCTGATCCAATATGTAACTGAACAAGCAGTAGCTTCAAGGGCCTCTGCAGAAACTTCTATAACAATCCAAGATGGGTCAAATGTGAGTGCTTTTAAAGTACTTTGCAAACTGAACACAGTGGGCTATTGAAGGACGGTTCACCTTCTCACAGGTAACAGGATGCAACAACAACAACAAAACACCCCTGGAATCACAGAAATATATCACTCCGTTCTCATGCACATAGCCTACGGGGGTGTTACAAAATTAACATTGTGTAATTGACCGTCTCAAAGTGTATAACCTCAGATTTCCAAGACTGCTTTGTTTCTGTAGGACTGTGAGATGAATCAGAGATTTGAGAGCTCCTTTGTTCCTGCTTCCACCTCCTTCCTGCTCCTCAAGAGCTTTGCAATGTCATCTTGGATCAGCCACATAGGCATCTGTGTGACCTGCATTCTGCTCTGTGGCTTGTTACATCAACCAGTTTCAACCAGAGACAACTCAACTAAATCAGAACACAGAGAGAGAGAGAGAGAGAGAGAGAGAGAGAGAGAGAGAGAGAGAGAGAGAGGTTGCCAGCACTGGCGTTACTAGAGGTGTGGCGGAATGGTAAGTCTTGCACACAGAGGCGAAACTAGGGCGGAGCAAGCGGAGCACCGACTCCGGGCGCCATCTCCCGAAGGGCGCCCCGCTCCGCCCCGCCCGCAAGTCAGACTCGGACTCGAGTCTCCGAGTCCAACTCGAGTCTCCAGCCCCCTCAATCGGGAGAGCCGGCTCGGGGACATCTTCCCCGGCCGGCTGCCTGGGGCCTTCTGAAGGCCCGCGCGAGAACGGTATTTATACCGTTCTTTTTGCGCATGCTCAGACTGTTACTGAGGGAAAAAGGGCAGCCTTTTTCCCTCAGTAACAGTCTGAGCATGCGCAAAAAGAACGGTATAAATACCGTTCTCGGCCGCGGCAATATTGAATTATAGGGGTGCCAACCCCCCCGTTGCTCTGGGCGCCAACGGGGGTAGCGACGCCTCTGCTTGCACAGCAGTAACCGTTCCGTTCCATGGACTCCCTGCACGTTGCCTTTGCCACTCGGACTGGTTCCGACGGCAAGTGGGCGGGGCCACCATGGAACGGATTGGTTACCGCTGTGCAAGACTTACCGTTCTGCCCCACCTCTAGCAACGCCAGTGGTTGCCAGCTAATAAAATGTGCTGGTTATGCTTCATACTGATAGTCCGCGAATTTTTGACGATGCACAACAACATAACGCCATACATCGAACCTGTTTAACACCTTTCATCATTGTATGCAGTAATGAGAAGTACTGCTTGTCTACTGCCTCAGGGTGATTAATATCAATAATTTCTGCTGTCAGTGTTGATGGAGCTGGTTCAGCAGCACAAGCTGCAGAAGCTTTCTGAAACTTCTTGAGGATGTCTGCCTGCCTGCAATTCAGAGTGCAATCGTATGTAAAGATCCTAGGGCCGCCTGCCGGATCCTATCCCCGTTCTGGGTCGATCGTGATCGGCCTGGAAGTCTAGCGCCCGGAGGTGTAGTGCATGCTTCGTTGGTGCAGTGCATGCTGTAATGAACTCAGTAGAGTCAATTAGGACCAAAGGAGCTCATGGGGGGGGGGTCTTTCCAAACCTCTACCCCCTTCTAAATTTAAAAGTAGAAATGCCCCAAGACTCTGCTCCAGGGTTGTCACCTGAAGCAGAATCCTGAGTCTCCAAGAGGATGTTTAGCAATGGATGGGGCAGATGAAGGCAGGAAAGTGAAGTGAATCCTCCCTCTTGGGAGGGGCCGTCCCCTTTTATAGGGTTTTAGGGGTTACCTGAGAAGGGGGTGATCAAAACCTGCAATAGACCTGAATGCGGCCTTGCAATTAAAATGGCACTAAGAACCAATCTGTCTGTGTGCATTTAGAAAGGAGGGCCGTGATTGCTGAGAGCCTTCTTAACAATAATCCTTGCCAGGCTAACCTTATTTCCTTCTATGATTATTAGCTTGGTAGATCAGGGGGATACTGTGGACATCATATGACTGGATTTGAGTAAGGCTTTTGACAAGGTCCACCAAACATCCTGGTGGTCAAGCTGGTGGGATGTGGACTAGATCAGGGGTTCTCAACCTTTGGAGGCCCGGGTACCCCCTATCACAATTTTCTGAAGTACCCCCTGCTAATTAATTGCTAATTAATTGCTAATTGATCAATCAATTAGCTAATCATTAAATAAAAAGTACTAAAACAAATTTAAATGTGAAAACATGTCTTAACTGTGAGTGTGTGTGTGTGTGAGAGAGAGAGAGACAGACAGACAGACAGACAGACAGACAGACAGACGGGATTGCATTTAAGTTCTAATTAACTACTGATTGATGCTGATAAGGGGCAGGCTCTGGCGTACCCCTTGCCATTGATCCGCGTACCCCTAGGGGTACTTGTACCACAGGTTGAGAACCCCTGGACTAGACGATGCTACTGTCAGGTGGATCCATGACTGGCTGACATACCACACTCAGAGAGTACTTGTCAAGGGCTCCTCATCAACTTTGAGGGAAGTCTCATGGCTCTGTCTGTCTTGAGCCTGGTAACATTCAATATATTTATAAATGCCTTGGATGATGGAGTAGAGATGATGTTCATCAAATTTGCAGATGACACCAAACTGGGAGGGCAAGCTAATGCCCTGGAGCAGAGGTCTCCAAACTATGGCCCGCGGGCCACATTCGGCCTGCCTTTTAAAAAGTCAAATATAGGGGTCAAATATAGGGCTTAGGTATATGTCACCATGGGAACCACGGTGGCTTAGTGGTTAAGACGCTGAACTGCAGACCGGGAGGTAGGCAGAACAGCAGTTCGAGACCCAAGTGCAGAAAAATGTGAAGCAGAAAAACAACAAGGCAGAACATACTGAGGCACTGGATGCAGACAACCACCAAAACGCAAGACGAAAACCCATCACCCAAACGCAAGATGAAACAGAAACGTTTTGAGCCCCCACCGAAAAGTCATGAGGGAGTGGGTGGTTCTCAGATCCCCTGGCAGGGAGTTCCACAGTTGTGGCGCCACAGCAGAGAAGGCTCGCCCACGTGTTGCCACTCCCCTAACTTGCGCTAGAGGAGGCACCCGCAGGAGAGCCCCCTCAGATGATCTAAGAGAGTGGGCCGGAATGTATGGGAGAAGGCGGTCCCTCAGATATCCTGGACCCGAACCGTGTAGATTAGTATATTAATAGGTACCGCCTCGGCGGGAAGGTAACAACGTTCTGTGTGCCTTGGTGTTAAGTCATGCCGGCCACATGACCACGGAAGCGTCTTTGGAAATCGCTGGCTCTTCGGATTTGAAATGGAGATGAGCACCGCCCCTAGAGTTGGACACGACTGGCTTTCAAGCAAGGGGAACCTTTACCTTTATATGTCACTAGCGCTTTTAACGACTGTTGTAAGACAACTAAAACAATAAAGATCTATGAACTCAGGAATCATGTGAAGAGTGCGGCTAGGCAGCCTCTGTCTCATTGCGTGGGGGGCAATTCGCTATCCACAGGTAAGTGAATCCACAGATAGCAGATCTGCGGAGAGCGGGGGGGGGGGCTGTAGATAACAGCATTATTGATTCCTGGGTGTATGAAAAAGCTTTTTTAGATTGTGAGCCCTTTTGGGACAGGGAACCATTTAATCATTTGATTTTGTCTGTAAACCGCTTTGTGAACTTTTTGTTGAAAAGCGGTATATAAATACTGTTAATAACAACAACAACAACAACCACCACCAAAGGTGCCATAGTACCCAGTACAAAGCCAGCATGGCTCAATTATGAGGACTGGTATTAAATGCTAATATCCGGATTCAACTCATCCCTTGAGGATCTGCAGGAGAGTGTGGGCAGGGGATCCGGCCTGGCGCAGACATTGTTCAGGCCGCCTCAGGAGCCTGCAGAGCCAGGGGGAAGGACTTCTGTGTTGCTCCACAGGACCGGATTGTGCCCTGCCCATCTGAAGAGGGGGAGGAGCAACACTCCCTGTGGGAGGACCTGGCCAAAAGGTGGGGAATGTGGAGGAAAAATATTAATAATAACGAGACTCAAGACCAAAGTGCTCCAAAGAACACTCTCAGCGGCATTTATTTTGGTAACGTTACCCAGAGAGCCATGCAAGACCAAACGGAGATGGTCAGCAGAGACTGAGGCAATCAGGAAAGTACATATTATATAGACAGTTGTTCAGCATCATTACATACAGGAAAGCACTGTTATATTTCAATTCTGATGAAACCAGAAGGTAACAGTTTCTTACTTCCTATTTCAACGTTATTTAGCCTCTATTTCGAAAGCATTATTTTGCACTTACTTTTGAAAGCTTTGTGGAAAATCCCCCAAAGAACAAGAAACAGTACCTTATCGTGCAGCTAATGTTTCTCCTCATCAGTTATAACTTTGATTCTTAATACAGGTCTTGTTCTATAATAGCTAATGACGCCAAGCTTGATTAAATGATAGCAGGCTTCTTGCAATCACTGGTTCAATTGTCAATTAGACTCAGACTATTTACTTTCACAAGAAGGCGCCAGAGGGTGTTAAAATGCAGGTTTCAATGGAGGCTGCTTATACACTGTACGGTATCTATTTTGTTCCCGTTTATGTCTTCATGCACAGTTCTGTGTAGATACTTAAGGCTGCAATCCTATGCCTGCTTGCCTGGGAGTAAGCTCCATTGAGTGTAGAGGGACTTACTTCCAAGTAAACATGCATAGAATTATACTGTCAGTAATTCTTTTTTGCGCTGGCTTGCTCCATGCAGCAATGTGATAATGCATTTGGAATTTCAGAGCCTAATTATTTCTGCTTGGAAAAGTCAGTGATTGCTCTCCAACCTCTTGGTAACATGAGCTTCTCTAGGGTGCCCAACTCTTGCTGGAACCCTCAGTGACAAATATATAGCACAGGGGATTTACAATGCTAGGGGAAGCAGGATGAATGAAGTCTCAGAAGAGCCATCCTTCAATGCAGAAAGGATTCTGCTACAAAGGCAGGCTATCAAAAGGCTGCTAGTCAGTGGAAGAAACTTATGCTGTGATTTTTATTTTTATTTTTTGCCTTGACGGGTTATATTTTGTGCTGGTCTGAGATAAACACAACATGAGTACCCTATATACAGTACTCATATATAAGTCTAAATGTATGCCTTAAAATTGACTCTGAAAACCTGGGTTGACTTATACATGGGGCTTCTAAGAACCGCTGCTTGGTGGGGGAGGGACTGGGCTGAGAAGCAAAACGCATGGGGTGGTAAAAAAAGCTATTTTACCTTGTTCTGAAGCTGCACAGAAACAGAGCTCTTCTCCTAACAGGAAGAAAGGTGAAGGTGCTTATGTGAGTTGTAGTCTTTGTGAGGGCTGCTGCTATGGAAGTACAGTACTGTACTCCTCACAAAGGCTACAACTCCCATAAGTGCCTTCACCTTTCCTTCTTCCTGTTTGGCAAATAGCTTCATTTCTGTGCTGCTTCAAGACAAGGTTTTTCACCTTCCAGCACTAGGAGCACTGGAGAGCTGTTTTTTTTTTTTCTCCCTCTAGCACGCTCACCACGCTAGCAGTTTAAACTGTGAGCTTGAAGCTAGAAAAGATGGCAGCCTCCTGCACCAATAGGAAGGCTGTTTGGATGCAAAGGATCTTGGGAGATCTTTGGGAGAGTACAAGGGACAAGGAAGTAAGAGAAGTCTTTTCAATGGAGGCTTATGTCTACCAGGATTCATTCAAAACAGCTAAGGTGACTTGCAGCAACACTTCCTTATCTTCAGATTCCCATCCAGCTGTTGTAAATAAAAAAGATTTAATGCCATAAAGCACCCTGAACTAAGATAAGATGCCATTTTGTCATTTTTAAAATGCGCCGCACTTGAGCATGCTAGAGGCATGCTAGAAAGATCACTTCCTCCTATATGGTTTGAGAAAAACATACACAGCCAAGGTAAAATAGGTTCCTGTTTGGAGAATTTCTGTTGCTGCCTCAGAAAAATCACTGATCATTTTCAAGAATCCAAAGAATTTAATACAGCCCTAAATTTTACCCTCAACTTATCCATGGGTCATAGCAAATTTCATGATTTTGGCTTAAAATTGCCCTCGACTTATCCATTAGATCAACTTATACTCGAGTATGTACATGTGTGTGTGTGTGTGTGTGTTGTGTTGTGTTGTGTTTTCTTGGGCACAAACCCCTTTGCTTCAAAGAAAAAAGTAATGCATTTGTACTGTGTTGCTTTTCTGGCTATGCTTATGATTAGGCTTACCAGATCGTCGACCGGGACGGAGCGTTCCCTAAGGGGGCGTGGCGCGGGGGGGCATAACACGACGCGTTATGGCCCCCCCACGCCCCACCCCCTTAAGGGGAGAACGCTCCGTCCCGGTCGACGATCTGGTAAGCCTACTTATGATGTATACAAATAATTAGAACAATGCACTTACAGTAGAAAACACTGCTATTTTGCATTTTTCTATGCATGTTTCCTCTGAAGTAAGCCCCACTTTGTTCCATAGAGCTTACTATCAAGTAAGGGAGGGTGCCTAGGGCTGTCCCCTGTGTGCAAAAGCATGCCTTTGAACCTTCCTGTAGATTTTGCCCCTCCCCAAAATCTCCTCTGCTATATCTGAGAAGAACACATTGTTGGTGCCTGGGAGACTGAAGTACCGTGCCTTCCACGTTTGTAGGTCTCATCCAGGTTACACCCTATGGAGAAGGAAACATGTTGCATAACCATTTTCAGCCTTGCAGTGAGACTCTGGGAAGTGCTCTTGCCTCTGTTGACTGTTGGCAGGAGGAGTTATGGGCTATGAATGAATGAATATATAAATAGACTAATTGTGTGCGTGCAGGTATGTGCGTATGTTTGGGTGCACATGTATGAGTGTTCATTCCATCACTAGTTAAATTGCACAAATCACTCTAGGAACTGTAGTGGATAATAAAAATGTTGCTTCTTTTTTGGGTAGTTGTGACAATGAGGAAAGCTTGGTCATTCAGACCAGAAAAGGCTTAGACTGCTTTATGAAGCGATTGAAATAAGCAAGAACAAACAAAATTTAATTAACAGACAACAAGAGCTCTGTTTCGTAGACAACATCTGGCTTCCTGTCCTAAATAAAATGAAAACTGCTCGGACGAACAAAGACCAGCTACCCCCCTGAGTCGGACAGGTCAACCGCCTTTCTCCAACCGACGCTTTGCTCTGCTGCATAAGCCAGCCTAGTACATCAAGAGGCTAACATCTCTGCAACTCTGTTGCCTGATACCTGAGGAGCGTGTGGATGAAACGTTGTGTTTTTAAACTGTTTCTTATGTGTTAACGTTTGTAGACATAAATATTTCTACATGGCTGTTAATCCTGTGAAGTTGGAATCAATTTGTATCGTTTCTGGCCACGAAAGCTACAGAAGCTTACCAGAGAAAAACAGTTGATTAAAATGTAATGGGGCATGTGGAATTGCTGTCCTTTGGATCTCCCAAAGAATTACGGGTATGTTCTTCTCCTTTGCAGATTTTGGCCAATGTCATTACTGACCTCCAGCAAAGGAGGCACAGTGTTGGGTCTTCTGCTGCTCTTCTTTGAAAGCTGTAGAGCAGAATTTCAAAGTGAGTCACTGAAGCACCTGCAAAGGATGCAGATACAGGTGTGTGACATACCTGAGGGAGGAAAAGAACGTGTCTCAGCAATATTGGAACCAACCCAGTTGCAAAGAAACCAGTTACAGCAACACAAGCAACCAGAAGGTAAAGAAACAAATGGCAATATGAACATATTGTTCCTGAAGCCAGTCACTGGGTCTTCGAAAAAGAGGAGGAGCAATTTGCCAAGAGCAGCTTAAAAGCCAGAGGACTCGGTTCCCTTTCATTGTTTCCTCCTCAGAGCAGAGATGGGCTCCAGGATTTTCCTTGTGGGCCTCCTCTTTCACTTAAGTCTTGCAGACCCGTAAGTAACCGCATTCGTGGACAATCTTGTTCAAAAGCTTGGTGGTGGGGAAAGTGCCAGTAAACACTACTTCAGGTCATTTGGAGTGGATAAATACAGTGGGACTATATATCAATGAGCAAATGTTTCTTAAGCATGTTAGCAGCTGAGATGCTGTAATGGTTCACAATGTGAGCAGCGAGTGGGTTGGGTCAAGGGCCTACCAGGCCAGGTTGGCCCCTGTTCTATCCTCAGTGTCAGTAGCACAGGTAGTGCCCATGTGCCCTCGGGGGACAGGCAGGTAGTGGTGCCATGATGGTTCAATTCAGGGCTTTGTCCCAGGGTTCCTGGCAACCTGGTGTGGCCACTGAGCCTGGTAGTCTGTTCCCAGTTCAATTCTCATTATTATGAGTTCCCCAGGGAGACTCCAGCAAGCTCTTCTCTCCCAGCTGTGTGGTGATGGATAGTTGCTTCAAGGCTTATGTTATGTCTGTGTTGTGGGTTTGCTGTTGGAGAGGACAAGACTTGGAAGGACAAGACTTCTTGGGCTGGCATATGAAGAGGGACAGCAGGGCAGAACTGGCAGGGGAGAAGGTCATGGCAGAGACAGACCAAAATGCACTATTGGAAGCTGCTGTGAATTCGTTTGAGGAGCTACTGGCTTAGAAGCCAGAGACTTGGAAATGTGTTCGCAGCTGTATTTGGCAGCTGGGAGGGTTCTCTGTTGCTACACAGAAAGAGATTTAGGGCCCAATCCCATCCCCTGCCATGCTAAAGCATGCAGCCACACTAAAAAGCCGAGCGCTGCATGCTGGGGGTGTGGGCAACCTAAAGGCAAACAGTAGGTAAGTAAACAACATTTTTATTTACCTCCAAGTAAGCCCTTAGGGTGCCTTTGGGTTTCCTTGAACATACGCCACCCATTTTTGTGGCGTATGTCCGAGGAGGGAAAAGGGGCAGGGGGAGGTTCTTGATAAACTGTAGACAAAGGCTGCCCAGAGGAACTGAATAGGTAACTGCTCCCCCTACTGGTGGGGATGAACATATATACCAAGGACGTGTGACTTTGAATGGCCATAGCTTTCTGGTTTTTGCACCACAGCTTCTGAGCAAGAGCAGTGTACCTGAGGAGTGAGAGCTTGGAATTTCCGCAGAAGGCCCCTGAAAGGCGCACGGTTCATCAGGGATGGAGTGACTTAATAAAGCAAAGGCAATCATTTTATCTCTGCCGACCTGAGATGCTTTTGCTCAGGGCCTGCTTTAGGGCCGGCAATTCGATCCAGTTGGGCCCCGCGCTGCTCTACTAGGGAGGGCCCGAGCTCAGTGGATTGTGAGGCGAGCAGAGCTCCAGGTGTGCTTCACGTCACCGGCACTGAAAGGGCCCTCTCTTGCGTTCGTATCACCAGCACTGGAAGGGCCCTCTCGCCCTTCCTTGCGTCTGATTGGCCCCAAATCAGAGCCATCCGGAAGCAATTGGCGGTGACACGATGACGTTACGACGGTCATCGCATCGCTGTCAAAACACTTTCAGGTGTGTCTGATCGGGCCCCACAGTTCCTAAGGCCGGCCCTGCTTTTGCTCTCTCAGTGACTGGTAAAACAGGAGTCCTGGATTTGCTATAGCCTAAATAGCTCTTTCTTGGCCTTGCCCAATTGGCTCCATTATGCTCATATCTTCCAAGTACAGCAGTACCTGCGTACCTGACAATTTCCATCTCATAACTGCAAACACACACAACACCATAGGACAGAAATGGACTTTGGCCTCAGACCTATGTAGCAGACAACTGGCTCTGTTAAGCTCAAGGGAGGCTAAGAAAAACAAGGGAGAAATCGTTTCTCCAATCATGTTGCAAACTATATCCAGGAATAGCCAGGCATTCTTGAGCAACTATTTGGCACACAGTTTGGGACACAGCAATCAATGTGCTATCGGGGAGGAATGGTCACATTTTCTCAGGGACAAGAGTTTTAGGGCTTAGTGGAAGTGACTTGCTGTTTTACAGGAACATGTTTTGCAATGTGGAAAAGGCTCCTCTTTTTATACAGCAGTGTTTAAGACATACGGGAGTCAATGCCATGGTAAAATTAACACAAAAATTTTACTGACTTCACAACGTTGCGGGTTTCCCCAGGGGCAGCCGCAGACGAAAATACAATAAAATCCAAGGTTGAACAGACCAACGTTTTGCTCTAAACAAGCCTTAGAGCTTCTTCATAGGATCAATCAAGATGATTGCGGATGGATTGTTATATCCCACTCTCCTCCCTGTTTTGACCTTTGCACCGGCAGGGTTGCACTGGCATCCGGGCTGTGTCCGGGGTTTGACAGCCACGTCAGCGGGGGGAGGGCTTCTAAATCAGCAGGGTTATCATTGCACCAGCATACATGGTGTTACACTGGCATATCGTGTTGTTAGGATTGGGCCTTCAATAAGGTCCTTTTATCTCTTTGTGATAGTCTGTTGTCATAAATAAATAAAATCCCAGGAGAATTTCCATCTAGAAGTAAGGTTGTGCTTCTCACGGAAACATAAGTGCAGAACAGGTTGTCATGAAAATGACTTGCATAGGATTTAGTTATTCCTTTCCTGGACAACCTGTTCCATCAGGTTGTATATTTCCATCAGAAGCAACACTTGCTTTGTGCAGGGAGGGGAATGGCTGGATTTTATTTTATTTTAATAGCCTGATGAAGATATTAATTCTGCAAACTGTTCATAAAACTGGGCCCTGTGCCAACAGATTCTGTATTTGGAAAAAGTGTAAACATTTGTTCAAGGAAAGGACTGTTCTCTTTTTCACAACGCCGGCAATATTCAATAAATAAATGTCATAAATAACAGTATTTCAGCAAGTTCAATCAAGGGTTACATCTACCCAGGAGGACAGGACTTATCTTCTTCCCCAAGGATAGTGGTTTCCAAACTGGGAGGTATGGCTCCCAAGGGAGCCGTAGAAACCAGCCAGGGGAGCCGCGGAGTGCCACGGAATCCTCTCAGAAAACAGTGCAATGCCAATTGGCAGGCATTAACATGGTGATGGGGAGCCATGGCCAATGGTCGCCAATGGTCAAGGGAGCCGTAGGTCGAAAAAGTTTGAGAAACACTGGGAGATATGGCTAAAAAAACATTCTCAAAGAGAAAAAATACAGGTTAACATAGATTTAAATGCAGCTGATACACAGGCTGCATCTGAAGAACTGTATCCCTCAGAACTTGAGGAACGTTGGTGAGGGACTCGGAAACACTTTTTAGCTGAGTTTGTTCAAAACAAAGGACTTTTGTTTTCCCCACTCTGGGCTCTTTACTCCTGCAATTGGCTTGCACTGTTCCTAAAACTGCTTGCTGATCGTGGCACAGGATTTGTTCCTGCAGCCTTCCTAGCACGGCTTCCAAACAAAAAACCAGGGCCCCAAAAGAAGTGTGTGAATAATACAGAAGGGATAAGTCAACTACACGTCCATATTACACACCATAACTACTGTATTTGAATTCCAATGAAATGGAATCTATCTGCCTCTCAAACATGGATCTTTGCAGACTGTTTGCATGGCATTCATTCATTCATTCATCAGTCAGTCAGTCAGTCCTCAGCAGGAGAAGTTGTTGTTTCCATGTCCACAGCGCCCTGCAGCTGCTGCTGTTGAACCTCCTGCAATTTGATGAATGCACTGTGAACAAGGCACCAACATGGGAAGAATGTGGAAACAAACTACTTCTTATTCCACTGAGCGGTGTGTCATATGAAACGTTTAATATAGTGGACCCTTTTTAACCGCAGATTCTGGACCCGCGGATTTGACTCACGAAGGTCTGCAAAGGTCTGCCCAAAAAAGCCTTTAAAAAGAAAAAAAAAACCAAAATGGCCGTTTTACCTTTAAATAGCAAAATTGTGGAAGTGGGCAGCTAAGGCTGCAGAAGTTCCATGGAGGCTTGAAAACGCCATGATTTGGGGGATTTTTTTTAAAGGCTTTTTTGGCGGATCTGCGGATCACTGGGGGGGGAACGGATCCTCCACAGATAGCGAGGTCCAACTGTACAGGTACTCAGATGTACACCTCATGTGAGTTGAGAATGCTTTTGTTCTGCATAAAGCAGACATAACAAGGATGGTGTCAGGTATTCTCTACTTTCAATATTTGTTTCAGGAGCACATTCGGTTCAGCCACGTAAATGGTTGCAAAAGACTTGCTTAACCAAACATTGAATTTGTATGACTATGCTGTTCAGCGAGTGCTCATGTTCTCTTGCTTACTGCTTCTTACGGGCTGCTTCCTTCTCCTTCTTTGCCCTCACCATCCTTAGCTTCATTTGGCCAATTTGCCATTTAACTTGATTGGCTGTGGTGACCCACCTGGTTTTGTTGATAGCATCCGTGATGTCATCATCGTGTCAGAAGTAGCATCATTATATCATTGACAAAAATTATGTAAGAAAAAGGCAAGTGTTGCTGAGAAAAACAGCCTAAGGGCCCGATCCTATCCAACTTTCTGATGCAGATTGAATGTAGCCTCACGAGAAGGGCACAAATATTCCCTTACCTTGAAGAGACCTCTGTGACTGCCCCCTCACTGAAGGATGCAGCGCATGCCCCATTGGTGGAAAGCGAATGCTGGAAAGTTGGATAGAACATAAGAACATAAGAAGAGCCCTGCTGGATCAGGCCAAAGGCCCATCTAGTCCAGCTTCCTGTATCACACAGTGGCCCCACCAGATGCCTCAGGGAGCACACAGCCAACAAGATAACCTGTTTCCTGCTGCCACTCCCCTGCACAGAGAAAACCTACTTCTAAAACCAGGAGGCTGCTTATGGCTTGTAACCTGTGATGGTCTTTTCCTCCATGAATCTGTCCAAACCCCTTTTAAAGGCATCTAGGCTTTTAAAGGCACCTTTTAAAGGCACCCTTTTAAAGGCACCTTTCGATCGACAGCTCATGGTTCAGCGGTTTAACCCACTGCATCACCCGCTGGCCTTTTTAAATTTTTAGGATTGGGCCTTAAAACACACACGCACGCACGCACGCACGCACGCACGCACACACACACACACACATGTTTGCAATGGGAGCCAAAAATGAACACACAGTGAGGTTGGCAGTTTAGCATTAATGTTTGTAAAATATATATTTTTTCCCCCAAATAGCTTTTTTCCCTTGTTCTGTAAATTTCTGCAGAACTGGAGATGAGGATAGCGCCCTCTGGCAGGTTTATTCAGGAATACCCCTCACATGACATGTATATGCAGGCGGAACAAGCTTGCGACGCTCCCCCCATTGCACACGTGGGCCCCTTTGCTAGGCCAGGATAGGCTGCGAGTAGGGGGGACAGGTCCCCTTGTAGGGGCTTGCAGGGAGGCCCAGCGCCATCATGTTTGCAATGGGAGCCAAAACTGAACACACAGTGAGTGAGGTTGGCAGTTTAGCATGAATGTTTGTACAAAAAAAAAAAATCAACATTCCCCCCAAACAGCTTTGACACTTGTTCTGTAAATTCCTCCAGAGCAGGAGAGGAGTATAGCGCCCTCTGGCAGGTGGATTCAGGAATCTGTCTTTCTTTCTTGCATCAGAGTCAGAAGCATGGACTCAACGTTTGTGTACCAGGTCACTGAAGATGTTGAGACATCCTCACAACCGGATGTACCCGGATGACAGAAAGTTAACTGAGTCAACTTAGATTCTGATAGGTACTGAGAGGTGTCAGGGGATGGACTAGGGCCTGTCTCGTTCTTTGCTTGGAATATATAAAGCTGCTGACCTCTAGAAGGAGGAAGGCAGGCAGGGAGACCCAAGGCAGAACTGGTTTTTTCTGTTGCAGTGGCTAGAACAAAGCATGTTCCGGGGCTATTAAAGCTGCTGATAGCCATACATTGTTTCTAACAGGAAAGCTCCAGCTCTCCAGTTATTCAGACCAAAGATGTGGCTGCAAGTTTTTCTAGGCATCCTTCTCTTCTGGTTTAGCCCAGCTGCAACAGAGACGGAGCTGTAAGATATAACCTGCTTTTTAACTCTCTAATATTCATTACTTTGCTGCGCTCTGCTTGTCTTTTAACACTGCTTTTAAACCTTGGGAAATGGGGTAGACTCAGAATGACGTTTCAAGTGAGATGAATAGAGGGATTCTCACTTTAGCATATAGCCTTGCACATGGGCAGGAGGTCTCATGTGCCTGAAGATCTCAAGGACGGCAGGATGGCCGGAAGTACCCGTGTCTGTCGGAGAGCTGCCGGCACGCCACTGATAAGCTGCAGAGCCTCTGTGAGGGAGAGAAGCTGCAGCCAGCACTTTAAGTGAGAGGCAAGGTTGCCTGTCAGTTGAAGTGTGATGAGACAGATGCCAGTGAGAAGCTGGACTCCGTTTAGAAACCATCTAGAATGAAGGGTTCTATGAGAGATTAGAACATATTATTGTAAAAAACCCTTGGGGTTTAGAAAGCCTGCCTGTGTAAACCACCTTTCAAGTAAAGTCAGAGGAGAAATCCGATGACCAAAGAAAAGGTGGTATATAAATACTGGTGGTGGTGGTGGTCAGTGGCGTTCTTTGGGGGGGGGCGAGACCACAGGGCCCCCAGGCGCCATCTTCTGGGGGCGCCATCTTCAGCCGGGGCGGCGCCGCCACCGCCGCCCCCGCGCTCACCTCAGCGCGGTTGTTTAAAAGTCGCGCCGCGGTGAGTGCGGGGGCGGCGGCGGCGAGGAGGCTGAAGAAGGTAGGGAGGGAGAGCGATGGGGGTGGGTGCTTGGGGGCCTCCTACCTCCTCCTTCTTCTTCTTCTTCTTCTTCAGCAGCAGCAGCTGCAGCAGCCGCTGCGCTCACCTCGGCGCGAGTCGGCTCCTTTTCAAATTGGCTGTTCTACATATGCGCAGAACAGCCAATTTGAAAAGGAGCCAACTCGCGCCGAGGTGAGCGCAGCGGCGGCTGCTGCTGCTGCTGCTGCTGCTGCTGAAGAAGAAGAAGGAGGAGGAGGTTGGAGGCCCCCGAGCGCCCACCCCCATCGCTCTCCCTACCTACCTTCTTCAGCCTCCTCGCCGCCACTGCCCCCGCACTCACCGCGGCAGGACTTTTAAACAGCCGTGCCGAGGTGAGCGTGGGGGCGGCGGCGGCGGTGAGGAGACTGAAGAAGGTAAGAAGAGTGGTGGGGGTGGGCGCGGGGGCCAGGTGGGAGTGCTCTTCTGGGGGGTGGGGGTGCTCGGGCCCTTCTGGGGGGCGCTCGGGGAACCTGTGCCCCGGGCGCCCGGAGGGCCAGCGACGCCACTGGTGGTGGTAGTGGTGATGATGATGATGATGTCTTAAAGCAGGGGTGGGGAACCTTTTTGGGGTGGGGGGCCATTTTCCCATGGGGAAAATTGGCTGCGGGCCGTCCGTAAGGCCGTCTGAAATTTTTGGCCCCACCCACCACAAATTTGATCCCCCCGGCAAATTTACAGCACCCACCCACTGCTCGCCCACCAACCACTCGCTATCGCTCGCTCAGCTCCCACCCACCCACCGCTCGCGCTCATGCTCGCGCTCGCTCAGCTCCCTCCCTGCCAGCCAGCCAGCCATCCACCCACCCACCCCTCCCGGAGCCCCCTCCCTCCACTCTCCAATTTACCGGGCTCCAGGCCGCCGCCGCCTTCCCGCGCTGCGTCCTTTTCAAAATGGCCTTTCTGTACATGCGCAGATCGCCGCTGGGCTCAGCGGCGATCTGCGCAGGTACAGAAAGGCCGCTTTCAGAAGGAGTAGGCGCCAAGGTGACTCGTCACCTCGGCGCCTCCTCCTTTTAAAATTGGCCTTCCTGGACCTGCGCAGAGCGCAGCTGAGGCCAAGATTGCCCTCTTGGCCGGCATCGCGCTCTGTGCAGGTCCAGGAAGGGCGATTTTAAAAGGAAGCGGCGTGGGAAGGCAGCGGCAGCGGCGGGCGGTGGCGGAGCCTCCGGTCGTGGGCTAGATCAGGCCGGTCCAGTGCGGGCCGGACCGGATCGTTCTGCGGGCCAGATCCGGCCCACGGGCCGGAGGTTCCCCACCCCTGTCTTAAAGGGTCATGTGCAATAGCAAGGAAATAGTGTTTGTTGTTGTTGTTGTTGTTGTTGTTGTTGTTGTTCAGTCGTTAAGTCGTGTTTAATTGTGGGAAATAAATCTAAACTCAGATGTCATTTAGTTTCATCTAGATGTTGTGTGTGCAGACACAAAAGAATAAATGGCCCCTGTATCTTTTGCTGTTGTATAAATGTATGTCAAGCTGCACCTGTCAGAATTATCTTTTTTAAACAACTATGAAAAAAACCCTATGCATTAGCCCAGCGATTTTCAACCAGTGTGCCACGAATGGTCCACAGGTGTGCTGTGGGAGTTTGGGGGAGGGTCATTTATTAGTAGGGCCATTGGGGGGTGAGCCCCCCCTCCACCGGAAACGCGGCGTGCCTTGTCAATTGTCAAAAAAAACCTGATAGTGTGCTTTGACGCCTTATCGGTGTGCCGCAAGATGGAAAAGGTTGAAAATCGCTGCATTAGACAGAAGTAGGCAAAAGTGGGAAAGAGAAAATAGGGGCAGAATTGTCTTTGATTCTGCTTTGCGAAGGAATCGTTCCGAGCCTTGACCTTGATGATTTGTCTCGCTGTTCAGCGATATTGTCTGATCTACATAGTATTGTCAAACTTCCTCCATGCACTTGACAAAGCAAGGCTTCTCTGCCTTTGATGCGCCACAGGACGTTTTGCTGTTTTTGGCTGCTACAGACTAACATAGTTACTCCTCTGGGGTTTCGCAGACAGTATCTCCTGGTCGTGCCTTCGGTATTGCAGAATGACTCGCCAAATCCAGTCTGCGTGCACCTCCTGAACCTCAACGAGTCTGTGAACCTGAACATTCTTCTGGAAGCTGAAGGGCGTAACATCACTGTTCTGACGGAGTCTGTGAGAAGACAAAGCTATTACAAATGCACCAATGTCACTGTAAGTCTTTGTTTCTTTCCAGATAATTAGACAATTAGATTTGTGTGTGTGAGGGGGGGGTGATGCAGAGGAGAGAGATGAGATTACTAAACAAACAGAGTAGGGGAAAAGAACAAGAAGGCATAGCTGGTTTGGGAAAAGAAAACAGAAATGACAATCATTGATTAATAACACAGGCCTGCGCACATTTTGCTCTTAAAAGCGAGATCTATTTTGGTATATTTGGGACTCTGATTCCAAAAATGGCATCGGTTTTGCCCTCTCATGTCTAGTTTTGGGGGTACGGCATCACCACCTCATAATGTGTCAAATTCCTCACGAGGAAGCTGCTTGACTCGCATTATGAGGTGGCGATGCTGTATCCCCAAACCTACATATGATAAGGCAAAACCGTTGCAATTTTTGGAATCAGAGCCCCAAATTCATATAAAATCACCATAAATTTTGAAAAAAAAATTGACCCTTAAATTTGCAGAGCTGTGTAATTAGCATCTGAAGTGCTTCACTTATACACATTGTCTATCATCTCCTCCTCACCCCCGCTACGGACACAGGGATGAGGTTGAGAGAATAATCATTTAATGAGCTCTTGAAATAAGGGGGAATTGAGCTGGGAACTTCTTGGCTTGCAGCTCTTAGACCCTGCACTACCAGAAATCGTTGTTTGGACCTGATGTGGTGTTCACTAGCCTGACTCATAACAATCACATATAGAAAATCTGCCGTTCTTTCCACTCTGTTGATAAAACAAATTGAACCTTGTCCTGGTCTGACCAACCTGTCATGTTCGCCAGGATCAAACCTAAGTGTTTCAGTTACCTGGGGTATTTGAGGAGCCGCCTCCTTTCATATGAACAAGCTCATACCCTAAGGCAGTGTTTCCCAAACTTTTTCGACCTGCGGCTCCCTTGACTATTGGCGACCATTGGCCGTGGCTCCCCATTACATTATGTTGATGCCTGCCAATAATAGGCATTGCACTGTTTTGTGAGAGGATTCCATGGCATTCCGCGGCTCCCCTGGCTGGTTTCCCCCATGGTTCCCCTGGGAGCCGCGCCTCCCAGTTCGGGAGCCACTGCCCTAAGGTCATCTGAGAGGATCCTCTTGTGTGTGCTGCCTCTTGTTATGATTGTTATGAATCAGGCTAGTGAACAACAGTATTCTGTATTTGTGGGTATTTGTGGGATTGAATGGAGTTTATGTAGTTGTATATTGATTATGCCAATATAGGTTCTTCTATTCTATAAATACCCCAGGCCTGAACAACGATTTCTGGTAGTGCAGGGTCTAAGAGCTGCAAACCAAGAAGTTCCCAGCTCAAAAAAAAAAACCCCTTTATTTTAAGAGCTCATTAATTGATTATTTTCTCAACCTCATCCCTGTGTCCGTAGCGGGGGTGAGGAGGAGATGATAGACAATGTGTATAGGTGAAGCACTTCAGATGCTAATTACACAGGTCTGCAAATTTAAAAGTCAAAAAGAGCTGACGCGCATCTAAGGAAACCCATCGGGGCCCACAGTGCTTACACCGGCCACACCTGCATTCTGTGCCTGCATTAGTATCGCAACACATCTGGAAGCTCTTCGTAATCATCCGAGTGGACTTGGATGATACCGAAGAGCTTCCAGGTGTATTGTGCGCCTGCACAAGCCTCGCACAGCCATGCAACGAGGCAGTAATTAAGTCCCTGACGGCCCCGGGACCAAGACGAAGACACAGCCGGGACAGTCCCGGGCTTCCAGTCCCAGGATGCACCCCGAAAACCGGGACTGTCCTGATTTTTCTGAGACGCCTGAGCCTCAGTCTCTTAGCCACTACTCATTTTCCATTTAGATATTTTGCATAGGTGGTAGGTACTCAAAGAAAAAAGAATATAAAAATCTGTCTTGTGACATGCTCCTGTGGATCATTTGGTTTTGTCTGTGAACTGCGTTGTGAACTTTTTGTTGAAAAGCGGTATATAAATACTGTTAATAATAATAATAATAATACCGTATTGGTCTGAGTATAAGACTCACTTTTTTCTCCTAATTTAAGTTTTTAAACTAGGGGGTGCGTCTTATAATCAGGCTGTTGCAATTTAATGCCAGTGATTTAATTAAATTTTTTTAATAGCACCAAACTTTAAGGGTGCGTCTTATAATCAGGTGCGTCTTATACTCGGGACAATACGGTGATGATGATGATGATGATGATGATGATGAAACTGAGATCAGGTAGATATGTTGATTGGAATGTTTTGGAGACACTGCCATGAAGCCCTTGGCTGAGGCACACCAAACAGCCTCCCGTATCTTTGTTTGGCTTCCTCCCAGGTCCCCTCTACCAGTTCCAATCCACTGGCATTCGTCACCATCTCTTTCAAAGGTGCCACTCTCCGCGGGTCAGAAAGGAGGACAGTGGCCCTTCAGAACATAGGCAGCGTCGTCTTCGTTCAGACAGACAAACCCATCTACAAGCCTGGACAGGATGGTGAGTGAAGGCCCATTATTACTCATTATCACTTCTAGAGCAAATGTTTTGTGTAGAAAACTTAGAATCTTTACCTAACATATCTTCAGAGTACTCATTACTGTTTTATTCTTATATCAATAAGAAACTAGGGCCAGAACTATAGGTTTGCCAGCAGAGCCAGGTCTAGAAAACCAGGCAGAAAACCTTTCTTCGCAGTCAGTCACAGAGGGGGTGGGTGGCAGGGCCTCTGAGAGGCATTTTATCAGGGGGTACAAAGTTTCTTTTCGGCCCCTTCTCAAAGGAGGAGGGGGCAAAACAGGGTGGGGGGAGGAGAGCAATAGCCAGAAAAGTCCCCGGAGCCCAGGTCTACCAGGATTCCTGCCCGGTAGACCCAGCCCGGCCACTGTTTTTCACTCTCCATGAGGCCAGCTGAGATCCCAGGAAATTTCTGGGCCCCCTCCTTTGGCTCCTGGCCCCCTTCTTGACCCTGGGTCCGGGTACAATTTACCCCCTTTACCTCCCTCTCATGGGCCCTGGTGGGTGGGATACCACTGCAGTCTTCCTGCTGGCGCACCTCTCCAAAGAAGGAAGAAGATGGCGGCTGCATTTAATCATTTGATTTTGTCTGTAAACCGCTTTGTGAACTTTTTGTTGAAAAGCGGTATATAAATACTGTTAATAATTTCCCAGACAGGAGTGCAGGGCCAACCTGGAGGCTGAGCAACTGGCTGACAGAGGCAGTGGGCCAGCCCAGGATGCATTCGGGGCACCCTCAGCAATTCACGGCTGTCCCCAGCCCGCTGCTCCAAGTAGGCACTTCACCCTGCCTTGGGAATAAGAAGGGAACTTCCCTCAGACACCATTTTCTTTTCTTTTTTCAGTGCTCTTTCGTGTTGTTGCGCTAGACGCCTATTTCAGACCAGTTCCCGAGACTGTAAGTATCTGGTCAAGAGGAAGGCCTTTCAAATAACCCCTGCTTTATATTTGAAGCATGTTTCAAGGAAACATTTGCCCAGGATACAAGCACAACTTAATACCTAAACACAGGCCAAGCTGGAACTTCCACAACAGGCATAGATAATACTGCTCTTACTTACAATGGTGGCTAAGAAAGCAGCAATAAGGACTGATCAAAAATTTGAGGCAAAGCTTTTGGGTCCAAGGTTTGACTGGGCTGTTCTGTTTGAGTATATAGCTCTGGATGAGACCAAATCGAGTTGGATTAAACTGATTTAAAGACACTGGTTAGAGAGTTTTAGGAGGCTTGCTGTACTCATGAATGCTTAGCCTTTTTGCTTTGCTGTTAAATCAGAGAGTCATAGAATGCCCCGCAGCAGCAAAGCAGACATTCATTTTCCCCTGTTTTAAAGATCGGGACAACATCTGCTTGTCTTTGGTCTTCAGGCACCTTACCCCATTCTCCAGGAGATTTCAGACAGCTCTGAGATAACATCTGCCAGCTTCTTCAGTACCCTGTAACTTACAGCCACACCAAAAAGGCTTGCGCTGCATCCTGCAAGGAGGGGGTCAGATCAGGAGGCTTGGGGGAGGGAAGGGAACCAGGGTCATATTTTCCCTTACATCCCCATACGCCTTCCACTTGCCAATGGGTCTCCTCGGACCTGCACCCGCTCATTAGCGGGCACAAGTCCAAGGAAAGGAAAGGGTTGTGTCAGTAGGCAAGGAAGGGGATAGCATCTGATGCAAGTCACCGTGCCGGGTGCCACTCCCTCCTGCCTCCTGCCTTCCCCATTCTGCCCCCTCCCACCCAGTTCCGCCCCACCACCGATTCACCATCAGGCACTTCTCCATCCGCCAGAGGTCTCTACGTGCAACTGCCAAAGTGGCTTTTACAACTGCCATAAGGCAGACTCTGCTGCCGGAACTAGCATTCCAGCAGCGGAGAAGCCCATTATGATTGGGCTGTAAGTGTTCTCTTACCATCTCTTTACCTATCCTAAGTTGCAATGCCCCCAGTTCTTCCTTCGTTCTGAGGCTGGCGATGCCAAAATGCAACGACTCCTCTCTTTGAACAATTATTGGGCTGTTATCCGGGGGGGGGGGGGGGTGTTGGATAACAAGCTTAGGCTTCAATTTACAGTCACCTAGAAGTAAACTCCATTAAACTCAGCAGGGCTTACTTCTGAGTAGACATGCATAGGGTTGCACTGTTAGCAGCTGTGTTAAGAACAATGATTTGCATTCTCTCCAAAGCTATTAAACCAGCAGTGCTACAGTAAGTCAATTCTCATCTCCCCAGGACCTAACTTACACAAATACTAGCTTGATTATATAGCTTTCTTTATGTTACCTGTGCAGCCAGCTTAAGATTTGAGAATCTAGAATTCCTCCCAGTACTCTCATCATTAAGAATACATTTGCCGCTTGCTATGATGAATACGAGGTCTTCCTTGGGCGACAGGAGAATCATGTATTTCTGCATGTAGTTAGCAGATTCTTCGAAAACATATTTGCTCACCCCATGCAAGCAGTGTTAAACTTTATGGTAGCTATAAATCATGAAAAAAGGATTCTTGTTTCGTTTTTGTTAATTGCTAGCAGAACATTCCCCTTTTTTTCCTCTACCATAACTGAGAAGTGAGTTATGCTCCCTCATGTATTTAATGCTTCGCGCCAAGCTGTACAGTTCTCATCAATCTAGATCTCCGTTTAAAAACGTGTCAATTAGGAGTTCTGATGTGCCACCCTGAAAAGCAATCAATGTTAAAATGATTCTGTGAATGCTAACATTTCAATCTCATCCATCTCTTTCAGTTTCCGTTGATCACCATCCAGGTAAGAGATTTCTGTTTTAAATGCTCATCGATATTGCATTGTGCTTGTGTTGGTGAAGCCGCTGACACTGATTGGCTGAGCTGATGTGATAATTTGTGATGTTCACAGACCAATCCTAACTAAACCCCTCCCTGCCTATGCAGCTGTGCCAACAGAGTATGCGCTGCATACTGCAGCAAGCCTCCGCTGCCCCAGTGGGTCTCCTTGGATCTGCGGCAGCCATTTTACTTCCTCCCTGTCCAGCAGCGAGGCCACATCTCGCTGGGGCGCCCGGAACAAGGGCGGGGCCTACGTGCCGTGCCAGTTGCGCCCTGTGTAGCCAATCGGAGGGCGGAGGAAGGGAACACCCACCCCCCGCCAGTTTCCTTGTCATTTTGGAGCCGTTCAGGCTCCAGGGAGGGCGGGAGGGCCGAAACGAAGATGGCCGAAGACGACGGTAAGGAGAGGCGGCGGGTGCGAGAGGCGGCGGGTGCAGGCCAGATTTGGCCTGGGGCAGTTCAACCAACTGGTCAGTCATTTCTGTTCTCTCTACAATAAATTACCAAAGTTGCATCTTTCCTATCTGAACTTGCCTTTATTTTGCTCTACCAGGATCCCCAAAGAAACCGAATATTTCAATGGACAAACCTATCATCTGCAAATGCCATCATCCAGCAGTCATTCCCTTTAAATTCAGAGCCAATGCTAGGAGACTATGAAATCATTGTGGAGAAGAAATCAGGAGCTAAGACCTCCCACTCTTTCTCAGTGGAAGAATATGGTAAATATCTCTGTCCCTGCTCTAGTTTTCAGAAAATACCTAGTAATCCCTGGGAATTTAACAGTGCAATCCTGTCTAATTTTAGACCTCCGCCAATCTAAAGTGTCGCAAACGTGCTGGATAACACATTTGCGGCACCTGACAAGTAAGCAGCGCCAGCGGAGAGGCCTGCACCGCTCCACTGGCACTGCAGAGCGGTAGAGCGCCACAACAGAGAGGGGGGAGGGGAGGGGGAATTTCGGGGAGGTCGGATTGGTCCACCGGGCCCGGGAGGGGGGAGGGATTGTCGGCAGTTCACTCTTCTGAATCCTATTCCCCTTCCCAGGCCTGACCGGCGTTACACGGCCGGCTCAAATGTGCACCAGCAAAATAGCTGGCGGGATAAATGGTGGGTCCCCAGCCTCATACTTTATTTTTGGGGGTCATGGCATGAAAAAAGTAGAAAACCACTACCCTATGTTGGTCTCGGTTCCTGCCTGTCTCTCATAATTTTTAAGGAGACAGTATGTATTTTCTGGCTGTAAGGGATTTTCAAGGCAATTTCAAGATTTTAGCTTTATGAGTTTACTCGCATAAGACAAAGGACAACTGTATTTGCTTCTGAATTGGCTGTTTGGCATAATGTTCAAAGATATAAATTGCGTCTCTGAGAAATAATGCAGACTGCGTGTGTTTCATTTTCACTTTTCAGTATTACCCAAGTTTGCAGTTACAGTCAGTGCACCAAAAGCGGTCTCTGTGGAGAATCCAGATTTCATAGTGAAGGTGTGCAGTCTGTAAGTATCTAGCATATGGGTCGATACAGAAGCTTCTAAAGAATGAAATTGGGTGCTTTCCAGTGGGGGATCACTAGGGGGATGCGGAAGGTGCGGACTGCACTGCGCTGTTAAATAGTGGCCAAAATTGTGGAAACCTTGTATTTATGAATAATATGATCATGTTATATATATATAATTGGAAAGGTACCGTAATTTAATGCAGAATGTAACGAAACAAACCATGTTAAATTATCTGTCTCCTACCATACGTAATGGCCAAATGACCAGAAAAAGAAAACACAACTGCCTTATGTAACAAAAAGTGGATTTCTTTAACTCAGAACTGACCAACGAGACTGATTGTTCCGAGAGCCAATGAGGTGTTATTATGACACAGCTTTGAACCAATAAGGTGTTAGTATGAGTCAGATCTCATTTCTATGTATCAGAGCTAATACTAGAACACTTATTCAGTTGTGTGAGTGTCATCAAGTTGGCCACTAGTGTTTTGTGGGTTATTGATTTGTTGGCTGACCTGTATTGTTATACATTAAATAGAATTAATGGGGGTGACACTATGAGCTACCACCCCAGGTGACACTAACCCCACCGACACCGCTGGGGTGATGCGATGAGCTCTTGCACCGGGTGACGCAAACCCTAGTGTGTCTGGTGCTTATGTAGAACGTGTGAGTTGGTCTGATTGTTTTTCTTACCTTATGTTGATGCCTGCCAATTGGCATTGCACTGTTTTCCGAGACGGTTCTGTGGCACTCCGTGGCTCCCCTGGCTGGTTTCCACGACTCCACTGGGAGCCGCATCTCCCAGTTTAGCAACCACTGGGCTAACGGTTTTCTCTGTCCTGTGTGAGTTCTCTCTTGGAATAAATGTTTGCAGGAGCCATTGGTGTGTTCTTAAAATCAATAAATTCCTTCCCACTTCGTTGTTCCTAAATTATACATTCCACTCCATCAAAATTGTTTCTTCTGGGTGTGTTTCATTTCTATTTTTCACTGTTCGTTTGTTCCCAGGACCATTCTCCCAATTCCTAGTTCAGCTCAATTATCCCAGACCATCCTCTGTGTCTGTGCCTTTGTTAGTTTTGATTTGACTCAGTGCTTAAATTACAATACACAGAAGTATTACGTTTCATTGAGAACTCCTGCATCTATTTTTCATCAGTTTTGTAGGGAACCTTCCTAGGGTCAGTTCTGCATTTCCTATAACTTTGGTGCAAATTGGGCAGAAACCAAAATAATTATAAGCTCGAATATCTAATCCTGTTTTTATGAATAACATCTGTACCAGTGTAGCTAACTTTCTGAAATTTAGCAGGGATCTTATCTAGGGGTATGTCTACATAACCAGTGAGTTTCAGATGAACAGATCACAAAAATATGTGTCTGCTCCAGCAAAAATCTTTAAAATGATCAAACTTCAGTTGCCTTGTGGTATTAAAGTCCCCACATCTACTTTGCTGGCTTATCCTGTTATGGAGGGCTTCCATCAATGTAGAATCCATCCAGTTGTGAAAAGGAAATACGTTCGCTCATTGAAATCTATGGGAAGCAATAATTGAATCAAAATTGAAATGAAGCAACCATCCAAATCAGGCATGAAATGGAAGAAAGTTGTTTGGGGGGAAAAGCCAATGAAGCAAAATCCAAAGCAAGTATTTTTTTTTTTTTTGCATATACTTATTGCTTATGTCAAAGGCGGTGTGTTCTCTAATATGTTTCCTTCCCCTCTAGGTATACATATGGGCAGCCTGTTGAGGGGAAAGTTCAGCTCAGCGTGTGCAGAAATGTCAATTTTTGGGGAAGCTGTAAGAGAGACCCCGTCTGTGAATTTGTTAAGCAAGATGTAAGAGAAACAGTTCCTTTGTTTGTTTGTTTATTTATTTATTTAACTAACATATTTATACTCTGCTTTTCCTCTCTCAGTAGGAAGGCACTCAAGGCGGCTAACAACCTAGTAAAAACAATTCAATAAAAATCCGATGCAAATAAACTCAGATATGACCACACAAAAAAGTGATAAGGAATTAGCAGCGCCATTCTACCACATCCTTTCCTACCACAAAAGCTATGCAAAGAACAACATCGTTAGTTAAAAAAAAAACACAACACCTTAAACCAACATGGAAATTAGGCACCCAAAGCTGAATGGGGAAGAAAATCTTTAGCAATCATTGGAACAATGGCAATGATGGAGCCAGTCTCACATAGTGGAGTGCAGAGTTCCACAAACTGGGTACCACTGCAAAAAGGTGGTGGCACTGTCACCTCTCAGGGGGTGGCACCGTCGCCTCTCAGGTCCTCTCAGGTGGTGGCACCGTTAGGCTCACCTCTGCCAATGATGGGAGATGCAAGAAGGCCCTCTCAGTTGACCTCAGGGGATGGGCAGTTTCGTAAGGGAGGAGGCAGTCCTCAAGATATGCTAGTGTCAAGTCGTTTAGGGCTTTAGAGATCAAAACCTTGAATTGCACCCAGAAATGAACTGGCTACCAGTGCAGTGGAGGGAGCAAAGCTGTGATAGGTTTGTTGTGCCTTGCGCCAGTCAGCAATCATGCAGTAACATTTTGTATTAGCTGAAGCATCCAAATGGTCTTTGAGGGCAACCAAACCTGGAGCACGTTACAGTAATCCAAATGCACTGTACCCAATGTGTAAACAACCATGGTTGCATCTGACTGGTCTAGGAAAGGATGCAGTTGACACATCAGTCTAAGCCGGACAAAGGCGCCCAGGGCCACATCTGACACCTGATTCCAGGAGTCCTCCCAAAGTGAGAACCTGCTCCTTCAAGGGGCTGCTGAGAGTCCATAACCAAGGTCTCAGGTTACCTAGCCAATATCCATCTCTGTCTGGTCTGGATTTAATTTCAAATTGTTCACCCTCATCAGCCAGCCCATCACTGACTCCAGACAGCAATTCAGGATTTATTTATTTTAATCATTTTTAACCCAACTCTTTAGCCAACAAGGCTCCCTGAGTAGTTTATATATACGTATACACCACATATACAATTTGTCTAGAATATTCTTCTTAATATTCTTACGAAGAATATTCTTAACTCCTTGCCACAGGATGTGGTGATGCTCCTGGCCTAGATGCCTTTAAAAGGGGGTTGGATAGATTCATGGAGGAAAAGTCCATCACAAGTTACAAGCTATAAGCAACCTCCTGACTTTAGTAGTAGGCTATCTCTGAATGCCAGATGCAAGGGAGTGGCAACAAGATGCAGGTATCTTGTTGTCTTGTGTGCTCCCTGAGGCATCTGGTGGGGCCACTGTGAGATACAGGAAGCTGGACTAGATGGGCCTTTGGCCTTATCCAGCAGGGCTCTTCTTATGCTCTTATGTTAAGCTTTCGCTAGCCCCCAGAATATTCTGACCCAGAGGGAAATGTCTAGCATGGATCACAAAATTTTGGAAGCTATTTCATTCTCTTGTAATCCTTGGCATTGGGTCAATGCCTAAAATATGACAATGGATTTTCCTGCTCACACTGAATCCCCCCCCCCTTCTTTTATCAGCTGGACAAGAATGGTTGCCTTTCTCATGTCTTCAGCTCCAAAACATTTGAGCTTAATCGTTCTGGATACTGGATGAACCTTGATGTGAAGGCCACTATCACAGAGAAAGGAACAGGTAATCCCTTTTGTTTACTCAAAAAAGCTGCTGGGAAGATAGAGGAACAGCAATTGTAAAATTATCTGGGACAACTCATTTTCCTTGCAGCCAAATCCTATCCCCTGCTGGTGCACAAAATTTAGGGCCACCAGTGCAGCTAGCAGGGGACAAGTCCCCGCACACCAGCAGGCGACCTGGCCAGCCAGGAGAGCAAAAGTAAAACTTTTACTTACCTCCTCTGCCACTGTCTGGGCCCCTGTGGGCCTACTCAGATCTACGCCAGCTATTTTGCTGGCCTAGACCTGTTAGGATTAAGGGGGCGTGTTGAGCCCAGAACAGTACCATCAAATCTTACGACGATGGCTGCCACCGAGATCTGCCCCCCCCCCAATCTGCCTCCACCACCAACATACCTGGATCAGTGACTGGTCTGTGGGGCACTGCTGTCATTGTGTGGCCTCCCAGCCTTTGCACCGATGGCCACGCTCTACAGACCATCAGAGTGGTGGCTGCGATGGCGGACTGTGGGATACGCTGCCGGACCTCACAGTCTGCCAGCGTATCCTGAAGATAGGATTGGGCCCTAAGTCATGCAACTTGAGACTGAATTAAATTCATAATTAATAATCATTTTTTTGCCCTTGGACTCTCTCTCTCTCACAGGTGTACAAATTGAAGGTTCAGCCTACATATCCGTTACTCGAGTACTAGGATCTGTGCAGTTTGAGAATATGGATCAATACTACAAAAGAGGACTTCCGTATTGTGGGCAGGTAAAATGAGGAGATGAGAATGTCCTGAAGTAGATGGTTGCATCAAAGATGGGTGAATACAATTCGGCTCTTTTAAGAGTGCTCGGCTGAGGACTTTGTCTAACTGAAGGACCAGTTTTCTGGTTAGCCAATAGAACTAGAGTTGCTGCTGGAGTTTCAGTTAAGTGAAACTGGAAGCAAACTGGAAGTACATGCAAAAAATCTGAGGCATTTCGAGGGAAGCCAAATGTATTTCAATAAGACCTGGGCAGTTCATTAGGGGCTCTGCACACTCCACAGGGTGTTGCTGGTTTTCATGAAATGTGAAATGAATTTGAGAGCTGGTGTATCGTAGTGACTAAGGACTGCAAAATGCCCAGCTCAGATCTCATCTCAGCTATGGACTCTCAAGGTGGCCTAGAGACAACTACTATATTTCCAGCCTCAGTCATTCACCTGCAATATGGGGAAGGTAATACTGAAGGGGCCGCGGTGGCTTAGTGGTTAAGATGCTGAACTGCAGATCGGAAAGTCGGCAGGACAGCAGTTTGAGACCTGAGTGCCATGTGACCATCTTCGGCCCCAGCTCCTGCCAACCTAGCAGTTTGAAAGCAAGAAATTGCAAGTAGATAAATAGGTCCCGCTGAGACGGGAAGATAACAGCATTCTGTTAGTCACACCAGCCACATGGCCACGGAACCGTCTTCGGACATCGCTGGCTCTTCAACCTTAGAAACGGAGATGAGCACCGCACCTTAGAGTCGAACACGACTGGCTTTCGAGCAGACGATACCTAATACTGATCTTGCTGTAGACAGCTTTTGCTAATGTCCGTGAAGCATTTTGAACAGGTGTGTGTGTGCACGTGTGTGTTTACTGGAAAATTCCTCAGAAGAAACACCTGAAGTGTTTTGAGAGCTGCTATCGATTTTCAACCTTTTTCATCTCACAGCACACTGACAAGGCACTAAAATTGTCAAAGCACACCATCAGTGCACACCATCAGTTTTTTGACAATTGACAAGGCACACCGCACTGCACTGCCGGGCAGGGGCTCTCACTCCCAATGGCCCTACTAATATATGACCCTCCCCAAAACTTCAATGGCACACCTGCAGACCATTTGCGGCACACTAATGTGCCATGGCACAGTGGTTGAAAATCGCTGTTCTATAAGAGTAGGGAAATTACTTGGGGTGGAGGGGGGGTCACACCTACCTAACTATAGAGCATTGCTGAATTGTAATTTGGTTTCTGATGCCTCTGGGGTTTTGCTTTCCTTTCAGCTGAAACTACTTGGTGTTGATGACTCCCCCATCGCAAACGAGGCTGTCCAACTGCTACTTAACAATAAGAATGTGGGTAACTACACCACCAATGGAAATGGAACAGCGCAATTTTGCGTTGATACTTCCGAGATCTTGAGCCCGGACTTCTCGCTCAGAGTAAGTCATCAAAAGAGCCAAGCTGGGAACATAAACTGGCTGCTGGATAGGGAACCAGCTGAGCGGATCTTTCTCCAGGTCTTAAAGCTGCATCCAAACAGAATTGAACGGCATCATAGTGGAAGAATGTGCTTGCAGTTGATTCCAGGCTGCTATTTAATTTAAAAAAATAAAATAAGAATGGGAGCAGCCAGGGTATCTGCAAAGTGATCCAAATCACTGCAACCCAACCTTAGGGGGGCAAAAGCCCAGTCTGCACTCAATATGCACTTCAATATGGGGGGGGGAGGCCTAGCGCACCATCAGGAGCCCAATGCAGAGCTGACCCTCGGGGCCCTCCACAATTTGGTACCAAGCCAGGAGAGGGAGCTAAAGGGGCTAACTACATATGATCTGAAAAACAAAGCCCTGAGGTAATGTATTTGTAAAGAAAAGCAACTTTGAGAGGGGATGGAATTTGGGGTAAGGAAATGGTGGAAGGGTGTAAGATGGAGCAGACTTGTTCTCAGTTGTGCCAGAGGGTAAAAACAAGATAAATGAGTGTAAATTACAAGAGAGATTTAAATTAAATGTTAGGAAGAACTTCCTGATGGAACAAGCTGTTTAGCAGTGGAACAGTCTGCCTCGGAACGTGGTAGACTCTCCATCATTGGACGTCTTTAATCTGAGGCTGGATAGTTGCCTATCAGGGATGTTGTAGTTGTGAACAGCCTGCATTAGCAGGGGGTTGGACTGACTCAGTGATCTTGTAGGTCCCTTCCAGATCTATGATTTTAGGATTCTGTGTAATCAAACCACCAGAGACCCAACCCCATTTACAGTTTGTGAACAGGTGGCTTTGATATACTGTTGTTACGTGATCCTTACTGAGCTGTACTGGTTTCTGTAGGCCATAGCAAAACATGTCTGTTCTTCCCCACCCCACCCAACTGTCTACAGTTAATATATAAACCCAATGAAAACTGCAACAGTGATGGCTGGTTATTACCCTACTATCCGGAAGCCTATTATACAGTCCAGCGCTTCTACTCCCGGACAAACAGCTTTGTGAAGATAGATCAAATATCTGAAGACCTGCCTTGCGGTCAGATCAGACGCATCAAAGTGTCCTACATCCTGAACATACAAGAGCGCAAACGTGTTTCCACGTCAACCTTCTATTACATAGTAAGTATCATATAGCTGCTCAGGTTTCTTCTCAATATTTGACAGGCTAGAAATATGCAACTACGAACTCTCTCTCTCTCTCTCTCTCTCTCTCTCTCTCTCTCACACACACACACACACACACACACACACACACACACACACACACACACACACACACACACAGGGCATTAACAAAAATCAAAGGAGATGATTCCTCAAACAGGTGCCAGAAAGAAACTTTTATTAAGTTGCCTAGTGCATCTCGGTGGAATTCTGGTCTGGTAAGTTCTTCTGTCCAGCAGGTGGATTATCCAAATAGTTATGCATTCTTGGGTTGCGAATTAGTAGTGTTGGAAAGAGTTGCATGTTTCAGATCTGGTTGTAAATTGAAGAATGTTGTGGCTCTCATTCTTTCCAATGGACAAAAGGACCTTGCCTTCTTATTTCAGGGTCTGGGGGCAATTTGCTGCAGTTTATTCCTTTGATTTCCTTTTAGTTCATTTATATATTTTCCTCACACTGAAGAACAAATGGATAAAAAAGTGAATAGTGACCTTGATGTGATTGTACATGATGGTGTCATGATTCCTGTTGTGTGGAGTTTTACCAACATGCGTGTGAGGTTGTGTAATTGAATAAAACATCACAAAAAGGCAAACGTGATGTGATTGTACGTACAGTTGTAGCAAGATCATTTTTGTGCTTTATTAAAATGAAACCCCAGGTGAATTTGGCAAGGAATCAAAGTATTTGTTGTATTTATACACGGGCGGGCGGGCGGGCGGGCGGGTTCAAGTTCAGCTGTGAATAGGAAGGAACAGTGAATAGGAAGGAACAGATTCTGCCCATTCTACTCCTACAATGTTTCATACTGAACTACTCTGCCTTCTGAACTCCAGTTTAACAAGGAACATGTCTTATATATATTTAAAAAATATATAGGAAAAAGAAAACCTAGGAAGATTTCTAGATTAATTCTGGTAGCCATTTGCATTCACTTTAAGCTCCTTCAGCAAATTGGCATCTCTGTTGATGTTCTTAAGGTGCACAGGCGCACTGATGATCAAGCATTTCTTGCTAACCTCGAAGCAATGACTACTAGAGGTAGTTCACTAGGATAAGAATTTTCAGGACTATCACCAGAGGTACAAGGGGAAACTGTGGTGGACCTCATAACATGGGGACAGATGACAACTACTGCAATATAAATTCTGCAACATTTTGTGTGTGCACAGACATTTTGTGTAAACTGAATAAGGATACAGAGCAGGGAAGAAAAAAATGTCCGTGCCTTTCAAAATGATAAAGACCTTGCAATCCTGATGTGTTCATAATTTGAGAATGAGTTGACAAACAGAAATTTCCTTGTGCCCTTGAACTACACTGGCTATTATTATTATTTATTTATTATTATTGCTTAGACCTTGTTTCCTCTGATGTGCACAGGTGCTGGTGAGAAACAAGATTGTCCTTTATGGGCAATTCAATCTTGTCTCCAGTCGTGGTGAGTAGCACTGTACTGAATTTTTACCATTGTTCCTTCATCTGCTACTACCTTACCCCTTTGGGGGGAGGGAGGGGTCCTGGAAAGCACATGCATTTTTTTCAGCCTTGGTGTTGTGAGCTGATGCACATGCCAATAGAAGCTTTTTTAAAAAAACTGTAAATAGCTTGCAGGTGTGGGGGAATCAGGCTAGAGATTGCAGCAGGGGTCTAAGTGCTCAATCCCCCCCCCCGTTTTGGTCCATTTTACATACCACCCCCACCAGTGGTTTTTTGTAAGAAAAAAAAACCCATGAGTTTGAAAGCATATACAGGTGGACCCCCATATCCTCTGGGGATATGTTCCAGGCCCCTCTGTGGATACTTGAAACTGTGGATAAGAGCGAACACCCCCTCCATGGTTTCCTGAGGGCCCACCCACCCTGCCTCCCCTGCAGGCAGGCATGTTCCCCCCCCAGCTCTTATTTTTCTTTCAGCAAGCTTTGTTTCTTCCTTAAAACAAACAGATAAGCAGCCTCCATTGCAGGCAAGTAGAACGAGACTAAGTCCTAGGGAGGCTCTGCAAGGTTTCTGTTAACCTTGCAGAGCCTCTCTAGTACTTAGTCTCATTCTACTTGCCTGTAATAAGCAGCCAGAGACTGCTTCTCCTGTTTCTTTAAGGAAGAAACGAAGCTTACTGGGAAAAAAGTAAAAGCCTGGGGTGGTCCCCACGATCCATGGATAACTGAAACCGTGGATAGCGAATCAGTGGATATGGGGGCCCACCTGTATTTGCTTTCCCAAGTAACTTGTCCTAAAAACCACCTACCCAATAACCCCCCCCTGCGCACAAATATGCCTGAACACCTGTGTAATGTGGCCCAGTGTGTGTGTGTGGTTTTAGTTGGCAAGTGAGGGTAAGTGAACTGGGGCGAATCAGCGGTGGGGGTTGGAGGGGATTTAGTACTTTGCTCCTATCACCATTCCAATCCCAGTCATGCTCCTTCCAAGGCACTATTTTTATCGAAAAGAGGCCATCTCTGAAAATAGAGACAGAAGCAGCAATGACGTACCACTCATGAAATGGTGCATCCCTGGATGTGAAGGAGTTTCCACTGGATCTCAAGCCAATTCAGAATGGGGTTTGAATTGGTTGAGTCATTATAAACTGTGGGACAGTCCTTCTGTCATGGGCCTTATGGCTTGCGCTCCAGGAGGGTCCCATCTCTCAGTCCCAGCTCTTCTCTTACTGTTCTCTGCGCATCTTTCTTTTTGGCAACTTGCACAGGCTCCTTCTTCGTTCCGCTTACTGTGGGTCCCCATCTGGCCCCAGTTGCCACGCTGCTGGTCTACACCCTGCATCCTGAGAAGGAGGTGGTTGCTGATACTGCCAGATTCCAGATAGAGAAGTGCTTCGGAAACAAGGTGAGACACAGTCTGTCACACACTTCAGGTGGAGCTAATCAGATGCTTCTCCTGTTGGCTTCTATTTTTTATTCCTCTTCACATAGCTGTCTTCCTGTTTCCTCCTCCTTCCCTTTTGTTCCTTTCCTTTTTATCCTCATTTGAGCATAGCAAGAAACTAGACACTTGCCTGGTATAGGCTTACCAAATCTCCAATCGGGACAGAGTGCTAGACCTTTAGGAGAAGGAATGTGGGCAGGTGTAGCTTGTTAAACCTTAGAGCACAATCCTAGGCATCCATGGAGCTTGCTTCTGAATACACATGCCTAGAATTGTGCTCTAAGGTTTAACAAGCTACACCTGCCCACATTCCTTCTCCTAAAGGTCTAGCACTCTGTCCCGGTTGGAGATCTGGTAAGCCTAGCCTGGTATACAGAAATTTCCTAGGAAGAATACTCTGGTCTCTGCTGTGGTGCCACAAGGACCCAAAGAAGATCTCACACTCTAGAGCCCAGCCATAATTTCCATTTAAGGGTTACCCTTCAGAAGGGTTTGGCTGGTGCTCAACTAGAAGATGAAGGAAATGATTGTTGGTTTTTTCCCCATGATTCACGTTCATATTCAGTTATACAGAAAGCCCAGCTTGATAAGGGATATCATACCTGAACAGCACAATCGGCTACAGAAGGTGTGTGAGTTAGGTATTGCGCTAAAAGTGAGGAAGAAAAAAATCAAAACATTTTTCTCATACTGACAGTGCTTTTCTCTTGTTCAACAGTGCAATCCTACACATACCCTCTCCTACATATCCTACAATACCATCTCGCATTTTAAAAAATTTGCACTAAAACATGTTTTCAATTAAGCACTGTTGTACGAATTGTAATTTTTAAAAAATACAGAGGCAAAAAGCTTTTTTTTTTTAAAGCACAAATTAAAATATCAGTTAGTACATGGATAAAGTGATGTATGCAGGAAAGGTAATTGTGAAGGTATACCAAAGTGTAGATTAGGGATATTTGAACCTTTACCCAAAGGTAAAGGTTGCTATAGGTCGTTGCGACTTGGCGGTGACAGCAGCGATGGTACTTCCGGGTTCGTGCCACTGCCGACTAAGTAAAAAAGGGAAATTTTGGACTGGCCTGTCTGTGGCAGTGGCAAAAACCCAACTCCAGCTGCCGTCGCCTCCAAATATGTCCCAAACTCCCTTTTTTTACTTAGTCGCCGGTGGCGGCGGCGCAAACCCGGCAGTGACATCACTGTGATCCTGACATCACTGCCAACTCGCCACTCCCCTTCAGGAGAAAGACGTTGTCTCCCAGCGAAACTTGGGGGTTGCAACGCCAAGGCTGAAGATCAGTGGTGTAGCTGATAGGCTCAGGTGCCCAGTACATCGCTGCACGCATCAGAACCAGCCGGTTAAAACAGCGAGTGAATAAAGCAGGACAACTCCAGGGCAAACACCAAGTGTAAAAGCACCCTGAGCAGGCTTGGATTCAGAGCATCCAGATATCAGTTGGGCTTCTCCTGAACAATGACATTAACCCTTCAAACGTTTGCTATGCAATTCCAGGTCAGGCTGCAGTTCTCTGTGAAGCAAGCCCTCCCAGCTTCCAACGTCAGCCTCCTTATCCAAGCTGCTGCCAACTCCTACTGTGCCCTCCGTGCCGTGGATCAGAGCGTCCTCCTCTTGAGACCGGAGAGAGAATTGTCCACGGAAAGTGTAAGAGCAGCAACTGGTCTGCCTCTTTTGGTCCACCCGGAATTGTTCTCTGTGCTTGGTGATTGAGAAGTGAATGCCGCTCCCTGCCCAATGCTTGTTTCTGTCCCTGTTCACCCTTTATCCCACAGTAATCGCCATGCCTCTTTCATATCTGGCATCCCTAGAACTTTTGTACTGTTATAGAGCTTTTTTGTCTTTCCTTCCTATATGCAGTACCACTCCCTTAGTTAGGAGACAGGAACATGTTGTCCAGTACAGGGGGGCCCCCATATCTGCTGGGGATATGTTCCAGGCCCCTCCGTGGATACTTGAAACCGTGGATAAGAGCGAACACCCCCTCCATGGTTTCCTGAGGGGCCCCCTGCCTCCCCTGCAGGCAGGCATGCTTGCCCCCCCAGCTCTTATTTTTCTTTCAGCAAGCTTTGTTTCTTCCTTAAAACAAACAGAGAAGCAGCCTCCATTGCAGGCAAGTAGAACGAGACTAAGTCCTAGAGAGGCTCTGCAAGGTTTCTGTTAACCTTGCAGAGCCTTTCTAGTACTTAGTCTCGTTCTACTTGCCTGTAATAAGCAGCTTTTCTCCTGTTTCTTTAAGGAAGAAACGAAGCTTACTGGGAAAAAAGTAAAAGCCTGGGGGGGTCCCCACGATCCGTGGATAACTGAAACTGTGGATAGCGAATCAGTGGATATGGGGGCCCACCTGTACTGAGTATCAGTCTGATTAAAGTCTTTAAAAGGGGATTAGACAGATTTATGAAGGAAAAGTCGATCACATGATGGGGATAAGCAACCTCCTGGCTTTAGTAGTAGGCTATCTCTGAATGCCAGATGCAAGGGAGTGGCAACAGGATACAGGTCTCTTGTTGTCTTGTGTGCTCCCTGAGGCATCTGGTGGGGCCATTGTGAGATACAGAAAGCTAGACTAGATGGGCCTTTGGCCTGATCCAGCAGGGCTCTTTATATGTTCTTATGTTAAATTTTCGCTTGCCCCCGCCTGCTGTCCTAAGCAGCAATCAGACCAGCAAAGGGAAGTTGCAAAGGGCAGCGACTCACATGTAATTTCCAGTTTACTGTGGTGGTTCTTGATCATGCTGGCCTTCCTCGTCTGTGTGACAAAAATGCATCCTAAGACCAGGCCTGCACAACATGTAACCCACCAAGCTGAACACTACTCTGGCTTGCAGCACTATCATCACACAAAATTTGGAATGCCTGCAATATAATAATAATAATAATAATAATAATAATAATAATAATATAATATACAGTATTAAATACCGCCTTTCTTGGTCATTGGATTTCTCCTCCGACTTTAATCCAAGACTGGTGTATTACACCATATACAGTGTATTACAGGGGTGGCCAAACTTGCTTAACGTAAGAGCCACGTACGATAAACTTCAGATGTTTGAGAGCTGCAAGAGAGATGTTTGAGAGCTGCAATATTTTAATAGCATTTTAAATTCTTAAGTATATTTACTCACCGTGAACCTTAAACTTACATTGTAATCCAGTGGACTCTCAGTTTATACCTGGTAAACAATTATAATGCTTGAAATTTTTTTTGCCTTTTTATATTAATTGTGATTCAAAAAGAAGCTCAGCCAACGTATTTCTGCGAGCTGCATGTTCTATGTCAAAGAGTCGCATGTGGCTCGCGAGCTGTGGTTTGGCTACTCCTGATGTATTCTGTATCACCTTAACCATGGTCATAATAGGTCTTTGTGCTTGATCCTCCTTTCTAGGTCTACAGCCTTCTTTCCTATGAGATGTTTAATTACTACTTCAATGCGCTCAGCCTAGAGGATGACCCTCAAGAGCCCTGCATTTCACCTGAAAACATCTTTTATAACGGCTTGTACTATGTTCCGTCTGCCTCCAACTATGGCACAGATATCTATGAGCGCATAAGAGTAAGACTTGCATGTTGTTTTTCTATGAACAGTTCTTGAACAGAAGTCTTTAATGTTATCCATTCTCTACTATTTGCGGGGGGGGGGGGGGGAGGTTGCATCCCAGCAATTCAAAAGTGAATGCATGATTGGAATTCTGCTAATTAGTTTTCAAATGACAAAGCAGTAAATGTAATGGAGCCTGGAATATAAATGTCTGTCAAGTCCAAAGGGGTATGCAGGCAGTCCTGTGTGTAGCTTCATTAGAAGGGTATCGGATAACTCGGCAGGTGGTCAGTTGAGTGACAGATGGCTCACAAGATACAGTCAACTGGTGTACAGAGACTTCACATGGGTAGGCTTCTGGATTTTCAGGTTTTCAGAGGCCAGAAAACACAGGTAGAAGGCTCTGGATGGGTGGGAGGGCCCTTCATTCCTGAGAGGCTCGGCCAAAGGCAGGAGCCTCTTGGGAGTGAAAACATGCCGCCGATAGCACCACGTCAGAGCAGAGTTCCGGTGGTCCGGCAGTCCGAGTACCACCAGCAGTTGGCCAAAGTACCACTGGTGGTACTAATACCACTGGTTGAGAACCCCTGAACTAGATGATATGTGAGAAATGCATGAATAGTATTATCTGGTGCCTTTATTTTTCTAGTGCAAAGTAGCATCAGAGATTGGGAGCAAGTGGAGGGAGAGAAACTACTTTACCCTTTTATTACTGTATTGAACTTTTAAAGAGTTGTAAGTCACCGTAGGGGCATCTTCAGAGGTAGAAAGGAAGGCTGTAAATACTTGCATAGATAGTAAGTATTCCATAACATTTCAAGGCGTTTATGATTTTTCCTTCACCACCCTTCTGCATTTTGAAGGGCACAGGTATAAAGTTTATAACCAACTCCCGGCTACGCCAACCAGTCATATGCTCAAGCGGCGAACGCATCACGGGTGGGATACTTGATACCGTTCGTCGTACATCTTTTGCAGGTAAATCGAGGCCAGGGGTGCTGCAATTCATACAAGATGAGATACAGAATGATATCACAGTATAGGCTTTTGCAGAAGTGAGAAGGGTGAACAGAAAGTGCTAGTGTGGAATAGTGGCCAGAGGCGTATCTAGGGTATGGTAGATAGGGCATGTGCCCTGAGCTCCATTTGAAGGGGGGCACCACTGAGGCTCTTGTTTAGCCTCAAAAGGAGGAGGAAGGGGGGCAGCAGCCAGACCACGGACTGCCGAAACACAAGAAGGTGACGGCGGCTTCATGATCTGGCCTCCAAAGAAGGGCAGCCGGATCACAAGGCCGCTGCTGCCAGTGCCTCCTCAGGAGAGAAGAACCCGGAAGTGATGTCATGATGTCACATGGCATCAGGACGTCACAACGTCACTGCCCCGGGTGCTGCAGCCTCTAGGTACACCGCTGGCCAAAGAGCAGTAGAAGGTTATCTTGCTATATGCAGAAGAAAAAACCCAGAAATTTGATTCAGTCCTATGTATATGCAAATAAGATATGAGCCAAAACTCATCTCAAGTTGGTTCCAAGTATTACATTTGAATGCAGGATGATAAACCCACTTTTAATAACATATTTTCTTAAAGTCTGAATAATCATATTAACTCTGAGAATATTTAGCATTGTATAGCACAACTCAAGAATCAATAAAATTTACAACAATATGATCACAGCCATTGCCAAGCCTTCCCTGCTTGGTGTGGCAGCCACATTTTTGTAGATGGGCCCATGGCCCACTGACTAATGCAGCGTAGAGCAGGGGAAGGAGCACCCCACATGCTCCGCGTGCCTCTGGAAATGGGTTGGCGCATCAGGCACCAGGCCAGGTTTAGGTGCGACTTCAGTTATAAAAATCAGTGACTTTCTCAAAACTGACATGAATGTACATAAGAGGCTGTATTAGAAATGGGGAGGGGGGGGACCCAACAAGGGGCCGCCATTTTCAACAGCAGCCCCATGTCTCTAATGATATGAAGTTCCACCCTCAAACGGCCATCACGAAGCAAGCACTTCATTCACAGCTTTCATATCATCCATTCCTCCGTGCACAGGTTATCTTGTTGTCTTGTGTGCTCCCTGAGGCATCTGGTGGGGCCACTGTGTGATACAGGAAGCTGAACTAGATGGGCTTTTGGCCTGATCCAGCAGGGCTCTTCTTATGTTCTTAGGTTCTTATGTTCATACCGCACTTTCCAAAAGAGGCACTTGCCCACATTCAGCTGCGAGTTAGGGAGTGAGAGTGCTTCATAAATGGCGCTATGTGCATTCAGAAGCCCAGTTGTCGCCTAGTGAGGTGTTCAGTGGACCACGAAGCATGCAGCTGCAACTGCCTCACAAACCAGTCAGGTATCAGGCCTGCCGATTTGACTCCTGAGCTGCCCCTTGCCATACACCCTTTGCAGAATTTACAGGATTTATTCCCATTCTTCTCTTTCAGAAAATATCCCTACAACTACTGCTGTGCCTGCTCCTCCAGGAGAGGAATCTCGTGATAAAGCCATGGCTGAGACTGTTCGGACGTACTTCCCTGAGACCTGGATTTGGGACATTTCTCCCATTGAGTGAGTTGCTCTTGGGCCTCTTTCAAAGGAGCCGGTGCCCACAGATGCTACAAAGAGCAATGAGTGCTTAGTCGATCAGCACCCTTATTTGTCTCACGCCTTTCCCATATTTCTGATCAGGAATGGCATTGGGACACATGGTTTCACACCAGACGTGTGGTTAACATGTGGGGCTGTCTACAGAGGGTGGTGAAGTTGGGATGAGGCTCCAAGACTGGCAGAGGGCTGCCACTGCCCCAGCAGTGCCACCATTTACACTTTGCCTGGGGCACCCGAAAAGGTCAGAGGCAGCATGAGGGAATTCTTTGGCCCAGATCAAACATGCACTACATTCATGGGAAATCACATCCATGCACGTCTACCCATGTGGGATTTGCAACCATACATTCAATCCAGAGGTTTATCTGTGGATGAAAAGCCATGCTACTCCTTCCTCCAGTGCTGTCAATCATCCTTTGGCTGTCTTCTTGTGTCTGCATGTATCCCAGCAACACTTGCCCATCAAAAGGAGCAGGAGTCCCCTCTGAGGGTTTGCCTTTCTGAGGCAATAAGCTTCCTGGTCCTGCAAATGCAGGGCCGGCCCATCTATGAGGCCAACTGAAGTGGTCGCTTCAGGCAGCAGATTGGTGGGGGCCCTCATCTCTTTCTGTCTACTTGCCACTACTACTCTTCTTTCTCCTTCCATTCCCTGGATTGGAAAAGGAAGAGGGGGACAGAGAGGAAGAGGAAATGTGACAGGGAGGAGAGTGCTGAGCTAGAGCGTTGCAGTGTGGGAGAACCAGAGGCTGGCACATCATCGGGTAAAGGGGGCACTTATCCTTTCAGTGTTTCAGTATGAGACTTTTAGCTACAGTAAGAGCACAAAGAGACCATTTTCACGGTCCTGCAGTTAACATCCATGAAACAGGCAGATAATTGGGGGGGAAAACACAAGTATCAACAAATACGTTTGTTGTAATAGAGCAGGGTTTCTCAAACTGTGGGTCGTGGCCCAATACGAAGGTGGGTCATGAGTTGGGCCCTCCCGCCTGCCCTTGCCTCCCTTTGGCTCCAAATTGGAGCCAAACAGAAGCAACTGGAGGCCACACCAAGGTTGCAACTCACCTCCTACAGCTGCTCCCGGCCCTGGATGGCATCAGAAGTCCTTTGGAAGTGACTTCCCTTCCATCAGAAGGCATCAGAAAGTCCTTTGGAAGTGACTTCCGGGTCACTTCTGGGTTCGCCGACTCGACTTCTGGTCTCATCTGAGGACTGCGGACGCCACCCGGAAGACAAGGTGGATCATGGTCGTGCCAGGATTGAGAACCCCTGTAATAGAGAATTAATACAGCGAATGACTTCTTCAACCTTCTTTTTCCCTTCCTACCAGTGCAACTGGGCGTGCCCAACTCTCTTACGTGGTCCCTGACACCATCACAGAGTGGAAAGCCAATGCCTTCTGTGTGCAGAGAGAGGTCGGGTTTGGCATCTCAGAATCCACCTCCTTGATAGGCTTCCAGCCATTCTTTGTGGACCTGACACTGCCCAACTCCATAGTGAGAGGGGAAGATTTCCTCATGAAAGCCAATGTCTTCAATTACTTGGGCACATGCATCCAGGTACCTTTCCTCACTCCTTGTTTATTTCCTTGCTTGGCTAGAGAAGCACTGAGGAACAAATATGCTTGTTTCTGTCTTGAATTGAGGGTGCAAATCATCAAATGAGATACAGAATATTGTAGCATATCTTCACTACTAACGTGTCAGGTTTATCATTATACCAGTTTAGTTGTTGTGGCTTTTCTCAAGAACTCTAGGAATTTGAGTGTGGCGAAGTGCTGAGAATCCTCTCTTGAATGTGTCGACCTCACCCCCACTGTTGTGTAGAGCCTCTATGTTCCAGAAGTCTAAACACGAAATTCATTTATGTCTCATATACACCTTATACACATAGCCTGAAGGTAATTTTATACAATATTTTTAATAATGTTGTGCCCCAGCATGCCTTGCGCTATACCAGCCAGGTGCTGGAAAAAGGTTTTTTTGTTGTTGTTTTTAAGTCATAGCCCCAAAAATGTCTGGATTTCGGAATGGTCTAGATTTTGGATGTCCGGATAAGGGGTAACCAACCTGTAGAAGGTTTTAAGACTTTAATAGCCAGGTACTAAACTACAATTCTTAGGATTCTCTGGGTAGAGAGGCTGAGGCTCAAACCAAACATGTACTTATCCCATGGAAAAAAATCCATTAGTCACATCTGTGAGTTTCAGCTCACGTGGGATTTACCTCCATAGGCTCATTGCAATCCAGGTTTTTCTTTGTGGCACAAGCTACGCCAGTCCCTCCTCCTGCACTGCCAATCATCCCTCAGTGGTTTTCCTGGGTCAGCAGAATTTCCAGCAGCACTTGCCTGCCAAAAGGGGCAGGAATTTCCCTCTGAGGCTTTTCCCTTCTCAGGGCAGAATACTTCCTGATTTGGGCATATACTGTACTGTGATTCCTGGTCCAATTTTCACAGGGGACGGTTTTTCCTATGATTTTTTCCCCACGACTTCTGTTCTTCTGTCAAGGAAGTTGGGTTCCCCCCAAAGGGAAAAAACTCTAATGTAACAATTTCTTGGGAAACGCAAATCTCCTGAAGTTAACAATGTCGTCATATTACCTGATCAATAGTTCCATTCATCACGATAGCTGACCATCCTGACATTGTACTTCAGGCGTTCTGTTGTGCCATTTCTATTGTTTTCCCAATCAAGCGTCTTTGTCAAATATCATCAGATGTTTAACTTCAGATCAGATCTATAAATGGCCAGGCTAGCTTACCTTATTTATGAAACCATGCTTTAGGACTTAATTTTTTTTTCTGCCTCGATAGGGTCAGATAGATCAGGCATGATTTCAGTGGGGCCTGCAGAATCCTAAACTGGATGTTGGCATTCCCAAATAAATGTGCATAGGATTTTTTTTTTAAGGGACATACGGTATAACTCTCAGTCTGTGAGTTTGGTTCATTGTCCTCACAAGGGTTCCTCTTACCAACAATATCCTTTGCCATACTGATGAACCTGGTTATTCCTGTTCTGTGCTTGTGGACACAGCATTAAAACCTGACTGTTTTCTTCTGTTATGCAGTTAGGCTTGTGCCTGTACAACAGAAGGATAAAATGATTCAACGTTTTTGGGCTGTCTGACCATGGTCCCGATAGGTCCAAACTCCTGACATTTTGCCCATCCTTTCATCGGCTTCTTCCAAGGGAATGCGTGTAGGCTGCCTATACACATTCCCTTGGAAGAAGCCTGTGAAAGAATGGGCGAAACATCGGGAGTTTCTACCTTATTGGGACCGTGGTCAGACGGCCCGAAAATGTTTAACCATTTTATTATAACCGGCCACGAAAATCTGAGAGACTATTTAACAGAAGGCTGCTTCATAGAAATAATAACCTAGAGAGGATGCTGGCACAGTACCTGGAGATGGAACGAGATACCTTTTTGCTCTGGCGTTCTCTGCCCTCTCGGAAGTTACCTTTTCCTGCCATGGAAACGAGGAGAAGTCTATTGTTCGTATTTTACTTTCTCCTCTTGCAGGTCCGTGTCACGTTGGCACAGTCCCAGGATTTCCAAGCCCAGCTTCTCTCACCTGTGGGTGATAACGGATGTGTGTGTGGAGGCGAAAGGAAGACCTACGTGTGGAAAATCATCTTGAAAAAACTTGGTCAGTGAGCATGAGCTTCTTCTTTCGGTCCCTTTCCTTTGTAAATGAAGGAAGTCTAGTATCCAGTCATAAACAAGATAAATTATCTCGTTCATCAAGTGATCAATGTTTGTTAGGGGCTGGGTCAGTATCTGAGCCAGACCTCTTGCCCAGGTGCTTCTCAATGAGAGCAGCATGGCAGACCAGCTTTCCTAAAGGACCTTTGAATGCACTGTACATTTTATTTCAGATGCTGCAGGGTGTCTGCAAGGGCTTGATACCACATTCTCTTAGCAGTCATATTCTAGAAATTCTCTGGAGTCTGGACAGTGAAAATGACCTGTTCTTTCACTTGGGGATATCTGCTTCCAGGTGATGTGAAGTTCTCTGTTACTGCTGAAGCGCCACAAAACAGCAGAGCCTGTGGCAATGGAAGTTCTGGCGGCCTGGCTGTGGGACGGAAGGACACCTTGATTAGGACACTGCTCGTGGAGGTACAGGAGAGAGGCGTGGTGGCCTTCAGAAAAGTACCCAACCCTCCCACTTCAGAAGAGCTAATAAAGCAACTTGTTTGCAATCTCAAACTTGGTGGTGTTTTTGTTCTACCGTATATAGCTGGCGCATGTTCGAGCAGAGCAAAGAGGGTGTGTCAGGGACAAAACAGGGCTTAGGATATTGACAGCACTCTCCCCACCGAGACCCACCTCCCCTGCCCACTCCAAAACACTCCCAATCTACCCACACCCACCCCATTCCACCCCCTCTCTGCCCTGTTCCCACCCACCCCCCAGTGGCTTATCTGTATTGGTAGAGGCAGCGGCATCCGGCAATCTTCTTCCAGAGATGCCGCCCTTTGCAGTAGTGCTTGGAAAATAGCTGTCAGCGGTGCGACTTGTGTGCCACCGTCAACCATTTTACAGCAGCAGAAAGCCTTTCCACTGCCACAAATGGCCCTGTACACCGAATCCGAGTTAGGGTCAGACAGTAAGAATGCTTTTGATTTTCCCCTTGGCTGTTTCATTGGTTTGTAAGTCTTGTGTTTGCCTCCTTGCTCCCCTAGCCCGAAGGTGTTGAACGAGAAGCTACACAGAGCTCCCTTATCTGTCCAAAAGGTAAGAGACTTGTTCTGTACTGGTGGACTACCAAGACCATAGGAACTGAGGAAACCTTTGGTCAAAACCTAATGAATGGCTCCTGGCAGCAAGTGGGATCGGCAAATGCTGGGCAGAGAAGTTGCCATGTTGCAGCGACCTGCCAGGCCCATTTAAAACGCAAAAACAGGAGATTCTGGCCCTTGTATCATCTCTGCTGCAGCTTTCCTTTGTATGAGAACTTGGCCAGTCTTTTCCTTATTCCCTCTGAACTCCATCAGTTCATAAGGAACTGCTTTATACTAAATAAGACAAGGAATGCTTCCAAAACCTTCAACTCAGTTTCTCCCTTAATTTTAGAGTTCTGAATTTCCTGGTTCTGATACCAATCCAATGCACTAGGAATCTCCCATGGTTCTAGGTTTGTTTATTTTCAAATTCCGTCCCTTCCTTAAAACACTGCAAAAAAGCGACCGATGTGGTTGTGCATATAATTGTATCCTGATTCATCGTACCGATTTTATTCAGCATGAAACCCATTATGTCAGGGATTACGGGCCCAACCTTCATTTTAGCAATACCTGCAACTAGAATGTATATTTAGAGGCTCATGGTAAACAATAACTTGAATCATCAATTAATAACATTTGAAGTTTTATTGACAACACGAGTTCACCAGGGAATATGATCTGGTTTTGCTGGTATCACTGACTCAGCTGCTCCTCTGGAAGCTCTCGGTACAACTGGAATTCAGCAGGATGGCAGCGCAATCCTATCCAACTTACACCACCGGTGTAACCAGCGGGAGAGGGCAGGAGGCTTTGGAGGGGAGGGGAGCTTTAAATCCTCTTTGAATCCCCCTTTGAGGGGGATTTGAATCCCCTTTCCGTTCTGGGGCCTCCTGTTCTCGCTGCACTGCTGGTTACACCGGTGATGTAAGTTGGCTAGGATTGTGCTATGTGGGCAGCAGTGACATAGCTAGGCCGTGGCAAGTAGTTGTGCAAGACTCCATTACACCGGAGCCAGCGGCCCCTCCCCCTCACCGTCGGAGCCATTCCGGCAACGATGGCTAGGATTGTGCTATGTGGGCAGCAGTGACATAGCTAGGCCGTGGCAAGTAGTTGTGCAAGACTCCATTACACCGGAGCCAGCGGCCCCTCCCCCTCACCGTCGGAGCCATTCCGGCAACGATGGCAATGTGCAGCGGCCGCTGACTCTGGTGTAACGGAGTCTTGCAGAACTATTTGCAGCCCTGGTCTAGCTGCGCCACTGTTGGCCAGATTTCCACCTGTCACTGCTGCCCAGAAGTGTAGACAGTACAGAGCTGGATAGATGGTCTGGCAAAGGCAGCTTCAAGTGTTCGACCGGCCTGATTTTAAAGTGTAGTGGGGAGGGGAACATATGGAAGGGGGCTTTTCTTCAGGTAACTAGGGACACAAGCCTCTTCCCAGGTAGCTACATTCACCTACCAAGGTCCACTGCAGTGCACCTTTTTTTCTACAGAAAGCACTTGGGTTTCTTTCCATTTAAAGAAACAAAATTCAATATTTTCATTGCAGATGCTACAGTGTCTCAGCCAGTGTCTCTGAAGCTCCCCGCAAACCTGGTGGAAGGATCAGCCAGAGCCTTTTTCTCTTGCATTGGTCAGTTTTTCACTTTCTTGCAATGACAAAAGAGTTGTCTCCCACTCATTTGGGCAATCATTCTTTGTTTGTTTAACTGTAAGGATCTATTATGCATGCGAGAAAACAAATTTTAAGCAACTCTTCTCTTTTTAGCCTCTTATTTCTTCTCTAGGATTATTATTAATAATAATAATAATAATAACAATAATAAAATTAATTATTATTAATTGTTTTTTATAAAAATATTAATTAATAATAACAATAATGCAAGTCCTGTCCTCACTTAAAGTTGTTTCGTTTAAAGTCGTTTCGTTTTAAAGATGATGGGAAAATGTCACAGGAACGTTTACGTTTATCAATTCGCCTATGATAAAATTGGTTTCATTATAAGTCGTTTTGCTTATGAGGTGGTGTTATGACACAGCATGGGACCAATAAAGTGTTAGTAGGACTCAGCTCTCATTTCTATGTATCCGAGCTAATACTAGAACTCTTATTCAGTTGTGTGAGTGTCATCAAATTGGCCACTGTTTTTGTTGTTGTTGTTGTTGTTGGTTACTGATTTGTTGGGTGAGCTGTACTGTTGTATATTAAAATAAAGTTGATGGGGGTAACACCATAAGTTACCGCACCGGGTGACACCAACCCTAGTGACGCTATGGCAAAACATGGATATCTTTTCAATAGGAGACCTCATGGGCACAGCCATGCAGAACCTACACCAGCTCCTTCAGATGCCCTCTGGCTGTGGAGAGCAGAATGCAGCCCTCCTTGCAACCGACATCTCCATCTTGGAGTATCTGAATGCAACAGGCCAGCTGACTGAGGAGATCAAATCTAAGGCCATTGGATACATAGTCAGTGGTAAGAGAAGTCAACCCTTACTTTGTCTTTCTTTTTGTATGCAGCCGGGGTCAGACTTTGATCTTGCTTTAGGTGCCCCCCCCCCACTGGCATCGCTGGAGGTGGGGCGGAAAGCTAAGTTCTGCAGGCCTGGGAAGGGGACAGGTTTGGCGGTGGCAGCATCTGCCGAATTCTAACCCCCTTCCTGGGCCCAATCCCGCCTTCACGGGTCCAAATGGACTTGCACCAGTGATATCTCTGGCTCAGGTCTGAGTAGACCCACTGGGCTGGCAGGGACGTATGAGGCCTCCAGAGGTTCCCCACATGATGCAGTGGATGCCACGTAGACTCCGCTGCATCACCGCACGGCGAGTTATGGTCAATTGGGCTGCAAATCATAGTAGAAGGTATTTAGGGGCTTTTCATTGCATAGTTAAATAATTATTTTTAATGCGTGTGCTCCATTTGAACGAAGGAATATTTCTCACTTCCTTTTTAGGGTACCAGAGACAGTTGGTATATAAACACCCTGATGGATCCTATAGTGCTTTTGGAAACAGGGACACGGAAGGCAACATCTGGTGAGAGCTTGGAAAGTGTAGCGCAGGGGTGTCAAACGTAAGGACTGGATATGACCTACAGAAACTCTTTATCCGGCCCCCATGATAACTGGGCTTTCCCAGTGCCACCCTTTCAGCAGTGCCGCTTCTGCCAAGGCTCTGGGAGGGAGAGATGGAAGGAAGCCTCGGAAGGCAAGGAAAGCTACAGGGAGAGGGGCAGACCAAGAGTGGTGAGAGAGGGAGATGCTGCCGAGGCACTGGGAGAGTCCAATTATCACACAGGCTGCCCTTTCAGCAGCGCCGCTTCTGCTGCAGCGTCACTTCACAGAGCACCACTGAGCTGCGAAGTGATGCCTCGGAAGAAGTGGCTCCACTGAAAGGGCGTCCCGCAGGATAATTGGACTCTCCCATATCCTGAAAATATTATCAGGATTTGCACATTTTCTCTTCTGTCACTTGCAGCTAATGTGTTGCTGCATGAGAACGTGCTTATTTCAGGCCATCATCTGCTTAATGACATCATTTCCTGCTTAATAATGTCACTTTCGGCCCTCAGCAGGTTCCATAAATGCTATTCGGCCCACTATATGAAACAAGTTTGACACCCCTGGTGTAGTATGTCTGGTTGCAGAGAGAGGCTGCTATAAGCAGAATGCCACCCAGCTCTCCTCTGGTAACTTACAGCTGGGCTAAATGAAGTGTTACACTTTCTTTTCCAGGGGCTGTTTGCTGATGTTTCTTCTCCATCTTTTTAGATTGTGAGCCTTTTTGGGACAAGGGGCCATGTAATTATTTGATTTTTTTTCTCCTCTGTAAACCTGCTTTGTGAACTTTTTTGTTGAAAAGCAGTATATAAATATTCTTAATAGTAGCACGGAGAATAGGTCAGAACCATCCATGGCTCACTAGACACTTAATGGGTTGCCACTGATGGCCATTGGCTAGGCTTGGCAGGTCCACCAGCCATGGATAGTGGTCACTTAAGGCTCAAGAAACCTTCCTTTTGTATTGCCTACCTGGGAGTCAGAAAGCAAGTGTGGCGACTGAGCACCAGCTAGGCCATGAACCACAATTGGTGGGCTATGTTGTGCTTGATGGGTCACAGTTGCAGATCTAGTCTATCTGAAGGCCTTTTCCCATCATTACCACTCCTACTCCTTTGGTCAGACATGGAAGGACCCAAAAGGCAAATGTTACGATTGAAACTTATTCTCAGCTTTGCTCATTGACCATTGGTGTAACCTGAAAAGTTACCATTAAATCAGTTTTGACTTTAACAGTTTCCTCCAATTTCACACTTTTTGATTTTGCTAGGACAGAAAATAGCAGCCCTGAAGCATCAAGTGTTCTGTTCTTCCATGAAAAAGGAACTAACTATATTGTAATGATTTTGCCTTGATGATCTGCCCCATAACCTTCAGGTAGCCACTTAGGGGACTGCTAAAGTCCAAGGGTTCTCTAAGCCTACTGTGTGGCCTGGTGGGTGAGTTTGATTGCTTTTAATTATGGTCTGGGGGAGGGGGCTATGAAACAGAGAGGAATCACAGAAGAAATGAGGGGGCTTTAGGATTTTTCTCCTGCTGCAGCTTCAAATCTGATCACACCATCCCTCCGAGTGCTGTTTTAGATAGGGAAAAAAAACTTCGCAAAAGAGACAATGGAAGGGTTTGTTTTCTGTTTGAAATAGTCGGGGGGGGGAGGGATGCAATTGGGAGTGACCCTGCAGCAGGGCAAAAATTTAAAGCTCCCTCAATCTCCCACCATGGTCCCACTCTGTTTTGTGTGTGTGTCCCCCCCTCCCTGATGGGTTTCTATATAAAAAAAATAAGCAACTCGCCCTTTGAGCCACATTGCATGCTTAGAGTCATGCCTGACTAGGCAGTAGGAGCACAATAGATGAAAAAGTGAATTGCAAATACAGACTAAGTGTTGAGCGAGAATTCCTCAGTTTGAAGAAATGAGTGTGCATACCGTTGCCTTAAGTCACAAAGGAAACAGTACAGTTTTAACATTTCGAAAGAATTTACTGACATTGCACATGTTATTGATGGCCCAATCCTATTTTGGGCCTTGCGCTGCCAGAACTAGTATTCTGGCAATTCAAGGTCCATTACGGTTGGCGCAAACGGCGACATGCCATATTGCACAGCCACGCCTCTGTCGCAAGCAGCAAGCAAAGCTCAACTGCGCACCAGCGGCCTTGCAATGACCCCCGGTGCTGGTAAGTCAGCGAGGGTGGTGGGAGGGAGGCAGGAGACGGGCAGAACGGGGCGAAAATGGGGAAGAACAGGGCGGGAAGGGGACGATCAAGGCCAGGAAGGGGGAAGGTATTGGCAACGATGGCACAATCGATATCCTAGCCCTCTTCCTGTGTCCATTTGGACTTGCGCCAGCAAAATTGCTTCAGGTGGCGGAAGCATACCCCTGGACAAGGGAACAAATGTTCCCTTACCCAGAAGAAACCTCCAGGACTGCCCCCTCGCAGGTTGCAGTGTGCGCTCTGGCTGCGCAAACGGCTTGTACAGGCTTGTTGAAGCTGCGCGAGCAGCTTTTCTTTCATCACCTACAGCACCTGATCAAGATTGGAGTGCTTGGTGCTGGGGGTCGCGCGGGCCAACTGATGAGGTTCCACGGGTCGCATCCGGCCTGTGGGCCATATGTTTGACACCCCTGCTAGGCATAATAATCCTTTATATAGCCCAGAAGCTTGAACGGAGTTTGACAGTGGCAACTGCGAATGGGCATTCATGGTTTATGACATTCCTTTGCAGGCTCACCGCTTTGGTATACAAAACGTTGGGGAAAGCCTCAGACTACATTTTCATTGACCAAAACGTCCAAAGACAAACCTTCCTCTGGCTGGCTAGCAAGCAAAAATCAGACGGATGTTTCCAAACTGTTGGGAAAAGCTTCAACAATGTTCTACTGCAGGTGATAACTTCTTAGCATGTAATTTATAACACTCCTACTATGAAGATGCTTTTTAATTCCTGGTAAATGTAGCGCTCCCTCTCCAGCCCCCCAGATTTCTTGCCCTGCTAACCCCAGGACATGTACACTTTCTATACAAAATAAAGTGCTGGTGTGTGTGTGTGTGTGTGTGTGTGTGTGTGTGTGTGTGTGTGTGTGTGTGTGTGTGTGTGTGTGCGTGTGGTGAGTTTTGGACTTGGGTTCAGCTGAGCCATGAAGTTCACTGGGTGCCCTTGGAACAAATCATTGTCCCAGTTTAACCTACCTCACAGGGTTGTTGTGAGGATAAAATGGGGTAAGTCCCATATGCAGCATCATGACATTCTCAGGAAAAGGCCGAATATAACTATGATTTAATAATAACAATCCTAATACAGAATACTCTTAATGAAGACCCAGTTCTAGACTCAGGGGCTCTGTTTTCCCCCTGCACACGCCCTCTTTGGGTGGCTGATGTATGTGCTCTAATGGCTTCCCATATCCAAAGGGGGACAGGGTGCCTAGTTCTTTAAAGGCTTGTACCATTGTTTTGAAGAGGGAAGTTGGGCAGGTGCAACTTGTTGCTCCCTTCCATGATGAGCTGCAACTGCCCAACTTCTCTCTTCAAAACAATGGTTCAAGCCCTTAAAGAACTAGGCACCCTGTCCCTCTTTGCTGATCTCCTTGCCCATCTCTGCTCCTACTGCCCGTCCCGCACCATTCTTCTTCTTTGTCAAATCTCTTCCACACCCACTGCGTCCTTAGTGGCTTCATCACTGTGCCTGCTGTGGGACAGGGGTAGATGGGAAGGCAGTTGTCCTAGCCCACTCCCCCAAGTTGTTCCCCCAGATCAAGCAACAGTGTTCATTTGGAGACAATGGTCTCTGCTGCCTGAGGAGATGTGGTCCATTTGAAGCCCAAGTACCTGCCTGGCTTTATTATCTATTTATCTAAATCAGTGATTATTTAGAATCCAGGAGGTCATGACTCCCAAGGGGGTTGCAAAGCGGTTTCTGGGGGTTGTGGGATATCGATGGCCACACCCAAGATGGCGGCTCAAACCACACACACACACACACACACACACACACACACACACACACACTGCAGAGAAAGAAGTGTCTGGTGCTCTCCTAGGGCTTGTTTGCTCACCTTGTGTTACTTTCTGCTTGCGTTTTAGCATCTTTGTTGATATTGGCTCACTCCCCCCTCCACCCAATGGGGCTGCTTATGTACAACTTTAAAAATGTGATATTTTTTTTAAAAGTGTGATTTATTAGTGTAACTTTTTAAAAACAATAACATCACTTCCTGCTTACTGACGTCACTTCCGGCCCTAGGTCTTTAGGGGGGGGGAACAGATTGCCATTCTACAAAAGGGGGTCCCAGTGCTAAAAAGGTTGGGAACCACTGATCTAAATGGTTTCTGTCTCACCTTCCCCTCTGGATAATAAACAGAGAGCTCAAGGTGGTGTACAAAATAAAGAAAAATGAAAAACAGTAAGTTGCCAAAATAAGAATGAAAGATAAGATGTGATCATCATAAATATCATAAACAATAATACAATAAAAAATTAAAACAAAACACAACCATAAAACCCCAAAGCAACTAATTAAGAAGGGAATGCTAGGGAAAAAAAACAAAGCCTTCCAGTGCGGGCTGAAGGCTAACAGGGAGCAGGCGGTTCTTAATCACACTGGGAGGGAGTTCCATAGTAAAGGCACCACTACAGAGAAGGCCCTGCTTCCCGTTGCCATCAATCTGGCTTCTGCCAGGGGTGGCATGTATAGCAGGGTCCCCTCTACTGATCTTAGGGAATGGATTGGCTCGTAAGAGAGAAGGTGGTCCCTCAAATTTCCTGGTCCCAAGCCATATTTGGCTTTAAAGGTTAACAGCAACAGTTGATGCTGTGCCTGTGTGTAATTAGAGGCAGACAATTGTTGTTTTTGGAGAGCTGCAGTTGACATGATAAAGGCATTGTTGCCTGTGTTATGTGCGCTCATTCCCATTTCACCTCCATTTGCAGGATTTTGTTTAGATTGTGGTTTGTGGTACCCTAGCCTGCATCATTTACATTTTAAGTCCTTTCAAGCCAGCTCTAGAAAGAACAATGGCAGAAGCAGAGCAGACATCGTGTCTTTGAAAATGTACTTTTGAGAATGCTGCTTCCAGCCCTTCCTTGTGAACAGCATGCCTCTTCACAGCATGCCTCTTCACAGCATGCCTCTTCACAGAGGGCTAAGAAGAAGAGAAATGCACTTAAGTTGCTATTTAAAATGAGTTGGTTCCTCAGCTTTCCTCCCTTTTGACCCGTTCTCTCTTTGTGTTTGTATTTCCAGGTCAAAGACGACGACGACGACCTTACACTCTCTGCCTACGTCACCCTTCAGTTGTTGGAGACTCCCACACCATCTATACGGAGGTTAAGCGTCACCTCAAACTCGGTATATTTTTTCCCCATTATATTCTATCTGATTTGGGGTTCAGTTAATTTAGTTCAGTATGAAATCCTTTCTACCAAGTGCCTGTGTCCAGGAAGAAGAAGCAATATTGTGTATCTGACCAAGGATATATAGCAAAGGGGTGGGCATAATACTGTAGGAAAGAGACCACCCATCATCCTTGACCGGCACGCAAACTCCATTATTGTCCTTTGCATTTTCCTGTTTTGAATCTGGCACACTATGTATTGCCCTTATTCTAAGGTCCAGCATCACCACTATTCAGCCCAGCAATCAAAGGTTCAGCATCACCACTATTCATCCCAGTCCCCACAGTTCTGATTTGATGCTTGGTTATCTACATTTCAGTTGGTGCACTTGGCTTAGGTTCACTTCCACAAGATGTTTTTGCTCTCCATCCCTGCTAAACTCACATCATCCCATTGTGTCTTGCTGATTACTTTGTTCAGAGCCTTCCTGAAGACTGCTTTAATAAAACCCTTTCAAGTTTTTCTGCTTGAAAAACCTTTCGGGAGAAACAGCTTACACTTGAGAAGGCAGAGAGGGGACCCTGGCAGCAGAGAGGGCTGGCTAGATGAGCAGCCCCTGTCTCTAGCAAGTCCTCCCCAACGCCAGTCACCTCCTCTGTCTTTTCAAAGGTAATGATGTTGTGAAGCGGGGGACAAGCAGAGGCAAAACCCACATTATAAACACGACCAGTGCTTCTCTAACTGTGGGTCATGATCATGATCCACTTGGTGGGTCGCAGCTCGATGCTGAGGTGGGCCACGAGGTGGGCCCACCCGCCTGCACTTGTCTTCATTTGGCTCCAAATTGGAGCCAGATGGAAGCAACCGGAAGCCATGACTCGCCTTGTCCTGCCGCTCCTGCATCGCACCGGGCCTGGGATGGCCTTTGCAGGCCTCAGAAGGCCTCCAGAAGCAACTGGAAAGTGACTTCCAGTTTACTTCCGGGTTCACAGAAGTCACTTCTGGTTGCTTTTGGAGGCTCCTCAGAGGCCCACACCGGGGGACAAGGTGGGTTGTTGTAGGGTCCTCCACTGGGAAGCAGGTGGGTTTGAGAACCACTGAACTAGACCCATATCTGGAGCAGCCTGGGCCAGGCTCATAATGGGGTGAGCCTTTCTGAACTGGGGGAGTTCGTATAGTGAACTCCTCTCGCCATTCCAAAATCGCCTCCATCTAACCCTAATCTAAACATCAAATAATTGTTTTAACATTTTAGAACTGTCAGGAAAGCTCTTTGCCAAGCAGGAATATGTTCCTTGAGAAATAATCAAATCCAAACATATTAAATACTGTCTTGGTTGTTCCCGAATTGAAAACCTTTCTTTGAAGAAATCTCAGACTGGAAGCCTCCCAGATCCTCAATGTCTGGGGAAAATGGAATTTGGATGGGAAATGGAAGTGTGCCAGGAATGCTTCAGAAAAAAAAAAGATACTTTAATTTTGTTTGATGATGTTGTAGCATCCGTAAATGTTTTGGCTTAACCTTTATTTTTATTTTTATTTTAACTAGGATCCAGTTATCCGAAATGCCTTGTATTGTTTGGAGGCTGGATTAGAAAAGGGAAATCTCACTGTCTATAACCAAGCCCTTCTGGCTTATGCCTTTAGCCTAGCTGGTAATAAGCCAAAATTGGATTTATTATTGGATATGCTGTATAAATCAGCTAAGAAAGTAGGTGAGTTGCTTCTTCCAAGATGCTACCGTATTTAACAGACTGTACTACTTGTACAAAAGCCAGAATGAACAGTCATGGGATGGGCACTGCATAAAACTGTGGACACTAAAATGTTAAAGTGTAACGTGAAGATAGAAACTTTCTCAAATCAACAGATTGCTCTTACTGCCACAGAAAGAATCTGCAAAGGATCTAATGATATATATCAGTGGTCTTCAACCTTGGGGTCAGAACCCTAATGGGGTCACGAAGCCTCATTTGTGGGGTTGTGGCAAATTACAGGAATCAAAATGGCTGCTGGGGGGTAATACTGGGGGGGAGTGGGGAACCTGCTGGGGGGCTTCCACAGGGATTTCATCCCCCTCCTCCCCCCCCCTTTCGATTTGCTGGGGGGCGGTGGGGAACCATGGCTCGGTTCTCCTGTTCCAGAATGACCCTACCACTCGTGGTGTGGACCGGGCAAGCTCAGCAGAACGAGGGTACGGGGGCGGGGGGTGGTGATGGGCAGGGTTGTGCAGATCAGGTCCCGGGAGGGGGCAGGATCAATGGTGAAATCCCCAACTTCATACCTTATTAATTTGTTTATTGGGGTCATGGCACAAAAAAGGTTGAAGATCACTGAGTACATATTAACTTCACAAAAATGTCAAGATTATCCTTATTATTTATTTGGCCACATCCACCTTCAATCATCCTCATGCTGATTTATTTCTAAAAAAGGTGACCCCTGACAATTAAGTCCAGTCGTGTCCGACTCTAGGGTGTGGTGCTCATCCCCATTTCAAAGCCGAGGAGCCAGCGTTGTCCGAAAATGCCTCCGTGGTCATGTGGCCGGCATGACTCTCCTTGCCACAGCGCGTAGCATGCGGCTGGAACACGGAGTGCTGTTTACCTTCCCGCAAGCAGTCGCATCGCTACGACGCGTGACACCCCAGAGCGGGGGCGCGCGTCGCCTTTAAGGGATAGGCTCCGCCCCCACGCGTGACGTCACGCGCAGGAGCAGAGCACCCTCCCCGCTCCGTTTTCGGCTCATTTCGGAGCCAAACGGACACAAGGGAGGGAGGGCCCAGCTCCGCCACCAAACTGTAAGTGGGGGGGTCGCGCGTCACCCCTATGCGCGCGACGCCCCCTGGTGGCCCGCCCCCCGTGCTTCCCCCTGTCGACGCCCAAGCCCGCAAGCGGTACCTATTTATCTACTCGCATTAACATGCTTTGGAACTGCTAGGTTGGCAGGAACTGGCCAAGCAACGAGAGCTCACCCCGTCGCGGATTCAAACTGCCGAGCTTTCGATCGACAGCTCATGGTTCAGCGGTTTAACCCACTGTGCCACCCGCTGGCCTGATTTATTTCTAGAAGGGCCTAAATTCGCTAGGTGTGCCCATGAGTCAATTGCATAAGTCCCTGCCCAGAGGCTCACCATTTTGTCATCACACATATGTACAGGGGGAGTGCATGGAGTTTAGATCTTGGATCCTGTAGCATTCTACTTCCTGGAGCAGGAGGTAGATGTCAGATTTCTCTGATTTGCACTGTCTCTCTGGACTGCTCTCTTAGGCTGCAGTCCTATGCACACGTACCTTGGAGTAAGTCAGGTAATCAGTGGGACTTCTTTCTGAGTGGACATGCATTGTTAGTCTCTGTTTGCACTTTCAGATGGCTCCTTACACTGGGAACGTGATGATAAGCCACCTGCAGAAGCGACCCGCTCCTTCTCCCCCCGTGCCCTATCAGCTGAGGTTGAGCTGACTAGTTACATGTTCTTGGCAGTGGTCTCCCAACCCAGCCCAACCCCCGCAGAAACAACAGCCGCGTCACAGATGGTGCAGTGGATAGCCAAGCAGCAGAACTCCAACGGAGGCTTCTCCTCTACCCCGGTAAAGTAACTCTCCTTTCTGAAACATTTTAATATTAACTATGCAAGAACAGACAGCCGAACTTAAGTTGCACTGATGGTTTGAGTTCATTAGATTGAAAAAGATGGGCCAGTGATGACAAAGATGGAGATGGCAGGGAAACATCAAAGAGGCAACACTTAAACACACTCCATTGCCATTCATTTGCCATTCATTCTCTATTATTACAACTGTACTGTATTATATTACTGTTCATTACATAGGCTTTTCTTGCTATATCAAAATCGCCCACTAGATGGTGATGAAGATTCACTTAATGACAGATTCACTTTAGTCGTTATCCACCTGAGGGACACCTGCAGATTGGGGAAGTTTGGGTTCTAATCCTTGATCAGCCATGAGGGTTACTGGCACTGGCGTCACTACAGGGGGGGCGGAGCTGTAAGTTCTGCTGAAATCGGAGCCTCCCTTACATGGAGGAACGAAGCAGCCCCGCCCCACACCTTCAGAGCCTTTCAGGGAAGCAAAAGCAACGCGCAGGGAGTCTCCTGCACATTGCTTTTGCTTCCCTGAAAGGCTCTGAAGGTGAGGGGGTGGGGCTGCTTCGTTCCTCCATGTAAGGGAGGCTCCGATTTCAGCAGAACTTACAGCTCCGCCCCCCCTGTAGTGACGCCAGTGGTTACTGGGTAGCCTTGAGACGGTCTCTCTCAGGCTAACCTACTTCACAAGGTGGTTGTTGTCATGAAGATAGAATGGGATAACTCGCATTGAAGCTGCTGCTCTGAGTTCCTTTAGGGAATGGTGGGATACAAATGTGAGAAAATGGAACTCCTGCACCCAGAAAAGCTGAATTCTGCAGCCTACACAAATTATGCAAATTTGCAGTCTCTTAAGGATATAAGAAACTGCATCAGACTATTGGTCCATCCAACCCTGTGTTGGTGGTAGCTGCTTTCCAAGGCCTCAGGCAAAAGGCCTCAGCACTGAGAGAACCTAAAAAAAGAATTGGAGATCCTATTTAACTGGGAATTAAATCTGGGGCTAAACCAATGAGCTATAAATTATGCAGACAAAGATAAACAATATGGGATGAGTCATAGACTATGAAAAGCGGTATATAAATACTGTTAATAATAATAATTTATTTTTGTGTGCATAAATTATTCTTCAGGTTTAATTTGTTTAAATATAAATATACCGTTAACTCAGTACTCTGTAAGAAGCAGAGCGTATTCAAGGTCTGCCATAGATGGCGATGTGATTATCAGTGCGATCCTATCCAGCTCCCCCCCACTGGTGCAGCCAGCGGGGGAGGGCAGAACGGGAGGCTTTGGAAGGGAAAGGGGAATCTCCTTTCCCTTCCAAAGCCTCCCGTTCTGCCCTCCCCCGCTGGCTGCACCAGTGGGGGAGCTGGATAGGATTGCGTTGTAAGTCCATAAATCTTTACCAAGGAAACACCCATACACAATACCAAATATTATCACTACTAATATTTGGGTGAGTTTGATAAGTATATCAGTCTATCAAACTGGTAGATTGTGAGTTTGATATACTGATAACTACAGCTGCATAAAGCATTCTCTATTGTTTTACCTTTGGATAAAAATTAAAAACTAATCATTTTTGTGGGTAGACATTTTTTCCTGACAAATGCAATAAAAGTTCCTATAGTCGGCAACTCCAGGACTGAAGGTTTGCCAGATATCATAATTTTCCAGATATTAGAAGTCTCCATTGCTGTAGCTGTCAGTTTCACTCACGACTTTGTCAGTTTTCTGTAGTCCTCAACAACATCAGCTGAAAACCAGGCTGGTGAGCTCACTGAGCCAGCTAATAGAGCTTTCAAGATCATTCAATGCCAGATATTGCGACTTTTACTATACTTGGATTCTATATGATCATTCTTTTCTTTGCTTTTCCTCAATCCCGTTCAGCACCATTATTTCTCCTGGCTGCGCTGAACATGAAGACACCACAATTCAATACAGCTAATCCGATTGGGGATGTCATGATGTCACAAAAAGCAAGAGAGAGTGAGGGCAAAGGAGGGCAATGCAAATGAATAAGGGAACATTTTCACACGGACTGCTCAGAAACAGCTGAAAAGGGGAGGGGTTTGGGGCACCACCCAAAAAGTTTCTTAAAAATGGGGGGGGGGTCATTTTACTTTAAATCCAACAATAACTGCTGTCAGTAAATGGTCAACTATGCGGATGCTTATTGGATTGAAAAGACCCTGCCCTACAACAGGAACTGTTTTGTCCCATGCTGATTTCCAGCACTGCCTCAAATATATATTCTTTGTCTTTCAGGACACTATAGTTGCTATTCAAGCTATGGCTAAGTACAGCCAACTTACCTTCTCCAAGGATGGTCAAAACACTGTCAAGATACGCTCCAGCAAGCCCTTTGAGAAAGTCTTTAAGGTGGACTACAACAACCGCCTCCTATTGCAGCGGACGCCCCTGCCTGACGTCCCAGGAGATTATACCGTGGATGTGAGCGACAATGGATGTGTCTTTGTGCAGGTAATTGCTCCCTTGGCTGTTAGTGGAGGATTCGTGCAGCTGTGGGGCTGAAAGGGGGTGCTGGGGCCATCCTTTCTACCTGCAGTTCACTCTCTCTGCACCACTGGCCCCTTAATTCTGCAGCATTCTGTTTCCTGCTGTTCAGATATAATGGAGAACATGGGAGTGGCCTTGCTGCTGGGGGGGGAGAACATCTTGGCCTCTGATAACAAACCGCACAGAGATGGGACAAACACATTTCAAAGGAGAAACAAAAGACAATATTCTCTAGTGCCTCTTCATTCACCACGTAAAAAAGAAAAACGCTATTTGCTCTCTCCAGGGTATGTTAGCTTTTGAGAGCCTGGAGATCGCATTTGTTCAGCTCCTTTTCAATCCCCATGTTTCTTTTCCATTTTTTTCCAGACGACTCTGAGATACAACATTATCCTTCCCCACAAGTCTTCTGGGTTCTCCCTCTCAGTGCAGACTGCAAATGCCTCCTGTGAAGGCACCGTCCAGACAAAGTTCACCATTGTCATTGCCGCCAGGTACCTTTTTGATGTAACCACTGAGAAACACGAACGATAGCACAGAGGGATGGTCCGGATAGATCACATGATCCGTGCTGAAGGCATCAGTATATAGACATTCAAATCCATTGTACTGTATATCCTCACCCAGGAATAAATGGGCAAGACACACAGAAGGGTTAAATTAGGGCCACAGCTTTATTCACTGTTTCTCAGAGACCTACAACATGGCAACTCAACTACAGTGCAGCAGGCAGCTCCCTGGGTTAGGACAGCAGCCATCAAGTGACCTCCCATCTAGCCAAACTACATGCAAGCCAAGAGTAGCCGCTTAATTTCCCCATCTCATCATGGCCCATCTCATCTGTTTTAACTGTTCCGGTCTCGTCTCTCTGTGTTGAGGGACGCCAGCCAGAGTCACCATCACTCCCCAAGATTCTGAGTGGGTGATTGCCCAAAGGGGATTTCTTTCCCTTTCTTCTGAGTCTCAAACCTTTGAGGTGCTGGTCTATGTAATCCCCTTTCACCCTTAAGCCTGTGACACACCGCCTGCGTCGGGGTGTTGTGTACAGCAGCGTCCGGCTGTAAAATCCCAGTGTGTCTTCTCTTTTACAAGATTGCAACGCAGGAGAGATGCATTGTGGTGCGAGCAAAGTTGAACAAATCAAACTTCAGCCATCGAGAGGCCGCGTTCGGTGCTGTGGGGGCAGGACGGGGAGCAATGCGTTGAGCCAATCAGAATAGAATCTGAAAAGACTCTATTCTGATTGGCTAACAGAGAGCGGGGGGCAGGACGTCTTACACTTCTCAAATCCACAGGTCTGGTGTAGACAGGGTGCGTTGAGTTGCAACACGTCGGCTACTTTCGTAATGCACCGGGACGCAACGCACCCCAACACAGGTGGTGTGTCACAGGCTTTATAGTTCTCCGTGTGTTCACCAATGTGCTTCTTCCCACTTCACTCGCACAACCTTGCTGGCTGTGACTAAAACATTCAAGCACACACACCCCATAGCAACATTAGTTGTAGCACCATTAACTGTAGCACCATTAACTATCTCCCCTCCCACATACACAGAAGGGGAAAATGCCCCCTGCTACCACTGCCAGTCTTGGCAAGAGAGAAAAATTCCTACTTGGTCCATGTGCAACCAGCTCATCCTATCCTGCAATCTAAAGTATATGGCAAATGTTGAAAGCTGTTGAAAATTAGTCTGAGAAGCGACAGGCTTTATGTCAACCTAGTGCCCCTCCCCCCCACACTGGTAGGGCTAATGGGCATTGGGTCCCTCCTCCATGCTGAGGCTGGGGCAGGGCAGGGGGGAGGAGTGGAACAGCAGAGGTTCCACTCCTTCCCCCTGTAGTATGTAGAGGTTCCACTCCTTCCCCCTGTAGACAGATGTTCCTGTAGAGGTTCCACTCCTTCCCCCTGTAGACAGATGTTCCTGTAGAGGTTCCACTCCTTCCCCCTGTAGTATGTAGAGGTTCCACTCCTTCCCCCTGTAGACAGATGTTCCTGTAGAGGTTCCACTCCTTCCCCCTGTAGTATGTAGAGGTTCCACTCCTTCCCCCTGTAGACAGATGTTCCTGTAGAGGTTCCACTCCTTCCCCCTGTAGTATGTAGAGGTTCCACTCCTTCCCCCTGTAGACAGAGGTTCCCATGACTTCATCAGCACTTACTTCTGGTAGTACATGGAGAGACGGAGGCATGCCGAGGTGATACACCGAAGAAAAGGGTTGGGAACCTCTGGTCTAAGACCTACCTTGTCTGTCCTCCAAGTATATCAGCCTGCCAGAGTTGTAGCAGCAAGGGAAATAAGGAGCGATTTGCCCCTCGTACATCCCTGATGTGGTAACACAAATGGCTGTCAAGCAGCAGCATCTCCCATCAGCTTGTAAGTTACTTCCCCCTCCCCCCGCCCCATGGCTGGGGTTACTCTGGATGGAGGAATTTGGAATGAAACGTTGTATGCTGTGTCTCAAGATGACCTTGGCCTAGGCCTCCAAACTGATGCAGCTTCTCTCCTTTCAGTTATACTGGGAAGCGTAACCGTTCCAACATGGCCATTGTCGATGTGAAGATGCTCACAGGATTTGTTCCTGACCAGACATCCCTGCAAAAGGTAAAAAAAAATGCAGCATGCTGTATTGTCTTCATTCGCCATTAGAGGCACACTGTAACGGAGGAGCAATCCAACAGGTGCAGTCCAACAGAAGTAAAGTCAGAGTGACCTTTCTGAAAGGATTGAGCAGGCTGATTCCTTTCTTCTCTTTAATGTATCTGATAACATCTTTGTTGGGCTTTCTTGTTCACAGCTTCGTGATAGTAACATTGTGATGAAGGTGGAAACCAAGGAAAACCACATCCTCTGCTATCTTGATAATGTAAGTTCTGCTCGGATCAGTCCCTTGTTTTGTGCAATCCGTTGACCAAATACAAGGCTCCTAATTCCACTGTACTTTCATTTCTAGCTTTTGTCCAAGGAAACCGTTTTCAGTTTCATCGTTGTTCAAGATCTTCTCGTTTCAAACCTCAGACCTGCTTCAGTGCGTGTCTATGACTATTATGAAACAGGTAGGTCTTGGAGGAGTCGTACCCTATGAAACTTCATGACTCATCTGAAGTTCTTCACTTCAGAATTTTAGACTGGAATTGCCATCTTATGTTGACACACTTTTATAGAGTATCCAGACAATGTCATTGCCAACCCGCTCCAGTGTTTTCTGTATTAACCTCCAGTCTTTTCTCAGATCTGCTTTGCGGCACCTTTTCATTTCAGTTAAATGCATTGCAGCAACAGCCTGTCCAGTGTGGACTGGCAGTGTGCTACTGAGGCTTTTCAAGACTACTGTACCTTTTGTTTGAAGCTTCCTCCTTTAAGCTTCTGCCCTTTTTATTGTTTCCTTTTCGGAGCAGCAGCAGCAGCACTGATAGCCCCTTAATTGCACCTTAATCAGTTCCTATTCCTTAGGGAAAGCATTAATTACTGATGATTACCCTTCCTTTTTTCCTTTTAATATTTTTATTGCAAAATTACACTAGTAGGACTATATGAAATAAAATGCATTGACTACAAAGCATACAACTGGTGAATAATATACATGTTACTTTCTCTTCTCCAGATGAGAACAGTATTGCTGAATACAAGTTTCCTTGCAGCACAGGTGGCTCTTGAACCCTTTGGGTATTCTAAAAAAGGTAAGTTGAAAGATAGAAATGTCAAAATTGGAAATGGGAAGTCACATTATTATCATAGCTAGAGGATGGGAAGGGAAGAGGGCAGCTACATAAAGAATCCAAAAATACCGAAGGAGAACTGCAACATGAAGTTGCTGAACTAGGATTTATGAGCAAGTTTGAGTCAATTTGTTGAAGACTCAGTCAAGACCAAGGTTTTCTCTCCCATTCCAGGTATTAAATTAGCCAAGAAATGTTGGATTATTGACCATTACTGGGGTTATCTTGGTATGGAGGTTCTCATGGCTAGCTATTACTTGTAAAAAATTTGGAAGTATGGGTTTCTCAGCCATGTAATTAGTTGAAGAATAAAGTTTTAATACTAAAACATTAGTCCTGCTGACGTTTCACCCTGCACTTAGGGTTTCTTCAGAGCGAAGAACCTGGCACCAGCCAGTAGATGTTAACTGCCAGTAGAATGCCTGGAACGTTTAAAAAGCCTTGGTTCTATTTAGGAAAGGAAACCAAATTTTGTTCACATAAACTAGTTCTTGCTGACGATTTAAGGGATTAAAAGCTCTTCTTTGAGAAATTGCAATAGCCTCCAGATTTCTTCTCTGCCTGTCGTGCATTTCATTAAACAGTGAGCGAGTTTCTTTGAAGGCAATCGTGTGTCCCGTTTGAGCTGCGTGTGCAGCCACTGCAGATTTGTCCTCCTGCAACAGTCGAGTGTACAAGAGTGCACAAGAACATATGTGGGTAACACCAAAAGACCGATAAGGGTCCATTTACAGGAGCACTCGAGAGCCACCAGACTGTTGCAGGAGCACATGAAGAAATCTGTGCACATGAAGAAATCTGTTCCTTGTGCACATGAGTGGAGACCAGGAGAGGACTGCTTGAGTTTCCATGGGAAAAGCTGCAGTTCCTACCTGTGTGTGCCCTTCAAAACTGAAAGAGTGTGTACCTTATACTCTGATATTGTAGTTGCACTTCAACAGCCTTGCCCAAATCCCCTCAAAGTGGCCCTTAGAACGGAGTCATTCGATACTTGTCAGCGTGTCAGCTTATTCTGGCTGCATCTTTCAAATAAGAAGACCACCTAATCGACGTTGCTTGTTTCCCTAGGTTACAGTGACATCATGGAGAGATCATCTCCTGCTTAACCTCTGCAATGAGTGCCCAAAGTTCTGGGGAACATCAGGGGAAAGCTTGTTACACTCTTCACGTCCCCGGAGAAAATCACTAGAAAACCATCATGCATTTGTGTGCCAGCTGTCCCTATTTGTCACTGCAGGTTTCCCCACTCGGTTCAAATGAGTTCTGTTTGCACCTGTAACAGTTCCTTGCAATAAAACGTACCTGTCAACAGTTCTTGCCTCGTCTGTTTTTCACTCTGATCCTGATGACCCTGTGAACAGCTTACCCTGTGTGGACAAAGTACTCTCACAAAGTAAAGAGCTAACGTGAGGCGCAGAAGTGAAAGAGACCAAACTGCTGTGATGCAGGAAGTCCCCAGTTTAAATCTTGTCTCTGCTCTCGTGGCAGACAGGCAGCATTCCCCTCCACGATATGTCACCTCCATTCCATCAAGAGCTTTGGGTCATAGTCAAGCAACACTACCAGTGCGAGAAGCAATAATCGGTGAGGAGACGCTAATCGCGCTCTCCGGGGTCGTCCTTGGGTTGTTTGTTGTCTTAAGCGCTATCTGCATTCTGACCGGATGCTGCTACTGGAGATGGAGTGAAAACAAGCACGTTTTCACATGCCAGTGTTATTTAAAAAGGGAAGAAATGCTGTGCAGATTGAGATCAAGGTCCAGCTAGCCAGCCAGATGCCCTGGGAAGAGCTTTGGGGCATCAGCAGGCCCAGAAGATGAAGGCCGGCTTTCATGCTATGCCCACCCTTCTGGCTTTGAGATATACTGCCTCTACCATACCTTATGATAGTACAGGTTGAGTATTCCTTAGCCGTACTGCTTGGGACAGGAGGATGTCTGGATTTTGGAATATTTGCATAAATATAATGATACCACCCCCACTCTATATGTCCGGATAAGGGGAAACCAACCTGCAGTGAATACCGGAGGTTAATTATGCACAGCATAGACATTTCCAGAATACACCAGAAATGAACTTCATCGGGTGACTTCATCGAGTATAGTCCACTACTATAGTGCACCATCTTCCACCATGCAGCTCCGCTGACAAATGCCCACTGCATGCTATGGTGGGGGTGGGATGGCCAGGCACAATTTACTTTCTGCTCAAGGGATGATTTGTCACTGACACAGAACCAAATGGAGCCTCCTGCGCATTGCCGGAATGGCTCAGAAGGCGGGTGGGTGGGGTGAGTTGCACAGTGAGTTGCAGTGTCTTGTGCCACTTAGCACATGGCCCCCCTCTAGCTACACTACTGACAGCCCAATCCAACATAATATCCTCAAAGCGTACTGTGCCGAATCCTGTGCAGGATCAGGGCCACGCTGGTGTAGCTAGGGCACACCTCGGGGGAAAGGGATGTTCGTCCCTTTCCCCAGTATCAGCCTCAGCAGCCTCCTCGGATGTGCACCGGCAAAATGGCTGGCGCAAATCTGGGGAGGCCGTGTAAGGCCGCCCTGGCCCAGGTAGGGGCTTTGGATACCGGCAGAGTGTGCTACCAATATCCCCACCCCTCTCCTGGGCCCAATATCCCCAGCGGCCCAAGCACCCGCCACCCTAGCCCTCCCTCCTGCCACCCGGCACAGAGCCTACCTGTGTCTGGCAGCCAGGTTCGCGTTCAGTGATGGAGTGAGCGGCGACAGCCTCGGCACTGGCGCCTCTTACTCCACAGGTGTCACAAACATGCCTTATGGCACGTTTGCGACACCCTGCGCCAGCGGAGCACTCGCTCCTCCAGCATGAAGATGTGCAGGATTGTACAGTGAATCACTGTACCATTATTTGGTTAGGAGCCAGTTCTTTGAAAAAGACTGAAGGTTTCCAGCCCTTCCTTTCAAGAGGTTGGAGTTTGATAAAAACTGATGCTGTTCTGCCATCTGGTGACCCAAAGTTGTAACAGCAAGTGTATGTGTTGAAACCACCTCCTGAAAACTGGCAAAATCCTGTTCATCTCAAAATTAACCAGTTCCTTGTCCCGGTCGGAGATCTACAGCCTAAAAAGCATCCTTGTGGTTTTCGTGTCAGCTGGTTGAAGCCTTTTTATGAGACAACTAGCATGATGCTTCCAGCTATGGGGGGGGGGGGGCCTTCATTTGGTGGAGGAGATGCCTTATTATGATGAACACCACCAAGACGGGCCTTTTTCAGTTTTAAAGCAAAGCAGGTTCAATCAATCCCCTTTGGGCCTTGATTATTTTTGTTCGTATTTTGTCCTAGAGTTTAACAAGTTGCTGCATAAAGACATTGAGTAATACCCGGCCCAGGGGATGGGTGGGGGGGGGGGGGAATCACATTTTGGATTCTTTATTTATGGTTTCAGATATGCTGAGTAGTCATTTTGAGCAATAAGTTGTTTTGTTCTATTTCTAACATTTTCTCCCCCCCCCCAGCTTAATACTGTCTCCTTAGCTATATTAGGAAGCACCACCCCTACCTCATAGTTTTCTGATACTTTGCACTGTTATATCTCAGGTCTTTATATCATTATTTATACCTCCTGCTTATGAAGTGTTAATTGCCTGGTTTATGGTATTTATTGCTTATAGAGTATCAAGGTTGTATTAGATGTTGGGGAATTAATGAGCCCACCAGGATTGTATCTAGCTGAATGGAGCCGCTGCATGAGTCAAGGCAATATAGAACTAGAAAATAGAAAGTTCCACACTGACTGACTCTATATTTTCTTAGCTCTGTTGGGGACAAAATTAAAGCCTGCTAAATGTTTGTTTGTCTTACTGTGGAAAATAATCAATGCCAGCAGCAGATAGAGATTCACAAGCTTCTTTGTTATCGTCGTTGCACAATTCGATAATAGAGAGAGCAGCCCGAATTGTCTCAGAACCAGTTAATGCTCCAGTTTACAGTCAGTAAATGTATACAGAGTTAAGCATGATGTTTCAGCAAAAAAGAAAAGAAACCGCATCTAGAGCTAATAGCAAACTGTGTAAGACAGCTGGTTATATCACTATCCTATCAGCAAATTTGTTTCATTCTTGCATACTCAGTACATTGTCCACCCTTCTCAGACTTGTTTTATGTTTACCCCATTGTTTAGCTTAACTCTAGGCACATTCTACACATGTCCTTATACTTTCTCACAAACCTTTTATGATTCATAGTTAGACTCTTAGCAAAACATTCTATAATACATGCATACCAGGATTTAATTATGTAGTGTTTATGCATGGTAGGTGGAGGGCTGAGCACAGGAGTACACAGGAGAGCAGATCCTGACCTTGCCCCAGGGCCCAGGACCACTTGGCATTGGCCCTGAGATAATGGGTGTAATGTGTGTGTGTGGGGGGGGGGGGTCTGTCCCACAGTGTTTGCTGAAGACTAAAGGCTGTGACACACCAAGCTGTGACACACCAGTGGCACCCGCGTTCATCTGGTGTGTCTGACCTCCAGCCGGAATGCACAGGAGCGCCAGAAGACACGTTCCAGTTCACGCTACCCTAGACCCATGCTCTTCTTTTGCTGACTTGTGCTGCGTTCAGCCCATTAGAGTCCGTATTTGGAACTCTGGGGGCGGGACGTGGAGCAAACGTGGTAGCCAATCAGAACTGAGTCTGAAGAGTCTCGTTTTTGATTGGCTAAAAGAGAGGGGGGCAGAACTTCTTCCCCTCTCCATGTGGTTTTCGTTGGTGTGCCTGGGGTTCGTAGCGACAATGTTCTGGCACGTCAGCCGCACCAGACAAGATGCAAGCGAGACGAACACGGACGTGCTTGGTGTGTCACAGCCATGAGGAGTTTGTAAATCTTTGTGTTGGTCCTCCAAAGAGAGTCCTGTTTTTGATTCCACAGGAGCCTCCTATGTGCTGAACAGACAGCGGTGTCATGCATGCATTAACACCACCTTAGGCTTGCACTCTTATTACCCAGGCCCTTAATGGCATTTCTCTGGCTGCCAGTATTGGGGTTGGGTAGATTTTGGTGATTGGATATTTACACAACATCAGGCAAACATATCCAATCACCCAATTGGTGGCTGTGTTGGAGTTTCTATGGTCACTGTCAGTGTTACTGGGAAGGCTGTGCACAATGATGCAGAAATTTTAGATATTGTTTTAATCATGCCTGTTTGCCCATTAGCATGGGGAGAACTCTTGCATAAACAACTTCACCACTCCCTCCTCTTCGGAATGTCACGCACATTACTCTGGCTCCTGGAGCCAGGAACTCCCTTGGACTAACTCAATTAAGTCCCACAGGACTAGCTGGGACCAGCAAGAGGTGTCAGATTCTATTGTAAAGCTACCTCCTCTCAAAGTGGTTTACAGAGAAAACTGCTTATCCATAGGCAAATGAGAGTCAGGGGAGAACCAGAACTGGTCTCAAGAGATTGCTTGGCTCAGGGATACAGACTGGTGACCCCTTGGGCTTGAATTGCGATGTCTGTCTCAAAGGCCATCTGGGTTGGGGTAGATGGAGCAATTCAGATTTTTTGACCCCCCTTTCCAAGGCTTAACACAGAAAAGCTGAGGTTGCTAAGATGCAACCTCACGCTGGTTTTGCCCAAGGGGTCTGGACAGGTTAGCTGTCTCCTCCAGGTTAGGTGGCTACTGAAGCAGAATTTTTAAGTATTGTTTTATTCACATCTGTTTGCCCATTAGCATGAGGAGAACTCTTGCATGAACAACTTCACCGCTCCCTCCTCTTTGGGATATCACGCTCATTAGGGTGGCTCCTGGAGTCAGGAACTCCCTTGGACTATCTCAATTAAGTCCCACAGGACTGGCTGGGACCATTCTGAGTCGTCAGAATCTCTTGTACACCCACCTTGCCCCATTGTCCCGAAGAAATGTATATCAGTAGTCACTTCAAGACCTGTATGCCCACCTGATCATGCACCTCTCTTGTAAGCATGTGATGGTCAGTTCTGGGAGGTATAAAAAGTGTGCTCACTTGTAGCAAAGAGTCAGCATTCCATTTGAGTGTGCTGTCCACTGCGCTGTATAACAAATAAACCCATACTTTTTCCTTGTTTGCCAGTCTTCCTGGTCCTTCATTAATTATCATCTGCTTAAAATTCCACTACAACTTGTTTCCACCTCCCTCTTTATTATGCATGATGGACATATAGGATATAACAGGCATTGCAGCAACGTACCCGAAGGTATGCCTCCAAGGGACGGATCTACTCGGACCTGTGGTAGTGAAATTGATGGCGCAAGTCCGCATGGACCTGAACCACAGGATCAGGTCCAGGAAGGGGGTTTGGAATCGGTGGCTGCTGCTGTCACTAAACCTGACCCCTTCGCGGACCTGATTCACCCACCTCAAACTTAGAGAGGGTCTTTTGTTGCATACTCGAAATGTTCATTGGGTTTTGCAACCCCTTCCCCTTTCCCCTATCAGCCTCCAAAACAGACCTCAGAAACACTCCTCCCCCCCCCCCCCAGCCAAGGCTGGCTTATCTGAGCACTCCTGCTGATGACTTTATTGCTTGTGGTCCAGGAGAAATCCAGATGCTGCCCTGCACCCCAAGCCCCCCTGGATAAGACCTTAGTGATGGGCCTGTCCAATCTCCTCCCAATATAGGAGAGGAGGAAGGGAGGGATCTTGTGAAGACAAGAGCTGACAAGAGGAAAGGGGGCATTTCTTTCAGTCACAGACAACCTATGGAGTCACGAGTGGGTCATGTATGATTTAGGATGGAGACTCTCTAGAAAATGGGGGTGAATCAAAGGTCTTTCGGTTTATTAGAAGAACAGACATGTGAGGAACATGGAGAGAAAGAGCCTGGATAGAACAAGAGGTGCTCTGAAGAAGCTTCTGTTGCCCAGGTGACAGTTGGTGACTGTTGAGGTGGGAGGCTGAAGCCACGCCCCCCACCCCTTGTGACATCACCTGTTGCACCTGTTGTAAAGAGGAGAGCAGAGAAAACTCACCAGTTGAATAGGAGGGTGTCAAGGATTATACTCTGAGATACAGGAAGAAAGATGAATTTCCTGGCTTTATGTACAGCCAGCTCCGTTATTACCCGGAGCGCTCAGGATAAATGACCTGCACTTCATGTACAGCTATCTATCCCAGAGTACGTCCCTGTCCACTGTTCCCCACAGTGCGCCTTAATTTTATTCCCTCGTTGCCTCACCACCCCTTTTTGGGCTCTGCAACTCCCAGGTCACTTCCCCTTGGCAATGTTCCTCCCAAAGGAATAATTCTGGGTTCCTTAATCCTATTTACTCATGCTTACTCCCATTTTGGTCCATAATTCATAACACACGCAGCCAGGTATAAAAGTTTGAAAGAAACTTTTATTTTCTAAGAATTAATAAGTAGGTACGCATTCCACTTCCCTGAAGAGGGAAGCTATTCCAAGGGAACCCCAGCGTTAGTCAGTGAAGGCAATCAACATTTCAAAAAGGCACTATTAGGAAAACACAAAAGACTCAGCTAATCTACGCTACTTAGAAGCTAATAGCAGATCATTACCAGAAGAGGACCCACACCCTCTCTCCCTCTTGCTCTCTTAGCAACTGGGTTGCTCACTTTTGTATCCTCTGTACCCTCGTGGGTCTGGACCACCGTGTCCAAACACGCCAGGGTTTTGGAACCAGTGAAATTAGGTGCACATAGCTCTGTCTCTTCACACCTCTGTATCTGCATATCAGAAGGTAGCTGAGGTGTTAGAGACCTTACCTTATCTCTTCCTGGCTGGTCTGTTAATTTGCAAGTCTGGTTGCATTTCAAAGGGAGTCTGGTAAGTAAGCTCTCTATTTCCCACCACGACACCAGCAATTGGAAATTACAATTTCAAAGGGACACTGAAACCCCATTCCTTAACTGTCTCTCTCCTGCACGTATCTTGTAACATACAATGGCTCCAACAACAATACAGATTCATTATACAGCCTATCAAGGCTTTACTCCTTCACAGAGGGTGATTGCGAGAGTGAGAGGAAGAGACATGGTGATCTGTGGAAGGAGAAGCTGGCGGGAGAGGTGCCCACCTGGGGTCAACCCTTAATTTGAGGACTCTTCCAAGGAAACCGTCTCTGGCTGAATCCCTTCAGAGATGCTTCAGTGGTGTTTGTCTGCTCCTAAACAGGCAGCACCCAGCACCCAAAGAAACGGCTCGGACTGGGGAGCCAGGCGAACGCGCGCCTGAGTCCCCAGCCGAGCCCACTCAAGGTAAGCCCTTCAGCCAATAGGCTGTATCTAAAGATGCGCCTCTTTGGAGGCGCTTGGGGGGGGGGAGCAGGGTAATGGCTATAAACAAGCAGGGCTCATCACCGGCCTTATTTTCACTGACTGGGGGCTCTTTCTGTGGGGTGGATTTTTTTTTCTTGTTTCTAAGTATGTATGATAATAACAAATGTCTTTTGTATGCTTGATATTATGATGTAAAGAGCTATGAGACCTCCTGTATGTTCTACATTCATATTGGTTTTTTTCTGTTTTACAGTGGGGTATGGCAGGGGCTCTCAAAGTGGTGGGTTGCAACCCACCATGCCAGGGGCTGGCGCTGCCCCTTTAAGGGGTGTTGCAATCCCTGATGGCAGTGGCAGAGATCCAGGATTGTGCCACCGCCAGGTATAAAAGGGGTATTTTTAGACTTAGTGGGGGTTGCACCATCCTCCAGAGGGGGAGCGCATGTTCCTTCCAGTGGGCCTCACCCAACCCTCTGGACGGCTCCTGGAGGCAATTAAAACCCACTTCCATTTTACTTCCTGGTTTCCTTGAAAACCGGAAAAGGGCTTTAATTTCCTCCAGGAGCTGTTGGAAGGGTTGGGAAAGCCGGGGCTCCCCACACCTTCCAGAGAGTGGTGCAACCCCCGGTAAGACTAGAAATAGCCCTTTTGTCCCCGGCAGTGGCGCGATCCTGGATCTCTGCCACCGTCATTGGGGATTGCAACGCCCCTTAAAGGGGCAGCACCAGCCTGGCGTGGTGGGTCACAACCCACCACTTTGAGAATCCCTGCCCTACTCCGTTGTAAAAAAAAATGTAGAACATACAGGAGGTCTCATCATAGCTCTTTGCATAATAATATCAAGCATACAAAAGACATTATATCATACATACTTAAGGCATAGAAACAAGGGGAAAAAATCCACCCTACAGAAAGAGACCCAGTCACTGAAAATAAGGCCAGTGACGAGCCCTGCTCATCCTCCCCCCCCCATGCGCCTCCAAAGAGGTGCGTCTTTGGAGGCAGCCTATTGGCTGATGGGCTCACCGGGGCGGGCACTGCTGGGGACTCAGGCACACATTTGCCTGGCTCCCCAGTCCGAGCCGTTTCTTCGGTTCATCCACCCTGATTCCAGTCTGAGGTTAGCTGGTCGCTCTTTACGGGGGCCGGGTAGGAATTTTTTGCTGCTAACCTGATTGGCTGTTGGCTAGCAGTTTTTTCGCCTACCCCAGACTGCGTCAGGGTTTCCGTTTCCCCCAACTAGGGCCCACAGATTCTGTAAAGTAATTCAATAAAGTGGCCCTTTGACTCAAGCCTCTGTCTGGCGTGCTTCATTTGGGGGGGGTGCAGGTGTAGCCGCGAACCAGTCAGCTTTCAGGTGGCTGAGAGTTTTGCCCGAAAGGAATTGAAAAACCAACTAAAAGGAGAGATAAGGACTTCTTTCTTTAATGTGTACACGGGTTCAGTCTCTCCGTCCAGGTCAAAGAGACATGAACAGAAAGACAAAGCAGGGGGGAGGTTTTAAAACTTTTGCATATGCATGCTGTAGCTACATACCAATTCATTATATATCACATATAAGCAGCAATGGCATATACATAACTAGTCAATAATCATTAATCATAATTATTAATCATAATCATAATTATTAATCATGGCAGTATTTGAAAAACTTGAAAAGTAGAAAAGAATAGAAAAATTAGAAACACAGCAAAGGAAAAAAAAAGTCTGAAAAGAAACATGGGGTGGGGAGAGAAAACCACGCTCAACCACCGCGAAGGAACGGGTAAAATGAGATGAGAATCACATAATCCGGACGGACGACTCAACGAAAACTGACCTGCGCACCGCCCACAATCACTGAGATAATAAAGCACGTGAGAGCTAGTGCGGTAGGGGGGAGGAGGACTTTGTAGGCGGCACCATTTATCGCCTTTCTATTGGATCAAGGGATTCTGTCATGTGAAAGTCCCGCCTTTCCTTGATTGATGCTGTACAGGCTTTCGGGAGATTTTCTCCACTTCTCATTGGTCAGGAAGAAGCTATAGGCGGGGCTGCCTGGGCGGTTCTATTCGATTGGAGAAAAGAGTCTTCGGAACCCAATCATCACGATCCAGCGCCCGAATCCGCCCGGTTTCCTGTTGTTTCACTTCCTGCTTCCGGTACATGGGGCACCTCGGCCGCGAAAGCCGTTCGGCTGTCTACGGCGGTGACATTTGTTTCCTTCTTACGGCAGGCCTAATAGTGGGGGCAGAATCGCCAAGTTGTGCGGCATGAAGCCTCGTTAACTATCCAGTAGTGGCGTCCGGCTGCTGCGACGACGGGCGAGTGGTGGGATCCGGCTTCGGCGGCGAGAGAGGGAAGGAGGCAGGCAGGCCAGTTGGCCGGCCGTGACGTCACGCGACGCGGTCACGCGCCCTGTTGGGTCGCTACAGCCCCAGGTGAGCAAAGGACTCCCCCTCCCTTGCGGGGACCGGGTGGGCCTCTTTCAAGTGTGCAGCGGGCACGTGCTGCTTCCCTTGCTTGCCGCGCCGTTCCGCGTTTCGTTCGGATTGGCGCTGTGACTCCGCTTCTTTATTTTCCTCAAGTAAGACCGGTGGCGAAATCGCGAGTTTCGACATCCAGTTCATGACAGGGTTGGCCAGGCCTTGAAAGCTGAGCTGCAGGAGTCAGGTGGCCAGTGCGTGGTTTGGCGTGCGGTGGCAGAACACATGTCCTCCATGAGGAAGATCCTGTGGCCAATTCCCAGCAAACGGGGATCGGAGCCAAGTTCGGTGTGGCGGCCCAACTGCGTAGACTTGCGTGTCTTCTCTATCCACATATTAAGAGGGAGCCCTCTTTTCTTAAGATATAATGGAACATGCAGTAGAAGAGATGGGGAGAAACGTGTTTGAAGCACAGGAGTGTAGTTAACTCCACTCATTTCGTCCATTTCATGTAAAAACAAAACTAGGAACCCCCATCCTCAGGTTGTATGTGAATGGGTGACATCCATAAATAAAACAGCACCGTTGTGCTTCGCTTGGCTCTTCCAGATGGGGGTCTGTAGCTGAGAGCACTCACTGAGTTTGTGGTGGCACAGGCGAAAGTTGAACTGAACTAGGTTGGAGGAAATGACAAGGAAAAATTGCATTTGACTGAGCTTCACATGTACTGTACAATGATTCTTAGTTTCTTAGCTGGCAGACCAATTTGATTAAACTGAGGTCTGCCTCAATCATGGCAGGGTAATTATAAGAGTAAAAGTTGGGGGGGGGGTGTCTTCTCATGGCTTGCCTCTTCACAGTCAGTAGTTAAGGCTTGTTTGTCTTTGAATCAGGTTTTGATACCAAAAATGAACCTTGTTGAGTGGAAAATTCTGGGGCTGGCTCCCCATGCCCATTCCTTGCCTTCTGCTCTTAAGATTCCCCCCACCCCCACTTTATTAGCATGAATGGGGTTGCCCTTGGTTTAAACAAACTGAATGGAACCTACATGTGTACACTGAGCCTTGGCTGTTTGCTATTTCCTCTTGGCCTCCCTTCACTGCCTGCAATTCAAGTACAGCAGTGAGTATGTAGAATAGGCCTAGAAAATTAAAGTTTCTGGCATACTAAGCCATGTTAAGGAGTTGGAGGACTCTGTATGTTTACTTGATTACAATGGGCAATCATCTCAAGATGAACATTTTCAAGTCCTATGAAGTTCAGTGGGAAACTGTTAAGCATGTGCTGAACTTCCTCATTGAAATAAAAGCACTTAAGTTTAGCTGGGTTGTATCTGCAGTTTAGTGGTGAGAGAGAGATCACTAATGCACCAAAATACCTTACAGGTTAAAAAAGTTAGCCATGCAAATGTCCGCAAAAGTTATTGGCATCCAGAAAAATTTTACTAGCATGTCTACATTTTAATTGCCTGAAAGGAAGGGGTGGGGGAAGCTAGGTGTCTTCCAGTTTGCAACACCTTCCTTGCCTGTGAAAATGCCCCTTTTTTGTTTGCTGTTTAAGAGGTAGAATCAGCACCTGAGAAGGCAAAATGAATACTGCTGCTCCTGCTGAATTTGTGGCAGTTGCATTAAGAAGGAAAAGTCATGATAGGTACAGGAAAGAAGCCTCTCCCCTCCTCCCGCCTTCATCATGGGATCTGGGTGGCACTGAACAAGTTGATAAAATGGGAAGTGCAACTGGTCATAAATCTCAAGCAGAGAGACAAAGAGAAGATTGTTTCAATGTGTTGGTTAGAGGAACTCTTGATTCAGAATACCTGGTGTGTCACTGGAAAGTGTTGCCTGTTCCATCTAAATCCTGTAACTGTTATGCCTAGAGTGACGGACATGGAACTTTGCCCATTTATGACTTTCCTTTAGATTCAGATTATTCCATATATTCTCTACATGCCTTCTAGAGGTTCCAGGCTGCCTCCTTCCTTGACCAGAATAATTGCACAGTATTGCTGGACTCTGGTAAGATGAATAGTAGCATATTCTGCTAATTGGAAAATAAGTATAGTGTATGTTTTCCAAGAGCATTAGTTGGTCCTGAAATGTTATGGAGATACTGGTGTGATACTTTGTGAAACATTGGTCCTCAATACCTGCTATGCTGAATCAGACCAAGTTGGGGTCTCAATTCTGTCACTAATGAGCACTCAAAGTTTCTGGACGCTTTCACAAGCAGGATATGAAGGGGGTGGTCTTCGCTTGTAGTTTTTCCAAAACATTTGACACTCAGAGGTTTCCTCCAGCTATGGATTCATTTCAATGGTTGATAGCCAATGATAATGCGATTGGCTTTTCCCTTGGCGCCTGAAGCATGTTGTAATTTTTTAGCTGCTACGTGTTCTTCAAGAAAGGCCACCTTTTGATAACTTCCTGTCCTGTAACTTTTAGCTATTACCTGTCTAGTACAACCTCTGATCAGGGCAGGATCTGCTGAGACCTAGGAAAGAAGCCAGTTTAAATCGGCCTAGTTTCCATTTCCTGTTGTAGTTCCTTGTGTCATTTTTGTAAAAATAATAATAATCTAGCCTTGCTATTTTTCTGAGGGACATTTCATTTTAATCCTTCTCATTTTCACTTCCTTGTTCGTACTATATAGCAAACAATAATTATAGTATTGTGCAGTATGATGTCTGTGGGTTACTTTCAGATATTCAGCATCAAGTGTAGGGGGAGTAGTGGCTATTCAGTTACTGGGATCTAGGCATTTGAAACGCACCAAGCCTAACTAATCTCAGGCTGCAGTCTCTGGGAGTAAGTCCCATTGACTATAATGGGACTTCTGAGTAGATAAGCATGGGATTGGGCTGCCAGTTACCTTTTTGCAAGCTTTAATTTAATGCAAAAAACAGTTGGAATGGGCTGCCTCCTGTGCTGACAATTGCTGCCTTTGTCTCGGGTGTCATCCTGATTCCAGAGAGACCATGTTGAAGGCTGATCCAGTACATCTCACATGAGTCCATTCCTTACAGTCATTTCTCTCTGTCTCAGTGCCACAATTCTGGATTGTCACGTATACTGGGCCAATGTTGTTCCAAATTCCCCCCATTGGCTTTGCCTTAATTTAGGGCTGGGTAGTGGTCACCACGAGCCAGCGGGTGGCGCAGTGGGTTAAACCACTGAACCATGAGCTGTCGATTGAAAGTTCGACAGTTTGAATCTGTGCGATGGCTCCTGCCAACCTAGCAGTTCAAAAGCAAGAAATTGCAAATAGGTACCGCGTCAGTGGGACGGTAACAGCGTTCCATGTGCCTCGGTGTTGACGCCAGCCACATGACCATGGAAACGTATTCAGACAGCGCTGGCTCTTCGGCTTTGAAAGGGAGATGAGCACCGCTCCCTAGAGTCGGACACGACTGGACTTAATTGTCAAGGGATACCTTTACTAGTGGTCACCACAGATTGTTGCTGAAGTCTCCACCTTTTCAAAAGTTCAGTGCAGAAAAGTACAACTGTTTTCACGGTGCTTTCACCCAATCGTAGCTGTGTTTTTCTGAGTGGCACTGTGCCAATGAGAGCAGTGTATTCTGGCTTGCAAAGGCTAATTGCTTGTTACCAGGGAATGCTTCAGGAGAAGAAATGGCAGGCAAGGCAATCTACCCTAGATGCCTTCTTCAACCAGAAGCCTGCGATTCCCAAGGATGAGTCAATCTGGCTCATCCTACTGGAAGTAGTGGAAGCTCCTCCCATCATCTTCCACTGCTGCCATGATACCAGTGGAAGTGACGCCAGTAATGGTCGGTTACATAGTAGGCTCTGACCTAAAGCCAGGATGGTGTAGTGGTTTGGGAGTCGGACTTAGACCTGGAAGATCCAGGTTCAAATCCCTGCTCAACCACGAAGCTTCCTGGGTGACCTTGGGCCAGTCACTATCTCTCAGCCCCACCTACCTCACAGGGTTGTTGTGAGGACAAAAAGGAAGGGAGGAAATATGTACACCACTCTGAGCTCCTTGGAGGAAGGGTGGTATAAAAATGTGATAAAATAAATAAAGCACTGGTGAGTACAGTACTGTGAACACTACACTAGAACATAACTGCCTCCTATAGCGCTGTTTCACACAGCATTCTGTTTTCTAGGAATATATTCACAGCTATAGGAGGGCACAGGTTGAGTATCCCTTATCTGGACTGCTTGGGACGGGTAGTTGTCTGGATTTCAGAATATTTGCATAAATATAATGAGATCTTGGGAATGGGACCCAAATCTAAACATGAAATTAATTTGTCTCATACACCTTATACACATAGCCTGAAGGTAATTTTATACAATATTTTAATGTGTACCCTAGAGCTATGCCAGCCAGGTGCTGGAAAACATTGTTTTTTTTAAAGCCATAGCCACCAAAATGTCTGGATTTTGGAATAATCTGGATTTTGGCTGTCCGGAAAAGGGGTAATCAACCTATATTACCATACTTATACCTTAACTATCCTTTTGATATTCAGAATTCAGGTTTCACATTTCAGACAAAACTCTTAACTCTTTGATTGCATCTATTCTTTTCTTCTTCTTTTTTCTCTGAACTATTTATAGGATGTTCCTGGCTCGCTCTTGTCTCTATGCCATGCTGCTGGCCCTCGTGATAGTTGTGACAGCAGATAAGTCATGTGATCTAACTGGGGAGGCAGGCCATGAATCCACAACAGAATTGGACATGCTGGAGCGTTTGAAACCAATTTTTGGCCAAAGGTACAAAGTATTTGCTAATAAACTCACACAGGTGTAAGGGTGGGGGTGTTTTTAACCAAGGTCAGGAGCAATCGATCAGTGGAATTTGAGTTCGGAATATATAACAATCCTAGCTTTCTGAGACTGACAGTAATCATCATAAGATTCCAGCTTGCTCAGAGTGATTCCACTATAATGCTAAAACAGGACTTCTGAATGAATCTAATAGCTCCTTCACACATCTTAATCTCAGTGGCAACATTCTGTACCTTAAGGATACCTTGTGGTAACTAAGAGTTAAGGTTTGAACCATTTGTCGAATGACCATTAAATGTCATTCATCTAACATCCCCCATCGGTTATGCCATCCCATGCCACTTTCATTTTAACCATTTCTAGTCTCTTTCCCCAGCCCCCCCCCCAAAAAAATATAAAAACTGCAAAAATAACACCTAAGGAATTGTGCAAAGTGCTCTTCCCTCTTTATAAGTACTCTCACTATAGTTTTTCCACTTATCCATAGTACACATATTAAGGCTATCCCTCTTTTTCCATGCCAGGATTTTTTTATAAGGTCTAGCAACCGGGGGGGGGGGGTGAGCCCCTTGTGGAGACAAGGTCTACCTCCCATTTTACCCAATGGGTACACCTCCCCTCAGCTTTGAGCTCCAGAAACAAAGAAGGGGACGAGGGCCAGCTTAAGAGAGATCAAAAGGGCCTCAAGGAAGGAGAGAGAGAGAGAGCCAATTTGTGCCTAGAGGAGAGACTGGAATATAACAACAACGTGAAAAGTATTTGGGTCTAGGACTGCCTGCCTATGTAAACCACCTTGAGTAATATTTGAAGAGTAATCCGAGAATGAGAAAAGCGGTATAGAAATACAGAAAGAAAAGCACCAATGCCCTTGCAGTTGCTTTGTTCACCCCGTGGGTTCTGAGCATAGATACCCTAAGACTAAGGTTGTGTGGCTTCTCTTTATCTCCCCTTGCAGTTTCGAAACGACCGTTGAGGATAAAAAAGATAAAAAAATATACACCTACAAATTTCGGATATGTCAAGAAGTTTCCAGCAATTACACCCATTCTGGCCTGTTGCAGATCGATGATAAGGAGAACAAAGTAGTAGTGGTGGGGCGGATCAACGACACCCACATTCTCAATGGAAGTAAGACACCCTCTTCCCTCAACAGCCCTTCTTCGTGGCTCTTTCAACATTACTTGCGCCTCACAGGCTCTCTTATTTCTGTCTTGACAGGTGAGTGGATTATGCTGACCTATATGGGGGGTGAAAACTATGATTACCACTGTGGGCGAGAGAGGAGAAGGGCCATTGTAATGATCACCTGCAACCCGAAGACACTAGCAGTGAGTAGTCACAACGAGGAAGGGGATAGTCTTTAAAAGCACAAAAAAATGGCTAGCAGTTGGTTCTTGCCACACGATGTCCAGTATAATTGTATTGTATAACTGTTTACATGTTCAGAAGAAGCAACTTGCCCAACCTGGTAAGAGTGTTACCATGTCAGAATGTTGTACGTGTGCATATGTTTGAACATCTCACTTAGAAAGTAAGTCCATGGAGGAGACTAGGATAGAGCCTTTCGTCCTGACCTGCTAGGTTTCCACATAGTGAATTTTTGTGGTAGAGGACCATTGGCTTGCCATCGGCCAAAACAAGAGCCCTTGTCTTCCAGGAAAGCCCTCAAGGTAAGGGATACACCTAATGTCTGCCAGAGAAAGAGCAGCTGCAGGGAGTCCCTGCCAGAAAGAACTCAGCTGTGTCGGTTGCCTCAGGACAAGACTGGCCCAGCCATGACGCAGACAGAAGCAGCCCCTTCGAATTGTGGGCTGGAGGAGTCAGAGAACCGATGAGGTTCTCTGCACTAACGTCTTCTCACTCGCAGAAAGATAGTAAGAGGGGGATCAGGGCAGTGGCATCTCTTTGTCCTCCAGTGTCGCGGCTGTAAGCAATGGCAGCAGCCATGCTGGAGAAAGGAGGCGGCGGAGCAATCCTCTTGAAATCACTTCCTCCAAGGACAGCAATCAAATGTTAAGAGGGGCAATCCTCTTAATTCTGCCCCCTGCTGGTTTTCACCCAGCCACTTCTTCAGAGGCGCAAGCTGGATGGAGCATGCTGGGAGCAGAGTCCTTTTCTGTTCCCAGCATACTCTGTCCAGCCTGTATGCTTGAAGAAGCGACTGGGTGGGAATTGGCAAGTGGTGGAGCTAAAGGGAAGAGGGCATGGCGCAGCACATTCCTCTGCTCCCTTCACTCTTTAAGGCCGACCCACACCGCACGATTTCACTGAGCTGTGCGGTCACCATTCCGGAAGAGAGCAGCTGAACGCAGAGCAGCTGCGCTCTCCCAAGTTCCAGCACGAGGAAAATTGTTTGTTGCCCATCTTTGAGGGGGCGGGTACGCGGAGCTACTGCAGCCACCAATTGGATGAGAGGGTGGGATGAAAGGGGTTGTCAGTCAATCGGAACTCAGAATGTTAAGCCACCTTGCAGATAACTTTGATCACAAGGTAGGGATATAAACCTTAAATTCAAAAAACCTACGACCTGCCACCTGCATCCTAAATGGTGCAGTCCAGGAGGCTTGTACCACATGCTGCTTCTGAAACGTAGGTTGCCTAGTTTGTGCAGTTACTCACTAGCAAGCCATCTATTTCAAAAGAAGCTGGCTCAACTATCACAGAAGATTCGGAAGAAAGCAGAGGACTGTGACTAACAAAACTCTGGACTAGGTTTTGGGGGAGGGATTCTGTCCTTTTGTGAGAGATGTATTTTGCTGAGCTGCCATGAGATTATCTTCCCAAACACAGAGTGGCTTCACCTTACTAGGAGAGGAGCGGGAGAAGGAGAAGGAATGTTCCTACACTTTTGAGCTAGATAGCAGGTTGGCCTGTCCTCCAGAAGACTCGCACCTAAGCGTTGGCTCTGTTTTGCTCATCACGTAAGTGTATTTTTTTAAGTAGTATCCTGCCCTTCAGTCTACTCATTTCTAAAGGCAGCACACAGTCAATATTTGTTTAAAAAAACATTAAAAATCAGTGTTAAAAGTACCAGATCAGTTTGGCACAATAAAGCCAATCTTTAACAATGAATTACAAGACCTTGCAAAATGAAACAAAATTTGGCACTAGACAAAAGGAATTATCTCCACACCGTTGGGGTGCCACAACTGGGATGGCCCTCTCTCCCATTTGTCGACATCTAAATGCAGGTGGCAAAGCACCCTGGAAAGGGCCTTGCAAGATCAGCCTGCCTAGAGGCTAAGGACTGGGTATAGCTTGGTAAGGGCTTGGGTTGCAGCTGGCTTTGGCTGCTTAAAGACCAGCGTCCCCCAGGTGCTGCTTGGGCATCCAAAGCCCAAGACGATGTCTTTAGCCAAAGACAAGGCTAAATCTAAATGCATCCCCAAACTCTAATTTTGAGCCCTGTCCAGAACAAGAACACCACCTCCAGAATAGATGAGAGCCAACCACCACCAGTGTTAGTTTTCAGTGGGTCTTCTGGTCATGGTCCACTAATAAGATAAAAGCAATCTTATGTTTCGCCCCAATCACATAGGGCTTCCTCAGAGTAACAGAATGCCTGTGCTAGGGCCAAAGATGAAACAAAACAGCTCTGGAGAAAAGCTGGCAAAAAGCAAAGGAGTTTATAACCAGTCAGGTAACAGTAATTGAAGCCAGCTAGGTGGCTCCATGATCAGTTATTCCTCGTGAAGAAGCCCTGCTTGGCTCGCATAAGGTGGTGATGCTGTACCCCCCAAACTAGACGTGATAGGGCAAAACTGATGCCATTTTTGGAATCAGCGCCCCAAATACATATAAAACTTTGTAGGCCTGTATAATTAGAACCCCCACACACACACCATTCCTAGCAACGTCTTAGCACATCATTAGATACTTCCTCATTGGTACAGTCTTACGTTGACTTTCTCTCCCAGGTTTGCTTCAGTGGTTGCAGTGTACATCATTGGGGGATTCCTCTACCAGCGTCTGGTGGTGGGAGCAAAAGGCATGGAGCAGTTCCCCCATTTTACCTTCTGGCAAGACCTGGGCAACCTAGTGGCAGTAAGTAGTAAGACACATATCCATATCCTGCACAGGGTTTTTATCACATCTAAGACCCATACACTCCTGCAGTACTTGGAAGAGTGATTGGCTGTGCCACAGCAAAGTATAAGATCTGTTAACTATAGAGAAACTTTTTTCCCCTAATGCTTTCACTGGCTTTCATGCTGGGGCCTCTCAGATGAGGGGAGCATCCATATGGGAACTTTGCAAACTTCCTGGAACAGTTCAGTGTTGGGGCTCCTCAGGATGACAGAGCTGAATTCTTCAGAGCTTGTGAAGTCACACAAGCATTAACCAGGACAGGGACCGAAGGGCCAGTTCACTAACAAATATTACTGCTTCAGATTTTGAAATCTTCATTGTGATAAAATTTTCTAGTGCAGGGGTGGCCAACCTTCCACCATTCGGGCCTCTGTTCTTCAGAGTTGTGTAGAAGACAAAATCTTGGCAGTTGCACCTGCTGATGGTGCTGCTAAAGCAGCTGCACCTGCTGAAATGCCCTCACCTCTATACAGCCATTGAAGGGCCAGGAACATTCATGTTGAAAGGCTGGCCACCCCTGTCCTAGAGCAATATATTCTTATTGTGAGCCTCCATCACTAGTTAAGCCAAGGACACTCCCCTTTGCTGCATGTTTGATGTAGCGCAGTCACACTGCTTGCTTGCCATGATCCTCAAAATACTATTTTCCTTCCTCGAGAGCAACGAGAGCAAACTGTAGATGCTACTCACAGAAAATGAGACTGTCTGATACACTGATGGGAAAGATTTAATATAGTGTATATATAGTGAATCCTCTGTATCCGCAGATCCATCTCACTGGGGATGCCAGACCCGCAGTGTCCACATTTGGAATGCTTTTAAAAGTAGGGGGAAATCATTTCTACATTTGCATGGACAAACCATGGGGTTTCCAAACCTCTGCAGGGCTTCTTCGAGCCAAACTTCCAGGTTGCATGAAGGCTCCTCTTCTCCCAGGCTTGCCCTAGTATGTTTTGCAATGCATTCTGGGGTGAGGATGGGAGAGGGGCCTGCAGAGGCTTAGAAACCTCACGGTTTGCCCACACAAAGATAGAAATGGGGATTTGGGGGCTTTCCCCCTACTTTTAATAGAGTTTGGAATGTGAAATCTCGCTATCTGCCACGGTCTGGAACAGAACCCCCACGGATACCAAGGTCCCACTGTAACTGAGTACTTGATTCTGAATATTTCTATATGAATGAGGAATGGGGATGGGAGTTTGGTACAGCAGTCATTGCTTGTGGTCTGATTTTAGTACATTAATGTGTTTGCAGGATGGCTGTGACTTTGTGTGCCGATCTAAACCTCGAAATGTACCAGCTACATATCGTGGTGTTGGTGATGACCAACTTGGGGAAGAATCTGAAGAGCGTGATGACCATTTGCTACCCATGTGATTTGTCTTTTCCTGCCCCTGGTGGTGGTCACATAAGCAGGTGTCGCCCAGCTACTCTCACCTTCTCTCTTTTCTGATTGTCCCCTTGAGCTGCTTACTTTCATCATGGCTGCCCTAGTTTTCCTTGACATGAATGAATACTGGAAGTGGGAGGGTTCTGTTATGAACATAAAGCTGTGGTAATGGGCAAAACATTTTTCTAGACTTACTGAGGCTTAAACTTCACCACTTGCAGAGAAATTGCTGGAGGTCTTGCACCAATGGAACAGCTGGGACTGAGTATAGGAAGTGAGAGAGAGAGAATGACCTGAATGGTAGGGAAGTAATTAGTAAAGGGGAGTTTAGAGTTGCTGGGACTGAGTGCAGTTGCTTGTATTGTCCTCTTTATTCTACAAAATACTGGATTTCTATTTTGAATGAGTCAGTTGTACTTTTTTTTACTTCAAGGAGCTCTCCCCAGCATTGTCAGATCCTCTGGAGATACAGTAACCTAGAATATTGCCTTTTTCTTTTACCAAAGCTGGATATTTTTACAGCCACTAATATTATGTATATCTTGGTAAATGGGCTAAAAAGAAATGGAGGAAACAACTTTTAGGGGTTAAGAGGGAAGTTCCTTTCTTACTGGTGTTTTTTTTTTTGTAAGTGCAGGCATTTAAGAGACCAATTCCTGCAATATCACTCCATTCTCAAGCTTTACTAAGATGGGTCATTCATCCTTAATTGTGAATGTGCTTGTGGCATTGAAAAAAAATACAGAAAAGATGGATCCTATAAAACATAGGTCAACAGAATTGGGTTAGCAGTAGGAGTAGAAATGCTAGACTAAAAAAACCGGAGGGGACCTGACAGCTATATGAAGACTCTAGAGGTCTCTCTCACTGTTGGGTCCAAAAATAGACAGACTTGGAGCAAACTATGGCTTGGTAGCTTGAAGGCAGAGCACCAACTGAAGAGGCAATCTTCTGCCAAAGTTTGTTTGCAACAACTGAGGAAGTGGCTTTGTGCTGTTAACTATTCTTAGCTGAGATGTCAAGTCTAAACTGTTCTGTATTTGCTTTCTGAAGGGGCAGGGCAAGGCAGGTTTGCCAGCTTATGGGGTCACTTTTGTGGTGGCAGTTTCAGGAATGGAGTTCTATTGAGCTGTGTGCTCAATAGAAGATTTGTGGCAAGATTTGAAGACAGCTCAGCAACACTCCTCCCTGTTGGAGGCTAGCAGCTACTGTTCAAATAAAGTTTAAGGACTCCTGATTCACTTGAATTTGCTATTAGCTCTCGTGTGGTGACAACATGCCACTTCTCTACTTGCTACCTTGGTAGAAGAATTGGAATCTTGGGTAAAGATATTTGACCTGTCTTCTTACACAATTTATGGAGGAGCAGGGCCAGGCTTTCCTGCCGGGATGAGATTAGACACTTAATGCAGCCTTGTTTGTCAAGCTCCTCCATAAGGGGGGGGGGAAGACATGGGTTATGACAACTCACTTTTTCATGGTGGTATTTAAGAGACTTTGTATAAAAAGAACTTTAAAATTAAAATGGCTTAAGTGCCCTAAACTGTGTATGTGTGCATAAATTGGAAACACTTAAAATAGAGTAATGGCTTAGAAAGGCTATGGTGGGCAACTGCAGTAGCGCTGGAGGAAACAGAGCTATAGCCCCCACTTTCTTACCATGGTTAAGGTTGGCTTGCTCTTTATAAGCTGCTTGTCATTGGCACCCTGGTCACCAGATTAAGGGAGGGACCATGGCACACACACTTTACATACAGAAGACACAGATCAATGCCCTGGTATGTTTGGTTAAAAGGAACAAGGAAGCAGGGCTGACTGGCAGTGTAGACCACAAGAGACTGGTTCAGCTTAAAGGTCACTTCATACTGACCAGGTCCTTACTGTCTTAGCTTCAGTAATCCTATAGGATGAGTAGCTCCTTTCACTGTTCAAATGATCAGATTAAGCAGGATGATCAACTGTAGCACATGGGTTAGACACCCTCCCCTTGTAACAAATGCAGTTAGTCTCCACAGTCAAACAGTGATCACTGGCTATTTAATAGTCCTGCTGAGCTCACGTGAGCTCTATTCTGTTCTCACACTTAGAAGTTCTGTTTTCTGTAGATCCAAAAACTTTGCATTCAGATTATGGCAGGGTTACTAAAAATGCACTGGGCAAAAGGTACAGCTATTTAAAGAAGGGGGTCAGCTACGTTATGTAAATAAAAGGGTGAAGTTATTTGCATCCTGCACTGTGAATTTATTTTAAGATGGCAACCTTTAGCCAGTTACAGCTTGGTGGTAGAGCCATACTTTATTTTCTATACCAAAGAAATATGCTTAAGCCAAGCTTTTCTTCATATATTCCAACGATAAAACAGTGTGCTTAGTGTCTTATTGTGAACTGTTAGACATGACATGTGAAACCTGTACATGTGAAATTAAAGGTTAGCTCTAGTTTTAATCTATTTCAAGAATCACTTCCATAAGAAAAGCTGCATTTGTTTGTGCTGCAGTGATCAAATCTTGTGACATCTTAAACACATTTATTGTAGCATACACTTTTGTGGACTGTAGTCCACTTCATCATTGGGTGCCTGTTCTATAATAGGTTGTTCCTGTGTAACAATTTTTTTACCCAGAAGAGAGACACCACACCACCATATGAGTTAAAATCATTCCAATATATCCATGACCTATAGCCTGCCCTTGACAGGGGTCACAAGACTGTCCTTACTAGCTGACAGGCACGCACCAATCTTACATAGCTGCTCACCAGCTACAGACAACAACGTCCCCATATCCAATCAGGCAATACTATCACAGGATCCAGTGTCAGCTAGACCATCAAGGGCTCTCTTACCTGCTCATCCATCAGCATGATCTGCCAGCAGTGCCCTTCGTCTAGACAGGAACAGAATAAAAACGGAAACAGAAGGGCAACATTCAGAGAACTAGCGGGAGAAAATATTTCAATCCCACAGGCAAGGGTCCACAAATTTCAGCTTGGCTTACTAGCCAAGCTTCAATTTGTCTTATCACTCACTGCTTTCTAATACAAAGTCCAAAAAGTGGAGAAGAGATTTTTTTTGGCAGTAAGGTACATTCTTCAAAATTCCCTGTCCCAGAAATTCTATTGCAAAAACTAACATGAGTAACTTTTTCTAGAAGCAGGAGTCCTGTGGCACCCAAAATGCAACTTTTCTCCAGTATGCTTTCCATAGTATCTACTTCTCAGATGCTGTTATTCAAGCTAGAGAACCCAAAACCATATCTAAAGCGTTTGGAAAGGTAGTAATCTGGGCCTTTTGTTCATGATGAAACCAGAGTTTTCGGAAGCTTGTAGCATAGTGGCTAAGCTATGAGTCCTTGGTTCAAAAGCTCACTTCTGCCATTACAAGGTGGCTTTAGGCAAGCCACTCCTCCGCTTCAACTCCCCAGCTGCAAAATGGGGCCAATACTTGTCCTGGCTCAACAGAATCTTTACAAAATAAATATGAAGTGCTTTGAACATGAAAAAGCACGATATAAGCGTTGTTATGCAGGAGGGCTCAGAATAGCCTAGACCAGGGGTTCCCAACCCCTTCCCGGCCGAGCAACTCTCCAGTGCCACTCTCCTCCCGAGTATCACCGGAAGTGACTGGTGACATCATCAGTTACTTCCAGGTTTTCAGAGACCAGACACTGCAGGGAGGTGCCTTTGGGCAGGTGGGAGGGCCCTTCTCAGTGCTCCTGAGAGGCTCAGCCAAAGGCAGGAGCTTCTTGGGAGCAAAAACATGTCACCAAAAGCGCCATGTCAGAGTTGGGTTCCAGTGGTCCAAAGGTCTAAGTACCACTGGTGATACTAGTACCACAAGTTGGGAACCCCTGCCCTAGACGTTCTATTACGAATTGGCTCAAGGTCTCCCATTTAAAAATAGAAGGGGAAAAGCTATATTCCAAGAGCATTTCCTAACCACAAATTGGTTAGAAAATTTTACCCCTTATTCTCAGTGTATGTATGATTGCAATCTTACCACATTCTTATCACATACTTATGTAGGAGTAAGCATTGCTGAACTCATGGCACTGCTGAGTAATTATGCACAGGCTCATACAGCAAGCATTTGATTAAAGCTGTCAAGCCTTGTTGAGAATATTTACATACTGCTTTTCACCAAAGCACTTCAAAAGCAGTTTACAAAGCAAAAGAAATGAGAAGTGTGTTGTGTGAAGCACTTCTTGCAATCAGTGCTGAGCCTGCCCCCAAATTCTAGTATTATGAAAGGGGAAGAAAATCTTAAGAGCCCTAAACTTCTTACTTCATTCGGAATCTCCACTGGGTATTTTGAATTCTTCACATATCAGGGATTCTAAATAAGAGGGCATTGAGGCAAAGTCTAAATTCCTGCCATACTCGCAAAGCTTAGTCAATGAACCTCAGTGAGTGCTAGAACCGAGCCTAACATGCCAAATAATAGAGCATCCCTCTCCGCCCAGGTCCAACATACGAAGACAGTTGCACTTCTCCATTCCAGTATTGGCACCCAAAAATCAAAGTGGCACATGGGTGCATACTCAAATAGCCAACATAAAAATCATGCACTTATCCCTGCATGCACATATGCAGCCAGCCCTCTGGCTCCTCATCCTAGGCTCAACACACACACGCCTTGATGTCCCCAACATTGGATGCTGCAGAGGTCAGGCAGTATGTGCATCTGTAGCCCTGGCCAGCCCCAAAGTCCAAGTGCTGCTGCAAGAGGGAGGCAGCTCTGCCAATCAAGGAATAAAGATAAAAGGGCTGGACAAGCGCTGAGATTCAAGACTGGTCACTGTAACAGACGCAGCCAACTCATACCTTTGCCCTGATCTCCCTGCAACCACCTTCTGCTGTCAGAACAGGCAGAGAAGCTGGCAAGTAGGAGGCAGGTTGAGCAACCCTTGTGGCAATAGCAGTAGCAAGTGCCGCAGCCCACTAACACAAGACTCAGCAAGAGTCAAAGTCCACATTGGACCCCACACCCTTTTCCTCTCCGATGAGGGTGCACACATGCAGACCTTTAAGTAACTTCAACAAGGAGAATGCAGGAGTATCTGAAATACTGTACTTATCTAGGCACGGCAGAGGAAGAGTTGGCACAATCCCATGTATATAGGGACAGTTTGAACTTACAACAACATGCCTGCACCTTATTCGCTCTCCCCAGAAGAGGGGCAGGATTCCTAGTTAGGAGGAGCAGCTGCTATGGTGACTGCTTCTGTGGATTCTTGCTCCCATAACACTCTACTACTGGCCCAACAGTCACCACTCTTCAAAGGAACTTCAAAAGGAGACAATAGGAAGCTACTGAATTAGAATCAAACCTCTTGATAAATTCTGCGTTCAGTATTGTGCTGAGAATAGTTTGTCATATTAAAGGGCTTAACCAACCTTTGCCCAGTTAAGACCAGTGCACCAACTGCATCCATACTTCTGTTAGTCATACCCAACTGGAACAGTCCATGCCTTGGTGACTTCAACTATTGTAAGGTGCTTTATGTGGGGTGTCCTTGACATTAACGGCCCAGAAGTTGCCGTTAGCGCAGAATGCGGAGGCCTGCGTGGTGGCTGGTACGCAGCAGTTTGACTCGGTTGCACCGCTGCCGGTTCATTGCCAGGCATAATTCAAGGTGCTGGTTTTTACCTTTAAAGTACTTCCTGGTTTGGGACCAAGGTATCTAAGGCAGGGGTTCTCAACCCCCAATGGACCATGGACCACCTTCGGGGCCTGCCTCCAGTGTACCACTGGAAGTGACAATGACGTCATCGCCACTTCCAGGTTTCGCCTGCGTTCTTGGCTAGAAAACAAAGGTAGGACAATCAGGGTAGGTGGGAGGGCCCTTCGCAGCGCTCCCAAGATGCTTGGCCAATGGCCAGAACTTCTTGGGAGCAAAAACATGGCTGCAAAGCAGCCGTGTTGGAGCAGGGTTCTGGCGAACCAGTGGTCCACATACCACCTCTGGTCAGCCAAAGTAGCACCGGTGGTATGCGTACCACCGGTTGAGAACCCCTATCTAAAGGGTCACCTTCCATATTGGCTGGCCCATCCCCTGAGGTCATCAGAGAGGCCTCTTCTGTGTGCACTACCCCTGGCCAAGGCCAGGTTGGTGGCAGGAAGAGGCAGGGCCTTCTTAGTGGCAGCATCACAACCTTGAAACTCACTCCCTTTTGAATTCAGTTCTGCACTGTCCCTGCTAACCTTCCGGCAGGGGCTTAAGACATTTCAGGTCAGCTTTTTTTGCCTTGGGTTTTTGTTGCTTTAAGTTGCTGTTTTTTTCTGGGTTTTTTAATCAGCTGCTGCTAAATAATTGGTTTTTTGTTCTTTTATGCTCTGTTTTAACTCTGTTTTATTGCTTTTACTGCTGCTATTGTTACGAGTTTCAATTGCTGCTTATTTTTGATTATACTGTGTTTTTAATATGCATTATGTTTTTTTAACTTATTGTGAGCTACCTTAAGCATCCCATTTGTTTGGGAGGAAAGACGGGACAGAAATGTTTTAAAATAAATAAAATAAAACATAGCAAAGAATCATTAGCTACCCCTGTTGTGAACTGTCACTGCTTATCTAGTACACATTTAATCATCACAGGCTATACCTGTAAATTCATCGCCATTTTGCCCTACTGTTTTCAATTTCTCTCTCTACACCCACCCACTCCACACATACCTCTGCCTCTACCTGCCGACTAAGAGTAACACTTTTATGTGTCTGATGAAGAGGCCTATTGTCCACAAAAGTATATGCAACAACATAATAGTGTTCAAGATTTAAGAGTTACCCTCTGGAATAAAAAGAAATTTCGTTCAACATCTTCCCAAACTGCAGCAGAGTACATACAATTTCAATATTTGTATGAAGCTAGTTCAGAGTTTACTGCCCTTAACTGCATTCTACAGTAACAGAAAGACGGACAATTACAAGCAAGGAAATTTTCCCATTCATTACTTACTACCGTATAGCCCTACCCTAGGCAGTTCTACAGCATCTTGGCACCTTGTACACCAACACACAACTATTAGGAAGGGGGATAGGTAGATCAGTCCCTAGTCATCATCCAGCATATACGGTAGATCAGTGGTCCCCAATCTCTCCCCCGCCGCAACTCACCTGGCAACTCACCTGGCTCTCTCGTGCCGGGCCCAGGATCACTCCCTGGGCCTTAGAATGCCTCCGGCAGCAACTGGAGGCATTCTGCGAAACCGGAAGTAACCGGAAATGACTTTTGGTCACTGCCAGAGGCGTTCTGATGCCCACGGAGGCCCAGGGAATGCGTCCTGGGCCTGGCGTGACCTCCAACTGCATCCGGGAGTAGCCTCCAACTGCATCCAGAGGGCTCCAATTTGGAGCCAACCGGACGCAAGGGTGGGTAGGCAGGCCCAACTCCATGACCCACCACGCATCAGGCCGCAACCCACAGTTTGGAAAGTGCTGCTGTAGATTTTTCTAAACCTACTCTTGAGAAAGGAACCATGCTTCAACATAGTAATGATGGAACTGGACATTACCTACTGAAGTTGTGGATCTCACCGAGGCTTGTTCCATATAGATTGCAATATGGGAAAATGCAAGTGGAAAAACTTATTCTAAGCTGATGGACAATGTAGAATTTGAAAGGCACAGATTCCCAACACAGCATTAGTTTCAACCCGTTAGTTAGAACATGTTCTTCATGGAGGTAATTAGAAGCAAAGCAGTACAACTTTCAAGAGCCCACTAATTATTAAAATGAGCAGCAGCGACATTTGCCTTCATTCAGAATCTGCTGTAGACTTTGCTTTGAGTGAAAGTCAACAGCTTGTTTACTTGCCGATGTTATTTACCATAAAAATGGCAAGGAGAGAAATCAGGCCACAAAAGAAAGAGCAGCTTAATTTTTGAAGCACTTTTTTTTTTTACTGAGGAAGAGAGTATTTGTATAATAAACAAAAATAAACAGGCCTCTGACAGGGGATACAAACCTGCTAGCAGAAGCTTTGTCCCATATGTTCTCTCAAAAGGGGGAGGGGGCAAGATACAAAACTGACAAAAGAAAACTTTAAAAAGCAAGATAGAAACAACTGGAGCCTCGGCACGCTCAGATTCTCCTTTGATCTTCCAACTTCATAAGACAGACATGTGGTATTAAAGATCTTTTTTAAAAAAAGATTCTTCCTCTTCCTCCGATGCCACAGTCAGAAGTGCTCATATCTTGGGAAGGTCCCACTAGGCATGAATAAGCCCTAATCCTTAAGTGATCTGTAATGCTCTCCCCTCCAATGTTCTGTACGGAGTAGGTTTGCTACTTACCTCCGCTCAACATCATGAACTGGGGACTTGGGCAAATAGGGAAAGGTGTCTAAGAACCACACTGTTCTCCTCACTGTTCTAAAGAGAATCCTCCAGTTTCCTCCCCTCAACAAGAGAAAGCATGGAGCGAAGTTTCAGCACTAACCAATTCCCTGGAAACTGACTAGCTCTGCCAAGGAGAGAGATCCCACAGGAAGGAGGATGTGAATCCCAGGTCTGCTCTGAGTAGAGGAAGGCCTCTCCTCAGCCATTCCTCTCAGGAGCCTCAGACTATTACAGAAGAGCTTCTCTTAGATGTGTTACTTTCAGCAAAAACTCAGACGCTAGAAGGGATTTGCAAACAACACCAACTCTTGAAGGAGAAGTTTCAAGGCCTCCTGGGGAGTTTTTCCTCCCCTACGTAGCACCAAAACACAGGCTTACAAATGAGGTCAGTTTCCCTCCATTCATTGTTGAGAGCTTGAAAAAAAATGGTCCCAGCCTGGAGAGGAAGGGACATGCTGGTTTCTTATGCTATTAGGTCTCTTTGAGGATGTTTATCTTAGCGCAGATCTTAAGGGCAGGACCCAGCTTGATGTTCATGGCACTCATGAGGTGCTCTTCCTTCAGTAGGAGCAGGGCCTGACCATCAATTTCCTGGGAGCGAAACTCCTCTGCAATTTCCTGGCAGCCTGAAGGATTCAAGTAACAGAGAAACATTTTGAGAGGTGAAAGAGACAAGCATCTTGTTCTATCCCAGTGTTCAAAACACTTCACATAAATTCTGACAACAGTTTTCTTTAAATGGTTGTGAGATTCCTCTAGATTTTTATTCTGAGGGATAGGGAACGGCTGTGAGAATAAACCCTTGCTTATTAAGGGCACCTGATTAAAATGGGACTTCCTAGGTCTCAGCTCACATTTTTAAGCCATTCTACTACATTCACATGTCCCACTGTCATCCCCACCATCACAATTCCTGACCATAATACTAGTATTACAAACTGAAGCCTTAGCTGTGCCTCAACATCTGCCTATCGAACTTACACCTACCATCCCATCCCTTCCAGGCATGGGGGTTGTGTGTGTCAAATTCACCTTGTAGTGATGCAATGAACTCATACACTTCCTCTACACTCCAGCGGCTGGGGTTACTGGACAAGAAGACTGGGTTGATGCCATGCAGGTCAGGCGTAGGTGGAGTTATGTTGGAGCTGCCAAGGTCTCGCTCTCCATGACTAGCCCTCACCGAGAGGGGTCCTGGAGATGTAGGGGATAGAGCTTCATCATAACTCGAGTTATCAGATCCTCTGCTAGAGTCTTCTTGGCCCTGCAAAACCCAAGTACCAAAGAACAGAGCAAAAGATCATCAATCATTTATGAAAGACCCAAGCAACGAAAGAGACCCAGGTTACACAATCCCACAACTGTTCCATCGCATTAATTCCCAATGACAAATCTCTAGGGAACAGCTGCACAGAAAAGCTACATAATCAGACAAGACAGACATAGACTATACGTGCTATACCAAAATCCACCACTAGAATCCATCACTTAATGATGGATTCACTTTACAACGGAGTTTTAAGAACGTATCCCCGTTAACTGGGGGACACCTGTACTAGTGTCTTCCTCGTATTTTTAAAAGACTATGAACCATCTTTAAGCACATACTGGGTCCAAGCCATCACTTTGAACTGTACCTTGAAGGTAGCCAGTATGTACCCTAGGGCCCTAATGTGACTGGATCCAGAATTTACCCCTTCAGGAAGCATGCCGCTACGTTCTGTACCACCTGAAGCTTTCAAACAATAATGAACTGAGGTAAATTACAGGCACTTGGCCTCATAACCTAACTAATGGGTTGCATATACTGTAGAACACAGTGGAAGTCTTTTTCTGTTACAATTCAGTTCACCTGACCACCACCATGGCAGGCTTGAATTCCCCACAGGACCCAAGAAACACACCATAGCTTACTGAATGACTTCAACCAACTCACCTCACAGAATTTCTGTGAGGATTAAGGGGGGGGGGAGAACTATGTACACCATGCCGAGTTCCTTGGAGAAAGTGGTACAGTATATAAACATGAATAGCAAAATTGGTATTTCTCTGGAACAGTGGAAAGTGAAGCAAACATGGAGGAGGTCTGGTGCACAGAATGAGACGTGGTCAAACACTAAAGATTCACAGCTGCCCCCAACTACACAACTCAGGCTTTACTTTCAGCCTCAGTTAAATAAGACCCTCATAGCAAGAGCGGTAAATGGCAGAAAAATCTGAGTGAAGGTCCCTTTTTCTAGTCAAAGAATTAGATTCCATCCTCACCCGGTGACGCTTGCCCTGAATCTTGGCTCGGGCAATCTCTGAGCTGCTGCGCCGAGGCCCACGTCGACGACGGGCATAGTTTGCTTCCTGGAGTTCCTTCATCTTTTTTCTTTGCAGCCGAAGCTGGTGGCTGCAGCCCACATTGTACCTGACATGATAATGAATAAAGTGTTGATATTTGCTTCATTTCTAGAGAAGAACAGAGAGGTCCTTTGCAAGTTCTTAGTCCTTTTCCAGCAGAACAGTTTAGTGTTGGGGATCTAAAGCCCCCACATACTTGCAGAAAGTCATTCTAAAGTCAGCCATCTAGCCAGGCCTATTGACATTATCTTGCAATCAAGATGCAGATGCAACTCTTAGTGCAAATTTGAATTATTCCCTGATCTGTGATGAGTAATCCCAAAATGGGAAACACAACTATCAGCCAATTTTACCTGTGAAAAGTAGTAGTAAAAACTACAGTTTGACAGATTCGTTTCCAGAGGAAATTATCTTGTTCGTTGTTTCTCAAATTATAGAAATTATAGTACAGTATACCATGCACTACACAAGAACAAAACTTGTTGGTCTGCAGGCAGGACCTTGTTAACACCATCTTGGAGGCAGAATCAGATTATTTGATTGAACTATAATTTACACAGAGCACAAGACCAGAGGAGATAATGGCCAACTATCATTACCTCTTGGCACATGTTACAGAACAGAATCTCTTGGAACCACGGAATTGATTGGCTGGGCCATATTTGCCACAGAACTCGCATTTCAGTAGGTTCCCTTTCTTGTCTTGCTCTGAGAAAGAAACAGACACACTTATTAACTACTAAAGAAACCAACCAGCAGCAACAGAATGCAAGCATAAGGTTTTCTACTTGAAAGCAAGTTGCCCTTTCACAGAAAGCCAGCAAGTGATTCAGATATACAGTAATTCCCCCCCCCCAAAAAAAAAAAAAATTCTGGGAACCCCATTAGTTGGAACATTGCAAAACTATGACCATGCAAAGGGAATATTTCACTTTTCTATACATGCTTCTTCGAGAGTGTTAGTGAAGAATCGGGCCACCCTTTCTTATTGATTGCAAGGTGGGCAATTCCCGAGTATAAAATACTGCAATACAAAGCCCTCAAAACATCTCCATCGAGGTTTAGAATAGACCACCAGATGTCTTATGCTACTTTCCTTCAGACACCTATTCCAGGAAGTCATCCATCTTAAGCACTTGGCCTGACTCCCAGCCAACTACATACTTGGAAGAGGGAAAAAATGGATCAAGAGAATAAAGAAAATAATATACCCTAACCGAGTTCCCTCCACTCTAAAGCCGGAGCTACACTGTCCACGTTCGTGTTCCGTGTGCGTCTGGTGTCCCGCCCCCAGGTCAAATGACTCTGATTGGCCGGACATAGCGCAGACGCAGCAAAAGTCAAGGTGGACTCGACTTTTGCTGCGTCCGCGCTACGTCCGGCTAATCAGAGCCGTTGTTTGACCTGGGGGCGGGACACCAGAACACGGACAGTGTAGCTCCGGCTTAATGCCACCTCAAATTAAGACTCACCTGCTGTCATGTTTTCCCCTCCTGGGGAATTGCCAGGCTGATTCTCAGTCTGTCTAGGGGGAGCCCCTCCCTGAAGGGGTTTTTCAAAGTCTTTTAGGAGCTGAGAGCAACCCACCTGCACTCAAGGAAAAAAAACAGAGAAAAACCTCACTTAGCAAGCAACTTTGTCACTAGCATTCATCCTCACAACGCTTCACTAGGTGGAGCTGCAAGACTAATGCAAATTCTTCCTGGCTTCAGCACAGCACACAACACGGAGTTAAACCTACCAGGTTGGCAGGACAAAGAGTGACAAGGCAGCAAAGGGACAACAAGAGTCTTGACCCCAGATACTCCAGGCCCTTGATCCTCTTACCGGGAAAGGCTCTGCCCCTTCCTGAATGACAAAGCCCTCTATGATGTGTGTAAGAATCTGGGGCTTCACAATGGCTTGTGGAGGCTTGGAGTCTCCTGTCTGACGTGATACCATGGCCAAAGTAGGCATAGAAGCAGATGGAGGAGCGACTGAGCCTGGATCACTTGGAGGTGCATTTGGAGTGGCATTTGGAAGTGACTCCGATTTCTCTGAAACACCAAAAACATATAACAATTAGGTCCATGTGCATTCTGTAATTATGCAAGTTTGCAAACATTTGTTAAAAACGAAGCATTCTGCTTGTGACACCTGAATAATTTGAGCACCACACTGCATGCCCTATAAAACCCACACAGGTGCGAAATATGGGCTACAAGAACTGCCAGAGAGACTAGGGGACCTCCTGCTTCTGTTGACTTCTAGTCACAAGTACTACACACAGAAGTGATCACACACTGGTCAAAGGCCAGTGCACACAGACTGCGCATTCATGTCTCATGAGAAAATGGTTCCTCCATGAACCAAGACCTGGCTCAAATCCCTCCCCAAGAACCAGAAGCTTTACTTCATCCAGATTCTGTTGTCTGTTAAGGACATCTTTGTCCATTCATCTAACTAACTGCTGTACAGGGCGTAGACAACTCACCTCTATTCTCGTCACCTCCTAGACCACCTTTGTCTTCTGTGACTTTGGAATTATCTGCCATAGGAGAAGACTTGGCAGGCAAAAGAGAAGGTGGTGCACTGGACTCCTCCCTCTCCTCTTCAGATTCTGCCTTGCGCTTGACAGCCAAGGTCTGGGGCTTGCTCTGGGTAGGGAGAACAAGAAGATTTGAACAGAGGCAGAGTGACATAAGGAATGGACCACATAGCAGAGGCTACCCGGGAAGAGAAGCACTGTTTGTCTCTTGCAAGCTCTCACACAGAGCTGGCATGCACAGAAGCATGAGTGAAACCTGTGCAGTTGGGCTTTCTTGTCTCCTCTCACAACACAGCCCCCTGTGTGTTCACGCACACTCCAACCCACTCCTGAGGGTCTGGAGACCCGCTGGGATTGCATAGAAGGCAGCAAAGGACTCTGCAGCAGACTGGGGGGTAGGTGAAGGAATAGACAGAAACCTTGTGTAGAAGCACCTTCCAACTGCACAAGGGAGCCTCTTGATCCCAGCTAGAAACACCACTCAACTCTGTGCCATTACTTACATACTTCCCCAGGAGGAAGCTACGATGCCAACACTAACATATTCCACATGCACTACCATTTTACACACCCAAGCCATTTGAGAAACAGTTCCTATGAAAGTCTGAATTTCATGCCCAGAGTCAGTTGACTTCTCACTTCACCCTACCTCCCCAAAAACAAAAATCTGAATGGCCATTTTAAGGACTTAGCTGCTCTATATGAAACAACGCTGGCCCAAAATACAGTACTTGAGACAGAAAAACTCATTAAAAGGAGATGCAATCCACTGGAAAGTTTTCCTGCACTGCCCCAATCGAATGAGAAAGAGCTGCACAAGATGACAGTAGTGCGTGCTCTCATGTAGAACTACTTAGGCGATGGTGCCCACAATTGCTCACATCTGTTGGTATTCCACTTTCAATAAAAAAAAAATCTCTTGCCTGATGACCTGAACAATGCCAAAGCCTCCAGAGCGAGGAAACAGCCTGCAAACATAGAGGCAGAGGCCCCCCATGTAGCATAAACAAGGAGACAGAACCAGCAACCATTAGAAAGGGCCAGGAGCAAACAGAACCATTGGCACAAGTTGTTACCTACCACTGGCCATGAGACACCATGAGGAAAAACTTCCCCAGAACTTGTTTGTCTTGAAAGGCTCTATATTCAGGAGATGACATTACATTTCACTACTCATCATACTTTTGGCTTGCCAGGAACCACAAGGCTTAATGAATGCTATCATAGTTGATGTGACAACTGTGTGGTACACCCTGTTCCCCATTAATACTCCTCCCAGCCCACAGGTGTATGTATTTTACTCCTGTTGCGTATATACAGCCTTGGGTAAAAATGCCTTAACGAAGGCCACCTGGAAGTCAACACAACATGTAGTCTATGTAGCCAATTACAGTCCACCAGTGACATAGGGCACCCCAACAAGGGCTCAGCCTACTGGGATCTGCAAACAGGGGGTTTACAGAACTCCGGCATATATGGCTGACTGGCCATGAACTGTACAGGACTAACTCTGTTAGTGGCTAGCGAATCTTAGTTTTACCCTGAACCACCAGTGTAGGCAAGCAAGGATCCCCCATGCTCCTCATGCCATTGCAGCGGTGTCACTTACAGGTAACTGAACAGGCTGCACGTAGTATGCTGCTGCCGATGCCTGAGACACAACTGGGGAGGAAGCAGTGCTCTTCACCTGTGCCGTGCCTTGGACTTGAGCTACGTTGACTCCAGGAGTGAGCGGAGGAGGGGTTTCTTGTGGAGGAGCAGGAGAAGGAGAAGAAGAAAATGAGACAGAAGAGGCCTGGGACAACGGGGGTGCTGTGTGGGTTTGCGACACTGGCTGGACGACAGCTGGCATGCCCCGCGGGGCCTGCACAGCTGTGTTTATCTGAGGAAGGCCCAATGCCTGAGCCTGGGCCGAGCCTTGCTGGCGACTGCCCACCACCTGCACTGGGATGTGAGGTGGAGGCTGCTGGGATGCTGACATTTTGGCGGCACCAAGTTGTGAAGGTTTGAGAGGGGCTATAGGTGGCTTGGACTGAATAGGGACAGGTGACTTGGTGGCTGCTTGGCAAAGACTGTCCTGCTGGAGCTGCACAGGCTGAGGTTGCGACTGCAGCATGGGTTGGACAACAAGGGTCTGGGCCTGCTGTTGGCCCTGAAGAGGTGGGGCCTGCTGCTGCTGGGCCAGAGGCGGAGCTTGCTGCTGCTGGGCCAGCTGAAGGTGGGTGGCGGTGTGCAAGAGCTGGGACTGGCGGTGCTGGAACTGCTGCTGGTGATGAATAGCAATTTGCTGCTGGATCACTACTTGCTTCTGGAGGTGGATCTGCTGTTGCTGCTGGATCAGCGAGTGGGGCTGGATCTGGGTATATGTGGCTATAAGCAGCCAAAAAAAAAATAAACCCGTTACAGTGCACCATTAAGGTACATGGCACTTTACACAGCAACTTAAACAAAAACATGGGAAGGGGAAGGGAGAAGTCAGGATAACAAGGGAAGGACATGGGTAAAGGCAGTTACATGAACTTACAAGCGGGGAGGATTCCTAGTTCAGTGGTTGACCTCATGCTTTGCATGAAGAAGGTCCCAAGTCTAAGCACTGGCATCACCAATTAAAAGGAACTCAGAGAGCAGGGCTGGGGAAGACTTTGGAGGAAGAGCCACTGCCAGGCAGTACAGGGTTAGAAAGGCTAACAGTCTGACTCTGAACATACAAAACGGCCTTCTACAAGTTATCATGAAACACCACAACAGCCCAGAATTAAGAAAATGGGGAGTGAGAGATAAGCTCTCCTTCCCAGATTACATTGGCTCCAAGTCAGGAAGACAAAACACAAAGCCTTCCACTCCCAAGCCCACAGCCCCACCAACTAACAGGCTAAAATAGAGAGTACAGTCAATCCTCTCTGTGTCACCAAGCATGGGGGCAGAAAACGGTCAAAAATAGTAAACTTTGAATGCATGAATAAAAAGGCACCAGGCAGCCCCTGGAAGGTGCTCCAATGAGGGGAGCATCAAATGTCACCTACCAGAACTGATCAAAGTCTGGCTTGGGGCTGGTGTAGCCGTCCTGGTCAGATTCATGCCCACAGTCTGCTGACCATTACCATCTGCTTCGGCCTTCTTTGCTGCTGCACTGTCTGCCTCAGTCTGACTTCCCTGGCTCACAGTCGCTGCCTGGGCAGCAGAAGCTACAGGTAAAGGCTGAACCACACCAGTACCTTTCCTCTGGCAGCTGCCCCCTAGGCCAGAAGAGGTTGCCTGGCTCAACCCAGTGGTAGCATGACTCCCCACAGAGGATGCCACACTCCCAGAAATGCCATTAGTTCCTGCTGCTCCTTGGCTAAGATTGAGGGATTGGCCTACGTTGCCAGAAGAGGCCTGTGTCACTGTCAAGGTCTGGCCAGCATGGGTGGCCTGGGGTAGCACTGAAGACTGGGAATTTCCAGGCAAAACAGCCTTTGGAACAGACGCCTGGAGCTGGGCATTAGCTGCCGAGGTTTGCTGACTCCTGACAGCCAAATTCTGCACCTGGGAAAAAATGCAGAGAGAAAAAGAAAAGAAAGAAAGAAAAGGAAAAGAGCTATTAACTCAGATGACAAGGATAAACACTGACAAAGGCAGGAAGCCCTGGAATCTACTCTGGCTTGACCAACAGTGAAACTGAGCGGGGGGGGGGGGGGTCATTCTGAGGCTCAGCAATGTTTTTGCATTTGGTGCTGCCCTCCTTTTTATGGGTGCCCAAAACTGAATGTTTGCCAATATCACAAAGTACTACTGGGCATGAGAAACAACTGATCAAAAGGCCCAATCCTTTAAAAGTACAGTTACCCGGCCCCCCATATCTGCAAATTCAGCATCCGTGGATTTGTCTCACCATGGATATGGAGGGCCAACTTGAAAACACTGTAAAGGGGGGGGGAAGGTAAAAAAAAAAAGGCAGGTTTCTTACCATTTTACTGCAAACTGCTGCATCTTCTTGCCTGAAATTGTGCTCTGGAAGCCTCTTCCAGGTTATGCGACTCCCCCTCCCTCTCCTAAAATAGCTCCAGAATGCAATGCAATGCATTCTAGGGCGACCTTGGGAGAGGGGAGGAGGGAGTCACATAACCTGGAAGAGGCTTCCAGAGCACAATTTCAGGCAAGTCACAGCAATTTGCAGTAAAAAGGTAAGAAACCCACCTTTTAAACCTTTTCCCCCTCTCCTTACAGTGTTTTCCAGTCTCCCCCCCCCCCCGTATCCATGGATTTCAGTATCCGCAGGGGTTCCAGGAACAGAACAGCCCCTCGGATACAGAGGGCCAACTAATATCAGAGTTCCCTTCTTCCCTCATTTCAGGGGAAAGTTAAAGATCTCATGGCACTTTCTGGAATTTTTTTGGAAGAAAATCCCTTCCTCAAAAGTATTGAGTTCTAACTTGCATCTTGCATCTGCATGGCATAATTATGTTGCCAGCACTCCAATGGTTGCTCATTTGTGCTATATACTCCCAACGGAAATCAACACCCTTCTCTTTTGCCCCACCCTGCCTCCAATGAAGACTGCAATATTCACCAGGCTAAGTCATGCTTATCACTCTCCTACAGTACTTTCAGAAAAAAACATGAAGCTGACTTTCACTAAAGACAGAAAATGGATGTACAATGAAGGCAAAGCAGTTGGCTCTGAAATGCCTCTAAACAGTCTGAGAAGTGTGATGGGAGAGGACACATAGCAAGCAGCAAGTCAGAGGCAGTTGAAACAATACTAAGTAACCTGTAAGGGTTGTGATCTGAAGCCCAACTATTACCACCACAAAGCAACCTATATACATTTCCCTTTTTTTTCAACCAAATTATTATCTCCCCCCTACCCCAAGAAAATTCTATCATGCAGAAAGTAGACACCTTCAGTTTCAGGAGCCCGATCAAGCTGTAAGCTAGCCTAAAAACCAGGAGTATAGGATGAAAACATAAGGGTACACTTCAGAGGATAACCAATGAACTAAGGTACAGCTGTCTGGTTGGGCTATGTCAACTACAGAAATGAACCCTGGTCTCAAGGGATGAAAGGCCACTTGCCGAAATGTGCAGAAACTAAATGGGTGCTGTCATTAACCCCAAAATAGCTCAGAATTAGTGTTCTACTCTACAAAGTTTGAGCTACAAGTATACACCCAAAATTGGGCCAGGCCAGGCTGGTCGTGGGAACCCCAGAAGAGGGCATCACTGACCTGGTCCGTGTCTGTGTGAACACCAGGAGAATGAGCAGGCGGTGCCTCCTGCTGAACAGCAGCCACGGCCCCGTTAGGCATCAGGATGAGCTGGGAGGTAAGAGGTACATTGCGGCCCAAGGTCCGGTTCACCTGCAACAGGTTTCCCAGCTGCGGCTGTTGTTAAGTGATGTGGAGATGGGAAGAGTAGAAGGGAGAGAAAGGAGGAAAGAAAGCGAACCACAAGCAAATAGGTTATAATGTGACAAGGGGCCTGGGGTCTCTATTGACACTCCTTGCGTCTCAGCAGTGTCTTCTTCATCATGGCCACTTTGCAGGAGATGGAAACTAGGAACTACTTATTTCTAGAAGCCAAAGCACTGCCGTATCACCATAATGGAGCAGCAGCAGAGGTTACCTAGCAATAGACAGCTGTGGGTTCATGGGTGGCAGTGAAGGGCAAAGGGGAGAAAACAGGGAGGGTACTCGCTAGCTTAGCTCAACTGAAAAACATGCTTTTCATACTGGAGACATACCACCAAGACAATGGGCTTATTACAAAGTAAAAAAATAGGAGGCCAACTAGATCAAAAGAAGATTTAGTCATTTCACAGACAATAAACAACACCCAAAGATGAAATGGAGACAAGAGGGGGGGGTCTTGTTCCTCATTTACAATAACTAGGCTCTTTAACTGCTCAAAAGGAATCATATTTCAGATGAACACATTACCAGTTTAAAGAGAAGGGATATATATGCCAAAGCATTTACAAATCATACCAAGTGCCATGGGATCTTTAACATTCATGGAAAATAAAGCTACAAGTGAAGTATAAATCATCCATCTACACTGATATGCCAAGCCTTTTGTGAACTCAAATGTTCAAGGAAAGAGAGATTGCCAACTTACAGTCTAAGCTACCCCGCATTCAGCCGTGCCAAAGGTGGAAATTGGTGCAGAGAACATGTGAGGCAATACAGAACAAGGGGGCCAAATTGAGGAGCAAAAGCAACTGTGTGCATCTCTTACCCGAAGATACATCTGAGCTTGTGACTGATTAAGAGGTGGCGAGGTGGTGTTCCCCAGGAGCACCGACTGCGTCAGGGTGGTGGCACTAGGTGAACTCACACTTTGTGAACGGCTGATTAACTGCGCAGCTGATGTGGTAGCCAAATTAATCTATAAAAGGAAAAAATAGGAGAAGCGCTGAGAAGGATGTCATCAGAAGTCCTCCATTGGAAATAGTTTCAAAAAGGTTCCAGTCTATCTCCAGTAACATGACTAGAGAAACAAGGCCAAGCTACCACCCAGCCTCCCCAAGACCCCACCAGCCACTTGCAACCTTTGATTTTATACCCTTCCCCCAGTTTGCCAAAAAAACCTAGTGAAAGTCTGGAAGAGTGTTAGAATTGGCTGCAAATACTACTTTCTAGCAGCACTTGCTTGTATGAAAAGTGTTGGGAAGTAACAACTGCTCTAAAAACAAACAAAAAAACCTTGGCTCACAATATCCTCAGAATTGTGGGTTCTGGGAGAAAGTCAAAGGGCTTGTAAACCAACACCATCCAACTATGCTTTACACATAACCAAAACTACAAAAGAGCAGCATTAGATGCACTCTTTTTGCATACATGGAAAGCTGCAGGCAATACAAAGTAACAGACTCCTTTCTCCAGATGCCGATTCTAGATTTCCCCATTGTCTTTCCTTCCAGCTGCCTCCTCCTCCTCTTTATTGATGCTGCTCAGTCATCCTACCCTCGAATGAAAACTAATCACCTCCTTCCAATGATCCACTTCTCAATCCATTCATGCCAGCAGCAGCATACCCACCCTATCTTTCCCCAAACAAACATCCTTTCTTACTTCCAAATCGCCAAATCCATACAGAAGTTATCCATTCATAGCCAACTAACTGACACAGAAAAGCAGGTCACACCGAGGGAGAAGCACAGTTACTCACTGAGGCCTGCGTAGTGGCTGTCTGTTGAGAGGAACTTGTGTTCGGAGAGCTTGCCTGTCGGCTGGCTGCAATTGTAGCCTACAAGAAACAAAGTAGAAGAGGCATCATTTTTTCTTCCAGAGGTAACATTACACAGGCCTGCACACGTTTTTCTCTCTTAAAAGCAAGACCTATTCTTGGGCATATTCAGGACACAGATTCCAAAAACAGCATCTGTTTTACCCAATCACCTCTAGTTTGGGGAGTATAGCATCGCCACCTCCATAATGAGAGTCAAGCAGTTTCTTCGTGAGGAACCCGACACCATGGCTTCCTCATGAGGAAGCTGCTCGACTCTCATTATGAGGTGGTGATACCATACCCCCCAAACTAAACGTGATAGGGCAAAACCAATGCCATTTTTGGAATCAGCACCCAAATTCATATAAAACCACCATAAATTTTGAAAAACATTTTTTTGACCCTCAAATTTGCAGGCCTGTGTTATTAGCCAGCCAAATGATAGTCCCATTCTTTCTATACCTGCAAAAGATCCTGTCTGCAGGAATTTCCTTCAGCTTTGTTCATGTACAGTCCTTCATACTACCCAAAATGTTCCTCAATATAAAACCAAGGAAGTCATCGACATGCATACCAATTCCTACTTTTCTTATATCCAAACTACTATATATAAACAGACAAACCTTAGTTCTATTTAATCAGCATACAGACCTATCAGGTTGAGGTATTTTCAAAGAGTAAACTTGATCAAGTTGTCAGTGTTTCTGAAGGTAAGAGACCTGGAGTTTCATTTGTGGTGTGCGAGTCAAGACCTTCCGTTTTCCATAACAAGCAATTTTAAAGCTATGCAGTTAAAAACAAGGCAATGGCAGACACAAGGCAAGACTCATTGCTAGAGCTTTGCGCGGGGGAAAGTGTTTTCATCAGGAGATAAACTTAACTGGCAAAGACACCTATTATGTCAACACCCAGAGATTTACCAGTTCTAGAAGAAAGCACTACACCTATAACACACCTCATATCTACAAAACCAAGCCAAAGAGTCAATCTTTCAGAGAAAAATTATGGTCAAAAATTTAAGATAATCTTCAAAATGTTGCATCTGTGTAGCAACATCTCTCCTAAATTATAGTACTTGTTTGGTGTAGAACACACAGCCCAATTGAGGGTGTGTGTATAAAGTGTGGGGAATAAGGTCCCAAATAAGAGCTTTTAATTAAAGTGTATGAAAAGGAGGGCAATGAATAATAAAAACAAGCAGACTGCCTTTATTATTGATTGTTGGGGGTGTACGTGGACTCTTGGGTTCCTGTGTCCATCCTTCTGGCAGTGAAGGCCATGCCACAAACTATGAGGAACTTAAGTTTTGCCATTACTGCAACTGTGTTCCTAGTGTGGTGCTTTATTTTTTTTCCTATAGCAGTGAATGGCAACAAGTCACTCATGTAAAAGGGTGTGCTCAGGGATATGACCAAGGTGGAAGCTAAGTCTGCTCTCTTGGTGACCACTATATACCAGCAGCAATTAAACTATATCAAGCAAAAAAAAATGTCCCAACTTTTGTATGGGAAAATTCTGGGCCCTCGCCCCCCTGGAATGTGTTCAATCTACGTTCCTAAGATCCATTTTTCAAGTGTCCAGCTATGTTTCCAATGCAAGCTTGCACCTGGACTCTGGTCTGTTAAAGTGGAGGCTAGGGTTTCCCTTGCCTCCATTAATTTTTGGCTTAATCTAAATGTTGATGCCCAGGGCCTAACATATTTAATCTTACAAAACAATTCGTCCTGGCTTAAGGCAGTCCATAGGAAGCTGAGGCACCTGGGGTTCTCCCCTGAGGTCATTTTGGCAATGGATCTAGATCATGCGAGAGTGGTCATAAGGCAGAGGTTATTAGACATCAAGTGGCAGGGGGATATCAGCAGAACCCCAAATTTTTTAACCACAGACGTCAGATATATAGTTGCGCCGGCCACCTATCTTTCACTACTTGAGTTACCGAGGCACTGGAGGGTGTTTTTCCTAGCCAGGTGGAGAGCGCTCCCCTTGGCATTTGTCCAGGGTTGCTACAGGAGGATCCCTATCCCTAAAAGTGTTTGCCCTTGTGGCTCAGGAGAAGTGGAAACAATTGAGCATGTTCCGTTTCATTGTATCAGGGAATCCATGACAAGTTTATTTCTCCCCCAACTAGGGAATTCCCAGGCTTGCCTGATGTAGTGATGACCAAGAAACTCCTTATGGGAACTAATCCTCGGTTTACAATTTGGAGTGCAAGCTTCCTGGCAGCTGCTTGCAAAACCCATAAGGGTATTGTTAGCAACGAGGAAATTATTTAACATCTATTCACTCTCCGCTTCTGTTTCTTGTATATATGTGTGTGCTCATTTGTTAAATTTTAGTTTTTATATCCAGCAATGAATGTAATGTTTTGTTTTCTGTTTTTATTATGGTTGTGCTTTGTTCTTGCTGGTCTTTGACCGTATCAATAAATGACGATGATGATGAAAAAAAATGATGATGAGTCTGCTCTCTCTCCCCTGGTAACTCAACCCACTGACTGAGAATAAAGCATTGCTCCAACAGGTTCCATCTCTCTATACATACTAAAAGTGGACGCAAGACAGTGGCTTATAGATAGTACTTAACCATGTGTAAAAAAACTATACTGGAAAGCCACCACCAATACACCCTGAAACAACAATTAGGTACGTTTCAGAACATAAGCACCATCAGTACCTAGTAAAAAAATTCCACTGATGCTGAAAGTATTGCATTAACATTTAACAGGCAACTTTCCCCACTCATATCTACTTTAGCCCTATGCACCGCAAACCTTGTTTCTCTATTCCAAACCAGATGCATTTCTCTCCTCAAGCTGCCCCATTTCAAATAACTGTTGACCTTTGACACGTGCGTCTCACCTGCTGGACTGCAGCCAGGCTGTGTAGTTGAGCACTGTTGAGTTGCTGTTGAAGCATAAATTGATGGAAATATTGAGCCGCATTGGGCTGTCTCTGCAGTGCTTGAAGGGCCTGCAGTTAAAAAAAAAAAAAGTAATCCAAATTCAGAGCACATAACCCAACATGTCCACAGTGATTTTCATTTAGTCTATAGATGCCCGAGTAGAGAACCTCAGCCCCACATAAACTGATCTTGGCTATCACATCCAATGGTCATCTATTAAATGGAACAGTCAGCTGGATTAGAATGATTAGGAGTGCAACACTGAACAGATCAAAAGAAAATTAGGAGCTACCTGGGACCTTTTTTTTACGTTTGCTGCTACTATATGCTGTTTATATATATTATACACACACACGGTAATCTACTCTGTACCTTCTTTTAATTGTAATTATATTTTAATATTTGGGAATGGTTTTAATGGGTTTTTAATTATTAGTTCTGTTTATGTTTGTTGTACCCCATTTTAAATTTTAGAAAAGCGGTATATAAATCTTTTAAATAAAATAAATTAGCATGGCTTCCACAAAGGTAAGTCCTGCTTCAATAACCTTCTACACTGTTCTCCGAGAGTGTCAACATGCATGTGGTTAAAGGTGATCCAGTTGATGCCGTATACCTGAATTTTTCAAAAAGGTTTTGACAAAGTCCCTCACTAAAGTCTCTCGATTAACTTAGATGTCATGGTAGAAGAGGACAGTCCTTTATGGGTTGATAACTGGCTAAAGGACAGGGTCCAGAGAGCAGGCTAAAAGGACAGTTGTCACAGTGGAGAGAAGTAAGAAGTGGGGTGCTCAAGTTTTTAATTTTTTTTTGAGACTGATGCTTTCTAACTTGTTCAAAAGGGTAAGCAGAAAGACAGCCAGGTTTGCAGGTGACACCAAACTATTCAGGATGGTGAAAATCAATATGGATTGTTAAGAGCTCCGAAAGAATCTCTTCAAACTAAGTGACAGGGCAACAGAATGGCAAATGTGGAGCAATGCAAGGGTAATGCACATTGGGGCTAAAAATCCCAACTTCTTATATACATTAATGTAGTCTTGAGTTGAATGTAAGTGACTAACCAGAAAAGAGATTCAGGCATTCACGGGAGATGGGTTCCCGCTACTACCGTGGATACCTGAAACCACAGATAGCAGCGAAACCTATACTTATTGTTGCACAGGAAGCAGACGGTGAAACCTCTATGTTGTTCCCCCTAAGAGTTTCCCACAACTCTATGCTGTTACCAAGAATTTAGCAGCAAACTGTTAATGGCTGTGGCTCTGCAAAGCATTCTGGGGGAAGCCAATGCTTCACAGACTGCAGAATAGCTTCAGAATGGCTTCAAAATGGTCACAGCGAATGCAGAGGATAGCTTTCTCTCAGCTGCTCCCAGCAAGTGGGCAGGCAGGCCAGTTTCAGTTGCCATAAGAAAAAAGTGTCAGTTGAATGTACAACCCAGCAACAGGAGGGCTGGAAACAGAACCGGGTGGGAGGGGAGGATTTGTGAATCACAGAATTGAAACCTCACAGAATTGAAACCTCAGATACAGAATCTGTGGATACAGGGGGATGCCTGTATTGAGAGTTGTGGTGGAAAGCTCAATGAAAACCCAATATCTAGCAGCTGTGAAAAAGAAATTTCATGCTGGGATAATTAGAAATGGGATCGTTAATAACAAAGCAAAACAACAAAACATTACATCTACCAAACCAATTGGCTCAAGTACATCAAATTATTTTATTTATTTATTTATTTATTTATTTATTTAAAGAATTTATAGCCCGCCTTTCTCCCGAGGGCACTCAAGGCGGCTTACTACATATTAAAATACATATAAACACATTAAAATAATTAATTAAAACAATTTAAGTTAAAATAAACAACCTCAGTGGGTCACCTGCATTTACATGTGTTAAAAACCATTTGTTAAAAAGTCAGCCCACCATGTCAGACATTAAAAGCAGTCCTAAATAAAAACGTCTTAAGGCCCCGCCGAAAGGCCTCTAAAGAGGGAGTCATTCTTAATTCCAGGGGGAGGGAATTCCACAATTGGGGCGCCACAGCCGAGAAGGCCCTATTCCGCGCCGCCATCCCCCTCACCTCTGTTAATGGCGGCACAGTCAACAGGCAGCCCCACGTATAGCGCATTGCAGTAATCTAGTCTATATGTCACTAGGGCATGGGTCACTGTGGCCAGGTCTGCACGATCCAAGTACGGTCGCAGCTGGCGCACCAGCTGAAGCTGGGCAAAAGCCCCCCCTGGCCACAGCCGCTACCTGGAAATCCAGGAGCAGCTGCGCATCCAGGAGAACCCCCAAGCTGCCCAAAGGGAGAAATTCTTCTCCCTTTCACTCAACACCACCAGTTCTGCTGTTCGTCTCCCCCCCCTAACACCTCCATGGTTTCTGGTGGTCACTGAACACGCTCAGTCCACCTCAGGCTGTTCGTGCAGGGGCAGGAATCCTTTTCTTTTAGTTTACCAATTTGTATATTTCTACTTAATTAGGGAGTCAGAGTATATGGAAACCGTTACCCTGCCTGTGTGTGGTTAGGACACAATGTCCTTATACAACTCTATGATGTGGCCACATTTTGAGTACTGAGTACAGTTCTGGTCAGCAAATCCCAAAAAAGATATTGTAGAACTAGAAAGTGCAGAAGAGGTCATCCAAAATGATTAGGGGGCTAGAGAACCTGCCTTACAAGGAAAGTCTACATTTGGGACTTGTTTTTAATAAAGAAAAAGATCTCAAAAGGTGCAAGGGACTTGGAAGTTCAGAAAATTATGCATAATCCAAACTGTAGAAAAATGGACTTGAGTTGTTTAATTCCTGGTCACAGCCAACAAGAACATTTAATTTTTGTATGATACCATTGAGATACCATCTTGAAATTTTGACTGATTGACTACAAGACATATACAAGACATATACCTTTAAGTGATTTTTTTGAAAAATTTTAAAAAGTTCGATTTTTCAAAATTTCAAAATTATTATTTGAATATTTTTGAATTTCTTGAAAATTTACAATTTTGTCATGTTGTATATCAATTGAAAGCCCTATTCATAAGCTTTAAAACGACACCTTTCCCATGTCTGTAGCGGTCATCGTTATCCTGTAACTGGCGTTTGAATGTATGGTGACAAGTGGATTTTGGCCTTTTTTGGCAATTTTGAACATTCAATATCTCAAAAACGGATGGACAAAAAAATCTGAAAAAAATAATTTTTAAACATCTCATAGTAAGCTACAAATGTACCGAAAATGAACAAAATCCATGACGTCAAGGATTTTTCATTGGTTGATTTGACACGGAATGACCCTAATACCAATATACTGCAACACTCCCTAATCAACTCTCTTAATCTGTAGATCTTGCAAAACTGGTAACCAGCTACTACTAACTTTCAGAGACTCCTCTTTCTTGTTAACTGAGTGAATATGTTTGTAAATTTCTATGGATTCTCTGTGAAGTCTGGGGAGATATTGGCTGGTCTTAACTATAACAGCCTGATCGAATTTGATGTCATGGTTGTGTTCAACCAAGGCTGATTTTTCTTTCTGTTTCAGTTTAAGGTAACGCTGATGTTCTTTAAGTCTAGTATTCAGACTTCTCTTGGTTGTGCCAATATAACATTTCCCACATTGGCAAGGAATTTTGTGAACTCCAGCGTATGACCAGGGGTATAGAGGGTCTTTTGGATTTCTCAGTAGATTTCCTATTTTTGTGGTGGGGGTAAAAATAGTTTTAATGCTGAATTTCTGGAGAAGCCTGCCTATTTTCTCTGTAGTCCCTTTTATGTATGGTAGACTCACACGTCCTCTTTCTAACTGCACTTCTTGGGGTTGTCTCCTAGTTTGCCTTTTTCTATCTAGTCTATCCACCTCCTTTTTACTGTACCCATTAGCCTGTAGGACTTGTCCTATCAAATTTTTCTCTTTGCTGATTTCTGATGTTTCACTGATATTTTCTGCTCTGTGTAATAAGGTGTTAATTAAACTATATTTTTGACTAGGGTGATGGTTCGAATTTACCTGTTGAAATGTACCTGTTGGTTTAAAAGAAAAATGCAACTCTTACATGCTGCTGCATTTAGCCAAGGTCAATGCTGGTCTCACAGAGCTGCACTTCATCACAGAGACCCTGGAGCAGCCTCTACTTATCTGACGGGAGGGGCGCCTGCTGGGTAAGCGGCAGCATGCGATTCTCCCAGCTCAGCTTACGTTGCAAGTGCCCTTCCCCATCACCTTCTTCAGTCAGGCCCACAGAGGAGGCAGGGGAAAAAAATTCCGATCAAGCTACTGGAGGAAGGAGGCAAGACATAATGGCCAGTAGATCCTGGCCCTCGAGGATAAATCTCCTCTAGGTTCAAGGAGTGCCCTCCCACCTAAACAATACCGTAGGAGTGTGAAAAGTTGGATTCATCGATCTGTAAGGCTAGAGAGGGTCATTGCTCTTATCTCCAAAATAATGGATATGAGCTGGGCAGATCATTGGTTATTTGGTCACAGGAGGAAGAACTATACAGTGAATAGTCTACTGTGGAATGAGGGCTGACTAGCACAGAAAGAATATCAGACTAACCATATCAATGCCTTTTCTGGTCCACAGACAGGCAGGGAATTGGAAACTTAGCATCTGATAGGTGCTAGGTTCTTCTAGCAGGTTGGCCATCAAAAGTGGTCATTCTGTGAGCATGCCCAATATGATCAGAAGAGTTCACGCATTCCAATAATACCCATATTTCTTCGAGTCTAAGGCACCATCGATTCTAAGGCACACCTTTACTTTCAGTACCACCAGCAGAGGAAAAAATCCATCAATTGTAAGACTCACCTCCCTTCATTGAATCAACCCGCTCAGCACCAACTCTCCCCAGCATGTCCCACGCTGCAGCTGATGATGACCGAGTGCCTTTGCTTAGCATTTCTGGCCCTGCCAAAAAGTGCCGTTTCCTTCATTACCTGGGCTTGGGGGAGCTTCAAGGAGGCCTGCGCAACCCTCTGCAGGCCTCCCTGATCTTCAGTTCGGCAAAAAACAGCAATTTTCGGCCATTCCCTGTTTTCGCGAAAACCAGAAATGGCCAAAAATCGCTGTTTTTTCACCGAACTGAAGATCGGGGAGGCCTGTAGAGGGTCGCGCAGGCCTCCCTGAAGCTCCCGGTAACGAAGGAAATGGCATTTTGGGGTGCTTTTTGGAGCCCCTCGATTCTAAGACGCACCCCATTTTTGGAAATGCTTAATTGGGAAAAAACATGCGTCTTAGAATCAAGGAAATATGGTAATAATAATAATAATAATAATAATAAATAATAAAAAGAGTCTCACTTGCACAGCCTGCCGCTCATAGAGAGTCATCTGTGATATCTGAGGGCGCGTGCTTCCTGCTGAACCTGAGCTTCCACTGGTTGAGTTGGAGTTCTGCTCACTTTCCGTCTCCATGGTGTCAGGTCCCAGAGAGCCCTGCCTGAAGTTCTGTCTCAAGCCCTAGACGGAGGAAGTTAGAGGTTACCTTGCAGCCACATTTGCCTTTCTTTACATTACAAAATGCCTTGAACACTTTTCCTTCTTGGGCTCCTCATGCAGTTTAGGTAAAGCCTCTTAGAAATCTACCATACAATATAGGAAGTACCAGGTGCACAAAATACTTAGACTTGTATTTTAAATTTTCCACATTTGACTTTACCAGGTGGATTTTTTCACCATTCTAAATGCCCACCCTCCGATTTAGCGCTTGTTCCCTACCCAAGGGGCAAAAGGCAAGAAGCCAGAATACTCACACTAGTAGCGAGCATGGCTCTTCTTGCACAGAGTGGTCATCCTACAAATACTGTTAAACACACTTCACCATTGCTACATTGTAGAGCAACATTTCTCAAAGTCCTACAGGGAAGTGAACTCCCCTGTAAGTCTTTGCGAGGGTGGGGCAATGTTGGGGGCAGCGCGCTGCAGGATTGCACCCACCCTGACCCAAAACCCCTTTTTTGCAACGTACCTGGTTGTCATAAGAACATAAGAAGAGCCCTGCTGGATCAGGCCAAAAGCCCATCTAGTCCAGCTTCCTGTATCACACAGTGGCCCCACCAGATGCCTCAGGGAGCACAAGACAACAAGATAACCTGTTTCCTGTTGTCACTCCCTTGCACCTGGCACAGAGAAAACCTAAACCTGTTTCCTGTTGTCACTCCCTTGCACCTGGCACAGAGAAAACCTACTCCTACAGACAGGAGGTTGCTTTTCCCCATCATGGCTTGTAAGCTGTGATGGACGTTTCCTCCATAAATCTGTCCAATCCCCTTTTAAAGGCATCTAGGCCAGGTGCCATTACCACATCCTGTGGCAAGGAGTTCCACAGATGAATTACACGCTGGGTAAAGAAATATATTTGTCTGTTTTAATACTCCCTCCACTCAATTTGAGTGGATGTCCCCTGGTTCTGGTGTTGTGTGAGAGGGAAAAGAACTTCTCCCTATCCACTCTCTCCATCCCATGCATAATTTTATACGTCTCAATCATGTCCCCCCTCAGCCACCTTTTTTCTAGACTGAAGAGCCCCAAACTCTGTAGCCTTTCCTCATAAGGGAGATGCCCCAGCCCACTAATCATTTTGGTCGCTCTCCTCTGCACCTTTTCCAGTTCCACTATATCCTTTTTGAGGTGTGGTGACCAGAACTGGACGCAATACTCCAGATGCGGCCTTACCATCGATTTGTACAATGGCATAATAATATTGGCCATTTTATTCTCAATCTCTTTTTTAATGATCCCAAGCATGGAATTGACCTTCTTCACAGCTGCCGCACACTGGGTCAACACTTTCATCAACTTGTCCACCAATACCCCAAGATCTCTCTCCTGATCCATCACAGACAGCTCAGAACCCATGAGCGAGTATGTGAAGTTTTGATTTCTTGCCCTAATGTGCATCACTTTGCACTTACTTACATTGAAGCGCATCTGCCATTTTGCTGCCCATTCTCCCAGTTTGGAGAGATCCTTCTGGAGCTCTCCACAATCCCTGCTGGTCTTCACCACCCGGAAAGGTTTAGTGTCATCCACAAACTTGGCCACCTCACTGCCTATCCCCGACTCCAGGTCATTTATGAATAAGTTGAAAAGCACCGGTCCCAAGACCGATCCTTGGGGCACAACGCTTTTCACCTCTCGCTGCTTATCCCCAACTCCAGGTCATTTATGAACAAGTTGATAAGCTCCCGTCAGCTCCCTGAAGGGTCCTGGGGCCCGCGGCCGGCTCCACAGGCCTCCCCAAGGATCCAAACAGCAGCGATTACATTGCAAAGCCCACTTCCATTTTTTACCAAAAACCGGAAGTGGACTTCGGAACGCAATCGCCACTGTTTAGAGCCTTGGGAGGCCTGAGGCAGCAGCAGCCGTAGCCCCCCCCCCCCCGGACCCTTCAGGAAACTGGCAGGACAACCAGGTATGTTGCAAAAAAAAAAAGGGGGGGGGGTTGGGTCAGGGCGATCCTGGAGCGCTGCCTCCGATGTTGGAGCTGGCCACCCCCCCAAGGGAATATCGGCCACTTCTGGAAAAAGTGGTGGGTCACAACCCACCACTTTGAGAACCCTGGTTCTAGAGGTTTCAACTGCCAAACTAGACACAATAGGAAAACGTATTCTGCAGTCTTGATTTCAAAAATCAGTTATGACTGCTTCAAATACAGTATTAAAAATTTTGTTCAGCAATTTCCTTACCAAAAAAAGAGCTAGTAAGCACATTGTATCTTCCTGAACTGTAAGTAACTGTTTACTTAAAAAAGGCCATTTTACAAGTTACTATCCAAGGAAATATGTACGCACACACCTGGTTCTGAGAATACTGTTCACTTGCACCTTCAATATGAAATGTGTTATTTGGAAATACTGTTAACATACATTTGGAACAATTATGGAGGCAGGTCCACAATGAATGCATATGTCCACTGGGAAATACCTACACCAGATTACATATGCGAATGTTATAAAGACAAGTGTGAACACGGGTCTTCAAGAAGTCATACTGAAAGAGGCTGTTATATACACAAGGATCTTTACAAACCAAAGTGTAGGTCTATGAGCTAGTATTTGACAATTTGTTGTTCAAGCAGCCTAAGATCTGTACAGCAGTCCACAGAATTGACACCACAGCTTCATTCCCTATTTCCTTAGTCTGGTTCTCCCATTATTACAAAACACTCAATACAGGAGTAGACGTTCTACAACCAGGAGATCAAATGACACTCAGCTGCCCCAAATGATCAGCTTGTGCCCTTTTATGCAAAGCAAGATCCTTCATAAACTGTATACAGCAATTATTTCCCCCCCGAATACCAATAACCCCAACAGACACTTTCCAATGGACACCATTTTTCACATTTAGATGTCAAAACACATCTAATGATGTCAAAATTTGAGGATGTTGAGAGAAGTGACAAGAATGCTGCTAGCACTCTTCACCCAAAACAACCCTAAATTGAACCAAAAATAAACTTGGGTATATTCACATCCTCTAGGTGTCTTCATCTTGCTCCAGTTGGGTCCCTCGCTGCCCAGATACTGATCCTTGTGTACTTCCTGTTTAGTGACATTTCCTCCTCCTGTGGATGCTTTTCCCCCTAATAAATGCCGAATTAGCAAAACTGTATCCATGAACCTATACTCAATCAAATCCAATGCTCAGGCTGGCCTTGGAAGCCAATCATTGTCTGTGGTCAAGTCCTCAGGCTTAATTTGAGATTAATTTGAGATTATTGAAAGACTAAATACGTGCTGGGCTTTGGAGACATACAGAAGCAGAGAAAAATTCTCACTGCTAGCATTTCCACTGCTGGAGGGAAGTAAAGACATTGAACCTTCTCCCAAGTTCTTTGCACATGCCAGAGACCTTAGGAGAGGGGCAGCATCTCCCTCTCTCTCTCTCCTACACAGCACATAGTTAAGTCACCCCTCCCACTTTCAGGTTCTCTGCAATGTGTTGCAAACTCAAGAAGAGTCTCACATCCCCCTTGTGGGAAATTGGAACAGGTAACTGCTAGAAAGAGATGGTCACTTGGTAACTATATTTGTGGAACCCTGCTAACGCAATATGCTAAAATAAAGAAAAAGGAGGAGGCAATGGAATTGTGCAATTATCAAGATCCAGATAAAAGGGTATACAATTCATTAATAATAAAAAGTAAAACAAAGTGTTGAAAAAGGAGCTGGACAGTGGTCTGAAGAAGAAAGCACAAGATTTCCGTCTGGACCAACTGCAAGATAATACTGTATACCAGTATTTCTCAAACTGTGGGTAAGGACCTGATTTCTGGTGGGTCCCAGGTAATGGAAAGATCAGTGGCAATTGCCACAAGCCCCGAGGCTATTCAAAAATCAGATAGCTGCTAATTGCCCTTCAAAGAGCTGAGCTCCTGCAGTTTGCAAGCTTGTGTAAATATAGGGAGATAAATGTTTAAACATCTCGTAAAGCTAGGTGGGTCCCGATAGAGTGTCATTTTAAAAAGTGGGTTCCGGTGCTAAAAAGTTTGAGAACCACTGCTGTATACATCTCTTCAATGATACGCAAGCTTCATGCATTAAAGTTAGGAAGCAGAGTGCCAACCATGACAGGTCATGAGTATGATCCGCTATTTTCTGTAGGAGGTGACTAAATAAATTGCCAGCCTGGTTTATTGGAAAATCATTTAGCATATTTATACAGCAGGTAAAACAGATACAGTAGGGCCCTGGTATCCACGGGGGATAGGTTCTTCTCCCCCCCCCCCCACAGACCGCGAAGGGGAATGCTATCCCCTATGGTCATTACCTTTCTTTATCTTCATAGAGCTGGCGCCAAACCAGCGTGTTTTTCTCTCTATACCAAAACGTTATAAGCAGCATGCTGCTTATAGCAACAAAGCAGGCAAGCAGCCTGAATGCTAGAGAGGCTCCATTAACAGGAAGCTTCCTGTTAGAGCCTCTCTAGCATTCAGGCTGCTTACTTGTTTTGGTAAAGAGAGAAAAATACGCTGGCTTGGCACCAGCGTTATGAAAATAAAGAAAGTAATGACTGTGGGGGGTGGGAAGAACCAAAGATACAGGGATTGCACTGTACTTTTAAATTTTGTTTATTAAACATAAGATCTGCTAAATAAGATCCCAATTTTGAGCATCAGAACATTTTCCAGAAAACCAACGTAATTGGAGATAGTGGCTTATGACAACCCTAAAATGTAGTTCATCGTTATCACAAACAGCAAAATCAAATGAATTCCATGGGAGAGATTCCAGAACATATGCGGAACAGATTGCTTAAGGAACCAAGTCAAACAAGAGTACAACTGATTTCAAAGCCAAAGAATTAAGCATGTAGAACATGAATACGTTTTGCAAATGGAGAATTGATGTAAAACGATTTGAGTATTCCAGGTTTAAAAGCCATGTATACAAAAATAAATTTATAATATTAAAAACAAGTTTAAAATTACGTTAAAAAAACGCAGTTAAAAACAAGCCAAGTGATAAAAGAATACTACAAAAAAGGTTACAGTTTCATTTGCCTTTGCAAACATCAGACCACAGCACAATACTGGCTGGAAAACATAGTCTAACTCTACCATTTTTCATTACATCTTTTTCTGAAAATATAGCCAGATTACCTTCAACTAGATTCACTGTGCCAGATCCGATACTGATAAGGCAAATTGTCTTGCTTCTATAACAAATGAATTTTTCAGGCTCCTGAAGTTCCACCATTGCAGGAAAGGTATCAAATAACTAAGATGCACTTAACCCAACTTAGATTTTTGAAAAAAGGTGTTTTGACAGTACATGTTTAATCAGAAAGAAGTCCTACTGTGTTCAATGAGGCTTACTCCCAGGTAAGTATACATAGGATTGCAGCCCTAGTAAACGCTTTTGAGCACCTAAAGTACCAAGGTAAGATGAACACTTTGTGGAGAATCAAAGGAAATATTAAAGAGTGCACCGGATAGTGAATCCCACTTTGAGAAAATTCCAATAGAAGCCAATAAAACCACTATCAAGGTAACATATCATTTAAAGGGAACTTGTCCTTGAACACAACAGGAGGCTTCGGCAGAAGATCTGAGAGAAGGACTGCATCTCTCCAGATTTAAAAATCAGCCCCCAGGTAGGGTTGTCTTGGAAGATGGCCACTTCCAACGTTATCTTCATTCAGGCTAATGCTCTCACAAGTCACTCTTAACAAAAAAATGCAACCATTGGAAGAACTGTACCATTGCCTTCTCACCAGGGTGAAAGAGCTTGAGCTTCTCCTGGAATTGTCAGAATACCTCTATACGAAGGCCACCCCACATGATCTCCCCCCCCCCACGAAGGAAAATCCATCTTTAAAAAAAGTTACCCCACATGATCTTCCCCCCCCCTCACAAAGGGAAATCCATCTTTTAAAAAAAAGTTCTGTACAGTCACATGCGGGGAAAATCACCACACATCATACATTTTACCTTACGTACATTTGGTGGAAGAATGCTTCCCAATACAGTACAAGTAATCACAACAACATACTCATGTGATTCACACAATGATGAATTTTGTAAACATTTTGCTATGCAAAAAAAGTGCATTGAAAGTTTTTCATGGTATTCACTCCTGACCCTTCTATCTTCTACAGAAGCAATTGTTTGTTTATCCCTAGTTTGGACACATTCCATTTGAATCTAGGATCAGGTCTCCTAGGTTTAGCCTTGGGGTCAGGGTCAAATCCTATGGATTTTAGGATATTGGCCCCTCCCAATTGATGGGGAAATGTAATGGGCATGGGGGGGGCAGCAGGGGATAGCGTTCCCCCATATCCATGGGTTCCCAGTATCTGCAGGGTCCCCCACGGATACTGGGGCCCTACTGTAATAGCACATTTTACAGCAATACCTTGCACTTTCATCTGGTTAGGGGCCAGAGCATGGATAAAAGTAAAAAATGGATGAATGTCAAAGCATAGCCTTATTTAGCTTGCGAATTTATTTTGGCCGGCAAAAAAACAAGCTACATAACACATGCGAATGTGCGCAAAACCTAAACAAACAGAAAGAAAAGAAAAACAAACATAAGATCAACAAACATCATGGAAGGTTGGATGAAATCGGACAAGAGAGGAAGGCATGTAGATGAAATTTTGAATGTGGTTATAATTGAAAATGGGTGAAAGAGCAAAGTGATGAAAGTCAAGGTATTGCTGTACAGTACTGTACTTTAAAAGTGCTCCATAATTATCCAAATAATTCACACAGTATATCCAAACACAAATATCCAAACAGCTGCTCTGACAAACAAGTCTGCATTATTCACATATGGGGGGGGGGGGGGAGTTAAGTAAAATCTATCTAAACTGTAAGTATTATCATCACCAACTGAACACTGCTACATGAATGATCCCAACCACAAGATGACATTTCCAAGGATTACAAAATAAGGTGGAAGGAGGGGTTAAAATGACAGCCAGGATCGCCACCAGCCATAAGAAGAAACAGAGTTTCAAAAGAAGCGAACACAGATGTAGAGAAAGAGAACAGTGAAGAGACTACCATACCCCCCCACACACACACACACTTAAAAAAGGTGATCTTTAATTTCGTGTTACAGGTGGGAGCGCCTCCTATCAGATTACACCTTAGGAACACCCTAAAAACGTTGTATACCTAAAGTATGGATATGACAAACACATGTTTATAAATGCAGGTAACACACTCCTCAGAGGACTGGATATGATTCCCTTGCAGGGTGCACCCTTCGAAGCAAACCCGACTTTATTCTGCGTAACATATGAAACCGTATGGAGAAAGAAAGGGGGAGGGGGAGTAAGCGGAAGACCCAAGACCTAGAGAGGCCCAAGAACAGACTAACGGGCAGAGGCTGGTGCTGGGCGGCGGTAAGGCTGCTCGAGAGGGTGCCCGAGCAGGCGGCGCTTGCTTACCTACCTCCGGCTCCAGCTGGGCCCAGTGTGTACGCCGAGGGGGGCGCGCCTCATGGGGGAGAAGCAGCGAACCAGACGCCGTCAGACGGGCCCCCCCCCGCAGCAGACGGGGAGGAAGGGGGCGGGGCCGGGGCCCAGCGGCAGTGGAGCGAGCGGGTGGCGGGGCAGCAGGCAACCGCGCCCCCCTCGACAGCCCTCCCTCCCTGGGGAGCAGCAGAGGCTCTACTCTCACGACACGACTCCGCCTCCCTTTTCCTACCGCCGCCGAGCGTTTAATTTCTTTGGCCGCGAGACTTCCTCCCCCCCTTCTCCTCTCTTTCTACTTCCTGCCACAGGGAGCGCCAGAGGACCGCGCTTCCGGAGCACGTGACCCCCACCCTCCTGTCTTACCTCGCTGAGGTTTGCAGTTGCCATGGAGATTAGCGTTCGGGCCTGGTCCAGGATGCCTTCCTTCTCCCAGCCTGTGCTGCTGCTGCTGCTGACGTCGTTGCGCGCCCTCAACTAGCCCGCCTAATCACGTCAGCAATAACTCTCTAAGCTCCTTTATTTGCTTGCGAGTAAACCAAACCCCATCGTATGTAGCGTGCTGCAGAGGACCAGGTGCAATAGGTTCAGCAGCATCTGCAGCAGCAGTCCCTATTTTCCTAGCAGGGCTCAGTTGTGATCACCCCCTCCCTAGCTTACCCGCACAAAAGCGATGGCGCGAGAAAAGTTTATTCTTCTGTTGAATTTCTGCCACCAGGTGCACTCCTTTCAGAAGCACGAGCCCTGCTCACAAGACAAGTACAGCCTTACCTGGACCCGTCTCAGGCAAATTGTCTAAGAAAGGTTGTTAAAGTTCTTTAATATTGGTTTTTAGGCATTACGTTGTTTTAATTCATACGTTGTTAGCTGCATTTGGTCAGTTTGAGAACAGTGGGATAGGATATACGCTCTTTTAATTAAATACATACATACATTATTTGAGGGCTATGCTGCTTCTGTTGTGTCCACAAGCTAACAGGTGAGCTCAGAGCTGAGCCAAGATAACAAGATTTTCTCTTGGAGAAAAGTAGCTGGACGTGAACAATGCTGAGTGCAAAAACAGCCCCAGGGGACTCTACCCCACCTTTTCTTATATATCAAACCAATCTTGCATGTTGTTGTTCAGTCGTTAAGTCGTGTCCGACCCTTCGTGATCCCATGAACCATATCCCGCCAGGCCTTCCTGTCCTCCACTATCTTCCTGAGTTCGCTCATTTTCATGTTTGTTGCATCGGTGATGCTGTCTAACCATCTCATCCTTGGCCTTCCCCTTCTCCTTTTGCCTTCAATCTTTCCCAGCATCAGAGTCTTCTCCAGAGAGTCCTCTCTTCGCATTAGGTGGCCAAAATATTTGAGTTTCAGCCTTAGTACCTGTCCTTCCAGGGAACAGTCAGGCTTGATTTCATTTAGAATTGACTGATTTGATCTCCTAGCAGTCCAAGGGACTCTCAGGAGTCTTCTCCAGCACCACAGTTCAAAAGCATCTATTCTTCGGCGCTCAGCCTTCCTTATGGTCCAACTCTCGCAACCATACATTGCTACTGGGAACACCATCGCCCTGACTATACGAACTTTTGTTGGCATGGTGATATCTCTGCTTTTTATTATGCTGTCTAAGTTTGCCATAGCTTTCCTTCCAAGGAGTAAGCGTCTTTTAATTTCATGGCTGCTGTCTCCGTCTGCAGTGATCTTGGAACCCAGAAAAGTAAAATCTGTTACTGCTTCCATTTCTGCCCCTTCTATTTGCCAAGAATTGATGGGACCCGATGCCATGATCTTAGTTTTATTAATGTTGAGTTTCAAGCCAACTTTTGCACTCTCCTCTTTCACTCTCATCAAGAGGCTCTTTAGTTCTTCTTCACTTTCTGCCATTAATGCAATCTTGCATAGCGAGCGATAAATAGGGTGGCCACATGCAAATGAAGGCAGTCTTCCTGTACCTTTTATAGTTGTGTAGAAGAGGGAATGCCCTCCTCTGCGTAGAGGTATGGGAGCTCTGTGATTACCCTATTTATTTCTTGCTAGCTGAAGAGCAGGGATGTATCTAAGTAACTTGGTCGCGAGTGCGAGTACGAGTCATTTTTGCACGAGTGCGAGTCGAGTACGAGTAAGGCCAGAAACCACAAGTCACAAGTCGAGTCACTTTGGGGAAAATGGCTTTTCCACTGAAAATGGGGTGGGTGGGTGTCTGTGTGTGGGGTGTGTGTGGGGACCTCTGAGACTTTTAAAGCACCCACTTGGCTCCCCCTATGCCCTTTCCCTCACCTCTCAGTCTTGTCACCACCCATCTGGTTTGGGAAAAACAAGCGTGTCTACATTCAAACCATTTATTATTCCCTCCCTGCACCTTCCCCTTGCTGAGCCAAGCATCCCTTGGGCTCGGAGTTTTGGTCAATGAGGAGGAACTGCTGCGGCAGCTTCGCCTTCCCTCACTCCTCCCCGCCCCTCGCGCTCGGAGTTGTGGCCAATGGCAAACAGACGGCAACAAAAGGGGGGGGGACTCAGAGCCAGGCTTGCTTTCCCACCCCCTTGAAAACCCTTCCTCCCTGCTGCCCTCCTCCTCCGAGGTCTCCACTGCGCCTGCCTGCCTGTGTTGATGCCGGCCATTAAAGGAAAATGACTTGGAAACAGCAAGTCGTTACCCCCACGAGTGCAAGTCAAGTACGAGTCCCGTGGGTCGCGAGTACGAGTGCGAGTCAGTGGGTCACGAGTACAAGTACGAGTCAGGGAAAAAGTGGCTAAGTCACACTTGCGAGTCGAGTCATTTGACTCGAGTCCCCATCACTGCTGAAGAGTGGTACCTAATCCGAGTATGTATGTGAAATGGGATGGAGCGCTGGAAACCAATTTATTTCCAGGATGATTCAGATACCGCAGGAGAGGAAAACCACTACTTAAGACGTACCCAATCATGATTCTTTGTAGATAATTACAGACATACTTTTCATACAGGGATATATACTACTACATGGTTGCCGCCTTGGGTCCCTTCGGGGAGAAAGGCGAGATAAAAATACTGTAAATAAATAAATAAATACATGCACAGCCCACCCTACCCCCCACCACACACACACGCATTTCTGTACAAAGACAATTCACATTGCATTCAAAATACCTTGTGCAAATCGGTATAACCTCTGCAGATGTTTAGATTTTTAAACCTGCTGAATTTGCCAACTTCTTTCTGAATTCAGTATTTGTACGGAGAATTTGGATTACAGTATTGTTGTTGCAAACACTACTGTGGTGATTTGGCCAGCCTTGCAGTCAGCTGCTCAACAAGCATCAGGCAAAGTGAATGAGTGGAAAGTGAATGCTCTGAAAGGCATGACGGGATTCTGCACAGATTGCGTGTGTGCAGTTATAGATGATGAGCAGTTTGAAGCTGATTGCCCTGATTAGAGAGCACATAGGAAAATAAACATGCTCGCAGGCATATGCATCCACATCAAAGGTCCTCGAAATTAATTTAAATGCTTCTGCTTTTTTCCATACTGGCATATGTGTGATTGCTTATGACAAAACTTGCTGCAGCCCATTTCCCCAGGGCCAGGGTAAGGGAACAAAAGTTCCCTTACCCTGACGAGACCTCCATGACTCCCCCCCCCACACACACACACACACCATAAGATGCAGTGCGCATTCTGTTGGTGCAACTATATCAACATGGGGTGGTTTCGATAGGATTGGGCTGCAAATTGTTTTAGGTTTTTTTTGCTGTGCAATTTAAGTTTATAGTGGAGCTGTCAGATTATTTTTAAAGGATGCTGGACTTTCTCAGTTATGCTTACTAGATTTTCTTCCAGTACTTCAACTCTTGTCCCCAGCTTCTGACACCAAGTATCATTGCAAAGAAGACTGGCTTGAATGTAAATGTATTTATTTACATACATGAATAAACAGCACAATGTCCAGTTACATACAAAGGAATTAATGCTTAGCCAAGAACATGTCACAGTTACTATGATCCTTTCAGGAACTACAGTAATTAAACTCTGAAGAAATATTAAATGAAAGGCAGAATCAATCATCTTCCAACTAGAAGTGAAGCAAAAACAAACTGTGAAATACTAATATCACAGTACTCTAAAAAATACAGTTAAATACTAAGTACATATGTTAAAAACTGAATATCATTGGATGTCAAATATACTCAGAGATAAAATGGATGAGACTGTATGGTGACCTTTGATATCAAAATTCATAGAGGATAATGTTTAGGAGGACGTTGGGGAGCAAATGAATTGTGGCTCTGCCTCTGACAACCAAACAGCATACATCAAGTGGTGGGGCCACTGACATAGCTACCCTTTCACAGCTACCCTTGACATAGTGTTGATTTTTGTTGTTGTTCAGTCGTTAAGTCGTGTCCGACCCTTCGTGATCCCATGAACCATATCCCGCCAGGCCTTCCTGTCCTCCACTATCTTCCTGAGTTCGCTCATTTTCATGTTTGTTGCATCGGTGATGCTGTCTAACCATCTCATCCTTGGCCTTCCCCTTCTCCTTTTGCCTTCAATTTTTCCCAGCATCAGAGTCTTCTCCAGAGAGTCCTCTCTTCGCATTAGGTGGCCAAAATATTTGAGTTTCAGCCTTAGTACCTGTCCTTCTAGGGAGCAGTCAGGCTTGATTTCATTTAGAATTGACTGATTTGATCTCCTAGCAGTCCAAGGGACTCTCAGGAGTCTTCTCCAGCACCACAGTTCAAAAGCATCTATTCTTCGGCGCTCAGCCTTCCTTATGGTCCAACTCTCGCAACCATACATTGCTACTGGGAACACCATCGCCCTGACTATACGAACTTTTGTTGGCATGGTGATATCTCTGCTTTTTATTATGCTGTCTAAGTTTACCATAGCTTTCCTTCCAAGGAGTAAGCGTCTTTTAATTTCATGGCTGCTGTCTCCGTCTGCAGTGATCTTGGAGCCCAGAAAAGTAAAATCTGTTACTGCTTCCATTTCTGCCCCTTCTATTTGCCAGGAATTGATGGGACCAGATGCCATGATCTTAGTTTTATTAATGTTGAGTTTCAAGCCAACTTTTGCACTCTCCTCTTTCACTCTCATCAAGAGGCTCTTTAGTTCTTCTTCACTTTCTGCCATTAGGGTGGTATCGTCTGCATATCTGAGGTTGTTGATATTTCTCCCGGCAATCTTGATTCCGGCTTGTGATTCATTCAGCCCTGCATTTCTCATAATGTACTCTGCATATAAGTTAAATAAGCAGGGTGACAATATACAGCCTTGCCGTACTCCCTTCCCAATTTTGAACCAATCAGTTGTTCCATGGCCGGTTCGAACTGTTGCTTCTTGACCCGCATACAGGTTTCTCAGGAGACAGGTAAGGTGGTCTGGTACCCCCATCTCTTTAAGAATTTGCCACAGTTTGTTGTGATCCACACAATCAAAGGCTTTTGTGTAGTCAATGAAGCAGAAGTAGGTGTTTTTTTGGAACTCTCGTGCTTTCTCCATGATCCACCGCATGTTGGCAATTTGATCTCTAGTTCCTCTGCCTCTTCGAAACCCAGCTTGTACGTCCGGTAGTTCTCGGTCCACGTACTGCTGAAGCCTAGCTTGTAGGATTTTGAGCATAACCTTGCTAGCATGTGAAATGAGTGCAATTGTGCGGTAGTTTGAGCACTCTTTGGCACTGCCCTTCTTTGGAATTGGAACGTAAACTGACCTTTTCCAATCCTTTGGCCACTGCTGAGTTTTCCAAATTTGTTGGCATATTGAGTGCAGCACTTTCACAGCATCATCATTTAGGATTTTAAGTAGTTCAGCTGGGATATTATCATCTCCGCTAGCTTTGTTGTTAGTAATGCTACCTAAGGCCCACTTGACTTCACTCTCTAGGATGTCCGGCTCTGGGTCAGTGACCACACCAGCATGGTCATCAGGAACATTCAGATCTTTCTTGTATAGTTCTTCTGTGTATTCTTGCCATCTCTTCTTAATCTCTTCTGCTTCTGTTAGGTCCTTGCCTTTTTTGTCCTTTATCATGCCCATCTTTGCACAAAACGTTCCCTTGATATCTCCAATTTTCTTGAAGAGATCTCTAGTCCTCCCCATTCTGTTGTTTTCCTCGATTTCCTTGCATTGTTCATTTAAGAAGGCCTTCTTATCTCTCCTTGCTATTCTCTGGAACTCTGCATTCAGTTGTTTATATCTTTCCCTTTCACCCTTGCTTTTTGCATTCCTTCTTTCCACAGCTATTTGTAAAGCCTCATCTGACAGCCACTTTGCTTTCTTGCATTTCTTTTTCTTTGGGATGGTTTTAGTTGCTGCCTCCTGTACAATGTTACGAACTTCCGTCCATAGTTCTTCTGGCACTCTGTCTACCAGGTCTAATGCCCTAAATCTATTCTTCACCTCCACTGTATACTCATAAGGGATATGGTTTAGGTCATATCTGACTGGTCTAGTGGTGTTCCCTACATTCTTCAGTTTAAGTCTGAATTTTGCAATAAGAAGCTCATGATCTGAGCCACAGTCAGCTCCAGGTCTTGTTTTTACTGATTGTATAGAGCTTCTCCATCTTTGGCTGCAAAGCACATAATCTATCTGGTTTCGGTATTGACCATCTGGTGATGTCCATGTGTAGAGTCGCCTCTTGTGTTGTTGGAAAAGAGTGTTTGCTATGACCAGCGTGTTCTCTTGACAGAACTCCGTTAGCCTTTGCCCTGCTTCATTTTGCGCTCCAAGGCCAAACTTGCCTGTTGTTCCGTTTATTTCTTGATTCCCTACTTTAGCATTCCAGTCTCCTATGATGTAAAGGACATCTTTTTTGGGTGCTAGTTCTAGAAGGTGTTGTAGGTCTTCATAGAACCGGTCAACTTCATCTTCTTCGGCATCAGTGGTTGGGGCATACACTTGGATTACTGTAATGTTGAATGGTTTGCCTTGGATTCGAACTGAAATCATTCTGTCGTTTTTGAGGTTGCACCTCGTTTTTGAGGTTGCACCCCAGTACAGTGTTGATAGTTTTGTACAAGTTCTGCAGAATAAGGTAGTAGAGTGAGTTGGCAGAGTTCTTGAGCTGTGCCAGCTCTGTGTGTGTGTGTGTGTGTGTGTGTGTGTGTGTGTGTGTGTGTGTGTGTGTTGAATTATCCCCTCATAAGAAAACTAGCACATCAGGGAGAAAGGTTTGGCATATTTATTTATTTATTTTTCTGTATTTATATCCCGCCTTTCTTATCATCAGATTTCTCGTCAGATTTATTCAAGGTGGCTTACATAAGCAGGCTATCTTTAGACCTCTCCCTGTTATGTTAACGACTACATGAAAGGGGTTTCAAAATGTGGGAGCATTCACTAATACGGCTAATGTGCCATGTTGAGTTGGCAAAGTTGGTCTTTGGCTGAGGACCTACGTTTATCAGAGGGTCCACCTAGCTGGTCTGATTCCTGAACCTTCAATACTAGTGGTGGCATCCCATGCATCATCGAGAGGCAAACGGGAGGAGAGGCATGAGTTGTCCAGTGCAACCTGGTGCTAAACACACTCTTGCAGATTGAACCAGCACATGGTCCACAATTCTAGCACCTTATTCTGTGTACTATGCAGAATGAATGGCTCTTGAGTGAGAAGTGGTGCAGAGCAAGTGCTTTGCTTTCTGATTCAGTGAGGAACTGAGCTGGCATCTCTCCCAAGAGGTATTCAACACATAGTTACATAATCATGGTTTTGTAAGACTATAGATTACTCAAGAAGTGCCTCCTTGGGTTTCACCTAGGCAGGTCCGGTGCTATTGGTAGGCCAACTAGGCAGCCGCCTAGGGCGCAGACCTCAGAGGGGTGCAGTACTGACCTTTGAGGGGTGCAATTTTATACAGATTAGTTTTTTTAACCCATGTAAAAAATGCAACTGACAATTTATATTTTTTTTAATTTTAAGATAAATACCAAAACAGTGCTATGAAATGTAATTAATTATAAAATCTTATAAAAAACGGGGGGGGGGTTGCAAGTCATTAGCCTTGCCTAGGGTACAAAATAGCCTACCACTGGCCCTGCACCTAGGTGCAGTTCAAACATCACAAAGTTTCTAAACTTGCATTTTAAAATGAAAATACAGTGACTCCTCGATTTAACGGACTAATGGGGGGAAGGGATATCCGGTAATGCTGAAAGTCCTTTAAATCTGAATGCATTTATGACAATGTGCATGTGTAAAACATATGTGATTAATTTTTAATGAAACACATAATGTCCATTATGTCCAAAGTCTGTTACATCGAGGTCCATTGAATTAAGGGTTCACTGTAGAGAATTAGGTGCAAATGGCCATAGATACAAATCTTCAGGAAAATCAAGGTTTAAAAGTACAGAATCTGGCAAGCAGACTCTTGAGATGTTTTTAAAAGAATCTCTCAAAATTCAATGTCTCCCAACAGAGAATTTTAAAAATATTGTTTAAAAAGTCAGATTTGAATTCTGATATTTTTACAAAATTGTAAATTCTTGTATAGTTTGCTGCCAAAGTCAGGCCATTGGTCTATTTAGGCTGCAGTCCTATCCACATTTACCTGGGAGCAAGCCCCACTAACTACAGTGGGACGTACTTCTGAGTAGACATGCATAGGCTTAGGCTCTTAGGGCCCAACCCTATCCAACGTTCCAGTATCAATGCAGCAGCAATGCAGACTTGAGGTAAGGGAACAAACGTTCCCTTACCTTTGAGGAGGCCTCCGTGACTGCTCCACCGCAGGATGCAGCACATGCCCTGTTGGCAAGATTGCATCGGTGCTGGAAAGTTGGATAGGATTGGGCCCTTAGTGTAGTACTCTCTACTCTGACTGGCAGAGGGTCTCCATGGTCCTCAGCAAGGATCTTTCCCACTATTTCCTTCCTGACCGTTTAACTGGAGATGCCAGGGATTGAACCTGATACGTTCTGAATGCTTTGCATATACCCTAGCATTCAGCTATGGCTCCTACTTTATCCAGCATATCTTTACCTTTCCTTCTTATCACTGTGATGAAATAAGACATAGAAGGAAAGATCGCTAGGTTCTGTCACTTGGGAGGGGAAAAAAACCAGAATGCAGTGCAGAACAAACCAGTGCCAACACCACTCCCAACAAGAGCATTAGACCTCAGGAGAGCATTTCAATCAACAATCGCCCTTGCCTGCAACATGGATCCAGCTTAGAGCCATGGCACACTGACCCCCCTGAAGCAATTGTGTATCAACACAAAGCCAATGGCATGCCAAATCAGCAGTGTTGGTGTGATCTAATGGAAACAATGACTTTTTCACCCATCTAGTATAGTGGGTCTCTGTTGAAAACATGTATTGCAAGAGGCTTCACTGGTTCTGTGTGCTGTTCATTGTGAAATATCAGGATTCAGATGTCACCTCCTGTTCCATATAAAACCAGTGTTTTCTGTAGATGCCAAGCACCTCAGTAATTTAAGCCAAGTGTCTAACGTTTGGCACTCCAAATCAATGAAGCTGTCGGACTGATCCAAATCAATGAATCAACTAGTTGTCGAACTAGTTCTTCTCCAACTCTGACTGCTATCTCTTCAAATTGTCTAGCTGTCCACAATGACAGCAATAATCAATAGGAACAAATGGCGTGGCTTACTTTTGAGGACTCCTCTGGCTCCGGCTCTCCCAACAAAGAACACAAAGTAAACTCTAGACAACGTGCAAATGAAGGTACAGTAGTCTCAGAGGGTCCTTCTCTTATTGTTTCTGAAAGACACATGGTTTTCTCAGGTTGTGAGTGTTTATGGCAATAGAGAAGGGAGAACGAATACTCCACGATCGGTGTGCTTGTTGGGGTGCCATCCTCTCCCCCCACTTTAAAGTCCAAGGATTCGGAAGGCATCTCGTAAGTCATCAATCTCATAAAGTGGCTGTGAAAAGAGAATAAGAGTGGTCAGTTTGCAGGAGTAATTTGCAAGGATGTGGACGGGGGGGGGGGGGGGGGAGAGTACAAGAAAAGAAGACCAGAGGAGTGAAATTAGTGAGGCAAACAATAGGAGAAAAGTGAAAGAGAAATGAAGTTGAGAAGACAGAGAAAAGGATGGCTATGAATTGGGGGAGACTGGTGGTTTTCAAAAAGACAGTGATGGGAAGCAGGGAAATAGCAGGAGAAAGACAACATGGAGGAGAGAGAGAATGGAAGAAAGAGAGAAGAAAACCCCACCCAGAAGTAGAGGAAAACACTTCCTCACCAAAAGGATACGACGAAGCTTTCTTGCAAGACGAACAGAATTTTCATGAAGGCCTTCCCATGCTTTGAAGGTCTTGTTGCGGTTCTCTACAAAGGTGTTCCAGCAGTAAAAGTAATCTGACAAAAGAGTTATATGTAGAGGTGTTTGAAAATGGTAAATATAAAATAAAAAAGCACATAACACCACTTTCTGCTAAAAAAAATTGCAAAAAAATTAAGCCCATGTAATTTTGTGTCATTCTTCATCTGCTGACACTGTACAACCTATACAACTGATCTAGCGCACTTTTAAAGTGTTTTCAATTGATTTGGAATAAAAACACATGAGACTATGCTATTTCTTTTTGGTTAAATGCCAAAATCTACAAAAAAGTAAAACCATTTTCAAACACCTCTAGTTACTGTATATATACATGGAAGATTCAAACTCAGTTTGGCCATTTAAGCATAGCTACGCTGCACTCATCAAGGCCAGCGGGTGGTGCAGTGGGTTAAACCGCTGAACCATGAGCTGTCGATCGAAAGGTCGGCAGTTCAAATACGCGACGGGGTGAGCTCTCGTTGCTTGGCCAGCTCCTGCCAACCTAGCAGTTCCAAAGCATGTTCATGCGAGTAGATAAATAGGTACCGCTTGCGGGAAGGTAAACAGCGCTCCGTGTTCCAGCTGCATGCTACGCCCTGCGGCAAGGAGAGTCATGCCGGCCACATGACCACGGAGGCGTCTTCGGACAACGCTGGCTCTTCGGCTTTGAAATGGGGATGAGCACCACACCCTAGAGTCGGACACGAATGAACTTAATTGTCAGGGGTCACCTTTACTTTTACGCTGCACTCATTGTGTGATATCACTTTTTAACTACCATAGCTGTTCCCAGTGAATGCTGAAAACTTTAGTTTCATCAGGAGTGGAACTGAGAATTCTGTTAGAGATCCCTAGGTTTCACAGACCTATAGTTTCCAAGGTTATTATTAAAATAGTTTAAGAGCCCAATCCTATCTTTTCTCCTCCTGCTGGTGCAGCTGCACCAAAAATGGGTGTGCTGTATCCAGCACGGGGGGGGGGGGGAATCGGGAGACTTCGGAGGGGAAAGGGGATCCCCTTACCTCTCCATAAGCCTCCGACTCTGCAATGGGTTTCCTTGGACCTGCGCCAGCTCTTTAGCTGGCGCAAGTCCAAGGAGATAAAGGGGATGGGGAGGCTTGAAAGAGAAAGGATAAGATCCTGCTCACCCCCTCCCTCAGCCTCCCCGCCCCCCGTTCCAGCCCCCTCCCCACCCCATTTCACTCCCTTCCCACCACTGCCTTACCTTCAGTGGTTGCTGGGTAGTCTGGTGATGGTCAGGGAGCGCTGCTGTCTCCTGCAGCAACACTCCCAAAATGGCCACTAGTGGAGCACTCCGCGCTCCATCGGCAGCCATTTTAAAGCCCTATGCACACTGGCCCACTCCTAGATAGGATTAGGCCATAAATCTGTAGTGTAGGCTCACCATTTCAGGTGCTTCTTTCTTTGTCTAGTTGTACCTTATTGTCTCTCTCCCTCTCCACATCTGTTTCCATGTCCTAAATTCTTTCTTCTCCCTTATCTCACCTTTGAAGGTCATGACGGCAATCTGTGCTCCTGCCCGATGGAGACGTCGCAACCCTTCAGGCTCAGCATTGCGATCCTCACAGAAGTACAGGCGGGCAGTAAAGATGCGCAGTGTTAGGTTGGGATAGGCCCGCAAGAAGTCAGCCACATGCCGGGCACAGTCGTAACAGGGGCTCCATGAGGTGAACCAGGTGATCCGATAGCAGTGCTTTGGATCCAGATCCCAAGCGGAGATGTAACGCAGGAAGAGAACTTCAACATGGCAACCTGACTGAAGCAGTGACACAAAGGAGGGAGGATGTGGCCAGGTTACTACTGATGGACAATGAGCAGTCAGAGCAAAGGCGAGCATTAGAGGTTAACCAGGTCAGGCACTGGTTGAGGGCCCACAAGCTCCCCAAGGCCCACCCGCTATACCCTGAAGCATCCCAGCACCCACACTTACATGTCAGCAGCAGCACCACTGCATCGCCATATGGGGATTTCGTTTGGATTGGGCTGTAAGTCACAGTTACATGGGTGGGTTAAAATAATGATAAATGTTCTGATGTGCAAGCTGCAGGGGGGATATTCCAGGTGACTATCAGGATAAATTTGTAAATAGTAAGAGTGATATAGCAATAGAGTCTGTTGCTGAAGGAAGTGGACAGAGGCGTTACTACAGGGGTGCAGCACTGTAAGTACTGCACCATTCTACTCGGCGTTATGAGGTGGGCCCGCCCCCGCGCCATCAGAGCCATTCAGAGCGGTGAAGGCAACGCTCCTTCATTGTCTCCTGTGCGAGTCTCCTGCGCTTTGCCTTCACGCGAGACTCCTGCGCGTTGCCTTCACCACTCTGAATGGCTCTGATGGCAAGGGTTCGGGGCCATCTCATAACACGGAGTAGAATGGTGCAGTACTTACAGTACCCCCCCCCTGTAGCAACGCATCTGGAAGTGGAGGGTTCTCCTTCACTGGAGGTATTCAAGCAAAGGCTCAATAGACACCTTTTGGAGATGCTCTAGAGTGGATTTTCCTACTTCAAGCAAAGGGTTGGACTAGATGGCCAGGAAAAGCCCCTCCAACTCTATGATTCTATGGTAACTTGGTAGGTCTGTGAATGGGCAGAAGAGTGTGTCTACTGTGGTCTATAGATGAGAGCGTCACACACTCCTGTACCTTATTGCGCAGATATCCAAAGTCCAGGGAGCAGGAAGTGGCACTGTCCCGCCGCTTCACCACATAGCAGAGGTATGTTTCATGACGGCCTTTGGCCCAGCGCAGGTTCTTGAAGTTGTAGAGGAATTTTTTTTGTTTCAAAAGGATGCTGTGGGGGGTAAACCCACATGGATTAACAGCACATACTCAAGTACAAAGGCGATTTGGTCATCATTGGTGTTGAAAAGTAGGTACAACAACACCTGCAGGACACTAGGGGGCAGTGTATTGTTCAGAATGCAAATAGAGGCTGCCTGTCTCAGACCTTTACTCTTGCCCCCTTTGACCTGTGGGTGTGTGTCCTGCCTTCCTCCCACTCTCCTTCTGATTTTCCAATGTACAAGCAGCTCTCTTCATGAGCAAGCTGTTGTAAGGCATCGCACGCACCATGCGAAGAGAACAGCTCTAGGATTCCCTGTTCCAAAGTTTAGGACCTGTGCTATCAACAGAGATGTATGTGTTTTGTGAAGTGTAAGTAAGGTATTTTTTTCTTTGAAATCTTTTTACTGCCTCTGCTCCTGTTTTATTGTTAGCAGTAAACTAATGAGGGTTGGTGGGGAGTAATCAGAAAAAAGGGTCTTCCGCTATATGACTCTGCTTAATTTACACTCATAGACCCCTTTTTCCAACAATTGAGAGGGTCTACAGGGTAACTGTGATTTGAACTCAGACCAGCTGTACAAGTAAAACTGGAGAGAACAAAAACTAGACCGGGGTAGCCAACCCGCAGCATGCCACATGCCACTCCAGTGCTTCCCAAACATTTTTTGCTCGCGACCCACTTGGTCGGCCAGGTAGCACCCCAGAATGCCTTGCAGCGGCTAGGCACCACCCCAGAATGCCTTGCCAAACCATAGCCTGCAACCCACTTTTTGGGCCGCATTGCGCCCCTGAATGCCTTGCAGCAGCTGGGTCACATCCCAGAATGCCTTGCAGTGCCATAGCCAATGGCAACCAACAACTTTTTCACGTCCCACGAAAAATTGGCTTGCAACCCACAGTTTGGGAACTACTATTATAAATTATTAAAATTATATATATGGCGACTTTGCACGTGCCATTTAGAAAGTGTCCCCTAGTGGCATGCGTTCCGCGGTTTGGCCACCATTGAACTAGACTATCGCTTACCATCTACTGGAGCAAAGAAGTATTTCACATGTACTCAAGCTTATAAAGACGGTAAGCACTTGGGATGAAGCTTGATCATTGGTGGAAGTGAGCAGGTACAGTCAGGTGCAGAGTGCCAGTATAACGTTTAGCAGCAGTGGGATGGGAAGACCACCATAAAGGTTTACAGGATTTTTTTTTTTTTTTTGAGAAACTAATGCAAATGTAAGATATTATGGTATCTGCTGCAGCCCTTTTTTCACTCACAGCTGCACTTTAAAAGCAGGCTTGGAGCAGGAGTGTGAAAAGGATAGCGGGGCGTGAACAATTGTGCTCAGCCAGGCAAGACATTCATCACCCCCCAAGGCAATGCAAAGCAGGAATGAATGGGTTAAAAATAATCCCAGCTCGTTATCACCTTCTTTCTCTGATGAATTCTCAGTTGCAGTGAGCCTGAAGCAGCTACTTTGGTTTCATGCTAGTTGGTTCTTTGGTGACTTTAGCTAGTCAGTTAATTAGCTAATTAGTTAATTAATTATTAAACATCCCTATGAGCCTAACAGCATGTCTACTCAGAAGTAAGTCCCATTGTGTTCAGTGAGGCTTACTCCAAGGAAAGTGTGTAGAGCAGGGCTTCTCAACCCCTTCTCAGCCGAATACTACCCCCGACCCCACTCTCCTGCTGTGTACCACCAGAAGTGACTGGCAATGGCATCATCACCAGTTTCTTCCAGGTTGAAGGAGGCCAGAAAACTCAGGTAGGAGTCCCTAGAGGCCCTGGGTGGGAGGACCCTTCTCAGCATTCCCAAGAGGCTCAGCCAAAGGCAGGAGCCTCCCAGGAGCGAAAATGCGCCTCCGAAAGTGCTGCATTGGAGCGGGGTTCCAGTGGTCCAGCAGTCCGAGTACCACCAGCAATCGGCCAAAGTACCATTGGTGGTACTAGTAACACTGGTTGAGAACCCCTGTGTAGAGAATTGTAACCTAAGTTACATACCCACAGAAGAAGTTGCTCGCTGTGTCTCTGCCCCGGTCTTCCTTGCCACCTTCCAATTAGCCTACACTAGAGACTGGGGCAACGTCTCTGTATCAGATGTGTTTGGATTATTCATTCTACTGAATATGCTACAGGCATCAGGTTGCTGGGAACCAGGGCCTCTGAGAGGGGGGTTAAGGGGGTAATTTGTACCCGGCCCAGGGCAAAAAATGGGTCAAAAAGGGGGCCCTGGAGCAAAAAAGGGAGGCCCAGGAGCCAAATTCATTTGTAGGGAAGGGGCCCAAAATAAGCTTTGTACCCCCTGATAAAATTCCTCTGAATGGCCCTGCTGGGGACCCCTCATGTCACCCACCCAACATGTCCCCTGATGGCGCAGTGGGCATTGTTATTGGTATTGAGAATTCTGGAGTCAGCCCAGCCTTGTAGTCCTTCTGATGGGCTTGGGCCCTTGGCCACTGCCTAATCTGGCTAACTCTGACATCATTCATGATGCTGCCTGTTACACTTCTGTATGAGTCATCGTGCTGCACTTGATTCCTTTAGGATGAATCAGGGACGTGCGGTGCAGGGGCTGCAGGTGAGGCAGAACTGCCCATTCGTAGTCCATGAAAAATAGCCACAGCCTATCCCTGAGATTGCGCGTGCGCACCACCCACTTTCTCAGGTGAAAGCAGGTAGCACACATGTGCAATCACAGGGTTAGACTGCGGCTATTTTCCGCGGATTATGACGGGGCAGTTCTGCCTCAGGTGCCGCTCCCGCACCGCACGTCCATGGGATGAAGGAATCAGGAGCTACACTCTGTAACTCATGTGAGATGATCCTTACACACTTGACATTTGTATACAAATGCACATAAATTAAGTACTGCAGCCACTGTGGAAGTGCATTCACCATGTTTTGTTCAAAAATATCATCTTCAGTGCAGGACTGAGCAAAAATAAACTAGTTTACAGTTGAAGCTGGCTGTACATAGCACACATTGGCTGGAACCAGTGCCATCATGAACCCTTCCCCCAGCAGTTTTCAACATTAAACAAATGCCCCCCCCCAAAAAAAAAATTAAAGAGGCAAATATACACACAATGCATATACAGTACATCTGGCAATTTACAAATAAGAAAGGTAGAGAGCCATTCCAAAAAGTATGCGAGAAGATGCAACCCTCCCCATTGAGTCCTCATTGTACAGCGGGGCTTACTTCTGAGTAGACATGCATAGGATGGTGCTGTAAATCATGTAGTACTAACATCAGCCTTTCTTGCATGAAGCCTAGAGCAGAATTTTACCATCACAATGAACCAGTGAGCTCGGTTAGGTTGAAAATAATGACTTGCCCAAATCCACCCAGGGAGCCTCATAGCTGAGTCGTGGTTTGCATCTGGATTTCAATTTCAGTATTCAAACACAACAAATCACAGTACCATACTAGCTCACTAGCAATAGCTTGTAATATCTCATTTCAGGAAGAACGGCATCTAGAAGCATGAGACAACCAAAATTAAGTGCCCTTACTGCTCATTGAGTTCAGGAGGAAAGATTTATGCTCTGGCTTTTTCCCTCCCATTAAAACAGCTGGGACCTAAAAGTTCTTAGCTTTGGCAGGATTGTGCCCTAGTTTTTGTTCTTCTTTAAATGAGAAGGTCACACTCACAACCTACACCAAAGATGGAGGGCAAGTTGGGAAAAGCCACTGGTTGGGAAAAGGTGTATGACTGGGGGAAAGGTTAGACCTTTTTCAATGAGTTAACTTTTACATTTGTCTAGAGCAGTGTTTCTCAAACCGTGGGTCGGGACCCACTTGGTGGGTCACGACCTATTTCTGATGGGTCCCAGGTGATGGAAAGATCAGATAAGTAATTGCCATAAGCCCTGAGGCTATTCAAAAATCAGATAGCTACTAATTGCCCTTCAAAGAGCAGAGCTCCTGCAGTTTGCAAGATAGCTGCTAATTACCCTGCAAGCAGCGGAGCTCTTTACTTGTAAATAAATAAATAAATAAATAAATAAAGCTAGGTGGGTCCCGATAGGAGTGTCATTTTAAAAAGTGGGTCCCGGTGCTAAAACGTTGGAGAACCACTGGTCTAGAATAGATTAATCACAGATAGATTTACAACTTTTTAATGAGGTGATCATTTTCAAAGGATGGGGGAGTCCAAGAACTGGGGATCTAGTCAGAGGGGCAAGATAAAGTGAAAACTCTAACGACACCTTGTGCTATTTTCAGTGACAGAGTGCGCAAAATGAGAGACACATTTGTGGTTGCTGCGGACATACCCTAAGCCATCTAAGAGTCACTTGTACTACCGTTCAAAAAGAAATTACAGTAAGGCTGCAATCCTATGCACACTTACCTGAGAGTAAGTCCTATTTAACTCAATGGGGGTTGCTTCTGAGTAGACATGCATAGGATTACACTGTAAGCGATGGAAGCATACTGAAGATAATCTATGAGTATCCATACTGAAGGACAACCTCTAAGTATGTGGGTTGAAATGGTTTATAAATCATTGTTATGTGTTTTGAAATTCTTAATTGAAGAATCTATATCTCAGAATGAGCATATAATCACAGGAGAAACTGAAAGGCAAATACTATAATTTGAAAACAAAGAGGTGAAAAGAGCATGACATGTTCATTTTGCATTCATTTTAAATTATTTTGCTATTAAATTATATTTTAATTGCTTTTAACTTTGAATTTTGTATGTTGCCTTGGACGCTGAATATTGGGATACAAATATTAAGAGAGATATGGATAAATGCTTCTGATTCCAAAACCTTGCAATTAGACCTGTCCATCTATAAAAGGTGCCTGCCTTTGTTCATGATGAAATAAAATATTAAAATTAATCAAAGTGTTACAATTAATGAATAATAAATATGAATTCATAGGAATGAATGGGTGCAGATTTAGAAAATTTGCAATTAGAGTCATTCATCTATGGTCAGATGTGCAGTTAGATCTCCAAAGCATAGGATATATTTATTGGACCAACTATTTTTTGATGTAGGAATGTATATGCTTTTGAGTCTTGAGTCTGCCTGTCCATTGGTCTAGTTATCTGATTTCAGAAAAAGGCACATATTCCTCACCTGCATTGCAACTGAATGTGTGACAACCTTTGTGCATAGTCATCCCCTGTTAATCCACTTGCCTCTCTTCCTTTACCCTTTCTTCCCCTCTGTGGTGTCCCTCAGTGCTGACTGTAAGTAACTTTGGGCAGGAATTTGTCCGTTGTTCTCAAGTTAGTAAGTGACAAGTACATTAATACTATAATAGTAATAGTAATAATTTTCAAAAGCATATGGTGCAAACTTGACTGAAAGAGGAACAAAAGCAAGATCATAAAGTAGGGTCATCTTGGCAAATGATGCACACAAGAAGAGACAAATGACAAAATATAATAATGAGAGAATATATTTGTGAGTGTGTGTGTGTGTGAGTGTGAGTGTGAGTGAGTGAGAGAGAGAGAGAGAGAGAGAGAGAGAGAGAGGTGACAATGTCAAAGTCAAAGTAGCCATGAATGATGACTGAAATGGGAAGAAGACATCTGGAGAGTGAGTCAAACGGGGAAAAAGAGAATCGTACACAGCAGATTCATACCAAGTGAGTTATGGGGCAATGCACAGAGGGAGAAGCTGGCCATTTACCTGTCCATGACCTCGCTGGACTGATGTGGGAAACCTCTTTGAGTCACCAAGCTCCTTGCTGTGTCTAGATAGCCCACCAACTTGAGCTACTACAGAAATGAGAAGAACTGGCGGGTGGGTGTCTCTCAACCGAGCTCTCAACGCCCCCATAGGAGTCCGTTTGTCTGGGGTGGAGTTACACAGTTCACCGGAGCTGTGGGCACCAATTCTAAAAAGATGCTGGGCTCTGATTGGCTCCTTTTCCCCCAATTTTAAAACTCCTTTCCCTCCTAAGAAAGACCTATGTCAATGAATAAAACTAAAATATACCAGTTCTGGGTTGAAAAATAGAAAGGCTGAGAACTGGGTTGTCCTGGTTTTACTTTCAGTATTCTTTTTCACTTGTTTCATGACTATTCTTGGGCCTCAGCTGATTTATCAACAGGAGTTATCCTTTGCCATTGGATAAAATAGGCAAATATTGGATCTGAACATGCATGTAAAAAGAAGCCATCAAGCCGGAGCTACATTACACGCGTCGCGGAGCTTCTGACCTGATTTTTGAACCAGGCGGAGCCGCTGCGACCTCCACACGGCTGGCGCGTACCTCAAGCTGGAATCCTATTTTTCAGGGGGCGGGCACGCAGAGCTAGGGGGCGGTTCGCGGAGCTACTGCAGCCTGCCAATCGTAGGAGAGGGGAGGGGAGGGTGGCTGTATGCCAATCTGAACAACCACCAATCACCTTGGAGGTAATATTCACTACGAACATTTCTTCCCCTATAAAATTTATCTGGCCCCTCCTGTTGCCCAACACGACCCCAGATGTGTTTACTCGGAAGTAAGTCCCACGGCACTCAGTTGGACCTACTAGGAACTGAGGTTTGAATTGCTGCATTTGGAGAGGGAGCCAGCCCAGTCGTGCTTATTCGAAAGGAAACACTTCGGAGCTCAATAGCCAATCACAGCTGCGCTTTCTTAAGAAGGCGGGACAACATGAGGGACAATAGGCTGGAAGACACTCCCCCGCTTCCAGCGCGGAGGCGGCAGCAGAGCCTCTGCCTGTAGTGTAGCTCTGCCTTCAGGCTCTAAGGTGCCACAAGGCTAGCTAGTTGCAAGACAGCCTGCTACTAGCGACATGCTTTTCTGACCCACCCACGCTCCAGCCTTAAGTGTATGGCTTCATACCAGGTGTTATATTAGGATCTTGCCTTCTTTGGGTTGATCGTTTTTCTGGCTTTTCTACCGTTACAGCCTTCAGGTGTAGACTGACTGGCTGCTCTGACTAAATAGCCTGACTTTTCCCAGGCAGGCTCTCATGTGGTGGTGGTGGTGGTGGTGGTGGTGGTGGTGGTGGTGGTGGTGGTGGTGGATTTGTTGGTAAGGTCTCCAACCATTGTCTGTTTGTCTGGCTATTCACTCTACTCTGGATTCTTGCCTGAGGTCTGACTGCCAGCCTGCTCTGGCTGCCCAAGACAAGACAGATGACTTGGTGGGACTTTTTGTCCCATGACCAGAAGGGCTGAAATAGGATTAGGGTTGTTATGACCAGCACTCTAGCGCTGATTTGCCAGCCCAGGGCGCCACTGTATATTTATAAATAAAGCAAATATTACAAAGCCACTGTAAGCCTGCAGTGATTTCTCCTCTAAAGGAAGTCCAAACCCAGGTAACGCTATGACCCTGGAATTTCACACCACTTGGAGAAATGAAGCATGAGTACTTAATCACCTTGAAAGAAATGACACGGACACATGCATGTTTACATCAAATGATGATTGCTGCTGCAGCATCAAGGAATGACTTGCACATATGAATGGACCATAACAGATATAATACCGCAGGGTTTGGTATTGCCTCCGCTTTACAATGGAATCGGTTCACCCCCACTCAGCTGCTAATCAAGGATAGAGCAATGGAGGAAGTGGCATATATGCATGTGTGAATCAGGCCTGCACCAGTGCTGCACATTGCCTTAACACATCCTTTGAACCATCAGTTCTTGCAGAATGCTCTGCTGACTGGAACATGAGATAAAATCAAACACAGTGCAGGGGTAAATATCTGAAAATTAAATTGCCTGTGAAGCATCTGGGGATGGGGTGGGGGGTGGGGACGTTGCCTGTTTTAATCAACAGGAAGTGGTGTGATCTGGTTTTATAGATATAAATAACTATTTGTTTTCCACTCACCTTCTTGCTCAGAAAAAGTCCCATTTTGAACTGCGCGCCATCAGCTTCAGTTGGTCATTTTTTTTCTCTAGCCACATGTGAATATTCACTTCCTTTCCCCTAAAGTGAAAACCTCAGAGCTAAACTTTCTCTGCTTACCAAAGGCAGAAGCTGAAACTACTACAGTATAGCACTCTGTATCCTCTGTGGTCTGATTGTTGCGCTACGTTTTGTACGTCACTGTAGATCTACATTGATTTTTTTCATTTATTTTTCAAATTCATATCCCTATCATTCTGGCCCAAAGTGAGCAAAGATAAGTTAGCCACTGTAATAACGATAAGACATTGAATGTCCCCAATTAAAATGATAAAATAGCAAAACAGCAGCAAAATAAAAGCATGCAGATCAACTGGTCAGCTCCAAGGTCCCTGACACGAATACACCTTTTTGATTTCCTAAAAGCCGTGATCTTTGGCTAATTTCACAGACAGCACCAAGAGAAAAAAATCCCACCTCCATAGGTGCTTCTAGGGTTGGTGACACCCGGGGCGAGATCTCATGGTGTCACCTCCATGGAACTCCTCCCATACCAGACCACACAATATGGAGGCCTCCTGGGAAATGTGATCCCTGCGTGAGTCACGGCGGGGATCGGGAAAAATCAATTTTCTACCAGTGGTGCGTTTTTGCACCACTGGTAACAAATAGAATAGAAAGTCATTTTGGTGTCACCCCTCCCTGGGGTGACACCCAGGGCAATCCGCCCCTTCCGGCCCCCTACTGATGCCTCTGCACACCTCTCACCCTTCGCAATCTTACTTCCAAAGCCCACGGTATTCATAGAGTCAAGCCCCATTGGTTGACCAGAGCACACCTGGTTTCTAGCTACTTTTTCAGCCCAATGCAAAGTGGTGTTTTTCATCTTTAACCCCAGGTTAAGTTCACAAGTTCTGGAAGCTCCTTCAGAACTTGTGTGATTTGCTCCCTGCAGCTGGCTAATATGTGGGCTGCCGCTGCCATGTTCTGTATTCAGATACCCAAGTACAAAATAATATTCTAGATAGATAGTCAGTCCTATCTATCTTTATATATAAATATATAATTATTTATATATGAATTTATTTATTATTTTGGCTCCAGAAAATCTGATTAGGGTGGATTTTCCACTAAGCTAATGATAGACACAGTTTCTTTTCCGTTGAACACCCCCTAAGGTCAGGAGAAGCTTCCATTTTGGTGCATGTCCTGGTATATATTTGAATGGGGACTTCCTGTTTCTTGTACATCTGGCATTTTCTGATGTCTGTGTATGCCACAGAGGCCTCCTACCTGCGTTTCCTGGCCTCCGAAAACCTGAAAACCCAGAAGTAACTGGGAATGATGTCATTGCCAGTCACTTCCGATGGTACGCAACAGGAGAGTGGCACTGGAGGCGGTACTCGTCCGGGAAGGGGTTGAAAAGAGAACCCCTGAGCTAAACCTTGATCAATTTGACAATCTTAGTTTCTGCACAGACATTTCTGGGGATTGCAATTCTTCTGTGAGGGGGGGGAATCTTCACTCAAGATTCATGAGGTTGTTCCCAACTAACTGGATTGCTTTTCTCCTCCCTGTTCCTCCTTGGAATTCCAGAGTCCCCACAACCTCCAGTCCTTTCCCTCCTGCTGGGATTTTCCATTGCATTCATTGGGTGTGGCTCCTATCAATATGGATCCAGTCCCGAAGGAGCCATTCTGTCTCTGAGGCCAGGACAGGTGAGCCAGGTCCTCTTTGCTGCTGCTTAAGGCTGCCTGGGAGATGCACACTCTGTCCTGAGACCCCTCATTGTCACGGTGCGTCACCTTTGTCTGCGACTCGCAAGCGTTGTTTTTCCTTTTTCTTCCTTTTTACCCGTGCAACCCCCAAATGAAGCACGACAGATAGAGGCTTGAGTCAAAGGGCCACTTTATTGAATTATATTACAGAATCTGCGGGCCCTAGTTGGGGGAGACGGAAACCCCGACGCAGTCTGGGGTAGGCAAAAAAACTGCTAGCCAACAGCCAATCAGGTTAGCAGCAAAAAATTCCTACCCGGCCCCCATAAAGAGCGACCAGCTAACCTCAGACTGGAATCAGGGTGGGCGGGCCTGAATAAACGGCTTGGACTGGGTAGCCAGGAAAACGTGCGCCTGAGTCCCCAGCCGAGCCCGCCCCGGTAAGCCCTTCAGCCAATAGGCTGCCTCCAAAGACGCGCATCTTTGGAGGCGCATCAGGGGGAAGGGTAATGGCTACAACAAGCAAGTCTCATCACTGGCCTTATTTTCACTGCCTGGGGTCTCTTGCTGTGGGGTGTTTTTTTTTTCCTTGTTTCTATTTAAGTATGATATAACAATTGTCTTTTGTATGCTTGATTATGCAAAGAGCTATGATGAGACCTCCTGTATGTTTTACATTTATTGTGTTTTTTTTCTTTTTTACAACGGGGTAGAGCAAGGATTCTCAAAGTGGTGGGTTGCAACCCACCACGCCAGGCCAGAGCTGGCACTGCCCCTTTAAGGGGCATTGCAATCCCTAATGATGGTGGCAGAGATCCAGGATTGCACCACCGCCGGGGACAAAAGGGGTGTTTTTAGACTTACCGGGGGTTACGCCGCCCTCCGGAAGGTGCGGGGAGGCCTCCCCCCCCCAGTGGGGCTCGTCAACCCTTCGAACAGCTCCTGGAGGCAATTAAAGCTCACTTCCGGTTTTTGAGGAAAACAGAAAGTAAACCAGAAGTAGGCTTTAATCACCTCCAGGAGCCATTCAGAGAGTTGGGTAAGGCCCACTGGAAGGAACATGCCCTCCCCCTCCCCCTCCGGAAGATGGTGCAACCCCCAGTAAGTCTAAAACTACCTTTTATCCCCGGTGGTGGTACAACCCTGGAACTCTGCCACTGCCATCGGGGATTGAAACACCCCTTAAAGGGGCAGCGCCAGCCCCTGGCATGGTAGGTCGCAACCCACCACTTTGAGAACGCCTGCCCTACCCCACTGTAAAACAGAAAAAACCCCAATAAATATAGTACAGGAGGTCTCATAGCTCTTTGCATAATAATATCAAGCATACAAAGGACATTTGTTATATCATACATACTTAAAGCATAGAAACAAGAAAAAAAATCCACCCCACAGAAAGAGACCCGTCAGTGAAAATAAGGCCAGTGATGAGCCCTGCTTGTTTGTAGATATTACCCTGCCCCCCCCGATGCGCCTCCAAAGAGGCGAGGCTTTGGAGGCAGCCTATTGGCTGAAGGGCTTACCAGGGCGGGCTTGGCTAGGGACTCAGGCGCACATTTGCCTGGCTCCCCAGTCTGAGCCGTTTCTTCAGGTGCTGGGTGCTGCCTGTTTAGGAGCAGACATGTGGCGCCAAGCACCTCTGAAGCATCTCTGAAGGGATTCAGCCAGAGACGGTTTCCTTGGAAGAGTCCTCAAATTAAGGGTTGACCCCAGGTGGGCACCTCTCCCGCCAGCTTCTCCTTCCACAGACGACCATATCTAAGGGACGCTCTTCCTCTCACTCTCGCAATCACCCTCCCATTCAACTGCTGAGTTTTCTCTGCTCTCCTCTTCACAACAGGCAGGTGCAACAGGTGATGTCACAAAGGGTGGGCGTGGCTTCAGCCTCCCACCTCAACGGTCACCAACTGTCACCTGGGCAACAGAAGCTTCTTCAGAGCACCTCTTGCTCCATCCAGGCTCCTTCTCTCCATGCTCCTCACATGTCTGTTCTTCTAATAAACCGAAAGACCTTTGATTCACCCCCATTTTCTGGAGAGTCTCCATCCTAAATCATACATGACCCACTCATGACTCCATAGGTTGTCTGTGACTGAAAGAGATGCCCCCTTTCCTCTTGTCAGCTCTTGTCTTCACAAGTTCCCTCCCTTCCTCCTCTCCTATATTGGGAAGAGATTGGACAGGCAGGGAGGCTCGGGGTGCAAGGCAGCATCTGGATTTCTCCTGGACTGAGCTGGACAAGCAATAAAGTAATCAGCAGGAGTGCTCAGATAAACCAACCCTGGCTGCAGAGAGGAGAGAGAGAGAGAGAGAGAGAGAGTCCCTGAGGTCTGTTTTGGAGGCTGATAGGGGGAAGGGGTTGCAAAACCCAATGTACATTTTGAGTATGCAACAAAAGACCCTCTCTAAGTTTGAGGTGGGTAAATCGGGTCTGTGAAAGGGTCAGGTTTGGTGGCATCAGTCTTGCAGTCTTTTTTTCCTTTCTCCAGAGCATAGTGGGTGGTAGCAGACAGGCTGAATCCTTACCTGGCTTCCCTCTGGTCCCAAGTCCAGGGTTTGAATCCAGGCACAAGCTAAGCTAAGCTAAGGCTGATCCCTCAACTTCAAACAGGTTCCCCATTTTACCTGCTGCTTTAAACATTCCAGAAAGAGGTTTTCTTAGCCATACTTGTGTGGCCTGGTCCCTGCCAGGGCCTGTAGGACCTCAGGGATCAATCAAAGGGATGTGTTAGCCAAAATGCCTGTTACTTTGGGGAATAGCTTTAAATAGGGCAAGTTGGCATGTTCTGGGATCTTGATACCTGTGTATACCAGAGTCCAGCTTCACAGAATTCCGTTTAAATAATATTGAAGACACACGTGGTTACTTTACAATATTTACTAAATAGTTCAGGCAAGAATCATACAAAAATACAACCATACACATCATACAGAGAACTAGGAAACTTAGATAGAACAGAGAATTAGCAGGTTCTGGCTTTTTACTTGGGTAATATATTTACCTCCTGTAGAGTACACCTTGGCTTGCAATGCTGTAGCAGTGAATGAAAAGGAGGGCTAGCAGTCTGCAGAGTGACTGAGAAGTCAAGTTAAGAGTGGGGGGGATATGAGGAGAAGGGGGAGAAATAAAATGATTCTGAGGTTCTGAACTAGCTGGGTTCAGGAACCAAATCAGTGACTAACTGAGGGGTGATGCAAAGAGAAGGGAGGGGGGTTGCAGGAGAGAGGGAGGGGGCAAAAGGGGGGAAGGGTAACAAGACAGAGGAGAGAGAGAGAGCTCACCAGTACCAGTCCAAAGCGCAGGAGGAAGAGGAGGGGACTACAGGCTGTCCCTACCTTTTATAAGGAACAGAGCACATGGCCAAGAGAAAAAAGGGAGGATCCCAAGGTACACAGAGAAACAGGAAAGAGAGTTCCTAGAAGGGACATCTCAGAGCACCTCTGGGTAAACCATGTGACAGGGAAGAGGGTGATCAGGGTTTATGGTCCAGCCATTAATGAGACAAAGCAGAGGCTGGGTTGAGTCATCTCAGGTGTTCCAGGAACATATTTAGCATAACGGGGGGGGGGGGGATGCAGAGTTGTTTGTGAGAGCTGGAATAGCAAAATGGATGCTGCTGCTCAGGGCTTTTCAGCTTGGACACATGGCAGAAATGGAGTCTGCTGCTCAGGTATTCTTTCCCTCTGGTTCAACTTCTGGCCTTGGGGAAATCCTTACAGCATGGCTCCTGGTGCAGGAATACAAACGCAGCATGGACATCACGTCCTTCCTTGTTACAGTCCTGGTCATGCACATGTTTCAGTCTTGCTCTCAATCCTTTTCAAAAAGTCTCATGGCAACAAACATTATTTCCTTTTGGCCACAGTTCTCATTTTAAAATGACACTGGGTAACAGATGGTGGCCATTGGTCAGTCTGTGGAAGAGGCAGCAGGTTCACTTGGGCATGGACTGCAGGACGTCAGGCAGCAATAAGAGTGGCAATTCCAAGGTGACACTTTGAAGACCCAGCTAGGCCTTCTCAAGACAAGGTCAGAGTGCTTCCTTCAATGGCCCATGCTGGTGCTTGGAGCCTAGCACTCCTGCTGAACCTATGGTAGTAGCCACCTGGAAAGCCCCCAGCTGGGAGATTGCAGCATCAGGGGCAGTTATTCGGAGGGCTGTGGTTGACAGTTCAGGCTGCTGGCTCTAAGATTTGCTTCCAGCTGCACCATTCCCTCCCCCCTTGCAAAAGCAAACCTTTCCTCCCTGGCCCGGGTCACTGGTCCACCTAGCCTGCTCAAACCAGTGACCCATCCGGGCCAGGGAGGAAAGGTTGGTTTTTACAACAACTCCACTGCCCCTTCATGCTTAGAAATCCCAGGGTTTGTATAAGGCCCAGATGCAGTAGATGTCTTTTCACGTCATCTCCCACACATTTCTGGAACGTGAGAAGAAACAGGACTGTGCTTTCCAGTCCCGCTCCTTGACACTGAAACACCAACTGGCTACACCCCCTGCTGGCTGCACAAGCAGCTTTCATGAGAAAGGAGCCTTACCCCAAGATGTGGTGATGGCCACTAGCTTAGGCAGTTTGAAAAGGAGGATTAGGCAAATTCACAGGCAACAGGTCTATCAATGGCTACTACAGGTCATGATGGCTACCATGCTACCTCCAGGTTCCAAGGCAGCAACTTCCGTATAGCGGTGGAAGGGAAGCAATGGCAGGAGAGGGGTTTGCCTCCATCCCCTGCTTGTGGGCTTCCCAGAGGCATCTGGTTGGCCGCTGTGCTGGACTAGATAGACCTTGGGCCTGATCCAGCAGGGTTCTTCTTATGTTGTCTCTAGGGTTCCTGCTTGCATGGAGTACACATGCAGGGCCCCTTTCTCCAGCAACCCAAATGTTGACTGCTGCAGCAGCAGGAATATGGTCAGTGGGCTGGCCTGTAATAGGCCCATTCTGTCCTGCCCCCATGTTCAGTAAAAGTGTGGGGGATTCTGTGAGATGAGGCCTGGAGACTGTTCCTGTCCAAGGTCCGTGTCCGCCTCACCATGACAGTGAATGGCCTGGGAGTCCAATGTTCAAAGTTCAAGGCTCTTACCCAAAGCACAACTGGTCCATTCTGTCTGCAATGTGTTGCCCCATTTGTACAACAAAAACTGCAGTCTGGGCACCACTGAGACCTGCTACATGAAGCCACAGCCAAAATCCCTTTCCAGATCCGAACATGCACGAGAGATGCTGCAGACAGTCAAAAGAGCTTCATTCAGCAGACACCCCCCTCCTTTAGCTATGCTACTGCCTTCCATCGTTACCCTTCAGCCTCCTTTCTCTTCCTTTCCTTATCTCCTCTATTACCCTAAAATTGTAAGCAATTTGGGGCAGAGACTGGTGTTCATTTCTCACCTTACTCTGAAAGGTTCCATCTCTATTGAACATGAACAAATAAATATGCCAGAAGAGAAATGAGGAAGGTCAGTAGTGTGGAAGTGGGGACAGTCCTACTTATCTCAAACTAGACTTCCTTCCCAGATACTCCTTTTCCAGCCAGAGGCTCCAGATTTGTCCTCAACTCCCCACCTTGATCTTTCAGCCAAGAGCTTTGATCTCTGTCCGTGTCAGGTTTTTCAAGTGCCTCCAGATGTGACTTGTGCTGTGGCAGCAGCCTGGAGCATCAGCGGCGACATGACAGATGGCGGCACAGACGGGCAGCACGACGGACAGCAATGGCGACGATGGGCGGCAATGGTGGGAATGACGGGCGGCGGCAATGCCGGTGGCAGAGGAAGGGCACGACGAAGATAATGGCGGCGGCAGCGGCAGAATGGTGGCGGCGGGACAGGCAAGCTAAAAATAAATAAATTAAATATGTTGGGCTTTGCACCCAAAAAAAAGAAAAATATTTATTTATTTATTTATTTATTTATTATTTAGATAGATAGATAGATAGATAGATAGATAGATAGATAGATAGATAGATAGATAATCATTTTTTTTGGGGGGTTGTCCCGGTTTAGAACCGGGAAAATCTGGTAAGCCATACTGTATTTAACACCACTTTTGTTTTGACCTCAATGTGTACAGCCAGTGAGCTGGCCAGAGACAGACGTGGTCCTGAGGAGTAATCACGTGTGATCTAAAACACAATCGACCCTAAAAGACCTCCCCAGCCTCCAGGCACCCTGCCATGCTCTGACCCCCAGACCTTCATTCCTCCTTCGTACTCCCCTTCCAAGCACAGAGCTTTCTGCCTTCAAAATCCTGATGCTTATTATTCATCACTGTATTCTTTGGGCCCAAGTTTACCAACGGAGGTGGGGGGAGAAGGGGCAATCAAAAATTGCATGTCCTTGCTGCTGCACAAGTGTGGGGGAGGATGTGGTTTTTGAGCAGGATGCAGCCTGCTGCAATAGTCCTGTTCGCCTTCGCCGGCAGATGGCTTCAAAGCATGTGCTGCTTGTTCAGCTGCATCACGTCGTGACAAAGCCGAAACGCAAAAGCAACCATCAAAGCTCAAGCGAGGCCCCATTTTGTGTAACCAGAAGAATGTGATGATGAGTGGATTCTCACCTAGGGGCTACTGGTCTGTGGTAGAGCTGGCACGTTGCATGCCAAATGCCTCGGTTTCAACCACTTTGCTGTTAACTACAGTTAAAGCCAGCGGGTGGCGCAGTTGGTTAAACCACTGAACCATGAGCTGTCGATCGAAAGGTCGGCAGTTCAAATCCGTGCGACGGCTCCTGCCAACCTAGCAGTTTGAAAGCAAGAAATTGCAAGTAGATTAATAGGTACCGCATCAGCGGGACGGTAACAGCGTTCCATGCGCCTCGGTGTTGAGTCATGCCGGCCACATGACCATGGAAACCTCTTCGGACAGCGCTGGCTCTTGGGCTTTGAAACGGAGATGAGCACCGCTCCCTAGAGTCAGACACGACTGGACTTAATTGTCAAGGGATACCTTTACCTTTACCTTACCGTTAAAAGGATTTTAGGTAGGCAGGAGTACCTGTTGGGAGCAGACAATATAGTAGACAATACACTGCAGACAAGACTGACAGGGCTGGCTTTAAACCAATAGGACCAATTGCTCCCAATTGGGCCCTGAACCTAAGGGGGCCCCAGACTAGGCTAATCTATTTACTTTTCAAAGGTAATCTACACCAGGGGTCCTCAACCGGTGGTGCACATATCAGCAGTGGTACTCCAGCTGACCGGAGGTGTTACATGGACCACTGGTTCGCCAGGATGCCACTCCGACATGGCATTTTTGACCACGTTTTTGCTCCCAAGAAGCTCCTCCTATTGACTGAGCCTCTCAGGAGCGCTGAGAAGGGATCTTCCGCCTGCCCTGACCCTCCTACCTGCTGTTCTGGGCTCCAAAAATTGTGAAAACCCAGACGTAACTGGCGATGACATCAGTTACTTCCGGTGGTATGCTGAGGGAATCTGGTGGTACGCTGAGGGAGAGTGGCGCCAGAGGTGGTATGCGAAGGGAGAAGGGTTGAGAACCCCTGATCTACACATTTTGTTTATTTACTTGTAGGCTTACATGTTTGCAATTTTAAAATGTGCTTAGACCCATTTGGTCCATTAACTCACGTGTACTTTTTAAGCCCACGTTTTGATTGCTTTCCATTCTACCAGAGATATAAAGACTAGAATAAATTTTATTTCTCTCTCTCAGATTCTACAGACCTTGGCTGTGAACCTTGGGCCCCACAAAAATGTATCCAATTGGGCCCCGCAGCTCCTGAAGACTGACCAACGGTCTGACTTGGTATAAAGCTGCTTTGTATGTGAGCTAGATCCCACACATCTCCCCTTCTGGAGTACTCGCAGAACGCAATCCTGTGCGCTCAGCCGGCGACAGAACGAGTGTTCCGTCACCGGCAGTAATCACAAACATGACATAAAGCACATTTGCGACTACTCAAGAGCAAGGGAGGCCGGCCTCTGTGCCGGCCTTCCTTGCTCCGGTGACAGAGCACCCCTGCAGCCGCTAGACCAGGTAAGTCAGGATCCGACGGCCACAGGGGCATTCCGACGGGCGAGGGAGGGGGGCCATTGGTCCAGCCAACCCAGGAGGGGGCGGGGGATGGCCTCGGCCATATCCTGGCCCCTGCCGGGCTGCTGGGCTATTACACAGCCACCTCCGACTTCTACCAGCAATTTTGCAGGCGGAAATCCAAGGAGGCTGATCGGCCCGGGTGGCATTTACAATCGGGGGAGGGGACAAGCGTTCCCCTTCCCCGGGGAACAGGATCCGGCGGGCGGCCATGGGCCACCGGCCAGATCCTTACGTAGGATTGCGCTGTCATTCATTTTAGCAGGGCTTGTGCAGAAGGCGTCCTTTCCCAGTGAATTATTGTGCCCCAGACAGTCAGATTTGCTGCCTTCAGTTATGCCTCAAATCAGCCATCAGAGGACTGAGGTGAGGACACTAACACATCTTGTCTCATAAACTCGATTGAGACAACTCAAATCAACTGTGTACAATCAACATGTGGAAGGAAGAGGGATTGTTATCACAGCAGCAGACTCCACCTTGTACCTTGTGCAGCACAGACTGAGCCTCTGCACACACTCTATATGCACATAGATTCTGCCTGTGTGATCTGTACTTTGCATAAAATGGAGTGAGAAAATCATGGGGCGAGACTGCTGGTATGTATGTAGGCGGCTCTATATACAGAAGAGCTGATTGATACATAACGTTTAGGCAGGGGTATAGAAAGCAGGGGGGCGGTCCACCCTGGGTGCCAGGCCAGCAGGGGGTGCCACATGACATGAGTCCCAGTCAAGATGGCAGCTGCTGGAGAAGCAGCAGCACCAGCTGTGGTCATCACTATGTGCCTTTTCTTAGTGGCTTCACAATCTGGCTTCCCCCCCCCCCTCCTCCTTTAGAGGCTCTCAGCCTCCAAAGGAGAAGGAACAGGGAGGCAGGAGCCGCCGCCATCTCTTCTGTCACCCGGCCCTCCTTGCAGCCTTGCTCGACTGTATTCGGCGGCTCCGCCTCCAAGTTGAAGCCCAGTCAAAGAAGGCAAGGCCATTAGGAGAAATGGGGCTGGGAGTTGAGCGCAGTGGTGTAAATTACCCCGTAATGAGTTTGTAATATGCACGTGCAGCGCTTCCCTGCCTGGCAGCGGCCACAGCACACTGGCACTTTCCTGCCTCATTACCCCCCAAATGAATTTTAAATATAATTCTGAGGACACAATTATTTAAAATGCTTAACTAAACACTTGCTAATGGGGGGGAGGTGGCAGCAGCAGTTCCCAGACCGTGGGGGTAACCTCTGCCTCTGTGGTGGCCTTACATGGAGAGCGTGGGCAGCGCACAAGCTTGCCGTGGAATTGGTTTCCGGGAGCCACACACCTCTCCTGGTCTCGCCACCCTTTTCCAAACAGCTTGGCGTACAGCTGGGCTATGGAAGGGAACCTGCAAGGCGGAGCTGGGGGTGGAGGATGAGACCACGGTTACCCGGAGCATTGCTGGTTGCCAGCCAGTCAGTCCACTTTTCCTGCCTCCCATTGAGCCGGGCAAGGGGTGCCGCCCTGGGAAAGGGCAGTGGCCACGCACAAGGCCACACGACTGGGCTTCGGCTCAGAGTCAGAGCTGCCAGGTACAGCCGAGCAAGGCTGCAAGGAGGGGTAACCACCTTTCCAAAAGTCTTTGGTGGCCACTCCAAGAGGACTTGCTTGGAGCAGCAATTATTTCCGGAAGTAATTGGCGGTGACTTGATGACGTCATTTGGCAGTGACTTGATGATGTCATCATGTCACCGCCAATTACTTCCGGCTCCCGTTCAGGGTGCCACTGGAGCTAGCGACACTGCTGCCTTTAGGGGTGGGGCCAGTAGGAGTGATCTTGTTCCCAACTCCATACGTTGATTGGATTGCCACTTTTAGTTCTCTGCACAGGTGAGTCAGCAGCCTCCTGTCAATTTTGACCCATCACTGGCCTTAATGAGCACAAGCAACCACCTATGGAAATGATGTTTGTTATATAATGTCTACAAGCAGAAAACAACTCTTGAAAACTTTTTACTTGCAGCATCAGAAAGGGATACTGGAAAGCTATTTACTATTTCTAACAAATCTTGTAATGGTAATAATTAATGGCATCTTATTATAGCAATCTTCGAAAGGATTAATGCTTACACTGTATCATCCTGCCACTAGATGTCACCGTATGCTGCTTAGAAGTTGAAGCTGGCACTTGGCGCTGAGTTCCTTCCACACTAGAGCAAGTTATTAAGTAAATAATAAATAAATACAATTTTATTAATTAATTATGGTTATTATGATGTCACTTCTCAACCCCAAAAAAGTTCACAACGCAGTTTATATAATAAAAGAAGTGACAAAATGGTTCCTTAGCCCAAAAGGACTCACAGTCTGAAAAATACGGCAGGGAGACACCAGCTATACTGGGGTGAAGAGAAGAGTGGCAGGCTTTTCAAGCTGATCTTGGAGTATGTACAGTTAAGGAACAGTGAGATTTAGATGCCTTAGGGCAGAGGTTTCCAAATTTACCCGGGCACCCTTAGTGTTGGAGTAATTCTTTCAGAGCACCCCTACAGTTCTGTCACTGTAGGGCCTATAGTCTTAGAGACACAGTCAAAACTTCTGGAAAAATATCCCGTGGCGCCCCTGGGTGCTACGCGCACAGTTTGGAAACCACTGCCTTAGGGCATTATTTTTACTGTACAGTTTGCCTGTAATCTCCTACTTCTATTTTTGCTATTATCCACATATGGGCACTGCCAAACCATTGCCAAAGCCTGTTTGTGTTATTCTTTCCTTCTTGTATGATCCAACACACAAACACACACTCTTGTGTTTTTAATGGACTCCTTTCATGTTTGAACTCTTTACCTGCCTGTGGTTGGTTGAACTCAGTCAGAGCCTTGTCCCAGCCCTCCTCAACTCTGGGCTACACGCTACAACCTAGGTTTGAGGGGAATTAGCCATATAACTGGGAAGGAGACTTTTGAGAGTGGTCTCTCTCTGCCTCGCTTTGTCATCATGATGGCAGTGGAGGGTAGACTCCACTTTGGCCTAGGCATAGGGACAGATCAGGGAAAGATGGAAGGCACTGCCTTCGAAGCTCCCCCCAAACCAAAGGTCAATTCACATATTAGGTTTTTGCTCCCTCTCACACATGCAAATAGGGACACTTTCTGTAACACTCCTTTTACCACACCACACCAAAGACCACCCCCCCCCCATTACGCACTGCTAAAGAACTGTTCCACTTACCATATTAATTTACTCTGTAACAGTTTGCCACGTACTGTTGTAAAAGCCAAGGTTATATCTTTTTGGCTACAGCTTTGCTAGAAAAACACATTTGTCCTACACTCTGCTATCAACAGTTCCAAATGAGCCTCATCAGTATGGGAAATGGCAGGCTGAGAACGTCTTGGCGCCTTAATGGTCATGCCTATGTATTTACATGTATGTGTACAGTATTGGAGATAAGACTCTTTCACTCCGCAATTCAGAGATTTGTCTTGGAGTTGGGATCCTTCATGGGATCACGAAGGGTCGGACACGACTTAACGACTGAACAAGGGGGCTGAAACCTGAAGAATAGCAGATCTACATGTTAACAGGCCATCACCAGGAAAAAATAGGCATAGTGGTTTGCAGGGGATAGGGATCAGAAAAAAGGGGGCTATTCCTAGCAACTAGACCAGTGATTTTCAACGTGTTTCATATCGTGGCTCACTGACAAAGTGCTAAAATTGTCAAGGCACACCATCAGTTCTTGGACAATTGACAAGGCACACTGCACTTGCCAGCCAGAGGCTCACATCCCCCAATGGCCCTACTAATAAATATAAGGTAAAGGTAAAGGTGACCCCTGACAATTAAGTCCAGTCGTGTCCGACTCTAGGGTGTGGCGCTCATCCCCATTTCAAAGCCAGCGTTGTCCGAAGACGCCTCCATGGTCATGTGGTCGGCGTGACTCTCCTTGCCGCAGCACGTAGCATACAGCTGGAACACGGAGCGCTGTTTACCTTCCCGCAAGCGGTACCTATTTATCTACTCGCAATGACCCTCCTCCAAACTCCCGCAGCACACCTGCGGACCATTTGCAGCACACCAATGTGCCACAGCACACTGGTTGAAAATCGTTGAACTAGACAGCTGAAATACATGCACGCGTGCGCGCGCGTGTGTTTAGGTAATAGGTATGATCTAAAATATTTTAAGTGTATTGTTTTATTTATTCAAGAAATGTATACCCCATCCTTCCACTACAGCAGCTCTTAAGGGCCAGCCCAAGATCTGCCCACACCTGAAATGCAGCCTAAATGCCACCCTTAGCAGCATGTCAAGGCACAAACTGCATCCACCCTGCTGCCTCTGCTATCACAGCTACTCCTCTGCCCTCCCTGAATTTAAAAAGGAAGAAGGGCAGTAGAGAAAGTATGGAGGAAAGGGTTGGACAAGAGTGCAGTGGATTAGGGAAGAGACACTCTAGGATGCCACTCTTCCATATGTTCTCTTCTGCTCTGTTCCCTTCTTCCTTTTTGAATTCAGAGAGAAGGAGGAGGGCAGAAGTGGGTGTGTAGAGGAGACAACAGCAAAGGTGGGCAGGCAGACCTAGGTGGTGATGGAGGCTGCACTCCACCAATCCGCCACCTGAGGTGACTGTCTCAGTCTACAGATTGGCCTCGCATTTATATGGAAAGTGTTGACAACACATGAGGACAATCATTTGGTTGGAAATGTATCACACATGTACTTATTAGGAAGCCAGGACTATGCCAGGTTGTGGCTTCCTATTGAGGGGTTTGCCACTAGATAATGTGTGAAAGGTCTGGCTATATTTTTTTCTGCTAAGGTGGCAAAGCTTTTTTTTTTTAGCAAACCTAAATGAAAGAAAAACAGACAGAAACCAAACCACACACAAGTGAAAGAGCAATAGGAAATCTATTTGTCTTTTAATGTTTGTGTGTGTTCCATAAAATATACAGTATTTATGTAGTGCTTTTTTTTTCCTAGAGATTCTGTTCTTTGACACTGCATAATGCATGACAGTGAAGCAGCATATCTTACAGTCTCAAAATGTGTGAATATTTTTATATATATATATATATATAAATTGTACAATAACTATGCAATACATTCATATATGTTTACATTTTGTTCTATATTTGGCATGGAGAACAGTTTTAAATCTATTATATAGATTTATATATCAGTTCTGAAAACGGATGTCTAACAACTGCTTGGCAAAAGCCCACCTTTTGGGGGAAAAAGACGTACTTGTGCACTGACAGAAGCGTTTCCTCTTTTCTTGTTTTTTTTTACTAGATTGGCTCCTATGATTTGAATAGCAGCCTGACATAATGAAATACTGTAGGAAGTGAAGCTTGTCCTTGCATAGAGATAAAATGATGGGAAAAGCTTCAGATCTTTATTTTGGCCCATCAGGCTCCTGCTAAAGATTCACAGGAAACATTGGCTGGGGAAAAAAGGTCAGCAAACCCACTAATGTAGATACAGTGTCTATGGGTTGGTTCAGACATGCATGTTCATCAAATGATAGGTTGCATGTGTGAGCAATCTGCCACAGATTAATCACCACAAAGAGAGTGTGCTTATCACCTAATCTCAACTCCAGCCACATTTTTCAATAGATACTGCGCACATTCAGCTGAAAGGCATTGCTGCACGCCACAATAGCATCCTCTTTCTATAGGAGAATCCTCTCAAACATGTGGGAAATAAGGGCTTGTTCACACAAGCGTTTTGACATGGAGGAGCCACCATTTACTGCTAATGTTTTGGCACGATGACAGCTCTCGACAATACGCTATGTGCCACATTTGTAGTTCACTTCCTCTTGGAAGATCTTGCCAATGCGGACTGAGCAAGTAGGCAGTGAGGTACAACCCTGACACATGTCCAAGCGTCCACAAGACCGGTGACTGCATTAAAAAAAAGGCCATTCATGGTGGCTACCTCTGTTCTAACCTGAATCGTTCCTGTGTTTTATGCAACGTTTTGGAAACACTCTTCTTCCTCTTCTGATTTTGCTGTGCCAAGTTCCATGGGGAATGGCACAGCTGGTTGCCCTCTCCACCTTTGTATACCATCCTTTCTCCAAGGAACTCAGGGTGGTGTACATGGTTCCTTCCCTCCTTTTTGTCCTCACAACAACCCTGTGAGGTAGGTGAGGCTGAGAGATAGTGACTGGCCCAAGGTCACCCAGGAAGCTTCGTGGCTGAGCAGGGATTTGAACCTGGATCTTCCAGGTCTAAGTCCAACTCCCAAACCACTATGCCATCCTGGCTCTTCCACAAGCCCCACTGACATGAACTATGGTAGTGTTCTTGGGTAGCTCCTGTTCATATCATTGGGGCTTGTCCAAGGTCATTTCCTGCAGGATTGTGACTCTAGTAATTTAGACATCAGGTTTGCATCAAGCATGTGGTCCATTATTAGGTCACTGATCAACATGCTTTATACTCCATCGGAAAGTGGGGGGGGGGCCTTCTATTCCCACATGACTCAACCAAGCAACTTACTTACTGCATTCCATTCCATGGGTACTGCCAGGCCAGAAATGTGCAACACAACTATAAGTAATACAGCATTATTATTTTTTTACATGATTCTGCTGACATCAGTGCAGTGCGGAGTTGCTACATGAATTCAATGCAATAGAGGGAGAGTTATAATGGTCTCCGGGATTTCGGCGAGCCATAACACCGTAACGGGTAAAGGTAGGAAACAGCGCATGGTGATAGAAAGAGAACGTCTCCAAGTTTTGTATGCATGCAGCGACGCGTCCTTGGCCAGTAGGGGGAGTTCCTGTCAGTCAGGATTACGCATTACCAGGGCTATCACTCAGTTGGACCAGGCAACGCTGGTGCGAGTGTGGGTTGAATTGGATTACAGGATAGACATTTGCAATGTCACGAAGGGTGGACACATCCAGCATTTGTAAAGTCTGTAAAAAACTTTGAACATTTCTCTTTCCCTTACCATTAACTATGTTACCCTATCCCTTTCCATAATGATGTAATGGAACGCTAAAATCCCAGAGACCATTAGGACTCACCCCGTATATAGATATAAACTTCTAGCACCAAGTGGCAACCTGGATCATATTGATCCATGTTGAAATAGGGACTTCTAGCTTCTCCTCCTTGCTGTACTTGATAAAAGGAGGGATGTAGAGCTGGCTTACCATGTACACAATGATAAATTAATATTGCGAAAAATTGCTCTGCTATTTAAACATTAAAGTAACCATCACCGTTGGGCATGGTTAATGTAAGAGGGTGCTAAAGGGCTTTAGCGAAAGGAATTCCTCGTTTCCAGAGAAATAAATGAACAGCTTCCCCTTGCGACACACTATGGCTAGAGATAAGCAATCGCTTTTTCAAAGAGCTGAAAGTGGGGTGAGGAACCAGCATCTCCTGTTAAAAGAGATGACTGCAAGAGACCCCCACCACTGAGACCTTGACATGACCAAGTCAGCGTAAACAACACAGCAGGGATGGATAAGATTAGATTGGCTGGACCAACGCTCTGAAGCAGCAGAAAGCAGCTTCACTGTGCTCCTGCAATAAAAGCCATCTCTTCACAGGCTTCTTTCTGTCCCCCTATTGTCTGTCATCGAACGGGTTGTGCATGGTCTTATAGTTTAACAAACGGCAATAATGGAGCAAAAGAAATGAGCGCGTGTGTGTGTCATGGATAATGATGGCGCTGCCATACCACCTTCAATGCTCTCATGGGCGATTGCCCCTCTCCAGCCACAGTGTACATCAGTGTGTCTGTAATGGTAGCCCAGGGGCTCTCAACCAGTGGTATTAGTACCACCGCTGGTACTTCGGTCAACTGCTGGTGGTACTCGGTCCTCCAGACCACTGGAACCCTGCTCCAATGTGACACTTTTGGGGGCATGTTTTAACTTCCAAGAGGCTCCTGCCTTTGGCCAAGCCTCTCGGTAATGCTGAGGGTAATGCCCTCCCACCCACCCAGAGCCTCCTACCTGTGTTTTCTGGCCTCCAAAAACCTGAAAACCCAGAAGTAACTGGTGGTGGTGATGATGTCATCGTCAATCACTTCCAGTGGTACACAGCAGGAGAGTGACGCTGGGAGGTGGTACTCAGCTGGGAAGAGATTGAGAAACCCTGGGGTAGCCCATTGCTGGCGTCAGTGGCCTGAGGACACCTTCCATATCCTGAGCTATGTGTCTGTGCCACAGCTTTACTTCTCTGGGGGTTCTTAGGGTTTACGTTTTAGCTACTGCCCACTTCTGCCTGACTTTGTAAATGGCAGAAATCCTATTTCTCTCTACCGCTGCAGAGTTTGGGTAGTGTGCCCCTCAGGTTCCTTGGTCTCTCCCATCCAAAGAATGGCACACGATAGCCATTAGTCAATTGCTTTGGAAAGAACACAGGGCCAAAGTTGTATGTTGGGCAGATCCAACGTACAAAGAGACAGCACAGTGAAGGCCAAGAAGGAGCAGAGGCGTTATTGGTGGGGTATTGGGGTGATGTCACTTTTCCTGGGAGCAAAATTAAGGATGGTTCTAACTATGGAGAAGCAGCTGGTGTATATAGGGGGGCCACTCACCACAGCCACACAGAGGACCCAGAATGTAAACCTATTCCTGTTCTTCCACTGCAGTTTTGTCATGTGCATGTGCACCCAGCCTGCAGTGGTTCATGACCAGACTAGATGAAACACAGATGGCATGACTGAGGTGGTTGTTTATTTCCCCCCAATGTAAATAGCAGCTGCACAGAGCCCAATCTGGATTGGGACTGCAATGAGGGGAAGGGGCTTTAACCCTTTGCCTCTGTCATGGTCCCAATCCTGGCTGCTATTTACACTTTTAAAAAGAAAAAGAAAAACCCAATTCAACCAGTGTGCTGCAGCACATTGGTGTGCCCTGAAAGATCCACAGGTATGCTGTGGGAGTTTGGGGGAGGATAATTTATCAATAGGCCCATTGGGGGAAGCATGCCCCCCACTGGCAGTGTGGCGTGCCTTGTCAATTGTCCAAACACGGATGGTGTGCCTTGACAATTTTAGTGCCTTGGCAGTGTGCTGCGAGATGAAAAAGGTTGAAAACCGCTGTTCTAATGACTCGGCTCACCTCACTAGGTTGGTTTAAGTGGTGCATGTAGAAAACTGGTGCTTCCTCCCCCCTGCAGGGCAAACACAGAAATTAAGTTGGGTAGTTCCTGGTATTAGTATGTTGTGCCTCTATACTCATTTCATTCCTGAAACAAGAAGAGGCGAGTTCCCTGTCCCTGCATACCAGAAGGTATGTTTATTCAACATGTGATGGGCTAGCAGGATTGTACCCATACCACCCTTGGGCTAGTTTGCCTAGGATAGCAAATGTGTTGGTGCATATAGGTGATCCTTACCCCTTCATTTTGCAAAGCAAGGATTGTGCATTATTGGCCCTATACACCCTGAATTGTAAAGGAATTCAGAGCAAACGCACAAGCAAGTCAGTATGTGCAGGCAAGCCGGAATGAGTGGAGGCATGTCAGGCCGGAGGGTTGGGGGAGGCATGAGTCCACTCGCCCGCATGTTGAGGGGGGTAAGGATCCTCCCTACAGGGATATGTATGAATTTGTCAAGGGACATGTGAATAGGGCTTATATAAAGCAGCTATCTTTGAGTTGGGCTAGAGATGAGTGAGAGCATAGGAGGGTCTTGGTATCACATCTCAAAGGTGGCATCAGTGATATGCTGGCAAGGAAGTTCCCTGCACTTCACAAAATGGGAAATTGTGGGACGGGGACAAACTTGTGTTGCATTGTCAGCCATGGACCGTTTGGGTGCATCAGGATTTTCGCTCCTCGTTCTCTTTATCATTCCGACAGTTTACTGCTCATTGAGTGTCAATAGTATTCTGCTGTTGGTCCTGAGCCCGTCGGCACAGTGGTCGTCGAGGCTGACCAGAGCGGCGTAGGCGGCGTGGTGGCAGGCCAGCCATCTGGCGACAGATCTCATCTAAGGAGAAACCAGCAAGAGAGGAAGGAGCCATTAATCATTCGACACCACTGTCATACACAAACAGGTCGACAACTATCTCACCATGTGTGCGTATAATTGGACAAAGTGCATTCCTTGGATCCGTTGGGGTTCATGCAAACATGCATTTTGACCTATGCAGCTGGGGGAAATAGCTAGTGAGCCAGGATGGAACAAAACTTGCTTTCATCTACAGTATGCCAAGTATAGAAGCAGTGATATATAGGCTGTCTTTAAGGTCATTTATTTAGGACTAAACTTTTAAAAACAAATCAGACGCTTATAAGAAAGTGTGTGTTCATTCACCCCAACATTCTCAAACAGGAGTAGTTTTACTCCAGCAATAATAGAAAAATATTTAGTATTTATACTACTAATAATATATACTAATATTATATTATTGTTAGTATTTATTAGTATTTATATGTACAGTATTAGTATTACATATAATATTAGTCTTATATTAGTATTTATATGACACTTTCAGGTGTTCAAAGCACTTCACATCTTGAAAACCCTGTGGGGTAAGTCTGTTATGGATCAACTTTTTATTATTATTTTTCCTTAATTGGTGCCTATGTCATGCCCTTATAAATGCCAGTATAAATGTTGCTGCCAGGTAACACAAGCACCCACTTTATGTGCCAGTATATATGGATGCCAGCCTAGCATGATGAACTGTTTCAACCAGAATGCGCACACACAAAATGGACACGAGGACACTGCCTTTCTGAGCCACAGGCGGGCAGCCCAATCCTGCGTAAAGATGCCATCCGCCCGATCCAGTGCTCCATCGCGGGCAGCCTGCAGCAGGCAGCCCGCAGCGGAAAGTCTACTCGGGGAAGGGGACGCTCATCCCCTTCCCCAAGTGTAATGGCGGCTGGGGTCGATAGGCCTCCTCGGATTTTCGCCAGCTATTTTGCTGGCGGAAGTCGGAGGAGGCCGTGTAACGGTCCAGCTGCCTGCCGGGGACCAGGATATGGCGAACACCATACCCCCGCCCGGAGCGGCTGGGCCTATGGCCGCCCTCCCAGCTCCGCCGTCCCTCCCATCCGTGCTTGGGTCCGCCGGCGGCCCAAGTCCTCGGCTGGTGGAGCTGGGAAGGCCGGCCTTGCGCCGGCCTTCCCGGCTCTAAAGTAGTCCGCAAACGTGCTTTACGACACATTTGCAACTACTCTGGCCGGCAGAACACTAGGTCCGCCGCCCGTAACTTGTGTAGGATTGCACAGTAAGTTGCTGAAGAACTCTGGTCGAGCCTCAAACCCCTCTGACTGTGCTGTTCCTTCCAGTCACACCCTGGAAGGAAGAAGATAATCCAATTTGTGTGACCTCCTGTCTCCACAGAATCTAATAATGTAACTCTTCCTATGTATGCACCTCCTGTCTGTATTGTCCCCAATTGAAGGTAACCTCCTTTGTTTCCCTGTATCACCTCCTGCTTGTATTTGCATCTGCCCCTCACTCACTGAATGCTATCTATTTTGCTTGTCATGCTGTAAAACATCTCCATTTTATCTGTTTAAATGTCACAATGTAACCTCCCCCTTCTCCTTCCTGCTTTTGCTATGATGCAACCCTATCCTCAAACATCCCCCTACCCTGTTCACATTTGCATTTTAGCTGTTCCCAGTATCCAGCCTTGGCCAACATCCCCTGTACTTCCACATTCTGATTTCCCTTAATTGTGGGCCAGCAACTGGTACATCAGCACTAAGTCCATTTACCCACCAAGTTACACATCTGCACACTAACGGCGCAATCCTGTCTACTGGCGGAGCAATCGCTCCACCAGCCTAAGGTGTCACAAACGAGCCAGAAAGCAAGTTTGCAGCACCCGCCGAGGAAGTGGGTCTGGCGGCTTGAGCCGCTCAACCAGGACAGATGGATATCATGGCAGAGAGGTATTATTATTATTATTAACAGTGTTTATATACCGGTTTTCAACAAAAAAAAATTCACAAAGCGGTTTACAGACAAAGGTAGGTGCCCGCAGTGCAGCAGAGGGCAGGCAGAGGGGGATATTTTGGGGGGAGTGGGAGGGATTGGCGGCGGCCTCCTCCACCATATCCTATCTCCCTTCTCGAGCCTGTTGGGCCTTACACAGGAATCTCGAATGTGTGCCAGCAAAATAGCAGATACAGTAGGGCATTGGGGCAGCTGGGGCTCTACTTGGGGTAAAAGGATGAATGGCGCAGGATCCTGCTACACAGCATTGGGCTGTAAAACAGGATACTCCAAGACCCCATTCTTCCATCCTGATAACATAGTTAATAACATACCCCAGGCCCCTCAAATCTTCCCACGTATTTTTCACCATGAAACCTCTTTTTTGTCTTCTTCCCCATTTGTCAGCATTGTTCTTATTTACCTACTGTATTTAGAAAATTTCACCCTTCTGTGCGTTTAAGGCAGCTTACGTAATAAAAGATAGGATAAAACAATAAAAACAATCAATACAATGAAGGCATTCAGAACAAAGCACTGCAGTGTGGTCCTACAAATCTCCTTTGGCCTCTTTACTCACCCTGCATGGCTTCATCCTCTTTGCAAACAATACGAGAGCAAATCTCCTTGTTTATCATGTATGTCCTGCGAACACTGGTCATCAGAAACAATAGGGTGGGGAAAGTCACAAATCCATGAACAGATATAGGCAAATAACTGTAGATAAATGGTTTTGCTAACGAAGATGCAAAGCCTCAGGGTCCAATGACATGTTAGACACAATTGTGTGTAACTGAACTTGAACAGGCTAATTTTTCATGAAAAACAGCTACAGGAGAGCAGAGATTTTGAGGAGAAAAGTGGACAAGGATGAGGAGAAGAAAGGAATGCTTAACCCATTACCTGCTCACTACTTCTTGCTCCCAATTGCCCCAGCTGCTCCCCCCCACACACCGAGTTTCTTTCCAAGCTTTTACAAAGATATGCTTGGAAATCCGGGGGGGGGGGCTACTTGAGGGAGCAGCAATTTAGGTGGAAAAGTGGCCAATGCAGAAAGAATAAAGCACCCCTCCCCCTCCACTTCTCCACTCCAAATTTCCCTTAGAAGCAACTCATAAGGAACTCATAAGGTTCCTTCCCCTCTCATGCCTTCATGAATCTGTCTGTTTGCTTTGAAAACCAGTCACCCCTTTTTGTTAAGCCCACTATTATTTTCACAGATGTTTTTAAAAAAAATCAAGTCCAGTCCCCTGCCTAAAAGACTGCGCAACAAAAGCTCAGCATGAAGCCTAGTTTTTGCATAACCTGGAGTTTGCATAACCTCTAATCATAAAATTTTGGATATCTTAATACAGAATTTATTTATTTATTTATTTATTTACAGTATTTTTACCCCGCCTTTCTCCCCTAAGGGACCCAATTGAATTGAAAACACTTCTGAAACAGATCAGTCAGAGGGCACCTGTTTAAACAGAGACCTGGTCCTTGGGCTTTCCATCATAACCACATTTCAAAAGGTAGATTTTGACTTCTATCAAAGAAAAAGCAGACTCTGTCCTTACCTGACAACACACAGGTAACTGATGCACTGCTTCACAGGCTTGTGAACAGAGTACAGTCGTGTGCAAGGAAATTGTTCTTCGCGACATTCTGGGAGCAGAAAAGGAGGGACATGTTCACGTTTACACCACCACTGATCCGTTTTGGGTTTGTTTGTGTGGATGAATCAACTGGATAGGTGGGAGGGGGCAAAGAGACTGTAAAATCAGGTGTGAAGTTTCCTACCCCACACACTGACAGAGAGGCTGAGACTAGCTTGCTGCAGTTTCTTGGCACGTGCCAGGAAGATAACTATGGTTTTCTGTTGTGTACACTCAAGATTTCATCGTACGATCATATGCTGAATTTTCTGCAAGATACTCCACCCCAAGAAGTTTGTCCACTAAATTAAGATTTTGAAGCCAACTCAGAATGCTGGGATAACAAATGTGTTGATTGATAGTGGATAATTTACACGCCAGTACTTCAGACAGAGTGCAAACCCAGATGTTAGATTCTAGTGGAGGCTGCCTGTGAAATAAGTAAGGAGATCTTGGGAGCAATCAATGGATGGTAGAGAAGAAGATTCATGTTCAGCAGTTTTATATGACACAAACAAGACATCTCTCAGAATGGAATGGATCTGTGAGACTCATTGTCCCAGGATAGCATTGTCCCAGGATAGCATTGTGGCAAACATGTTACATTTTTCACATTTTTCAAATTCAGGACATTTATATGAAGAACAGAAAGCCATCAGTAGCTGTGGTGAAGTGAAAATAGGTCATGAAGGATCTAAATAAGCTCCAGATGCAAGTCATCATCTGTTATATATTACCATAATTAACATGATACAGTGCTCTTTGCAAAGATCCAGCAACCAGCAGGTGCCATGGGGTCCCTTGGATTTTACCAGTGAAACACAGTCTCCCTTCTACCCAGCTCGAGTTTATTGGATTCAACCCTAAGATTTCTATAGCCCCATTTGTGACTGGAAAACAAGAGAAGAAATGTTCTGTATATCAAATACAGTAAACGTCACACACACCCCAGTGTTGATAACAGATCCAACATGAAGGTGTTCCATCAATAAATAAAACTGCAGCTATATAAGGAAATGGATATTGGTTGATGGGGGAAGCCAAAAGGAAGCAAAGAGGTGGTAAGATAACAAGCGGTCAACCTGATCTTGCTTAACTATAGACCGGAGGGCCTAGCGCTCCACCAGCCTAGGGTGTTGTAAACGTGCCATAAGGCACATTTTCTGGTTTTCAACACCCAGAGAATAAGCAGCACCAGCATGGAGGCCGGAGCCGCTTACTCTGTCACCTACTGGACTTGTGTTGGCTGCCGCAGGCGAGTCCCGTGCCGCTTGGTGCAGGGGCGGGGACAGGCGGGACAGGGCGGCGAGGGAGGGGGCCATTAGCTGGCCCAGCTTGGGAGGGGGCAAGGATATCGGTGGCGATATCCTACCTAAGCCCCTTCCCAACCCGTGCCACCCTTACACCGCCACATCAGGCGTGCATCCGAGGAGGTCCATAGGCCCCGGGCTTGCCTACATCCAGGGAAGGGGACGAACGTCCCCTTCTCCCAAGGTGTGCTTTAGCAGTGTCAGGGCAGCCCACAATGGGCTTAGGATACAGCGGCTGGCCCTTCAGGCCAGCCGCTTAAAGTTACACAGGATTGCGTCGTAAACTTACCAGGAGCTGCTGTGGGACCACCATCACCTGGAATTAAAGAGAAATGTTTTATATACACACACACACTAGATGACTGCACTATTATATCTAGAGGCGAGCTGCAGTAGAGGCTATTATATCTAGAGGCGAGCTGCAGTAGAGCTGACAAATATGCACTGGACTATTCAAGTATAAGATGAGTATTCATGGAAGATTTGATTGCAATATTAAAGGTTTTATAGCTGATTTTTAACACCATTCGTAATATGTAGTGGTATTTCTTGATTAATAAGTGGCATGAAGTGATGTTTTGTGTCAGAGTGTTTGGCAATTTAGAATATTTCATTATATGTGTGATGCCTAATAAAATGAATACAATCAATTAATAATACCAACACATTTTAAAGCCTTCAGATTTCAGGTCCCAAGGTAAAGTTTCCCATTCAAGATACAAATTCAAATTTTAAATGCAAACTTTCAGGACCTGAACTGGTGAAATTTGAACGTTTTGGATATTTATGTACATTTGTCCCAGCACTAAGCAGCCACCTGTTTTAGCACCAGGAGTAGCACAGAAATGAAGCTAAGGCTACAATCCTGTGCTAAGGTTACAATCCTGTGCTGTCCTGGGAGTAAGCCTCTTTGAACAGAATGGAATTTACTTCTGAGTAAACATGCATAGGATTTCCCTCAAGACTGGCACTGAGAAGAAGGTGGAGTGGCTCCTCCTGCCATAGAGAGTACATGTCATCATGTTCGGCAAGGGTAGAAACTGAGAGCATATATACAGTATATACTGTATATTCCTGCCCAAGTTGCCGTGAGCAGCACAGGGTGGTCAGGGCTGATTCGCACAAGCTATTTTTAGGGGTATGCCTAAGATTTTTTAAGTGTGCCTGTTCATGAATAAGACAGACATAGGTTATTGTAAAGGTACACTCATCCCTGAGCCAGTATTGGGTGCTGCTCTTTGTGGAGTGTACATGTCGTGTCAAGCCCAGGTTTGCTGCCATGTAATTGGTTAGGCTGACTAGATCTCCAACCGGAACAGAGTGCTAGGCCTTTAGGAGAAGGAATGTGGGCAGGTGTAGCTTGTTAAACCTTAGAGCACAATCCTAGGCCTGTCTACTCAGAAGCAAGCCCCATTGTGACAAACTCCACAAAGAGCAGCACCCAATACTGGCTCAGGGATGAGTGTACCTTTACAATAACCTATGTCTGTCTTATTCATGAACAGGCACACTTAAAAAATCTTAGGCATACCCCTAAAAATAGCTTGTGCGAATCAGCCCTGACCAGTGGTGTCCCTAGAGGGGGGGGCAGTATTGTAAGTTTCACACAGGTCTACTCAGCATTACACGGTGGCCCTGCCCACTTGCCATTGGAGCCATTCCAAGCAACTTTGAATGGTTCCGACGGCAAGTAAGCAGGGCCACCGTGTAACGCTGAGTAGACCTGTGTGAAACTTACAATACTGCCCCCCCCTCTAGGGACACCACTGGCCCCGACATTGGCAAAGGATGTGAAAAAGGAAATACTCACCCAAGCCATCTGCTGGATCAGCAGCCACAGTGACATCTAGCACCTCTGGAAAAAAAAAAGTGACAAGGAAATTGTAGGCCTCAGTTCAGTTGTTTGATGTGCAGCTGTGCAATATTGGACATCTATCCACCAGCTGCTACATTACCAGATGTGACAGATGAGATGGTGAGGCAGTGGTTATTTCTCCCCCCCCCCCCAACCCACACTTTTTGCTCCCTGTGGGCAACTCTTCAGTTCGACTTTTGAAAAAAATCCCTACAGCATGGTTGCTGCCACTTTGCAACTGCCTTCTACCATATTTGTGGGAGGTAGAAGCAGGAGAGAGAGCAAGTGGTGAGGACAAACACCCAAAACAAAGTAGAGGTGGAATGACAGAAAAAGGTATGGTGATATGCCTTGAACCATAGAGCTTTTCCACCATGGAGCCGTAAGGCACGTTTTCGACACCCTAGACTGGTGGAGCTCTAGGCCCTCCGGTCTATAGTTACACAGGATCCCACCATAAGTCTTAGATTCTAAGAAGAGCAAATGTATGCATTTCAGTAGAACACCAACTAATATTTACCTTTTGCATATGCGAGTGCACCATACATTATTACCCAGAGCTACAGCATGATGCTAAGTACGTTGTACTCAGATAAAGCAAGTCCCAGAGTCTCACTGAGGTTTATTTATTTTTCACATTTTTATACCGCCCTTCCTCCAAGGAGCTCAGAGTGGTGTACATATTTCCTCCCCTCCTTTTTGTCCTCACAACAACCCTGTGAGGTAGGTGGGGCTGAGAGATGGTGACTGGCCCAAGGTCACCCAGGAAGCTTCGTGGCTGAGCGGGGATTTGAACCTGGATCTTCCAGGTCTAAGTCCAACTCCCAAACCACTACACCATCCTGGCTCCCCACTCCCTAGTTAGTCTGTTTACTCCCTAGTTAGTCTGTTTAGGATTTTTGTTTTAGCGTGCAACCACTGGAAACCTACCTGCTGGACCTTGAGGTTCTTGTTGAGCAACGACCACAGGCAAAAGACGATCTAGATAGGAGGAAGAAAAGATGGTTTCCATTCTGTAATGGAATACATTGACATAAAGGAGCACGTACAAATGAATGGCGGTTTCCCCACTTCCTTTGGGAAGACAGAATAGCAGACACACTTCCCAGATTGCTACAATGAGAGAGAGTCATGTAGACTTTGTAGGAGGGGGAGGAACTGAAACTGAATGTGTATGGTTATAGACATGCTACTCTGGGAAACAAAATGGGCCCCATTCTCTATTGTATAGCTTGGTGCTTGATGGTGAACTGTAGGACTCTTGATGGGAGCACCTGGAAGCAGAGGCGTAACAAGGGTGGAGCGAAGGCAAGTAGTTCTGCAAGACTCCGTTACACTGGAGTCAGCGGCCCCTCCCCCTTGCTGTTGGAGCCATTCCGGCAGCGACAGGGGAGTGTCCTGCGTGTTGCCATTGCCGGCAGAATGGCTCCAACAGCAAGGGGGAGGGGCCGCTGACTCCAGTGTAACTGAGTCTTGCAGAACTACTTGCCTTCGCTCCACCTTTGTTTCGCCTCTGCCTGGAAGGACCAAACTGCACACAACATGGGAGGTGTGTCACCAGATTTCCCTATATCTTTTCTTTAAAGTAAAGCCAGCAGGGAGGCTGCTAATGGGGGGAGAGTAATGTTGGAGGAGCAATTTATCCAAATTGCTCCCTGAACCTAATAGCCCCACTCAGGAAAAAACCCAGAGGTTAACTCCTCACTCTCAGGTTGTGCTTCGCCAATCAAATTAGCAGCCCGCGGAGGCTGCCTTGACATATTTTATGAATTGAATTCAATCCAATGGATATCCCACCCTTCAGCACACAAATGCTCTCAAGGCAGCCTCCAAAGTGTATTAAAATATCAAAATACAAAACAAGAAGAGCAACGTAAAAACCAAGCAATGTAGCAGAAGAGAAGGGCAAGAAGAGACAGTGGACAAAACAGACAGAGGTTTTAAAAGCTTGTGAGAAAGGAAAGCAAAATGTAGAGAAAAAGATGCTAGGAGGTCTAGCACTGACCTCCCCAAAATGTCACGTGTCACTCAGCCCTTGCTACCGCCGCCTTGCCTGGTTTATGGCGGATGTGAACAGTTTGAATCCGACAGCCAGAGGAGGGGAAAGACAGTAGTAAGTGTTTGGAATTGGAACTGCCTGGTGGTGATGGAAGCAGCCTTGGGGCTCCAGGATCCTACCTGTCCAAGTGTCTACTTGCTTCCCACCTGCTTGATCTGTAAAAGCAAGCTGCTATTCTAAAATGCTGGTCTTCAACCAGATCTAGATCAGTCAGTGATTCTTTAAGTAAACAAATCTGGGAAAGATTTCCTGCAAAGTTGGGCAGGAGAAAACAATTGCATTTATTGTAAGGGGTAAAGGAAAACGCTGAAGAAAAGGGAGAAGAAAGCTAACAAGATGTGTAGCGTTAATCAGTAAATAAGAACAGCAGGAGACGATTTAATGAAACAAGCACACTGTGGGCATATCTACACTTCCAAGCTTATTGTAGGTTTGACACTGGTTTAACTATCATCCCCCCTCCCTCATGGAAACACATAGGAATTATAATTTTGAGGTGCTGAAATTATACTGCAGAATGGCTGTCCTGGATCCACCACCTGATCCGCCAGCACAAAAAAACAACAGCAGTCACTTACAGTACTTTATCCCTTCCCACATGATGCTTTTAGGTCATCATTCCCAGCATGCTCCCTGCATGACCACAAGGAAGGAACCTGGTAAGTGGCTGCTTCCACATCCCCTTCATAATATGTATATAAGGTCCCAATCCTTTCCCTAGTAGCACTTCCAGTTTTAAGCAACTGGATCTCATGAATCCAGGATCTCGTGAATGGCTGCAGTGCCTCTCCCCCCCCCCCCCGGGGACCCTAGAAAACAGCTGCCAGTCAGGATCAACAGTACAGGGGCCCCCCGGTATCCATGGATCCGCTATCTGTGGATTCACTTATCCATGGATAGCGAGAGGCCCCCGTGGCCCTCCGGGCGCACCACTGGCCATTATTTTACCTTAGAAGGTAGTCTGTATCTTCCTTGAAATAAACACTAAAGAATAGCAGCATGCTGCTTATAGCGCTGAAGCCATCTGAGTGCTGAGAGGCTCAGCCGAAGAACAGGAAGCAGTTCCAGCTTCCTGTTCTTTGGCTGAGCCTCTCTCTAGCACTCAGTCGGCTTCAGCGCTATGCTGCTGCTTATAGCATTTGTTTTAAGGAAGACACAGACCACCTTCTAAGGTAAAATAATGGCTTGGGTACACAGGTGGGGTCCACAGGGGCCGCGAAGGGGGCGTTCGCCCCTATCCGCAGTTCTCCAGTATCTGCAGGGGGCCTGGAACAGATCCCCGTGGGGCCTACTGTATTGGATTGATGAACCAGTGTCCAACTCACCATACAAAAGTGTCCTATATATCCCAGGGATTTTTCAGGGAAAGTGGTTAAACGAAGTTTGTAAACCAAGATTTTAGAACAGAATACTAAGGTTGGGGAGCCCTGCTTGTTGTGTCTCCAGCTGAGTTGGGTCCACCAAAGCCAATTCTTTGCAATCCAGCATTCTGATGCGCTTCAATGTAAGTAAGTGCAACATGATGCACATTGGGGCAAGAAACCAAAATTTCACATATACGCTAATGGGTTCTGAGTTGTCTGTGACGGATCAAGAGAGAGATCTTGGGGTGCTTGTGGACAGGTCGATGAAAGTGTCGACCCAATGTGCAGCGGCTGTGAAGAAGGCCAATTCCATACTTGGGATCATTAAAAAAGGGATTGAGAATAAAACGGCCAATATCATTCTGCCTTTGTACAAATCAATGGTAAGGCCACATCTGGAGTATTGTGTCCAGTTCTGGTCACCACACCTCAAAAAGGATATAGTTGAATTGGAAAAGGTGCAGAAAAGAGCAACCAGAATGATTTGTGGGCTGGAGCACCTCCCTTATGAGGAAAGGCTACAGCGTCTGGGGCTTTTCAGTCTAGAAAAAAGGCGCCTGAGGGGGGACATGATTGAGACGTATAAAATTATGCATGGGATGGAGAGAGTGGATAGAGGGAAATTCTTCTCCCTCTCGCACAACACCAGAACCAGGGGACATGCACTAACATTGAGTGGAGGGAGAGTTAGAACAGACCAAAGAAAATATTTCTTTACCCAGCGTGTAATTCATCTCTGGAACTCCTTGCCACAGGATGTGGTAATGGCACCTGGCCTAGATGCCTTTAAAAGGGGGTTGGACAGATTCATGTAGGAAAAGACCATCACAGGTTACAAGCCATAAGCAACCTCCTGGTTTTAGAAGTAGGTTTTCTCTGTGCCAGGTGCAGGGGAGTGTCAGCAGGAAACCGGTTATCTTGTTGGCTGTGTGCTCCCTGAGGCATCTGGTGGGGCTACTGTGTGATACAGGAAGCTGGACTAGATGGGCCTTTGGCCTGATCCAGCAGGGCTCTTCTTATGTTCTCTTATGTATTCTGTGATGCTTCAGCACAGTTCAGCTAGACCCAGTGTCAGTGCCTTGATCAGAGGCAAAAGAAAGGACTTGGAGGTCAGCCCCCATGTTGGCATAATTTTGCAAGAACTTAAAAGACTCAGGCCACAGGCTCCTGGCCTCCCCAGCTGGGCTACCTAAGCATAGCGCACGCTCCACACAATGAAGACCACTCAGGTTACATCGTAGGGCCAAATGTCTAGCTTGCTCCTCTGTCTTAAGTGTTTTTAAGTTAAATTGTACCTGTGGGGGGAATCAGGATTAGGACCATTGTGTCCACAGGGAGAGGGTATTTCATCCTTCCCCACTGTACAATGGTCCTGATGAGAACCACATCATTGAAGCTTCTGTTAGCCCCAGAAGGAGCTTCCTTTCTGAGGGAATAGCAGTTGCAGGGGCACGATTTTCATGGGGACTGCAGTATGGCAGGAAGGGTTAAATATCTCCTCCTGTATGCTGTGGACCCGGTCTGGACCCCAGCCCTCCCCCCATTTAGCTTTAAAAAAAGGTAAAGGGTGCATTAATCTAGAACTGTGGTTCTCAAACCTTTTAGCACCGGGACCCACTTTTTAAAATGACTATCGGGACCCACCTAGCTTTACAAGACACTCAAACAGTTATCTTCCTATATTTACACAAGCTTGCAAACTGCAAAAGCTCAGCCCTTTGAAGGGCAATTAGTAGCTATCTGATTTTGGAATAGCCTCAGGGCTTGTGGGAATTACTTATCTGATCTTTCCATCACCTGGGACCCACCAGAAATCAGGTTGTGATCCACCTAGTTTGAGAAACACTGATCTAGAACCTAAGCCTTCACGCACTCACATCTGCCACACAGTAGTGCATGAGAAAAAATTGTGATTCAGTTTTCATGCCATTTCCTGCTGTTTTCTCACAAGTTAATGATATTGTGTACATAAATAAAGAAAAGGACCCAATGTTCTTTCTGCTGAGATATTGTTTATAGCTTAATTTTTCCTCTAATCATTCTGTGACCCTCCCATGCTCTTATCTTTGCTACTTCAGAACAGGAAAATATGATGGTCCTTTTTACTGTCTCTAAAATAACCCTGTTTTCCTCTGCCTCTAATGTCCAGTGCTATAAGCCTTATCTTTTTTCTTTTTTACAGCCTCCCTGTCATGGAGCTGGTACCATAGTTGGAAATGAATTGTTGTGGATTATTTGGAAATACTGCTGCTGAGATGCCAAATTCTCATTAATCAGATAGACTGCTCCTGCTCAGAAGCTGAAAACACGCTGGCCGCTGCCACCCCATGTTACATTTCTGCTTTTCTTCTCCCCCATCAGCTGTATTCAGTGGCTGAATCTGATTTACTGCGTTAAATTGCAGACCCAAGTCCAAAGAGAATGTGAACAGATGCTTCCTTGTCCAGCCAGCCTACTGCCCTCATTAACCTGCTCAGCAAACAGAGCCGGTCTTAGGAGCTGCGGGGCCCAATTCTTCCATCAAGTTTTACAAAACATATAAATATATAAACTGATAGTCCGTCCAGTGCATTCAAATGGCTGTCCTCAAACGAATTCTTGTAGGTGGACAGTCAGAACATGAGGTGGCACCACAATAGCTGATACCAAAATGCTACTATATGAAATAAAGTATCAACATGGACTTACAATTCATTTTGGCTGCAATCCTATACACACTTCCCAGGGAGTAAGTCCTATTGAAATAATTGGGACTTACTTCTGAGTAGACAGACATAAGATTGTGTTGTTAATGTGCTTGCTGTTTGATCTATTTCAGTGGTGTAGCTAGCCCCGTGGGGGGACGGCACCCATGTGACACCCCGTGATATCACAAGCCCCACCCCTCGCTCGTGATATCACTAGCCCTGCCCCTCTGCCATTTTTCCAGTGGAAACCCCCCTCAAGCGTTTTTTCGGCGGAAAACGGCCATTAGGCGAAGCACGAAAAAGCGCCGAAAATGCCACTGCCGACTTGTGTCCCCCCCGATGCCCAGGAGCAATCCGCACCCCCGCACCTCCATTCCTATTTCCACATCCAACAAAGTACATGCAGCACATGCCAACAAAGATTAATGGTCTTAAGAGTAAAATAAACTGATCATTTTTTTAAACAACAACCAACCCTAGATTAACACAATTCTGAACTCAATTTTTGTCAATACAGGTTGATTTCCCCTTGTTCAGACATCCAAAATCCAGACTATTCCGAAATCCAGACATTTTGGGGGGCTACGACTTTTTTTTAAAAAAAAATAATTCCTCCAGCACCTGGCTGGCATAGCACAAGGCATGCTGGGGCACAAATTTATTTTAAAATATTGTATAAAATTACCCTCAGGCTATGTGTATAAGGTGTATATGAGACATAAATGAATTTCGTGTTTAGACTTGGGTCCCATCCCCAAGATCTCGTTATCTTTATGCAAATATTCCAAAACCCAGACAAATTCAAAATCCAGACAACGTCTCGTCCCAAGCAGTCTGGATATGGGATACTCAACCTATACATACTGTACATGCCCTTGGCCATTTGTTTGCCCATGAGCGAAGTGAATTTGTACAATCCCATCTCCTATCCTTACAAGTGACCACTTTCACACCACTCCGGCTATCCTCCGTTTCTCTCTTCCATTTCCTATCTCTTCTTTCCCAAACCCTCCTTAACGTGGTGCGGTAGGTTCAGTATTGCTGTCTAAAAGGCTGGGCAGGGCAAATACAGGAAGCCTTGGTGTGCCTTCCATAGGGCAGGGACTCACCAGATGGCAGGACAGCAAGAACGACGAGGCACAGCAGCATCTGAGCTCCACAAGCCATAATCCCTGCAAAATGAGGAAGGAAGAGAGAAAATAAAGTGGAGCCAATTGCAGGTTTCGTGCACCTTTTCCTCTTTCACCGATTGCTGCACAGCAAGTTACGTTCTCTTGGGTTTTCCCGCTCTCTGAGATGAACAGCCTTGGCTTTCTCTGCTGCCCCATCGGATAGCAAACAATTCAAGTTGACCTGAATGCTGCCTTTTCCTTCCCATCCTTCCTTGTTATGTACCCAAACATCTACCTGCTGCTGCTGCTGATTCCCACCCATGGACTAGTTGTGTCGATTTCTCCCTGCTTAAAAAATATCCTTCAAAGATTCACCTTCCACAAATGATGGTTAAGGACACAACCCCTTTCGCTCACTGTTGCTCTCATGCACTCTGCTCCTTTCCTCTGCAGACACCGTCGTTTCCCCCTTCAGCTGGACCCCTACTTTGGCTCGAGCACATAACCGCTCCCAGTCCCAGCAAACGTTTGACTTTGGCTTGCCGTCAACGTTCAATTCAAAAAGGAAGTAGTAGGATTTGGTGTCATAATGCTAATGGAATGAGGAGAAGGGGGAAAAAATGGACCCATTACCTCATTTCAGAGTTTATTGTAATTCAAGAGGAATCAGCTCCTCCTACTCCCTCTGGATTGGGAATGGCCAGCAATGGAGTCCTCCTGTCTGTCATGCATATGTGTCCTGTTTTATTATTTCCTTAAGAGAATGAAGCAGCACTGATTTTTCCATGCAAATTCTCCCCAAGACCATTTTTTTTACTGAAACAAAATCCAGTAAACCAACGTCAGCCTTAATGTCAGGCCTGACCATTAGGCAGAGTGAAACAACCCACCTGGAGCAGCAGATCGGGGAGTACCAACAAAGGGCAGCAAGCAGTCCATTATTTAGTTTGTTCTTATATTTTTACCACAAAAGAGAACATTGCTGAGATTTCTACTTTAGGCACCAACATATCTAGAGCAGTGGCTCCCAATCTTTTTTGCCCCATGACAACCCACTTTTGGTGCAGAGCTCTGCAACCTGGAAGTTTTGGTGATGACATCATGTCATCGCCAAAACTTCTGGGTTGCCAAGCTTCTGCATTTTTTAAATGCGAACAGCCTGCTGCCTGAGCCTCTGCTCGGCAGTCTTGGCCGTTCTGGGCTTTATCGCGCCATGTTCTCGCTGAGAGAACACTGACGCTGTTGAAAGACGCTGTTGAAAGCGCCATGTCGGAGCATGGTTCCAGTGGTCTGGTGGTCTGAGTACCACCAACAGTTGGCTAAAGTACCACTGGTGGTACTAGTACCACTGGTTGAGAACCCCTGCTCTAAAACCCTTGTAAGGGTAATTTGGCAAAGCCAGGACTATCATGGCCTCATCAGAAATACCACTTTTATGTCGGATGTTGCTGCCTAACTTCTACATCCATCGTTGCCAGAACATATTAACAGGAAGATAATCGACTATAGCTTTCTCAGGAAGTTTATGGTGTCCCAAAGATAACTAGAAGTGCTGGTGCCAGAGAACCTCAGGATACAGTCCACATAGCCAGACATCCAAACTGTGAGAATGCTAGTGCCTAAGGACAAAGAGGAACCCCAGGTTACCCAGTCTGTGAATTTTGGGTGGCAGATTGAAGACTACTGGCTGAAGTTCCTGGAGTACATCACTATAGATGTGTTCCTACGAGAGAACATTTTTAGCAGGTTGCATAGTTCTTTCTGGTGTTCCTCAGCAACGTCTAAGGACTAAAAGCCTATAGTCTTCTGCATGTAATCAGACTAATCAGCTTTTTTTCTGGAATGAATTATCATCATCATCGATTTACTTTATAGCCCACCTGGTGGTGGCTGGTATTCTCTGAATATCAAGCCCTTTCGAAGGACCTAAGATATCTAAAGGTATTTGTGTAAATGATGATGATGATGATGATGATGAAGAACCACTTTTCAACAAAAAAATTCACAGTTTACAGAGAAAATCAAATAACTAAATGGCATGCAGATATCTAGCATGCACCCACTCCCCTCTCCTGAACATGGGACTTAAAAAAATACGGGACTTTTCTCTTGCCAACTTGTATGCCACCTCAAGATGATACCGTCACATGCCCCACTACACATCTGTTCTCAGTCTTGTGTCGCTCTCTGGGTCCTCCATCGATCAACCTTGTCGCCCCCCGCCCCGCCCTGATGTACAGCCTGTCAACTACCAACATCGCCCTTCTCTCCAACCCACATGAAAGCAGAGAGGGAAAGTAATGGATCGGTATACAGCTTAGGAGGTTAGTGTTCTAAGCAGTATTTCCTCCACTTTGCAGAGAAAGGCAATTGGAACTGAAAGACCCAGAGAAAATGTGGGTTCTCACGGAGACTGAACTTACGGTGTTGTGATCTTAGAATTAGTTTATTGTGTACAGATGTCCACCGTGTGGTTGTCTATTTCTTGTGGGTCAAAGAACACACTGGAGAGGGGGGAAAAAACTAGAATAAAGATCCATTATTTCTGTGGACCTCTGACAGATGGAGAGCTTGGCAGCCAGCCAACCAGTTGGCAAAGTGTATGATGACATCAGCTGAGAATCCACAAGCCAGATGCTTAGAAAGCTAAACATCCTCCCCTTAGCTGGCTCTGTGGACATGGGTGGGAACTGCCCTCAGGGAGTTAGACTGTATATCAGAGGAAGGGGGGAAAGCACAGAATGTACAGTACAGGTTAGGAGAAGGGGCCTTCTGTGTTTTCTTTTGCTGGCTGCTAATATAGAGAATACATGTGCATTGTGGGGAGGAAGAGAGAAGGTAGAAAAAGGAAAGGAGGGAGAATGGTTGTCAAAGATTTATGCAAAAAGTTTAAATCCACTAAAATTGCACCTTGAACTTGAGCCAGTTAAGCTCCAACTGCTATTAGGTCTTGCAATGTTTCCACAAGATGCTCAGGCTTGGACCTGGACTGACAAGAGGGCACCATCTGTTTGTTTAATTAATTAATTAATTTTGTTTATGAAGAAGAAAAATATTTATATACGGCTTGTCAACAAAACTGTTTATCATTCATGAGTTCACAGTGTGACATGGGACAAAAGAGTCAAATTCTCACAGCCCGATCCTATGCGTGCTGCCCAATGGCGGTGCACCTCCCATGCTGGCGCTGACTGCCGTAAAGCACACTGACTGCCTCCCCGACAGCACACTGATCAGCACACTGCCAGGGACACCGGTGGGAAGGCCTTTGCCTTCCCAGCCGCACCGGAGGACGTCCGGACGCACGCTGGGAAAAGGAACCTTTCAGTTCCGTTTCATTATACAGTAGTCCATCCTTGCAGTATATTAGTTTGGAGGTGGTAAAACGAGGCATTTGTGATATCAGCAACCATGGTAACACCAACCCTCACTTCTATTTCAGAGCCAGTTTCTTAGGTAGCGTTTCTGGTTAGGCATGCAAACAGGTCTGAGCTGAGAGTGGGGATTGATGTAATGGGTGGCAATATCAAAAACTCTTTTTTTTTCCTTATTCAGGGAAAAGAATTTTACCCCAATGAAGTTTCTAGGAAGAAGATGAGGACATCTGTCAAGTCAAGGTTGCACATTCCTCAAACACACGGCACAATACTATTGTGCCTCTGCACTGGCGGAGCGTGCACTCCGCTGGTGCAGACTGTTGCAAAACTGCTGTAAAGCAGTTTGTCATAGTGCACCAGAAAGCAGTGCCGGCGGGAAGGCCAGCGGCCATTGGCATGGCTGCATCGTCGCCAATGGCGGATGATAGGATTGGGCCGTGAATCCCTCAAATGAGGGTAGATTGTGCTATAAGTATGCTGAACATAATACGTGAATAACTTGTGCATGTACAGATCAACCTGTGCACACTGTACACATACAGTGCATACAAGGTAATGTGTGAATAGCCCTTCTGTTAGAACAAAACATCTTCTCTTAGTGACCTGTCCAGGGTCCTGAAAGACCCAGCTTTGTTATCCAAGATCTTGACCTTGGACTCTATTCTGCTTGTTGTTTCCTGCGTCATACACCACCTTGATCTCTAGGAATCTTGATTGTGGCTTGGACTGTGCTTACCTAGTTCATTCCTGCTCTATCAGCCTGATTTTCCTCCTTCCAGCCTGTACATGGCTCCACTTTCCCAAAACTGGACAATCGTCAGCAATCAAACATTTGCTCCCTTTTAATAGTGTCTCCTATCTGCCATCTGATGTAGTCACTTTACTTCATCTGATAGAGGCACTGGGACTATCTCAGAGTGTCCTACCCTCATATCAGATGCCCAGCTATGTTCAACATCTGCAGAAGGTTGCAAAAAAACTATCATGTAGAGGTCATTCAAGTAGTGATGAGCCAAAGGCAAAACTGTATGGTTGACAAGTCCAGAGAAGAACGGATACTTATCAGACTTGGTAAAAGATGCCCCTCATGAACCCCACAACAGGGGCTTTCCAGAGTAGCCTAGGTTACTAGTGGAAGGGCAGAGCTAATCAGTGATGGGCATCTCAATCCCCCTCCCCTCCAGTTCAGGGCCTGCTAACTGCCATCAGATTCAGTCAGCTTGCCTGCATCAAACCTTGCACTTTGTAGAAAAGGCTGTGAGTAATGCACTGAGTGCAAGGTCTGAACTGCGCAAATGGGAGAGGTACCGGTACATTGTTGATCCACTGGTATCCTCCCTCTATTGTAATGACCAATTTTGGATGTTCTGTCCCTCCTACTCTGCTCCTGCACTCAGGATGTGTACTCAACTTTTAAAGTGTACTACTATTCATACACAAAGAGCTAAGATCTATTTGGGAGAATCCAGTGGCGTAGGAGTGGGGGGGGGCCGGAGGCAGACCACCCCTGGGCAGCACAGGGGTTGCACAAGCCGCCGGGGGGTTGCTCAAGCTGGCGGCGGCAAAAAAGGCACTTTTTCGGCACAATGGGGGGGAGGAGTCTCCCCCCCACCACCTGTCCGGGCCCCTAGTAGCCGTTTTCCGGCAAAAAAACGCAAGGGGGCATTTTTTTCAACGGAAAACCCACTGGAGGGACGGGACTTGTGATGTCACAAGCGAGGGGCTGGTATTGTGACATCACGGGGTGTCATGTGGGTGCCCCCACCCCCCAGCAAGGCTAGAATCTGATGCATGTATTGGTTTAATAGTCAGAGTACATTTTAGTTTATTTCTAGTGATGCATGAAACCTCCCAGAGAAACTGTTCTAACCTTATCTTTTGTTATCTGCATTTTCATGGATTATGTTGTTCAACCAACCAGGGTCCATGAGGGGGGGGGGGGTAAAAAGGGTAAATTTTACCCAGGCCCATGGTCAAACAGGGGGCCCAGAAGTCAAAGGAAGGCCCCCAGAATTTTCCTGGGATCTCAGCTAGTCTCATGCAGAGTGAAAGAAGGCAGCCGGGCAAACCAGGAGGCCAGGTCTACTGGGCAGGTAGGCCTGGGTGCCACATTGGGAAGCCTGGTAGACCTGGGTGCCAGAGACTATTCTGGCTGTTGCTGCCCTCCCCCTGCCCTGTCTTGCCCCCTCTCCCTTTGAGAAGGGGCCCAAAAGGAACTTTGTACCCCCTGATAAAATTCCTCTCAGAGGCCATGCAACCAACAGAGCCAAACAGGGAAGTATTTTAGAACCAAATAGCAGTTCTTCTATTAATATGCACAGACATTATATTCCTTATAATAATCCTATAAATATGAAATTTGGCATAGAGGATCTCTTTCATCAGTTGTGGAAACTGCCTATATTTCAGAGAAATTGGATTGGAATGCTTGTCTACTCAGAAGTAAGTCCCATTGTCTTCAATGGGGCTTACTCTCAGAAAATTGTCAAAATATTGACTGTAACTCAGGCTGCAATCCTATGGACAATATTTTGCCTAGAGGAGGGTCACTTATTTCCTATAATTTTCTTTTCTTTTTTTTCAGGAAATGATATACCTCTAAATTGTGGATTTAGAGGTATATACTAAGCATTCTCTATGCCGCTGCAAGCTTGCGTGCATGCCCTGATCAAGATCAGGACCATGGTGGGTACAAAGAGTTTAAGTCTCCTCCCTTGCCATGGTCCCCGTCTGGGTCAGGCTCCTGCATCTGCTATTTTACACAGAAATACAAACACACCACTGCATAGCGCATAGTTAAAGTAATGTCTGGTTTGCCCCTTGTGGATTTCAATAATCCAAGTATTCTTCTGGCATGGGCCTTTTATTGTTTTGTTGAAATTCCACTGGGAGGTTAGCAGGTTAAAAGAATCCTACCCAGCGACGTTCCTATGACCACCACTACCCCGCACCGGAAGTGACGTAACGGCGGCAGCCGTTATTGAGCACTCAGAGGTGCAGGGCTGGCGGGAGGGCCAAACACACCGCCGACGCTCCTCGCTCGCCCCAGCAAACGGGACGATCCCCCCCCCCGCCGGCTGCCATTGCAACCCTCCGCCCGCCTGTTGCCTGGGGCCCAATCCCGCCATCCAGGGGCCCATCACCCAAGTCCTCCATCGCTGACGACGCCACTGATCCTACTTTGCCCAACAAATAGAAGTGTGGTCAAGTTATGTGGTGTGTGTGTGTTACTTGTACTCACTAAAGGCAGAATGAGAAGGGCAGCGTGCATTCTGCTTGCAACATTTACAATGGCTGACACCCCTTCTAGCAAGCCAAGCCTCTGAGGACCATGGGTGTGGCTCAGGCACAGCTGGTTTGCTCACCGTGATGACTCACTTGGGGAGGAAAGAAGAGGACCCACTGCCACCGGGCTTCAGGGGGAGGGAGATTCAGCTCTGCTGTGGGAGCTTACTTTTTGTTAAACTTGCATAGTACTAGGTGTTGTACCCTACTCCAGGTACTGCTTTGTTCCCTTTAACAATTTCCCTTTAACAATTTTCAATGCCCACTTTAGACTAATTAGCCCCCTCCCCCAGTCATAGCTGAGTGCAAAAAAACAAAACAAAAAAACTACTGAACTCCAAATGAAAGCAATTAACAAGTTTTATTGCTCTACAAGCAATATACGTAATGTCCACAAGCCCTCCCCAGGTTACACTTATCTCACACTTATCTCAACCAGGCAACTTTGTCCTTGGAATTTCAACACGTTACTTCACGGCTGTAGAATTCCACCAGCTCCTTTCTCCAGGCCAGTAGAGCCTCCAGCAGCAAGTCCAGTAGAAGGTCCTTCCAGCAGAGTCTCCTCCAGCAGTCTAGCCACAGCTCCATCCACATTGCAGCTCTGTCAGCATGTCTCTCCAGCATGGTAGTCTGATGCTGCTACTGATGCTGCTTATATCTTCAAAAGTCCCCATTAGTGATTATTGAGTGCAGCTGTGGACCACACCCACTGCAATCCAAAATCTTGGTTGTTAATCCCGTGACCCGTCCATCCCCAACCTCTCAAAACAAGTGACCACTGTCAACACCACCATCTCTTTGCCAGATCTTCCACAATTTCCGCTACTACACTACACTCCCTAGCTGAAGATAAGATTTGGAAGAGGCTGGCTGTCAGGATTCAGAAATTAAAAGCATATACCAGGGGTGGCCAAACTGCGGCTCCTGAGCCACATGTGGCTCTTTGACGTATAATGTGCGGCTCTTGAAAATACGTTGGCTGAGCTCTTTTTTGCATCACAAGTAAATAAGAAATTTTCAAGCTTTATAATTATTTACCAGGTATAAACTGAGAGTCCACTGGAGTTCATGGTGAGTAAATATATTTAAGAATTTAAATGCTTCTTAAATATGGCGGCTCTCAAACATTGAAAGTTTATCATATGTGGCTCTTACATGAAGCAACTTTGGCCACCTCGGCATATATAGTACCCAGGTTCAGTGCTGCCTGCACCTTGCAGGAAAAGGAATTGGGACGGAAAGACCAACAGAAAGCATGATTGCATGGAAGTTTGGTTTTCAGCTAATGCAATATTGAGAACATGGAACATATATGCTGCTGAAATACCATAGAGCAGGGACTCTCAACCAGTGGTACTAGTTTCACCAGTGGTACTCCGGCCGACTGGTGGTACTCAGGCTGGTGGTACTCAGACCGCCAGAGTCTCGATCCAACGTGGCGCTTTTGGTGCTGCGTTTTCGCTCCTGAGAGGCTCCTGTCTCTGGCCATGTCTCTTGAGAATGCTGAGAAGGGCCCTCCCACCTGTCCAGAGCCTCCTACCTGCGTTTTCTGGCCTCCAAAAACCTGAAAACCCAGAAGTAACTAGCAATGATGTCATCGCCAGTCACGTCCAGTGGTACGCAGCAGGAGAGTGGCACCTGAGGTGGTACTCGGCCGGGAAGGGGTTGAGAACCCCTGCCATAGAGGATAAACAGGGACCACCCTAGAATTTCAATGCTTTCTGGTGTATGTGCGAAGACATCTCTTGTATAGGAAGGTGTGTGTTTTTTAATCCTAAAAATGTGGAGAATAATGCCACTGCATACAGCGGGCACTGGAGGGAGCTGCAACACAGCGACAACAACACACCGAGCTTTCAATCAGCCTCCCTTTATACTGCATGCGTCTTCAAAAGAGATGGGTCTTTATTGGCTGAAGAGCCAGTCAGCTGAATTTTTTCTTCTAGAGGTCTCTTTAGCAGGTCACATGCCCCTTTTTTTGAGGCTATTGTTAAAGCTGCAGCTGCCCCTACTTTATAGGTTTGTTTTTTTTCTTATGTGAGTTACAAAGATATGAATTTTCAGAACGGATTTCTTACAAGGGAGTTTAAAGCATGAATGCTTTCTTACCCTCTCAGACCAATCATGACTGCAATGTAGGAGATCCCATTCCATTTTCAGAGGGTTGGGTTCGTGTTGCTTAAAGTGCATTGGCCTTCCCTCACCTACTCCTTTCTGTACATCTAATGCACATTTTCTTTCCTATGTCAACACATTTTAGTTTTATAACAGGACCTGGATGTCCCTTGAGAAATGTGATGGGCTTAACATTCTCCATTAACTTATTCATGTGTGCTACTGGAGGTGAGTGGTTAGCAAGCTGGCCTTTGGAAGAAGAGGCCCCAGGGTCTACTCCCAGTGCCTTCTGGATGAATTAACAGCCTTATCCTGTTTAAGATGCAGCAGCCGGCCTAAAGGGTCGGTTGCTGCATGCTAGGCAGAATGTGGGCCGCGCTGACACGGCACAGGCTAACCTCAGGGGAAGGGGACGCCCCAGTAGTTTCACATGTTCCTTTCTTAAAGAATGGCATTTGTTCCTGAAGGGCCCCAACTCTCAGGTTCAGCTTGGGGGGGGGGAGGTGCAAGGGGCTGCAGCACAAGAGGAAGGAGGTAGGAAAGTCCCATTCTGTGACCAATTACTGGTTTGTCTGACCCAACATATTTTCATGTTGTAATCGTTATAGTTTAGTAAGGCGGGTGAGTAGTGTTATTCGCATTTTGCAGAAGGGGAGCTGTAGCTGACTGAGGGTAACTTGCCTAAGGGTATTGTGGGGAAGTCCAATCCTACGTAACTTTGTGTGGCCAGCCTAAAAGGCCAGCCGTTGTATCCTACGGCCATTGTAGCCTGCACCAGCACAGCACAGGTGCACCTCAGAGGAAGGGGACGTTTGTCCCCTTCCCCCGGTGTAAGCGGCATGGGCCACAATGGGTCCCCTTGGATGCACGCTAACTCTGAAGCTGGCGCACAACCAGGGAGGCCGTGTAAGGACAACCAGGGCTGCGACGGGGCATAGGCTATCTGCACAACCCAGTGCCAATATTCATGCCCCCTCCCTGGTCAATGAATCCCTCCCTCACCACCCCTGCCCACCTGCCCTAAGCACCCGCTCGTGCCCTGCACCGACTGGCGCAGCACTCACCTGTGGCGGCTGGTGTGGGTCGAGGTAGGTGGCAGAGTAAACGGTGCCGGCCTCCATGCTAGTGTCACTTACGGTGCCGAAATCATGCTTTACGACACGTTTATGACACCCTAGGTCGGTTATGCACTCACTCCGCTGGTCTATAGTTAGGCAGGATTGCACTTTGAGTTTGTGGCAGACAAAATTGAAAGAGGAAATGTCTTCTAGCCATTATGCCTAATAGTCAACTCTCTATTTACTATGTTTATAAACTATGTTTCCAGCCATAACAGATCCTGAGGCAGTTTACAGTAAAAACAAGCTAAACTAACACAATTTAAACCTAAAAGTAAATCTAAAAACAAAATACGCAAAAGGTCTAACAAAACAACAGCAACAGCAGAGGACAATCAAAACAATGCATCAGAATAAGCCAAGCAACAAAAATTAACTTGGTTCATCTAAATAACTGCTCAGGAAACAGTAACAAAAGAGGAGAGGCTGTGCCTGTTGAATTGCCAGCCACTGAGAGTTCCAAAAACAAAAGCCACCATAGAAAAAGCCATGCTGTTTGTGGGTGACAGCCCACTATCCACAACTGATTGGCAGATCTCAGTGCTTGCTGGGGCGGGGCCTGTGCAGGAGGAAGTGCTCCTTGTGACATGTAGGACCTGATCTGTGTTTAGGGCTTTAAAAGTCAAGACCAGAATCTTGAATTGGGCGTCCAGACTGGCAGCCAATGAAAATGTTTCAGAACATATGTTTGCAACGCTTTAAATGGGTTAGCAGATGAGTGGTCAAATTCTGAACCAGATAAAAGATTCCAGACTGTCTTCAAGAACAACCCCATGTAAAGTGCATTACGGGTAATCTACTCTAGAAATCCCCAAAGCATGAATCTTCCTTCCAGTAGTAAGTGCAACTGATGTATTAACTGATGTTCATAAAAAGCACTCTAGGCCATAGCTGGTACCTGGGCATCCAGGAACAATGCTGGATCCAGGAGTAATTTCATATGGCAAATCTGATTCCTAAGGTAGAGTAGGACCCCCCTCATTCAACAGCAGATATTACTCCAACCAACTGGTCAACTGAGCCCTACCATCATCATCACGGTCTTGTCTAGACTGAACTATTTATTCACCCTCACCTAATTCATCAATGACTTCAGGCATTCATAAATGGAAGCTACAGCCCAATCTAGATCTGATGAAAAGGAATAATTGAGCTGAGTGCCATTTGGTATCTCTAATAGAGCTGAGTGGTGCTGGAATCCAAATCTCCAGACAATTTCACCCAGTAGCTGTAAGTGCATGTTAACCATGAGAGCCAGCACTGAATCCTGAGGAATCTCACAGAATTCCCATGGGGAGAAACAATAATCTCCAAGCATCCCTATGCAGTGGCGTCACTCTAGGTGGGGCGGAGCTCTAGGTTCCGCCCCGCTCTGAACCTTTCCTTACTCCCCAACGCGAAGCAACTTGCCTTCGCCAGCCTGAATGGCTCCAACGGCGAGGGGGCAGGACCGCCTCGTGCCAGGGAGCAAGAAAGGGTTCAGAGCGGGGCGGAACTTAGAGCTCCGCCCCACCTAGAGCGACGCCACTGTCCCTATGTGAAATCTACCTGCCAGATAGGAATGAAATAATCCAGTAGCGTAGCTAGAGGGGGGCAGCATGGTAAGTGCTGCACAGTGCTACACAGTGGTGCAAAGTGGCCCCTCCCACTCACCATTGGAGCCATTCCGGCAGCGATGGCAACGCTGCCTTCGGAATGGCTCTGACGGCAAGTGGGAGGGGCCACTTTGCACTGCTGGGTAGCATTGTGCAGCACTTACCGTGCTGCCCCCCCTTTAGCTACGCTATTGAAACCATCACAAGGTAGAGCTCCCAACCCACGCAATTGATCCAGAAGGATGCCTTTGTCGATAGTATATTAAAAGCTGCTGAGCAAGGCAAATTCCTCCTCTCCTCCTCTCATTCAACAGAGCGACCAAGATTTCTGTCCCCAAACCAGACATAAAGTCAGACTTTAGAGCTCTTGGCAGGAGCTGGAGGGAGGCTTTTCTTCTCAGGTCCTGTGGGGCTTGGATTCCACAATCATCACCATTTGTCTCTTTGACTGCACTCATTGGGGGGGGGGAGACTTCAGCTTGCATTGATGACTCTTGGATCCCAAATTGAAAACGACCTTGATGAATTCCAAAAAAGTAGCTATCTTTAAGGTGACACAGAAGTCTGGGGTTTTTTTTTGCTGCAAATGGCTAACTGGCCTGTTGTGGGAAAAGAAAAATGGAGTTCTAACCTCTGCACTAAAATCTTATACCCATCTTGTTACTGACAAAGATACAGTTACACTCCCAGGAATCTTTAACTCCACCTTTGATGTGCAGCTCAGAGGCGTTGCTAGCGCAGGGTGGGGGCGGACCACCTCCTGCGGCGCTCCAGTGGTACGCAGCACTCTCCGGGAGGGGGGTGAGCACTGAGCAGCACTTGCCGCTTGAGTGCTCGGAGCGGTGAGTGGAACGCTGAAGGGCTCACCCGCCCTTGTGTCTTGGCTCCAAACTGGAGCCATTCCGGAAGCAGGGGGGGTGATGCAGGGGGTGGGTGACAACGTCATCACATCGCCCCTGCCCCAGGCACCGGCCAGCCCAGCAACGCTGCTGGTGCAGCCTCAGCCATACCTAAGCCACTGTCATGGCCTGCTTTTTCCTTTCACCACCTTTTGTTTTTTTTACAGTTTCATTTAAATGTTACAAAACGTGTAGGCTACAGTAACTTTCCTTGTCAGTAAACCTGAATTGTGTATACAAATTGTGAATACAAAATTCAATGATGGGCTTCCCTGCTAGAGAGCTTCAGTACTAGATAGCAACCATCTTTCATAATATTGATCGGGTATATCTTCACAAATGAACACATTTCTTCAAGATGATGATCCCCTGGGCTCCAAACTCTCCTTGGAACTGAAACCTTAGATGTCAGATGATGCTTTAATTATATACTTTCTGCTGCCCATCGCTTTGAAGTGCCCCAAATCTCTTCTAGGATTTGGCACAGAACCGGCTCTGTGAAACAGAACTAGCTTTCTTTTAAAATGTCTTTCTAGGGATTCCTCTGTCTAAAGTGGCGTCCATATTTGGAATTTCAATACAGTAGAATCATTTCAGCAGGGGTTGCGGCAAAAGTGCTGGTTGGTGAAAAACATCCTAAAGTTAGTCGTCTGTTCCTTTCTCTCACCCATCTTGTCCCTTTTCTTTTTATCTTTAGGCAGTTTTCCCTCTTAAGTCCATCATTTTCTAGATCTTCCCTTGATAATTTGAAGGTTTTTGCTCATACAGTACTTCCTTTCCATTGCTGTTGCTCTCAATTTTTGCGGTCTTTTGTGTCCGCTCGTTTCCCCGCTTTACATCCCCATTCCCTCTTTTTTGTTTGCCTCTGGTTCATCTTTCTCACAGATTCCATCTGTGTTCCTTGCTGCCTCTCACTCTTGCTGTCTCCTTGGTTTCCTTTCAGTCACCTTCACTGGAATGTTGGCAGCGACATTCTCCCCCCCCCCCCCCGAAAACAAAGGAAGAAAATAAATTAAATATCTAAAAAGCCTGCTGGCTGGCTGGCTGGCAGGCGTGTTCTGTTCCTGAAGGTTCTGCATTCTGAAAGTCTTTCTTCTCCTTTGTAAGTGAATAGTTCTGCTCTCTAGCCACCCCACCCCTCCAGACCCTGTGAATGATGGATTACACTGCAGTAGAGGCTGGGTGCACTGCAGAAAGGAAAGGCTGGGGAGAGGAGGAGCAGAAGGAAGGCTGTCAGCATCAGGGCGGGAAGAAGAGGGACAGTGTGTGTGTACATCTGCAGGCAGAAGCACCATTCTGCTTTGGGCTGGGTAGATGGAGCTGGAGAAGGGAGCCGAAGGACGAAAGACTCTTTACGACTGGCTGCTGCATGGGCATCGAGAGAGAAGGCACAGCAGCTGAAGCAGCAAAGAAGAACAGTGGGAAACGCAGAGTTGGAAGGAGCAGGGAAGGCAGACAAAAGAGAGAACGCATGGCAGGGGGGATGATTAAGGGGGACACACACAACGTAGGCAATGATTTGGCATGCAAATGAACGTGTTCTCTTTGTGGTATTAGTAGGACGCTTGCCTGCCTGCTCCCCTACTGCCTGCCACCTCGTGCTAAGCTAATACTTCACTGTCTTCAGCAAAGGAGTTAGGAAAGGTTTGAGGGATGACGTGGAAAGGTTTGAGGGATGACCATTGCCAAGCACCTTGACACACAGGATCATTCTGCACTACAGCTCTAGCAGGTTGTTCTAGGGCAGCGTGACCTTCACAGCTGGCTGAGCCGAGTGAACCTCAAGTCACAAAAAAAGAAGTCTTAGAAGGACTATGTGGATAAGGACGGTGTGTGTCTTTAGTTATTGTTAAAAGAGCAGAGAGAATATTTGACACCAGAACGTCTGGCGCTAGACCATTTCAATGCATGCAGTGATTATTATGCTGGAATTACCTGGCTGTGAGTAGGTGCATTATAGCTACAGAAAAAAGCAGTGAGCTCCATGTGACACCTTTTGAAAAAGCAGGTTGTTTCACCCCGCTGATCACTAGCATGACGCTGATCTGATTCCAAGGGTTTGCACAAACAGTTCCTTTGTATTCTGCATCCTCCATGTTGCCTTCCCTCTCACACACTCCAGCTTTTCTTCCAATAGCTTGATTCCTTTCTGCTGCTCCTAAACATATCAATTCTTTCCCCTTGCATCCATGCTTCTTCTGCTTGTCTTTATCATTTTTTCAAATCCACGCCTGTGCTCGCTCTCTCTCTCTCTCTCTCTCTCTCTCTCTCTCTCTCTCTCTCTCTCTTTTTCTCTCTCTCTCCCCTCCCACTATCTTCACCTCCTGCCCCTCATTTGTTCCACCCCTGCTTCATGCTGATTCCCCCCTGTGATGTGTCCGTGCAGAAAAATGAGCTGCACCCCACACTCTTCTTCCATGGTGCATAGTTTTGATCTAGGCAGGCAATAGTAAAGCAAGCTTGGAACTGTAACAGGCTTTTCTCCGTCTCAGACAGTGTGTCTCCCAGAAGGAGGAAGCAAGCAATGGAGACGGAAGAAAGTGGGGGAGGGGAGAGGGGTCCTGCAATCAGCCTTCAGGAAAGGGTGCCCACCCTGCAACTGCTCCCAGCAACTCCCACACTATTGTCTCCTCCTCTACTGCTACTGAAGCCTCTCTTGCAAGCTGGCTTCCCATCCCTTCCCACCATTCCCTTCTTCTTCCCCCTCAGCACTACTCACTCCCCCCCCCCCAGCATCACAGGCAGCTGCTATCTACACACTGACCTACTTCTTTCCACAAGGCATCTCCCTCCTCTCTGCTTCTAGCAATGACACTGTCTGAAACAGAAGGAAGGTGGGGAGAGGGATTGTATTATCAGCTTGTCTTCCCAGTAAACCCAACACCCTTATGTAAGTCTAGGCTACACCACACGGAAAATGGGGTAACAAAAGAGGCTCCCCTGTACTCTTCCGGCACTGGTGGAAAGTACTGTATATAGAACGAAGGTTATTTGGTGGAAGGATGCAGCTTGAGAAGCAATTGAGGGAAAGGATCCCTCTTCCAAAATGAGACTGATCTAGAGCGTGATCACTCTTCCTCCATCTCAGTTCAGTCATTTTACCGTTTCAATACATGGGTGCAAGCAAGCAACGTTTCATGAGTACCAGAATTTAAACAGGCTCTCTCTCAATTGTTCAAGACAGAAGCCTTTAGATTGCAAATGACGAAAACTTCTTGACATTGACAAGCAGCCACTCTGCATGGAAGGTTGATTTCAGGGTCTTCTACCAGCCCCACAGCTGGCTGTCTGGAGGAGTAGGACCATGTTGGCCTGTGGCACCCCGGGACCCTCTCCACATTCCCAAGCTTCCCTCTTAGGGGAAGTTGAGCTCCGCATGAGAGCTGGAGGTGCAGACTCCACTCCTACAGATGGCCCCCCAGGAGGAGCACCCCAATGGCCTCCAGGTTCATCCTTGCATCTCAGCAGCCATTTGGCATACTGGTACACAACAGGAGGGGCCGTGCAATGTCCATGGCCAGCCGATCCAGGCAGCACCATCACCTGGACCATGGTGGTCCAGCACTGTGATTTGAGCCAGTGCAGCTCCATCTGGTCCTGCAAATATGCCTCCTCCATGAGGGGAAGGCACATAGCAGGTTAAGGGGCTGGGGAGATGGCATCAAAGCAGGCCAGTGAGTGGGGGAAAAAAGAGCAGTCAGTGGTCAATCCTTTGCAGTGAGCCACCGTGGGGCCCTGAGTTGACAACAGGAAATGCTGAGGTGGTGTAAGGCTTGGGCAAGGGCTTCAGTGCCTGGCATGCAGCATGATTTGCCACAGTGGGGGAGCGCATTGCGGCCTTGGGCTGTACCTGCTTGAAGTGTCTAAACCAGTGGTTCCCAACCTTTTTAGCATTGGGACCCCCTTTTGTAGAATGACAATCTGTCAGGACCCCTCTCCAAGACCTAGGGCTGGAAGTGATGTCATGAAGCAGGAAGTGATGTCATTGTGCCAGCAGGGCCAGAAGTGATGTCAGTAAGCAGGAATAAATCACATTTTTAAAGTTGTACTCATAAGCAGCCGCATTTTGGGGGTGGGAGGAGTGAGCTAATATTAAGAGATGCTAAAGGGCAAGCAGAAAGTAACACAAGGTGAGCAAACAAGCCCCGAGAGAGCATCAGACACTTCTTTCTCTGCAGTGGGGGTGGCCATCCAGCTGACATCCCACAACCCCCCAGAAACCGCTTCGCAACCCGCTTGGGGGTCATGACCACCACATTGGGAACCACTGGTCTTCTAAACAATATACTTGGGGTCATTAGGCCTGGGGGCCAGATCACCCTGGGCACTAGAATTGGCTTTCAGGAGGCACTGGACAAGGTCCCGGCACTGGAGTTGGCCCTCTGATACCATACATAGCAGGACCTTGTCCAGAGCAGGCGCGTGGTGAGACTGTGGGTGGTTGGGTGGGCCAAGGCTCATAGGGTTGGGGTCTGCCCTGAACATATGCTTCGTTCCACAGCAGCCCTGTGCAGCCATCGGTGGCCAGTGAGGAAGATACAGAGAGCTCTCCCCCCCCCCCCATTTCACCTGCGGAGGACTCGCTGACACAGCTCTAGTCAGACCTAGTCAGAAAGTGCAGCTGGCATTACAGTGCTAGAAGTCCCTGAGGCATCAATGGACAACGGTGAGCACAGTGGGGCTGTTGCTGCCCCCTGGGTGGGCACCTGTGTCCTGCCAATGCTGGCCCCATCTGGACAGAGCACACAGAGTGCTAGGCCTCCTGCTCTTGCTTCCTTGCATTATTTCCCTTCACCCTTCCTTACTCTCCCCCTCCCATAAATCCCATGCCTCTCCAGAGCATGGGGGTGGCAATGCATGCCACCAGTGGTTTGGCTCTGCGTTGGCAGTGCCAGGGCAACCGCATGCATCTGATGCACAGGGAGCCTTGCTGATGGGAATACTGTGCCATGCTCTGGAGTCCATATTCATTCTGCTCCTTGAACCCCTGTGGCAGTGGCTCCCCCTTTTCCTTGAACAAAGGTGCCCCTTCTCCTTCCTGTCCCTGACTTGTGCCTGGCCGTCACTGGTCATGTGCCTAGGCAGGTTGGCAATGCCCCTTCAGAAATTCTGCTTCCAACTTTTTCACATGGGTAGCCTTGTGAAAGCACACTGTTGCCCACTTGTCCTTTGGCACTGCAGCTGGTAGTATGCTTTGCATTCCAGCAAGCTTGGGGGGGGGGGGTTGTCAGCCTGTTGGCCACTGTTCTTTGGTAAAGGCCATTGTGTGTTCCTGTTTCTGGGGAGCCATTTGGGAGGGTGTCTCCCCGTCACCATGGTTTGATTGACTCTTTGTCCATTTCATTTGGGCCTTCATGGGGTCATTGTTGGAATCCTTCCCCGTGATTGGACCATGGTCTGTGTTTCCACTGATGTGGTCATGTGGAGAAGATTGCTGAGGGACTGGCAATGAATGAGGGCTGCCCCTCTGTGAAGTCGTTTGGGTGCTTGTTGTTCCTTCCCCCTTGTGCTGAACAGGTTATCATTTGCGCCAATGTAGCGAGAATGCTAGCGCCTATTGTACATGATGTACTGCACTGTACGAACCCCATTTTGCAGATGGGAAATGTGAGGCTAGGCCAGAATCAATCTTTAGCCCATAGACACATGACCTCGTCGAAGAACAGTGATCCGTACCTCATCCATCCCCACCACGCTGCCTATTGAACTACAGAAGTTTAGCATGCAAAGCTTTCCTCCAGGCTCCCATCATTTGGGCACGAAATTCCTATACACCAGGCAGGCCGAGAAAAATATAACAGAGAAGGGCCAGTAAAAAGGAGGTGTGGCAACCGTAATATCTTCCCTCAGTCCTACTTGTGGAGCCGAGCATCTATGTCCCCCAATCTGTGGTTCGAGTCACGGGGGAACAAAGAGACAAAAAATGAACGACATCTAGAGACGAGGCCCCACCTCTCGGAGCTTCGCCTCTCCCGCTGACTCAATCTTGTGTGCAGCAGCAGCAGCAGCAGCCTTTAGATCGGAAGGGGCGGGATGGGAAGGCAGGCGAAACGTGCGAGCAGTTTAGTCATTCTGCGAGCAGCAGCAGCCGACACCTCACTGCTGCTGAAGCCGGTTTCAGCCGGCTTGCACCAGGAGTCGAGAAAGCTGAGCAAGCCTGCAACGCTGCCGTTGCTCCAGCTGGCGTTTGAGGGGGGAGAAAAGGCGCCACGCCACGCCGCACAGCACCACCGCGTTCTCCTGCACGCCCAGCACGTCACGTTCGCTCAGGCGCCAAGCGGTCCTGCTCCTTCTCCTCCTCCCACGCGGCCCTCCTGCTGGTACTCTTGGTGCCTGGTGACGCGCAAACAGCCAAGCCGAAGCTCCTGGTGCGCTTTTTTTTTTTTTTTACTAGTGGTGCGTCCTGCTGCTTGCCCGATACCTGCCCGCCTTTCAAAGAGAGAGAGGTGGCTTATATTTATTCCAGAACATCCCAGAGCTACAGACCGTGCTGGGCCGACGCGATTTTCTGCTCTCCGGAACAGAAAAACAGCATTTGCTCACATTCACAGGCACCAAACAAACACCTTTTTCAAACGGGGGGGGGGGGGTAGGGGGAAGAGAGACTGTCCCCTCGAGTCTTGGAAAGATTAATTTATTGCTTTAAAAAAGCATGTATATATAATCCATCCCCCCATCGGGCTCTCAGAGCAGCCTGCATCAAATAATAGACTTCATCATAGGTAGGCAACAACCTGCTAGACCAGACGCATGAAGCAGACGGAAAGCAGGGAGTTGATCTGCTGTCTCTCGCTACGATATTCTGAAATGGCAGCCTGTGTCGGTCATGCCAGTTATACTCGGGGCACTGTCAACATCTGAATTGACTTAATCCCCTTTGCGCCAAGATCCCTGAAAATTGCAATCCTGGGGAGACTGAGAACCTAGGTAAAGGTGACCCCTGCTAACCTAGTTACCTGTAAAGTAAAGGTACTTCCAGATGTGTTTTGTGTTGTGGAAGACAGCGCCAGCCCTTCCATGGAACAAAGTGAGGTAGTCTTTAGGTGGGGGGGGGGGACAAGACTCTCAGCACCACTCTGTCTTCCTGCTACCCTAGATTGTCTCTCCTCTTCCACCTGTCCTCCCATCTACTCCCTTCTCTCTCTCCATTACATTGGTGTGACAGTGGCATGAGGCACCAGTCACCATCACTTCTGCCACTGCTCCTCTACCATGGTGGGTGGGAGGGAAAGAGCAACACAGTTGGAAAAGAGTGGTGAGTGGTGCCTTGCTGTGCACCATGGGTAGTCCTAGAAAGCCCCCCCCCCTCCTCCCAGGTTCAGCACTCCTTTCTATGCAGTATTTGTATTTGTTCTTGTTTTATGTTATTGTAAGTTGCTAGGGACATAATCTTATGAGAGAAAAGTGAAGTATAAATGTCTAAAATAGCAGGTATTTCAATTTTTAAAACGTATGTTCCACATTATCATTGTGAAAAAAAAACCTCAAGGGCAATTAACAAATAGCAAATGTTAATACAATAATGAAAACAATAAAACACTAAGCAACAGCAGCAAGACATTATAGACAAAGGGCCAAGCTACATGTGTGATGGGCTTAGTTTTTCCTTAGTCTATAGCAGCTAGATTGGGGCCCCTGCAGATTAGGGCAGCAATGGGGGGTTAGGGTTAAAGCCTCATCATTCACCCTCTGCCCAGTCCACAGGAGTCCCTAATTCAGCTGCTGTAGATGAAAGAAGTAAGCCCATAGGGAGCTAGTAATACTTATAACAGCGTAATCCTATCCAATTTACATCACCGGTGTAACCAGTGGTGCAGTGAGAATGGGAGGCCCCAGAACGGAAAGGGGATTCAAATCCCCTTCAAAGGGGATTTAAATCTCCCCTCCCCTCCAAAGCCTCCCGCCCTGCCCTCCCCCACTGGTTAAACCGGTGGTGTAAATTGGATAGGATGATTGCACTGTATATGTCAGGTGTATTGCCCCCAAACTAGCAGAAAATTAACAAAAGAGCAGTAAGGATAGATATGATTAACAGAACAGGTTTCAGTCCAAATAAGCAAACCATTAAAAACCCATCTCTAAAACATGCTGGTTTTACCTTGGTATCTGAATTGTCACAGTGTTGGTGGCTGGATAAAAAGTGGCCAGTAGCTATTTGTGAGGCCCCCATAGCCATGACCATTCTAGCCTTCCAACATTCAACAATTCATGAGTTTACTAGCATGTTAAAATAACAAAGGGCTTAAACAAGGTCTCCTGAAAAGGCAAGCGCACCCCATCCCCTCAAAAAAAATAAACAAATAAAAAACCTCCCATGGAGATAGGTTCACTTAAGTTTTGTGGCTTTGCAAGCCCTTCAGAACTTCTTGCTGGCCTTAAAGGTACCAAATATTTGATTTCTAGGAAGAATCTCTTCATAGCCCAATCACCTACAAAAAGCAAACGTCATTGCATTCAGTGGAGCTTACTCCCAAGTGAACATGCATAAGATTGTAGCCTGTTATCTGTGAGATAAGACGCAAGAGAATGCATGGGAGAGACCATGTGTCTCATGGTGAGATGAGGTCAGAGAGTGTACTTGCCAAGAGGATGTATCCAATACAAGCCCCCAGGTTCCCCCAACCCAGACCCCCATGCAGCTTGCCCCCCTTAAACCACCCCCTTCTCTACCTCTTCCTCTTGGCCACCATCACCCACCTTCTCCCATCATCCCACTCTTCTGCTTTGCATTCTGAAATAGGAGAGCTGCAGAGCAGGGTCCAGAAAAACTAATTCAGAAGGAATAATTCGAAATGGGGTGGCCAGGAGAGAGGAAGAGGTGGTAAGAAAGGAGCAAATTGCCCACATCCCCCAAATACATGGAGAGACTAGAGCAGGGGTTCTCAACCTTTGGAGGCCTGGGTACCCTCTATCACGGTCCAACTTTCTGAAGTACCCCCTGCTAATTAATTGGATTAATCAATTAATTAATTAGCTAATTAATCATTAAATAAAAAGTACTAAAACAATTATAAATGTGAAAAATGTCTTAACTCTGTGTGTGTGTGAGAGAGAGAGAGAGACAGACAGACAGACAGGGGGATTGCATTTAAGTTCTAATTAACAAGTAATTAACTACTGATTGATGCTGATAAGGGGCAGGCTCTGGCGTACCCCCTGCCATTGGTCCGCGTACCCCTAGGGGTACTCGTACCACAGGTTGAGAACCCCTGGACTAGAGAGAATAGAAGCAGAGAAGTGTTCCACCTGATGATGTCATCATTCCACTGCCAGAAAAAGTAACATTGCTGGTCAAACTCAGCTCTACTATACCACTGACAGCCAACCTCTCTGTGGAGAACGCTCCAAAGTACAGTACTTTTTTCCTGATTGAAATCAACAGGACCTGTGAAAGAGCATCAGCATTCTAGCTCACCTCTTGTTCATTGCAATGGCACGTCAGCAGGAAAACTTACTTATTTTTATAATTTCTCAGCTGCTTTTTGGTCAGAAGATCCCACCCCAAAGCAGATTATATCAAAGAACAACTTCCAGCAGTGTCCTAGTTAGAATATGACCCCCATAGATCAGATCTGCCTGTCTCTGACAGTGTATTTGGGATGGTGTTAGTTTTCTCATGTGTAGGATCTTTATCTTAGTGCTGCTTTGGGGGCTTTTCATGCCCCAAAGCAACTATTTAACTTTGCCATGGCACTTTAAGGTTTAAATTGTACTTCAGAGGAACACATTTTGGTGGAAATGACTTGTTCTTTGCTCTTGCCCTTACCCTGTGCTCTTGCCCTTCCATCCTTACTGTATTTTGCCCCTCTGCTTTGCATTTGCATTCCTTTTCAAATTACTTTATTTTCCTCTTTCTTTCCCCCCTGGTGCTCCATTAGTGATTTGTTCACACTGGAATGCAGCTGGATTTGTTCACACTGGAATGCAGCTGGTAACTGTAGGGCTGATTCAGATGTAAAGCTTCTGACATCCTACTACGGCCCCCTCTCATGTGATTGCACCACCACAGAGTTCATGTGGGAAATCAGATAGGAAATCAAATGCTTGGCTTTTACACTGCCAGACAAGTGGGGTTGCAGGTTGGGGTGGAACTACACGTTAACATGTGTAGCATCAAAAGTCTGTGCTCCTTATACTTAGGCTTACCATAGTCCCGGAATCGAGTCGCGCTGCGGCCTAGAAAAGACACGAGCAGCTCCCAAAGGATGCACCGTGGCGGGCCAATGCAAGCCGCAGCTTCCGGAGCTTCTGGTAAATGAGACGACCGCGTTGGCCCGCCGCGGTGCACCCTTGGGAGCGGCTCGTGTCTTTTCTAGGCCGCGGCGCGACTCGATTCCGGGACTATGGTAAGCCTACTTATACTAGGGCAGTGTTTCTCAAACTGTGGGTCGGGACCCACTTGGTGGGTTGTGACCTGATTTCTGGTGGGTCCTACAGAGCCTCCAATGAAAACATGGGTGATGGAAAGATCAGATAACTACTGCAATTGCCTCAAGTCCTGAGGCTATTCAAAAAACAGATAGCTGCTAATTGCCCTGCAAACAGCTGAGCTCCTGCACTTTTGCAAGTGTTTGAGGTCTTTTTTGGGGTGTTTTTTTTTTCCAAGTCTGTCAATGACAGGTAGTGGGGACAGGTGAAGGCTGGGTCACATAACTAAGCCCCTCAAGCCTTGAGGCTATTCATTAGGGTTGCCTCATTACGAGAAATAGATTGAGTTTTTTTGCAAATAAATAAATAAAATATTACAGTACTTGTAAGTAAATAAATATATTTCTTTCTAGATCACTTTTTTTTTAAAAAAAAAGTATCATAAAGCTAGGTGGGTCCCGATACAGTGTCATTTTAAAAAGTGGGTCCTGGTGCTAAAACGTTTGGGAACCACTGTACTAGGGAACCGCAGTTGTGGGGGACTTGGATCAGAGTCGCTTAGCGTGCATATCCCTCTCTTCACCCACCACTGCTCTGCCTTAAATTGTTGCCTCAGCTCAGCTGCTTTCCCACTTGGAGTTCTAAGTGCATGTTTGGAGAGGCAGACATGTCTGGAATTCTGCAAGGAGAAAAGCAGCTGTAGGGAAGGGAGAATTTTCCCCCAGGAAAAGCAGCCATTGATTAGACTTTTGTTACATTTGTTTTCATGTACAGTAGTTAAATGCCCATAGAATATTGACCATATATTTTTAGACCAATTTTGTGAGTTGAATGAGTCAAATGTACTGATTTGGGGTTTAGGGTTGAGAACATGAGAGTAGCAACTTAATGAATACAAGATGTGGAATTGTGGGATGAACATATAGCTTATAGTGGGATGAATTGTGGGATGAACATATAGCAAAAGGGATGCTATTCAAATAGTGATGAAGATCTAGCACGTTTTTAAATAGCAGCCAGGAGAAAAGATGCATCATTAAACCTGAACTGATTAGTTTGAGGGTGTGCCCGTGTCCAAGTGTACTGAAGAATACTAGAAATGACCCTTTCCTGTTATAGTAAGCGTTCTTTGGAGAAATGCTCAGTTATAAATTGCATTAAAATATATGCTCCCAAACCTGGTACAGATAATAAAAGTTTGCACTTACAGCAGTGTGGATTCTTCACAACACATAATATATACAGTACCAGTAGTTTGATTCTAAAGGTAAAAGCCTAGGCTGCATAAAAGGCTGGCTGCATAAAAGGGCAAAAACTTGCCAACAAGGATTTAACTCTGGAGAAACAAGCTGATCTTGTACTACTGTACTATGGAGCCTGGTTGGACAAAGCAAGTGAGGTAAACCTCTCTCACTCAGCGTCGTCTTCCAGATGCAGCAGCAGCCAAGAGGTGGAGGTGCAGTTGTCAATTGTGAGTGCACCCTCTCACTCTCATGCACTGAAGCCAGGATGGCTCCCTGGGTTTCTGGAGAACTACTGGCAATAAATGCTTAAGGAGTTGACTAGTGCAACTGTGGAGGAAGACTCATGATGAATTTGAACCAGCATGAGCTAGAGCCCATGTAAAGGTGTACTCTGTGGCAATGATGGTGGCAAAGAATGTACAGTCGGATCTTTTTGTCCATGTTTTTTCCATCCACAGATTTGACTCAACACGGGTGGCAAAACTGTGGAAAAGGGAGTTCGACCACGCCACATTACCTCTTTTTTAGTGTTGTCGGGGGCCTGCCAGCCGCTTCCCAGCGTGTTTAAATTGCTGAAGAAAGGGGAAAAAATGCAACCAGGAATCTCTGGCGCCATCTACAGATTGCTTCTGGTATCGGTTTTTCTTTATTTCAGTCAGTTTAAACAAACTCAGGAGGAGGGAAGCGGTGAAGACGTTGGAAAAAAGGTAATATGGCACCGCTCCCTACCCCGGTTTTCCTATAACACTGTTTTTTTGTATCCACTGGGGTTCTGGGAACAGAACCCCAGTGGATACAGAGGATCAACTGTATACTTTCCTGTCACCATTGTGTCTATGCAAAAACAGTAAATGAAACTATTCCAGATAGTCAAGGGTCTGCTGCAACGTCAGGACCCACAGGGGAAGTCTTAGTGACCAGTTTGTGAGACACTTTGTGGATACAGTTGCTCGCAACTATTTTGACTTGGATGCCACATTCAATTGAAAGTCTGTATTTGTACTTTTGGCAACTGCTTGTCTGGTTGTTATGGATTCTTTTCGACTTGTTCAGCCTGAAGATGTGAACATGTTTCTTGGTAGAATGAGATTGTCCACCTGCGCATTTGACCCTTGCCTGATGTGGCTGTTTTAGGTAGCAAGAGAGGATATCTGACCAAGTTTGCTGGGAGGGTACTACCGGTACCTTTAAAGTCCTACATGTCTTATCCTAAAGGATGTCTCGTGAATCTGCCTGCTCACTTGAGATTAGCTGGGGAAGGCTTCTTGCACATTTCCCCACTTTCTGAGACTTTGGCTGAAATCCTATAACACTTTCCTGGGAGTAAGCCCCACTGAAGACAATGGGACTTTTAAGTAGACATGCATAAGACATGCATACGCTTGAGCTGCAAGTGATGATATGTGAGAATGCCTTCTCCGTGGCAGTTCCTAAGATGTGGAACCCCCTGCCTGGATAGATTTGTTCCGCGCCCAGTTTCCCTGTCTTTTAAAGCCTATTAAGCACCTGGTTTTTTGTGTGTGTGTTTTTGGGCAGGTCTTTAATTACAGTGAACCCGCTGCATCCACGGGTCCAGTATCTGCGGCTTTCACCGTCTGCAGATTGAGCGAGAGGTGCCTCCAGAGGCTGCTTCTGGGTCACGCTGGGTCTGCAACGCACTCCATTGGCCTCTGCGGGCCCCAAGATGCCTTGGGGAAGTGACCGGAAGCAACTTCCGGTTTCATGTCTGCAACTTCTGGTCACTTCCCCAAAGTGTCTTGAGGGGGGAGCAATGGAGTGTGTTGTGGGTCCGACGCAACCTGGACGTGGCCTGTGGAGGCACCTCTCGCTTAAGCTGGTAAGGGTAAGGCATTTCGGTGCAACTTCTGCATCTGTGAATTTTGGTATCCGTGGGGGGTCCCGGAACTAATCCCCTGTGGATTAGTTCCTCTTGGTATTTGCCACCTACCTCTCCGTATTTGCAGTGTGCTCTTGCTATCTGCGATCTTGTCAGGGGCATTGTTCTCACGGGTGTGTACTTAGCTTTTTCTTGTGGGTCTCCACGTTGCTCTGGAAGCAAATTTCTCTGCCTTGCTGCATTTACTGTAAAAGGTAATCTCTCTCTTCTGGAGTTGCTACATGTGTGTTTTCTGTTGAAAGCTATTTGCAACACAATGGGAACTGTTTGTGCTGTCTGTGGGCTTCCAAGATACTGTGCAATACCGTTTATATTTGTATAATGTTATTAGGAAGGAATAATAATTAATTTGCTAGAGTTAGGAATTGTTCCATAACAACGAGCCAGTGTGTTATACTGGATGCTGCCCCCGCTATCACCCAACCCATAGACTTCAAGGTAAGATTCAGGTTAACAAAGTTCAAATAGTGTATGGTGAAGAGGGTCCCCTGAAACCTAAGCCCATTTTCCCCATAGACTCAATAATTCGATATCCGCTAATTGGTGAAATCTACTAGGTTTTCCAGGAACCTAACCCTAGCGGATAACGAGAACTGACTGTATATAAATCAATAAAAATAAATTTCTGTTTTGTAATATTTACTGTATTTTGTCACAGCAAGGACACATGTTGAAGCTGTTATTTTCTCTTTAGTGGCACCCGATTCTCATTCCTGTTCAGAATAATGATAACACCATGTTGGTGAAGGAGTTGTGATTTTTAGACTATTTGTTAAATTCCAGTTCCAACAATGAACTTTTCCATCCCACGTATTACGGTACATGCAGAGGAAAGGAGCTCAGAAAGGAAGCCACTGGTTCCCAGACTTACCAGCATTGCGACGCCCTTCCTCCTGCTGGCGCTGGTTGCAGAACCCAGAAATAATTGCAGTGTCGTAATGATGACACCGCCACTTACTTCCAGGTTCTGTGACGCAACCTAGAAATTGGTGGTGTGGACAGCTCATGGTTCAGCAGTTTAACTCCCAGGTAAATATGCATGGGATTACAGCCTCAGGCTGCAATTATATGACTACCTGAGACTAGCTCCATTGAGCTCAGTAGGACATTATCCAGTAAATGTGTATAGAATTGTACTACTATTAACATAATTAGCAAATGGTAGCAAATATCTGCGCAATTAGCAGATACTGATGAAGGTATGATAGAAAAGGTAGGTACAGAATAGATTATACATGTTTCAGTAACTTTTAGAGAAAAGAGATGGTTAATTCTGAAAGCGTAACCTTTTAACTGTTTAACTTTCGAATGAATTGGCTATTTTTTACAATTATGAAGCCTAAAAAATCAGTATACAGTACAATATTTCTGTATCTGCCTTTCCACATTTTGAACAATGCAGAACAGTGATGAAATTACTATTTCATTTTCTTATTGAAAGCCAGCCAAGAATGTCAGCTGCCTGTAGGCACACATCTATGTTCTCACATGAGTAAAGACATTTATTCAAACAAGAGACATTGCCTTGTGTTTATGAAAATTATTCTTCAGCTACCCATTCACAGAACTGAAACAGTACTGTACTAAGAGATTCAAAGGACCAATTGAGCAGCTGACACAAATACTTCACAAGAAATCAAATTATTAGAAGCTAGTAATACAAATTGCTTGTCCTCCAAATTCTTCCTTTTATTAGAACTATGGCCTGGGTTACTTTCTGTAAATTCTATGGACTCAGGAAATCTGGGATCCTAATTTACAGTATATGCCTGGATAAATGCTACCTCACCACTCACACATGGATGTAACAAAAACCAATACATCTATTCAAGAACAAAGAAAGGAACAATAACATGTCAAACTGGCAACGGCACCCCAGAAGTTCAAGGAATCTTTACAAATCCATAAAACGTTTTACATACAAGTCTGTGTACTTGGCTGAAAAATCTCTGAGCCTTACTCACCATTCTGCTGGGGATGCAGTTGTTGCCAAATATCTTCTCCACCCTGCACCTCCTCCAAACTAAAACCTTTGCTTTTCATAAGATAGAATTGTTTTGGCATCCTCTGCTCACTCCTTGGCCATGATCCAACCTCCCCAATAATAGTTATGTGGCTCTCTACCAGATCTGTTGTAGCATAAGCTTTCGTATACTAGAGTCCATTCCATTATGCATGAAATGGGGTGTGTAACCCATATGCTACAATAAATACATTAGTTTTAAGGTGCAACAAGCTTTGTTTTTGCTACAACAGACTAAGGACGCAATCCTATCCAACTTACGCCACTGTTGTAACCAGCGGTGCAACGAGAACAGGAGGCCCCAGAACGGAAAGGGGATTCAAATCCCCTTTGAATTCCCCTTTTGGAGGGGATTTGAATCCCCATTCCGTTCTGGGCCCTCCCATTCTCGCTGCGCCACTGGTTACACCGGTGGCATAAGTTGGATAGGATTGCGCTGTAAGACAACTATCCTTCTGGAAGTTGTTCCTTCCCAATATGTGATCTGAGCAAAAGGTGCTAGGGAAGAGGAGCCACACCAGACTTGTTATTTCAACTGAAGAGCTTTCTTCAAGCACTGATAGAGCAAGATACCGTCCAGAGCACTATCTTCTATATCTGTCTTAATTAGCCCCACTGAGTAAAGTGGTTGTGTACAAATTACTGAGGCGACAATCCTATGCACACTTCCTTGGGAGTAAAGAAGCCCCATTTAACAAATAGAACTTACTTCTGAATAGACATGCATTGGATTGTGCTGTATGTATGTATGTATGTATGTGTGAAGAAAACGCTATGAATACAGTACTAACTAGGTCTAGTCTCAGAAGCCTATTAAGTTCTATGGGACTTACTCTTGTGTATAAGATTGTGGCTTTAGTATTATGACGAGTTACTTGTGCAATCATGTTTAATGAGTGAGTAGTGTGGGAATGTGGCATAAATTCTTGGGATTTGGCCCTTAGGTTAAAGAAAGGTTGGGTTAGGCTGGCACACAGATGGCATGGCAGGGTGGAGGCCTGGCGACAACAGCCCAAAGGAACAAGTGGCTCCCCCACCAGTCTGCAACACTTGAATAATAATACCGGTCTGCTTTATAACACTTGGCTTGGGCTGTCATCCTATGCAAATTTACCTGGGACTGGGAGTAAGCCTCATTGACTATAAATTGGACTTCTGAGTAGGCATGCATAGGATTGGGCTCTTATTGTAGAAAATTGTTCAGCCTGCTTTTCTCACAGTGGCTTACAATGAATAACGTAGCATGGTACAAACTACAAAGAACACATTTTTCGCATTGTGCAAATGCTTTTGAGCGTTTAGGCACAACATCGTTTAAATACCGAATTTTTTTTTTGGGTTACTTCATTTGCGCAAGCACCTTTTCCAGCAGGCACATACGCGCTGGTGGCAGGCGTGCGTTTATGCGTGGTGGGGGATGTATCATGTTCACGTGGAGGCTTACACAAAGAGGGTGGAGGGATAACAGTCAAGTGAGGTAAAAAAAAGAAGGTAGCCCCAACTTCTCTGGAGGAGGAAGTCGTTCATTTCGCTGGGCTAAAGACAGAAAGCTTCTCGGCGAGGACGGCGGAAGGAAGGCGACTTGCTAGGCTGGCTAATTAGCTCGCTTCCTTCTGCCCCTCACGAACGCCCCCTCCCCCTTGAAGGAGCTGCCTCGCAGGCGGCAGCAGCAGCAACACAGCGGTGGGCGCACTCTCGCTCGGAAGGGGGCGGGAGAAGTTTTGCGCGCCTTTCCTGTTTATTGGGCCGGATTGGTTAGAGAAGGGGGGGCTTTCAGACAGCGCCTGGGGGTGCGCGCGAAAGAGGGAGGGGTAGCCCTTAAACGTCCTAGTGTGTGCACGAGCCAGGCGACCACACCCCCTTCCCCTGTCGCGCGCGGCGCGGCGGCCGCGTCTTTCGAGTCCTCCCTCCCATCCATCCCACCCGGCTAGTCAGTCAGTCAGCCAGCCAGTCAGCGAGCGAGTGAGGATCGGCTGCGGCGGTTTCTGTAGTTGTGGCGTTCTGTACGCGACCCAGGCAGCTGCAGAGGCCGTGAGGAGGGGGGGGAGGGTGGAGGCTCGCTCTGCGGAACAGCCTCGAGGCTGCCTCCCTCCCCTTAGCCGAAGAGGGGCATTAATTACGCGCCCCTTTAGCTCATTTGTGCCTGTAGGGAGGGCAATTCGCCCCTCCCTCCTCCCCAAGCAGGCTTTTGCTCGTGGTCTTGTGGTGGGGGGGCAAAGCGCGTGAGGAGGGCGGGGCGGGGTGGGTTTCGCCCGTTCTTGTGTTCTGTGCGGTTTTTTTAAGGCAGACTTCGACTGTGCTTTTCGTATTTTTATTTTTTTTGTTAATTTATGGTGAACATTGGGAAGTAATTGAGCAGGCTGTTAAGAAAGAGCATTAAAGTAGCCGTGCATCTCTGGGACTCCAAGAGCATTTGGGGAGTGTCTGAAAGTGGTTAGTCTCTTCAGCGTTCCGTCGCAACTTCTCCCCATCTCTTTGTGTGGTTTCATATATTTATGTTATTAACCCTCTTTTTTTAATAATCGGGGAGTTATTGGAGGCCCTGCCGCATCTCCCCCATCCTAAATCCAAAGTCTTGCTGAGGAGGAGGAAACAGAAGGAACAACCAGGTTAGTGACTCGTCTAAAGCCCTGCTGACTTGAAATTGTATTGTCTTCCTCGTTTTCTGTGTTTCTGGGTGAGAATACACGTGCGTAATTTATTTTAGGATTCTTTGTCTGAGTACAGTATTTGGTGACGTGCTTGAGCCACCGTGTGGGAAGTGTTTCTTGTGTAGTTCTTAAAACAAAAACCTTTTCCACTGGATGTTTTATTTTTAGTATGTATTGGGGGGGCGGGCGGAGAGCAGCATAGACTGGCTGTATAGAAAGTGTTAACTCATGTAGGATGCTATGTAAAATGTTTTGTAGTAATTAAGCTCATTAGACTATATGAGTAAACAGTGTGGCTCAAACAATGACTTTCTTAGGAATTGTGAAATTTTGCACATGGTTAATTTGATGTCATTTTTTAATTAAGGTTCTGTGTATAATAAATTCTATTTAACTTCCACAGTCTTCTAGTAAAATTTAGATGCAAATTTTGTTTCTTTAGTCACGTTTCTGTTATACAGTACATATGTCAGAATATTTAAAGCTGCATTCAGCCCAGTTCCTTTCCCTTTTCAGGTTATGTAGATAATTTTGAGAATTAATGTTTGGTGGTTCTATTATGCATCATTTGGACTTCTCTCAGCTGGGCTGTAAGTGCAGTAAACTAAGCTAGATATTTTTCTTTCTCTTCCTAGGTGTTGGTGATGCCACATGCTGCCTTTTTAGGGACCCAGCTCTGAGGGAGTAAAAACATACAAGTTTTCTGTACTTTGAACACTGAACTCTCAAACTGAAAGGTCTTTATTTTTTCCTGCCGTTCTCCCTCAGAGGTAGCAGCCGCAGGAGTATTAAATCTTTCCCCTTGCCCCATTTAGTTTTCAGGGCAGCTGTTAGGCATTACCCTTTGGGGTAACAGGAGAATACAGTTCACATGACATCTTCTCTCATTTTGGAGGCTTCGTGAGGAAACCACTATCAAAAGAGTCAAAAGACACTGAGAGGGCTTGATTACCTCCCAAGGGGCCCTAAAGGTGGAAAACAAAGACGGTCCCAGAAAAATCTAGCTAATAGGAATTGGAGCAACAGTCTTTGGATATTGCTGTTTCCCACCCCTTAGCCTCTGGTAAGTCACACAACCATGATTTATTCATTCACTCACTACTTCTCCCCCGTCCACCCCCCATCTGGTGGAGAGACATACTGTGGTTGGGGGAAGGGAGCAAAGATTGCTCTGTGTGTAATATGCATTGAGAAATGGGTTTGTCTCCTGTGCATTATCATTTTGGGGTTAAAGATATGTGTGGAGATAGATGGCACCAGCAAAAAGGGTATACACAAGGAAAAGGATGCAGGTTTATTGGGTATAGAGAGACTATCATCTCGAAGAGATAAGACTGAGGGGCTTTCTCTTGCTTAGGGGAATTATGCTAAAATCACTGTGTTTAAAGGCAATGAATTGCGTAAGCAGCAAAAGAGGGGAGGAAAGTCAATCGGTGTTTTCCCATATATATGAGAGAGCACAAGGGAGGAGGAGTGATGAAGGTTAAGGGAGTGTTCTACATTTCTGCAGTTGGCCAAACGCAGTAGCTGAAATATTCCTTTCTCTCCAGGCTGTGGCGTCCTTTGCATATAAAGGGAAAGCAGAGGGGTGTGTTTACAGTATTGATGCTTTCAAAGAAGTATGTGGTTGGTCACCTGGCTGCAGTGATGATTTCTGTAATGGAGGTATAGAAGAGAAAATGAACAGACGTAGTCTTTTGCTAGTGCTACACTTCACTGATTTATAGATTTTGTGTGTGTTAAGAATCCCAAACAGTTTTGCTTATAAAGAGCACAGAACAAAATATTGAACAAATACACAGTTTAAGGTTGGATGAAATTGCATCATCTTAAGTGTGATTTTGGGATATAAATGTTGCATCATTTTGTTGGTTTAGTCATAATGCTAAACTTGACAGGACCCCCAAACTAATTTACTCCCTAACCCTTCTATACTGGTATGCTGCAATTCTATGATGCCTCTCCTGGTTTAAGTCAAATTGTAGCTTGTCATTTTGTCAGAACTGGCAGATTATGGTTTGCCCTGTAAACCAGGATTGGGTTTTTGATCCTGATTTGCTGGGTAGATGCAAACCATAACATGTCAGTTCTGACAAAATGGCAAGCTATAGTTTGACTCAAGGAGGCAGGTAATTGCTGCCAGGGCATACGTGTGTGTCTAATGGTTGAGGGTCTAGCCAGCATTTGTACACACAAAACCAGACCATTGGATTCACTCATTTTATTCTTGTATGTAAGAAGAGCCCTGCTGGATCAGGCCAAAGGCCCATCTAGTCCAGCTTCCTGTATCACACAGTGGCCCCACCAGATGCCTCAGGGAGCACAAGACAACAAGATAACCTGTTTCGTGTTGCCACTCCCTTGCACCTGGCACAGAGAGAACCTACTTCTAAAACCAGGAGGTTGCTTATGGCTTGTAACCTTAGATGGTCTTTTCCTCCATGAATCTATCCAAACCCCTTTTAAAGGCATCTAGGCCATGTGGCATCACCACATCCTGTAGCAAGGAGTTCCACAGATGAATTACACGCTGGGTGAAGAAATATTTTCTTTTGTCTGTTCTAACTCTCCCTCCACTCAAGTTTAGTGCATGTCCCCTGATTCTGGTGTTGTGCGAGAGGGAGAAGAATTTCCCTCTATCCACTCTCTCCATCCCATGCATAATTTTATACGTCTCAATCATGTCCCCCCTCAGGCGCCTTTTTTCTAGACTGAAAAGCCCCAGACGCTGTAGCCTTTCCTCATAAGGGAAGTGCTCCAGCCCACGAATCATTTTGGTCACTCTTTTCTACACCTTTTCCAATTCAACTATATCCTTTTTGAGGTGTGGTGACCAGAACTGGACTTACCATCAGATGTAGCCTTACCATCAGTTTGTACAAGGGCATAATGATATTGGCCGTTTTATTCTCAATCCCTTTTCACTTTCTTACATTGAAGCGCATTCTCCCAGTTTGGAGAGATCCTTCTGGAGCTCTTCACAATCCCTACTGGTCTTCACCACCTGGAAAAGTTTAGTATCTGCAAACTTGGCCACCTCACTGTTTATCCCCAACTCCAGGTTATTTATGAACAAGTTGAAAAGCACCGGTCCCAAGACTGATCCTTGGGGCACACTGCTTTTCACCTCTCGCCTTTGTGAAAATTTCCCATTGACACCCATTCGCTGTTTCCTGATCTTCAACCAGTTCCTAATCCACAAGAGGACCTGCGCTCTTATTCCCTGACTGGAGTTTTTTCAGGAGCCTTTAATCGGGGACCGTGTCAAATATCTTCTGAAAATCGAGATATATAATATCCACGGGTTCGCCTTCGTCCTCATGCCTGTTGACCTTTTCAAAAAATTGTAAAAGGTTTGTGAGGCAAGACTTCCCCTTGCAGAAGCCATGCTGATTTTCCCTCAGCAAAGCCTGTTCTTCTGTGTGTTTTAAGATTTTATCCTTGATGACTTTCCACCATCTTACCTGGAACAGATATTAGGCCTGTAGTTTCCCCTCTCCTTCCTTTTTTAAAGATTTGCGTGACATTAGCTATCTTCCAATCCTCTGGCACAATGGCCATTTTAAGGGACAAGTTGTATATTTTGGTCAAGAGGTCAGCAACTTCATTCTTGAATTAATTAATTTAATTGTCAATTAAATCTGAAATGTCTTCTCTTTTAACCTCTATTTGACTTAATTCTTTGCATTTAGCTGCAAACAGGTTAATGGAACTAACAATAACAGATCTGATTTTATTTTATCTTTCTCCCGATAGGGCACTCAAAGCGACTTACAATCATGTTAAAAATAATAAAGCAATACTGTAACTTGTATTAAATAATAGCAAGACCCTAATCTTATCTGTCTTTTTTCCCATTGCGTTTTATGGGACAAAAATGAACAAACTGCCATTTGGGCACAGTTGAGAAGGGGCAGCACATTGCCCTGATACTGGGGTAGGTTTATCCCTCAGTCCAAAGGTGTGTATTATAGCAGAGGTTCTCAACCTGTGGTACGCATACCCCTGGGGGTATGCGGGCCCTTGGCTCAGGGTACGCGAGATGATTTTTCGCGTTCCCCCTAAGGGTGCACGTACCAGGTGATAAGCTCTGGTTTTGGCCATGCGGTGCGGACGAGCGGGTCCTCCGGCTCACGCCGCAAGCTGAAGAGAGAGGCTTCAGCCCTGCCGGCTTGCAGCGCGAGCCGTAGGACCCGATCGGCAGCGCTGCATGGCCGGGAGAGCTACTGGGGACTATTTCGGCCATGCGGCGCCCTTACCTTAGCTTGCAGCTGCTGCCATGTTGGATCGCCACCAAGTCTTGCGAGATTTAAGATCGCGGCATGAGATTTGGGAGCCGCGATCTTGGATCTCACGAGGCTTGCGGCGATCCAACATGGTGGCTGCTGCAAGCTAAGGTAAGGGAGAGCTACCGGGGATGATTTCAGGTTGCTGTGCTGCCGATTGGGTCCTCCGGCTCGCGCTGCAAGCCGGAGGGAGACCCTTCGGCTTGCAGCGTGAGCCGGAGGACCCGATCGGAAGTGCAGCATGGCTGAGAAAAAGGTAAGGGGCAGCAACAGGGGACAATTCCAGCCATGCGGGGCTTCCGAGCGGGCTCAGAAGCGCCGCATGGAGGGGAAAAAACTGTTTTTTTCCTTTTGGGGGGTGCACTTTTGGGGAGGGGGTACGCGGGGCTGGGGAAATCGAGGGGTGCTTGGGGGCTAGGGGAGGGGTACGCGGGAGGGAAAAGGTTGAGGAACCCTGTTTTATAGCATCCTTCTAGTATACTCTTATATAGGAGAATGGCTGCTGTTTTTCTGATGAGAAAAAATAAAACGCTACGCTTGCAAGTTTTGCCCATAAATATTGGTCTGGCCTTTGTCAACCAGAACATTGAGTTGAGCACAGAGGTCCCTGCAAATATACTGGGTCTTCTACCTATTACAAGTCTGTAAAACTGCAATCCTATGCATGTCTACTCAGAAGTGCCATTGTATTCAATGGGGCTTACTTCCAGGAAAATGCGTATAGGATTGCAGCCTTATAGATAGTGTGAAGTATTTGAGGATGCCTTTCAAATGATACAAAAAATGTTTTACCTTGAACTACAGTATACTAGATGTTAGGAATGAAAAAGTGAAGTAAGGTTCCATAATGGAATCTTTGGATAATGGAGATCGGAGACTGTTATAACCCGCTGTGATACTAATAGAACGAACCATCATCGGGATTCAGGGTTATAAAATATTTATAAATGTAAAAATTGTAAAATGCCAGCAATTTTACAAAACACGTTAAAAATCACACTGAATTAAAACTGCTTTGGATAATGATTAATGCTATTTTTTTCTCCCCTCCCCCCAAAGGGAAGACACATGGAAGCTTACTAAAAATAAAATCGTTTATTTTCTTTGGATTAGTTTGAGTAGGCATGTGAATAGTAAATTGGGGTCTGACCCAAATATTTGGCAAAGTCACAAAAAATAATGTTGGTCTTTCGCCTTGCATTATTTTGCTTTTTTGCATCATTCTGTAGAGTAGACAATGAAGGAACATACTGCAGCTATTGATCACATGCTATAGATAGTGGTTTCCAATCTGGGGGTTGCGACCCCCCCGTTACGTGTTTAGAAATTACTAAAGGGGGATTGCTAACCTGTCAGTGATGTCTGCGTATCGCTTCCGGGTCTCCCCACTGTCGAAGCCCAGTAAGAGTTTTTTTCTTACCAGGGTGCAGCGGCACGGAGTGACGCGCAGACATCGCCAACGGATCCCTCACTGGGTCCCAATCTCCCCTTAAAGGAGTAGAAGGTAGAGAACCACTACTATAGATCATGAATCAAGTGGTGTTAAGTTTCTCTCAGCACAGTCCTACACATGTGTACTCAGAAGTAAGTCCCATGGTGTTCAATGTGACTTAGTTCCAGGAAAGTGTGTAGGATTGTAGCCTACATTGCATAGAAGCCTAGTGCCAAAAATCTGAAATTTTAGTCGTGATTCTTGGATGGCGTAAAGAACAGGGTTTTTTTAGTTAAAATTGCAATTTGCTGTGTCCTTAATATCAAGTTAAAAGGGAGCTATATTTTATTTATAATATTTACTGCGGATGAAACTAGCTAGGTTAAAATAGTTACTCTTGCTCTTGTCGGTTCACAGAAAAAATGGCTTAATGAGACTGTTTTCTCCAATGTTTTGTTTCATCTAGTCTTTAAAGCAGACCAGTTATACGAAACATTTTCAGGCCTCTTACCTATATCTAAAGACTTCAGGTTTCTAACACAGATCAATCCTTTGTATCTAATAATTGGGACACTAAGGGCTGGAGTACTAGAGACCTTCATCGTACCTGCCTTTAACCAAGGTATGAAAATAAATTTTCAGAAGAGTGTACTCATTGATCTGTGGTAGCAGTAAGACCAGGTGTGGCAGCAGTAAGACCAGGTGCAGTGATACCTTAAATATCAATATGTTATTGGTGCTATAAGCTTTATAGCCAAGTGCTTTTTTTTATTAATGTTGGCACAGTTTTAAGTCCCACACACCAAATCATTGCTGGTTCTGTATGTACAAGTCGTATTTTCTGTTAATTCAGAATAGCTCTGTGGTTCCGTACTCTAAATCACTAATGTGAGTTTGATTTCTTTCTTTTTCTCTAAAAGATGGGTTGGAAAGGTAGTGGTGGGGCAATAACTATAAAAATAGGCTTAATCTAGGATGGCCAGAGTTTAATAAGGACAGTTACACAAAACTGTTTAAGAATTGGTTACCTGTATTCCATTTGGTTAACACAGTTAACAGCGCAATCCTCATGTACATTCCGGCACCGGAATGAGCGTTCCGGCGCTAGAAGGAGTTGCAAACGTGCCGTAAGGCATGTTTTCACCTCCTCAAGAGCAGGGAAGGCTGGTGCAACGCCGGCCGCTCCGGTGACGGACCCGACCCCACTGATGACGGACCCAGTAAGTTAGGATCCAGCGGGTGGGGGGGGGGATCGCTGGGGCAGGAAGGGTGGCCATTGGCCCGGGGGGGGGGGGGCGAGGGACGGCCTTCGGCCGTATCCTGACCCCTGCTGGGCGCCGGAGCCTTTACACGGCCTCCTCTACTTCCGCCAGCAAAATAGCTGGTGGAAATCCGAGGAGGCCGATAGGGCCTGGCCCTAGTTACACTCGAGGAAGGAGACCTCCGCTCCGGTGGCAACGGCACAGGATCCGGCAGGCGACCCGGGGCTGTAAGTCATTCTGGATTTAGGAACTTCTTGGTATAGTTGGTAGACACATCAGTCCATTGAATGGTTCGTAAAATATCTGACACAAGTACTGCATGTAAAAGCAAAAAGGTGTCTTTCTTTACTGTATATTTAAAACTATTTTAAACTTGTACAATCCAGAATAGACCAGTTTTAAGAAGTCCTGTGATGCAGGACCTAATCTTAACTAGTGAAAAGTGTATGGTTGGAGTGCTGGTGTAGCAATGTCAGGGTTGAGATATGCTGTCTGAAGGTTGCGTATGTTTCATCAAAGCAATATGGCAACACTTGATTCTAGCCATGGCGACTTTGCTAGAGGCTCTGAGTGAGTTCATCTGGCAGCCTTAGCTGCCTCATGGTTGAACACTCTCTTTTCAAATTTAATCGAAGGAGAAATCTGTCTTGGCCTCTTATTCCCTGCCTAACCCTTTCTGTATTCTTCTTGATGTACTTCCTTTTGGTCATGTGAATTGGTTGAGCAATCTTGCCAACTTTGGCATGGTTGTGTTGTGCACAAATATAATTTCATTAACTTGAAGTATTGCAGGTTGTACTTTATTTGAATTCAGTGGCTCCACAGATGTTGAAGAAGCACCTCTAGTATTGTGTGCTGAGAGAGTAAAACATTCCATACTTAAAATGTATGATGATGTGTACATGAATTAATGGTGCAGTTTCTTCCATCAATAACTTTTGTTGCTAGCTCAAATATATATTTTAGAGGGGGTAAGTCTGAGGGCATGAAAAGCTTTCGGTATTGCCTGATGCACCTTCTTAAGAATAAGCTAAAAGAATGTGAAAGGAATTGCAATTGTTCACTATAGTAGGTGCCTGGAAGTTGAATTCTTATTTTTAGTCTTGTGTTCTCTACCTCAGTGTTTCTCAGACTGTGGGTTAGGACCCACTTGGTGGGTCGCAATCCAATTTCTGTTGGGCCCCGCAGAGCCTCCAATGAAAACATAGGTGATGGAAAGATCAGATAACTAATTGCCTCAAAAAATAGATAGTTGCTAACTGCCCGGCAAAGAGCTGAGCACCTGCAGTTTTCAAGCTTGTGTAAATATAGGGAGATAAATGTTTGATAAACATAACTAAATGTTAGGTTGTTTTTTTCCCCCCAAGTCTGTCAATGACGGGTAGTGGTGGAAGACACTGGTGTCACTACAGGGGGGGCGGATCTCTAAGTGCTGCTGAAATCAGAGCCTCCTTTACACAGACGAACAAAGCGGCCCCGCCCCCTCACCCTCGGAGCCTTTCAGGGAAGCGAAAGCAACGTGCAGGAGGTTGCTTTAGCTTCCCTGAAAGGCTTAGAGGGTGAGGGGGTGGGGCCGCTTTGTTCGTCTGTGTAAAGGAGGCTTTGATTTCAGCAGCACTTAGAGCTCCACCCCCCCTGTAGTGACGCCAGTGGGGGAAGATGATAGCTGTGTCACATAATAAGCCCCTCAAGCCTTGAGGCTATTCATTTGGGCTGCCTCATTATGAGAAATGGATTGAGGTTTTTTTTGCAAATAAATTAATTGTAAATAAAGAAAATATTATTTCTTCCTATATCACCTTTTTTAAGTCTCGTAAAGCTAGGTGGGTCCCGATAAGAGTGTCATTTTAAAAAGTGGGTCCCAGTGCTAAAAGGTTTGGGAACCACTACCTTACTTCTATATATTCTTGATCTTAAATTGTGCACCCTGCTCTTTGTTAAAGTGAAATCTTTATAAACATCTACATTTTGTCCTTTAACTTTTTACAGGGATTTCAAGCTCAGAATATTCTAAGATCTATATAAAATTTATTTCTAATGTACTAATTTAATGTACAGTGGGCCCTCTGTATCCGTGGGGGTTCCATTTCCAGAACTCCCGCGGATGCCCAAATCCACGTATAATCAAATCCGTGTGTGTGTGGGGGAATCGCCACAGTACCTTATTTTTCAATGGTGCCAGGCCCAGGGCCTGCTTCTTGACTCCCACACGCCATCAACTAGTCCAAATTGCTGCAAACAGTAAAAAAGAAAAGGAAAAATGATCAAAAGCAACTTCTGGTTTCGTGTCGCAACCTTAATTACATGGGAGGAAGAGAGAGTTGAGACAACCCATAAGGCATTCAGGTCACAATGGGAGTAGGATGGACTCAAGAGCCTTTGAATGCATGGGAGATGCAAATAGACAAGCAACAATGTAACACTGTAACTACTGCATCTGTCAATTCCATCATTATGGATTCTTTTCACCTTGTACAGCCTGAGGATGTGGATAGGGTCCTCTGTAGTTTGAGATCGTCTTCCTGCCCGCTTGACTCTTGCCCAGCTTGGCTAATACAATCTGCGTGGGTTGGGCTGGCCGATTGGGTGGAACCTATTGTGAATTCATCTTTGCGGGACGGAGTGATGCATCTTGAAGACCGCAATTGTGCATCCCCTCCTGAAAAAACCAGCTTTGGATTCCACCAATTTAAATAACTATCGGCCAGTTTCCAATCCGCCTTTTTTGGGTAAGGTGATTGAGCGGGTGGTGGCGGCTCCAGGGGATACTAGATGAAACGGAATATCTGGACCCTTTTCAGTCTGGCTTCAGGCTGGGCTTTGGGACGGAGACAGCCTTGGTCGCCCTGTTGGATGATCTTCGCCGAGGACTGGACAGGGGGAGTGCATCCCTGCTGGTCCTTTTGGACCTCTTGGTGGCTTTCGATACCATCGACCATGGTATCCTTTTGGGCCGGCTGGCCAAGTTGGGACTAGGGGGCACTGCAGTGGTTCCGTTCCTACTTGCCTGATAGGTCCCAGATGGTGATGCTGGGAGACGTCTGTTCGGCACCCTGCCTTTTACAGTGTGGGGTGCCACAGGGTTCGATTCTGTCTCCCATGCTTTTCAACATCTACATGAAACCGTTGGGAGAGATCATCCGGGGATTTGGTGTTGGGTGTCACCAATATGCTGATGACACCCAGCTCTACCTCTCCTTGCCATCTCGCTCCAGGGAGGCTGTGGAAGTCCTGGAGCGCTGTCTGGAGGCGGTTGGGGTCTGGATGAGGGCTAACAGGTTGAGATTGAATCCAGAAAAGACAGAGGTCCTACTGGTCAGGAAAGCTTCGATGCAGGTACTGAGTCACCTGCCCGTTCTGAATGGGGTTGCGCTCCCCCTGCAGGAATGGGTGCGCAGCTTGGGAGTACTTCTGGATTCACAGCTCTCCCTGGAAAGGCAGGTGGCAGCTGTGGCCAGGGGTGCGTTTGCCCAGCTTCGGCTGGTGCACCAGCTGCGGCCATACTTGAGTCGATCGGACCTGACCACGGTGGTCCACGCCTTAGTGACTTCAAGACTGGATTACTGTAACACGCTCTACTTGGGGCTGCCCTTGAAGACGGTTCGGAAGCTGCAATTAATGCAGAATATGGTGGCCCGGGTGGTCACTGGAGCTAGGCGGGAAAGACACTGTGCTGGGGTGAAAGGGGGGCAGTTACTCTCCCCCTGCTAAATATAAGAGGACCCATTAAAAAGTACCTCTTGCCCAGTTAGGGGAACGTATCATGGTTACGTATACACTTATATGCATTATATCAAAAGTAATACAAATAATAAAACTGAAGAAAACCAACATGGGTAACAATACTGGTGGACATTTGGGTAGTATGAAATAGTTTTAGGTGTTTCATACCACATTTGCCATGCATATTTAACTATTTATAAAACAACAATCTTATCAAGGGATTGAGTTACTACTCCCCCAGCCACATTTGTTCTATTAGTCTTGACAAAAATATGATTTTTGAGAGTGTCTTCTCTGCCCCAGAGATCATCAGCAGAGAGAACCTTTTAATAGCAGTGCTCATCTTTTGATGCCAGCAGTTTTGCTGTAGAGAAACCATGTCAACATCCATTGCTAGTTTCATACAAATAAATAGCAAATAGGAAAATATGGGAACCATATTTGTGTGTGTGCTAAGTTTCTTTCCTTAATGTTCTAGACATTCCTTTCAGAGGAGATCTAAAGTCTGTGGGACTTGTCCAAGATGTGTAGCTCCGTTGCTCCCAGACTGTGGTTTTTAACGGATCGTCGTATCAAGGAAGACTACCCTCAGCAAGAAATCCTGAGGGCGCTCAAAGCCAAGTGTTGCGAAGAGGATTTCAGCTTCCGGTTCTTGGTAATCGATGAAGTGGTCCTGACCATTGAGCAAGGAAATCTAGGTAAGAATAAGGATGGTATAAAAGGGTAACAATGGGACGGTGTGGCAATCCCTAAATACAAGTCTGGATTGTTCAGTCTGGCATTAGAAAAAGCACCTCATGATCCTCCAGAAGCTGTTAGGCTACTGCAAATATAATAAATGGGAGGCAGCGGCATTGTAGCAGTCCCAAACCATACATTGACTCGCACCACTATGTGGTGTGATACTGTCCTGCTAAGTAGGTAAATTACTTACTGGATGTAACGTCACATGTGCATTGTTGATAGAACTGGAGTTGCAGTGATAAGCGAAGTTAACACTTGCCGAGTTCTTGCTTTCCATCTTCTATTTCACAGACCATTTTCAGGCCTTGAGAAAAGTAAAGTGTTCCTGGGCCATTATACCAAATTAAAATTTATATTGTATGTAAATGTCTTCCTTTTTAAATAAGTCTACATGTATTACTAGGCCATGAAAATTCTTAGTAGCCCTGCTACCTCCATGTACTTAGTTAACTTGGCATTGATGACCTGAAAGTGGGTAGATGGGATAACTTTTCAGTTTACAAATGGTTCTGTTCTGGAGGTGCTCTGACTAGGTCAGTGGTTCTCAAACTGTGAAGTGCGACTCCAAAGGGAGCTGCGGCATACTCGCAGGAGAGTCACTGGATACCCCCGACATCCTTTTCCCGGGTGCCGCCATCTTGGATCTTGTGAGAATAGTGTGAGATCTTGCGAGAATAGCATGGGATCCAAGATGGCAGCACCCAGGAAGGGGATGCCATGGCAGAAGGGAGTTGTGATGCTGGTAAGTTTGGAAACCGCTGAACTAGGTAACTAAATAGGTCATTTTTTTTTTTACAAGCCTATTGTATACTGTGCTCTTGTAACAATTGTTAATCTTCTAAAGCCTGGACAAATCTCAGCACTGGGTTGCTTAGACATTTACAATATTGCATTCAACCGTATGTAGGGCTGGCATCTAAGAGTTCTGATGCTGATTTCTAACTAACTTTGTACACATCTCACTATGCTGGGCTATTAAATCGATTCTTTCCAAATAAATGAACGAACAGTTTCTCTCAAATTAGCAGACATTTTGTTTTCTTATGTGAGGCTAGCCTGTCAGTATCCCTTGCACAACTGGAGTTAATTGTAGCCTAGATTGTAGAGAGTAGCTTTATTTTGGAAGCAGTGAACAAAATTTCAAGGAGACCTGAAGGAAGAGGCAGCCAAAATAGTTGGGAATCTTGAGACATTGCGTTATGCTGGGTCCACTTTAAGAGATCATGTTGTACCATATTGAGCAAAAGATATAAGCACAAACGTGAAAGCTAGGTTTAGAGAGGAGTAGCTAGGTTTGGCAATTCCTGGCAGTTTTACATAGAATGGTTAAAGCTACAGGAAGGATAACTACTGATAAATCAGTGGGAAAATTGCAGGGGTTAAGAATTTGTAAGGCATCCCTTTCTTACTGCAAGAATGTTAGGTTTCTTTCATTTGGTGTTGGTTTATATCTTGTTGGTTGGAGATAAACAGAATAAATAATATTCTTTTTCTGCTCAAATTAAAAATGCTACTGTACTTTGGGGCTTCTAAGATACCTTTTTTAAAATGCAGACTTTGTGGTTTTCATGGGGTCACGTGTAGTAGTAGAGTTAGAGAGTTTTCCAGAGTTGCTCTAGGCATTCTGTCCTGTGCTCAAGCGGGAACATACCTTGCAAACGTGTGTGCCTCTCAAGCATGGGATGAATACCCAGTCCCTCAGTTCCTTTTTAGCCGCCACTGAAATAGGATGCATTCCCAGTGATGCTATCATCCCTCACAAACAAAAATGCAGACTTTCTTCAATTGGTAACTTAATCAAACACCTTTGAATAAATATCCCTTTTGCCTTTTATCTTTCCACTGTCTGTTTTGACACCTCTTTCTGTCTAGTTCTAGGTAGCATAAATGTTTTATGTAACATTTAATTTTCCCCCTTAAGAGGGTCTCTATCTCTGTATGTGACCATTTGAGGAACTATAGCTAGACCAGCAACATGTTACAAGTCTTACAAAAAACATGTTACCAGTCTTACAAAAAAGTCCACAAAAATTATTAGCATGCCTATGCATACATTTGTGTTATATCAAGAGCATGATCCTATGTCTACTTGGAAGTCTCATTATGTTCAATGGAACATTCCCAGGAAAGTGTGCGCAACTTAAATCTTATTCCCATTTAGTTTACAAACGTTTTCCTACTTCCTCATCTGGAGGCAATTCTTACTCCCATAGGTAAGTGACTGTATTCTACTTAATAGCAATGGTGCTATTAGGTAAGTGACTGTATTCTACTTAATAGCAATGGTGCTATACATTGAAGTATCTATTTAAGTTTTCTGTTTCATCAACTTCATAAGTAGGCTGAGACTGTCCAGTTGGATCTTTGCAAGGGGAAAGGTCCATCTTATTTGAAAGACTAACTCAATGCATTAACTTCATGTCTCTTATTCTGTTGCTGTCTCTTAATCTTGATTATACAAGGCATTGCCAAAGTGATTCAGGCTAATTCTGGGGATAAGTGTCATTTGACTCCATTGTATGAGGGATTGCAGCATTCACATCTATGAAGGAAACATGATTCCTTGACCCTGGGCATGAGCTTTCTGTATCGTGACCACTTAAAGAAATTTGGTCCTGGAAGGGATTTTGAGGTCTTGTACTCATGCAGTGCTATCCAGTCAGTTTTTCACTGTCATGACAGACTTTACTATCTGCTTAAAAACTACTGTACAGTAGTGGAAACCGCAGCTTATAAAAACCTCGTTTTATGAGCAGTCCAGTTTTGATACTGAGCTACATATTCATTTCAATGGCTTGATACCTTGGTAACCAGCCTTAGCCTCAGTACCTAGTCCTTGATTCAGAGATGCTCTTAACCTCCATTCTGAGCAATAGTGTCCACACTGAGCTTCCTTGGCATGGTCTCTGGTACTTGACTCATACCTCAGCAGCTGTGTCATGTGTTACAAGTGGTCCAAGCTATGATATTGAACTATAACCTCTACTGAGCTCCTTTTGGAATAGACAGTTTGGCAGTTGGTACTTGGCTTAGTCTTGATGATTAGCTTCCCATTCACGAGTAATTGCAGCCTTGATACCCAGCAATGATCTCCATACTGTGCTTCCTTGATATGGATAGCTCCAAAACTTCGGTATTAAGCTAAGGTTTCAGTACTGACCTATAGCCTCCATATTTAGCTCTTTTGGTATGGACAATGTAACACTTTAGTACTTAAGCCTCAGTAAATGGCTCATGATTTACAGATAGAAAAAAAGCCTTTATCAAGCTATAGTTTAGGAATATAGATTTTAGGAATATAGATTTTTTTTATTTTAAAATTACTCACTGCCAATTACTTTACACACCCATGTGCTATAGTTTAGGGGTGGCCAAACTTGCTTAACATAAGAGCCACATAGGATAAACTTTAGGTGTTTGAGAGCCGCAATATTTAAAGAAGCATTTAAATTCTTAAATATATTTACTCACCATGAACATTAAACTTGTTTGAATCCAGTGGACTCTTGGTTTATACCTGGTAAATTATAAAGCTTGAAAATTTCTTATTTACCTTTTATATTAATTGACATACGTCAAAGAGCCACATGTGGCTCAGGAGCCACAGTTTGACCACCCCTGCTATAGTTGATGCTTAAGCCTCACTGAATGGGCACCAGCATTTTGATATGTAGGGCAAGACTAGTGCATATCTCTGCATTTACAGATGATCTGGGCTTCAATACAAAGCTATGATCTTTGACGCTAGCATATTTTTGGATGCATTTTCAAGCAATCTGAAGCCACAGTACTTTGCTGGTCTTGGTACCTAACCTCTTTGTAAATTTTGTTCAGGCTTCAGGGGTTAACTACAATGTTGGTACCTATTCGTCCCTGGATACCTACTGCTTATCACATGGAACAGTATCGGTACTTTAGAGTCGGAGACTAACATGGATTTAGTGCAGTTCTGCCCCCCTTCCCAAAGTTGGCCTGAGTCTGATGGAATGTCAGGTTTCTGAGAATGGAACATTTTACCTCAACTCAATACTACTGTTTATCACTGAAACACCTTGGGACTTTGAGGTGCTTTACAGTACTCAAGATAAATGGTTGTCTGTATCTGACCAATGGGATCTCAGCATTTTGTTTTGAATCAAGAAATTCCATATGATACTGATGCTTCTCTACAAAGATGCTTGGTTTGCCACCATAAGCTTAACAGATGCCTACTTCATATCACAATGCTCCCCCAATATTGGAGTTATCTATACTTTGCAGTTGGCACCAAGTATTTATGGTATTTAGTGCTTCAGCATCTCTGTGGCACCAAGTACGTACACAAAGTCCATGACTATGGCTACTGTGTTTCTTTAGCATCTGGGGATAATGTTTTACCCTTATCTGAAAGGTAGGCTTATAGTGACAAAATCCAAGCTCTTCCTAAAGCATCTGGACTTCTTTGCTCTCGCCCTACTAACATCTCTGAACCTACATATTGACCATGATGACCAACTTAGTGGATCCAGTGTATAGACTATTGGATGTGGAAGTCCTTCTAAGGCTTTTTTCTTCAGGGAACCTCCCTCACCCAGGCTGAGTGCTAGCAATAAAAAAAAAACTGAGGCAGTGGTAAACGTTAACGAAACATAAGTTTACTCACATATATCCAGTCACAATATATATATACATCTTCTGATTAGTTTCAGAGGTTTCACTAATACTCTGTGATAGCAAGCCCCTAAAGCTGGCTCGCCCTGCAGGCCTTGGTCTCTACATGTTTTGTCACAACAACAGTCAGGAGAAGAAGAGCAGCAAGAAAAGAGGGAAAACAGAAAAAGCAGTTAGACCACACCCCAAGGATCACAGTCTGCCCCCTTCTGGATGCAGCCGGAGTTGTGCCAATTCCAACACCCCTTCTCAACTCCGGATGCGTGAGTCCAGCAGATTCATGCTTTCTTGTAGACTCTGAAATTTATCTCTTGCTAGTGGCTTAGTCAAGAGGTCTGCTATCATTTCTTGGGTTGGGCAGTAGTCCATCCTGACAAGCCCCTTTTTGATTAGGTCACGCACAAAGTGGTTTCTGATATCAATGTGCTTTGTTCGGGCATTGTGGCTTTCTGATTCTCCCAATCTTATACAGCTCTGATTGTCTTCAAACATTTGAATTGGCTTTGGTTCATCTATGCCCAAGTCATTTAATAAGTATGAAAGCCACATTATTTCTCTGCATGTTTCCGATGCAGCTATGTACTCAGCTTCTGTGGAAGAAAGAGCAACACTCGTTTGTTTCCTACTTGCCCAGCTTATTGCTCCTCCTCCATACAGAGCCAAATATCCACTGGTTGACTTGCGTTCAGTTCTGTCTTCTCCCCAATCTGAGTCAGAGTAGACTACTAGTCTAGGGTTTTCACTGGCTGTCAGTTTTAGTTGGAAGTCTAATGTGCCTTTCAGGTATCTCCCAACCCACTTAACTCCAAGCCAGTCCCATTGTGTGGGAGAATTAGTTTTCCTGCTTAAAATTCCTACCGCGGTGGCAATATCTGGCCTGGTTGTGGTAGAAAGATAAAGCAACTTGCCTATTGCTTCCCTGTACTGCTTGTTGTTTGGGAGAAGTTCACTTTCCTCTTTTTGCTTAAGAAAGTTGGCCTCCATTGGTGTTGCTTTTGGGTGTGCATCTTTTAGTCCTAGTGACTCTACTAAGTCCAAAATTTTTGTTTTCTGGCTTAGAAGAAAACTTCCATCCTTTTCTCTATTGATTTGCATACCCAGGTAATAGTTGGCATTTCCCAGTTCTTTAATTTCAACCTCTTTGTTCAGGTGATTTACTATGTCTCTATAGTCTTGTTCTCTTTCATAAATGCACAATAAATCATCCACGTAAACTAAGAGATATGTCCATTTTCCATCTTGGTACTTTGTGTACAGGCATTGGTCTGCTGTACTTTGAGTGAAGTGTTGTTGGGTTAACAACTTGTCTAGTTTTTCACTCCAAGCTCTGGCTGATTGCTTTAAACCGTACAGCCCTTTCTGGAGCTTGCATACAAGGTGAGCTTCCTTGCTGTCTATGAACCCAGGTGGTTGTTTCATGTAAAGCTCGTCTTTAATTTCTCCATGGAGAAATGCAGTCTTAACGTCTAAATGTCTGACATGCATTTTTCTTGAAGCAGCTATGCTTAGGAGCAATCTTATAGTGGTGTATTTTACTACAGGTGCAAAGGTTTCATCATAATCTTCCCCATATTTCTGGGAGTATCCTTTGGCTACTAGTCTTGCCTTGTATCATTCTATCTCCCCTTCTGCATCTGTTTTGGCCTTGAAGACCCATTTACAACTTATTGCTTTTTTCCCTGGTGGCAATTTGGTTAATGTCCATGTTCTGTTTTTACGTAATGCATCTATCTCTTCTTGTGCAGCCCTTCTCCACTTACTTGATTCATCTTTAGTCATTGCTTCCACTTCCTCCCAGGATTCTGGTTCGTGTTCTGGTGACGACCTTGCGAGGTAGGTGAGTGCAAATCGTGGAGGTGGTATACCTTTGTTTTCTCGGGATGAACGTCTGGGTTCTGCTGGAACCTGGTCTGTTCCTGTGGTGACTTCTGGCCCCGGCAATTCTTCTTCTCCATCAGTCTCCCCTTCTACTGCTGCACTGGTCTCAGACTCTGGTGATGAGGGTCTTGGTATGCTGTCATGGAAAACTGGGACATACATGAGCTCCCCATCTGTCTGTGGTAGACCATCAATGAATGTTTTATTTTTGTCAACTCTCTCATTCTCAGCAAAATATAGTCCATGCCTAATGGTCACCTTTCCGGTTTCCATATTCATAATTTTGTAGCCTTTTGTGCCTGGAGCATATCCTATGAATAGACCTTCTTCAGCTCTGGCATCCAACTTGGACCTTTTTTCTTTTGGGACGTAAGCATAGACTTTGCAGCCGAACACGCGAAGGTGCTCCATGGTGGGTGCTCTGCCATGCCATAGCTCAAAAGGAGTTTTGCTGTTTAAAGTACCTTTAGTGGGTAGTCTGTTTTGTAAGTAATTAGCTGTGACTATTGCTTCACTCCAAAAATTTGTGGGTAGCTCTGCATCTGTTAGCATGCATCGAGCCATCTCTAAAAGACTTCTGTTTTTGCGTTCTGCAACAGCATTCTGCTGAGGAGTGTATGGTACAGTAAGTCTGTGCAGGATCCCTTGGCTTTCTAAAAGTGTCTTAGTGAGATGTGAGGTGTACTCACCACCATTGTCTGTCTGGAGTGCGCCAGGATTCCTTCCAAATCTGTTTTTCACCATAGCCAGATATTTTCTGAGCATCTCATGAACTTCAGTTTTCTCTCTCAGCAGATAAAGCACTGTATATCTTGAAAAATCATCCACAAATGTTAGTACATATTTATAGTTTCCTAGAGAGTGACTAGGCATCGGACCAATTAAATCACTGTGCACAATTTCTAAGACCTTGGTGCTGCGCTGTTCAGTCCTCTTTGGAAAGGAGGGACTGACCGCCTTGGCTTTGATACAACATACACACCTGTCTGGATGATTTTCACAGTGTTTTACCTTTAGTCCCTTTGCAAGATTCTTGTTCTGCACGTCCAGGATTGCGTTAGTGTCTCTGTGTCCCAGTCTGCGATGCCATAGGTCTAGGCAGTCGTTAGTGCAGGTTTGCTTGGCATACATCAGCTGTTCTTCCTGGTGTAAGTCTAGGAAATAAACTCCATCATGCATATAGCCTTGAGCCATTAAAGCACCATCACTGACTCTTGTTATGGTACTGTCATTGTCAATGAATTTTACAGCATATCCACGTTTGGTTAAAGCTGATACACTAATCATGTTGCCACTTATATCTGGGGAATATAGAACCTCATTTACTGTAACTTCATTTATTTGATCTTCTGCCACACAATTTAGCTTTATTTTCCCTTTTCCATGGATTTCAATTTTCTTTCCATCTGCTACAGTAATCTGACCTCCTATGCTTGTGTCCATTTCTTGAAAATAACTTTGGTTTGAACACATGTGCGATGAACAACCCGAATCAATGATCCAAAACTGTTTTTCTGAGCTCTGTTCCTTTATGCAACAGTTAAAATCCTGTTTCTGCTTTGAATTGTTGCTTGTAAATTGGTGAGTGAACTGGTTACCCCCTTTTCTCTGGCTCTTTCCTTTGTTTTCTCCTGAGCCTAGGTGTGAGTTCCTGTTTGGCTGTTTAGCATAACAATTGCAAGCTAAATGCCCTTGTTTGCCACATTACAAGCAGATCGGGGGCTTTTTGTTTGGTTTACTCTCTGCCCTGTAATTTGATCCACTCTCAGTGAGGTCCTGTTTTCTATAAGGAGTACACTCTGATCTTAGCTCTGCTAGGACGTCTTTAAACTCCTTTTTCTCTCTTCCAGCTATCGCTTGCTTAAAACTGCCAAAAACTGAATCACTAAGGCACCCAATAAGATAGGCCACACGTTGATCCAGGGAGAAATTAAGACCAGTGAGCGCAAGATCATTGAAAATCTGGATCATTTTACTACAGTATTTATCACAGTCCTCTTTCCTTTCCAATTTGAGCCCACACAAATCATTAATCAAACTGAATTGATCTTTCATTCCTGTTCTTGCATAGGTTTCTGTCAGAATTGTCGTCATCTCCTTTGCTGTCTTTGCCTCTCGCACATAAGGCATTTGAAACTCTGTTAAGGATCTTAGAATTAGGCATTTAGCCTTTCCATCTGCCCTATTCCAGTTCCGAATTGCAGCCTCCCCGCTGTCTGGGCGACTTTCCTCTAAGGCATGTAAGGCATCATACATCTGTATTTCTGCTGTTATTTTACAATACCAGTTGTGGAAAGATTTGGGGTTTAATCTGATCACTGGTTGGAGAGGCAAGGCCTCCACATCTAATCCTTCTGCCATTGTTCTGCTAGCTAGCAAGCAACTTCAGCCTTTCACAAGTGAGTGGGGAGAGAACCCAAAAAACAAAAATATCTTCTTAGGTTAATTAAAGCCTTTTAGTATTCGTAAGCTGGGCCCATAACCTATTGGATGTGGAAGTCCTTCTAAGGCTTTTTTCTTCAGGGAATCTCCCTCACCCAGGCTGAGTGCTAGCAATAAAAAAAAAACTGAGGCAGTGGTAAACGTTAACGAAACATAAGTTTACTCACATATATCCAGTCACAATATATATACATCTTCTGATTAGTTTCAGAGGTTTCACTAATACTTTGTGATAGCAAGCCCCTAAAGCTGGCTCGCCCTGCAGGCCTTGGTCTCTACATGTTTTGTCACAACAACAGTCAGGAGAAGAAGAGCAGCAAGAAAAAAGAGGGAAAACAGAAAAAGCAGTTAGACCACACCCCAAGGATCACAGTCTGCCCCCTTCTGGATGCAGCCGGAGTTGTGCCAATTCCAACATAGACCTGCTGAATTCCACATTCTGTTGCCTATCTCTCAAAATCAAAGCATCATATCATAATATCCTTCATCACACAGTTCTAAACATCAATATCTCAACTTGCACAACAGATTCAACAGCTCCTAGGCCACATGGCATTCACCATAGTAGTTGTGTAAGCATGCTAACACAACATGAGACCCTTATAGATATGATTCCTGTTGGTGTTCAGACCTCGGGTACATTTGCAATGCAAACTGTTACTGGCTGTCTTCAAAACATTGAAGTCCTCCTTACATCTTTGAAAGGCCCAGATAGTACTGATTCTAGTATGCAGCACTCCATAAACGACCGTTGGCACAGCATCAAAAACCCTTTGCACCTTAGCTGTATGACTTGAGACCAGTATGTAGCAACATGTCACTTCAACAGCTGTCCATTTATCTGGGTATTCAACAACTTGGTAGATATCCTTCAAAGATGTAGGAAGGACTTTAGTGTTTTGAAGACTGCCAGTAGAAGTTTGCATTGGAAATAGCGTGCGTTCATCAGATTGGGCCTATTCTGGTGATGTTGCATTCCCCTCAGCCTGCCCTTCGAAGTGGGCCAAGGCATGTTACCTACTCATGAGTAAATGTGCTTCATTTCAGTTTCCGTAAGACTTAATACATTTTCCTTGTCTGCTATTGGCTTGTCAGTTTTGTGACCCACCAAAAATCGGGTTGCAACCCACAGTTTGAGAACCACTTGACAACTGTAGCAGGACATTTTTGCTACTGCAAAAACGTGTCTGAATGCTGAATAGTAATTAATCTCTTACCTAGGTTCTCGTCTAAATGCATAACTGTGCAGACTTACAATAATGCATTTTCATCATGTACTACTTATGGAATCCTTCATTATCACTTTATCTTCTTCAGTTCTTCTTTATCACTATGTCAAACAGAATATAGAAAGCATGGACACGACAGCCAGAAAAAAAGATAGTTCTCCTACTGTACTCCTCTTGCTGTTGTAAATATTACCTTGTCCCTTCTCTTACATGCTCATCGCTTTATAATTTTTTCTCCTTTCCTATTTGCCCTAAATCCAGGCTGTTGCCAAGTGCTGCTGCTTCAGCACTATCAAGATCTGTATCTTTTTTTCTTTTGCTGTTGCTAAAACCTTAATCTTTGCCCCAATAATCTGTCAGCTAGACTGTTGCAACCTATTCCTCTGTAGTAACCTCTCACCTTCAAACAATTCAGAATCTGCAAGTCTGTCTCTCTTCTCTTGCTGTAATTATCTCTATCACTGCACTGGTTTCCTGTTGCTTCTGTCACAGACTTCAAGGCTTCTCCTCTCCCATTTTCTCTTAGAACTGTTCCTTTATCTTTTCTGCATGGGATTGTATGCTGTGATGCTTTCTCTTAGAATTGGAAGTAAGATGTGGCCAACGTGGTGAACAGGACGGAAGCCACTTCTCATATATGCAGCCCATTCTTGAGAAATTTCAGGGTGATTCAGGAATCTGCTAATTAAAGTGGCCTTCTTGGAAGTCCCCCCCCATTATCCTTGATTGATATGACAGAGCTGTTAATTTTTCTCAGTGGTTTATAGAACACTTTGTATCACTGGTTAAACATTGTATGCTCAAAGAAGCAGATCTCCAGAACCATAATGGCAGCTGAAAAATCTCCAGAGGCCCCTGCCTCTTCACCCATGCCTCCCTTCTGTCCTTGGGATAATGAAAATTTGTATAATTTTTAAAGTAGCAGAAGATGTACCCTCAATCAAAACTGTTTTACACACTTCAGTGGAAGATTGGACAGCTGGAGAAGAAGGTGGACCTGGTGGAAGATTACATTTCAGAGGTAGAAGATTGGCTTTAATCTTCCATGGCCATTGCAAAACTACATTGAGAAAATTAAGCTTGGCTCACCTAGAAGGACTCGCTTGTTGTCGGAACTTGGGGGTTATGGGGTTCCAGAGAAAGCAAAGCAATCCTATGGTATTAATTTCAATGTTACTTATGAATTTGCTAGTATTGCGTGCTCACTGTATGTTAGAGTTGGAAAGAGTACATCTCTCCCCAAGTCCCACTGTGAGATCCAGCACCCCCTCCATGCCTTTATTATAAACTTTCTGAGGAATCCTATGAATATGCAGGCATCATTTTGGGGTGACCTGCAAATTTTCATCATGATAGTTCAAGATTTCTCCAGGGCAGTGGTGGAGCAGAGGAAAAAATTCTCCACTGCATGCCATCTGGCACGGTAGTACAACTTCCCACTTTGTTGTCCAGTGACTGTTGTGATCACAGATGATGGACGTCATCGCATGTTTGGAGAAGCTAAGGTGACTGAGGCTTATCTATGCATCCTTGCTCCACGTGATCAATCTTAGGTTCTGATTCAATTCCAAGTTTACCACCTGTTGATCACCATTTTGGCTATTTTGATGGTCGTAAGTTGAGCATCATCATTCCCACTCATGCTTGCTGTAGATATGGCTCTGAGGTGGCCCACCTTACTTCACATTCTATAGAGCTGCCCTAAAAATTTTGTTTTCTGAGATAAGGTATTGAGCACAATTATGGTTTGACTGCTAACAATCGCATTCCAAGACGTTCATGTTCTCTTGCATTATTTCCTTTGCATTTTGGGGCTTGCTTTGCCATACTGAAATGTGGATTGCCAGAGCTTTGGGAGTGGCCAAGAGTCTTGCATCTTTCTCACTGGAAAGATGCATTTTCTTCTGATTTCCATCAGTGGTTATCCAAGTTACAAGTGTTGACCATATTTGAAAGAATACTATAGACCAAAGGTTCTCAACCCTTTCAGTTTCCGGAGACCTTTACACTCCTAAAAGGAGTCTCAGGGAGCCCTGCTGGCACATGTATGGAATCTCAGGGAGCTCCAGTGCATGCGTGGAGTGGCACAGCGCCAGACCCAACACCAAATACCTGCAAACAGCCAGAACAGGAGGGGAACAAGGAAGTAAAACCACGAGCAGGGGAGGCAAGAGGGATGGAAGAGCAAACTGGGCAGGGGGCAGATGGTGGCCACTTCAGGGAGCCCCAGGGCTCCTAGAAGCATGCGTTGAGAAACACTGCTATAGAAAAAGGGAAGACCAATTCTCGAACTCATTTGGGACTCATTCTCTTAATTATTCTCTCCTTAACTGATTTGTGTTATGCCCATGACTAGTCCTGTTTATGATACCCTATTACCAAAATTGCATGTATTGGTACCTACCCCCCTGACTCTCCCCCTTTTTACTATATATTTTATATTGAATTGTAAATGTTTGTTTTGTTGTTGTTTTTATTAAAGGCTCTTACTTAACAATTATAAATTGTGCCTTATTGTAGTTGATATCGGAAGTAGCAGCAGCCTGATGGCATATAGACTACTCTTCTCTCCATTAGTGACATGAGAACCTCTTAACTCTTCATCTTTTCAGCAGTTGTTAATGGTCTATATGCATATAAAAATGATGCACCTTCCAAGCTAAACTGTCTTGTGTGAGGTTGTTTGTTGGACTTGTCTGCATTGTACATTTGGAATTATGTGAATGGGAACATACAATACATTTATTGTAAAATAAAAATACTTTGTCAAACTAATATTGTTGGAAGAATTCTGAAAACGGGTTTATTTGGATAGTTGTATGCTTCCTTCTACCTCCTAAGAAGCCCTCAAGGCAACTCATTCGGTTAAAAATGCAATTCTCATAGTTCAATTCTCAAAATTATTTTTTTATTTTTCACATTTATACCACTCTTCCTCCAAGGAACTCAGAGTGGTGTACATATTTCCTCCCCTCCTTTTGTCTTCACAACAACCCTGTGAGGTAAGTGGGGCTGAGAGATAGTGACTAGCCCAAGGTCACCCAGGAAGCTTCGTGGCTGAGTTACAGTAGGTAGAGGGAGGCAATAGTTTTTCTCTACCTCATTGGAATAATTGCAAGTCCTAGAACACTAATTTTGTACTAATAGCTTGGCACAGCACTGCCCCTGTAAAAATATGAGACAGCTTGAGGAAGTGATGCATTTCTTTTTAGTTTGGGCACAGTTTCAAGAGCTTGCTTTAAAACTGAGGCAGAACACTAAAGAATATAGTATCACAGGCAGAACTGCTCATACTTTTTTTTTGTCTCTGTGTAACCGTACAATTCTGGTTAGTGTATCTATAATTTTGAGGTCCAAAACTCCATATAACTGTAAAATTGACAATTCATTATGGAAGGACCCCTTTGCATGTCTCACTGTGTTGCATACACTGACATACTAGGATTGAGTTCGTAACAAAGTGTTGGGCAATCTGAAATAATGGTTGGTGGTGCAGTTTTATTTATGCAGTGCAATCTACCCTTATTGGCTAACCAGCAGCACAACGTAATCACAAAGTTAAACATATGCTGAAGGAACAGTGCTCAGTTTCATAGCATTCTGAGCTGGAGCACACCTTTCAGACACTGCTAGCTGCCATAAAGCATATTTGCCTATATCTAGTTGCAGCCAGGTTGTATCTCTACCAGCCATGCTGCTATGGCTAGACATCTTTGCTCAGTTTACCAAAAGCAGTCTTATATTGCTGGCACCACCTGCCGTAGTTGTCCAGTTAAGAGTTCCTCAAAGAACTCCTATCAGGCTTGTCATACTCCAAGAGTGGTGTGGATTGCGGACATTGATGAGCAGCTCTGTAGGCCTCTGCTTTGTATGTCTTAAGATTGGGAGTGTGTCTTTCCATAACTGACAGCCAAATCCTCACTAACTTTCCAGGGCTGATGTAGAGCCAGTAGAGCATGGGCTGCATCCTGTGTGTGTGTGGGGGGGGGGCAGTCACAGAGGCCTCCTCAAGGTAAGGGAATGTTTGTTCCCTTACCTCAGGGCTGCATTGCAGATGCAGCGATGCTGGAAAGTTGGATAGGATTGGGCTGTGAATAAATTAGAATAAATTGGCCCTTCCTTGTAGGACCCCTTAGCTCTGAGTATGTACTCGGCTTGTTTAGCTTCTGAAAATGGTTTTGAGCATGAGGTGGTATCATTGGAAAGTGGAAGGGCAGGTCAGTTGTAGATGGGGCTTTTACACACATCTCTTATAGGAGTTTTTTTATTGCTGCTTTTATCCTCACTGTTTAATGTTTTTTATATTATATACAGGGGGGCACCGGTATCCACTGATTCCTCAACTGCGGTTTCAATTATCCACGGTTGAGGAATCCCCCCGCACCCTCCATAGCCCCCCCGCACTTACTTTTAGCAGAAACCTCTGTTCTTCTCTTCAAAAGTTCCGAGTTTCCATCTCTTTTAGGCCTGACCAACTAGACTTAGGTGATAGCTAGAGTCTCAGCAAGGTTGCAGAGACTCTAGCTATTAACTAAGTCTAGTTGGTCAGGCTTAAAACAGATGGAAACTCGGAACTTTTGAAGAAAAGAACAGAGGTTTCTGCTAAAAGTAAGTGCCTGGGGGGGGGCTGTGGAGGGCGCGGGGGGGTTGCGCCCCCCCGCACTTTTAACGGAGAAAGTTCTGTTTTTTTTCTTCAAAAGCCTTTGTTGCAGGCCTTCTTACCAACAAGTCTTCGGTGCTAGAAAGTCTCAGCAACCTCTCAGCAAGGTTGATGAGACACTCTAGCACTGAAGACTTGTTGGTAAGAAGGCCTGCTTCATTTGGCTTTTAAAGGAAAAAAAACACGGAGCTTTCTCGGTCAAAAGTAAGTGCTTGGGGGGGTTGTGAAGGGTGCGGGGGGGTTGCGCAGGCCCGCGGGGGGTCGGCCCCCCCCTGAAAACCACGGAAATGGGCGTTCGCCCATTTCCGCGGTTTCAGGTATCCACGGTGGGAGCTGGAACATATCACCCGTGGATACTGGTGTCCCCCTGTATTATGATTTTATATGTATTATGATTTATATTTGTAAGCCACTTTGGGTCCCTCCTATGTGGGGGGAAAAAGCAGAGGATAAGCCCAATAAATATGTGAAAGGTGTCCCGCTGTGTCAGTGTGGAGCTCACCAGCTGCACCTTTATAACTGTGTAAAGTTGTATGGCAAACTGTCACCACCTGGAGATTTGTGAGTCAGTCATTGTGACAGAGAATATGCTTAGATGGCAGGACAAAGGGCAGCTGGAGAAAGAGAAGTATCTGGTGTGACAGGCTGGCCTGGCTACAAAATGGATGCTTGGCTAATAAATTGAACAGGCAGCTCTAGAATGAAGAGGGGAAGAGACATGTGGAAGACTATTTCATGTGTAATCTTCCGCTCTATATAATGAATACACCAATCTATTTTAATATCTTGACTCTTATTACATTAGTCTATATAGCAAAGTATATTATATAATAAAATATAAATATTACTAATTTTTATAGGGCCATATGCATGGCACTCTATATAGAGACAAATCCGTGTCTCAAGGCCTTACAACCTAGATACTGATATGAGAGAGGGGACCATGGGTATAGTGATGGGGTAAATAGAGAGAGCATATGTGCGCGGGGTGGTGGTGGTGGAACTTCATGTCCACATCATCATTGAGGACTCGGATGGTGCTGACTCATTATATTATAAATTCAGGTAATTGTTTTATCCAGGGGCTCTTAATGTGGGGTTGATGAACCCCTAGGCTGTCCATGGATGAGCTTCAGGGGGTCCATGAACCAGGTGTAAAAAAAAAAGTTTGTTTTTTTCTAGGGAGGGGGTCCATAGTTTTCTCAAAGGGTTCGTGTCCCAAGAAAAGTTAAGAACCACTGCTCTGTGAAAGAAGGAAGGAAACTTTTTGTCTCAGATTTACAGCCCAATTCTGTGTAACTCTTGCACTGGTGTAACAATAGATCCACCGGTGTAAAGAGCACTTATGCCAGTGTAACTTGCCATATGCCGACGGACACCGGCGTAACCACCCTCAGGCACCACGCATGCGCAGTTCAGATGCACGACGGACACCGGCGCAACTTTGCCAGCACGGGGTGTCCAAACACCCCCGTAATGCCCCCTGTGCCAGCGGAGTTGCACCGGCATCTGTCCTGTGCCCGAACTGCGCATGTGTGGCGTCTGAGGGAGGTTATGCTGATGTACATCGGCATACGGCAAGTTACACTGGCACAAGTGTTCTTACACCGGTAGATCTACTGTTACACCGGTGCAAGAGTTACACAGGATTGGGCTGTAAATTTGAGACAAAGTTCAGATATAGTGATTGCTGAAGAAATTTGCTAGAGAATCTCCAAGGAGTTCTTCATTTGAACCCAGAAGATATCTTCATCAAGAACAGTATTCCTTATACTCCTCCTGACTGCATTACACTCTTTAGTTATAACTTTTTCTTGAAGAGCTTCCTTGTTTTTAGTAAACTTTCAAATGAATTACCATCTTCCCCCACCTAATTTTACTACAAAGTTTGAGTGTTACAATTTTATTCTTTCCGTTATTTTTGTATTGTTTTTTAACAATTGCGGGTACAATATGTGAATTTTACGTATTTTATAACTTCTTTTGCTCTCCACTTGTTCTTTCCCAGTGTGTCCAACTTCATAAAATCATTAAACAGGTTTAGATCATGGGAAGCACATCGTACTGCGGTAATTTGGGGGTATCATGTTCCATGCTGCTTTCATATTACTCGCATTGTCTGTCAGCAAAGCAAATACTTTCACTCCCAATCTTTTCTAGGACTTCAAGTGTTTTATTACTGATGTACTCCCCAGTGTGTCTATTCTCTCCTTTTACAACACTGTTGTAAATCAGTTGAAGTGGTGATATGAAGTTTGATTCCTTCTCCCCTTACATCTGTCTACCCATCTGTAAGACAGAGTGCTCCATTTTCTCACACAGACTGCGTTACATGTTCAGATTCAGACTTGAGAGAGAGGTTTACTCAGAATGTCTGCTAGCCAAATGATATGATGGTCTTAATCTAAATGCTTCTTGCCAATATGCTTCTTGCAATATTACCTTCCCAACACGGTAGCTATGCCCCAACTGTCCAACTAGGCCAGGGTTCTACGCTGGACTCATTTCCTCCCAGGTAACCCCTACCCACTGGTGCGGCAATGCTTCCTGTAATTAAGCAAGGATCCAGGCTCTGGTGAGGCTAACTGAGGGGCGAAGAACAGAGCCCGGATTGGACTTTACTTCTTGACATGTTCTTGCTTTATATGTAGAAATAAACCCTTTCCCTCAGTATATTGTGATCCTGTGGGTGAGAGGGGAACCTTGGCTTATCATTCCCTGCTCCATTTGATGTTGACCTCCCTTCTTAGGAGGAGGGGGCAGGGACACCTACATTTTGTCACGGTCATTTGAAAGGAAAGATGAAAATACTGCCTGGGGCCAGGTCAAAAGGACAGCAGACTCGGAAGCACCAAATTCTGTCAAAGTAGAACAAAGGCCATCAGAAGGTGGCAAGCAGCAATCCACAAGCAATGAATGCCCTGTACTCTCATGAAGATGGCAGCACCCTTTACGTGCAGAAATGCATCTTGGATGCGAATGTTGTATTGCAGTATGCACAGTAATGATTGTTCTGTACTTCTGTAGACTATCTTACATATCTTCATGTCTTGTGGTTCTCTGGCATTTTTAGTAAAACCTTATCTTTGTTTCACTCATTCCAAGAGAAATGTTTGTTTCACTTTGTTTCACTCATTCCAAGAGAAACGTTTCACTCATTCCAAGAGAAAAAAGATACCTCGTTAGAATTGTGTTTATATTCACCAAAGTGTGCAAATTTTCCATTGGAAAAATTGAATATTGTCTTGGGAGCAGTGTTCCCAGAGCCGAGCGCAGAGCTTGGCTTTTCCAGTAGTCTGGCTATGACATGGGATGTAATTGCCAAGCGTCCAGAGATGCCACTGCACCACCCAGCAGCCATTGAAGGGGTCTTTGCAGCTGTGAGGAACTCTTAAGCCCGACCCACATTGCATGAATCCCGGCGCGTCCCAGACACGCACGGAGATGTGCGGACCTCTCTGTCACCACTGCGGAAGCTAGCGGAGCAGATGCGATCTCTCGTGTACATAAAGTTGAAAACCCATCTTTTGAGGGGGCGCGTTTGCGGAGCTACTGCAGCTATTAATGAGATGAGAGGGGGAAGAGAGTGGTTGCATGCCAATTAGAACTACTTCCAATCACCGTGGAGGTTTTACTCCACGGTTTATTCCCAGAGGAAAACACGGGACGAGGAGAGAGCAAACCAGAATGGCGGAAAATACTCAAAATAGGCAAGACTCCTGCTGGGATAATGATAATGATATTAAATTTGTTCTTGAAGTTAGAGAAAGACCATGTCTTTATGAGGGCACCGAACTTCCAAAATTTGAAATTTGAGAGAGGAAAAGGCGCTGGGTCAAAGACGGTTCACAGCGAGGCTGCAAGGTTTTTGGCCAATCGGAGCGCACTTGTGTTTACCCAATCACAGCTGTGCTTTCTTAAGAAGGCAGGACAACAGGCGGGAAGACACTCCTTCCGACCAGCTCTGCGCGCGGAGGCCTCATGTAGTGTGGGTCGGGCTTTAAAGGGAACATTGCCTGGGGGGAGAGGAATGGTTTTTTTTTCCCAAAAACATTTGTGGGTTTTTTTTCAGGCTTTCACATCTCTAGAAAGGAACCAGTAATGTCACTTGCACTTTCAGAATCTCATTCACTTGCTCATTTCCCAACACAGTACACAGTGGGCCCTCCTCATCCGCAGATTTGAATATCGGCAGATGGCACCTCAGAAAAGAGAGTCCCATTGGAGGTGGGGGGTGGTGCCACAATACTTTATTTTTAAGCTTTGCCAGGGCCCACCAGGTGCTTCCCACATCCTGCGCAGCTTCCAAAGCCTCCAAACTGCTGCAAACGGGGAAAAAAGCAACCGGAAGCAACTTCTGGTAGCTATGCAAAGTGAAAGTAGCTTCCGGTCGCAGTTTTTTTTTTTCTGGTTGCAGTAGTCTGGAGACTTTGGAAGGCACGCAGGAAGCAGCCAGCGGGCCCCAGCGAAGCTTAAAAATAAGGCATTATGATGCCGCCCTCCAAGAATTTGATTATCCACAGATTATGGCATCCATGGGGGTTCCGGGAACGGAACCCCCGTGGATACCAAGGGCCACTGTATCAGTTCCCTTCTACTGTCTTCATGGGGCAAGGTGGTCAGCCTCTGCAAAAAACAACAAAAAACCCAGACCCAAATCTAACTTCCAAAATGGCAATACAGTATTGAGAAACCAGCAAGAGAACATTTTAATGTGCCTGAACATTCTGCTGCACATCTTAAGGTGTCGTTTCTTCAACAGAAAGACTTCAAAGGGAGATTGGACAAAGAAAATTACCTGAATTACAGTCCAATCCTGGAAAGTTGGATAGGAATGGGCCCTTAGGCTGCAATCTTGTGTACACACTTACCTGGGAGTAAGTTCCATTGAATTCAGTGTGGCCAACTTCTGAGTAGACATGTATAGGACTGTGCTGTTAGTTTATAATGAAGGCGGATCTACACAGCACACGTTTGAATTGGTCCCGTTCCGGCACATTCCAGGTGTGTCACCATGTTTATCTTGTACCATATTTTTAAACTCATCACTAGACCAACCCATTTTTATAGCCTTCCATCTGACACTCCTGGTTTCAGTATGTTTATATCCATGTATATATGGGTACCTATCTACTGGGAATTCCACTTCGTGCATCTGATGAAGTGGTCCACAGAAGTTTATTTCTGCACCTGTCACTTCCAATTACACACTTAGGGAAATTATTTTGGTTTTTCAAGCCATTCAGCTTTTACTTTTCTGAATGATGGCTCACGGGTACCTTCCATACTACATTTTTTCTTGATGCTCTAAAGCAGTAGTTCCCAAATTGTATACCACAGCAAACACAGAAGCGCCGTGGGATTCCCTGGTGGCCTCTTCCTACCACCGGCATCTTGGATCGTGTGAGATGTCATGTGATATGAGATCCAAGATGGCGGCGCCCAGAAAAGCCAGGAAAAACAGGCTGACGGGGACATCCCGACAGGGCGCCACGGAATAAGGGTATAAGCTTGTAAGTAAGTAAGACCACAGTAAGTTTGGGAACCGCTGCTCTAAAGTGTAATGTAATTTTAAAACCACTTTGGTATGCTGAATCCAGTTCTTTGTTTGACTAAATTCTGTTTGCATTTTTTGGGACAGAAATCACAGAAATGTCACTACTGCTGCTATTTTATAGTGATGTGTTGCAAAAGTGTTTTCAGGGTGTTAAGAGAATGTCTCAAGTCACAGAGAAAACAAGCTTGTGTTACTGGGTATCATTAGGATTATGTTTGGTATTCCATGTTCTGAGTGTCTTGGACTGCTACCTTGTCTGTTCTCATTCTTGTTGTTAGACCTCTACTGCTTTCACACTTTGCAAATACCACAGCTTAGTATCATAAAATTCTTCCAGGCCATTTGTGAAAACGATTCTGAAATCCTCAAGTAAAGTTGAAGTTTGGCCAGCCCTTCAGAATGTGTTCTGCATTTCATACTTTTTTTCTATGTGTTGTGCATTTGTCAGCCTAGTTTATGAACTTGCCTCCTAGGTCACGGTGCAAATATAAAATGTGTTTCACATGTTTCAGTGTATCTCATTGCTGCATTGTATGCTTGGACTTTAAGCAACTGGGGAGCCAAATACCTCCTCCCTATCTTGGTATTCCTCCTGTTGCACCATTGCACTTGTTGTAGTGTGGCCTTGCTTGTGCTTGCTCACGTCATATTTACTTTCAAAAAACGAAAGCAATCTTATTTGTTGACTTTTGACCAAGAACTGTCAAACCCCTATGTAAGTGGTTGGCTCAGTTACTATGGGGGAGGAAGGAAGCTCTGAGGGAGGAAATTTAAATGGCTCAAGTACTGTATGTAGCATGGCATTAATGAATTCAGCTACTCACTGTAGATGTGGCATGAGTAGAGATTTTTCTCTCCTGAATTACTAAGAGATATACAGTAGTAAGTTTTCTATCCACTTTTATGGCAGTGTTTGTGTTTATATACTGCTTTTCAACAAAAAAGTACTTAAAGCAGTTTAGATAGCAAAAGGAATGAGAAAATGTGCTAGGATGAACAGGAACAGTTCCCCCCCCCCCCATTAAATATGAGTCACCACTCTACAAGATGCCTATTTACACAATAGCAGGTGGATTCTTCATGGATTCCTGCCATTTGCACTTAAGAAAATTGGTACTTAAACTTCAGCTGCATCTTAGTTTATTCGGTCTTTTGTCACAATTGATGACAAGATGTTTGGTGACTTGACTGCAAGATTCTGGAACCTCCCTGACACAGTAGGATAAGAATCACTCTAAAGGCTACATTACACACGTCGTGGAGCTTCTGACATCATTTTTGAAGCAAGCTGAGCCGCTGCGACCTCCGCACTGCCGGCGCGTACCTCAAGCTGGAATCCTACTTTTGAGGGGGCGTGTTAGCAGAGCTAGGGGGCGGTTCCCGGAGCTACTGCAGCCTACCAATTGTAGGAGAGGGGGGGAGAGTGGCTGCATGCCAATCAGAACTACCTCCAATCACCTTAAGAAGGCGGGACAACAGAAGGGACAACAGGCGGGAAGACACTCCTCCGCTCCAAGCGCGGAGGCAGAGGCGGCGGCAGAGCCTCTGCGTGTAATGTAGCTCAGCCTTAAAGCAGCCTCAGTGAGGAGGTGAGCAATTCTCATCTTTACCTGTGACTTTTCCCTTTGGGTTTGGCAGGTGTTGATTTTGTTCTTCCTTCTATTCAGTAGACCACTATAATAGTCCTAAGAATATTGAAAAGCTTCAGTGAGTGCATATTGTGGTGGCTCATTTCTCAGGAGTGATTATATTAGGAAATGCCGAGCCTAATGTGCTTGCATCTAGCAGAGTGCAGCGGCACGCTTGCTCCAAGGTTGTTCTCTGCCGAAAGTAAAAGAAGACAAGGCAGATGTCCACCACCAAGACTGTATTTACAAATTATGTACAGATAAGCAGCTTCAGCAAAGCAATACCTTCTTATATACAAAACTCCAACTCCACGGCATAGACTCCAGCTCTCTCAAACTCCACACAACAACCCACACAGGTAGGCTCTGCCAGCCTCCTTATATAGTGCTTTACACCAGTCACAGTGGAGATTGATGCATCTCATTACCTATTACATCAGCTCTTTCCACATTGACACAGTGATTCAGCATTTTCCATGCCTATTTCACTTTCACTTTTCATTCATTGCATCACTTTACATAGAGAGATATACATACACGGAGTTCATGGTAGCTATGCCTGCCCAAACATCAGGGCCCTGCACTATTCAGACTGGAAATTTCTTTTGATCATTTGGTGAACTAACCCTGACAGATTAGCTGTCACAAGTATGCCTATGCGTCAAAGTTTATGTTAACTGCTAGTGTACGTTTTAGGTACAATTCATTACCAAGGCTGTATCATACTGCATGGAAAATGGAATTTGGTAGTTAGCACGTTGAGGATTGTGTTTGTGCTAGTAGTACATAAATGTTGCTTTTTGACACCAAAGAGCTCACAAAGCAACTAACAATAACTATAAAAGACATACAAAATGCATTAAAAAAAATTAGTGGCACAATTCTGTCCAGTCTTCGACCGGCAGAGCAACTGCTCCACTGGCCTAGGGTGTCGCATACGTAAAGCATGTTTGTAAAGCACGTTTGCGGTACCCTGGGAGTAAGTGGCACTCAGACTGGCACTGTTGTCCCCAGCCCAGATCCAGAGCTGCACCCACTGGGGAAAGTGAGTTCCCCGCCAGGCGGCGGAAGGGCATGGGGAGGGCAGAACAGGGCATTCGGGGGTGGGATTGGTCAGCCAGGCTGGGGTAGGAATCGTCGGAGGCCTCCTCCTCCATATCCTATCCCCCTTCCCAGGCTTGGCCGCTGCTACATGGCCAGCTTGAATGTGCACCAGCAAAATAGCTGGTGCACATTCGAGTAAACCCATCGGGGCGGCTGGGGCTCAACTCAGGGTAAGGGGCCAAATGTCCCTTTACCCTGAAATGACCTCCAGCTGTTCCGGGACAGGCCCAATCCTGGTTAGGATGTGGCAGGCGCCTTATTTGCAGCGTTGCGTCCTGTTAGACAGGATTGGGCTGCCCAATAAGAAAATAGTAACATCACAGGGATTCTGTACATATTAAGTCAACTTTGTCAAATCTGCATCTGACTAAAAAGCATAGCTTCTAACCCTTAATATTTCATGGAAGTGTGCCAAGGCATACAACCTGAAAGGGAGAACTGAGAGCCCTTCCTAAAGTGAAGGGCATATTTTGTACTGAACAAAATCTTGTTTTAATGTACATTGTGAGTTTTATGAAAGGAAATTTAAAGAGCTTGATAAATTTAGCCTCATTATACTGTGGGACCAGTTGTGTCTGACTGAACCTGATTGTGTCTGAAGTTGTGTCTGATTGAAGTTTTGAGACAAGCATACAGATTGCCTGCCACTACTGTAGAGAGCAAGCAGGGTTTCTTCTCTGTGCTGCGACGAAGTAGCCAAATAATGAAGAGTCACTAAAATCCTCTGTAGTTAATATTTTGTGTAGGGAAAAATTGAGGACATTCTAGATGTTCTTCCTGGTCTAATTGAGTAGGTCTGACTTTTATCTACATTGAATTGTAGATTGGCAACAAATAGCTACTTTTCATGGGCAAACAAAAAAAATGCTCATTTTTCAAAATGGCAGGTTCTGCCTCTTCTTTGTTTACTCTGACGAATCTGTCTTTTGCTTTAGACTCTCGTTGCTGGAAATAGCCACTAATCACTATGGGGTACCTCAATAGCGGTGATTCAAGTTATGCACTTCAGCAGTTGCCTCTTTATGTACTATATTTGTAAACTGATTTCAGGAGAGGAGTTTTTGGACTGAGCTCTTAATTTTGTTAACTCTAGATTCACATCAAACTACAGATGACGGCCTGACACGTAAGAAAAAAAAAATCCTGAATACAAGGAGCATGTTGCAAGTGATTTTGCAGTGAACTTTCAGTTTTTAATATTGTGCCAAATTTCACAGTGCTTCATGGCATAATCATTTTAAAGAGCTAGCCAAAACAGCATTCAGAGGCTGTTCCTAGCTGAGAACCACACAGACATGGACAAAGGCAAATGCTGTTTTACGCAGAGGGATAATTTTCTGTGGGTCAGCAGGTAGAGTTAAGAATGGTCTTGAATTGTAAGTGGAGATTTAGGACTGATTGGCTTCTCTGGCAGTACCCAAATCACCTATCTGACAAATTAGACCAAGCATATGATGAAGCATATTAGTCCTCCAGCATATGGAGGATGTGGTAACCTTCTTGCCTGTGTGTAAATATGCAGTTTGAGGTTGTGGTCATGCTTAAGAATTTGCCCTGAAATTGAGTGTCTTTCTCCCTGTAGTAATGCTTGCTTATAAGCACAAGTCAGCTGCAATGCGGCAGTGCTTGCTTGCACTAATGAAGTGCAGTGCAGCAGTGGCTGCCTTCTAGTGCTCTTTCCATGAAATTATGGGAAGGGAGGATTGAGAAAGAGACAGTGTGGGAACTGGCATAGTTGTCTTCCTTCTCTAAATGTGTAGGCAGAAGCCTTAGGCACTGTGAATAGTAGGTTGCTCAGGCCTTTTATCCCCAGTGCAGAGTGAGCTCTGAAATATATTTTGGGTGGAAAGAGAACAGGAGGAAAAGAGAGAGAGATTATTCAACTGAGTTGTGGCAGTGAGAGGCAGTTGTGGCATCTCCTCTTGGCTGCAGGCAGGTTCAAGTTGCTAGGATACGGGGGGGGGGGGAGGCTATACAGCTTCCCAGACTGGCCCTGCTTCTTAGGAGGGAACAAGCTTTGCTGAGTTCATAGTTCAGCTCACCAAAAATATTTTGTAATTATTATTTAATTTAAGAATTTTATTTATGAAAAATGTAATTCTTTGCCCTGCCCTTACCCATTCATCATCCCCCCCACTGCTCCAAACTACTTGTAAACAGGCTAAACATAGATCAAGAAGAGGTTAAAATAAGATCCAGATTTTTGAATGCTTGGATTAGCTGCTTGTGTTTTTAATTAGAGTTGGTCCACTGTATGGCCAATTAGCAAACATGTTGAGTGAGTTCTCTCCATATGCTCTAGTCTACAATTTGTCATTGGATCTCCCACAGTTAGGTTCCACAAATCAATTGCTTATTATAGAGTGTAGATTCCCATGGCATGTTACTCTACATGTTTAGATTCTCTACAATTGCTTATTATTGGCCTGTGTTAAATGGGGTTCTGGAGCACCAGCGTTTTAGCAGTTAATGAACCTCTCAATGGGATAAAAACCAAACAGTCTTCTATTTCTAAAACTGTTTTTATTTTCTTACCCTTTTCTAAATTCCAACAAATCTGAGAGAGATTCTTCACAGGAAAGAGAAACAGAATGCCTTGCATGGCACCACTGCTCTGTCTTCTTGTCTCTCCACCCCGCACCCCCCACAACTGGAGAAAGCTTGCAGCATAACAGAGTGCCAAGTCAGCCACATTTCACAGTATTTTTCTTTCTTAGGGAAGACATATTTCCGATGCCCAAGCAGCTTTCTTCCTTTTTTCCTCCCCTTCTCCTGCATTGGGTAATAGGCTAGCCAAGTGGCAGACTGACTTCTTTTCCTTCCGGAGCAGGTTGAGAAGTCATTGGGGTGACATGGCTTTCCCATCCTCCTGGCAGGTGCAGAATAGCAGCCAGCAAGAGTTAGAGCCCTTAGGTAACTACCTTGATTACATCCAGGACCCATAGCCTGTATTTCCTGCCTTTTTTAACATCATCCTGCTACCATCAGTGTGGTTGCTTCTGCCTCCTTTTCCTTCATGGCAGAAAAGAAAGAACACTAGTTTGATTCTTGACTTCAAACTGGAAACACTTTCAGCACTTTACACCTGAGTGATAATCAGACATTATCATATCAGCGGCTACAAGATATTGTGTAGCACAGTACAATAACTACTGTAAGATGTGCTCTTCAAGACAAAGGGCAGTTTTGTTGCATCTCCAGGCATGAAGTTTGTATCCAAACACTAATTGTGTCGGTAATCAACATCTGCTGAGTTTAGGACAAAGTGTTCTATGAATCAAACTGAACCTGAACCCAAATAACGATTCAGAGGCTTTTTCATTGAACAAGAAAGAACTGAACCTTAATCTAAAATCTCTTAGGGCGCAATCCAAACCTACTTAGGCCACTGTTGTAACCAGCGGCCCAGCGAAAACGGGAGGCCCCAGAATGGAAAGGGGATTCAAATCCCCTCCAAAAGGGGAATTCAAAGGGGATTTGAATGATGAAAATGTGCTTTACGGCATGTTTATGTCACCCTGGAGGGGCGCAGTGGTAGCCATGCCGCTCCAAAATTACACAGGATTGCGCCGTTAGCTGTGTAAATGGCTATGGTAAACTATTTTTTTTTTGTTGAAAAGCAGTACATTACATGTTGAAATATTCATCATAATCATCATCATAATCATAATGGTCTTTATATTAAGACTCAATTAAGCTTCTATGGGTACACGTGGTCCTTAAGGAACCTTTTGCTTTCCAACTTAAGATTTGCTGAGCAGAAATATTGGAGGATATTCAAGTATTGCTACGTTGTTGGTGTCTGTTCCCCAGAAAATTTAGCATAGGGATACCCATCACAAAGTTTCACATAGTGTCCTGTTTTTATTGGATATCAACTTCCAGTTCTCCTATGGATAGCGACTCACCAGTTTCAGAACCGCTGGCATAGGCTATTACAGTGTATTAATGTTAGGTAAATAGTATGTAAATGTGTCTGTCTTAAGATTGGAAGATGGCTTAGCTACTAAACCTAGCTCTCTTCTGTGCTTTGCTGTTCATTTCTGGTTCTTGGATTTTGATCAGATTCCCCACCACCTTTTTCTACTTGCTGCAGGTCTCCGCGTCAATGGGGAGCTTATCACTGCTTATCCACAGGTAGTGGTGGTTCGTGTGCCAACACCATGGGTCCAGAGTGACAGTGACATTACGGTTCTTCGCCATCTGGAGAAGATGGGTTGTCGGCTAATGAACCGTCCCCAAGCCATACTTAATTGTGTCAACAAGTTCTGGACTTTCCAAGAACTGGCTGGCCATGGTGTGCCTCTTCCAGACACCTTCTCCTACGGTAAGTCACAGGTTGAAATAATGTTATGATTCATAGTGAGTGTGCACCTACAGCCAGTGAGATGTCAAACTAAAATTTTGAAAGGTTTTAGGAAAATACTATCTGAATGAATGAAATAAGAATTGCAAAAAGGACCTGCAACTCCGCTAGTGACAGATTCCAGAGGAGTAACTATATCAGTCTGTTGATTTTAAAAATTGGATGGATGGATAAATTTACACCACTTCTCCCACACCATTTTGTGAGTTCTAGAAGCTTAGTAGCCGGTGGATACTAGCTGCTTATTCTTATAATGGGAACCACAATTCAAACATTTTCTGTTTGACAAAAGTGTAGCTAAACAGATAGCTGTCAGAATCCCCATACATTGCATCATCTTGTGTGGCCAGATGAGGCACTGGTCTGTCAGTGGTGGTAAATAATGTAGGCCACATCTTCTTTCTTTTATTATCTTGGCCCTCAACATCACAGCTACTACTTTTCTGGGTCTGGGAAAGATAAAAAGGGCAGAGGGTAATGCTCGGGAGAATCAGATTCTTAAATGCACCCATATGTGGAGGGATAGAAATTCTTTCTTGAGTATATATAAGCACTTTCTTGATGTATGTATAAGAAGCTGGGCTCAAGCTTGCCTCTGCTCCTCAAGTACCAAATGGTTACGCATGGTCCTGCCAAGAATAGCAGGATGTGCTACAATGTATGTATTTCCATGAGCAAGTAGAGTGCAGAGCTGATTTTGGCTTGCACTATAAACCTCTACTCAGGCTTTCAGTGCCTATTCCTCTATTCCCTTTTTCGCTCTTTACTATCCTGTTGATACGTAAAATTATTTTTCTTTGATTTCACAACTCTGGTAGTTCAGAGGAATGGAAGCACTAGCTGAAGAGCGTGAGGAAACATGAGTTGTGTCTCACTTTGTTATTTTGGGTGGCTTTTCTGATCTGTGAATGAGGAATGTTGCCGGGTTTTCTTGAAGGCAACTTTCCACCTACTAAACATTCGAGTTCTGGCTTGGAAAGAAGGTTGATGCTTCTGACGTCTCCTCTGGATCCTCAATAAAAGAGGGAAATGGGGGGGGGGGAGGTTAACAAAGCATTAACATTTTGGGAATTGATTTAGCTTCTACCTAGGTCCTAGAAGTTCAGAATTCGCAAGAAAGGAAGTTGATGTGCTTCATATTTTAAGCCGGAGAGAAAACTGAGTAACAGTTAGTTACCTGACAGCCAAGGGCTCACTTGACATTTTGTACTTAAGTATCAACAGGGCTGGCATCAGTGCAAGACATACTTGGGCAGCTGCCATGTATCATCACCCCAGTGGACCCGTTGCTGATGCCTGCCCTAGCCCCCTGACGAGAATTGGGCCCATCTGCCAGTGGGGCTGTCGTTGCACCAGCACATGTGGACGTATGCTGGCTTATGTTGAGTATAGGATTGGGCTGTAAATCTAGTCTTGTTAGTCTGGCCACCAGTGCTGGGTGAAAGAACTGCAAAACTGAAATAAGTTTGTCACCCAGGAGAGGGTTAAGGTTTTAACATATGTGCTAGTTTTGTATGGAAAGGAGGTTTAGCCTAATCATTTTAGAACATTCCCTTTGTATTGGGGTAAATGTTTAAATGAAGAACACTCTTTAAAGGAGCTTGCCTCGATGAATTTGAAAGTTGTATGGAATTGAGGTTTGCATTTCTGTGTGCAAGCATTGCCATTTAAAGATCGCAGTAAACCTGGGGTAGTTTCATCTGCACTACCAGGTCCTCTGAAACTGGGAAAGGAAAAGTAATAACAATGCAACAGTATAGAAATGGGATAATTTCATATTAGACATGAATACATATTGGTCATATTGCGATTTTGGAATGTGCTGCTGCAGAGAAAAGGCAAGAGGATATCCTGAGATGTTTCACTGGCAACATGTAACTTTTTTCTTTCTTTCCAGGAGGTCATGAAAATTTTGCCAAAATGATTGATGAGGCAGAAGTGCTGGAGTTCCCCATGGTTGTGAAGAACACACGTGGTCACAGAGGTGGGTGTATGCAAATAGCTATGGAGTGCTGAATGAGAACTGTGCTGTGTCCAAAGTCTCCTCACTACTTCTGGGTGCAAAATAGCCTGAAAAACAAGGGGAACAGCTACATTTGGTTTTATCAAGAGAAAAAAAATGTTACAGTGATATAGGAGTATCAAGCCTTCTTCATGTAATGAACTGATTTGCTTCCTCAGGAAACTGCTATACATTTATCAACATATATAGTAGGCCCTTGGTGTCTGCGGGGATTCCATTCCCAACCCCCCCCCCCCACAGATGCCAAAATCCGTAGATAATCAAATCCACGGTGGATGGGGCTGTGGGGTAGGGGCAGGGCCACAATACCAGCAAAAGGGTTAAAAATAAGGTATTGTGGCGCCACTGCTCCACCTCCAGTGGGACTCTCTCTTCCGCGATGCCACCTGCGTATATTCAGATCTGTGGATGGCTAATCCACGGATGAGGAGGGCCCACTGTATATGACCAAGTTTTTTACTGAACTACAAAAATCACATAAAAGGTTTACAGGATTAAAAACCATGTAGAAAAAATATATTTATGTTTAAAAACCATTAAAAAAAGCTTAAAAAAACAATACAAATCATATTACGTTTTGTCCACAGCCGTGGACCTCCTCAGGTGTAAAAAAGCAACAGCAAGCTGCCTAGATGTTAGCCTTCCAGGTCGGCAACGCTTGCTTTTTGTAGAAGAGTGGAGGTGCCAAATACAAAAAAAGCGCACAAATTTCGCAGCCAGATAATTAGCACCAGAAATCAGAGATGTGTGGCGTCTGACCGCTGGTAACCCCAACGGTGAAATCACAGTATGGACTGCGTTAAACTCAATTTGTATTGCCGGCTATATGGATAAGTCTTACTGAGAGTTGGCAACCAGATTTTATCTATAAACGACTGTGTGTGTGTGTGTGTGTGTGTGTGTGTGTGTGTGCGCGCTGACCTGGAAGGCTAACATCTAGGCAGCTTGCTGTTGCTTTTTTACACCTGAGGAGGTCCACGACTGTAGACGAAACGTGTGATTTTTATTGTTTTTTTAAGGTTTTTTTTTTTACGGTTTTTAAACATAAATATATTTTTTCCACATGGCTTTTAATCCTGTAAACCTTAAATCATTGTATATCATGGCGGGCCATGAAAGCTTCCAATCCTTGTTACATAACTATTTATTTATTTATTTATTTGCATAAAATCAATATTTTGGCCTAATATTCCAGTGTAGATTTTAAACTCTGTATTTATTGAGCCGTTTATATTAAGTTGAGCAATATTTTGTATTATAACAAATCCCTTTTTAGGATTTCATATGTGCAAATAGGATGTTGTCAATTCAAATTTCAAGTAAATCGGTTTTAATTTCTATTTTATTTACATTTAAAAAATAAAATGGAGGTGATTCTGGCCCCTCTGGTAGAAAGCAAATCAGAACAATATCTTTGTCTCTGAGGTTATTCGTTTTCTAAACCTCACATAATTTAAGCATGCTTGCTATCTCCCAAATTTTAGTTGTTGTTATATCTTATTAATAATATCTTATTAAATCTATTTAATAATAGATTATTTCTAATTGTTCCTCTACCTGTCGGTCACAGCTGTTCTAGCAGTTAGCAAAAGATTCTCTCTTCTTTCTGCTAGTTCTGGGTAGCATCTGCAGTGGCACTTGCGGAAAGAGTTTTAACAGTAGTCGTGCTTTGTACTGTTGTGCAACCACTTGTAAAAGAACCACTCTGAACCAGAGGGAACTCTTTTCACGTAGCATTTCTACTAGCAGAAGAACACCTGTGGATGCTCTCCTCTATTTATTCCCCACCCCCTTTGGATTGTCCAGGAAAATTTATCAATCAGTAGCACAGAGTAACTTGCAATCTTTCAAGTCACAGGAGGAAATATTTCTTCCTCTTCCACAGGGGCGTCGTAAGGGTGTGTGTGGAGTACAGGCCGTACCGGGTAATACCCATTGAGCGGGGTGACACAACGGGAGAAGCCTGCCACGCCGCTCAGGCTCAGTGGTCTTTGGCCGCTCCAAGCCGCTTCCTGTTCTTGCAAGCATAGCGAGAACAGGAAGCGGCTCGGAGCAGCCGAAGACGGCTAAGCAAGGGTGACACCTCTCCCTCCTTTGTGTTTGGCTGCTCTGACTCAGCAGCTTGACTCGGAGTGGCCAAAGACCACTGAGGAAAGGTGTCACTTCATGACAGTTACCAGAGCCTTTCCTTGGCATTCTTCGGCCACTCCCAAGTTCTGTAGAGGTTTGCAAGCCGGAAGTAATTTGCAGTGACCTGATGATGTCATCATGTCACTGCCAATTACTTCTGCGTCTGCGCATTTGGTGTGGTGACACCACGAGTTACCGCATCAGGTGACACCAAAGGCAACTACATCACTGCTCCTCCATAAATGTGAATGAAACAGCAAGAACGCCACATCCTCTTTGACTTTTGCCCTCTTCATACACTTTGTTCACTGGTAGCTCCTCCTACCTGTTCTCCTGGGTGCCGCCATCTTGGATCTTGTGAGATTTCACAAGATCCAAGACGGCGGCGCCCAGGAGAACAGGTGGGCGAACAGGTAGGAGGAGCTACCAGGGGCATCATGAGCCAAATAAGTTTGGGAACCACTACCATAATATATAATTTTTAAAATGAGAGCTGGTTTGTTAAATTGATGAAGTTGCATGTAGTTTCTAAATAAGTGGCCAGCATCTAAATAATTATTGAAAGTAATGTAATATGGGAATTGCTTGGTGGGATGTCTAAAGCGAAAGGAGGGTTATTGGCAGAGCAGTATGAGGAGGCCATACTGTAGATACTACAGACATCTGCAAAAGAGAGGCTTCAGTCCTCCTGTTTTTAATTCCCTGCTAACTGGGTAAAGTTAGTTATCTCTAAATAAGTTGCAAGGCTATCACACAAGCAAGGGTATCGTATGGTCTCTCTGTATAGTGACCTGCCAACTTCAGCATAACATTGGCATAGTGTAGTTGGGATGTTATAAGGTCCCGGAGTAAATGGGAAAAGCAAACATCACTTCATACTACAGAGAATATGGTGACACCAGCAGGCACTCCCACAGCACCCGTGGCAACACTACTGGTACACTTCAAACGTGGTGCATTGCATTGATGATGCCCACATAACAGCCAGGCATGGAAAGAACCAGTCTGTTATGATTAAGAATATTTATATACCACTTTTCAGCAAAAATGTTCACAAAAAAATCAAGAAACTAAATGACCCTCTGTCCCAAAAGTGCTCACAATCTAAAAAGAAGCAGAGCAACAGCTACTAGAAAAAGCACTGTGCTGGGGTGGAGAGGGACAGTTGTTCTCCCCCCCTGCTAAATACAAGAGGAGGACCACTTGCAAAAGTGCCTCTTTGCCCTGTTAGCAGGGTTTATGTTACATGGTGACAGTGGAAGATCCCAACAATGCCTCCCTTCCCTACCTAATCTGGTAGGGGATACAGAGCTGTCTGACAAGCTGTTTGCAATAATACAGTAAATAAATGAACAAGTAACAGCCCCACGGTAGAACAACGTGACCCACATTGGTTACTGCTGCTGGTCTTTCTGTTGGCCCCACTTGTAGTCTGCAACACACTGGGAGTGGGAAATGTCCTTTGGCTCTGTATTCTTTGGTGGATTGCCTGGGAGGATCAAAGAGACAGTAATAACAATAACAACAACAACAACAACAACAGTATTTATATACCGCTTTTCAACAAAAAGTTCACAAAGCGGTTTACAGACAAAATCAAATGATTAAATGGCTCTCTGTCCCAAAAGGGCTCACAATCTAAAAATTGTGACAATGGCTCACAATCTAAAAATAAGTAATGATCAGCAGCTGCAACTGTTTTCCTGTACTTGCTGATAAGTTGGTGGTAGAGCAAATGATTGAGAGGGGATGGTACCATATTCTAGGTATTCTTCCAATTCTTGTGCCTCAGTCACTATCCCCATTTGTGGTACATCCTAGTGTCCATCATATAGAGAGATCTGTCTGCTGTGATAGGTAGCACATTTCGTTAATACTTAACTGCCCCCTGCAAGAAACTGCAATGAAACTGCCTGAAGTTTCTATTTGTGCTCCTCCATGTTTCCAGGCTTTGATTCTGCAATGCAAAAAGTAATCATTAGTGTTTGGCTAGAAGTAGCAATGGCTATAAGTTGCCAAGTGACTCTTCATCAGAGTTACCCCTTGTAAGTGTTCTAATTCTAATTCAGCCAGTTTAACTGAATCATTGCGCTGAAATGCAGGGGCAAACTGTAATGCATTCAAATTGCCTGGTGTAAAAGTTTTAAAGAGAAGTACTGGTAACTTGTTTGTCTTACCTGCTACAAGGAATAAGTTATCTCTCTTCTACTATTCTCTTATTTGCTTCATGGTGATATGATAGGTTAAGTTGGTCAAATAAGACATAGAAGAAAGGGAACTGGAGGGCTCTGAAGGGTGCATGGTGTGTGTTTGGTTGGTTGGGTGTTTTTTTTTTTTTTTTAGGCAGTGTTCGCTTCACCGTGCTGTTGTTATTATTATGGTTTATAGAATCCTCTTACCTTAAGACTGTAGGGAATATAGGTAAATGTTGATTATTCATATTTCTAATCAGATATTTTTCTAAATTTGGTTATGTTTAAAGAAATTTAGCATTTTCATAGTGGTATAAATAATTCTTATATTGACACCAAGGATATTGCATATATGGCAATAATTGTTTAAATCATTTTTTGTATTTTTCCATTGTTGCACTAATTATTATAATTGACAGTTATTACTTAGTTGGGCCTGATTTATTTGGGGCCCATTGATTTTAATTGTATAGATGCATATACAGCACCTTGGGGTCTCCCTCATCTTTGGACTGTGATTGGTGCAGCCCTCTGTTTTGTGTGTCTAGAGAACCCAAAACCTGTTGCAAAATGCTCTTGCAACCTAGTGCTTCTAGAATAGCATGGAATGGTACAGGCCAAGATTGAAGGATACTGGCAGACCTATACTGAGGGAGTTGAGAACAGGAATATACCTTGGAAATTGTGAGTTTGCCTTAAGGTAATTTTATTTTTTTTCTATTTTTATAGAAATAAACACTTTATAATTCTTATTTGCTTTCATTCATAATCAGTCCTGTCAGGAAAGTCTTTACAGTACTGAGATTGAGGGTGTATAGACCCATTTGCCTTTTCCCACTCTTTAGAAGTACAGTACCCAGAGATTTCCCTGACCCCTTTTCATCTTCTCGGCTCTCTTGATGCAGGTAAAGCTGTATTTCTGGCAAGGGACAAACATCATTTGGCAGACCTGAGCCACCTAATTCGTCACGAGGCCCCTTACCTTTTCCAAAAATACGTCCAGGAGTCACATGGCAAAGATGTACGTGTCATCGTGGTGGGAGGCCGTGTAGTGGGCACTATGCTGCGTTGCTCAACCGATGGTAGAATGCAGAGCAATTGCTCACTTGGTAAGAATGGTAGAATGCTTGTCTTTGGTTGGATTTTGTGTTGCACACAAGGCAGAGTTTTGACCCTAACTTGAAAGATGGGTGTGTCATGTGCAGTGTTCTTGTAATTAATTCAGATGTCATATGGAAGAGGTTAATAATTTGTGACTTGGGGCATAACCTAGTTAGAAAAAATTGAAAGGGGTTGGCATTTAGAATACTGTACAATCTTTGTGGGCTGCCTTCAATGTATATGTTTTTGTCTAGTCAGAAAATAATAGTGCAAGTCAGTGTTATTCAACAGTCATTTTTTCAGTCTGGTGCAGACTTTACTGGCCATTAATGATGGTTAAATTTTTCGGAACAGACTGCATAGTCTTTCATTGTATCTAGAAACTTTGTCTCTTGAAATGACCCATCCTCTTTCCCAGATTTATTATTCTACCTGTCAACTGCCTTTATTTTTTATCTGAGTATCACAATCAGAATTTTATTTGTAAGTTAGTAGTCTGTCCCTGTACAGCATCAGATGCTATATCCTTTCACAGCCCATATTGAATCTGTGAGTAAATATATTGTAAGAATTCTAATGCAATCTGTGCGGTCTTTGATATATAGTGCGCCCTGGCCTCTAATGGAACCACCTCTATCTTTTGGCATATCTTACATCAATCAATCAAAACCTTTATTGGCATAATCATATCTTATATCCAGGTTCAACAGATCTCACTGATTTTTCTTATTATACAAGGTTTTTTTTCTACTCTATTTATTTTACCTCTGTTTCATCTTTGTGACATTCCTAAATCAGATACTCCTCAGCATTTGGTGGCACTCCTGAAGAAGTCAAAGTTTTAATATAACCTGTTTAGGTTATATAGATATCGGCACCAGTAGTTTTTCCTGCTTATCATCTAAACCTTCCTCTAATACCATGATCTCATTTAGTATTGAGAACACTACAGCTCTGCATGTCTGCCCCATGGGTTTTCATGAAAGTTCCCTAGCCGAAAAATAGGTAGCCCTTTTCCGGTTGAGCTAGTGAAACGTAGGAAGACCACATACCAAAGATTGATTCTTCTCTCTTTTGCCAGGTGGCATAGGAATGATGTGCTCACTGAGTGAACAAGGCAAACAGCTGGCAATCCAAGTGTCCAACATCTTGGGGATGGATGTGTGTGGCATCGACCTCCTAATGAAGGATGATGGCTCATTCTACGTCTGCGAGGCCAATGCAAATGTAGGTTTCATTGCCTTTGACAAGGCTTGTAATCTAGACGTAGCTGGTATCATAGCGGACTATGCCGCTTCTCTCCTTTCCCCCGGTCGCTTGACACGACGCATGTCCTTACTCTCTGTGGTGTCCACGGCTAGCGAGACTAGCGAGCCAGAGCTGGGTCCTCCGGCTAGCGCCACTGTCGACAATATGAGTGCCAGCTCCAGCTCTGTCGACAGCGACCCTGAAACCACAGAGAGAGAGTTGCTCACCAAGCTCCCGGGGGCTCTATTCAACATGAACCAGCTAATAGCCAATGAGATTAAGCTTCTGGTGGAGTGATGCCACATGTAAATAAATATGACCAACTTTCTTGTACATTTTTTTTAAAACCAACCAACTTGTTGTGCTGTTTATCGGAAGCAGCTCATGGAGGTGAGGGGAGGATTTTAGCCTGGGGAGCAAGATCAAAACACGCATGTTCTGTGAATGCTGCTTTTGCTACTTGTTAACCTTACAGAACATACATTTAATTGATTTTTTGACAGCCAGTTTCTAACTGGTAGTGCCCAGTTAAAAGCCTGCATATGTGTCTGGGGACAGGTGGAAGGATTTAAAACTTTTTTCCCTTTATTAGCAAGGCCACTGTCATCTTTAAACTGATTGCAGAGCATGTATGTTCATAAGGAACTGTTTCAGTTGATTTGTGCTTTCGAAGTTTGGAAAGTTGTTTAACTCTCCAAAAGCATCTGTGAACTAATGTGTCTACAAACCATCCCCTCACCTCATTGGCGCTAAATCCTATTGGTTGCGTTATGCCCCTTACTTTGTCCCATAGAAGTTGAGAGGGTGGGGCAGCCAGTTTTCATTCAAAGATTCTAAACACCGGAATATCCCATCTAACATTGGAAGGATCTGCAGGAACTCCCATTCCTAACAAATAGCCCACAACAGTCTTAGGGAAATCTGACCTTTACGCAGTTTAACAGCGTGCAGCCTATTGGTTCAACATGAGCATTTGAAACAAACCTGCGACTTCTGCCATTTCAGTATTAACAGATGGGTTTGTGTCCATACTTGTTTATATTGGTGGAGCAGAGGAGAAGCCTTCCTTGGATGAAAGATTTTAGCATATGTCAAGATTTTTTAAAATCAACTTAATTCCTGGATTGGGGGGGAGGAGTCAGAGAGACTATGTGAATAAATTTCCGTCATGCTCATGGCAGAAGTGGCATGTTTACATTTGCACAAAAGGCAAAGATAAACAGCACTGTTAACTTTTGGTGTACAAAATAATGTTTAATCCAATGTGAAAAAGAATAACACTAGTTTAAAACAAATGTGCATTGACTTGTATTTGTTAGTGTGTTAGTCCTTTTTGCAAGATATATTCTATGTTTATGTTTCATTTTTAATACATGCTCGTCTAACACTCCTTCTCAATGCCTGCATCTTTAACAGTGGCCAAACTTTAAAGTACCCATTCTATTTAACACCACTACACTATTTAACAACAGGAGGGAAAAAAAAAACTTTAGGCACACATGTACATCTCTCTCTTTCTCTCTCTCTCGCTTTTTTTTTTTCAAATCTATTGCACAGAAAAATGTGGGAGGGGGTGTGGAGGAGGGTTGAAATGGTTTCAGATTTTCGAAACTACTTTGGAGTAAATTTAATGTGTTACTACTATTACTAGTAACTTTTCTTTATAGAAAACGTTATAATCTAAAGTAACCTGACTTCCTCACAATGAATCCTGAAGAGAATTAGGCAGGTTTTGGTTTTGGGAAACAATGCAGGGCACTTTGGCAGTAAGGCCCAGCCAGAATGGGAGTACGATTAAAGATCACAGATACGTGGATCTCAGGCCCCTATATGTGTCTGTATTTTTGCTTTGTTTTGTCATTGGTTTTTGTCTGTCCAGTTCGTTGCTCTCTTCCAGAATGCCTGATGATCTCCTCTCCCAACCCCCACACAACCCCCTGATACTTCTGGCTGTGCATTTTCTTATTAAATTTGATAAAAGAACCAAAACAGCAGCTTTGGGTCTGTTTTAATGGCCTCACCTTCCTCCTCCTCACCCAATTCTCATTCGTTTATTTTCTTTGGGGTACACGTAGCATTGATACTCTGTGTGTGTGTGTGTGTGTGTGCATGTGCGCACGTACATACACAAACATCTATTATTTAAAGAAAACCACTAAGTGCAGTGTTTACAACATAAATATGGTTCTATGAAGAGTTTTTGGAAGGTGGCAGCTTACGTGTACAACGCTGCTTTTTATCTGGATGCTTCAAAAGAGCTTGTCCCCTTTGCCCTCCGAGGCTCTGAGCTTCATCCCTCTGGCCCAACCTCTACTTGGCTGTTTACGTTCACTGGGACCTTAATATATACACGTTGTGGACACTACGCAGAGAGACGACAGGAGGCAATAAACAGAACAGTGTTAACCTGCTTTCATGGAGGTTTGATCATGTACAGTTTTTGTTTTTATTTTTTAATGTAATAATGACCTTTTTTGTAGAATTAAATATTATTATTATTATTAAAATTAATTGGGAGGTTGACTATTGACATTAGCTGGTGAAGCAAAAACCAGCCTTTAGAGTGCCCAGGTTGGAATGAAAAATACAAAGGTTTGTAAAGAATCAAATACCCAGCAGAGCTATAACCAACACCCAACAGTAAAGTGAGTAGGCTGAGAGGTTTTTCTGCTTAGAGGTTCTTCAACCACCTGCCAACTGAATGTGTGTGTTGTAAAATATAAGTGCCCCTGGAAACTCAGTTGAGTGATCTCTTTCTCTGTCCTTGGTTTAAAACTATGAACATCTTTCAGAAATATGAGCAGGGAATTAATCCTGTTAGTTGATAGAACTTCAGAAACCTCTGCGTCACTCACAAGAAGCAAGTGGAGTGAGCCCTGAAAGGAGTTGGTAACTGATGATTCTAACATGGGCTTTATTGAGTTACTACATTGCTTGGCAACGCAGGTTGTGGCAACTATGATTTTCACACCTTACACTTTTTTTTACGATGTCCTAGACCCGATTTACAGCAATATAAATGCAATGCAACAAAGCAAATGTTTCATTCTGAAATGCACACAGACAAAACACAAAGGGTTTTTTGTACTTCGAATTATCCATTTGTCGTGAGCTCGTCGTGGGTACATTGTGCTTGCTTTGTGAGACTGAAGAAGAGTCTGGATAATCTGAGAGAGAGGAAAAGCCTCAAAGTCCATTTAGGCAGAAGCTGACATTGCTTACCAAGGCCTCAGAGGAAATTCCTTATTTAAAGAAACAAGTAGATCTCTCCTCCACCCAACCCATTGCATCTGCATCAAGAACATGACTGGGGAAGAAGTTAAAAACCCGAGCTGTCATACAGAACAGAAAATGAATTCTTACTAACCAGGGTGTAGCTTCCACACGTGTTAGTGCTACATGTTGCATTTTCCTAAAGAATATTTGCTTTATTCCAGTACATTAAGAGCATCAACATTGTTTATCATAGTTTAAAAGCTTTTAAGATTTTAGTAAGACAGGAGCCATAGTGCCAGTGCAGGCAATGACAGTACACACTTAAAATGGAAGCAGGGTTACTGGTGGGTGGGGTGGAGTGGGGGGGGTGAAGTTGTTGAAATTCAGTGTGTTGTCTTATTCATTTTATATACATATTTAGCACATTTCACAGATAAAATTGTTACATGTGTGCATTTTTGTACTGTATAGAATTGCAGATTTGTGTTTATAGCTTTGTATATTTTCAGATCTTTAGTGGTTTTATATTTTGATAAACTTTATAAACCCTCCTCTCATTCTGGAACACCGTGATAGATCATCAGTAATGCATGATGGGAGGACAGCACATTTATGGACTACTTTTCTTGTTATTGTGTCACACTCGCCTTTCAAACTGTGATCATAACTTCGTGACTTTACCCAGCAAGGCATCATATAGAAGATCTACTAAGAAAAGTGCTATGGACCTGCTTATAAAAATGAGACACTACAAAAGATGCTGCACTGGACACTTCATTAGATTCGACGAGAGGAATAAATTACTTTAAACTTCTAATAATCTTCCCCGTTTAGGTGGGGGGAAGCCCAAGTTGCTTAAATATGTGAGGGCTTAAACTTTGTAAGAGCAATCAACATGTACAATTCTTTCTCATGGCTCACTCTTTTTGAGAAGGTTTATGAGCTATTTGGCTGGTGTGAGACTCACGACCCACTCCTGTTCTCTCTATGGAATTGTAGGTGCTCAGACAGGTAACCTCTGCTGCTACTGTCTCTTTTATTTTTTAATTTTTCACTGTTCTAGGAATTTCTATAATACAAATTATTGTAGGATTTATAACCAAATGTTGCCTTGTTCCTTTGTTTTCATTTTTTTAATTTGAGTGTTTCTGGCTTTGGAGGGTGACTTCTGGAACATTCCGGTAGTGGTTTTAGACCATGGTTGGAAATTTCCATACCCCTCATGTTCCCAATTTTCAGTTGAATGTCTTTTATTTGCTTAATGCAAGTGTCAAGAAATTGATGTTTTGGGTGGGAATTTGTAATTCTTAATGAACAGTATTTTGCTATGTAACACACACACACATGCACTTGTATTTGTGGGTGTTTTTAAAAGTTTCTAACAGTTCACACTTTCTTACTGTTCTTTGCAAAACTTTTCAGGATCCAAAAAAGTCAAAACAATCCAGAGAAAAACTTCCCTTCTCCCCTTTCTGATGGCAAGAGAGAGAGCTTGTGAAAAATCCTTGAGAATGTTCCTCCCTAAACTTTTCCCCCCTGTGGTAAAACAGTAAACGCAGCAGTTTGGTGGCAGCCAGTACCGACCTGTTGGCAGGTAACTTTCAGCTCTTTTGATCATCCCATGTTTGCTAACCTTGTTTTCCTTTCTCCTTCCCCTCCCCCTTCACAGTTTTAATATTCTGACTCTCCTGAAAGAATGAGAGAGCTTTGAGCTTTTTTGCTTTGTTTTTGTTTTTTTGCTGAGCCAGATTTTAATTAAACCCTTTCAGGTTTCTTGTGTTCTGAAGTAGGATCATGGCAAGGATGAATTTAAACAACATGCACTGTGTCAAAAGAGTGATGGGATGGTGTGTAATTCCATAAATTCTACCATCCCCACCCTCCCTGTACTTTTGTCTCCTCCTCACCCCCCTCCCCACCCATCCATATACATTCTTGGCTTAAGTTTTACAGGGCTTTGGTGCTTTCCAGGGGCACAGTCAGCACAAAACTAATCGGCATCCATTAATAACAGGTATGAAAAACTAGGCTGTAAACGGTTACATTTTTTTTTAAAAAAATCAACTTATAGCAGATGTGAGATGATGATATTCCTTGGTTATTGTGGTTTACTTTGGGAGTTGGCTTTATTTAAGGAATTTTAGTATGTGCTGTTCAGTGTGATACTCATGTCAGTAATGGTGATTCTAATGATACCTCAGTACTTTTGCAAACCTCAGCTCAAGACCTGTATGGAAATAGAACTACAAATTTGCAAGGAGTATTGAAGGAAATGTGACACTTTGTAATTAGGAAGAGCAGAAAGCCTCAGATAAACACTCTCCAGTGTCATTTTTGAGGACACGTGTTGCAACAAAGTACACTGTAATCCTTCATCTAAGGTGGTGTTAAAATTACCCGCACCACTTAGAAAAAAATGTTTCTTTGCCAGTGCAACTTCACACCACATACTTAAGTACAGTACGTAGCTGGCTTATCTTTTAAAAAATCCAAATTATTTTCTACTGAGGTATTGTATCTGAAGATTTTTCTCAGCAACAAACCAAAGTACAGAATGTATCTCTTCGAAATAAAATATATTGCATCTACTGCTTCTCCTTTTCAGAAACACTCATGTCTCTCATCACTGGCAGGGGGTTTCTCCCTTATATATATATTATGCTGTAGGAAATGGGTGCCAATCTGAGGCAATAGGACCAGTGTCTAAGCTCGTGATGGCGAACCTATGACACGTGCGTCACAGGTGACATGCGAGGTCATTTTGGGTGACACGCCAGCAATTCCCCCAGGGCCCTGACACACACACCTTATATTTTTGCAAAAGTGTTGCAGGCTTGTCTTGAACATTTAGGGCAGGGATTTTGGCAGACCTCTTTCAAATTATTATCTAGTAAAACTCAGCAACCAAAAAGTCACTAATTGATGTTAAATAAAATGCAATGTGTTCTATAGTTGTTTTCAGTTCAGTTCAAAATTACTATTAAAAGTAGCAATAGTCAAAGTACTATTAAAAGTTCGGAGGGGGGGACAACACATCAACAGAGTCAAGTTAGGCATTTTCAAAAATTTTGACACACCAAGCCCAAATGATTCGCCATCACTGGTGTAAGCTAACCGAAAGCAGGATGGATGGAGCAGCCATTCTGAAAACATTTTGCCAGATGTACCCGTCATTTGTTGATTTTTCAATAGTCATTGCAAAATTACCTGGAATAATGGCCTAGAATTCGAGCTGGTGGGGCAGCTGTTTCTGCAGTGCAGTCCCTCTACCCTCTTGCCCATTTGCAAGGACTTTAAGGGAGGCATATGCACCACATGATGCGCACTACAATCCACCCCATTTTTGCAAAATGCCTGCAGATTTACTAGAGAACGGATCTTGCTGCAGTTCACCTCTTTTAAATTCGCAAAACCCTTGCAAACTGACAGTTGAAGACAATCCTCAGAATCATCCCTTTCCTTTTCCCATCTGTTCGCAAGCACTTTTAGAGGAGATGCAATGTGCTTCTGGTTGGTTAAGATAGGCTTACCAGATCCATACTGGGACAGAGTGGACAGACCAGGACAGAACACAGTTTGGCTTGCTTCTGAGTAGACATGCCTAGGATTGTGCTTTAAGAGTTTAACAAGCTACACCTGCCCACATCCCTTCTCCTAAAGGTCTAGCACTCTGTCCCAGTATGGATCTGGTAAGCCTAGGTTAAGATAATCAGACTAGCCCAGTAAGCATTGCCCTCAGTCTTAACAGGGATACATTTTTCGTCACTGATATGATCACACTCAATGGGTGGGCCCCGATTCACTCCTCAGAGAGAAAAATAATGTTGAAGCAGAAATAGCTGTAGAGGGTCGGACAGACGATTGTGAAGAGCACTTGACAATTTTTTTCCTCAGACAACAGTTTGCCCCCCTCAAAAAGACATTGTTTACCCTTTAGACATTTGATGTAGCCCTAATGTTGTATCATTCAGGAATAGCTCTTTGTAGTGTTCCATTTGGCTCAGGCCTATAAGCTTCAGATCTGCAGCTAGCAGCATATTGAGAGAGAGGATTAAACTGTTTTGTGTAAATAGCCCATTAGAAGAGGGAGAACTACAGTGACTAGAAAGTAAATTATCTCAACTTGTGCAGCCGAACACCTCTTCTTATTGCAATGTTTGGAGGCCACACGGCACTAACACCTGTTGATATTTGCATCTCTTTTTCAAATCTGTCCTTTATCCAAATAACTCCATCTGCAGAGATGGCTTCCAGATCCTGTTACTGAGTTCACTTCTGTCCAGTGCTTTTGTGAAGGGTGTGGGGTGGATGTTGGGAGAAAAGCTTGGAATAAGCCTTGGTGCCTTAAAGGGACCCCCATTGTATGATTTTTCTGCGAGCTGAACAAGAACTTCTTCTATATACCCTTGTGCTGCAACAGAGTAATAAAACTGGTAGGTGACAGCAGAAGAAGAACAAGCTAATGAGGATGGCACCTGTGAACTGAGAATGCTGCCATGTGGGGAGAGATGGATTCCAAAACATTAGCTGATGTAACGTGCAAAGATGCGAGGCAGCTTCCCTGACTTGTCCATCTTCATGGTGAGTCTGACTCTTGGTCAATTCTTATCCACCGTAATGGATGTTTTTAACTCCACATTTTATCTGGAATGCTGTCGTAAGATAGCTTTCTCGTGGCTAAAAGTCACTATGGAGGGCTGACAGAGCTCTGTGCTTTCTTCATTATCTACTCAGTGGCACCGTGTCATGATACGTTAATTCTTGAAGTTTCTTCCTGAACAGTTTATCCCAGGGTTGCCCTGTGGTAGCAACTGTCTCATGTTAAATACTTGCATTTGCTTTCTAAAATTAAAGTATTGCTTGATGTACATATGTGCGTATCAGTTCCATTTCTAAGGCATTTTTCCTCCAGTATTGATATGTCTCACGTACTTTGAGGTGGAGGAAATGTCACTGACACAGTTTTGTTACAACATAAAGGGATCATGAAATTTAATCTATGATCTTGCTGTGACTCAGATTCTTGACACTCAAAGAAGATATAGCAACATTGAACCTTTGGCCTCCCTTAACCACTTATGGGGGCCAGTGGTGTATGCAATAGGAAAAATCAAAATAATGGTCATTGGGATGACAGCAACTGAATAAGATGGGAAGCAAGCGAGTCTAATCTTGCAAGAAATTGATAGGATTTTTTGGACTTGCATGTTTTCCTTACAGGCCTTTGCAACTTCATTTTTGAAACTCCCAGTAGTGAAGTTGATAGGAAATTAGTTCTTTTTGCACGCACAATTGCTTTAAGATTTTTTTTTAACTGCTTCCTGCTGGTGGTGGTGGTTGCATGACAGTTAAGTTACAGTAATTTGAGAGTTAAACAAGAGAGTTAAACCACAACGTAAATACAACTGCTCAACTCAATACAAACGTCTCCCTGATCTTTCATAAACATGGTCTATGAAAGCTCTACAGCTTTGTGTAAGGGAATGGTTCTCATGCAAGTGAATGACTTCTGCAATTGTCACTAGTATTCATATGGTTCCATGAAGCAAATTTTGATGATGCTATACATGTGTGAATCTGATCTATATATGGTTAAAATGTGGCGCCCCTTGCTCTTCAAGAGTTCTTTGCTTGTCTGAAATAAATTGGGCTAAAAGTGGTGGTGCTCTTCTAAGGAGCTGACTTGGCCAATGGCAGACCCTGTGTTGTTTCAGGAAAGGAAGTATATAAAAATGGTGAATATGTTTATAGGGTCAAAGCTTCAGGTAATATTTGCCTTACACTACTGAAAGTAAGCCTACAATAAGGAGGGCAGCCCTAAAACAATAACCACATACTCTTGCGCTGTAACACATGTGAGCTTCATTTCTACGCTCAGTGTGCAAACAATGTGTAGGGGAAATTTAGATGCAGGGCTACACACTTGAGAAGAGAAGAGGTCTCAGCAGGCCTGGCACTCCTGGGGCAGTGCAGAATAAGAACTGAACTAGGACAAGTGATAATGTTTTATATTGTGCTGAAATGATGCCTTGTCAAAAGCATTTTGCCATTCCTGTTATATACAAGAACGCTTTTTCCTCCTCTTACCTGTAGAATGCAAATACTGGGCATTCATCCTCATTGCCACAGGTGCTTGGATGAGATGCAGTGATTGCAGCCTGAGGATGTCAGTGGGGTGCTTTGAATAGGTGCAGCCTACTGCCTGTTTACCTGCCCCTCATTCCTTGACTAATTTACTGAAGGGAAGTGATTGGTTGGATGTGGGAGGTGGTAAGTAGATCACTGAACAAGGGAGCAGCATGCTAGACCACTCGTAAAGAAATCTTCACAGGAACATAATGCTTTTGCCTCTTATAAAAAGGTCTTTTGGGGCAGCGTGTTAGAGTGGGTGGTGGCAGTTCATCGTTTGCATGAAACTGCTGGATGAGGTCATCCAGCATTCCGATGACATCCAACTCCTTTTCATCTAATCCAGATGCGGCAGTAGATGTAGCAGAAAGAATTCTAGTAATGGACTGAATGAGATCTAAGAAACCGAAGCTCAATCCAGACAAGAAGGAGATACTGTTGGTGGGTGGTAAGGCTGATCAGGGAGGTGGCATTCACCCTGTATGGTATGGAGTTGCACTCCTCTTTAAAGAACTGGTTTGCAAGTGTTTTTGGATCCGGCCTTGAACCAGCTGCATTGTAACATCCATGGAATAGAGCAATTTTCAACAACTCCCATAAGTACAACAGACACATCCCTTCCTGGAATGATCTGGCTACAGTTATCCCAGCTTTGGTAACATCCAGGCTAATGTCATGTAATTATGCACGAGGCTGCTGCCTTCGAAAAACATTCAGAAACTTCAGCTGGTTCAGAATGTGGCAGCTAATTTAATAAACAAGGACCTGCGAGAATAAATATCTTTGCCCGTGTTTAAAAGAATTGTCCTAGCTTCCAACTTGTTTCGGGTGCAATTCATAGTGCTGGGTTTTTTTACCTTCTAAAACTCTAAACTTCCTGGGACCAGGATATGGGAAGGACCATCTTCTGTTCCTTAAGTTAATCATGTGAGGCTTGCTCTTGCCTCAGAAGGTTGGCATATAGTGGTGCTTCAGTTTTGTGGAATACTCTCACTTGGCATCTCTTGCTCGCGCTTTTGATTTATTGACATCAGACCATTTATTGTACACTGCTGCTGGTTCTAATTAGCTGGTTGTTTGTATGAATAGTTTAATTGGGTTAAATTGTATTGCAATCAATATCTAACAAGTGCAACTAACGTAAGCTGCCTTAAGCACATTTTGTGGAAAGGCTTGATATACATTCTTTACATAATAAAAATTAAACTAGCAAGAGGTTGTCCTAGTATGAGAGCACACATTCTGAGGGCTCTGTGGTGGAATAACTCAGCAAGCAAACATTCATCAGTCCCAGAGGGAGCTTCATAACAAAGAGGCTTTACTTTCCTATCTTTGCTTGCTGACTCTGACCATTTCTGATGTGGTGGCGGAATTCTGCTTTCTCTTTCCAGCCTGTATTGTGTATAAAGGAGCTTTTGCTCACTTCTAACGAGGTTTTTAAAAACAATATTTCTGAGGTCGTTGTTCAGGAGGGTTTTATTTCATTGCCCACTTTTAACTTGGGATTTTGTATTTCTTCTGCAGGTGGTTCTTGAATCTCAACCGAATCTTGAAGTGAGTGAACTTACTAGGAGGGGTTAGGAGTCTAAAGCCTAAGCTAAAGGGAGGAGGGGCTCCTGGATGTACTGAAACAACTGCCTTGAATAACTACATCCTTTTGTGGGCTTTTCAAAGCTTATGTGTACTGAAGGAATGTGTAGCTGGAAAATTCCTGCAGTGTTTGTGATTCCATTAGTTGATGAAAGTGGAGGAAGAACTTGTTTGTAGCTAAAACATGCCAACCACGTTTGTATCAGGACATGCATAGACTAAAACTGGTTAAGCCTGTACACACTTTCCTGGAAATTAGCTCCACTGAGCACAGTTCTGAGTAAACATGCATAGGTTTCTACTATAAGGGGTTGCTTAAAATGTTGTGGCCAACATCTTTTATCATTTTTATCCTAGTTGAGATTTTGAAACTGTCAGTTAGCGTATACTTCCTACCTTCTGAGTTCCCAGAGAATTCATAATCATGGTTGATGAGTAAGAACTGGACTACACATTTGATGAAGACTCCAGTCTAAGAATCTGTTTCTCTACTGAATTGCTGGAAAGCAGTAAGGGAGGTGCAAACGGAAGCTGTATGTGGTGGTGGGATCCTTTATCTTTTCCTCTCCTTCTGCTTTTCTATTGCAAGCGCTTTCGTTCCAGCTTGAGTACCTGATGTGTACTTAATTTTGTCTAGTTATGGGGGAGAAAGCTGAAGGCAAGGGGCTGTGATAGAAAAATGGGAAGAGGAAGACTTAAGCAACCCCTCCTCCCGTGCCACTTTTCCACTACAAATTGCAACTTCATCCTGCTGCTATGCAGCTGTTTGGCAGAAGGCACAGGTTTCCAACTTATAGGTAGTTCTACTCTAACTACTGTATATCAACTCATAAGTTGACCTTTGCAATACAGGCTGACTTGTGCTTTTTCGTGTCTCTTTAAAAAAAAAAAGGTAGGGAAAGAGAGTCAGGGACTCTCCACCCTCAGACAAATTTTTATCTTTGAAATTATATCTACAATATGTAGAGAGCCACAATTTCCCACTTTTCCCACAGATAAATGGGTAGCCAAAACCACACACCAGCACTCATGTCCTGACGACCAGCCTTTGTAGAGGTGTAAGCAAGATATCAGAAGTGGGGAGGTATTGGAGACAAAGCTGTCTCACCCTGAATTCCAGGAATATTTTTGTTCCAAATGGCAATTTCAGAACCAAGCTTTGGGGGGATAGCAGGGGAATGTAGAACTGTTAAAAGATCCCGTGAAACCGCTTACGCACACATTTCCTTTCTATGAAATGTTTTCACAGAATTTTGGTGTTAGAAGAACAGCTCTGGAAACCAAAGTCCACTCGCCACAGGACAGGTAACGCATGAGGGGGGCAATGGCAGCAGCATGCTTTTCCGATCTCAGCTCATATTCTCTACTGTGCCTCTTTCTTCTCCCTTCCCTCCCCTGATGATGATGAAGAACTATCTCCAAGGCTAATCAGTATCCTTGATGAGGCTCTGGTGGCTACCAACAAAGAAGCCTACTACTGTCATGGTGGTTTTTGTGATACTTGTCTCCATTTCTCTTTTCCCTCCCCCTCCAGTTCCTGAGCTTCGTAATATGGTGACCCTTTCTCTCTCTGACTTATTCTGTAGGATCTATGAAGCATCAAGAGGCCTTCCTTTCTCTTCCCTTTTTCTGGGTTTTGTTCCTTGCCCTTTGAGTTCTGAGAGGCATAATATCCAGAGACTGAGACAGAATGGCAGCAGTGGTGGTAATACATTCTACACTTAATGGAAGTCAATAAAATGTGAACTTTTAATTTGTGTGGTGCTTCTTTTCTATACCTATGTTCATTAACATGCAGCTGATTTTACTCTCTAGAAGGATTAAACTGCAAGCAGCAAAACTGGTGCTAACTTGCATCTTTGTTTTCTGCTTCTCTAAGATTTTTTTGGAATGCCAAAACATTAAAAAATCGAAAAACAGCTACATAATCAAACCGGCTGCTAAAAAGATAAATTGGATCTACATTTTGCTTAACACTTGTTCCTTTCTTCCTGTGAAAAAAAAATCAAAGTTTCAGCAAATATGTTGAATCCTCAGGCACTTTCATCCCACTTGGTTTGTATTATCAATAATACAATGTATTATCAATATATTACCAATAATAGGTTTGTATTATCAAGCCTACAGTATATCCTGATAGAACTAGAAGTACCACCATCAGGTCTTCCTAACTGCTACCACTGTGTGCTGTGGGGTGTAAGAAGCCCTCATGTTGTTTTAAATGAGAACTTGACGATTTTTAGAGTTCTGATTTGGAGCATGGAAGCCTGATTCTTTTTAACAGAACTTATTTGAAACATTTGTATCCCACCTTTCCACCCATATGGGTCTTCAAGGTGGCTCACAACAAATTATTAAAACAGTAGCAACTATTTAGCCCTCCTTTTTACTGAAAGCTCTTCCAAATATGACTATGATATCTCATTTGGTATTCTCCTTCACTCCCAATAGCACCTCCAGTAAAACATAGCAGTTGATGACAGTTATAGGGGGAATGGGGCACCTCCCCCTTTGGGCTACAGATCTAACAGGAACCTTCAGCTCCTGTATCTCCTCTGCAGCAGTTTCAATTGGCAGGAACATTTGTTGAGACAAGGTGGTAGCAGTCTCTGCAGATATCTGCTCTGGTGCCACTTGTCCCAATTACTGGGGAGTACTTGAGCTTTGTCAAAACTCTCTTAAGTCAAGAAAGCAGTGTGTAACTAAGGGTTAAATCTATGCCTTATCTGGTCCCCACCTTCTTCCTTGTAATTAATTCTTCATCTCACAGATAAATACAATAATAATAATAATAATTAATATGGATACACACTTAATTGTAACATGTAGCTTTGGTAACCGCTATGGAGAGATTCCTTGTAAACTCTGGCTGTCCAAGACTTACAGGGGAACTCACTATGCACTAGTGTGAAGGCATTGATAACGTAATTGATTTATAGGGATAATTGGTTTAAAGAAGGAAGCAGGGAACAGAAAACATGTAGAATGTCCCTAAGACATATTGGACATGAGTGAAATGGCAACGCTCAGGCCGGATTCACATATGACCGCGGATGTCCCCGTCCGCCGTACGCGCTGATCTGGCGCTTGGAGCAGGGGGAGCGCCGCTTTGCTTGTCGTCCCTACACGTCCCTCCTGCTGTCCCGCCCTCTTAAGAGAGCGCAGCTGTGATTGGGTAAACACAGCCGCGCTCTGATTGGCCAATCCCAGTCATTGAAACGAGAGAAAAAACAGTTTGTGGACAGTAAAATATCGTTTTGCCCTCACTTCCAACACAAATTTTAAATTTTATATCATCATCCCAGCATGAACTGGGAACGGTTTGCGACTCTTGCAATGATATTTTTCAAAATTTGGATATTTTTCGGTGCTTGCGGCTTGCTCTCTACTCCTCCTGTGTTTGCCTGTGTGTGCAAGGCGTTGCAAGGGGTTTCCTTGCAAGGGGTTTCCCTCTCTGAAGAGCAGTGGACTTGTAACATTCGCGGTGATTGGAGCAACTTGTGATTGGCATGCAACCACTCTCCCCCCCCCTCGCGCGATTGGTGGCTGTTGTTGCGCTTTGAACCCGCCCACAAGCTCCACGAGACACGCTTTGCCAAAGTTGAACCGAGCCATCTCCAGCGATTCTAGCGTTGGTGCCCCGTAATGGTGTCCTTTTACATTATGAATATGCAAATACAGGGCAGAGCGGGTCCGTGAAGCGCACAGCAGGGACAACGCTGTCATATGTGAATCAGGCTTCAGTCTTGTCTCGTGTCAGGCAGATCAGAGGAGGGATAGCTAACATGCTGAAAAGTAGAGCGGCTGAGGAAACAGTGCATGGAGAAGCTTTGTAGAAAGAAAAGGCCAAAACGAAAGTAGCTAGGGCAAAATCTCAGGGCCCAAGGGCAGGATGGGCTAGGCCATTGGTAGGTAAGGAGTGGAGCAGCTACTTCATTCTTTATATAGCATCATCCCTGTGGGGGATGATCTCTAGCACAGTGGCAGACACCAGCTTCATATGTAGAAGGATCCAGGTTCAATCCAAGGCATCTCCAGGTAGGGCAGAGAAAAATTTCTGTCTGAGAGCTGCTGACAGTTAGCATCCTCAGTACTGAGCTAGATAGTACATGACAACTTCTCGTGTACGCCCAGGTAAAGTGAGCACTTCCACATCTCTTCATTTACAGCACAATCCGACTTAACTTTTGTGCCGGTTTAACCAGTGGCGCAACGAGAACGGGAGGCCCCAAAATGGAAAAGGGATTCAAATCCCCTTTGAATTCCTCTTCTGGAGGGGATTTGAATCCCTTTTCCGTTCTGGGGCCTCCCGGTTAAACCAGCACAAAAGATAAGTCGGATTGCGCTGTTGAATAGTTGAGCATATGTTTCCATTTTTCCGGCTGACAGTGTTGGTACTAAGTTGCTGGAGGACCTGGGGCAAGCCCTGTGCTGAGACCCTCATGGATCCCCTGCCGTGTCCCTTATAGCTATTTTGTTGATGTTGTTGATAACCACATAAAAACACAAAACATCGCTTTCTACTAAAAAAAATCTGAAAAAAATAAACCATGTAATTTTTGCGTCATTCTTCATCTGCTGACACACTACAACCTATGCCACCTACCTAGTACAGTTTTAAAAGTGGTCACAATGGGAAAAATTGGAATAAAATCACATAACACCACTTTCTACTATTTCATTTTGGTTAAACGCCAAAACCTGTGAAAAAATAAAACCATAAAAAACACCCCTACTTATAGCATATTGGGTACCACCACCTTAAGTACTGAAGGTTTAGAAGAGGCCGGCCCAATTGGATGGGTAGGTATGGGCCCCAACCAGTGCCTGACCTGACTGGCCCCTTCCTGCTGAAATCAGTGGGGTGGTGGGATGCTTGACACACCCACACTGATTCTTTGCAAGGAGTTGCTCATGGAGGAAGATTCTGTCTGCAATGCACCTGTTCCCATTTATTGCACACCATCTACACTTCTGCCCTCATAGTGGCATATCTGTTCCATGATTATTACATGTTCCCATCATTCAAATCATGATGTTTCTTGGGGAAATGTAGTTTCCCCCCCTTAATAGCTCTTTTATTTCTGTTGCAATAACTGTTGAATGAAAGGTTCATGATACAACCAATTATTTATTGCTTGTAATATTACTAGAATCAAGTTTTTCCTCCCTTGTATCTGCACCATGTGATTTCCCCCTCCTTTTAAAAAAAAAGTCTGAGATGTTAAGATTGTACAGTCTTGTGTTATCATCACTTAGCAAACGTATAGGCCAGGGGTGGCCAAACTGCAGCTTGCGAGCCACATGTGGCTATTTGCCATATAATGTACGGCTCTCGGAAATATGTTGTCTGAGCTCCTTTTTGCATCACAATTTAATATAAAAGGTAAATAAGAAATGTTTAAGCTTTATAATCATTTACTGGATTGAAATGTAAGTTTAATGTTCATGATGAGTAAATATATTTAAGAATTTAAGTGCATCTTAAATATTGTGGCTCTCCGACATCTCTTGCGGCTCTCAAAAATCTGAAGTTTTATCCTATGTGGCTCTTGTGTCAAGCAAATTTGGCCACCCCTGTTATAGGCACTATTAATATTATAATTGATAGTTACATAATACATTTGCACCTAGCTATCTCTTTGAGAGTATTTAATTAGTATTTTTCACTATAAAATTATTTTTAAAATGTCGTCAGCTGTTCACGTTGGTGTGGGAATGTTACACAATACTCATGACAAGTGTTGAACTACCAATTGGCTAAAATTGGTGAACCAACAATTACTACTTCAAAAATCTAGAATGGTGTGTTCCCGTACAAGAAAGAAATCGGTTTGCAATGCTGTCTCAGCAACTGTTGTTTCTAAGGGAACTCGCATGCAAAACATTTGTAAAAAAAGGAAGGACTTGGATGAGTTGCTACATGCAATTTAATCCATACAGCCCAGCAAAAAAAAGATTTGTTTTCTGGTGCTTTGGACGTTAAGACCTATTCTTGGGTATATTTGGGGTACTGATTCCAAAAATGACATCAGTTTTGCTCTTATCAGCTCTAGGTTTGGAGATACGGCATAGCCACCTTATGTGCTGATTCAAGCAGCTTCCTTGTGAGGAAGTCATGGCGTCGGCTTCCTTGCGCGGGAGCTGCTTGAGTCTGCATATAAGGTGGCTCTGCCATATCTCCAAAACGAGCTGATAGGGCAAAACTGATGCTATTTTTGGGGTCAGCACCCCAGATATACCCAAGAATATGTCTAACTCTTATGGCACCAAAATATGTGTTGGGTTGTGAAATAGACCGAGCTTTGCTCCTCTCCCCATCTCTGCCTTCCAAATCTCTAAAGCTACTTTATCATGGACTCTTGTCACTTGGAAGAAGCAATGTGTCCTTGGGAACCCTTCATAAAAAAATCTTCATTTGGATCAGTATTACAGTGTTTTTAACTCATTAAGATTGTCCTGTGCTACAAGAGGCTATTTGATAATAGAAAATAGTTCCACCTCTAGGACCACACACGACACTTTTAGATGTACATCAAAGATATTTTAAGTGCACACAAAAACATGTACATTTCAGAAACGTTTTTGTTGACCTTTTATTGTAAAGGTACATGTGTCACAGAGCAACATGGAGTGACACTGAAGATCCATGTTTGCCTGCATACTGTGCAAATTGAACCCTAGAACAAGGTTGGTCCATAGCTTCTTATTCAGCAGTGGTACCACATGAATAAGGAACTGGTAGTTGGCAGTCATGAACCCTAGCATAAGGGGTGGTAAGCTTCGATTACCTCAAATTATACTGTAGAGCTCCCTAGCCTTGTACCTGGTCCATAGCATAATCTTGGTGGAAAGTATGCTGGAAATAGGAGGTGGAAATCACCTAATTTTGTAGGTAAATACCCAATATAAACCACTATGATTGGCCAGAGTTTATTTATTTTATTTATTTAAAAAATGTATACCCCGCCTTTTCCTATGCCGAGGCAAATGCCCAAGGCAGCTTACAACAGAGATTAAAATACATAATTTAAAATACATGAAATAAGTTTAAACAACACAAACAATTTTTAAAAACAATAAAATCCTAGAGAGTTTTGGTTAACACCCTAGAGAGTTTTGAGCTAGATGTGATGCTAGAGGATCTCATAGGGCACAGTATCTTGATGACATGGATGTAAACTCTAGAGTGGCCCAGAGTTTATTCAAGGATACAGAATTGATCAAATCCCTTTGAGTTGAATTTGTCCAAGGACACCATGCTTGAGAATACCTTCTTGTCCAAACAAAACTTGGGATTGGACTTGATGACTGCTGGGTGACAGCTGTATCTCAGAATAGAGCATAGGGGCTGAAGACAAGAGGCCATAAACCAGCTTCAGTCTCCTGTTTTGCACGAATTTGAAAAATCTCATAAGGCAACCAGATTAGAGGAAAGGACACCATGCACACATTTCCCCCCCCCCCTTTTTATGGAGTAACCCTAGTTCCAGTTGCCTCAGCAGAGGCTTTGGGAGGTTAGAATCCTTGGTGAAACTGTTCACAAAGGGTGCTCTTTTTATTTTTGACTTTTATTGCTGTTGACTTTTGAAATGCTAATAGGAGGTAGGAGTGTGATGAACCTGTGATCGGTATGCATGTTAATCGGTATGCATTTTGCCCCTGCAAGCAGTAGCTTTTTATGCTGGAAAGCACGCTTTCGATATCAAATTGCTCAAGTGGGGCTCTTGCATTCTTTGTCTCTCTCTGAGAATTGCTTCAACATGTATGATTTCCAGCTTGTGGAAGGCTAACAATGATGTTGGGAGGTCAGGTGCTGACTGCAGTTTGAGGTCTATTAGCTATGGAAGAAGACTGAAGCTCTATGACTCCGAGTCTTCATTTCTGGCACCTTATTTTACTCACTGCTTCAGGTGCAAAACATACCCTGATTCGTACCAACTCCAGGCTCTTGTTGTTCAGCTTCTGTCTTGTTGACGAGGAGATGGCCCTTGTGATTTATTTCTGCCTCCTCGTCTCCTTTTCTAAAAAGGTAAAGGTATCCCCTGACAATTAAGTCCAGTCGTGTCTGACTCTAGGGTGTGGTGCTCATCCCCATTACGAAGCTGAAGAGCCAGCGTTGTCTGAAGACGCCTCCGTGGTCATGTGGCCGGCATGACACTCCTTGCCGCAGCGCGTAGCATGCAGCTGGAACACGGAGCGCTGTTTACCTTCCCGCAAGCGGTACCCTATTTATCTACTCGCATTGACATGCTTTGGAACTGCTAGGTTGGCAGGAGCTGGCCAAGCAACGAGCGCTCACCCCGTCGCGGGAATCGAACTGCCGACCTTTCGATCGACAGCTTATGGTTCAGCGGTTTAACCCGCTGCATCACTCCTTTTCTACTCTGCCTTTAATTACTGTACTTGCTTTCCCACACTTTCTAATCACACTAGCAATGGCTTAGTTCAGGGGTTCTCAACCAGTGGTACTAGTACCACCAATGGTACTTTGGCCGACTGCTGGTGGTACTCGGACCACCGGAACCCCACTCCGACGCAGTGCTTTTGGTGGCATGTTTTTGCTTCTAAGAGACTTCTGCCTTTGGTCGAGCCTCTCAGGAACGCTGAGAAGGGCCTACCCACGCTGAACCTCCTACCTGTGTTTTCGGACCTCCGAAAACTTCGGAACCCGGAAGTAACTGGCAATGATGTCATCGCCAGTCACTTCCAGTGGTAATCCGCAGGAGAGTGGCGCCGGAGGTGGTACTCAGTCGAGAAGGGGTTGAGAACCCTTGGCTTAGTTATAACTTTTTTCATTAGTAAGGGCCCGATCCTTTCCATTCTTTTGGATTCTTTTCACCTACAGGTATTCCCCCTTGTATCGTTGTTGTAAACTATAATGCAATACGGAGAGCTAAAATCAAAAATCAAATTGAACTATTTTTTCTTGCCAAGACTAACAGTGTTAATCGGCTATAAGGGCACACACAGAAGACAATTTTTCAAGTTTAATTTGATCAGTGGCTGTTTACGTAAGCACAGTTTTATTTTAGTTTGTACTCTTTCTAGATTAGGTTGGAATTAGTAGCTCTAGCTCTTTGCTCCTACTCCTTAAAATGGATTACAGTCAAAATTCCATTTTGGGGGATGTCTCCCTAAGTTCTGTTTACATGGATTAATTACTGTTTTAACACTTAATAAACTAGGAAGTAGAGACAAGTGCCCCCAATGGGAACCCTAGGAAAATGCAAATGCTCCAAAATATATGTATGGGTTTTAATATTTATTTATAAAATATTTGTAGTCTTTTTCCCCCCCAAGGCAATATGCATTACAAAGACAATAAAAATCAAAGAGAAAAAAGTATTTTGGCACCTTAAAAGACTAATAGATCTATTGAGGCATAAAGTTTTGTGAGCTAGAGCCTACTACGTTGGGTGCATGACAGAAAGAGAGGTGGATGCACACACCGATAGATACAGAAAAAATATTAAAAGTGGGGTGGAAAGAACATGAATTGTGAGAGATACAGCCTGCGGCACTCGTAGGCAACGCTCAAAAAGGAACAAAATACAGTAAGTCCTCACTTAAAGTTGTTTTGTTTAAAGTTGATTGGAAAATGGGAACATTTACATTTCTCATTTAGCCTATGGCAAAATTGGTCTCATTATAAGTCGGTTCGCTTAAAGTTGCAGTTTCCAAGAAGAACCTATCGACAACTTTTAAGTGAAGACTTGCTGTAAAAAAGATAAGACTACACTTCTGGAATTTGCCTCTTCTGACAGTAATGTCGGACAACCCATGGCATGATGATGTCACTGGAAGGCGTCCAAAGTCCACAGGAGATCATTTCAGCAATACCTTGCACTTTCATCTGGTTAGGGACCAGAGCATGGATGAAAGTAAAAAATGGATGACTGTCATAGCCAAGCCTTATTGAGCTTGCAAATTTATTTTGGCCGGCGAAAAACGTAAATAACTACGTAACACACGCGAATGCGTGCAAAACCTAAATACGCAAAACCTAAATACACAGGAAACAAAAGACAAGTAAACACGTGAACATCGTGAAAGGTTGGATGAAATTGGACAAAAGGGGAAAGCACATGGATGAAATTTGAAATGCGGTTATAATTGAAAACGGTTGAAAGAGCAAAGTTGTGAAAGTTAAGTGGATGAAAATCAAGGGATTGCTGTACTCCTGTCCTTGGGAAGTCCAGTCTCTTTGTGGTAGGCGTGCTCATCATCATTGCAGCCTCCATTGTCAATGAAGACTGCAGTTCGATGCACATTTCCCTGGGAGTAAGTCCCGTTGAATTTAAGGACGCTTCCTTCTGAGTAGACATGCATGGGATTGCAGTGAGACTGAGAAGCCAAGGCTCCGTCTGATTCAATCAAGCTCTGGAAAATTGCTGCAACTTGGCCAAACAGAGGCATCTGTGGCATGTGCTGTGACCAGACAGCTGCACTATAATCATAATCCTCTGCTGCTTCGGCTCATTTCCCCTCCAGCACAGCTTGAACTTTCACCTTAGTTGTTTATCTCCCCTCCACTGTATCTTTGACCAAATGGCCTGGGGTTCAGGGGTGAAGTTTTTCCCAAATAGCCTGGGTGAACGTTTTTGCTTCCTATCGCTGCTGTTCAGACACTGGGGTCTCAGCCGTTAAGACACTGGATGTTACATCCACATGCGTTTCTTTGCTCTCTGTTTCCTATAGAATGCTTTCCTTTGGAACTTTTTGTTTCACTTGTAAAGAGAGATTCAGTGAAAGTCAGGCCTGCAACAGATTTCACTTATGGGGGCATAAGAACCATTCCACACATTATGGACCTGCAGCAAACCTGTGTTGGCCACACATCAGCAGGGAGCTGCAGCCAATCCTGTGTAATTGCAAACCAGTGTTTGTCTCATTCACACATAACATTTTTAGGTATAATGGGTGAAGTGGCTCGGGGGGGGGGGGGGACTGTGAGCCTGATCTGCCACAATTGCCCAACAGACTGGTGGTTTCTTGAGTCTAATCTTATATTGAGTGAACATATGAGCTGACCTATACTGAGCCAGACCGTTCATCCATCTGTGTCAGTATTATCTCCACTGAGTGGCAACTTCAGGCCAGGAGCATCTATACTGACTTCAGTGTTATCTGCACGAGGCTGAAACTTTTTTTGTGCACAGCATGTGCTCTTCCGTTGAGCTATGGACCTTCTCTAATGGATATTACCTACTGTGCGATAACTGACCATGCTGTGCAGATACCACATGGGAAGCGGATTGTCTGATCTCATATAGATGCTATTTGACCATACATTCTGCCACATAATTTACCACACGTTTGCATCTGAGAGCCAGGATGGTGTAGTGGTTTGGAAGTTGGACAAGACCTGGAAGATCCAGGTTCAAATCCCCACTCAGCCATGAAGCTTCCTGGGTGACCTTGGGCCAGTCACTGTCTCTCAGCCTCACCTACCTCACAGGGTTGTTGTGAGGACAAAAGGAGGAAAGGAACCATGTACACCACCCTGAGCTCCTTGGAGGAAGGGTGGTATAAAAATGAAAAATAAAATAACCATGGCAGGATGACACATGTAAAGCTACCCTGAATTAGAGTCAACCCAAGGCCCTTGAGTTGTCGGCATGAGATTTTGTATCACCCTGCCATGTGATAAACAAAATTTAACCACACAGCAGGTGCAGATATGTAGTGAAACAGCTGCCTATGAGTTAATATACTGTAGATGACTATTTGGTAAGCGGTAACTCATGACATGCATATAAACACTTGCTCAGCTGGCCATCACCCTGTCAAGTGATAAGGAGAATCTTGCTGCTCCACTGGATTTTTGTTCTAATGTAGAAGTGTGGTAAGCCTCCTCTTGGCAGATAGTATGTGATACTGGCTCACCAAGTGCTTATACCATCTTAGCTACCATCTATGACGGGTGTCAAACATAAGGCCTATGGGCTGGATGCGGCCCCTGGAAGCTCCTTATCCATTCCCTATTATAGTTAGGCTCTCCCAGAGCTGCCCTTTCAGCAGTGCCGCTTCTGCTGAGGCTCTGGGAGGGAGAATCAGAAAGAGGCCTTAGAAGGCAGGGAATGCTATGGGGGAAGGGGCAGACCATGGGGGGGTGAGAGAGGGAGACACTGGCGAGGTGCTGGGAGAGCCCAATTGTCATGCAGGCCACCCTTTCAGCAGCACCACTTCTGAGGCGTTACTTCGCACAGTATGACTGCTGCTGAGCTGCAGCAGAAGTTGTGCTGCTTGAAAGGGTGGCCCATGTGATAATTGGGCTCTCCCATATCTGGAAAATATGATCAAGAGTTGCACATTTCTGTCATTTACAGCTAATGAGTTTCTGTGTGAGAACAAAGTGCTTCTTTCTGGCCATCAGCTCCTTAACGACATCACTTCCTGCTTAATGATGTCATTTCCAGCCCTCAACAGGTGCCATGAATACTATTCGGTCTACTAGATGAAACTAGTTTGACAACCCTGATCTAAGAGAAATGACCTCCTGTATCCACCCTGTATCTACCTGTTTTCAGTGACAATTTGACAGATGCCCTAAGAAAACAAGACATTGCAGGTTGTTTGGTGATTTTAGGCATGGGATGCAGGGTCACCTTCCTGTCACTGCTATTTTCTCTCTCTTTCTTCAAGCAAAGTCTTCAGCCTCCATGTGTCTGTTCCCTAATAGCAACAGGGCAACTTGTGGCTCTCCTAATAGGCAAAAGTACAGTAAATGATAATTATTAGTTAAACTTTACCCTGCATGTAGTGGAAACAGAAGCAAACACTTTTACTCTCCTGGTATAAACAGTTCATGTTCAGCTCAGGTAGCTGTAAAAGTCAACACAGGGCTGTCACCCAGGTGGCAGCTTGGAGATGTGCTCTGCACCTTTAAAATTGCCTAGTCGCAGGTCATGTTTCTTCCCCAGTCCTTTCATCCACTATCCTCTCCAGATGTGCTGCAAAGGGGGGGAGGAGCAGATGAAAGCACTGAGGGAGGAATGGGCACAAGAAGCTGTAGCTTTTTATCACCTGGTTCATCAGGACTCTTAAAGGAACAAGGCGGACCTCCAAGTTGCAATCCGCCACCACACTCCATGCAGAAAGCACTTTTTGTGAAAAAGCATCTTGAAGTTTCTGGGGAGGAAGGAGGATAAAAGGAGGATCATTCCAGTGGAGTGGGAAACTGGCAGCACTTCGGAGAACACAGAGAGCCTCTGGCTTCTCTTCCTAGGACTTAGAGCCATGAATATTTCTGACTGATCCATTTATGGGCCGTGACCAGAAGGTGTTTATTTGTCAGCACTAATTACTGCAGATCAAATGTGTCTGCTCTGAATGCTTGAAAATGCTGTTGCCACTGCTCATTATCAGTGGAGAATGTAAGTGAGGTTTAAAAGGGCCCTTCACACAGCCACCAAGCTGCCTGGGAGCAGTGGTGTCACTAGGGTTGGTGTCACCTGTTGCAGTAACTCATGGCATCAACCCCATTAACTTTATTTTAATATTTAACAGTACAGGTCACCCAACAAATCAGTAACCAACAAAAAACCAGTGTCCAACTTGATGACACTCACACAACTGAATAAGAGTTCATATTGTAAATATTGTGTGTATATATATATATATATATATATATATATATATATATATATATATATATATATACAGTATAATGTATGGTTGCGAGAGTTGGACCATAAGGACCATAAGTTGGACCATGCGAGAGTTGGACCATAAGAGTGGGACACTGAGCGCCGAAGAATAGATGCTTTTGAACTGTGGTGCTGGAGAAGACTCCTGAGAGTCCTTTGGACTGCTAGGAGATCAAATCAGTCAATCCTAAATGAAATAAACCCTGACTGTTCCCTGGAAGGACAGGTACTAAGGCTGAAACTCAAATATTTTGGCCACCTAATGCGAAGAAGAGAGGACTCTCTGGAGAAGACTCTGATGCTGGGAAAAATTGAAGGCAAAAGGAGAAGGGGAAGGCAAAGGATGAGATGTTTAGACAGCATCACCGATGCAACGAACATGAAAATGAGCGAACTCAGGAAGATAGTGGAGGACAGGAAGGCCTGGCGGGATATGGTTCATGGGATCACGAAGGGTCGGACACGACTTAACGACTGAACAACAACACAGTATATTATTCTAGGATTAGCGCTGATGCATAGAATGAGAGCTGACTCATCATACTAACACCTTATTGGTTCCATGCTGTGTCATAACAGCATCTCATTGCCTCTCGGAACAATCAGTCTCATTGGTCAGTTTTGAGTTTTTGTACTTAAGGCAGCTGTTTTTCGTTTTCCGGTTATTTGGCCATAACGTATGGTAGGATACAGATACTTCAACACAGTTTGGTTCATTACATCCTGTATTAAATTACCTTTCCAATGATATATTACTTTATGGTATTATTCATAAATACAAATGCCAGTTCTCCCTTGCAAATGCTCCCCCATGCCCCTGCATTAGCTCAAAGCCGGAGCTACACTGCACACGTCTCGGTACGTATGCGTCCAGTTTCCCGTCCCCAGGTTCAAACAACAGGCTCTGATTGGCTGAACGAGTCCAGCTCCACTTTGTTCACGTTTCGTCCAGCCAATCAGAGCCCGTTGTTTGAACCTGAGGGCGGGACACCGGATGCATATGGGCCAAGATGTGTAGCTTGTATGTGTAGCTATGTGTAGCTCCGGCTTTACAAAAGAAGAAGGGGCTTGGAGACACTGTGTTTGCCTTGCACTGCGTTTTTCTGCCTGTGCTCCCCATTTTCACATTTTCTTCTAAGCAGTGTGGTTGCTGCCACATCCATCTCTGTGAGGTTTCCACTCATGTGGTTCCTTTCACAGCATGTTCCGCACACCACATAAATGACGTTCATCCCGAGGGACTGGATGATGAATCACGGAAGCAGGGTAACCATGCCACTGGGATGCATGTCAAGGGTGATCGTAGCAAACCAGTCATCTCAACTGTCCTGCCAACTTGTCAGGAGAATTTTATAACAGGGCAGGGCAGGGCAGGGATAAAATTGTCTTCACCACCCAGGAGAACAATTTGGCTGATGTGCCTACCCAGTGGTAACCAACATGAAGTGGCACGTCACTACTTGATAAATAGCTGTCTGTTGCCAAATATTTATTAGTAAGCAATATTTAATATTGTACTAATATTTATTAGTAATAATAAATATTTCCCTCTAATAAACGCAGGAGGGTTCAGACCTTGCTGCAGGTTTCAGAGAAAATATGAGCTGAAAAGACTGTTCCATTTGGATGAAAAGGGGTCAGGCTGGGTGCAGATCAGCATAATGCAGAGTACTCGACTCTGTCAAAAGAAGAGACTAAGAGGAAAATAGCTTTCAATCAAGAGATGACAGATTTATTGTAAAAGTATAAATGTTAAAAATGCACCAAAGAAATACTCCCCCCCCCAAGCAGCAATAAAGAAATGGTAGTTAGACCTAACTGATGTGTATATGTGCCTAATTGTGGTAGGCAGATGTATGTGCTTGTAGTTGTTGCATTCAAAGAAATAGAAAATGGGCAACATTAAATGGAAGGTGTTCGAGGGAATCCTTACTCGTTCATCCCAGGCCCTAAGCCTAAAATGGGGGAAAGAGGGAGAGAGATAGAGGGACAAGATGAAGAGAATATGAGTCTCACGCCCTTATGAGATTGGGCCGCCGCCATCTTGAATCTCACAAGATTTTCGCGAGTTTCAAGATGGAGGCGGCCGGGAGACAAGGTAAGGGAAGCTACGGGGGGGGGGGAATTTAGCCCTTTTTCAGGCCTGCGGCGCGGTGGAGCAGGTTCTCCGTCTCGTGTCACAACCCAGAGGGTAAAGCTACAGCCCTGTCAAATCAGGAGGACCCGCACGGCGCGTGAAAAATTTTGGGGGTGCACTTTTGGGGGTCCAGGGGTATGCGGGACTTTGGGGGCCTGTGTAGGGGCTAGTCTAGGTGGGTGCTTATATGAGCTATCCTGGCACACAATTAAAAGAGGACATTGCTCCATGAGGAAATCCCAAAACAGTTACACAGAGGATGTTGCCCACTGAGTTGGTCCAGGATGTCCCAATGGAAGCAGTCAAAATGCAGATGTGAGTCCTCAGTGCAAATGCACAAGGCACATTCCTCAACGTGTACAAGGATACAGGCAGGATGCAAACATTACAAACCTGAGATACATTGAAAGGCTGCTGCATTCAGCAGGGTGACAATACAAACAGGAGGTCCATTGGAAAGGTTACACAATTGCATTCAATGGAAACGGGAGGTTGCATGAATGGGATTTTCTTCTTTTCCCAGAGTGGATGGCATGAAATAGCAAACGGTGTGCAAGATGGAGTTTTTGAGACGATCTGAATTTAAGGAAAAGCAGTGACCAGTGTCCATATTGTCCATTTGAGGTATATGGATCCACAGCACATATGAATCTGTATGGGTGGTATGGGCAGGCAGGATTGGCTTAAGTGGTGCTGACTGGCATCAGATGTACAGTATACACTGTCCATGGTTAAATATGAAGGCATAATAGAAAATAAGGAAAACTAATACAAAGAAAATGCCTCATGTAACAGTACCTCTCTCTCTCTCTCTCTCTCTCTCTCTCTCTCTCTCTCTGTGTGTGTGTGTGTGTGTGTGTGTGTGTGTGTGTGTGTGTGTGTGTGTTCTCCTCTGAGAGAGAGAGAGAGATTTCTGACATAGCAAATAGCACATATGATACACATACTGAACAGGATAAGTTGTGAATAGTGATAGCAAAAGCTGCCGTCTCTGCCAGTCACATGACGAGACTGAAAACAAGGAAACCATGAAATAGAAGGAGCAAAGAGGCACCATGAAAGGGGGAAAGAGAAAGAAAATGAACATTTTCAGCTGTCTGGTTTTGGAATCTTGTGTATGAGTGTGTATAGTACTACTGTATGCACATGTCAGAAATACCCACTTCCCCAGCCATAAATTAATATTATTTCTGAAGTTAAGGAGAGGTTATCCATATTGCTATTTGTATGAGAGACATTCTAAAAGGGGGAATATTAAATATATTTATATATGTGGGTCTTGTGGATAGGGTTTACTTTTTGAGTTGGAAATGAATTAAGGTTGCTCTCAAATTTCATCCATAGCAGAATTTGAGTCAAAAGATGTGCTTGGGTAAAATAGGAATATTGTTCTTGTTTTTTTTTTAACAGCACAATGAGGAGGTTTCTGCATTCTTGTGATATTTTAAAGCTGACCAGCTGCTAGGCTTCTCTGTGGAAAAGTTTTCCAGCCAGTTCTGTTGCATCTTTGGTGGACCAAATTTGACCTCATCCGAGTAGACCCGGGAAGGCGGATTGAAGTGGGAAGGATAGGATATCGGCGGTGCTGCTGCTGCTGCCAATAGTCCCCTTTCCCAATCTCGATCCACCCTCCTCTCCCCACCCCGATCTCCTCCCTGATCCTCCATATCCTCACCCCATTCCATCCACCACCACCCACCTCCCTCTCACCCACCCACTCGCACGCTAACTTACCAGTGGATGTGGATGAACTGCTGGTGTGCCGCTGAGGTCGCTCGCCGCTTCCTGCAGAGGCCCAGCTGCACGAAACGGTGTGTCGCATTTTGAAACAGCTCTGAAGGAACTTGCACTGCTGGAATGCTAGTTCTGCCAGCGTAAGGTCCTGTTAGGATTGGGCCATGAATTATATATCCTGGTAAGTCTTAGTTCTGTATTAGACCAATCCTTCCCCACCTAGGACCATCCATTCTCACACAGCTTCTGCTTGGGATGGAATTCTACACAATTCACTTTCATTCCATTCTCAGTCGAAACACTTAAGAGTGTGATTTGTCCAAGTGGCACCCACTGATCACCCCTTGTAACCTTTAGGAATGTCACACCGTGCACTTTTATTGGCTGTGATTCATGGTCAGAATGATTATACTTCTCCAAACACTCGGATGCAGTACAGCCGTTAAGCAAAACCACATGCCTCAACTGCTGGAGATGAAATGAAATCAAACAATGGAGCGGACCACGAACAATAGGAGTGCTCATGAAATCTGGGGTTGTAGATTTGGCCAGTAGATTTTCTGTAAAAAAAAATCACTTGCTTGGAAATATGTTTGGTGCTGAACAAACAAAACTGAATGAAAGCTCTTCCGTAGGCTTGACACATCTCTACTAGATGTGGTCGACAACTCGGACTGCAGCTGTTTGTGAAGATTTTTTTTCTAGCATGATGTAATGTCACAAAGCCGAGCAGGCCCTGTTAAAATGCCCAGGATTGCTTTCAGTAGCTACTTGGAGATTATTGCTGATTCCTGGAGACTCCAAATCAATCCTGAAGGTTTGGTCACCCTAGGAGTCTCCTGCGCGTTGTTTTCACTGCTTTGACTGGGTCGGGAGGCGCAGGGGCTGGGCGCTTCGTTCCTCCGTGTAACGGAGGCTCCGATCACGGAGGAACTTAGAGCTCCGCCCCCCCTGCAGTGACGCCAGTGGATATACACTCCTCAGAAACAAAGGCACATAACTCAAAAGTATTTGAAACTCTAACCTAGGGGTGGCCAACCTTCCACCATTAGGGCCTAAGAGTTGTGCAGAAGACAGAATCTTGGCAGCTGCAAGCACTGGCATCGCTCAAGGTGGGGCGGAACGGTAGGTTCCGCACTGTGCTAACCTCCGTTTACTCCCCAGCACAAGGCGGGCCCGCCCCCTCGCCATCGGAGCCATTCAGTGCGGCGATGGCAATGCGCAGGGTGTGTACTGGGGCCGCCTCGTGCCGAGGAGTAAACGGAGGTTAGCACAGTGCAGAACTTATCGTTCCACTGCCCCACCTTGAGCGACGCCAGTGGCTGCAAGTGCTGATGGTGATGCTAAAGCAGCTGCACCTGCTGAAATACCCTCACCTATACAACCATTAGAGGGCCAGGAGCATTCATGTTGAAAGGTTGGCTACCCCTGCCCCACCCATGTCTACCACACGTGCTCCCTATTCTCTCAGCTTACTGAGCTGCCTGCCGTTTGTCTGCGGACAGACCCCGAATTGCCAGCACCCCAAATAATCTTTAGCCCCAAAGAGATACCCGGAAAGAACTTCTTCATAGTCTGGAGAGGCCCTGTCTGCTGGCAACATCTTTCCCAGGCACATGTAAATGAGAGCTAAAACAATCAAGCAGAAGTCCCCTGGGATGATCGCTGTGGGACCATATCAGTTTACTCTGCATGGGGATGAGAATTGACTGTTTGAAATACTCTCCTTTGTAAAATACTGCCTGTACATACAAAACACACATGTCAGGGGAAATGCTATTTATTTATTTACTGCCCTTCCACTAATTTCTCAGGGCAGTTTACAGAAAAATCTAATAAAACCACAAAATGATTACAACACACAACAATTAAAACAGCTGTTAAAACCAGCAGCTAAAATGAATAAGCCATAAAAAGCCCGAAGGAATAAGGGCGCCTTTGACTGGTGCCAACAATGTGCACAAATGTGAAGCAAACGCTACAAATGTTATAGTGAAGGAAGAAACTGCTAGTCCCTAGGCAGCAGTACAGATACTCAGTGATGCTTCTTGAGGTGAGGATCTCAGATGGGGCCGCCACTGAGAAGAGCTCTCTTTTGTTGCCACTTGTCTCACTTTAGATGGTGGGGTGCTCAGAGGGAAACCTCCAAAATATCTTAGTGCCATGGACAGGTTGCAGTGGAAGCAGGCAGTTTTCCAGGCACTCAGGTTCCAAGTAATATAAGACTTCAAAGGTCAGCACCAGCACTCTGAATTGTGCTTGCAAATGGGCTGGGAGCCAAATAAGTCCACTAGGCATTGGCGAAATATGATCCCAGTGCCTGGTACCTGTATTTTGAACTAACCGAAGTTCCCAAACAGTCTTCAAGGGTAGCCCCAAGTACAACAGTCAATCCTGGATGTGAAAAGGGCATGCATAGCTGTGTCCAGGCTTTCTCACACTAGCCCAGACTTCTCCCGGGCATGTTAACGTTTTGTGTGTAGGGCGCATTTTACATGGGAGAGCATTTCAAGCATTTGGCCTCTCTCAATCTGAAGCAGTATGGACAGATCACAGTGGGGTTTCTGCTCGTCTCTTTCAGGCTATGAAGGGTGTTTGATTGTCTTGTCATTTTGTAGCGAGTCTCGCTGTCGTCACTTCTGAAATTCTCCGCATTCCCCTTTTCCTGTGGGACCAGACGTTTCCTACTTCACACTGTGACTGATTCATCTGTGCTGCATTTGCATCAGATTTGTGCACATTTCCTGATTCCTCGATGAACAGGTAAAGCATCTGGAGAAAGGGCAAATAGGAGAGAGAGAGAGAGAGAGAGAGAGAGAGAGAGAGAGAGAATGGATTTCACTCAGCTGAAGCAATAAGAGGAAGTCAGTTGATTCAGCAACCCCAGTACTTGTGGCACTGCAAACCATTGATTGGCTCCAGGGCCTGGAGTCTTGGAAATGCTGCAAGAAAGGGGCGGGGAGAGAAAGAGGCTGTCCCATTTGTGTAGGCCAAATTGCATCAGCTCAGCCATCTCAGGCTTTGAATTATATTTCCATTCCTCCCCTTTGGCAAGCCTCTATCTATCATCTCAATGTTTTTTAGGTTCCCGCAGGCAATAAATGTCCTTCCAGCCTTATTGTTCTCTTCCTATAGAACAGTCAAACAGCAACGCCTTGTTGCTTTACTCAGGCCCGTGGATGAATTTTGCCATCAGGTTTGTGTAATTCCCCCTGGAATAGACAACAGCTCTTGGGAGCTGGAGTTTCCAAGGCAGCAGTGGGAATCAGCAGCAGCAGCCCTGAGAAAACTGGTTAGGAATATTTTTTAGAAAGCTAGACGTGGGTGCTAGTCAGCAAGGGACAAAGCAGAGAGAGCCTCCTTTGCAGCAAGTCCTACCACCATCCTTCCGGCCTCTCCTTCTTAATGTTAGGAGGCTCCTCAAATCAAATCCCCTGAATGTGTGCGTGTAAATACAGTACCGCTTGCGGGAAGGTAAACAGCGCTCTGTGTTCCCGCCTCATGCTACGCGCTGTGGCAAGAAGAGTCATGCCGGCCACATGACCACGGAGGCGTCTTCGGACAACGCTGGCTCTTCGGCTTTGAAATGGGGATGAGCACCACACCCTAGAGTCAGAAACAACTGGACTTCATTGTCAGGGGTCACCTTTACTTTTTTAAATACAGCCAGACTTCTCTTAGTCTCTTGCCAGACAGCTAACACTTGCTTCTGGAGGCCCCCCTCTGCTCTCTGAACACTCTCCTGCCCTGTGTCTTATTATAAAGTGTTCTTTGCTTCTTTTCCTTGCAATAGAAATTGCTGTTGGTTAGAAGTTGTGTGTGTGTGTGTGTGTGTGGGTGTGTGGGTGTGTGGGTGTGACTGTTTCTGTATCCACATGCATCCAGATCATGTGCATCCTTCCAAATTCGACCCAAAATACTTTCTGTCGGAGTAAGCAGTGTTAGCGTGATTTCAGCAGCTGGAAGGTTCCCTGAATTTGCAATACAGAGCATGGTTCGAAAGCCCAGTTTGCAGAGGTGATCTAGCAGTCAAGGTGAGGGTGGCTGTCTCAGGGCCAAACTCCACCTTACGTTAAACCCATCATTAATTACTCAACACAAGAGGATGTGAGTTCAGTAGAAAACAGGAGACAGTGTCCATTGCTTTACTAAATAGCTACAGGGAGCCCAACCCAGCTTGGGAGTGTGGCACATGGGGACGGGAGTTTACACTTTCCCACTGAAAAGCTTCAGTGAAAAGCTTCAGGGTAACTGGCACAGGGGCAGTGGCACAGGCGAAACTATTAACCTCTCCCCTACGTGCTGCATTCCAAAGCCAGACTGTTCAGTTTTTTGAACCATAGCTAGTTTTGGTGGGGGGTTTTCTACTAAAAAGGGACACTTTCAGTCTTTTCCTGTGTTAAGCCTAACAATCGGTTTAACATAAAACCAGGGCTGGCTGACAGAGGTGGTTGCCTCAAGCAACAGGTTGGTGGTAGATGCCCACCAGTGTCCATCCACTCACCTCCACTGCCTCTCCTCTTCCTCCAACTCCTTGAATTGGAAAAAGGAGCGGGGGGCAAAGCAGAAGAAGGGTGCTGGAGAGAAGAGTACTGGGCTAGAGTGTCAGAGATGCTCTAGTCCACCAGTCTCCTCTTCTCCATGCTTCCTCTTCTTTTTCTTCTTCCTCTTTCCCAAAGAGTCAGGAATGCCCCCTTCCTCTACCAAGAGAACTGGCTCACCTCTCCAGTTTACATAGGCAGAGTTGCTCCACTGGGACTTGATCTTCCATCCTGAAACCAAGGTCCAATATGCACAGTAGTACTTCCCAGCAGTCTCTTCTTCCACCCTAAATGTTGCATTGTGATTCTGGGGCAGTGCCTCGAGGACCCGGCCTCCTATCTCCTGGTGGAAAGCGTATCCTGTTGCCTCATCTCCAGGAGCTGAACAGTTGAGGGCGACCTCTTCTCATTGGATATAAACAGGATGCTGGGGCTGGAGGAGAAGGACTGGAGGCTGTGGGGCTGTGGAAATCCAAGGGAGAAGAGGGAGATAAAGCAATCCAATTAGTTGGGAATAACCTTATGAAACTTGAGTGAAGACTTGAGTGACGGGGACCTCACGGAAGAACTAAATCCCCAGAAATGTCTGTGCGGAAACTATGACCACAGAACCAACACTTCTCAGCACAACCTCCCCTTGTTCTTCCAAATGGTCATACCCAACACAGATCTATAAATGGATCTCGTGCCCAGATTCCACAACTGGATGCTTTCAGGAGTCAGGTGTGGTCAAAGCAGGGGGGAATGTAGCACCAGGAGTTCTCCTACAGCAGTTGCAGCGATGCCATCAGTAGGAGCAACTCAGGTCCTGCTTTTGAAACTTTTTTGCAAAGGCCCCGAGTTGAGAAGAAGCATCCAGTTCAATGGGAAACAAACCCAGCCACTTGCTTAAGCATAAGAGCCCCATCCTATGCATGTCTACTCAGAAGTAGGTCCCATTATAGTCAATGGGGTTTACTCCCAGGTAAGTGTGGATAGGATCGTAGCCTGTTAGACATCTGACCCCAGCTGTCAATTATGGATTGGGAGGGATTGGGAAGGATACGAATAGATGGAAGGAGGTGAGAATATAAGGCTGGATCATGCCCCTAGGGAGGGGAATGGGGGCTTCAGTTCATTGGAAGGACCCCAGGAGGCACAGGTGGTGAGAACAAGTGGAACTTACTTCTAAGTAAGCATGCATAGGATTTTAGTCTAATTTAGACTAAAATTTAGACTAAATTTAGACTATTTTTTTTTTATCTTGCATGAGCTCGCGAGATATTTTGAGATCTCACACAATTCAAGATGTTGGTGCCCAGGAGAACCGGGAGATGGTGCCGCCGTGACAGGGTGCTGTGCAAGAACTTGGAACCATGGTGGAAAGTGTTTTATCCTTCTGCACCATTTCCCTGCTGAATATCTGCTCTCCCACCACCCATGGTTAGTTCCCGCTGAAAGTGCCATTGTAACAGGGTTAAATTGCGGCATCAGGGAGAGCCCCCCTCCCTTATGCTCCAGGCTGCTGCCACAGCACAAGTTACATCTGGGGACACTTAAAAAACCTGACACGGACAGAGATCAAAGCTCTTGGCTGAAAGATCAAGGTGGGGAGTTGAGGACAAATCTGGAGCCTCTGGCTGGAAAAGGAGTATCTGGGAAGGAAGCCCAGTTTGAGATAAGTAGGACTGTCCCCAGTTCCACACTACTGACCTTCCTCATTTCTCTTCTGGCATATTTATTTGTTCATGTTCAATAGAGATGGAACCTTTCAGAGCAAGGTGAGAAATGAACACCAGTCCCTGCCCCAAATTGCTTACAATTTAGGGTAATAGAGGAGATAAGGAACGGAAGAGAAAGGAGACTGAAGGGTAACGATGGAAGGCAGTAGCATAGCTAAGGGAGGGGGGTGTCTGCTGAATGAAGCTCTTCTGACCATGCCTGTCTGCAGCACCTCTTGTGCATGTTCGGATCTGGAAAGGGATTTTAGCTGTGGCTTCATGTAGCAGGTCTCAGTGGTGCCCAGACTGCAGTTTTTGTTGTACAAATGGGGCAACACATTGCAGACAGAATGGACCAGTTGTGCTTTGGGTAAGAGCCTTGAACTTTGAACATTGGACTCCCAGGCCATTCACTGTCATGGTGAGGCGGACACGGACCTTGGACAGGAACAGTCTCCAGGCCTCATCTCACAGAATCCCCCACACTTTTACTGAACGTGGGGGCAGGACAGAATGGGCCTATTACAGGCCAGCCCACTGACCATATTCCTGCTGCTGCAGCAGTCAACATTTGGGCTGCTGGAGAAAGGGGCCCTGCATGTGTACTCCATGCAAGCAGGAACCCTAGAGAGAACATAAGAAGAACCCTGCTGGATCAGGCCCAAGGTCTATCTAGTCCAGCACAGCGGCCAACCAGATGCCTCTGGGAAGCCCACAAGCAGGGGATGGAGGCAAACCCCTCTCCTGCCATTGCTTCCCTTCCACCGCTATACGGAAGTTGCTGCCTTGGAACCTGGAGGTAGCATGGTAGCCATCATGACCTGTAGTAGCCATTGATAGACCTGTTGCCTGTGAATTTGCCTAATCCTCCTTTTCAAACTGCCTAAGCTAGTGGCCATCACCACATCTTGGGGTAAGGCTCCTTTCTCATGAAAGCTGCTTGTGCAGCCAGCAGGGGGTGTAGCCAGTTGGTGTTTCAGTGTCAAGGAGCGGGACTGGAAGGCATAGTCCTGCTCCTTCTCACGTTCCATAAATGTGTGGGAGATGACGTGAAAAGACATCTACTGCATCTGGGCCTTATACAAACCCTGGGATTTCTAAGCATGAAGGGGCAGTGGAGTTGTTGTAAAAACCAACCTTTCCTCCCTGGCCCGGGTGGGTCACTGGTTTGAGCAGGCTAGGTGGACCAGTGACCCAGGCCAGGGAGGAAAGGTTTGCTTTTGCAAGGGGGGGAATGGTGCAGCTGGAAGCAAATCTTAGAGCCAGCAGCCTGAACTGTCAACCACAGCCCTCCGAATAACTGCCCCCGATGCTGCGATCTCCCAGCTGGGGGCTTTCCAGGTGGCTACTACCATAGGTTCAGCAGGAGTGCTAGGCTCCAAGCACCAGCATGGGCCATTGAAGGAAGCACTCTGACCTTGTCTTGAGAAGGCCTAGCTGGGTCTTCAAAGTGTCACCTTGGAATTTCCACGCTTATTGCTGCCTGAGGTCCTGCAGTCCATGCCCAAGTGAACCTGCTGCCTCTTCCACACACTGACCAACGGCCACCATCCCCTTAATGATGATCCCTGAGGTCCTACAGGCCCTGGCAGGGACCAGGACACACAAGTGAGGCTAGTAAAACCTCTTTGTGGAATGTTTAAAGCAGCAGGTAAAATGGGGAACCCGTTTGAAGTTGAGGGATCAGCCTTAGAATAGGCTTGTGCCTGGATTCAAACCCTGGACTTGGGACCAGAGGGAAGCCAGGTAAGGATTCAGCCTGTCTGCTACCACCCACCAAGCTCTAACGAAATGGAAAAAAAGACTGCAAGACTGATGCCACCAAACCTGACCCTTTCGCAGACCCGATTTACCCACCTCAAACTTAGAGTCTTTTGTTGCATACTCAAAATGTACATTGGGTTTTGCAACCCCTTCCCCTATAAGCCTCCAAAACAGACCTCAGGGACACTCTCTCTTTGTCTCTGTCTGTCTGTCTGTCTGTCTGTCTGTCTGTCTGTCTGTCTGAATGTCTCTCTCTCTCTCTCTCTCTCTCTCTCTCTCTCTCTCTCTCTCTCTCTGTCTGTCTCTCTCTCTCTCTGCAGCCAGGGTTGGTTTATCTGAGCACTCCTGCTGATGACAAGAGCTGACAAGAGGAAAGGGGGCATTTCTTTCAGTCACAGACAACCTATGGAGTCATGAGTGGGTCATGTATGATTTAGGATGGAGACTCTCTAGAAAATGGGGGTGAATCAAAGGTCTTTCGGTTTATTAGAAGAACAGACATGTGAGGAACATGGAGAGAAGGAGCCTGGATGGAGCAAGAGGTGCTCTGAAGAAGCTTCTGTTGCCCAGGTGACAGTTGGTGTCTGTTGAGGTGGAAGGCTGAAGCCACGCCCCCACCCCTTGTGACATCACCTGTTGCACAGGTATAGAGACAGGAGAGCACAGAAAACTCAGCAGTTGAATGGGAGGGTGATTGCGAGAGTGAGAGGAAGACCGTCCCTTAGACATGGTGGTCTGTGGAGGAGAAGCTGACGGGAGAGGTGCCCACCTGGGGTCAACCCTTAATTTGAGGACTCTTCCAAGCAAACCGTCTCTGGCTGAATCCCTTCAGAGATGCTTCAGAGGTGCTTGGTGCCACATGTCTGCTCCTAAACAGGCAGCACCCAGCACCTGAAGAAACGGCTCAGACTGGGGAGCCAGGCAAACGTGCGCCTGAGTCCCCAGCCGAGCCTGTCTCGGTAAGCCCATCAACCAATAGGTTGCCTCCAAAGCCGCGCCTCTTTGGAGGCGCATGGGGGGGCAGGGTAATGGCTACAAAAAAGCAGGGCTTGTCACTGGCCTTATTTTCACTGACTGGGGTCTCTTTCTGTGGGGTGGGTTTTTCCCCCTTGTTTCTATGCTTTAAGTATGTATGATATAACAAATGTCTTTTGTATGCTTGATATTATGATGTAAAGAGCTATGTTGACACCTCCTGTATGTTCTACATTTATTGGTTTTTTTTCTGTTTTACAGTGGGGTAGGGCAGGGGTTCTCAAAGTGGTGGGTTGCGACCTACCACGCCAGGGGCTGGCGCTGCCCCTTTAAGGGGTGTTGCAATTCCCGATGGCAGTGGCAGAGATCCAGGATTGTGCCACCACCGGGGATAAACGGGGTATTTTTAGACTTACTGTGGGTTGCACCGTCCTCTGGAGGGTGTGGGTGGGCATGTTCCTCCCAGCGGGCCTCACCCAACCCTCCGAACAGCTCCTGGAGGTGATTAAAGCCCACTTCCATTTTACTTCCTGGTTTCCTTGAAAATCGGAAGTGGGCTTTAATTGCCTCCAGGAGCTGGTATAAAGGTTGGGAAAGCCTGCTGCGGGAGGGGCTCCCCACACCTTCCGGAGGGTGGCGCAGCCCCTGGTAAGACTAAAAATAGTCCTTTTGTCCCCTGCGGTGGCGCGATCCTGGATCTCTGCCACCGTCATTAGGGATTGCAACGCCCCTTAAAGGGGCAGTGCCAGCTCTGGCCTGGCGTGGTGGGTCGCAACCCACCACTTTGAGAATCCCTGCCCTACGCCGTTGTAAAAAAAAAAATGTAGAACATACAGGAGGTCTCATCATAGCTCTTTGCATAATAATATCAAGCATACAAAAGACATTATATCATACATACTTAAAGCATAGAAACAAGGGGAAAAAAATCCACCCTAGAAAGAGACCCAGTCAGTGAAAATAAGGTCGGTGACAAGCCCTGCTTTTTGTAGCCATTATCCTGCCCCCTGATGCGCCTCCAAAGAGGCGCGTCTTTGGAGGCAGCCTATTGGCTGAAGGGCTTACCGGGGTGAGCTCGGCTGGGGACTGAGGTGCACATTGGTTTGCCTGGCTCCCCAGTCTGAACCGTTTCTTCGAGCCCGCCCACCCTGATTCCAGTCTGAGGTTAGCTGGTCGCTCTTTACGGGGGCCGGGTAGGAATTTTTTGCTGCTAACCTGATTGGCTGTTGGCTAGCAGTTTTTTTGCCTACCCCAGACTGCGTCAGGGTTTCCGTCTCCCCCAACTAGGGCCCGCAGATTCTGTAATGTAATTCAATAAAGTGGCCCTTTAACTTAAGCCTCTGTCTGGCGTGCTTCATTTGGTGGGGTGCACGGGAAAAAAAGGAAGAAAAAGGAAAAACAACCATCGCATGTTGCAGACAAAGGTGACGCGCCATAAAAATGAGGGGTCTCAGGACAGAGTGTGCATCTCCCAGGCAGCCTTAAGCAGCAGCAAAGAGGACCTGGCTCACCTGTCCTGGCCTCAGAGACAGAATGGCTCCTTCAGGACTGGATCTCCCATCCTGATGGTAGGAGCCAAACCCAATGAACGCAATGGAAAATTCCAGCAGGAGGGAAAGGACTGGAGGTTGTGGGGACTCTGGAATTCCAAGGATAAGGAGGAACAGGGAGAAAAGCAATCCAGTTAGTTGGGAACAACCTCATGAATCTTGAGTAAAGATTCCCCCATCACAGAAGAATTGCAATCCCCAGAAATGTCTGTGCAGAAACTAAGATTGTCAAATTGATCAAGGTTTAGCTCGGGTTCTCAACCCCTTCCCGGATGAGTACCACCTCCGGCGCCACTCTCCTGCTGCGTACCACCGAAAGTGACTGGCGATGACATCGTTGCCAGTTACTTCTGGGTTTTCAGGTTTCCAAAGGCAGGAGCCTCTTGGGAGCAAAAATGTGCTGCTTAAAGCGTACGTCAGAGTGGGGTTCTGGCGGTCCAAGTAACACCAGCAGTTGGCCAAAGTACCACTGGTGGTACTAGTACCACTGGTTGAGAACCCCTGGTTTAGATGGATCTGGAGTGTCTCTCTGGGTGCTCTTAGTCCAGTACTGCATGATGAAGTGTAGTTTGGCCCTCAGTCAGCAGATCTGGGGTGCCATTAACAGCAACAGCAGAATGGAGGATAGATAGGCCATCCATATTTGTGCAAGTTCCACTGAAATTAATGGGTACTGCATGAGTCCACAGTAATGCTCTCTTGCGCAACTCTCATTCATTTCAATGAGCTCATGCAGGAGAACGTTTCTGTGGATTATCGTGCCCGATAGTAATGCATTGGAGATGAACTGCCAGTTGGATTTTCATCTCAACAGGCACCCAAATTTCTTGGGCAACTCAGCTAATTTGGGGTGTGGGTCATTCATCTTATTTTAGTCAAGACCATATCATAGCTTCACAGGCCTGGAGCCTCCACAGAAGCTAGTCAGGTTTTGTACCCAAAGCAAAGTTCCAGCAGCCCCTTTTCACATCTGTGAAAGTACTGAGGAGGAACAGAGCATTATTATGGGATACAAGCAAAACACAGGCTCGACTGCCACATCTGCACTCTTGCTAAATATAACCTTGGAATGGCGCCACCGATTTCCATGCACTCTTGCCACAGACAATTTGGAGCAAGCATCCTGAGCTCAAATAGCGTCCTGCCTGTTTTCTGAGGCTCTCTCGCCCCCTGGTGGTGTATTGTTAGAACTGCGCTCCCCCCCCCCCCCTTCACGAACGTTTCGAGACATCCCTGCGTTTTAAAATGTAACATTAAGCTTCCTAAAATGGAGTTACTGGTTCTTTTCAATCCAAAATGAAGGCGCTTGGGTAAGAAAACCAAGATATAATTCATATCTTCAGAGCAGAGGGGGAAAGCGGGACAGACTGTTTTAAATAAAATAATAAATGAATGAATGAATGAATAAAAGAAGCCACATCATCATGTATTTCAATATTTTCAGGAATTAAGAACACACACACAAAAACCCCTTCATTGATCAGAGCAGGTAGGAGCGGCAGCATCAAAACGCTGCAAGCGAGTGTTGTTGACAAAACCAGGAGTGAAATCATTGCTCAGGCTGAAGAAGGGGGAAAAAAACCGTGGGGGGAAAAAAGGCTCCGAGAGATTTGCAGCTGTTTTGTAAATAAGAATTACCTGCCGTGTGTGAAGATTATTTTGCACTCATGTTGTAATGGAACCTGGACAAACTTGAGATCCAACCGAAAAGGGTTTGGTGCACAGGAGATCATGATCTGTTAACAAAAATGCTTTGCAAAAACTAGTTTAGTAAAAAAAAGAAAACGCAGCTTATCGAATTATGGCCATCGGTTTTCTCAGTGGAAATGTAGAACTGACGTTCACACATAGCGCAGTAGAGCCACACCACCCAATAATAAAAACTGCTGAATGTGTTTTGTAGTCAAAAGCCTGGAAGGGGTAACATCTAAAACCACACCGCCTGGCCATACTCGCAGTGAGACACGGTGCACTGCACCCCTACGAATTCAGTACGTGTCTCGAGGCATTAGCAGCTAGACAGCTCGGTCGCTGATGGGCTGTGTTTCCCCTTATACACGGAGGTTAGATGGCGCATTGTCTTGACTTTTCCCATCACGCTTCTAAAGATCAAGATGGTTGCTGAAGCTGTGTGGAGGAGCCCCTCTCTTCAGGAAACTAGAGGTTGCCTAGGAGGCCTCTGTGGCGTGCACAGACATCGGAAAATGCCAGATGTACAAGAAACAGGAAGTCCCCATTCAAATATATACCAGGACATGCACCAAAATGGAAGCTTCTCCTGACCTTAGGGGGTGTTCAACGGAAAAGAAACTGTGTCTATCATTAGCTAGTGGAAAATCCACCCTAATCAGATCTTCTGGACCCAAAATAACAAATAAATAAATTCATATATAAATAATATTCTATCTATCTATCTATCTATCTATCTATCTATCTATCTATCTATCTATCTATCTAGATAGATAGATAGATAGATAGATAGATAGATAGATAGATAGATAGATATGTTGTACATAACATAGATAGGTATAGACACACACACACACACACACACAAATAAATAAATTAGACTGAATAAATTCAGAGTAGTTGCCTCCGTTTCACCCCATATCTATTGAATGGTTTTCAATGCCTGGGGCAGGATTTCAGCCTCCTTTAGGGGATTTTAATTGCAGAGCTGCTGCTTTATTTATTTATTTATTTTTCACATTTTTTTACCGCCCTTCCTCCAAGGCGCTCAGAGTGGTGTACATATTTCCTCCCCTCCTTTTTGCCCCTCCTTTTTTGTCCTCACAACAACCCTGTGAGGTAGGTGGGGCTGAGAGATAGTGACTGGCCCAAGGTCACCCAGGAAGCTTTGTGGCTGAGCGGGGATTTGAACCTGGATCTTCCAGGTCTAAGTCCGACTCCCAAACCACTACACCATCCTTTCTGTTTTCTGAACACCCCCTCCCCATTTCTGTCTCCAGTAGACATGAGCTGAAAAGGCAGAAAAAAACAGCTCCCAGTTGCCACCTTCAGTTAGAGTTGTTATTCAAAAAGAATGTAAAGAGGTATCATACCTCTATACAAACATGTGCAGAGGGTCTTTCATCATCATTGGTATTTTTCTTTCGCCTGTGATAAGTTCAGACTCTCACGTTCACACAGAAAAGGAAAGGTAAAGAGAGAAATCCACCCCAACTGGAAAAGACATTCCATGTTTGATATTTCTGATTATGGTGAGAAAAAAGCAGGGAAAGTCACAGAAACCTGCATTAGAGGGTCTTCAGGCTGATTATTGGCTACATAATCCAATTTCTGGCCATCATTTTTTTCCATATCAAAAACACTGGAGATCAGCATGCAGTCATGGTGGTGGACTCTTGCTTTGCAATAAACAGCACCAATATATACCGTATTGGTCTGAGTATAAGACTCACTTTTTTCTCCTAATTTAAGTTTTTAAACTAGGGGTGCGTCTTATAATCAGGCTGTTGCAATTTAATGCCAGTGATTTAATTAATTTTTTTAATAGCACCAAACTTTAAGGGTGCGTCTTATAATCAGGTGCGTCTTATACTCGGGACAATGCGGTATTTACCCAAGATAGTAACTTCACATTTCACAAGCAAAGTATATTTATTAATAAAGGCATCAAGTCCGTCTGACCGAACCCAGAAATTCAAGGTGTACTAGAGGGGTGGGGGGAAAACACAACCAAAACACAAGTATAGGTGAGGTACTCTAGGTTATGGTTATGAGTTTGCAATACTACTAGGTAACGCTACCCTAATCACAAGTAAAGCCCCTCTCTGATTCTGAAGTAGAGGCCTGTAACTGTGAGAAGTATTACTCCCCAATTCTTGCATTCCAGCACTAATCCCGTAGCGGTAAGTGTCCTTGCACGTGCTGATCATGTACGCACATATCATATGTAACCCTAATCAGAAAGTACAACCCCTCCTATGCAGACTCAGCCATGAACAAGCCATGCTTTGTGAAACTGAACATTACTGGACACTTTTTCATAGATAAGCATATATGGAGGTGAGAAGGTGATAGGCTAGAAAACACCGCAAACAGGAGGAGACATTGTTGATTATGCAGAACGTTTTTGTTGTTGTTGTTCAGTCGTTAAGTCGTGTCTGACCCTTCGTGATCCCATGAACCATATCCCGCCAGGCCTTGCAGAACGTTTAGTTTGCTATAAAAGCTTTGTATGCCTCGTGTTTGGGGCCTCAGTCTTTGGAACCAAAATTCACTGGGTGCCTTTTATTCCTGGAATAAAACTATCCTGATTTCTACTTTTTGTTGCTGTGCTGTTATTAAACACTGAGTGGCTGGAATCCAGTACTACATAGGTAGACGGATGTGTTTAAAGTTATTTAATTACATAGATATGAATGAAATCAAATGCTATATATTTTAAAATGTGAAAGACATAATCCCTCTGCTAAATCATATGCTAGTTCCCCAAATAAACTCTACCCGTTATGAGATATTCTTACTCAGGTTTCTACCTTTTTGCTTTCAAAAATTAAAGCACTAAGGGCAAGGTACTTCTGAGCATGAGCAGAATGCTTTTCCCCTCTAGGAGCACCTGCTTGAAAAACCGAAACCCTCACTCTGGCTGCATGGGGTTTAGCAGAATGAGAACAATCCTAACACAGGGCTGAGAACACAAATTTCGTTAGAAATGCAAAACCCTTCCCAGGTTGCCAGGGAGAATATGGAAAGTTGTTTTGCTCTCAGAGACACAGTAAAGCCAATAGTATATAAACATAGTCTTATCTATTTTTTTTAAATTATGTCATAGTTTCCTTAGTTTCTGTAGACACCCAGTTCTGAATCTACAAAGCAGAGGCAACCTCTGGCAAGTGGATTTGGCTGCAATTCATGGCAGGAGATTGCAAGAATCAGATTTGACCAAAAGCCACAGTTTTTGACCAGGATTTCTCCTATGTACAAACCCTATTGAAAAAATACTTGAGTTGTGCAAGATCCTTTCAATGCACAGAAGAACTTCCCCGTGGTTTGTGCCCCATATTAATTAGTGGGATGGGATGGGACCATGGCTCTCTCTGTCTGTGGTAGATAGGGGCAGCCCCCTCTCTCCTGAGTGCTACCTTTCCTCCCCTACTGCTCGTTGTAAAAGCGGCTGGGTGGGGAGGATACTGGGAGCAGGGAGGTCTTGTTCACAGGATCCTCCCATCCAGGCTCTTTTAAAGAAGGCACGGCAGCTGAAGAGGAGATGAATGGCAGGCAATGATATAATGAGGTAGGTAGCTATGGGCCCATGAGAGCAGGGTAAAGGGGGGTAAATTGTACCTGGCCTCAGGGTCAAAAAGGGGGCCCAGGAGCCAAAGGAGCCCCCCCAGAAATTTCCTGGGATCTCAGCTGGCGTTGTGGAGAGTGAAAGACGGTGGCTGGGCCAGGTCTACTGGGCGGGTAGGCCTGGGTGCTGCATCGGGAAGCCTGGTAGACCTGGGCTCCGGAGACTTTTCTGGCTATTGCTGCCCACCCTAGTTTGCCTCCTCTCCTTTGATAAGGGACCCAAAATAACTTTGTACCCCCTGATAACATTCCTCTCAGAGGGCCTGGGAGCAGGGTTTTGTGCTGGCATGCACACTGGTGTGAGGTGCTGCTGCAAATGCTGGCAGAGGGGGGGTGCTGAATTTGGAGTGGGTAGATGGTGGAATTTGCTCCTGTTTTGGGCACAGTCGGCTTCGGGCCACCCTTGGTGGTAGACCGCCTGATCTGCATGCAGAAGGTCCCAGGTTCAGTTCCTGGCACCTCTAGGTAGGGCTGGGGAGGAAAGACCCTCGCTCTGCGTGAAACTCTGGAGAGCTGTTGTTAGGCAGTGCTCAGTACTAATCTACATGGATCAGTGGCCTGAATCAATAAGGGCAGCTTTCTGTTTCTATCTGGAATTTCCAACTCAGACCCCCATAGCATAGGTCTTGGGCCGGCCCTATCACCAAGTGAACTGTTAAGAGAAGATTTAAAAGTCTCTGAAAGCTCATCGCTGTAGCAGAACAACATTAAATATTGAAACGGTGGCTATATTGGGTCTGATTCAACCCCCCCCCCAAAAAAAAGCTGGCTTGCACAGTGGAAACAGATGCTTCCCCCCCCCCCCTTTTAGAGTACACACTTTTAAAGTAAGAGATCAGCGTTTTGTAGCTGGTAAATGCTTGACATTGGGAAACGATCGAAATGTGTGCACCAAGATGGGCTGAGGATGCATGCAGTTCTGCTAATGCAGCCAAAAATAAGACATTTGGGCATTCAGCAAAAGCACAACAGGACATGCCTGTGGGGAGTGTTCCATAAAGGCAGAGCCCACGTGATTGTGGGTGAACTGGTTGCAAAACAATCTCATCCCAAGAAAGAGCAAACTGTTCAAATTATGAAACGTCTGCTTTTATTAATCTGGGCCAAATTGCTAAAGAGAGGTCCCTCTTTCCCCAGCCCACTCCAGATCTGTGAACGTCCTACACCTCTGTACGTGTTTCTGTCCGCCTCCTCCAGCTGAAGTGGGCACTTGATGGAGAAATGCAATGAGAAAGCTAAGAGGAAGGCCTGAGGCCCAGGCTGAGTCATTTCTGGAAACAAACAGGCCACTGGTTGCAACTGCTCAGAGCTGCAGTGAAGACTGGCCAGACTCTGCAGGCTTAATAGGACTGAGGGCAAGATAGCATGCTGTCGTGCCTGCCTGCCTGCCAGCCACCTTCCTTGCTCGCCTAAACAAAGTTACTGACGTGGTGGAACCACTATGTGCAAGTGAAAGGCCAGGTCTCCCAGCTCACCTCATCATTGAGTTGACTTTTCTGAGCTTTCTTTGAGAAAGATATAAACGGAGAAAACAGTGGTTCCCAAACCGGGAGGCATGGCTCCCAGGGGAGCCGCGGAAACCAGCCAGGGGAGCTATGGAGTGCCACGGAATCTTCTCAGAAAACAGCGCAGTGCCACTTGGCAGGCATCAACATCATGTAATGGGGAGCCGCAGCCAATGGTCAAGGGAGCCGCAGGTCGAAAAAGTTTGGGAAACACTGGGCTATAGGATAGGCCTAGCCAGAGAAGAGTCGGATTAAGTTTAATCTAGACCAGCGATTTTCGACCTGCCCCCTCCTTCCCTAGCTCACTGCCTGCCCAGCTGTTACTCCATCCCGAAAGAAGGAGAGGAGGCTTACTTCCCCTTCCAACTCCTTTCACTGCTTCTGCAATCAGAAAAGGGCCTCTGCCTTCCTTCCCCTGTCACCTCTCCTACAGTGACTGGGTGGAGAGAAACAGGATCTTCACGTTACAAGCGTAAAGTAGCCCAGCACTTTGCATGAAGCCATGGGGGGAGGGGTGGTGGAGATGGGGGTGGAGGTGAGTGGTGCTGGCCTGGCACACGCATGGGGGAGTTCCTTGTGCACATGCTAGTGCATGGGGTGGTACTTGCATATGTGCTGGAGCAGGGAGGGGTAGCAGAATTGGGGGGGGTGACAGGTCAGTCACTGTTTTGGGCAATGGATCAGCTTAGGGCACCCCTGGATGCTGCCCATTCACCCAGTTTGGACAGTCCTTTTGGAATTCTTCTTCTTCTTCTTCTTCTTCTTCTTCTTCTTCTTATTATTATTATTATTATTATTATTATTATTATTATTATTATTATTATTATTTCTGTATTTATATACCACCTTTCTTATCCTTAGATTGCTCTTCAGATGTTATTCAAGGCGGTTTACATAGGCAGGCTTGGTTTACATAGGCAGGCTTATCTAGATCCGATAAGGATCTTTACAATATGGTTCTGTATAGAACCCTATATATTCCAGCTGGTTTCCTCCACAGTGTAGTCATCTTCACTTAGCTGCTGAACACAAGCCTCAAGCTCTCCGCAGGACACCACAGATCATGCTGAACAGGGAAACCTTTTTCCAGTTGTAATCGCTCTGTCACTGACATTCTCAGCATTCCTGTCCGTTCTCTCACCACGGCACACAACAGCGACCCCTCTCTGCCACTGAGGGTCATGACAGCTTATCAGTGACTTTCTGGTCTCCCTTCCAGCATGAAAACTGACTGTTCTTGCTTAGCTTCCAGCAGTCTTCAGGCAGTTCAACCTCAGGACCTTTATTATTAAATAAGAATAAGAATATTTATATACCACTTTTCAACAAGAGCAGTTCACAAAGCGGTTTACAAGGAAATCAATCAATGGTTCCCTGTCCCCAAAGGGCTCACACTCTTAAAAAAAAAATACAGAAGAGGCACCAGCAAAAGCCACTGGAAAAGATGCCATGCTGGGGTGAGGTGAAGAGAGACAGTTGCTCTCCCCCTGCTAAATATAAGAGGGCACCACTTTAAAAGGTTCCTTTTTGTCCAGTTAGCAGGGGGAATCCTTTGCAATCCATTTGGGTTTTTCACCTTCTTGAAAAAATCGGTGTCATCTGCAGACTTCCCACCTCCCTGTTTATCCCCCTAACTCCCAGTCCACTTGCTTAAAAAGCAATTGCTTAAAAAGCACTAGTCCTAATGCAGCTCTTTGAGGGAACCCTCTCCATCCGTATTCTTCATTGTTACAGCTCTCAATGTATTCCTTCTCTCTGCTTCCTGTTCTTGAACCAGTGACCAATCCACCAGAAGACCTGAGCTTCAGTTACTGGTGGGCTGCTAAGAAAGCCCCCCACCTCGGCAGCTCTTAACAACTGGGATGGTTTGTACCAGAGCAGGCAGGTCCTTCAGGCAATCCGGCCCTTAACTGTTCAGGGCTTTAAAAGTCAGCCCCAGCAGTTTGAATTGAACTTGGAAACAACCAGTAATCAGTGGAGCTGTTGTAACAACCAAGTCACATGGGCCCGATACCTGGCACCAAAGGCACCCCATGTAGAGCGCATTACAGTATTCCCATCTTGATGTCACCTTTATCACCTTTGCCATATCTGGTGTCTCCAGAAACAGGTGCAGTTGGCACACCAAACAAAGTTGGACAATAGAGCTCCTGGCAGCTGCTAAAACCTGAGTCCCCTGGCTGAAATTGAATCTAGGACCTGTGAATCTAGGAGTGCTACCCAATCCAGCACTGATGGAATCCCTGTTTCTGGTGTAGCAGGTCTACTGGCCGGTGGTACTGCAGTCTTGTCTGGATTATGTGTCAAGTTTGCCCTCATCCAAAGCTCAGAGACTTCATGTCTGAAATCACTGAATCTGTCCCAAACAGATCTATTTTATCAGCCAGTGATTTCGTGTCTGAAATCACTGGGTGATAAAATGGATCTGTTTGGGACACCAGATATCAAAGGTGAAGGAACCAAGCAAGAATTCCCCCAGTGCCACCGTCTGAAACCACCCTTCCAAGACAGACTGGAACATTTCTTAGTCGTCGTGTGCTGGCACATGGCTGCCAGGTTGTTTGCATTTGAGCAGTGGCATCGCTATTCCCCCCCCCCCCCGTGACGTCACTACCGGAAGTGACGTCACCGCCGCTACACATCCCGTCGGAGACGCAGGGCGGAAGGGTGGGCCAAACCCATCGCTGCTGCTCCCGCCGCCAAAACGGAGCGGTTGTCGCAGGCCACTGCCCGCTTTATCACCCCCCCACATGTCATCCAGAGGCGAACCGTTCCCCCTGCCCCTCCCCCCAGCGATGCTTCTACATTTGAGTAAACTCCCACACTGGGCCACCAATGGCACCTCCCTCTTGCATCCTAGTGGTGCTTTGGGCACTGTGAGTGCTGCTGGTATTGAGAATTCACAGGGGTTCACCCATTTGGGTGGACTGTCTGATGGGGGTAGGCCCTTAACTAGTGCCTAATCTGGCCCACCCTTGGTGCCACCCTGATCTTGAACTTCTATAGTTAAGCTTTGGGAATGAGAACATAGATCTGACTAACATATGTGTCAACTGCTTTTTTTAATATATGTTTCTGGCCTTTATAGTTGTGAAAACAAATTTGAAATTATGAGGTAATTATTTAAACCTGCTAAAATCTCAGAACCCAAAGGATTTTTACAAAAAAAGGGTTCATGAATTAAGTGTATGTGTCAGGTTTACAGTCAGTGGAGGTCAAGCGGCTTCAGTACCCTGTATATCTTCTTGCCCTTCCTCAAGACTAACAGAAGCAGAATAAATGATGCAGATTGAGAAAAAATATGCATACTTTGCATAATTGTGACATAGGTTGCAGAATGCAATTTTCCCTTGGACTGCTAGGAGATCAAATCAGTCAATCCTAAATGAAATCAACCCTGACTGTTCCCTGGAAGGACAGGTACTGAGGCTGAAGTTCAAATATTTTGGCCACCTAATGCGAAGAGAGGACTCTCTGGAGAAGACTCTGATGCTGGGAAAGACTGAAGGAAAAAGGAGAAGGGGAAGGCAGAGGATGAGATGGTTAGACAGCATCACCGATGCAACAAACATGAAAATGAGGGAACTCAGGAAGATAGTGGAGGACAGGAAGGCCTGGCGGGATGTGGTTCATGGGATCACGAAGGGTCGGACACGACTTAACGGCTGAACAACAACAACAATTTGGGTTAGGGAAAACATTTGCTTCCTCTCCCCCTTTTCAGTATAAAGTGATGGGGTAATTAGATGCTCTCTGGCATATATTGGGAGGTGTGTTCCCACTTATTAGCAGAGTTCCCTCCTCCACCCAGGCAGACTGCTTTGCTTAGCTAAATGAATACACACGAGGCATTGCTTTGTAGTTGTAAAAAGAAGAGTTTACTCACAGTTCAGTTTGCATATATACTTAGCGTCTGACCATCAATCAGAGGTACATCCTAGACTTAAGATAGAACCCCCCTAGAGCTGGGGCTCCCTGCATGGGGTTAGGCTGCAAGATGGCCGGCCGCTGGGCTGCAGGAGCAGCGATGGCATCATCTTGCTCGGTGAGCATCAAGAGAAGAAGAGACTGAGTGAGGGGCAAGAAGGAGGAAATAAAGGTCAGGGGCCACACCCCTTCCTGGAACACAGAGGGATTAGAGTATGAGGTCTTTACATGTGACCAGGCAGTACACCACACCCCCAGTGTCTAGCAGCTAAACGCTGCCCATCCTCCAACATAAAGTACTGTATATTCTGACCCTGGTTATTATATCTGCTCATACGCTGGGTTAAGCTTCTTGCCAGTTTGTCCGGCTAACCTTGTGCCTTCTTGTCTCTGAGGATCCCCATATCAGAGCCTTCATGGAGCCAGGAAGAAGTCTTTCAGCTCTTGGTAAACTTAAGACGGATTCATTCACAGACAAATCTGCAGGTGACCCTGAATAGGTTTGCAGAAAGACAGCAAGGAGACATTTTCACCCTCTGGCATTTCCTGGGAACGTTTTATGGAGCTCAAAGCAGCTTTTCGTGTATACACACGTGAGATGGAAAAACCAGTTCAGCTATGAAGATGTGCTGGTGATCCTTTTCTAAAACCAGTGCAACTCGTTCAGGATGTCAGCTCTTCAGGTTTGATGCAACTGTCAAGGTTAATCAGTCTCAAGAACTGTGACGCTACAAAATCTGCAGGGGGAGAAGGGAACGGAGGAAGGCGGAACACACACACACACACACACACACACACACACACACACACACACACACACACACACACACACACACCGTAGCCTTGCCTCAGCCAAGCAAACAGAGTGGGCCTGTGTCGTAAAAGATAGGCAGTGTCAAAATTGTTTTTAACTGTTTTTCACTTCTGCAATGAACAACTGTCCCTTGGAAAAGCCATTCCGCGCTGTGAAGGCAAACGGGCAGGAGACTCCCTGCTCGTCACCTTCGCAGTGTGGAATGGATCCGCCGGCGAGGGGGTGGGGCCTCCTCATTCCGGTTTGTAAACATGGTACTAGGACGGGGCACAACTTACGGTAGGACCCCTACCGTAGAAACGCCTATGAAGGGATCCCTATCAGCTAACAAAATAACAACAAGTGTGATCCAGTCAAAGTTTTTATGGAATGGTATCAGTGATAGAGCAGCATCTGAAAGGGAAACACACACACAAGTGGGGTTGCCAACCATCTCCTCTGAGCAGGTCTATTGTGCCACTGCAAGTTATCCAACAGATAGCCAAGTAAAAAGAAGTGCCAGAAGAAAGACAGTGAGGTCTGGTTGCACAGTTGGTTCACTGTCTGCCATGGAGTTTGCAAAGCCACAGGGCACTGGCGTCACTGCAGGGGGGCGGAGCTCCAAGTTCCGCCGGGCTCTGACCCTCCGTTACACGACGGGAGAAGGTGGCCCCGCTCCCTTGCCTTTGGAGCCTCCAAAGGCGAGGGGGGCGGGGCCACCTTCTCCCGTCGTGTAACGGAGGGTCAGAGCCCGGCGGAACTTGGAGCTCCGCCCCCTGCAGTGACGCCAGTGCCACAGGGGCCTGACTGAAAGGAGAAGGTCAGCATCCTCACTGAGTAGTAGCTGGGCTCACACTGGTAACTGCAGGCAGGCAAGCTATAGGCATCCCTTGGGGGTCTGTACAATGTCTTCACCCGTGGGACAGCTGCTCGTGGAGCCACGGTTTGCAAACCTGCGAGCCACGGTTTGGCCACCCCTGGTATATTTCTTGTTGCTGTTAGCCATTTTGGATAAGTGACCAATGAGACAGGGGCATAAATAAATAAATAAATAAATAAATAAATAAATAAATAAATAAATAAATAAAATTTTGTGCCTGTTTTCCTTTCTGCTGCTAATTGCTGCTTTGGCGGTGGGGAGGGGGAAGAGGAATGTGCGTTGCGGAGGTGCGCTGCATGCAAGACACATGTTCTTCTACTTCTGAGCCATGGACGATAGTTTCCTGGGTCTGATTTCATCGATCTGATATCTTTTGTTGGAAGAGGAATATGCCATCTGTCAAAATCCACAAATCCTTGATGATACCCGATAAAGCTGGCATGTTCTTACACGAAGAAAGTCAGTCCACTAAAAGAAATCACCTACTTGCTTTTGTATCACTGTTTAATGAAATTTGATAAACTGTAGTGTGTGAGTGTGGAAGTTCCTGGATCAAATCTCACCTTGACAACAAACTCATAAGGAGCTTTGTGCAAGCCACTGTCGCCTTCGCCTGGTCCTCCATCTGGGACCACGGGAAGAGCCAAATTTTGTGTAGTGCAGTGGTTCTCAAACTGTGGCTCATGATCCGCAAGTGGGTCGCGACCCGGTTTTTAGTGGGCCAGCGCTGACTGTGGCACCGCAAGGCATTTTGGGGTGCTACCCGGAAGCCACAAAGTATTCTGGGGCGCTACTCAGAAGCTGCAAGGCATTCTGGGGTGTGCTGCAGCCGCCGCGGCCAACAAAGTGGGTCACAGAGGTGAAAAAAACTGAAAGCCGCTGGTGTAGTGGTTCCAAGGTTGGACTAAGACTGGGGAGAACCTATTATTGTCTTCTGCCAAGATTATTGGGATATATAATAATAATAATAATAATAATAATAATAATAATAATAATAATAATAATAATAATAATTTTACAGGGTTGCTGTATTAGGATTTCTGACAGTGGGTTAATCCTACCAACAGAATAAAATATAAATCTTTTTTGGGACTGAACCACTTCTGGCTGTAGGATCCCTCCACAAAAATACCCCAAGAGTGCTAATACCACTGGCGTCGACAGGGGGAAGCGGGGGGGGCGGGCCGCCGGGGGGCGTCGCGCGTACAGGGGTGACGCGCGATTCCCCCCACTTACTTTTTTGAAGAGAAGGTGGGCCCGCCCGCCCTCCCCTGTGTCCGTTTGGCTCCAAAATGAGCCGAAAACGGAGCGGGGAGGACGCTCTGCTCCTGCGCGTGACGCCACGCGCGGGGGCGGAGCCTCCCCCTTAAGGGCGACGCGCGCCCCCGCTCTGGGGTGACGCGCGTCGTCGCGACGCTGCTGGCTAATACTTTGCTAATTTACCCACTTAGCAAATTCCCACTTAGCAAATTCACCCTGCAACCAGGAGAGGTACAGTCCTAGGACAGTTTTACAACTTGATGGCACTGAAAGGATGAACTCAGGTACTATGTGTGAATTGTCTTGAACATCAAGACTGCCACCTGTTCTGCAAATGATGCCCAGTGAATGATTAAAAGCATTTCCAGAGATTTCTTTCCAAAGAAACTGAGCCTGCTGAATGTGCAGATAGCAGAAGCTCCCTACCTAAACTGTTAAATGAAAGCCTTCAGCAGCTGGATAATTGTGACTGGTTGGATTATTTTAACTTAATATCAACAGAAATGACTGAACAGAAAGGCCACAGATACCCTGATCTTTACCTAAAAATAAACAAACAAATGCTCTAAAATCCCCAGCCACTAAACCCTTGAAATAATATCCTGTAAATCACCTGCAGAAACGAGTCCTTGGCAGTAAAAATAGATTTGCTGCAGGGCATGAGCCTTATGCAAATAATTTTGCAATATCTCGCTCCTTTGTGTCAACTAGTACTGTATTTTCCTTTCCATAGAAAGAGAGAGGACTTGTCAATCTCTTCCATTGTGTCATCACTGAAACGATGAAGGCCAATCATTCATAGAATTCTCTCAAGTGCCACCTACCATTCTCAGCCCCACTCCCTAGCTATGTAGGTGAGCAACCAGCCCATACCAGACAAATGAGGTGGACACAAGCCCTGCTACCCTTCCCAATCCCCATAAGCCATTGCCTACTTGGAGTCATGTTATTATTTAACACAGTAATAGGCTGAAACTGGTTAAAAAAAAAACTTCTTCCCAAAATACAGAAGACTTTTTCCCATTCAAATTTTGTTGACAAAAATTCTAATTCACATATCTTGAGAATTTTGGCAAAAGTATTTTTTTTCCATACTTCAATTGACTGTGAGTTGACTGAGTGGGTCGCTCTGAACACAAGCCTATGCCTGTCTACTCAGAAGTAAGGCCCATTGATGTCAATGGGACTTACTGCCAGGTAAGTGTGTATTGGATTGCAGCTATTATGTCAAGCAATTAATCCAAAATCTGTGACACCTTGTGATTCATATGTTTGTAATGCAACCCCCCCGCCCTGGCTTAAATGGGTTCAGAATAGATACAAAAGGTTCAGTCCTTTGAGATCCAGTGTGGTGTTGTGATCAGCAGGGCAGATGAGGGCTTGGGTTCAGTTCCACACTTAGCTATCTTTCATACATAGTTTTTGCTGTGCATTAGCATTGCAATCGGTATATGACCACCTTGATGGCCAAAATGTGGGATATTCATTTCTAGTTCAGGGGTTCTCAACCCTTCCCGGCCGAGTACAACCTCCGGCGCCACTCTCCTTCTGTGTACCACCGGAAGTGACTGACAATTACATCATTGCCAGTTACTTCCGAGTTTCTGGGTTTTTGGAGGCCAGAAAACACAGGTAGGAGGCTTTGGGCGGGTAGGAGGACCCTTCCCAGCGTTCCTGAGAGGCTCGGCCAAAGGCAGGAGCCTCTCAGCAGCGAAAACGTGCCGCCGAAAGCACTGCATTGGTGCGGGGTTCCAGTGGTCCGGCGGTCCAAGTACCACCAGAAGTCGGCTGAAGTATCACTGGTGGTACTAGTACCACTGGTTGAGAACCACTGTTCTAGATAAATAAAACATATCTGGACAATTTTGTGGTTGTGAAGAAGACCGTATTGGGTACAGTCCAGCAAACATTATGATGAAGTCTTTTTGAAAGCTATTGATAGGGAGCTAGCTAGGGTTACCAAACAGTCACAAAACAAAACAAAACAGCCTAACTTGCATTTATGCTGTTAAGAGCAACGTGATCTGCAGAAACCAGCAAGCGACATTTTTCACAGCATGGGGATAACCATGACCAATTGCTAATGTCAGCAGATCAAGCTGCTTTCAAGGCACAAGAGTCGGCAGTCCTAAATAGGGCTTCAGACCCACGGATCTCTATAGAATTTAGTTGGGGATACTTTTGTTGGGTTGTATCCAAAGTAAATTAGTGTTATAATAACCTGGATCTCAAAAGAGAGAGCTGATCATGCCTTTCAGGAAGTTCCCAGAGAGCATTAATTGCACAGTTTGGTGGCAGCTTGTACGCGTCCTAGAGATGCTTACATGAGTTCTTGACCCTAATATTGTAATGAATAAGGAAGCTCTTGTGTTTGAGGGAGCTCCATCTGTACGTCTGTGATTCTGCTCATGTGTAGTTGCTGGATAAATGTCTGGTTCAAATATCAAATGCACTAATCCAAAGAAGAGGGGGAAAGTATGTGTTTTGTGAAAAACCCTGACCACGCAAAATGTATGCACCAAATGGCCACATTTTAAGAAAACTTTGAAGCATATTAATTCATGGAAATTACTCAGTTCCAAGTGCTGTGCTTATCACGCACTATGTCATTAGATGCTTCAGAGGCACCTTTGATACTTTGTATGGTAAGTCAAAATTGCCAAAGGATAGTGTAAAGAGATAAAGCAAGAATCACAGTCATGATGTGGCTGACCACATGGCACAGATTTTAGAAACAGACTTCGAACTCAAACCCACATTCTCCACAGTCCCAGCCCAATGGCAGTGACAGATGTAGTCACCTATAAGTACCAAAAAGGTCACATGATAACTCTAGGGTTGAAAACCCTTAAGTTTAAAATTAAGAGAAGAGGCGAAGTGCTTACAAATTCACTTGTGCACTAGAAACCATGGGAACCAGGAAGCTACTCAAGAGCAAAGTGCACAAACTCCAATGGGTCACTATACTTGATGTGCCCCAGCACCACCCACCTTCCATAATACTGCTTCATTCGCACTGATTCATTACAGTCCTCTTTGTCCGGGCGAATCCCCATCCATTTTCTCATGTTGCTAATATTTATTTATTTATGTTTCACATTTTTATACCACCCTTCCTCCAAGGAGTTCATAGTGGTGTACATATTTCCTCCCCTCCTTTTTGTCCTCACAACAACCCTGTGAGGTAGGTGGGGCTGAGAGACGGTGACTGGCCCAAGGTCACCCAGGAAGCTTCGTGGCTGAGCGGGGATTTGAACCTGGATCTTCCAGGTCCAAGTCTGACTCCCAAACCACTGACTACACCATCCTGGCTCTTATTATCTCATCATCTCGTATTAATAATAATAATACGGAGCACTTCTGAGCATGCAAATTGCAGGGTGAGCAAGTATTATTACTCCGCTTTTGCAGCTGGGGAGCTGAGGCTGAGAGCAAGCAGGTTGTTTAAGGTCACCTAATGAGTTCATGGCAGAGTCAAGATTCAAACAAGAACAGTCCTGATTTGCAACTCAATCTCTTTAGCTGCCACATCACAAGTACCTTCTTCTTGTGGCATGATTAGATCTGGATTGAGGCACAGATGCATATTTATATTGTACCCCCCCAAAAAAAGGTTATATTTATTTATCTAAAATGTATATCCTACCTTCCTTTCCCCATCAGGAAGTGCCCAAGGCAACTCGACAATTGACAAGAGTAGAATGCAAAGGTAAGGGGGGGGCAGTCTTCCTCTTTGGTTTCTACATGTTCTCTCTTCCTCCTCCTAAGGCAGTTGGTGTTTCCCTCTGAGTGGAGGGAGGACACAGGCCAGCGTCAAAAGGCACCAGCAGTGAAGGGGGTGATGATGTTGACTCTTTGCCTTGCTGGCTTTTCCTTCTCTTTCTCCTCCAGTGTTTCTCTGTGGAGGGTGAGGAACACTTCACTTGCTACATGTGTCCGTTCATGTGTACACTGTGCAGTGTTGCCGATACATGTACTTGCTGCTCCAGGTATTTGGAAGCTCTTGGGCAATATGGTCAAGGTGGCAACACTTACTCTTACCCCATGGACCCCTTTACAGGTCTGGGCCTTGGCAACTGGTTTCTCCGACGTCTGGTGCCAACTATGGAACAAAGACCCAGAGAGCAAGTGCTGCTGTCTTTCCCCATTACTAGCAGAAACAGAATAAAGTACAGACTCGGTAAAGTACAGAAAATAAATCCACAGACTTGGTTTCCGCGGTTTCAGTTATCCGCGGTTCTCAAATTCCCCCATCAGACTCATGACTCATCTCTCTATGTTTGTAGCCCTCTAATCCCCTTCTGGCCTGCTTCATGTTAGTGTTCTTGCTGTCTCCTGTTAGCATTCTCACTGTCTGCCTCCTCTATCGTTCTCGCTGTCTGCTTCCTCTCGCAGTCCGCTTCCTGTTAGCATCGCGCTCATGACTCACTTCTCTTTGTTTGCAGCCCTCCAACCCACTGATTGTGCCAAGTAGTGCCCCAAAATGCCTTGCGGCTTCCAGGTAGTGCTCCAGAATGCCTTGCAGCGCCACAGTAAGGATAGGGTTCACTACTATCCGCAACTCTGGGTATCCGCGGTAGCAGTAGGAATGTATCCCCTGCGGATATGGGGGGCAACTATATGCATAGTATGTAAAATCAGCCACATTTGACCTATTTGCCTTATTTATGCTGGCTGCAGGATTCATTGTTACAGAATTTGGGTTACTTTGGAGCAGAATTTCATTTTATTTGTTCTCGTAGCATAGGGTGCATCTAGTTCAGTGCTTATGTGTTTACAATGCGCAGCCATACACTGCACACATTCCCTCTTCACAATATGCATGTATGTCAAATGGCTCTCCTATTCTCACTCATTCATAGCATGCTGTGAATGCACAGCCATAGTCCAATGGTGCATCCTCACATGCAGCACTCAGACAGGCTCTTCACTTTAAGAACATAAAAACATAAGAAGAGCCCTGCTGGATCAGGCCAAAGGCCCATCTAGTCCAGCTTCCTGTATCACACAGTGGCCCCACCAGATGCCTCAGGGAGCACAAGACAACAAGATACCTGTATCCTGTTGCCACTCCCTTGCACCTGGCGCAAAGAAAACCCCTACTCCTACAACCAGGAGGTTGCTTATCCCCATCATGGCTTGTAAGCTGTGATGGACTTTTCCTCCATAAATCTGTCCAATCCCCTTTTAAAGGCATCCAGGCCAGGTGCCATCACCACCTCCTGTGGCAAGGAGTTCCACAAACCAATTACACGCGGGTAAAGAAATATTTTCTCTTGTCTGTTCTAATCCTCCCTCCACTCAATTTGAGTGGATGTCCCCTAGCTAGTTCTAGTGTTGTGTGAGAGGGAAAAGAACTTCTCTCTATCCTGTGCCTCCATGCACACTCTACTGGCATTTAAAATGCTGGGGATTATATTTGCTCACCTGCCCATGGTAATGCACCATGAGGGAGAGCAGGAGGGAGAATCTGTTTGCAAGTGGCCTGGTCAGTTTTTCCAGAACACACCTGCCTCTGTTCAAAAGCCAGCGCCTTTCACACCTGCTATATTTGACTTTTCTTTCCTGCTCCCTGTTCGTGCCTCAGGTGGTGGATTGTATTTCATAAGTGATTGGGCAGGAAGTCCACTCCGAGTCACACCTCTGACAGAAGGAGGCTATAAAATTGCCATCAGATAAACGGAGAAGAAAGCAAGTGAGGGGTGACTCACAGCTGTTGCTTTTTCCCTCCCTCTCCAAGTTCCTGCACCGACATTTGTGGGCCCCTAAATTTAGGGTGCTCCTGCTGGCAGGTCTCCGCAAAGATGTGGTCCTGCCTCCTCCTCCTCAGCACTCTTGCTCCCTTCCTCCAGTTAGCTGGTGCAGATGACTCCAACCCGTAAGTTCTTGTATGCCTGGAATGGCTGTGAGCCTGGGGAAAGACAGCGTAGAGATCGTGGCTGGGAGGGAGAGGCTCCCTTGAGGTGCTGTCTTTACTGTCACCTCCCAGTAAAGGTGTTGTCTTGTGAGAGACCTGAAGGAGGGGGATGGATGGAAAGGAAAATGCATCATATGTGCCAAAGGTTAACAGTGATGTAGACTGGCGCAGTGGGTTAAACCACTGAACCATGAGCTGTCGATCGAAAGGTCGGCAGTTCGAATCCGCGATGGGGTGAGCTCTCGTTGCTTGGCCAGCTCCTGCCAACCTAGCAGTTCCAAAGCATGTTAATGCGAGTAGTTAAATAGGTACCGCTTGCGGGAAGGTAAACAGCGCTCCGTGTTCCAGCCGCATGCTACGCGCTGCGGCAAGGAGAGTCATGCCGGCCACATGACCACGGAGGCGTCTTCGGACAACGCTGACCCTTCGGCTTTGAAATGGGGATGAGCACTACACCCTAGAGTCGGACACGACTGGACTTAATTGTCAGGGGTCACCTTTACCTAGACTTGAATCTATTGACTCGGACTTGAGTCGGACTCAAGTCGCATCAGTGACTTGACTCAGACTTGACTCGGCGATTGTAAAAGACTCGAAAGACTCAACTTGAGACTTGGAGCCTTTTACGACAAGTCCAATTTTATTCAGGTTTAAACTCATTTTCCCCATTAAATAGATAGGGACTCGCAACCAAAGACTTGGGGGCAAAGACTTGGGACTTGACTTGAGACTAGGAGTCAGAGACTTGATCCACATCTCTGAAGGTTAATTAGAGAAATATAGAAGGGTTGGAGCAAACCATTTGCTATGCAAGAGCAAGAGGTAGATGGCAAGTGAAGAAGGAAAGGTAACTGAGAATATGGGCAGGTGGTGCTGGGAAATAGGTGCCCCATGAAAGGTGGCAACTTCCAGATCTTTCTGAGAGCAAAGCCCCAAGCAGAGCTAGGTGGGCCCGGAAAACCGCCAACTTAAAAAATAAAGCTAGTAAAATTTCTCAGGGAGGCGGGCTATCAGCAAATATGTAGGAAATGGTCTAAAGGTCTGTTACGTGTTATCAAAGCACATGGCAAGCAGACCGGACGGGTGACAAGAACACGTTTGGGGCCCTGAGACAACGCAACAAGATTCCTAGGCAGAGCTGCCTTACGGTCAAACCGCTGGATTATCTAGCTCAGAGCTGCCTGCTCTGACTGTGGCTTTCTGAGATCTCAGGCACTCGACTCTAGTATCTCCTGAGCTAGCCAGCCCTCCCACCCCAAGCTCTTACCTTTATCGCCGACAAAAGGCAATGGCGTTGGAAGAAGATATGCCCACTGAGAACAGTGCGCAAAGGCTGGTATATCTCCTCCTATCCAAGTCTGCTTTGAAAAACAACCCTTAGTAGCTAAGGAAGATAGTATTATCATAAAAGAGAAAAGGAACTCTTAGAGAGGTGCAGTCAAAAAGAAAGGTTACAAGCAACAGGTAAATTCCTGCACTCAAGACTTTTCTCTGTGCCATCAAACCCCACCAAAAGGTTTGGACCCAGATTTCATGACAGTCTGGATGAGTCTGTGAAGAGACCATGATAAAAAGATAAGAGATGCCTTCGTTGGCTCAGCAGAAGAGCTCCTGCTTTGCATGCAGAAGGACCTATCCCTAGTGAAAATATCTAAGGCAGCAGGGTTGGGCAGTGTTCTTGCCTGAAGCCTTGGAGAGAGAGAGAGTCACTGCCAGTCAGAGCAGGAGACACTGGGCTAGAGGAACCAACGGTTTGGCAGCATCAACCAACATCATGTGTTCATGACCCTCCTGATTCATCAGACATTTTTTCTTTTTTAAAAAAGGAAGGGTAAATGATTGTCAGCCTATGTACCTGGTATGTGCAAAACAGAGAATGTTTTAAAAATGTGTACATTGCACTTTTCTCAGTGATATTGGTATTATTGGTATGCCCTTTAGTGTGCAAAGTATGTGATTGATTACCTGTGAATCATTTCATGTGTGTGTGTGCATGTGTGTGCGTGTGTGTGTACAAATGCACACACACACGCGCGCGCGCACACACACACACACAAAATCCCCCCATCCCTTCTCTCTCCACTCTCTTTCTCTGCATTCAGGAAATATATGGTGGTCTTTCCTGCCCGCCTGAGTTATCCATCCAATGAGAAGCTGTGTATGGACTTGAGTAAAGTGACAGAGCCTGTAGTGCTCAACGTGACCATGGAGTGTAAGACCATGACCCACGTTCTGCTGGATAGATTCAACTGGCATGAGAAACAGCTCAAGTGCATCACCTTCCAAGTGAGTCTGTGTATCAGTGGTAGACCTGCTTGCATAGAAGAAAAATAGAGAAACGTTATTAAGACTGATTTGAGCATATGAATGTCTTTTGACTATGTGGTGGGAAGCCTTCAATACCAAATAATTGAGCTGGTGTGATGGCATGGAATGTTTGACTCCAGAAAACGTGAAGTGGAAATTAATTCATCTGCAAGTATATTACTTGCTAGAAGAGAACAAACTTCCCACCTCCCCACCAGCACTGGAGAGAAACACCTTTTCTGTGGGGTATTCCCACCATGGAGACTCCCAAGGGGTTCCTGCTGTAAATTATGATCCAGCTTCAGAGGGGTTCATGCTTCCCTTTCCATGTCAAGAAGAAATGCCCACAAGAAAAACAGCAGTGGGCAGAAAAATCTCTTCCACTGCAGTCCCAAACTAGGCCAACTATTCATGATTCACCTTCTGGCATCTAGGGAAAGGGTCTGCAAAATGGAAGAAGTGTCTGGAGCAAGCAGATCCTGCTGGTGGCCACAAGGTGGTGGGGCCCAGGTGCCTTCCTTTAATTGACCGGAGATGTTTTCACTCTAAAATTATTAATTACATCGATGAGTCATTTCATGCATTGAGCCCAACCTGCCTTGCTCACAGCTCACTAAAGCCCCAGCTACACTATACCCGTGCGGCCAGCGTGTGTCCAACGTGCGGGCACGCACGGGCACGCACGTCAAGTGGAGCCTGCCGACGGCAGCCGGCACTGGCCCGTCGGCAGCCGACGTCCCCGCAGGGAAAGTCGAGCTCGGCTCGACTTTTGCCCGTTCGGCTGCGTTCCGGCTGCGTCAGAACGCAGCCGCGACGCAGCCGTGGACAATGTAGCCCAGCCTTTACACATCTTGCTGATCGCTTCCACTTTCAGGTTTCTTTCTTTGATAGCAAAGTAGTACTTTTTTTGCTATAAAAAATGAAAAGAAAAAGAATAGTGAGTAGGAACTAGTAATTGAAGCCAACTCCCTCCCAGGAACAGAAACAGGCATTAAGGGGAAATTGACAGCCTGTTATCTAACTAGAATTGTGCTGCCCTTTATGAGAACGGAACACAGTTTTGCTGTTGTAAATGGCCATATGGCGGTGTGAACAGTGCGCTGCCGGCAGACATTTTAGGTCCACCGCTGCAAATTTTGGCAGTGCTGGAGGCCCGCTGCCACAGCTGGTTACATCCGGCAGCTAAGCTGTCGGCGGAGTCAGAGAATAGTAGCGGGTGGGCAGAATGGAGCAGGGAGAGGGAGGAATGGGGGAGTTTCTGAGCAGGGGGAGCAGACAGGAGGCGGAACGGGAGAGGGATAGGTGGATCTCAGCAGCACTGGCATGCACCAGATCCTAATCCTGTTTCCTGTCCCCTTCCCTCTCCTTTACTCTCCTCGGACTTGCACCAGCAAAATAGCTGACACAGATCTGAGGAGACCCATTAGGGCAGCAATGTCTGGCCCTGGGGTAAAGGAATGAACGCTCGCTTACCTTGAGGAGGCCTCTGGACGCCCCCCCCCCCCGCATGATATAGCACATACTCCATTGGCACAGCTGCATCAGTGAGGGGGAGGAGATTTAGTTAGGATTAGGCTGTAGGAGAGGTTATTCAAGGGACAATTAACAGGCAATGAACATCACATCAGTAATCTCACTGCCATGCTCAACAAGAAGTGATAAAAGGGACGTACTGCCCGTCCACACTGGAAAGGCTTGTGTTGCAGTTGCATTTTATTGGAAAACATTGCCACTAATTAGGTCTCAGAAAAGATGGACAACACAGAAAGGCGATATCATCTAGATTCTCCAAAAAATGGGTGTGAACAAAGGATGGCCATTCCAGTCTAAATTGCTAATTGGAAACAATCCCTGGCATAACCATAATGGCATTCTGCAAATATCTTTGGTGCCACAGAGGACCAGGTTGGACAATACTTACTTCCTAGTTTGGCCCGTTGCATAGAAGGGAGCATGTGGCCTCCCCATCAGCCCAGCATGCCAGCTCTACCAGCCCCACATATCTAATGCAAGGACATAAGAACATAAGAAGAGCCCTGCTGGATCAGGCCAAAGGCCCATCTAGTCCAGCTTCCTGTATCACACAGTGGCCCCACCAGATGCCTCAGGGAGCACACAGCCAACAAGATAACCCTATCTTTGATAAGACAAAGCATGCACATATGCTGTAAGTATGTAAAACCTTATGCATGTAGGTAAAAATCACATCATTGATTTTCTGGGGAAAATATGGTAATTGACCATATACCTTGGACTGCCTGCATATGATTTTACATGAGTGGACTGTATGCGCATGTTCTGTATCTATAGACATGTTGGGACACAAGAGATGGGGCTGGTGCACTGGCTGAGTTTGAACGGCAAGTGCCCTTGTGTTGTTGTCCTCACATGAGCAGGATTGGGGGGTAATTATCACCTGATCTGAATGAGAACCATCGCGTACTGTGGGAGTCAAGCCGGAAACACACCACACGTGTTGCGGTGCGTTGCGTCAAGCAGCATCTGCGTGCGGCTCAAAAATCTCGGTGTGTCTTCTACTGTCGGAGTAAATACGAGTGCTGTATATCTGTATATGAAATTTCCTCTTTCATCTTCATAGTGTCCTGTTTTGCCTTGATTTTAACTGAACGATTGTTGGTTTTAAATGCTAGTTCAATGGATTTTACCCTAGTGCTACGCACATGTTTTGCTATGCCTCTTGTCTCTTAAACATTTTTGTAGTTCCTGTTTTAAGTTTTTATTGTCTTATATGGTGAACGTTTGATTTAACGGGCCTTGATTGAACAGGCTTTGGAAAGAGTGGACATGGTTTGCTTCTTTAAAAACTAGTCATACATGTTTTAGGCATGTGCATGTGTGTTGTCACAAATGCATTTGGATTCAAAGGACTTCTGGCATTAATGGACACCACTTCCATTCACTCAGTTGAGGGTCACTATATTTACTGTATCCACTGCTTTGTGAAATTATATTTTACAAGCGATATATCAATAAATTCCAAGATTGCTCCCAGCTGCCACTCATAGCTTCATTAGACATGCCAGTGAAGATCAGTGATGATCCCTGACTCTTTAGCCTCGCGATGCTCTTGGAGCTTTTGTAAGCAATAATTGTCTCTTGTCCTTTCAACTCGGAATGTAATATAATGAAAAATGACAGTAATTATACTGAAAGTGGAGTACAAAATTATTAGTGCAGGGGTTCTCAACCAGTGGTACTAGTACCACCAGTGGTACTTTGGCCGACTGCTGGTGGTACTCGGACCGCCTGAATCCCGCTCTGATGCAGTGCTTTTGGTGGCACGTTTTCACTCTGAGAACCCGGAAGTAACTGGCAATTATGAGAACCTGAGAACCCGGAAGTAACTGGCAATTATGTCATCGCCTGTCATTTCTGGTGGTATGCAGCACCGTATCTGAGCAGCAACTGAGTGGTGGTACTCAGCCAGGAATGGGTTGAGAACCCTTGTACTAGAGCAGGGGTTCTCAACCCCTTCCTGACAGAGTACCACCTCCAGCGCCACTCTCCTGCTGCATACCACCGGAAGTGACTGGCGATGACATCATCACCAGTTACTTCTGGGTTTTCAGGTTTTCGGAGGCCAGAAAACGCAGGTAGGAGGCTCTGAGCAGGTGGGAGGATCCTTCTCAGCGTTCCCAAGAGGCTCAGCCAAGGGCAGGAGCCTCTGGAGTGAAAACGCACCACTGAAAGTGCCGCATCAGAGCGGGGTTCCGTTGGTCCGAGTACCACCAGCAGTCGGTCAAAGTACCACTGGTGGTACAAGTGCCATTGGTTGAGAACCCCTGTACTAGAGGAATAGCCTCTAAAAGCCATAACCATTGTCTCATACAACATTCCTTGAGACCTAGCGATGAAAACTGCTAAGCAAGAGTTAACTAATTTATAACAAGGAGGCTATTTAGATCTAAAATGCTGCTTTGTTTTTCCTAAAGGTGCCCTTAGTTAGAACTAGATGAACGCAATGGGTAACTATAGAAAATACTGTATTATTTATTTATTTATTTATAATTAACTTGTGGGCCACTCACAGGTAACATCCTCCCTCCCCTGCACTCTCCGGGTCTTCTTTCTTTCACTGCTCAGCCAAACACACCGATTTCACCCTCCCTGTGTTTATGTGTATATGTTGACATTAAGGTGTCAGTGTTTTTTGTGTGTGTGTGTGTGTGTGTGTGTGTGTGTGTGTGTGTGTGTGTGTGTGTGTGTAAATTAGGTGCCACCTCCTGAAGATGACACTGAAGAAGTTGCTGTCATTCGGCTTTCTGGTGCTCAGGGGAAAATAGATGAGAAGAAGTCGGTTCTGATTCAAAAGGCAGAAACTAGAACTTTCATACAGACGGACAAGCCGATCTACACTCCGGGACAGCGCGGTAAGGAGAGTAGAATCCATAGGGCTTGTGCTTCCTGCAGGTGATGTAGGCAAAAGCTACTGCAGAGGTGTACAGAATTGTATATGAGTGTTGCTGAGGTGTGCATGTGTTTGCTTTGATTCCGAGCAGATGTGCACTTGTACTGGTCTGAGTATAAGACTCACTTTTTTCTCCTAATTTAAGTTTTTAAACTAGGGGTGCGTCTTATAATCAGGCTGTTGCAATTTAATGCCAGTGATTTAATTAATTTTTTTTAATAGCACCAAACTTTAAGGGTGCGTCTTATAATCAGGTGCGTCTTATACTCAGGACAATATGGTAATTACAAAGTTTGAAAATTTCTTATTTGCCTTTTATATTAATTGTGATGCAAAAAGGAGCTCAGCCAACATATTTCTGAGAGCTGCCCATTATATGACATAGAGCCGCATGTGGCTCAGGAGCAGCAGTTTGGCCACCCCTGCTATAGATAGTACTATATATCCAGGAGTCTCTCTTTCTTCCATGCCACACTCCTAACAAAAGCCACAGCCTACCACTTGAGGTGGCACTTTAGTTTTGAATGGGTGTTCTGTTTTAATTCTATTTCTTTTATGTGACACTACACAGTGGCGTTTCTGAGGTTGGGGCCCGACCGTAAGTCATGCCCCGTCCTAGTACCGCGTTCAGGAACCGGACCAAGGAGGCCCCGCCCCCTCGCCGACGGAGCCATTCGCGCAGCGAAGCCGAACGGGCAGGAGACTCCGGTTCCTGAATGCGGTTCCTGAATGCGGTACTAGGACGGGGCACGACTTACGGTCAGGCCCCAACCTCAGAAACGCCACTGACACTACAAGAGATGAAGCCTGTAGAAAGACTGAAACTAAAAGCAGCCCGTTTTCTGCTTAGTAGAATTCTGAGGGGAAAATAATAATAATGTGGTGTCAGAAAGAGAGAATGTGTTTATAAATTGTGCCCCATGTTAATTGGTAGATACGTCTGCTATCTGGATTCTCTGCCAGCCCTCACCAGAATGATCTTCACACCACATTCACAGCCTAATCCTAACCAACTTTCTAGCACCGATGTAGCTGCAATGCAGCCCTGAGATCTGCATTGGATCTGCAAATGTTCCCTTACCTTGAGGAGGCCTCTGTCACTCCCCCCCCCCCCCAGTACAGAATGCAGCGTGTGCCCTGTTGGCATGTCTGCATGGGTGCTGGAAAGTTGGTTAGGATTGGGCTGTGTCTCTCTCATCCTTCATGTATAATTCTGTGCCACCCCCATCATTCCTAGACCTGTCCTAGCCCATTCCTAGGGGAAAGTATTTAAAAAATAGCTAATGGAGGGGAATTGGTGGATAAACTTCAATCATCTCTCCTCTGCCTGCGCTCTTCCAACATGCAATGCTGGTGGAGTGGTGGAAAAAAACACCAAGCGGACTTTGAAAGTACTGTATTCTGTGCATTTCTTCTGTTGCAGTGAGGTTTCGAATTGTCACCCTGGATTCCACATTTAAGACGTTGCCTAAAGAGGTAAGAAAAGTGAATGACTGTGGGGAGAAGGGGAAATAAAGCAAGAGAGGAGAACTGTATCCTGGGCTGGAGGCTTCTCCCCCTGCTCTACCACCACACTACTAGCCCCTCACCTAAAGACAACAGAGTTTGCTGCTCAACACAACACACAAATGTGGGTAACAAAACAACCACAGCTGCGTTTGTTAATGAAAAGCCACTTTGGAAATAGATGACTTTCAGGAGAAAAGCGCGCGCGCCGGGGGGGGGGGGGAATGGGGTTGGGACAGGGAGTGTTTTTTCTGCACAGCAATTTTCCCCCAGTTACTTTTCTTCTCCATAGCAAAATGTCTGGGATCCTGAAGGATAAATGGTAGTTGAAGGGAGGTGCAGAAGGAAAACGGTGGGTGGGGAAAGGAGCGGTCAGTCCGCACAGCAGATTCTGTGATTCAGACCTGTCACCTCCTCCATGCTGAGCAGCTTTTCTGTTACAAGATGCCTGTTGGAGTTTTGTTACCTGCATTTGTATGTAACTGTGATGTCCATTGTGGGGGGCCACAGAAAGGAGGGCTGACCCCTCCTGAACCTTTCCCTTGGAACTCGCTGGCCTTTGCTGGAATCCCGAGAGGTAAGTAAAGAGGCGGACTTACGTTTGCTGAAGTTCAGGGGTTTTAATCTGGTCAACGACTTTACACTCATGAGGACCGTGTTCAGGCGCAGATCCTGTTAATTAGAGTCCCAATTAATACGAGTTCCTCCTTGTTCTGTTCTCAGGGGAAATTGTCCGGTCCAGCTCGTGATCGTCGTTGGGGAGACAGCACAGTGGAGGTAAGTTGGTACGGTCTCTCCTTGGGGCAGAGGGGCTGGGGTCCTCTGGGGTTGTGGGTGTTGGCATGGAGGGGGGAGCCCAGTGCTGACTCTTTCCCCACTCCCACAGTCACCCCCAATTGGTTGGTGGTGTTAATGGGGAGCCCCCAGGTATCTAGGCCTCCAGAAGGAGGCCGCTGGGGCTTGACCCCGAGCAAGCTCCCTCAAAGGCTCCCATGTATGTTGGGTTCTCCTTGCTTCAGCTGGGAGCTTGCCTGACCACCCTCCTCCTTTGGCGGCCACCCGGCTCCTTATGAGCCTCTCAGGCGGCGTGGGCAGTGGCGTGACAGTAACATATAATTAGGTCCTTATGCTGCTGAAGTTCCTAATCCAACAGGTTTGGGGAACTTGCTGATATTTATATTTCAGTGAATCCAGCTCTTTCCTGCTAACTATCCTTTTGAGACTGTAGCTTGCAGTAATTGGCAGAAAAATGGGCTGATTATGTGTCCAGACAACCAACTATTCTGACAGCCCAATACTACCTAAATCCCTATGCAGTGATGCAGTGGCGCCACTGCGGCTTCTGCTGCATCTTGCAGGGGACTTTTGGCTGCTGGAGGTCTCCTCAGGGTAAGGAGGCATTTGTCCCCTTTCCCTGGGGTAAGCCCCAGCAGCCACTATGGGGCATCTTGGACCTGCACCAGCTCAATCTCTGTCTGGCGCAAGTCCGCGTTGCTCCATGGAGGTGGATCAGGCCTAGGAAGGGGCTCGGGATTTGGCATTTTCCATTGCCACCAACCCAGACCTGATCCGCCCTCTTTCCTCATTACCGCCCTGTTCTGTTTCCCCCTCGCTTATTCTGCCTACCCTGCCCCATTCAACCCCCTCCCACCCTCCCTCTAACCCCCTGCACCGGCTCAGCCGGAGGGCTGGTGTCTGGCACGCATAGCTGACTGCTTGCCACTTGCCTGGCCTAGTTGCATTTGCGACAACTGTAAAGGATGCCTGGCCTGGCCTAGATGCCTTTAAAAGGGGTTTGGACAGATTCATGGAGGAAAAGACCATCACAGATCCAGTACCTGAGTCGTAGACTTCTGGACCAGAAGAACCTCTGTCTTATCAGGATTTAATTTCAGCTTGTTAGCCCCCATCCAGCTCCCAACTGCCTCCAGACAACAATTCAGGACATCGACCGCCCCCTTGGAGTTGGGTGGAAAGGAGAGAAAGAGCTGGGTGTCATCCGCATACTGATGACACCCTACCCCAAACCCCCGGATGACCTCTCCCAGCGGCTTCATATAGATGTTAAACAGCATGGGGGATAGAATTGACCCTTGTGGCACCCCACACCTCAAGGGCAAGGGTGCCGAACAAGCATCCCCCAGCACCACCTTCTGGGATCTATCAGCCAGGAAGGAGCGGAACCACCTCAGAACGGTGCCTCCAAGCCCCAACCCAGCCAACCGACCCAGGAGGACACCATGGTCAATGGTGTCAAAAGCCGCTGAGCGGTCCAGCAGGACCAACAGGGATGCATTCATATTAGGAGTAAAATGTCGTCCCAATACACTATATCAGTTCTTGTGGCCACAGAGACTTGACTGTTCAAAATATTTTTTTCCCCTAAGTGTACGCTTACTAGAATGCCGGCCGGGACGCGTGCGTTCTGGCCCCCTCCCCCTGCCCTGCCCCTTAAGGGCAAGAGGCTCCATCCCGGTCGGCGATCTGGTAAGCGTACCTAAGAGGATAAGACATGGGTGGGACTTTCAGTCTCCCTAATAAAGTGGCATTACTCCTGCTAGTGACTGAAGGGATCTTTCTCTGTTTTCTTTTTCAGCATCAACTGGTGGAACTACAGGTCAGCACCCTTACATATACTCGACTGTGACTTCCAGCATCTCCCAGCAATACTCTTCAGATACAACAGAAAGCAAGAATGGGGTTTTTACATACCAGTTGCTTGCATGTCCAAGGGCAGCAAAGGGGGTAAAAAGACTGCAGAGCCTCCATCCTAATAGAGACAGTCTTGTCGCATCTGCAGTGTTCCTCTGAAGCATGCACAGGAATGTGCTGTAACAATAATATTTTTTTTTTAATTTGTGAAACCAGGATCCAGCAAGGAACCGAATTGCCCAATGGCGTAATGTGAAACCAGATCATGGAATTGTGCAACTGAGCTTCCAGCTGGCACCTGAACCAATGCTGGGGACCTACACAATCAATGTGGATAACATGAAAGGCTATGCAACCTTTGAAGTGTTGGAATATGGTATGAATGGGGCAGGGAGTTCACTTGCTGAAAGGAAGCCCTTGTGTGAGGAGTAGGTCTGGCAACCCCAAAGTGCTTTGAAGTGGGAGAAGCTTGGTCTCCTGCCCTCATCGCTGGTCCAGTAGTTATCATTTAGTGTCTAGAAAAAGAGCTGTCAGGGCTCAAGCCTACATAGAAAAATAGTAAAAGGTAAAGGTGACCCCTGACAATTAAGTCCAGTCGTGTCCGACTCTAGGGTGTGGTGCTCATCCCCATTTCAAAGCCGAAGAGCCAACGTTGTCCGAAGACGCTTCCGTGGTCATGTGGCCGGCATGACTCTCCTTGCCGCAGCGCGTAGCATGCGGCTGGAACACGGAGCGCTGTTTACCTTCCCGCAAGCGGTACCTATTTATCTACTCACATTAACATGCTTTGGAACTGCTAGGTTGGCAGGAGCTGGCCAAGCAATGAGAGCTCACCCCGTCGCGGATTCGAACTGCCGACCTTTCGATCGACAGCTCATGGTTCAGCGGTTTAACCCACTGATTTGATAGCCCTTCCCCCTGATGTACAAAGGCTATCTGAAGGTTTTCAGCAGCAGTGATGGGAATGCAGGCTGCAATCCTATAACACTTTCCTGGGAGTAAACCCCATTGAACACAGTGGGATTTACTTCTGAGTAGATATGCATAGGATTGTGCTGGCACTCTGCACTAGCCTGGGACACTTACATCTCTTTTTATCATTGTTCCATTGAACACAGAAAGCAGAGCTGAGCCCTGGTGCACATTCACTCTGGCACATAAATTCTGGCACCACGGCTGCCTCTGTCAGATGGTGCATCGTACAAAGAGAGATGACGGAGCGTTGTTTTGGGGGTGGTCTTTACCGCACAACACGCACCCGCCATAGCAGTTTTGCTGAACTTCCCAGGAGAAATAATCCATGGAAGTGTTCACTCATGGGAATACATCAATATTTTATTTCTAAACAGAATAGAGATGTAATATAATATTAAAGATGTAAAGAAAATGTAAATTAAACAGTATGGTTTTGGGAATGTACATAAACGTTGCCCATAGCCACTGAAGTTAAGCTTAAAAAACAAACAAACCACAAACTCCTTACCTCTTTATTTTAAAAACTATAAACCCGTACTCTTCAAGGTGTTTCATGAGGACTAGTCACATTTCCTTTTCCTCTTCTCCAGAGCTTCCAAAATTTGAGGTGACTCTGGTGGAACCTGTTACAGTATTTTCAGCAGACAGCAATTTCCCTATGAAAGTTTGTGCCAGGTACATGTGAGAATATTTATAATTTCATTTTGGAGTGTACAGTTACACCAAAGATATAGTGGTTTCCTAGCTGTTCCATTCTCTTGTTGGAAAGAGGGTTTATTTTAACACATTTCTGCTGTGCTGTGGGATGATATTTGTTTTGGCATGAATTGGGGTCATACATACTGAGGAAGGGGGGGTTAATCCTTTGCCCCTACTGTGCTCATGATCTGGGTCCCCCCCCATCCCTGGCCGCTGTTTTCTCAGCTCCTATTGGTGCCAATGTGAGCTCCCAGGGGAAATAGTAACTATGGGAATGGGACATCCAGAGTGGGGCTGGGTGGGAAAGGATTACAGTTATCCTTCTGCTGCTCCTCTTCCTCTGATACCACAGTCTCAATCCTGATCATCCCTCCTCTATTGTGCAAAGCAAAATGAAGCATGTTGGAGCTAAGCATATAAGCCTATATACTCATGCCTTAAAATTGACCCTGAAAACCTGGGTCATTTACGGGGCTTCTGAGAACAGCTGCTTGGTGGGGGAAGGGACCTGGGTTGACAGTGGGGGTGGGTAAAAAAAAAAGAAGAGCTTTTTACCTTGTTCTGAAGCAGCACAGAAATGGATCTGTTCTCCAAAGAGGAAGAAAGAAAGTTGAAGGCCTAATTCTGGAAAAAAAAAACCACAGGGTGGCAGAACATGGCTAAAGTGTGTGGGTGAGATTATGTGAGTGATTTGATAGGGTGCCAACATTTTTTTCTGCGAAGACTGCTGTGCCTTTAGAAGCTGCACAAGAGGCAGAAGTTCAACAGGTAAAGCTTTTCCTGGTATCAATGTAATGTGATGGGAAATATTTTCTTGTTTAATTTGTGCTTATGGTGAAGCTGTTAAAGGCACGGGAGCCCTGCCAGAAAAAAAAGCTGGCAATTCTAAACGCATAAAAGAAGAGAAATTAAGAGTCATGGGTGGAGGTATTGGTGATGACTGCTTTCTATCTACTCACTCTTCTTCCCAGGTACACATACGGCAAGCCTGTACAGGGTTTAGTGAAAGCATCCTTGTGCCAGAAAGCATACTCTTATTACTGGAGATTTTCTGATGAAACAGCACCAAAGCCTAGAGATATCTGCCGGAATTATACAGGCCAGGTAAGGGTGGGCAAAACATAAGAACATAAGAACATAAGAAGAGCCCTGCTGGATCAGGCCAAAAGCCCATCTAGTCCAGCTTCCTGTATCACACAGTGGCCCCACCAGATGCCTTAGGGAGCACAAGACAAGATAACCTGTTTCCCGTTGTCACTCCCTTGCACCTGGCACAGAGAAAACCCACTTCTAAAACCAGGAGGTTGCTTATGGCTTGTAACCTATGATGGTCTTTTCCTCCATGAATCTGTCCAAACCCCTTTTAAAGGCATCTAGGCCAGATGCCATCACCACATCCTGTGGCAAGGAGTTCCACAGATGAATTACACGCTGGGTAAAGAAATATTTTCTTTTGTCTGTTCTAACTCTCCCTCCACTCAATTTTAGTGCATGTCCCCTGGTTTTGGTGTTGTGAGAGGGAGAAGAATTTCCCTCTATCCACTCTCTCCATCCCATGCATAATTTTATACGTCTCAATCATGTCCCCCCTCAGGCGCCTTTTTTCTAGACTGAAAAGCCCCAGACGCTGTAGCCTTTCCTCATAAGGGAGGTGCTCCAGCTCACGAATCAATCTGGTCGCTCTTTTCTGAACTTTTTCCAATTCAACTATATCCTTTTTGAGGTGTGGTGACCAGAACTGGACACAATACTCCAGATGTGGCCTTACCATCGATTTGTACAAAGGCATAATGATATTGGGCGTTTTATTCTCAATCCCTTTTTTAATGATCCCGAGTATGGAATTGGCCTTCTTCACAGCCACCGCACACTGGGTTGACACTTTCATCGACCTGTCCACCAGCACCCCAAGATCTCTCTCTTGATCTGTCACAGACAACTCAGAACCATTAGTGTATATGTGAAATTTTGGTTTCTTGCCCCAATGTGCATCACTTTGCACTTACTTACATTGAAGCGCATCTGCCATTTTGCTGCCCATTGTCCCAGTTTGGAGAGATCCTTCTGGAACTCTTCACAATCCCTGCTGGTCTTCACCATCCGGAAAAGTTTAGTGTCATCTGCAAACTTGGCCACCTCACTGCCTATCCCCAACTCCAGGTCATTTATGAATAAGTTGAAAAGCACCGGTCCCAAGACCGATCCTTGGGGCACACTGCTTTTCACCTCTCGCCATTGTGAAAATTGCCCATTGACTCCCAATGGACCTGGTGGAGGAGTGACTGGGAGAGGACGGGCTCCAGGGTGAGACAGAGGAAAGGGGAGCAGAAATAACCAAATCAGCTAGAAAATAATGGTCTCCGTCTATAGAACCCCAGAGTAGCCAACTTGATTTTAAAAAATACAGAGCCATGGTGGAGGGGGTAAAGCTGGGATGAGTTGAGTGCAAAGCCAAGACTGAATCTGGTGAGTTATAACTTGCCAAATTCTGGAGTTAACTAGCTGTTTTCGTAAGGAGCAGCTGCATGGAGCCCAATCCAGATTGGGGCAGTAGTTTAGGGAGAGAGAGGGCTTTAAGCCTTTGCACCCACCGTGGCCCCAATCTGGATTAGTCCTCATCATGACTGCTCTGAGGGAAACTCCAGTGGCACAAAATAAAATGGCAATTTTCCTTCCTGGGACAAATAGTACAATCAAGACAGGGTTAAATTCCCCCATGCCATATCTCCCCACCCCCTGCAGTTACTATTTAGGAAACAGGGAACAAATGTTCCCTTACCTTGAGGAGGCCTCTGTAACGCCCCCCCCCCCACTGCAAGATACAGTGCACGCCCTGTTGGCATGGCTGCATCAGTGCTGGAATGTTGGATAGGATTGTGCCCAAAACCAAACACACAAAGGACAATGCCATTCTCCATTTAGCCAGGACATCCCAGCAGAGTGTGAAAGCAACAGCTCGTTCCAATTGTTTGTCCCTCCAGCACCTTGTATTCAAAGGTATACTGCCTCTGAACATGGAGGTTCATGACTAATAACTGTCAGTGAACATATCCTTCTGCATGACTTTGTCTAACCCAGGGGTGACCAACCTTCCACCATTAGGGCATCTGCGTTGTGTAGAATCTTGGCACCTGCAATTGCTGATGGTACTGCTAAATAAGCTGCACTGCACCTGCTGAAATGCCCTCACCTATCCATCAATTCCTGGCAAATAGAAGGGGCAGAAATGGAAGCAGTAACAGATTTTCCTCTTTTGGGTTCCAAGATCACTGCAGAGGGAGACAGCAGCCATGAAATTAAAAGACGCTTACTCCTTGGAAGGAAAGCTATGGCAAACTTAGACAGCATAATAAAAAGCAGAGATATCACCATGCCAACAAAAGTTCGTATAGTCAGGGCGATGGTGTTCCCAGTAGCAATGTATGGTTGCGAGAGTTGGACCATAAGGAAGGCTGAGTGCCGAAGAATAGATGCTTTCGAACTGTGGTGCTGGAGAAGACTCCTGAGAGTCCCTTGGACTGCTAGGAGATCAAATCAGTCAATCCTAAATGAAATCAACCCTGACTGTTCCCTGGAAGGACAGGTACTGAGGCTGAAGCTCAAATATTTTGGCCACCTAATGAAAAGAGAGGACTTTCTGGAGAAGACTCTGATGCTGGGAAAAATTGAAGGCAAAAGGAGAAGGGGAAGGCAAAGGATGAGATGGTTAGACAGCATCACTGATGCAACGAACATGAAAATGAGCGAACTCAGGAAGATAGTGGAGGACAGGAAGGCCTGGCGGGATATGGTTCATGGGATCACGAAGGGTCGGACACGACTTAACGACTGAACAACAAAAATACAATCATTAAAGGTCCAGGAGCAGTCATGTTGAAAGGTTGACCACTCCTGGTCTAACCCATATAAAAATAAGTCTCATCCTACAGCAGTGAATTCCATGAATTAATTACACTTTGTATACTTCCTTTTCTTTGTTCTGAACCTCGTGCTGATCACTGAGTGACTCTGAGTTCTAAAATATGAAAAGTAAGACATCTCTCTCTGTCCTCACCAATCATAATTTTATAACCTCGTGTCATGTTCTTCCCAGGGGTGTATTCTCCATAAAGCTGACTTCAGCCTAGGGGCCCCGCAGGGACAGGGGCCCGCGCAGGGTGACCAGATACAATGGAGGACAAAGTGCCTATACCTTTAACCATTGTATAGAAGAGGAAATTTTGGCAAGTGCAGCTCATCACAGATAAGCACCAGCTGCCCCCCTTGTGACGCTGACGTCGCACACCCTGCCCCCGAGTGATGTCAGCCGGAGCCAAACGTCCCTTTGGGTGGGCGGGAGGGGGCCAAATCAAACGCGGCGTGGAGACAGCAGGAGCCGTCTGCAGGCTCCTCCGAGCCATGCCGCTGGCGGTATGATGCCCCCCTGCCTCCAGGTTGATGCCCCCCTACCTGCTGGCCAGGGCAGTCACCCCCCCCCCCCATCCCATCCTACGCTACTGGCTCATCATGGAAGGGTGCCAAAAGCTGCACCTGCCAGAATTCCCTCTTCTATGCAATGGTTAAAATGGCATTTCAAGTCTCCAGAAGGAGGAAGAACTCAACACATCGGGTAGCAGCCTCATGTTGCGCATCAAATCTAGCTCTGCCCTGAGCCAATTATTAACACAAAGATGATATTTTATATTCCCTCTGCTGTGACTGTTTTCCAGACTGATAGGACCGGCTGCTTCTCTGCACCTGTGGAAATGTCACATTTCCGTCCAGAAAGCCACGAACACAGCCATAGCATAGAAGTGGTAGCTACCTTGGAAGAAGCCGGAACAGGTAAAGCCAGGTGTTTGCAGGAGACTGTACTCCATTAGGAAGTTGTGGATGTGTGAGATGCAGAGGGAGGGGTGGGTCTCTCCTGCTTTCAGTCTGCTTCTGAAGATTCAAAGGAGGGAGAACGGCAATCCGTCTCTGAGCGACCTCAGTAATTTATTTTTTATTTATTTTATTTTAGGAATTTGTAGCCCGCCTTTCTCCCGAGGGCACTCAAGGCGGCTTACAACATATTAAAATACATATCAACATTAACAATTTATAAACACATTAAAATTAATTAAAACACTTAAGTTAAAAATAAACAACCCCAGTGGGTCACCAGCATTTACATATATTAAAACCATTTGTTAAAAAGGTCAGCCCACCATGTCAGACATTAAAAGCAGTCCTGAATAAAAACGTCTTGAGGCCCCGCCGAAAGGCCTCTAAAGAGGGAGTCGTTCTTAATTCCAAGGGGAGGGAATTCCACAATTGGGGCGCCACCACCGAGAAGGCCCTATTCCGCGCCGCCATCCCCCTCACTTCTGTCAATGGCGGCACGGTTAACAGTAATCCTTTTGCTTTTTATGATTACTATAAGCAAAGTGCTGCTGGTCATTATGATTGGTGGAGAGAGGCTCCTTAAATGTTAGGGAAATCTCTGGGAGAGTGCATGTGCATGCAATAGGTCTCTATGCACTCTGTGAACAGAAACACATTGTACTCAACTATGAGATCTTTGTCCATAGGGATGGAGTTTGGACCACCCCATATCAGCGGTTGAAGACAGACTTTGTTCCAACCACAGAATGTTATTTTTTTCTCATAGGAGTGAATGGCTTTCTTTCTTTCTTTCTTTCTTTCTTTCTTTCTTTCTTTCTTTCTTTCTTTCTTTCTTTCTTTCTTTCTTTCTTTTCTGGGCACACAATTGGAATGGAAGCTCATCCTGCCCCTCCCCAGGAGTCCAGAAACTGGGGTGGGGTGGGGGCTCTTGCTCCCTCTCAGCTGTGTTCTATTGTGCAGCCTGTTGTGTTGTAGAACTCATGGAGATTTTACCCAATCCCTCTATGTTGCCCCGTTCGCACAGCCCTGCATAGCCCTACCCTGGATTCCCTTTCTTGATCACAGTAGAGCAGTGCTTCCCAAACGTTTTAGCATCACGACCCAAATTTTACAATGACAGTCTATCACGACAAACATAACTTTATTTCCGGCCACCCATCCGGCCCAAAAAGGGCCCTGCCTCCACCTCTTCCCGCCTCACCATCTTCTAGTTCCCACACCCCACCCTCTCCCATAGCCCGCCTGCCTGGGGGTGAAATCGGCCGTGTGCAGTTCGCCTGTATGCCCAGGAGTGAAATCGGCTGTGCACAGCTCACCTGTATACAGGTGCAGCTTGCCTGTATGCCATGCTGGTGAGGCAGGAGCTGGCGCTCCCCGCATCACCTGTAGCTTATTGTTTGGGCCAGGTAAGTGCTTCCCTGGACAGAAACACTGCAAATGTTTTGCAACCCACCAAAACATGGCTTGCAACCCACTAGTGGGTCACGACCCACAGTTTGGGAAACATTGCAGTAGAGCAGGGGTTCTCAAAGTGGTGGGTCATGACCCACCACGCCAGGCAGGAGCTGGCACTGCCCCTTTAAAGGGCGTTGTGATCCCCGATGGCAGTGGGATCGTGCCGCCACCGGGGACAAAAAGGGTATTTTTAGACTTACCGGGGGCTGTGCTACCCTCCAAAGGGTGTGGGGCCCTCACAGCCCCATGTACCTTAATGGAGCTGTATAAATAAATAGTAAAAGATGCCATTTATGCAAATTTAGGCAATTTGCTTATGTTTTAGACAATTTATGCAAGTTTAGGCAATGTACGCAATTTGCGCAAATTTAGGCAAATTTACACCATTTTGTCAGCATGACATCTGCGGACTTGAACATCTACGGATTTTAGTATTCGTGTGGGGTTTCGGAACCAGCCCCCCCCCCCTGGATACGGAGGGTCCACTGTATCTCTTGGCATTAGGAAGTGGCCCAATGACCATTGGATAGATTAGACTAGAGTATCCTGGGCTGATGCCACAGGGACCTGCTCTCCCACCCAAAGAGAAGTCTCATTTGTGAGATCTGCCTGCAAATGGCCTTTTACTGTGTTGCTAAATGGAGCTCATGCTTTTTTCAGTAGGATCACATGTAATTCTGACTGGGGAAGATGCCAGGATACCTGGATTAAAAGGATTTCCTGTGTTTCTCCTACAGGAGCTGAAGCAAATGTCACTCGTCAGGTGTATATGTCTGATGAAGCAGGATCCATGAACTTTGTGGATTCAGATAATTACTACCACCCAGGATATACTTTCAGAGGAAAGGTAATTCTATGTAGGATTGCAGTCTTTTTAGTGCTGGCCCCATCATTCGTAACGCTTCATTTTTGTGTTTGGTCTAATAATGTGTGCCATTTGGTCTTAGTTCATTGGTGTTTTGTAGTTTGCGATTTGTAAGCCGCCTGGAGTGCCTTCAGATTGGAAGTGGGAAAGCAGGACATAAGGAATGTTATAATAAATAAGTAAATAAATGCAGCATTTTCGGGTGTGGCCTAGTACTCTTCTCTGCAATGTTAGAAATGTGCTTGAAGACAAAAATGACTGCAAACACTTTCAAAATCCATCCTTTCTCTTTTTTGGGGGGGAGGGGAAGGGGGGAAATCCCCTTTGCCTCTAAGCTTCCGCCTGCATAGTTTCTTTGATGTGATTTTCAACCACTCTTATGTGCCTCTGCAAATGTCCTTCATTTTTTATCCTCTCTCTCTTCTCTGGTGCTGCCCTAGGGCTGACTGAATGTGTATTACCGTATTGTCCCGAGTATAAGACGCACCTGATTATAAGACGCACCCTTAAAGTTTGGTGCTATTAAAAAAATTTAATTAAATCACTGGCATTAAATTGCAACAGCCTGATTATAAGACGCATCCCTAGTTAAAAAACTTAAATTAGGAGAAAAAAGTGAGTCTTATACTCAGACCAATACGGTATGTTTCAAGTGGGGCGAGCAGATTCAACAGGAGACACCAGAGCCACCGGGCCTTTCATAGCTGGAGCCCTGTTTGGACATTATAGAAACTCTGTAGGCTGCACCTGGATACAGCCCAAATGAGAGTGTACTGGCAAGCCCTACCTCCAGTACTGACACGCCCCCATAGCTCCGCCTCCTAATCTCCCTGGGTTCAGTATTTATCTGCAGAGGCCAATGCTGTATTTGGAGAGAGTTTCTCTCTGTGATCTAGAATGCTGCGAGCCCCTTTTGGTACAGCATTTGCCTGTGGAGAGTGGGGGACAAGGTTATGGGAGCATATCTGTGCCAGGACGGGGCTTGCTGACATGCTCTTGTTCTGGCTACACTTGGGTACAGCCCAGAGGCTCCCAAACTTTCCCAGTTCACGGCGTCCTTAGTGCCCCCGTAATTTTTTCATGGAGCCTACCTAACAGTTCCGTCACTGTGTTTTCATTGAAAGCTTAAAATATCCCACGGCGCCCCTGTCAGTTCGCTGCGGCGCCCAGTTTGAGAACCGTGAGTACAGCCTATATACATTCTATAATATCTGAACTGTTAGCACAGCTGTAGCAATTAAGCAGTCCCACACACAGCGAAACTGACCGTAGTTAAGAGCTTTACTTGAACAAAGAGAGAACTGCAGTCATTGTTACACAGGCAGAAATAACAAGACAAGAAAAGAAGTCCGATGAGAGGTCTAGTAAAAGTAGGAGAGAGCAAACCCATAAGCCTTTAAATAAGCAATGAACTCCCCCTACCGGTGGAGGCCAACATTTCTACACTTGCTGAATACACTTGCTAGGTGACACTGCTCATAAGCTGTCACTCTTCTAATGCAAACAGGGCTTAGATGTTTTTCAGCTTGTCACATCAAGATGAGAGAAGCTGAAAAATGCTAGCATAGCTTTCCCCTTCCCTGCTGGGTCACCACCATCCTGCATAGCTCGCTGCATGCTACCTGGTATGGTCAAGTCTTCCTGGAGGGGTAGGGTGGAAAGCTTCATCTTGGAGAGTACAGGCAAGGCAGGGTCATGTTACTACATGTTCCGACACCGTAGTGGAGGGTCAGTAGGGAAGAGGAAGGCTGCATCAGCTTCTGGGGTGGCTACACCTCTTGGCTGCAATCCTAACCATATTTATAGAAGTAAATTCCATTGAAAGTAATTAACATATGAAGCTGCCTAATACTGAGTCTGACCATTGGTCCATCAGGCCCTGTATTGTCAACTCTGACTGGCAGTAGCTTGCTAGGTTTTCAGTCAAGATTTTTCCTACTTGGAGATACCAGTGATTGAACTTGGGACCTTCTGCATGTAAAGTAGGTGTTCTACCACTGATCTACAGCTCCTCCCTAGCCAATATAGATGTATACCCAGATCCAGAGAAGGAGATCCATCTGCTTGTGAATATGTATCCCGCTAGCATCCCGTGTGGCTAGACAACCCCTCACATCTGGTTTATGCTTTTGCTGTTTCGGATCCATCTGTGGAAACCTCTTTCTGAGCTCCTACTTTGAGCTCCTACTTTGGAGCAGAGCAATAATTTATCAAACATCTGAAAACCGAGTCGTCCCTTCATAGCAATTAAAAATGGTCTGTTAGCCAGATGTAACATTTTACCGTCCAGTCTGATGGATTACAGATTTGATAGATCCTGTAAGGCCCAGGGTCGTTGTCCATGCAATCGGACAGATATAGAATCCTTACCACATGCGGTTTTATATTGTTCATGGTATAACGACTTACGCCAAGACATTCTTAATCCTTTGCTGGTAAATCTTCAAGGGAAGTCTGATTCGGAGATTATTTTGATACTACTTTCATCTGTTAATAAAAGGACCATTAATCGACTAGCTTTCTCCATCTAATTATTCAACAAGGAGCTTCCATGGTGAACAGTCCAGTGAAATCTAATCAGAATGGATGCTGACTGCTTATTTTTTTATAACCCCCCTCTCTATGTACTTGTTTTCTGTATTATGCACTATTTATTTCATTTTATCTGTGTGTGTGTGTGTGTGTGTGTGTGTGTGTGTGTGTGTGTGTGTGTGTGTGTGTGTGTGTGTGTGTGTCATGCCAATAAAGGTTGATGAATGAATGAAAAAAATGGACTGTCCTGCCCACAAACTTACAGTCTAAAGAGTGAAGTGAGACATGGGGGAAAGGACCAGGAAATGGAAGAGTTGAGGCAGTTAATCCTCCGTGGAAGGTCTGAGAAAGGAGAAGAGTCTTAAATGCTTCTTGAAGACTCCGATGGAAGGAGTGAGGCAGATTTCTTTTAAGTGTAACAGTTTTGACTGCTGCCTGAGAAGGGACCTGGGATATTTCTGTTTGTGTGAATAAGCCTCAGCACGTCCTGTGTTTCTCCCCTCATAGCTCAAAGCCCTGGAAAAGGACGGGTCTGTCTTGAAGAACCACAAGGTGTACTTAGTCATTGATTTTGATAATATTCGGACGAACCAAAGCCTAATTACTGATAGCCGCGGAGTGGCTACCTTCACTTTGGACACAGCTGCCTGGAATGGAAAAGGGGTCTCTCTGGAGGTGAGGCTGCTGTCTGTGCACACAGTGTGGGGTAAGAAATAAAGGCATGGCTTTGAAGAGCATGTTTTGGACTGTAGCAAGATTCTAAAGAAGTTCCCTCCAGACTTTCTTTGTCTGTGTCTCAACCGGGACCGCTGTAGCTGTAGTACTCGATCCCAGCCACTCGGTGTTTAATAACAGCGCACAGCAACAGAAAGTAGAAGTCAGGATAGATTTATTCCAGGAATAAATGGCACACAGTGGAATCAGCTCCAAAAGACTGAGGCCCCAATCACGAGGCATACAAAGCTTTTATAGCAAGCCAAGCGTCATGCATAATCAACAATGTCTCCTCCTGTTTGCGGTGTTTTCTAGCCTATCGCCTTCTCACCTCCATATATGCTTATCTATGAAATAGTGTCCAGTAATGTCCAGTTTCACAAAGCATGGCTTGTTCATGGCTGAGTCTGCATAGGAGGGGTTGTACTTTCTGATTAGGGTTACATATGTGCGTACATGATCAGCACGTATGTACAATGATCATTTCATTCATGATCAGCACGTACAATGATCATTTCATTCATGATCAGCACGTGCAAACCTCTACGGGATTAGTGCTGGAATGCAAGAATTGGGGAGTAATACTTCTCACAGTTACAGGCCTCTACTTCATAGCTTTTAGGGGACCATCAGCCTCCTGTGATCTCTGGTGGGTCCCCTCGTACCTGGGTGGTGATGGTATTGGGTGGGGTGGACACATGCTGGACAGCAATTGCCAGCTGCAATACCTTGCTCCTGCTGGTTCGCCAGGAATGAAAGAACCCACATCTGCTGCCACAGTAAGGATAGAGTCCTCTCCACTGGCGACTGCAGAAGCATGTGTGAAGTGTAATTGTGCAGGCCACGTTTTGGGGACATAAGAAGTAGGAAGTGAAACAGAAAGCAGTGGCATAACTGGACTTGCGCCAGTGGGGTGGTGGGCGTGGCAATGTTGCATCATCGCCCCACCCACCCCGCCACCGGAATGACCCTGATTCATTTGCTCCGGATCAGTGCCATTCCAGGGTGAGGCGAGCGGGAGTCCAGCTACGCTACACTGACATTAAGCAGCGTGGTGGCGAAGGGAAAAAAGGTAGGAAAAGGAGCGGATCCAGATACGAATCATCTTCATGTGTGATAGCTTGGGTTGCCTTTAAATCTCTCTCTCTCTCTCTCTCTCTCTCTCTCTCTCTCTCTCTCTCACTATTAATGCTGGCTGTTAATGTGGAAAAGAAAGCAGAGGAGAGGTATTTGCAATACAAATGAGCCTCCTCACCTGTGTCGGTTTTATATTCTCTCTACAGAGCCATTCTGGATATTTTAGGCCTCCTGTATGCAATGGCCTCAGCCCACACATGAGCAGTTTTGCTTTTACTCAGCAGATGGCAGTGCTGTCACAAATACTCTGAGCAAGCAGGTTGCAAAAAAAGAAAAGAAAAAAGAATACAGTACTGGAAAATCTTGGTGTTGCGAACAAAATAAATAGTATCCTAATTAAGGCCGTCTCCAGATTGAAGAAATCTTCAGTGGTTGATTATGAGTTGCACAGCGCAGTCCTATGCATGTCTACTCTGAAGTAGGTCCCAATAAATTCAATGGGACTTGTTTCCAGGAAACTGTGTATAGCAGTAGTTCTCTAACTAGTGGGTCGCAACCCACCAGGAGAACCGGAAATGGACACTACCCCCTGCCTTAAGGGTTTTCATCTGAAATCAGAAGTGGGTTTCGATCGCATTGAAGCAATTATCTGAAGTGCAGGGAGGCCTGCAGAGGGGGCCATGGACCTCCCTGCACCTCCTGGAGGGCCAGAACGACCCCCGCGAGTAACAATGCAATCCTATTCAAAGCCCCACTGCAATCCAGCGGCACCGGGTCAGGCTCTGCTGTATCCAGCATGGGACTGGAGGCTGCAGGAGGTCGTCTCGAGGTAAGGGGACATTCGTCCCCTTACTCCATGTTGAGCCCCAGCAGCCGCTATGGTGCCACTTGGATGTGCACCAGCTAAATGGCTGTCGCAAATCCGAGCAGCTCCGTGTCAGGCTTTCAAGTCCGGAAAGAGGGATATGATTCAGTGGAGGCCTCCGCCACTGAGCTTGCCCCTCTCCCGGGCCTGATCAGCTCTCCGCCTCGCTCTCCTCCTGCCCTGAAATGCCCCCTCCCCACCCCTATTCCACCCTCGACGCTGACCCTGGCGGGCTGCCAGCAGAGGCCTGCTGGCACTGGTCTCTCCACCAGCGTGACTGGCCTCCATGCTGGTGCAACATGCTTTACGGCACATTTGCGATAGCGCGGAGCTTAGTACCACCGGTGGAGGCTGGCTTAAGATTGGGCTGTAAAACTCTAGTTTAGAAGAAGAGAAAGGATAGATTTTTTTCCCTTGGTTTTGGACAGTGCCTGCTTCCACATACAGATGCTCATTTAGATGAAGCATTCCTTCCTGGGTGAAAGTGAAGGGAGAATCCTAAGATGGTGCCTACCTTCTGTAGTTTTTTTTTTTTTTAAACGTATTTAAAACTAAAATTAATTAAACTTTTTTCAGTGTGATTCATCAGGAGTGCCATTTTAATTAATCAAAAGTTCTGTAATTGATTAATCCAATCAGTGAATCAGCTAAAGGTTGCAGCACTAATTCTAATTCAGGAAATTAAAGTAACTGTGTGTATTTCTTTCCCAGGGAAGGTTCAGTCTTCAGGATCCAGTGTATGAACCAGGGAAGGTCTATCAGTACTACCAGAATGCTTACCTCTACCTACAGCCTTACTACACCACGACCAAAAGCTATGTGAAAATCCGGCCGTTGCCAGGGGTGCTCCCTTGCGAGCAGCAGCAGGAAGTTTGGGTGGATTACATCATTGATGACAGTGACCTGGGAGAAAACGCTGAAGCTGAAGGAGTCGTCTTTTCCTATTACGTGAGCACTCTGGGCAGGGCAGAGATTTATTTATTTTTCACATTTTTATACCGCCCTTCCTCCAAGAAGCTCAGAGTGGTGTACATATTTCCTCCCCTCCTTTTTGTCCTCAAAACAACCCTGTGAGGTAGGTGGGGCTGAGAGATAGTGACTGGCCCAAGGTCACCCAGGAAGCTTCGTGGCTGAGCGGGGATTTGAACCTGGATCTTCCAGGTCTAAGTCCAACTCCCAAACCATTGCACCATCCTTGCTCTACGCCTCTACACGTAGAGCCTCTACGCACCACACATTTCCCTCCTCTCCCCCTTCAGTCCCTGTGCTTTGATTCCTCAGGAAATATTTAGCCCAGGGTTGAGCAGGATACAGGAACAGGGCTGACTCAGGGCATTTTGGTGTCTGAGGTGGACACTCGAAATGACACCCCCACTCCCATTAACCTGCTCTTCTGCAGCAACCATTCATTTCAGTGGGGACATGTGCCGGAGGACTTCCTGGTGAACTGTGCCAGTGTGTCCCATGGATCAGACACATCATTCTCCCAACCTGCTATCCTTCATGGCATCAAAAACCTGCCTCCTCGCTGGGGAAGATGGAAATGGGGGGATGTGTCATCAACTGTTCCCATCTGGATGATTTCATCTCAGGGATGTCTCTTCCTTCCGTAGGTGACAGGAAAGGGGAAAATCCTTGTGCATGGACAGAAGAATGTGAATAGCAAGGATGGTGGTAAGTCCACTGGTTAACTCTCCCTTAAAGACTGGGTGCAGGTCTTCTGTGCTAGACTGGGGAGGGCAGGTCAAAGGAAATGACTTGGGGAAGGAGGACTGGAGGGGTTTGTATGTAAAAACATCAGAAGAGAAAGGGAAAGAGTGCTGAAAGGCTGGAGTTAGCTAAGGAATGAAGGTTGAGTATCCCTTATCTGGACTGCTTGGGATGGGAAGTTGTCTAGATTTCAGATTTGTATGCATTTTGGAATATTTGCATAAATATAATGAGATATCTTGGGGATGGGGCCCAAGTCTAAACACAAAATTCATATATGTCTCATATACATAGCCTGAAGATAATTTCATACAATATTTTAAATAATTTTGTGCCTTGCACTGTGTCAGCCAGGTGCTAGAAAAGTTTTTTTTTAAAAAACATCATAGCCCCCCAAATGTCTGGATTTCAGAATACAGACACACACACCCGCTATCCACGGATCCACTATCCGTGGATTCACTTATCTGCGGATACAGGGGTCAGGGGCGTCACTAGGGAGCGCGACGCCCCATAGCGGGGCGTGTGCGACGCCCCATAGTGGGGCGCGTGCGATGCCTCCCCACTATACCCCCCTCTTACAAATCTTCGGCGCGGCCATAGGCTGCGCCGCGATTTGGGGGGGTGCCCGACGCGGTGCCCGACGGGCCTTAACTGTTGCAGCCGGCTCGGGGACGTCTTCCCCGGCCGGCTGTCCGGGGCCTTTTGAGGAAGGCCCGCTGCACGTACGTTATTTATAACGTTTTGTAGCGCATGCGCAGACCGTTCTTGAGGGAAAAGGTTCCCGAGTGGCACCTGGCACGTCAGCCGGGGAAGCCGGCTCCGGGGACGTCTTCGGGGGCGACGCGCGTAGGAGGTGACGTGTCATTCGCGTGCGCGTGTCACCCCTTGCGCGCGTCACCCCGTAGCGACCCGCTACCATCACTTGACGGTAGCGACGCTACTGACAGGGGTCCTAATGTAGTCTGGATTTCAGATGTCCAGATAAGGGGTAATCAAACTGTAATGAATTATTAGTATTGTTCCACTTGGTGACAGAAACCTTCTTCCTTCTTTTCAGGTCTGCAGGGTTCCTTCTCCATCTTGTTGAGCTTTAACTCTGACTTTGCACCACGACCCTCCCTGCTAGTTTATTCTCTCTTTCGTGATGGAGGAGCCATTGGAGACAAAATTGAATTTGAAGTATCCATGTGCTTCAAACATCCGGTGAGCAGACCTCAGGTTGCCATAGGTGGAGAGCAGATACAGGAAACGGAGAGGGAAAGTCCAGGCAGAGGGGGAGAAAATTGCATGAACGTTGTTGCAATAAAAGATACAGCATAAAACAGCCTGCTGTCTTGGGGAAAAGAAGAGGGCTGGGGTAGGACTGAATTATACAAATATAGCAGAGGAGATAGCACTGTAGAGAAGAGAGAGTTATGTAGGCTAAAGCAGTGGTCTTCAACTTTTTTCGTGCCACAACTCCAATAAATAAATAAATAAATAAAGTATGAGCCTGGGGAGCCCACCACTGATCCTGCCCCCCTCTCGGGACCTGATCCACCCACCCCCACCCCTGTTGCCACCCCCTGCCCCAGCAGCCTCATCCTGCCGAGCTCTCCCAGACCACCTGTGGCGGGATCATTCTAGAACAGGAGAGCTGAGTTGCGGTTCCCCACCGCCCGCCCCCCCCAGCAAATGGAAAGAGGGATTTTTAGCTTTTAGCGAGCAGGAAGTGGATCGATGAGGCTTCATGAAGGGCATCCTGCGTCTGTCACTCCACCGCCCGCTGCTTGATGTGAGCTGCATCTTCAATTTCATGGATGGGCCAGCTGTGATTTAGTGTGTAGATCCGCTGACATTGGCCCTCTATAGGATTGATCTATAAAACTGTGATCTGTGATCTGAGAAGCCAAAGTTCACCTCATTTTAAGCTCAGGTGGCTTTATGTCATCATTGTCTGTGATATGAGAGGAATAGTGCTTGCCTACTTTATGGGTCTGTTCAGTACTGAGCCCTGAAGTAATCTGAGTGAAATGCTATAAAAATGGTAACTGTTATGCCTTGCTTATGATTATCTGGCTCCTGCTTTTCTTCGTTCTTGTTCTACTGATTCTTGATTCACATGCATTTCTGCAGGTCAGCCTCGCGTTCTCTCAGCAGCAGGAGCTGCCAGGGGCCAACACCAATCTTGAGCTGACAGCGACTCCCGGTTCATTGTGTGCTATCCGCGCAGTGGACCAGAGCGTATTGCTCCTCAGGAGTGAGAGAGAGCTCTCCAATGAAACTGTAAGAGGGGAACTCGTGTGTGTTTGTGTGTGTGTGTGAGACGGGGGGGGGATGAGATGAGATGAAATGAGATATGGAAAGGCCTGGAAACTTGTGTGTGTGTTTACAGCATTTTTATTGACTCTGCCGAATGAAATTGACTCAGAGGTGATTTACAAAAATAATTAAAGTGTACAGTCAAACAGTTTGTCTTATTTGTTTGACTTATTAAAACCATAAAATGTTCATGAATAAACTCGTTAAGAACACGGGCAGCAGCACAATACTAAGCCTCTGTAAAGAGCACATCTCCATCGTCTCCTTTGAGGAGACGTTCGATGGGGTTCTTCTCAGCTGTGCAGTTGAGAAGGGCATGTGGAACGTGTACGTGACAAAGTTTCTGGGATTGTCCTGCTAGATTTTCCTAGCTATGCTTCCCCCCCCCTTTCAGGAAGTGGCATATGTGCAAGCATGCCTTGCATTCTTCTGTCAGGGGAATGGCAGGCTAAAAATTAATACCCTTTTGTTTGATAGTCTCTGTGTACTTTCCGTTTCCTTTGTAGGTGTATGGGATGTTCTCGTTCTATGGGGGGTACCCTTATCAAGTCTCTGAGTATGATGACTGCTTTGAAGAAAGGCCCTTCATTGACCCTATGCTACGGGCACAGAAGAAGCGCTCTATCTGGAGACCCTGGCATGATAATAGGGTAGATGTCGCCAGTTTTCTCAGGGTAAGTGTCTTCTGGTTTCCTGTCTTTAGCGGGGATAGGAAAATCTGTGTAGAACATGGAAAAGGGACATTTTAGCCTCAAAACATCAGTGAACAACATCACTCCAACAATAAATGACTAGAGGTGGGAGAAAATGGTATGTTTTGGGGTTTTTTGCAGATTTTGGTGTTTAACCAAATGAAATAGCAGAAAGCGGTGTTCTGTGTCTTTTATTCTTTTCCCATTTTTATCAGTTGTAACCACTTCAAAAGTGTACTAGGTAGTTGGCATAGGTTGTACAGTGTCAGAAAATGAAGAATGACACACAATTACCGGTGCATGCTTTTCCTTTTCTTTTTTCACAGATTTTTTAAAGCAGAAAGCGATGTTATGTGTTTTTATTTTGTTATTACCATTTTCTCCTAATGATTTCTCAGTCATTGTCATACTAATTAATGCAATCTTCTCTGTCATACTAACTAATGCAATCTTCTTCCTTTGGTCTATTTCACCACTGACTTAGGATATGGGACTGAAATTTGCGTCAAACGGCAAAATAAAGAAACCAACCAAATGCATACATCACCACCCCTACGCCTTCAATAACGGAATGCTGGCTGGTAAGAATTTTCAAACTTCGTGACTATTTGGCTGGAGACAGACAGTATTTTTGGGCAAATTGAAGGTGGTATGAAGGAGCAAGAATGGGCCCTCTCACTAGGCTGACCATATCCCAAAAGGGACAGGGTGCCTATACCTTTAACCATTGTAAGAAGAGGGAATTTGGGCAGGTGTAGCTTGTTGCACCCTTCCATGATGAGCTGCACCTGCCCAAATTCCAATGGTTAAAGGTATAGGCACCCTGTCCCTTTTTGGATATGGGCATCAAATCAGTCAATTCTAAATGAAATCAAGCCTGACTGTTCCCTGGAAGGACAGGTACTAAGGCTGAAACTCAAATATTTTGGCCACCTAATGCGAAGAGAGGACTCTCTGGAGAAGACTCTGATGCTGGGAAAGATTGAAGGCAAAAGGAGAAGGGGAAGGCCAAGGATGAGATGGTTAGACAGCATCACCGATGCAACGAACATGAAAATGAGCGAACTCAGGAAGATAGTGGAGGACAGGAAGGCCTGGCGGGATATGGTTCATGGGATCACGAAGGGTCGGACACGACTTAACGACTGAACAACAACAACCTCTCACCCCACTACTATTGCTTCTGTTCTCAGGTTTTGTAGTACGTACTTGAAAAAGACAGCAGCAGAACAAAAGAAATGAGTATGTCATATACAAAGCTTCTCTCGTACTGTTTTCATCTGTCTTAAAAACCGTGTCTTGTTTCTGTGACTGAGCACGCCCTTTAGCTGTGCTTAGTTTATTAGAAACAGAGGCACATTTTGGGGGGAAGAAAGGGGTAAGACTATGCCTGTGGTGTGTTATCTTGAACCAACAGCGGGAGCTCGGTTCGAATCAATGGACAGACCTGCCCTAACATCTTCAGAATCACAGCCTCGACTGCCTTCCCCGGCCTTTGAATCTCAAGTCCGCCAGTTCTTCCCTGAGACCTGGATCTGGGATTTGTTTTCCGTTAAGTAAGTGGTGTTTAAAGCTTTGAGAGCAGCTCTGTGTCTATCTTGTATTTGAATTAAATGTCTCACGTTTAAAGCAGAAGTATATCAGGATGCGGCTAATAGCAGCAGAATCTCTGTCATGATATTGTGGGCATTTATGTTCGCCATGCAGATGGGCACATCTCTGGAAGGGTTAACTGTATCCAGAAGCGTTGGGGGCGGTGAGGCGGTGGGCCCCTGGGCAGCAAGCAGGGGGGTTCAAAGTCGCTGCATTGGCGGCAGTGGCAAGGTTTTGGCGCCGCTTTGGTGGCTCCTGGAGGGCTCCAAAGCGGCGCTGAAGCGTTCTTGCAGGTGAGCAGCGGCGCGAAAGGTTGTGCCCGCCCTCCCTCTCATCCCCCCAGGTACCTTTTTGTGCTGCTGGGGCCGTTCCAGGGGGCGGGCCAGTGACGTCACTTCCGGTTTGTGACGTCCCGGGGAGTGGGAGTGTCATTTTGCGCTCCCCCCCCCCCCCAGTACACCACTGACTGAATCTATTTCTGATTACTTTCTTAAGGATACCACACCAGCAAGAAGGAAAGCTCAAAGCTTCATGTGTTGTTCTAGTTTGTCCTGAGGGTCAAATTACACATGACACCAAATGCAGGCTTCTGTCTGCTCGTGAGTTGCAGCTGCGTGGGGCCATGATTTGGACTGGGACTGCACAGATGTAGAGATGGTATTTAACTTTTAACTTCAAAGCCTAAAAGTACCACTTGCTACAATTTGTCACTTCTTGCCCTGCAATCCAGATCGAAATCGTAGTCCTGCTGGGTTGCTGCACACAAATAAACATAAGCCTGTAACTACACATTCATGCAGTTAGTGGCAGCATCACATGTAGATGGGCCTTATTTTAAGAAAATACTGAGGATGTAGACTAAGAGTCTGACAGCGCAATCCTATCCAACTTACACCATCGGTGTAACCAGCCAGCAGTGCAGCGAGAACGGGAGGCCCCAGAATGGAAAGGGGATTCAAATCCTCTCCAAAGGGGGATTCAAAGGGGATTTGAATCCCCTTTCCGTTCTGGGGCCTCCCGTTCTCGCTGCACTGCTGGTTACACCGGTGGTGTAAGTTGGATAGGATTGCGCTGTGATTCAGATTAATACAATATTGTAGAGATTCTGAGTTAAGAGTGTAGTTGCAGGTGACTCACCAGCATGGGAAGCCCAATCCTACCTAAATTCTCCCGGGCCGATGCAGCGGCACTGGCACAGGCTACGCTGCATCTCACGGGGGAATTTAGCAGGCTGGAGGTCTCCTCTTGGTATGGAGACATTTGTCCCCTTGCCCCAGAGTAAGCCCCAGCCTGCGCAATGGGTCAACATGGACCTGTGCTAGCGATATCGCTGGCACAAGTCCGCGTTGATCTGTGTCAGCGGATCAGGCCCAGGAAGGGGTATGGCACGGGCCGGCACTGCCCATCCCACCCCCTCCCGGGCCTGATCCACCCCCGTCGCCTCTCAATTCACATCCTTAGCCATATACCCACCTGTCTTTGTTCAAATCCTAGAGTGGAAACGTTTGGATGGAACCAGACCAGAATTTTGCTCGGGACTAGTTAGGATTTTGTTTTTAGGGAGAAACGTTCCCTTTGCAGCAGGAACTGCCATCTTCTCCTCCTGATAATTCCAATATCTCTGCAGTGCTTCAGGTGTAAATCACATGCCAGTCACGGTTCCTGATTCCATTACGGAGTGGAAAGCCAGCATGTTCTGCACCTCCCCAAGCAGTGACTTCAGCATTTCCCCAGTGGTGGGGCTGACTGTCTTCAAGCCTTTCTTCGTGGACCTCACAATGCCCTACTCGGTGGTTCGTGGGGAGTCATTTCCGCTGAGGGCCACTGTCTTCAACTATTTGAAACATTGCATAAAGGTAAGGAAGACCTCCATTCCTCCTCAGCTAGTGCAAAGCTCCCTGTGAGACCTCCTGAGGGTCATCTTCCCATATTTATTTGGGAGTCAAGAAGAAATCCTCATGGACCAAAATCAAGTGCTATGCAAAAAATAACAGGTGTGTCTCCTCATAAATCCAAGATTAGGACCAGGTGCCTCAACAAGAGGAGATGATGTGAGGGACTTGAGAGAGCACATGCTGGGAAACATGCAGCTAATCTTTTGACCACGGAGGCATACTTTTCTCTGAATTGGAGGCATGTTTCATTCTTAGATATTCTTACAAAAAGGTTTACTTTTAGTAAACAGTCTCAATCTATAATCCTTCCCAGCTGGTATTTAAGATGTAAAAATCAACCACAGCAGTCCCATCATAGGCTTAACATAATGTGGCCCTAAGACAGTAGTCAACGGTGTCCCTCTTTTCTCTCTTGGCCTCTGATCTTTTTCTTTCCCTCTGCTTCTTTTCTTTGCTATGGCTGATTATCACCTTTTCCATTTTCTCTAGATCCAGATTATCCTGTCCAAGTCCAAAGAATATCAGGTGCAGCCGTGCAAGGACTGTGAATACATTAGCTGCCTTTGTGCTGATGAAGCCAAGACTTACTCCTGGAATGTAAAGGCTACCAAACTGGGTAAGGGGGGGGGGGAGACAGACCCGAGGAGAGAGGGGGCAGACAGAAAGTGGATTCACCCAATTGCACTGATACTCCAACTAGGCTAATATCCTATGTCCTTGCTGAATCAAAACCCGCAACACACCCATGCACTGAATTATTCCATTGATATACCTGTAACTAGCCCAGTGGTTCCCAATCTTTTTAGCTCCGTGACCCACTTTCAGCGCAGAGCTTGGTAACCCGGAAGTTTGGTGGTCACGTATTGACGTCATTATGTCATCACGTCACTTAGCAACTTCCGTGTTGCCAAGTTTCTGCATTTTTTTTTTAACGTGAAAAGCCTCCTGCCCGAGCCTCTGCTCAGTGGTCTTCAGCCCATTCCTGGCCTCATTGCATCATATTCTCTCTGACAAGTGACAAAAACATGCTCGTCAGCAAGAACACGGCGCAACAAGACACAGAACGGGCCGAAGACTGCTGAGCAGAGGCTCAGGCGGCGGACTTTACACAAACCACCCAAAATCAAATCGCGACCTACTGGTGGGTCGTGACCCACAGTTTGGGAACCACTGAACTAGGCTATATTGAGCCTTAAAAGCCTTGCATCGCACCTCTGGAACAGCAGGATCTCATGCTGGAGAAGCAGAGTGAACTGTGAACCACACTACAGCAGCCCCTGGGATTGCTGATGTTACGATTTTAGTGGTGTTGGCAGACTTCCTTCTTGATTGCTACAGCAATATCTATACATGTTCTACTCCTCCCAACCAGCACTGTAACTAAAGCACTGACTGGGGCACGGAGACACCGATTCCTCCAAAATCAACGTGAGAACAGTCCCTTCAAAACTGTTTTGACCAGGCTACTTGCTGGCTTCTTATTGTGTCAGGGTTCATGCGCTGCCTCTAGTTTAGGTTTTTTTCTGGTTTAGGTTGCCTTCGCTGCTGGAATGACTCCAATGGCGAGTGGGAGGGGCCATTTTGCACCGCCATGTAGCACCATGCAGCACTTCCTGTGCCGCCACCCCCTCTCGCTTACGCTACCGATCCTATCTATGCTTATTTTATTAATTTATTTAAAAAGATTTACATACCGCCTTTCCAGACTGCCATTGTACAATATTTGGACTTCAGATTCCTGGCTGGATGAGAGGTTTTTGCAATTATAGTCCTGATGAGCATGCTTGTTTTTCTGTCATTTGGTGCCAGGTATGGTGAACTTCACTATCACCACCGTGGCGCTAAACAGCGGGGAACTCTGTGGCAATGAGCCAGCGGTAGTGCCTGAAAAGGGCCAGAGTGACACCTTGATCAAGCATCTCCTTGTCCGGGTGAGTTTGGGTTTCTGGTTGCCACTGCGACTCTCCTCCCCGAGGCTGAAACCACTTTGAGCCTGTGAAAAGAGAACTCTCTCAGGCTTCACTGTGTGCTGGAGCTGTTGCGATGAGGTTCATGTCTCCAGTTTGGAGTGAGAACTGTAAAAATGCCCTGTTTTCAGAAGTTTCTCGCAATTGGGGGATTTATTTTTCACATTTTTAGACCGCCCTTCCTCCAAGGAGCTCAGGGTGGCATACATAGTTCCTCTCCTCCTTTTGTCCTCACAACAACCCTATGAGGTAGGTGAGACTGAGAGATAGTCATTGGCCCAAGGTCACCTAGGAAGCTTCATTTTGTCTGCTTGGAAGTACTGTAACAATTCTGATCCCCAATCCGTATTTAATATATGGCCCCTACATGTTATATATGGTGGAAAGTGAATACTATTCCATACTTCACCTGGGTCAAGGCACTGTTTCCTTCAGTCTGTTCACTGAACTTCCAAAATGGCATTTTTCAACATCTGTGGTGTCAAGGTTGTCTGTGGTGGTCAGCTCCCCCTCTTTCTCCTCCAAGAAAAGTCCAGGCTCAGCTGGGGGACAACAACATCTTATTTCTCACTAACATTCATGGAGCACCCATGGTGGGTTAAACACTGAGCAGAATATGGAAATAGCTCAGTGCTAACCCAGTGTTACTCAAACGTTTTCAACCTGCGGCTCCCTTGACCATTGGCGACCATTGGCCACGGCTCCCCATTACATTGTGTTGATGCCTGCCAATTGGCGTTGCACTGTTTTCGAGAGGATTCCGTGGCACTCCGCGGCTCCCCTGGCTGGTTTATGCAGCTCCCCTGGGAGCCACGCCTCCCAATACACAGGGAGTACGCCTACCACTCCCACGCCTACCGCTGGCCTAACCCAAAGCCTTATCATCTACCCCAGGTGGACGAGACAGGAGATGGAAGGAGTGCTTAGCCTTTGACAGTGAGTCATAGGGGTGGAGGAATGAAATTTCAAAGAATAGTGTTGTAAAGTGAGAGACTAGGATAGGACTGAAACTGTCTTTCAAGGAAGCAGGTATTACTGAACTGCTTTTGAGTTACAAGAGAGGTGCCACTATATGAAGTCCTTAAAATCGTTGAAGACTGCACTGAGTGAATGTTGTGATGGGCTTTTCTTTTCTTTCTCTCTCTCTCTCTTCACTCTTCGCTGCCCTCCCCCCAGCCTGAGGGAGTCCTGGTGGAGAAGTCTCATAACTCCTTGCTGTGTCCTGAAGGTCAGTAGCAATTCTTGTTTAACCTGGAGATCGGAAACAGGACTCAAATAGAAAAGCCAGCTGGGGCACCCCTTTCCCACATGCACATTAGCTGACATAGGAATTTTAATTGAAATTAGGTTTGAACCCCATAACTGCAAAATTCCCGTTTGTTCCATTGAGGAATGTGCAGGTGAATTTCCCATGTACCCCACAGAACGATCTCTCACCCTGTCACTCATAGTGGTGCCCAAAATGTTATTTGCAACATGTTATTTGCATTGACTCAGGGCAGAAGCTTCCTCTGATAAGAAAGCAGAACTGCGGCTACAGAATGAAAAATCTGCCATCACAGAGACACCAGCAGTGTGCTCAGGTGTTCTTGCCAATCAATCTGTTTCTATTGGTAGATTGGGTCTGAGGTTTGATGTCAGCCTAAAAATCCCCACAAAAGAACAGAAACCAACATCTAGATAGATCATGCCTTACTTCACACACTGAGCTTTGTGAATTGTGATGGCTGATGTTTGGACCCTCAAGATTCAGCTCATCATTCCATCTGCTTTCCAACAGACTAACAACACAACCCTACCCTATGTATGTCTACTCAGAAGTAAGCCCCATTCAATTAAATGGGACTTGCTCCCAGGTAAGTATGTATAAGGCCAAAGAAGTGTGCATTCATCATAAACAGCGCAAGCCTCCTCATAACTTTGGATCAGTGGAGCTTGTGCTCAGCCGCTCCAAAGCATTGCGAATGTGCCGGAAAGCATGTTTGCAATTACTCTAGAGTAAGAGCTGCTAGCGCGGAGGCCGGCAGCAGCCTTCACTCCGCTACCCTCCGGACCCGGCACCCACTGGTGGAGGTAAGTCCTGTGCCGGTTGGTGCAGGGGCGGGGGGAGAGCGGGCAGGGGTATGGAGGGAGGAGGGCCATGGGCCAGGCTGGGAGGGGGCAGAGATATTGGCAGCGCACTCCACCAATATCCTCAGCCCGTTCTCGGGCCTGACTGGCCTTAATCCCCCACCCCGGATGTACATCAGATTCAGAGCTGGCGTACATCCGAGGAGGCCCATAGGGCCCCAGCCAGTTTGCACCCGAGGAAGGGGACAAAAGTCCCTTTCTCCTGAGGTGCTCTCGGGCTGCCCTATGACAGCCCGGGAACGGCATAGGATACAGCGGCTGGCCCTTTAGGCTGGCTGTGTGTTATGCAGGATTGCGCTGAAAGACTAAGAATTCTGGAGTCTGGCTTAACCTGTCTCCTCTTGCAGAACTTTCTGTGTACTAGTGTAGTTGAAACTAAAATTATTCAGGTTAATAGTTTTTAATAGTTAAAAACTATTAACTATTCTATGAATACCAGATGTGAAATTCTTAGCATTTATTTCTGTGTACTGCTCTTATTTTTTCCACATTTTTATACTGCCCTTCCTCCAAGGAGCTCAGGGTGGTGTACATGGTTCCTTCCCTCCTTTTGTCCTCACAACAACCCTGTGAGGTAGGTGAAGCTGAGAGATAGCGACTGACCCAAGTTCACCCTGGAAGCTTCATGGTTGAGCAGGGATTTGAACCTGGATCTTCCAGGTCTAAGTCCGACTCCCAAACCACTACACCATGCTGGCTCTCACATATTCACATGTATGCCCTTGCTTCATTCTTTTGACAGGAGGTTCGACTTCAGATTCATTTTCCTTGAAGGTCCCTGCAGATATGGTGCCAGATTCAGCCAGGGCCCAAGTGTCTGCTGTTGGTAAGGAACTGAGCTGGTCCACTTCTCCAAGTTTCCTGTATCTTACGGTTTCTAGATAGGAAGAAAGAGAGAGGAAACCTGTTTAAGGAGAACAGGATGCATAATGGTGCAGGAGGGGGAGCAGGATGTTAGCGACTTAGGAGCCTAATCCTATCCCCCACCATCTTCTGCATCCATGCTGCCAGAGCACGCGCTGCATGCAATGGGGTGTGTTGTGTTGTGTTGTGTTGTGTTGTGTTGTGTTGTGTTTTGTGTGTGTGTGTGTGTGTGTGTGTGTGTGTGTGTGTGTGTGTGTGTGTGTGTGTGTGTTGGGGGATGTTCAGATGGCCTGGGAGAAGTAAGTACAAGTACTTTTTTACTTACCCCTCCATAGGCCGCCTGGCTGTCAATGGGTCTCCTCAGACCTACACCAGCTATTTTGCTGGAAAGGCAGGGGGCATGTCGGGCCAGGAAAATGGAGATAGCATCCCGGTGTGCACTGCCGCCACTGGGATCCACTCCCTTCTGCCCTCGAAATGCTCTCTACCCACCCCTTGGATCTAGACAGACAGATTTGCTACCCAATGGGCAAGGTAGCTCTGTTGCTAAGCGCAAGAACTGCCCCAGACAGGAAGACGAGCCTTGAATTCACATCCGACATATGGCTGGGGTAGTGTAGTGTAGTTATAGTGTAGTTTCCAAACAAAGAACAAGAGAGCTGCAGGAGGAGTTCTCAGCGAAAGCATCCAAAAATATAGAACAATACAGAAAAATAGGAAAAAATGAGGGGGGGGGGACCATGGCATTCATCACATGAGGGTGTATAGAGTTGGGTAAATAACGACTGAACAACAACAACAAATGTCGTTGGGTTGGCTTTTGCAATATAATTGCTCTTGTGGGCTGTGTGACTTCCAGAGGAGCAGAGAGACGTGTTACCTTGACTATATCTACCTATCTATCTGCCCAGGTGATATCATGGGGACGGCACTGCAGAACCTGGACCAGCTGGTGCAGTTGCCCAGTGGCTGCGGGGAGCAAAACATGGTGCTGTTTGCCCCCATCATCTATGTGTTACAGTACCTGGAAAGCACCGGGCAACTGAATGAGAAGCTGAAGACAAAAGCACTGGGTTACCTGCAGACAGGTCTGTCCGGGTTTTCTTTTCCCCCTACTCTAGCTTCTTTCATTTCAAAGCCTTCTTATTACCTCACTTCCCTAAGCCTCCCCTACAATCATGATGCCCAAACCCAGGACAGATGGACTGAGGAAGGAGCTCTCAAATGAACTATCCCAGGGGTTCTCAACCCCTTCCTGGCTGAGTACCACTTCCGGCGCCACTCTCCTGCTGCGTACCACCGGAAGTGACTGGCGATGACATCATCTCCAGTTACTTCCAATTTTCCAGGTTTTTGGAGGCCAGAAAGCGTAGGTAGGAGGCTCTGGGCATGTGGGAGGGCCCTTCTCAGCATTCCCGAGAGACTCGGCCCAAAGCAGGAGCCTCTTGAGAGCAAAAACAAGCTGTCGAAAGCGCCGCGTTGGAGCAGGTTTCCAGTGGTTCGGCGGTCCAAGTACCACCAGCAGTTGGCCAAAGTACCACTGGTTGAGAACCCCTGAACTATCCTATCCTTCGACCAGATTTCATCACAGTTCAATTACATTGTAGGACCAGTTACATGGAAAGCTCATGGAGCTATTTGTTCCACAGCTCTGAGATAATTTGCAGTGTAAGAACATAGGAGCATAAGACGAGCCCTGCTGGATCAGGCCAAAGACCCATCTAGTCCAGCTTCCTGTATCTCACATGCCTCAGGAAGCACACAAGACAACAAGATACCTGTATCCAGTCACCACTCCCTTGCATCTGGCATTAAGAGAGATCCTACTACTAAAACCAGGAGGTTGCATATACCCATCATGGCTTGTAACCTGTGATGGACGTTTCCTTCATAAATCTGTCCAATCCCCTTTTAAAGGCATCCAGGCCAGGTGCTATCACCACATCCTGTGGCAAGGAGTTCCACAGATTAATTACATGCTGGGTAAAGAAATATTTTCTTTTGTCTGTTCTAATTCTCCTGCCATTCAGTTTTAGTAAATGTCCCCTACAACCTTCAACCAGATACCATCACTGTTCAGTTACATTGTAGGACCAGTTATATGGAAAGCTCATTGAAGCCATTTGTTCCACGGCTCTGAGATAATTTGCAGTATAGGGACTGGATAGCAGGTGCAGGTTAAGTGTGCATTGTGCTGTGTCTGGAGGAGTTTCACTGATTGCTTTTTTATATATACACAAGGGTACCAGAAGGAACTTCAGTACAAACATAACGATGGCTCCTACAGTGCTTTTGGACAAAGTGATGGACAAGGCAACACATGGTAAATACTTGTCCTTTTACAGTACAGGTGGGCCCCCATATCCACGGATTCACTATCCACGGTTTCAGTTATCCACGGATCACAGGGACACCCCCCCCCCCAGGCTTTTACTTTTTTCCCAGTAAGCTTTGTTTCTTTCTTAAACAAACAGGAGAAGCAGCCTCTGGATGCTTATTGCAGGCAAGTAGAATGAGACTAAGTACTAGAGAGGCTCTGCAAGGTTAACAGAAACCTTGCAGAGCCTCTCTAGGACTTAGTCTCGTTCTACTTGCCTGCAATGGAGGCTGCTTCTCTGTTTGTTTTAAGGAAGAAACAAAGCTTGCTGAAAGAAAAATAAGAGCTGGGGGGGCACGCACGCCTACCCGCAGGGGAGGCAGGGCAGGGGGCCCTCAGGAAACCATGGAAGCGGGGTTCGCTCTTATCCACGGTTTCAAGTATCCACAGAGGGGCCTGGAACATATCCACAGCAGATATGGGGGGAGTACTGTATTACATTATAAAATTATTTGTCCTGTACAAACATTTTGATCAATAAAGATTTCTTCCGTAGCCCCACCACTACAGAGCATTTTATAATTTTATAAACAAAATCAAACAAATGTTCATGACCCCAACCTTGAGAAGCAAAAGGCTTGCAGAGATATAGGAGCCAGCCAGATCAGAAGGTAGGTACAAGCCACAAAGGTGCTGTCCCTAGACCCAGGCCACAACATGAAGCTCCTTGAACCAGGAACCTCGGAAACAGCACTTTCCTGAGTCAAATTCCCCCTGGGGAACAACCTGTGTTCAATGGGGCTTGCTTCTGAGTAGACATGCCTAGGGTTGTGCTCTAAGGTTTAACAAGCTACACCTGCCCACATTCCTTCTCCTAAAGGTCTAGCACTCTGTCCCGGTTGGAGATCTGGTAAGCCTATATTATATAAACAACCCTTTGATATGCTTTCTCTATCTCTTCTTAAGGCTGACAGCTTTTGTGATGAAGAGTTTCATTCAGGCAAAGCAATACATCTTCATTGATGACCAAAACATCCAGGATGGTATGAGGTGGTTGGCCAGTAACCAGCAAGACAACGGGTGCTTTGCCAGCGTGGGAAAACTCTTCCATTCGGCAATGAAAGTAAGTCTCAGAAAGGACTATCTAGGAAATTGCAGGAACTCGCTAGGCTTCTGCCAAGACCTGGAAAGCCAACACAGATCTATCATTTTACTGACACCTTTCAGAGGCCTTGGGCTGGAACCTGAGTAATTGGGCCTGATGTGTCAATATAAATCTATATGTCCACCATCTCAAGAGACTGAGAAGGAATAACCCTCTCCTCCACAGCAGCTGTGGTGACATCCAGGTGACTCATCTAGTGCCTCTGAGAGGGGGGTTAAGGGGGTACAATCATACCTGGGCCCAGGATCAAAAATGGGTCAAAAAGGGGGCCCAGGAACAAAAAAAGGGGGCCCAGGAGCCAAATTCACATGAAGGGAAGGAACCCCCCCCCCTGGATTAACCATATACCATATTGTCCTGAGTATAGGCCGCTCCTGATTATAAGCTGTACACTTAAAGTTTGGTGCTATTTAAAAAAAATAAAATGTTAACTTAAAGAAAATGTACATATTAGTAGAACAGTAAAACAGTACAGGAAGTCCTCACTTAAAGTTATAGACTTTAAGTGCAACTTTAAGTGAAACAAAACCAATTTTATCATAGGCTAACATATGTAAACAAGAGTAACAGCGCAATCCTATCCAACCTACACCACCTGCGTAACTCAGCTGTATCTTATCCAACTTCCACCCAGCGGTGCAGCAAGGACGGGAGGCCCCAGAACGGAAAGGGGATTCAAATCCCCTTTGAATCCCCCTTTGGAGAGGATTTGAATCCCCTTTCCGTTCTGGGGCCTCCCGTTCTCACTGCACCGCTGGGTTACACCAGTGATGTAAGTTGGATAGGATACAGCTGAGTTATGCTGGTGGTGTAAGTTGGATAGGATTGTGCTGTTAGGTTCCTGTGGCATATTTCTGGTCACAACAGCATCACCAAACTTCTAAATAAAGACTCAAAACACTTCTAATATTAAACATTGAAATAATGTTTACTACAACAAAATAGCAACAATATTATAATAATGTATAAGTAGCCTTCCCAGATCCAAAGGGGGACAGAGTGCCTACCTTTAACCTTTGGAATTTGGGCAGGTGCAGCTTGTTGCACCCTTCCATGATGATGAGCTGCACCTGCCCAGATTCCAATGATTAAAGGTAGGCAATCTGTCCCCCTTTGGATATGGTAAGCCTATGCAGGAGCAAGATATAGCACTCTCTTAAGTGGCAAGCTCAATAACTTTCAAGCTGCAGGATCAATAAATATCTTAGTTTCCACAGTCTCCTGGGGCTGGAACTTAAGGGTTAATTTTTTCAACTGCTTGCTGAGGCTAGCTAGAGGGCTTAATTACCTTATCAGCAGGCTGCTGATAAGAGGCTAGAGAGATCATTTTTTTCGGCCAGGCTGAATAGCAAGGCATTGTAAGGCGAAGGTAAGCAAGGACTTACTGTATTTTATTTAACAAATAGGAAGACATTCTCTGGCTGCTGCAGCCTTGTAAAGGCTTGAAAACACGGCGCTTTGCAGTTTAAAAAAAGGAGAAAAAAGCCCCATTTTACCCTCGCCATCGGAGCCATTCAGTGCAGCAAAGGCAACACGCAGTGGACTCCCTGCGCATTGCCTTCGCCACACTGAATGACTCCGATGGCAAGGGGGCGGGGCCGCCTCGTGCCGGGGAGTAAACGGAGGTTAGGCACAGTGTGGAACTTACCATTCCGCCCCACCTCGAGCGACGCCAGTGCTGCAAACTGAATCATTCCAAGCATTATTTGGCTGCAGCAGACTCGGAGAGGCTTGACAACGCTTTCAGTTTCACTAACGCTCTCTTTGCAGTTTCAAAGGTATTTTTATTGGGTTTTTTTTTTTTTTTGCAACATCCCAATTGTAGTTTAAACCCCTAGTTCAGTGTTTCCCAAACTTTTTTGACCTGCGGCTCCCTTGACCACTGGTGACCATTGGCCACGGCTCCCATTACATTATGTTGATGCCTGCCATTTAGCATTATACTGTTTTCCTAGAGGATTCCGTGGCACTCCGCGGCTCCCCTGGCTGGTTTCCGTGGCTCCCCTGGGAGCCACGCCTCCCAGTTTGGGAACCACTGCCCTAGTTTAAAGACTTACATTAGGGGGAAAAAACGTGGCCTTTACTCAGGACAATACGGCTCTCAGTGGGTGAATTCTGTGAATCCATGGAGTCAGAAGCAAAAATTGGAATCATTGTGGACAACATCCAATTCCCCCCCACCCTCCATACCCTGGCCTGCACTAAAAAAAAACCTAATTACATTTGTAACAATTAGAGAAGATTTATTAGGTCTTGTACTTACTTTTAAATGTAACTTATTATGTATTATTTCGTATTGTGATTTTAAAAAGAAAACAAAAATTAAAACTTAATGGGGTAGGTATCTTAATGCAACGTTTACGCTGCCATTTGCTTCACTAGCTGCGAAATTCTTGGGTTGATACTGCAGCTCAAAGTGGGAGTTGGCACTCATTAAAATTACTGAAGTTCAATTTTTTTGTGTGTGAGAGCTTGCAGACCACTTTTCAGGTTCTCATGGGCCACCTGTGGTCCACAGACCACTAGTTGTGAACCACTGCTCTAGATGATGACTACTGAAAGCAATCCTACGGATTTTAATAGGGCCTCCAGGAATTTCCAACATTATACAGTATCAGGTTGGAAAATGAATCTTCAAAAATTACACCAGTTAGAGTTGGCAAAGCTGTCCCCTCTAGCAAATTGAAGCCCCTTGTAGGACAGTTGCCCCCTCCCCTTATCTTCCATTGCCTAGGGACATCATATCACCAATATTGACTTGGGGCTAGCACTAAATGTAATCAATTTTCTCCTGTAATCTAGAAGGCCCAAACATCTTTATTAGTTCCTGCTGCAGGAGTTGGGTCATTGGAAGGTTTTGCTTTCGCCTTGCATGCAGTGTAATCTCACAGATGTCTTTCTATCCTTGTTCAATCCTTCCGTCTTTCTCCATGTGATTCACAGGGGGGTGTAAATGACGCCGTCTCTCTTACTGCTTACATCACTGCTGCGCTCCTGGAGGCCAAAACGCCACTTGAGGTGAGTGTTCTTGAGTCCAGTCCATCAGGCTAATCTCAACCAGAAGCCTCTGGTGCACGCGGAGACGATGACTTGCCTCTTTAGGGTTAAGAAGAGTGGTCAGTAACACTGCAAGGGATACCATGAAGGGAATAGGCTCTTTTTGAGATTTACTGGACTGGAGTAATTGCCTGGCATTGCCTTCTCACAAGAGGTGAGGCAATAATTTTCATGCATCACCCAGAACTTCCCAGCAAAATGAGTCTCTCTGTAATGAAGAACTCACTTGCCTACAACCAAAACTGGAAATGGGGTCACTGACTGGTGACTCCAACTGGGGTTTGGTGTAGATGGCATTCTCGTTTTCCCCAAGAAATAGTTGGTGTGAATATATACTGTACTTTGCTTTCCAGTCTTTATTCCTTCCCCCACGCCACCCCGCCCAGCCAGCCAAAACGTACATTCTGTGACCCACAGGAATATCTACCCCCCTGATAGCAGGAGAGGTTTTCTTAAGATCACTTGCCTTGTTTAGCATCTATGTGTTCCGTCCCGTTTGTTGAAAGAGTGTTTCTTTTCCATCCAGGATCCAATGGTGAAGAATGGCTTGGACTGTCTCAGGGAGACTGTCTCCAGTACCACTGATGTCTATACCCAGGCGTTGCTGGCATACGTCTTCTCACTGGCTGGAGACAATGCCATGAAGCAGCTGTTACTTGCCAAGTTAGATCAGCAGGCCATCAAGTCAGGTACTGAGTAGAATATACAGTATAGGCCAGCTTCAGATGTAATACCAAACCATGGTTTAGCATAATAAGCGGGAGCCTTGGGCTTGTGCACTCCACCATCCCGTTTGTGCAAACAGGTTGGGGCAGGAGCTGGGGGAGGACATGTTGCTGCTTCCATTCCTGGTCCAAAACCAATCACAATTTGTTAGTGCACCTAGACTCAGCAAATTGCAGTTTGCTGTAACCACAGTTTGTGAACAAGCCAGGATATCAAACCAGATCCTGCTGTCACTCATGCTGATACCTTTTGCTTCATTTGATAGTCTCAATCTAAAATGCAAGTTAGAACCCTCACAACCCCAAAACAGGGAGTGAGTGAAAACCCCAAAACAGGGAGGAAAGAAATATCACTTTCCCTGAAACCCAGTACAATGGATAGTTTGGAATGCATTATGGGTAGGCTTACCATAGTCCCGGAATCGAGCGCTGCCATGGCCTGCAAAAGACACGAGCTTCTCCCAGAAGTGCACCGCGGCAGGCCAACGCGGTCGCCTCATTTACCGGAAGTGCCGGAAGCCGCAGCTTGCATTGGCCCGCTGTGGTGCACTTCTGGGAGAAGCTCGTGTCTTTTGCAGGCCGCGGCGGCGCTCAATTCCGGGACTATGGTAAGCCTAATTATGGGGATCTTGAATATATGACCCTGACAACTGAGTTACATCACTTCCTATTCAATTGCTGAATACACTTCCCAGTATTGATTTATGTTCACTGGAATGACTGCAGATTTCACAGTCCATAGTCTGGACCTTAACGCCTAACCATTGCCCCAAACTTAAAATGGCTGTTCCAAGCTGTACGCTTTATTTTTCTTCTCCTGTAGGGGGACAGATCTACTGGAAAAGGAAATCTGCCCCAACTGCCAGCCAGAATTCTTGGTCTGAACCGGAGTCTGTGGATGTGGAGCTAGCAGCATATGTATTGTTGGCTGTAGTCACAGCAGAAACACTGAGCAAAGAGGATAAAGGGAAGGCCACTAGCATTGTGGCCTGGCTAGCCAAGCAGCAGAATGCCTATGGAGGCTATGCCTCAACTCAGGTAACATAGTTTCTCTCTCACAGCTAGGACACTGTAAATTATGAAATACCCTACCCCATTCCACCCCATTGGCGTCACTTGAGGTGGGGCGGAACGGTAAGTTCCGCACTGTGCTAACCTCCGTTTACTCTCCAGAAACAAGGTGCATTGCCTTCGCCGCACTGAATGGCTCCAACGGCAAGGGGGCAGGGCCACCTCGTGCCGGAGAGTAAACAGAGGTTAGCATAGTGCGGAACTTACCGTTCCGCCCAGTAGCATCACTGGACGCGTGTCACCCGGGAGCTGGAGGGGGGGGAGACGCGCGTCACCCCCCCGCCCCAGGCGGCGCCCAGCGACCCTCTTCTTCTGGCGTCCAGGGCCTTCTGAGAAGGCCCACGGCGTCGCGCGCTATTTATTCTTTTTCGCGCATGCACAGAACGTTTCTGAGGCAAGGGCTGCCCATTTCCGTTCTGCGCATGCGCGAAAAAGAATATAAATAGCGCGGCAATGCTGTGGGCCTTCAGGCCCCGGACGCCGCCGGTCATGGTGGAGCTCCTGTAGGGCAAATTTAGCTAAAAGATAAGTGATTGACCCAAGGACATCCAGTGAACTATGTGACTGAGTGGAGATTTAAAACTGGGTGTCCTTGAGCTAAGTCCTTCTCTCTATCCACAACACAACCCTGATGTCTTCTTTGCATCTGGTTGCCCTAGAGAAGTATCCAAGCAAGGTGTTGAGAAGCGTTGGGAAGGAGGAGGAGGCTTGTGCCTGGCTGCTTTCAGAGGAGCAGCTGGGCATTGCACAGAACAGGAAGAGGAAATGATTCATCACAGGAAGAGGAAATGATTCAACAACAATTCAGTTGTTGCTGTTACTCCTCAGCCATTCTCTGGCACAAAATGCCAGAGATCCAGCCTAGGCTGCAACCACTGCATTCTTGGATCCACCTGATTCTCTGGGCTGGCTGATGCTACTTGATCGTTTTGTGACAGGAGTCCTGTACTAACTGCGGTATTCTGTGAAAATGTCTGCAGCCGCCAAATAAAAGAATCAGGAAGCCTGCGGAAAATCCATGATGGCTGTGAGCTGTGGGAAATCCATGATGAGATACCTCCGTGTTTTTGTTTTTTACCTTACAGCAGTTACAAGAGGATCTAAATTAGGTGAACAGGGCAACCCTTTCCCCCTGCACTGTTTTCCTAATCTAAATTCTTCCTCCCTGCTGTTAATTAGACCCAGAGCAGAAAAAAAACCCCATACATATGGTGTCCTCTGCTAAATACAATTTAAGTAGATACCTGTGCTCCAAGAAGCTGGCCCCATGGCAAGGTGTTAAGCTGGATGGATGGGTCATCATGTGCCTTGCTTCCACAATGTACCAGAGTCCAGGAGCCACAATGAAACTGCTCTTCTTTTCCAGGACACTGTGGTTGCCCTCCAAGGCCTGGCCAAATATTCAACAGTGACATATGTTAGATCTGGAGACATCTCCATCACTGTGAAATCTGACAAGGCCTTCCAGCATTCATTCCACGTCAGCGACACCAACCGGCTAGTGCTGCAGCAGGCAACCCTCCCAGACATACCTGGCGAGTACACAGTGCAGGCCACTGGCAAAGGCTGTGGTTATGTACAGGTGAGTGATGGCTCTTCAGCCAACAGTGGATATTTAGATGAAATCAAGAATTAGACTCACAGATACCCTGTTTCCCTGAAAATAAGACCTCCCCCGAAAGTAAGACCTGTCGTCATTTTTGTGTGATTTTTGCTGGCACTCATAAGACCTCTCCAAAAGTAAGACCTAGCTAGGATCATCAGACAGACAGACGCGACCCCCCCCGGCACCCCCCCACGACCCCCCCAGCACTTACTTTGACCGATTTAAGCTTCATTCTTCCCGAGGGTGCAAAGCCTGGAAGGCCTGCACTCGAGTCCTCCACCATGGAGGCGACATGTTAGAGAGACTCTGCAAGGTTGCAGCCTCCTTGCAGGCCTCTCTAGCATGTCGTCTCTATGGTGGAGAATTCAAGTGCAGGCCTTCTAGGCCTTGCAGAACCTTGCACTCTCGGGAAAGAATGAAGCTTTAATCGGTCAAAGTAAGTGCCGGGGGGGGGGGGAGATCGCGCCACAGGTTGAGAAAATAAGACCTCCCTGAAAATAAGACCTACTGCATTTTTTGGAGCCAAAATTAATATAAGACACTGTCTTGTTTTCCGGGAAACACGGTGTTAGTTCTGCTAACTTTGATTGTAACATCCTGTGGTGTCGTGGTGGCCACTGGCTTGGATGGCTTTAATTGGACAAATTCATGGAGGACAGATCTATCAAATGTTACTAGTCATGATGGTTATGCACTACCTCCAAGTTCAGTGGCAGTATGCCTCTGAATTACCAGTTGCAGGCACGCAATGGTGGAAGAGAAGCATGCCTTTGTCTCCTGCTTGTGGGTTTCTCAGAGACAACTTGATGCACCCCTGTGAGAAATAGAATGCTGGACTAGATGGGCCTTTAGGCTGATCCAGCAGGAGGTTTTGTTTTTTCCCCCGTTCTTATAACCACCTTCTGTGCACATGTCTAAGGCAGTACAGTGGGCCCTCGGTATCCGCGGGGGATTGGTTCCAAGACACACACCTCGCAGATACCATAATCCGCAGATGCACAAGTTGCACCATGGCGCTGCAATTACGTACTGGGATCCAGCAAGAGGTGCCTCCAGGAGCCTCCAGAGGCCACTTCTGGGTCACACCAGGCCCGCAACCCATTCCGTTGGCCTCCGCAGGCCTCGGAATGCCTCTCGGAAGCAACAGGAAATGGTGGATTCTAAACTGGAAGTCACTTCCAGTAACTTCCAAGAGACATTCTGATGCCCACGGAAGCCAATGGAGTGGGTTGTGGGCCTGGCGCAACCAGGAAGCAGCCTTCAAAGGCCCCTCTCAGTTGATCTGCAGATGGTGAAATCTGCGGATGCTGAGCCCGCGGATAAGGAGGACCCACTGTATACGGAAAAATCACACCTACATTAAAAAAATGGCATATACTGTATTATTTACAAAGCTTTTGCATAGCTGCTAGTCTACTATAGAGAGAGAATTTGAAAGGCTTAAAACTGTGTACGATTTCAGAGTTACAGAAAAGCATTTATCCTAAAGAGCTGAAGGTCAGGGGTGGAGAGAAATGGTTGACTTGTAGATGGGAGAATGCTAGTGTTCCTATAATGGATGCAATTTTGGGGCTACTGTGCTACTGTTACGCAGCTCCACTAAAGTTCTGTTTCTCCGCCTCTTTCACATCAGACAGTCCTACGGTATAACATGCCTCCCCTGAAGAATGCCAAGACCTTCACCCTGGATGTGACGGCAAAAGAGAAAGGATGTGAACAACAGACATTGCCCCGGGTCCTGACCCTTAGCATCAGTGTAAGGTAACAGTATTGCCAAAGTTTGCATTTACCTAGTTTGGAATACAGAGTTGGCTAGATTGGTTGCATTACGGATTGCACATTATTCGCTCTGAAAGTTCTTCTCCAGTGTGTATCTTAATCCAAGCCAATGAACCTACCTCCTTCTGTGGCACCTTGAACGCTACAATGGCAATAACCCAGACAGCAGGAGCTCTGGGACGCATAGTTTTTCAAGGTGCCTGGTGTCCATACTAAGGACTCGGGTACCCAAGAAAAGTTGCATTTTCTGGGGGTTTCTCCAAAGGTCTCTGTTGCTGCCTGCTGCCAAGTAAGTGGGAAGGGAAATGGATGGTTCAGTGCTTGCATGTGGGGCATGTGGGGGGGGGGCATTTGGACCCCACTGTGCTTCTGATGTCCTTGGGAATGTGATAATGACTGGATTTTAGAGCTGGATTCAGAAAAAGACTAGATTTACAGGGGTGTCAAACTCTCTTCACACAGCAGGCCAAAATAGCATTCATGAAGCCCGCTGAGGACTGGAAGTGGTGTCATTAAGCAAGAAGTGACATCATTAAGCAGATGATGACCCGAAATAAGCACTTTGTCCTCACTTAGGAACTCAGCTGCTAATGACAGAAGAGAAAATATGTAAACCTGGATCATACTTTCAATATAGGGGAGAGCCCAATTCTCACGCGGGCAACCCTTTCAGCAGTACCGCTTCGCCGAAGCGTCACTTCGCAGCTCAGCAGCTGAGAGCAGCTGATGGTCATGCTGGGAGAACCCAATTATCACGAGGGCCAGAAAAAAAAGGCCTTATGACACCCCTGGACGAGAACATTTTTAGTGGAGGGGGAGATAGCTTGGTGTGCCAAACCCAATTTCAGATTGAGCTAATGAGAGTTTGACCATTATTAGTGAAACAGGGAGGCTTTTGTAAGCAGTAACGGTCTGAGTGCCCTGCAGAAGCTGAGAGCTGAGACTAGAAATGGTTTATATTCTGTTTTTTCCCCCCTCTGGCAGTTACATAGGCAGCCGGGGCACCTCCAACATGGCCATTATTCAGGTCAAGATGTTATCTGGATTCCGTCCTGTCGAAGGAACTAACAACTCTGTAAGTCTATTTTGCTTGGCATTGCCCTCTCCCCTTCCACACAAGACAGTAACCAGCTCAGAGATATAATATAAGTTCATCCCAATGATCATAAGAAGCTCTAGAGCTCTGTGCTATCAAAAAGGCACCAAAAAGCAGTGGCAGAATTTGCCGGGAATGATCAACCATTGATGTCTAAGTGGATAAATGGGCCATTAAGCAGCTTCGTTGGTATATTGCTGTCAGAATTCCAAAACTCAAGATTTGTAAAGGAGGCATTTGTAAATGGCAACAGTCCGTTACTAAGATGAACTTGATCCCAAGCTCTATATTTCTGCCCTTGCCTTGTTCCAAAATGTCCATGTATAACGCTCCTGCTTTCAGTTGGCTGATTTGTTTTTAAGCCCATTTTAATGACAACATCTTGTTTACCGGTTGCTACTATTTTAAATGCTGCCCAGCAACCATGAAGTTATTCACGCTGGTGAACTGATGGGCAAAAGATTGATACTAGCAGCTTTTTCGGTTTACTCAACTTACTAGAATTCAGCTCAGCCAGCAGTAGACTGTCCTAGCAAACAGTTTGGAGGGTTGTCCCCTCCTGTCTCTCTTTTTGGCCAAAGAATTGATCCATAAAACACATTTCCCCACCAACTAGATGAGATTCTAAATACCTATCCTCTTACTCATACCATCTTCCAACATTTCTCAATAATGGATTGTACACTGTACACGTTCTTGCAATGGCAACAGAGCTCTCTTCCACTTAGGAGGAATTTCATCTGCTCTTGCAGACGTGAGGACAAATGTGACTCCTCTCCTCAATACCACAGTGAGATGTTGGAGGTAACTTAAGAACTTAACTCTCTCGATTCCTATTTGCAGCTTGAGCAGCAGCCGCTTGTGAAAAGAGTGGAGAATGGGGAGGAATATCTCACAATCTACCTGGACCAGGTCAGTACTAGGAAAAGAGATGCGGCTTTCTAACAGGCAAACATACTCATGGTTTTATATGCAGTAGGGCCAATCCTGGCAAAGAGACGGTTGAGTTGTAATGACCTCCTTCACAGCATTGTTGCAAGGACAAACTTTGAAGAGTATTATTAAAATAAATATATTTTGATTGTATTTATTTCACATTTTTTATACCGCCTTTCCTCCAAGGAGCTCATGGTGGTATACATAGTTCCTCCCCTCCTTTTGTCCTCACAACAACCCTGTGAGGTAGGTGAGGCTGAGAGATAGTGATTGGCCCAAGGTCACCCAGGAAGCTTTATGGCTGAGCGGGGAATTGAACCTGGATCTTCCAGGTCTAAGTCCAACTCCAGAACCACTACACCATCCTGACTATACAAAAGTGACCTGATAAAGAAAACGGGTCTAGAGAAACACTAGCCCTAGAGGGACAACACTAGAGGGACCATAGTTGTTGGCCTCCCCTCCATATGCCGACGCACCAGCTGAGTGCACACATCCAGTGGTTGTGTGTTGGCATTCACAACCAAGGAGCCATTCCCACATAGTTCATGCTGCAAGGAACATTTTGGGAGAAGAGGGCTTGTGTGTGTCTTCTTCTTAAGCAAGTTCTCTTAAGCAGAGGTGTTAAAACACAGAAGTGGGGGGAGGACTTGTAACAGTCCACATGCTGAGACTTTTTATTATTATTAATATAATTAATAAAAATTTAGTCCATTACTCTAAATATAGCATGTAGGACTGGACACGTAAACAGTTACCACTGTGATGCCCATAGTTTGGGAGCTGATGATATGTGCGTCATTTTGAGTGTAGGAAAGCCACGAGTCTCCAATTTTAATCCAAAGAAAAATTGTGCTTCCCTCCAGTATGAAAGTGAATTTGAGGGAAGTGTTGTTGGTTCCTAAGTGGGTTCTCTTAAGCAGAGGTGTTGGAACACAGAAGTGGGGCGGGGACCAAATAAGTGTTTGGTGGTGAATATGGATACATCCCTGTTTTGAATATGGATACATCTCTGTAATATGTCATCTGTGTATGTGGGGGAGGGGGACACACCTTATTTTCTGGGCTCACCAAGCCAATAGCTGAATGATAATTAATTCTTTAATACATTGCTGTGGGTTTTGTTGTTAAACCATTTTGGTTACCTTTTTGACGATGGAAAGGCTGCCAGTATATAAAACCTTTTGTACGTAAATAAGTTTGGAGAGCCAGGCTCTGTCTCTCTGCAGTTTTTCCTGCCATCCATGTTCTTGTGCATGCACTTCAGATCTGTGAGATCTGTCGCGTCACAGGCAGCACCCAGTCCAATCTAGCCTGAAATCAGCAGTGAACACAGTGCTAGCCTCTACAGGGGATTCCACAAGCAGAATTGTTGCAGAATGTCTACTGATTACCACATTAACTGTTAAACAGGAGCACTATCGTACTGCCATTTCTCGGACTACTATTCATCCCAGTTTTTCATGCGACTATCAATATAGCCCTCTAATACTTAGACATGCCTAGGACATACATGCTGCAATTCTATACACACTTACCTGGGAATAAGTCCCCTTGACCTCAATGGGACTTAGTTCTGAGTAGACACATGCATAGGATTGTGCTGTTAGAGAATGGGCGGGCAGGGGGAGAGAGATCACGCGGGAGTGACTTGAGCACAAGTCAGCCTGTGAACAGAATGTGTAAGAAATCAGGCAAATATTATCTGAAACTGTTTTGACCAGGAGAGATTTTGCAAAGTGGAATCTTTCTCTTATTTGGGCATTCTATTATCGCAAGGCCTCTGTCCTATCTGAACATTCAGCATATATATTTTTTTCTATTTCTGTGACCTACAAGGAATGCTGCATTGGCAGACCTATATGAGACCTATATGCATTGGTAGACCTATATGAGAAGCCCTACCCTAGGAGAAAATGGCAGAAGAGGAAGGGGTGCTGATGGAGATGATCATAGAATAATCTTGCCCATCTAGTCCTGTCTTTAACTTCACCTTGTCTTTGCCTATCTCTCAGCTAGGAAAAGAGAGACAGACATACACTGTCATCACAAGTCAAGAGATTCCAGTTAAGGATTTGAAGCCAGCCACTGTCAAAGTCTTTGATTACTATGATCCAGGTGAGTTCTTACCAACAGATTTTGACCTCTCCCAAAAATGGTTTGCATTTTTAATTCATTTGCTTCTTATTAAGGCTGCACAGTTTGTGGCCCCCTAGCTATGTCCTCTTGCCTTCCAGGTGCATTCCCTCTCTCTCTCTCTCTCTCTCACACACACACACACACACACACACACACACACACACACACAGAGAGAGAGAGAGAGAGAGAGAGAGAGAGAGAGAGAGAGAGAGAGACTTCCATACCTTCTTTTGGAATTTCTAAAAGTCCACTTTGGAATCCTGTGATTTGGGGGAAACTGAAGACCACCTGGATCTGACTCCTTGCTTTTATGGCAAGACGGTCCAAGCTTTAAGGCCTAGAATTCACATGATACTTCTGTATTATTGTTCCAATGACTACAGTCACACATTACGTTTCTTTGCCCTGCTTCTTCCACTCACCGAGAATGATCGCGGGTCTTCCCATTTGTCCACTCTAAGACGACCTCTCAGGGGATGAGAGAGCGAGAGAGTTTTGGCTGTGGCCAATGGTCGACTCTAATTTCTGTTACAGGTGAAGAGTCCACAGCAGAATATGGAGACCCTTGCCAGTGAGGTGCGTCAAACAAAGGCCTGAGGATGCCAATCTTTTGCAATGATGAAAATGTCAAGATCCCTAGATGCTGGCTGCTCCTTCTGGCACAATGGGGAAGGCTGTAAAATTCAGCAGTAAAGGATATGTGTTCTACAAAAAGGGTCCCCAGTTTAATCTACAACAAGGGTTCTCAACCAGTGGTATTAGTACCACCAGTAGTACTTCGGCTGACTGCTGGTGGTACTTGGACTGCCGAACCACTGGAACCCCACTCTGACGCGGCGCTTTTGGTAGCACGTTCTTGCTCCCAAGCGCGAAAACGCCTTTGGCTGAGCCTCTCGGGAACGCTGAAGATTGTGCGCACGCTACCAGCTTGCCCTCGAAGCTACAGCGTTTACGGGTTTTTATCTGATTCAGTAGAAGTTAGTGTCAGGTTTTTTGAGAGATATCTGTCTGTTATCTATGGGTTTTGTGGTGAGCGAGTGAGAAGAAGAATTATGCTGCCCTGCTCTGCCACTTCCTCCCACCAAGAATTACTTTGGGTCTTTCCATTTGTCTTCCCTAAGGGAATGGATCACTTCTAAGAGTAACTGGTTTCATTTCTAAAATGCCCCATGTTACTATTAGCTATTTTAAGAAGGATCGGAGACTGTTATAACCAGCTATAATGCAGAGTGAACGAAGCATCTTCGGGATTCAAGGTTATAAAAATGACAGATTCTGAATTTAATACGTTTAACATTTTTATGAATCTGTCATTTTTATAACCTTGAATCCCGAAGATGCTTCGTTCACTCTGCATTGGCTATTTTGTTTCACCATGGGCTATTTTCATTTTATTAAGTGTCTCTAATTTCTCAGTTATCTGTGGTGAGATATCCAGATCTCATCCTTCAGGCCAAGAGATAGAAGAAGAAAACTATCGACATTTTAACAAGGAGAACAAACCTGGGCTGGTTTCTGCTGAGTCATTTGAAGCAATTCTCAATTCTTCTGTTTGCCAAAAAGAACCTACTTCTCCTTTCCTTTTTTTTCCAGGTGGAGAGTTTTCCTAAAGGGTGTACAGGCCAGAATTGGTTAAACACAGGCTGAAAAAGGAAAGGAAGTTACAGAAGATGGATGGAGATCTCGATGTCCTCTTCACACAATAGAACTCTAGTGTAGTTCAGAAAATATTTAAATGTTAACAATAAACAGAAAATTAACAATACCACAGAAAATGTCCTGTGGTACATTTTTCCATCAGATTCCCCTGATTGATCCCACCATGGAGTTGTGGTTCATAAACTTTGTAACATCAGTTGAGGGCCCAGGCAAATGGATTATGCACTGGATTCTCCAATGCAATGGTATTTCTGTTCGCTCTTTGCCATTAACAAGGGGCGGGGCCCTGCCTATCTTTGAATACATCTCCCAGGTGATGTCAGCCTCCATGGATGATACCACTTGCTGTGTGCCCTCCTTCTAGCCCCGCCCCCTTCTTCACATGGACAGGCATAGTCTGGCATTCATCCAACAAAAGTCCTCCTCCTCCTTGCGTAAAGCAGCCAGCCCTCCAGGACTCATGCTTGCTGCTACTCCAACCCAGAGGGTGTAACTCTCATATTTGCAGCAGCCCCAGATACACCAATGAGCAGATGCCGTGGCCCAGTGGGGGTCTTGTCCCAAGCAGTGGCCGGGCCAGGAAAACCCAGGTCCTGCAGGCTGCACAAGGGCTGCACTGTGATGGCCATAAACCACGTAACAGTATACCAGTTCCTCTCTTTCTCTTTACCTCAGCCTCGGACCCTTCCTGTCCTCTCCCCAGGGCCTATGTTCTCTCCCACCCGCTCCCTGGCCCACTTCTCCTCAATCCGACTCAGGTGGGTCTACTTGGGTGAGGAACCGTCATGACCTGGCCCTGTGGCCCCTGTACCAAATGCTCGTGGGATTGGGGCCAGCCCTAGTAGAACAGGTGCCGGGTTGGGTATCCCTAGGTGGATCAACCACCACCTCCCTGAGGGGGACAAGCCCTGCTGAGGTTCCACACCCACACAGTCAGTTGTGCCCCCTTTATGGTGCTAAATCATGAACTTGCTATCTGGAGGGCCAACAGTAACTGCGGTGCCTTGTTTTGGCTCTCTCTAATCTTGATCTTTTCTTGGTCTCAATTGCTAAAGTAAAAGGTAAAGTAAAAGGGTTTTGTTCAAGGATCAGATGCTTGTCAGAGAGGGGTTGTGTATATGCGTATATGCATATTTTCTAATCGCACTGTTGCAAGAACAGGAGAAACGCCACATGCCAAAACTCTCCCCTGCCAAGCAGCCTCAAGGCAAGGGGCTGGCAAACTTGAAAGCTTTTAATCCTGACACTAACCTTGATACAGATAGCCTAACTGCCTGGTCACTGACCCATAGACCACTCTCCGTCCATATTTACCTGTCCTCAGCAAGTATAAAGTTCACTTTAGATCTGTTAAGACTCAGTTCGATACACACGTACATACAATGTACACACATTGTACAGCTGACAGCCTAATTTAAATATCTGTTAAACCGCTGAACCATAAGCTGTCGATCGAAAGGTCGGCAGTTCGATTCCCGCGACGGGATGAGCGCTCGTTGCTTGGCCAGCTCCTGCCAACCTAGCAGTTCCAAAGCATGTCAATGCGAGTAGATAAATAGGTACCGCTTGCGGGAAGGTAAACAGCGCTCCATGTTCCAGCTGCATGCTACGCACTGCGGCAAGGAGAGTCATGCCGGGCACATGACCACGGAGGCATCTTCGGACAACGCTGGCTCTTCGGCTTTGAAATGGAGATGAGCACCACACCCTAGAGTCGGACACGACTGGACTTAATTGTCAGGGGTCACCTTTACCTTTACCTTAAACAAGAGGCAGGGGATGAATGTACGCAGGGGATGAATGTACCAGATGAGAGTGCCTATGTTGTTGAGGGACACCTGAACTCATTATTATGCTTGTCCAGTTCTTACAACCTACACACACCATACCTTGAGCCTCTTCCTTGAGCCGTTCTCTGCCTGACTGGATGAGGACGTACTGGGGGTTGTGCCCATGCCACAGATACCACATCCTGAGCTCGGCTTTTTTGCTAGTCCTCTCCCCATCTACATGGCTTTTCAACAGCGCTTGTGCAGATGATACTGTCTGCATCATCACTAACAGCCCAATCCTATCCTGGGCTGGCCCATAGCGTGCAACTGTGCTGGTGTAGTGTAGCCTCTGCTGCATATTATGGGCTGGCCGGGGACTAGGCAGCGTTGGAGATGTAAGTAAAAAAATTTTTTAACCTGTGCTGAGCCATAGTCCCCAGTTGGCTGGCATAGGTCTGAGTGGGTCCGGGGAGGGGGAATGTCGAGGCCAAGCTGGGGCATAGGATATCAATGGAGCTGCTGCCACCGATATCCACCCCCAGCTTGCCCTCAACCAGTCCCGATCCTCCCCCGGAATGCTCCCCCTACAGACTTGCCTGCTCTGGCAGGGGCTGGGTGCTCCGTCGGAGCGTGCCCAGGGCTACCAGCCACTCGCACTGGCGGACAGGGCCACGCACTGTAGCTGTGGTTGCTGTGCCAGCAGCCTAGGCCTTGTGCTGATGGAATGTGAGTCAGCATAAGGCCCAGATAGGATTGGGTAGTCAGTTATATTACTGCTGGATATGCATGCAACCCTGTGAACTTAATTTGCGCCACACTTCAGTGATAAAAGCCCAACATGGAAATATGGGCATCTCCATTGGAGTTTAGAGGATATCAGGCTGAAACAAAATATATACTGTACCCCTTGCACCTACTTTCAAACCCAGAGGATCCAAAGATTTTTCACCGTGCTCCAGGTTTCTCTAGTCCAGTGGTTCTCAGACTTTTTGGTCTCGGGAGCCCTTTATACTCCTAAAAATGATTGTGGAGCCCCAAAGAGCTTTTGTTTATGTGGGTTCTACCTATCAATGTTTACCATGTTAGAATCTAAAATTTGATAAATAATAAAAAATAATATAAACCCATTAATTGTTAACCATAACATGTTTTTTACTTTTTTGAAAGCAAAGACTTTTTGTATTTTTTGGTGAGAAGAGTGGCATTGTTTTACATTTTTGCAAAGCTCTTTAATGTCTGGCTTAATAAAAGACAGCTGGATTCACATTTCTGCTTCTGCATTCAATCTGTTGCAATATTTTGTTTTGGTTGAAGTGTATAAAGAAAATCCAGCCTCACAAAGATATGTAGTTGGAAAAGGGAGGAGTATTTTAATAGCTTTTTCTGATAACTGTGGATATTCTTCTTTGTATACTGCACCAAAACTCCCAAAGTGGTAGCTTCTCAAAAAGGCACTGTGGAACCTGAAACCAATATCAATGAACTTTTCGTATTCTGTTACACTAAAATCAATTGGTCTATCCCGCCCTTTGAATGGATCTTTTACCCATAGCCATGAATGATTTTGTAACATTACATCTCGGTCATTCGGAAAATATTGCTTCACCGAGTTATGTACATCTTCCAAATGTTGACAAATTTCACTGATCACATGGATCACATGGATCACATCACATTTGTTAATATCACTACCAATCTCATCAAAGATGTTTGTAAGTACTGGGGAGCTATCAAGCTCACGGTGGCGGATACAAGTTATACACGGATACAAGTTATACACGGATACACGGTGGCATGGCCTTTGAGAAGTGACTGCTGGGCCGCTCAGAGCTTCAGCACCTGTTCCACAATGCTTTAAAAAAGCATGCACAAACCATCTAAACATAATAAAAAATATTTCTAAATGTATTCTATAACTGTTCTGCCATGGACTCGCCCCTCATGGCGGCAGGCACCAGGATAAGCTTCCCCATCCAGGTCATCTGCCCAACCCTGGTGACCCAGTCGGGCTAGAGATGTGCATGAGGAAGGACTGCATAGCCTTTCAGAGGCAACTACTGGGCCGCTCAGAATTTTGGTACCTGCGCAATGCAGCACCATCCATGCCGAGCTCTGCAGGAGCCCCTCCGGTCTAAGGAAGTATAAGGAATGAACACCAAAGGGGAGGAGGGACAGGTCAGACAAATGAGCAAACAATGGGGAATTAAGAGCAACACCTGGGAATGGTGCAGGTCTTATGGTGTGCTTGCGGATCCCCTGAAGGGGTCTCAAGGAGCCCCAGGGCTCCAAGGAGCACACTTTAAGAAATGCTGCTCTAGCCATTGTTATGTGTGGTATACAAATAGGCTTCTGAATTCCTTTCTTGTCTCCATGCAGTGTGGCCTGGCCAGATGTAGTGGCAGAAATTCCATACCCCTAAGGAAAATGGCACTGTGTTGCCCTTTGGCTAGCTCTACGTAGCTGTACTTTAAGGTTGTGTGTCACACAATTTCTCTCAGTTTGTCTGAAAAGTCCACAGGCAGGGATCTAATTCTGATCTGGACAGTCACATGATCCCTGAATGAGATTCGAGAGAGGACGCTAAGGGACAGGAGGTGTATTTACTCAGCACAAGAAGAGAAGGGGAGTCAATATGGGTGTCATTGACCCAGATGGGATGAAGTCCATGCAGCTCATAGATAATCTGTTCTGTGGAACTGAGGAATCTCTGGTAGGGTATTTAAGAACTCTGCACCAGGGCACCAGTGTTTGTTACTTGGAGCTCCTGTGGGGATCTAGCTTCTGCTGGCCATCGCAGGTCAAGCTATGGGGGCAGCCATGTTCCTCTGGGCCCTGGCTCTGCTATCAGCCACAGCTTCAGTTATTTCAGATCCGTAAGATTTGTATTTTTCATTTATCTTCGATGGGCAGGGTTAGGGTTCAGGAGGGATATTAGTATGGTTGGAAATGTCTGGCAGAGAGCTGTAGTTGCTGAGCTCTTGGAGTTAGAGGTGACTTTGGTTCAGGTTACCCTCAACAAGGAACTGAAGATTTTAGCTGTTTTCAAGTTGCAAAAGAAAAGAATATCACAGGTTACTTTAGTCAACCTAAGGCAACAGCAGAAACTCTGGCTCGAAGGGTGGGAGGAGTCAACATGTAGGGTAAACTCTAAGAGGGCAGTGCTCACTTTTTTTAAAAAAAATGTGGAACACAAAAACTGCTCCAGTGTTTGGATTCCATACAGTGCAGTTTCTCAGACCCTTGACTGAAGAGTAGGAGCAAAGAAGGTAGCCTTGGGGCCACTGGCGTCACTGCAGGGGGGGGGCGGAGCTCTAAGTTCCTCCGTGATCGGAGCCTCCGTTACATGGAGGAACGAAGCACCCCACCCCCGTGCCTTCCGAACCAGTCAAAGCAGTGAAAACAACGCACAGGGAGTCTCCTGCGCGTTTTCACTGCTTTGACTGGTTCGGAAGGCATGGGGGCGGGGCGCTTCGTTCCTCCGTGTAACGGAGGCTCCGATCACGGAAGAACTTAGAGCTCTGCCCCCCCCTGCAGTGACACCAGTGCCTGGGGCTGTTCTTACACAGGCTGTGCTGGGGAAGTCCTGCAAAATAGCAGGGATGTGAATCAAGTCTCTGACTCCAAGTCTTCGAGTCTAGTCCCAAGTCTCTGGGTCCAAGTCTCAAGTCAAATCCCAAGTCTTTGCCCACAAGTCCCGAGTCTTTGGTTGTGAGTTGTGGGTCCCTATCTATTTAATGGGGAAAGCGGGTTTAAACCTGAATAAAATTGGACTTGTCGTAAAAGGCTCCAAGTCTCGAGTCGAGTCTTTCGAGTCTTTTACAATCACCGAGTCAAGTCCGAGTCAAGTCATTGACGTGACTTGAGTCCGACTCGAGTACGAGTCAATAGACTCAAGCCTACATCACTGTAAAATAGGGGCCTGACTTGCTGCTGCTGTTGTTGTTATTAGCCAGGTGTCAGTGCTGTTGCTGGAAGCCACCAGTATCAGCATAGAGGCTGCTAATGCTGAGACACCTTCAGCATTTGCCTCCAATCCTGACTGCACAGGACGCCACTACTTCACCCTCACGTTACACCTGGAAAGCTGGGGCTGGAGTCCTGTGGAGGGGGGGAGGAAGAGGAAGCAGGCAGATGGAAAATGCCTGAACCTGGCTGGATGGACACAAAGAAATAGCTTGACCAAACTGGATGCTATAACTAGTAATACCCAGCAGAGGCAGCTGGGATGCTACTCAAAGCACACAAAACCCCAAAGCCGTGAAACTGGTGATGTTTGCAGGTTGGCTTGGAGTGAAAAGAGTAGATAAACCAAAATGAATTCCCTAAGCGTGTTTAGCTAGTAACACAGTCCCTGTTGCTAACTACTTATATTGTCCTAGGAATCCTGGTCTCTGCACTTACAGGAGAGTTAAGTGGGTTTGCCTTTTGCAAACCAACACTAGATATTACTGCAAACCTGGCAGAAACACACACAGGCATCCCTGTGCTTGAACCTAAGTGTGGACCCCTCAGAGGCTCCTCCTCCCTCCACCCTGTCCAAGGGGGGAGTTCTGCATCATAGGGGAACTGGAATGATATACAGAAGATGGGGAGGCTGGTGGATGCTGCTGTGAAGTGATTCTATTGCTGGAGTTTCTTACATAATGAAGGGAGGTAGGGCAAGATGTTGGGGTTATGGAGGTAATAGAATTACTTGATTTGAGGAGCGGGCACCACCTGGCCACTCCATCCCACCCCTTTACCTAGACAGGCCGGTTTGGCTACCCAAGCGATATGCATGTCACATGTGCCAATCTGAGAAAGAGGCTTGGCTAATCCAATACACACCGCAGAACACGGCTGTTTGGAAATTGTGTTTTCCAACCAAGGTGGCTTTTAGGCTGCTGAACCAACACAGAAGCAAGTGTCTAAAATGGGCAAAAATGGGGGGGGGGGTCAGGGTCAGGCATTCATCACAGGCCTGCAGGCTGCCAGCTGACTGTCCTTGCCCTAGGAAGCTAGTGGTGTGTGTCTCTTCAACTTCTTCACTATAGCCCATGAGTTCTGCTTCCATTTTTCCTTCTCTTTCTCTTCCAGTCATTATTTGCTAGTCTTCCCAGCAGTCATTCATCATCCCAGTACTGAAAAGTTCTGTGCACTTCTAAGTTCCCTCCCAGAGACTGTTCACCTAGCAGTAACATTGGAGATGTCGGGCCAGAACCACAGTCTACTGGAGAAGGTTGTGGAGAAGCCAGGGACCTTTGAGTGCACCAGCTTTCAGGTAAGGCTGCCTGCTGCATGCATCTCAAGAGAAGGTGCTTCCTTGATTGTCTTCACATCAGCTTGTCCACACATGCAACATTTTATTCCCTTACTGCAAGTGGTTCCCAAACTGAGAGGCGTGGCTCCCAGGGGAGCCGCGGAAACCAGCCAGGGGAGCCACGGAGTGCCACGGAATCCTCTCAGAAAACAGTGCAATGCCAATTGGCAGGCATCAACAAAATGTAATGGGGAGCTGCAGACAAAGGTTGTCAATGGTCAAGGGTGAAAAAGTTTGGGAAACACTGCCTTACTGAGTACACTGGAGAAGGATGTACAACAGAATGACCCCATTACTCTTGGCCCAAATGCTCTTCCATCTTGGTGGACTACCTTGAGATTGCTACTTAGAGGGGTAGAGGGGTCTGGCTCAGTCAGTAGAGCCGCCGCCTTGCAAGCCCAAAGATTGGTGAATGGCAAGTTTGAAACACGCCGCTGACAAAAAGCTGTGAAAGCCTTTGTGAGAAGAGATAAGAGCTGCCAGCTGCGTTGGTCGAGTGTGGGAGGCAACGGCCAGCAGAGAGGTCAGACTGCAAAAGGATACCATCTGGAATGTAGCTGTCCAAGAAAGATCGAACATTTATATATTGTAAAAAAACCATTGGGGGGAGGGGCTAGGAAAGTCTGCCCATGTACATCGCCTTGGATTAAAGTCAGAGGAGAAATCCAATGACCAAGAAAGGCGGTATATAAATACTGTATATGATTATGATTATTATGATTATTATGATTAGGCACCGTTCACACTGCTCAGCTGTAGGGAGAGACACAAACTTTTCTTCTTTGACAGGGTCAGTCTTTGGGGTATATTGGCTCAACCCAACATCTTGGGCTATCAGGCACTGCAGAACCTGAGATTATAATTATAGCATCCTAGTTTGTTCACCAGCAGGAGGCCCATTGTCATGGGATTCTCCTGCGTTCTTTTGTTTTAGCTTCTGGGGGTACACTCTATATGTGGCACAAAAAGTGAAAGGAGAAGCATGATTTCTGCCACTATAAACGTAGCCCTTACTGATACCCAATCAAAATGTACAATAGAAAGAATCTACTTCTTCCTAATGTAACGGCCCAATCCTATCCCCAAACGGTGTTGCTGGAACTTGCATTCCAGCAGCACAGTGTGGTTTGTAGCATCGCAAAATGTGATGCATTGTCGTACGTTACCGGGCCGCTGCCACAAACGGCGAGTGGCACCAGCTGCATGGCAGCAGCTTGTCTCACTCCCCCAGCGCTGCTAAGGTGGCATGGGGGATGGATAGTGGGCAGGGAGGGGAAGTAATGGGGCAGAGGGGGGGGGAAGTAATCGGGGCCTCTGGGAGACATGTCAGGATGGGCAGGAGGCAGTTATCAGTGGCAAAGGTCCAATATCCTATTGCCCCCACCCAGCCTTGCCATGCCCCCTTGAGTCCTCTTGGACTTGCGCCACCCAAAGAGCTGGCACAGATCTGAGCAGACCTACAGGGCATCAGGGGGCTTACTTACCTGGAGGTAAGGGAACAAAAGTTCTCTTACTTCAAGGAGGCCCCCTGATCCCCTCCCTCCCACCATAGGATGCAGCGTGCGCCTCCTTGCTGTGGCTGCATCAGTGCACGTTTCAGAGGATAGCAGCATTGGGGCATAAGTTCTGAGTAAGTTCTATGACAAGTTTAAGAACTTTTTGTGTTAATGGAGTCCCCCCCCTCCTCCTGACCATTCCTCTTGTTCTTTTAGGTGCCAGCCTTTGTTTCCACGACCTTCACATCAGTAAGTCTCTGTAACTCCCCAAAGATGGTCTCCTTCTACACACTCTGGAAGAATTAACTTGGAAGAGAAGGTTGCAAAGGAGAGATTTTAGAAATGGCTTTTAGGCGGAACTTGGAAAGGGGAAGATCAAGAAAGGATGAAGGGGGAAACCAAGACAGGCCTGGAAAAGAGGAAGAGTGTGTGTGCGTTTGTGTGTGTGTGTTATGTGTGTGCGCATATGTGTGTGTGTGTGTGTGTGTGTGTGTGTGTGTGTGTGTGTGTGTGTGTGTGTGTGAGAGAGAGAGAGAGAGAGAGAGAGAGAGAGAGAGAGAGAGAGAAACAGGAAAGTATTAATTCTCCATTCCATGAGGAAGGGAGGGAGGCCCAGTTTTTTTTAGGAATTCTCAGATGTCCCCCTCTACCTGCAAGATGCCCTTCTGTTCTCAATCCCCCTGCCACTGAAAGTTGATACAGCCTTTCTTCTTTGCACTGTGAAGGAGGAGTTGGAGGAAGAAGAAGTGGCCCGTGTGCACGTCCTAATCCGCAAGGGTGACAGTGTGAGCTTTGAGGGTCGAAAGAAAGTGCTGGTCCGTAACCCTTATATTAGGAACCTCATAGAGCCTGACAAGCCTTTTTACAAACCTGGAGACACAGGTAGGCCTGAGCAGCCAAATGCCTGCAGTTGCAGCCTCATCTTTGGGGTGTGGTGATGTCAAACAACGTTTCTGGCAATTAGGGTATGCAAGATAAGCATTGCAAGAGGTAAGCTGCTCAACTGGAACAGAACTCCTTGTAAGAGTCCAGCTTCTGTCATAAATAACAGTAGAAGTGAAACTAGCTAAATAAGCAACTAAACTAACTGCGCAATCCTATTCTACACTAGGGCAGCGGAACGAGTGTTCCGCCACCCTAAGCCGTCGCGAAAGTGCCGTAAAGCACTTTCGCGACAACTCGCGAGCAGGGAAGGCCGGCCGTCTCTGCTCCGCCGCCCAGTCCATCCGTCCAACTCGATGTCCCCTTCCCTGAGTAGACTTTCTGCCGTGGGGAGCTTGCCCACGGTGGAGCTCAGGATCCTCAGGATCCGGCGGATGGTCCTGGGCCGCCCGGCGGATCTTTAGAACAGAATTGGGCTGCCTAGTAAGTAAGACTTGTTTTGATAAATCGAGTAGGAAAAAATGCTGGGGGGGAATTCAGTCTGCATCTTAGTTTTAAAATATTACAGTGTGATATACAGAAAAGAAAGAGAAAACCAGCAGGAAGAAGCTGAGCAAGAAGCAAAAATCTGAAATTGCAACAAATATCTCTTTTTTCCAGTAAAGTTTCAAATTGTGAGACTCAATGAAGAATTTAAGGCTGTTGAAGATGAAGTGAGTATTGCTCTTATACTCTTATGCTCTTATCCATGCACCAAATGCTTCCAGTCTCCCAGTAAACGTTCACAGTGACAAGGGCCGATTGTTCCTTTTTAGAAACATGAAACTAGGCCAGGGATAAATATTTAGTCATCTCCAGAGCGAGGCATAGAACTCATCCCTGTAAGTTTCTCTTGTGAGCTGGGTGCAGAAGTTCTGGAGGATAGAGGCCGAGCTGTATTATAATGAACAAAGGAATGATGTGGCAGTTGGTTGAGCTGAGTCAATGTCTGTTGGAATACTCACAAATATCCCATCTGCCGAGGGAAAGAGCCACGAAGGCTTCACATTCTTCTAACATGGTCAGTGAAAAGTTGCCTCTCATACAAGCTTTGAAGCATTGAGAGGCGACTGATAATGTCTGAGAAGTTTGACGGGAAGAGGTCTTAAAGCTGTGACACACATGCGTGTGCACCCCGTGTTGATTCTGATTGGCCCAACACGTTGCTCCACGTCTCGCCCCCACAACACCGAATGCGGCCTCTCATTGGCCGAAGTTCGATTTGTTCAAGTTCTAACGCACTGGAATGAACATTGGCCAATGAGGCCGTGTTCGATGTTGTGGGAGTGGGACACGGCCCGGAGTAACGGATTGGGCCAATCGGATTCGATACGTCGGCTACTCTGGGACGCGACGCAGTCATACGTGTGCGGTGTGTTGGCGCCTTAGATAGGGAAGCTGAGGCACACAGCTCAATAGCAGGGTGGCTAATAAGAATAGGACACAGCAAGCAACGGACTGATAAACTTGAACCTGATGGAGCGAAGGGCGGAGTTTAGAACAGACGAGACTGAATTTAAAACATAAGAGGCTAATGAAAGGCTATATGTAGACAGTTCTTCATGACGTGGAGCTAAGCACAATTGCCTGCTAACTGCTGCAGACCAGACTGCTGTTCAAGGGTTTAAATGACAGGAAGTAAATGACAGGAAGTAGTTCATATGTTGACAACTGTGGTCAGGAACCAGTGTGAGTTACCCTACGCACAGGCAACATACACTGAAAAACCAGGGCATGAGAAGGTGAGGGAGGCTTGGAGCCAGTAAGTAAGGACCACATAAAATGTGTGAGGCAAAGCCTCACGGGGGGGGGGGGGGGCAAGCCAGGAACAGGAAGGGCTGTGAGATGATGGCAGGAAGGAAGAGGGCAGCCAAGGTAAACTGGATTATTTGGGACTAATTAATAGGAATGTGATGGGGAAAGAGCCCAAGAGGCAAGAGGTGTGGATGTAAATAAATTGATTTTTTACTAACCAAGCACTGTAGAGAGTAGAAAGAGAGAGGAAAACCCTGGCCTTCATTGTTCCAGGCAGGGCTCTGTGAAATGGCAATAGTGGCGGCAGCAGCAGCATCTGGCAGGGCTTCTTCTCCCTGCTGCTGACATAAGAGTGGTGGTTTTGCTTTAGGAAAGTCACAGCTGAAGCAGATGAGCAAGAGGCAGATAGCTAGCTAGGCCTGGCCCAGAGCTGACCTCCTTCTTCAGAGGCACAGCAATTGCAGCCAAAAGTCACTAATAATGCCAGTTTAAAGGTGCAGGCAAAAACCACAGCAGTTTCCTTTGCTTTTCTTGGCTTGTTTTGCAGAATATAGGGGGTTGCCTGGATATTATTCTGTTTCTTGCAATGCTGATTTTGCTTCTCTTTGGTCTTTTGCAGCTCCCTTTGATACAGCTGAAGGTAAGTAACTAGGAATTGTCGTTGTCTTCTGTGCCCCATCCCTTCCTTTGATATTAGGGTGAATCTGCACTACCAGTTTAAAGCTGTTTAATTGTTGCTGTAAATCCCTGGGAACTATAGTTTTGTGAGAGCACTGCAAATATTTTGAGTCACTCGCCCTTGCACAGAACTGCACTTCCAAAGGTCTCTTTCTTAAACTGCTTTGACTTTATAATGTAAACATATACTCTTCTAGAACTCTGGGTGCGAAAGAACTGGAGTTGAAATTGGGCAATTTTCACAAACCTTTTCAATAGATATGGAAACCCTTTGGACAGACCTTTATAGATAGTGCTGCCCCTTTAACAGATTCACTGCCAAAGGAGAAAAAACATTCGCTAGCCTTAGAGAGAGGGAAGGGAAATCTACAAGGCAGAGATCATGTTGGGTGCCAGTACTGTGCAGCTTCTAGGCTTGTCCCTGTAGAAAAACAGGGGAAAGTGCAGAGAGGAGGTTGCTTGAACAAGATGGTCACTAGGATGGTCAGAGGGGACGAAAGCAGGCCAGGAACACAATGGCTGCAAATAGCATGGGAAAAGGTGTGAGAGAGTTTTTCTGAGACTATTTCAGCCCTCTAAGCACAGTGTTTGCCCCAATTATATTTGCAGTGCATCCCTAAAAATAAGAGCACTATGGACTATGGTAGAATGCTTTGTGGACCATTGGAACTGTACTAATTGTACTTACAGTATGTATGAATGTACTGTATGTATGTATACAAATTTAAAAACATAGAATCCCAGCACATTATCAAGACAGTGGAAGACTACAGCCTTTCCCAGTCACCACCAATACTTACTTCAACTATATACTATTTCAATATGTTAGTTATTACATATACAAACAGTTTCTAAAACTTCTCGCCTTACTTCTGCAAAGGAATTTCTTTTCAGAGGTTCCGCTCAGCCATTTTCATACCCTGATCTTCATCAGAGGAGTAATAGGAGGTTTTTTGCCTGTGAACATAGAGGGACCATTTTTAGCTAATATCCATGGGGAGACTATGTGCCTAAGGGCTTAATCCTGCCCTAAACTAGGGTGGCGGAACGAGTGTTCCGCTGCCCGGAGTGGTCGCAAACGTGCTGTAAAGCACGTTTGTGACTACGTTAGAGCTGGGAAGGCCGGTGCAAGGCCAGCCTTCCCAGCTCCGCCGGCCAAGGACTTGGTCCGCTGCCGGACCCAGGTAGATCTGGATCCAGGGGGAGGGATGGCGGAGGCGGGAGGGCAGCCATAGGCCCAGCTGCCCCGGGTGGGGGCGGGGGCATGGCGTCCGCCATATCCTGGTCCCCCGTTACACGGCCTCCTCCGACTTCTGCCAGCAAAATAGCTGGCGGAAATCCAAGGAGACCTATCGGCCCCAGCCGCCGTTACACTCAGGGAAGGGGACGCTCGTCCCCTTCCCCGAGTAGACTTTCCGCCGCGGCTGCCTGCTGCAGGCTGTCCGCAGCGGAGATCAGGATACGGAAGGCGGCCTCGGCCGCCTTGAAGATCCTTAAGCAGGATTGGACTGTAACCTCCATAAAATTGTCTAGTTATTTCTTCTCTGTTGTTTGATTCTCTGGTTACTATTTTTGCCTGTCCTTGATCTCGGATTTGTACTGTTTCGGTGCAATCCTGTCTAGTGCAGTATCAGCAGAACGAGTGCTCTGCCGGTCCATGGTGTCGCAAACGTGCCATAAGGAATTGGGCTGTTTGTCTTTCATCCTGTGTGGAATCACAAAATTAGAAGGACCCAACAGGTCATTTAGGAAAACCTAATAGTTACACTGCCCCTCCCTGTAGTCATTACAAATGATCTATCACACACCTACATTCTTTTTATACATCAACGTATTTATACTTGCTGTTCTGTGAATTTCAGTATTGCTGATGGCTATAGCCACGCAACAGTGCATGACAATTCTTTTGGTCTTATTCCCATGCTCAGGATCCCAATAAGAACCGGATTGGCCAGTGGGTGAATGTGAAGCCCCAGCAAGGCATTGTGGATCTATCCTTCCCTTTGTCCTCTGAAGCACCCCTGGGAACATATACCATCCAAATAGGAGATTCTCGAAGTAGAGATTTCCAGGTGGAGGAATACGGTAAGAGTTACGGCGCGATCCTGTGTACTTGCTGCCCCGAGGCACTGCCCCCGGGCGCGCGCTGCCCTGGGACAGGGTGTCGTGCATTCATCATGGAATGAGCAGTAAAGCACTAGGTGTAAGATTAAATTTGTCCTGTTTGGCGTCTGCATAAAACAAGCACAATTGGCCCTGAACCGGTCTGTTGTTCTGGAATGGGTTCTCTCTGCAACTTACATGTTTCTTTTCTGTGATTCAGAAATATAATCCAGTTCTGATGCTCTTGCACGTTTGGACGTGGCCCATGTACTTCTGAGACTGAATTCATGTTCTTCCAAACATTACACTGGACAACAAATTTTAACAAAGGTCATGTCCCCAAGAGTAAATTAGTCATTTCTTATAGATTTTGAGGTGCTTAAACACGGATATGACAATGAAAATGCAAACTTGGCTACGGTTTGTGAGAGATCCGCAATAAATAGTTCCATAGACATGTACTGGTAAATGCCCGGTGACACTTACAACACCTTTGTACGCAATGCGGACTGGAAACTAGAACCAATTGACAGATTTTATTGTCATTTTTGTTTTCAGCACATCGAAATTGGTAAAGATTAGCTATTTTCATTTCAGAGGCAAATTGTGTGTTGTCCAGTGTTATATGAGAGTCATCCCTTAAGCCTTTTCAGTCTTCAGTTGGTTATTTCTTTCAAATATTGCAGATTGAAGCATGAGTTTCAGCCTATTAACTTGCTGTTCTGTACTCTCTCCATTACAGAATTGCCTAAATTTGAGGTGTTGTTTGAGTTTTCCCCGCTAGTCACCACAGCAGATGAACAAATTCAGATCAAAGTGCTTGCCAGGTTAGTAAAATCTTGTGGTATCCTCACAGACCATGCCACTCAATGCAGAAAAAGAGTGTTTCACCCTCTGTAATGACCATGGAAGAGATGGGCTTCAGTTTTGTACAAGTACTGTCCTATGGTATTTGTGTCCTATGTGTATTTTCAAGTGCTGGAGCTTGTCATGACAGCCTTGAAGTACATCAAGACCTCCTGTGAAAAAAACATATTATAAATGTACACACACACACACACACACACACACACACACACACACACACACACACACACACCAGGTAATTAAGAGCTCAATCCTATGTCATTTGCGGGCGGCGGACCTAGCGTCCGCTGCCCGGAATAGTTGCAAATGTGCCGTAAGGCATGTTTGCGGACTATTTTAGAGCCGGGAATGCCGGTGCAAGGCCGGCCTTCCCAGCTCTGCCGGCTGAAGACTCATCCCACCGCCGGACCCAAGGAAGGTAGGATCTGGCTGGCGGGTGGGTCGGTCAGCGGATGGGGGGAGGGACGGCGGAGCCGTGAGGGCAGCCATAGGCCCAGCTGTCCTGTGCGGGGGCGGGGACATGGTGTCTACCGTATCCTGATCCCCGCTGGGCTCCGTAGGGTGGCTGGGCCGTTACGCGGCCGCCTCCGACTTCTGCCAACAAACTGGCAGAAATCCGAGGAGGCCTATCAACCCCAGCCACCGTTACACTCAGGGAAGGGGACGAGTGTCCCCTTCCCCGAGTAGACTTTCCGCTGCGGGGAGCCTGCTGCAGGCAGCCCGCGGTGGAGCACTGGATCGGGCGGACGGCCTCAGACGGCCGCCCAATCTTTAAGTAGGATTGCGCTGCCAGTAATCTTAGCATCTGCTATATTCGGAGTAGGGAATGATCTTGGAGTCAAAAGACCAACCATGACTAGCAGTGAGGTTTATGTTCTCAAAAATTGTGTAAGCCCCGTTTCAAAGCCCATGTTTTAATGTAAAGTGGTTGTAATTAAAAACAAAAGCTTCCGGCTTTTCCAGCCATGGAGGTTAATTAAAACTTCCATGGCTGGAAAACCCGGAAGTTTTTGTTTTTAATGAAGACAATGGCCATTGAAAGCCTTAGAATCTTAGTAAAGTGGTTGCTTCAGCATGAATGATGAAAGATGCTTTCCAACTTATTTGTGCAAAATGAAAAACATATAGAACCCCAAAGTATCACTTCAGAGGCCATGGGGATCTGATATTCGAATAAACAGAATGAGCAGAGCATGCTGGGAGCTCCCAGCATGCTCTCCTCAACTTGCATATGTCAAACAGGACGTTGTGTAGGACGGAGGCAGAACTGGAGTGGAAGGTAAGGGAGCAGGGGGATCCAGATCATCGTGCCTCAGCCCACCTCCCCGATCCAGATTCTCTTCTTCACTGGAGAAGGAGGAAGTGGAGGAGGCGGCGGTGGCAGGGGACGTGTGGTGCAGGCACAGCAGGTGAGGCAGAACTGCTCTGTTGTGGTCCACGGGAAATAGCCAAAGTCTAACCTGGAGATTGCGTGCACATGCTACCTGCTTGCACCTGAGAAAGCACGCCCGTGCAATCTCCGGGTGAGGCTGCAGCTATTTCCCATGGACTACGACTGGGCAGTTCTGCCTTGCCCGCACTCAGTGTCCATGGGAGGAGGTGGTGGTGGGTGAAAGAAAGACCAGTGGTGGGTTTTTGGGGTGTGTGGTGGGGTGTATTCTTCAATGGCTGTGGAACTTCTTGGACTACTGCTTGTAGCTTCTACCCTCCTTTCTTTCTCCTTTTTTTTTTTCCTTGATAGGTTATCACAAATGGTTTTAGGCTAAAGCATTGTTCTGCCCCCCCCCCCCTTTTGCTTTCTGAAACAGGTACACATATGGGAAACCTGTTCGTGGGAATGTGCATCTGAAATTGACTCGAGAGGTCTCTTATTATTTTGCTGGAGAGAGGTCTGGGATTGACAAGGAGTACACGGGCCAGGTGAGCAAGCTGGGAAAGAGCCACCAGAAAAAAAAAACAGTGGGATTGGGATGAATTGTCTGCTCCAACCTGATTTTGACTCAGAAATTAGAGTTCTTTGCCTCGGTGTCATGCCTGGTTGCACTGAACCCCAGGGGAACACAGCATTTTTGATCTCTATGCTTCTGCATTCAGGCCCCTCTCCCGGTGTCGTTCTTCTCCCCTCCTTCCCTCCCTCCTTCACATCCGGCGGATCCCCGCCCCCCTGTGTGTGCAACTCTTCTTCTCCCCTTTCCGTTCACCTCCCCACATCTCTCCTCGGCTTCTTCTTCCTTTCCTCCAGGGAGCAGCTCTACTGCCCCCATCCTCAGCTCCAGCTTACCAGCCTAGCTGGTGTACATGCGCGTGGGCCAGTTCCTTTCCCTTCCAGCCTTGGCGAATGGGAGGAGGTGCTGCCACCTTGGCTGCCTCCCAGAGGCTCTCAGGGAGCAAGTCAGATTGGCCGGTGGGGTGCAAAGGAGGAGGAAGTACCTGTGCAAGACTTGCATATCCCTCTCTTCCCATTGTCTAATTGTATTGCTCCCAAGGGACTCTCTGCTATTGCACTGGCAGTCACATGAATCATGGCAGCCTATAGAGTTTGATGACTGTAGATTTTCTTAATTCTATATGTGAGCCACACATAGAGGTAAGAGAGTGTAGAGCTATCACATAACTCTAGGTTTTCTTTCGCCTTTACTGGCCGCTACAACTTGCGTGGCAGCTCCCTGGAGTGCACTGCATGGACCCTTGTGTGGGCCATGACCATGTGTTTCACAAGGTCCCATGTGTGGTGCCAGTACAGGGGTCCTCTGGTTAATGAGGGGATATGTTCTTAAAACTCTGTGTAAAGTGAATCTGTCGTTAAGTGTGTCTTCAGCACCATCTAGTGGTTGATTTTGGTATAGCGTGTGTATAACCTATGTAATACAGTGCAGTTGTAATAGGAAATGAATGGCATGTATTCCAGACTGGTCTTTTTAAATCACCCACCCACCCATCAGCTGTTTGGTGCTAGATGAGTGCTTTGATGTTTAGCACCTAACAGCTGATACGCTGGGGATTTAAAAATTCTTGTTAAAAAGGGCTCCGAGTGTTTCCTGCCTCCATTATGTAATCAGCAGCAGGCTCAGGGGCAGCAACCTTTTGTAAGGTACTGTACTGGGGGGCCGCTGTCATATATGAGGATCATTGTTAAGTGGACCGTCATTAACCGGACCGTCATTAACCGGGGGGACACCTGTACTGCTCTTTGTAAATCCTAGGTCCACTGACAGGCATTGCCTGAGGGAGAAGCTACTCAGATTGGTCAGACCTAAATTTTTGCAAAAATACGTACTGAGGGCTACGTTGCCAATGTAACTTTCTTCTCTGTATTCCCAGACTGACAAGACTGGCTGTGCATCTTTTACTATTAATGCGACAGATCTTAATATCTCTCAATATGACAGTTCTATTCACGTTTATGCAGAACTGGAGGAGGAAGGAACCGGTACGAAGGACACTTTTTAAGAAATGTGGAAATACAGTTTGGGGGTGTTCTTATGGCCCAATCCTATGGGCCTTTTTACAACAGCAGAACTAGTGTCCTGGTGGCGTAAAAGACCCTGTGATGGCGTGAAGATTGCACCGCTGCCGGACCATTTGAGGCCACTGCTGCAAGGCAGCTGCAGATCCCCACTGCTGTGGACCCCGGATAGTCCCAGGGCAGACAGGCTGGTGCAGGGGGTGGTTCGTGGGCGGGGGGGGGGGGTAACTGGGAGGGGGGGGAGGAACCAGGGGCGTGTCAAGGGCAAGGGGGTGGATCCGGCGGCAGTGATTGTCACTGGATCCTATCCCCCATTTTGCAAGCCAACACCCCCCCCCCTGACGTGTTCTCTTCGGACGTGTGCTAGCAAAATGCCCATAGACAGTCCCATCCCACAGACATAGATAATTCCCAGATGATTGGTCAGCCTACCTGTCCGATCGCCCCACTTCCACCATAGCATGCAGCATCCTCCTTTGGTATGGCTGCATGCTATAACATGGTAGGGGATAGGCTTAAGGCAAGCTGTTAATTTTGTCGTGACACTCTTGTTTGATTGCATGTCCCTTTATACATTTACTGTGCGGCATCCAGTGTTTTTAAACCTGAGACTGTTGAGGGTTGCTTCTATATAGAGTTATTTTCAGGCCTTTGGTGTATTCTTGCTGTGCGTCCAGGCTTTTCAGACAAACAGTACCTGCAGAAACTGAGAGGATTCCCCATAGTCCAAACTACACAATACATATTGCACTTTAATTTGTATTCTGTATTAATGAAGATTCACACACACACACACACATGCATACACCCCACATTTGTGGCATCTTCCCTTCTCAGTACGGTTCTTGAAACAGACATTTGCCTCCTGTGTCATCATTTTTGTAGTATTCTTGCAGCTGGGCTGAACCACGTTGTCATTTCTTCCTGCAGAAGTGACACACTCTGGAGAAAGCTCCATCGCTGTTGTCGCCGGGTCAGCTGAAGTGGAGTTCATCAGTCTCAATCCATACTACAAGCATGGGTTTCCATACACTGGAAAGGTCAGACCTGAAATATAAACCCCCCCCCATCCATCCTCTCCATCAGGCAGGGTCTGACTTTCCTTGTAAACCTGCTCAGTGTGCTGAGGGAGAATAGAGAGCATCACCACTGAAGAGGAAGGAAGATGTTCTTGAAGGTGCTGCTTGAAGGTGCCATTTCAGGGCTCAGAGGAGTGAGGTGTTTCTTTACCCAGCGTGTGATTAATCTATGGAACTCCTTGCCACAGGATGTGGTGATGGCACCTGGCCTGGATGCCTTTTAAAAGGGGCTTAGACAGATTTATGAAGGAAAAGTCCATCACAGGTTACAAGCCATGATGGGTATATGCAACCTCCTGGTTTTAGTAGTTTTGGTAGTAGGCTATCTCTTAATGCCAGATGCAAGGGAGTGGCGACAGGATACAGGTATCTTGTTATCTTGTGTGCTCCCTGAGGCATCTGGTGGGGCCACTGTAAGATGCAGGAAGCTGGACTAGATGGGCCTTTGGCCTGATCCAGCAGGGCTCTTCTTATGTATGAGGTGTGGGCAAAGAAATTTCCACTGGGCGTTATACAGTATAGTCAAGATTAAATGTCACATTTTGTTGTTGTTTTATATATCATAGCTATAGCAATAGTCTCATCAGAGATCAAACAGGCACGCTTTTTTTCAAAAGGGATTTGTGCCTTTGACATGCATACCAAGTACACAGGAGGCCCGTTTACCTGTACTGCATATTTCCTCAGTCACTCAGTACGTAGAACTGGAGAGTTGACCAGAAATAGAAATGCTTCTGAGGAATAATTGATTACATGAGGTCTGAGTTTCAAGTAATCATTTTACTGTATATTACTAACACAGAATATGTTGCATCCTAGCCTACCTAAATATCATCATTAGACGACAAAAAAAGGAGAGGCACTCATTTGTATTTTGTTCCTGCAGATGAAATTTACTGTCAATACAGCACCTGTCAAGAACCAGTCTGTTTATCTTACTGTGGATGTCAATGAAGTCGAAACACATTTTCAGTATGTCACAGATGTGAATGGTGAAGTTCATTTCTCCTTGGACACCACAACATGGCAAGACCTGGTTTCTCTACGGGTGAGTCATACACCTACTGGCAAAGGAGATGCTGAAGAAAAGAGTGAAAACAGATTACAGTCCTTATCGCATGCATTTGAATTACTGGATAGTCTAGCACAGGGGTTCCCAACGGTCTTTTCTTCTCCAGACTAAACATACCAACCTTTTTAACTGTTCCTCATAGGACTTGATTTCCTGATCCCTCACCATCTTAGTTGCCCTCCTCTGCACCAGCTTATCAATGTCCTTCTTAAAATGTGGTGCCCAAAACTACACATGGATGCAGTATTCCATGTGAGGTCTGACTAGTACAGTATAAAGTGGAACACTTGCTTCTCATGATCTGGACTCTATGCCTCTGCTAATGCAGCCCAGCAATGCGTTTGCTTTTTTTGCAGCTGCATCACATTGCTGGCTCGTGTTCAACATGTGGCTCCCTAAAGCCCCAATCCTATCCCCCGCCATTAATGACAATGCAGCCATGCTGACGGAGCACGTGCTGCATCCAGTGGTGACGTGATTGGACTGTAAGTGTTATCACCCCATATGAGAACCACAGAAAACTGTGCAGAGCAGTTTACTTCTGCTGTTGCTTCTCACAGAAGTGGTGACATGAAAAAGCCCCTTACTACCAGGCAGCAGCCTAAATACAAGCTGCACCTACATGTAGGTATCCAAAGATGTATGGTGCTGACAGGTAGCATTGCACATATTTGAGCTGACATTTGGGGCAAGGACACTTTTAAATATTGCTGCATCCATGAGGAACACTGCTGAGAAAAAAGGCTTCTCAGCAGGACTCGCATAGCGATAGCAATGAGGAAGTCAGCAATGAAGATGCCTCGTTTTGCACCATTTCAGTTTTGTGTCTTTCTCTTGCTTTCATCTTATGCAAGCTCCTACCAGGACTTCTGTGATGAATCCTTCACTCATCTCTTGGAGAATGTACCCGTATATACTCGAGTATAAGTCGATCTCATGGATATGTCGAGGGAAATTTTAAAGCCAAAAATCATGGAATTTGCTATGATTAAGTGATAGGTTGAGGGAAAAACTTAGGGGTGTATGAATTTCTTTGAATTCTTGAAATGACCAGCGATTGTTCTGAGGCAGCAACAGACATTCTCCAAACAGGAAGAAAGCTATTTTACCTTGTTCTGAAGCAGCAGAGAAATTGAGCTATTCTCCAAACAGGAAGAAAGGTGAAGGAGCTTATGGAAGTTCTAGGCTTTCTGAGGAGTACTGTACTTCCATAGCAGCAGCCCTCACAAAGACTACAACTCCCATAAGCTCTTTCTCCCATAAGCTAATTTGAAGAATAGCTCTGATTCTGTGCAGCTTCATAACAAGGAAAAATAGCTCTTATTTTTTACCTACCCTCATGCGTCCTGCTTCTCAGCCCTGTCCCCACCACCACCACCAAGGAGCTGTTCTTAGAAGCCCCATGTATAAGTCAACCCAGGTTTTCAGAGTCAATTTTAAGGCATAATTTTTAGACTTATACATGAGTATATAGAGTACCTTACTTTTGGTCTCCAACCTATCCTGTTTATCACATCAGTGGCACAGAAATGTCCAATTTCTTCTAAATTATAAGTTATATGTTTTCCCAATGAAATGCATCTGTTCATATGCTGCTCCCAGACACCTGTGACCCGTTGGTTATTTCTGACCTCTGCTATTTCTTTTTGCTTTGTAGGGCAGATATACTACTTTGAATGTGACCCCAGAAGATGCAGCTGACTTGAAGAGACTACGTAATGAAGCTTTCAGATGGCTGCATCCCTTCTACTCCGAGAGTAACAGCTTCCTTGAGATCCAGAATGTGGACGGCGAACTGCCCTGTGAAAAGGATCAGGAGGTACTGGTGGATTACATCCTTGACCGGAAAGAACTGGACCCTGAGGCCGACCATGTGGATTTCTATTACTTGGTGAGCACCTAAAGGTTCATGGGAAGTGGGGAAATCTCTAGAGCAGTGTGTGTGTGTGTGAGAGAGAGGAAAATGAAGGGTACAAACAAAAATAGATGGGGTAGAAGGGAAAGAAAGTAAAGAAACAAAAAGAAAAAAGCAATATGAAACAAAGTGCTAAAAAGGAGATAGAATTAAGGAGGAGAAATCCAGATAGGTTTGGTGCTAATAAAGGCTTACTTTAACTTGAATCAAGATAGGAAACAAATGCAGACCAAGAGGAGCAAAGCTAAGGATAGATGATTCTGATTCTTGGGACCAAGCTAGACAAGACGTTAAACTCGTAATTGTCTCCTGCATATGTGTGTTTCCCATGTAACATAGCCTGTGTTTCTCATGTTTCATCTGGGTTGACCCTAGCATGGCAGCAGCAAAGCAACTTCTGTAGGATGAGGGCAAGATTTACAGTAAGATGCAAAAACTGCTATTTGGATATATCCAAAGTTAAGTGAAATTGTCAAAAGAAGTAAATTTTAATAGCGAACTCTAGATTTCTTCTCACCGCCAACCCCAGCTGTTTCCTGTCAACCTGTGTTTTCTGCCCACTGCACATCGCTGCCACCATCCTATTCCTTCCCAGAACATCACACTTCCATCTAAGAACATGAAGAGAGACTTCATGTTATGTTTTTTACGGCCCAATCCTATCCATGCCTGACACCACCGGAACAAGCGTTCCGGCGGCATTAGGCAACACGCTGGAGCGCGTGGCCTAACCACTACCACAAGCAGCAAGGCCACCGAACGCCCATCAGCACAGGTAGGTGTGAACAAGGGGCAGGAGAGAGCAGGGCTCTGAGAGGGGGTGCAGGTGGCACATCATACATGGGCTCGGGGTCAAAAAGGGGGCCTGGGAGCCGAAACAGAGTGAAGGATGGGCAGGTCGGGCCCGGGAGGAATGACTAATGAAACTTTGTACCCCCTGATAAAATTCCTCTCAGGCCTTCTGGGAGAGAGGTGGCAGTAGGTGGAATGGGGCGGCAACAGGAGAGGGGAGGAGGGCGGATCGAGATGGAAGGGGGCAGGTTCAACGGTGTCCACTGAATCCTAACCCCCTTCCCAGCCTTGATCCCCCAACCCAGGGCCAGCTATGGAACTGGTGCAGGTTCAAGTAGACCTGGCGGCCTGGCACAGGCTTACCCTGGGGCAAGGGAACAAATGTTCCCTTACCACAAAGAGACCTGCAGGGGCCAAAACATCCCTGCGGGATACAGCGGGCACCATGTTGGTGCCGCTGCATCGCAGCGCTGGGAGATAGTTAGGATTAGGCTGTTCGGTATGCATTTAAGAAAGGGCACAATTAAACATAACATGAGAGATCCAGTACCAGAATTTCCTGCATCTTTGAAAAACAAACAAAAACCGTCCATGTAGCAGAGGGCAGAACTAAATCAGGACCACAGGACTGGGAGACAGACTGCATCTCTGAACCAATTCCTTCACTCAGCGTAGCTGCTACTACTGACTTTGTTAAAAACCATTATAGATAGGCTTACCATAGTCCCGGAATCGAGGCGTACTTTGGCCTAGAGAGGACACGAGCCGCTCCCAAGAGTGCACCGTGGCTGCCCAATGCGGTCGCCTCGTTGACCGGAAGCCGCGGCCCGCATTGGACAGCCGTGGTGCACTCTTGGGAGCTGCTCGTGTCCCCTTAGGTCGAAGCACGCTTCAATTCCGGGACTATGGTAAGCCTAATTATAGATCCTAATCGTGGATCGTCCACATGTAATGTGGCCCTCTAAAATTGTAGTACGTGAATAAGATAAACATGCATTAGCAAATGTGATGTGCATCAGACAGATAATTGTCATTGGTAATATGGCTGCATTTTGTCCCAACTGAAATTTATTTATTTATTTATTTATTTACAATATTTATATCCCGCCTTTCTCCCCGAAGGGACCCAAGGCGGCTCACAACAGAAATACAAAAAATACCATATAAAAACATCACACTTTAAAACAATAAAAACAATTAATAACAATTGATAAAAACAATAACTAAAAATCAATTAAAAAGATCATGGCGACAGTCACAACACGAGCATAAAAACAGTAGCACCCCCACCTATACCAGTGAGATGTTAAAAAAGGCAAGGGCTCAGAAGGCTTCTTGAAACAAGAAGGTTTTTAGGCCTCGCCGGAAGGTGTCCAAGGAGGGAGCAGTTCGTAGATCAAAGGGGAGGGAATTCCATAAGGTAGGTGCCACTACTGAGAAGGCCCTGTTTCTGGCCGCCGCCCCTCGCACCTCCCTGGGCGACGGCACCCGCAAAAGGGCCTTCTCTGATGACCTAAGGGGACGAGCCGGACTATATAGAAGTAGGCGGTCTCTCAAATATCCTGGCCCCAAGCCGTATAGGGCTTTAAAGGTCAAAACCAGCACTTTGAATTGGGCCCGGAAACGAATTGGCAGCCAGTGCAGCCGTCGGAGGAGCGGCCCGACGGAGTCGAACCGCCTACCTCCAGTGACCACACGGGCCGCCGCATTCTGCACTAATTGCAGTTTCCGAACCGTCTTCAAAGGCAGCCCCATGTAGAGCGCGTTACAATAATCTAATCGTGATGTCACCGTGGCATGGATCACCGTGGTCAGGTCTGCACGATCCAAGTACGGTCGCAGCTGGCGCACCAGCCGAAGCTGGGCAAAGCCCCCCCTGGCCACCGCCGCCACCTGGGAATCCAGGAGCAGCTGCGGATCCAGGCGGACCCCCAAGCTGCGGACCTGCTCCTTCAGAGGGAGTGCAACCCCATTCAGAGCAGGACGATACTCTAGTACCTGCATTGTGGATTTCCGGACCAGGAGAACCTCTGTCTTGTCCGGGTTTAGTTTCAGCTTATTAGCCCTCATCCAGGTCCCCACTGCCTCCAGGCAGCGCTCCAGAACCTCAACAGCCACCCTGGAATCAGGTGGAAAGGAGAGATGGAGCTGGGTGTCATCAGCATATTGATAGCACCCAACTCCAAATCCCCGGATGACCTCTCCCAGCGGTTTCATGTAGATGTTAAATAGCATGGGGGACAGGATAGAACCCTGCGGCACCCCACACCTCAAGGGCCAGGATGCCGAACAGGCGTCCCCCAGCACCACCATCTGGGACCTATCTGCCAAGTAGGAGTGGAACCACCGCAGAACGGTGCCCCCGACCCCCAGCTCGGCCAGTAGGCCCAGAAGGACACCATGGTCGATGGTGTCGAAAGCCACTGAGAGGTCCAGCAGAACCAACAGGGACGCACTCCCCCTGTCCAGTCCTCGGCGTAGATCATCCACCAAGGCGACCAAGGCCGTTTCTGTCCCAAAGCCCGGCCTGAAGCCAGACTGAAAGGGATCCAGATAATCCGCTTCATCCAGGACCCTCTGGAGTTGAGACGCCACCACCCGCTCAATTACCTTGCCCAAAAACGGGAGGTTTGAAACTGGCCGGTAGTTGTCCATTCTTGTGGAATCAAGGGAGGGCTTCTTCAGAAGGGGTCGAACCACCGCCCGCCTCAAAGCGAGCGGCAGCACCCCCTCCACCAACGAAGCGTTGACCACCCTCCCCGTCCACTCGGGGATCACAAATGATCACAAACTCAGGACAACTCCCAATTCTTCCTTCCCTGTTCAGCGCCAGAACTCCTGTAGCAAAATCCAAGACTCCAAGACTGGGTTCTCCACGTCCCACAGTTTTCTCTTCCCTTTCTGCCCGTCTAGTTTTCTACAGTGTCAAGGAAGAGGTTCTTCTTCTTGCCCCTGGCCTAACATCTCATCTCCTTACAGATGATTTCAAGAGGGAGAATTATAACCAATGGACAGAAGCAGGTGCCAGTTGGCCAGGATGACAGTAAGTAGAAGAACCTTGTGGTAGTAAGCGTGAGGACTATTTTTCTATTTTGGTTTCCTTAATGCAGGATTTACCAATTTTGTGACAGTGTACAATCTTTGGCACAGCTTCCTTTTTTCATATATATATTTATATTTTATTAATATATTGAAACATAAAAATACATACTTCATAAAATTATAGCAAGCGCGAAGCAATACATCCTACTAGCATACTATTCACTATTTTCTACATATAATATCCAACTAAGCCAAAATATCACCCACATTCTATTCATTAAATCCGCATATCATCACTTCGTTCTTCTTTCTCTCTCTCTTAAAAAATCAATAAATGGTTTCCAGTTATTCACGAAAAGGTTGACTTTTCCTTAACTAAAATTGTAAGTTTATCCATTTCAGCATAGTCCAGAACTTTCAACCACCAATCTTCCAGCGAAGATTCGAATTCTTCCAATATTGTTAACAGGGGGCCCTGTTAACCGTGCCGCCACTGACGGAGGTGAGGGAGATGGCGGCGCAGAATAGGGCCTTCTCGGCAGTGGCGCCCCAGTTGTGGAATTCCCTCCCCCTGGAATTGAGAACGGCTCCCTCCTTAGAGACCTTTCGGCGGGGCCTTAAGACGTTTTTATTTAGATCAGCATTTGATGTCTGACATGGGCTGGCTTTTTAACAAATCGCTTTTAACAAATGTAAATGTGGATGACTCACTAGGGCTGTTTGTTTTAATTGTTTTAATTCTTGATTTTAAATGTATATATGTATTTTAATGTTTTTATTGTAAGCCGCCTTGGTTGCCCTTGTGGGAGAAAGGCGGGGTATAAATTCTATAAATAAATAAATAAATATTGTGCGTATAAAATTCTTGCCACAGTTATATATAAAAACAAAGTTTGAAATTTTTCGCCTACATGATCATCCCTCGTACCCAACAAAAAGGTTTCCGGTTTCATTTGAACCTTAATCCTTAAAATCAACTGTATCTGTTTATGAATCTGAATCCAGTACTTCTTTGCTTGAGAACTTGTTCACCACATATGTGCTTTGGCACAGCTTCCTAATTCTGAGCACTTGAATGGCTTCCCTGGAAAGTGTCAGATTCCCCATTGCTTGGGGCTTTTACACAGGGCCAAGATCTCCTTCCAAAGAGCCTGCTTTAATACAGTGAGGATGTATATTAACTGTGAGCCGCCTTGATTGCCCTTATTGGGAGAAAGGCGGGGTAGAAATCCATTAAATAAATAAATATATTCTAAGAGCCAGGATGGTGTAGTGGTTTGGGAGTCGGACTTAGACCTGGAAGATCCAGGTTCAAATCCCCGCTCAGCCACGAAGCTTCCTGGGTGACCTTGGGCCAGTCACTATCTCTCAGCACCACCTACCTCACAGGGTTGTTGTGAGGACAAAAAGGAGGGGAGGAAATATGTACACCACTCTGAGCTCCTAGGAGGAAGGGCGGTATAAAAATGTGAAAAATAAATAAATATCCATTACGGGAATAAGCATTCTGGGCACATCGAGCTGTATTTTAAAACTCTTCATACAGCAATGGAGAGGAATTTGCTCTTTACAATAAGCCAATGTTCGGGCACAAACTACTGTGGGTCCTGGTAATCTAGATAAGACACCTGCAGATACTGGTTGCTTCTAAACTACCGTATTTTTCGCTCCATAAGACGCACTTCCCCCCCAAAAATAGGGGGAAATTAGTGTGCGTCCTATGGAGTGAATAAAAAAAGGTAAAAAATACTTACCGGGGCTTCAGGGAGGCCTGCGCGACCCTCTGCAGGCCTCCCCGATCTTCATTTTGGCAAAAAATTGACTCTTTTCGGCCATTTCCGGTTTTCCGGAAAACCGGAAATGGCTGAAAATAGCCATTTAGAGCTGAACTGAAGATCGGGGAGGCTTGCAGAGGGTTGCGCAGGCCTCCCCGAAGCCCCCACAAGCCCAGGTAAGTAAAAAATATTTTCCCTATTTTTTGCTCCATAGGATGCATGCGTCCTATGGTCTGATGCGTCCTATGGAGCGGTAGGTTGCTACTTCTAAACTAAGTTGCAATGCCTATGCCCATTGCAAAGGCCAAGAAAGACTGCTAATGACATAATGGAGGACGGGACTTTCTGAATTCTTTCTTCCATTATAGTTATGTTATTAGAAATGCAATTCTGCACAGTCTGCAAGATCTCCCTGCCCTTCTCCCAGCACTCACCCTACCTTTCTCCTGGCTTCTGCAATTACGATGTTGTGCAGCAAGAAAAATAGGATTTGCATTCATAACAAATAAACTTAACATATCTTCAACATTTAAATGCAATGAACTTGGCAAGTGATCTATTTTTGCATGGGTGTAATTTCTAAAGCTCCCCCACTCCTGCTCTAGAGGGCCCACGCATATCTCCTCAGTGCTAAGATCCTACCATGAATGTCTGCTTAGGGCCAGAATTGCTGCCAATTATTAAAACACATTTTAGTCAGTGCACTTTTGTTCCCCTGTAACAGCGGGTGGCGCAGTGGGTTAAACCGCTGAACCATGAGCTGTCGATCGAAAGGTGGACAGTTCGAATCCGCGACGGGGTGAGCTCTCATTGCTTGGCCAGCTCCTGCCAACCTAGCAGTTCCAAAGCATGTTAATGCAAGTGGATAAATAGGTACCGTTTGCGGGAAGGTAAACAGCGCTCCGTGTTCCAGCCGCATGCTACGCATGACCACGGAGGCGTCTTCGGACAATGCTGGGTCTTCGGCTTTAAAATGGGGATGAGCACCACACCCTAGAGTCGGACACAACTGGACTTAATTGTCAGGGGTCACCTTTACCTTTACCTTAACAAAGAATTGGCAGCCTGTAAATGTAACAGGGGAGGGAACACATTGGCAGAAGAACAACCTAATCATGAGCACTTCACCAGTTCCTGCTTCGAATGTGGATGCTGCAATTTTGTGTAAAGTCAGGAACACAAACTAGGTTTTTGAAAATATAGGAGAACAACAGGGGGATGGTGGCAAGATGCAGAGACTTTTTGGTTGTGGCACCGTGCCTTTGGAGCCAATTGCTGGAAAGTCTGAGGACAGCCCCCACTCTGCATAATTTCTGGCAGGGTGTGAAAATGTACCTATTCCACTTGATGTTTGAGGAGGGAGGGAACTTTTCATGAACTCTTGGAACCCTGTTTTAATTAATATCTAGTTGCTGTTTTTATGCTGCTACTGTTTTAGTATTCTTAATGGCATCTGTATCATAATTTTTAATATTTTTATTAATTGCTTTTAACTGCTTTTAATGTTTTTTATTGAACTGTTTTATTATTGTGATAAACCACTTTGAGCACAGAAAAAGCGGCATAAAACTCTTTTTAAATAAATAAACAAACAGGGAAAACACTGGAATGCAGCAGTTTGGCAGTTGCATTGTCTGGGGTTCTCTGAAATAGCAATTGCAGAGAAAAGTGGCAGCAGCCCCCATCCATGGGCAAGAAGAAGGAATGATCTTGACTCTCATAAAGGGGATGAGCTTTATTCCCATCTAGCAGAAGGCCTTTTAAAAAAAAATGGTACAGACTTAAATCCTCTCTCTCCCTCCTCACCATCTTTCTTTTCCCCTGATCAGCACTGAAAGGCACCTTCTCTCTCACTCTGACTACAAGTGCTGACCTGGCACCCACTGCCAGGCTTCTGGTGTATGCTGTGTTTGCTGATGGTGAAGTGGCAGCTGACCTGGAGGAGTTTCCAATAGACAAGTGCTTCAGACATAAGGTTGGTGTCTAGTTTCCAGGACGGCAGGTGGCACCAGGGGCAAGGAGGGATCGTGCACTCTGCAAATCGACAGCTGGAAGCCAATGAGCTGAAGATGGTACGTTAGGGCCATTGCTACTCATGAGTCCGCTCATTTGTCTGTCCAGTTATTTTTCCATTCTGCTGACATCTGTGGTAGAGCCAGTTTTGAAGGATTTTGTACTGCTTCACAAACTTGCAGGGCCTGTTTACTTAGAGATCAAAGTTGGCACAAAAGGAATTATTGTGAACACCACTGAAAATGAGGCAGCTATCACCCCCCCCTCTCTCACACACACACACAATGAAACGACTTATAATGAAACTACTTTAAGTGAGGACTTGCTCTGTGTGTGTGTATCCGCCACACACACGTGTCTGTGTCGTGGCTATTGTACCCCCCTTCTTTTTACATATACATATGTACATGTGTATATATAGAGGGAGAGGGAGGGGGTACAATAGCTGCCACATACACACACACGTGTGTGGCGGCTATATATATACAGCTAGTCCTCACTTAAAGTCATTTCATTATAAGTTGTTTCATTTTAAAGTTGTTGAGAGAAAAAATTGATTCCTGGCTTGGACCATTGTCTGTGTGGAGTTTGACCATTCTCCCCATGTCTGCGTGGGTTTTCTCTGGCCTGGAAAGCTCACATTTATTTCAGTGCTTAATATTAGAAGTGTTTCGGCTCTTTATTTAGAAGTTTAGCGATGTTTTTGTTACCAAAAATATGCCGTAAACTCTTGTATATGTGTATCAATTAGCCTATGGTAAAACTGGTTTCATTATAGGTTGGTTCGCTTAAAGTTGCAGTTTTCAAGATCCCATCCACAACTTTAAGTGAGGACTTGCGCTGTGTGTGTGAGAGAGTGAGAGAGTGAGAGAGTGAGAGTGTGAGAGAGAGTGAGAGTGAGAGAGTGTGAGAGAGAGCGCCTCCTCATTTCCAGTGGTGTTTTGTATGTATGTGTGAGAGGCTGGCTATCTCTACTCTGTGTCTTCTGATTACTCTGTCCTCTCTGTTTTCATTCTCAGGTGACATTGGGCTTTTCAGAGGAGGAGGGACTTCCAGGATCAAAGGTCAATCTGCAAGTCGGAGCTGCCCCTGGTGCATTGTGCTCTCTCCAGGCTGTGGACAAGAGTGTCATCCTGAAGCAGAACGAAACTTTGACACCAGACAAAGTGAGGAAGCCCCTCCTTCCCAGCTAGGGACAATGAATCCCACCACTGTCCCTTCATTGTACTTCCTTGACCTGGGGAAAGAGCCAGTCTGTATTTGAGCCAAAGAAGAGTCATTGGCTCAAATATGGCTTTGCGTATACATTCTCTGTAGTCAAGAGGCTTGACAAAATTAGTATAAGTATAAGGTAAAGGTATCCCCTGACAATTAAGTCCAGTCATGTCCGACTCTAGGGTGTGGTGCTCATCCCCATTTCAAAGCTGAAGAGCCAGCGTTGTCCGAAGACGCCTCCGTGGTCATGTGGCCGGCATGACTCTCCTTGCCGCAGCGCGTAGCATGCAGCTGGAACACGGAGCGCTGTTTACCTTTCCACAAGCGGTACCTATTTATCTACTCGCATTGACATGCTTTGGAACTGCTAGGTTGGCAGGAGCTGGCCAAGCAACGAGCGCTCACCCCGTCGCGGGAATCGAACTGCCTACCTTTTGATCGACAGCTTATGGTTCAGCGGTTTAACCCGCTGCGCCACCCGCTGGCCTTACTAAGAATAGCACGTGTTATATCTGCACCACAAGGATGAATGAGGTGGTCTTGTAAAGTGAAAGGAATGGAATTGTTTCAAATTGTAAGATCCTAAGTTTTTTGAGACCAACAAATAATTATTGTAGTTTTAATATTAGCCAGGAACTCCCTTAGCTGGAAAAACACAGAGGAGGAAAGAGATCTGTAGGTGCAGCTTTGACCACAAGACGGCAGTGAGCAAATGGAATCTTTGAACTGTTAGGTCAGGCATTTATAGGGAGCCAGGATGGTGTAGTGGTTTGGGAGTCGGACTTAGACCTGGAAGTTCCAGGTTCAAATCCCCGCTCAGCCACGAAGCTTCCTGGGTGACCTTGGGCCAGTCACTATCTCTCAGCCCCACCTACCTCACAGGGTTGTTGTGAGGACAAAAAGGAGGGGAGGAAATATGTACACCACTCTGAGCTCCTTGGAGGAAGGGTGGTATAAAAATGTGAAAAAAAAATAGCAAGAGTAAGAAAGTGATGGAACATGTCTACAAAGCACTGCTAAGGCTGTCAGCGCAATCCTATCCAAATTACACCACCGGTGTAACCAGCGGTGCAGCGAGAACGGGAGGCCCCAGAACGGAAAGGGGATTCAGATCCCCTTTGAATCCCCCTGTGGAGGGAATTTGAATCCCCTTTCCATTCTGGGACCTCCTGTTGTCGCTGCACCACTGGTTACACCGGTGGTGTTAAGTTGGATAGGATTGCGCTGTGTGTCTGGAATAAGGAGTCCAGGTTTGTTCATCCGTGTTTCAGCAGGATAAGTTCAAAGTACAAGAGGTGCACAAAAGGAATAAAGAAATCATCTTTTGAGCAGCGATTACAAGTATTGTCTGCTTAGTTTGGGGGAGGGGAGAACGAGATCCTCATTGTCACACCAGCACATTGAGGCCTTTGGCCAGGTCCAGGTGGTCCGTTTTATACTGGGACCTTGACAGTCATCTCTCTGGCTCCTGAGATTTCATGGACTATTGTCTACCTGCTTTAAAGTGCATCTTTTCCAGCCATTTAAGCTAGAAACTTGATTGAAGAAGAAAAAGAAAACTTAAATTCTATGCCCAGTTCCACATCCGGTGCTTTTTCTGCACCCCGGTGGAATTGCAGCCAGTCATACCAATGTGAGGGTAATCATATTGGCCAATTGTATAGGGTTGTTGTAAAGATGAGAGAGAGAGAGAGAGAGAGAGAGAGAGAGAGAGAGAGAGAGAGAGAGAGGCATTTTGAATATTTTTGTTCCTTTATTAGTATTTTAAATCAATATAATTGCTTTGATTAGTATTAAAAAGGTAAAGGTATCCCCTGACAATTAAGTCCAGTCGATTAGTATTACCTGGATATTATTTTGGATTAGTTTTCTTTGCTGGGGAGGGTGGAAGAATCAGGGATGTTGGGTGCTATGGAGTGGAACAGCAACACACCCCACTTTCCTCTTGAGAGGGTATCAGCCCAATCCTATCCAGGAGACATTTACGACAGCGGAAGCGGGTTCCACTGTTGTAAAGTGGCTGCTGAAAGAGGCAGCAGCGCTCTATCACTGGTTCCTGTTGCGCCAACCAGACCAGGTAGGGCAGCGGCAGGGGTGGGCGTGGAGGGGCGAACTGAGCAGGGAGGGGGGAAGAATGTGGGGCAGGGAGACTGCAGGGGGTGGTGGATCTGGCAGCAATGGTACACACCAGATTCTATCCCCTCATTATGCAGTCTCCCCACCCCGTTTGTCTCCTCAGGCTTACACCAGCTAAAGAGCTGGCGCAGTTCCGAGGAGACCTATTGCGGAGCAGGAGGCTTATGGAGGGGTATTCCCATTCCCCTCCAAAGCCTCCCGACTCCCCCCACCTCCCAACTCCCCCCTGCTGGATACAGCAGGCTCATTTTTGGTTCGTCTGTACCTGTGGGGGGGGGGAAGGATACGATTGGACTATTGGTTTATTGAGTTCTTTGCCTACGCCTGGTTACCATATTTGGAATCAGAAGCCATTTTCCTTCAAAATCAGATTGACAGCTGACTCTGGTCCACGTTTTGGTGTAGTGGTGGTTGGTTGATGGGGGTGGGTTGGTGGGTTTGTTGTCTTTTTTTCCTCTTTCTTTCTCTGCAGTGTGTGACTTCTTTCATTTGTACATGTTGTTTGCTCTCAGAATCTTCCTGCACCCACCCTACTCATCTGCCATCTGGATTGGTTGATCAGTAGGTAGATGATAGACCAGTGGATCTGTTCACAGATTGCTGAAAAGCTCTTTTGTTCTCAGTCATCTAATGGTCCCACCAGGAGCTGTTCCTCTACATCAGGGGTTCTCAACCGGTAGTACGTGTACCACCAGTGGTTACCACGAGTGCTGGTGGTTACGTGGTCCGTCGGTCTCCCCGAACCCCGCACCAACGTGGCATTTTTGGCGCCGCTTTTAACTCCCGAGAGGCTCCTGTCTTTGGCCGAGCCTCTCAGGAATGCTAAAAGGGACCTTTCCGCCCGCCCAGAGCTTCCTACCTGCCTTTTCTGGCCTCCACAGCATCCGAAAACCCGGAAGTAACTGGCGATGATGTCGTCTCCTGTTACTTCTGGTGATACGCGGTGGGAGAGTGGCACCGGAGGTGGTATGCGGCTGGTGAGATGTTGAGAACCCTTGCTCTACGTGGCACTTCTGGAAGAGATCAAAGTTGCAAACTCTGGCCATACCGTCATCACAGCACCTCAAACTCATTTTAGCGATCTCTGATTTCAGGTTTATGGCATTTCTTATTTTTACCGTGGTACGGTCGGCACAAGAGGATTTGACTACCACTTGGAAGACTTTGAGCCATACCCTTGCCTGCCTTCTGCGGCATCACTGCCCACCGGTGAAAAACAAGGCCACATTCTTCGAGCTCCCTGGTATCAAAGTGAAGGTGATGTCTATAATTTGATTAAGGTGAGTGGCATCTGCTCCTGAATCCATTTTCAATATTCCCAAATTGGCCTTGCTGAGTTTTGGATGAGTTACATTGTTTAAGCAATTTAATTTATTTAAAAACTTTATATCCCACCTTTTTCCATGCCGGAGCAAGTGCACAAGATGGCTTAAAAAGATCCAGGAATAAAATTTAAAGTGTCTCAATCAATCAATAAAATAATTAAAAAAACAATAAAACCATTGGGAGGATGACAGTTTGGAGCAGAAAAAGCAGCAGAACATAAAAACAATCAATAAAATAATTTTAAAAACAATAAAACCACTGGGAGGATGACAATTTAGAGCAGAAAAAGCAACAGAACAAAAACACTATTACAGAGGGCAGACACCAACCCAAACCTGGCTGGACCCAAACCATGGTTAGATCTTAGTTCTTAATTTGTGGTCTAGAGACCACCAATGGTTTCTGATCCTGATGCACTTCCAAGTGATTCCCAAAATCATGCTTTAAAACAAAATGCTGAAGAAGTGAAGATTTCTTTGAAGATAAGATAATCCAATTTTCAATTCAAACTCTAAACTGAAAAAGCAGCTTGGCTGTTCACTAGTGCAAATCCCAACAAAAACTTCCCAAAAAATCCCTCACTATCTGCACAGTTCTCTCTCATGTGAGTGTGTCGTTTAGTTGGATAGTGGCCAAAGAGAACAGTTGCAGAAGTGGAAAGTAATTCGGAAGTCTTTTAGACATCCTTCTGCCTGGAAGATGTCGCCCTTTGGAGTTTCCGTGCCTCCTGAGATGCCTCACATTAAAAGGGGGTGGGGTTATACAGGACCACCTCTATCTTGGCATATTCTGGAGCCCACCTGATCACTGTCTCTGCTCCTTGGCATCCTCTTCCTGATGGAGGATAACGCCCAACATCCCAGGCAGGAATAGAAGGGCCTTGTCTGATCTCAAAATAGATGAACCAGCAGCACATCACTATGGTTACGGTGGTGTTGTCTGTCTCCCCACTCAATCTTCCTGTTGTAATGGGAAGGCCTGTAATGGGAAGGCCTGTATGGGGAGCCTGGTGGTCTCCTGTGCCTCTGCCCCTCACCCCAGAGACTCGGAGACCACCAAGCTACATGGGCAGTTCTGGACTGTCGCCATATGATGAGAACACATTGTGGTTCACAAAGAACAAGCATGCTGCTGTGCAGATTTCTGCATACAGTCTCATGTGGGAATTGTTACCACATGAAGCTACCTTATTACCAAGTGAAATTATTAGTCTGTCTAGTCAGTATTGGGCCAGTTTGGACAATACCATCTGACTGGCATACCTGCTGCATGAATAGAAGCAAGGGAGTGCACATTCTGTCTCCCCATCGCATACTGACATGGGTGGATGGAATATCTGAACTGTCCTTAATTGTGCGGTTTCAGTACTTAGTAGGCTAAGGGGCAGTTTGGACATTCTGCCCGCCCTCTTGTCAGTATGTGGGGCAGAACCAGGAGTGGGGAGAGTGTGCACTGTCACTTCTAATCACCTGGTGGGTGGATCATGTTGTCCGACCAAACTTCTGACTACTTCTGACTACTCTAACCAGCAGTGGCTCCCTGGAATGTCAGGCAGAGAGGTTTTTCCTAGGCCTGCTCCCTGTGATGCTTTTAACTGGAGGTGTCAGGGGCTGAACCTGGGACCGTCTACATGCCAAGCATATACCATACTGTACATACCACTCAGCTGTGGCCCCCTCCCCCAGGGATGTGGATCACGTCTCTGACTCCAAGTCTCAAGTCAAGTCCCAAGACTCTGGGTCCAAGTCTCAAGTCAAGTCCCAAGTCTTTGTCCCCAAGTCCCAAGTCTTTGGTTGCCAGTTGCAACTCTCTATCTATTTAATGGGGAAAACAGGTTTAAGCCTGAATAAAATTTGACATTGTAAAAGGCTCCAAGTCTCGAGTCGAGTCTTTCGAGTCTTTTACAATCGCCGAGTCAAGTTTGAGTCAAATCATTGAGTCCGACTCGAGTCCAAGTCAATAGACTCAAGTCTACATCACTGCCCTCCCACAACCAGTCTTGGTTTTGCTTTGTGAGACCGTAAAAGACAACCAAGTTTGGTTGAGGAGGAGGAGGTCATAACTGAGTGGCCTTGTTGTGCAATCTTGTTGTGTGCATACTGGAGACTTGAAAGTGTCCCTTGCTGAGCTCTTCAGACAGACTAAAACAGGTTTCCTTGAGAAAAAGTTCTTGTGCTTTTCTAAAGAAGATGCTTGAGCCTTGATGCAGAGGCGTCGCTCCGGTAGGGGCGGGGCCGTAAGTTTCGCTCCGTCCTAGTCCCGTTTACCGAGTGAGCAGGAGGCAGCCCCGCCCCCTCACTGTCAGAGCCATTCCCCATGCAATCATAATAGTATGTAATTGGAATGCAAGTCTCAGAGGGTTTCCCTCGAATCTGCAGGCCAAACCCTGTGTTATTTATTGCAGGAATGCAAGGCCTTTTGAGATACTTTCTTTGCCAGAAATGCAAACATCTCTGTAGAAATAATTTTATTTCATTGTATCTTTTTTATTATTTATTTATTATTTACAGTATTTTTACCCCGCCTTTCTCCCCGAAGGGACCCAAGGCGGCTTACAACATGAAAAAAAGAATACAATACAGAAAATTGTTGTTGTTGTTCAGTTGTTAAGTCGTGTCCGACCCTTCGTGATCCCATGAACCATATCCCGCCAGGCCTTCCTGTCCTCCACTATCTTCCTGAGTTCGCTCATTTTCATGTTCGTTGCATTGGTGATGCTGTCTAACCATCTCATCCTTTGCCTTCCCCTTCTCCTTTTGCCTTCAATTTTTCCCAGCATCAGAGTCTTCTCCAGAGAGTTCTCTCTTCGCATTAGGTGTCCAAAATATTTGAGTTTCAGCCTTAGTACCTGTCCTTCCAGGGAACAGTCAGGGTTGATTTCATTTAGGATTGACTGATTTGATCTCCTAGCAGTCCAAGGGACTCTCAAGAGTCTTCTCCAGCACCACAGTTCAAAAGCATCTATTCTTCGGCGCACAGCCTTCCTTATGGTCCAACTCTCGCAACCATACATTGCTACTGGGAGCACCATCGCCCTGACTATACGAACTTTTGTTGGTATGGTGATATCTCTGCTTTTTACTATGCTATCTAAATTTGCCATAGCTTTCCTTCCAAGGAGTAAGCGTCTTTTAATTTCATGGCTGCTGTCTCCGTCTGCAGTGATCTTGGAACCCAAAAAAGTAGAATCTGTTACTGCTTCCATTTCTGCCCCTTCTATTTGCCAGAAATTGATGGGCCCAGATGCCATGATCTTAGTTTTATTAATGTTGAGTTTCAAGCCAACTTTTGCACTCTCCTCTTTCACTCTCATCAAGAGGCTCTTGAGTTCTTCTTCACTTTCTGCCATTAGGGTGGTATCGTCTGCATATCTGAGGTTGTTGATGTTTCTCCCGGCAATCTTGATTCCGGCTTGCGATTCATTCAGCCCTGCATTTCTCATAATGTACTCTGCATATAAGTTAAACAAGCAGGGTGACAATATACAGCCTTGCCGTACTCCCTTCCCAATTTTGAGCCAATCAGTTGTTCCATGGCCGGTTCGAACTGTTGCTTCTTGACCCGCATACAGGTTTCTCAGGAGACAGGTAAGGTGGTCTGGTATCCCCATCTCTTTAAGAATTTGCCACAGTTTGTTGTGATCCACACAATCAAAGGCTTTTGCGTAGTCAATGAAGCAGAAGTAGGTTTTTTTTGGAACTCTCGTGCTTTCTCCATGATCCAGCGCATGTTGGCAATTTGATCTCTAGTTCCTCTGCCTCTTCGAAACCCAGCTTGTACGTCTGGTAGTTCTCGGTCCACGTACTGCTGAAGCCTAGCTTGTAGGATTTTGAGCATAACCTTGCTAGCATGTGAAATGAGTGCAATTGTACGGTAGTTTGAACACTCTTTGGCACTGCCCTTCTTTGGAATTGGAACGTAAACTGACCTTTTCCAATCCTTTGGCCACTGCTGAGTTTTCCAAATTTGTTGGCATATTGAGTGCAGCACTTTCACAGCATCATCATTTAGGATTTTAAGTAGCTCAGCTGGGATATTATCATCTCCGCTAGCTTTGTTGTTAGTAATGCTACCTAAGGCCCACTTGACTTCACTCTCTAGGATGTCCGGCTCTGGGTCAGTGACCACACCAGCATGGTCATCAGGAACATTAAGATCTTTCTTGTATAGTTCTTCTGTGTATTCTTGCCATCTCTTCTTAATCTCTTCTGCTTCTGTTAGGTCTCTGCCTTTTTTGTCCTTTATCATGCCCATCTTTGCACAAAACGTTCCCTTGATATCTCCAATTTTCTTGAAGAGATCTCTAGTCCTCCCCATTCTGTTGTTTTCCTCGATTTCCTTGCATTGTTCATTTAAGAAGGCCTTCTTATCTCTCCTTGCTATTCTCTGGAAATCTGCATTCAGTTGTTTATATCTTTCCCTTTCACCCTTGCTTTTCGCATTCCTTCTTTCCACAGCTATTTGTAAAGCCTCATCTGACAGCCACTTTGCTTTCTTGCATTTCTTTTTCTTTGGGATGGTTTTAGTTGCTGCCTCCTGTACAATGTTACGAACTTCCGTCCATAGTTCTTCAGGCACTCTGTCTACCAGGTCTAATGCCCTAAATCTATTCTTCACCTCCACTGTATACTCAAATACAGAAAATACAATACAAAAAATAATTTCTTTTTCTCACCCCATCTCTCACTTTTTTCCTGTTCTTCTTGGTTTCCACAGCAACTGAGGCTGAAAGTTTTCACCAACATGAAGGTTAAGAAGCCTGTCACCTGCAGGCCTAGATTATCTAACGTAACACTTTACAAAAATGAGGGTAAGACTTATTGTCATCATTTGACTGTGCCTTTACGAGAAAGCGCCTTAGCTGAGGCAAGGACCAAGGAGGGACATCCAGTTTCATCCACTACTATCTTCATTTCCTCCTGCTGAATTCATGGCTGGATGACTGGACACAGTTTTTAAGGGCTAAAAGTCATGTGACAGAAAATCAGCAGTGTGTAACATATGGGGAGAAGCATTACTGTACAAGAGAGAAGACTCGTGCTGCCGTTTGCTCCAGCATACCCTGTTTCCCCGAAAATAAGAACTACCCTGAAAATAAGACCTACTGCATTTTTGGGAGCCAAAATTAATATAAGACACTGTCTTATTTTCGGAGAAACACGGTAGTAGCAGGGGATACTAGAGAGGGAGCACACAGCCTCCAAAATGTTACAAATAAGAAAATGGGCACTTTCAACTTGGAGTTGCACAGAGGCATGCACATTTTCACAAGTGCAAACCAGCGTGTAATTGGCAGTGTTTCATACTTAGAAAATGCAGTTCTTCTCCCTAGAAGTGCATTCATGTTTGGCTGGAATGTTCCATTTTTACACCCTTTGTCTTATTTTTGGAAACTGGGCAGCAGAACTCCTTCCTTCTGCTGCTGCCCCCAATCCTTCCTTCCTTCCTTCTCCTGTCTCCCACTTCCCGATTTGAAAAGTCTGGAGAAGCAGGCAGAAGAGGAAGTATACAGAGAGGAGGGGAGGCGGTGGTCCAGGGCGTTTCCCTGAATCGTCTCCCTAGGCCAGCAGTTCTCAAACTGGTGGGTCGCAACCCACCAGGAGAGAACCGGATGCTGCCCCCTGCCAACTTAAAGGATGGGGACAGCATGGCGGTGATCCCAGCTTAAAAATTAGAATTTAAACACTTTCTGGGGGTCCTGATGGTTTCCGGGGGGTGCAAAGAGACCTGCGGACCAGTGGCGTTCCTGCGGTAGGGGCTCGACAGTAAGTCGCGCCCCGACCGACTACCGCGTTCACGAACCGTTTGGCTTCGCTGCGCGGAATGGCTCCGACGGCGAGGGGGCGGGACCTCCTCGCTCCGGTTCGTGAACACGGTAGTCGGTCAGGGCGCGACTTACTGTCGAGCCCCTACCGCAGGAACGCCACTGCTGCGGACCCTTCCGCAGGCCTCTCTGAGCTACAGAGCGCTGCTCGCTGCAGATCTCTGATTTATGACCACTTCTGGTTTTCTCTGCACCTGGAATCCATCGGGACCCTCACTGAGGTAAGGACACTGAGGTAAGAAAGACACTTTCTCCCCCCCCCCCCGCCAGCGGCATGATCCCCGGGATCGCTGCCACCGCTGTCCCCTGCCCCACAAACTTTGAGAACCAGTGCTCAGTCTAGGCTACTGCCTCCTGTCCCCTCAATCCGCTTCATGGAGGAGCAAGGAGAATAGGAGGGGGAAGTAAGTGGGCCAATGTGTGTTGGACTGGGCCTGGCCAAGAGGGAGGGCAAACACCTGGCCCAGGCTGGAGGAGGCGGCAGCCACTGCTGCTGCTACTGGTTTGCTTGCTTGCTCTTGGTCAAGTTGGTCCCAGCTGAGAACGAGGACTAGGTGAGGCACCCTGCGAGGAGGCAGCAGTGGAGCGGGCTGCTGGACTCGCTTGCCCTCTCTCTTGCGCTGCTGTTTGTGCTGGGTGTGCCAAGAGAGAGGGGGGTGAGCCTCGGCAGGGCAGAGTCGGTGGCAGGCAGCGGGCAAGTGTGGAGTGTGCATGGGGTACTCGAGCCCGTTGCCAGTTCCAGCTCACTTCTCCTGACTCATGGGTGAGCCAGCCCACGTGTCCCTGTTCCTCTTCTTTCCGGGAACTCACCCTATGAGATTGCTAAACATCATTTAAAAATGAAGAAATAAGATAAAGAAATGCTGTTGTCAAGTGTTGCGGTTTCTTTTATACTGACCCTTTTGTCATTCTCCCACCCTGTTCGAAGCATTCTGTTGCTGGTGCAACTTCCTGGACAGACGTGTATTGCTGTTCCTTCCTACAGGTTATGATAGCCCTATAAGACTAGAGAACAGGGGAGAAATCCCTCCCCCTCGTTTCTCCCCGCAAAGCGACATGGAAGAGAGAGCCAAACCCAGGACACACTTTCCAGAAACCTGGATCTGGAATCTCATCCCTGTCAAGTAAGGGAAACTCTGCTGGGGAGGGAAACCCATGTCATTGATGAGCATGATGTTTTCTGCTTTGGCCACCATCTGTTGCAATGTAAGAATTTAAAGACTCATGCAGTTTACTGATGGGGTAGGATCCTTTCAGACAGGACCCAGTTGTATCCAACTTTCCAGCGCCAATGCAGCAGTGCCAATGGGGTAAGCGCTGCATCCTGGGGGGGGGGGCAGTCACAGAGGCCTCCTCAAGGAAAGGGAACTTTTGTTCCCTTACCTCAGAGCTGCATTGTGAACATAATAACATAAGAAGAGGCCTGCTGGAGCCCATCTAGTCCAGCTTCCTGTATCTCACAGTGGCCCCACCAGATGCCTCAGGGAGCACACACCCAACAAGATAACCGGTTTCCTGCTGACACTCCCTTGCACCTGGCACAGAGAAAACCTACTTCTAAAAACCTACTTCTAAAACCAGGAGGTTGCTTATGGCTTGTAACCTGTGATTGTTTTTTTCCTCCATGAATCTGTCCAAACCCCTTTTAAAGGCATCTAGGCCAGGTGCCATCACCACGCAAGGAGTTCCACAGATGTGACTGCATCAGTGCTGGAAAGTTGGATAGGATTGAGCCTGGTGTGTGTGTGTGTGTGTGTGTGTGTGTGTGTGTGTGTAAATTTGTATTTTCACTGAATGCACACTTTGTTATATACAGCAAACTACATTCGGGCATCTGCAGATTTGTCAGAAAAGTTCAGCCTCTCTTAGGACGGCTACGCTGCAGATTATTGCTTACATTATACTGGATCACAAGGTTTGCATTTGTCCTGTCTAGTATAAAATGGATCCAGGCCTAGCCACTCTAGGTGCTGATGTCACAGTAGGGACCTCTATGCACTTTGAGGTCTCCAGGGTCACAAATCGAGCCCTCCTTGCCATTCACATCACCACCAGGTGGCCATTTGATTAATTTAAAACATTATGATTTGCTTTTTGGTCCTGTATCCCTTCAAAGTGTCTATGTATAGCAGTAATCAAAATGAGGTTACATGGGCCAGACTATCTCAGTCCTTGAAAGCAGGGCCTCTGCGAAGAATTTTATCAGGGGGTATAAAGTTTCTTTGGGGCCCCTACTCCAGGGCCACTCAGAGGAATTTTATTAGGGGGTACAAAGTTTCTTTTGGGCCCCTTCCTTTCATGTAAATTTGGGTTCTGGGGCCCCCTTTTTGGCTCCTGGGCCCCCTTTTAAACCCACTTTTGGCCCTGGGCCCAGGTACAATTTTCCCCCTTAACCCCCCTCTCAGAGGCCCTGCCCTTCTGAAAGAGGGAGGGGGCAAAATGGGGCAGGGGGAAGGCAGCAATGGCCGGGAAAGTCTCCGGAGCCCAGGTCTACCAGGCTTCCTGATGTGGCACCCAGGTCTATCTGCCCCAGTAGTCCTGGCCTCCTGGTTAGCCCAGCCACCATCTTTCACTCTCCATGAGGCCAACTTGAGATCACAGGAAATTTCTGGGGCCCCTCCTTTGGCTCCTGGGCCCCCTTTTTGACCCTGGTTCCAGGTACAATTTACCCCCTTTACCCCCTCTCATGGGCACTGCTTGAAAGGTCTCAGTTGAAGCATCAGCTTAAACTGGTAGAAGGCAGCACATGCCATGGGTGCCACTTGGTCCTCCAGAGATAGTGCTGGCACTATCAGCACCCCCAAAAGGCAAATCTGGTCCTTAGGAAGAGTACAGCCCCATCTAGAACAGGCTGAACGACGACACCCTGGTCAGATGAACCATCTACCAAAAAAGCTTTCATGTTATCAGGATTGAGCTTCAGCTTATTGACCCTCATTGCTGATCTAGCAGTGGACCCTGATTCAGCACTGCATCACCTGCATCCGATGGAAAGGAGTAGGTTTTTCGAACGAAAACTATTATAACCGGCAACAATGTTCATAGTAAGAGGTAACACGGGTAACCCGGTCATGTTAAAAAGTAGCGCTCCAGCCGATAGTAACAATAACGAACGTACCCGGTATGGACTTAATCGCCCAGAAATCCGGATAGAAAGAAATTTGCTAAAATCAAAATCTGGAACTCAAGGACCCAACGTTTCATGTCTTTATCCAGACATATCCTCAGGGGTATTTTCCAAAGTTCATTGGTTGATGTTAGCGAATGCGTCCTACTTCGTCCTTTTTATTCTTTCAAAAAAGCGCGGGAACTCTCCCTTGGCAGCGCAACTGCTTGCAGAGCGATTTGCACAAAAGCAAGTGATCCTGCAATTACTAAGTAGGGCTAGCTTCTAAGATGTTAAACACTTAAAGATCCACCAAAACCTTTGTGTATTATACTAATTATATATGCTAGATCCACAGTCTGTTACCCACGAATTATGGGGAGCCAGATGCGATTGGCCAGGCTCAATTCCTGTTGCCTGTTCAAAGTTTGTTTATAAAAAATATATATGTCTCACCTTTTGGGGAAGTCAACGCAGCTTACAAACATCAAGGAAAAGGAAAAGCAACCAGTACAATGTAAACACAAAACCCAGTAGTCACACACACACACACACACACACACACACACACACACACACACACACACACACACACACACACACACACACACACACACACACACACACACACACCAGTGAACGCAAAAGGGCACAATCAGAGAGAGTAAAATTAGGAAAGGCCTGCAAGAAGAGCCAGGTATTTAAACTCCAACAAAACAATCGCAAGGAAGCGGACAGGTGCATTTTGTATGGCAGAGAACTCCACAGAGTGGGAGTGACTGCTGAGAAGGCCCACTTGCATGTCACCCCCAGGCATACCTAACACGGTAATGGAACATGCAATGGAGTCCCCAGATCTGATGGGTAGATTCCTATGGAGGAAGGTGGTCCTTCAAGTACTTTGACATCAAGCAATTTAGAGCTGCAAAGGTGATACCCATCACCTTGAATGGAAGTCAGGAACGCCCAGGAACAAACTGACAACCAATGCAGGTGAAACAATAAAGAGAAGTGTTGCACTTTTGCTTCAGCAATGAAGGACTTCTGGTTTGTATTGTGTTGTTGTCCTAAGATGTCCACTCTCTCTACCTCTTTTTCAGCGAGGAAGGGAAAGCAACTCACTCAGTGACCGTTCCAGACACCATCACAGAGTGGAAAGCCAGTGCATTCTGTGTGGCGGATATCGGCTTTGGACTGTCCCAACAAGCCAGCCTCAGGGTCTTCCAGCCCTTCTTTGTGGATCTGCTGCTGCCCTATTCTGTGGTCCGTGGGGAGACTTTCCAGCTAAAGGCCACTGTCTTCAATTACCTGAAGGACTGCATCCAGGTGAGAGCCCTTGTAGGAAAAGCACATTTTTCTTCCATATTTCCCTCGCAGTGAGTTGTCAAAGCTCCTTCTGTTATGTGGAGGGACCTTTTCCGCGTCTTGCCATGGATGGAGACGCACAGAAAGGCAGAGAGCAGGAAGTGTGAGGCCCTTGCACTTCTCCTCCTCTCCCTCTTCCCCACCTGATGTCCATCGTGACAGAAGATGTTCCCAGTCTGTCAAGTGTCTGGCACAGCCATAGAGTTGAAAAGGATTCAAAGGGACCTGAAAGCCATCTAGTCTAACCCACTTTCCAACCACCTACTAATCTCCACCTCTCCGATACAGGTAGGGAGGCATACCCTGGATACCTTTACTGGTACACGAATAATTATTTCTTTCTCCCCTGGAATAAAGCAGTTAATATATCCAATTAATAACAACCAGTAGGATCGGACCATGACCTCCTGATGCCTGAGGTGGCCTGCCAAATGCTGCCCCCTTACCCAATGATATGCCAGCCTCTGTTCCTACCACTCTCCAATGTTCTAGCTCGACATTCTCTTCCCCTCCATATTTCCTGTTCCCCTTTTTCTTTTCCAGTCCAGGAATCGGAAGGAGAAGTAAGAGTGGTGGAGGCAAGTAGTTGGGCAGACATGGGGACGGTGGGGACCTCCCAATAGTCTGCTGCCTGAGGCGACCACTTCAGTTGGCCTCAGAGATGAGCTGACCCTGACAAACAATAAGCAAAAAGCACAAATGAACTCAATCAACTTGGTTTCATCATAGTGGTGTCAATTCACCACTGCTAGCTGAATAGCAGTTTTTTTTTTCTCCTCACAGAAAGTTCCCTTTCTCAGAGAAAGTTCCTTTCTACCAGTTCTGTTGTGCCATATTCTTTTTCAACAGTCAGCAACCAACTTTTTCTTATCCCCTTGCAAAGCAAAGCCCCTGCCTAGAGGGTCACTAGCCAATCTGACTTTGGGAGAAATTCCTTCCTGACCCCAATATGGTGGTCACTGAACATGAGGCAAACCTATCATTGGCATTGTACTGGGCACACCTGCATACTACCCAGCTTACTAGTTATGGTGGGCTGATCATGAGCATCTGGTTGCCAGTATGAATTCTGACACGTGTCCACCTCAGGCCTAGCCTGCATCCCTCCCCCTGAATGGTTGCTACTCTCCCTAGACCGCATTGCCCATTTCAGGTGAGTTGTTTCTTTGCATCCAGGTGAGAGTAGACCTGGCAGAGTCTCAACAAGTGGAGGTGATGCCATGCCCAACCTGCCAGTTTGTGACCTGCCTGTGTGAAGATGAGGCCAAGACCTTCTCTTGGAATGTGACAGCTACTGAACTAGGTGAGGTGGAAGTGCCTAGGAGGGGTGGAGCAGGGGGGGATGTGGTGGGCAACGCTTCCAACTGCATCTCCCCACCTTATTCAGTGCGCTCACAGCAGCTTCATTGGCAGAGCACCATGGGGCTTCCTCCCCCAGCCAAGATTTTGTCCACTCCCAACTTCTGCTAATGGTGTGTTTGCAGTTTGCACTGGTACAGATCTGGCTGCTGGTGGTCATAGATCCACTCAAGAAGCACTCAACCTCTGTGCGCTTGACCTGTGTCCATTCCGTCTCTTCTGCAGAGCAGCAGTGGTGATGTTAGCCAAGAAGACGTAGTGTAGTGATGCTGGACCTGGGTCTTGCCCCACCGGGCACGAGTGACCACAAAGGCCCACACTGAGCTCTTGGCCAAGAGTCTAGTACTCTGCGATCTCTGCCACTCTCACATTCTTTCAGGGCACGTCAACCTCTCGGTTACCGCCGAGGCCGAAGAGAATCATGAGCTGTGCGGCAACCAGATCTCCGTGACACCTGCACGAGGCCGTTCAGACACAGTGATAAAATCTCTGCTGGTCAAGGTCAGTATATGATCGCTGGCATGCAATTCCCAGTCTGGCTTGCAGCTGTCAAGCCCAACAACTGTTCCAGAACCCTGGAATATACTTTGTTGGGATTGTTTCCTCTTTGTGCCTGCAGACTGGCTGGGAAGGAGAACTTCTGCAGAGGCTCCTTGTTTCCGGGGCTGAGACCCAGTCATCTAGACACTCTCAGCTCCTCTCTTTTGGGCAATGCAAAGCAATGCCTAGGGGGTTGCTCAGGCCGAGGGCATTGAGAAAGCAAGCGCGTGTGGGGGTGGAGTGGGAGGAGAGGGAGAGTCCTTTGAGAGAGCAGCCCCAGGACCCACAACTCCCTTTTCCTTCCACAGTCAGAAGGCTCCCCGAAAGAAGAGACCCACAATGCATTCCTCTGCTCTTCAGGTATGGTTGCATCCCCTGCTCAGGAGAGCTTGGCCTGTGTCAGGGACGTGGAGAATGTAATTCAGGAGATCAGTTTCCTGTGACTTGCTCAAGGATAAAACCTAATTGCTGTATCCTCTAACTGCTCTAGGAACATAAATCTATAACTGCTCTCGGAACATATCTGTTCTCTGGAGCAGTAGTAGCAGGTAATGCAAGGCACAAAAGCACCTCTCCACCCGCTTAAGAGGAGGGAGGGTGGGAGAGCAGAGTGGCCAACAGCATGCATGTTGCTGGTTCAGTCCTCACGCTTGGTAGCCACTGTCTCCCAGCCTCGGCTCCCCATCCACTCCCCAGCTAATTCACTGGCCTACCCGACAGGGTAATTGCTTGGTAATTGCTCAGCATGATGTATGGAGAGAGTTCTCTGAGCGACTGGGAAACAGTTCTGCAAAAACAGCAACTACTGAACCTGGATTATTTAGTAAATTGTATTCATTCCTGGCTTTTTCTCCTTTCAGGAGACCGAGCGGTGGAAGAGATTTCCCTAAAGCTGCCTGACGCTATTGTGAAGGACTCTGCCCGAGCCACTGTCACTGCCATTGGTGAGGAAATGCGCATTGGCTCTGTCAGGGCAGGAGCTGGAGAAGGCTGCCGCCCAAGGCGAGTAGTGCCTAGTGGTTAGCTCTCGCACTCCCTGTCCTGCTCTCTTTCCCTTTGTACTGGGTCAGCAGCTGGGTGGGGTGGGGTGGGGTGCACGTCTGGTACATTATTCCACTGCCACTTCCTGCTCACTCTTCACTGCTCCAAGACACACTTTCTCTTTCCTGTGGAGGCTTGCTGGATGTGACGGGGGCATGTAGTACAAGGAACCTCTGCAGGAAAAAAGCACCCCAAATACGTGCAACTGCATGCTCTCACATACATTCCCTGTTAGCCTTTCCTCCCTTCCCCTTTGTTGCCTTACCCACTGTCGAAATGTAATGAAGCACACAGGACAATTCATGTCAGGAAGGCAAAGGAGAACTTAAAGACAGGCCAGCTCAGTCCTCCTTCAGCAGCCACGGTGACCAGGAGGAGGCTGAACACGCGAATTCTGTCTACACATGTTTGTGTGGAAGTACTAGGATGTAGTGGGAAAACGTTCCTTTGTGGGACAATTTGCACCAGCCCAAGTTCCCCTGGTGTCTCCACCAATGTCCAGTTATGTGCTGTATGGACACTCCAGACTAAGCGACGAAGACCAACTGTTTCCATCATTGGTTAAGCAGCAGCTTCAAAAGACCAAGCAGGTCTTTTCATCTCCTCTCAGGCCCAGTCGTATTACTGTACTTGCTGTCAGCTCCGTAGTGTGCAGTGTTGGTATCTGTGTTGGGAGGGCTTGAAGTGAAAGCGTGGTGTTTCTGGCTGGACCATCATACTGGCTCCAGCTTCACGAGAAGTGTCACTGAGCAGTCATGTCTTGGGGCGAAAGGAAAGAGGACGTTTTTCCTGGATTCTCCTCAGGGGCCCAGAAGCAGGAGAGTTGGCAGTCCAGTGACCTGAGCTAATGTTTCTTTTGTCACCGTTGCCAGGGGACATAATGGGCACTGCGCTAAACCACATAGGCTACCTGCTTCAGATGCCATTTGGCTGTGGAGAGCAAAATATGGCCATGTTTGTTCCCAACATCTTCATCCTGCGGTATTTGGAGAACACCAACCAAGTGACCCCTGAGATCAAGCAGAAGGCGACTGAATACATGAAGGCTGGTGAGTGAGTCGGGCCTGCCATCTTCTTTGGATGCTACTTACCATCATTGCCAATGATGGCTAGGTAGAACTTCCTTGTTAAGAGGTATTATGCATCTGAATACCATTTGCTGGGTAGCAAACAGTGGGCAATATCTGTTCATGCCATGCCTTGGTTGTGGAACTTCCCAAATGCATCATGTTTGCCAATGTGAGAAACAGTCTACTGGATTTGATAAGAGCCATAGGGCTCTTATGTTCTTAACCATTACTGAAACTATATAGTGTAAGCTGTATATTTCTGTAAGCCGTTTCTGAAAGGCTAGTCTGCAGCAGAGCCATTGTGGTGTAATGGACTGAGTATGGGATGTAGGGTGGTCCAGTCATATGGCTCATTCTAATCTAGACTATGTCACAAGATTGTTGTGACGATAAATTGAGGAATTCCATATACTTCAGTCATATTGTGTTCTTTGGAGGAAGGACAGGATACAGATTGCCTTTAACCAACACCATGGATATTTGGAGCTGACCTTGGTGAAACAGTACAGGGTCAGAACTGATAGTACTTGCCCCCCCTCCCTTCCCAATCTCCTGCAGGGTACCAACGCCAGCTGCTCTACAAGCACCACAATGGCCCCTACAGTGCCTTTGGGAAGCGTGATGCCCAGGGGAACACCTGGTGAGCATGCTGAGCTTCTGCCATTCAGCCAACCTAATGGTTATATCAGCCTTTGTGACTTGGAGGAATGTAGAACTTTGTCTCCTTCCAGCATTTTCTTCTGATTTTCCCCCTTGACAGGCTTACAGCTTTTGTGGTTCGGGCATTTAGCCAGGCGAGGTCCTATATCTATGTTGATGAAAAGCACATTCAGGATTCCGTGCACTGGTTGAGGCAACACCAGCTTCCCAGTGGCTGTTTCAGAAGTGTGGGAAGGCTCTTCAACAATGCCCTGAAGGTAATTAAGGAAAAGTCAGTTCACCTTTTTGTGAATAATTGGAAACCATTTATTGATTTAAAAAAAAAAGAGAGAGAGAGAGAGAGAGAGAAAGCGAGAGAGAGAGAGAATGATGCGACAATATGTGGATTTAATGAATAAAACGTTGGTGATATTTTAGCTTAGTTGGATATTATATGTAAAAAATAGTGAATGGTATGCTAGTACGATATATTGTTTCACGCTTGCTATAACCTTTGGAAATATGATTTATTGTTTTTATGTTAATATTTTACTAATTATATATATATAAGGGGAAAAAAACCAATGCCCTGAAAGTGCAAACACTGTGAACCACGACAGTAATATAACATGCACAGGTGGCCATACTACAATGGCTACTCTACATTAAATGACTACAAATAATTAAAATAACACCACCGACCAACATTTTAGGGCTTTTGTAAGCAGCAGTGGCCCTGGGATCGATGGCGCCTGGTGCGGAGTGCGACACCCCCGATGTAGGTTTGGTGGTGACGTGATGACATCGTCATGTCATCGCATCACTGCCAATTGCTTCCGGAGTGCTGCAATTTGAAGCCAAATGGAGCCGCCTATGGGCGGGAGGGCCCTTCGAGCGCAAAACAAACATGCAAACACGGAGCTCTGCTCGCCGCTCCATTCCTTGTTTGGTGACAACGCGGTGAGGGCCAAAGATTCGGGCAACGATGGTGTCACCGCTTCCGGAGCGTCACACTGGGTGCTCGCCCCCTCACTCCCACTTGTAAGGATTACTGAAATAATGTATATGATGTTCTTTGAATATGCTAAGGATTGTCGGGTATAATCTTTGGTAATAAATACAGGTGGGCCCCTATATCCACTTGGGATATGCTCCAGGCCCCTCCGTGGATACTTGAAACCATGGATAAGAGCGAACACCCCCCTCCATGGTTTCCTGAGGGCCCCCCACCCTGCCTCCCCTGCAGGCAGGCATGCTTGCCCCCCCCAGCTCTTATTTTTCTTTCAGCAGGCTTTGTTTCTTCCTTAAAACAAACAGAGAAGCAGCCTCCATTGCAGGCAAATAGAACGAGACTAAGTCCTAGAGAGGCTCTGCAAGGTTTCTGTTAACCTTGCAGAGCCTAGTACTTAGTCTCATTCTACTTGCCTGTAATACTTCTCCTGTTTCTTTAAGGAAGAAACGAAGCTTACTGGGAAAAAAGTAAAAGCCTGGGGGGGGTCCCCATGATCCGTGGATAACTGAAACCGTGGATAGCGGATCAGTGGATATGGGGGCCCACCTGTAGTAGGCCTTGTGAAAATGCTCCTGGGGCATTGGAGGCGCTTTATAAGGAGGGATTACACGTAGGCATATCGCTGCCTGCCAGGAGTTGACAATATCCATGCTTGTAACTGCTGCTGGAAAGGGCCACAGGCCTGAGAAATACCTTCTGAACTGTGAGGAATTGATTGCATACAGTTTTCTGGCTTGGGTTCTCTGCTGTACCTTCCCTTCCATCCACAGGGTGGTGTGGATGATGACCTCTCGCTGACGGCTTACATTGCTGCCTCGCTGCTGGAGCTCGACCTGGAGAACGTACGTTTTTGCTTAGTCCTTGACTTTTCCACAGGGTTTTGGGAGCTTCCCAATTCTTTACTATCCCAGGTCCGAAGGATGACCTTTGGGGATGTCTGGTACTCAGTTTGCAGAAGCTACCTGTGAGCCAGACTCTTCTGGCAGGCAACCAACTCAAGCAAAAAGGCAGATTCTAATAGGAAGCCATTTTTTCCCCTGTATGGATGGAAGAATCCTCATAACTATCACCATGGACGTTGTCACTGCCGGCCCAATCATGAGGTGAGGTGAAGCAGGTTGCATCAGTGGCAGATTGCGAGAAGCCTGAGGTGGCGGCGGATTCCCTCCAGTCCACCGCTGATGCGAACCGCAGTGATCTGCTTCCCACTCACCCAGAGGCGTCGCGAGGCGCCCCCCCCCCGACGCCCCCAATAAAACTGCAAAAAAGTTTAGGTTTCGGTTTTGAAACCTATTTTTGACAGGGTTTTTTGGGTTTTTTAAAGTGATTTTGGGCGATTTTAAGTGTTAAAACGTTTGTGTGAAAGTGTATGTTTGCTTTGCTTTCACTTATCTTGAATATGGGGCGTTCCAGCGACGATCATCTTTCTGCGCCTGGGCACAGCCTCTCCCTGCGCCCGGGTGCGGACTCTGTAACGCCCCCAGCCGCGGTTTCCGGAGTTTGCGCATGCGCAGACCCACGGAGTTTCCAGGGACGTCCTGCACATGCGCAAACTCCGGAAAGCGCTGCTGGAGGCGTTACAGAGTCCACGCCCGGGCTCAGGGAGAAGCTGTGCCCGGGCGCAGGAAGATGATCGTCGCTGGAACACCCCATATACAAGATAAGTGCAAGCAAAGCAAACATACACTTTCACACAAACGTTTTAACACTTAAAATCGCCCGAAATCACTTAAAAAACCCGGGAAAAATACAAAGAATATGCAAATTTCAGGAGGCCCGCGCCCTCCCCAGAGCCTCAGCACCCCTACGCCCTGGGGCCCATCGCCCCACCACCCCATATCAGGCGACGTCTCTGCACTCGCCCAAGCAAGAAGCAGATTGTTCCCTTCCATACTTTGTTCCTCATGCAATTTCCTTAAATATGGATGGACATGCAGGACTTCCAGCTTCATTTACAGGGACAGAGCAAACAAAGGAGCTCCTTCCAGTAAAAATGGAAGTCTTGTGTATCCTGTTCCCCCTCTAGTCCACCTTCCCCATGTTTCTAATCAGGGAGGGGGGTGTCAGAACCTCCGCTTCACAGGCAGAGTTTAAACTATTATTGAGATTGCATGGGGGGAGGGGAGAGCAGGTCGAATGAAACACCCCCAAAGCAATTAGAAGGACCAGGAAGGCATGCTGAGAGTGGGAACAGAACGTACTTATGAAGGGCCTTGATTGTATGTGAGGGGGACAATTCAACCAGGATCATCTGAACCAGCCCAAGGACAAGATCTTGTGAATCATTCTAGGATGTAAGTTCTCAATGCAAATTCTAGAAATTCTGATATATATATATATTTTAAGTACTTCTATCCCACTTTTCTGCTTGCGATTAAAGTACAGTTAAATGAATTAATGAAATATCTGTGGGGGGCCTGTAGCAGGTGCTGACATAGTCAAGATTCCAGGCTCTTCCCTTCAGCATTTTCTGTGTGTCTTTTTTCAAAATATTCCTCCATGATGGAAAATGGAACTAAGTTCGTATCCTACTTTCCATCCCAAAAGATTTTTTTAAAAAAATTGTGTCCAAGGGTACCATGGTAGATGCTGCCTTACTGTGCCTTAAGAAGAACTTAAGTTCTGTGGACAGCGCCTACTCCAAGGCCTTGCTGGCTTACGTCTTCACTTTGGCTGGGGACACGGAAACACGACAGCAGCTCCTGGAAGACTTAGACAAACAGGCTGACAAATCAGGTAGGAGGGATTATTTGATTCACTACAGACTTTATTCTGGAGCATTTCTTTGTGCAGCCTGGTTTAACCCCATATCCTGAGCACCAAACCTTCTCACTAAGCACACAGAGGTGAATGCTGAACACCTCACGAGCTGACTTGGTTCCCATACAATTCAGGTCATTTTCAGTCTCTGTAGGATGAAAAAAATTACTCCAGCATTACCAAGGCTGTATCATTACCAAGGCTGTGTCATTTAGGAACAAGTAGGGGCCTTCTATGCTTCTATAGGATGCTTAGAGGATTACAGTCGGACCTTTTTATCCACTGGGGTTCTGTGCCAGGAACCCCAGTGGATTAAAAAAAGTGTTATATGAAAACACTTTTAAAAAGTGTTATATGAAGGCACACCCCGGGGCGGGGGTTGGGGAGCAGTGCCACATTACCTCTTTTCCAGCATCTTCGCTGCTTCCCTCCTCCTGAGTTTGTTTAAATTGACTGGGGGAAAAAAGCCGTTACCGGAAGCAACCTGTAGATGGCACCAGATTCTCCCGGTTGCATTTTTTTTTCTTTTTTCAGCAGTTTAAACATGCCGGGAAGTGACATACCACAACCGTCATGACATGAAAAGACAGAAAAGCTGTTCACGTTTCACACGCACATTACAAATGTTCAATGTGGGCACTTGTGTAGCTACAATGGGGCAGGGGGGGGGGGACAAACAGCCGTGGTCTCCTTGCAAAGAGACTGCGGCTGTCACCCAGGGCATTTGCCCCCCCCCCCGCCCCATTGTAGCTACACAAGTGCCCACATTGAACATTTGTAATGTGCGTGTGAAACTTGGACAGTTTTTCTATCTTTTCATGTCATGACGGTTGTGGTATGTCAGTTCATTTAAGAATAAATCAGCTTGACTTTTGCACCATCCTCTTTGAATAACCCTGTATAATATTGTCCAGTGTTTGGAGCCAAGCTTTTTCACTTGTTGTTTAGCACCATAGAATGTAATTTATTCGGAATCAAAGGAATCAAAAAAGGAAGGAATCAAAAAGCAGAGTTGCCTAGTAACGCAAAAAGCTTGCGCGTACTTACAGTTTTGAGAATTGCCTCGGACGATTGTTGCAAGGGTGCCTGCTATTCTGTGCAAAACTCCACTCCATTCCACTCCACTCTTTCTTCCTCCTTTGCAGAAGGATCCATATCCTTTTCAGACACTGAGACGACAGCCTACTATCTCTTGGCTTTCCTCTCCACACCAGAAGTGTCTGCAGATGATCTCAAACATGGCTCCCAGATTGTGCGAGCCCTTGCCAAGAAACAGAATCCATATGGCGGCTTTCGCTCCACACAGGTAACGGATTCATTGTTTCTCACAGGAAGAGGGAGGACACGGATATTTTGGGTTTTTGGTATGCTCATAGCCTTGGAATGCATGTTCTAGCCCAGCTTCATATTCAGGTGGAATACTCGCCTAGAAACCTGTCACGCGATCAGGATATGAAGGACATTGTTGTTGCTGTTAATTATGATAAATGCTGTTGCTTAGATAGTCAGTGTACATAGCCCAAATCAGGGCTTGATGCTGGTTTCCAGGCAAGTGCAAGCCATTGCTTACCTGTTTAAATGAGATACCAACAAACTGACGTCAGAATTATCTAACTGCCACATGTGAGTTAGCTCCAGAACCTCCTCCTCCCCTCACAAGTCCAAGGCTATGCAGGCTGCAAGGCATTTCTTCTTCTGTCATCATCTTCTCCCCTCACATGTGGTGATGAGAAGCCTGAGATGGCTTCTTGTCAATCCATGGTTTAGCATTGAACCGGAGTGCATCTAATGACAACATCTCACTACATGTCAACGTTTGTATTGTAACACCAAAGAGGAGACATGCACCAGCCCACAAGATGGCTGTTTTCTTTCCCCCAGGACACGGTGGTTTGCCTGCAGGGTTTATCCAGGTATGCAGCCTTGACTTATCGTGAGATCGAACATCTAACAGCCCAGGTGACATCCAGCCAGGGTTTCCAGCATGAATTCCATGTGGACAAAAAGAACCGGCTGGTGCTACAGCAGGCTACTCTCCCGAACGTCCCTGGGCAATACAAGGTGGAGGTGTCAGGGAATGGCTGTGTGTATGTGCAGGTGAGCCATGGACAATTCCAGGGGACAAGACACAAACGAGTTGGCCCTTTGATCCATATGGGGGGACGTGCAAGCTTTGTTGTTGACCATACGCAAGCTCTGTTGACGTCGTCATAGGGGTGGAGAAAGTGGGTTGTCCCAAATTCTGAGTAGCACTGAGAAAAGGAACAGAGAATTCATATTTGCCCTGTCCCACAGCAGCATAACTGGGTGTCATCTAATAAAATTAACATGCTGTAGAAAGAACCTTTTGATTTTGCAACAGCACACATTACGTGTCAGTCTCACCTGTCCCTCCAGGAGGCTATGCTGCCTAGAGAGATCTGGCCTTTATGATTAAGGTTCTTCAGTGCCTGACTGCAGTGCCCAGTAATGTTGTGCTTTGCCCCAGACTATGCAATGTCTACGCACTAGAGAGAGCATATTGTTCAGTCCCTTCCTGTGATAAGTCAAAAGCATCCTTCAAAATGCTGAAGACATTTTGTTGGGTGTGAATCAGTGACATGACTTGGTACAAGCAGTTTACCAGCATAAGGGAGATGTATGCATGGGGCTTGCATAGAAGTCCCACGTATCTGTCAGAAGTGATCACAACACCTGTAAAACCGCCAGTTTTGCTTTGAGGCTGACAGAAAAGTCCACGTTTGCCTGCACAGTGTTGCCTGCTCGACAGTCTTGTCCACGAGGCGGCAGGAGTTGGGAATACAGCCATGTTCTTCTCCCACTAGGCTACACTTCGATATAACTGCTTACCCGAGAAGGCCCAGGTGTTCGCTTTGGAGGTGGAGACGTCCCCCAAGGAATGCAACCAGACTTCTCGGAAACGTTTTGATATCACTGTACAAGTGAGGTACGGTTTCTTCCTGGATTGTTCCCTGATCTCTGAGATGATGGTTGACTGGAAGCATCTGCAAGGCACTGGGGAGCATTAGTGGGGTGGTAGTCGGCCGTGTCTTTGTCTCCTGCTTGTGGGCTTCTCAGAGGCATCGGACTGGCAACTGTGCTGGACTGGGTGACCTTTTGGGCTCTTCTGTTCTCTGCCCTTCTGTTCTTCAGGGAAGAGGAAGAATTGCACAGCACTTCATCGAAAAATACCCCCACCCGGTGGGCGGGGCTGGGACGACGGACCGAAGACGTGATTCCAGAGAGCTCTCTGGAGCCGCGCCGCAAAGCAGTGGAATTCCCTTGATCCAGGCTGGATCGGGGCCATCTGCATCAGGAGAGATGTAGATGAGAGATTGGGGAGCAAACTGAGGGAACTGGTCAAGGCATTGAACCAGTTTCTGCTTGGTATTCCCTTTTCTGTCCCTGCTTTGTCGCAGACACCATTTTGGTGACTGTGAAGGCTCGCGTTGCCGCTCACCCGGACAAGAGGAAAAGATTTATTTTAAAGTAGACTCCTTCAACGTACCAACCTTGGACTGGAGTAAGAGTTTCTCTGCTGATCTGGAAGAGGAGCGGTGAGTGGGAAGACAGGAAGGCTGAAATTTATAGGCATTTAAAAGAAACTAAGGGGATAGGGGTGGATTTCCCCCCCCTTACATGGACTCTGCTTCCCTCTTCTTTGTCTGAGCTGTGCTTGTTAAACCGAGACATATTGAATTACAGAGGGAGCTGCATTCCTTTGATTCACTCTGGGAAGTTAACCCTGAATGTGCCAAGATCTGGTCTGGGACTATGTACTTAGTGGAATTTGGCTTTGAATCTATTATTAGTTTTAATCTGGATTGTGAATTGTGATGCTTCGTGTGCCTTAAGTGGATAAGTTGGAAGTTGCAAGCAGGACTGAGATAAGGAAAAATGATGAAAGTAATAGAATTTTAAGTTGCTTTCCGTTGCAGCAGGAGGTGCACAGGAGCTAGAGATTTATCAGATGATGGAATTTTTGCAAGATATGTGGGCCAGCATTAATCAATTAAAAGAGACTCTAAATATACTTTTGTTAAATCAAAATAAAGCCTCTGGAGAAAGACAACAGATATTGATGCAATTGAAGCAGATGCAGGATGCAAGACTTTTGAAGACACGGGCTGCAGTAATTACAGAGGAGATTGTAGAAATTCAGATCATGGAAGAAGTATACAAGACCTCTGAACAACTGGAGGTTGCAACCTTTAAACGGCAAACAGAAGAATTTACAGCAATCCAGGTTATGGAAGAATTAGACAAGTGGTCTGAACAACAGGAGGCTGCAACCTTTAAATTGCAGATGGAGAGAGCAACTTTCATGTTTAGAATACAGAATTTTTTTGCAAAGGACCGAGAAGATTTTTACTGGACTTTTATGGCGTGTTTGATAAAAGATTTGCAGATTCTGGAGGCAGAGGTGTTAGAAATTAGGAAGGGAACAGGTTAGATATAAAGTTTTGTGATAAAATAACTGACTGGGTAAAAACATTAGAAGTAACGAACAGACCACAGTGGATAATAGATTTTTATAATAGACAATATAAAGAATTGAATGTATGATAAATATGTATGAAGTTTATAATTTTTCTATTGGATTTTGAAACAGTTAAGATATTATGATATTGGGGTTATAAATTTAGGATGAGAGATTTACCTATAAGAGTAAGATTAGATTTGGATTTAGGTTATAAAATGGTTAAACTTCTATATAAAGGATTTTATATAAATTGTTTTATCGAGGGTGGTTAACATCAAAGAAGTTAAGTAAGATGTTGATGAAAGTGTAAAGTATTTGTTGGAAAGTTAATTTGTTTTGGAGGAGGCTTCCTCTGATTTTGGAAGAGACATTATATGGCACGCTGTTGTTCTTATAAGATTTGTTTTTATTCAATATGATGATATCAGTAATGTTTTAAAGAGATAAACATATTGTTGTATATACGGTTATTGATATATGCTCAGCAGTGAAAAGTTGAGATTGAAGTTGAGATTATACTAGATATTGAAGAGTTAATGATTAAGATTTATATTTGAGGGATCTGGATGTTTAAATTTAACGTTTAGGAGATGGAAATGTAAAGAAGAGAACAGACTGGTAGTAATTATTTTATTTTGATTAGATGGAAAGGTAATGATAAAAAAGAATATTATTATTGTATGTATTGATGTCCAGGGGGTGGAAATTGAGTAAATATGGTCCTAACTTTAGTTAGTAAGAGAACAGAGTGGTAGTAATTATTTTATTTTGATTAGATGGAAAGGTAATTATAAAAAAGAATATTATCATTATATGTATTGATGTGCAGGAGGTGGAAATTGAGTAAATATGATGGTAACTTTAGTTAGTATAATTGAATAGTTGAAAGAGTCATCCTATGATAAAATGATGTCCGGCTTGTTAGTGCTCCTAATGTGTCATGTTGATATCCCCCCAGTTTGTCATTTCCTGTTGTATCATTTTTGTTGTTAGGTAGGTAGTTAGTTAGTTAGGTAGTTAGGTAGTTAGTTAGTTAGTATTTTTATTATTGTATTGTCTTGTGTTTTATTGTTGTTAAATAAAATAAAAATATATTTAAAAAAAAAAAGAAAAATACCCCCACCCCACCCCCTGAGCTCCTTTAGCCATCACCGTATCAGTTCCATCATTCACCTTTCCCAGAGTGTTGGCAACTGCCTTCTTTCATGGGATGTCTCTCCTTTCTTCCCACAGCTACACAGGGCCCCGGCAGACAAGTAACATGGCCCTGATAGAGGTGAACTTGTTGTCGGGATTCATCCCTGAGAAAACGTCAGTGAAGAGGGTGAGGAAGCCTAGATGTCCACCTTCTTCCCATCAGCAGCATGAGCCAGCATGGAGTAGTGGTTAGAGCGTCAGACTAGGATCTGTGAGATCCAGGTTTAAGCCCCCATTCAGTGACAGGGCTTCTTGGGTGGGGGCCAAGAGTCACCCCCCTCTGTCTAACCTACCCTACAGGGTTGTTGTGCAGATAAAATGAGGAGGGAAGAGAAACATAGACACTTCTTTGTGTCTACTAAAACTTCAGTAGTAGTAATAAAATGCCATTCTAGCAAGTATCAGTGTCAAGGGATTGCATAAATTGTACACTAATTACTACAAAATACGATCTACTAATACAGCCATGCCTATTGCAAGGGGAAAATTATGCTTTATTTTAGTGGTGAAATCAGGGCAGCTTCTATTGGGTGTAGGCAAAATCTTTACTGGCTTGCCACTGACCCCCACTTGCTGAAGAACCTGCTATGCCCCTCAGAGGGGAGTGAGGGGACACCCCAGAGGCCTCTGTATCTTCTTAGGATGTTGTTAGGATACCCCTCTAAGAAGCAGAGGCACCTGCCCGAAGGGTTGCTGTCAACGTTCACAGTTGCCTCTGGCCCAACAGCTGTCCTGTTTAGTCCAAATGGGATGGAGAGGCGCTTATCAATCGGAAGCCACAGATTAGACTCTTATGTTATGTGCCACCTGGTCCATCGTAGTGCGTGAGATAGCAAGCCACTTCTGATGTGGCAAGCACCCCTCCCAGTGCCCCACAGACCACTGGGGGGGGGGAGATGGTGCAGACGTCTCTGCAGATCCTACTTGTGTGCATGTGGAGGGCAGTCTGGGAGAGACAGGAGAGACCTGTGTTTTCTGAAAAGAATGGCACGGGGGGGGGGGGGCAGGAGCTGTGCTGGATCCGAGTGGGGGCTGAGTGCAGCCCACAGTCCACTAGTTGGTCATGTTAGAACAGACCCTGAAGTCTCACCTCACTTTGCCGGAATTTGCCTTTCATGGGTGTGGTTTATGACTGGTATGAATGACCAAATCACATCCAGATGTCGCTTAACTGTATCTTTTTGTTCTGTACTCCATCAGCTGGAAAACGAACCCCGTGTAAAGAAGGTGGAATTTGATCCTGACAAGATCAACATCTACCTGGATTGGGTGAGAGCTCAGCAGATCTCCGGCAGTTTGAAAGGAAGCAGGTGTATGGAGAAGTGCGTCAGCGGATGGTCTGAGAGGGCGATCGTCCTTCTGAGAGGGAAGATAAAAGGGTGTCAATCTAGATTTTAGAAAAGGGGGCAGGAGTGGGCTGGCGTAGAAGTCAGACCTTTTCCCATTCTGTTCTCTCTCTCTCTCTCTCTCTCTAGCTCGATGAGAGTGTTCTAAGCTACAGTCTCTCTGTGCAGCAGGAAGTGGAAGTAACGGGTCTCAAGCCGGCAATAGTGAAAATCTATGATTATTACCATCCTAGTAAGCATTTGACTTGTGGAATCAGTATCTTTCAGTACAGCCTCCATTTATATGCAATTATATTGATACTTCTACACTATCCTCCCATGTAGGCAGCGGCGGAAGAACGGTGGAGCGCGTGGAGCAGGAGCTCCAGGTGCTCGGGCGGGAGGGTGCGATCGGGGGAACTTACGGAAGTGCTGGATCGGCCCTCCCGCCCTCCCTCGAGCCCGTACGGCTCCGAAATGGCGATTCCGGCGGGGGGGGCACGTTAAATCCAAGCCCACCAAGATATTGGTGCCTCTTCTCAGCATGCTCTTTACCTTCCTCACTTCCTGTGCTGTGCTGGGAATATTCAAAAGTGTAGCAGACTACACTTTAGGCAGGTTTTTAAAAATGCATATATATAGTATTAAATTCAACTGTGGACATATATCCAAGTCATATATTTTTACTAGTACTGTAATGGCAACTTCTGTCCAAACCATGTACTGACACAACCAGATATCAATAACCATTTTCATCCCAATGTATACATACGTCACATACATTTTCAGTAATCCATACAATAATCCTGTAAGGAAGGCCAGTATAAACCCCATAATGTATACAGGAGGTGGGTTGCCTAAGGCTACCTAATGACTAATGAGTTGATGGTTGAGGTGGATGTTAAACACGATGTCTCATGCGGCGGCCCGGGTGGTCACTGGAGCTAGGCGGCTTGACTCTGTTGAACCGCTGCTTCAGCGGCTGCATTGGCTGCCCATTCGTTTCCGAGCCCAATTCAAGGTGCTGGTAATGACCTTTAAAGCCCTTCACGGTTCGGGTCCAGGATATCTGAGGGACCGCCTTCTCCCATACATCCGGCCCACTCTCTTAGGTCATCTAAGGAGGCTCTCTTACGAGTGCCACCTCTATCTCAAGTTAGGGGAATGGCAGCACATGGGCGAGCCTTCTCTGTTGTGGCGCCACAATTGTGGAACTCCTTTCCAGGGGATTTGAGAACTACCCCCTCTCTCATTACTTTTCGGCGAGGGCTCAAAAACGTTTGTTTCGTCTAGCGTTTGGGTGATGGGTTGTTGTCTGACTCCAGTGTCTGAAGATGTTCTGCTTTGCTGCTTCTCTGCTCCATATTGTCACTCCCCCAGTGGATTTTATTGTTTTTAATCTATTTTATGTATTGTTTTTAATTATGTATTTAATTCTTGTTGTAAGCCGCCTTGGGCATTTGCCTTGGCATAGGATAAGGTGGGGTATAATTTTTTTAAAATAAATAAAATAAAATAAATGTCCTGATTCACATGAAGTGTGGGGCATTGATGACAAGCCACCAGAGAGCGCCCTTATCTGTGAGTTTTTGTAGCATGTCGTTTCTGGCATCTGACCCATGCTGGCAGACAGGCACACAGACACGTCCAAATGTTTGGTGTGAGCAAGAGATGCCCTCACAAGCAAAAAACACATGGCTTAGTAGTGAAAAGCATGTTGAAATATCCAAACCAAACCAAAAAACATGTTGAAATATCCAGTAAACTTTACTCTTGAGCAGAAAAATACAACTTTGTCTTTTCACAATGGTCACCTTTGTTCTGAGCATCTGTCCTATGAAAACATACCTATTTTCCTCCATGAGTACCATGACAATATCTGTACTTGCAGCCCTGGGGCTGCCTGGGTGTTGCTGGGGTTTCAATTCTTCTCTTTCACACACAGGTGACTATGTGGTTGCTGATTACAATGCTCCCTGCAGCACAGGTAGGAATGGGTTGGGGTTCCTCTTGGGCAGATGGAGACAGAGACTTATTAAAATAGCTGTGGGGTGTTTTTTTTTAATCTTCCACTGACTTGCTAGGTGGGATTGAATGGGTCACTTCTCTTTTCTGATCATTGGTAGCTCCTCTTTGTAACAGGTAATGAGGTAAACTGTACACGGTTCCATTATCTATTCAAAGAGTTGCTATATTGAAAACTAACATTTTGGGAAAGGGCATTGCTTGCATGTGTTTTCTTCAGACCATTTGTAATAACCAACCACTAGAGCAGTGGTTCCCAACCAGTGGTCTGTGGATCACAGGTGGTCCGTGAGAACCTGAAAGGTTCGTGGTCTGTGAGCTCAGCACGCATGCTTACACAAAAAGATCGACCTTCGGTAGCGCCGACCCCCACTTTGAGCAGCAGTATCAACCCAAGAATTTTGCAGTCAGTGAAGCAGATGGAAGCGCAAACATCACATTAAGATACCTACCCCATTAAATTTTTATTTATTTTTTTAAATCACAATACAAAATAATACATAATGTACATAAAAAGTAAGTACGAGACCTAATAAATATCTAATTATTACAAATTTAATTGCATTTTTGTGTGCAGGGGGGTGGAGGGGCGGGGGGATGGATGTGGTCCACGGTGATTCCAATTTTTGCCTCAGTGGCCTGTGGTCTCCTAAAGGTTGGGAACCACTGCACTAGAAAGAATCTTCAATAGTGTGGATAGATAAGCCATGTTGGATCAGTGACATTCTATAAAGCCTAGCTACCCTTTCAGTGTAGTTGGACTGACCAATTATACTGCTACAGGCATATTGGGGTTTTCATCATCCAGTTTTTGTGTTCAATTTTTCATCCCCTGGGAGATGCTCCCCACAACTGTGAGAAGGCTGCTTTAAATGGCCCCCTGCATTGGCTGTCTTCACACAGTGTGTTAGTTGAATGGAGGAAACTAGGAGCCATTTAATCATTTGATTTTGTCTGTAAACCGCTTTGTGAACTTTTTGTTGAAAAGCGGTATATAAATAATGTTGTTGTTGTTATTAATTTACTATGTGGCCCAGGACCAGCTGGCACCAGAGGTGGCGAGCCAGATGCTGTCCTTACCTGGTGATGTGCCAGCCTCTGCAGGATATAAATCATTTAAATCTGGGGTGTCAACCAATGGCGTTGCTCCCGTCAAGCGACGGGAGCAGGCCGCCACGGGGTGACGCACACAAAGGGGTGACGCGCGCACCCCCACGTGCGTCACCTCCGTGACACGCGTCGCCCTCCGGACGCTCCGAGGCCGGCTCGGGAGCCGGCCTCAAAGCGTCTGGCCCGGCCGGCGCTCCAAGGCCTTCTGAAAGAAGGCCCAATGCGTGGCGAACTTTTACTGTTTTTGCGTATGGCAGGCCATGGCCCTCAAAACGGTCTCTGCGCATGCGCAAAAACAGTAAAAGTTCGCGACCGGACGCTCCGAGGCCAGCTCCCGGGCCGGCCTCGGAGCGTCTGGAGGGCGATGCGAAGGGGCGGGGGGGCACCCGGAGCAGGGTGCAGCCGGGTGGCCCCCCAAAAAAATTGCGGCACGGCCATAGGCCGCGCCGATAGTTCTAGTGGGGGGGGCATCACTAGGGTGACGCGCGCCCCCCCCACCTTGGGGTGACGCGCGTCCTAGTGACGCCTCTGGTGTCAACCATAAGTCCCATGCGCTGGATATGGAAGCTCTTTATCTGGTCTATGTGATAACTGGGCTCTGCCAGCATCATCATCAGCTGCTGAGCTGTGAAGTGATGCCTCGGCAGAAGCGGCGCTGCTGAACGGGCGGCGCTGGGAGAGCCCAATTATCCTGCAGACCACCCTTTCAGCAGAGCTACTTCTGCTGAGGCATCATTTTGCAGAGCACCTCTCGGCTGCTTAGCTGCAAAAGTGACACTGCATCAGAAGTGGCGCTGCTGAAAGAGCAGGTCATGTGATAATTGGGTTCTCCCATATCTTGAAAATATCATCAAGATTTACATATTTTCTCTTCTGTCATTTGCAGCTGAGTTCCTAGGTGAGTAAAAAGTGCTTATTTCTGGTCATCACCTGCTTAATGACGTCAGTTCTTGCTTAGTGACATCACTTCCAGCCCTCAGCAGGCGCCATGAATGCTATTCAGCCTACTGAATGAAATGGCACAACTGATAAACTCCATGTATTGGGAAAAAAGAACACACCATTCTCCTCTATATATCCTCTTCTACTCCATCCCCCTCTTCCTTTTCCAATCCCGGGAGTGGGGTGAAGAAGTAGTAGTGGAGGTGAGTGGGCAGATGGAGCACAGCTCTGCCCACTAATCTGCTCCCTAAGGTAACCACCTCATCCAGCCTTATGAATGGACCTGCCCTGACTGCAACCCTTTGCAAGGAGATTTGAGCTGGCACAGAGAAAACATTCTATCCAATGAGGTGGCTCCAGCTTCTCTCATTAAATGACCATTGCAATTTAAGGAGCACCAAGTAAAATACCCTCCATGTGGCTATTGCACATGTACTGACCTCCGGCTCCCCGCAGATCTCATCTTGCACTGATCTGACCCCACAAAAAATAATGGTATAATGTAATATTTGAGATACTATACATTATAGGTTTTAATTCATATTTTTCTTTTCACAGAAAGCACGAATGAAGATATCCACTGAAATCCTTTACCTTTTGTTTCCGAAATATCCCAGTGCATATACTGAAATCACTGGAGAAAATTGTACTGTCTTGTGTCATCCTTTTGGAATTGCGTATTTAATCATAAAATCACAAAACTGTACAAAGCTGGAAGAATCAAAGGGTTATTTAGATCAGCCTTCTTCCCCCTTTCCCCCCCCCCCGAAGTGATAAGATCCTTCTGGATATCTAGTACGACAAAGAAGATATTGAATAAAACAAACCCAGAAATCTCAAATTAACAAACACTGAGGCCCCATACCACTAGCACCGATAAAGCCATGCCAAAAAGGCACACACTGCATCCTATGGTGGATGTGGGGGCAACCTAAAAGCAAATGAGAGGCAAGTTTTAAAACAAAATACTTTTTTTTTACCACCTCATCCAGCCTTATGAATGGGCCTGCCCTGACTATAATAACCCTTTGCAAAGAGGTTTGAGCTGGCACAGAGAAAACATTCTAACCAATGAGGTTAAAATTCTAAATTGTAAATTCTAAAATTTAAGTAAAATTATGTTTAACTTACCTCCGTGTAAGCCTTTGGGCAGCCTATGGGTCTCTTCGGACACCTGTTTTGGTGGCATATGTCCGAGGAGGGGAAAGGGACAGGGAGGTTTTTGAAAGAGGTGGTAAGAACTGGCAGGCGACATTGCCACCAGATCCGCCCTCTCCCCACCCCCCAATTCCTCCCCTGGAACGCCTGATTCCACAACCTTCCCTTCCACAATCCCATACCGGCTTACCTGCTCTGGAGCAGGTCACCAAAATGCAGCTCCAAAATGGCTGCTGGTCACCAAAATGCAGCTCCAAAATGGCTGCCGTATGGCTTGTTACAACGGTGGAATGCTGTTCCACTGTCGTAACGAGCCAAATAGGATTGGGCTGTGAAGAATGGTAACAAATAGGTTCACCGAGGGCTGGAGAGAATCTCCATATTCCACATCAGAATAGGTTTGGTAGCAATTGGGGATTTTTCCATTGAGAGTCTGCCTAATTTCTTCCAGAATGGTTGCTAGAGCCTGTTTTGGATTGTGGGTGCCCTGGTTTGGGTGACAAACGTCCTGGAATCTATCTCAGGTTTTCACGACTCGTCCATATAACAGAATTAAAAACATTTATAATTTCCGGGAATTCCATGGTTTAATAAATAGCTAATAAAAGCTAACATCTTTTTACATCTTTTTACATCTTTTATGCTTTAGTTTTTATTAGCTATTTATTAAATGATGGAATTCCTGGAAATTATGTTTTTAATTCTGTTCCTCGAATCTGGTGCTTCAGGAGGTTTCATTGACATAGGTTTCACTGTGCATATGCTGAAGCGGTTTGGAGGGGTTTGGACAGATTCATGGAGATTCATGGAGTTTGGAGGGGTTTGGACAGATTCATGGAGGAAAAGACCATCACAGGTTACAAGCCATAAGCAACCTCCTGGTTTTAGAAGTGGGTTTTCTCTGTGCCAGGTGCGACAACGGGAAACAGGTTATCTTGTTGTCTTGTGCTCCCTGAGGCATCTGGTGGAACCACTGTGTGATACAGGAAGCTGGACTAGATGGGCTTTTGGCCTGATCCAGCAGGGCTCTTCTTATGTTCTTAAGCTTTGTGACAAATCCCTTACTTCCTTCAAATTCCTTCTTAAAGCCCACCTTTTCCATGAAGACTTTGGCACTACTACCCCCTAGTCTCTTCACCCTACTGCACCTAGTCAATCCTCATTATATGCGTACTCGTATGCGGATTTGCTTACCTGCGAGAACAAAAGTGTAACTTACGTTGTCCCATTTGCGGTCTCTTCCTAGAACAGGAATTTATGGTAAGAAATTCCTGTTTTCTCTGTCCAAAAGGAAGGGAAGGCATTCCTGATGCTTTGGGACATCACTGAGCATTAGTGATCCAGGGTGGGCCCTTAAGTAAGAGGTGAAAGGTTACACCTTCAGAGCCTTCTGTAGCATCCACCTCCCAATCGCTGCATCGGCTAGTGAGAGCACAGCTGCCTTAAGCCGGAGCTTCATTGCACGCGTTCGCGTTCCGTATGCGTCTGGTGTCCCGCCCCCAGGTCAAACAACAGGCTCTGATTGGCCGAATGTAACGCAAACGCAGCCAAAGTCGGGCTCAACTTTGGCTGCGTTTGCGTTACGTTCGGCCAATCAGAACCCATTGTTTGACTTGGGGTGCAGGACACCAGACACATATGGAACGAGAACGCATGTCATGTAGCTCCGGCTTTATAGTGTCTGGTGAAAGTGTGTGCTGAGGGCCAGGTTGCTGCTTTCCAGGTCTCATCCAGAGAAGAACAACAGTCTGCTGAAACTGGTGTCGTTCCCCCCCCCCCAGAACAAGCTGTAATTCCAGAAGGAGGATGCTCCCCCCCATATAGGCCAGTTCTACATACAATCGCAACCAGTGAAAGAGAGTGCTTGGTGAAACTTTCTGCACCCTTAAAGAACACAAATGGGGCTTCTGACTTTCTGCCATCCGTGGGCCATCCTATTCAGGAAAAAAAATGTAAGGGCCTCCTTATGTCCAACGTGCGCCAACTCTTCTCCCTTGGTTGAACTGGGTTAGAGCAGAACAGACCAATGAAACAGCGAATTGACCATCAGCATGAATGCCGGGTCAGACCTCAGAACCACCTTGTTTATTGTGAAACATACACAACTCCCGATTAAAAGAGAGAATGTGTGTGGGGGGGGGGGCTTGCCAGAGGTAAGTAACAATATTTTGAACTTACCTCTATGCAGGCCTATGGGTCTCCTTGGACCCAAGTCAGCTATATAGCTTATGTACGTCTGAGTATAGAAAAGGGGTTGGGCGGGTTGGGAAACAGGGGATAAGATCCTGGTGCACACTGGTACTATTGAGATCTACCCTCTCCCTCCCCAGCCCCTGCCCTCCCTGCCCATGATATGCTCCCAGCACCATCAAAGCCTCCAGGAGGTGTGCTGCACCTCTCGCCGTTTGTGGCAGTGGCCTGGAAGCACGCAACAGCGGACCAGCTTTTGCGCAGCCATAAAGGGCCTTGCGCTGCCAAAATGGGAGTTCCAGCAGTGCACAGCCCAGATAAACGTAGGTCCTCGATGCTGGAGGTACCTGGGAGAGTTCCCAAAACAGCTGGCTCTCTCCAGATCCGAATTGGCACATTCCATCACACACACAACGACAACCTAGCGGTGAGTATGGGGGTATGCATGTGGGAATGAGTGAGCCTAGCTCGCTTAATAAAATTAGCAGAATGGTCTGACTCTTTACTGTCAATCAATATAGTGCTTTTATTCTTTATCACTGACTGGACCTTGTCAGGGTTAGTTCACCAAATGATCGAAAGAAATTTCTAGATAGTGCAGGGCCCTGATGTTTGGGCAGGCATAGCAACCAAGAACTCTGTGTATGTATATCTCTCTATGTAATGTAAAGCAATGCAATGAAAAGTGAAATAGAAATGGAAAATGCTTGAATCACTGTGACAATGCACCTGTGGAAAGAGATGATGCAATAGATAATGAGATGCATCAATCTCCACTGTGATTGGTGTAAAGGTACTATGTAAGGAGGCTGGAAGAGCCCACCTGTGTGGGTCATTGTGTGGCATTCGAGAGAGCTGGAGTCTATGCCATGGAGTTGGAGTTTTGTACATGCGAGGTGTTGCTTTGCTGAAACTGCTTATCTGTACATATTTTGAATACAGTCTTGGTGGTGGACATCTGCCTTGTCTGTGTTTTTCTTTCGACGGAGAACGACCTTGGAGCAAGCGATCTGTGCAATGTGATAATGATAATGTGCAATCTGCTAGACGCACGCACATTAGGCTTGACATTCCCTAACAGACCTGAACTCCTCCTAACGGAGGGATAAGACTTCCTACCTCCCTAAGGAGAAACTTCCCCATTGGGATTTGGAAATCAGCATCCAACACACCTTATAGCAGCCCCCGTTCAGGCAGCATCCCATTTTGGGTTCTAACAGAGGAAGTAATAATGGCCACCAAAAGTCGAGGCTTGTAAATTAGCTCCCACAAAGGAATGATTGGCCATTGGCTTGAATGGAAACCTCCTGAGAGAGAGAGCATAAAGCACCCAGTTGAGGTTCCAGCTGGGGAAACTGTGCACTAACGGAAGGTTCGACAATGAATGGAGGTGCAGGGGGCAGAGAACCCCCTCTTTATTCCCCAGGATGCTATCAAGAACGGCCACCTGCCACTTGAGAGCCCTGGTGTTCAGAGTTTTCTCCAACCCCACTTGTAAAAAACCTAAGAGGTTGAGTTGGATCTGAGCCTGGTCCAGAGTCACACACCCCGTCCAATATTTACACCACTGTCAAAGACTCACCACATAGAGTCACTCACACACCTTCTGAGTAGATGGCTATCTCAAGGCCAACTAAGCATTCACAGCCTGTCTGAGTAGCCAAAATGTTTCAGCCAAAACCTCTCAGCCTCCATGCTCATAATTGTGTTGGAAAAAGGGGACTAACTAATAATCATCCAGAGTCTTACAGCAGAAGACCTTTTTTCTGATTGCTCCCCACCAAGTTTGCTGCTAACAATAAAACAGGAGCAGAGGCAGCAAAAAGGTTTCAAAGAAAAAAAAATACTTGCAATTCACAAGCATGTACAGGTAGTCCCCTACTTATGGACATTTGCAGCTAATTTGTGATTTGCAGCTAATGAGTTCCTATGTGAAAACAAAGTGCTTATTTCTGGTCATCACCTGCTTAGTGACGTCAGTTCTTGCTTAACGAAATCGCTTCCTGCCCTCAGCAGGCGCCATGAATGCTATTCAGCCTGCTCTATGAAATGAGTTTAACAACCTCTGGTCTAGCCTCTGAATCATCCGCCTTCTGGACAATACACTTCCCCCTAGTGTCCTGCAGGTGGCGTTGTACCTCCTTTCCAACAAAGTGGAGGAAGAGAAGAAAAAGCTATTATTATTTCCTGTTGCCTGTGGTGCTGTTGTTTTTTTAAATGGCTCTCAGTTCATTTTTGTTTTTAATTTATTTTTTATCTTTTAAAAATGCGTTATTGTATTTCGTGTTTTTAACCAAATGTGAGCCAACTTGAGGGCCTCTTAGGAGGTGAAAAGGTGGTACAGTCATCCCTTGTTATATGAGCAATCGGTTGATGAGACTTCATTATAACAAGGTGTACAAATTCATGTCTGTTAAGTCACTACATCAGAATAATTTTGATTATACAAGATTTCTGCTCATAAAGATTTTCTTCTTGTATCTTCTCAAGCACCAGCATAATTCCACAGCATGCACAGTGCATCTTCCCCTGCAGCATCACATATTGCCAGTCCTGTTTGCCGATAGTGGGTGTCTCCTGCTACCTCCTGTTCATAGACAACCAAGGTATTGATTGATTGATTGATTGATTGATTGATTGATTGATTGATTGATCGATTGATCGATTGATCGATTGATCGATCGGTGGGTGTTGGGTGTTAACTAGTAGTCACATTGTACTTTTAGGATGAAACCCTAAACTTATCTGGGCATAAGCTGTATTGAACACAATGAAACTTGCTTCTGAATAGACATGCATAAAACTTCCTTGTAATGTAATTACATAAATAGTTGAGTAATAGTCATATTGTTTTCATAATTAGGTATCGTTCTGTGCTCTATTTGGGTCCGTTTGGGGGCGTGAATTTTTAGGCCCAGAAACCAATTGGAAATTATAACATGGGCTCCAGTCCTATGGGAAAAACATTTTTGCTGTATGAGATTTCACTTTACGATCAGTTTTCATAAAATGAATTAAGCTTGTATAATGAAAGAATTACTGTTTACAAATGCCTAAATAAAAAGATTGATGGATATATAAATAGATTGATAATAGATTGAATGGATAATTTATATATCCATTTGCAGCCCATTTGTGGCAAGTGATTGTGGGTGCTACTCCTGTAGAATTTGTGTCTGACCATACCTCACAAAATTATACAAGTGCCAGAGAACCAAGTGTTGGTCCAATCCTATGGTCCGGGTGTGCTGGCGGAACGCTAGTTCCGCTGGCACGCACTGCCGCAAAAGTGCTGAAAAGTACTTTGTGACAGCGCAGGACCTTCCTGAGCCGGTGGGAAGGCCAGAGCCTTCCCGCTAGTGCCGGTGGCTATATTTATTTATTTTTATTTATTTTTCACATTTTTATACCGCCCTTCCTCCAAGGAGCTCAGAGTGGTGTACATATTTCCTCCCCTCCTTTTTGTCCTCACAACAACCCTGTGAGGTAGGTGGAGCTGAGAGATAGTGACTGGCCCAAGGTCACCCAGGAAGCTTCGTGGCTGAGCGGAGATTTGAACCTGGATCTTCCAGGTCTAAGTCCGACTCCCATGGACACCCACTGGAGCAGGTTAGCTGCTGCAGGGGGTGGAAGGGGGCTGGGGGAGGGCGAGGGAGGGATGAGCGGATTGGGCCCAGGAGGGGGCGGGATCAGCAGCGCTGGCGCACGCTGTATCCTATCCTCCTTCCCAGACCTGATCCGTTGACACGGATCAACGCGGACTTGTGCCAGTAATATCGCTGGTGCAGGTCCAAGTTGATCAAGTTGACTTACCCCGAGGAGACCTCCAGCATGCAAAACTCCCCTGCGGATGCAGTGTAGTCCATGCCGGTGCCACTGCATCACCGTGCGCATAGGAGGAGCTTAGTTAGGATTGGGCTGCCCGTTATCTAAGCCAGATTTCTAGACCCCTCAAAATGTCCCTTATTATAACTGACATTCAGAGATGGCAAATCTGGGTGTGGTGAATGGAGCCTGTGACGCTGTCACCCCTACAGTTTCACTTGTTACTCTGAGCACTTTCTGGAGAATAGAAACTGAAAGCAGGAAAGCTCCAAATAAAAGAAGCAGTCAGTCCATATACTGTACTGAAGTCACAGCAGGATGGAATCACCGCACTCAGAGGCGCAAAGAGGTAAAAGGAAAGCTATTTCTATGGGTGAATTCAACTAGGGTGGGTTTTTTCCTCCCCCAGGCAATGAAGGGTGTTTTTTTTTTTAAAAAACAGGCATCCAATACGTTTTGCAGTTTTGCAATGGAGGTAATTCAGCAGGTTGAAGCTCAGCAAACAGTGCCAACTTCCAGTAGACTCCAACCTGGCAGCAAGGACAAAGTACAGGTTGAAGATTACCCTTTATCCGGACATTCGAAATCTAGACTATTCCAAAATTCAAAAAAATAAATAAAATGGGGCCCATTTGGGGGGCTTAAAAAATTTCCAGCACCTGGCTGGCATAGTGCAAAAGGGGGCAAAGTTATTAAAAAATATTATATAAAATTACCTCCAGGCTATTTGTATAAGGTGAAGATGAGACATAAACAAATTTTGTGTTTAGACTTGGGTCCCATCCCCAAGATATCTCATTATATTTATGCAAATATTCCAAAATCCAGACAAATCCGAAATCCAAACAACTTCCTTTACCAAGCAGTACAGATAAGGGATACTCAACCTGTAATAGAATCTTGAGAAGATTCGATAGAATCTTTGATAACTAGCAGCAAAATTCAACATGTCTTTCTCATCCAACTTTTGGCTTGCTGGTTTCTCTCAACTAGTGGCTGTGTATGTACACAATGAACAATGATCAGATGAAAATGTAAGGGGTAGCAGAGAAGCTCAGAAGTGACTGAGGCCTCGTGCGTGGAAAAGATCTCCGTTTAGGCTTGCATTGATCAAAGCCATTGAAATAAAAATTGTACAGATGTATGAACCACTTCCAGACGTAACAACATTCCTCTTTCATGTGGCACATTAAAGACTACCACATTTATTTCAGCAAACTCTTTCTGTAGACTGTAGAAATATACAGGGGAGAGAAAAGAAACTATAAAGGGTTTGCCAGTAAAAGATCGGGCATGCTGAAGTACTGTTGATTTCAACAGGTCCACACGCCAGAGTGTGAGATGGTGACCATTCTTTTTAAAGGAGATCTGTGCAGAATGGCATAGCTTAATTGTGCAATTTACTTCCAACAGGACAGTTTTTCAGAAATACCAACCAAAGGTAAGATTATATTTTACATTCCCCCCCATGATGAAACAACCTACAGTACAGTACACAGTATTTTATCTATGATGAACTCTATGAACGACACAGTGCTATATAAGTGATACTAGGGAGGTCTGAGACAGAGGTAAAGCAATGCAAGGATTCACTTCAAACTAAGAATGCAGCAATCAAATGTATTTATTTCTTTATTCTGGAGATTTCTACTGCCTTTTGTATTCCGAAGAAGCCCCCCCCCCCCCCCCCGTGGCTCACATCTATTAAAGTATACAAAAGTGACAATTAAAATCCTAAAACCTTTCTTCTTTTCCTTCTCCTCTTCCCAGGGCAGTTGCTGTTTCTACAACGTCCTCACTTAAAGTTGTTTCATTATAAGTTGTTTCATTTTAAAGTTATTGAGAAAAAATATATATCAATCTCCGGCCAGGGACACTGACTCTGTGAAGTTTGAATGTTCTCCCCATGTCTGCGTGGGTTGTCTCTGGCCCAGAAAGCTCACATTTATTTCACTGTTCAATATTAGAAGTGTTTGGGGTCTTTATTTAGATGTTTGGTGATGTATTTGTGACCAGAAATATGCTTAAACTCTTGTTTATGTGTATATCAATTAACCTCTGGCAAAATTTGTTTCGTTTTAAATTGTTTTGCTTAAAAGTTGCAGTTTCCAAGAACCTGTCAACAACTTTAACCGAGGACTTGCTGTACTTCCTCTTTCTCCGTGTGAATACCCACTTTGTTATCTCTGGTAGTTTGGTTCTACTACCTTTTGGCTTGGGGTTTTTTCCTGCCTTTTCATTATATGAAACTTAGATCCAGCGGTGTCATACCATACGGGGCCCTAGGGCCCAGCGCCCCGGGCATGGCCCCCAGGCGCCAGTTATTTGGGGGCGCCAGCGACTCAGAGTCGGGCCGGGGCTCGGGCTCAGAGCCTCGTGTGCAGGGGTTACCGGCCAGGCGCGGGGTGAACGCTTTACTCCGGCCGGGGCTCGGAGCCTCGGACGACTCCGATGGAAGAGGAGGAAGAGGAAGTGACGTGCGCCTGTCTGGGAGGCGCCTCCTAGAGAGGCACACGTCACTTCCTCTTCCTCCTCTTCTATCGGAGTCGTCCGAGGCTCCGAGCCCCGGCCGGAGTGAAGCAAAGTTCGCGCCCGGCTGGTAACCCCCACGCGCGAGGCTCTGAGCCCCGGAACGAGTGAGTCGCTGCTTTTGCGCTTCGCCTCGCCCCGCGCCCAGCCGGTAACCCCCGCGTGCGCCAAAAACAAGGTAAGTGTGGGAAAAGCAGCACCCGGAGGGGGATTCTGCTGCGCCCGGGGGGGAAATAAATAAATAAAACACGGATTTGGCACCCCCCCCAAATCGCGCCGCCGCCAAAGGCAGCGCCAGGGAGTAAAGAAGGAGCGAAAGGGAGGGGGTGCCAATTCGAGGATGGACCCCCTATAGATTTAGGGCTAGCGAAGCCACTGCTTAGATCTCCCCTTTTTCCACTCTTTCTTTACAGTGTTGCTAATGACTCTACGCAATTAGGGGTTTTCCAGTGAACTGAGAAGGGATGTCTCTTTCCGCTGGACAGGGTCAGTTCCAATTCCAGTCACACCTCTTTCGCTTTGCAACAACCGATCTTCCGGCTCTGTCATGTTGTCAGGGTAGGATTAGTGGAGACAAAGGAAATTCATGAACCGAATCTCCCAAGATTAAAAAAAGAAAATGTTAATAACCCAGTGGCATTCCTGGAGGGGGTGCGGCATCGTAAGTGGTGCAAGCCGCACCCCCTCCAGGAACGTCACTGACAGCACCTATGGGGGCCTGATTTGAATTTGGACCATGGTGTTTGGGTGAATTACAGCCCAATCCTAACTAAGGTTTACGACAGCAGAACAGAGGTTCTGCTGTTGTAAATCGTCATACAGCAGCATGCACAGGTGTCAGCAGCCTGCTGCACTTTCTGACCACCCACGGGAGTGCAGGTAAGCTTGTGTAGTGGGCAGGGAGGAATGGGGAGGGGAGAAACAGGGGAGTGTGGGCGGGGAGGGGGCAGGCGGACTGCCCGTTTGCCCTCAGAAAGGTTCTGCGCATGCGCAAAACCCATATAAAAGCAGTCGACACGTTCGGCCTTCTCATAAAGTCCTCGACTGCCGAACTGGGCGGTTGCTCTAAGGAGGGCTTATCCCCGGCCTCGGAGCGGAGCCTGGCTGCCCGGCTGCCGTGCCCCCGCTGCCGTGCCCCCGCGCCCACTTGGCGCCTGGGGTGGAGCACACCAGCTCCCCCCATGTTAGAACGCCACTGAGTGGAAGCTTGCCCCAGGGTAACGGAACAAAACGTTCCTTACCATAAGAAGACTTCTGTGACTGACACACACACCCCTGCACCATAGGATGCAGCACGCACTCGGTTGGTTGGTGTGGCTGCAGCCAACAGCGGGGGGGGGGGATTAGTTAGGATTGGGCAGAGGCGTTTCTACGGTGGGGGCGGTACTGTAAGTTGCGCCCCGTCCTAGTCCCCGTTTACAACTCGTAACGAGGAGGCACCGCCCCCTCGCTGTCGGAGCCATTCCCTGTGGTGAATGCAACAGGCAGGGAGTCTCCTGCCCATTGCGGTCGCCATACGGAATGACTTCGACGGCAAGGGGGCGGGGCCTCCTGAGTTTTAAATGGGGACTAGGACGGGGCGCAACTTACAGTACCGCCCCCGCTGTAGAAACGCCTCTGGGATTGGGCTGTTTATACTTTTCCTTCAATATGTTTTCCTGATCTAAATTCCATCCCACTGTGCTTAAGGTGGAAAATAGAACCAGAGAGGTTTAGGAGCAATTTTAGATGGAATAAACGCCCAGACGTTACTCATCTCCTATATGAAATCCACTGGAGGAAAAGTCACAAGACCTGGAGGAACTTTTGTACAAGCGATCCCACCCACCATGCTGAAACCAACTTTTTGGAAAATGTAAAGCTCCAGAAGACCACTCCGTGCTCAATCACTTGGTTTTTATCTTGGAGTCCTTGTGGTGCATGTAGCCGCCGTATCGTTAAGTTCTTGACAGAACATCGCAATGTGACGCTGGAGATACGCATGGCTCAGCTCTTCAGACATCATGACAAACGTAATCAGGTGGGCCTCAGGAACCTGGTTAACAATGGGGTGAAGATAGCCATTATGAATCTTCCTGGTAAGTTAATGCCTTTACTATAGAGTGCAAGTGGATGGGGGACCAGGGATTATGCAATGGATCTGTTAAATAACATTGGCCTTGCATACAAGATAAATAATATTTAACGTGTGGGCTAAGCAGAATTAGAGCAGACCATACCTTTGATAATGCTCCTCACAGTTGGGGGGGGGGAAATGTTGGGGGGGGGAGTTTTTATTTTAATAAACCGTGGCTTATAAACCCGAACAGTGATTCTAGTCATTTTATGTATAATTCCAGCCACGAAAACCTGAGTATGTATGTAAATAATATTTTTTATTTATTTATTTATTTATTTTATTTTTCACAATTTTATACCGCCCTTCCTCCAAGGAGCTCAGAGTGGTGTACATATTTCCTCCCCTCCTTTTGTCCTCACAACAACCCTGTGAGGTAGGTGGGGCTGAGAGATAGTGAAAGCAACTCCAACCTGTGGGTGCTGCACAAAAATTAAAACAGGACCTGACCATGTGCTTATAAATTAAATAGATAGTAGAAAGGGAGAAAGGAAGCAGGTGTGGGAACTTTTGTGTATAGGAATTGTGCTTTGTTTGTAGGTTTGTTGTCATCCTTGTGCTTGTCTCCCCCCTTCTAGTCTGCTATCATACTGGGTGACTCTAGGCAGCCATTCCAGGACAGGGTCTGGTTCCAGGACCATAGATAGCCAGGATGGTGTAGTGGTTTGGGAGTCGGACTTAGACCTGGAAGATCCAGGTTCAAATCCCCGCTCAGCCACGAAGCTTCCTGGGTGACCTTGGGCCAGTCACTATCTCTCAGCCCCACCTACCTCACAGGGTTGTTGTGAGGACAAAAAGGAGGGGAGGAAATATGTACACCGCTCTGAGCTCCTTGGAGGAAGGGCGGTATAAAAAAGAATGTGAATAATAAACAAAATGAAGATAAAACCTTTTCCAATCCAACCTGTAAGGTGTGATGGGTAGGGTACCTTTAAATAACTGCCCAACCCTAACCAGTTGCTGTTCAACAGAAACCAGAGTGGTATGGAAGTGTTTTACACATCTGTTTCCTCATTTTCCCCTGATGATGTCTGCCACAACGGTGGACGAAAGGTTGGACAAAATACCATCTTTATTAAAATCACCATGGCCAGAAAACCCAGAAGCTTTTGTTTTTACTGAAGAGAGTGGGCTCCTTGACACACCACTGCCCCTTCGTTCCTGTGAAAATTAGAACATCTTTAATTGCTTTGGAAGTGCAAAGGCGCTTTTCAGATTTTAGGAATTTGGACTTTGGGGTTGCGAGAGGATTTTTGTGAGGTCTTGAGACTGAGAAAACCTTGAGCCAGTTGAAGAATTAGGAATTTGGAACCGTTTTGGTGCTCCACAGACCACCAGCAGTACGGAGACATCAAGCTCCCCTTCAGAGATACACCTTGCCCCAGCCTTGCCCTTCAACAAAGTCAGTAAAAGTGGTTCCACTGTCCTTGTTCAGTACGAAGTCCCCCCTTTTGGAATTTGAGATCTGAGTTCCAGTTTGCTCTGTGCCTTGGAACTCACCTGGTATATGTTCTGGTGGCAGGGACCAATTTTTCTCCTCCTTAACTAGGTAACCCCCAGTTTTTCGGGAAAGCGTGAGGTAGTATAGTAAGATGGAGCATTGGGCAGTTACCAAAGGAGCGTGCCCCTGGCAGGTGGTTTGCCTTAAAACCCCAAACTTCCTGGCCAGTGTGGAAGAGCTGGTTGAGAATTTCTGCAGTATGATATGTACAAGTTGCTACATGAGAGCAAAGAGAAAATACATAAATTAGGGCAGGAGGAGATCACCAACCTGAGGTTCAGGAGGTCAAGACTAGTGATGTCACATATTTTTGTGCTATTGAATGACTAAAGACATCTGATCCAAGTTTCATAGCAAAGGGATGGGGAGCATGAAAAAAAAGTCAATGGGAAAATCCTAATTTTTTTAAGAGGACTTTCCCCCATTTTTTTCACAGCAAAAATTGCAATGTTTTCTTTTTTAGCATGATGAATGAGTGAAATGTTTTTAAAGTAATGTTGTGAAATGATGTTGTTAAGCTACTGCTGCAAAACACCTACTGCCACACCCCATCTTCCTCCTGTACTTTGAGGCCAAAGGGAGGATGTGGAGTGGTGTGCCGCAGCACACACTAAATTTTGCATGGGGGGGGGATGAGTGGAAGCAGTCCTTTGAAATGTAAGTCTCAGCCCCTGTGATGGTTGCTTGGAGGGGTTCTGCACTCAGCACGCTCCTTCCTCCCCTCAACTCACTCTTATTCTAGAACAGGGGTTCTCTCAACCAGTGGTACTTTGGCCGACTACTGGTGGTACTTGGACTGCTGGACCACCAGAACCCCGCTCCAACGCGGCACTTTTGGCACTGCATTTTTGCTCCCAAGAAGCTCTGGTCTTTGGCTCAGCCTCTCAGGAACGCCGAGAAGTGTCTTCCCACCTGCCCAGAGCCTCCTACGTGTGTTTTCTGGCCTCAACCCCCTGAAAACCCAGAAGTAACTGGTGATTATACGCAGTGGTACGCAGCAGGAGAGTGGTGCCAGAGGTGGTACTCGGCCGGGAAGGGGTTGAGAACCCCTGGGCTAGAATAAAGCAGTAGTAATCACTGCCACCTCCAAGGCTCAATCTAGAGAAAGGGGGGGGGGGTACCTTGGAGGTCCTCCCTGCCAGTTGTGTGACAGAAGCCCCAGTTTGCCAAGGAGATCTCCCCAAAACTGAATGCAGTAGCAGGCATAACTGTTATGGGTACAAGGTCACATCCGCCACTGAGTCAACCAAGCCAGGCAGTTTAAGGATCAAAATAAGAGGGACAGCTATTTAACAAAAATGCAATCATGTAGGTTCAATCTATGCATGTAACATAATGCATAGTTTGACTCTGAAATGAGTGCTTTTACTCCTCTGACCCCTTTTTCCATTTTGGATATGAACACGTGAAAGGGGTTCTTTTCACCAACTCTCATTTTGACTCCTCTCGATCTACCAGGCTTTCGAGCTGGAAACTGCACATGTAAGCCTCTCTGCTGAAGCTCTACATCTTTGTCACGCACTGACAGGGTATTTATTTCTTCAGATTATTCCTACTGTTGGAGAACATTCGTGGCTCATCAAAGGAGTGGTGAAGACTATTGGCCGTGCTATTTCGTACCGCATATTTGGTTTTATTGGTTTTATTCCCAACAGCTTGACTGGATTCTTAAGTAAGTGGCTATATCTAAATTCAGGCTAAAATCAAAGAGCTAAATCCAAAAGGAAGGGCTTCTGACTTTCTAGTGATGGAACTGGGTTGCCTACTGCCCAAATACTCAGTGGTGTCACTAGGGGGGTACGGACCACACCGGGTGACATCCTCAGGGGGTGACACCACTAGTGGCCGAAATTGTGGAAGCCTCGTATTTATGAATAATACCATAATGTTATATATTATTGGAAAGGTAATTTAATGCAGAATGTAATGAAGCAAACTGTGTTGAATTATCTGTATTCTATCAGACATTATGGCTATCAAAAGTTTCTTTACAGAAAAAACACACACAACTGCCTTATGTAACAACAAGTGGATGTCTTTAACTCAAAACTGACCAATGAGACTGATTGTTCTGTGAGCCAATGAGGTGTTGTTATGGTGACACAGCATGGAACCAATAAGGTGTTGGTATGGGTCAGCTCTCATGTCTATGTATCAGAGTTAATATTGTACCTAAACTCTTATTCAGTTGTGTGTCATCAAGTTGGCCACTGGTTTTTTGTTGGTTACTGATTTGTTGGGTGTACTGTTATATATTAAAATAAATAAAGTTAATGGGGGTGACACCAACCCTAGTGACATCACTGGGGTGACATGATGAGCTCTTGCACTGGGAGATACAAACCCTACTGTCACATCTGCAAATACCTAGGATTATATTGGGTGGGGGACTATATATCCAGGTCACCTGGAGAGGTACTGCGCATTTCTGTTCCCCCTGCACACAGAAGCATGCATGCACACAGTCCCGTCAGGACCTTGCCAGTAAAGACCAGGCCACCAGGGATAGAAAAACAGGCACGCTCACTACAAGAATGCTTTACCTGTTATCTGTTTCTGTTGGGCGGCAGTCAGTGTCTTGTGATCTCAGTGAACAAGGAATAGGTTTTGCCACATCTCACCTGTATCCCATGTTACAGCTCATTATCTTGACTTTATCATTAGCGAAAGCGATTGAAAACCAAACCCAACTGAGCTATGTGGCCTTGCCCTCCTAGGATCACTTTCTTGATCACGTGACGTTGTGATAAAGAGATGGCAACCAGGAATGGGTGTGTGTAAAAGACAGGTCAAGGCTGATGAATTGGACAGATTCTTTCAATCCTTTTTCAGCACCGCTTTCCACCACTCCACACTCTCCTTTCCTAAGCAAAGTCCCTAAGTCCCACTCCTATCCCTAACCCTTGTCCTGCATGCTACAGCAGCAACAACTGAGTGAAGGATAGGATGGTGAAAAGGGGGTGCTGGAGGAGATTTTTTTCTACCCCATAGTGAATGGGATTCTCTCATCCTAACTGAGAAGCCCTTGTGTGAAAAGCGCCTTTGCACTTCCAAAGCCAAAGCAATTAAAGATGTTCTAATTTTCACAGGAACGAATTTCGCTTATCATTACATGAGTATAGGGGGGACTGTCAGCTCCGCAGAAAGCTTTCATGCATAAGAGCTGCGAACTATGGTTCTAAAGTCTTCTTATCACAGGGAAAGTCTACGAACATTAGTCTAAAATCAAGCAGGTGAAGTCAGATACCAATATCCTTGATATCCAGAGGCAGGAACTCTGGATCTAGAGGATTGGATCAAACAGAGGGTAGATCTACATTTTCCACTCTAGGGATGCCATAGAACGTTTGTTGTTATGGCAAAAATGCAAGGAGGCAATTGAGACAAATGGGGACTCATAAACTCAAGGCACCGTCACCATATCTCTCTTTGCTTCCTGAGGAGGGAACTACCCCCTCTTCACCATGCATTCAACTAACTCTGCCGGCATCAATAACATTGAGGTCAGCAGTGTTCAGTTCCATGACTGTGTCATTACCGGTTGTCTCCACACAAGGAGCAATTGGTGTGGCCAGAGCAGGGTTTCAGGAAGAGCAACAGAAAGGGACTCTAATGGGAATAAAACTCACTGAGGGTCCTCAAGCATTTCCTGTCACACCAACGGACTATCATGCATTACCATACGTAGATAAACTACAGGAGGCAATTCAGCAGCAAAAAAGATACTGAGGAAGCTAGCAAGAAGTTAGTGAAGAGATTAGTCTTTGAACATACTAGCGCTGATTGTCACTACGACACACAACCCATTGTTAGCAGACAAGGTTACACTTTGGCTGATGTGTTGAAAGCATGCATTGATGTAGGCATAAGCATTCATCAAATGGATGCCTTAGCAACATCATTGCAGAAAGGACATTTGGGGAAACCCAAAGTAAAATGTTTTAATTGCAAGAAATCTGGTCATTTAAAATGGTCCTGCCATGCCCCGGGCGGAGGAGCCTATAAAAACACAGGACCAGGCAAAGGATGGGCTGACAAACTACAAACCGTCTGTCCCAGATGCAAAAAGGGGTTTCATTGGGCAAAACAATGCTGGAGTCAAAGCAGTAATCAGGAAAATTAGACTCCAGGCAGGTAGCAAGCCTCAACTCAATTACCATCACCACTATTGGAACATACAATTTTAAACAAAATTGATCATGGATTAGTAATACTTTTATATCTCAGTCTACACCCACATCTCAGACATGGCAATTCACTATACTCATGTAAATAGAAGTTTTTAAAAAATTTAGAGTCATTAATGCAATGCACAGAGCTGCATTGTGGTGCAAGCAAAGTTGAACAAATCGAACTTCGGCCAATGAGAGGTCGCATTCGGTGCTGTAGGGGAGGGATGCAGAGCAACGTGTTGGCCAATCAGAATTGAGTCTGAAAAGACTTTATTCTGATTGGCTAACAGAGAGCAGGGGCAAGGCAGGACGTCTTACACTTCTCAAATCCACAGGTCTGCTGTAGGCAGGGTGCATCGCTGTGCAGTGAGACACGTCGGCTACTCTTGGGCCGTGCCGCAACGCACCCCAACACCGGCGGTGTGTCACAGGCTTTATTCTCACAACGGATCTAACCTATCTGTGAGTTGCATTAGACTGAGAAATAGTGAGTGGCCAATGCTCACCCAATAGGTTTGTGGCTGCTGTGATCGCGTTCTGATTGTTCCCCTTCCAGGGGAGTGATCAAAACAGGATTGCTGGGCTGCCACTGCCACCTCCTTCATCCTTCTCTGGATGCTTTTTCAAAACTGGCTGGGAAGGCCAAGATGTCTTCCACTCCCAGTATGATCCAGTCAGGCTCAGGCTGTTTCAAAGACGTGGCTAGATGGGGTAGATGGAAGCAATGGTAAGGAGGAATGGGGTGTTCTGGAATTCCTCCATCGCCACATCCTTGCCCCCAGCAGCCTCTTCTTCAAAACAAGGCTGGGTAGGCAAAGTGGTGCCCACAGAGACAGGTTGGGGCCTGTACACACAGAGGTACATGTACAAAAAATGGGGGAAATGGAAATTTGGGGCACTGTTTTGGATGTCACTTCACCTAGGACTGGGCCTGACTCTCCGCCCTTCTCTCTCTCTCTCTCTCTCTCTCTCTCTCTCTCTCTCTCTCTCTCTCTCCCCCCCCCCCACAGGTCATCCTGAACAGTCCAATTCCCAGGTGCTACCAACTGTCACTCTTTGCGACTGAAGATCAGTGATTTCCTCTTAACCAACAGAAATTTTTCTGTAACCCTTTTGCTTGGCTCAAGTGTATTTTAGTGTCACTGAATATTTTAGTGCTAAACATGTTTCAGTTAAATGGAAAAAAAAAAGAAGACCACATGTAAGGACAATCACAGCCCAATCTTATCTCCCACCGTGCTGTAGCATGCAGTCACACCAACAGAGTGCACACTGCATGCTATTGGGGGGGGGGGGAAACAACCAGAAGGCTAATGAGATGTAAGTAAAACACTTTTTAACTTACTCCTCGGTAGGCATTCTGGCCACCTATGGGTCTCCTTGGACCCACACCAACTATGTAGCTAACATAAGTTCGAGGAAAGGAAGGGGCGGGGGGGCTAGAAAGTGGGGGATAAGATCTAGCATGCGCATTTGCTACTGAGATCCATCCCCTCCAGCCTGCTCCCTGTCTGGCCCCTGGCCCCCCACCCTGAACCTCCCCCTCCCTGCCCACAACCCACCCCCTCCACACCTTAGCTCCTCCAGTGTAACCCAGGTGGGCCATTCGCACATGCAGGAAGCCACTGGCTGTTTCCGCTGCTGGCTCCTTTGCACAGCACTTGGCAATGGTGCGCCATTTACAGTGGTGCTGCGCCATTTACGATAGCAGAAGACAACTTCTCCTGTCATTACTGAATGCTAGGGTTGGGCCGTTAATTTATGAATAGCAGACTATTTGAAGCTTGATTATAAAGGAAAAAGGAAACATCTTGAATAAGCCTTTTTGATTATTTCACAACAGTGAAGGATAGTGTGGTGAAAATCCTTGATTTTCCTCTCTCTTTTTTTTTGCCTATTTTCCCAACTTTTCGACTTCTCTGTCACCTGTTTCATGAGACTCCCCATATTTGGGGGCTTCCTGTTAACCAGGGAGAAAAGTCTTCCCAAGGCAGCCTCTTTCCATCTGGGCTCTCAGTGCTTTGGGTGGTGGCAGCAAAAACGTCTTTTTCCCAATTAATTCCCAGTTTATCCAGTCAGAAGGGTGACGCAAGGAGCAGGGAGTTGGGTACCAGTTGTTAACTACTAGATGCTGCACCCGTCTTTCCCTCTATCTACCGTTACAGAAGAGCATTCAATTAAACAAACAGGTTTGTAAATAGTATTAAAAAATAGGGCAGCACCAAAAAACAGAAAAAAGATCAGAAATTCAGCATGTACTGGAGAAAAATGTATGAAGAATATCCAATCAAAAAAGATGCTTTGGCCAATCAGAGACACTATCTTACAGTTGAAGGCAGACATTTCTTATTTTTGTCTCTTTTCATTCATTTGCAGCGGCGGAACCATGGTGGAGCGCGTGGAGCAGGAGCTCCAGGTGCTCGGGCGGGCGGGGGGCGCGGGCGGGAAACTTACCCCTGCGAAGCACCGCGCTGCCTCGGCCCTCCCTCCCTCCTTCCCTGGAGCCCGTTTGGCTCCAAAATGAGCGGAAAATGGGCGGGGGGCACGTCGACGTCACGCGAGGGGAGCGTCGAAGTGACGCGCGCAGGCCACACGCCCGGGCGCCAGGAGGGCGCCCGTCATTTCTGTTCATTTGAATGTCTTTTAATATATATTGGTTAATGATTTCAAGGAATGCAATTGATCAAAACACATTTAGCTAATCTTCACATAATATGTATGTATGCATAATATATTTCCAAATTTTCTTCTGTCAAACACTAGTCCAGGGGCGTCAAACCCGGTTCATAGAGCAGGCTGAACAACATTCATGATGCCTGCTGAGGGCCGGAAGTGACATCATTAAGCAGGAAGTGACGTCATTAAGCAGATGATGGCCAGGAATAAGCACTTTGTTCTCAAGTAGGAACTCATCAGCTGCAAATGACAGAAAATATGCAAATCTTGATCATATTTTGAAGATATGGAAGACTGTGGCCACCTTTTCAGCTGAGAGCCTGGGGTGCTCTGCGAAGTGATGCCTCGGAAGAAGGGTGCTGCGAAGTGATGCCTCGGAAGAAGTGATGCCTCGGAAGACTGCTGAAAGGGTGGCTTTGGGAGAGCCCAATTATAACCTGGGTTGCATAAAGATCTTCTGGGGACTGCATCCAGCCTGTGGGCCTTATGTTAGACAACCCTGCACTAGTCTGAGCTCTGCCTCCCATCCCCCGTTTTTCTGGCATTATCCCTCTCTTCTGCCTATGATGAAGCACTCTAAACACTCCAAAAATGTTATGTAAACATTAAGCATTACTACTGGCATTATATTGGTTCAAAGATCCTGTGGGTATATTGAAGCAATTATGACCAAATTAGAAGACAATGTGTTGATTTTGTTTTCCTTTGTCAGTTTTGTTTTTCACTTGATATGGTTATCTAAGCATTTCCTAATGATGGGCATCTTCCCCTATTATTAGTTTTAGACATACTCCTGAATTAATATATTTATTTGAAAGCACATAGCATTAATTTCAATGTAATTTTTTTCAAGTGAATGTTGTTGTTTAGATTCACAGTAAAAATATGCCCAGCTGCATTATATTGAAGCAAAGCAGTTAACCACTCTCATGCATCACATTTCTTAAAGACAAAGTGTGCCAAACAGGTTAAATTCAGCTTGTTAGCTGGTGAGAAGAAGCTCCCTTATCTTGAGTTCCATTGCAGCCAGATGGAATGCCTGTTAATGAGCTTTTGCCTTCAGACTTGCTAATTGGAAATTGGATGCAGCTGTGATTCTCTAGTCAGGAGGGGGTCAGAGTGACTACCTCAGGTGATGTGATCATCTCAGGTGATGTGATGCAGCCTTAGGTGATGTGATCATCTTCCAGAAGTTTCCGCTGGTTGGCTAATTTTAAGGTATAAAAAACCCAGCAGTTGTGCACGGTGAGGTTGCTTATTGACAGTCTATCATGGATGCCTGTTTGTATCAGATGTGGTGCGATAGGTAGAAGAGTTATCCTTTGCTTATGCTCAGAGGCTGGCAGGAACCAGGTGAGAGTTAGGAATAAATAAGCTTAGCTTTAGATTGTGTGTGTGATGTATTTATTCTCTGAAATACCTAAATGTCTTTCCAAGTACATGTAACCTTAATTCTGTAATTTAAATAAAAACATCCTATTATCACAGGATTATGTCTGTGTGAGTACGAAGGAACTGGGATGCATCTAAATCTGGCCCAGCCACTCAATCTGCTATCATGGAACGAACCAGAGTCTTGAGGCTTGAGTCCCTGGAGTTTGGGGAAGCTCAGTGCTTGCAAGAGCTGGGAATTGGCCTGTAAGCCTTTAGATTCCTTGGGCTGGAGAACTGGCTGTTTAACAGGGTGAGGGCAGTTTACCAGAGGGCTAATTGCCCCAATGACTCACACAGCAGCCACCTCTTGGCTGTGTTTTTGGGCTAATCAGGTGGATACGCACAAGAACCTGTACTCGACGTTTGGTTTTTGCCTGGGAATTGTACCCTGTGTTCTCATGGAGTGCTAAGTCCCCTTGAGTTCGTTGGATACACCAGACCAACATTGAGAAATGTGCCTTGCTCTCTCTTAAGTGGTAAGATCCTTGAGAGGGTAGGACACTTAAGAACAAGAAGTGTGAAGAACTGATTGGTCAGGACCCCCGGGTTGGGGTAGACCCGGTGACACAAGGGATACTGGTACAAGAAGGGGGAGAGTTGTTCAGCTTAAAAATGCAGATACATAGCCGACCTTTTATGAGTGTCTTTTTGGTTAATGCAGCAACCACTTCACAGCATACAGAACGGAAAAGTCAGGAATAGTCATGGGAACAGTGTAACATATGTGTGAAAGATAAAGTTAACCTGAGGATACCTTCTGAGAATATGTTCTTATCAGTTGTGATAGAATTAACTGTAATGCAAACATTTGGGAGGAGAAGGCTTTTATAGCTGGTTGAAGGGTGTAGCTGAAGACTTCTGAGGACGCTTTCAATGTTGGGAGCGAAATGTAAAGTTTTACCATCAAAATTTTAATAATAAAGTGTATTTTACGACAGAGTTTTCCCGGCAGAATGATTGTTTTGAACTCTATTAACCTGAGGAATTTTGGTTGATGCTAAGCAGGCCATTCAAAGTATTGTTGCAGAGTTAGCTGATGTTGTGGGGCTACAACTATGAATATTGGGCTGACCAGCTCTTTCTCATATACAGAGGGCTGGCTGGCTGGCTGGCTGCTAAGAAATTGGAGACAGAGGTGTGGGCAGGGTATTTCTTAAGGGAAACTTCTCTAGGAGAATGAGAAGCTCCACTGACCTTGAGTAACCTCTGCCCGAGGCTACCCATTTCTCTCCCCCCCCCCCCCCCATGGTCAGTGAAAAAGAACAAAGACGGTACATTCTGAGTGAGAGACTAGGGTTTGATCTGTGGAAGTCAGGTTGGCTGGAAACCAAGGGAAGAGCCAGCCTACCTAGGGTCAATGCACTTTTTAGGGTGCAGAGCTGCCACACTGGGGATGTAACCTGTTGTTAGTTGCAAGACTGCATGCTAAGCAGGCGCGTCGCTACCGCTACTGAGGGCGCGCGTCACCTCCCCTGCGTGCGTCGCCCTCCGGAAGCACAGAGCCGGGGGGCACCTGGGGCGGCGTCCTGTCGGGTTGCCCCCCAAAAAACGGCCCGCGGCCTGGCCAAGAATCATTAGGGTGACGCCCCCCCCTGCTTTGGGGCGGCGCGCGCCCTAGTGACCACTGATGCTATGTAACTCATTTCAATGCTCCACTTGGAAATCTGATTATGAGAAAGGCAGTATATAAATACAGAAATAAATAAATATCTGAAATGTGCAACGAAATGGGATATATGGGTTTATTAGCCATGTCCAACAAAAAATTCTTTAACACTAATGAAATGTTCCCCATACGTTAAAACACATAGGAAATAAAACACGATAAAACATTCAAAAGCATTAAATGAATAAAATCACTGACGTTTCGTCCCTCTTCTGTGGACCTTATCAAAGTGAACGACAGCACTACGAGCTGTCTAGATGTTAATGCCTTGGAAAGCCAAAGTCAGCGTTTAAAGCGTGCGAAGGAACTGTCAAGCTAACTATCATTTAGCACCGGAAGAGGCAACTGCCGGCTGCCCGAAGCTGACCTCCAGGCTGTGCAGGGTTGCAGAGAACGACTGTATCTTTAATTACTTGTGGAATTGATCTTGCTTGTGAGATGCTCTTATTTGTGAAGCTATTCTTGCTTAAAATAGGGAACCATATCTTGTCCACGATAATTCTTAGAAAACGCAGAGAAAAAAATCAAAAGCTGATTAATAGACAACAAGAATTATCGTTGGCAGGCATCAACATAATATAATGGGGAGCCGCGGCCAAGGGTCAAGGGAGCTGCAGGTCGAAAAAGTTTGGGAAGATGGGAGTTCTTCTCCAGCAACTTCAAAATTCACACTTGGAGCACTTCATGTTTCAGTAGTAGTAATAGCTGTAGTAATAACTCAAACTGTGAAAAGAAAAAGAAAACCAAGACATGCTAGTAAAACAATGCCAAAATGACATGTTACACTCTGAGAATTTGTAGGATGCTAGGGCAAAACTGTTAAGCCACTGAATAGGGTTTTTTTTCTCTGTGAAGCACATTCCTCTAATCCCCATACTCTATTGTAGCTAAACCTCAGCCTTGTGTGGGCCCCTCAACGGTGTACTTACCCTATGCTTTGGAAAGCATGTTCACGCACCAGCTTACTTCTCCCTCCCATTCAGTGCCCCGGAGACCAGGCAATGGACAGGTGACAGTCCTCCACTGCCAGGTGGCGCTACAAGAGAGAACTCGTGTCCACTCCTGACACTTGCTCCCCACTGCCTACTGGTAAGCCTCTCCAGTGGATTCTTTGCAGGCTTAATGGGTGATGATGGTCAGCAGCAGCAGGATTTTTCAAATAGTGCTGGGCTAAGAAGAGTATCTGCTGCTGCCCTTGCTGAGATGTCCCAGCGATTCCCTTTAGATGCCCCTTTGCCCCCTGAATCTGGGGCACGGATCATGTGACAGAGGCCCATCAGGCCCCACCTGTGGAACCACTTCTGGCCAGATACATGGATGGCGCTATATAAATAACACAGGATAGATGGGGAAGATTTCTGCAAAATGTGGAGTTAAGAAATCAGTGCAAGGAAATGATTATTTGAAGTATTATTATTATTATTAATAATAATAACAACAACAACAGTATTTATATACCGCTTTTCAACAAAAAGTTCACAAAGCGGTTTACGGACAAAATCAAATTATTAAATGACTCCCTGTCCCAAAAGGGCTCACAATCTAAAAAAGATGCAGAACACCACCAGCAAACAGCCACCAGAAAAGACACTGTGCTGGAGTGAAAGGGGGGCAGTTACTCTCCCCCTGCTAAATATAAGAGGAGCACCAATTGAAAAAGTGCCTCTTCCCCAGTAGTAAGAAACAGCAGCTCAAGCATCCTTGTAGACAGGAACTACTGATTGATGGTCACACTGGAGAACTACCCATATCACACTTCATATAAACAAGTCCTAAAAGCCTACTTTTGGACATTACCCAAGAAGTGTACAGTCTCTGAACATCTGACAGTGTGAGTAGAACAGAAGGGTGGCAGAGACAAATGTTCGAAACAGCAGCAAGCGAATGGAAGATGCAAAGGAAGAATGTGAGCAAATCCAGTTATGTGCATTTGTTTCAGATACAAATAGTCTTCATTCATAAACAAGGGCTTCATGCATAAGGTGAGTTTGGGGGAGGTATCTGAAGAAAATACTTGTGCCTTCTGTTCCTGGGTTTCCATGTTGTACTGATTTGGAAGAAGCACAAGGCACTGGCTGTTCCAAAAATATGACATTCTTATACAATTATAAATATTTATATCCTCCCTTTCCCCTCTGTTGGGAGGAGCCCAAGGTGGCTGTGTTTCTTTTTTTCTACATACTAGTAGTAGTACTGTTCCCAAGGGGCTCACGCTATCTTAATTCTTATAACTTTTAAAGAAATACCTTCTTTTAAAGAAATACCTTCTGAAAGGTGCCCAAGGTGCTCCACACCTTCTGAAAGGTGCCACTTGCGCACCTTTCAGAAGGTGGAGGGGGGGGACTAGAAGTCAGAACTGTCACTGACCTGCTGAGTTGTGGCATATCAGTCACCTATCCTTTCTGGTCGTTTGTTGAGGAGCTTCTCTCCTTTATAGCATGTGATGAGAACTGTGAACCAGGTGTACTGATCTATTCAACCAGCTCCTATCATTTTAACCACATCCAGTCACCCCATCCCATCCTTACCTGTACTGCAGGGAGCATTATATTCGGCAACTGCATTGTCATCTGTGTGTAAGAGAGATAAGTGCTTGCGAGATGAAGACAAAGCCTCAAAATGACCCTCGCTCCCAGCCCCACCACCTTTCCTGTAGAATAACCCCAGAGACTAAGGATGCCAGCTACATTCTCCCTGTATTTACAAGGCAAAGCAGGCACAGTTCCATAAAGGTGATGTCAGAGGGCATGAACTGAGGTGATCCTTGTGAAAAGCATTCAATATTTTGTATTCTGGAGAGCGTTAAAGCCATGGGATGAGTTTAGACCTTTGCTTGCCATAAACACATCTGTTTTTATCCTGAAGGTGGCATGCTATCAATGCTAAACAACACGTATTGACTCCAGTAGACATACCTATATACCTGTACTCATATACAAGTCTAAAAATATATGCCTTAAAATTGACCCTGAAAATTTGGGTCGACTTATACATGGGGCTTCTAACAACAGCTGCTTGGTGCGGGGGGGTGGGTGACGGGGGACAGGACTGGGCTGACTGAAGCAGGACGCATGGGGGTGGGTAAAAAAAAAAGAGCTATTTTACCTTGTTCTGAAGCAGCTCTGAAACGGAGCTATTCTCCAATCAAGGAAGAAAGAAAGGTGAAGGAGTTTATGGGAGTTGTAATCTTTGTGAGGGCTGCTGCTATGGAAGTACAGTATTGTACTCCTCACAAAGCCTACAATTCCCATAAGAGCCTTCACCTTTCTTTCTTCCTGTTTGGAGAATAGCTCCATTTCTGTGCTGCTTCAGAACAAGGTAAAATAGCTTTCTTCCTGTTTGGAGATTTTTTGTTGCTGCCTCACAACAATTACTGGTCATTTTTAAGAATTCAAAGAAATTCATACAGCCCAAAGTTTTTCGCTCTACTTATCCATGAGTCATAGCAAATTCCATGATTTTTTTTGCTTAAAATTGCTCTTGACTTATCCATGAGATCAACATACTCTAGTATATACGGTACGTTCCAAAACACAGTTTCAGCAAGAGTTGAAACTCTTACCACACATGGATGCGGTAAATGCACATCTAAATGCACCACTTTCAAAAACAGACATAGACGTGTGGGTCCCTGATAATGGTCTATATGCCATGGGGAGCCTATGGCAAGGAGTAAGGGATAGAAGGCATGATGACTGCTGAGGGCCAATGACAGGGCTGAGTATAACAGAAGCTGGTGATAAAGGATACCAATTTCAGATGCTTACCAGGATGGTAATAATCATAGATTTTCACTATTGCCGGCTTGAGACCCGTTACTTCCACTTCCTGCTGCATAGAGAGACTGTAGCTTAGAACACTCTCATCGAGCTAGAGAGAGAGAGAGAGAACAGAATGGGAAAAGGTCTGACTTCTACGCCAGCCCACTCCTGCCCCCTTTTCTAAAATCTAGATTGATACCCTGACCCTTTTATCTTCCCTCTCAGAAGATCGCCCTCTCAGACCATCCGCTGACGCACTTCTCCATACACCTGCTTCCTTTCAAACTGCCGGAGATCTGCTGAGCTCTCTCACCCAATCCAGGTAGATGTTGATCTTGTCAGGATCAAATTCCACCTTCTTTACACGGGGTTCGTTTTCCAGCTGATGGAGTACAGAACAAAAAGATACAGTTAAGCGACATCTGGATGTGATTTGGTCATTCATACCAGTCATAAACCACACCCATGAAAGGCAAATTCCGGCAAAGTGAGGTGAGACTTCAGGGTCTGTTCTAACATGACCAACTAGTGGACTGTGGGCTGCACTCAGCCCCCACTCGGATTCAGCACAGCTCCTGCCCCCCCCCCCGTGCCATTCTTTTCAGAAAACACAGGTCTCTCCTGTCTCTCCCAGACTGCCCTCCACATGCACACAAGTAGGATCTGCAGAGACGTCAGCACCATCTCCCCCCCCCAGTGGTCTGTGGGGCACTGGGAGGGGTGCTTGCCACATCAGAAGCGGCTTCTGGCAGGTGCCTCTACTCCTTAGAGGGGCATCCTAACGACATCCTAAGAAGATACAGAGGCCTCTGGGGTGTCGCCTCACTCCCCTCTGAGGGGCATAGCAGGTTCTTCAGCAAGTGGGGGTCAGTGGCAAGCCAGTAAAGATTTTGCCTACACCCAATAGAAGCTGCCCTATCTGATTTCACCACTAAAATAAAGCATAATTTTCCCCTTGCAATAGGCATGGCTGTATTAGTAGATCATATTTTGTAGTAATTAGTATACAATTTATGCAATCCCTTGACACTGATACTTGCTAGAATGGCATTTTATTACTACTACTGAAGTTTTAGTAGACACATAGAAGTGTCTATGTTTCTCTTCCCTCCTCATTTTATCTGCACAACAACCCTGCAGGGTAAGTTAGACAGAGGGGGGTGACTCTTGGCCCCCAACCAAGAAGCCCTGTCACTGAATGGGGGCTTAAACCTGGATCTCACAGATCCTAGTCTGACGCTCTAACCACTACTCCATGCTGGCTCCTGCTGCTGATGGGAAGAAGGTGGACATCTAGGCTTTCTCACCCTCTTCACAGACGTTTTCTCAGGGATGAATCCCGACAACAAGTTCACCTCTATCAGGGCCATGTTACTTGTCTGCCGGGGCCCTGTGTAGCTGTGGGAAGAAAGGAGAGACATCCCATGAAAGAAGGCAGTTGCCAACACTCTGGGAAAGGTGAATGATGGAATTGATACGGTGATGGCTAAAGGAGCTCAGGGGGTGGGGTGGGGGTATTTTTCGATGAAGTGCTGTGCAATTCTTCCTCTTCCCTGAAGAACAGAAGGGCAGAGAATAGAAGAGCCCAAAGGGTCACCCAGTCCAGCACAGTTGCCAGTCCGATGCCTCTGAGAAGCCCACAAGCAGGAGACAAAGACACGGCCGACTACCACCCCACTAATGCTCCCCAGTGCCTTGCAGGTGCTTCCAGTCAACCATCATCTCAGAGATCAGGGAACAATCCAGGAAGAAACCGTACCTCACTTGTACAGTGATATCAAAACGTTTCTGAGAAGTCTGGTTGCATTCCTTGGGGGACGTCTCCACCTCCAAAGCGAACACCTGGGCCTTCTCGGGTAAGCAGTTATATCGAAGTGTAGCCTAGTGGGAGAAGAACATGGCTGTATTCCCAACTCCTGCCGCCTCGTGGACAAGACTGTCGAGCAGGCAACACTGTGCAGGCAAACGTGGACTTTTCTGTCAGCCTCAAAGCAAAACTGGCGGTTTTACAGGTGTTGTGATCACTTCTGACAGATACGTGGGACTTCTGTGCAAGCAGAAGGTTTGGACAGATTCATGAAGGTTGGGGTTCGGACAGATTCATGGAGGAAAAGACCATCACAGGTTACAAGCCATAAGCAACCTCCTGGTTTTAGAAGTGGGTTTTCTCTGTGCCAGGTGCAAGGGAGTGTCAACGGGAAACAGGTTATCTTGTTGTCTTGTGCTCCCTGAGGCATCTGGTGGGGCCACTGTGTGATACAGGAAGCTGGACTAGATGGGCTTTTGGCCTGATCCAGCAGGGCTCTTCTTATGTTCTTATATTCTTAAGCCCCATGCATACATCTCCCTTATGCTGCTAAACTGCTTGTACCAAGTCATGTCATTGATTCACACCCAACAAAATGTCTTCAGCATTTTGAAGGATGCTTTTGACTTATCACAGGAAGGGACTGAACAATATGCTCTCTCTAGTGCGTAGACATTGCATAGTCTGGGGCAAAGCACAACATTACTGGGCACTGCAGTCAGGCACTGAAGAACCTTAATCATAAAGGCCAGATCTCTCTAGGCAGCAAAGCCTCCTGGAGGGACAGGTGAGACTGACATGTAATGTGTGCTGTTGCAAAATCAAAAGGTTCTTTCTACAGCATGTTAATTAGATGACACCCAGTTATGCTGCTGTGGGACAGGGCAAATATGAATTCTCTATTCCTTTTCTCAGTGCTACTCAGAATTTGGGACAACCCACTTTCTCCACCCCTATGACGACGTCAACAGAGCTTGCGTATGGTCAACAACAAAGCTTGCACGTCCCCCCATATGGATCAAAGGGCCAACTCGTTTGTGTCTTGTCCCCTGGAATTGTCCATGGCTCACCTGCACATACACACAGCCATTCCCTGACACCTCCACCTTGTATTGCCCAGGGACGTTCGGGAGAGTAGCCTGCTGTAGCACCAGCCGGTTCTTTTTGTCCACATGGAATTCATGCTGGAAACCCTGGCTGGATGTCACCTGGGCTGTTAGATGTTCGATCTCATGATAAGTCAAGGCTGCATACCTGGATAAACCCTGCAGGCAAACCACCGTGTCCTGGGGAAAAGAAAACAGCCATCTTGTGGGCTGGTGCATGTCTCCTCTTTGGTGTTACAATACAAACTTTCACATGTAGAATCATATTCTGTGGTACAAGAATCATGATGTAGTACACAAGACCACATCATATGCCTAAACGATGCTTCAGGCAAATTACAATGCCAGCAATTGGATTACAGTACTCCCCCCATATCCGCTGGGGATATGTTCCAGGCCCCTCTGTGGATACCTGAAACCATGGATAGGAGCAAACACCCCCTCCATGGTTTCCTGAGCCCCCCCCCGCCCTGTCTCCCCTGCGGGCAGGTGTGCACGCCCCCCCCCCCAGCTCTTATTTTTCTTTCAGCAAGCTGTTTCTTCCTTAAAACAAACAGAGAAGCAGCCTCCATTGCAGGCAAGTAGAACGAGTCTAAGTCCTAGAGAGGCTCTGCAAGGTTTCTGTTAACCTTGCAGAGCCTCTCTAGGACTTAGTCTTGTTCTACTTGCCTGCAATAAGCAGCTTATCCTGTTTGTTTAAGGAAGAAATGAAGCTTACTGGGGAAAAGGTAAAAGCCTGGGGGGGTCCCCACAATCTGTGGATAACTGAAACCGTGGATAGCGAATCCATGGATATGGGGGCCCATGTGTATTTGGTCAACCCCTTACTATACTATAAAGGCATTGTGATGTCCAATAAACTTTTAAAATATTTTTTGTTGGATTAATCACAATTTAAGATCCACAGATCTGATGGATCCAATTCTGGATCCAACTCTGTATTCCACATCTCTCTAAGGCTTTGAGTATCCTATTTATTAAGCAACATCAAGTATTTATAAACAAACATTGTAGGCTTCTTTTTCTCCATTTACTAATTGCCTCCCAATTGCCAATCGGTCTTTCCAGACCTGCACCAGCTCTTTAGCTGGGGCAAGTCCAAGGAGACAAAGGGAGCCTGCTGGTTGCTCCCGGAAGGGATAGCATCCAGAGCAAGTCACCTGTGCTGGGTGCCACCCCCTCCTGCCTCTGACACGCCTCCCACCCTCGCCCCATTCTACCTTCACCGCCAACTCACCTTCATCAACAGGCATTCCTTTCCCCCCCCCCGCCCCCACACGCAGGGCTGATCTGGTGGCAGTCCGGAAGCACACGGCTCCATGCGCTTCCGGAGTGCTGTTTGCAAAGGCCGTAAAGCATCTACCACAGCTGGAATGCTAAATTCCGGCAGCAGTAGAGCACAATAGGATTGGGCTGTAAGTGTTTCTAAAAGTACAGGGGATTCAGAAGCCAATAATGCTGCTGGACCAAATTTAGGGTCCGATCCTACCTCCTCAGACTTCTAGATCCCCAAAATTAGTATTTCACCTGAATACGAAGCTGGGTTAGAAATGCATTAGAAATGCATTCCAAGGCTCACAGCACACCCAAATACCAAAATTTCCATATCCTCCCTTTTCCTGTGAGAAACAGCTGATGTGTTACCTGTGTCGATCGAAAGGCACCGTAAGCATTCCTGTTCTGGGCAAGGACTCGCACAATCTCGGAGGCACGTTTGAGATCATCTGCAGACACTTCTGGTGTGGAGAGGAAAGCCAAGAGATAGTAGGCTGTTGTCTCAGTGTCTGAAAAGGATCTGGATCCTTCTACAAAAGTGAAAGAAAAGGTGGACTTACTTCTATGTCAAGTAGCAAGTCACCACTGGGGGTTCATTTCAACTTCTGCAATCCCTCCGACCCCCCCTCTTCGGAGCAGTTTAATAACGTTCCGTGAATGGATTGTGCTTAAGAAAAAAGAATGTCCAATACAAGACAAGACAATAAAGTTTCTGTGTATCCCCCCCACCCTAAGTAGGCTGGTCTTCACCATTAAAATAAAGCAGAATGTTTGCCCCTTGCAATACACATGAATGCATTAATGGAAGATCATATTTTGTGGTAACTAGTGTGCAGTTTCAGACCAATCCTATCCGGGGTTTACACTGATGGATCTTGTGATCTGTCAGCCTACTGTACGTCCTGATGGTGGGAAAGCTGCTCCGTTGTTCAGCGGGTGGCAGGGCAAATGGCCAGAGGCTGCACGCAGGTGACAGTGGCGCTGAACCACCTCTGTTCCTCATCATCACCAGTAAGTTGGCAACGGGGCGGCGGTTCAGGGGAGGGGAGGATCGTGGGCAGGGAGCAGGCTGGGCCAAGGGGGGCAATAGGAGGAGGGAGTTTGGCTGCAGCGGTGTACGCCAAGATCTCATCCCCCCGTTCCCTGTCCCCAAGAGTCTCCTCGGACTTAAGCCAGCAAAAGATCTGGGAGGAGACCCACTGGAGACCAGGCAACCTATGGGAAGGTAAGATGTTTACTTACCTATCCTGGGGCTGGGCTGTCTGATTGCTCACCCATAGCATGCAGCACGCACTCCGTTAGCAGCGCTGCATGGTCTGGGCTGGTGGGGGGGGGGGATGGACTCTGTATAATGAGAGTACTGCAAATTTACCTGAGAGAACTGCAGTAAGGCCAAACAACACCAAGAGTAAAAGGCATGGGAAAGCATGATACAAAAGACACACTTATACATAATTCTGATAATATGAAGGCATCATTTTGGCCAATAGACACAATAAAATACCTGTTGACATATTTATGTAGGAACCAAGGCAGCGCATGAGGCGCTCAGAGTTCAGCTCAATGGCGAAAAGGGCTGGTATTCAGAATATGGGGTTAAACCAGGCTGCAAAAATAAAGGATCCAGAATAAAGTCTGTAGTGAATAAAATAATCCCTCCTACCTGATTTGTCAGCCTGTTTGTCTAAGTCTTCCAGGAGCTGCTGTCGTGTTTCCGTGTCCCCAGCCAAAGTGAAGACGTAAGCCAGCAAGGCCTTGGAGTAGGCGCTGTCCACAGAACTTAAGTTCTTCTTAAGGCACAGTAAGCCAGAATCAATCATGGCATCCTTGAACACAATTTTAAAAAGATTCTTTCAGGATAAAAAGGAAGGCATGATCCCAGTTCAAGGAACGGTTGTTTGGCGAGGAGGGCCTGGGAATCTCTAACAGTTGAACACCTCACCAAATGATAATTTCCCTAAAGTCTTTGGAGGAAGCCATGTCACTTAAGCCCCAGACTTATTAGACACCAGCCAGGAATCCCGGTCTGGTGCTGGACCAGGAAACAAGGCTCTGTAAGCCTCCTCTGGATGGCTGGGTGTGACTTGTGTTGCACTGCCAGCCCAGCTGGCGCTTCACACATCAATGTGGCTTGCGGAGGCCCTTCCAACAGCACTCTCTGTCTGTGCCTTCATTAGATGCTGGGGGAGTAGCTGCATTGCAGGTGCCCTCAGTGCCGCCTGATTCCTCAACCATGGTGAAGGAGATGGCAATGCGCGAGACAGGCATGGCTGCAATCAAGGGCATGGCCTCATTAACCAGCCACAAGCCCACAGACAGTATCTTCCCCAGCCCTTGAGGAAGCTGGGAAAGTGGGCTGGCGCCATGGGAGGAGGGAGGCTTGGGAGGGGTGAGGCAAGAACAGGTGGAATTACCCAGTCCCATTACCCTGCTACAAAAAGGCCTCCACTGGGCAAGGATGAGAAGGAGACTGGGGAGTGGCGGCTGAAAACTGTGGCGGCTGGCGCTCCCTGAGTCCAGGGCCAGCCCCACCCAAGGAAGCAAATGGACCCTTCCTGCTCCCCTCTCTCCCCTGTTTGGATAGCAAGCTGAGTAGGGAAAAATCTTGGTAGAATGTATCCACTGCCACCAGCCCAGGAGATCAGGCTAGCCAGAGGGGATCCCTGGGCAGAACACACACACCCCCGAGAAATACTGAACTTCAGGGGTTCCTATCAAAATCATTCTCACAGTAGAGACTGCAGAGCGAGGAGACATGATGACAATCCACTGTACTTCCCATACCAGGGACCAGGCAGACTCAGGGTTAAATAGTTGGGGGGGGGGGAAGAAGGTTTTAACAAAAACAAAGAGAGATGCAATGCCACTGACCGCCAGCAGATGGCAATGAGGTGCTGTGGAATCTCCCGCGCACGCATTAAATCGAGGCTAACCGGGGAACTTTGATAAATTTGTAAATGCAGCTGAGAGATTACAAACGCAAAACAAGGTAAACTCTGACTGGTTCCCTGTCTACCTTGACCGTGAGGCCTCCAGCCTTCTCCTCGCGTTTCCTGCTGCTCTCCGACACGGAGCTTCCTGCCGGAACTTTGAACCGCTGGAGGAAGATAGAGTGAAAGAGTTTTCATTTGGGAAGTTGTTTTCTTCCTTGGCTGGAATGATGCCACCCGACCCATCTCCCTGATTGGAAGAGTGCCAGTTACTTGGTCACTCCGTCCCACCCCCTTGGAACTAGATTTGCTAAGCCTTAGCTTCTCGAATCTACAATCCCCCCCCCCCCAAGGCTGTCTGGCAATGGCTTTGCCAAACACAGGACAGAAAACTCTCTGCAATTTACATCCCAGCTGCTGGGGGGTTAACTGGCCAAACACAGAAAGAAACAGGCAGAAAATACACAGAGAGAACAGGGAACACAGAAAAAATACAGGAATATACCACACAGCTTCTACAAACCCTATTTTGGTGGGGGATAGTGGTGGGGGATAGGGAGAAAAACTGGGTGAGAGCAAGATGTGGATGATGGCTGCCCATGTACACTCCTTTTTTACCCTTAGCCCATCCCCACAGACCAGTGGCGTCACTAGGGCACATGTCACCCCCCTGCCCTAGGGTGACATCGGCGCGCGTCACCCTAGTGACCCCTGTGATTTTTTAGGTTTTTCGTGCATGCGCACAACGTTTCTGAGGGCAAGGGCTGCCCTCTTGCCCTCAGAAACATTGTGGGCTTGCGCAAAAAACCTAATAAATGATGTATTGGGCCTTCTCAGAAGGCCTCGGCCCGCTGGCCGGGCCGGACACTCCGAGGTCGGCTCCTGGCCTTGGAGCCTCCAGAGGGTGATGCGCGGAGCCGGCGGCAGCAGGGGTGACGCGCGTTACCCCTTGACGCGCGTCACCCACCCCCGGCGGCCCGCCCCCCCATCACGCTCCAGTGACACCAATGCCCACATACAATTTCTGGCTTAAAAGTCCAAATGGAGGAAAAACAGGAGGAGGAACAGCAGGGAAAAGGCAGGGGAGGGGTTAAGCACTTCCCTTCTTCCCCATGGTTTTCTCTGGAAGATTGCCCCCTCTCCTAGCATTCATGGCATTCAGCACACATAGACATGGTAGTTCTTCTGTCCCATGTTAGTGTTGTTCAGAAACTAGAACCTTGGGGCAGCAAACAACTTCTGCTGAGGTCACAAATCACCATGCATAATCACAAAATCAAGGAAGGACTTACTTTGCTCTCCAGGCGGAGCTCCAGCAGCGAGGCGGTAATGTAAGCTGTCACTAGCAATTCATCATCCACGCCACCCTGTGGATGGAAGGGAAGATACAGCAGAAAAGCCAAAGCAGAAGATTGTGAGAGTTCGTTTCCTTAACAGTTCAAAAGGTATTTCTCAAATACTTGTTGTACAATGAAGTTACGTTTTCAGAAATGGTTGTGAGGAGAGGGGGTAGCGAAGCATTCCTTCCTCGCGTGGCAGTTACAGTTTACAAGGATACATTCCCTTTAAACTCTGCTTGAGGGAGGCAGGTCGGGAAGTGGATGATTCAGTTCCTGCTCACTTTTAGGGAGTGGGAAGCGGATCAATGTTGCTCGCATCCGCAGCAAGCTGGAGGAAGGCAGAAGCAGACTTGGGGCGAAGGGCACCCTGGATCTGCCTGCCACTCCCCCATCACTTCCAATTGACGCAAGCTGCATTGTCTGCTTCATAGATGGGCCGGCCCTTCTGTCATCATCTGTCTGTAGGCTGGGACATTCCCAGCCGTTGGGAGAAAGCAGAAAGCTCAAAACATTCTGCTGGGAGGGGAAAGGCAGGGCCAAAGGCAGTCTTTAAAGCTGAGGCTGGAGGGAGGGAGGCAGGCAGGCAGGCAGGCAGGAAGGAAGGAAGGAAGGAAGGAAGGAAGGAAGGAAGGAAGGAAGGAAGGAAGGAAGGAAGGTGGCCGGCTGGTGGAAGACGAACAGAAGGGACCAGCCCTGGATTATATTAAACAAAATAAGCACGTGCTTAGGGGCATCAAGGGAAGAGGCCACCACAGAGGGTTTTTCCATTGCTGGATTTACCATGGACCATGGTGCAAAAAAAAAAGGGGGACTAAGGGGAAGCTAGAGAAAGCAAGAATTGGAGGGACTGATTGGAGGGACTGGTGCGCAGAGACAGACTACTGAGAGGACTCATACTGGCCGAAGGGAGGCCTGGCAGAGAGGAAAACAGGCAAAGGCATGGTCAAGGCTGCTACTGAAAGAACATAAGAACATCAGAAGAGCCCTGCTGGATCAGGCCCAAAGGCCCATCTAGTTCAGCTTCCTGCTGAATCTCACAGTGGTCCACCAGATGCCTCAGAGAGCTATTCATGTGAGCCATCTCCTAGCTAGGGGTGGGTCAGGGGGTGGTCCTGAAAGTGCAGGCAGCCTTGCCTGGCCACAGACTTGGAGGAGACTCTGTGCTAACAGGAGTCTTGGGCGCTTGGATACCCCCGAAGACCTTATCCTGAACTATTCCTGAGGTGGAGAGCCTCCACCTGACTCCTGGCTTCAAGGATATCGTGAAAGAGGGTGAAGTAACCCAGTGGAGAAGTTAAGAGGCTCTGCCTTTTCTGTTGTTGTGCCCATTGTTCCATAAATCCTAAGCCGATTTGGACAGTTGCTTGCCTGATTTCCTGTTGCAACCCCCCCACCATGGCTGTCCAAGCCACCACCACCACCACCTCCCCCAGAGGTACAGCTGTCTCCCTGGAAGGAGAATGGGCAGCTGACACCATCTTTAAGAGGGCGTTTTAGGGAACACTCCATGAAGGTTAAGCCCAATGCCCTGGCCAGATGAAACTAAGAATGACCTCTACAAGAGGATACCCTGTACTGTATGTTTCAAAGGCTGCTGAAGATCAGATATGCAGTCTGTTCACATGAAACATCTAGCTGGGCTTAGGAGGCCTCGTTATTGCTCCTGCTAAACGAGACCTTTCTGAGGTGCTCAAGGATTCTGCTGTCCAAACCAGGGGCTCTACAGCAGATGACCCAAAGCATGAAGGGTTCTATGAGGAAGGTCATCAAGCTCATAGACAATAGAGTGCAAAGAGAGAATGACAGGAAATGGAGGAGGATACAGGTGTCCAGGTGGAGCTTTCAATACATAAACTTCCTCCGCTGCCTCTGCAGGTGCCTGTGGCCCAGGCTAGATATATTTTTTCTCCCTACTATTTTCATAACAAGTCATATAGGAAGCAGTATCAACCAGGTCTCAAATGAGCACAGACTGGGTTTGCATATGTGTTTCAACACACACACACACACACACACACACACACACACACACACACACACACACACACACACACACACACACACAAAGGCACCTGCTGCACTTTCTATGAAGGTAAAGCATTATCCAATAGCTGTTCCCATAATCATTCCCCGTACCATGATGGCATTGTTGAAAACCCTTCCCACGTTCTCATAGCAGCCGTCGGGAAGCTGGTGTTGCCCCAACCAGCTCACAGCATCCTGAATGTATTTTTCATCAATATAGATATAGGACCTTGCTTGGCCAAAGGCCCGAACCACAAAAGCTGTCAGCCTGTGGAATCGAAACAAAAACCAAGAAACAGAGATGCAGCTCTAGAATTTGTGTCCTGTTACTTTTCATTTCAGGTTTTTCCTACACTTTCCCTGTTCTGAAATTTTCCATCTAGTAAACACTTCTTTAATAACAGCTTCAGGCTTTTTGGTTTGGGGGAGGGAAGGAGTAGAATTTTAACAGTAATGGTGATATTTTGAGAAAATCTAATTTGTGTGGGCACTTTTGAGTTAAAGTTGGCAAGCATTTTTTTTCCTAAAGGATTTGACAGTTCTGAGTTACTTTTTGGGTGTTTCTAAGTCATATTTAAGGCCAGCAGGTGGCGCAGTGGGTTAAACCACTGAACCATGAGCTGTTGATCGAAAGGTTGGCAGTTCGAATCTGCGATGGGGTGAGCTCTCGTTGCTTGGCCAGCTTCTGCCAACCTAGCAGTTCCAAAGCATGTTAATGTGAGTAGAGAAATAGGTACCGCTTGCAGGAAGGTAAACAGCACTCCGTGTTCCAGCCGCATGCTACGCGCTGCGGCAGGGAGAGTCATGCCAGCCACATGACCACGGAGGCGTCTTCGGACAACGCTGGCTCTTCGGCTTTGAAATGGAGATGAGCACCACACCCTAGAGTCGGACACGACTGGACTTAATTGTCAGGGGTCACCTTTACCTTTAAGTCATCTTTACAAGGTTCTATAATGCTTAAACTTTAAAAACTGGAAGAACAGAATGACTCCTTGAAAAACAAGCTAATTGCCATGTGTGCGCACTACTTTTGTGGTAAACTATTTACCCACTGTTCCTCTCATAATTTTGTTGTATTGAATCCAGTTGTCGGATGCATTGAATTCTTAGGGAAGGTCACAACTGTACAATGCACCCAAAGGGGGAGAAAATAGTGGGCCATCACCATTCATAGGAGGTGGTAATTTGTGATCAATTACAAACGATGCAATTTATTTATTTACATTATTTTTATTTTTTAAATAAAAAATAGAGCTATATTAAAATAAGAAAATACAACATATCTCTACAGCAGCGTTTCCCAAAGTTTTTCGGCCTGCGGCTCCCTTGACCATTGGCGACCATTGGCCGCGACTCCCCATTACATGATGTTGATGCCTGCCAATTGGCATTGCACTGTTTTCCGAGAGGATTCCGTGACACTCCGTGGCTCCCCTGGCTGGTTTCCATGGCTCCCTTGGGAGCCGCACCTCCCAGTTTAGGAACTACTGCTCTACAGTATTGAATAAAGATGTCCCAAATTATCTCCATATGGAAATTCATGGGCCAGTCCTATGAGTCTGCTGTGTCAATGGAACTCATGTTTCAGCGGCACAGCACGCTTTATGGCGGTAGAAAAATGCAATGCGCCATAGAATGCAGCCTGGCTGCTGCCACAAACAGTGAACAGAGGTGGCCAGGTGACAGCAGCCTCTGTAGGAACCCCAACTCTAGTAAGTTGGCATGGGGGGTAGGCAATGGGCAGAACGGAGAGGGAGGAGGTTGTCAAGGGTGGGAAGGGGCACCCTAATGAGGAACAGCTATTGCCCAATAATAGGTCATTAAGGGACAATTCATCAGAATCATAATACTGATAGTGCTGAATAACAAATAATAAAAGAGATAAACACATGCTACTGATTAACACTGTTGAGGGCCTTGACTGAAAGAGGATTACTTCTGAGTATATATTATAGAAGGTTCTTGGCCATGGGGCTACCCATGCTGGATAATACTTTGTTGTATTTTGTTGTCTGAACTCTGCTCAATTAATTTGTTGTCTGAACTCTGTTCTCCTCCAATCCCCCATCAGTTCCCTTTCAAGCTTGAGGAATGATCACAAACAAATATTACCCATTGCTGGATAATACTGGATAATACATTACAATTAACTGCCGCTGAGGCATTCAGCAGAACCAACAGGGACACACTTCCCCTGTCCAGTCCCTGGAGTAGCTCATCCACCAGGGACTGGACAGGGTCCCCGTTGGTTCTGCTGAATGCCTCAGTGGCTTTTGACACCATCAACCATGGTGTCCTTCTGGGACAGTTGACTGGGTTGGGGCTTGGGTCTACAGGAGAAGGAATAGGACACTGGCTGGAGAAAAGGGCCTCACGCATCCAGCCCATCCTGAGAGTAGGCTTGTGCATCTTTAAGGGGGCACAACATTTGGGAGCAAAACCCTAACACAGTAGAACACTAACTGAGAACAACGAGTGACAGATCACAGGATTCAGGGCTGTCTACGCCACCATCTTCTGCAATTGTTGGCAGCAGATTGCACACTAATACCAACATCCAAACACTTACTCACTCCAAACACTTACATCCAAACACTGCTCACTCACCAGGTATTCCCCTGAGCATCACGCTTGCCAAAGGCACTGTAGGAGCCATTATCATGTCTGTAGAGCAGTTGGCGCTGGTACCCTGCGGGAAACAGGGGGAAAGTAGTGCAGTCAATTCTGCCCTGTACTCTGATTGGGAGGGGCAGGAGGGGGGGGGGGGGAGAAGCTGCATATGTGAATGAAAGAGTTAATAAGAGGCTTACAGTCAAATATTTGTCTGGTTATAGTTCAAATACATATACAAAATTATTCAGTCTGAACTCACATAGCCATCAGGGCTAGTAGCCACTGGTCCAAGCAAGCACTCAGAAAAGAGACAGAGTGAAGTCAGAGCTGCACAGCTGGTTCCTTCCACATAAGAACATAAGAAGAGCCCTGCTGGATCAGGCCAAAGGTCCATCTAGTCCAGCTTCCTGTATCTCACAGTGGCCCCACTAGATGCTTCCAAGAGCACACAGACAACAAAATAACCTGTTTCCTGTTGTCACTCCCTGCACAGATAACCCATTTCCTGCTGTCCCTTGCACCTGGCACAGAGAAAACCTAGTTCTAACGTCAGGAGGTTGCTTATGGCTTGTAACCTGCCTGCCTCCTGTGTCTCAAGATGCTCTGCCATGCTGCTTTTGTGCTCCCTACTGTTGCCCCCCCCCAGTGGTTTTTATTGATATTGTTTTTAAATTATGTATTTAAACTTTCTGTATTTTAAACTGTTTTTAATTTTTGTTGTAAGCCGCCTTGGGCATTTGCCTCGGCATGGGATAAGGCGGGATATAAATTTTTTAAATAAATAAATAAATAAATAACCTGCGATGATCTTTTCTTCCATGAATCTATCCAAAACCCTTTTACAGGCATCTAGGCCAGGTGCTATCACCACATCCTGTAGCAAGAAGTTCCACAGATGAATTACATGCTGGGTGCAGAAATATTTTCTGTTGCCCTAACCCTAACTCTCCCTCCACTCAATTTTAGTGCATGTCCCCTGGTTCTGGTGTTGTGCGAGAGGGAGAAGAATTTCCCTCTATCCACTCTCTCCATCATATATATTAGATGCATATTAGATGCACATACACATATTAGATGCACATACATGGAGATATGCTAAGGATTCCAGGACTGAGTGCGAAGTTTGAGAGTCAGAGACTCCCAGCTGCACTTGCTGGAACAAAAGAAAACACAGGATTTCCTGGCCTGCATAGCCAGTGTTCAGTCTAGGATGGCATTACTCAGTCTAGGATCGTGAATGGAACTGTTGCAAAATGGGTTTGGACTGCAGAAATAATATAATCATTTCAGCATGTGCATGCACAAGACCACCAAACCCACATTCAGACTCCAAATGTGAATGCAATTTGATGTCTGAACTCTGCTCTCCTCCAAGACCCCATCAATTCCCTTTCAAACTTGAGGAATGATCACAAACAAATTCCACCGATAAAAGATATGGTGATTATTTCTCCAAGGTTTCAATCTAAAGTATTCCCAAGAGCACCCTGTATTTGCACACGTGGCTACACCTACTGCCTCCCCACGTCCCCTCCCATTCTTCACAAACTCCTCAGTGGGCCATGCTCTTCCAGCCATGAATCCTTGAATCCAAAGAAGATGGCAGGCCCGACTCACTCACCAGCCTTCATGTATTCAGTCGCCTTCTGCTTGATCTCAGGGGTCACTTGGTTGGTGTTCTCCAAATACCGCAGGATGAAGATGTTGGGAACAAACATGGCCATATTTTGCTCTCCACAGCCAAATGGCATCTGAAGCATGTAGCCTATGTGGTTTAGCGCAGTGCCCATTATGTCCCCTGGCAACGGTGACAAAAGAAACATTAGCTCAGGTCACTGGACTGCCAACTCTCCTGCTTCTGGGCCCCTGAGGAGAATCCAGGAAAAACATCCTCTTTCCTTTCGCCCCAAGACATGACTGCTCAGTGACATTTCTCGTGAAGCTGGAGCCAGTATGATGGTCCAGCCAGAAACACCACGCTTTCACTTCAAGCCCTCCCAACACAGATACCAACACTGCACACTATGGAGCTGACAGCAAGTACAGTAATACGACTGGGCCTGAGAGGAAATGAAAAGACTCGCTTGGTCTTTTGAAGCTGCTGCTTAACCAATGATGGAAACAGTTGGTCTTCGTCGCTTAGTCTGGAGTGTCCATACAGCACATAACTGGACGTTGGTGGAGACACCAGGGGAACTTGGGCTGGTGCAAATTGTCCCACAAAGGAACGTTTTCCCACTACATCCTAGTACTTCCACACAAACATGTGTAGACAGAATTCGCGTGTTCAGCAGCCACGGTGACCAAGAGGAGGCTTAAGGAGGACTGAGCTGGCCTGTCTTTAAGCTCTCCTTTGCCTTCCTGACATGAATTGTCCTGTGTGCTTCATTACATTTCGACAGTGGGTAAGGCAACAAAGGGGAAGGGAGGAAAGGCTAACAGGGAATGTATGTGAGAGCATGCAGATGCACGTATTTGGGGTGCTTTTTTCCTGCAGAGGTTCCTACATGCCCCGTCACATCCAGCAAGCCTCCACAGGAAAGAGAAAGTGTGTCTTGGAGCAGTGAAGAGTGAGCAGGAAGTGGCAGTGGAATAATGTACCAGACGTGCACCCCACCCCACCCCACCCAGCTGCTGACCCAGTACAAAGGGAAAGAGAGCAGGACAGGGAGTGCGAGAGCTAACCACTAGGCGCTACCCGCCTCCTCCTGGCCGGCAGCCTTCTGCAGCTCCTGCCCTGACAGAGCCAATGCGCATTTCCTCACCAATGGCAGTGACAGTGGCTCGGGCAGAGTCCTTCACAATAGCGTCAGGCAGCTTTAGGGAAATCTCTTCCACCGCTCGGTCTCCTGAAAGGAGAAAAAACCAGGAATGAATACAATTTACTAAATAATCCAGGTTCAGTAGTTGCTGTTTTTGCAGAACTGTTTCCCAGTCGCTCAGAGAACTCTCTCCATACATCATGCTGAGCAATTACCAAGCAATTACCCGGTTGGGTAGGCCAGTGAATTAGCTGGGGAGTGGATGGGGAGCCAAGGCTGGGAGACAGTGGCTACCAAGTGTGAGGACTGAACCAGCAACATGCATGCTGTTGGCCACTCTGCTCTCCCACCCTCCCTCCTCTTAAGCGGGTGGAGAGGTGCTTTTGTGCCTTGCATTACCTGCTACTACTGCTCCAGAGAACAGATATGTTCCGAGAGCAGTTATAGATATATGTTCCTAGAGCAGTTAGAGGATAGAGCAATTAGGTTTTATCCTTGAGCAAGTCACAGGAAACTGATCTCCTGAATTACATTCTCCACGTCCCTGACACAGGCCAAGCTCTCCTGAGCAGGGGATGCAACCCTAACCCATACCTGAAGAGCAGAGGAATGCATTGTGGGTCTCTTCTTCTGGGGAGCCTTCTGACTGTGGAAGGAAAAGGGAGTTGTGGGTCCTGGAGCTGCTCTCTCAAAGGACTCTCCCTCTCCTCCCACTCCACCCCCACACGCGCTTGCTTTCTCAATGCCCTCGGCCTGAGCAACCCCCTAGGCATTGCTTTGCATTGCCCAAAAGAGAGGAGCTGAGAGTGTCTAGACGACTGGGTCTCAGCCCCGGAAACAAGGAGCCTCTGCAGAAGTTCTCCTTCCCAGCCACTCTGCAGGCACAAAGAGGAAACAATCCCAACAAAGTATATTCCAGGGTTCTGGAACAGTTGTTGGGCTTGACAGCTGCAAGCCAGACTGGGAATCGCATGCCAGCGATCATATACTGACCTTGACCAGCAGAGATTTTATCACTGTGTCTGAACGGCCTCGTGCAGGTGTCACGGAGAGCTGGTTGCCGCACAGCTCATGATCCTCTTCAGCCTCGGCGGTAACCGAGAGGTTGACGTGCCCTGAAAGAATGTGAGAGTGGCAGAGATCGCAGAGTACTAGACTCTTGGCCAAGAGCTCAGTGTGGGCCTTTGTGGTCACTCGTGCCCGGTGGGGCAAGACCCAGGTCCAGCATCACTACACTACGTCTTCTTGGCTAACATCACCACTGCTGCTCTGCAGAAGAGACGGAATGGACACAGGTCAAGCGCACAGAGGTTGAGTGCTTCTTGAGTGGATCTATGACCACCAGCAGCCAGATCTGTACCAGTGCAAACTGCAAACACACCATTAGCAGAAGTTGGGAGTGGACAAAATCTTGGCTGGGGGAGGAAGCCCCATGGTGCTCTGCCAATGAAGCTGCTGTGAGCGCACTGAATAAGGTGGGGAGATGCAGTTGGAAGCGTTGCCCACCACATCCCCCCCTGCTCCACCCCTCCTAGGCACTTCCACCTCACCTAGTTCAGTAGCTGTCACATTCCAAGAGAAGGTCTTGGCCTCATCTTCACACAGGCAGGTCACAAACTGGCAGGTTGGGCATGGCATCACCTCCACTTGTTGAGACTCTGCCAGGTCTACTCTCACCTGGATGCAAAGAAACAACTCACCTGAAATGGGCAATGCGGTCTAGGGAGAGTAGCAACCATTCAGGGGGAGGGATGCAGGCTAGGCCTGAGGTGGACACGTGTCAGAATTCATACTGGCAACCAGATGCTCATGATCAGCCCACCATAACTAGTAAGCTGGGTAGTATGCAGGTGTGCCCAGTACAATGCCAATGATAGGTTTTCCTCATGTTCAGTGACCACCATATTGGGGTCAGGAAGGAATTTCTCCCAAAGTCAGATTGGCTAGTGACCCTCTAGGCAGGGGCTTGGCTTTGCAAGGGGATAAGAAAAAGTTGGTTGCTGACTGTTGGCAAAAGAGGAGCTGAAGAGAATCCAGAGGGAGAAATGAGAGAAGAAAGTGGGTGGGTAGGAAAATGGAAAGGAGAGGGACATGGAGCAACAGAACTGGTAGACTGAAAGGAACCTTCCTTGACAAAAACTTGTCAAAATAGCAGTTTTGACACCACCATCATGAAACCAACAGTCAGCTGAGTTCATTTGTGCTTTTTGCTTATTTGTGGTTATAATTATTAATTGAATACATTAGCTGCTTTATTCCAGGAGAGAAAGAAATAAGAGTTTGTACACCAGTAGTTTGTTATTTAATAAAAGTTATCCAGGGTATGCCTCCCTACCTGTATCGGAGAGGTGGAGATTAGTAGGTGGTTGGAAAGTGGGTTAGACTAGATGGCTTTCAGGTCCCTTTGAATCCTTTTCAACTCTATGGCTGTGCCAGACACTCGACAGACTGGGAACATCTTCTGTCACGATGGACATCAGGTGGGGAACAGGGAGAGGAGGAGAAGTGCAAGGGCCTCACACTTCTTCCTGCTCTCTGCCTTTCTGTGCGTCTCCATCCATGGCAAGACGCGGAAAAGGTCCCTCCACATAACAGAAGGAGCTTTGACAGCTCACTGCAAGGGAAATACGGAAGAAGAAAAATGTGCTTTTCCTACAAGGGCTCTCACCTGGATGCAGTCCTTCAGGTAATTGAAGACAGTGGCCTTTAGCTGGAAAGTCTCCCCACGGACCACAGAATAGGGCAGCAGCAGATCCACAAAGAAGGGCTGGAAGACCCTGAGGCTGGCTTGTTGGGACAGTCCAAAGCCGATATCCGCCACACAGAATGCACTGGCTTTCCACTCTGTGATGGTGTCTGGAACGGTCACTGAGTGAGTTGCTTTCCCCTCCTGACTAAAAAAATGGGACAATAATTAACATTTCAGTGACAACAAAACTCAGGCCAATTGTCTGAGGGCTGGATTTTTCCATTGCCACAGTAAAACTGTGTTTCAAGTTACATAACCATAGTCTAGGGGACGTTGGCTTAGAAAACCATTTTGGAAGAACCTTAATTCTATCATTGGCCTGAGTCAAAGAAGCTGGGCAGGGAAACTATCATACAGAGATTTTCAGTCCTAGAATGCTGTTCTCTAATGTTTCCCCTAAGCCACAAGTCAGGAGTCAGGAGTACCACAAGGTGAGACAGATGAGATGACCATAGGTAGCACAAAACCGTGCACCACACTCACCTGACCATGGCCAGGAGAGGGAGAGCAGGGCTGGGCGGAGACCTGTAGCAACCTGTAACAATGTCACAGGTCGCCACCAGCTCCCTGAGGGTTGTGAGCCCAGCAAAGGCGACCAGCATCACAGCTGACAAAGAGCAGCTGCAGGAAGGTGTGTGTGGCAGGTATCAGCCTCCCAAAGGGGCTGAGCTGGCCAGGGAGGGGGTGGCAGTGACAAGTTAGGGCTGGAGGAGAAAGGAAGTGGAGATGGAGGAGGTTAGAAGCAGAGAGGTACAGAGACAAGGAAAAAGTGAGACTGGAAGAAATGGAGGATGAAGAGGAGAACAAAGAAACTGAGAGAAAGAGGAGAGTTCAGAGAGACTGGGGAGGAGGCAGCATCCTAGGAAGCACAATGGGGAAGAAGGTGGTTTCCCTGACCAAAGGGACAGAGAGCAAGAAAGGAAGGAGGCATGTCAGTGGTCCTCCAGGGAAGAGGTCAAGCCAGAAGGAGACCTCAACCCATCAGGATGGAGGTCCCCGAGACCATCAACATGGGCAACCTGCTTCAGTGACAGGTGGGGTTTCAACCGCTGTGCCGCAGAACATTGGTGTGCTGCAAAATGTCCACAGTTCTGCCGCAACAGTTGAAAATCGCTGAAAAACTCTTCCGGGTTCTGCAGCTCTGTTTCTAGGGTAACTGTCTGCAGTAACTAATTGTCTGTCCCTCTTCCTCCAGACTCCTCCAGCCAGCAGGTTTGCGCAGGCGCAACCTCTCCAGCATCGCGTTCGATACTACCGGCCAGCCAGGAAGGACGCGTCTGACTGGCCGGTGCCTGGGAGGGTGCATATGGAATGCGGTAAGGAGGACCAACCCTCCCATTGGACGCAACCCCCACCCCGTGGAGGATGCAAAAATGGCCTAAAAGAGGCTTTTAAAAGCCTCATTTTGGGCTGTTTTTTGCGTTTTGTTTTTTGCGGCGCCACCTTTGGCAGCGTGGGGTGAAGCATGAGGACACGGGGGGGGGATTTGGGGCCCCCACCGGAAAACCGGCTAACTCCGTCCCTGAGCAAGGCTCTTCTTATGTTCTAGTGCAAATTCCCCTAATATACAGGAATGCAGACAAACATTGTGGAAAATCAAACATTTATAAGTTTGATACAAACATTTGTAAGGTTCTGTTTGTGACACAATATATACTTTTTGGTTTTGGAAATACAATGGGGATATTCAGTAAAGAAAAAGGGCCCAGACACAGACAGGATTTATGGCAAAGAGGTCTGCCTGCTTTTTAAACTGGATGTGTCTAAGAAGAGCCCTGCTGGATCAGGCCAAAGGCCCATCTAGTCCAGCTTCCTATATCTCACAGTGGCGTCACTGGAGGTGGGGTGGAAAGCTAAGTTCTGCAGCTTTCCGCCCCACCGTTACTCTCCAGTACTCTCCTCGTACCGGAGAGTAACGGTGGGGCGGAAAGCTGAAGAATTTAGCTTTCCGCCCCACCTCCAGCGACGCCAGTGCAGTGGCCCCACCAGATGCCTCAGGGAGCACACAAGACAACAAGATACCTGTATCCTGTTGCCACTCCCTTGCATCTGGGATTCAGAGATTGCCTACTTCTAAAATCAGGAGGTTGCATAGACCCATTCTGGCTTGTAACCTGTAATGGACATTTCCACCATAAATCTTTGAATCTTTACATTGAATGGGCAAAGATTAATACCCATTGTCAGTGATAGCTAGGGCAGATGACATACAGTTATGAAGTGTGTTTGGTTCCCTCCCCAGAAATGTTTGGGCTCCACTTACTTGACAGGAACCAGATCCCAAATCCATGACTCAGGAAAGTGTGTCCTGGGTTTGGTTTTCTTTTCCTTCTTGGTCTCTGTAGTCTCAGAAACTGAAGGCACTGCCTGATGTACTACAGGAAAAGCTTGAGGAATTGTGCCATCTAAGAGATCTGTAGGAAGGGAGGAAGATGTTAAGTTGCTCAATAAAGGTAGATCAACTACAGTCTGATTAAATACAGATTGTATGATACTGAACAGGAAGAGTTATTCTGTGTTGCCAGTAAGTCCTGCTCGCTGTTATCTTTGCAGCTTTCATTTAACTGTGTGCAGATGGCCGATTATTTATCAGTCTTGTACTGTCCAAAGGATCGGAGAACCTCTATGTTGACTAGGTGCAATGTTATGCCTTCTGAGGTATTATTTGGTAGATCTGGAGGTATTCCACTGGAAGAGAGGTTATGCACTTGTTCATTTGGTGGGACTGAATCCCTATCTCACATGATTTTGTATTGTCCCCTTTACAAGGATCTGAGGCCAACTTTTTTAGCTGGACCGCTTAATAAAAGGGAAGGATGGGACATTTGGACAAACTCCGCTACATGTTGGCCGGAGTTATTGTCGATCTCACAATGACAACCTTTTTAAAGGCAGTTATTAAGAAGAGAGGGCACAGAAACTGTAAATTAGGATGGTTAGAATTCGGCTTGATAACCATTGCTGGCTTATTTAACTTTAATTATTTTAAATTAAATGTTATTTATGTGTGTAATTTAATATGCCAATAAAGGTATTTGTATTCGATAAGACGATCGGAACATCACATAAGCCTCTAACTAACAAATCTAAGTGTGGCCTCTGCGAGCTATTCAAGAGCCTCCATACGCTCTATGGTTCGTCTTGCTGAGCCGTTCATAGCGCTGCTGCTTCTGCGACTCTCAGAAGAAGATCAGAAAGGCAGATAAGGACCAGCTTGCTGCATACCACCGGAGGTAATTCAAAGTACCACCGGTGGTACGCATACCACAGGTTGGGAAACTCTGGTGTAGCTAGTAACTCAAGTAACAGAATGTCAGGAGGGGGATCTCATTCAGTCTGGCAGAAGGCCATCATGGAAAAAAGAGAATATACTCTAAGAGTATATTAGAGATATAGGCTTAGTTAGATATTATAAGTAGAAAATATATAATAGTATACAAGTAGGATTTACTGCTTCGCGCTTGCTGTAATCTTTCGTAGTATGTTGTATTGTTTTGTTTTATTGTTTTGTTTTGTTTGGTGGTTTATTAATAAAAATTAAATATATAGTAAAAAAAAAAAAGGAAAAAAGAGAATATCTATAGAAACTGCGGGTGGCGCAGTGGGTTAAACCGCTGAACCATGAGCTGTCGATCAAAAGGTCGGCAGTTCGAATCCGCGATGGGGTGAGCTCTCGTTGCTTGGCCAGCTCCTGCCAACCTAGCAGTTCCAAAGCATGTTAATGTGAATAGATAAATAGGTACCGCTTGCGGGAAGGTAAACAGCGCTCCGTGTTCCAGCCGCATGCTACGCGCTGCAGCAAGGAGAGTCATGCCGGCCACATGACCACGGTGGTGTCTTCGGACAACGCTGGCTCTTTGGCTTAGAAATGAGGATGAGTACCACACCCTAGAGTCGGACACGACTGGACTTAATTGTCAGGGGTCACCTTTACCTTTTTATAGAAACCAGACACACTTAAACCTTAGAAAAGAAATGGCCAAGAACTGTTCTCTGCACTAACAAACTTCCCAGCAGTGAAATAATCAAAGGAGTGTCATTCTCACCATTGTTTCGGGCAGATGTGAAACGCATTCTCTCATAAGGGACGGGATCACAGGAAACAGGCTTTTTAATTTGGCTGTTGGTTATAATTTTCAGTTTCAGAAACTGTGGGAAACCGAGAGAGTAGAACAGTTAGGAGTGGAACAAACGACTAAAGAAAAGTTCAGGAAGGTTATTGAGATTAGTGGTCAGGAAAGCATTGCAAAATGCCCTGTACCCCTGCAACGATACTGCCAGCCTAGGGATGGCCCAACCGGGTCCACTGCCCAATGCCACATCTGACTTGCCACTGCTACCTCTGCCAGGGTGGTAGCAACAAAAAAACTAGCCCCTGACCTCCTCACCTTCCGCGTTCATTCCGTCACATAGTAGGGGACTTCCTATTTCATTTAAAAGGACCACGTGAGAAAGGAGTGAGGTGAGGGGATAGGGAAGCACTCCTTCCTTGCATAGAGTCCATAGTTTATAAGGGACCACGTCCCTTTAAACCCCATGCAGGGAAGGAGCACTTTGGAACCCTCTCACCTCGCTTCTTCCTCACACAGAGCTTGAAGTTTAAAGGGACAGATCAGCATGGCTCCACATGCAGTGGGCAAGTTGGGAGATGCAGTGGTAAACTCAAGGTGAAGGGCACCCCAAATCTGCCACTCCCACTGCTACCTGCTGCTGACACAAGCGGTATCACTCGCTACATGGCTGTGCTGGCCCTATGTCAAGCGTAGGAACCAGTGTACAAATTCTTGGAGATTACGGTACTTGAACCTCACTTTCCTTATCACGCTGTGCTATGGCTGTGAGATTTCACAAGGAAGGGACAGGTCTCCTTCCCCTTGAACTGCCACCAGGGAGAGGACCTTTGTCAAGTTCTCCAGTGTAAGAGGAGGACCCCCCCGTTGATCTGCTCTGAAAAGGATGCTAGCAAACCAGTAAGTTTCACATGATAGGAATACATTTAGACCAGAATAGTATGCATGTCAAAATATTGGTTTGCTTGGTTGCTGTTAGCACAGCCTCCAGAGTAGTTAATGAAAAACAATAAAAAACAATTAAGCATACAACCAAACTCGTTAAACAGTGGCCTATAAAAGCAGGCTTTAAAACAACAAGGAAAATAAAACCACAATGAAAACCAAACTCAGCTGACATATAAAAAGGCCTAGGAAAATAAAAATGTCATTTTTGCCTGGCCCCAGAACGACATAAAAGTAGGTGCCAGGTGAGCCTCCCTGGGGAAAGCTATCCACAGACAGGGTACCACCACTGAGAAGGCCCTCTCACTGGTTGCCACTCACCTGACTTAATTGGGCTGAGGCACCCAGGGAAGGGCCTCCAATGATAAACACAGTGCATGGGCAGATATATGTGGGACAAAACAATCCTAGGTCCTCTTAGGGCAGTGCTACTCAAACTGGGGCGTCGCGACGCCCCAGCCGGGAACAAAGGGTTGCTACACCCTTAAGGGGCATGGCAACCTGCAGTGACGACGACGGCGCGTCCGGGATCGCGCCGCCGCCACCACCGCCACCGCCGCGGACGAAAAGGTCCGTTTTACCTGCATTGGTGGACAGTGGATGTTTCGCGTAAAACCGGAAGTGGGTTGCGATCATGTCGGAGCACTACTCCAACGCTTGGGGAGGCCTGCGGAGGGGTCCGCAGGCTCCCCACACCCCCCGCTGGACATCCACTGTCCACAAATGCAGGTAAAACGGACCTTTTCGTCTGCGGCGGTGGTGGCAGCAGCGCGATCCCGGACGCGCCGTCACGATCCCTGGGAAGGCCCCGCTGCCACTTAGAGCAGCGACGGGCCTTCCCAGGAGTTAGAGAACCACTGTTATAGGGCTATAAGTGTAAGCACCAGTGACCAGAACTTTGAATTATGCTCAGAAATGGATCAGCAGCCAACAAAGTTGTTCTAGTTTGGCAAAATATGTTCCCTAACACTGGTCCCAATTAGTAGTCTCTAGCAGTTATATTCTGAACGTACTCAAGTTTCTGGGAAGTCTTCAAAGGCAGCCTCACATTAATGTATAAAGCACTATAGCAGCGTTTCTCAAAGTTCGCCCTGTGAGTACACACCAAGCCTCTTCACACCAAATCTCCAGATGACCTCACTCAGTGTTTTCATGTAGATATTAAATAGCACAGGTGACAAAACGGAGTCCTGCAGGACCTCATAGCATAAAAGCCATGGGGGTAAGCAAGAGTCCCCCAGAACCAGTTTCCTGAATCAACCACAGTGCAGGGCCTGCAAGCCCCAGTCCCCACAGACTGTCCATGAAGGTCCAGGAGAATGGGCAGGGTCACACTTCCCCGCCCTTCTCCCTGTATAGGTCATTCATCAAGGCAACAAAGGCTGTTTCAATGCTACAACCAGGTCTGAAAACAGGTGGGCAGCCCAATCCTCACGAAAACTCCGGCGCTGGAATGAAAGTTCCGGCGCCGGAAGATGTCACAAACGTGCCGTAAGGCCAGCCTTCCCAGCTCTGGCGCCGGGAGGACCCCACTGATGTCGGACCCAGGTAAGTTAGGATCCTGCAGCTGGGGGGTGGTGGTTCACCGGGCGGGGGAGGGTGGCCATTGGCCCAGGCGGCCCGGGAGGGGGCGGGGGGCAGTGAAGACCATAGAAAACTTAATCCCAAAATGTTTGGTCATCCTTATGCCAGAGTGCATGAGGTAGCTCAGGATAATAAATAAGACAGGTTTGGGAGAAGCCTGGATCAAGAGCAGATGCCACTCACCTTCAACAGACTATAAACATCAGCCTCACTCTGATACCAAGGAGCTGCTATCAAAGACCGTTTTTGCTTTTGCCCCCTAGGGAGCAAGCAAGGATATGGCTCAAAGTCTTCCAAATGATAGGCAAATCCTCTTCCAGCAATGGTATCCTCAGCATAGAAAAATGAAGTCCTATATACCTGGAGACAGAGATGGCGGAAATAAGTTGGAACGGAGGAAACACACCATTATATTTCATGCTGATGAAATAGATTTGCGCGGGCTTGGTGTCAACGGCATCGCCAGCTTTGGCACTTTCTGCGGTATCACAGAAAGGCCTGCCTTCTGCCTAAAGCTCTTGCCAACTCAACCTTAGCAACAAGACCTTTCATATCTTAGAGGTAAAAAGGCACTGGAAAGAGGAAGCAGAAGGCTAAGTAGGCTGTTTTATTGCGGGCTTGCGATTGCAAAATTAGCGCTCAACCGAGTCCTGTGTGGAACACCCATTTTCATTGCAATTCCACCCGCACACGGAAAAGCAACGGCAAGGAGAGTCATGCCGGCCACATGACCACAGAGGCGTCTTCGGACAACGCTGGCTCTTCGGCTTTGAAATGGGGATGAGCACCACACCCTAGAGTCGGACACGACTGGACTTAATTTACCTAATTTACCAGGGGTCACCTTTACCTAGTAAAGCTAGAGAGCTCTAGTGTGGGACCAACCAGGATGTTATGAAAAACTGAGGAGGGAAGAACTGAGGATGAGTGGGAAGAGGGCAGAAGTTGCATGATGGAATCAATTGTCCACCAGGCAAGGACAACTATTAAGTAAAACACCGTCTGCAAAAAATAGTGTAGGAAAGGAACAATGGTTCTAGCTAAGAAGAATGGGCTCCCTCACTTGTTCTGGCGTCAATGTATTATCCTCCTTCAGGAGAACACTTTTGTCCACAGCATTGAGAGAGCACAGTGCACCAGGGGCAGCTTCTACTTGTAGATTGACTTTGGATCCTGGAAGTTCCTCCTCCTCCGAGAAACCCAACGTCACCTGTGATCGGAGACAAATGAGAGGTGGGCTATAAAAGGAGAAATCTGTGGCAATCATCGCTTAGTGCAGTGTTTCCCAAACATTTTTGACCTGCGGCTCCCTTGACCACTGGTGACCATTGGTCGCGGCTCCCCATTACATTATATTGATGCCTGCCAATTGGCATTGCATGGTATTCCAAGAGGATTCTGTGGCACTCCGCGGCTACCCTGGCTTGTTTCCGTGGCTCCCCTGGGAGCCGTGCCTCCCACTTTGGGAACCACTGGCTTAGTGGATGATACCAGATATATACGGAGCCTGCGCAAAATGAGAGGCTGATGGAGAAAGAGCAACAACAGCAGGAAGCTGGGTGTCAGTAGCGTAGAAACGCTTGGGGCCCTGATATACAGGGCCCCAGGCGCCTAGCTGACTGGGGGGCGCTCGAGGAGAGCGTCCTCGTCGTCTAGGCAACGCGCACAGCGCGCACCCGCAGACACAGGGTCTGAGAGCGCGCTGCGCGTTGCCTAGACGACGCTGTTGCTCACCTCGGACTCGAAAGCTCGAGTCCAAGGTGAGCAACAGCATCGTCGTCTAGGCAACGCGCAGCGCACTCTCAGACCCTGTGTCTGCGGGTGCGCGCTGTGCGCATTGCCTAGACGACGAGGACGCTCTCGGAGTCAAAGGCTGGAGCGCCGCCCGCCCGTTATGGCTGCGGGTGGGCGGGCGCTGCGCTCCAGCTTTCGAGCGACAGCGTCCTTGGACGTCACGTGACGTCACACGTCACGTAACGTCCGGGGGGCGCTTGGCCAGCCCCCGCCCTCCTAGCCCCAGGCGGCAGGAGGGCTTAAAACGCCACTGCTGGGTGTAAACAGTGAAAGGATCCCAAACTCCCGCTCTGCCCCACTTGTTGCCTCGGGGATTATTATACACCAACCTTGTGTTTGAAGCACTTGTCTATTTTGAACACCTCCACATCGGCTGCCACTTCACCATCAGCAAACACAGCATACAGCAGGAGCCTGGCAGTGGGCGCCAGTTCAAAGCTTGTGGACAGGGTAAGAGAGAATCTGCCTTTCAGTGCTGATCAGGGGAAAGGAGAGAGGGTGGGGAGGGAGAGAGAGGATTTCAGTCCACAGCACAAAGAACAAGAACTCTATAGATCTGCAAAGGAAAGGAGAGTCAAGGTTACACCCCACCTTCTCCCTCTTTGCCTGTGGATGAACTTAGTGTATGTGGTATTCCTTCCTAAAGCCAAGCAGATCTGGGTCTGGTCAGTGCCTGGGTGGGAACCCCAGGTAGCCCACCCTGATTCCATCATGGCAGAAAAATAAATAAATACAGGTTGAGTATCCCTTGTCCGGACGGCTTGGGATAGGAAGTTGTCTGGATTTCAGATTTGTCTGGATTTTGGAATATTTGCATAAATATAATGAGATATCTTGGGGATGGGACCCAAGTCTAAACACGAAATTCATTTATGTCTCATATACACCTTATACACATAGCCTGAAGGTAATTTTATACAATTTTTTTTTTTAAATGTGCCCCGGCATGCTTTGTGCTATGCTAGCCAGGTGCTGGAAAAAGTTTTTTTTAAGTCATAGCCCCCAAAATGTCTGGATTTCGGAATAGGCTGGATTTCAGATGTCAGAATAAGGAGTAATCAACCAAACCATCATGGTTTGAAGCTAATCACTGGTTTTTCTTATCAAGAATAAGTTTCCGTTTTCTTCTACACCAAGCGCTTTAAGATAAAAGTCTAAACTGGTCCATTGTGCTCACTCACCTTACTTTAATACATGGACCATGGAACTTACAGTAGACAAGTGGATACAAATAAGCTCTTTTGAATGATATATTTGTATAGTGGAACCCCACCCCCACCCCCAAGAATTAGTCTTAAAGTTTAATTCTGTTCAGTGTTAAGGAGGAATGTTAAGGAGGAATGTTTCATTCTGCTCAGTGTTAAGGAGGATTCCACATACTCAGCCAAAAATTCCACACCCAGGCAATTTAAATTAGGAAATTAACCCTGGAGGTTTAGTCTTCTCCTAAATAATTTGTTGTGGGTCTAATGAGGAGGTAAAAACCAGGCTTCCTGTCAGTAATATTATGCAGTAATATTATGTAATATTACATAACAGTAATATTATGCACTCTGAAAATCGACAACATGAAAATCAATAAAACCATTCTGTGAAAGTCAATGATGAGGTTTCATTATTTTTTATTTTATAGTGGTTTTAGTATTTGTATTATTGTATGCTGTTTTTGTTGTTAGCCCCCTAGTGGATCTGACCCTGTCTGAAAGATGGGTTAAAACCAAATATACGAAAGGAACACCAGCCTGGGAAAATCAGGGTGTTGCATAGTGCAACGTAGGCCCACCAAGCTTGAGGAGTTTAGCCTAATGTGGTGCTGCCTGTGACATTTATCTGGTTCTCCTACGTACTCTCATCGTGGCCAACAGGCACTTTCTTTTGTCCGCTGGAGACGATCTTCCCTTTTGATACAACCTGCAAAGAGACGACATGTTAAGTCAGAAATGACGGGCGCCCTCCCGGCGTCCGGCGCGTGGGGGCGGGGCCTGTGTCGTGTCACGTCAATGTGCCCCTCGCGTCATGTCGACGTGCCCTCGCCTGTTTTGCGGTCATTTTGGAGCCGAATGGGCTCCAGGGAGGGCGGGAGGGCCGATCCAATGCAGCGCTTCGCATCGGTAAGTGCCCCCGAGCACGCCCCCCGCCCGCCCGAGCACCTGGAGCTCCTGCTCCACACGCTCCACCCAAGTTCCGCCACTGTGTTAAGTCAAGGACAAGAACCCCCTCCCTGACACAGCAGGAAACTAGAAATGTAGGAAGAGAAAAGGGAGAACTCATGAGAAAAGATCGGGGAGGCCCACAGAGGGTCGCGCAGGCCTCCCCAAAGCTCCCCCAAGCCCCAGTAAGTACAAAGGCAGCTGTTTCGGGGACTTTTTCGGCAGCGGTGGCAGTGATCCCTGGGATCGCCGCTGTCGCTGGCTGTGCCCCCGCAAACATTCAGAGTTCTCCCCGCCTCAGAGGGAGAACTTTGAGAAACGCTGTCCAAGAGTGTTCTGGAGGAGGGCAGGGAAACAGACATTCATGTGTGTGTCCCCAAAATGAGACACATGAAAAAGAGAGCAAGTCTCTGCTAACTCTTTCAAGTATTTTTTGATCTGTGGATTCTAGACACATCTCATAGGAAATCAAACAAGAACTGATCTGGCATCAGAGCTGGTTCTTGCTCAAAGATCAGCTTATATAGCCTGGTTAGGCAAGACAAAATAATTACTGGATGAGCTAATGCAGAAACAGGTGACTGAGTTGGCAAACTGCCCATCAAACAGGCCTGGCCCAACCTGAAGCAGGACCCAAATTCTTTTGTCTGTCTGTCTGTCTGTCTGTCTGTCTGTTTTAGCACATGCACACCTCCCTCCATCAACTCCTCGCTTTCTCCACTGCCTGCCATATCTTCAAAACTGGTCAGGCAGTGAGGATTCTATGAGTTCTACTCCCAAGATCCTCCCAGCCTGGCCAGTATTGAAGACGGGGAGAAGCAGACCCTTTTCACTGGAGAGCAATTAGGAAGAGGATCACAGCAGCCCTTACTCCTCCTTCAGTGCCACTGTTGCATTCTTTGGCTGGAGCATGAGAGAAGGAGGTATACCACTTTTCATAAGAAGAGCCTTGCTGGATCAGGCCAAAGGCCCATCTAGTCCAGCTTCCTGTATCTCACACAGTGGCCCCACTAGATGCTTCAGGGAGCACAAAACAAGATACCTGTATCCTGTTGCCACTACCTTGCACCTGGCATACAGAGAAAACCTACTTCTAAAGCCAGGAGATTGTAACCTGTGATGGTCTTTTCCTCCATGAATCTGTCCAAACCCCTTTTAAAGGCATCCAGGCCAGGTGCCATCACCACATCCTGTGGCAAGGAGTTCCACAGATGAAATACACGCTGGGTAAACAAATGTTTTCTTTTGTCTGTTCTAACTCTCCCTCCACTCAATTTTAGTGCTAGTCCTCTGGTTCTGGTGTGGTGCAAGAAGGAAAAGAACATCCCTCTATCCATCCCATGCATAATTTTATATGTCTCAATCATGTCCCCCCTCAGGCGCCTTTTTTCTAGACATGCTCTTGCTGGCTTTCCAAGGGGCAGGGGCAGGGTGGAGCAGCTGGGCAAGCAGTGGGCTGTGGGAAGCAACATGCAGGTGCAGGGAGGAGGACAGCCTGCCACTAGTTGCTGCCTCCCCCAACCCTCTGCTCAAAGCAGCTGCTTCATGCAAGGCCAGGCCTACCACCAGCAAAGTAACTGGTGATTTCTATGACTCAGGGTGAGTTGGGTGCAAATGAAAGGGGCAATGGTCCAACTCAGGATTGCATAAGCACTCCATCTCAGGATCTGAATTTTGAGTGCAGTCCAACTGCTTATCTATATTGAAAACAAATCTAAGGTTGGCTTTTGAAGATCAAATAAACTCAGCATTCCAGTGTGGGGGATCTTATTGATTTGAATGATCTACCACAGCGGTTCTCAACGTACTCAGCATGGCGTGCCACCTACATGACTTCCACTGCACCAAGTACCACCGGAAGTAAGCAGTGATGACTTCATTTCCACTTACTTCCAGGTTTTCGGCCCGGTTTTTGGCACAGGAGGTCACCAGAGACCAGTAAGCCACCGGGGGTGGGCTGTTTTCTTCACTCCCAGAGGCTCAGCCAAAGGCAGGAGCCTCTCAGGAACGAAAACACGGCGCAGAAAGTGCTGCGTTTTTGCGGAGCTTCGGGTGTCCCAACGACATCCAAGGGGGCCCACGGTCCGAGTACCACCAAAGGTACCCAAAAGTACCACTGATGATATGCATACCACCGGTTGAGAACCCCTGTTCTACAAACATCTAACCCAGGAATGTCAAGGAAATGCAGTTTTTAATTCTTCTCCTCTCTCTCTCTATTTCCCTGGTATTATTCTCTTTTCCCTTGTTAACTCCATCTCCTTTTTAACCATTTGCATACTCTGTTGCCCTTGCTAGCAGTTTCCTTTTCCCTTTTTCTTGTTTTTCAAATGTTCCTTGCCTTTTACGTTTATTCAGTCTCTCTCTCCTAAGTACATCATTCATTCATCCGTTTGTTTCTCTCTCACCCACTGCTTCACGTTCCATGAAGTGTTTGAGGCTCACCAAGTAATAGAAATCCACGTGGTCGGCCTCAGGGTTCAGTTCGTTCCGGTCAAGAATGTAATCCACCAGTACTTCCTGGTCCTCTTCACAGGGCAGCTCACCCTCCACATGCTGGATCTCCAGAAAGCTGTTACTCTCTGAATAGAAGGGCTTCAGCCAATCAAAAGCTTCAAAACGGTACATCTGTTGTACAGCCTCCTGACTCTGGTTCCCATAGTCTAAGGACTGTTTCCCCTACAATGTAAAAAGGCACATCAGTGGTCAGAACGTCTTGTGGACTGCCCAAATGGCCTTGGGGTAAGAAGGCCATGTGAGAAAACGTTCAGCTTTGCAGCCAAAGCCTGTATGTGTGGCTGGGCCTATATTATCTTCTTCCATGTGCACAAATGTGTGGAGTCAGTCTGGGTGATCAAGTATCATCCAAACTGGCATAATGCAGAGAAGTGAGAAGGAATGTGGCATGATATCCTAGATGTTATTGAGCATTAAAAGTCATAGTTCCTTTGCCTGTTTCCAGTAACGCCACCAGGCATTTAAGTTGAATACAGCCTCCCCCCCCCCGTATCCGTGGATCTGCTATCCACGGATTCACTTGAATGGCGCCAGTGCTAGAAGCCTAACTAAGGTAATGGGTGTGGGGGGCATGTTGGGACCCACGGGGATAGCGTTCCCCCTATCTGCAAGGGGAGGGCAGGAACCTATCCCCACGGATATGGGGGTCATACTGTATGTAATCTCTCTCGCTCACTCGTTGGTTTTTATCATTTTCTTTAACAATGGGTGGGTGGACCAAGAATCAGGGGAGGGACATACTGAAATTGAGGAAGGGTGGGAACAGAAATGGGGGTCATTGCTAATACCACAGATGTGACCTGTAAGTGTATGGCCTTACTGTGTGCCAGGATTCAATTCAATTCAAACATTGCCTCGATCACATAAGTCACTCGGAAGCCTTAAGCAAGCTGTTGTGTTATCATCAGCCTTTCCTGTATAACATGCGGCTAATACGTTATAAGGCTGTTGTAAGAATTGCTGAGATGATGTACTTAAAAAACACTTTGAACAGCAGTTGTGAATGCCATGATGATGATGATGATGATGATGATGATGATGATGATGATGATGATTATAAAAAAGGTAAAGGTATCCCATGACAATTAAGTCCAGTCGTGTCCGACTCTAGGGTGTGGTGCTCATCTCCATTTCAAAGCCGAAGAGCCAGGGTTGTCCGAAGACGCCTCCGTGGTCATGTGGCCGGCATGACTCTCCTTGCCGCAGCGCGTAGCATGCAGTTGGAACACGTAGTGCTGTTTACCTTCCCGCAAGCGGTACCTATTTATCTACTCGCATTGACATGCTTTGGAACTGCTAGGTTGGCAGGAGCTGGCCAAGCAACGAGCGCTCACCCCGTCGCAGGAATCAAACTGCCGACCTTTCAATCAACAGCTTATGGTTTGCAGTATCAAAAGTTTGGATCAGTCCTATGATTTGCATACCACTGGGCCTGTCAACATTTATGCCCTACAGTAGTAACAAAACCATGTCATGATGCTGGCACTGAACACTGGTGCAAGTCTTCACATTTTGTCTCTCTCTTGCAAACTTCTTTGCAAAACATGTCTGCATATTTTATTTTAGAACTGAAGCTATCATGGCCAGATACAATATTACATGAAACAGATTTTATGGGTACAGTAGCCATGTATTTTAATGTAACATCCAAACTCACTGATAAAAACACGTAGAAATTTTCTACGTGTTTTTATCAGTGAGTTTGGATGTTACATTAAAATACATGGCTAGGTAAAGGTAAAGGTATCCCCTGACAATTAAGTCCAGTCGTGTCCGACTCTAGGGTGTGTTGGTCATCTCCATTTCAAAGCTGAAGAGCCAGCGTTGTCCGAAGACGCCTCTGTGGTCATGTCATGACTCTCCTTGCTGCAGTGCGTAGCATGCAGCTGGAACATGGAGCGCTGTTTACCTTCCCGCAAGCGGTACCTATTTATCTACTCGCATTGACATGCTTTGGAACTGCTAGGTTGGCAGGAGCTGGCCAAGCAACGAGCGCTCACCCCGTCGCGGGAATCGAACTGCCGACCTTTCGATCGACAGCTTATGGTTCAGCGGTTTAACCCGCTGCGCCACCTGCTGGCCTGTACATGGCTACTGTACCCATAAAATCTGTCTCATGTAATGTCTGCATATTTAACTCACCCTTATGGAAACCATGGTGTTGTTCCAGTTTGTTGTGTCTAGGGAGAAACGGGCGATACCATGCTCATCTGTGACGTATGGAAAGTGCGTCTCCTTGTCATCGACATCAACTGTGAGATAGACAGTCCAGTTCTTGACAGGCAAACCATAGACTGCAGCCTTCAACTGCAGAAACATAAAGAGGAATACGTAAACTTAACTTCTAAGAGACTTTACGGATTATTTCGTGCAATAAATGTGAAGATGTTATTCATGTCTTGTACAGGATCCAGATATCTTTCATTCAGGTAAGACTTTTGTAGAAGGGGGACTGTGTTTCCCCTTGACTCAAGAGGCAATATTTTGTCACAGTTCTGATAGTGAAAGTTTTGGAACATTTGAACATCTATTGAACAAACATGACACCACTGGTGTCAGAGACCACAAATCCTTCCCTCCACGCCTGCAGCATTTGGTAAACATTTAAAAAGTTTTATTTTGTTTGTTAAGTTATTGATTTCTCACTCAGCACTTCCCTGTCGTACCAGTCCAGCACAGGAATACTCATCTAACAACGCAATCCCAAGCATGTCTACTCAGAAGTAAGTCCCATTGTGTTCAATGGGGATTACTCCCAGGAAAGTGTATACATTATAGAATTGTAGCCTAAACCTTAATCCAGTGGTTCCCAAAGTGTGTGTCGTTCCCCCCCCCGCCATGACCAACCTTAGCCAGCCGCTCCCACGTCACTCCGGCCTGGGGACAGCCTCCAGAGGCCTAGTCAGAAAGGCCTCCCAACGTGATTGGAAGTTGCGTTGGCAAAACCGGAAGTGGCCTCTGGGTTACTTCCAGAGGCCTTCCAAGGCTGTCCCTGGCCCAGAGTGAAGTGAGAGCAACTGGCTAAGGGGGTTGGGCCCTGGAAGATGCTTCTGGTTGCTTCCGTTTGGCTCCAATTTGGAGCCAAACAGAAGCAAGGGCAGGCGGGTGGGCCCAACTGGCGACCCACCTCCACCTTGGGCCACACTTTGAGAACCCCTGCTTTAATCAAAACAAAGGTCCTGCTCTGTTAGCTAGGCAAGGGCAGAAGGCCAGGCTTCTCTTTTTTATAACAGGCCTGGCCAATCCAGAGGCTTCATACTGACTGCCAATTACAGGGGATGACATTGCACATCCCTCTTTTCCTTCTGCAAGGCAAGAGCACAGACAGTTCAAGATAGTGCGCCAGATTAAGTCCCACCCTCATCCATAAAGTTCCTGGAATCCCTGACAGATCTGCTTTTCCCCAAGTGCGGCAAAATATAGCAGAGGATTTTTTCGATTATGTACGGATGATGTTCATGTTATTAAAAAAATTTATAAATTGTTGTCTCTGCCATAGACCCAAGGTGTGAAGAAAGAGGGGCCATCGATTTGCATGTTATTTTGAATTTGCAAAGTGTATATTATAAAGTCTGCCTTGACAGACTTTTCATACAGAACACTCATTTCAAACAGCCCCTCCCTCATGAAAAACTAAACCCTGCCTCCTCAAGAGAGACCACTGGTTTTCAACACATTTTGGTAAGGTATGATTTTCATGGCAGGGGCAGGAGGCACCTTCACAAAAATGGCTCCCCAAAAGACAATGAGGTGAGGGCTTTGCCATCTCAGAAAGAAAGTGCGTCTCACTCCAAAGACTGTCTGATTTATTATTATTACTAAGAGTATTTATATACTGCTTTTCAACAAAAAGTTCACAAAGCGGTTTACAGACAGAATCAAATGATTAAATGGCTCCCTGTCCCAAAAGGGCTCACAATCTAAAAAAGATGCAGAAGAACACCAGCAAACAGCCACCAGAAAAGAGACTGTGCTGGGGTGAAAGGGGGGCAATTACTCTCCCCCAGCTAAATATAAGAGGGGCACCAATTGAAAAAGTGCCTGTTGCCCAGTTAGCAGGGGATGTTAAATAGAAAGGGAGGGGCTAGTGTGGGATGTTAGTTACCTGTCCTTCGTAGGGGACGCCAAGCTTGTAGAACGGATTGAGGTTGATAAAGGACAATCTCACTTCCGATGTAAGAACTGAAACACTGTCAGATGCAGTTTTCATCACTCCTGCACAGAGAGAGGATACGCTGGGTGAGCTCAGCAGTCTGAGAGGACGTTTATGTGTGCCTTGTTACTTGTCAAAAAAACGATGGTATGTCTTGACAATTTTAGTGCCTTGTCAATGTGCCGAGAATTGAAAAAGGCTGAACATCGCTGTACTAATGCTTGAAGCCAGATGTGCCTGCATGTGTGGCCCTGGGCACTGGCATCGCTCTAGGTGGGGTGGAACTCTACGTTCCGCTGCGCTCTGACCCTCCGTGTACTCTCCGGCGGGAGGCGGCCCCGCCCCCTCGCCTTCGGAGCCATTGGGGCCGCCTCCCGCCAGAGAGTACACAGAGGGTCAGAGCGCGGCGGAACTTAGAGCTCCGCCCCACCTAGAGCGACGCCAGTGGCCCTGGGTAGGAGTTCCACTGCTGGGTTGCATAAGGTCAGCCCATGAGCCCATACCAAGTAATGACTGTCTCTTCTAGACTTCCTCTTAAACGGAAATGGGGCTCAAGCCTAGACTTTATACATATATTACAAATGTACTAGGAATAAAATTAGCACTTTTTAAGTTCTGAGTGTGCTGCTCTGGAAAATATTTGTTAATATCTCCCTTGTACCTGTTCCTTCCTCCTCCAGGAGTGCATGAAGGTTAATATCAGTGTCATAGTCTTTATGAGTCAGATTCATATCAGGTCCTTTAATGGTAAACATGGCACAACCAGTTTTGTCTGTCTGAAGAACAAATAAAATAAAGTACATTAGCAAGCTCTGTATGTGTGGATTTTGAAACTCTCCTGTTGCACCAGTTATCACTTGAGGGAAGCTTTGCATATTTTCTTGATGCGTGTGAGAGAAATTGCAAGCAAGAAGCACCTCCTGGTGTTTGTTTTGGTCAGGACTGGCCCCAGTGGCATCACTAGGAGGGTACGGTGGGGGGTGCGGACTGCACCACACCCTTGGGGGTGGTGACACCACTAGTGGCCAAAATTGTGGAAACCTTTCAGAAAAATTGTATTTATGAATACCAGTAATACCATCAAGGTATATATCATTGGAAGGGTAATTTAATGCAGAATGTAATGAAACAAACCATGTTGAACTATCTGTATTCTATCAAAGGTTATGGTTGATTGATTGATTGATTGATTGACTGATTGATTGATTGATTAAACCTTTATTGGCATAAAAGAAACAAAGGACAAAAAGCACCCAAAGGCATACTGATAAATATATTAAAAACATATTCATATGCAGAACATCATACCCCAATCAACTCCCCCTAGCAAGGAATTTTTTCCCAACCAAACAAAGAAATGTTGCTACCCGGCTAATAATCTCAGGGGCCCCCTCATTTAATAGGTAGACCAATTTCTCCTCATCCACACACCCGGATATACAAATCAGAATGGGACATAAATACATACTTCGTGAGTTTTGTAGAGGGCAGTAGAAAAAAATATGAGTTAAGGACTCAATAGATTTCCCATCACAGGGGCAAGTACGCTCTACATAAGGTGTTTTAGAAAATCTTCCTACTAGAACCTGTGAAGGGGGTAACATTAAACCTGGCACATGCCATCGCCCGACGTTTGCTAGGGTCCGTTAAAAAAAACCAGGTATGGGGCTAGCTGAGCACAAGGCATGGGAATTTGAAAGAATCGCGTTGAGCAAGACGCTGCCGCTAAAGAGTGGAGGTTCTGATATTCCACGTCCCAAAGTCTTAGATTGAGTTTCCCTAATACCTCAGTCTCTGAAAGGAAACACAGCGCCTCTTGGGAATAACCCAGGGACCTCACCTTCTCCCATAGCATGGTTAGCCATTTAGGAACCACTGAATCTGTTAGCATCTCTGAAATGTCAGGCTGTCTGGAAAGAGATTCGCAGCCAGTTTCTAAACATAGCTCTCCACGCCCTCGTTTCCAAAAGGGGCTTTCCCAGTTCTAAATACCGTATTGTCCCGAGTATAAGACGCACCTGATTATAAGACGCACCCTTAAAAGTTTGGTGCTATTAAAAAAAATTAATTGAATCACTGGCATTAAATTGCAACAGCCTGATTATAAGACGCACCCCTAGTTTAAAAACTTAAATTAGGAGAAAAAAGTGAGTCTTATACTCAGACCAATACGGTATAAAGCTGCATTCGGGACACACTTTGGTAGGCCCAGTAGTTTCCTCAAGAAGCCCACCTGTAAAGACTCACATAGGTGGTTGAATGAACCCAACCAGACCATAAAGAAATTGGGAGCATAGGCACTGCCCTGCTTAAAGAAAAAGTGAAGAATCGCTTGCACTGTTTGGGAGGCTAGATTGAAAGCAAACTTTTGGTGGGTCGACCAAGATAGATTGTAGAAGAAAGTAACTCCCAAATATTTATAATACTTGACTTGCTCAATCCTCTTTCCTCTCAATATCCACAGTCTGGGTTTCCAGGATCTGGAAAATACCAAAATCTTGGTTTTTTGAAAATTTAGATGTAATTTGTTGATGACCAAATAATCCAAGGTTTTCTTTAAAAGGCGCATCAGCCCAACTCGAGAATGGGAGATAAGGACCACGTCAACTGCATATAACATAAGAGGGATGTGTTTAAGGCCCATCTTAGGTGGGTGGTCATCTACTAGGGCAAGAAATGGTGCCAGGTCATTCAAAAAGAGTGAGAAAAGTAGGGGAACCAAAAGGCAACCCTGCTTTACCCCCTTGTTTACTGGGATCCTCGAAGTCAAGTTGCCTGTAGGAGAGCAATGCACCTGACAGGTCATGCCCTGATGGAGTTTGAATCAGAAAAAGGAGCCTAGGGTCTATGTTAAGACTATCTAGCTTTTGCCAAAGAAGGTTTCTATTAGAAGGGCAGAAGGGTCTGGTTCAGTTGGGAGAGCTGCCGTCTTGTAAGCCCGAAGACCGGTGAACTTGACAAGTTCAAGACACGCTGCCGACAAAAAGCTGTGAAAGCCTCCGGAAGGAGAGATAAGAGCTCTCAGCTGCGTCGGTCAAGTGTGGGAGGCGCCAGCCAGAAGAATAGTCAGACTGCATAAAGGATACCACCTGGAAATGTAGCCGTTCATGAAAGATTGGACATTTATATATTGTAAAAAAAAAACACAAGGGGGGGTTAGGACAGCCTGTCCATGTACACTGCCTTGAATTAAAGTCAGAGGAGAAATCCAATGACCAAGAAAGGCAGTATATACTGTAAATACTGTATATTATTATTATTAACTGAATCAAAGGCCCCTTTCAAATCCAAGAAGGCCACAAACAACTTGGACCTAGCTTTGCCTGAATATTTATCCACCAAATGGGAAAGAACCATACAATGGTCAATAGTAGAGAACCCTTTTCGAAATCCACATTCAAGATTTGGGCGCCACCATCTTGGATCTCGCGAAATTTCGTGAGATCCAAGATGGCCGCCGACAGGAAAAAAGCTAAGTTTTAAAATACAAACCTCTTAAAAGCGGCAGCGGCGGCAGCAGTGAGGGCTTCACCGGGCCCAGAAAGCCCGGGACAGATCCGGGACCGGATCCCGGGACCGTCTTGGGTTTTCCGGGACGATGGCAAGCCTAGTGATGAGCATCTTTGGAAATCCCCCCATGACAGAAGAGGTCAGGTAGGGACTCAAGATCCCTGCCCAAAATCTGGGTTATGGCCAATTAACAGGAAAAGGACTTGGGCCCTTTGCAAGTGCCTAACTCCTGACTGGAGGTCAGATGGAAGGACCAGAGGCATGTACTGTACATGATGATGATGAGAGGAGTCAAGGTCCCAAATCTCTGAACCAAAGGGCAAAGAAAGATCACTCATCCCATTCTCTGGTTTGTTCAATGACAACTCCTTCCTAGTTAGCTCACCTGGCCTGTGTATGTCTTTTCAATGCTAGGCAAGGTTTCATTTCCATGATAAAGATATGATACGCGTCTTGTCAACACCACACTCACATTTCCATGAACAGGCTTCCCATAGGTGTACCTGCGTCAGAAGTAAAGGGCGGGGGGGGGGGGGGGGATATGGAAGAAATATGCTTTAGGCTGCTATCCTGTACACATTTTCCTGGGAGTAAGCCACATTAAATGCAATGGGACCTTCTTCTGAGTAGACATGCATAGGATTGTGCTGTTAATCTAAAGTACTGTAGTAGTGTTTACATTGTGTCCTAGGGACCCCGGAGCTCCTTAGGGGTTGCTCAATAAGAATATCAGTATTAGTAGTCAAGCTTCCCTGCAAGACAGCTTGTGTTGCATTTCTGATTGTCTCCTAATTCGTATGGCCGTAGATTAGGTTTGGTGTAGTCCACTGGCGTTCTGAGAGTGATGCGGAACCGTAAGTGGAGCAAGATGCCGCTACTTGTGTGTAAGCACCCCCTCCCTCTCACCGATCAGAGTCATTCCCAGCATGCAACAGCTACCACATGGGTGGAATGGAGTCGCCCATGCATTAGCCGTTGCCCACTGGGAATGGATCTGACTGGCGAGAGGGAGGGACAGCTTACACGCAGCGTCCTGCTCCACATGGCTCCGCACCACCCTCAGAACACCAGTGGTGTAGTCTAGGGTGCACTCAGCTTGGGCAAAGTGACAATGAGTCCATACGGTGCCCCGTTTGAACTGAGTGGGTGCCCTAAAACTAGGAGTCAAATGAAACCCAAAAACCAGTTCAGAAAGGGCTTTGCAGCGAACAAGAACTGAACCCAGACTCCTATGCCTTGAATCTGAACTGAAACTGAACTCCTAAACACAAACGTGGAAACTGGTTCGAAACTAATTCAGTAATTGTGATGAATGCCTGGTTCCCCCCCCCCCCTATTCTTTGCTTATTTTTCCTTATTTTTGGACACTTCTAAATTCCCAGAAGCTCCTGTGCAGGTTCAGCAGTCCAAGTGCTGCTGGAGCATTCCCCCTGCAGCAGCCTTTTGTGCTTTGTTGGAAACACCATTACCAGTCAAATCCTTCTTCTCTGCCTGGAGTAGTTACGCCTCACCGCCTAGGCAGCTAAGCCTGTCTGTGTAGGAAAAGGGGTGGGATGGACTGGCCTGGTGGGCTCCAATCCTCCAGTCATAGAGATGGATGACATGTGTTTACTTAAGTCCAGTAGCGTCACTACGGGGGTGCGACTGGTGTGGGCCACACCAGGTGCTAACCTTGGGAGGGAAGCCGATCTTGGGTCCCTTTGGGGAGAAAGGCGGGATAGAAATATTGTAAATAAATAAAGTAAATAAAGCCACCACACGGCCCAAGCCCCAGCGCAGCAATCTTCAGCTCCAATTGCCTTGTACTGTCACCGAAGATCATGTTTTCACCGCTCCCCTGGAACCAAAGCGAGCGAAGATTGCCGAGTGGGGGTGGTCTGGAGGCAGGCTTTTGCATTAAAAGCAATGTGAAAGCCCAGAAGGTCAGGGTCAATGAGATATGTCATTATGTCACCCCCAAACTTCCAGAACACCGAGTCTCCACAAGGTAAGCTCTGCACCGGATAGGAGTCAGCCCAGCAATGGCCGCTGCTTAAGTCCAACCACAAGGAAGCTCATGGATGTTCTGCCTGGTCTGGCCTGAAGTTGGTCATTACTGGTTACTGTATATAATTTGATCAAACATTTTTCTTTGCATCCACCCAGTCGAGTTCAGGCATTTCCCATTAGTTTGCTTGTACTTTTTCTACTCCCCCCTCCCTTTTCCCATTTTGTTTAATTCTATTCCTTTTGGATTTTTAGTAAACTAGTAACATTTTGATTCTTTGCTTGCCTAGTCCATGTTCACAGGTAATTCAGTGATTTGTCACACCTGGTCATTCTTGCAGACCTACTGCGATTTTGATTTTTAATAAGAACTCCTTGAGTTCTGGGCATTCCTGGGGGTGGGGAGGGTTCCTACATACCCCCCTTGCCTGGTCTCTGTAGCCTGGGGTGGTGGCAGTGGATAGAAACTACCAATCCCCCCCCCCCCCAATTTAGATGCTGACCCAGTAAAAAGGAAAAATAGGGAACAGGAAGGAGTGCATGTACACTAACCACTAAGTGTTACACCCCTTGGGTCAGCCTGCCTGCTCCTGCTGCCTTCCCTGACGGTAAGAAATAAAAATAGAGTTTCCTTAACATTAGTAAATAAAAATATAAAAATAAATTTTAAAAAATAAAAATAAAATTATTTTATTAATAAGAATAAATAAATACGAGGGCTCTCTATTGCTCCAGCTGCATTTAGAGAACAAATGTTCCCTTACCTTGAGGAGGCCTCCGTGACTGCCCCCTCACCGCAGGATGCAGCGCACGCCCCACTGGCACGGCTGCATTAGTGCTGGAAAGTTGGATAGGATTGTGCCCGAAAAGAAATTCAATATGAAAGTCTGTGTGGGTGAAACTGTAACTTGATGGAGGTGCTAAGAATTCTCTGTTAGAAAGCTCAACCACCATTAGTCCCCAATCTACAGTTCCCAGGTTCCCAAAGGCGAAGGAATGACTGCTGAAAAGATCCAGAAGGAAGCCTTGTTACTTAGTCTGCTGAAACAAAGACACAGAGAGTCTTGTAGCATCTCAAAGATGAACCAATTTATTTCAGCAGAACCTTTCATGGACCGCAGTCCACTTCATCAGAAGCCACAGAAGCATCATGGATCTGATGAAGTGGATCCACAAAAAACTTACGTTGAAATCTATTGCTTAATTAATCTTTAAGGTGCAGCAAGGCTTCTTCTTGTTAAACAAGTACGGTATGGTATGGCTGCAGTGTAGCTGTGCACTGAGGAAGAGATCTGGAGAAAGACGGTTAGATTGGATGATGATACATCTTCCCCAGTCTGGCTCATTGTGTGGGGAGGAATGAGGGTATGCAGCTTCTCCTTGACCACCCAGCCTGCTTTCCGCATCCCTGGCCATCCCTATATGTATGTGTGAGGAAGGAAGGTCTGAATGCCTCCTAATCACAGAGTTGATTTACCACTCAGAGGGCAGCAGGGAGGGTCAGCATGCTAGAGGAGTCAGAGGAACTGCACAAATACACTGCTCTTTATGCCAGTGGTTCTCAAAGTGGTGGGTCGAGACCCACCACAAAAAAAACAGAAGCAGTCGCTACCCCCTTAAGGGGTGTGGCAACGTTGACGACATCACTTCCGGGATTGCGCTGCCATGGAAAAAAGGGTTTACAGCACCTTGAACACCACCTTATGCTGCTGCTTGGCTCCTTTCTTTCATCTGACGATGTTCACAGGATTGAACGAAATGTTATTAATAATTAATTAATTAATAATAATAATAATAATTAATAACAGTATTTATATACCGCTTTTCAACAAAAAGTTCACAAAGCGGTTTACAGACAAAAATCAAATGATTAAATAGTTATGAGAGACTTTTAACGTTTCGTTCAATCCTGTGAACATGAGTTTTACTTTGGTTTTAATGTTTTAAGTATAAAGTTTTTTATTGCAGACATGGCTTTTAACCCTGTGACCTTGATTCGTTCGGCTGAAAAAAAGGGTTTTTCACTTTCTGGGGGTCACGCCGGCCCTTTGGGGGTTGGGGGGCCCACAGTCCCTGCTATGCTTCCCCCCCCCCCCCTCCGCGCCTCAGAAGAGCTTCCAATCGCATTTGGGAGCTACTTTCAGCTTTCGGTGAAGACTAGTCGTCTATGAGAATATTGTTGATCACAAATTTTTACTTACTTGCTACACACTTTGACCTGAAATTCTTTGTCTTCAGTAGTAACCATTGATGGGAGCTCAAATGACACTTCAAATTTGGGCAGCTCTACAATGAGAAATGAAGAGTAGAGAAGACCATGAGTGTATAAAATGGTTTACATATTGGTTCTATGTGGCCGTAACATCTCTATGTGACCCTATGTGATTCTAACTTCTCTAAATTCAACACTCCATAGTCAACCACCAAGTGAAAAGCTGCTTGTGATGTAATTTCTGAAATAGCTACATTCAGGAGTCAGAAATCACACCTAAGCCTGATGGAGAATAAAAATTTATCAGAACATGTCACTATTACATAACACCAGCGGCGTCACTAGGGCGCACGCCGCCCTGTGCGAGGCGCCGCCCTAATGACCCCCGTGCCGCCCGACAGCCGGCCGGCGAGGATGTCTCCAGAGCCGGCAGCAGCGAAGCCTCCGCTGCTGCCAACTCCGGAGACATCCTCTCCGGCCGGCTGTCTTGGGCAGGAGGAGGCCTCGGAGCGTCCACCCTCGGCGGAGCTCCAAGGCCTTCTGAGGGAGGCCCGATGCGACGTCATATTTAGAAGGTTTCGCGCATGCGCAGTACGTTTCTGAGGGCAGATTTGCCCTCAAACGTTCTGCGCATGCACTAAACCTTCTAAATATGACGTGTCGCATCGGGCTTCCCTCAGAAGGCCTTGGAGCTCCACCGAGGGCGGACGCTCCGAGGCCTCCTCCGAGGCGTCGCTGGATCGCGGTGGGAAGGGCGGACCGCCTGCGCGCGACGTGCGGGTGCATGCGCGCGACCGTGCATCACCCATTGCGCGCGTCGCCCCCAGGCGGTCCGCCCTTCCCGCCGCGCTCCAGCGACGCCTCTGCATAACACATCGCTATTTATTCTTTGAAAAATGTCCTGCCTTTCCTCTTCAATATTTGGGGTGCTCAAGGTGGCTTTCAACGATGTAAAAATACATTAAAACCACCTCTGCATTGCTCCACCTCTGCCTGAATTTGGAGGCTCACAGTGGCTTTGCCTACTCTTTCCAATGGGAAATGGGGGGGGGGGTTGATTTATCTGTCATCCTTAAGAAAACAGTGCTGCATTAATTATACTGAGCATTAGCAGTTCTTTGCGGGGGTGGGGACAGTGGCGGCAGCGATCCCGGGGGGGCTGTTCTTGCTTACCTCACCAGGGGTCCTGATGGCTTCTGGACGGTGCAGGGAGGCCTACTGTGAGGCAAGTGCCAGCAGGATGCAAAAGGCATAAGCTGGGTGTGGGTGTGGCCAATGGGCAGGCTGCTGCAATAGGGGGCCTGTGTCACATGCCAGCCCAACGATTGGCCCATGCAGTGCTCCCTCTGATGGTCCAGGCGCTACAGCCTCCCAGTCAGGTGAGCCTGGTTGTGGTGCTGCGGTGTCTCTCTGAGGGTGTGGAACAGCAACCGTCTTAGTTGTGGGAAACCAGCTTTGGAACTCGCCAACAACCGAGGTTCCACATTATAATTCAGAAGGAAAGCTTACAAACGATTTAAAAATTTAGATATGCTTTTTTAGTCTGGTGATTTGTTCCAACTGCTGATGATTATTATGGGATGGGATGGGTGCCACTGTTGGGTTTTAGAGACATATTTAGTCTTATTGGGAGATATCTTAACTCCCACATCATACAGAGGGAGGGAGGGAAGGAATATATTATTGTTATTGTTATTGTTATTGTTATTGTTATTGTTATTGTTATTGTTAATAATAATAATAATAATAATAATAATAATAATAATAATAATAATAATAATAATAATAATAATAATAATAATAGCAGCAGCTTTACAGTCTATCTTGCTTTTATTCTTAGAGGCTTCTTGCAAGCAAAGTGGTCTCTCTTTGAAATCTCACCATATTCTTCCACACTGAATGTTCCCGGGGTAAAATCCTCCTCAAATTGCTCCACCTTTTCTCCCAATTTGACGGAATATCTTCCCAGGGGTGCTTCAGAGGCCAAAGGGAAGGATAGATCCACAATGCCTTGCCGAGGCTTCACATCCACCCATTGGCCAATCCGGTTCTCACTGGGATCCTGTGGGCAGAAATAAGTCCAAAAGAACTGTGACACGCTCTTGCTTGGCTGTCACTGTCAGCAATACTGAGATTCACAGTTAATACACAGTTAATACGTGTATGTATGTCAATATGTATAATACACTGGCGTGTAATACACTATGCATGTGTGTAATGGAGAATTTGTATTGGCGATCAATATGATAGAGATGCTTTAGGTCAAAGACTTCATCTCCTGAAATCAAAGGACAAGCCCCAATGGGAAACAGAATCAACTGGCAAACAAAGAAGGCAGGAAATGGAGCTTCCTTGTCCTTAGAGATAATACACCTCATTGCTAGATACCCAGGGCTGGATCTCACCATTATGTCCCACTATAACAGTGATGGCGAACCATTTGGGTTGGTGTGTCAAAGATTTTGAAAATACCTAACTTGACTCTGCTGGTGTGTTGCCCCCCCCCCATATAGTACTTTGACTATTGCTACTTTTAATAGTAAATTTGAATTGAACTGAACTGAAAACAACTATAGAACACATTGCATTTTATTTAATATCAACTAGTGACTTTTTTGTTGCTGAGTTTTACTAGAGAATAATTTGAAAGAGGTCTGCCAAAATCCCTGCCCTAAATATAAAACTTAAATGTCAAACTTTTGCAAACATATAAGGTGTGTCGGGGCCCTGGGGGAAACGCTGGCGTGTCACCCAAAATGACCTCGTGTGTCACCTGTGACACGCATGTCATAGGTTTGCCATCACGGCACTATAATAACCAATAATAACCAGTATAATCGGACATTTTTATCCACTGGCGTTCTGTTCCCGGAACCCCAGTGGATTAAAAAAACAGTGGCATATGAAAACCGGGGGGGGGAGCGGTGCCACTACCTTTTTTCCAGCATCTTTGGCACTTCCCTCCTTCTGAATTTGTTTAAATAAAGACTGAATAAAGAAAAACTGCTACCAGAAGCAACCTGTAGATGGCGCCAAAGACTCCCAGTTGCATTTTTTTTTTCAGCAGTTTAAACAGGCTGGGAACTGGCTGGCAGACCCCCAACAGATTCCTGGTTGCATTTATTTTCTTTTTTCAGCAGCTTAGACGCGCGCAGGAGGCGGGAAGTAGCTGGCAGGCCCCCGACAACGCTGACAAAAGAGGTAATGTGGTGCGGTTGGACTCCCTCTTCCACAGTTTTGCCACCTGTACTTTTGCAATGCGTCAAATCCTTGGATGGAAAAACCGTGGATAAAAAGGTCCGACTGTATTTATATACCACCTTTTCTTTGGTCATTGGATTTCTCCTCTGACTTTAATTCAAAGACGCTTTACACAGGCAGGCTTTCTAAACCCCAAGGGGTTTTTACAATACAATATGTTCTAGTCTTGCAGAGCTCTGGCCACCGAGCTGAGCCTCCTTCCGGTGTTTGAAGGCTCCATGACGCGAGGCGAGTGTCTGCGGGTGCCACGCGTACCACCGACACCCACCTTGCATACCACTGGTGTACCACCAGTTGAGAACCTCTGAGCTAGACAGATCATTCCAAGTTACTTACTTGCAGGATTATCAAAGGGATCTGCAAAAGATAAGAGAGAGGAGAAATGAACATAATGAGGAACATATTTCTTTTTTTCCAACATTCGGTAACATAGCCAACCTAGGAACTGATATGAAGCTAAACTGCCTGGCTTGCATCTTTAACAGCACAGTCCTATGCTTGTCTACTCAGAACTAAAATTGCCCCGATTGTCCTCAGTGGGGCTTACTCTCAGGAAAGTGTGCATAGCCTAAGCTAAGGATTCAGTATTTCGCGGAGTCTCTCCACCCAATTCAAGGGAATAGTAGCATAAGAAACTAGGGTTACCAGCTCTGACTGAAGCTGTTCCTGAAGACTGTTTTCCCCATCGTAACAAGTCATTACACCATGGAGGCCTTGTTAGTATCTCCAAGATTACTTTCAGTCATCACCTGGCGATTGATGCTGATTCCTGGAGGGCTGACAACCCTATGAGACACTCACAAGAGTTGTTCCCCATAGAAACATCAAAGTATTTATCCCTGCTTAACTCCACGTTTTTTAAAAAGAGCAAAGGCTATGGCAAGGAGACACTACTGGTTGTTGATGTTTTCAAAGTAGAACTGAAGCTTTTGGCGAATGGACAGCTATGCCTTGTAATCAGGGAGCAGTACTCACTGTATCATCAAGGGTCTGAAATTTTTCATCGAGCCTCACAATGCGAAACTTTACTGAAAAAGAAAAGACAAAGTCATTCACCATAGTACTTGATAGTTTAGAAGCCTGGATCTCTTTTTGCTCGGTTTCCTGCCACAGTTTTTCTCTCACAACATTCTACACTAAAAGTTGAACAAAATGGTTTTTCACCACTTCTGTTTTAACTATTACTGCATTTGCAAAGCAGAGCTTATAAAAAACATAGCATGCATTTGGGGTGGTATGTTAATCTGCAATTACCTCTGTTCTTGCAAGGAGATCTGCTTTGGTTTAGCAGCTCAGCTCTTGCAAAGCTTATCTTTCTTATCCTAATTGCCAGTAATGCTGACATCACTACACCCCAAAGATGGAACAGCGTCTGCAGGCATCTGCCAGGTTTCATTGGCTGTTCATGCCTACCTGTCTCTCCAGGCTTGTAAAAAGGCTTGTCTGTCTCTATGAGCGTCCTGGTATAAGCTTCACGAACCAGCACCTTCTTTCGACCCTCAAAGCTTATGCTATCACCCGTTTGGATTAGGACATGCACACGGGCCACTTCTTCTTCCTTCACAGTGCAAAGGACAAAAGCTGTTTCAACTTTCAGTGGGAGAGAGATGAGAAAAGATGGGTGTCTTGCAGGTGGGGGAGATATCTGGGAATTCCTCAGAAACTGGGTCTCTCTCTGCTATTCCCTTCCTCAAGAAATGGGGAATCAAGATCCTCTCTCTCTCAAGCCTGCCTTGATTCCCCCTTTCAGCCTTCTCTATCCCAATTTTCCCTTATTGTTATAATTTCTTCCCTCTTCCACCTATAAGCCATGTCTAAAATCTCTTTTCACTCTTCTCTGTCATGTTAATTCTTCTAGTGCCCAGAGTCAGTGGCGTCACTAGAGGTGTGCGGGGGGCACGGACCACACAGAGTGACACCCTCGAGGGGGGGGGGAGACAACACTAGTGGCCAAAATTGTTGAAACCTTTTGGAAAGTTTGTATTTATGAATAATACTATAAATGTATATAAGGGTTATAAATATTAATATCAGTGTCATAGCCTTTATGAATTAGATTCATAACATGGCACAACCAGTTTTGTCTGTCTGAGGAACAAAGAAAATAAAGTACATTAGCAAGCTCTGTACGTGTGGATTTTGAAACTCTCCTGTTGCACCAGTTATCACTTGAGAGAAGCTTTGCATATTTTCTGGATGCAAGAGAGAAATTGCAAGCAAGAAGCCCCTCCTGGTGTTTGTTTTGGCCAGGACTGGCCCCAGTGGCATCACTAGGAGGGTACGGGGGGTGCAGACTGCACCACACCCTTGGGGGGGGGGTGACACCACTAGTGGCCAAAATTGTGGAAACCATTCAGAAACATTGTATTTATGAATAATACCATCAAGTTATATATCATTGGAAGGGTAATTTAATGCAGAATGTAATGAAACAAACCATGTTGAATTATATGTATTCTATCAAAGGTTATGGCCAAATACCCGGAAAAAGAAAGCACAAGTGCCTTATGTAACAAAAAGTGGATTTCCTTAACTCAAAACTGACCAATGAGACTGATTATTTGGAGATCCAATGAGGTGTTGTTATGACACAGCATGGAACCAATAAGGCATCAGTATGAGTCAGCTCTCATTTCTGGGTCTCAGAACTAATACTAGAACTCTTGTTCAGTTGTGTGAGTGTCATCAAGTTGGCCACTATTTTTTTGGTGGTTACTTTTTTGTTGGTGACCTGTACTGTTGTATATTAAAATAAATAAAAGTTAATGGGGGGACGACGACCATGAGTTACCACACCGGGTGACACCAACCCTACAGAAACCACTGCCCAGAGTATATTAATTAGAAGGAAAGGAACAATGGGGTGATGCAAAACTTACAATGTCGAAGGGACTCGGGTTCTGTCTTTTCATGGGAACGAAGACTGGAGCCTGAAAGAAGAGGGATGGGTAGGAGGGAAAAGGTGAGGAGAGAAAAGGCTCCATTAGCCTTAGCAGAGTGTTTAAACTTTGCCATACACTTATGCCCCAGTCCTAACACATTACAGTACTTGGAAGTCTTTATTTTCAAATGTATAGACATGTATTTCATCCCCCCCCAAAAAAATACACAAATGGGTTTGCAGTAGTTATTCTATTCTTATCTTGTTTAGTTTTTTTGAATGTTGTGTCCTTCCCCCATCCACTGCCTCTAACTCACCACCCTGCTCCCACTCCATGCCACTGGTGGTCATCAGTAGGGGTGGGGAGACACACTACATGGTCCCAATTCATGCAGTGAGTTCTACTAAACCAGTGGTTCCCAACCGTCGGGACACCGTGGACCAGTGCAGCGAAATTCGAGGCGCCATGGACCACCCTGGCAACCCAGAAGTAATTTGGTGGTGATGCGCTGATACCACACATCGTGTCACCGTCAATTGCTTCCGGATTGCTAGAATTTCAGAGTCAAACGGACTGTGGGTGGGCAGGTGGGCCCTTCCAGCTCCACTCCGGATGAGTCATCAGCAGACTTACAGCGGGGGCCAAAGTCCCGGGCAGCACTTGTGTTACCTCCCCCAATGACCAGAGACATCGCAGACCAGGTGGTCTGCAGTCCACAGGTTGGGAACCACTGTACTAAACCCTATGGTGGCGGTGAGGGGCTTGCCACAGAAAATCCCCATGGCTATTCCATAAAGCCCGTAGCACCTGGTGTCATTCCAGGGCTTTGCAGTGCAAGATTTAGACTTGGCAAGGCCCTAAGCTTGAAGGTCCCTTGTCAAAAAATTACACCAGAAGGTCTCACAAAACTTGAAAACATATATGCCTTTTAATTATTTAATAGGAAGCAAGGCATTTAATTAAAGTGAAAAACACAAATTATTTTCAAATGAATGCATGTACTGATATTACATATTTATCATTTGGTTGGTGCAGTCAGCACCATCGCAGGAGGCACGCCACAATTTTTTTCGAGGCCCCTGTGAATTGTGAGGCCCGCTGTAGCTTGTTTAGCTTATGCCTAGGCTTACCAGATCTCCAACCGGGACAGAGTGCTAGACCTTTAGGAGAAGGAATGTGGGCAGGTGTAGCTTGTTAAACCTTAGAGCACAATCCTAGGCATGTCTACTCAGAAGCAAGCCTCACTCAACACAATGGGGCTTGCTTCTGAGTAGACATGCCTTGGTTTGTGCTCTAAGATTTAACAAGCTACACCTGCCCACATTCCTTCTCCTAAAGGTCTAGCACTCTGTCCCGGTTGGAGATCTGGTAAGCCTACTTATGCCTAAATCTGGCACTGGCTTTATTCCTTTTCTCTCTAAGAAAAAAGAAGACTTCCTATTCAGTCTTTTGCAGCGAATAAATTTACCTTAAAGTTGATGCATTCAAAAATCCCTGGCTTGTCCACATCCTTCTCCACCAAGGTGTGGTTCTGAGCCTGCGTCTCCAACGTTACTGTCACGTGGACAGTCTCTGTGAGGGAACTTAGTAGTAAACAGACCTTTTCCACATTGGGGTGATAAATGATGGCTGGGACAACCACCATATAAGTACTGAAACAGAAAAAAGAAGGGGGGGTTGTTTCTCAGACCTTTCTGAGACCTTTCCAGGCAATGGTTTGGAGTTACTTTCATCAGTAATAATTGCACACTTGTTGCTCAGTAGCTGGGTAGGATCCAGGCAACTCTAACTGGTTAGAGCTTCTTTTCTTGGGAAATTGCATCTTCTCACCAATTCTTATGGCCTTTGGGCAAAATCATACATTGAAACAAACATTTCGTCTTTACTCAAACGTTTTGCCATCCCTCATTTTGCAGTCCCACTTCCACACTCCCAATTAGTGCATCTATTGCACAACCTCACATGCATTTTGGTGCCTTAAGTTAGACCCATTCTTGGGTATATTTGGGGCGCTGATTAAAAAAAATGGCATCAGTTTTGTCCTATAAGCTCTGGTTTTGGAGATACGGCAAAGCCAGCCGATATGCTGATTCAAGCAGCTCCCTCGTGAAGAGGCCGATTCCGTGGCTTCCTCACGAGGAAGCGGCTTGAATCAGCATATGTGGCTATGCCATATCTCCAAAACTAGAGCTGACAGGGCAAAACTGATGCCATTTTTGTAATCAGCGCCCCAAATATATCCAAGAATAGGTCTAGCTTTCGAAGCACCAGAAAAAAAAACTTTTTTGTTGGGCTGTGTTGTCTTAACTATCATGCATGTTTGTGTATCATCTACTCCTACCAGACAGAGATTATGACTAGACAAGGCCTGTAAAAAGCCCCAATGTACCCCCCCCTTCTTGTGCCATCTTCTAACATAATTAAAAATTCTCATACTGCCGGGAAACTCCGTCGTTTAAAACAAATTTATTTTTTAATAAACAAACTCAACAGGTGTTATAGGTTTTGATGTTTCGCCAACCACATTTGTGGGATCCTTTTTTTTCTGAGGATGTCACAAATGTTAGCTGGCAAAACGTCAAAACCTGTAACACCTGTTGAGTTTGTTTATTAAAAAATAAATGTGTTTTAAACGACGGAGTTTCCCGGCAGTATGAGAATTTTTAATTCTGTAATCTGGTCACGTCGGGACAACTTGCGAAAATATTGATATCTTCTAAGTTTTAGAGGCTGCCAAGCCAGGGGCACTAGCCATAAAAATTGTGGCAAAGTCTTGCAAGGTGCTCTTCTCCACCCCCCACCCCCTCACGGAGGGAGCACTGCCTCTGTCATTTAATGAGCCTGTACTTAAAAAAAAAAAGTTACAGTTCTTTGCAGAAAGCCTGAACACTCACTCTCCCTTAAATGTGAATTATTATTATTTTATGAATGGGCCAGTTTTGATCACTCTGAATGAGCTGTCAGGGTTGTTGTGACAAAAGGATGTGAATGCTTCTCAAGGGCTATGGATGTTTCCAGAAAGGGCTGTTCCCCTACAATGGTGGGGCAGAGACCAGTGCCAGAAAATGACTGAGTGAGGGTCCAACTACTTTAAGCATACTTTTCTATTCAGGAAATTGGACCCCCTATAATAAATCAGGACGGGGGGAGGGGGTTTAGCCCTTTGCCCCATTGTGGTCCTGATCTCAGTCCCATCTGCTATTTGCATTGAGAAAACACTCTCACTGGCACCAAGTGAAGCTTTTCTTTTCAGGGCAAATAGCAGCCGCAACAGGCGCCCGAGCCATACCAGCTTTGGGGGTTGTCCAAACTGCTGTCTGGAGGACCTTCTCTTTGTAGTAGGAGTGCCTGTTCACCTCCACTTATTATTATTATTATTAATAATAATTATTATTATTATTATTAATACTTATATACCACTTTTCAACTTATATACCACTTTTACACAATAAAATCAATCAATGGTTCCCTGACCCAAAAGGGCTCACAATCTTAAAAAAAAACAAAAACAGAAAAGACACCATCAACAGCCACTGGAAAAGACACCATGCTGGGGCAAAGAGGGACAGTTGCTTTGCCCCTGCTAAATATAAGAGGACACCACTTTAAAAGGTGCCTCTTTGCCCCCACTTAGAGACTACTTGTGCATTTATAAAGTAACCATTGCAAAGACACCAGAAGTCTCTGGAACTCACCCATCCAAAAAGAACTAAGGCAGCAATACAGTACAGGTGGGCCCCCATATCCGCTGGGGATATGTTCCAGGCCCCTCCGTGGATACTTGAAACCGTGAATAAGAGCGAACACCCCCTCCATGGTTTCCTGAGGGGCCCCCCACCCTGCCTCCCCTGCAGGCAGGCATGCTTGCCCCCCCCCAGCTCTTATTTTTCTTTCAGCAAGCTTTGTTTCTTCCTTAAAACAAACAGAGAAGCAGCCTCCATTGCAGGCAGGTAGAACGAGACTAAGTCCTAGAGAGGCTCTGCAAGGTTTCTGTTAACCTTGCAGAGCCTCTCTAGTACTTAGTCTCATTCTACTTGCCTGTAACTTCTCCTGTTTCTTAAAGGAAGAAACTAAGCTTACTGGGAAAAAAGTAAAAGCCTGGGGGGGGGTGTCCCCACGATCTGTGGATAACTGAAACCGTGGATAGCGAATCAGTGGATATGGGGGCCCACCTGTACTAGGTAAACCCCACTGAGGGTAAACTCCCACTTCTGAGGAGCAGTAGCATAGCTGGGCTGGTTAGTACCCAGGGCCACTCCACCCCCATGTCATCATTGCCCACCCGCCCCAGCTCCTGGAATGACTTCGATTTGGAGCCAAACAGAGGCTGAGGGTGGCCAGGAGGGCCAGACTGCTCGAAGCGACGAACGCTGCGCCCCCCATCCCACAAGAGTGTGACAACCCCCCCTCTAGAATGGCATCTGGGGCAGTGGGCCCCACCGCACCGCCCGCCACTGCTGAGGAAGCATGAAGAGGCTTGGGCTGGACACTTGGTAGCACTGTCCCTAGAACTTCTCACCAGTGAGGAATACAGAGTAATATGCAAAAAGAACCTCATCAGTTTCATTTCTGCTCTTTCAATATCACAAGTGGATAAGGCAAGGAGAAAAAAAAAAAGGGTATGACAGCATTGTTCCGCTCTCTGCAACTCTGGCTCCTCCACAGCAAGACATCCCCCCCTCCACACAAGCAATCCAATACTGCAAAGCTAAAGCCCGTGACGCACTGCCTGTGGCACGGCGCATGTTTCACAGCCTTAACCCTAAGAAACACAGGGATAGATAAGGTTGCTCCCAATCATTAGCTGGTCTGCCGGCATACAGTCTTTGTTGGCAGAACAAGTTTCTGAGAGGGTGGCACAAGCATGACTTGCTTTGGGATGTGTTCAGCAAGTATACGAAGCAGGCTGGGAGTTAGCATACAGACATGGCCGTTTCAGTCTTGCCCCACTCTCAACAGATGACAATCGGTTGGCTGTGGCTGGTTTGTGCCCGCGACTTTCCAATGTACATATCGGATCCTTGAAATGCAGCGACACCTCATTTACTGCAGACAAAGCAGCAGCTAAAGAGAGGATGGGCCATTATTAAGAGCTTCTTGGTGCCATGGTGCCAAGACACTTCTCTTGGCTCTCAGGCCAGAGCAGAAATCACTTGGATCACATGGCCCAGGAGGAGGCCTGTGCAGAGAATGTTTTCAGCAAATACAACCAAAGCAGCTTAAAGAAACTGCCCAAGTACCAGTAACATTTGCAGGGATGAAACCCACCTGTGAGCCAAATCAGATAGTCCAGTGGTTCTCAAACGTTTTAGCACCGGGACCCACTTTTTAAAATGACACTCGATTGGAACCCACCTAGCTTTATGAGACACTCAAATGTTTATCTCCCTATATTTACACAAACTTGCAAACTGCAGGAGCTCAGCTGTTTGCAAGGTAATGAGCAGCTATCTTGCAAACTGCAGGAGCTCAGCTCTTTGAAGGGCAGTTAGCAGCTATCTGGTTTTTGAATAGCCTCAGGGCTTGTGGCAATTACTTATCTGATCTTTCCATCACCTGGGACCCACCAGAAATCAGGTCGCGACCCACCAAGTGGGTCCTGACCCACAGTTTGAGAAACACTGCTTTAAGATGTCTCCACTATAATCTGAAGGCATAACCATAGACATTTTTGGTGGGTTCTTAATGTTTTGTTTTGTTTGTATTTTTTCAACACTGATTTGTATTATGATTTGTTTTTATGGCATTTCAATTTATGACTGTAAGCCACCCTTCAGGGGGAAGGGTGGGCTATGAATCTTCTAAATAAATAAATAAATAAATAAATACCGTATTTTTCGCTCCATAGGACGCATCGGTCCATAGGACACATGCATCCTATGAAGCAAAAAATAGGGGGGGAAAGGTTTTTTTAAATAAAAATAAAAATAATAATAAAAAATGTAAAGAAAAAACACTTACCAGGGCTTCGGGGAGGCCTGCGCGAGCGTCTGCAGGCCTCCCCGATCTTCATTTCGGCAAAAAAACGGCCATTTTCGGCCATTTCCGGTTTTTGTGAAAACCGGAAATGGACGAAAATGGCCGGTGTTTTTGCTGAAATGAAGATCGGGGAGGCCTGCAGAGGCTCGCGCAGGCCTCCCCGATCTTCATTTCGGTAAAAACCGGCCATTTTTGGCCATTTCCGGTTTTCACGAAAACTGGAAATGGCCGGAAATGGCCAGTTTTTTGCTGAAATGAAGATGGGGAGGCCTGCGCGAGCCTCTGCAGGCCTCCCTGAAGCCCTGGTAAGTATTTTTTTCCTTACATTTTTTTATTCGCTCCATAAGACGCAGGCTTTCCCCCCCCCCCATTTTTTTTAAAAACTTGAGCCAAAGCCATTCACATATATCAAAAACATCCTCATTCTCTGTCTATGCCTGCCTGTACTTGTGTCCCCTGGCTGAGCAATGATAAATAAATAGAACAATTTATGAATAGAACAATATATGAATAGAAAAATATTGTAAAGACCTTAATCAGGTCTAGGATAGCCTGCCCATGTAAACTGCCTTGAATAAATCTAATGAGAAATCTGATGATGAGAAAGCTGGTACATACATACATACATACATACATACATACATACATACATACATACATACATACATACATACATACATACATACATACATACATACATACATAAAAGAAAAATGAAAATCTTACGGGGTTGAAATGGCCGAAGCTGTGGCTGATAGCAGAGCCAGGGCCAAGAGGAACACGGCTCTCCCCATAGCTTGAACTGCGATGAGCAGCAGAGACTAGACCCACACTGGAGCTCCAAGCAGCCAATACTGGAGTCCAGTGCAGATGCCTAAATACCTTCCCCAACACACACACACCCATTCCAACTGCACATGATCTTTCAGGTGTATGGCCTTCATCTCCCTGGACTAACCGCCCCCATGTTTACTTTCCTCCTTCTCTAGAACTGAGTAAGCAACACCAGGTCTCCTCCCACTAACCCCCAACCAGGGACATTACTGGAACTGTTTCAGACAAGACAGAGAGACAAGAACATCACATCGCTGAGACTGATACAAAGACTCCTGTCTGTTGGCCTTGAGAGAAACTAAGCAGGATATATAGTGAAACCTGATTATGAAATATATCTAACTAAACTAGAACTAGGAATAGGGCAGTACATAACCTGTTTCCCTGAAAATAAGACCTCCCTCGAAAGTTAGACCTACCATCATTTTTTTTTCATGATCTTTGCTGGCACTCATAAATATAAGACCTCCCATGAAAATAAGGCATAGCTAGGATCATCAGCCAGATGGACACGACCCCCCCCCCAGGCACCTCCCGCACCCTCCCCCCCCCCCCCCGCATTTACTTTGACTGATTAAAGCTTCATTCTTTCCCAAGGGTGCAAGGCTCTGCAAGGCCTGGAAGGCTTGCACTTGAGTCCTCCACCATAGAGATGACGTGCTAGAGAGGCCAGCAAGGCCTGCAAGGAAAACGGGTAAATTGTCCCCAGTAGCTCTCCCTACCTTTCTTCACTGCTGCCACCATGTTGGATCTCCCGAAACCTTGCGAGATCCAAGATCGCGGCGTGAGATTGGGGAGCCGTGATCTTGGATCTCGCAAGATTTCGGGAGATCGAACATGGCAGCGGCTGTGAAAAAAGGTAGGGAGAGCTACTGGGGAAAATTTACCCATTTTTCCTGCCTGCGGCATGGCTGAGCGGGTCCTCCAGCTCGCGCCGCAAGCCGGAGGGAAAGGCCACAGCTCTGCCAATTCAGCTGGGCTGTAGCCTTTTCCTCTGGCTGGCGGCACGAGCCGGAGGACCTATGTAAAAACGGGTAAAATAGCACTTTCCCCCCATGTTTCCGCTGCCATTATCAGCTGCTGATCGCAGCAGCTGATAACGGGGAGCATCTCGCGTACCCCCAACCTGCGGTCCACATACCCCTGGGGGTACGCGGACCACAGGTTGAGAACCCCTGCTCTAGATCTTAAAGACCCATCTGCTCAAGAACGTTTGCCCACATTTCTAGTTTGGGGCTCAATGCTAAATCAGAAGCACGAGATGAAGAAGGCACAGTGAGGTGCCAGAGAACCCACCATGGACATGACTTACTGGGTTATGAAGACCACGTACATGCAGATGGGCAGAAGTCTAGCAAAAGCATGAGCTCAGTGTATTGTGTGGCTTGTAGGAATCAGATGTACTAAATGTTTCAGCCAGTCCTCGCCATTATACAGACACTTAACATCAAAGCAACCTTGCCCCGTCCTGAAGCTTAAATAGCTGAAGCTGCCAGACTGATAACATCGTGTGTACGTGAGTTTGGAAATGTTAGGGAACAAATGAACTTTATTCTTGCCTGAAAGGACAGTTAAACACAGAAGGAGGACAGCACGGAGGGTCAGTGACCACCAGAAAACCTATCCATATCCAAGCTGGCATCAGAGCAACAGATATAAAGTCTTCAGAGTTGATCCAAAAGACCTTATAAACTTTGACGGTCAAAATGCTTTATATGAAGCATCTCAGGCACTTAAAGAAATGTAAGGTGCAATCCTGCACTTCAGAAATGCCAGTCTGAGCAGCATGGGATATGATGCATGACCTCAGAGGCCAGAGAAATGACTCCTATGCTAGTGCAATGAGTCCTGCCATCATTGCCCCATCCACTAGTGGATGTGCCACAGGTACCAGCGCAATGCCAAGCCAATGAACCTCCAATGCCAGTGCAACTACATCAGCGGAAACCTTTGAATGGGGTTGAGATGTAGGAGAGATATGAGTGGGAAGAGGAGGAGTTGACATGTGTCATTACTGAAACCCCTTTCTGAGAACACACACACATGCCCCAAACATCAGCAAAACACCGAGCCAACAACAGAAGTGGTGTAGGAATTTTCAAAGCCAGAGGAAGCAATGGGAAAAGAAAAAAAAAAACACATCAGAAAATCTCAATTCTCACCACCCCTTCTCTGCCCCACCCACTTTCCTAGGGAGCATAGTGTACAAACCACACTTTGCAGCCAATCACAGCACACTAAACCCAGTATTAAAGTTCTGCCAAGGAGACCACAACTCAGACGACTGGGTATATGGCAGGGGTGGTCAAACTTGCGAGCCACATATGATAAACTTCAGATGTTTGAGAGCCGCAATATTTAAGAAGCATTTAAATTCTTAAATATATTTACTCACCATGAACATTAAGCTTGCATTTTAATCCAGTGGACTCTCAGTTTATACCTGGTAAGTAATTGTAAGGCTAGCCTTTAAAACTTCTTATTTACCTTTTATATGAATTGTGTTGCAAAAAGGAGCTCAGCCAACACCTTTCCGAGAGACGCACATGATACATCAAAGAGGCTCAGGAGCCTCAGTCTGGCCACCCCTGGCATATGGCATGGAGCTATACCTCTGTGGCCACCACATGTCACACACACTTGTGACCATGTCACACACTTGTAACCACACATGAGAACTATGGAGAATGTGCAGCTCATTGTGCTGTCTGTGTCTTGCCTTGCTCTCTCTATGTTTCACTTTACTGTCCAGAGGCAACTGTCCAAAAGGGGAAGAGGACAGGACACTCCACCTGGCCAGTCATGCAGACCACAAGGGAAGCCTGCAGCATGCCTGACAGCAGCGACTGGTGTGATTCCAGCTGTTCCTCTGTGTGATTCCAGCTGTTCCTCTGTGTGATTCCAGCTGTTCCTGTGTGATTCCAGCTGTTCCTCTGTGTGATTCCAGCTGTTCCTCTTTCCTGTTGCTGTGTGTGCAAACGCCGTGATGGATGGTGAACAAACGAGGGGAGCCAGACATCACTGACACAGCTGCTACCTACCTGGCAGGTAACTTACAAAGGGAGAACAGCCTTGCTAGGATGAGGTAGTTGGCAACCCCACTTGTATGTTTCTCTTTCAGATGTTGCTCTGTCTTTTCAGACTGTGCAAAAAAAAAAAAAAAGTTGACCTGATCACAAGTTGGTAGATAGCAGGAATCCCTTCTTCCCACCCTTGTGATTTCTTAGCTCAGCTGGCCTCAGGGTGGGACTCTGCAGGGGAGGGGCCTCTCTGCTTTCACGTTCTGCAGCATCCTCACTTTACAACTTTTTGGGCTCCAGTGCGGGGAGGGAAACTGCAGTAGGTGAACTGTAACTATTTTTTTTTATTTCTCCAATAATACAGAACAGTTTTAGTGAACTTTGCCGATACCAAAGATCTAACTTCTGAAAGAGTTAAAAATTAAGAAGTCTGGGTTTTCGGGCCATTTATTGAAGTTAAAATTGGACAAGTCCGTATTGTCTAATATTTCACCGACTAATATTTTCGGCTTCTTCAGACGTCTTGAAACAAGCTGCTGAAGTCAGGTGAAAATCTGAGAACCTAGATCTAACTTCTAGTTCCGTTTCAGTTTCCCTTCTTGCATTGACCATATAAATAGGCTGCGTTTGTTTTTTGGCTTCTAGCACTAGGAAAGAGCCGTGGTTTTTTTCACCTTGTAGTGCGCTCAGGTCGTGTATTTTTTTCTCCTTCCAGCCCGCTCACCATGCTAGAAGTTTCAACTCTGAGCTTGAAGGTAGAAAAAATTGCAGCCTCCTGTACCAATAGGAAGGCTGCTTGGCTGCAAAGGATCATGGGAGATGTAGTGGGAGGGACGAGGAGCAGCAGCAGCCATTCTGATTTGGGTCATTTCCGTTCATTTTGGGAGCCCCCGGTAGCAGCGATATCAAGCATGCTAGGAACATCATTTCCTGCTATTTCCAAGTTGAAAAACAAACGCAGCCATAGTTTGGCTCCTGCCTCCTACTTCATGGATGGTGATCCTGGATCACCTTTCACTGCACAACAGGCTCTGTTCCCAAATAAGCTTTATAGTTGGACCTTGGTAATGGGGACCATTGCCAGTTCATGATATAGCACAGTGTTTGTTCAGTTCCATGTAAAATGTTTTAATTCCTCTCCCAGCTGCTTGCAGAAAAGTGATGCCTCAGCAGTAAGAGCCCAAGTGAGGAAATGACCCAACAACAGAAACCATCGTTTTGATATATGACCAAAGAAGTTGTAAGTGGCTTATCTGGGTGATTGGTCAAGAGGGACAAAGGACATTTCTCCCAGAGGCCTTTGGGCAAATAATCTCCCCTTCTCTTTATAATGTCCCTGTTCAACATCCTGGAGTTTGCATTCCTTTTTTTCCACTCCCCTCTCCACCATCTAGTACATTTCATCGCAATAGAACACACACACACACACACACGGTATCAAAAGGGATTGAAAATAAAACTGCTCCTAGATCAATGGCATGGCCACTTTGGAAAATAGCATACAGTTCTGATCACCACATCTCAAAGCAGACATTGCATAGCTAGCAAGCAAAATGACCCGAGGGCTGAAGCACCTTCCTTATTAGGAGGAAAGGGCAAGGCTACAACGTTTGGGGCTTTTTTGGCTTAGGAAAAAGCTACTAAGGGGGTGGGGGTGGGGGGGACCAATATTCCCCTAATGGGTCCGTGCTGCTGTGCTGATTCCCTTTAGTTTCTGTAGCTTGGCAAGCGTTTCCGGACACACGATGACGACATTATATACGTCATCACTGGACTTCTGGAAATGCCAAGCTCCAAGCTGCATGGAGCTCGGATTTGCTCACCTTTGAGTTACACGGCCACGCATGCAGCTTAAAAGGAACAGTGGATGGGACTCCCCCCCCCCTTAAATAATAAAAAAATAATTAAACAACTAATTTTACATTATTTTATTTTAAATAAAAATTAAATAAAGGTAAAGGTATCCCCTGACAATTAAGTCCAGTCGTGTCCGACTCTAGGATGTGGTGCTCACCCCCATTTCAAAGCTGAGGAGCCAGCGTTGTCCGAAGATGCCTCCGTGGTCATGTGGCCGGCATGACTCTCCTTGCCACAGCGCGTAGCATGCAGCTGGAACACGGAGCGCTGTTTACCTTCCCGCAAGCAGTACCTATTTATCTACTCGCATTAACATGCTTTGGAACTGCTACCTTGGCAGGAGCTGGCCAAGCAACGAGAGCTCACCCCGTCGCGGATTCGAACCTTTCGATCGACAGCTTATGGTTCAGCGGTTTAAATATTAAATACATTAATTATTATTAAATACATTATTATTATTATTTATAATAATAAATAATTATTATGGCATGGAGAAAATGGATAAAGAACACAACACCCTCTCATAACCCTGGAAGCAGAGGTCATTCAGTGAAACAGAATGGTAGGAGATTTAGGACAGGCAAAAGAAAGTATTTCACACAGTACATAATTCATCTAAGGAATTCACTAATGTGTTGATGGCCACTAGTTAACAGCCCAGTCCTATGCATGCCTACTGAGACATTGATTAGTCCTATTGAGTTCAGTGGACCCCCCCTATTCCCAAGTAACCAGGTATATTGCAGCACTAGATTGCTTTGAAAAGGGATTAGACAAGTACATGAAGGACAAGTCACTAGTCCTCTGGGCTCAGCAGCAATATGCCTCTGACAGCGCAATCCTAGCGCTGTGACGGGCAGTGGAACGAGCGTTCCGCCACCCAAAGCTGTTGTAAAAGTGCCGTAAGGCACTTTTTCGACAACTCGTGAGCAGGGAAGGCTGGCGCAAGGCCGGCCTTCCCTGCTCTGCTGTCAGGACCCTCACCTGCCCACCGGAGGAGCCAAGTAAGGATCCAGCAGACGGGGGGTGGTTAAGGCGGGAACGCAGGCTGGCCATAGGCCCAGCTGCTCCGGGAGGGGGATGGCTTTGGCCGAATCCTGTTGCCCGCCACACGGCTGGGCCCTCCTCCGACTTCCGCCAGTGATTTCGCTGGCGGAATTCCGAGGAGGCCAACCGGCCCCAGTTTCGGTTACACTCAGGGAAGGAGACAAGCATCCCCTTCCCCAAGTAGACTTTTTGCCGAGCGGGCGCCTTCCCGCAGAGGAGCACAGGATCCGGCGGGTGGCCTGGGTCGCCCACCTGATCCTTAGGCAGGATTGGGCTGTGAGGCTCTGAAGTCTGAATACCAGTTCCAATGGGGGAGAGAAGTGTACATGCAGTATGTCTTTCTCCTGCTTGTGGGCTTTCTGGTATGGTGCTTTAAGAAAGAAGCATAGCGCGCGCGCGCACCCCACAGCAAGAACAAGAACCAAAATACATCCTCTTCACCCCAAAGTCTAAAAGCCCAATTCTATGAATAACTACTCAGAAGTAAATCCCATTATAGTCAATAAGGCGAGGAGAAGTGAAAGAATAAGCTACTGTTCTTTAAAGACTAAAGGTGACCCGTGACAATTAAGTCCAGTCGTGTCCGACTCTAGGGTGTGGTGCTCATCCCCATTTCAAAGCCGAAGAGCCAGCGTTGTCCGAAGACGCCTCCGTGGTCATGTGGCCGGCGTGACTCTCCTTGCTGCAGCGCGTAGCATGCAGCTGGAACACGGAGCACTGTTTACCTTCCCGCAAGCGGTACCTATTTATCTACTCGCATTAACATGCTTTGGAACTGCTAGGTTGGCAGGAGCTGGCCAAGCAACGAGAGCTCACCCCGTCGCGGTAAGCAGATGAAGATTGTTCTGGCATGGAGATGAAGACTCCACCGGAAAAAGCTTCACCGACCAATTTTCTCTGTGTCACCATCAAGCACAGGAGCCAGGCAAGTTGGAAAAAAAAAAAGCTGGCAACCCTAGGAGCTGGCTTCATCCCCCCTGACACCCGCCCAACAAAAGTAGGTAAATTGCTGGCTTCCTTCAGTCCCAGACATTCACCTGCCACTTCCACTCTACAGTCCATGACCTTCCAGGACTCCTTTCAAATGTAGATCAACTCTTTGGCGCAGGAGCCTCGGGCTCTAGTACTTGCTAATCACCTATGAATGCCTGGCTATGGGGAGGGGGCGGGCGGGTTGGTGTCATGGAGGCATTTAAGGGACCTCCCAGAGGGGGGGATCTGTAATCTGCATTATGTATTGAATTAGAAGTCTAGAAAGGCGAGGGGGATGGGGGGTCAAGGACCAAATTAACATCCGCATTCTCTTTCTTTAGAAGTTTGTCCACTGAATTCAGTGGGATTTATTCCAAAGTAAGTGTATTTATTTATTTATTTATTTACAGCATTTCTATCCCGCCTTTCTCCCCGAAGGGACCCAAGGCGGCTCACAACAGAAAAAAAATACAAAAAATACCGTATAAAAACAATCACACTTTAAAACAGTAAAAACAATTAATAACAATTAATAAAAACAATTAATAACAATTAATAAAAACAATATCTAAAAATCAATTAAAAAGTTCATGGCGACAGTCACTGTACATGATCAGTATACTGTACATACAAGTGTACTGTACATAGGCTTTCAGCTTGACAGCCCTGAACTAGTAACTTCTCAGAACCAGAGCTCAGAACTACTCTCAGAACTAGTAAGTCCCACTTATTTAAATAGGACTTACCCTCCAGTAAGTGCCCAGAAGAAGTGCAGCTTGACTGAGTTTCTGTCAAATGAACTGTAAGATATTCCTTTGGAAGCTAAGGGTTAAGGATTTGTGGGTTTTTGTGGGATTCTCCTTTTTATTGGAGAATGTTTTGAGTTTACAGATAAGGAAGTAGCACAGTAGCGAGTGCAAGGGCCCCTAGACGTAAGTTACATAACATTTCCAGCACAAGCTTATGCATGTCTACTCAGAAGTAAGTCCCATTGTGTCCAATGGGGCTTACTCTCAGGAACGTGTGGACAGGATTGCCGCCTTCATCTGTTAGTATCTAGCATTCTTTGATATTTTCTGTATATGTTCTTCATTTGCTTAATATGAACTATGTTTTTGGTTTTCATTTAGTACATTTTTACAACACAATTTAAAATTAAATAACATACGAACATAGGAAACAAATTTGAAGTAACTAATTGCAATATTTTAACTTAGAAAGTTTAAATAAAGATAGTAGAAGTGGGGAACGCTGGTGTGTGTCATGGTTTTCAAATGGCTAAATTAAATATAATTTATTTTTATTTATTTTCACATTTTTATACCACCCTTCCTCCAAGGAGCTCAAGGTGGTATACATGGTTCTTTCCCTCCTTTTGTCCTTACAACAACCTTGTGAGGTTGGTGAGGCTGAGACATAGTGACTAGGACAAGGTCACCCAGGAAGCTTCCTGGCTGAGCAGGGATTTGAACCAGGATCTTCCACGCCCAAGTCCAACAGCAGAACCACTACACCATAATGGCAGAACCAATCAAATATACCAAGGGTATGGTGGTGGGCCCTTGGGATTCACTTTGCTCTTACATTTCTTTGAGTAGAAATCAGTACCTAATTTTCTTGGGAGGGTATAATCCAGTGGTTCCCAAACTGGGAGGCGCAGCTCCCAGGGGAGCCACGGAAACCAGCCAGGGGAGCCGCGGAGTGTCACAGAATCCTCTCGGAAAACAGTGCAATGCCAATTGGCAGGCATCAACACAATGTAATGGGGAGCCGCAGCCAATGGTCACCAATGGTCAAGGATGTCATAGGTCAAAAAAGTTTGGGAAACACTGGTATAATCTAATAAATTCTTCTATAGTTTTTATTAAAATTGTTTCAAATAAGATTTGGAAGCTGCTCAACCACATAGCATGAGCTCTACTAGGTGGCAAACGTAGTCTTTATGTGGCACTTTTCCTATGTGCTCAAAGTGCTTGATATACACAATCACAGTTTTCTTTGCTGTGGCCACCAGCCAAATAACAAAGGCTACTTGGTATTTTTTTTTAAAAAAAAAATACTGATAACCTTGTTGGTCCATGGGGGGGGGGGAGAATCTGAACAGTAGTTCAATACCGTTAATAAAGACTGACTAAAAAAACATCACAAAGTACTGTACTGAACTATTTATGTATAAATGTCTATAGTGTCTTTGCCCAGCCTGCAAGCCTGGCAGTGCTCATATTGAGCTTTTGAGTGTCACACAGAATTCTTCCTTGGGTTCAGTGTTAAACAAAAGGCGGGATGACACAGAGAAAAGAAAATGATGTGAAAAGGCATGCCAGGATAGTGTAGTCGTGGTTTGAGAGTTGGACTTAGACCTGGAAGATCCAGGCCAGGTTCAAATCCCAGGAAGTCATGAAGCTTCCTGGGTAGCCTTGGGCCAGTTGTTATCTCTCTCAGCCTCACCCACCTCACAGGGTTGTTGTGAGGACAAAAGGAGTGGGGGAACTATGAACATCACCCTGAGCTCCTTGGAGGAAGGGCGGTATTAAAAAAAAGTAAATAGTGTGGTGGTGTTTCAGGAAGCAATTGGCACCTGATCTGGCACCAAGTGCAGCAGAGCTCAAGTTGCACCAAAGCACACTAGAATACGGCAGCAGCAATGGTGTCTCTCCCCTCTAGAAAAAAAAGCTACCTCTTATTCAGCTGTATTTCATCCAGCTGTTCAAGTTGGCCTGAACATCTTGACCTCTGAGCAATGCCACTTATCACCTCCCCAAAATCCATATTTTTCTCTCTGAAGAGATGTTGGCCAATTCTACCCAAAGAATCATCTAGTATATTCCACAACTTAGTCATTCATTTCCATCATTAGGAATTGCTCCCTGATAGGCTTATTATGTAGAATTAAACTGCTTTTAGTAATCTGAACACACTCTTCATCTCAAAGCCATAAGAAGATAAAGCTTGAATGCAGGTGAAATTCTGGTCAATAGGTCACCTGTTCAACAACTGCAAAATGGGCAAACCTACTGCAAGCTCCATGACCAGTCAGTGATCAAAGACCTGAATTAACTCAGTCTCTAAACCCAAAGAAAAGCAAGTATGTACACATCGAGAGTGAGTGACTGGCAAAAGGTTGGAGCTGAAAGGATCTGAGCCATTTTCTTAAATATGTAGAAATGCATAAAAAATACTGTAGTCAGTTTAGTGGATTAAAATATGATCCTGCAAGAAGGAAACAGAGAGACAATGCAGATTTCACAACACTGGGCAGCCCGATCCTGTGTAAAGATACACGGCCAGCCTAAAGGGCCTGCCTCCGTATCTATCGCCCTTCCAACATGGCCTGGTGCCGGGGTTGGAGGGCAGCGGAGAGAGGGCACTTTACGGCGCGTTTATGACACCCGACGCCTGTAGGCGCCAATTTGCGCAGGATTGCACTGCAAGTCACTTGTTCCTTCTCAGCTTCACTACTATAATTCTCTTCCCTCCTGTTTGCCTCTTTCTCAGCTCCACCAACCTCCCTCCTCGACTTCTTATCTTAAAAGTCTTCTTTGTTGTACCTTGCTTTGTACATATCCTACATTGGTTTCCATTTCCTTATTGGATCCAGTTTCAATGACCACTTTGTTTTTAAATGGCGTCAGTCTTTGTATTCTAAAAATATTTTTTTAATGATTTTTTACAGGTTTTGATACAATTGAAATGTGCCACATCTAGGAAAAATCTGACAAAATACCTCAAAGACCAATGAATAGAAACAACATATCATGTGATGAAGATAAAGGGAGGAAAGCATAATTCAAAGAGGAGGGCAATAACTAAGAAATGAACATTTTTTAATAAAAGTTAAAAAAAATAAGCTGATCCGAATAAGCTGAGCGAGCCACAGGATCTCTATGTACGTGGAGGACATTGCTTTGTTATTATCTGAGTGTTTAATAAAATCATACCATGCCTCTATGATCGAATCAGCGTCTAAGGCTGCAATTCTATATGCACTTTCCTGAGAGTAAGCCCTACTGAAACAATGGAACTTACTTCTGAGTAGACATGCATAGGCTTACACTGTAAAGCTTGCTGCTATCAGGGCTGACTGCCAAACCTATTGAAGCCATGCCATGGTTATGAATTTCTCAGAAGATATCCAGTTGACACTGTCTAGTTTCGCTATGGTGAGCAACAACATTATGGGCAGCCCAATCCTGCTCTAAAGATCTGCCAGGTGGCGGAGGCCGCCCGCCCACCGGATCCTGATCTCTGCTGCGGGCAGCCTGAAGCAGGCAACCCACGGCGGAAAGTCTACTTGTGGAAGGGGACGCTCATCCCCTTCCCCGAGTGTAACTGTGGCTAGGGCTGATAGCCCTCCTCGGATTTCCGTCAGCTATTTTGCTGGCGGAAGTCGGAGGCGGCCATGTAACGAACGGCTCAGTCGATCGGCAGAGGTCAGGATTCAGCTGAGGCCGATCCCCTCCCCAATAGGCTGGGCCTATTGGCCCCCTCCGTTTGCTCCCGGACCGCCCGCGCCTCCGCTGGATCCTCACCTGGTTTGGGCGGTGGGCGGGAGACGGTCCAAGCGGCAGAGCAGGGCAGGCCAGCCTTGCGCCAGCCTTCCCTGCTCGCAAGTTGTCGCGAAAGTGCTTTACGGCACTTTCGCGATGGCTTGGGGTGGTGGAACGCTCGTTCCGCCGCCCTATTTTAGGTCAGGATTGCGCGGTAAGTCTTTATGAAGCAGGGATTCGAAAGGACAATCAAATATAGTCAAAAGGTTCACCACTGGATTCTGGATGAACCATTTGATTGGTAATCTTTGAAATGTCAGAGAAAACCTCCTTCCACTAGCTAAATGCAACAGGGCAGGAAACACCCCATATATGCATGAAGGAATCCTAGGGGACATCCACTCAAACTGAGTGGCGGGAGAATTAGAACAGACAAAAGAAAATATCTCATTACCCAGCGTGTAATTAATCTGTGGAACTCCTTGCCACAGCATGCCTTTAAAAAGGGGATTGGACAGATTCATGGAGGGAACGTCTATCACAAGTTACAAGCCACCATAAGCAACCTCCTGGTTTTAGAAGTAGGTTTCTCTGTGCCAGGTGCAAGGGAGTGGCAACAGGATACAGGTATCTTGTTGTCTTGTGTGCTCCCCGAGGCGTCTGGTGGGGCCGCTGTGAGATACAGGAAACTGGACTAGATGGGCCTTTGGCCTGATCCAGCAGGGCTCTTCTTAAATCTTATGTTCTTATGAATGCCTTTGATCATAGTTATGCCAGTACATTGGATTCACTGCACAGGACACAGTAGAGATTATGTAATTAATTTATCACAGTAGAGCACCAACGATGCACTATTTTGAACTCATGTTCTCATTGTTGATTCACCACTGATTTAAAAGGTCTCTTTCCCCAGAGCAAGTTCCATAACTCTGGTGGAATATCTTTTCCTAGATCTTTTTTTTTCTTCCCCAAACAGTGTTTCAAACCATCCATTTTATCCAGTGAGTTGCTGAGACTGGACCAGTAGATGCCAAGGTAATTAACACTATGGACTCAAATTTCATTAGCACCCTACAGCTTTGTTCTTTAACCATTTTGTTAGTATCATTGATGCATTTGAAACCAGGGTATCAAATCTGGGCTAACCTAATGTTCCCCTAATAGTACTAGTACCGTGATGATGGCGAACCTGTGACACGCGAGGTCATTTTGGGTGACACGCCAGTGTTTCCCCCAGGGCCCCGACACACCTTACATTTTTGCAGGTTTTTCAGGCTTGTCTTGAACATTTAGGACAGGGATTTTGGCAGACCTCTTTCAAATTATTCTGTCGTAAAACTCAGCAACAAAAAAGTCACTAATTGATGTTAAATAAAATGCAATGTGTCCTATAGTTTTCAGTTCAGTTCAATTCAAAAGTACAGTACTATTAAAAGTTGGGGGGGGGGGGGAGGATGACACACCAGCAGAGTCAAGTTAGGCATTTTCAAAAATTTTGACACACCAAGCCCAAATGGTTCGCCATCACTGTACTAGTATGTGGTACGGCCTCTTCTCTTATCAAGCTTCTGTTCTAGTTCTTTATGTGCCTTCTCCTCCTTGCTCTGCTAACACTTTCCTCCTAGCTAAGCCTCAGGCTACTTCTATTGGTGCCTCCTTCCTTTGTCTTGCTGCCTGTTTTCTCTGGAACTCACTGCCTCCTTGCACCAAGGATTTAAACTGCAACTGAAAACATTGGTCTTCTCCCAAGCCAATATTATTATGCCATTGCACAAATCGATGGCAAAGCCACATCTGGAGTATTGCATACAGTTCTGGTTGCCACATCTCAAAAAAGGATATACTGTATTTCTTCAATTCTAAGACGCATGTTTTTTTCCCAATTAAGCATTTCAAAAAATGGGGTGCGTCTTAGAATCGAAGGTCTCCCAAAAGCACCCCAAAATGCTATCTTCTTACTTACTGGGGTTTGCGGGAGCTTCAGGGAGGCCTGCGCAACCCTCTGCAGGCCTCCCTGATCTTCAGTTCGGCCAAAAAACGGTGATTTTCAGCCATTTCTGGTTTTCACGAAAACCAGAAATGGCCAAAAAACGCTGTTTTTTGCCAAACTGAAGATCAGGGAGGCCTGCAGAGGGTTGCGCAGGCCTCCCTGAAGCTCCCCCAAGCCCAGGTAACGAAGGAACTGGCACTTTCTGACGGGGCCAGAAATGCTATGCAAAGGCAGTGCACTCAGTCATCCTCAGCTGCAGGAGACATGCTGGGGAGAGTTGGTGCTGAGCAGGTAGATTTAATGAAGGGAGGCGAGTCTTACAATTGATGGATTTTTTTTCCCTGCTGGTGGTACTGAAAGTAAAGGTGCGCCTTAGAATCGATGGCGCCTTAGACTCGAAGAAATACGGTAGTGGCAAATTCTCATTTCTGGCACAGCTGATCCAACGTACCGGTAGGGTGTCATCGATATCCGGGGATAACTTGGGATGCATTTGTAATGTACATGTGAAACCAGGACAGTATTTCTGTCTTTTCAGGTCATGATGGTCCTAATAGGTCATACGCACATGAAATCTAATTTGTACATAGGCCCAGATCATGCAGTGCACTCCTGAATATTATCTGATAAATTGGCACAGTCCAAAGTGCAATGGATTATGTGCACATTATAAATAATAATAATAGCATATACATACCCTATATAATTACCAGCCAGTAGTGTCAGAGGTAAGGTAGGCATGCCAGCTGGGTAGGTAGGGAAGGTGTACTTTTCCTCCTCCTCATGTGTAGAGAAGTGATGATTCAGGGACCATATAGTAGTTAGTTACCATTTAATCTGGGTTCAAATCCCTGCTCAGCCATGAAGTTTCCAATCCTGGGTGACCATGGGCCAGTCACGATCTCTCAGACTCTCCTACCACACAGGGTTGTTGTGAGGACAGAAAGAGGGAAGGAACCATGTATAGCACTTTCTGTATAGCACTTTCTGAGTGTGCAAAGCATTTGACATGTATTATCTTTGGGGCACATAATTCGGGGTTTCCATTGTAGTTCTGTTATGTTAATCATTTTGTAAACTGCTTTGGATTCTTTCCTTTGGGGAGGAGAAAGGCAGGATAAAAATGGTTTAAAATAAATTATAATAAACTTATTTTGTGAACTACTATAGTTTATAAACCACTTTGTGAACTACTGTTGAAAAGCGCTATACAGTATAAATATTCGTCATCATAATACAATGAGTATTCATAATATTTTGACCAACTCACTCCTAGGCAGGTCTACTCAAGAGTAAGTCCCATTGAGTTCAATGGGGCGCCTTACACCCAGGAAAGAGTGCCCAGGACTGCCTCAGTTAAACCAATGAAGAGGTTAGGCATGCCAAGGGCACAAATTTGTCTGTTTTATTTTTTTTAATTTATTAAGGCAACTGTTTGACCCACGTTATCATAACAGTAGCTCTCATGAACTATCTAAGATTAGAACATAAGAGCCTTGCTGGATCAGGCCAAAGGCCCATCCCTTGCATCTGGCATTCAGAGATAGCCTACTACTAAAAGCCTACTACTAAAACCAGGAGGTTGCATATATTCATTATAACCTGTGATGGACTTTTCCTCCATAAATCTGTCTAATTCCCTTTTTAAAAAGGCATCCAGGCTGGGAGCCACCACCACCACATAATGATGGCATCACCACATAATGATGGCATCACCACATAATGATGGTGTAATTGGTTTGTGGAACTCCTTGCCACAGGAGGTGGTGATGGCACCTGGCCTGGATGCCTTTAAAAGGGGATTGGACAGATTTATGGAGGAAAAGTCCATCACAGCTTACAAGCCATGATGGGGATAAGCAGCCTCCTGGTTGTGGGAGTGGGTTTTCTTTGTGCAAGGGAGTGGTGACAGGATGCAAGTATCTTGTTGTCTTGTGCTCCCTGAGGCATCTGGTGGGGCCACTGTGTGATACAGGAGGCTGGACTAGATGGGCCTTTGGCCTGATCCAGCAGGGCTCTTCTTATATTCTTATGTTCACATCCTGTGGCAAGGAGTTCCACAGCTTAATTACATGCTGGGTAAAGAAATATTTTGTTTTCGTATCTAAAAAAAGTAAACATAGCAAATGGTTTTAAAATTCTCTTGTTTGTTTTGGTTTATTATGTAAAGGGGGGTTGTTGGCTTGCTTGTTTGCAATTTAAGGTGTGATATATCCAAGAGCAGTAATAGATGAGCCTTTCTGAGAATCTCCCCCTCCCTTCTCAAAATCTCTTCTCCCTGCTTTTCCAATGCCTGAACTGCTGTTGTCGGCTGTCCAAGGTACAACAGAACTGTTTCATGTCCACCCTGTTTAAGTTTCTGACTACTAAAGGCAAGGTGACCCCAATTCCTCCTGTTCCTCACTTTCTGCTGACTATCTCCACATGCTTTAGCAACACCTGTATAACTTTTCATTCCCATTGCATAAAATCTACTTGCATTGAATCACAGGGGGCAGGAGGGAGACATGAAAGATCAGGGCCCTCTTACCTTTAGCTTCTCTGCCAATCTGCTCTGGGGTTTATGCAGGGGTGGGGGTGGGGGGTTGACCCGTGTCTGCATCTTCAGTGCTAACAAAAGTCTCAATGGTCCTACAATTCACAGATCATCAGGAGTCTGAGGTTTTAATGAGAGAGGAAGCTTGTCCTCTACCTGACCTGCCTCCCTCAGGCTAGTGGGAAGCAACTGTTCATATGAATGAAGACTTCATTTCTACAAGTCTTTCAACAGTTGTTCCTGCTGAGAATTGGGAACCTGGAATAGCAGACAAGAAGAGACAAAAGTTGTTGCAGGACAGGAATGAAAAGCATCACCAAGGCTGGGTGGGGTACATAGCTGTGTCAGACAGAGACTGGGCAGAGTTGGTTTTTAAAGATGTTAAAAGGAGGATAAAAATGCATGGCCCCAAGTTCTAGTATGAAGCAATTGTTGTTGTTGTTGTTCAGTTAAGTCGTGTCCGACCCTTCGTGATCCCATGAACCATATCCCGCCAGGCCTTCCTATCCTCCACTATCTTCCTGAGTTCGCTCATTTTCATGTTCGTTGCATGGGTGATGCTGTCTAACCATCTCATCCTTTGCCTTCCCCTTCTCCTTTTGCCTTCAATCTTTCCCAGCATCAGAGTCTTCTCCAGAGAGTATTTGGAATTCTTCCAATAGGAAGAATTAATTCCCTCTTTCCACATCATTCATAATTTGAACTATACCCAAGGCTAAAATAGACAGGGGGAAAAAAGCACTGGATTAAATGCAGCCAAGACGACTGGTGGACGCTGACATTTGATCTGGATAAATATCTGGGAAATCTTGCACGGGAGCTAGGATGGTGTAGTAGTTTTGGTATTAGACCTAGAAGATCCAGGTTCAAATCCCTGCTCGGCCATGAAGCTTCCAATCCTGGGTGACCATGGGCCAGTCACGATTTCTCAGACTCTCCTACCTCACAGGGTTGTTGTGAGGACAGAAAGAGGGAAGGAACCATGTACATCACCCTGAGCTCCTGGGAGGAAGAGTGGTACTGTATAAAACTGTGAAAAATAAAATAATTAGTTGTCCACTCTTCTCCCAAGGAAATTTATTTATTTTTATTTTTCACATTTTTATACCGCTCTTCCTCCAAGGAGCTAAGAGTGGTGTACATGTTTCCTCCCCTCCTTTTTGTCCTCACAACAACCCTGTGAGGTAGGTGGGGCTGAGAGATAGTGACTGGCCCAAGGTCACCCAGGAAGCTTCGTGGCTGAGTAGGGATTTGAACCTGGATCTTCCAGGTCAAAGTCCAACTCCCAAACCACTACACCATCCTGGCTTAGGATTTAGGACACTATTGTGGGGCAGAAGTTGTACCATTATATCCTCACAAGGACTCTTTGAGGTGGGTTAAAAGTGAGAAGCAGTGACTTGCCTAAAACCAGTATGTGTTTCAATGAGTTTCAACATGACCAATTCGGGATCTGGACCACCTAGTAAATGTCTTGAGCATATATTTATGGAAATGTAACGCAATAAACCCAGCGAGCAAGCTCACAGTAGAATAAATCGGCAAGTCTCTGGGTGCTACAGCACTCTTGTCTTTGACAGCGACTAGATACATTCATAGCAATTTTGGCTGCTCCCTTTAAGCATTTACGATATAAATAATTACAGTAAATAATTATACTGGCCAACCTTACAGGATTGCTGTGTGGGTTGTTGAGATCATATATCAATTTGAGCTTAGGAAAATTACTAGTGGCCCATACCCATCAGATGTGGCATCAGGGGGACCATGGGGAACCATTGCAGGGCTTTGCCAAAGGGCACCTAGCAACTTCGGTCCACCACTAGTACAGCATACTACATATAGTAATGCTAAGCATTATTTATTATTATGCAAGAAGATAAGAAAGGCCTTGCTGATCCACCCAATTTAGCATTCCCTTTCCAGCAATTAGGCAAATGAATCTGGGTGCTACTAAGCTGGGCATGATGAAGTTGATGTCCTCCCGCCCATTTGTCGGGAACACTGGATGTTCAGATGTAGACTCCCTCTGTACATGGAGGTTCCATTCTTAGCCATTCTATCATCATTAACAGTTGCAGATTACACACACACACACACACACACACACACACACACACACACACACACACACACACACACCATGGTTTTTACGCTGCCCTTCTTCTGAAGAGCTCAAAGTTAATATAGTCTTCCCTTTCATCTTCACAAGAGGATTAGGCTGAGAAATATTGATTGGTCTGAAGTCACACAAGAAGTGTTGTGGCTGTGCAGGCAGGGGCTACAACAAACCTAAGTCTTCTGGGTCTAAGCTCAGCACAAGCCACTGGAGTGCTAAGAGTCTCTCATGAAATGATTATTCAACAATTGAGTCCCAGGAGGTTTTGTTCCTAAATTTAACAGTTCTTGCTAATTCTTTTTTCCAGCACTGGCATTTCCACCCTTGCCCTGATGGAAAATGATTTGGTAAAACAGATTATTGTGATATTGGGGGGGGGGGGAGGGAGAGAGAGAGAGAGAGAGAGAGGGAAGGCTGCAATTTCTTGATCTCAATCCCATCCTTGACAAGCTTTTTTTTGCTGGAGGTTCACCTTGGTGATTTTAATGTTGGACTAATAGAAGCTAAATTAACAAGAGGACATCAAAGTGGACCCTGTTTGGGCACAAGAAGGCTCAGGAGCTTCAATAGAGTTAAAAACAACAAAGAGTCTTGCAATACCGCACAGACTAACTATATATATATTTCAGCATAAGCTTTCCTAGACTACAATCCACTTTGTCAGATGCAGCAAGTCTAAGGCTCCATTGACTAAGGCTGCAATCCAAATGCACTTACCTGGGAGTAAGCCCCATTGAACACAATGAGATTTACTTCTGAGTAAGTGGGTTAATGTGAGTAGATAAATAGGTACCACTTGCGGGAAGGTAAACAGCGCTCCGTGTTCCAGCCACATGCTATGCGCTGCGGCAAGGATGTATTGAATTTCTATTCCACCTTTCTCCCCCTTTCTCATGCCTCTTATTGTTTGCAATAGGGGTGGCCAAACTTGCTTAATGTAAGAGCTATATTTACATATGATAAACTTCAGGTGTATGAGAGCCGCAAGAGAGCTTTTTTAGAGCCGCAATATTTAAGAAACATTTATATTCTTAAATATTATTTACTCACCACGAATATTAAACTTATGTTTTAATCCCATGGACTCTCAATTTATACCTGGCAAATAATTATAAAGCTTGAAAACCCCTTATTTACCTTTTATATTAAATTGTGATACAAAAAGGAGCTCAGCCAACACATTTCCGAGAGACGCACATTATACGTCAAAGAGCTGCATGTGGCTCAGGAGCCGCAGTTTGGCCACCCCTGCAATATAAGAAGATTGGCCCAGCACAGCCAGGCCACAGTACTTTAGGAGTCACATAAGCAAAAAGGAAGGTTTATATTATATCTATGTCTGGGTTTGCTCCTTCCTTGCTGCATTCAAACATGCCACTCAGGAAACCATCCCACCCTGACCCATCTGCCCGTCTTTCTTCAACCCTTTGCCTGGAAGACACTACTAACACCTGCTGTCTCAACTTTCTCTCCTCCAATTGGCTTCTGTCCCCTGCACTCCACTGCAACTGCTCTCTCTCAAAGTGTCCAGTGACCCTTCTCACTGCCACCTGAAAGGTCTCTTTACTGTCTTCATCCTTCTCGATCGCTCTGCTGCATTTGACAGTCTGTCACTCTCTGTTTCCCAACTGCCTTTATTTATGTCTTAGGTCTCCAGGATCCTCATGAGGTTCTCTGCCTATCCATCAAATCATACTTGCAAGGTTTCCCCAGGAGGAGGAAACTCTTCCTCTGCTTTTCCTCTCTGCCAGCTGGAGTCCCTCAGGGATCGGTTCTTGGGCCCTTGTTTCTCTCTCTACAGCAGGGGTGGGCGATTAATTTTCCTAAGGGGCCACATGAGAAACTGGGACTCTAAGATTCTAAGAGGGGAATACATGAAAAAATACGTGGAGGTTATTTTAAAAAAAATACTGACTCTGGTATAATTCCATGAATTACATGTGCATTTCTTTCATTTTGGGTTCAGCAAAGTCTTCAGTCAACATAGGCTTATTCTTAACTATTGAAAGTCATCAAATGCAACTACCGGTAATTCTTTATTCACATCTCCTGAAAAACAAAGATATAGTACTATATTTATTGACCCTGACCCAAAGAAAATCACTGTATTTATGCCATGAAGCCCAATAATATGCATTATTACTATTAACCTCAAAATAAGTCCAAATAAATAAGCTTATTGTCTTCATATTGCAAAGGGGTGACCAAGTCAAACTAGTTGCTTGCCTAAAGTTACCTAGGTGTTAGTGACTGAGGGAAGATTTGACTGGGACTTCCCAACTCACAGGCTGCAGTCCTAAACACACTTACTAGGGATTAAGGGCATAAATAATCCTATCCAGCCGCTAGGCCGGCATGCATAGGACCTCTGTGCTGGCCCAGGACTGTTGCAAAAGCTGCCGTAAAGCAGGCCGTATCCGGACAGCATGCAGCCCAGGTAAGCTGCGGCTAGGTCGCACGGCATAGGGGCAGGGGGAGGGCGTTCCAGGGGCATTTCAGGACAGGGGAGTGGGCAGATCGGGTCCAGGAGGAGGCAGGATCGGTGGCAGCAGTGCACGCCAAACCCTATCCTCCTTCCAGGCCCGTTTCTCCTGACATGGGCCTCCAGGACTTATGCCAGCTCAATAGCTACCGGTAGTGTGGATCCCAGCAGACGTATTTGGGTGGCTGGGGTTTTACCCAGGGTAAGGGAACAAAAGTTACCTTGAGGAGACCTCCAACCCCACCTACTCTGCTCAGGATCCAGCATTGCCAGTGCCAGCATAGCTGGATGAATGAGCAGAGCTTAGGATAGGATTTTGCTGCCCATCCCCTTGATTTACCTGTAAGCAAGTGCGACTTAAAAAAAGGTAAAGGTGACCCCTGACAATGAAGTCCAGTCGTGTCTGACTCTAGGGTGTGGTGCTCATCCCCATTTCAAAGCCGAAGAGCCAGCGTTGTCCGAAGACGCCTGCGTGGTCATGTGGCCGGCATGACTCTCCTTGCCGCAGTGCGTAGCATGCGGCTGGAACACGGAGCGCTGTTTACCTTCCCGCAAGTGGTACCTATTTATCTACTCGCATTAACATGCTTTGGAACTAGGTTGGTTTGGAACATGCTTTGGAACATGCTAGGTTGGCAGGAGCTGGCCAAGCAACGAGAGCTCACCCCGGCGCGGATTCGAACTGCCGACCTTTCAATCGACAGCTCATGGTTCAGCGGTTTAACCCACTGCAATTGTGCTGTTCGCCACTATACTGCACCAGCTCCCTTGGATGAGGGCAGCCATGTAAAACTAGCATACAAGCCTCGTTATGGCAAGGGTCCAAGTCCCTGGCATTCACCACAAGTGAGCAGACACTCCCAGCTCTTAGCTGTTGCAAAAGGAAGAGACAGTTGGCAACAGAGTTGATAGTAGAGATGCATGTGATGTGATCATCTTGGTCAGAATGAGGTGGGTAGAGACATGAGAGGGAGATGCAGCATCAATACGGGGCAGGCAGCACAGGATTCCCTCCTTCCCTTTGCTCACCTGTGTGGGGTGCATCATCCTTCCCCTGTTGGGGTGGTGAGGCAGAGGTTCCAGTTGGGTGAGGAGACCTCCTGAGACAGAATATCTGCAATAAGAATTCTGAGAAGGCAAGAGTTAAAATATCTTGTCATACATGTTATGATGATGATTATTAACAGTAATTATATACCGCTTTTCAACAAAGTTCACAAAGCGGTTTACAGACAAAATCAAATGATTAAATGGCTCCCTGTCCCAAAAGGGCTCACAATCTAAAAAGGATGCAGAAGAACACCAGCAAACAGCCACCAGAAAAGACACTGTGCTGGGGTGAAAGGGGGCAGTTATAATAAGAGGAGCACCAATTGAAAAAGTACCTCGTCTTGCCCAGTTAGCAGGGAATGATGAGGGAAAAGAGGTTGTTGCGTAAAGTGCTCCCTTGGTGCAACAAGTGCCCTTTCACCAGGGTTTCCATCACCAAAGTTCCCCTGATAGGCCAGAAAAGTTTAGCTCCATGCCAGTGCCTGATAATCTGAGCTGCAGTCCCACCGGGCAGAGGCTTTAGTATTGGAATGGGTGTGCTGCCACTGGCTGCCAAATATACACGAACATCTTAAGCGTACACCTAAAACCAGTAATGTGTGAATCAGCCCAAATACACTACACGCAGCACGCTCCAATCCTATCCATACTTACCTGGGAGTAGGGGTGTTTGTTTTTGTTGAGAACCGCATAAAAACACAAAACAGCACATTTTCAAACAGAATTGGAACCAAATTATCAACTCCCTGCTGGTTGTGGAATGCATCTGGTTACTTTTCCAGTTAGAAATAATTGAATAGTTTGTTGTTTTTTGCATTGAAGACTGCAATGTAATGCTATTAAACCTGATATTGATGCTTAAGAATTCGCACCTGTGAATAAAAAGACAAAACACCACATTTTGCATTTAAATTCAATTGGTTGATTGATTGATTGTCTTTTGAAAATATTGTTGAATCAATCAATCAAACAAACCATTTCCAATTTTCAAACAGAACCTGGGAGCAAACTGCATTAATGTGACTTGCTTCTGAGCAGACAACCATAGGATTAGACTCATCATAGTAAAGCTGTTCCCTCTTTTCTGAGCATTGCATCAGTCAGTGTTAACCTTTCCTTATATTTGCAGGCTGGTTGCATTTAGAGCCAGTAGGGTAGAAACTCACCGATGCAACGAACATGAAAATGAGCGAACTCAGGAAGATAGTGGAGGACAGGAAGGCCTGGCGGGATATGGTTCATGGGATCACGAAGGGTCGGACACGACTTAACAACTGAACAACAACAACAACAGGGGTAGAAACTGCCATGCATGCTGGATCTGAATATGGGAGGCCAACTGTCAAACACCCAATCAGCCATGGAACTCTGAGCATCTGTGGGAAAAGCATTCTTTCCGGCCTCCTAATCTATACTTGACAAAATTGTTGGGGAGATAAGATTACAAGCATCTCTTGTAATCCACCCTGTGCTTCTGATAGGGCACCTCTGGGTGGAGAGGGAGAGCGAGCAGAAAATCTACATGAAATTAAATCAGTGGCAATTTTTGCTTGACAGACAGAAGACTTTCTGAACCTGTTTAAGAATGTTGTTGTTGTTGTTCAGTCGTTAAGTCGTGTCCGACCCTTCGTGATCCCATGAACCATATCCCGCCAGACCTTCCTGTCCTCCACTATCTTCCTGAGTTCGCTCATTTTCATGTTTAAGAATACAATGATTGTATTGTAGGCTTTTCTCCCTCCTCTATTTGAACAAACAAATTTGTAAATTGTAATTTTGTGTGACAGCAAAGAACGTGTCACACGGAATAGGAAGAACTGGGTGCTTGATTTATCTCATTTTTCTCCAAGGTATCCTGTCTTCTCATTATGTGGCTGAAGTAATTCACCTGGAGAAGATGCCGATGCCAGGGAAAGTGGAAGGCAAAAGGAAGAGGGGCCGACCAAGGGCCTTACAGGGCCCAGACAGCAGCGGGGCTAGCAATGCCACTGCCTTTCTATCCTCACAACAACCCTGCAAGGTACGTTAGGCTGAGAGATAGCAACTGGCCACACAGGAAGCTTTGTGGCCAAGTGGGGATTTGAATCTGGATCTTCCAAGTGTAAATCCAACACCAAAACCACTACACCATCCTGGCTCCCAAGAAAAATACTCTTCTCCTTCCTCTCCTTCAGTTATTCTTCCTAATAGTTTTGTAAATTCTGGAATCTGTTGAATGAAGCACAGATATCCATAAAGCAACAGATATAGTTGATCATTATTTATTTTATACAGTGCTATGTACCATTTGAGCTTTGTAGTCCCAGAAATAGAAAATAAGTGAAATGTTAATTTCTGGCATTCAGTTGAAGACGGGAAGAAAACAACAACAATGCCATGCAAAACTGTAACACTGCAATCCTAAACACACTTACTAGGAAGTCCGACAGCTCAACAGGGCTTGCTATTAAGTAAACATGTTCAGGATTGCACAGCATGCATGCAAGTTAAACAGGCATCCAATACTGGCAATATTCCATTGTAAATAATTGGCAAGCCATGCCCAATAAAAAAAAAATCTAAGCATACTTACTTGGGACTTGCTGTTGAACAAGGACACAAAAAAGCAGGGTGGATTGAGATGAATGGGTCCTATGCAACAGCACAACAATATACCTACAAGTTTAAAACAGGATGCAATTTTTAATTTGCAGAACACAAACAAAATGCAACAAACCTAGAAGGGGAAATACTGATATTTTTTTTAATGATCAAGTACTACTAACAGCCCTATCCTATCCTTCTCCCCCACTGATGCAGCCAGTGGTGGAGGGCAGAACGGGAGGCTTTGGAAGGGGATTTCATAGACACATGCCAAGACACATTCACACAAGACACATGCCAAGAATCATAGACACATTCACACAAGGGCTGAGTGGACATGAGTGACCCATGTCCAGTCACTTCCAAGATGGTGAGGAGCCACGGATGCTCCCCATCACTTCCCAGTAAGACAGGGTCATCATGGGGACACTTGCCAGGCCATTGTGGAGGAACAGGGGCAACAACAGCAAACTTCTTCCCTCAGTGTACAATTGCTGGCCCTTGATGCTGGGGAAGGTGGGAACCATAAATGGCATTGGAGAAGAAACAGCACAGTCTGCTGCTGCAACTTGCTCCACACTGCCTCTCTCCCAGCAAGCCTCCTAGTGGGTGCCCAGCTGAGAACAGGGCAGTGGGTGGGCGAGAGCCTTCATTCATTCCCCACCACCATAGCTGCAGGCAACAGCTGCTGCCTGGTTTGTGGGTACCAGGGCCTCTGAGAGGGGAGTTAAGGGGGTAATTTGTACCTGGGCCCAGGGCAAAAAAAGGGTCAAAAAGGGGGCCCTGGAGCAAAAAAAGGGGGGCCCAGGAGCCAAATTCATATGTAGGGAAGGGGCCCAAAAGAAACTTTGTACCCCCTGATAAAATTCCTCTGAATGGCCCTGGTGGGTACCATGAGGGAGTAGCGTTCGCTCTCTCGCTCTCGCTCTCCAAAGCATGCATAGGAGAGCATACCATTGGGCTCCCTCTAAAGTGTAGTCGGACTAGCCCAGGAGTCCTAAAAGCTGAAGTTGACGCCATCAGAGAAGATGCACTGCGGCACTATCCAAAAAGTCCACTGTTTACATTTCTTTGGTTCTATATCCCGCCAAATAAATTATAGATGCAGTCACACAATCGGGGACATCATTTTGTTGCAAGAGAGAGTGTTCTTGGTCTTGGACATTCACTTGCAAAAAGGCCCTTTTTCTTGTTCTTACCTGAATTGCGGATGGATGTGCTTCCCTCTTGCTCTGGGGGCAGCCTAAATCAATTATTTGCATCCTGAAGGAGTTGCATGGTGGGGAGGGTATCTTAAATACTCCCTCATCCCCTCTGGTCAGTCTTTTAACATCCTGCATAGTTTCAGATAGGCCATTCTGCTATCCCAGCCACATTAACTCTTGGCACAGGCCTCTCTTGAACCAGGAGGAAGGGCACATTTCCAAGTAAGCCTGCACAGGATCCAATGTAAAGAGGGGCCAAGGTTTCATTTCTCTTGGTTCCATTGTGATACAAGGTCAGGTCCAAGTTGTTGTAGATCTAATCATACTAACACCTACCATTTATATAGCACTTTTTAGAGCAGTGGTTCCCAAACTGGGAGGCGTGGCTCCCAGGGGAGCCACGGAGTGCCACGGAATCCTCTTGGAAAACAGTGCAATGCCAATTGGCAGGCATCAACATCATGTCATGGGGATCCGCGGCCAAAGGTGGCCAATGGTCAAGGGAGCCGCAGGGCGAAAAAGTTTGGGAAACACTGCTTTAGAGTGTTCAAAGTAGCTCACATCAATACTTAAACAGCCTTTAAGATATGTCAGCATTATTATCTCCACCTAATGTGTTTCATGCTGGGTGAGGACTTGAACCCGGCTCTCCCCAGCCATTGTCTAGTACGCTAACCACTGCACCACACTACCCCATTGTAAGTCTTACCTGCAGACTTTATCTCAGAGGATGGTGTTCCATTTGTATGGCCCGTTTAGGCGGCAATTGTGCGAACACACTTACCAGGGAGCAAGCCCCACTGCTCACAACAGAACTTACTTTGAAAGAAAGGATTGTGCTGAAACGTCCCATATATATGTTTTATATGGCCTATTCACACCTGAGCTATAGTGCTCTCTGCCTGGGAGGCAGGGAACTTCCCCAGCGCCTTGGAGTTAAGATCACAATGGAGTTGGGAGTGGTTTGCAGGCATTTGAAGTATGGTATATAACTGTATAAGCATAATGTTTGGCTCTCACAGGCTTTCATTTGAAGTTCTTACTTGGGAGTAAACTATTCTGAACTCACTGGGACTTGCGTCTAAGAGTAAACACACATAGGAGCAAGATGCTTATTATCCTTGATCTTTCATGATATCCTTTTATCCCTTGACCCTTTGCCAGTATGATGCCGTCTTCCTAATTGCAACATCAATTGTGATCACTGATGTTCATCCCTTTTATAACTTTTGCATCCTGCCTATTTCCCCCCCATACGGAGCACAAAGTAGCAATGCAATCATTTGCCTCTCTTCATCCCTTCCTCTGTTGCCTCCCTGCCCTGTTGAAATTTAGACAGTGCAATCCTAGGCTTGTCTACTCAGAAGTAAGTCTCATTGTGTTCAATGGGGCTTACTCCCAGGTAAGCACATTTAGGATTACAGCCTAAGATTATTTAATTATATACCGCTTTTCAACAAAAAAAGTCACAAAGCAGTTTACGGACAAAGTCTGAATTAGACGCACACACGTCATGCAAAAGGTCCCTGCAGCTGCTTTTACTGCTCCCCCCCCCCCTCCCTTGGATCTACTTTTTTCTTTCAGTGCTAAGAATATAAGCACACTGTCTTTCCAGCTAGTTGCCTCTGGTTGTTCACAAACAAAAGTAAAGGTTTTTCCCTGTAGTTTTTTTTTGCTCAATACCTGGCATTCAGATAGATTGCTTCTGCATAAGGAGGTTCCATTCAGCTGTTATGACTACCGATGTTGCTAGACCTGTCCTTCTCCATGTATTTGTCAAATCCTTTTTTTAAAGCTGTCTTCTCTTGCTCTGAAAAGTGGCCTGTCCATTCAGGATGCATGCATTAATAACATAAACAGGAGACTTCGTCCCTAAAAACAAAGGCTTCCAGGTTTTCGAAGGAGACTTCGTTTTTATGTTAGCTTTGGGTTTCCTTTTGCCCCACCTCCCCTGTCCAGCACACACAGAGTCCTTCTGCATTGACCCCAACCGCCGCCCTTGGCCCCTTCTGGCCAATCAGGTCTTCCTTAACATGACAATGACCTGGACACACCTGTCTGGTGCTTGAATAAAAGGTCCCCCCTATGGGTTCTGGTACTTCCGTGACTTTACCCAAAGGCGCCTGTAGCTCTGTCTGGACATCAGCCGCCTCCATCACCCATGAGTGTTCCTCTGGCGATAAATGCAGCTTACCGAGCCTACCCACCCGGGGTGGTGTTGCCCAATAATCTGGGCTACGAAGAATATTATTGGGATTCCCCAAAGGAGGAAGAGGAGGAAATGAGGCCAGAACCAGTGCACAGCTCCGAGGGGCTCCCAACCCAAGAAGGCTCAAGCGACTCGGAGGAAAAGGCCGCCTACAACCAGCCAGGTAGGCCAAGCGCGCCCGGGCTCCCCAGAACGCGGCCACTTTGGAGAGCAGAGCGACTCTTCTTCCCCATTCATGGCTTGGCTTGCAATCGCGCGCCCGCTGCCATCGCCTCCAGTGGGATCTTGGCAAGAGGGGGGTAAAAAGTGTTGATCGAGGGATCCCCACACTCTGTTTGCCTCCTACGTGACTCTGAGTCTTTGCGAGTTTTATTGGAAACTGATCTCCAAGTAGCCCTCTTGTCAGGCCCGATCCTATCCTGTTCCGGAGTCAGAGCACAAGTCTCATTGTCTTCATTGGGGCTTACTCTCCGGAAAGTGTGCATAGGATTGTAGCCTCAGTCACGCTGGTTTCAATACTGGCTTTTTAGGAAGCGTTTTTAGGATTGTAATCCCGGGATGGGATGGGCTCCTGGATTTAGTTGCTAGGAAGTTGGTATCCCTGTCGGGTTTAATTTGCGCTTGGCTCTGGCTGTTACTGCGGCATCGATTTCAGTACGAACTTTGGAAGGATCGCGACCCTATTCTGTATCTGCCATCGGCGGGCAGCCTGATCCTGGGCATATTTACTCAGAAGTAAGTGTCGCTGGGTGCTGGGTGCCCGGCCGCACGCCCAAAAAAGCTTGACATGTGTGCAGCCGGATCCCACGCAGAGTTCGTTGGCGCTCCTAAACTCATTGAAATAAACGGGCTTAGGCGCTCCTAACGCTGCATAGGATCGGGCTGTTAATTTGTTCTGTTCTCGCCTTCGGTTTTCCGGCCAGTCAGTCTAACAGCGCGCAAAGTATTGGGGGGGGGGGAGCCCCAGCTTCCCATTGGCGGTTTGAAAGTGGCCCACAACTATGGAACAAAGTAGAGGGTATCAATCGAAACAAGTGGGGGGGGGGGGGCTTTTGCTCGAGGCGCTGCCTAGCCAAATACTGTACGCTCCTTTTGCGGCTGGAGCAGAAGCCCCAGCTACATTGTTCGCGTCCGTGTCGCATCCGCGTCTGGTGTCCCGCCCAGGGCCTCGACTTTTGCTGAGTCCGCGCTAAGTCTGGCAAATCAGAGCCGTTGTTTGACCTGGGGCCGGGACACTAGACGCTGACGCGACGCGGACAATGTAGCTCGGCCTTCAGCTGGCGGCGGTGGTTAGCATTGCAACCGTCTCTCCGTTGAGGCCAATACATCTGAGCGGTAATATCCTGGAATGATTGCAGCGAGGCAACACCGAAAAACGTGGGTCTCTGCTGGATCTGCCAGTCCTTTGTGTAACCTGCCCCGAGTGCTTTGCAAAACAGCTTTTTGGCACGAAATAGTATTCTACCTTGGGCTCAAAAACACAGACGTGAATGTTGAGAGATGATGGCATTGTGGAATGCAGAAATGATGGAAGACACACACACACACACACACACACACACACACACACCTCAAGGACCATCTAGCCAAAGTGAGGTACTATTGGGATAGGGGTGGCCAACTTTCCACCATTAGGGCCTCTGTGTTCTTAAGAGTTGTGTAGAAGACAGAATATTGGCAGCTGCAAGTGGTGATGATGGTGCTGCTAAAGCAGCTGCAGCTGCTGAAATGCTCTTGCCTAGGCAACCATTAAAGGGCCAGGAGCATTCTTGTTGAAAGGTTGGCCAACCCTGATTTAGGACATGCTTCATTTTCTTCTCCTGAACCCAACAGGACTTTAAAACATGCTTAATCTAAACATCTTGTGGAGCACATCTACCTGAAAATGAGCCAGAGGTAGCTAAAGTGGCCTTTTTGTCCTTAATTTTAACCAGAGTTGAGCACCTGATCGCAACTCCCAGTGGAACCCAGGCAGTGTGCAGGTCATTGTGAGGGTCATAATGTTAGAAACGTTTGGTTGAATCAGGGTTCAGGGTCCAGCATCCTGTGCAGTGATCCAGTGGCCTCTGGGAAGCCCCCCAAGCAGGAAAGAAAGGCAGCCTTCTCTCCTGCTATTGTTCCCTTGCAACTGAGCCCTCCTTCCCAGAGGTAGCACATGGCCATCATGGTTAGGCTTACCATATCCAAAGGGGGACAGGGTGCCTACACCTTTAACCATTGTAAAAAGAGAGAATTTGGGCAGGTGCAGCTCATAATGGAAGGGTGCAACAAGCTGCACCTGCCCAAATTTCCTCTTTTTACAATGGTTAAAGGTGTAGGCACCCTGTCCCCCTTTGGATATGGTAAGCCTAATCATGGTTGATAGCCATTGATAAACCTGTCCTCCATAAATTTGTCCAATCCCCTTTAAAGCCAGCCAAACTGGTGGCCTTCATTGAATCTCCTGGCACCAAGTTCCACAAACTAATTATGCACTGTGTGACACCTCTCTTTGTCCATCCTAAATCTCCTGCCAATCAGTTTCCGTGAATGACCCCTGGTTCTAGTATTGTGAGAAGGAAACGTTTCTCTATCCACTCTTTTTTTTTTTTTTTGTAAGTCTGGATCCTCCTATTACAAGCAGTTCAGATTTAATAGTATTTATTTTATTTTTATCCCACCTTTCTCCCCAAAGGGACCCAAGGCGGCTTACAAACATGTATGTGTATCAGTTATGCACAAATAGTGGTAATTGGGTAGGCTTACCAGATCTCCAACCAGGACAGAGTGCTAGACCTGTGGGCAGGTGTAGCTTAAGTCCTAGAACACAATCCTAGGCATGTCTACTCAGAAGCAAGCCCCATTGTGTTCAATGGGGCTTGCTTCTGAGTAGACATGCCTAGGATTGTGCTCTAAGCGTTAACACGCTACACCTGCCCACATTCCTTTTCCTAAAGGTCTAGCACTCTGTCCCGGTTGGAGATCTGGTAAGCCTATAATTGGGATAATATGAATTGGCTTGCTAATTACAATCATTTTGTGGAGTGTAGCTTGTTGATCCCAGAGAACAAGACACAAACCATTAAAAGATATATCTTATCAGACCTTCTGCTGTGAGTACGCAAGCTTTCAAATAAAGCTCTGAGAGTCGGTTACTTTTCTATCTTGTCAGATAGTGTTCTGTGTAGCTTGAATGCTTGCACACTGTTTCACCAATGCATGTTGATCAAATAAGAAATCGCCTTACCCATTTAGATCAGGTTCTAGTATGTGCAGGGTATAAAGTAGACCAGATTATCATTTCATTGTGCTCTGCCCACCTCTAATTATACCCTTATTGCTTGATCCTTAGATCTCTCCCCCAGGCCTTCCAGCTCTGGAGTCTTTACTCATTACACCCCAGATTCTGCCACCAGCCCCAACAAGCAGCCTCCTTCTGCTCCCGAGGGGCAAAAGGAGGGGAGCGCAGAAAAGAAAAGCAAAACCCGCATCGCTTTCACTCAACAGCAACTTCAGACCCTGCAGCACCGATTCCAAAGGCAGAAGTATCTGAGTCCACAACAGATCCGAGAGCTGGGGTCCACCTTGGGCCTCACCTACAAACAGGTAAGCCCTTTGCTTGATTGGCTAAGCAAGGCCTGGCATGGTCAGGTTTTGTATGACGGACCTCTGGCCTGAGGCTTTAAATGGGCTTGCCCTTGCTGTAACAATAACATTTGGTCTCCAGGGTCAGAACTGCGGTTGTGCAGCCCAGTGGCACCTTTTGCACAACCTGCAACATCAGATGACCCATTTTTCACCCCAGTTTGCCACATTGGAGCCACCTTTGAGCAGACATTAGTATTTTTTTCTTCCCTTTGCCTCTTTCTCCTCCTGCATTTGTATCTTCTTTTATTCTTTCTCCCTGGGCAATACTGTATCTACACTGCAAACCTGTACTGGTTGTATACCACTTCAACCTATCATGACTTCCCAAAGAATTAAGGGAACTGTAGTTTGCTGAAGGTGGCAAGATTTCCATTGGAGCAGAGGTTCCCAACCTGTGGTACGCGTACAGGTGGTACTTTGAGCAAGTGCCACTTTTCCAATCTTTAGTCTGACTTGCAATTCAAAGCATCTCTGACTTGCTGATCTGCCTTTAGAATGCTGATCCCCCAAGGCCTCTTATCTGGACAGGCAGTAATTGGCTGCTAGGAGGTCTCTTATGGGAAAGATCTCTCAGCTGCTTCTGCTATTTATCTCCAATCTGTACTGTTTCATATTGCTTCCTGTATATACAGCACTGAACCACTAGGTGGCGCAGGCAAGAACAAAGTAGGCAAGCATTTTATTTCCTGATTCTTTTCTTTTATTTCTACTTTTTTTCCTGTATTTTGCTCAAATTGCTGTATTTGTGCTGTCTCTGAGCAAGCTGCTGTTTATCCTGCTCATATTTGTTCAAATCAACAGTTTTAAATCAATAGGCATTAATAGGGGGATTCAATGAGGGAAAGATAGGCCAAAACCCAAAGAGACTGAAAACTGAGGATGCACGATATTTTCCTCCTGAACTGAAGCATATACTGCTCTCTTGGATAAGTACTGTACTACTGTTTAGGAAAAAAAAACAAAACCAGCACCGATCTAGTGCACATACCGGTATTTATTTACATATTATAAATACATTTATATTTGTTAAATAATATTTATAAATTTATTAAATTATAAATTTATTGGTGCAGGTGGTACTTTAGAAAATTTGACTGACGGGTGGTACACCTGGCGACAAAGGTTGGGAACCTTTGCATTAGAGGATTCTAATTTTAAGGCTCTAATTCTAAGCTTCCACCCAGAAATAAAATTCCCAGGAGACAACTGGTAGGTATTCCCACTGTGGTGTTTCCTTGCTGGCTTGACTAGCTACCAGTAGTTATCATGAACTGAGCAATGAGTGGGTTTATTTTGTTTTTGTGAGGGCAAAGACAGATTTGCAGATCGACTACAAACCCGTCAAGTAGTTATGGCCATTTTTCTTCTCCTGTGCTGCATTCTAGGTCAAAACATGGTTTCAGAATCAACGGATGAAGTTTAAGCGAACCCAGAAGGAAACCTTATGGATGAGAAGTGGGATATGCCAACCTCAGGTAATAAGAAAATCTGCTGGTGGAAGAAAACAGGGAAGCCATACTCTTCCATTTAATTCAGTATCTCACTCACCGACAGTGGCTTTCTCCGTGTTCAGATAGGGATCTTTTCCTCTCCCTGTCTGGAGATGCCAGGGATTGAACTTAGTGCTTTTCTGCATGGAATGTAGTTGCTCTTCATGCCAGGACCCCTCCCCAGTGTTCAGAGACCCCCCCCAAAAAAAGAGAACTGCCCTACTAGTTTGGACCAATCCTATCCAACACTCCCACACCGACCTAATCCTATCCAACACTCCCACACTGGCGCAGCTGTGCCAACACAGGCACAGGTGACGGGGCAGTCACAGAGGCCTCCTCAAGGTAAGGGAACATTTGTTCCCTTACCTCAGGGCTGCATTGTGGCTGTAGTATCAGCACTGGAAAGTTGGGTAAGATTGGGCCCTGCGCCCTGCTTCTCATCCGCTTGAGAATATGCTTCGGTGGGACCTGCCCCACAGTGTGAGAATCATTGTTCTGAAGAATCACTTGCCTGTTAGATAATAACATGAAGATAGGGTTTGAGGTACAGGTGTTATAATATTTCTGCTCGGGGCCCTCATACCACACTTCTGAAGGAGGCATGCTATTTAGATGGATGGGGGGAGGGAAGCGGCAAAAGGGAAGAGATCTCGGAAAAGATTTAAAGGTACATGTAGTTGCATCGTAGAACATTTCATAACATTACTCTCTTCTCTACCACAAGCACAAGGTCAGCAATAGACTCGCCTCAACCCTCAATTGACAATATAGGGGTAAAAATACTGGCCTTTATGGGTTCTTGAATGGATGACTGAAAGACTGGATGTAACTTGCTTTGAAGACATCTGTTCAATGAGTGCCAAGTATTGCTATAATCATGAGTGCATTGAAACGTTTCTACCTGTCTCTTGCAGAATGGCCGCCTGGATATACACCCCAGTTATCACCAAGGTTACACCATCAGTGATGTAAAGAATTTCCCTGCGTTGCCCAGTGTGCATGACAGCTATGGCAACACTCAAAGCTACAGCCAAGGCCAGAACTACAGCAGTGACCACAACCAGATCTATGAGATCCCCCCAAACTTCCATCCGATTGTGAGTGGTGAGGAATGGGATGGAAGCTTCTTTGGGAAAGCTGCTGGAGCCTGTTTTGGCCAACAGGCAATCAGTTACATCAGCCAGCAAAAGATGAACTTCTATCACGGCTTCTCTGCAAGTGTGGAATACGCAACTGTGAAAATGGAAGATGGTTATCCCTTCCCAAATGTATCTGCCACTGCGACAGCGTTCCCAAGCCCGCCTGTCCTGCAGCACTACCAGGCACCCTTGCAAATTCCAGGAGCACAGAGCAACTTTAACTCCTAATTTTCCCCCACCTTCTCCTTTTTTCCTTTTTCTCTGTCTCGCGAATCTTTAGCTTGAAAGATGCTGAGTCCCACTCCATCTTCCTCACCTCTAGCCAGTAACTTAGCTGGGCTCATGTGGGGTGGTGGCCTCAGCTGGACTCCCTTAGTTGGACCACCCCACTGAGCTGGACTTAGTAGGGTGGGGGGTGGGGCAACATGTCATCTCCACGCCCACCCCATCACCGGAATAACCCTGATCTGTTTGGCTATTCCAGGGGTGGGCAGGGCGATGATGTGTCTCCCCGCCCCACACACGTGGGTCCAGCTACACTACTGCCTCCAGCTCAGTCTGGCATGAGTGAGGGATCTTGGTACTTTAAAAGGTTGGGTTCTCTTCTGTCCTGTCTTCTGTCTCAGGGGTCTTCTGTCTGTGTGATTCTGGACTTGGCTTTCATTAGACCAACCCTGGTTGACTCCAGGAAAGCACTGTGTGTGTGTGTGGGGGGGGGGGGTCATTTTCGTGAAGGGGAATATGTGAATGTTAGCCTTAGGTGCGTGTGGCTTGATACCAGCTTGATACCTTGTACCCTTGATCTATCACCTGCTGGATACCATCACCACCTTCCCCAAGAGCTCAGCAACCAGAGATCCCTCCACCCCATCCCCACACCACTGGAGAAACGTTTCTACTCTCAGGAGAAACGTTTCTACTCTCAGAAGTGCCCCTCTATCTCTTCCTACCAGCTGCCTTGTTTTGGTTCTGCGCCTAGTTGCTCTTTCGTAAAAGAACTTGTTCCTTCCCTGACAAAGAAATTGGTTTTAGAACTGAGACGTACCAATTTCTACTTCCAAACATTTGTTTATTTGTTGGTTTGTGTTTGTGTTAAGATTTGTTCTGAATTTGGATCTGTTATTAGAAAGTAGAGTAAGTTGCTCTTTCATAAAATAACTTGATCCTGCCCTGAAAAAGATAATGGTTTTAGAACTGAGGCTGACCAATTTCTGCTTCCAAACATCTCCTCCGCTCTCTATGTTGGTTAGTTCGTTTTTGTTTTAAGATTTGTTCTGAATTTGGATCTGTTCATTGGAAAGTAGAATGAAGCATGTCTGATGGAAGAGGAAGATGGGGAAGTGATAGGTACATATTGAAAGGAAGTCAGACTTCTCCATGCACAACTTGGCCTGGAGACTCTCATGCCCTACGGTGGTGTTGCTTTCTCTTGGGCTATCTGTTCTCCACTTCCTTACCATTTACAGGATAGCCTACACATAATCAGCCACCCACAGGCCAAAATCATGCACGCTTACAGGTTGCATAGCAAAGTCACCTGCTTTCCTTTGGCAGCACCCAAAATTGCTGGTGGACCATGGATTTCCCATTGCACCACAAATCCGTCATCCCAGTAAGAGCAAGGATGACCTCTACAGGCTTCCAACTGTGAGTCCCTTTTGGTGAAAAATCATTGTTGATATCTCTTGTCTATGAATGTTCACAGAAGCACTTCGGAAACAGCACCACTGGCATAAAGGCTGGAGATTGCTGAGATTTATTTCTTTTTTACAGAATCGGAGGTGGAATATATGAAGACATCATTGCCTGAAGTCTACACAAGTCTACACATTTGTTTATTCCACTGTTTCCTCTGCTCAAACAGGTTTTGCATGTTTTTTGAAACACTGAAAAAAACCCTACAAAGCCTGTTTACCTGAGACAATAAGAACTATCTCCAGCCACTAGAATAGCTGCCAAGCTTAAACGCTATGGTCAACCTGATAGTTTCCTGTAGAAATTGTCATCTCCAAACTTATTATATCCCATCTTGTTCTTTTCTCCTGATGTATTATGGAGGCATATTTCTCATTCTCCAGTATGAGAAGACCTCTTCTTCATGGGGCATGTATTGCTCCTATCAGAGGTTATTTTATCCAAAGATGTGAGACACTGTCGATTTTATTTCTGACAAGCCTCGCTTAGTAAGTCTTCCTCAAAATAATGCACCAGTGACTGGAGGGGAAAAGCACTTCCTCTCCAGCAGTACCGTGAACCCACCCCCCACCATCTCACTCAGGAGTTGCCTGGAGTCCAGTTGCAACTGATCTGAAACAGAACATGAAAATTGGCCAGATTACATTCTCTTTCCAAATGGGGGGGGGGGGGGGGCAGGAGAGCAGAAGAAGCAAATAACCACTGGAGCCTAGAGTTATTGACATGTTAAATGCTGGTTTTTTAATAGTATAGGTTCACAATTTGTATGTGCGTGCGTGCGCGCACATGATTTTTCTTAAATGTTTACTGTATCACTTGTCTTTTTAAAAATCTAAATAAAGAATTGCTGTTACAGTTACATTGTTAAAAAGCACAAAAGAGCTAAAAAGCACAAAAGAGCTAAATGTGTTTCTGAATGGTTTTTCTTGGCCATATTTCTTTTAAATAGGCAATATTTTTCTTGGCCATATTTCTTTTAAATAGGCAATATGTTGTTATGAATACTTGTATCCCACTTTTCAACAAAAATGTTTTCAAAGCAGTTTGCATAGCAAAAGGAATGAGAAGCTGGTTCCCTGTCCCAAAGGGATGCACAATCTCAAAAATAGACAAGGGGGGAGGTATCAGCAAACTGCTAGTGGGAGGGACTGCTGGGATGAATACTAATGAATTAGTATGGCCAACTGGCTCCCACAGCTCAATCAATATAAGAGTGACCACTTAAACATGTGTCTTCACTCAATTCTAACTCTCATGCTACAATAGCCTCATGCCAGTGGTATTAGTACCACCGGTGGTATTTTGGCTGACTGCTGGTGGTACTCGGACCACCAGAATCCCGCTCTGACGCAGTGCTTTTGGCAGCACATTTTCACTCCTGAGAGGCTTCTGCCCACCCAGAGCCTCCTACCTGTGTTTTCTGGCCTCCCAAAAACCTGGAAGTAACTGGTGATGTCATCGCCAGTCACTTCTGGTGGTACACAGCAGGAGAGTGGCGCTGGAGGTGGTACTCGGCTAGGAAGGGGTTGAGAACCCATGAATGCATAGCTCCAAACACTGCTAATTCTACTTTAATAACAGGATTAGCAGGGCTGTTTTTGTCTGACTTCCTGCTCTCTCTTCTTCTTCCCCCCCCCCCCCGGGTTAACAAAACCTGCCCAAAGCTCCCCCATAATTGAGGGTAGGGGCCAGGATGCACACCTCTTTAAGCAGTTTGGCCAGCATTTTCCCAGTGTAAACCACACACTGCAATGGTGGAAGGTTCCCTAAATGGGCAAGTTGGCCAATTTGGTGCCACTTGAAAGGGTGACATTTAGCTCTTACATTGGGACTCAGTTAAGTGATGCAGGAGACCTTCCACCACATCACTCTCATAAATGACATGTCTCTGTGCAGAGCAGTTTCCTGAAAATTCATCCAAGGTTACTAAAGGTATATGTTGAGATCTTAATGTGGTCTAATGTCTTTATGCCAATAAAGGTTCCTTTACTATACGGTCTAATGTCTTTTGGTGAATTCTGATAGATAATTGTTCAATCAAAAAGTGTTCTGGGGGCCATGGGAGCACTTTGAAGATTTTTCACAGTTGACAAACATGCCCTGGAAAAGAACCATATCCAACCTTTGCTTTGATTTCTGCTTTCAGCACTGTCTGATTTCTCTCCTGCATAAGACCCTTATGCATCCCCTTGCATGGGAGAAATCGGACAGATAAGGCTGAGATTGTTCTTTTTCCAGATTATCAAGGCACGCAATTGTGTGCCATTCCAAACACACAAAGGGTGACATTTAGCTCTTACATTGGGACTCAGTTAAGTAATGCAGGAGACCTTCCACCAAGTCAATCTTTTCAGGCTCAGTTGTACTATCTCAACAAGAACATTTCTTTGGTTTACAAGATTGTAATAAGGATTACAAGAGCATGAGGCCAACTTAAAACCATTTCTGCCCACAGGTGTATATACGCAACAGGTGTTAAATGTGTACACCTGTGAGTTGGGAAGAAATTATGCAGAGACCAACTCAGCGGATGTGGGGGGGGGGCGTGCATCTGTCTGCCTACTTGCCTCCACTGCTCCTCATCTCATTCCTTGGATTGGAAGAGAGGAAATGTGGAGGGGGAGGGGAGTGCTGAGCTAGAACATTGAGAGTAGGAGGAGCAGAGGCTGGCACGTCATTGGGTAAGCCGGTTCACATGAGACAGCATCACTCGGGCTATTTCACATCTCCTGCAGCATCAGACCAGAGTTTGACAAGTACAGTGGGCTCTCCTTATCCGTGGAGGAGGAATCCCACTGGGGGCAGGGGGCAACACCACAGTACCTTACAGCCGCGCAGGCCTGCCGCCTGCTTCTTGTGTCTCTTGCGCTGCTTTTTTATCTTGTAAAACACCTGTAAAAAGGGGCGAGGAGTGACGAAGTGTGCACACAACCAGAAGTTGCTTCGGATTGTGGTGCCACCCCCATCTCAGACCTGAGCATCCACGGATTGTCACATCTGCGGGGGTTCTGGGAACGGAACCCCCGTGGATACAAAGGGTCCACTGTATATACGCTACAGACAGTCAAGACTTCCTGATGCATGCACCTGCATGATACAGCTATTTGAGGGTGCCGCCCCCCATGCCAGATCGGCTGGCTACGCCTCTGATTTGCTGCACTGTCGTACAGTATATACACCAAAGAAACATAGTATGTGCAGTGGCACTTGGAGGCAGTGGCAAGAAAATGCCAGGATTTGTTGAGCAGAAATGGGGATTATCCCTTCCCCCCTTAGTCCTTCCTACCTGGCTGAATTAAACCAAATAGATAGAGGCTCCAGCGCAGCTTCCTTCCCAAGTAGTACTATTAACCCTTTCTTGTAATGACATACATCATCCAACCTCCCCCCCCACCTGCCGCTCCAAGGGCCCATCGTTTTGTAACTAAATAGGCATGCAGTTTGTTGCAACAATTAAAAAACCCTAAGACATGCAGGAGTTTTGTAAGGAGCGATTCATCTCCTGATGCAGCAAATTGTTTCACTTAAGCGCCTACATGCCTGAAGGGGAGAAAAGTTTGCATTTCATCTCTCAGTTCTCCAGAGGTGTCATTCACCGCAGGCGACGTCTGCTCTTTCAAGGAAGACTCTGGTTGCTGATGTGGATTGAAGGGATGTCTTACCAACTTGCTCCACTCATTCTGAACAAGAGCCCATTTGGGCAGGGTCACCAGCAGGAAATTGCCTGACGTTTTCCTGACCTGCATAGCTAGGGGTTAAGTTGCATTAACACTGCAAAATTTGAAGTTCAGTTCTGAAAGATATCACACAACTGAAACGGGCTCCTTTTGTCCATTGGCAGCTAGGTGGTACAGTCAACGCTTCAAGAGGTTGTGGAGAGACAGCTCTGCAATATTCTCCACAGCCATTATTTTGTTTTTCCCATTTTACCTCTGTGCACATAGGATGGAAATCCATGATATTCACTGCTAGGGGCTAAGACTGCAGTAAGGGAGAATGGTAAAGGTGACCCCTGACAATTAAGTCCAGTCGTGTCCGACTCTAGGGTGTGGTGCTCATCCCCATTTCAAAGCCGAAGAGCCAGCGTTGTCCGAAGACGCCTCCGTGGTCATGTGGCCGGCGTGACTCTCCTTGCCGCAGCGCGTAGCATGCAACTGGAACACGGAGTGCTGTTTACCTTCCCGCAAGCGGTACCTATTTATCTACTCGCATTGACATGCTTTGGAACTGCTAGGTTGGCAGGAGCTGGCCAAGCAACGAGAGCTCACCCCGTCGCGGATTCGAACTGTCGACCTTTCGATCAACAGCTCATGGTTCAGCGGTTTAACCCACTGTGCCACACAGTAAGGGAGTAAGGCCCATCAAACACAGTGGGACCCATTTCTGAGTAAACATGCACAGGATTGCACTGTAAGAGCACCAGAGAGCTATAATGGTGAGCATGTTGAACATAAGCTGGGAAGACCAGTGTTCAAAGCTCTCCATGGTTACAATCCTATATGCCCTTACCTGGGAGTAAGTCTCATTGAACTGAATGGGATTTACTTTTGAGTAGGTGATTTGGGCCAGTCACTCCAGGGTTTACAATCCTATATGCCCTTACCTGGAAGTAAGTCTCATTGAACTGAATGGGATTTACTTTTGAGTAGGTGATTTGGGCCAGTCACTACTTATCAGCCTAGCCAACCTTACAGGATTGTTACATGGATGAATTGGGATGCCTCCCTGCCATCTTTATTGCCCAGAGCACTTTGGAAGAAGGGCAGGACCAAGTGTGTTATTGCAGGCAATATTCTAGTTGGGTAGCAGCATTTGGACCTCTCAACTAAACCAGGACTTCCAGCTGCAAAGAACTGCCAGAGATATTACAAATCGGCAGACAATTCATTCCATGCTTCAGTTTGTCACTTCACAAACCCACCTTGGCACTAAAGCAGAGAGGTGAAGAACACCTGATTCCTAATGTTCTTCACCTAATGTGAACACCTGATTCAAGAGGAGTTTCACATAGTGTAGTAGAAAGCAAGTCAGTCCGTCATCAGTTCAAGCCCCATTCATCCACGAGGTGGCTCTGTAGGCAAGCCACTGTTCTGTCTCTTCTTCCCCCACCTCATCCCTGAAATATTGGAATAGTTATTGTATTTTAAAATATTTGTGCCATATCTAAACAGGAGGAGTCATGCAAGGTGGCTTACAAGCATTCACAGCCACATCTAACGTGTTTATTTAGAAGCAAGTCCCATTGAGTCACATACAACTTGCATCCTAGTTAATGAGGTGTAGGATTTCAGACAATAGACCTCTTGTGCTATTCCCATTTACTGTACAAAGTTTGCACAGAAGTGCCATGGACACTATCTATAGCAGTGTTTCTCAAACTGTGGATTGTTGGTGGGTCATGATCTGATTTCTGGTGGGTCCCACAAAGCCTCCAATGAAAATTGACAATGTTTAAGGAATACGGGAATTAAAGCCATGTAGTAATTCCCGTATTCCTTAAACATTGTCAATTGATAGCTGGCCATGAAAGCTTTAGAATGAAATTGAACCTCCAATGAAAACATAGGTGATGGAATGATCAGATAAGTAATTGCCTCAAGCCCAGAGGCTATTCAAAATAACTGCTAATTGCCTTGCAAGAAAGCTGAGCTCCTGCGGTTTGCAAGACAGCTGAGCTCCTGCAGTTTGCAAGCTTGTGTAAATATAGGGAGATAAATGTTTGAGCCTCTTTTTCTGGGTTTTTTTTTCCAAGTCCGTCAATGACAGGTAGTGGGGGCAGGTGAAGGCTGGGTCACATTACTAAGCCCCTCAAGCCTTGAGGCTATTCATTAGAGCTGCCTCATTATGAGAAATTGATTGAGTTTTTTGCAAACAAAATTACTTATACATAAATATATTATTTCTTTCTAGATCACCTTTTTAAAATTTCTCATAAAGCTAAGTGGATCCCGATAGCATGTCATTTTAAAAAGTGGGTCCTTTCTTTGGACTGGAAACAGTCCAAAGGGTGAATGCTATATTCTATACTGTATATGTATGCGTACATACACTCCATAGATAAAGCTAATCTGCATAAAGGGCCAAAGAGTTTTAAGCTGTGGGGTTTTTGAACATGCGAGAATTTATTCTCACCCACCCTTCAATCCAGGCAGTGGACGCAAGCCCACAGGGACAGCAGTTACCTTCACTTCTTGCTTGCAAATAGGTGTGTTGCTGCTCTGGAAACGGAATGCAGGACACAGCATACCTTTTGCCCAATCCAGCAAGGCAGTTCTGATGCTTCTATGTTCTCTTGAGGTGGACTGCTACAGCAACATTCCCTACCTTGCTCTTCATTCGGGGATGTTTTCAATGAGACAAAGGTCTGCTTTTGTTTCTAATGGTTGACATATTGCTGACTGCTTTTAGCATCTCTAGAACAGATTTCCCCTCTCCCCCATATTCAGTACTTAAGAGACTATATTTTAATCAGGTTCACCTCTACCTAGAAGCCCTCTCGCCAACACCTCATAGAAAGGAGCTGTCCATTTTCCCCAATGATGCAGGAAAGCTATTCTGAACATGTTCAGAGCCACTGAATCTCTTTGTTGTCCTGAGGCTAAAAGAATTGAGAACAGAAGCAGCCCAGACGGATACCACACGATTCACTCACTCTCCAAAATACTGCATTCAACAGAATAGTGGTGCCTTGGTTGACCCTCAACCCCATTTACAAGGGCAATCACTCCAGAGAATTCCTGCCCTATTTCTCTTATTGCAGCTATGCCTCTCACAAGATTTCACCTACCTTTGGGGATTTTGATAGGTGCTCTTTTCTCTTAAGATTCTGTCATGATGCTATTTCTGCCATCAAGTGGTGTGATCATGTAATTGCAGCTTCCCACCCATTCCCTCTGTTCCCTGCCATTCCTTGTAAAAAAAAAATCATAGGATACCTGCAGCCCCCTTTCATGGCTTATCTCTCTGCCGCCATCTGATGGAGGCATCATGCAATTGCACCTCTTTCTCAGCAGTCATCTGCTGAACTTGCACTGAACCCCTAATATGAATACAACCACAAAAGCCATTTTGTCTCATCTATTAGTATTAGGAACCCATTGGCTTTAAATTGTTGGGTTGGGACCCACAGGTAGTCAAGCCCCAACTTTAAGGGCTACACCACCATGACTTTTTCAAGTTTTATTTAAGAGAAGAAAAAGAGACAACTACCAAATTTGGCGTTTTAATTTTTTTAACTTCATTTAGTAAATGAAGTCTACTGGCTACCACAATCCACCCCAGAGGTGGAAAAGACCCTTTAAAATATTTAATGGTTCATACTGGGATTAACTGAAGGCTTCTCAACTTCACACTGTTGGCAAGCTCACAAGCAGAACAAAAACGTTTATTAATAAAGACGATCTGAAACTATCATGGCCAGCCAGTACCGGTATGTACAAAGATTGTTTAAAAATGGGTTTAAAAGCAATGTAAAAAGTTAGAAGTTTAAAAATATTTTTATGTATTAAAAACAAGATAACAAGAAGTTTAAAACACACACTGGGTCCACTACATTTCTTTCAATTCCATGAATTTCATCAGGTGAACGAGCAAAATGCTTTGCTCAACATTTTTGCAGCTTTTTGCTTGTTCACCTTGATGAAATTCATGGAATTAAAAGAAACGTAGTGGACCTAGTGTGTGTTTTAAACTTGTTTTTAATACATAAAAACCTTTTTAAACTTCTAACTTTTTACATGGCTTTTAAACCCGTTTTTAAACAATCTTTTATTAATGTTCACATGCTGGGGGAGAGTTTAAGGAGAACTGCTGCAAATAGTTCTGAAAAAGGACTTCTACAGATCTGATGAGAATAGCTTGGAAAAGGACCAAAGACAACATGTCTGTCTACCACTCCTGAACAATTGTGCTGGAAGAACTGAGTGAGAGTGGTGGACTTGACAAATCAGAAAGTGTCAAATGTCTGAATATTTTTCCTCCTAGACACTCATCCTGTGTTCTCGCCCATCCCAGGAGGAAAGTCAGGAGTCAAATCTCTGTCAGGGTTAGCTCACCAAATGATCAAAAGAAATTTCCAGTCTGAATAGTGCAGGGCCCGGATGTTTGGGCAGGCATAGCTACGATAGACTCCATGTGTCTATGTATATATGTAGACTCCGTGTGTCTCTATATGTAATGTAAAGAGATGCAATGAAAAGTGAAAGTGAAATAGAGATGGAAAATGCTGAATCACTGTGTCAAAGCACCTGTGGAAAGGGCTGATGCAATAGCTAATGAGATGCATCAATCTCCACTGTGACTGGTGTAAAAGCACTATATAAGGAGGCTGGCAGAGCCTACCTGTGTGGGTTGTTGTGTGGAGTTTGAGAGAGCTGGAGTTATGTATATAAGAAGGTATTGCTTTGCTGAAGCTGCTTATCTGTACATAATTTGTAAATACAGACTTGGTGGTAGACATCTGCCTTGTCTGTTTTACTTTTGGTGGAGAACGAGCGACCTTGGAGCAAGCGTGCCGCTGCACTCTGCTAGATGCAAGCACATTAAGCTCGGCATTTCCTAATAATCTCTTTCCCCTCCAGATCTGGGAAGAGAATTCTAATTTTTCCTACCTCCCACAGCTCCATCTACAGGGGTCTGTAATACAGATACATATGGAGACCAAGCAGAATAGAATTCCCTGCACTGTTTTTACTGAGAGAAAATGCGAAGAAAAGAAAAACAGACAATATAGGTGCATGCTGGACAAAGCCTTTGTACTCTAATGTGCTTGAGAAGTATTTGTATTTAATACGGAGCAATCAATCAAATATAGTTGGAGTTCTCAACCCCTTCGGCACGGCGAACCACCTCCGTGGCCGCCGTGCAAGAGGTAAGTGGCAATGGCGTCATTGCTGGGGTTTTCGACCGCACCAGAGGCCTGAGAGGTAAGGAGACAAGGGCAGGCGGGAGGGCCTTTTTCAAACCTGGAAACCTGTGCGCTCGGGCTCTGCAGAGCTTGTGCTGCTGTTTCCAGGGCTCCGGCACTATGCCGTGCGGCCGCCATCTTGGCAACCAGGTGGCAGTGGTCTGCATGCCACTACTGGTACCACTACTGCATACCACTACTGGTACGCATACCACTGGTTGAGAACCCCCGAGTAGTCAATCCAATTAGGCTAGACCAGGAGTTACAACACTTTGCTTATTTTCAAGTAAAAATTATTTACTTGTTCCTAAACAGCAAGTGCAGCACAGCAAATATCAGGATCCTAGAAGAAAACAAATATTTAATTACAGGCCTTTTTTGCTTTATTCCACCATTTTCCAGAGAGATGGTGGTCTACATCAATGGCGTAGCTGTCCCCAATTCTCCTTTTCTCCTTCTTGGATTTGCTCCTCTGTCAGAACAACAAACTTGTACTTCTCATCAAAAAGTTTCTCATTGGTCTCCGAATGCAGATTTTGGAAGGATACTACTCTGAGATGTTCAGGCAGATACTGAAACTGCTCCTCATTAATGTCTGCATCCTGCATTTTGGAGTGCAAAACCCACCAACGCCCCCAGAACCCCACGTCCAACACCTGCTTGGGGAACTCTGTCCAACGTGGTTTCAGGTACTTGCAGTGTGCTGAGTAGAGGTCAGCGTCTGCATCAAAAGGCACCTCGTAGAGGAGGGAAAAGAAGACCAGGCTCTGGAAGCGCAGCTGGCCCCGGTTCCTCAGCTTCAGCAGTCGCTGGACGTGCCCTTCAGAGCTGCTGCTGCGGGTCCAAGGCGAGAGGAGGAGGAGGGCGCCCGAGGCTTCCAGGAGGCTGGCCTCAAAGGATGCTTCACAGGGGCTGTGGAGACTGCAGCCCAGGGCTCCGGCCAGCAGCGAGACGTAGAGCCCGGCTTTCCCCGGCCGCTGCCTGACGCCCAGCGCCACTTCTTTGCAGGCTTCTACGTAGTCATGCAGAAGGCTCCGCCACCACGACGCTGCGGAAGGAAGAAACATGCAGGTGAAAAAGAGGAGGACGAGCGGGACTGGGGGCGCCACCGATTCCTCCACCACCGCGGGAGGCTCTGCGGCGTAGCCGGCAGGACTGAGAACCTGGCAGCAAGGATCGCACGGGGGGGAACCTCCCTGGCCTTCCCACTCCCAGCTGACCTAGGCGTCCAGTGCGGAGCCGTGCCCAAAGGCGCCGCTTCTCTTCAGCCCGACCCGGGCTCGGAGGATCCGTCATCGTCCGCCCGCGGAAAGACCGGAAAGATATCTGGCCGGACACGAAAGAGAGGCGGATCTACCTTGGTGGAGACCGGAAAAAGAGATCCACGAGGGCGCCGTTCTAGAGATAGCAAGGCTAGAGTAACTTCCGCCTCTTCATTTCCTGTTTGATATAGACTCGCCTGCCCAGGAGAGAATAAGGTACTGGCATTGGTGTTGAACTGAGCTTTTGCGTTGGGTCGGGAGCGGACTGAGCTTAGCTGGCAGGAAACATGGCCTCAGTTACGCCCTGCTGTGGTGTGGTTAAAATGGAAATTCTGTTCTACCAGCAGAAGGATCAGGCGGGAGAGGATCACCTGCAGTATTTTAAAGCAGGGCTTAACCCGGAGGGTCGGACCGCGGCGGAACTTAGAGCTCCGTCGCCCCCCCCCCCCCGCAGCGACGCCAGTGGTGTCAAGTCAAGCCACAGGTTCGTCAGTCTACTCTACACTGACTGGCAGCGCCTCTCCTAGTTAGGCAAGGGCCGTTCTTTACCTCTGCCCACTATCTGATCCTTTTTATTGGCGATGTCGGGGCTGGTTTTCTGCATGCAAAGCACGTGCCTTACCAGTGAGCTTGTCTGGGTTTCGAACCTGGGACTCAGGCACGGGGGTATCGGGGGCACTTTGGGCACCGGCTGAGGACCCAGCTGCCTGGGCGGACTTCCTTCACCGTCAGCATGGTAGTGTTATCTCCCATGCATTACTTGTAGTAGAGGAATTTGCCTCAGGCTCAGGGTCCCCGCCCACCCAGCACCATTAGGACCTCTCACACACCCTAAACAGGAGCATTGTATGTTAGACTACATTGCATGCATGGTTATTGTAAAAATGTAAAGCACTCTCTCGTCCTTAGCGAAGCCACTCTCTCAGTCCTGGCATCCCTTCTTCCTCTTGCAACATATGGGGATATATACTTAACTTATGGACTGTCTTGCCGCACAGTAGTTAAGTACTTAAAAAAACCGCACACAGCAAATCACATTTTTTTCACACGAAATAAGGCTTAAGCCTTTCTTCTTCCTTGAGGTTTTGTTGTTTGTTTTGTTTCGACGACGCACTGCCGCAAACTAAAGTGCTGGATTAATCTGTTAATCTCTATGGACAGCATCGCCTCTTTCACCCACCACAGGCAAGGGAAAAAATGACATCAAGATCGAGCAGGAAAGTCCGTCGTTACACAATGGCAGTATCAGTCTAGGCTTTTAAGTCTAGAGGAGCCGTAACTTCAAAACACGCGCACGAGCGTCTAGACGGCGTCAGCAGAGGAGGAGCTTCGGGCACTTCCGTGGGCGCCGCCAGCAGAGCGGATATTGTGTCCGGAGTGGGCTGGTGAGCAGCCGCTTGTCTTTTTCTTCCTCTCGAAGGTGCCTATGTGTGGTGGGACCTTGGTGGGATGCGGAGTCTCCCGCTTGCCGAGGGGTGCCTGCAGCCTGGCCAATAGGGGGGACCCCATGGCGGTCTGCGGGCGGAGAGGACGGCCAGCCGCCGTCCAGCCCTGCAAAAAACAAAGCTCCGCTGAGCACCTGCAAGTGCCTTTTCGCCAGCAGCCCCAGCCAACCCCCATCAGGATATGACACGGGCCAGTCCCTTACGTGGCATAGGGCAGAGCAGACCTGGCTTGTTTGGGGTGGCATTGGGAGAGGGCGTGGGGCCTTGCTCCATCTCTTCAGGGCTGCCTCTCATTGTACCTTCTGTTTATTTCCTATTCCAGAATAATCTGGTCATGCTATGGCTGCCTCAGATGAACTCAAGTTTCATGGTGAGTGTTTTCTTCCTCTGAGTGGGTTCTGGGTTTCGGCACGCATTGTACACCCGATCATACAGTTTTGCCCCAAAGTCCTGATTAGAAAATTATAGTGGCAATTATTTGTACTTTCATTGGTAATTAACATACTCATTATTCCTAGCTCATCCATCCATCCTTGCTGTGTCTCCATCATGGTCCCACTTCAGCTATCCTGTCCATCTTATTTGCATTATAAGCTATTCAAGCAAGACCATGTCCCTTCTAGTGGTACTCAGCATCATGTTGGTGCTAAACCAATATTAATACATAGTAGTAAAGAAATCAGACTTGTTTGGCTACAGGCAGCCTCTGTGTCTTTGAGCTCATTACTTTGCATCCCAATTCTGTGCATATTTTCTGGAAATAAGTTCAGGCTGAATTCAGCTGGACTTATTACTAAGCAAGTGAGACAGGATGGTAGCCTGAGCTCTGTGTTCAATAGAAGTTATGCCCAGGAAAGTACACACACAATTGCAGCTGTAGTCTTTTATGGGAAACGAGGGTGAGTTTACACACACATTTTTTTAATCAACTTACTATACCATACACTTTAAATCCAACTCTTGTGGATAGAGTCGGTAGCGTTGCTGGAGGTGGGGCGGAATGTTAAGTTCCGCACCGCGCTGACCTCCATTACTCACCCGCACAAGGCAGCCTCGCCTTTGGAGCCATTCAGTGGGGCGAAGGCAACACGCAGAGAGTCTCCTGCACGTTGCCTTCGCCCCACTGAATGGCTCCGAAGACGAGGGGCCACCTTGTGCTGGTGAGTAATGGAGGTCAGCACAGTGCGGAACTTAGCGTTCCGCTCCAGCGACACTACTGGGTAGAGTTGAGCGGTATGTCCATACATGGCAAGAGAGACAGCTATATCTTTCACTACATGGTGGGTATATTTTATGTAGAAGAACTACAGACTTAGTAGGATTAGTTTTATCATTGTGTAATGTAGTGTATTGTATTGCCTTGAATTCTTTTTGAAAAGTGGTATATAAATCTAAAATTGTGGTTAGGAATTTTACGTAATTAAAATTATTACACCCTAAAATTAAATTAAAATTAATTACACCCTAACCTCCGTGGCTTTAAGCAGCACTTATTTCTACGTAAGCATACTTTAACTGTAGACTTAATAGTTCAATCCTAGTCGCATTTACTGAGAAATAAATCCTCCTGAGTTCAGTTACGTACACCCCACTAAGAAGACATACACTAATATTGTTTGCTTTTGGATGTTTCAAGAAAGTGTGTAACATCTTTATTACACTAACTAATATGTTGTCACAAAGTAGTAGGTTATAAGCAGTGATGGGGACTCGAGTCAAATGACTCGACTCGCAAGTGTGACTTAGCCACTTTTTCCCTGACTCGTACTCGTGACCCACTGACTCGCACTTGCACTCGCGACCCACAGGACTCGTACTTGACTTGCACTCGTGGGGGTAATGACGTGCCATTTCCAAGTCATTTTCCTTTAGTGGCTGGCATCAACACAGGCAGGCAGGCGCAGTGGAGACCTTGGAGGAGGAGGGCAGCAGGGAGGAAGGGTTTTCAAGGGGGTGAGAAAACAAGCCTGGCTCTGAGTCCCCCCCTTTTGTTGCTGTCTGTTTGCCATTGGCCACAACTCCAAGCGCGAGGGGTGGGGAGGAGTGAGGGAAGGCGAAGCTGCCGCAGCAGTCCCTCCTCATTGACCAAAACTCCGAGCCCAAAGGATGCTCAGCTCAGCAAGGGGAAAGTGCAGGGGGGGAATAATAAATGGTTTGAATGTAGACACGCTTGTTTTTCCCAAACCAGATGGGTGGTGACAAGACTGAGAGGTGAGGGAAAGGGCATAGGGGGAGCCAAGTGGGTGCTTTAAAAGTCTGAGGTAATTTTTCCCCATTTAAAAGTCTGAGGTTATTTTTCCCCATTTTCAGGGGAAAAAGCCATTTTCCCCAAAGTGACTCGACTCTTGACTTGTGGTTTCTGGCCTTACTCGTACTCGACTCGCACTCATGCAAAAATGACTCGCACTTGACTCGTACTTGCCTAAAACGTTTGACACTGACTCGCACTCGGACTCGCACTCTTGCAAAAATGACTCGTACTCGCACTCGTGACCTAGTTACTTAGATACATCCCTGGTTATAAGTGTTGAGTTCATCGCAACTCTTTGACAGGATGAACGTTGAAGAGATAGACAAAGGGAAAGAGAGGCTGTTGGTGAATGTGATGGAAGAGTCAAAATCTACATATTGTAATATACTTGAATGGGAATGGTGTCATGCAGATGTAATGAGTTCAGGGCTGGCCCAAGACCTTCTGAGGTGGCATACCAGATGCTGTTCCCCTTACCCAATGATATGCCAGCCTTTGGTCCTCCTACTTTCCAGTGTTCTAGCTCAGCGCACTCTTCCCTCCAGATTTCCTCTTGCAGGGAATAGGAGCAGTAGAGGCACACATGCAGACAGAGATGGGTGTCCCCTACCAGTCTGCTGCCTGAGGTGACTGCCTCCAGTTGACCTCATGGATACACCAGCCCCTTTTAGGTTAGACCATGGGCCTCCAACCCCCGGCCCACAAGCCAGATCTGGTGCACCAAAAATGGTGTCTGGGCACAACACAGCATGGCAGAGCCTTACCGTTCCGGGCAGTCGCTTCTGCTACATGTCATTCTAGATGGTTCTGCGCCCCCAATTTCCTAGGGGAAGTGGCTGCCCAGCTCGAGTGTCTGCAAAGATCGGATGCGAAGATAGGAGGCTGTAGGGTGGAACGGTAAGGCTCTGCCACCGCCATGCCCAGACGCTGTTTTTGGATGGACAGCGGGCCACGGTTTGGAGACCGCTGGGTTAGACCATGGTACAAAACGATCTGAAATTACAGTAAGGTTAAAAGGAGCTATTTCTATTCTCTCTTTGAAAATATAAAATCCCATAAATACATACTCTGCTGAAAAACTTGCCTGAAAAGCAGGATATACTGCTTTGCGGTTGCTGTAACATTTTGAAACATGTATTGTTTTGATTTATTACACTAATAAAATAAAAATATTGCAAAAAAATATACTGTATATAAAATCCATCAGTGAATTGGGTCTGCTTTTAGAAAGCGTGACAAGAAGCCAGAGGTAGAAGGGGCATTAAGTGTTGTCACTTAATATTCACTCAATATTTTGTGCTTTAAATTTTTTTTCTCTAATACTGACAACTAAGATTCTGAGGAAGCCTATTTTAATGCCAATGCCCGAATGATAAGCGTCATGTGAACAGTTCTGATGCTTGTGGAAAACGTCAATGCCCAGCACTCGTGCTGGAAGTTTAGGAAAAAGACAAGAACTTTTAAGATGGCTACAATGCCTTGTGTGTGTGACTGCATAAAGATGCTTCAACTATGGATGTGGTCAGCTTCCTAGTTCCTTAACATCTCGAGAAAACCAAAATCCTGCCAGAACATACTCTATGGTCTACACAATAAGCTGTCTAGTTTGGCAATTAGAGTAAGGTTACACAATGCAAGTACATTTACAATGTGCGCTATTTAAATGCTTTATTCTGAATGGAATAGTGGACTACAGCAGTTCTTTAAAAAGCCGTGTAGGAAGCACTGCAAGAATAGGGGACAAGCAGAAGAGTTACACTTGCTGAACATTGGGCCCCTATAGCAGTGCTGCTTGCATCTGTCTTAAGACAAGTGTTCAGGGCTCCAAATGATGCATTAGGTACCAGAGTCCTTATGAGTACAGATGGCCTGTATATTCCATTTTCCCATCTCGTTTCTGATTTTTTTTTCCTGGGACCTTAAGTACTAGGTTCTGATTCTTAAGGGGGGGGGGGGAGGAGAAGGTTCACTTTTAGTGACCTCAACACTAAACCTAAAACACTAAATAGGCTTGGCCCCTACCCCAGTAGAGGTCCAGAATGCATCCCTTTTGCCATTTGTTCCCATAGGGAAAAATGTGTATGTGCTAGGGGAGAAGGCCACCATAATGGCAAAGCTACTGAACAGTGGTTAACCAGGCCCCCCTCTATGGCAGGGATCCCACAGGGAATTGTGTTCTCCACCCAGCATCCTAGAAACCTAAGCAGCCTGCACAGCAATGACCATTTTGTGAGTAATAAGGAATATTGCCTAGGTATGGAGGCTCTAATAATTTAACAGCCTGCACAATAGACCTAAGGAATTCACTAACACAAGATACGGTGTGGACATTAGCTTAGACTTACAGCCCGATACTGTCTAACTTTAGGCCGGCAGAGATCTTGCTCTGCTGGCCTAAGGAGTTGCAAAAGTTCCATAAAGCACTTCTGCAGTTCCTCTGGAGTAAGCGTTGGCAGCACCGGCACCACTTACTTCGCCACCTACCTGGACCTGCGCTGGCCAACGCAGGTAAGGACCATGCCGGTCGGCGCAGAGGGGAGGGAGGGCCATTGGTCGACTGAATCCAGGAGGGGGCTGGCCTTACACGGCCTCCCCGGACATGTACCAGCTCCAGAGCTGATGTGCATCTGAGGGGGCCCATTGGGACCTCCGGGACTTACACCAGGGGAAGGGGACCAATGTCCCCTTTCCCCGGAGGTGAGCCCAGGCTGCACCAGCACAGCCCACACAAGATGCAGCGGCTGGCCATTTAGGTGTTAATTACGAGTGTTGTGAAAAACTTCATTTTTCCTGTCCTGAACCTAGCGCCAATATGCTTAATTGAATGATTCACTGAGTGGAGTCCAAATGTGGTCACCAGGAGACGACCATAACTCTTTCCAGGAAACACTTGGCCCTCGATATTCAGTAACAAGTGGGAGACCCCCCTCCCCCAAATTTTCCATATACTGTAGTGGGTGAGGGAGGGGTGTCTAGCTTCATGCTACGTGGGAAATGCACACCCACCCACCATTTCTCTCTGGCACACACAAATGTTGGAGACATTAGGCAGAGGCCCAAGACCTCCTGGTGCACAAGGCAATGTGCTAAAAGCTTACCTTCCACCCCACCCCCATGTCTGGTGCAGTGCCAGCTTCTAATCCGCCTGCTCCCTGAATTGAGAAAGATGGGGGATGGAGTGGAAGAGAACGCATGGAGAGTAGTGCAGCAGACTCTCTAGCCCACTACTCTTCTCCTCTGTACTTTTCTGCTCCTCCACCGCCACCACCACTACCTTACTTTTTCAATTCAAGGAGTGGGAGGAAGAGGAGGTTAGTGGGGTGGGTATTCCCTCCCTGCTGTCTGAGGCACCTGCCTCAAGTGGCCTCATGGATGGGCTGGCCCTGCCCAACAGCAGCAAGTTCTTCTTTGTTAGGCTTACCAGATCTCCAACCGGGACAGAGTGCTAGACCTTTAGGAGAAGGAATATGGGCAGGTGTAGCTTAGAGCACAATCCTAGGCTTAAACCTTAGAGCACAATCCCACTGAACACAATGGGGCTTGCTTCTGAGTAGACATGCCTAGGATTGTGCTCTAGGACTTAACAAGCTGCACCTGCCCACATTCCTTCCCCTAAAGGTCTAGCACTCTGTCCTGGTTGGAGATCTGGTAAGCCTATTCTTTGTGGTCTCTGTGCATTCACACACAGGTTCTGCACCGGCACAGAGAAACGTTCTAGATCTTTCAGAATGTCAAAAGTTAGCCTTACCAGATTTTCTGGCACCCCGAGGGGGACGCAAGTGACATCATGGAAGGCGGGTCAATGAACCGTGATGTCACTTCCGCCGGAAGTGGGAGTGTCTGCCGGAAGTGGGCGTGTCCGTGGGCGTGTCGGCCGGAAATGTCCACAGGAACGTGTCCAGACAGCTCAACATTAAATTATTAATTCTCAACATTAAATAATAAAATCAATTTAAATAATTATTTTACCTTTCCCCCCCATGCCTCTGAGCATGTGCAGAGTTATCCACTGCACCTGTTACCAAAACGGGGGTAAAAACTAAGAAAAGCAAGCAGGCAGAGATCTGACATTTTTGCAATGCTCCCTTCTTTGCAATTACTGCTCCCCTGCCCTTGAATTGAATCTAGGCACGCAGGCAAGCAGTGAGTCCAAATCTTGAATGCACTGAGGATCTAATTATGTCACGTAGGGCAAAAGCACCTGCTCCCTGCTAATGCCCTGCACTCCATGTCCTCCCCTTAATGTTCCCTGCCTTTGTTCCTCTTGTCTTGCCTCTCCATTCCAGCCTCTGTCTTCTCCATCTCCTCACGTCTCCTCTTCGTCCCGGCCGGCTGGGACTGCCCCCCTGCAGCGCTAATACGCTGCTGCTGCCACTTCTTCGTCCGGACCAATTGTGGACTCTTTGCGCACCTGCGCGAGGCTAGGAGCACTCCGGAAACGTCCAACTTCACTCGGACGTTTCCGGAGTGCTCCTAGCCTCGCGCAGGCGCGCGACGAGGTAGAAGCACTTCGGAAACGTCCGATTGAAGTCGGACGTTTCCGGAGTGCTCCTAGCCTCGCGCAGGCGCGCAGAGTCCACAATTGGTCCGGACGAAGTGGCAGCAGTAGCGTATTAGCGCTGCAGGGGGGCAGTCCCAGCCGGCCGGGACGAAGAGGGGGCTGGCTGGGTGCCCGGGATCTGGGCTCCCCACCGTGAATGTCCCGGTGAATACCGGGACTATGGTAAGCCTATCAAAAGTAACTGTTCAGCTTTCCCGTAAGCCAATCATAAGTGACTGGTTAACAATTTCTTCCAAATAACTAGGTTGGCAGATCTGCTGTTTTTGAGATTAGTGGCCCAATCCTATCCAACATTTCAGCACCAATGCAGCCCCGAAGTAAGGGAACAAATGTCCCCTTACCTTGAGGAGGCCTCTTTGAGTGCTCCCCCACCACAGGGTGCAGCGCATGCCCTGTTGGCACGGCTGCATTACTGCTGGAAAGTTGGATAGGATTGGGCCCTAGTTCTACTTGCCTGAAAAGCTGCTTTCAGTTTGTGCTGCAAGACAGGCCCTTTCTTACCTGTGGAAAATACTAGAACAGTTAAAGCCCGAGCTACATTGTCCGCGTCCCGTGCGCGTCTGGTGCCCCGCCCCCAGGTCAAACAGGCTCTGATTGGCCTGACGTAGCGCAGATGCGCTACGTCCGGCCAATCAAAGCCTGTTTGACCTGGGGGCGGGACACCAGACGCGCACGGGACGCAGCCAATCAAAGCCTGTTTGACCTGGGGGCGGGACACCAGACACGCATGGGATGCGGACAATGTAGCTCGGGCTTGACCCTTTTGAATCACAGGGGCTTTAGAATAAGGTCTGCCTGAGCTGATTGAATCTTAGGCAAGAGGCTAAGTGATATCTACCTAGGAAGCTGCCTTGTACTGAATCAGTGCTAAGAAAATAAAAATTGACAGTGACTGAAGCCACTCAAAAACAACAGCAACAAAGGTCTGAGCTGGTATTCCAGTCCTAATGGCCTGGCGTTTTCTCTGCAGAATTTGATGAGGCCATGGATTTGCTGGCTGAGAATGCCAATGCCACGACTGCTAGCATTAGTGAGCAGCAAAGCAACACCATCCTGAACATGGACCCCAGCTATGAGGAACACGAACCAGAAGAAGAAGACGAGGAGAGTGATAAAGCGAAGGTGAGTCTGCTCCAGTTTCTCTCTGCTGCATAGTGATGGATGGCAAAATGTAGAAGTGGGAGCTAAGAGTAAGCAAACATGATCCCAGGCGGAGCAGCTTGCTGTGGACCTGTAAGAGAGTGGTAAGGAGATCAAATAGAAGTATTAAAATAAGGCAGAGGGATTGATACCAGGCTAAGAGCCTAGACTGATGGCACAGGCTCTCTTGTGAGAGGCTGATTTGTGCCCTAAACTTGCATAAGTATACAATATAATACAGATATCTGACATACACTTTTGGGGGGACAAATAGGACTGTAAACCTACTGCCTAGAACTTGTACCTAACTGGTATTGAGGCTTGTGTGACACATTTGCCTCTGGGCACTTGATATTTCTGTGTGAAGGGTAAATGAAAGAATTACCATAAAAACAAACTTGCTTAGGAATGATGGCCCTTCCTTCCTTACATTAAAACCTTCGGAATACACAAATGCAGCCTATGGCGCTTCTTTAAAGAACCACTGTCAAAACAAACTTGCTAAAATCAGTTGAGGGGAGAGGCCTGTCGCTGCAACAGTTTGCAGGGCACATGGCCAGACGTTCTCTACTGTCACAGGTGGTCCAGACTTGCTTTGTCGCAACCACAAGCCTTTCCTTCATCCTCCTGTCCAAGGGCAAAGTCATCACTTACACTCTCATCCCTACAGCTCTTGAGTTTCCAGAAGAAGCAATCCAGTTTCTGGACCTTTGAATATTACCAGGCTCTCTTTGATGTTGACACATACCAGGTAAAAAACTTCTGTGGCTTTGGGTTCATAGGCACAACTAAGACATGTGGCAGAATGTATGGGAGTGTAGTGATGGAGCCTGCCAAAACCGTCTGGAATATTTAGCAGGGCTGTAAGTTGTGGCAAATGACCACTTTTTAGAGGTTGGGCAGGCATCAGATGTTTACAAGGTGACATGCTGTTTGGAGTTGGGCAACATGATGATCCGTAGGGTCTTCATCAACAACATCATGAACAGAAAGGAAGAAATTTGGAGTACCAACAAGATCTGGCTACCAATATTAAGGGATGCTAGAACCCGAATGCAGAAGGACAGTGAAGTATGAGCTTAAATATGATTTCTACATAAGTGTGTATGTACTTAAGAAATCTAACATATTGATGCTACAAGGGAACAGCATGTATGTCTTTTGCAGCGCAATCCTGTGTAACCTTGCACCGGTGTAACAGTAGATGCACCGGTGTAAGTGCACTTATGCCAGTGTAATTGCACTTACACTGGTGCATCTGCTGTTATAACGGTGCAAGGTTACACAGGATTGCACTGTAAAACTTAAATGCTCAACAACTTAATGAGGTATTGCTATGGATTGGAACTTCTGAGGAAGCCCTGCGCAGCTTCAGAGTGAAACGTTAAAGGTTTTTACTTTTGTTTTTAATTGATGTGGTTGTTAAGCCCACAAGACGGATCTATTAGATCCATAGGGTCCCCTGTGATTATTTTTTTCTTTTGTGGAAGGAGTCCTGGCTGAAGTCTTGTGGCAGATATTAACATAATATTGTGGCTGATGTTAACATTGTATTCTGGAGCTATCTCCGTTCCACAATCTGAGCATCCTGCAGAACTGGGATTCACTGTCTCATTCATTAGTTGCAAATGTGGATCCTGATCTTTAGACATTTTCAGCAGCTGAAACTCTGTGGTAATGCTTTCATTGCACAAGGTGGACATTTTTAGCTACAGAGATTTCTAACCTTGAATCTAGATTGAATATGTACCAACGTGGTTTGTGGGTAACTAGCATCCTTGTGGACAGTGAGTGGGCTGAAACCAGAGTTCAGTCTCCCCTCCACAGTGAACTTGCAAAGTACCCTTGATCAAGTCACACTGTTAGTCTCCTTGAAGAATGGCATGTATTTGCAAGGCATAGAAATCTGTTCATGGCCTACAGTAGTCCTACTCCTCCCTCTTCCCTCCACCCCCATCTCAAAAGAGAAGTGGGAATCCCTGGATCCTTGGGAGTCATTCTAAGGCAGTGGTTCCCAACCTTTTTAGCACTGGGTCCCCCTTTTGTAGAATGACAATCTGTTGGCACCCCCCTAGGACCAGAAGTGATGTCAGTAAGCAGGCAGTGATGTCATTATTAACAAGTTAGTGTTTAATAAATTGCACTTAAAGATAAATCACATTTTAAAAGTTGTACTGTACTCATAAGCAGCCCTATTTGGGGGGGGGGGGAGGAGTGAGCTAATATTTACAGAGATGCTAAAGGGTAAGCAGAAACTAACACAAGGTGAACAAACAAGCCCCAAGAGAGCAGACACTACTTTCTCTGCAGGGGTGGGGGAGTGAGCTACCATCTTGGGTGTGGCCATCCAGCCAACATCCTGCAACCCCCCAGAAACTGCTTTGCAACCCCCTTGGGGGTCCCAACCCCCAGGTTGGGAACCACTGTATTACGGCATGGTCTGTTTCTTACCAGGTGCTGGACAGGATCAAAGGGTCACTACTTCCACTGCCAGGGAAAAACTTCGTATGGCACCACTTAAGGAATAATCCTGACCTGTATGGTGAGTAGAGAAGCTTGTACTGAAGCAGAGCCTTCATCTCCTCTTTCACAAAGGCTGGATTAACTGTCCGCTGCTGCCATGTAACATGAAGGAAACAAGTCCTGTGAGGAATGGTTAAAACAGCTTGGGTATGTTTAGCCTGGAGAAGACTAGACTAAAGACTGATATAACTGGCTACAGGTATCTGAAGAATCTATTCAACAGAAGATGGCTTACTCTATGTAGCTCTTGAGCACATTGACTAGAACCAATGTGTTTAAACTATAACATAGCCTGTTTAGGCTAGAGGTGAACTTTTTTTATTGCAAGAGCTGTCTGGCACTGGTAAATTCTGCCTTGTGCAGTTGTGGCTCTCCCCCATGGGTAGTCTTCAAGCAGAAGCTGGGTGGCCACCTATCTGGGATGCTGCAGCAGTTGCCTGCTCTGAGCAGGGGGTTGGACTAGATGACCTCTAAGATGATGCTCCCAACTCTAATGTTCTTTGAAGGGGCCAGGATTCAGAGGCTCCACCCTGAGCCATTACTCCGTTTCAGCCCTCAGTGCCTCTCTGAGTAAGCCTGCCGTTCATTTGCACATGCTTTTCTGTTCTCTCTCATTGCCCTGGAGGATTTCACTTGGAAGGGCCATAGCTCAGTGGTAGAACACCTGCTGTCTATACAGAAGGTCACAGATTTAGTTAAAACATCTCAAAATGGCAGGACTGAGAAATATTTCTCTCTGCTGGAAATGGCAAAGAATTGCCATCTGTCAGGGAGAATTCTAGATTAGGGGTTCTCAACTCCTTCCCAGCCAAGTACCACCTCCGGTACCACTCTCCTGCTGCGTACTACCAGAAGTGACTGGTGATGACATCATCGCCAGTTACTTCAGGTTTTCAGAGGCCAGGAAATGCAGGTAGGAGGCTCTGGGCAGGAGGGAGGGCCCTTCGCAGTGTTCCTGAGAGGCTTGGCCAAAGGCAGAAGCCTCTTGGGAGCGAAAATGCCCTGCCAAAAGCACCACGTTGGAGCGGGGTTCCGGTGGTCTGAGTACCACCAGTAGTTGGCCGAAGTACCACTAGTGGTACTAGTACCACTGGTTGAGAACCTCTGTTTTAGACTAAATGGGCCACTGGTCTGACACCCTGCTTGGATACTGCAGACTTCTCTCAAGAGCACCCTCCCTTGAGTTGAGCCTTTGGTTGGCTCCATGTTGAAATTTGGAGGCTGACTTACCAGCTCCTTGGGAGAGTTCAGTCTGCCCCTTTTTGGTCTTTTGACGTTGCCTTTGTGCTTCCCACAGGTCCCTTCTGGATCTGTGCCACGTTGGTCTTCACACTGGCGTTCAGTGGCAACCTGTCCAACTTCCTGGAGAAAAAGAGCAGCCCCTCCTTTCACAAAGGTGAGGGCTTGACATGGAAATGGCATTTCCAACGTTAGGTTTGTGGAAATTGTGTTCTGGTTCTTAGGATGCTGTGTGTGTGTTTAAAAATACTTAACATTTGTACGCCTTTATGCATACCTAATCCGTTCCTGAAAACAGCCCTTATAATGAAAATCTGGGTAACGAGTAAAATTGCATTAATTTCAATGGGAATTTGTTCCAAAGCCATTCCAAGTTCCTCCCAAAATCACCCTAAATGCCTAATAGCATAAGGGAATTAAGTTGTGTGGCTTGATAAAATAGAATCAACATTGGCAGTACATCATCATCAATACTGTTAAGACAACAATGAAAATTGTTTCAGAAGTTCTAGCACCACATGAGATTTAGCACCTCAAGCTTTAGTTGCAAACTATGAGCAACTCTCTTAACGTTTCATCTGTTCTACTTTTCCCATGATTTTTTTAGGACCCATATTCATAGTAATTTGTAGAAACACACACACAAACAGATACATTGTGTAAAAGGGAGGGTGTAATGAAAGCGTGCCTTGAAAAGTATGGGGATGTGCTACCCATTAGGGCAGTGCATCTCGCACGAAGGAGGGCGCCTCTTCCCAAGCTGCATTCTGTCCTCCAAGGGCCTTAAAGAGTGCTTTCCCTAAAGCCTGCAGGAGCACACCTGAGAAAAGGGGCCCTTCTGGACGTCTGTCCTACCAGGCCAAAATTTGATCTGACCTCCTGGAACTCCTTGGGCTTGGCTTGTGAGGCAAGTTTGTCCCTTCTTGTTTTTGGAGCTCAAAGCGGAGAGGCGATGTACCCGTTGAGTAAAATGAGAGGTAGATCTTGCTTCTGCAAGAGACTTCGTCCTCTTCCCCCCCCCCCCCATTCTTGGCCCTTATACGAAAGATATTGGTATGGATAAAGCGGATGGATTAAGATGGTCGTAATATGTGCAATATGTATAAGTGAAAAACTATAGTGAGAGTACCTAAAGTAGGAAGAGTATACAGGTATACCCTTTTTTCCCCATGGAATGGCCATCTGTGGACTTGCCTCCCTGGGAATAAAGGGCTGAATGGGGGCTGGGCACGGTGTCATAGTACCTTATTTTAACAGTGTGCTGGCCCACCGCTCGCTCCTGGATTCCCACACTGGCTTCCAAGTACTTGGAACAGTTGTAAAGAGTAAAAAGAACCCAATTCACAGCGACGTCCGGTTTCGTGTTACGACTGGAAGTCACTGTGAATAGAGGTGTTTTTTTAATCCCTTACCTCCGGGCAGCAGACCAGTGCGCTGCTAAAATAAGGTACTGTGATGCCGCCTGGGCCCCGCCATGCCCTCCCCTGCAGATTTCACTTAAGGCTTTTTTTGTATGCTCTGGGGGTTCCAGAACCAAACCTCTGCAGTCGTGCAAAGTGTATTATTGATGATCTTACAGCAACCCTGTGAGGTATTATCCCTATGCTGTGGCTGAGGGAGTGGCTTGCCTGTCTCTAATATCAGAGGCAAGATTCAAACCAGGGAAGTCCCAGTTCACAGTGTAGTCCCTTAGTCATTATGCTACATCAGCTCCATATAGCAAAATCCGTCTTTTAAATATTAAGCATTGTTTTAGCTACATCAGGAGTGTGCACGGTTGATATGTGGGGAGAAAACATAAGAAGCTGCAACGTTGTCCGCTAAACCTCTTGGGCAACCAGATGAGCATCCATGCATAGCCCACAATGGCAGGACCACAGAGCAGTAGTAGTGACCCCCCCCCCCGGATTGGATGAGGGGTGAAACAGGTGGTATTAGAATGCAGAAACCCCCCATTGTGGGATGTGCATGGATGTTATTCATCTGGCTGCAGACAATGTTGCATCTTATGCTGTAGCCTGCTGTACTTCAGAGCTGGAAATTAAACCTTGAGAGTACTCTCAACCACTTTGGTTTACAGAATGTTACCTTTCAGTTTATTAAGTTGATGTAAGGAGCATACAGTGGGCCCTCAGTATCCGTAGGGGTTCTGTTCCTAGAAGCCCCGTGGATACTGAAATCCGTGGATAGCGAAGTCCGCTGTAAAAAGCAGAGTCCAATGTAAAAAGCTTTTAAAAAGGTTAAAGAGCTTTCCTTTTTTCTGGCAAACCGCTTCATTTTCAGGCCTTTAGAAGAGGAAATCATGCTCCAGAAACCTCTTCCGTGTCTTGCAACTCCCCCTCCCTTTCCCAGGCTCGCCCAGCAATGCATTCTGGGGCAAACCTGCAACTTCCTCTTCTAAAGGCCTGAAAATGAAGCGGTTTGCCAGCAAAAAGGAAGTTCTAACTTTTTTTTCCTCTTTAAAAGTGTTTTACATTGTCCCCCATATCCGCAAGCATCTGCGTTGTCAAATCTGCGGATGCTCAAATAGTGGATACAGAGGGGCCACTGTATACTCCCTCCTCCTTTTAGGCTGTGAAAGGCAGAGAAATGTGTTCTTAGGAAGGTTCAGCTTGCCTTTTGCCCCTGCCATTCTGTTTCCTTACGAGTGAATGGTGCTCCCTGACACTGACAAATTTACTCTTTTTTCCCCCCTCAGTGACTATTGCAGGAATAGTTATTTACTGCTATGCGTGGTTAGTGCCCCTTGCCCTCTGGGGTTACCTGCAGTGGCGGAAGGGGGGGCACGTCAACATGGAATCTTACACCTTCTTGGAGATGGTGTGCACCTACGGCTACTCCCTGTTTGTGTACATTCCCACTGCGGTGAGTAGGGGAGGGCAGAGAATGTGTGAGTAGGGTGGGTCCCAATCCAGGTGGGGTGTCCCACAGCTGCTATTTAATTAAAAAATTAAGCCTGTCAGAGCCAGCAACATGCAGTTTGGCCCTCTGTCTTGTGATGGTCTCTCCATTCAAACTGATTAATTCACCAGCTTCTCTGTTCACCCCATGCATAGGTTCTGTGGCTGATCCCTATACTGTGGTTGCAGTGGCTCCTGTTCATATTTGCTGTAGGGCTTTCTGGGTCACTCCTGGTCCTTACCTTCTGGCCGGTTATCCGCTCTGACACAAAGGTGACAGCTTGTGCTATGCTGACCATCGTGGTCTCTCTCCATGTCCTCCTGGCTGCTGGTTGCAAGGTATGTTCTCTTCTCTCTAGGGCAGCAGTTCTCAAAGTCCCCGCCGCTGCGACTTGCCTTCTGCAGCTCTCCCCCCCCCCCCCAATCGTGACACACTGAGGTGTCCTCCAGAAGCCTCTGTGGGCCTCAGAAAGGCTTCCTGACGTGACCGGAAGTCTCACTGGCAAAACCGGAAGTCACTTCCAGAGACCTTCCGAGGCCTCTGGAGGCCGTCCCAGGCCCGACACAATGGGGGAGCAGCTGCAGAAGGTGAGTCATGACCTGGAAGTGGCCTCTGGTTGCTTCTGTTTAGCTCCAGTTTGGACGACCCACAGTTTGAGCAGCCCTGCTCTAGGGCAAGGCTTGTAGGGTAAAAACTAACCTTCTGTTGTGAGTGTCTCACTGTGCTAATAGAAGAATGGAAGTTGGAGGAGCAGGAAGTCATGCAAAATGCAGTCCCTTTGTTAAAAGGAAGCTGACTATTTCAAACAGGTTTTTAGCCTCCAAAGTTGCGAAGAACTTAATGGCAAATTTCTGAGTTTCAGAAAGGGAATAAGCACCTTCAAAGCCATGCATTTCACTTGTAAGGCCCTTTAAAAAAAAGTTGATACTGTATTAAAATGTCAAGGTGGTGATGGCCACCTTCACTACACCATCATAGTACCTTATTTTAGCAGTGCGCCGCCTCACCAACCGCTCCTGGACTCCTGCGCTGGCTTCCAAGTACTTGAAACTACTATAAAGGGTTTAAAAAAAAAAACAATTCACAGTGACTTCTGATTTCACATTGTGACCGGAAGTCGCTGTGACTTAGAAGCTACATGGGTGTCCAGGAGCAGGCGGTGTGCTGGCGCGCTGCTAAAATAAGGTACTCTGATGCCGCCTGGCCCCTGCCTCCCCTGCAGCGGATTTCATTTGAAGTGTTTTTTTGTATCCGTTAGGGGGTTGGGAACCGACCAACACCCCCCCTCCCAGACACAAAGGGCCGACTAATGGATTTGACCTTTAAAGCTCTTTACAGTTGAGGATCAGGGTGTCTAAGGGACCACCTCCTCCCATATGAGAACCCATCCTCCGCTGTTGCCTGTGTGTGTTTTGCCATTGGCTGAAGCCTGGTTGGCAGCAATAAGAGGGAGGGTTTCTCCATGGCAGGGCCACAATGATGAGATTCCCTCTTGTTAGAATTGAGAGCTGCCCCTTCCCTTTTGGCAGGGCCTACGAACCTTTTTATTTTATCAGGCCTTTTTTATCTTGTGTGTGATGCTGTGTTTTTTGTATTATGTTTAATGGACTTTGTCAAATTGTGAGCCATGTTGTGTTGGAAAGGTGAAATACGAATCTTAAACTCAAATCATGTGAGAATTCCACAATCATGTGAGCGAATTCCACAGTTCTTTAGGACTGGCTGTTAAGCAACAAAACCAATAAAAAGAACTGGTGGTGCTGGGCTGAAACCTAGAGTAAAATTTATCAGGTTGCAACAAGGCATGTTGGGGTGGAAAAACAATGACCATTAGCTGACAAGAATAAAAACCTTTTGGTTCTTTTCTGGACCATGTTCAACTATATATTCATAATTAATGCCAGTCCTCTGAATATCTTGGTGCTGGTCAGAAGTAGAACTGCAGCAAGATGGAAGAGGTCTAGTGTGCTAGCTGAAACCAATTTGTATACTGTGGAAGGAAACTGGAATGATGGTAGACACTGTTTGCAAGATCCCAGTCTCACTCTCTCTCTCTCTCTCTCTCTCACTCACACACACACACACACACACACACACACACACACACACACACACGGTTCATCTATCAACGCAATCCTATTAACCTTCCATGATTCCTTAACGTTTGGTTCTATGTTTATAATTTTTTGGCTAAGTTTTGTTTCCTTTACCTTAGTTTATATAGACTGCTTTCAAGAAACGCAAACACTTACCTCCATTTGAGTGTACAAATCAAGCGTTGTGGAAGGACAGACTAACAGCGCAATCTGACTTAACTTTTGTGCCGGTTTAACCAGTGGCGCAGCAAGAACGGGAGGCCCCAGAACGGAAAAGGGATTCAAATCCCCTTTGAATTCCTCTTTTGGAGGGGATTTGAATCCCTTTTCCGTTCTGGGGCCTCCCGTTCTCCCTGCACCGCTTGTAGTTAAGTTAACTACACAAAAGTTAAGTCTGATTGTGCTGCAACTGTTTTTGTATTTGAGCATTAACTGAGATGGCTTTTGTGCAAGCTGCTCTGGATTGGTCCTGCTGTGCCCACAAAGAGGAACATAGAACCCGGATGGGAGCTGCTGACTCAGATGATTTGCCCCTACCTGCTGCCAGTCCCAGCTCCACAGCCAAGGTCCAAGCCATGTGGGTTGTCGTTCTCAAATGCTCTGTGGTGTCTTGCTTGGACATAGACAATCCCTTGTCCAAAGTGAAGAGGAAAATATGTTAGCTACATTTGCAAGTCTGTCCCACCTTAACCTGCATTAAATCGTTAACTGAAGAGGCAAAATTTCAATTAATAAAAATCCAAATTTCCACTTAAATTTCTGATTTTTTTCAGTCAACATGTACTTTAGGAAATAACATGTTGAGTTACAATTGGAGCAGTTACAACTGCAGCAGGAGCATACTTCAGCTGCAACTTCCAAAATAACTTATTTTAGAAAATGTCATTTATACTTGCATTTGTAACTTGTCAGGTTGCATTAGGATGGTAATTAAGAGTGCAATCCTGTGTAAGTATCCGGCAGGCGACCCAGGGCCCCCGTCGGATCCTATCCACGTTTGGTCTACTCGGGTTCGTCCCCTTCCCCCGGAGTAGCCCAGGGAGGCCCCAATGGGCCTCCTCGGATTTCTGCCAGCTATTTAGCTGGCGCAAGTCCGAGGAGGCTGTGTAAAGGCCACGTCAGCTCGGGAAGGGGATATGGCGGCCGCCATCCCCGCCCCAGCTCGGTCAACCCCTGGCCTCCCTTGCTGCCTGGACCGCCCCCACCAGGGAATCCCTTGCCTTCTCCGACGACCGCAGGGACGATCTGGCGGTGGAGTAAGGGCTGCTGGCCTCCGCACCGGACGACCTTACTCTAAAGTAGTTGCAAACGTGCTTTACGGCATGTTTGCAGCACTTCAGAACGATGGAGCAAGCGCTCCATTGTTCCAAAGTTACCAGGATTGCACTGTCAGTTACTTAAAATTATGCAACACTTTTTCAAAAGATATACACAGACACACTGAGCCAATCCATTTACTTATAGCCCATGTGCCTAAAACCATTCCAAAGATTGAACAGTCTCTCCATTAAAATGGGAAACAAGTTTGAACATACCTCTAGAACTAAGCAAGTTTCAAAACTTGGAAAGTCTGAGAGCATCAACCAGGCCGTGATGAGGATCTCTCTTGAAGGGTTATCCTGGTGCAGTAGATGAGGATCTCTCTTGAAACTAGTGCTGGATCCCAAAGCCTCTCTCTGGACCCTACTAGGAGGGATCTGTTTTGCCATTTTTAGAATACTTGAATGCAAAGAGATTTTTCAGATTGTTCCTCCTTTACACAGAAATTGGTCTAATTACTCAGTTTGCTAGCTGTTGGTCATTCAATTTTAAAAGTGCAGGTTGATCTAAAGAGCAGTTGAATGTCTTAAAATATAATTTAAAATTATGTATGTGGGGAGGAAAGGGATCCTTGCCTCGGCTCTAGCCAATTTAATCCTGTTTTCTTCTTGAAGCTATACTTCTTTCAGAAACCAACCAGCATCACTGAGAGAACAGACCAGCCAAGCAGAGTCACAACTCCTCACATGAACATCTCCTTGGCCTCCCAGCATGTGTGAAGGGAAACTGGTAAGAGCTGCTGAGTTTTAAATACAGTTGGTCCTCCTTATCCGTGGGGGGTTTGGGTCCCCAAACCCCCACGGTTGCAAAAGTCCACATTAAATTAATCCCACAGTGGAGTAGTTTTCAGCTGTGTGGGGCCCACCACCACTTCAAGCCTCCCGGCACATGCTCCAGAATGTTTCAAACAGTAAAAAACTGTGATCCCAAGCAACTTCTAGTTGCGTGACACAAACCAGAAGTAGTTTCTGACTGGTGTTTTTTTTAAACTGTTTGAAGCATTTTGGAGTACTTAGAAGGCATGTGGGAGACGGGCCTCGTGCAACTGGAAAAATACTGTGGCACTTCTCACTTCTCCCAGTGGGATTCCTACTTCTGGGGTTAGTCACCTGTGTTGAGGCAAATCCATGGGTGGGTAATCTGTGGGAAATAAGGGGCAACTGTATGGCTTGCTAAAGCACCCACTGCCCCTTCCCTCCCCTAACAGCACCTTGGTTCCTGTACTTCTGTTGAGGGCTGGGGAAAACAGCATTTCAGTCCTCCCTCATCCCATGTGTGTGCGCTCTGTTGTATCACCAGGAACAAGACAGCCCCTGGGAGAGGTTCAACTTGCTTTGTATTTGTTGCAGGCTTTGATCAAATGTCCGGCCTCAGGGAAAGCCCGTGGGCAGAGCAGAGCGCACAGCAACACAGCCATTGAAGTAATCAACTCAAGAGGCAGAAAAGTCATTCCTGATTTTGCAAAACACATCTGAGAGCTGGAACTCTCGTTGTCCCTGTAGCAGCCCATAAGAAACAGAGCCCCCTGGCAAGGCCAAGCTGCCCCACAACTCTGTTTCAAGGCTATCCCGATCGCTGCCGGCCAGTGTGTATCAGCCTTACCAGCAAGAAAGAAGCCCAGTTTTGGAAATGAATCCAGAGGTCTGACAATGCAGATCAAGTGCTGATGAGAAGTTGCAATGGCCTTTTGCTCCTGGGTAGGAGGGCAGACTTGCAGTGGTAAGGTGATAGAGGCCAGGGATTTGCACGATTGCTGTTGTGCCCCTTTTAGCTAAACTTGGGATTCGGATGGCATTGGGTTGCAACATTAGGGGAGTAGTGAGGATATTTAGATCTTTGTATGACTGTACACTCAGCCATTTGCTGGGAAGCACAGATCAGCAGCAGACAACCCCCTTCATTGTGCCTATATTCCTTGAATGACAGGGAGAAGGCTCACTTAAGATTTAATTCAGTCAATGATTTTGTTTTCTATGCAAAGGTAATTTAAATAAATTAACTTCCTTCTGGGAGCAGACTGGTTCTTTCCCCAAATTTCTTTTACAGCCAAAGCCGTCCTGCAGTATAGGGTCCAGGCATGGTGCCACTTAAAGAGTCTGTGTCTCTCTTGTATCCAAGCCACCAGATTTGTCCACAGAAGAGTGCAACTGGTTGTCTGCTAATAGCACAGAAACACGGTTGGATTGTACCTGGAGCACTACCAGAGTTCCCCCTATTGGCCTTTCTCCTCAAGCATGGAGTGGCACAAAGCCCATTAAAAGAGCAAAACCACCAACCAATATGCAGGGCTAGATGGCCCCTGTACCGAATGCAAAGCTGTACCTCAAAACCAAGAGGCTTGTTTTGTGAAGCTGGAAGGAAAAAACAGCCTTACATTATTATATACAAAACTTGGGTTGGGGAAGCGAGCCACTGCAAACAAGTCTTCAAAACCCTCCCAGTTTATTCAATAGTCACAAAATCATTGATCAGCCAAATCTAACAATTGGCTCTGTGTAGACCCCCCACAATTCAGCCACTTATGGAGCTCCTGCACGATGCCCCCCTCCCTCCCCCAAATCAGTCCAGCAAGCTCATGTTCAGAGCCAAAGGAAACTGTCTAAATAAAACACACTTTTTTCCCTCCATAAAATGGGTCCCTGCCAAGTCCCTTTCAAAAATGCCAGCTAGTGGCTCTTTAAAAGGAAAAAAAAATACCATAAATGGTTACAGGTTACACATACAAAGACTACAAAGGAATAGGGGCGTCCACAACAGATGCCAGAACCATCTACTCTAGAATCCCTGGTGGCTATTGCAGGGAGCAGGCAAGTCTACATACTAAACCACTTGGCACCCAGTACCCACTGCCTGCCCAGGTGAGAAGAGGGAAGGACCAGACAGCAGCTGCAACAGCCTAGAGAACACAGAGCAGGCAATGGGGCCAAAATTGGGCATACCCATCAAGAGGAGCAACAGGAAACTGATATACAAACTGTTCATTTTCAGCCAACAACTTTTTTTTTTTTGGTACATTCATGTTTTAAATTTTTTAACCCACTGATGCTACATCAAGATTTCCCCAGAGGCAGACAACCATCAGACCTGCTGATTAGATGCTTGTGCCGCAACAGTCCACCTCCTCTCAGATGTTCTTCCAAAGGCCCAAGACCTACACAGTAGCAAGATACCGGAGCTTTCCAAACAGCCAGGAGGTCTGGGGCTCTGCCTTTCCTTCACTACAGGAGAGACCCCTCCTAAGTCTTAGCAAAGCACCACACCCTAGCCCAGAGGCTGGAGGGGTGAGAAATCAACATGGGTATGAGGGACGTGCAGCTGGATTGTCACCTGTGCCCATTCTACAGCCAGCTGCAGCCCCTTCCTTTAAAAACACTGGGAGCAGAGATGAAGGCTCAAGTGACGGCTGCTGCTGGGCTGCCCAAAGTACTGCTACGGGCCCTGTTGCAGTTCTGCTCTATAGCCTGTGCCTAACGCCGATCAGTCATGGAAGATTGAAGAGCGATACCATTAGCGACATGATTGGTTGTAAGACACAGTGAGCGCAGGGACTCAGTCATGGCTGAGCAAGTTGAAGTTTCCAACATTTCATAAAAAAAAAGTGTACAAGTCCGCTATCAAAGAGCCAACGTGGGTGTCGTCTTTTGTACAAAGGTCAGGATATCTCTTGCGCGCGCCTAAATGGGGGGGGGGGGAGTGGGAGAAGAGATCCAGATAAGTGATTGCCAAACTGTTGAGGTGCAGCAGGCAGGTAGACGGTCAGGGAGGTGAAACTTTCTTCATTTGGTTTCCTGGTGCTGTCAGTTCAAAGATCAGGGGTAAGGGCCTCTTAGCTCCCATAATGCATTGTGTTGGTGGTGATGGACATGGGGGAGGCCATGGAAATGGCTGGCCCTCCCATAGTAAACTGACTGTTGACAGGGTAGTGAGTGCTTGATGTTCCTCCACTCTGACCGCTAGATGACCCTGCAGAACAGAAAAGAATTGTTTAGAAGCTTCATCCTTACCTTCAATACAAGGTGGAATTAATGCAGTTTTTCAGCTGGGAAATCCTTAATACTGCTAAGTCCTTACCTTCTGGTACTGGGGACAGTGCCAACAAGGAGCTAAAGCACGCTCTCTAAATTGGCATGTTTCAATTTAGATTCAAAAGCCTCTCGTATTTTGATAGGCAATCTGCAAATTTCAACAGCAAATGTCTTATTCCTGGATAATCATGTAGAAGTCAAAACATTTAAAAAAGACAAAGTGCTACGGCATCTTGGAACCCAACTGTTCTTTTGTGGCACGAGTTTCTTTAGTGAAGAGCCTCCTGCCTCCGACGCATAATGGGGACTGAGGAGCTTGTGCGTGTATCCAGATGGGTGGAAGCCTTCTCTATCCACGCCATGTATTAGAGGCAGGAGGCTCTTGCTTGGGGAAGCTAACACCACAATAAGCCAGTCACTCAAGTGCCCCCAACTTCAGTTGTTAAAAGGCAAACTAGAATTTACGAGTTATGATGTAAAGCAAATTGTGATACCAAAAATGAGGTTGCCATAGCTATTTAGCCCTCACAACACCTGCATTTTTGCAATTTCAAAATTTAAATTTCATTTCAGGGATAAAGCAAGCCTTCGCCCTTCCTCAGCACTAATGAGGGGTCGCTACCTCCACAGCCTAACCGCTCAAACCCAAAGGGGAGAGAAGTGCACACACACACCCTCTCCCCTCTCTACTCAGGGGGCCCAGGGCATGTTTACCTTGAACAATCCCTGTGCTCATGATGGATCCCATCCGGGAATGGGTATGATTGACAATCCCAGTGTTGGCTGCTTGGGAAGAAAAAAAAATGCTCAGACAGGCCTAGTTTCTGCACTAGACTACTTAACCTCAAATTGCAGAACTGCTTACTTTCCCTTAACCCCCTCCATCCCCAAGTATACACCTCAGATAAGTCTGTTCCCAACACAAACTCAAAAGCATGCACATCCTGTTCTCTCACTCTGCATGTGGCACCTGGTTACTAACACAGTTCAGTGAACACGGAAGACATCAGCCTTCCTAGCAGGAAATCATACCAAATCTGAACTCAAACCCAAACACCAGTTCAGAGATGTTCATATAAACAATAAAAGCCGAACAGAACCTGCGCCTAAAGGTGCCTTGAACTCAAACCACCCCAAACGATAACCAGTGCAAAAAGAAATGGCTCACTAGTCCAGTTCTGAGGAGATTGTATTAAAGGTGGTGAGAAAAGGTTCTCACCATGTCAGCCCTAAAGAGGCAGGCCAAGAGAGACTACATTTCCCAGGAAGTCATGATGGGGGGGGGGGGAGGGACAGTCTAGGACTGGTAGTTCTGTCTTCACTTTGACCTCGGGCACAAGCCACTGCTCTCTCAAGACAAAAGAAAGAAAATCTAACTAGAAATTCTAGCAATAAACTTGAGTGTGACCAGTTCCCAGTCTCGTTCATTCCTTGTTACCCTCTCCTGAGTTCAGCAGCAAATTCTTCTTTGTGGTCTCTACGCACCAACACATATGGATTCTGCACCTGGGCAGAGCCAGCTTCAGGAACATTCTGGAGCAGGGGTTCTCAACCAGTGGTACTACCGGTAGTACCACCAGTGGTACTTTGGCTGACTTCTGGTAGTACTTTGGACTGCCGGACCACCGGAATCCTGCTCCAACATGGTGCTTTCGGCTGTATGTTTTCGCTCCCGAGAGGCTCCTGCCTTTTGCCGAGCCTCTCAGGAACACTTAGAAGGGCCCTGCCACCTGCCCAGAGCCTCCTACCTGCATTTTCTGACCTCTGAAAACCCAGGAGTAACTGGTGATTATGTCATCGCCAGTCACTTCCGGTGGTACGCAGCAGGAGAGTGGTGCCAGAGGTGGTACTTGGCCGGGAAGGGGTTGAGAACCCCTGTTCAAGAGCATGGCTTTTCAACCTGTTACGGGGAGAGGGAAGTAACACTTTTTGCAACTGCCACCATTGTCAGCAGGGTCAGCAGCTATACACAGGAGAGGGTAGGGAATTGGGGCCTTGCACTCCCCCAAAATGTGCTTATTTTTCAATGGCCAGTCAGCTGCACAGCCACATCCTGCTCACTGGTGCACCACCAACCCAGCCATCTCCACTTCCAACATGAATGGGCCAGGCAGGGCAGTGCCTCATGGTCAACATGAAAGCCAGGATGGTGTATATTGGTTTGGGAGTTGGACTTAGACCTGGAATATTCAGGTTCAAACCCACCCACCCACCCCCAGCTTAGTCATGAAGCTTCCTGGATGACCTTGGGTCAGTTCACTTTCTCTCAGCTTCACCTACCTCACAGGGTTGTTGTGAGGACAAATGTAGGGAAGGAACCAAGTACAACACCCTGAGTTCTTTGGAGGAAGGGTGGTATAAAAATGTGAAAAATAAATTGGCAGTGGGGTCAAGTACCACCTGTCATACTGTGAAGTACAGCTGGATGAAAAACACTGTGCTAAAACTCTAGCCAGAAACTCATACCCCCCTCTCCTCAAGAAGAAACCTTTAACCTACTGCACCTATCTGGAGGGACGAGCTGAATGCCTTCCCACTCAGTTTCTTTCTGGCCACTGCATCAGCCGAACATGCTCTCCTCTCTGTCAATGACAGAGGTTTGACAGGTCCCACTGAGCACTGTTAGCTATTGATTCCATCACTTTGCTGGGAATTTAGGAGTTCAGATTCTAACTCCCATTTGTTCTCTGTTCTGGAATACCCTCTTCACTTTAAAAATGTTCAGGTTAGGCTACATCTTCATGGAGCATTCAGACTCCTGCAATTTCCACCACTTACCTACTGAGGGGTGGCTCGGTTCCCTCCTATCTACAGCCTGCCATTACCTGCTGCAGCTGAAGTCTTCCCTTAGTGTCATCACAACTCATAGGGAAGCCATTTCAACCCATGGCAAAATGCAGCTTACAACTGCTCTCTCCCTTAAGTCAGTGTTCCTGGACCACAGGTTGCTAGCAAATTCTGCATCCTATATAACAACAACTATTCTGTCCTTTAGATAGGTAAGGATAAGATAGTACCTCATCCAGATTTCACCTTTCTACCCAAGGTGGCCTTGGAATTCCGCCTCTTTCAAGGTATCACTGATATTCTTTCCTGACCCCAAGGATAACCTCACAGACTAGATACTGGGAGGGCCCTGGTCTTTCACCTCCATAGGACCACCACCTTCAAGGACACATTTGTGAGCTATGGCTCCCTACAAAAGGGCAAGGATCTAATAGGCTCACGTCAACTAGTGCCTTTTGCTATCGCAAGCTCAACAGCCTATTATTCCATCAGGTGTAAAAGGATACTCGACCACAGGAATTGTCACTTGATCTACATTCTCCCAAGGTGTGCAATCTTAGACCAATCATTTTGTTAAATAAAGCTGCAAAGGAACTGACCCAGAAAGAATTCTCCCCCCCCCCCCACACACACACATGTATGAAGTTCTCTCAAGGGGAAAGAAGAATGAGCACCAACTCACTCAATTTGTTCCCAAAGCTGAATCTGTGCAAGCATGGAACCCTTGTGTGCGACTGGACAGACGAGCACTTGAAAATCATCAGTTTTACAAGTAAGCAACCTATTTAACTTTTCTCACTGCTTCAATTTCCAGAACTGGGCATGGTGAAAGATCACCCAGTCTCTCCCTCAAATCCTTACGTGCACCAGAAGACTGGGGGTGAGGGTGAAGTTAATGGCAACCAGAAATAAGAGTTCCCTACCAAGGCTAATATTCCTCAAAACATTTGATTGAATTAGATAAACACTCATGCTAATCAACTGTTTTTAATAAAAAAAAAATCCTTATAGAAACATACAGCTGAATCCCAACAGAATGATCAAATTAAGACCCAAATGGCCAATCTGTAAAGCTATAATTTTCCAATCAAACTGTTCCAAGAAATTAGATCATTCCGATTCCAACAAAATTGCTGTTCAGACTCCCAACGTTATTAGAAGCTTCGATTCGGCATGTACACTGAAGACTCCACCACACCTTCTTCACCTGCAATGTAGCTGCTCATATTCAACTTTAAAATACGGCCCACATTGCACCAGACATTGCATGTGTGCCCACATCACACCACTACAGCACTGTTTTCTTGCATGCATTATTCTGAACAGTTGCCAAGTAGCACATGGAAAGAGGGAGGGAGGGCAGGGTGATGGGTACATGGACTCTTGAAGGTAAGGTCCATGTGGCAGGTTGAGGTATGCAGTGGGTCCCAGCTCTTCACAAGCTGAAAACCACTGCCCTATGCTTTAGCCTAGAGAAGGGGTATCAGACTCATTTCATACAGTGGGCCGAAATTAGCATCTATGGCGCTCAAAAGTGATGTCATTAAGCAGGTGATGACCAGAAATAAACACTTTGTTCTCACCTGGGAACTTATTAGCTACTATTGACAGAAGAGAAAATATGCAAATCTTGATCATATTTTCAAGATATGGGACAGCCCAATTATCACATCCTTTCAGCAGCACTTTTGCCGAGCAGTGTTCCCTCCAATATTTTCCCTACCATGCAGATCAGTTAATGACCTGAGAAGTACGTAACCGCTGTCATCTTAAAATGGGCAAAGGCCAGTCTGCTCTCTAGGCAATAAGTGAGGTACTGGCTCATGCATCACAACTACAGCGGTCAGGTGACATGTTTACATAGAATTGTCATACACAACATACTTTTCATGACCATTTGGCTCCACTATTTCATGACCATTTGGCTCCACTATTCCAAACTGACAAAGAATATCCTCCATCTACTGAATGCTAGGTATTCTGCTAAAACGGTAACAGACCCTCTGAAAATTAGCCCATGCACGTCTGCTCAAAAGTAAGTCCCATTGTGTTCAATCAGACATGTTCCTATTAAAGTGTGTATAGGATTGCAGTCTTAGACTCTAAATCAGGGTCTGTTACCAGAAATTCTAGCCCTACCTGGGCATGCCAAGGATTGAAGCTGGAAGTGGGACCTTATCCTTACTAAACTTCCTTAAGATGTTGAGTCTTTCTGGATGGTACTAATAAAGATATCACTATATTGCGACTTTTTGAGGTTCTCTCTTTCTGCTTCCCAATTCAAACCATGTCTAACTTCATAAACCTCTATCTTTTTCCCCACTCCACCTTTCTCATCTTTTTTTCCCCAAACTAAAAAGCCCGTGATAAACTAAAAAGCCCGTGATAATTTTGGTAGCCCTTCTTTGCACCTCTGTACAAGGTACAGGGTTCTTTGTACCTTTCCCCACAATATTGTTTTGGAGATAGAAGCGCACTTCTATTTGCATAGCACACATGACTGCATCACTTCTATCAGTGATCTGCACTCATGTCTGGCTACCAAGCATCACTTCTATCAGCAATCTGCAAGCAAGTTCATATTACAGCTTTGCAGCTCATCAGCTGAGAGCAGATAATGACCAGATAATTGAGAGATCAGGCCCCAGGCCTGATGTTTGACACCCTTGACCTAGAGTTTCCAGCAACTTAAAGCTTTATTTGAACAGCTACATTTTCTGCAGATGAAAAAGATATACGATTCTTCATGTACATGTATTGAAGTTGAGGAAGACAGGAACCAACACATATTTTTATTGAACCAAATTAATTTCTAAGATGGGATGAGCTTGAGATAGTTTCACCTGAAAATTACTGTTAAATTGATTATGCTTAGGAATTTTCTACTAACTTGGTACATTTTTATTGAGATTTAAGTGTATGTTTGTATTTTATTATTGTTCACACAACAAGCTTGCAAAAGTTATGCTGAGAGACTGTGACTGGCCCAAGGTCACCCAGGAAGCTTCACGGCTGAACAGGAATTTGAAACTGGATCTTCCAGGTCTAAGGTCAACACCCTCCTACATCATGGGCTTATATAATACTTTACTAGAGTGAGTTTGATTATATAACTTAATCAACGCCTTTTGTGAATATTATATCCAGTTTCAGGTAGTTTCCCTATTGTGCAGGGTGCCTGTTAGCTGTGTTTCTTCTAAGGGGTCCACACCAGTGCACGGAACCGCGATGACACCTCCGGACATTCGGCAATGACATCATCACGTCATGGCTAAACTGCTGGGTTTTCCTGAGCTTTGTGCTGTGCAGACCTCAGCTTGGAGGTGCGTGGCCGCACCACCGCACATCTTAGCGGGAACAGTACCTGATAGGATACTGTTATCAAAGCCAGACAATGTTTGTGGATCCTTGGTGATCCAGAGTCCTGCTATTATGATAGAGGGAAATGAGGATCTACTCTCTCCACACTATTCATGATTTAATAACAGGCTTGTAAATAACCACTTACCTGTGATGAGTAAGAATTGCCTCCAGGCAAAAGCAAGTTTTTATACACTGGATTAGAATAGGGGTCCCTTTTCTTTAATCAGGCTAGTGGCATGCTCTAGATCAGGTGTTCACAAACACTTCCCGGCCAAGTACCACCTCTGGTGCCACTCTCCTGCTGCGTACCACCAAAAGTGACTGCGAATGACGTTATCGCCAGTTACTCCTGGGTTTTCAGAGGCCAGAAAACACAGGCAAGAAGCTCTGGGCAGGTGGCAGGGCCCTCAGGAGACCCTCGGGAGCAAAAACGCGGTACTGAAAGCACCGTGTTGGAGTGGGGTTCTGGCTGTCTGGCGGTCCGAGTACCACCAGCAGTCGGTCAAAGTACCACTGGTGGTAAGAGTACCACTGGTTGAGAACCCCTGCTCTAGATGGAGATGTATGCATTAGCATGCAGAAGGAGATGGCCTAGCAACTTCTGTGGACTGTGCAAGGCTGATTTATAAGTGTGATGTCTCCCCTAAGTCTAAGCTTAACAGCTCCTAATGCTCTGGGGCCCAGAGGTTCCCAACTTTTTCAAGCGGCATGCCACCTCCAAGGCTGCCGTCGCGCCGCGTACCACCGGAAGTAAGTGGTGGTAATGTCATCGCCACTTCCAGGTTTTGGGCTGTGCCGGAGACCTGAAAAGGATGATAAGGGGGTCAGGGCAGGCGGGAGGGCTTTTCCCAGCGTGGAAATCCCGCAAGCTCAAGATCCGCTGGCTTACTGTCATTTTCAGGGCTGTGGTGCAGACGTCATCTTGCCACCCGAGTGCCGGCATACCACCAGCCGGTGGTCCAGGTTGGGAACCTCTGCTCTAGCCTGTCCTTCATAGGGAAGGTGCTCCACCCCTTTGATAATTCCGGTTGCCTTGTTCTGTGCCTTTCCCTGCTGCATGCTATCCCCTTTTGAGACGGGGTTACCAGAACTGTACACAGCGTTCCAAGTGTGACCCCACACTACAGACGTATAACAAGGCTTTGATACTTGCTGTTCTTTGCTACCAGAAGAGAGACAACACACAACACCTCAAGTACTGTGTACAGACAAGCTGAAACTGTTTGCTGTTACTGCTAAGCAAAGTCAGCACAGAAAGAGCATCTTGAGGACTGAAATGGATTCTGTACCCCTAGCAGTTAAATATGATTGACACTTCCCAGACATAAGGGATTGGTGCATGTAAACAACAGGTTAAGAACAATTCTCAAATTAAATAGCTGTCATGCTATTCTTCTCATAGGAATCGCACTGCAGGCAAAAGAGTTGTGACACTCTACATGAAAACCAGTTACTGAACCACTTTTTAAAGTTACTTGTCTGAACCAGAAGGTGAGAATTAAAAAAAATACAAGTCAAACTCAAAACGGAACACACATTTTTTAAGTGGTTCCAGCATCAATCCGACAGCAAGGACAGACCTTTCTCCCACACTTGGGTGGCATCCAACTCAAGGGCAATGCCAGCTGGTAAAAAGATCACAACTGGGCTAAGAGGCAGCTTTTAAGCAATGGCTCTCTTATAAGCCAAGGGAGACGATCGTCTCTATCCATTCCCAGCACAGCATATTCTCTAGTGGCTATTTGCTGGTGTCGCTCTTCTTTTTTTTAAGATAGTGAGCCCCCTTGGGAGAAGGAGCCATCTTCTTATTCCTTTTGCTGCGTAAATTGTTCTGTGAACTCTTTTGTTGAAAAGGGTTATACTGTATATAAATATTCTAAATAATACATAATCATCCTGCGGCCAAAGGCATGTATAACCCTCCTGGGCATTCGCAAGTCAGGCGCCTGGATGAAGGTGTCATCTGGGTCAATCTTTTGAAGGCCTCCTGGAGCAAGGAGTAGAATCTAACAGACTCCAGGGGCTGTGACCGAAGGCTTTCCTCTCAGCCCTTGGCCCAAGGATTTGCCCATTTAGATACAAACTGCTCCACACAGCAGACAAACTCACCTAGAGGAATAAGGTTGTTGTGGCCAACATTGGTGCCACCAGCAATCACGCTGCTGAGATCATAGGCTGTGGGCATCCCTGCAGCATGGGGTAGAAAGGAAGAGGGTGAGAAATGCAGAAGGCACTAGCCAGGACACACAGACCTAGACTTTGGAGGACCCTGCCCAGTCCCTTTTGTGAGAGGGGAGAACATTACACAGAAAATGTTACAGGCACATGAGTCTCGACTGTGTTTGGAGGAGGAAAAAGTGCATTCCGGACAGCAATTGGGACAGAAGTGGATTACATCCGAGTGCTTCTTCTCAAGAAAACCTACAGCCTTCCAGAACCATCTCAGCAATTGATGAAGGCTACAAGAAACCACCACCGTTACACCTGGAGCCTCAAAGACGTTGGTCACCTTGTCTGAAAACAGGTGTGCAGAAAAAGTGCACAGCAGTAGCCAACATGGCAAGAGAAAAAAAAAATCAGGAAAGCCCAGTTTCCTTCACCAGTACTAGGGTCAAACTATATGTTATGAAAAGTAAGCCGTTGGGGTGGGTGGGTGGGTGGGTGTGGGTGTGGGTGTGGGTGTGTGTGTTTTAATAGCATAAATAACTGCTGGGAGGGGGCAATCTTGGTCAGGATCTGGTATAAGGGGAGGCTAATCTTTTGTCTCTGCCATGGCTCCAATCCAGATCCTGGTCGGTGCCCAAAGGGAGCTTCTTTCACCAGAGGAAATAGCAGCTATGGGGGCAGGCACAATCCAAATCAGAACCAGAACGATGGCACAGGGGTCAAGCCCCCACACTATAGACCCAACCTGGATGGACCCCTTCCCACATAGCTGCTATTTAGTGCTCCCATGCTTGGCTTTTTTAGTGTAATCACATGCTCTTCTTATTGTGTACTCACTTAAAGTTATCGACAGGTTCTTCTTGGAAACTGCGACTTTAAGCGAAATGACTTATAATGAAACCAATTTTACCATAGGGTAACTGATCAACGTAAACATTCCTATGGCATTTCCCCCATCAACTTTAAGAACGAAACTACTTTAAGTGAGGACTTGCTGTAGTTTGGAGAGAGATCACAGGATTCTTGAAACTGGAATTGGACTATATTGTTGTCCCATCTGGGTCAATGAGAGAGTAGATGGATAGATCACCTCCCAGGGGTAGGGCTCGCTGACCCCCAAGCTAATCACAGCACAGAGTCTTGGAGACCATGCTTCTTAGCAAATTAATTTTTTTATGACGCTTCTCTTCTGCTCTCTTTCTAGCCCAGAAGATTGAACGGTCTTCATAACCTCAGTTTCACCAATGCTATAGGATCAGGTGCTCCCATATTGTAGACTAGAATGGGGCATTACACTGAGCTATTTGCAGAGGGGCACATGCAACAGTTTATTTGGTTCAAGCCACAAACGCTAGCAGCCTTGTCAAGCACTCTGGATTGGGGAAAAGCAGGACACAAAACCTGAGATTTCACTTTAGCAGTAGTGTAGCTAGAGGAGGGCTGTGGGTGGGGTGACTCATCATCGCCCCATCCCCCACCTCCGGAATGGCTCAGACCAGGGCCAAACCATTTGGCCCAATCCCAAGCCATTCCGGAGGTGGGGTGATGATGCGTCGCCCCGCCCACAGCCCCCCTCTAGACACACTACTGCACTTTAGAAGAGGTAAGTCCAAATAAAGGGGAGTGGACTGCTGAAATCAAATTGCAATATGATCAAGGGAGAAGGGAGAACAAGAAATACAGACAACAAGAAAGTGCGGACAGCACCAGTGTATCAGGTACACCTTGGGATCAAATCACACATCTCACTGAAAGCCAATGAAATAATTTAAAATGGCGGGGGGAGGTTCAATTCCAAGTGGAGCCACAGTGGGGATAGAGTGCTTGTCCCCCCACCCTTTCCCACACACACACCAAACCCACTGGGCCATATTATATGTTTAGTGCAACATCTAGTTTGGCTCCTAGTCTGGGTAACTCAGCTTGCACAACGGGAATAGCAGTCAACAGTCGGCTGGAGGCAGAAAGGCCACTACCTATCCCATGAGTCAGGGCAACTTCACATGGGCTCAGGATATGGCAACCACCATTTCCTGTTCCAGGCATAATCCCTATCAAAACAAAGGATGCACATGCTATGTGGTGAGAGAGTCTATACAGCGCCACTGCCAGTGAAACGAACAGTGCCACGAAGACCTCAAGGCTCTTCCATGGGCGACGATCATTTGGAAGCACAATATCCTGCTTTGCAAATGTACTCGGTTTACACAGAGCAAAAAAAAAAACAGCGGCTGAAACATCCCCAGCAAAACTGCTCTTACGCAGATGATTCAGTGAAATACTTAGTCACCATGTTGACACCTCCTCACCTTTGAGGGGACAAGCTGCTCAAAACTTAGCATATTGAAATCTCTAAGGGCCATCAAGATTCTGGGACAAGTCAGAAATCCCTTCCTCTCAAAGCAACAAGGCCATGCGGCTCCCCGCTGTGAAGGTCTTGGGAAAAAACAGCCTACTCCAGAGGTTCCCAAACTACTGGGAAGAGCCTCCGCTGCCCTAAGTGTTTGCGGGTCCCTCCCAGGAGCAGCGACGGCGCGTCCAGGATAGCACCGCCGCCGCTACCACTGCAGGACAAAAGTGCCTTGTTTACCTTCCTGGAGGGATGTAGTGGTCCTCCGGGGGTTGCAGGGAGCCTGTGGTCCCCTCTGCAGGCCTCCCTGTGCGTCAGAACGACCCTCCAACTTGATCATGTCCCACTTCTGGGTTTTCCGATGAAACCGGAAGTGGGTCGCGATCGTATCTAAGGGCCGTTCTGACGCACGGGGAGGCCTGCAGAGGGGTCCACAGGCTCCCCGCAACCCCTGAAGGACCACCACACCCCTCCAGGAAGGTAAACAAGGCACTTTTGTCCTGTGGCGGCGGCACAAACCTGGACACGCTGTCGACGTCACTGCAGGTCGCCACTCATCTTAAGGGAGTGACGCCCCAGTTTGGGAACCTCTGACCTACTCCATTCAAGATACACATATCAAGGATAATCCTGTGCTCCCCTGCAGAAAGGATTTCAGCCCTCAGGTGAGGATCAAGAAACTGGTGCAAACAAAAGCAGGCCACCTGCCACAGGTTCTCTCTCTTCTATACAAAAAGCATCACAGCCAAACCATCCAGTGAAACTTCAAAGAGAGAGCAAGGTCTTGTGGTCTTCATGGCTCCAGGCTGGTGCATGTGGCTAGCAGGCAGATGCCCTGACTGTTCTGACCCCCCTGCCCCAAAGTGATGCAGGGGAGATGACCCATCAGCTTAGCCCAGGAATGACAGGCAAGAAGGTACAGTACCAGCGACGGCCATCCCTGTGCTCATGTTGTAGGCGCCACCTGTGTTCCACATGTTCTCGGAAGGAGATGTGTAGTGTGAGCCTGGTGGGGGTGACGGAGTTGTACCTGTGTACCTGGAAGAGAGACACACACACACACACTCAACACCAGCCTCAAAGTCAATACAGTGGGAGTACAGCCCCAACTGATCTGCTTGCTGGATGAAGTGGCTCATTTCCAACCATTACACAAGACAGCTGACACAAGACTCTTGTCGCACCTAAACAATTAACTGTGACATATTGTGGCATAAGTGTTCATGGACTAGAACCCGCTTCAAATGCATGAAATGCTCTTCAGTAGGCAGATTATACACACACACATAATGGTACAGAGAGAACAAAACAAAAAACCACGGGGCCTAAAGGCCAGTGAATGCAAGTAATACAGTACAGCAAGTCTTCACTTAAAGTCATTTTGTTTAAAGTTTGTTTCGTTTTAAACTTGATCAGAAAATGCCATAAGAACGTTTACGTTTATGGTTTCATTATAAGTCGTTTTGCTTAAAAGCACAGTTTCCAAGAAGAACCTATTGACAACTTTAAGTGAGGACTTGCTGTACTCTTAACATTTCTATGCAAAGCTTACATGTATTTCAAGGGTCAAAACCGCTTCAGTTTAAGAAAAAAGTTAAGGCACGTATTAGAAATAAAATCGATCAAATTCATGCAACCGATGAAGTGGGCTCCAGTCCACCAACACTTATGCCCTGAAAATATCTGCTGCTACTTAACAAGACTCTTGTGTTTGCTGCAACAGACTAATATGGCTATACTCTGGAGGAGAGCAGATGGTGAGGATTTCAGAAGAGAAAGAATGAAGCCCGTCTTCCACATCTACTACTGCATCTTGCTACTGCCCTCCCTACTGTGATAAGGACCCAGCAGAGGAAGCAATCCCAGCTCAGAAGATCAGGAAACGGCAACTGACAGAACGAAACGGTTTCCCCACAGGGCTTTAAAAGAAAAACCCATCATGCAGTGGATTCAGGTCTTCAGTAATCTTCCCTACTCCTGGGATACAACATTTTGTATTTAAATCCTGTGTTGGGATCAAAACCCCACATATAATGTGTTTGTGTGTGCACAGACTTTGTAGAACATGTTCTATGTATGAAACATGCTGGGGGTGGGAAATTGTGAATTTGTGCACCGATTTCGAAAGGAGCCAGAGGGCGCGCCATTTGATGCTTCAACCTGCATTTATTTTAAATTGACAGCCATTAGAACGGCCAGGGTCACACCCCACTCCAAAACACCATCATAACAAGAGACCATTTAGAATAGCACTGATGAGGGCTTGAAGCGCCCCAACCACTGCGCACCACAGCGGCACAACTGCCCATACCTGTCACTTGTTCCAGTCCTAGACTCTACTTCCATTATCACAGTTGCTCTGACTCGACTATTGCACTAACCCTCATTTAGCAACTTCACAACTATAATGGGTAGGGCAGGGGGGAGCCTTGCCCATGTACTGCACTTCTCAATTGCTTTCTGAAACCCTCACCGGTCAACTTCACCACTCAACTGACTCCATCAGAAGCAGCTACAGCGCCACTAACATTTTCGTTAAAGAGAAAGAGCAACCTGGAGATGCAACCATCCTTTTCACAGAGTTATAAAGTCTTGGAATGAAAAACAAAAATACTGAACACGTTGTTTCAAAAGCAAAGCAACCACTCACTCGTGTGTGTGTGTGTGTGTGTGTGTGTGCGCGCGCGCGCGCACATGCTCGCACATACGCACAGCTTGAGCACTACCTATTAGAAGCCTATGATTTGTTACATCAAATTGTCTACTGCAGCAGTGTTATTCCTGCTGCAGAGAGCGACTTCCACCTTTTGCAAAACAGAGCTGAAAGCATTGTGAGAATCTGAAAAAGGAAAAACAAAATTGGCCAGAGATCATGGAGGGTACAAAAAACACACCCATGGTTCTACAATGACACCTGCGCAACGCTGAAAAGCTACTGTCTATATAAAGCTAGTCCCAGAAATCCTCTTCCCCAGCCTGAGTCTCTCACCAAGTCGAGCACTAACTTGCACGTGTGTACATACACACATACATGGGTTTCTCTCCTCTACCACCAGGAAACCAGAGCAACTATTTTGCTTGCCCCATTTAAAGATCCCCCTGTTCCCTAACACAGGGTCCAGAGAGGCAGTTATGCCTCTGGCCTTCCAGGATAGACAACAGGCGTCATTGGCTGGAAGACAGGTAGAGGGGAATGCATTTAAATGCACTCATACCCAGCCTCTCTCCAAATCGCTCAAGGTAGCTCCTCCCAACATGAACCGAAGACATCATCCAAATACAATAAAACAAAGGAAGCTTTGACACCTTGAAATAGACAATACCACCTAGAAACAGTAAAATCTGAAGTACAGCAGCAAACACACATTGCCCCCCCCCCCCAAGGGTCCTTCAAAACAGGAGCATTGAAAAGCAGAAATACTGGAGAACCTTTGGGGGAAGAGGTCATTTCACAAAGCCAAAGCAACCACAGAGGAAGCTTTGCCCCCAGACTGTGGACAGCTACCTTCCAAACGGAGGTAGCCAGCGCAAGAGGTGAGTGGCCTGCAGCCCAATGATTACCCACTATACTCATGTAAGCCTAAAAATGTAAGCCTTAAAATTGACCCGGAAAACCTGGGTCGACTTATACATGGGGCTGGGGAAAAAAAGCTATTTTACCTTCTTTTGAAGCAGCACAAAAAACGGAGCTATTCTCCAAAAAGGAAGAAAAGTCAAGGAGCTTATGGGAGTTGCAATCTTTGTGAGGGCTGCTGCTATGGAAGTACGGTACTGTACTCCTCACAAAACCTGCAACTTCCATAAGCTCCTTCACCTTTCTTTCTTTCCTGTTTGGAGAATAGCTCTGTTTCTCTGCTACTTCAGAACAAGGTAAATTAGCTTCCTTTCTAACTTTTTGGAGAACTTCTGTTGCTGCAATCACTGGTCATTTTCAAGAATTCAAAGAAATTCATACACCCCTAAGTTTTACCCTTGTAAAATCCATAGGTCATAGCAGATTAGTTGATTTTGGGCTCAATAATTGCCCTCGACTTATCCATGAGATTGACTTATACTCGAGTATATACGGTACTCCTCCAGGCTAAGTCCCCTCCCTAATTTATTTGTCCATAAATGCCCTGAGACACAGGCAATTCCATTTGTTCCACATCTTCTTTCCCCAGCGAAAGCTTCCTTCTCCCTCTATGGGCCCACCCAGCACAAATCATGAAATTATAGTGGTTCAAAATCAACGGTAGATAGCCTGTCAGAGACCAACTACACAATGTCTGGATTCCAATTTCTTCATCAAACTCCAGGCCCCCACACAATCTGCCCAATGATTTTCCCTCCCAAGAGCCTATTCGGGCAAGGTGTCCCAATGCTGCGATCTGAAGTTTTCCCTCTTTCCCCCATTTTCATTACTGCAGGAGAGAAGCAGTGGCAGGTGCACTGGGATTCTTCTAACACCACACTACAGCTGATGGTGCTACAAAATCCCACCACGTTTCCAGTTGGGGGGAGAGATGGAGAAGCCATGGACTGCAAGAGTAGCCTCTGTTGCATCAAGAACCGTCAGCTCAATTAAACGAAACTCATCAGAGTGTGAAAAAAGATGTTTGGGGACCCGTTTCAGCTTGCAGGGACCGCCAATGACCTAAACTTAAACAACGGATTCTTATTTTGAAACAAACAAACAAAAGGTTGTCTCTGTTCTAGGCAAAAAGCAGCCTGGAAGTAGGATTTGGCTGGCCACCCCAGGGGTATGTGCTCAGACATCCATTTTCTTAATCTGCAATAAGAGGAACATGAGCTAGGCAGAGCTAGCTAGCATGGTATGACTATCAGAATCACAACCAAGTCTCCCAGAACAGGGGTTCTCAACCGGTGGTACATTTACCAGTAGTGGCACGCAGGCCGTCGGGAAGTGGTATGGCGGCTGTGCAGCACCACGCTACAGCCCTGGAAACAGTGGCACGAGCTCTGCAGAGCCTGAGCGCGCGGGTTTCCAGGGCTGGAAAAGGCCCTCCCGCCTGCCCTTGTCCTCTTAACTCTCCTTTCAAGCCTCTGGCACGGCCAAAAATCTGGAAGTAGCAATGACGTCATCGCCACTTACTTAATGGTGGTACTCGGCGCAGCGGTGGCGGCCACGGAGGTGCTACGACCGTGCTGAGGGGGTTGAGTGTACCCGTCTTATTATTTTTCATTCAAGAGAACCCTGAGGCACAATAGAATCTCTCAATATTACTCCCATACAGAGAACTGAGAATACTATTAGTGTGAGACTTTTATCATCACAGAGTTAAAACATCAGGATAAGCAACAGTGGATGGATTTTTCTTTTCTATGCATTTCAGGAGGCCTTCTGGGGGGGGGGGGGTGTCTGGAATCTGGCAATCCCATTAGAAAATACTACCTGACCTGCAGTTGGGTTCTTGCAATTTCACACTGAGTTATAACTCAATGACTCCTTCCCACACAACACTTGTTCTCAGGCACTCCGTAACATTTCTGACCGGAGCCTTGCGGTAACATACCTGAAAAACGGGTTTTTCAGATCAAGGAGGTTGCTGGATTTGGAGCCCGTCTGATCCACTTGAGCAACAATACTGATGTCATAACTCTGCCTGAAAGAAATGGGGAAAATACCTCTAAAGAGCCACCAGAGTTGTGGACAACAAATTAGGACCATTTCTGCCCCATGCAGATTCCTAACTTGCTTATTCAAGAAAAAAAAAGATGCTCTCTCTTATCCCTTCTGGCTTCAGGACTGGTTTGGAAGTGTGTGGGGGTGGGGGGTGGGGTGGTAATCAGGCAGGAGAGTGTTAACATGGGGCAGCAATTTCACCAACATACACCCCCAAGTGTCACTGCAAGCTCCAAAAAGCAACAGCCTTCTCAGCCACATTCAGACGAGGGGACCTTAATCCCAGCCTTCCCTTGGCCCTGTACTTTCAGCCACTTACACACTGGAAACAAGCAGACAGGCAAGTTGGGGAGCAACTACCTCTGGTGAGGGCTGGAAGTCAGCTTCTGTCACAGATCAAAGGAGAAGAATCACAGCAGAAGGGTAGGCAATCGCCGAAACATGCGGAGCGCATGGATTTGCACAGGGTACTGAATTTTGGGAAATTGCACCAAACAGCACAGAGGCTGCCAAGACCAAAATGGGCTGTGCAAAACAACACAGACCAGTATTGCTCGCAAGGCCTTTCCGAAGTAGCCAAAAACCAGCCAGCGTGTTCTGGTGGCTAAGAGGACTGGTCCCTGCTAAAACATGCATGGCTGCAGCTGCCCATTTTATGGGAGGCCAGACCAGTTCCTCCACCTGCATGGACCATTGGGAGATGAGAGGGACAGCACATACAGTACATATTATTTCACCCACAGAGCTCTCTGCTGCTGCTCTTCCAGGACAACACCAGCACTCTGTGTCCAGGCACAGCTCGCATTATATTCCAGGCAAATTTGTACAGGGCAGAGAAGAGGGTGGCAGCTGACACTAGGAAGCAGGGAGGACTGGATTCACACTCATCCTGGCAAGTCTAATGCTCTGGTTGAACAAGAAATAGGACTGAGGTCTTTCCATTCTATCTTGACCTATGTGCAGAGGGAGGCACCATCATTAGCAAAGGAGTTGGTGAATGAGCAGCACTGAATGTCCATTCGAAAGAAAGAGGCTATAGCCTCGAGTATGATGTCCTGAGCACTACAGTTCAAGGAGGATGGAGACAAGTTGAAAGAATTCAGAAGAGTGTAAATGGTACTTAAGGCAGACTGAAAGATCAGTTGAGCCTAGAGTCCATTATTAACCAGGGAGTGGCGGGCTGGTATGATTAAACTCCAATTATTTCAAAAGGATGCCAGAATGAAAGGGAACACTGGTTTCTCCTTAGGACAAGGTAATGACTGCCATGTTACAAGCAAGGCAGGTTTAGGTGAAGCATTTGGAAAAAGTCCCTAGCTAACTAGAGCAGCCTGCCGTGGAGTAAGATGCCCAGGGTAGTTGTAGGAATCCTCTCTCACGGACGTTTCAGGGTAGGCTACCTGTCTTGGAATAGGGGTTGTGTCACTGGGTTGCTTTCTAACCATTTTTAGCTTCTTAATGCCTATAGTGAGTTATTTTGCAGGGCTCCAATTCAGGTTGTCATGTAAGTGAGTATTATTCCTACCGCACATATGAGTAGCAATGGCCGAGAGATAACTAGGGAGTCCTTGGCAAACAAACAACCTTAAATCCTTCTCTTCCCCCACTATAAGTCCAGCACTCAAGTCCACTGTAACCAGACTGTGTTGGTCCTAGCGTTGGGTCAGAGCAAAGTTTGGCCTGGCTGCTTTGAGGGCTAAAGTGTCACCCTTTCAAACTGGCCAAGATGGTCCCTCCCAGCTTACCTCTTGTTGGCGATGAGAAGGCATGTCCCTGAGAGGGTGTCGCCAGCCTTGGCGAAGAGCGGAGACTGAAAGAGGCACCGGACTTGGTACCAGTGGGTCAGAGGCTCTGTGGGAGCAGTTGAGAGCCAGACAGTCATTCTGGTGGAAGGAGGGAGACAACAGGAGGCATATTTAGAAAAACAATGGTGGTTTCACAAATCCCAAACCTGCCCCTCACAGGCAGGTCAGAGCAGCATAGTAACTTTAACCAGATTTTATTAGGGCAGCAACCTTTAATCAAATTTAATTTGAAAGATCAAACTACAGCGGACCCTTTTTATTTGCGGATCCAGGATCCGCAGATGTGATTTACTGCGGGTTCTGGATCTGCAGAGTCCGCGATCGAAACTCTGTAAAAACAAAGAAAAAAAAGCCCCCCAGTTTCTACCTTTAAACGACCAAACCGCTGCATTTTCAAGCATCCACGGGGCTTCTGCAAGCTTAACGACCCACTTCCGGGTCGCGCAAAGGCTCTTCCCTCCTCCCAGCCTTGCCCCAGAATGCACCTTGGGGAAAGGCTGGGAGTCCGGAAATGGGTCGTTAAGCTTAGAGAAGCCCCGTGGAGGCTTGAAAATGCAGCGGTTTGGTCATTTAAAGGAAGAAATGGGGATTGGGGGGCTTTTTTCTTTGTTTTTACAGTGTTTTGATCGCGGACCCTGGTATCCGCGGATCCTCGCTGTCCACGGGGGGGGGGCAGAACGGATCCCCCATGGATAGTGAGGGCCAACTATACTAACATTTTAGTTAACAGAGAGGGTCAACTTTATCAGTGAGGTCAGGATTAGAGAGCACACTGGTTTACCTTTGACGCTCTTTTGGTTCCAGAATGTTACAATCACAGGAAGTGAAAAACAAAACACAAAATAAAGGTGTCCTCTCTTTATTTCTGCTTTTCTCTCTTATTATTAGTTCTGCTTTGGTTTACTACTTTCAACAACCATTCCCAAAGCAGTGTACAATTCAAAATCACAGACTCAAAGTTAAACACATAGCCTGGCAGAAAAAGATCATTTCCCAAACGCTCCACAGGACAGGACCGTCTCAGTCTGTTTGTGAAACTGTGACACAGAAGGAAATGAGTGAATATCTCAAGGGAGGGAGATCCAGAGTTTCAAGGCAAATGCAGCAAAATTTCAGCTATGTATAAAAGCCAACCTGGCATTCAGAAGTTGGGACTGGTACCAACACCTCATTAGAAGACCTCAAATCTCATATGAGAAACAACATTTCCTAAGGTAGCCAGGATCCAAATAGCCCAGGGGAAAAATTATCCCCCCCCATCAGAAAACGGGAGGGGGGAGACAGGTTGGTTTTTCCCCTATCTGTTCCCAATACATTTTTTTCGGGTTTTGCAGTGAAAATATTGAAAGTTTTTCAAAACAATGAAAAGCCACTTTCATAAAATGAAAAATATTTTATTTTTTAGAATGATGAGCAAAATGCTTTCTAAGGCCTTTAAAATATTGTATTAGCTGCCCTTCACTTCCTCAAAATGCCTTCTAATAACTACGTAAGACCATCTATAATATTAGGCAATTGCAGTTTCTGTATACTGTAAGCCTGTAGGCATGTACAGTTCTCAAATTCTCTTGCCTACTTTAGATTCTTCCTCCATCTTCTACATCACGTGAAATAAACTGGTCTACATCTAGAAACATACACCCCAGCACAAAAAGTAAGCTACCACGTGAAATAGAAGAGAAGCTTGTTGCAATTCATGCAAACTTTCAGTTCTCTGTAGTCCACTGAGATAAACATGAAAGTTCAGAATCAGAAGCTAATGCTCTCTAAGAAACACACTATTAGAGGAAAAGCCAGAAATGCTCATCTTTTTCAAGGTTCTAACATTTAAAACTATAAATGACATGATACGGGTTTCATGAGGCCATTTTTCTTCATAGTTGCTATGACAGTTACTGTATGTGACGGTGGTGAACTCTTCAGCAATGCACTGCTATTCTCAAGCAATGCACTGTTATTAACTCAATATTAAGATTTACTAAAACTCCATAGCACAGTAATCCATAAGGCTGGGAGCAAATCTTAGTCTTTAAACCCAGAGAGTTAGAAGCAGCTTGAATGAGGAATTGGCCCCTCCTGTGCTTGAGTTTTACATGGCAAGTGAAAACATTTCTACCTGCCCAGACATTTAGCACATTGTTACTGCTTTTGCTGCTTCTTACGTTTAAGAGTTGGTTGCATTCTCTGTTCCTGGTGTTTACTGTCTTAGTACTGCTTTCACAGTTGGCTTGTGGTTGCTATGTTAATGCTCTTGTTGGTATTTATTGTTTTTATGCTCTTGTTGGTATTTATGTCACCTCTAAGCTGCTGGGGGCCAAAGATAGGTTCTTAAGGAAGCCTTTCAATCATCTCTTTGAAGGCACCTAGAAGGCACACCTCCAACCACCGCCATATTGATCAGGCCAGTCAACAAACTTCAAAACACGTCACCAGCCAAGAGGAGGAAGGGAATCAGTGGGACAGGCGGTATACACATTTCTAAATATCTTGTCGGCATCCACTAACATTTATCCAAACCACTGGAACTGCAGATGACAAAGGAGACTTCCAGTACAGAACTTGCAACCATTGTGGTGTCCAAGTCAAAATGGATGCAAACAATTCTATCAGAGAATGGCCTCTCAAATAAGTCATAGCTGCATGGCTATAGAAGTTGCAACTATCCAGATATAGCTCTGTCGGACAGCATTCAAGCATAAGTTGAGCTTCTTTAGAGACTGAGCAATGTTGGAGCCTCCAGAATGGAATATGCACCACCTCATTTAAAAAATTGAAACATGCACATTGGAAAAGCTCCCCCTCCCGCCATGCATGCACATAAATAGCAATTCGCTGGGGATGAAACACTGAGCAACTAGCGCTGGATCACTAGTGTAGCATTTTATTTTGCCACGACAGCCCCACAGATTACACTCTGATCACATTTACAAACTTTCTCTCTTCATATTGTTCTAGAAAGGCTAGCAACCATAAGGGGAAAAGCATACAAAAGGGAAATGCAACAAAAACAGAGTCTTGGATTTCTCAGTATCAAACAGTGCATCTCTGACCAAAACTAATTCTGGCTCAGGGAAGAATTGCAGAACCCCATTGTTATTGCCACTTACATTGAACCGATGAAGGCTACATCAAACCAGAAAGCCAACCCATGGACTAGACCTGAATGCAGCATGTGGAATTTGAACGGAATTTCTATCCTGGAAAGCATAAGAGATGTCAGCAGTGGGAACAGGCCCCATATCAAGCCACTCTCCTTTCCAGCCGCAACGCTCTCCCTTAGTCAGCACATAAGTACATTGCTATAAGGCTGTTGGTCTCAGATGGCCTTTGTGTGCAAGACACTGTAAAATAAAGCACAACGTTCCTCTCTGGGGGTCTCTAAGTTGCACCTTATCACTGTGATCCCCACTTTAGATTCCAGTCTCCCCTGGCTGCCACTAGGCTTCAGGTACAGTAGCTCTGTCCAGACAAGTAATGTGGGATCAGGCAGGAAAGAAAATGATTATCCTTCCAAACAGTCTAGGAGCAGCAGTTCTCAAACCCTCCACCACCGCGACCCACCTGCTTCCCAGTGGAGGGCCCCGCGATCCACCTCATCCCCATGGCGTGAGCCTCTGGTGGACCTCTGCAGGCCTCAAAGCAACCGGAAGTTACTTCCACGAACCCAGGAGTAAACCGGAGGTCACTTTCCGATTGCTTCTGGAGGCCTTTTGAGGTCTGCAAAGGCCTCCAGAGGCCATCCCAGGCCTGGTGCGATGCAGGAGCGGCAGGACAATGTGAGTCATGGCTTCTGGTTGCTTCCGTTTGGCTCCAATTTGGAGCCAAACAAATGCAAAGGCAGGTAGGTGGGCCCAACTCATGACCCACCTCAGCATTGGGCCGCGACCCACAGTATGAGAAACGCTAGTCTAGAGGCAGTGAATTACAAACTTCTCAAGTGTGATGTTCACAGTCCATTCATGGTAGACTTTAGTGACTCATATACACCAAGTAATGAAGCTTTGAACAGGAAGATTAAAAGTCTTTTGTAAAGACTTAGCGTTAGACCACTAAAGAATAAGGGTATAGGACTGGGTTTTTGTTTTATTTAAGGAAGAGATTCATTTTTCATTCTAAAGCTTACCAAAATTCTGCATTTCCAGAAAATAAATTGAGTGATCTTATTCACGCAGAGGCACATGAACACTACACAGTATCATTCTATGTCAAATGTTGACATCCCTTTGTAGCTCAAGCTACATTACTCGCAAAGCTGGATTTCAATTCTGACTCTCCACAGGACCAGCCTTCCTCCAGAAAAAAAGCCTAACCTGGACATGAGAACTGGTCAGATGAAATTTTTCAGGGGAGGGGAAGGGATGCTTTTGTTGGAAGTGCCCAAGCACATGCTCTGCAGACATGGGCCTAAAAATGAATAAGCACAACCATGAATGGTAGGGAAATACACAAGACAACAAAAAGGGTTTTTTACATTTACCCATCTTCAGCGATGGCTGGAGAAGCCACAAAACCCAGGTAAGTGTAAAAAACTCTTTTTTCCTTCCCTGTCATCGGGAACCTGGAAGTGTCGTCGCCACCGCCAAGTTTCCACCCCCCTTAACAGGGGCCACGACTACTTACAGGGTTCCCAACCTTTGTGTAAAGGTTGGGAACCACTGCCCTAGGGCCTTGTGAAATGTCCATGGTGATTTTTCCTTCATCGTTGATGGGAACCCACAAGTGCTGTCACCGCCAGCGCCGATGTCACTGTCAAGTTGCCATCCCCGTAAGGGGGTAGCAACTGCTTCCCGTTGCCCTGGGGGATCGTGATCCCCAGGCTGGGAACCACGGTCCTAGGGCAACCATGGTGTTTAAATACCAGGGCAGGGAAAGAGAGAAAGGAAATTATAGAAGATCACTTCTATAGGACTCCGCATGTATTGGTCCTCCTGAACTTGGAAACTGCCTTATACCAAGTCAGCCCGATATTGCCTATCCTGACCCTCAACAGCTCTTAGGAGTATAGAGATGTTCTCCAAAATCTTGGTTATCAGGGTTCGGAAATAGAGGCAGTGGCCTCCTGCAAGCAAAGCATGTTCTAGCGATCTTTCAAAAACTTTGCATCTTCACATCTACCTAAATTATCAGCGTTAAGTCCCAGTCTGGAGGGGAAGCAACCCTGACATAAGCGAGCAGAAAAACTCACAAGAAGGAACAACTGCCTCATATGTGCCCTGGCTAACGTCTTAGGTCATTTTGCACCTTCCCTAAATCAACAGAAGAACTGCTCAGCGCAGCCTCTTCCACAAATCAAAAGGAAGAACCACCGGGCTGGGGGAGGGGGAGGGAAGAAGTCTGCACCTCTACTGTCAAGGCAGAGCCTAGAAGGCTCATAAGCTGGCACATTAGAGACATGATTGCTATATATCCTAGAGACAGGAATTACATCATTTGACTCCTCTCACTCCCTAACAAGGAGCTGTGGACCCAGACTGGATGCTCCCCCTGCCAAACCTCAGGAAAAGCATCTACCTGTGCAAATCCGCTTCTTTGGCGTCTAAGAAGTTCACTGTATATTTAACAGATTTGGCCATTAGAATCCTGATATCAAAGGTATCCTAGGAAAGAAAAGAACACCATTGAAAGCCTCCGATTGGGGTAGGGCAGAGGGGAGGGAAGAAAGAAAAGGGAGGCAAGAAGCCCCAAACTGCAAACTTGTTTTGCCACCAGTCCAGGGAGGACTGCTCCATTGTGGATGTTCCTGGAGGACATGTGCATGATTGTATGCAAGAAAAAAACAACAACAACAGGGGGGAAAAAGACATGGGGGAAGGTTAGGTAGGTTGAGGGTTCTATGACACAGTTGCACCTTGGCTGGACTTTAAACAGTTGTATACTTGAACAGAACAGAAAACTAGACATTCTCTTTGGCCAACCAGAAATAATCTCACAATTAATCTCCAAGGTCCTTCCACCACATTGAAGAATTTCAATCTGCGCCAAAACGCACAGAGTTCTAGGGTAGCCAAACTTACCACAACAGGTTGTCTGAAATATTCATCCACTGCTGCACCCCGAAGTGCTGACAAATCTACCCCATGGAAGGATGGCTGATACCTGCAAGACAAGACAGAGTAGACTAAGCAGCCTGGAGGTACCAAGAGGAAAAACCCAAGGAGACATGGACATGGGATGTTAAAGAGACACTGCATGGCCCCAAGGAGATCAGGCTCTTTGGCACAGATCAACTCTGCGGTCTGCTAGAAGAACAGTAACCTTTTTCTATGGCAAAACACAACTGGGCCCAAGAGTGGTATTTGAGCTCAGGGGCAAAAGGAGGCTCACCAAAAGTTAGCTTTCGTGAACTGTTCCATGTACAGCTGCTCATCTGTGAATGGTGCTAGGTGGACGTCTCCAATTGTTGGAAACATATTTCCTGAAATGGAAGAGAAAATGGAAACCGTATGGTTAAAGCTTACAAAATGCACAACCAAAACCCAGTGGTTGAAATGCTATTAAGGAATTTCACCTTGCACTGTGTGCGCCCTTCTAAGCCCTAAATTTTCTTAGCATCCTATCCTTATACGTATCTGAAAGACTGAAACAGCAACTCAGCACAAATGATTTGTGCAGTTCAGCTCTGACCAGTGCTCTGCTAACTCAACTCACCAAACATTCCCGGAATATGCATCAGTTTCATGCGATTATGGTTGTTCCTCCTGGAATCATTTTTTCCCCTCCTTTCTTCTCTAGCTCCTTTTCAGCATCACCACGTTTCGGTCTACCAAGTTTCTGACCATGCAAGTGCAGCTGCCTTGCTAATCAGAGCCAGAGAGGCTCTAATCCTGTGACCACTTTAAAGTGTTTTATCATTACGAAGCTTGAAAATCTATTCCTTATAAAACTGACAGTTTGTCCTATGAACATGGAACTTAATAGGAAGAATATCCTTGCTGAGGTGCACGCAAAAAAAAAAAATTGGATTAAAAATTACTGAGTCATTTTTTAAAAGATCTCCTTTTGGAGGTTGAAGATATTTCCAAAATTTAAACATGCTGCTGTGTGGGCCTTTCACTGGTTTGAAGAAAATCGACTGAGCAGTTTTAAACTTATGAAGATATGGGGGGGGGGGTGTTTGGGCAACCTACCTACTGCATCTTGCTGAAGTCTGCTTGAAGAGGGAAGATCTGCATCCATGTAGTTGGAGCCTACCACTTCCTTCCCTTTAGACTGGCAGAGTAAAAATGGGGCTTGGCAGACACGTGCTGTTAGGTGTGCATCATCCAAGTCAAATTTTTCCTCCCCTAGCTTGACAGGGGAAGAAACGCCTTCTCCCCACCACCACCACACCGTAGCAGAAGTTTCAGGGATGAATGTGCAGCTTGCTGTGCACCCAGCCCCTAAAGTTAATCTACTACAACAATGGTTCCCAAAGTGGGAGGCGTGGCTCCAGGAGCCACAGGAACCAGCCAGGGGAGCCGTGGAGTGCCACGGAATCCTCTTGAAAAACAGTGCAATGCCAATTGGCAGGCATCAACATAATGTAATGGGGAGCCACGGCCAATGGTCACCAATGGTCAAGGGAGCCGCAGGTCAAAATGTTTGGGAAACACTGCACTACAACATGGAAAGGTAAGGATATAATCTCCCTACCACACACAGTTTGTGGTAGCAGAGGGTTACATCTACCAACATAAAGGGTGGGTTCATGCAGCCTAAGTGGTAAGCAAGCACAGACTGTTTTCCATGCTTTTTGAGTATGAGTGAATCTGTAATGGTCTTACTGTAAACCAAAACCGTTTTACATTCTAAAACTGGATCTTGTACGTCACAGTTTATAGCAGGGTCTACAAGAGCACCCGCCTGTCATTCTAATTCTCCTCTCTCACGTCAGAGGTGAGTGAACCCCCTGGCCCCAGTGTTCGAGTGCTAAAATCTTGGACACTTCAATATGCCTTCAAGAGCAATATTGCAAGGAACCAGCTCTTCCTTCTCTGGCACATAAGGCAGACAGAGAGCAGCAGCAAGAGACGGAGATTAGCAGAAAGGTCAAAACTGATGCTATATTGAAATGCAATCCGGTTTTAAGCAAGTGAAGACTGCCTGCTTCCTGAATCCTCAATGCCCACCTCGGCTTAGTGAGATAGAACGGGTTTTGAAGAAAAGTCCCCTAACTCCTCCACCCCACCAGCTTGAGCAGATGTCACTTACCACTGGGCTTTAAATACTTTTTGGCGTGCAGATAACTCTCCAGCATGCGTTCATTGAAAAGCATATAACCCATTGGCTCAGAGATAATGATGTCCACCTGTTCTGGAAGCGAAACTTCCTCTACCTTCCCCGGAATGACCACAATCCGGTCAGTGAGGTTGTTACTCTTCACTAAAACCTGACCAGGAAAAGGACAAAAATCAGAAAGATATCACCAGCTCACAGATATCCCCTCTCCAGTCCTTACGCATCTGCTGAAGTCAGAAAGAGATTGACGCTTTGAGGTGTAACAGCATCTCAAAACCCCCAGACATTTAGGGCTGCTTCTTATGATATTGTCAGGGCTGGTGGCATAGAGGCAAGCAGTTTGGCAAGCAATTAATTCTGCACCTGAGCAATAAGTTACTAGACTAAGTGGCCAAGTGAGGCCCTATTGGCTCCTTGTATCACCTGATCCCTGCTGGGCTGGTAGCTGTAGTACCATTTTCTGGCCATCTGCAGTGGTGGTGGTGCTGCACAGCAGTGACCAGGCTAGCAGTTCCTTTAACCTGCAGGCTGCCATAGTGGATGGAGAGTGAGACACACACACACTCAGATCACTCTGCCAGTCAGAGACCCCAGTACCGTACAGGTACATTTTATATTTGAGTACGAATAATCAAGTACAAAATATACAAGTAGTTTCAAGATGCACACATACAGAATTTGCCACTTTTCCCTTTGAAATAAACAACAAATAAACAATGTGCAAAACGTAAGCAGCATCCCTACATAAAGGATGTAGGTGCATCAAATGGATATTGGAGCTAGATGCAATTTTGTCCTTGGAACATGATGAATTATTACGGTCTATTGCAACAAGGACTAAGCTGACTCAAGGAAACTGTGAACCAAAGGCATTTTGCCAGCATTGTGAACATGCGTGGATTCAAGTTACAACCCACACCCCCTGCTATCCGTGGATCCGCTATCAGCAGATTCACTTATCCGGGGATAGTGGGTGGCCCCCCTGACCCCACATGCACGGGGCTCCCTCAGAAAACCATGGTATCCACGGTTTTCTCATATCCGTGGGGGTGGGGCCCTGGAACAGGCATCCCCTGCAGATACAGGGGCCCTACTGTACAGTACTTTAGCGAGTGCTTCAGCTCCAACAAGGCACTGCCGTCAGTTATTAAGGAGCGGTGTTCTGCCCTCAGAAAGAAGTTGGAAAAGTCAGCAATGCTATTTATCATATTTGTATCCTACTCTACCTCCAAGAGAGTCAGTGTGGCAAATGTGGCAATTACTCTATTGTATGTTTACCGCCACCCCGGGAGCTAAGTTAGTCAGGTGTTCTAAGCCTAGTCCAGAACGACCTCCACGCTTGAACAGGAATTTGAAGAGCCAACACTCTTTCCACTGCGCCACATAGCTTTGTGCTTTAGAGAGTCCAGGTCAGACAATTACACAAAGGAAACATAAGCAAAACAATCATCTGGGCAAATGGTTACTAATTTTACCCTTGCACCAAAGCCTAATTGCTTCTTAGAGCCTGAATCAGTTGCATTTTCCCTTTACACAGGTGGAGCAAAATACCACAGAGGAGTGAAACAACACCCATCAGTAGAGGTGGGAGAAAATGGTTTTATTTTTTCGTAGATTTCAATGTTTAACCAAAATGAACTAGCAGAAAGCGGTGTTATGTGTTTTTATTCCAAATTTTTCTCATTTTAACCGTTTTAAAAGTGTACTAGGTAGGTGGTATAGGTTGTATATTGTCAGCAGATGAAGAATGACGCAAAATTACATGGTTTTATTTTTCGCAGATTTTTTTTTAGCAGAAAGTGGAGTTATTTGTTTTTATTTCGTTTATCACCATTTTCTCCTGCTTCTACCCATCAGCTACAAAAATCTGAACATGTGTGGCCCAAGTAAGGGTGGATCCTCCAGGGGCTGTTCCATCAACCCTGAAACATTACTTACCTCTGCATGCTGAGCCATCGTGCTGGCTTCTACTGCATAGATTTTTCTTGCTCCAGCCTGGGCTGCAAAAAATGATAGGATGCCAGAACCACAGCCGACATCTAATACAATCTGGAGAAAAGAAGAGAGGCAAAAACTGAACATAAGCAAAATATCTCCTCCAAATAAACTCTCGCAAATTGTAAAATATTTCCCGTGTCACAAGAATTCATAATCAAATTATAGCCAATTTTGCAATTGCAATATTCTAAAGAGTGACTGGATGTGGCGATGGCACCTGGCCTAGATGCCTTTAAAAGGGGACTGAATAGATTCATGGAGGAAAAGTCCATCACAGGTTACAAGCCATAAGCAACTTCCTGGTTTTCTCTGTGCCAAGTGCAAGGGAGTGGCAACAGGATACAGGTACCTTGTTGTCTTGTGTGCTCCCTGAGGCATCTGGTGGGGCCACTGTGATATACAGGAAGCTGGACTAGATGGGCCTTTGGCCTGATCCAGCAAGGCTCTTCTTATGTTCTTACTCTTCCACTCCTTGAAAATTGAAACTTGTAATGTTCAGAGGTCTTAAGAACATCAAGCTCTCTCACCCCAGAGGCAGAATCAGACTGAAAGCTCCAAGATTTCAATACCAATAACTTGAGAATAAAGACCTTACCTATGAAATATTCTTTTGAGTTCTTTATTTTATTTTTTGATTACCCAGTAAGGAGCATAGACCTTGGGCACTCCCCATCGTAAGACCAATAAGAAGCAGTCATGGAAGGAGGACGACGATCCTGATTGGACTAGGAGGCACTTCTCCCTTCTGTTCCAGCAATAACTAGCACTCGCAATAGGACTGAAGAACTTTGAACCAAACAAAAGCTATAGCAACAGAACCACACAAATCAGGGCGAGTCTACAGACCTGCAAACAAATAGGGGACTTCAAGGAAAATTCCAAATCCGCTGTTTTCTCTACATGCTGCCAGTTAGTGGCACAGAGAAAGTTGTCCCACACTAAAAAGAAATCAATTGCCCACTTCTTGTTGAAAGCAAGGGAATCTAATACTGTAACGATTTCAAGTGAAATATAGTCTCTGTCTGACCTACACGTAATACTTCTCCTCTGCAGAAGCGTGAAGGGCTTCCTGCACACTGGGGACAGATTTGCAGCACAGAAGAGTTTCATTCATCCCAAACAAGTGGGACATTGATTAAAAAAAAAATCAGTGACATGAAGTATTGTCATGGGGACACGATGGGGAGTGACAGAGGCAAATGGTGGTTAAGGAAGATCTTGATGGCAGCCAATCAACATTTCGTTAGAATCAGGTGTAGAATATTTAACACAGCCTTTAATTGTAGATCCAATCACTCTTGTAGCAATGCCAGAAAACTGGTACTAATTTAATGCCTTACAACACAGACAAGTACCAAGTGGATGGCCAATAACTCAAAAGAGTGACAAAGTTGAACTGTGGCAGAAGTGAAGTCCGGGGGGCTGACCCAGGGTTTCACACTTCTGAATTAAAAGAGTAATTTTTTACTCTAAGATTAGAACGGTAAAATCTTAATCCCTGCAGAACTCAAAAGGAGCTAGTGGGTTTGAATCCGCATGCTTTATTTCAGCAACTGCAGAGTTAACTGCACACTGATGTCTCATCATTCCTCCAGACCCTGAAGGCAAACAAAGGAACTGCAACTAAGTACGTAATTCTAGCTAGGGAACAGTGTAGGTAGCTTGCATTACGATTTTGTTTCCTTGCCTCTAATATCAAGACCCACTTTTGCCTACTTACAAGTGCCTGCTCTTTTTTTGAATAGTTGAGCTTTGTCTAATTTACCTGTCTAAGAAAACCGTTTTTAATTTCCTGAAACTTCTCTGTCCCGTGGCAGTCAGACCAGAGAAGAGAGCAATTGCTCATGGCTAACGCTACAGGGTCGTGTGTACAAGTGCACAGAAATTAAGTCTGCCAGGTCAGCTGACTCCCCGGCCACTTCTTAAGCAGCCAGCTTCCATGCACAGGAAACCCTGGTAAAAGGGCTCTCTTCAGACAGAAGGGCACCCCACTTTTTTTGGCTTTCCTACCCTGGCGGCAGCAACTACCCTTTCTGCAATTGTAAGGGTGTCTGTGTCCGTCACAGTCACCCCCAGAAGAAAGCCGAAGATGCACGGGGAGGACAAGCACAAAGGTTGTATGCCTGGCTTCTTCCTCCATCCCTATGCAGAGGGCTATGGTGGTGTCACCAGATCACCACATCCCCTATGTATTGCCCCTGACTCCCAACAAGTCAAGCCAGCAAGGTCCTGGAACAAGACACAGATGAAGCATGCCTGTGCCAAGATGCAGAAGTGGCCAGGGGTTCTGGATTCTCAGCACAGAAATCTGACCCGGAAGCTCTTTACAGCAGTGGTTCCCAAGTTTACCGGGGTCACGGTGCCCCCACAGCCTCTTCTTTCCAAATGAGCTGGGTGCCGCCATCTTGGATCACATGAAATCCAAGATAGTGGCATCCTGCAGCGTTGGAAAACGTTAGGACGTCACGGAGTGTGCCGTGACGTCCTAAGGCGACGTTCCACCATTTGGGAACCGCTGTCGTACAAAGATAAGGTCTCATGACATGACCTGCTCTGGCCTACAGTCATTCAAGATGCTTCTTTGCTGGTCTGGCTGGTTATCCTGTAGTTCCTTACTTTAGCCGGAGTGTAGTGGTGGTACACAGGTTTCAGGACCTGATATAGCTGGCGTACGTCCGAGGAGACCCATAGGCAATTGGGCAGCCCACTTTTGTGTGTAAAAAATATTTTTACTTACCTCCTGCTGGCTGTACGATTCCCCCCCACACACACACACACACACACACCATAGCATGTAGCGTGCACCTTTTTGGCGCAGTTGCATGTTACAGCATGGTGGGGGATCAGATTGGGCTGTTAGTGTCCTTCTCTAATCTGCATGCCTTATTTTTGAAAAAAAGATGTTTTTGTGACTGCTTTTGCGCACAGAAGAAATGAGGCCTGGATATGAAACATATAAATGAATCTTCACGGAGAACATTCAGCATTGCCCTTTACAAAAACGTGAGTCAGAAGGAGCCGAGACTGCTTGCATTTAGTCTCATCGGAAATATAGGATATGCTCAAAAAGGGCTATCCAATCCCCCCCCTTACCTTATCTTTGAAGTCACTGTGGTTTTGCAGGATCGCTCGCTGGTATGTGCCTGTTCTGACATAATCCTGCATCATATTTTGTTGCTGGGACAAGTATCCATAAAACTAGAGAGAAACCGAAGAGCCCCCATTAAAGGAAATAGAATTTTCCCCACAGAGAAACGAGTGCATGCACGCACACATATGGCTCAATTTTAGGAAATTCTCACTGGATATATACATTCTCAAGTATCCTATATGCTAACGAAGCTCATGACTAATTGCTTTCAGAGGAAACAGAAGACGTGCGCTCTCTCCAATCAATGGAACTGTATTCCACAGGACATGGGAAGCCACAGATACTTGCAATGTATAAGCCTTAGCAATCTTAGCAAACCTCCTGCCATGCTAACTTCATCTCCCCTGATCACCAGCATCGCCACCATCTGGAATGTCTGCAGCTGTATTTAAGACCTTTACAGTGCAATCCTAACCAACTTTCCAGTGCCAATATAGCCATTCCAACAGGGTGCACACTGCATTTTGCAGCGCAGGGGCAGTCATGGAGGCCTCTTCAGGGTGAGGGAACATTTGTTCCCTTGCCTTAGGGCTGCCTTGCAATTGCACCAGCACTGGAAAGTTGGTTAGGATTGCGCTGTGAATTTTATAACTTCGGAAAAGACTTGCATGCGCACGCCCACACACACCCTGACTACTTCGTCAAACTATCACAAGTATTTGTGTAGGATTCCAGCAGGCAGTCTGGTCATCTCCCTGTCACTCAGCCCTTTCTGAAAACATTCTGTTTTCCTCCCGAAATACCTACTTCAACATCTGAAAGTTACGAGGCAACATTAGCTCTAGAGCAGTGGTTCTCAAACTTGTTAGCACCGGGACCCACCTTTTAAAATGACACTCGATCGGGGCCCACCTAGCTTTACGGGACGCTCAAACATTTATCTCCCTATATTTAAACAAGCTTGCAAACTGCAGGAGTTCAGCTGTTTGCAGGGTAATGAGCAGCTATCTTGCAAACTGCAGGAGCTCAGCTCTTTGAAGGGCAATTAGCTGCTATCTGGTTTTTGAATAGCCTCAGGGCTTGTGGCAATTACTTTGCTGATCTTTCCATCACCTGGGACCCACCAGAAATCAGGTCGCGACCCACCAAGTGGGTCCCGACCCACAGTTTGAGAAACACTGCTCTAGAGAAACAGAAGAGCATTGGGTAAACAGCAGACAGCCTGCAAACACTCCTAATTTGAAAAAAAAAAATCATTCTCATTTAACAATCTGGTATGGCGATCGGTTTTAATCTAATTTGTTTAGATCCCGGGGGGGAAAGAGCAGCAGCTCTTGGACCAACCTACCTGGAAGTACTGCACAGCAGACGATTCTTCGGTGCGCTCACTGAACACAGACTGCTCCGTGTTGTGGCCTCGGCAGTTTTTCAAAATATTATAAAATGAACAGAAGTCTAAGAGAAGAACCAAGCATTGCCCCTTTAGAATTCAAACGTCATTGCTCAGACCCAAGCCAGAAGGAATACAGAACTCAAAGCAGCCTTGACTAGGAGGCAACACCCTCTCTGGTGGACGGAGGGGGGAAAGAAGACAGAAAGAGGGGAGCAAAACCACCCAGCAACAGAAATGGCTGCACATAGTCAACAGACTGGACAGCAAAGGAACTAAACTTTCCAGCTCATACTCTCAGATTGAAGGGGCTCTGCTAACCTTAACCCCAACATTCATGACTTGTATGCAGTAATAAATGTGTCAGAGAGGCCTCTGAAAGTATTTTGGGTTGACACGTTTACATTTATGGCAATTTTCCCCAAGAGCGTCTAAAAAACAACATACAGTTCTACCACCACCACCCCACTTCAACATTTCTAGAAATTTTACATTTTTAGCTCTAGCCACTGTTCACTACCATCTCCTGGTGACAAGCCAAATCGCGATTCAGCAACGGTAACCGTTCACTCTATCTACTAAAGACAGGACAAGTGGCAGTCGTTTAAAACAGAAGTTATATATTACGTATATTTGAGTTAAACACGACAAGAGTTCTCTAGCGGCAGGAGCCAATTCAGTTGCCAGAGGACAATACAGAATCTCCTTTGAAGACAATTGCTGAGAATGCTTCAGTCACAGAAGTGCCTGTCCTAGAACGAGGGGGGGGGGCAGTGGCATCACTAGGGGAATGCGAGGGTGTGAAGCGCACCAGGTGTCACCATGGGGGGGGGGAGGGCACACATCAAAAGCTCCAGAGGTCTGAAGCCCAGGTCTACCTGGCTACAAGCGGGCAGAGGTTTCTGCTGTACCAGCCGCGGCTGGAAAAGTCTCCGGAGCCCTCTTCTACTGCCCTTCCTGAGACAGAGCCCAGGTTTACCTTACCCAGTAGAGACCTGGTCTCTGCCTCGGGAAGCCCAGTAGACCTGGGCTCCGGATACTTTTTTTCCCTGTGTGCCAGCTGTGTAGTGACGCGATACACAAGCTGCGTAGCTCCTGGAAGTGAGGACGCGCTGGTGGCGACGGTAATAGCAACAAGCAGCTGCTACCGCCTCTACTTCATCCTCTGAGATTGATCATCACTGGACCACGTGCACGAGGGAGACCCAGAGCGGCGCCCGGGGGGTGGCACGGGACCTTTGAGCAGGTCCATTTCGGGCTGGGGGTGTGTACCAGCAATTGTGCGCCTTTGCGTGGGCAGCCAGCTGTAGGGTCATCACCTTATTTCTTGCTTGCCGGCTCTATATTCTCCTCCCCTGGTGGGCTGTTAGAGTGGCAGTGGATACGGGAGGAGTGACGCCATGGGCTACCGCACTGGGTGACACCAAGTCCAGTGATGCCACTGACAGGGTGGGGGGTTTGAAGTAAACTATTCTGCCAGATGAATTCCTTATGCTTTCAGGGTGGGCAAGGTACTGAAAGGTTTGGCCACAGCAATGCTGTTGCTTCCCAGCCGCCTGAGGAGCACGTTTGTACAAATCAGAAACAAATCTGCTGGTACATACCACTTGGCGTTGCAAACTGTATAAGGACACTATTACATCCCAGTGTGATAATGAAGGACTGTTTGCCAACTCGGCTGCATTCCGTCTCCTTCGACACAGAACACTTGAACACGCAAACGTCATCTTCTGTGGAAGGGAAAAAAAAGAAAAGCATCAGTGATTCTGTCAAGTCCTGAGATTTATCTACCTTGGGGAGGAAAAGTCTAAGACAGCACTTCACACTGAACTCGTAGACCTTGTACAAGATCAAGAACATCCTACGGCTCTCATCTGTTCCCTGCTCCTAAAATTCCACTTCTTCCCATGCTTCTCTCCCTTTCTATTTTAGCGACCCAAGTTTAATAGAAAATGCAGAACCAGAGTACTGTACTGAAAAGCTCTGGAGAGAAGGGAATCGATAGTCACATCCAAGGTGTCCAGGATCAGAAAAGTTGAGACCCTTTCACCAGTCACAGGATAGGGCCCTTGGCACAGAAACTGGTGACTTCAGAAGAGCTAAGAACCGGTCCTAGTTCTTATGTGCGGAAAGGAAAGCTTCAATGTCTGTTGCCAACTTCCACTACAGTTTAGAAACCTGGGTGGGCAGCCTTCCAATATATCAGACTCGTGCACCACTTGCTCACAATCACCAGCTTCCTTGCATTCAGATATCTGCGGCGTGGCTCTGCGAGTCCCAATTTTTCATCTGTTATCTAGACTGGTCTGGTCTGTTATCTAGACCGGGCCCACAACTTACAATGTCACTATTTACAGACTATTCCAATGTTAGACCCTGCTCGTAGCTTCTCAACACTTTCAATCCCAGCTTCTCAAGAAGGTCCTGGCCAGCTTGAGCCTCGATTTTAAGAGAGACAAAATATGCCCCCCCCAAAGGCACCTCTTAAACGGTTGCCTCCTCAATGCAACCAGGAGCTGGAGAAAGACAAGTCTGATCAGATTGTTGTCTGAATTGTGCTGGAAGCCGTCAGGCAGCACCAGGTACTATGAAGTGCACATTTACAGCACTACAGACTGTACAGTCTCCTAGACACGGAGATAAGCACTTTCCTCTTCCTTTCCAATTCCCACTAGCTTTTGAATAAACTTCCTCTTGTACTTTAGCCTCAGGACCGCTATTGAGTCTTGTTCTCAGTTATCAAACTGTTACATTGCTTTATGTTTCAAGTTCAATAAGGACCTTCAGGGAACTTCCTTTTGCCAACAGTTCTGCCAACGTTCTTTTCCCCTTCATCTTCAGGGATTAAAGATGCTCGTATTTCAGAAAACGTTTCTGTGCAGAAACTAACTTATCTTGACCTTCTCTCCCAGCCTGCATCAAGAGACACTGAAGCATTCAATCACTCCCAACTTTCCAGAACTTACTCTGCCCACTGCGTCTCTGCAGGAGTCACTGTTCTGCACTCATCTCCTTCCAAACCAGACATGTCCACAACAGTGACACACACCAAAACAGAGGGTGAGGGCACACCCCTGAGGGCAGGCAGTGCTTACTCTCACACTCTTCAAAGTAAAGTAATTCTGTCAGGTGTGAAGAGTGAAGCATGTTTCCATCATTTATTAAAAATAAATAAATGCCTCCACTATAAGAGGAAACCCTGATCTATGTTTTCACACATTCAGCTGATTGTACAGAAAAAGATAAGTCAGTACAGTAGGTTCGCAAGGGTAGGTTCCCCGCGCCCCCCGCAGAAAACTGAAATCGCGGAAAAGGGGGATCCCTATCTCCTCGGGGTGGGGCCACCCCTTACCTTTCTCTGTGTTCTAGCACAGTGGCCCTAAGCAATTGCAGGTCTTACTTTCACAAAATGCTATAAGCAGCAAACTGCTTATAGCAGAGAAGCAGTCTGTAAGTTAGAAAGGCTCAGCCCGAACATTAAGGACGTAAACGTTCAGGCCAAGCCTTTCTAGCATGCAGGCAGCTTGTCTGTCTCTCTGCTATAAGCCGGATACTGCTTATATAGTATTTTGTGAAAGCCAGATACAGTGATTGCTTGGGGCCACAGCTAGAACACAGAGAAAGGGGGGTGCGGGGGACTGTGGAAAACTGAAACCACGGTTACAGGGACAGTGGATATGGGGGTTCTACTGTAATCCATTTTTGCGAGCAGCTCCAAGTTAAATGTGACTCTTCCTCCTAAGCATCCTAACCACTCCACTGAGAAGCTCACAGTGGCCAGACCTAATCCGTCACATGCTGGCAAAGGTTAACAAGCAAACTCTTTAACCGACTATATGGAGACCAGCGGAGGTGGTGGCACTTGATACGTTGCTTCACAGTCAGTTGCAACTTAACCATGACTGGAGGAAGCAGCCACAAGGGCCACTTGCGGCAAGAGGCAGGTCGCAAAACGGAAAAGAAAATAAGGTTGTCTCTTTCAGTGCCTGCTCAGCAATACAGTTGGGCCCCCATATCCGCGGGGGATATGTTCCAGGCACCCACGTGGATATGTGAAAAACGCAGATAGGGGCAGATGCCCCCCGTGCCCCTTACCATTACCTCTTGCTTAAAACAAACAATTCTTGCTTAAAAACAGAACACTATAAGCAGCAGAGTGAAGCCTCTCTAGCACGGAGTCTCGTTGCTAGAATCATTCTGGCTCTGTGCTACAAGCAGCACTCTGCTGCTTATAGCATTCCATTTTTAAGCAAGAATGGTTTGTTTAAGCAAGAAATAACAGTAATAGGCAGGGGAAGCACACATCCCGGATCCGCGGATAAGTGAATCCGCGGATCCGCTTATCACAGGGACCCCCTGTATGTATATTGGCTGTGGATCATACCACCTAGTGAGCACCCAGCAACCCTGTTGCATTTTCCTGTAGGGTGTGTCTCCCTGAAACTCTTGTAGCATCAGAAGAATCTCTGCTCCAGTGCTCTCTTCTCAATCAGAGAGCTTAACTGTTGTGGCACCTCAGCTATAGAACATACTCTCTGTGGTAGCATGCCAGCCCCCAACTCTAGGGGGACTGAAGTGGGAGGTGAAAGTCATCTATTTCAGCCAGCATTAATGTATAGCTAAAAATAACAGTTTAATGACAACGTTATTCTGGTGGTTATTTTTACAGCCTTTTTACGGCACCAGGTTAAGTGCAGTATTTATAGAAATGAGACTAAAATGTTATAGAAAGAAGAAATGCAAGATCTTTCGGGAATCTATAAAGATAAATGCATTTATCTGCCCTGCTCATGAAAGCACACAGCAATATGATCTTATCAAGAAACTCACTCAGAATATGCCATAACCACAGCAGACAACTAACGTCCCCTTGCACCTGTGAATAGTAAGCTGCATTTTCAAGGGCTGATTATTTCAGAGTCAGCGAAAAGCACAAAGAATGACCGTTGCGTCATATGGATGTTGAAAGATCAAGGACAGGAAAGATGTCCAATACCAAGAATGGGATGTGTTTTTTTGCATCAGGCCAAAAGCCCAACTAGTCCAGCACTCTCTCACTTTCACTCTCCACTAGTGGCCAGCTTGATACCTTAGAGACGTTCACAAGCAGAACACAATGGAAATAACCATCTTCTGATGGTTGTCCCCAACATCCCTTGAACACTGCAAAGTTCACTTGGCCAGTGAGGATGTTGCAACTGCTCCCTTAGTACGGAGAGTTATCGTAGCTCTGCAGGTCAGGTACCTGCTACGGTTCCATTCACTGGCAAGTCAAGGCCCAGATTCGGCTCCGCCCTAATCAAAACACTCACACCATGGCTTATTTTGGATAATATGCATTGCAGCCAAGCAAATACTGTGTTGCCTTTAAGCAGCTACTCACTGGTAGCCCAATCCTATTGGTGCGTTCCACTGCCAGAACAAGCATTCCGGTGGGACAATGCGCTTTCCGGAAGTCACAAAACACAACCTGCCAGAACAGGCAGATCTAGCCACCGCCGGGAGTGGCAAGTGGCCAGCTCTGCATGGCAACAGACACCTGCTGCCACAAGTAAGAGCACATAGGGGGTGGGAGGGACGCGGGGGGGGGATGGAATGGGATGGATAGGGCCCAGGAAGGGGGTGGGTTCGGCAGCAGTGGCGCCCGCTGAATCCCAACTCCCTCCCCGGGCCCAATCCACCGACACAGGTCCATGCAGACTTGCACCAGCGATATCACTGGCACAGGTTCGAATAGACCAGCCGGGCTGGAACCAGGGAACAAATGTTCCTTTACCCCGAGGAGGATTCTTGAGGTCGAAACTCCTCCATGAGATGCAGCGATAGCTGCGTTGGCGCTGCTACATCTCCGCAGAGGGAGTTAGGATTGGGCTGTGGGTCTTGCAACATTGCTTTGTGACTTGGACCTCCCTCCAACATGCAACAACGTCAAGGAGATTGGCTCCGATGGTGGAACCTCCCAACCCCCCAATCTTAAAGGCCATAATAGGATGGGATCTTTCTAACCTCTCAAAGTTAACATAACGGTCAGACCTGGTAGAAGCCAGAATGAACTGACATTCTAGGCAACAACTCTGGCATAATTCCAACTTTCTAATTCATATATTTTCTGAACACGCATGCATGCCACAGGCTTGCAGAAAGATGGCAGAGAAAAAGACATATATCCTATTTTGCCAGATGAATTCTAAAGAAGTTTTAATTAAAAAAAAAGGAAAGTAAGAATGCTTAGTATTTGCAGGCAAATACAGGAGGGTTCATGAAACTTTCGAACACCTGAAGTAAAGATTGTTTATTTCAAAAAAAGTAAAGAAAGTTGTCTCTCTTAAAAATGAAAAAAAAAAACGTCTACAGCGATGGAATGATAAATAATGTTGTGAGCCACCTTGAGGGAGGGGGAAGGCAGGATACAAATATTTTAAACAAATAGGAGCTTAAACTATTAGGACAATTGCTCTGCCTTTGATCACATCCTCCTGTTACAGACTTGACAGAAGTAGCTCGATCTTATCTATAACATGCTTGATCCTCCAAGGCGAACTTACTCTAGATCCAAAGCTTTGCGTGACAGCATATTAGACAGAGAATCTAGCTGAATCTACTATCATCCACAAAATTATGTCCCAGCCCTCCTGAGAACATGTTCAGTGAGAGAACATTTGCACTCTTTGCTTCCAGGCCATTTCCCCTGCCAATATATCACTCCTGCTTCTCACTAACCATCCCTCTTCTCAAGATTTTCCAAATTCCACAAGAACTTTATCACAAAGTAAGGTCTGAACCTAAACAAGCAAGCTGATTACAGCTACACTAATGAAGAAACAGTGTTTCTTTTGAGGCACCTAACACCCAATATCATGTTGCAACATGGTCTGCATTTTCCCTTTCAAAAAATGGATACACAAAGATCAGAATTAATATTTGGAACACACCCACCAACTTCATTCTAGTGTCTCAGTCTTCAGGGGAGATATTACATTGCATTGTCTTTCAAATTCTTCTGCGCCCGCCCGCCCGCCCGCCCCCCCCCCCCGAAAATGGGCACACAGTTCAAGCAGGGGGTTGAAATGTAGAATTGTGTCCAACGTTTCCTGCAAGGGGCCTGCACCGCTGCGCAGACCCCTTCTGTGGCTGTGTGGTGGCGTTTCTGGACACTTGGTAATGATGTCATACGTCATCGCCAACTTCTGGGTCACCAGGTTCTGGGCTGCACAGCGTAGCAGGAACACAGATAGTGAAATGTGGCACTTGTGTTCAGGACACAGACATTTCACTGTTCAGTGATTTCAATATTCACACTGCATTCAAAAGCACAACTTCTCTATACAGGTGGCCCTCGCTATCCACGGGGGATCCCACGGATAAGTCTGTAAAAATAGCTCCAGAATGCTTTACAAAGCATTCTTGGGCGACCTTGGGAGAGGGGGAGTCGTGCGACCCGGAAGAGGCTTCCAGAGCACAATTTCAGCATGTTTACAGCAAGCACACACAGCGGTTTCACTCTAAAAGATTTAAAAACAACAACGCTTTTTCCCCAATTTTTTTTTAGCGTTTTACAGTGGACCCTCGTGGGTCCAGGATCCGCGGTGAGACAAATCTGCGGATCCCGAACCCGTGTTTAGAAAGGGTCCACATAGAAGAAGGCCCAAAACTCTACTCTGATCAGTATAGAAACCTCCCTCTTTTTCAAGTGAAGAGGAATGCAAGCAATTGTTTACTTTTTAGCATAGTTATTTGCCACTTTCCCTGCAGAAGGAGACTCCTGTTTGGATTCTTGAAGAAACTGAATCCCAGAACCACAAAAACCTTTGGTCTTCTCTATAAAACAAGAAGATACATAGCAGTAACACTGTATACAAAGCAAGGAACATTCATTTCCTCCCCTGGGGTGGAACAGAGGCTATGGGCACCCTCCCACTTTCACCCGTAGGTACTATACATGAACCACAGAGCACCTACAGAAAGCATCACTCGACAAGAGCTTAGAACACAGCCAAAGCAGTCCACAGCTTGCCGACTTCAGTACCATCAACAAGCATAGAATCTTGGCAAAGATATCCGAGCATCAAAATGTCGCCTTGGATTTTATGCAGCTAAAGGCAATAACCAGCTCAAAATAGTCTGAAACGCAAATGTACAGAATTTTTATAATGCATTTCCGGGGGGGGGGGCGGGGAGGAAGACCTGGCAATTGCAAGATTTCAAATGAGCGTCACTCATTTTAAGTTCTCTCTTGGGCAGAATATAACACATAAGGTGTTAGATCAGAAAGATCTAGAGGGCAGAATGGAGATGAAGAAGGAGAAGATCAAGAGGTTCCACCAAGCAATTTCCCCACTCACCAGCCACAGAGCTGCCAATTCAATGAAGGGTCAGAGACAAGGCCATGAGCTCAGCAGGAGTCATTTTACTACAGAGCATTCACACAATGAGGCTTTGTCTCCTGAAGACATAAGCAGCCACGACAGGACATGAACAATGCCCCAGACTGAATTTAGACTGAATTTGATTGGAAATGCAAGGGTTATCCCAAGACCAGGAGGGGATAAAAAAAAAAAAAAACCAACAACCCCAAAAGCATTTGAGTGCCTTGCAAAGGACACAATTCAGGACTCCCGAAAAGAGAGCCTTGCCTTTTCAAGATAGTGCTTTTGAAAGCTATTCAATGCAAATGTCTCCCATGCACATTAATTAGGCTGTCAAGCTGGGCCTCTAAGTTCTTTGTGAGCAATAAAAGGGGCAGCAGATGTGCCCTGGGCTTCCATGCACACAGCACAAAGGGGCCGAATGCCTGGTGAATTCAAGGGACTCCAAAAGGCCGACAGAGCGTTGTCACATCTGAACTGGATTCATGTGCTGAGATTATGGTCCCCACCCCACCCCCCAGAGTTCAGCTTCCTTCCAATGCAGGGTTTATTCCGACTGTGACGGCTTGTATCTCACCCACTCTCTCTCTCTCTAAGATGCTCTCTAGTCCGACACAAAGAAGCTCCTTGGATCGTTTGCTAAAGCTAGAGGTTGCTGGATTGGAACACAATCGTACCGTAGCCCTCTTGGAGCATTTCATCGCCACTTTGAGACTTCAGTAGCACAAGAACATTTCAAAGGCTACTTGTGTCCATGTTTGATTGTGGCTTATGAGAAAAATTAGCATTCTAGCTCACGTCTGCACATTTTACATGCACATTATACAGGGAACAAAGCCAGAGCTGCTTTAAGTCACCGAAATGCACACCTCAAAGCACCGATTGCGACATTCCAGCAGGGAACCTCATTTGGTCCAGTGCTACCAAGTGACAGACAAGAGCACAAACATGCTCAGCACCCAGTTCACTATGGGTCCTTGGAGACTAACAGAGAGGCAATCCTCAGACACCACTTTCCAAGGAGCCCAGAGGTGGTTTAGAATCAGGATAGCCCATGCAACCAATTGGTTCCATGGAGAAGTGGTCTTCATTGCTACAATTCCTCTTCCCAGTGTGCTACATCCCAATAATCCTTTCCCGATGAAACTACCAGTAATTATCCCTGAAACCAGGAACACGGGGAGCTCATCCAAGAGCCAGTGTGGCCCAATCGAGAGAGAGGCTGACTCGATTCTGAGAGAAATGAATTCAAAATCAGTCTTCTACTGGAGGGCCCTCTGAGTCGCTTTGGGCAAGGTGTTACGTTCTCCATCCCAAAAGAGAAGTAGGTTGCCTCTCTGGATTGTTGAAAGTTGGAACATAAAAACTGTAACGTACTCTGTTAACTAGAAATACTACATAAGGAACAGAAATCTCTTGCACATCTATGAACCCCAGATGTCATTTGCAAAGAATCTTTGCTCCTCTCATTAGTACACTAGCAGGTTGCACCTATACGAAATCCCAGTGTTCAGAAGATGATGAAGTTCTCTCGCGGTTTCCAGACAGGCACTCGTCCCAATGGCAAGTCACACATCCAACCCTCTCTACCTCGTTTTTGCCAAGTAGCAGCAAGCTTTAGTATACCTTGATTTTGTTTTCATGAAGCATGCGTACTGAGCATGTGCAGACGTCAACATATTATACTGACTTCAATGGTAACATTTTCACTTTAGTGCAAAAGCCACTATGACCTGCACATTAATTATTCCCTCTAATAGCTAATTCAGATAGCCAAGTGCCTTTCAGTCTGGAAGTGAAACAGCACCAATCAAAAAAAGGTAGTTATTCTACATACTTGGAACCCCCAAGGTGTGCAGACGTATAGACGTTTGTAAACTTAAAGTAGATTTTTTAAAAGTCCCCCTGTGAGCTTCGGGGACCTACACAATGTGGAGGGCAGAGAGATAAGAAAATATTAAAGCACCCCTTTGCCTGGAATGGGAACATCCTGGTTCACACTAAACACCAAAGGCAGGATCTTAGCCTTTGGGGGGGGGGGGGGAGACGACATGTTGACATCCAATCATAGCTGCACTAAAATCCTGGATTGATAAGCAGCTCTCTTCTGCCGCAAGGACATAGACAAAAGGATGTCTGGAGGACCCACAAGTCAGGCAGACTGTGAGAATTTAGCAATTTGGTCTATATGGAAAAGGACAGTTGAGCTATGTGGAGTGTTGATGGCATTAACTGGAAGGGGAACGGAAGACTAAGGAAATGAGCCGTAAATCATGCATAGTATCATAGAGGTAAGCACTGATGGGGGGGGGATGCACACTCCTCTACCCAATCTATACTCCCTCCCACCACGATAGAGCAATAACTTCTAAAGCAGCAGCCGTGTTAGTCTGTTGCAGAAATATAACAATAAAAATGGCAACATTCAGAAGCCAATGGGAGAACATCTGAATTTCCCAGGATACTCTGCTGCTGAACTGAAAGTCACCCTTCTTGACTGGGTGGAAAAAAAGTGTCCTCTGCAAGCCCCCCAAACCACTATAAGGTTCTCATTTTACCCAATAGGGGTGGGGACACATGGCAACATATTGCTGAAGGTCAGTGTCTCCCAAACCTTTTTGACCATGACCCTAAATACAGTTTTTCATTCAGTCTGGTGACCCATGGAGATTGTACATGTTAATAATAATAATGATAAAAAAGACCTTCCCATGGCCCTCAAGAATACCCGTGTGGCCCTTGTTTGGGTCACAACCCTTAGTTTGGGAACCACTGTTGTACGTCCTCACTTGTTTGACTGTTTTTTTTAACCTCCTCATTCAAAATATACAGTTTTTACAGACTGCAGAACCACCAAAAATGTTTACACAAGTATGCCTTCCTATGCATTAGTGGCTCAATTTCATAGTGCAGAACTGTGAGCTTTTCTCAAAGGATGCTATGCTCATAGCAAGTCACAGCATCAGAGTTGGGACGCTGATGAGCCGACTACCTCTTGGGCAGTAGTCAATTACTGCATGGAGTCCAGAATGCCTGTTCTGCTAACTGTATCATCATCATTTAACTAGCAAAAGGTAGGAAAGAGGGCTCCTTGCTTCTTAGCTTACACTAGTGTGGACACAAGACAAGACAAAACTAAGAGATACTTTAACACAGCATGACCCTTTCGTAAGCTGCCTTGGGAATCTTTTTGATGCTTTGAGATCTTGTAGATTGAAAGGCAGAGTATGCACCTTTAAAATAAAATTACTACCGACGTATTTGCCTAACATTGTTAGATATTCAATTCAACAATTGATTTGACAATCTTTAACATTTCCTTCCATAACAATTGACTTGCATTTTGCACCTAGCATAAGCCTTTATTACAATTCTACTACATTAGTGGATTTAAGAATTATTTGGCCAAGTGACCAATTATTTTTTAATCACCTTTACATCCAATTGACATCTTGATGCCCAAAATGTCTAACTAGAGATTTTCATATTTTCAATAGCAGACAAGGCAAGCCCATCAATTGGGCAGACTCCACTTGAATAAAGGACCCCAACTACGAGGACCCCAATCCTAAACTGGGCTCCGTCAGTGGTTCTAGGCTCCGCACTGTCACAAACATGCTGCGAAGCACATTGCTCTGGTGTGGAGGCCAGTTCCGCTGGTAGAGAGGCCAGCGCGAGCAGGCCTCCACCGGCACAGCGCTTGCCTGCCCTGGCCTGCCCTTCTCCGCTGAGCCCACCCCCCTCTCGGGCCTGAGTCACCCTCCTCCCTGCCCTCCCCCTGACCTGAAATGTCCCCTCCCCACTCTCATTCCGCCCTCATTCTGCTCACCAGGGCAGGTGAGCTCCATGCGGGACCGTGGGGAGAGGGCGGAATAAGGGTGGGGAGGGGACATTTCAGGTCAGGGGAAGGGCAGGGAGGAGGGTGACTCAGGCCCGAGAGGGGGGTGGGCTCAGCGGAGGAGGCCTCCTCCCCCCAATCCTATCCCCCTTCCTGGGCTTCAAAGCCCAACACAGAGCTGCTTGTATTTGAACCAGCCATTTAGCTGGCACAGATCCGAGTTGCCCCATAGAGGTTGCTGGGGTTCGACAAAGGGTAAGGGGATGAACATCCCCTTACCTCGAGGAGACCTCCAGCAGCCTCTGGCCCTACGCTGGATACAGTGGAGAGCCTGCCCTGGCGCAGCGTGGGGCTTTGAGTAGGATTGCACTGTTAGCTGCGCAACAACCAACAAGAGTACCGGTAATACAGTATTACCAGTTAGCAAGGTGGGTAAGAGTGTTACCAGTTATTACCAATTTTAGATTTTCCAATAACTATAACAGAAAAAGTTGTAGTTGCTTGGGTACCGTTTCATTTACAGGACTGCACTGGATGCAAACCTGGCTAACAAATTTGAACTTGTGATTCGTGCATACAGTAGAAAGGCACCACAGAACAGTCCTGCTCCACTCTAGGCTTAAAAGGCACCTTCCTTGCTACTTATCATCAACACTACATTTAGAATGTTCAAAAAGCTCGATTGAATATTCTCTACTGCAGAGGTCTTCAACCTTTTTCGTGCCACGACCCTAACAAATAAATAAATATAAAGTATGGGGCTGGGGACCCACCATTGATCTCGCCCCCCTCCTGGGACCCAATCTGCCCACCCCCCGCCCCTGTTGCTACCCCCCACTCAGGCACCAGCAACCTCATCCTGCTGAGCTCGCCAGGACCGCACCACCAGCGGTGGGGTCATTCTGGAACAGGAAAGCCAAGTCACAGTTCCCCACCAACTTCCCAGCAAATCGAAAGAGGGAGGGTAAGAGGGGGATGAAATCCTTGCCCCCAGCAGGTTCCCCACCCCCCAGCAGCCATTTTGGTTCCCGTACGTTGCCGCGACCCCACAAATGAGGCTTCACGACCCCATTGGGGTCCTGATCCCAAGGTTGAAGAATAATGCTCTACTCTGTAAAGCAGGCCAGTATGATCATCAGCATATGAAGGTCTAAGGCCAAGTGGCTTCTGCAAGACCATCTAGAATTCATGACTGAATCTTGCCTCTAATGAGAACTAGACTCTATACTACACAAGCATAAGCTTTTGACTTTGCAAAATGCATAGCGGATTCCCAAGCAATCACAATGAGGAAGCTTGCAAACCAATACAGAATAGAAACCATATCTAATGGATGCTTGCCAGAAGATACAAGCACTCAAAGGTTATTCAAGACTTTGCACAAATCCATGCAACTCAATAGCTTGTTGAACAAACTTTATCCACCATGGGTCACTTATCTAGGACCGACTGAGCAACAACTTTCTTTTAGTATATAAATATTACACTCTGCAGAGTATGAAATGACTCTGGACCAAAAGCTCCCAACCTTTTCGGGCAGCATACCACCTTCGGGGTCGCCATTGCGCCACGTACCACCAAAGTGGTGATGACGTTAGTTACCACTGGAAGTAAGTGGCGATCACATCGCCACTTACTTCTGGGTTTCTGGCCGCGCCGCAGCCCAGAAAAGGATGGTACGGAGGTCAGGGCAGGCGGGAGGGCATTTCCACAGGTTGGGAACCTCTGCTCTAGACAGTCCTCTACTTGTCAGGAAGGAAGACTTTAATACTTTAATATCGGGCACACGTTTTCTTCATAAAAATATTTGGTACATAGAATAGCTGTCAGGATGACTATGGAAACCTACTGAAGATCAAGAAAACACAGACTATAATTCAGAAAAGAAAAAGTTGTGGAACAGACTAAAAGGTACGCATAAGAGGGGGAAGAAATGGAATATGTGCATGATTTACAGGAACTGGTTGTTTTAGGAGAAGGGAAAAAAGAAGCAGGCAAATAAGGGTCACTTTGCTGATTATGTGGGAAGTAAAAAAAAAACAGCACACACAAGAATGTAGCAAGTTGTGCTTCCTCTTCCCACATTTCTAGGGTGATCATCTCCCATAGGTGCGTGTACCACCTCCTACGGGAGGGGGGAACTGTCTGGACTCCTCACACACCGCTGGAAGCTTGAAAGGGAAAAAAGTTTTTTCTCCTGTTATACAGTTTTCATGTATCGTGCAAGGCAAACCTCAGTAACTCAGTGGTCAACAGAGAGAAGGGCGGATTTCTCTATCAGAAAGAAGGGTTTTTTCAACTCTATTCTAGGAAGAGGTGTTTGAAATAATAATGGTGGTGGTGTTCTGAAAATGTGTTGAATTAAAATGCAAAATGTGGTGTTTTGTGTTTTTATGCACAGGTGCGAATTCTTAAGCACCAATATTAGGTTTAATATCATTACTTTGCAGCCTTCAATTCTTAAAAAAAAAAATACCGTATTATGGTGTTTTGTGTTTTTATTCGCTTGCCGTGTTATGGTGTTTTTATTTGGTTATCCACAAAAACCAAAGACTTCTAATCATAGGACCAAAAACCTTTCAGTTTAAAGAAATGTTAGGGCTCTAACTCACCAGAGCACCAAAAAGCATGGAAACTGTAAGGTGCGCGCCTCAACATTAATATCACATAAACACTAATGACATTCTCCAGACTCGCATATTGAGCCCACTTACAATTTAGGCTCCATGCCCGCACACTTTCCCTTGGTCTGGCAGTCCCCATCGCCTTCTTCTGTAAACTGGAGTCAGCAATGTGCCAGTCTTTAATGAGATACATGCTTATAAATCTATAAATGCTTATAAATGCTAATAAATTAGCAGGGCTCTTCTTATTTTCTTATTGGTTTGTGGAACTCCTTGCCACAGGACGTGGTGATCCAGGCCTGGCCTGGATGCCTTTAAAAGGGGATTTGACAGATTTATGGAGGAAAAGTCCATCACAGCTTACAAGCCATGATGGGGATAAGCAACTTCCTGGTTGTAGGAGTAGGTTTTCTTTGTGCCAGGTGCAAGGGAGTGGCGACAGGATACAAGTATCTATCTTGTTGTCTTGTGCTCCCTGAGGCATCTGGTGGGGCCACTATGTGATAAAGGAAGCTGGACTAGATGGGCCTTTGGCCTGATCCAGCAGGGCTCTTTTAGTGTTGACAGTCAACCTCTTTGCAAAGTTCATTTTAAGCTCATTTAAAACACCCAGAAAAGTTATTCTACGAAAACTAGATCATCCTGCAAATTCGGAACATTTTGAAAACGTAAAGAGCCCACTTCTTGCAAAGCCCAACCATAGGCATGCTTTCTTAAGTCCAGGTCTTACCTCCTTTCTCTTGCCGACTTATATGCCTGCAGCATGAAACAACTGCCTTCTAAGTCAGATCTTTAGTCCGTCCAGCTCGGTACTGTCAATACAGAGTAGCAGTGGCTCTCCAGCATTTCAGCCAGGAATTCTTCTCTGCCCTAACTGGAGATGCTCATGATTTACTTTCTGGGACCTTCTGCATGCAAAGTACCTGCGTGTATGTGCTCTACCACTGAACTATGGCCCTCCCTCAATGCTCAGCTGATACCAGTCTTCTGTCCCCCACTACATCCTGCATCTGTTAACCTTATTTCCACCACAAAGAGCTTGACACAACAACTGATACATGCCAGTCTCTCCAACCCAAATAAAAGTACACAGGGGAAGCAAGGAATCGATGCAGCCACTGACCCCATGGAATACCCCCTCAGCTTCACCAATGCCTCCAATCTGTACAGAAGGGAGATTTATCTATTTAGATAGCAAATACATCTATGTAAGCCACTGTATGTCTTTACTGCTCAGATGCCCTGATTTACAGTTTCCATGCGTTTTGGTGCTGGAGTGGATTTGCCCCTAAGCCATAACTTCCGTTAAACCAAAGAGATTTTTGGTCCTAGTTATTTCCAGAGTTTGTTTTCTATAAGAAGGGGGGGGAAAAAGCAATGAAATCAAATCTCCTGTAGCAGTACCAAATTTCATGCAATTTCTGAGCAGAACCATATGTGTAGAGCAACTGATTGAGAAAGCTGCACCAGCTGCATTCTTTTATTTCTCCGGGTTGCTTATTTCCACCACGAACATCGTACAGCACCTCACTGAGCAATCTTCTGTCACACTTGAGGAGAAATTCATTAGCTTGAGAAATTGGGAGGAGAAATTCATTAGCTTGAGAAATTGGGAAGCTGCAACTACTCAGTGTCTGCCGGGACATTTCCTAAATTTGTCGTGGTGAATTTACCACACTTACATGCTTATAAAATTGAGGCAAATTTGTCCCATCAATGGGTAACTTGTACAGAGGATCTCTCCAGCAAAGGGAGAGAAGATTTTCAAATGTCAGAGAAATCAGATGACAAATGCTGGAGTGAGAATAAAACTAATGGCAGATATTTTTCCCCTTCTGCCTATCATTGTGTTAGAAAAATAACGTTACAATCTTGCATTTTGATTCCCATTTGAAGACCACCTATAAGGCTCCCATAATCCTACCTCTAATATGGCGGCATTCAAAAGAAACACAGAATTCAAGATTTATTTATTTTTAAACATTATAGTACTGTATATGGGAAAAAATATCCAATTTTTAAACTGCTGTAACCAAGCCATTTTTAAAATCTGATTTCTCTTAAACATGGACAACTTGCACACTTTCCCAAACAATCTGTCCTTCAATTTTACATCTGGTATCAGTGTGATGAAGAACAGATTTTCCATGCTTTATAATGGCACAGTGCTAAAATGCAGACACACCTTAACAGTTGTTCCTGCAGCTGTATAATCACTGAACAGGGTTCAGAACCGGGTTTCAAAGCAGCACTTGACTGAAATACTGAAGCAGAACTGTCCATGCATGCAGTCATAACTATAAACATTGAAAGCAACCAGAGACTTTATAAGGATGCTAACATGCATGGCACAACAATAATTATCAGAAAACGCCCAGGGGGCAGGTATGTTGATGTCCAGCAACTAAACACCATCCCTTTCTTTATTGAAACATTAACTACACTAGCAAGCACAAATGGACCACAGATATTAACTAGCCACCCAGCCCTCGCATTCCAAACTTAATCCCACCTGACGCAAAAGGAGGCTTCAAACTGATTAGTGTCGTTCACTTCCAATCTGACAAAATGGGGAGGGGGGGAGAGAGACAGGTTTTCAGTTGTTTATAGCAACCCAGCAGGTCAGATTGAGAGCCCAAAGCAAATCTATCTAGCCCCTGCTGGTCTAACTAAATTTTAATCAAAATGTAATAATACATTTGCCCACAGGTTCACTCATATGGAAAATAAGCATGTATGTGAGTTGAGTTGAGTGAGTGAGATTCCACACCTTAATGTGATAATTTTATCTAGATTTTCTGTGTAATATTTTGACTACAGTTGAGCACATATGCACCACCACTGAAGCCTTCCCTGGTAGATGGTGCTGAATTTATTACAGAGACCATGTATAAGTACAGTTGGACTTCTGTATCTGCAGGGGTTCCGTTCTGGACCCCACCCCACCCCGTGAATACTGAAATCGCTTTAGCACAGATACGGGCGTCACTGTAAAAATGTGGAGGAGAAAGGTTAAAAATAGCGTTTCTTACCTTTTGGCTGGCAAACCACTCTGATGGGCTGTAGAGCACAGAAGTTGCACTCCTACAGCCTCTTCCGGGTCGCGCGACTTCCCCCTTTCCTTCCCCAGGCTTGCCCCAATGTGTTCTGGGGCGATACTGGGGAAGTCCCGCAACCCGGAAGAGGCTGTAGGAGTGTGATTTAGGAGTGTGATGTAGGAGCGGTTTGCCAGCCAAAAGGTAAGAAACGCTATTTTTAACCTTTTTCTTTTTTCGAGTTTTTACAGCGACCCCCGTATCCGTGTTGAGACAAACCCGCAGATGGTGCATCCGCAGAAAGCGAGAGTCCACTGTAGTTCAGTTTGTGGGTAAAAATATACTTCTGGTATTTGGACTACTAATAGGAGAATAGAATGGCCTCAAGAAAACAAAAGATCCTTCCCCCCCACACACACACACACACGCACCCCGCTTACAGAATTATCTTGGACAGAGTTGCAATGTGTCAGGAAACATTGTTTAAAACGAGTGAAATGACATATCAACAAAGAGGAGGGAAACCGTGCAAGAACCAACACCTGCTGCAGAAAACATTAATGTAATATTAGGGTGCATCTGCCCGGAACACAAGGTATTGTACTCTGGGCTGGTAGAAGAGATACCAACCTTGAATCTTAGGTTCTCTCAATGAACGGAGATAAGCTCTAAAGGATTCAGAGGAGAGCTAGGACAAGAAAAAGTCTGGAAGGAGAACCAGAAGGATCTGACTACATTTAGTCTAAAGAGAAGATCAAGAAAGAAGCAATAACAGTTTTCTAATGTTTCAAACAAAGAGCACAAGCAAGTCTTCTGTGAATCTGACAAACAATCAGTGAGCCTAAATTACAAAGTTACATAAAAGTAGAATCCACTGCTCATGTCCAACCCAGTTGTCAGCAATAAAGGACCAAGCTCCCTGGGGAGACTGCAGATTCTCCTACCTTTGAGGTCTTCAAGACAAGGTTGAACCAGTATCTGGTCAGGAACTAGGCTGCCCAAGAGGTTACCTCCAACTGTATGATTCTGCAAACTGTTACAGGATAGTCTCACAGGATAGTCTCAAAAAGAAGGGCGAGCAACCATCCATTTTTACAAAGACCAGGTTCCAGGAAGAAAAAAAGTCTGAGAATCAAGTCTGCAGCATTGGGTGCTCCAGTACTCAACTATAGTTCAATGCACCTCATGGAGCCAAGATTACGCCATTCCTTCAGGATGGGGACTCGACGGAAGAGGCGGCGCAGTGCTCTCGAGTGCCTGGTCTTTTCAGACATTCGGACAATGGAGACAAGAAGGAATCATTTACCTGGACAGCACTGCAATTACCGGGGCTGAGACAGGAATGCTTCAAACTCAGAGCACAATCCTATGCATGTCTACTCAGAAGCAAGTCCCACTGAGATCAATGGGACTTACTCACATGTAATTGTGTATAGGATTGCAGCCTCCGTCAGAGTGAACCTTTCAGAGTCAAGCATAAAAGAAGAAACCAGGACTTTTTGTAACCAAGACAAAAATCTGTTCACCCGGCAACGCTCGCACTCCTCCTGACCCGTGTCAATTTCCCAAGCACCTGCACACATCCAGGAAGGCCTGCTTTTGAGCTTAGTGGTTTCTTGCCTTTCCTTGCAATGTAAGAAGACTAACTAGCTGGTTTCCTGGAATTTTTATTTCCATGTCTACCTTATCTGTTCCCAAATGCAGGTAATAGCCTGGTTGTCACAGAGGTCATTGTACCCAAAGCCAGCCCTGAAGATTCAAGCCTGCTATGGCACTTAGTCTAGTTGACTCCTCCCCCCAAACATCATTTTGGAGACCAACTCAATCAACTTGACCAAGATGTGCAGCAGTGGTCAATGATACACCAACCAAACTTGCCAACCACCCCAAGACCAAAAAGGCACATTCTATTCTGACCAGTAGCACCAATTCTGAGGGGATGTTCTACGGATTTCTCCTGAAAGCCTCAGACTGATCACTTACAATGGCAGAGGGGATTAGAGAGACCGATTTCCTTTTATTCCATTACCGAGTTCCAATGTCACCATAGCCATAAACTCACTAGCTAGCCTTAAGGAAGTCATCACCTCTCAACCCACCCATCCACCCGTTTCCACCTGCAATATAGGAACCACAATAGTGATCTACCTTATGGAGCGTTGAGAGGAACAGAGATGTGTACGAAATGCTTGAACCCAACAGCAAATCCAGCAATGAATTGTGAATAATAAGGAGTCACAAGGCAGCACAAGAAGATAACAGGCATGGCATCAAATCGCTGATGCTGCAGTGTCCACATTGCACAATCAGTGATGTTTACCACAAACAGCTATAAAAAACATAGTAAGTTAAAGACTCCCACACGAGTGTCTTTGTTTCCTTAGGAAGGGCCATCTTACACTTCATAGTCATCATCAAACAAAAACGTCGGTTTAAGCGCACACATTTCACTCTCTGTGGACCACAGTTACTGTCTCAAACTAAAAAGCTATGTCCTGTTTTAGAAGGGCACGAAGTACTCGTTTTGAGGCTGTAAACTATGGCTGTAAACTATACGCACTCCTATCAGAAGCAGCCTGGTCTTTCCCTCACTGAGTTAAAGCCGTGTTAAAGTCCAGCTCTTTCAAGTCCTAGCAGCAGCAGCAGCAGCATTTTTCATAGCTTCCATCGTAACTATTATATTCCCATTGAGCCACATGCTTTAGTTACTTTCCACTTTTCCTTCCCAGTGCTAGGAAACATCTCCGACAGCAAACACAGGCAATGGAGGATGCCAGATTTGAGAAGATAGTTTCCACGCAGGAAACTGAGCTGCTTGCACTGTGACTCCATTTGGGGCTGCAATCCTGTAACACACTCAACTTGGCAGGAAGGCCCAGTGAAGCGACTGGCACTTACACCTGAGTAAAGATGCCTAACGGTGAAATCCACCATAACCTGCTGGAGCAAGCACTCCGGTGCCTGAAGGTGTCACAAACGTGAAAGTAAGGCACGTTTGCGCCGACTCAGGAGTAAGGGAGGCCGGCGCAAGGCCGGCTTCCCTCACTCCAACGCCGGACCGAGGATGCGGACGGCGGCAAAAGGTAAGTCTTCCACCACCGGCCGCATGGGCAGTCTGGCCGGCGAGGGAGGGGGCCCATTGGGTGAGCCGGCCCGGGAGGGGGCGGGGACGACATTGGCCATATCCCAGGCCCACCAGGCCAGCTCAGCAGTTACATGGCCTTCTTCGACTTCTATTTAGCTGGCGGAATTCCAAGGAGGCTGATATGGCCGGCCCTGGTTTACACTCAGGGAAGGGGACGAACATCCCCTTCCCCAAGTAGACCTCCGGCCCACCGCATGGCGGTCCGGACGTCGAAATCCTGTGTAAGGATCCGCCACTGGATCCTTACACAGGATTTGGCTGTAGGATAAGGCTGTCAGAACTGCTGCTGGATCTGCCAATGGTGTAGTACAGCGACTTAATAGGAGAGCTGTGAATTAGGAAGATCCAGTTCTCACAGACATAGGCACATTAGGTGACCTGAGACTCTCTTTCTATATCATCCCCCCCCCCTTTATAACAAGGGTGGACCAACTTACTGTCCCAAGAGCCTCACTGAGGTATAGAAATTATACAGAGGGTCATAGTGCATATCTATTAAAATACTTCTGTCCCACTGTTCCTCTCCTGAAAAGGAGGTGCCCAAGGCAGCCAACAAACCACATAAACACAACTGAAGGACATTGGGGAGGAAAATAGAAGTTTTCATTTCTTTTGCTCTTTTTTTCCTCATGCATCTGACGAAGTGGACTGTAGTCCACACATACTTAAGCTACAATAAATTTGTTTATCCTGAGCGCCACAAGACTTGGTTGTTTTTACAGTGTGTTTGTTTAGTTTTTAGAAATTAATTATATTTTAGAAATTAATTATTCTCCCCTTAGCATTTCATGATCAGTTCCCCCCCCCCATCCCAGCTCCAATAAATCACATGTGTCATACTTTTTAAGGACACACCCACCCACCCACCCACTCTCAGGGAGGACAATCACATTCACTGCTGTCAGTGTTCTTGGAACAGAGTGAGGCTGAAGGCTGGAGCAGCAGCCAACCAGTGAAAGTACCACCAAGCCAACATGGCAGCCCACATGTCAGAGCGAGGCTGATGAGACCGGCAAGGGAAGCTGAGCTGAAGCAACACCCCACACAGCTCATGAGAGAGACAAAAGCCTCTCATGCTGGCAAAGGGAGAGAGGCGACAATGCATGCTCATCTTCCTATTGCAACTGCCGCTCAGCCGACTTCAAAAACACGGGTGCAGCTGCCCACAGCAGCACGCACATGCGGGTGGTCAGGCATCATGACAAGCTGGAGGGCTGGCTAGAGGGGGCTTGATTGCAAGCTGGACTAGAGGTTCTTGTGGATCAGATTCTGCCTGCAGGCCATAATTTGCCTACATCTGCTCCATAATATTTATTTATTTATTTAATGCCCCTCTTTTTTCCCCATAGGGGGAATATGGAGCAACAATATACATCACGGGAGCATAATATGGGAGCAACAACAGTGGCTTCTCTCATACAGTTGCTAGAAGGATTAATGAGATAATGTACATGAACTCTACAACAGTATGCAATAAATATTATTACTGCTACAACAATGACGGCATACTTCAAGCAGCAGTAACAGCAGTTAACTGCTATCATTACTGTCCTTAAAATGACAACCTGTGCCTGGGACAGATGAGCCTTGCTATATGCGTTGCTGCTATTGTTTGACAACTGGCTTTACAAGCTCAACTGGTATTCAAGTCACTCTCCTATTCTTTTTGAAAAATCTGCCAAGGTACAACCTCTTTAGGCTATTAGCAAAACAAAAAAGCTTTAAAGATTTTCTCTACACAGCTACTAGTGCAATACTTTAAAAACAAACTAACGTGTTCTCAGTACTATACACCTCCCCCCCCACACACACACACCTTTTAGTGTTCAGATATTGATGTGATCGTTTCAGAAAGTACAGGGGGAGTGGACAACAACCTCAACTTCTGATACTTGACTTTTAAGGTACTGTAGATGCCAAGAATCAGCATTATAATTTTAGAAGCCAAGTGCCTGGTTTCTTGGGATTTTTCTTCCAGTTTTATGAAAGATCTTGCAAGTTTTGGGGCAACAAAGAAGTGGTCACCGGGCAGATGAAAAGTTCTGAGTTTCTGACAGCTTACACAATATTATGCCAAAAGGCAAGAAGCACGTGTGCCCACGTAGCTAAACGAGCTCCTAAAACGGACAGACAAAACAAGATCAGCAGGAGATATTCCCCCATCCATTTGCTTTGCCAAGGAACGGGTAGGGAGTTGCCACTGCCTTCCAGGAAGGGCCCTGGCCCACCCCACAAGTCATCATCAAGGGGCAACCCCCGCAGCCGTCCCACCCTCAGAAAAAGAATGCCAGCGCTCACGCCTGCCCGGATCTCACTTCGCCGCGTCCAGACGTGGAGCGCGATGTACATACACTCTTCACACATCCAGAGGGACCTTGCTTAAAACTGGCCATCCCACTCTGGGCCCCTAAGAAGAGCCGACTCCTTGTGCTAAGAAGACAGGAGTATTGAGGAGGAGGTCCTCTTCATTCATTCATTCATTCTCCCTCCCGGCCCCCACATGTCCGCCCGCCGGCAGCCAGGCAATCCATCAGGCCGGCTAGGGAGGGCTCCTCTACTCACGACTGTAGAGCGCGAGGCAGGCGGCGTCGGGCCCGGTGCGGGCCTCAAGGCGGAGCGCCTGCTGCTCCTGGTGCCGCTGGATCTCGCCGTTGGCGTCGCCGATGGTCAAGAGCCGCACGCCGGGGAAAACCGACACCGCCGCCGCCATCTTGGCATCCCAGGCCCACTCCGCGGCGGCGGCTGCAGCAGGCTGAGACTCAGGACGACAAGGAGGAAGGTGGCGGCGGCAGCGGGCCGGAAGCCACACCCCCAGTCTCTCCCAGGCTGACTAGACCGCCGAAAGTGACAGCGCCCCCGGCCGGCTGGCGGAGTAAATGAAGGATGCTGTCTGTGGACGCCGAAGTGGATGGGTCCCTGCCGTAGGGAAGACTAGTGAGGCCCCCCTGCGGCTGACGTGGGGAACAACAGTCGAACGGCGGCGCACCGCCCCGTCTCCTTCGGAACGAGCTTATTGGCTAGGTAATAGACGTCAGCGCCGCATTCAATCAGTGACTGGCTGGGAGAGCAGAGGTAGCGCGGGATTGAAGTTTTGAGCGTGGTTTTGAGCGGGATTGAAGTTTTGAGCGCGGTTGAATTTTTGAGCGCATCGTCATGGCTGAGTCAGGGAGACCCGAGCACTCGCAGGCGGAGTTGTACCGGAGGTAAAGGCCGTGACAGAGCGCACGAATTTAGGCAAAGGGTTGCGCTGACAGTCCTCGGCTGGAAGCCAGACACAACGCAAGTGACGGCCAGTTCTGTTGGCGGAGCCTCCAGGATAGTGGTGACCTCTAGACCGGTGTTGTGCCCAGCAACGGGGAGGAGAAACGCACCCCCTGAGCCCATCCATAATAACCCAAATGTGTTCTGCGTGGCGTCAGGAGATCCCTGGTTGCCCTACTAACTCCTGTGGGTGGGCAACAACCTGTGACCAAAGAGGGCTGCATGTTACCCATCAGGGTTCTATGTGTGGCCCATGAGACCTTTTGCTTACCGTTTGCCCACATGCATGCACAGGGTTGCCAAATTCCCCCACCATGGGCCATGGTTAGTGCACTTCAATACTGTGGCCCACTTTGATAAAGGAGGTACATTCCTAGCCCCCTAGGTTATCCATCACTGCCCAACAAACTCCTTGGCAGGCACCTTCCATTGCCTGGGGACCTATGCACTCCATGCCAAAGGTTCCCAATCTTTGGAGGCCTGCATACCACCTACGCCGGCCTCTGGCTGCCTGCGTACCACCAGAAGAAAATGCCAATGACACCATTGGCTCTTTCTTGGGGGGGGGGCAGTCTGCCAGCGGCCGCATCACCCTGATTGCAGCAAAGAGAAGTCGAAGATGTGGACGCCCCAGTCTGCCGGAGTCCATGTCTTCAGCTTCTCTTCCTCGCACAGGCAGGGAAGGGTCCTTCAGGTACGGGCTCCGTGTGCTTGAGCTCTGCCAGTTCGGCAGAGCTCGAGCCACTATTTCCCAGGCTGCTGTGCAAGTGGGAGGACCCTCTTGTCCGCACCACAGCCCGGGAAATAGCAGCTCAAGCGTTGCCGATTTGGCAGAGCTCAAGCGCACAGGCAGGGAAGGGTCCTCCCGTCTGTGCCGCAGCCCAGAAAAAGGCGGCTCAAACTCTGCTAATTGGCAGAGCTCAAGCTGCTTTTTTCCAGGCTGCGACGCGGGCTCCATGGTGACGGCCATCTTGGCCGCAAGGGGCCCACGTACCAACAGCCTGTGGTCTGCGTATCACCAGTGGTACGCGAACCACAGGCTGAGAAACTGCTCTATGCAGTTTCACCAAGAGGGCAGTTCCAGGAGACTGTGCTCCCCTGAATCTGACTTCCACTGGAGACTTACAGTGTATATATAATCAGAGGCGTCTCTCCGGTAGGGGCGGGGCTGTAAGTATCGCTGCGGTCATAGTCTCTTTACCGAGCGAGGAGGAGGCAGCCCCGCCCCCTCACTGTCCGAGCCAGTCCCCTACGGAGAAACCGGCAGGGAAGAGACCCTGCCTGCTGCTTTCTCCGTAGGGGACTGGCTCGGACAGTGAGGGGGCGGGGCTGCCTCCTCCTCGCTCGGTAAAGAGACTATGACCGCAGCGATACTTACAGCCCCGCCCCTACCGGAGAGACGCTAGTGTATATAATACAGTACTGTATTTGGCTTACTTACAAATATGCAGGATTATCAGCCCAGCAGGATTTAAAGTAATTGGGGGGATTTTCAGCAGAAAACATCCCAATACAATTTTCAACCACACATTGATGTGTCACAAATGGTCCACAGGTGTGCCGCAGGAGTTTGGGGGATGGTCATTAGTAGGGCCTGGGGGGGGTGAGCCCCCTGCTGGCATCACAGTGTGCCTTGTCAGTTGTAAAAAAAAGCTGGTGGTGTGCCTTGACAATTTTAGCATGTAGTGAGTGTGCCATGAGATGAAAAAGGTTGAACATTGCTGTCCCAACAGGAAAGAATTACAAATTTTCCTCCTCCTGTGCTGTGCTGGTCTTCCTGTTAATAATACAGGCCTCAGCTCTGTGTCCGTGTGCATGTCCCCAAAACGTGAACCACAGAACTGCACGTAACATGTAGATCATCTTCACTGGGAACATATAGAGCATCAGGCTGTGAATTTATTATTATTATAAAAAGATATATTCTGCTTGTTCAGATAGCACCGATCATATTGCGGCTCTCAAACAACTGAAGTCTATCGTATGTGGCTCTTACATCAAGCATGTTTGGCTCCCCTTTATATATGCTTCCTCCCAGTCTGGTAATCGTTTCTCTGACTAACCACACCAGGTTCCTCCTGCCTCTTCTCAATTGACATTGGCCTTAGAGCACCCTTGTCATCATGACCTAGTCACAATTAGCTCTCTACCACTCCAACTGTAAATGAAAAACTGTCAGAAACACACCCAGGACCTCTTTGCTTCAGGTTGTTGCCTCCTCCCGGTGCCACATCCATGTTCCTCATTCAGACACAGCCTCTTCTATAGCAAAATAAACACATTTTCCACAAGAGACTTTGGAGACCCCTGGGGAAAAAAAAAGAGTTAGGAGATCAAGCTGTTTGTCGGGGAGGAGAAGCAACTGGAGGAGAGGAAGACAGAAAGCAACCACTCCTTGCCAGCTACATCGTAGCACGTCCAAAGATGGGTACCAGTATGTTGAAAAAGCCATACACTCCAAGCACATGAACAAGTAGTAAGCGCAGTTTAGGGGAACAGTCCCTTGTGATGCGATACACTTTACCTGTCACTATGAGTCAGTGCTGAAGGAGGTGAGAAAGTATTTACTTGATTTCTGCAAAGTGAGGGTCAGTTTGAGTCAACTGAGACATCAAACTATGCACACCAAATAGTCCGGACCAAGGCTTCTTCTAAGAGATTCGTCGCCTAGGCCTGGTTGCCATCGCATAAGCAGAGGTTGCTTAGCAACCATCTTAACACAGCTACTCTGGCCTTGCATACATCTCCCGAGTGCCCAACCATTATTAAGTTTAACCAAAAGTTCCTTAGTGATCTCAGCAGCCTAGTTCTCACTGAGGTACACCTGGTCTGTACCACTTCACTACATCTGAAGAACCAAGGGGGGGGGGGGGAAGGTTGCCTCCACATCAAAAAAAAGGAACAAGGATTCTAGTCTTCCCTTCCAGGAACAGGCCACCAATGAGGCAGGGGGAAGTGACTGCTTCAGGCAGCAAGCTAGTACTGAGGGATGCTCTGTGGGCATCCTTCTCCTGCCCACTGCTTGCTTTGTTCTGCTGGGCTGCTCACCTGCTTGATTCTTGAGCTGAGCGGCAGCTCTTGGCTTGAGAACCAGCTCTGCTGTTGGTGCCCTGTTCCCAGAACACTGGCAGAGACCAAAGAAGCGGGTGATTCTCAAAGAAGCTGGGAATCCCAATAGCCTGCTAATTCTCCAACCACCAGTCCCAGGAAACAGAGAGAAAAGAGGTGAGGTTCTTGCTGTTCTCTGGGACAGGTGACTGAGAAACCAGCCAATTCTCCAGCTACTCCCTATTCCACTGGGTCGCCAGGGGGGTCACCAGGCTGGGGAACCAGTGGGAACAGGCAACAATGGCAGCTCTTCAATTAGCTGTTTCTTAACCCTGCTGCTGCTGCCGCCTCTTCCTGTTGAGCCCCCAGGGTCTCACTGGGAACAGATAGCATGTGTCCTTGACACAGGAAGTGGAAAAAAGCACCCACCACCCCCACCACCCAATGAGGCACACCACTTCCAGTGCCCAGTGGTGGAGACATACTTGGACTGGGCCTGTACCTTTCTCCCCAACATGCTACTTTTCTGTGTGTAGGGACCTTTTTTTGTACGGTTCATTCCGTGTCAAATCAACCAATAAAAAATACATTTTGGAACTTGATGTCACGGATTTTGCTCATTTTCGGTACATTTGTAGCTTACCATGAGATGTTTAAAAATTATTTTTTTCAGATTTTTTTGTCCATCCGTTTTTGAGATATTGAATGTTCAAAATTGCCAAAAAAAGGCCAAAATCCACTTGTCACCATACATTCAAACGCCAGTTACAGGATAACGATGAATGCTACAGACATGGGACAGGTGTCGTTTTAAAGCTTATGAATAGGGCTTTCATTCGATATACAACATGACAAAATTGTAAATTTTCAAGAAATTCAAAAATATTCAAATATTAATTTTGAAATTTTGAAAAATTGAACTTTTTTAAAATTTTCAAAAAAATCACACTTAAAGGTATATGTCTTGTAGTCAATCAGTCAAAATTTCAAGATGGTATCTCAATGGTATCATACAAAAATTAAATTTTCTTGTTGGCAGTGACCAGGAATTAAACCCCTCAAGTCCATTTTTCTACAGTTTACATTGATAAAATTAGGTGGTAAACTGAAATGAATCCAAAAATTTATAACAGGACTTATAGAGAGAGATTTATAGAGCATGAATTCACTTTCTATTCTTTTACAGGATCACCTTTTTGGTAAAACTATCAAAATCATGAGCTTTTTACTTCTGTTCGTAGTTTTAAAATTTTCCTTTAGTTGCTGAATAATTTCTGAATCAGCACAGTGATATTTTTCCTCATCTAAATAATCTTCAGAAGTAAAAAAAATAATTATTTGTAGGTCCTTTTAATCTTCCCCATCTTTTCTTTGCACTTTAGATACTTTCTTCTTGCACACCGGAGACTCACCAAGGGAGGTCAAAGAGGCATTTAAGTGGGTTTGGACAGTGTGTTTTTAGTGAAGGTTTCTAGGACATTTTTGTTGTGAAGCTGCTTTATTAGTCTTTATTAAGTTTAATTCATTAACTGGTTGATAATTACATGATTTGAAATATGGAGGAGAATAAGTGGTCAAAAAACTGTTGCAGCCCTTTTAAAAAAGGGGGGGCACTGGGTTAGTAAGGACTTGAGGAATGTAACTGATTGGATGGTTTCACTAAATAGTGAAATCAAACCACACATGAAGAGAAGCCTTGTCAGATGGAAAACAATATACTTGAAAAGGAAATTCCTCCTGAGAATTATGAGATTCCTGGTCTTAGTCATATAAAGGAGTCTGAGTATTTGGACCCTGATACAGCTTTAAGCCTCTTTAAAGTGCAAAGAAAAGATGGGGAAGATTAAAAAGGACCTACAAATAATTATTTTTTTACTTCTGAAGATGATTTAGATGAGGAAAAATGTCACTGTGCTGATTCAGAAATTATTCAGCAACTAAAGGAAAATTTTAAAACTATGAACAGAAGTAAAAAGCTCATGATTTTGATAGTTTTACCAAAAAGCTGATCCCGTAAAAGAATAGAAAGTGAATTCATGCTCTATAAATCTCTCTCTATAAGTCCTGTTATAAATTTTTGGATTCATTTCAGTTTACCACCTAATTTTATCAATGTAAACTGTAGAAAAATGGAGTTGAGGGGTTTAATTTGTCACTGCCAACAAGAAAATTTAATCTTTGTATGATACCATTGAGATACCATCTTGAAATTTTGACTGATTGACTACAAGACATATACCTTTAAGTGTGATTTTTTTGAAAATTTTAAAAAAGTTCGATTTTTCAAAATTTCAAAATTAATATTATTTGAATATTTTTGAATTTCTGGAAAATTTACAATTTTGTCATGTTGTATATCAAATGAAAGCCCTATTCATAAGCTTTAAAACGACACCTGTCCGATGTCTGTAGCATTCATCGTTATCCTGTAACTGGCGTTTGAATGTATGGTGACAAGTGGATTTTGGCCTTTTTTGGCAATTTTGAACATTCAATATCTCAAAAACGGATGGACAAAAAAATCTGAAAAAAATAATTTTTAAACATCTCATGGTAAGCCACAAATGTACCGAAAATGAACAAAATCCATGACGTCAAGGGTTTTTCATTGGTTGATTTGACACGGAATGACCCGTACAAGGATACAAGTTTACTATCTTAGTAAGAACTAGAACAAAACATGCATAGAATCCTTGAAGGCCTACGAACGGCTCCTACCCAAGACAAATTTGGCTTCAAGATTCCATTCTCAAAAATGCTTCTTAGTCCAGGCTAACTGAGCAGGCAGAGTGTCAAAATGGGTTCTATTTTTCATCCCAAACCCACCTCAGGCACTAAAGGATATGTGCAGTCCTGCCACGTGCGCATCCTAGCTAGCCCCTCTCTTAATTTCCATGCAAATTTCTTTAATCAATGCTGGAAGGAAGAGGAATTTATTATAGTCAGCAGTATTGTATAATTTCACCTATTTCATAGTTGTGGACCCCAACTGAAGAATAATGCGATGTGGTGACTAGCCTAACCTTGAAAAGGTGGTAGATCAGTTTTTATATTGTAGAACGCTGCAGAATACAGATGTATGTAGCAGAGAAATTAGCAGGAGAGGGGCGAAGTGTGTTGCTTGGAGGAAAAAGCAGCCTGTGATTTGCACACAATTAAGGACAGTTAGCAGTCTTGTAGGACGGCATGGGCTACTACTACAGCAGCTGTAGATGGCTGCTGGGGAGCGAGTAAGCAGGCCTTGGCAAGAGACTGGAAATTATTTTAAGCACAGAGGATGAAAACAGAAACCTGTGCAAGGACTCTGAACACACGTTCACTGTTCCAGGAGCAGATGACTCAGAATGACACACACACACACACACACACACCTGTTCAAGCCACTTCCAACACATTTGAAATGTTACGACTTCATGCAGAGACCGTCCCTGCTGCGATTTGAGCATCGGTGGTAACACCGCTCCCCCTAGCTCCTGGTCAGTCTCCCCCTTGGGCTTACTGGGAAGAGTAGACGACCATCTTTTCTTCCCCCAGCTCCATTTTACAAATTCTGCTGCCACAGCCCTCTACCATTGCCCAGTAAGCCACCCACAGCCTGTTGGAATATAGGTGCACCACCAGCTGCAGAACTCTGGTGGGCAGAATATTATCCAGATGTCTGAGACACTTTAAGGCAGATCCACACCGCACGCGTCTCAGCGTGTACGCGTCCAGTGTCCTGTCCCCAGGTTCAAACAACGGGCTGGCTCTGATTGGCTGAACGCAAACAGAACGCCAGCAAAGTGGGGTTGGACTACACCTTGCCAGCGTTTGCGCTCAGCCAATCTGAGCCCGTTGTTTGAACCTGGGGGCGGGACACCAGAAGCGTACGTGTCGAGACGCGTGCGGTGTGGATCTGCCTTTACCTTGTCCTCTTTGGTGTCTGTAGGAGGTGTTATGTTTAAAGGTTTTATGCCATTATCTTACAAGAAGATAGTGGGAGCAGATAGCAGCAGCAGTGGAGCTTGTTCCTGGGCACCATGGTAGGGACAGAGTTATGCTACTGCATATACATGCTTTTCATCATGGAGAGTGTAGCATTGTGTACTCACACAGGTCTTTTGCCCAAAGGGCCCTAATACCTGGAGCCAATATTAGCTGACACTAAGTAGTCCGAGCTGTTCTACACCGTTTTCTAGGTTTAGCCAGGAGGAACAGTTGGTTGAAGGAGACACATACTAGTTAAGGCAATGCTAATAGCAGCAGCCTTAAATGGGGGGGGGGGGTGTTACTCTTCTCTCAAAGCTCTGCTGGCTTCTACTTGCATTAATGGGGTAGTTTATTTCCACAGTCAGATTAAATGCCTCCTAGCAAAGGTCATGCTGGAGTCTCTGGCTCCATACAATACTTATACCCCTCCATACGATACTTATACCCACAAAATTTCCTACTCAGAAAATGCTTCTTGAGCAGCCAACACTACTCCATAGCTCCCATCACAATCTCAATTCCAACTGCACCCACTTTTCCGATACCTGTCCCTCCTATTGCTTGTTGCCCCCATTGACTTTTGCTAGTGTAAGCTGCTCTTTGGCTTTTTGTTCTTTCCCCAAGGTTTTTAGAAGTCAAGTCAGAGGTAGCAAAGTATCTAAAAAGCATGGACAGAGGGAATGTGCTTGCATGACATATGAGGTTCAAGGCAATTTTTCTAGGATCTCCAACCATAAGAGCAAGATACTCTTTACTTTTAAATCAGTCCAAGACTGGCTTTTGCAAGTAAATTGCTACAGCAAGCAGCAAAAAGCCCTGAGCAGTAATATGTGTGTTTCTTAATGCAAGAATGAAGTGTTACCAATACATCCCTATTTTCAACTGTGAAATGCTAGGCATCGCCTCCGCTGCAGGAAGCAAAGCAACAGATCATATCCAGTATATGATCTGTTGCTTTGCTTCCACATGATAATCCTGCATATTTGTAAGTAAGCCAAATACAGTATTAAATATACATTGTAAGCATATCCATACTCAGGAGAGAGATCTCTGCACAATAAGAAATGTTGCTAGCTTTCAGCTCTTTCTTAGAGTCTGTCTCATTCTAGCTGCCTGTGATCTTTCAGCCATTAGGTCACATTCAGAAACTTTATCCATACATCATTGAAACCCATTTGGTCCCGCGGTATGATTTTCCCAGAATTCCCAAATGTCAGTGTGATCCACATGTCTAAGGGACCCCCATGTAGAAAAAACCACCTGCAGAAAATTTCCCAGGTGTACCATGCACCTGGAGCACAGGCGGTGCTTTCGGGACTCAACGGGACTTAAGGTTAAGCCAATTCGTCCATTCATTCCTATGTAAAGCATGGACCTGACAACACAAGATTTCCAACAAACACATAGTTGTGTTTAACACACAGCTCCAGGGCTTTAGGGATGTTTAGGGGGATGTCTCAGCTAAATTTCAAGTCCCTTCCTTCAAGGGTCTTTTTTATGGCCCTTTAAATTCTTGAAATACGCAGATTTAGTTGTGAGTTCAGCACGAAAATGCTCAAACAAACATAGTTGTGTTTTACACACAGCTCCAGGTCTTTAGGGGGATGTCTCAGCTAAGTGTACCTCGTTTCACATCCCTTCCTTAAAGGGTTTTTTTTTATGGCCCTTCAAATCCTTGAAATCCTGCAGCTTTAGTTGTGAGTGCAGGTCTATACAGGCCAATTCTGCCACCCATTAAGTCCCATTGAGTCCTTTGAGGTACGCCTGATGTTGCTCCTGTTTACAGCTGTGTACAGCTGCTCCCCTGCACCTGAGGTGCTCCAAACAAGGTGGATTCAAAAGCCAGGGCCCTGGCCATGAAAACAAAGCCAGAGTTTCATTTTTAATTTCAGTGAGGAGGGGGTGCGCTGCAACCGATTCCTGCGCCTCATTTTCCCTAAAAACAGTGATCTTTGCTCCTCGGGGGGGTCAGTGGGGTGACCCTAGAACTCTGAAAATTGTTTTAAAACATAGTTTCATCTGTCTACTTTCCACAAAAAAATTCCAGAAAAATTGGGGGAAGCCATTTTTTTAAAACTATTTACTTTCGGGTGTACCTCTAAGGACTCAATGGGACTAAATTTAATTAAATGTAAACATCTTTGGCCATGGCCTATTATCTGCCTAAGAAAAGAACTGGCATAGTGGTAGCCAACACCTAATCTATTATCATTTGTAAAAATCATTTTACAAAATATAATTAACTTAGGGCACAATCCAATCCTACTTACACCTTTGTTTAGAACAGCGGTGTTGCATCCTTTGTTTAGAACAGCGGTGGGGAACCTCCGGCCCCAGGGCCGGATCAGGCCCTCGAGGCCATCTGGTCCGGCCCCCGGAGAGATTGCCGGGAGGCCGCCTAACTGGACACTGGAGGCTCCGCCGGGTCCGCGTGTCACCTCCGGAGGCCAGGAGAGGGCCTTTGCATGTCCTCCCCGGCCGCCGCCTCGACCCCTTCTCACCAGGCCGTTGGTCATTTTGCACATGCGTACCACGCCAATGAGGGCAGGCTCTTGCCCTCTTGCCCTCATCGGCATGGTATGCCGGAGATGACGCGCGGACCCGGCGGCGGCTTCGGACGGTGAGCGCAGAGCCTCCGGAGGCCGATGGAGGGCGGGGGCAAAAATTAAATAAATAAATAAAAATATTTATTTTTATTTCTCAAGCAAATTTCTAATATTTAAAACAGCCCTCGCCAGGGAAACGATTCCCCACCCCTGGTTTAGAAACTCCATTATTCATTTGCTGTTTGTGGTTTTGGCTTCTCTTCATGTCTGGAATGACTACACAAACACACCCCTTCAGGATTGGCATGCACTCAGTGATTGGGCAGCCATACCTGGCCATCTAGATCAGGGGAGTGGGATGGAGTGACCAGGTGGGTTTACTTTGTCCAATCAGGAAGCTAGATGATATAATCAAAGCAAAGTTATATACAGTATTTCCCAGCCCACAGGCAGTGTTGGTTGCTCCATTATTCCTCATGTGCTGTTTGTGGTTTTGGCTTCTCTTCATGTCTGGAATGACTACAGGCCCCCCCCCCCCGGTATCCGCTGGGGATTGGTTCCTCCCCCCCCGTGGATACCTGAAACCCGTGGATAAAAGCGAACACCATCTTCTACAGCCCCCCGCACCCATTTTAACTAATTGTTGTGCAAACACGCAAACTGCTTGAAACGGGCTCTGCAGAGCCGAGTCTCAAGCTTCGCAGCCCCCTTCAGCCTCCCCCCCACTCCCCTGGTGATTCTTTTACCTTAAAATGGTGTTTGTGTCTTGCTTTCAACAAAGGCTATAAGTAGCATGCTGCTGCTTTTAGCAAAGACGTAAGTGGGAATGGAGTGTGCGGATACCAACAATTTACTGTACATCACTTGGAAGTGAAATAAGTGGTTTCTCATATTCAAAAAACCTCACTCTCAAATCTGTATCTACTTTTTCCTAGAAGCAGAAGTCCTTGCAGAATGATAAAAGTCAAAGAGATTCTTTGTGACGTGGCCTTTTTTTTTTTTCAAAAATGTCAGGTGTCTGTAGGTACACTACATTTTACTGAATGAATGTCCTTCCAGAGTTTTAAGCCTCTGACCCTAACCTGGTTTTGTTGAGCATTACTGACTTTCCTTGTGAACTGTGTTTTATATTTTACAGGTATGTGTCCCAAGCAAAGCAGGAAGTCAAAAATGGGAATTTGGAAGAATCCATCAGACTCTTCAGACAGGCACAAGAACTCCATCCCAGTGAGAAGTTGACAAATTATATAAAGAAGGTAGAAGATGTGCTGGCTTTGCAGCTCCTGGATCAGGGCAGTGATGAATATGTGGATATATGTCAGAGTGGACTAATGGTCTGTGGAGAAATTTACGATAAACTCTTTGACCATCAGAGAGAAGGGGTTGCGTTCTTGTACAGCTTGTACCGGGATGGCAGAAAGGGTGGCATCCTGGCAGACGACATGGGCTTGGGAAAAACCATTCAGATCATTGCTTTCCTCTCAGGCATGTTTGATGGAGGGCTTATCCAGTCTGTCTTGCTAATTATGCCAACAACCCTTGTTAGTAACTGGGTGAAAGAGTTTACCAATTGGACTCCAGGACTGAGAGTGAAAGTCTTTCATGGGACCAGCAAGACTGAGCGCAACAGAAATCTCGAGCGCATCCAAACGAGGAATGGTGTCTTGCTCACCACTTACCAGATGCTCATCAACAATTGGCAGCAGCTCTCTAGCTTTAGTGGGAAGGAATTTGTTTGGGACTATATTGTCCTTGATGAAGCACATAAGATTAAATCTCCTTCTGCCAAAACTACCAAATCCGTGCATGCCATTCCTTCCAAAAACCGCATCCTCCTCACGGGAACACCTGTGCAAAACAACCTAAAAGAACTGTGGTCCCTCTTTGACTATGCATGTCAGGGTTCGCTCCTAGGCACAATCAAGACCTTTAGGATGGAATACGAAAACCCGATCACAAGAGCTAGGGCAAAGGATGCAACTCCAGGAGAGAAAGCATTAGGCCTTAAGATCTCTGAAAACCTGATGTCTATCGTCAAACCATATTTTCTAAGACGGAGTAAAGGTGAAATCCAGAAGGAACTTAAGCCTCAAGTTAAAAGCAGTCTTCCAGGAGATCCAAATAAGGCTGCTGCTCCTGCAATGCCTTCTCTTCCCAGAAAAAATGACTTTATTGTGTGGGTATATTTAGCACCCATACAAGAAGAAATATATAGGAACTTCCTTTCCTTAGAGCATATCAAGGAATTGTTAATGACTTCATGGTCCACATTGGCTGAGCTGACTGTTTTGAAGAAGCTCTGTGATCACCCCAGGCTATTGTCGGCACGAGCGTGTAGACAGCTCGGTCTGGAAGCATCAGATTATTCTAATTTGGATAGTGGTGAAAATGAAGCCGATGGGTTTTTGGGTATGAACAAAAAAATTGAACACATTTCTGATGAGACTCTGATTGAGGAGTCTGGAAAGTTGCGTTTCCTTGTGTCACTGCTGGAAAGACTGCAAGAGGAGGGGCACAGAACACTGGTGTTTTCTCAGTCAAGAAAAATGTTGGATATTATTGAGCACATTTTAATCCACAGGCACTTTAAACTCATGCGCATTGATGGAACGGTGACTCATCTGGTGGAACGAGAAAAGAGGATTGATGCATTTCAGAATGACAAAGATTTTTCTGTCTTTCTCCTTACTACCCAGGTAGGTGGGGATGGTTTAACATTAACTGCTGCTACCAGAGTCGTGATTTTTGATCCTAGTTGGAATCCTGCTACCGATGCTCAAGCTGGGGATAGGGTTTACCGAATTGGGCAAAAAAAGAATGTTGTGATCTACCGGCTAATTACCTGTGGAACAGTGGAAGAGAAAATCTATAGGCGGCAAGTCTTCAAGGACTCATTAATAAGGCAAACCACTGGAGACAAGAAGAATCCATACAGATATTTCACTATGCAGGAATTAAGAGAGCTCTTCACACTGGAAGATACTCAAAGCTCAACAACCCAGCTCCAGCTGCAGTCCTTGCATGCCACCCAAAGAAAAACAGATTCTCAGCTTGATGAGCATATTGCATACCTCCACTTCCTAGCAATATTTGGCATATCGGACCATGATCTTATATACACACATGAAACCGTTCATGAGGATGAAGCAGAGGATGAAGAAGCCCACAAATACATTGAGCATAGGGTACAGAAAGCCCAGGAGCTGGTTCAACTCGAGTCGCAACTGAAAGACCAAGTGATGGAAAAAATCAGAAATACGACTGAAGGAGCATGGCTTAGAGAAATGGAACCTTCCATCCAGCCAAGGAAAAAATCACCAAAGCCATGTCCAAATTACTCTCTCATCCCACCTGCGTATGTTGAACCCACAAACGAGGATGAAGTTACAGAAGATGACGATGACAACAGTATCCTCAATATTAGCTCTAAAGTGACAAGTCTAATTATTGAGGATGTGGATGACCAACAAATGTTTCAGGACATATCTAATGTGGATAGATCCCAGCGCAAGAATGAAGACCACAACCAAACAAGGACAGAAGAACTTAAGCAAAAACGCAATCTAAGCAATACGTCCTCTTTTCTTCGAGCTCACTCGTTATCTAACAAGGAGAATTTCAGCCCCGAATCCATAGTTGTCTCCTATGATTCACTTGCGGATACAAACAGCAAGTTAAATGATGTCGAAATGGTAGCACTGCAGCAGTCATTTGAAAATGACTGTGATGATGATGATGATCCTAAGCCACAAACGGAGGCTGAAATGTCACTCGATGTGGCTACAAGTGCACAAGGAGAGACTCCGTTATTAGAAGGCTCCGTTATTATGGATGGTTCCAGTACAGCTTGTGATGCTTTGAACAATTCCGACGTTTCTCTTGTACGTAAAAAGAAGCCAATTAGAAGAATTGTTTCTGATAGTGAGGAGAATGAAGATAGTTCTATAATTGCACTGCAGCAGTCATTTGAAAATGACTGTGATGATGATGCTGATCCTAAGCCACAAACGGAGGCTGAAGTGTCACTCGATGTGGCTACAAGTGCACAAGGAGAGACTCCGTTATTAGAAGGCTCCGTTATTATGGATGGTTCCAGTACAGTTTGTGATGCTTTGAACAATTCCGACGTTTCTCTTGTACGTAAAAAGAAGCCAATTAGAAGAATTGTTTCTGATAGTGAGGAGGAGGAAGATAGTTCTATAATTGCACTACAGCAGTCATTTGAAAATGACTATGATGATGATGATGATCCTAAGCCACAAACGGAGGCTGAAATGTCACTCGATGTGGCTACAAGTGCACAAGGAGAGACTCCGTTATTAGAAGGCTCCGTTATTATGGATGGTTCCAGTACAGCTTGTGATGCTTTGAACAATTCCGACGTTTCTCTTGTACGTAAAAAGAAGCCAATTAGAAGAATTGTTTCTGATAGTGAGGAGGAGGAAGATAGTTCTATAATTGCACTGCAGCAGTCATTTGAAAATGACTGTGATGATGATGATGATCCTAAGCCACAAACGGAGGCTGAAATGTCACTCGATGTGGCTACAAGTGCACAAGGAGAGACTCCGTTATTAGAAGGCTCCGTTATTATGGATGGCTCCAGTACAGCTTGTGATGCTTTGAACAATTCCGACGTTTCTCTTGTACGTAAAAAGAAGCCAATTAGAAGAATTGTTTCTGATAGTGAGGAGAATGAAGATAGTTCTATAATTGCACTGCAGCAGTCATTTGAAAATGACTGTGATGATGATGCTGATCCTAAGCCACAAACGGAGGCTGAAGTGTCACTCGATGTGGCTACAAGTGCACAAGGAGAGACTCCGTTATTAGAAGGCTCCGTTATTATGGATGGTTCCAGTACAGCTTGTGATGCTTTGAACAATGCCGACGTTTCTCTTGTACGTAAAAAGAAGCCAATTAGAAGAATTGTTTCTGATAGTGAGGAGAATGAAGATAGTTCTATAATTGCACTGCAGCAGTCATTTGAAAATGACTGTGATGATGATGCTGATCCTAAGCCACAAACGGAGGCTGAAGTGTCACTCGATGTGGCTACAAGTGCACAAGGAGAGACTCCGTTATTAGAAGGCTCCGTTATTATGGATGGTTCCAGTACAGTTTGTGATGCTTTGAACAATTCCGACGTTTCTCTTGTACGTAAAAAGAAGCCCATTAGAAGAATTGTTTCTGATAGTGAGGAGGATGAAGATAGTTCTATAATTGACCTGGATGAAAATGAGCTGGATGAATATGAGCATCAAAAAGCTTCTGCTTGGAATAACCCAACTGGAATTTGTATGTCGACACCAAAGTCAAAGAGACCAGTGGCTTATCTGTGTTTCTGATTTTCGATGATCTGAAGATCGGGGGTGCCTGTGTGACTCTCTGCAGGCCTCCCAAATCTTCAGATCGCTGAAAAACAGCAATTTTCGGGCACTTCCTGATTTCACGAAAACCGGAAGTGCCCAAAAATTGCCGTTTTTCGGCAATCTGAAGATTGGGGAGGCCTGCAGAGGGTCACACATACCTCCCCGAAGCCCCCTCTTTGGGGAATTTTTGTTTCTTAAAGAGAGAAACTAAGAAAATCAAGTCTGCAATCAAGTCAGAATTGAATAGCAATAGAAGTGCTGATAAACTTTAGTCCAGCAATATCATGCATATTAAGGTGGTGGTGGGGTTTTTTTTCTTGAATGGTATTTCACAGCCTTTAAACCCACTGTTTACACTTTCTGTTTCCTCTGTACCTACCTATGTATACTTGCCAACTGAGGATAATACTTCATACGTCTGATGAAGTGGGCTTTTGTTTATGCCTTAACAGTGTGTAAGAGGACTCTCAGTTCCAACACATAGTTGGAAGCACTTAAAGAAAGTGTGAAAATATAGAGGATGCAAATGCTTTTTTCTTTAAATAATAATTGTTGCGTCTGCTCCAACATACAGATGTATAGACAACGGCATTTTCTTCTGAAGGTTCAGTCACCTATTTTGTAACCAGCTCCTCCTTTCAGTCTCATCATAGTCCCAGAGCTGAAAAACTTCCATAAGTTGTATTTATCCTGATCCTTCCTAATTCCTCCCAAACTAGGACTGAAGAAAAAGCTGTAGAAATGGACAAGGTCAGCTGTATTTTCCATGGTGACCCAATATCACGTTGTGCGAGTGGGAGACGGAGGAGATAGATGAATACAGTACCTAGTGATGCCATGAACAATCAGCCTCTGGGTTAGAGACACCTCACAAACATGGTTACTGTTGACAAAGGAAAAACTTAATGGGACAGATGGGCCTCCTGGGCCGGTGGTCCTGGGAGGTCGTTCTGGTGCTCTGAAAGTGCAGAAATCAGGCTTTTTCAGGGAACTACTGGATGTTGGTCTTGTGCCTGTGACTGAGGTAGTCCAGTCGTCAGCTTCCTGGGCTGTTCTCTTGTGGGATAAAAAAGCCGAGATGGGGATAAAATAAGACAGAGGGAGAAGGTACAGTATTAGGATAACGGCCACGTATAACGCAAGGCAATGTCTCTTTTCTGCATTGGGTGAGGTATCATAACATCCGTACTACACAACTCTGCAGTGAATGCCTTGAGTGATTTCATCCCAGCTATGGAGGAGCTGTATCTTTAAGACATCCCCCGGGTCCTCTACTCTCACTTTTAAAGCAACATGATTTCTAACCCTGGATCCTTGATAACTTACCACTGTGACACTGAACATGCAGTTATCAAACGATGTCTCTGTGGAAGGAGTAGTGTGAATAAAAATTACTGGGTAACCAAAGAATTGAGTTGCGCAAATACCTCAACATCTAAATGGATGTGTCATCCCCCCCTCCCCTTGCACCACTCTATAAAGAAATCTGATGATTAGAAAGGGGGATATAAATACAGAAAATAAATTCTTGTCATTGTGTGTATAACCTCAGAAAAGTAAATCAAGGAAGTGATACATCACCAGACATGTAGCAATAATATTACGTTTGCGCCGACTCAGGAGTAAGGGAGGCCGGCGCAATGGAGGACAATCACATTCACTGCTGTCAGTGTTCTTGGAACAGAGTGAGGCTGAAGGCTGGAGCAGCAGCCAACAAGTGAAAGTACCACCAAGCCAACATGGCAGCCCACATGTCAGAGCGAGGCTGATGAGACCGGCAAGGGAAGCTGAGCTGAAGCAACACCCCACACAGCTCATGAGAGAGACAAAAGCCTCACATGCTGGCAAAGGGAGAGAGGCGACAATGCATGCTCATCTTCCTATTGCAACTGCCGCTCAGCCGACTTCAAAAACACGGGTGCAACTGCCCACAGCAGCACGCACATGCGGGTGGTCAGGCATCATGACAAGCTGGAGGGCTGGCTAGAGGGGGCTTGATTGCAAGCTGGACTAGTGGTTCTTGTGGATCAGATTCTGCCTGCAGGCCATCATTTGCCTACATCTTTTATTTATTTATTTATTTAATGCCCCTCTTTTTTCCCCATAGGGGGAATACGGAGCAATTATTCATATGCCTTGCTGCTATTGTTTGACAACTGGCTTTACAAGCTCAACCGGTATTCAAGTCACTCTCCTATTCTTTTTGAAAAATCTGCCAAGGTATAACCTCTTTAGGCTATTAGCAAAAAAAAAAAAAAGCTTTAAAGATCTTCTCTACACAGCTACTAGTGCAATACTTTAAAAACAAGCTAACATGTTTTCAGTACTATACACCTCCCCCCCCACACACACACACCTTTTAGTGCTCAGATATTGATGTGATCGTTTCAGAAAGCACAGGGAGAGTGGACAACAACCTCAACTTCTGATACTTGACTTTTAAGGTACTGCAGATGCCAAGAATCAGCATTATAATTTTAGAAGCCAAGTGCCTGGTTTCTTGGGGATTTTTCTTCCAGTTTTATGAAAGATCTTGCAAGTTTTGTGACAACAAAGAAGTGGTCACCGGGGAGATGAAAAGTTGTGAGCTTCTTACACATTTTTATTACAATATTACACAGCTTACACAATATTATTTTTACTATATTACACAGCTTACACATTATGCCAAAAGGCAAGAAGCACATGTGCCCACGTAGCTAAACGAGCTCCTAAAATGGACAGACAAAACAAGATCAGCAGGAGATATTCCCCCATCCATTTGCTTTGCCAAGGAAAGGGTAGGGAGTTGCCACTGCCTTCCAGGAAAGGCCCTGGCCCACCCCACAAGTCATCATCAAGGGACAACCCGCAGCCGTCCCACCCTAAAAGGACAACAAGGAGGAAGGTGGTGGCGGCGGCGGCAGCAGGCCGGAAGCCACACCCCCATGCTCTCCCAGGCTGACCAGACCGCCGAAAGTAACAGCGCTCCCGGCCGGCCGGCGGAGTAAATGAAGGATGCTGTCTGTGGACGCCGAAGTGGATGGGTCCCTGCCGCCTGCCGTAGGGAGGACTAGTGAGGCCCCCTGCTGCTGACGTGGGGAACAACAGTCGAACAGCGGCGCACCGCCCCGTCTCCTTCGGAACGAGCTTATTGGCTAGGTAATAGACGTCAGCGCCGCATTCAATCAGTGACTGGCTGGGAGAGCAGCGGTAGCGCGGGTTTGAAATTCTGAACCGGCGACAGTGTAGTGGTTTCTTTTTATCGCTCTCTCGCGCATCGTCATGGCTGAGTCGGGGAGACTCGATAGCCCCGAGCAGGCGGAGCTGTACCGGAGGTAAAACGAGAGATGAGCTGGATTGCGGGGGGCGGGTCAATCTTCAAGGTGTGTTGTTTGTGGCGGTGCTTCTCCGGCAGCCGCGGAGCAGGAAGCACAGGCTGCACAGCCCTAGGACACGCCTTCCTGGGAGTAAGACCCCTGAACACAGTGGGACTGACTTCTGAGTAGACAGGCAAAGGCTTGCGCTGACAGTCCTCGGCTGGAAGCCAGACGCAACGCAAGTGACAGTTCTGTTGGCGGAGCCTCCAGGATAGTAGTGACCTCTTGACCGGTGTTGTGCCCAGCAACGGGGAGGAGAGACGCACCCTGAGCCCCTCCATAATAACCCAAATGTGTTCTGCGTGGCGCCAGGAGATCCCTGGTTGCCCTACTAACTCCTGTGGGTGGGCAACAACCTGTGACCAAAGAGGGCTGCATGTTACCCATCAGGGTTCTATGTGTGGCCCATGAGACCTTTTGCTTACCGTTTGCCCACATGACATGCACAGGGTTGCCAAATTCCCCCACCATGGGCCATGGTTAGTGCACTTCAATACTGTGGCCCGCTTTGATAAAGGAGGTACATTCCTAGCCCCTAGGTTATCCATCACTGCCCAACAAACTCCTTGGCAGGCACCTTCCATTGCCTGGAACGTGACGCGTTCTGGCCCCCCGTGCCCCGCCCCCTTAAGGGGAGATCGCTCCGTCTCGGTCGACGATCTGGTAAGCCTAATGCACTCTATGCCAAAGGTTCCCAATCTTTGGAGGCCTGCATACCACCTACGCCGGCCTCTGGCTGCCTGCGTACCACCAGAAGAAAATGCCAATGGCACCATTGGCTCTTTCTTGGGGGGGGGGCAGTCTGCTGGCGGCCGCATCACCCTGATTGCAGCAAAGAGAAGTCGAAGATGTGGACGCCCCAGTCTGCCGGAGTCCATGTCTTCAGCTTCTCTTCCTCGCACAGGCAGGGAAGGGTCCTTCAGGTACGGGCTCCGTGTGCTTGAGCTCTGCCAGTTCGGCAGAGCTCGAGTCACTATTTCCCAGGCTGCTGTGCAAGTGGGAGGACCCTCTTGTCCGCACCACAGTCCGGGAAATAGCAGCTCGAGCGTTGCCGATTCGGCAGAGCTCAAGTGCACAGGCAGGGAAGGGTCCTCCCGTCTGTGCCGCAGCCCAGAAAAAGGCGGCTCAAACTCTGCTAATTGGCAGAGCTCAAGCTGCTTTTTTCCAGGCTGCGACGCGGGCTCCATGGTGACGGCCATCTTGGCCGCAAGGGGCCCACGTACCAACAGCCTGTGGTCTGCGTATCACCAGTGGTACGCAAACCACAGGCTGAGAAACTCTGCTCTATGCAGTTTCACCAAGTGGCGGGCAGTTCCAGGGGACTGTGCTCCCCTGAATCTGACTTCCACTGGAGACTTACAGTGTATATATAATACAGTACTGTATTTGGCTTACTTACAGATATGCAGGATTATCAGGTGGAAGCAAAGCAACAGATCATATCCAGTATATGATCTGTTGCTTTGCTTCCACATGATAATCCTGCATATTTGTAAGTAAGCCAAATACAGTATTAATATACATTGTAAGCATATCCCTACTCAGGAGAGAGATCTCTGCACAATAAGAAATGTTGCTAGCTTTCAGCTCTTTCTTAGAGCCTGTCTCATTCTAGCTGCTTGTGATCTTTCAGCCATTAGGTCACATTCAGAAACTTTATCCATACATCATTGAAACATTAATGTAAACATCTTTGGACATGGCCTATTATCTGCCTAAGAAAAGAACTGGCATAGTGGTAGCCATCACCTATATCATTTGTAAAAATCATTTTACAAAATATAATTAACTTAGGGCACAATCCAATCCTACTTACGCCGCCGTTGTAACCAGCGGTGCAGTGAAAACGGGAGGCCCCAGAACGGAAAGGGGATTCAAATCCCCTACAAAAGGGGAATTCAAAGGGGATTTGAATCCCTTTTCCATTCTGGGGCCTCCTGTTTTCACTGCGCCGCTGGTTACATCGGCGCCGTAAGTAGGATTGGATTGCGCCCTTATGCAGCTACTGTTGATCAGCAAATGTAAACACTCAAGATTATGAAAATGTATGAAATAGCCCACTACCATGGATATGCCAAACACAGAAGCATGTCTACAAAGTCTGCACCTCTCTCCTTTGCTGTTCTCTTATAAACCACCCATTCTCCCAAGCCACATACACTATCAAATGGCACCTTATAGTGCTGAGGGACCTGGATTTTCATCTGATGTTGCCTGGCAGGATGTTTCTTGTATCAAGACTGTGATGAATGCCCTGTTTTCCCCCCTATTGTTTGCCTATTTTTCTGTATTTTTGGACACATTTAACACCCCAGAAGCTCCTGTGCAGGTTCAGCAGCCTAAAAAGCTGCTGGGGCATCCTTTGTTTAGAAACTCCATTATTCCTCATTTGCTGTTTGTGGTTTTGGCTTCTCTTCATGTCTGGAATGACTACACAAACACACCCCTTCAGGATTGGCATGCACTCAGTGATTTGGCAGCCAAACCTGGCCATCTAGATCAGGGGAGTGGGATGGAGTGCCCAGGTGGGTTTACTTTGTCCAGTCAGGAAACTAGATGATATAATCAAAGCAAAGTTATATACAGTATTTCCCAGCCCACAGGCAGTGTTGGTTGCTCTCTGCCTGAGTGACCCATTTGTTGGGACCTCAAAGAAGAGAACCTGCTAACTCACCTGCAAGTGCAATGACTGCGGATTCCTTGAGCAATGTAAGTAACTTAATATTAAGCACACACAGGTGAAGATTTTTCCCTCACTGCATCTCCATGTCTGGAGACACAGTTAAGTGATTCTTTCAGGGATTCCTCCCTTTCATATGTCAAGTTGAGCATCTCTACATGCTAGATGCTCCAGAGAGAATTGGACCCCTGCATCCACCTAGTTTTTGCATCTCTGCAACCTTGTTCTGTTAAGCTAGTGAGCAGATGCATGAGCAAGCAGACACTGGGAATGTCGACTGTTGTATTAACTTGATTATTTTGGTAATGATATGAGTACATTTTTATTTGTTTTCACGTAGTCTTAATTAGCTTTTATCATTTTTAGGTAAACGTATTGTGTATATACAGGTGGGCCCCCATATCCACTGATTCGCTATCCACGGTTTCAGTTATCCACGGATCGTGGGGACACCCCCAGGCTTTTACTTTTTCCCCAGTAAGCTTCGTTTCTTCCTTAAAGAAACAGGAGAAGCAGCCTCTGGCTGCTTATTACAGGCAAGTAATAGGCAACGAGACTAACGAGAGTACTAGAGACTAACTAAGTACTAGAGAGGCTCTGCAAGGTTAACAGAAACCTTGCAGAGCCTCTCTAGGACTTAGTCTCATTCTACTTGCCTGCAATGGAGGCTGCTTCTCTGTTTGTTTTAAGGAAGAAACAAAGCTTGCTGAAAGAAAAATAAGAGTGGGGGGGGGCAAGCATGCCTGCCTGTAGGGGAGGTAGGGTGGGGGGGCCCTCAGGAAACCATGGAGGGGGTGTTCGCTCTTATCCACGGTTTCAAGTATCCACGGAAGGGCCTGGAACATATCCCCAGCGGATATGGGGGCCTACCTGTACTGTTAGTCAATTCTCGTTATCCGCGGGGGTTAGGTTCCTGGAAAACCCAGCAGATACCAAATCCGTGGATACCAAATCATTGATTCTATGGGAAAATGGGGCTGAGGGAAATCAAATTGACACCCCCTTTTTGTGGTGCAAATATAGTACCTTCAGAATGGCCACTGATAGCCGAGAACAGAAAGCGAAAGGCACAAGGTAAGTTACACTTTTGTTCCCGCAGATAAGCAAATCCGTGGGAATGGAGTGTGCAGATACCAACAATTTACTGTACATCACTTGGAAGTGAAATAAGTGGTTTGTCATATTCAAAAAACTTCACTCTCAAATCTGTATCTACTTTTTCCTAGAAGCAGAAGTCCTTGCAGAATGATAAAAGTCAAAGAGATTCTTTGTGACGTGGCCTTTTTTCCCCAAAAATGTCAGGTGTCTGTAGGTACACTACATTTTATTGAATGAATGTCCTTCCAGAGTTTTAAGCCTCTGACCCTAACCTGGTTTTGTTGAGCATTACTGACTTTGTGAACTGTGTTTTATATTTTACAGGTATGTGTCCCAAGCAAAGCAGGAAGCAAAAAATGGGAATGTGGAAGAATCCATCAGACTCTTCAGACAGGCACAAGAACTCCATCCCAGTGAGAAGTTGACAAATTATATAAAGAAGCTAGAAGATGTTCTGGCTTCGCAGCTCCTGGATCAGGGCAGTGATGAATATGTGGATATATGTCAGAGTGGACTAATGCTCTATGGAGAAATGTACGATAAACTCTTTGACCATCAGAGAGAAGGGGTTGCATTCTTGTACAGCTTGTACCGAGATGGCAGAAAGGGTGGCATCCTGGCAGACGACATGGGCTTGGGAAAAACCATTCAGATCATTGCTTTCCTCTCAGGCATGTTTGATGGAGGGCTTATCCAGTCTGTCTTGCTAATTATGCCAACAACCCTTGTTAGTAACTGGGTGAAAGAGTTTACCAATTGGACTCCAGGACTGAGAGTGAAAGTCTTTCATGGGACCAGCAAGACTGAGCGCAACAGAAATCTCGAGCGCATCCAAACGAGGAATGGTGTCTTGCTCACCACTTACCAGATGCTCATCAACAATTGGCAGCAGCTCTCTAGCTTTGGTGGGAAGGAATTTGTTTGGGACTATATTGTCCTTGATGAAGCACATAAGATTAAATCTCCTTCTGCCAAAACTACCAAATCCGTGCATGCCATTCCTTCCAAAAACCGCATCCTCCTCACGGGAACACCTGTGCAAAACAACCTAAAAGAACTGTGGTCCCTCTTTGACTATGCATGTCAGGGTTCGCTCCTAGGCACAATCAAGACCTTTAGGATGGAATACGAAAACCCGATCACAAGAGCTAGGGCAAAGGATGCAACTCCAGGAGAGAAAGCATTAGGCCTTAAGATCTCTGAAAACCTGATGTCTATCGTTAAACCATATTTTCTAAGACGGAGTAAAGGTGAAATCCAGAAGGAACTTAAGCCTCAAGTTAAAAGCAGTCTTCCAGGAGATCCAAATAAGGCTGCTGCTCCTGCAATGCCTTCTCTTCCCAGAAAAAATGACTTTATTGTGTGGGTATATTTAGCACCCATACAAGAAGAAATATATAGGAACTTCCTTTCCTTAGAGCATATCAAGGAATTGTTAATGACTTCACGGTCCCCATTGGCTGAGCTGACTGTTTTGAAGAAGCTCTGTGATCACCCCAGGCTATTGTCGGCACGAGCGTGTAGCCAGCTTGGTCTGGAAGCATCAGATTATTCTGATTTGGATGGTGGTGAAAATGAAGCCGATGGGTTTTTGGGTATGAACAAAAAAATTGAACACATTTCTGATGAGACTCTGATTGAGGAGTCTGGAAAGCTGTGTTTCCTTGTGTCACTGCTGGAAAGACTGCAAGAGGAGGGGCACAGAACACTGGTGTTTTCTCAGTCAAGAAAAATGTTGGATATTATTGAGCGCATTTTAATCCACAGGCACTTTAAGCTCATGCGCATTGATGGAACGGTGACTCATCTGGTGGAACGAGAAAAGAGGATTGATGCATTTCAGAATGACAAAGATTTTTCTGTCTTTCTCCTTACTACCCAGGTAGGTGGGGTTGGTTTAACATTAACTGCTGCTACCAGAGTCGTGATTTTTGATCCTAGTTGGAATCCTGCTACCGATGCTCAAGCTGTGGACAGAGTTTACCGAATTGGGCAAAAAAAGAATGTTGTGATCTACCGGCTAATTACCTGTGGAACAGTGGAAGAGAAAATCTATAGGCGGCAAGTCTTCAAGGACTCATTAATAAGGCAAACCACTGGAGACAAGAAGAATCCATACAGATATTTCACTATGCAGGAATTAAGAGAGCTCTTCACACTGGAAGATACTCAAAGCTCAACAACCCAGCTCCAGCTGCAGTCCTTGCATGCCACCCAAAGAAAAACAGATTCTCAGCTTGATGAGCATATTGCATACCTCCACTTCCTAGCAATATTTGGCATATCGGACCATGATCTTATATACACACATGAAACCGTTCATGAGGATGAAGCAGAGGATGAAGAAGCCCACAAATACATTGAGCATAGGGTACAGAAAGCCCAGGAGCTGGTTCAACTCGAGTCGCAACTGAAAGACCAAGTGATGGAAAAAATCAGAAATACGACTGAAGGAGCATGGCTTAGAGAAATGGAACCTTCCATCCAGCCAAGGAAAAAATCACCAAAGCCATGTCCAAATTACTCTCTCATCCCACCTGCGTATATTGAACCCACAAACGAGGATGAAGTTACAGAAGATGACGATGACAACAGTATCATCAATATTAGCTCTAAAGTGACAAGTCTAGTTATTGAGGATGTGGATGACCAACAAATGTTTCAGGACATATCTAATGTGGATAGATCCCAGCGCAAGAATGAAGACCACAACCAAACAAGGACAGAAGAACTTAAGCAAAAACGCAATCTAAGCAATACGTCCTCTTTTCTTCGAGCTCACTCGTTATCTAACAAGGAGAATTTCAGCCCCGAATCCAAAGTTGTCTCCTATGATTCACTTGCGGATACAAACAGCAAGTTAAATGATGTCGAAATGGTAGCACTGCAGGAGTCATTTGAAAATGACTATGATGATGATGCTGATCCTAAGCCACAAACGGAGGCTGAAATGTCACTCGGTGTGGCTACAAGTGCACAAGGAGAGGCAAGTGAAATTGCTGAGCTAAATGCAACAGCAGCATTTGAACTTCAATTTAGTAATACGTTGGAGTGTGGTGCAATGCAGAAATCTGAAATGAATGAACTAGTGTTTGGGAATAATTCTTCCCTGTACCAGGCTGGTTTCAACCTTGTCTTAGAAGATTCTGAAGACAAATTACGAGAGGTTTTGGAAAAAGAAATGTCATTGGAGGATCCAGAAAACACTGGATTTCAGTTGAGACTGGACAGCGACCTTAGTTCTGTGTCTCAGTCTCGGGTAGAAGAGAACCGGAGCAGCAGAAGGCTCCAGAATAGCAGAAGTATAATGGGCTCCGTTATTATGGATGGTTCCAGTACAGCTTGTGATGCTTTGAACAATTCCGACGTGTCTCTTGTACGTAAAAAGAAGCCCATTAGAAGAATTGTTTCAGATAGTGAGGAGGATGAAGATAGTTCTATAATTGACCTGGATGAAAATGAGCTGGATGAAAATGAGCATCAAAAAGCTTCTGCTTGGAATAACCCAACTGGAATTTGTATGTCGACACCAAACTCAAACAGACCAGTGACTGATCTGTGTTTCTCTCCAAGGATAAAGGTTAGTGGAAGAAAATCCACTGCTTCTCGACGATCACTCGCTAATGTGGTATTGGATCAAGTGGAGGACATGGCAGAAACTTTGGACTTTGCCAGCAATACGTGTCCTGAAAGGGATTTTGAGGATGATCTTGAAGGAGAAGCATATTGTGGCCAGGAGTCTGTGGAGGCGGAAGAGGAGCCATCAGGTGAAATGCTAAATTTGGAGGTCAAATCAAGCTATTCATATGATGCAGACTCTTCTGGAGATGTTTGTATTTTGAGTGATTAGAAACTGAAGAGGGTGAATCCTGTTTCTTCTCTCTCCCCCATGGGCCATGGTTAGTGCACTTCAACCTTCTGCAATTTTTAAGACCTAGTTTAGTTCACTTGAATGTATCTGCCTCAACGTCTGGTTATTGTGATTTGTAGGCAACCTTTGTAAGATCAGAAAACCTGAGATCACATTGTCACTATACCAAGAAGCTCACAGGGTGACCTTGGGCCAATTGCTATTGGTCAGTCTAACCTACTTCCCAGGGTGGATATAAGGGTAAATCATGCATGCTATCCTGAGTGCACAGAAATTGAACTAATAAATACTTGTTTCAAAACCAAAGTTAAATTCATATGCTGGATGCTGACTTTTTAACTTCTCTACTCTTCCTTCCAAGGCTCAACAACAGCCTAACTGGTGTTTCTTTAAAAAATAAAATAAAATCCTAGGGTTATTTTTCCAGGGAAGAATTGGGCTCATTCAGCAAGCAGAGGATTTTGGTTTGGTTTTAGTTTTTCTTTCCAGGAGGGCATAATTATTTCAAAGCAGCAGAACAAAAGGGAAGCTCCAACACTGCCTTTATTATTCAAATGCTTGTATGGATTCATGTGTACCTTCTCTACTCTTACTCCTAGAACAAAGAGTCTTATATTGAAGCACCTTGAGCACTTAACTGCAAATTTATCTCAAGATAAGCTTTCAGAGATTAGTCTACTTCATCTAATCCCGTTTCTCTCACAAAAACAAAGTAAGGGCTGAAGGAAACTTTTATGTTATTCCCCCAACTCAATAATGCTTTTACTGAATGCCCGGTCAGTGAATCAAAAATCTGTGGCTATCCAGGACTTGATCCTGAATGAGCATGTTGACCTGGTTTGTGTGACAGGCCTTATAGCAGTGTTTCCCAACTGTTTTTGCCCTGCGGCTCCCTTGGCCATTGGTGACCATTGGCAACATTCCATTATGTTGATGCCTGCCAATCGGCATTGCGTTGTTTTCCGAGAGGATTCCGTGGCTCTCTGCGGCTCCCCTGGCTGGTTTCCGCGGCTCCCCTGGGAGCCACGCCTCCCAGTTTGGGAAACACTGCCTCTCTCAGCTCTGTCCACCAGGTTACAGATTCAGCAGCAAGTAAGGTATAAGGAGAGGAAGTTGAAGTTGCAGTGATTTAGCATGACTCTGTCCTGCTATTGAGGTGCCCTGTCAGACAGTCCCTAGGTTTTGAGTGTATGTACCTAGTGGTGGGAGACCACTACAGAGTAGGGATTCTGTTGATTATACCACCTGCCCCACAGCTCAACAGTCTCCCTTGTTAAACGTGCGGAGGTGGTCTCAGTGGTGGTGATGTCTTCACCCCAGCTGTCCTGGAGCATTTCAGTGTCTGTGCTGAGGCCCCCTCATCTGAAGTAGCTCAGGAATTCATGGCTGGCTTTAAAAACTACCCAGACGCTTTAACTGGTTCAGAATGTGGCAGCCCAGGTCCCTTCAGGAGCCCATTGGTCTAATCTCATCATTCCTATGCTTTAACATCTGTACAGTTTGACTTTTTTTTAATCCACTGGGGTTCTGTTCCTGGAAACAGTGAATAAAAAAAAGTGTTATATGAAAACCGGGGTGGGGAGTGGTGCCATATTACCTCTTTTCCAGCATCTTCGTCGCTTCCCTCCTCCTGAGTTAGTTTAAACTGACTGAAAAAAAGGAAAAGCGCTACCGGAAGCAACCTGTAGATGACGCCAGAGACTCCCGGTTGCATTTTTCTTTTTTCAGCAGTTAAAACACGCTGGGAAGCGGCTGGCAGGCCCCCCGACAGATTCCTGGTTGCATTGGTTTTTTTCCCCAGTGGTTTGGATGCGTGCAGGAGGCAGGAAGTGGCTGGCAGGCCCCCAACAACACTGAAAAAAGTTGCTCTGGGGTCCTAGCTCTTGGAGTTCAACTGCAGGAGCAAGGGGCAGGTCATTCTTGGTAGGGCAGGCTTGGTTTTCTTAGTTTCTCTCTTTAAAAAAAAAGTTACCCAAAGAAGAAACTATTACTATGGGCAATATTAAGAATATTGTTGAAAAGCAGTATATAAATATTCTTCATGATGATAATAGAAGTGGCCATCAGAGCTTCAACCAGTGATGAGTATGCTGGTAGCAGCAAGTGAGTCAGAGTCATGGTCAGAGGAATCAAAGTCGTCTTCCATGACTGGGTGCGCGGAGCGGAAACTGTTGCGGATAACGACGGCAGAGAATTAAAACAGCCACCCCTTGGAAATCAGTTGTTGTAGTAAGAATTGTCTGGTTACGAGAATTTAGGCTTTCGTAGCCGGCAAATACTTTATTATTAAAAAAAAGTTTAACGGGTCTTCTGGCCATGGTCCGATAAAAAGATCTTGCGTTTTGCCCCAATCACTTAGGGCTTCCTCAGAATGCCCGTTGTAGGGCAGAAGATGAAACAAAAGGCTCTGGAGTGTTATGTTTCATCTTCTGCCCTAGCACTGGCATTCTGAGGAAGCCCTATGTAGCGTGAAAGGATTCATGGCCAGATACGATGTTCAACGAAACAGGCAATATGGGATTAAACGCCATGTATTTTTCTTAAAAGGAACAATAAAAACTTTTAAAACAAAACAAAAACTTTTATCTTGGCTGTCACTTTGGCTGTTCCTTCGTGTACTTTTAAAACGGGTATGTGTTTGGATTAAGAAAAAAGCTGCAACATCGGGTCTTGTTTTAAAAGTTTTTATTGTTCCTTTTAAGAAAGATACATGGCTTTTAATCCCATATTGCCTGTTTCGTTGAATGAAGCCCTATGTGATTGGGGCAAAACGTAAGATTTTGTGTTTATCTTTTTAGCGGACCATGGTCAGAAGATCTGTTAAACTTTTTAATAATTAAAAAAATGGTCTGGTTCTTTATATGCTTGGACATTTCCATGAGAGAACCAGTTGTAGAAGATGATATAAAATACTTCTATGTATTAGAAAGATGTTGTCAGTCAGTGGTTATTGCCCATAGTAACAGCTTCCTCTCTGGGGAATTTTTGTTTCTTAAAGAGAGAAACTAAGAAAATCAAGTCTGCAATCAAGTCAGAATTGAATAGCAATAGAAGTGCTGATAAACTTTAGTCCAGCAATATCATGCATATTAAGGTGGTGGTGGGTTTTTTTTTCTTGAAGGAATGGTATTTCACAGCCTTTGAACCCACTGTTTACACTTTCTGTTTCCTCTGTACCTACCTATGTATACTTGCCAACTGAGGATAATACTTCATACGTCTGATGAAGTGGGCTTTTGTTTATGCCTTAACAGTGTGTAAGAGGACGCTCAGTTCCAACACATAGTTGGAAGCACTTAAAGTGTGAAAATATAGAGGATGCAAATGCTGCTTTATTTAAATAATAATTTTGTGTGTCTGCTCCAACATTCAGATGTATAGACAACGGCATTTTCTTCTGAAGGTTCAGCCACCTATTTTGTAACCAGCTCCTCCTTTTGATCTCGTCATAGTCCCAGAGCTGAAAAACTTCCATAAGTTGTATTTATCCTGATCCTTCCTACTTCCTCCCAAACTAGGACTGAAGAAAAAGCTGTAGAAATGGACAAGGTCAGCTGTATTTTCCATGGTGACCCAATTTCACGGTGTGCGAGTGGGAGACGGAGGAGATAGATGAATACAGTACCTAGTGATGCCATGAACAATCAGCCTCTGGGTTAGAGACACCTCACAAACATGGTTACTGTTGACAAACGAAAAACTTAATGGGACAGATGGGCCTCCTGGGCCGGTGGTCCTGGGAGGTCATTCTGGTGCTCTGAAAGTGCAGAAATCAGGCTTTTTCAGGGAACTACTGGATGTTGGTCTTGTGCCTGTGACTGAGGTAGTCCAGTCGTCAGCTTCCTGGGCTGTTCTCTTGTGGGATAAAAAAGCCGAGATGGGGATAAAATAAGACAGAGGGAGAAGGTACAGTATTAGGATAACGGCCACGTATAACGCAAGGCAATGTCTCTTTTCTGCATTGGGTGAGGTATCATAACATCCGTACTACACAACTCTGCAGTGAATGCCTTGAGTGATTTCATCCCAGCTATGGAGGAGCTGTATTTTTAAGACATCCCCCGGGTCCTCTACTCTCACTTTTAAAGCAACATGATTTCTAACCCTGGATCCTTGATAACTTACCACTGTGACACTGAACATGCAGTTATCAAACGATGTCTCTGTGGAAGGAGTAGTGTGAATAAAAATTACTGGGTAACCAAAGAATTGAGTTGCGCAAATACCTCAACATCTAAATGGATGTGTCATCCCCCCCTCCCCTTGCACCACTCTATAAAGAAATCTGATGATTAGAAAGGGGGATATAAATACAGAAAATAAATTGTTGTCATTGTGTGTATAACCTCAGAAAAGTAAATCAAGGAAGTGATACATCACCAGACATGTAGCAATAATATTACCACTGATGACCCCACCAACTCAGACTGCAATCCTATGCACACTTACAAGTAAGTCCCACTGAACTCAATGGGACACACTTCTGAGTAAACATCTATAGGATTGCACTGTTAGTCAGTGAGCAGATAGGGTAATTATGATTAATTCATTAAGAAAGAAGAACCCAACACCTTTGATATACAGTTAATACAAACTTTGTTCTTGTGTTGCTTTAGTGCCCAATCTACCTACCTTGCATTTTCTTAGGGAGTCTGGTAAAGCACCCAATAAGAAAGACAGCTGATCCTGGGATATAGGCGAGCAGACTGGAGCGAGAACTGCACTTGACCAGTGCCCCAGGCACTCTGGTTCCAGGGTCTGAGGTGTTGATGGACAAGTGCAAACCCCGTTTCAATAGCCTTTAGCCTCAATCCGTTGTCTGCTGCCTTCTTTACAATCAGCTTAGAATCCCCTGGGAAACAGCAAGCAAGAATCTGACCTACCAGGATACAAAGGAGCATCTCTGATAACACAGCCCAACAAAAAAGTGGTGTGTGTTTTTTCTGGTGTTTCAGACGTTAGACCTATTCTTGGGTATATTTGGGCCGCTGATTCCAAAAATGGCATCAGTTTTGCCCTATCAGCTCTAGTTTTAGAGATATGGCATAGCCACCTTAAATGCTGGTTCAACAGCTCCCTTGTGAGGAAGCCGACGCCATGGCTTCTTCAGGAGGAAGCCGCTTGAATCTGCATATAAGGTGGTTATGCCATATCTCCAAAACTAGAGCTGGTGGGGCAAAACTGATGCTATTTTTTGGAATCAGCACCCCAAATATCCCCAAGGATAGGTCTAGCTTTTAAGGCACCAAAATGTGTGTTGGGTTGTGTAATCAGCAGGAGGCATCCTGGAGTTAGGGAAGCTCCTGGCCCTGGCGGGCTCTGGGGAGCCAATCAAAAGTCCCCAGCAGGGAATTCTGTTTTTCTTCTGCACAATGTCCTATGAGGCTACCAGGCAGACTAGACTAGCAAGAAAACAGGACAGACTAGCAGCTCTCTTGAATTTTGCCACCCAGCTAATTTGAATGTATGTGAACATATTAAGCTTCTTCATACTGAGTCAGACCATTGCTCCATCTATTTTGGTATTGGTTGCACTGACTGGTAGCAGTTCTACAGATTTCAGACTCAGGGGTCTTTCCCAGCCTTACCTGGATATTGAACCTTCTGCAGCCAAAGGATGGGCTCTACCACTGAGCCACAGCTTGTCCCCCCCCCTCAAAAAAAAATAACCAGTACCTTTACTGCCTATATGCAGAATAGTTGGCCCTGACCAGCTACAGGCACAGGTTTTTGACTGCATTAATTCCAGAGGTGGGATTGTGCCAGTGGTAACATTTCTGTAGTATGCTGCTTCTTTACCACCAGAATCAATCAATCAAAATACCTTTATTGGCATAACTTACCACCAGTAGTATATGAGGCTCTTGCTCTCCCTCTCTCTGATCAATGAGACTGATTAGCATAAGATTTTAGGATAGACAAAAGGATTAGAGCGCACAGCCTATGGAACTCACTGCCACATGATGTGGTAATGGCCACTTGCTTAGATGGCTTGAAAAGGGCATGGACAAACCCATGGAGGGCAGGTTTATCATGTGCTACCTCAAGGTTCAGCAGCAGTATGCCTCTCAATATCAGCTGCAACAGAGCCATGACGGGATGGAAGGGCCCCCAAAAGATTGGTAGGTGAGGGATCTATTTGGATTTTACATACCTGCTTGGCGACGGCTTGATTCTGTCCAGCAGGAGTTCAGCTCTCTAAGCAAACAAAAATGTAGAACTCACAAGAATATATTGAAGTCCTACAATAAATCCCATCATCACCCATTCCAAAGAAAACTGTTGAGGGTTACTCTCAGCATTGGGACCAAACTAGATGCTGCTTTAAATATGCTCTACAGCAGGTGACCCCAGACTATCGTCCACAGGTCACAATCAGCCCACTAATACAAGTTGACTGATCTGCTGAGCCCAGTGACATTATAATTATTTGCAGTCACCTCGCTGCTTTCTCTTCTCCCCCCCCCCCCCCGCCTGCCACTATGCACCTTCTTCCGGGGTTACTCTTCCTGAGAGCCTAGCTGAGAGAGGATGGCAGCGAGACGCCCTGAAGCTGCAAATCCTTTGCAAATATTTTTCTCCTATTGTGAAAATTCTTAGACGTCTCTACAAAATGTATATTATTTTACATAACTGACTTGCTTCAGCCCACCGTAAAAGCAAGACTGAGTGATGTGGCTCAGGCAGCTGAATGTTTGGGGACCCCTGCTCTACAACTACGTGCTTGGTGCCAATGGGAGCTTGCATCCCTGGTGAAGGAGCCGCTGCAATCTGACAGCTGCTATTTGAATAGCAATCTGAATTGGGACTACAGTCAGAGAAAAGGGGTAAAGTCCCCCTCTCTCCCCATTGTTCTGATACCAGGTTAGGCATTGTGCCATGTATGTGCTATTTTACAAAGAAAATACAAGTACTTAAAGCAACGTCTACTTTGAGTCTTAGCCCCTTGCAAAGCTGGGGGAGCATTGAAGAGGTGTGTGCCCTTTCACACACCCCACATTCCAGGACAAGCCTCAGTTCCCATCCAAGTTGTCTAGAAAGGTGGATTTGACCAAGAGCAACTTCTGTCCTGTCCTGTCCAGAATATGGCGGCCACTATTTAGCCTGGCTAGCTTTGAGCACATCACTTATAGCTACACTTTCTAGCATCCCTTAGCCAAGGATAATGTGTCCATAAGGGAAAAGCTGTTTTGCCCTCTGTCAGTTCCCTAATATTCCCCAGGGGTGCCACTAGCATTGGTGACACCTGGGCCGAGATCTCATGGTGTCACCCCCATGGACCTCCACCGTCCATACCAGACCACATGATGTGAAGGCCTCCTGGGAAATGCAATCCCTGCGCGAGTCACGACGGGCATTGGGAAAAACCCATTTTCTACCAGTGATGCGTTTTCGCACCAGCGGTAACAAATAGAATAGAAAGTCATTTTGGCATCACCCCTCCTTGGGGTGTCACCTGGTGTGGTTTCCCTACTCCAACCAGGCAAATTTGTAGCCAACTCAGCTTTGCAAGACGCTGGGAACATTTGAATTAGACTGCAGGTTTTGGAGGGTGTGCGTGTGAAGCGGAACTACTCTCACCTTTTCTTCTTTCTTCTGCCCTTAACTGGTCCAAAAGAAAAAGAGGAGAGGTGTCAGGAAAGGATATGTACTAATGGCGTTGTAAGATACACTGAAGCACAAAGTATGCAATGTCCAGTTGAGGACTGCTTTCTTGAAGGATGACCGAGCAAGGAAGAGGCAAGGGCATCCACCCATTATGCCCAAAACAAATGAAACACACTCTTTATGGAGGCTGCCTGTACCCCAACATGTTGCTGTGCTGATACTGCCTTGTTTCATTGTGATTTCTGAATGGACTTCCTGTCTGTGGTCCTCCTACATGACCATTACATCACTAACCAGGATGAGAGCCAGGATGGTGTAGTGGTTCAGGTGTTGGACTTAGATCTGGAAGATCCAGGTTCAAATCCACGCTCAGCCATGAAGCTTCCTGAGTGACCTTGGGCCTGTCACTATCTTTCAGCCTAACCTACTTCACAGGGTTGTTGGGAGGACCAGAAAGGAGGGGAGGAACCGTGTATACCACCCTGAACTCCTTGGAGGAAGGGTAGTATAAAAATGTGAAAAATAAATAAAACCACCTCACTGATACACAGCCAGACATCTGGTCTGCCTCTATGTTGCCCTTCAAGGTACCCATTAACACTAGTCATAGGTTTGCTTCCAGCACAGCGTATATTGGATATACACCAGGATGGTGTAGTGGTTTGGGAGTCGGACTTAAACCTGGAAGATCCAGGTTCAAATCCCCGCTCAGCCACGAAGCTTCCTGGGTGACCTTGGGCCAGTCACTATCTCTCAGCCCCACCTACCTCACAGGGTTGTTGTGAGGACAAAAAGGAGGGGAGGAAATATGTACACCACTCTGAGCTCCTTGGAGGAAGGGTGGTATAAAAATGTGAAAAATAAATAAATAAATATGGGGTCTGCAAAGAATTAAGCATTGATTTTGACAAGCCTACTATAAACTGCACGGTCTGTCTCACTATATCCAGCCTGTACAAGAGAGATGGGCTCTGTAAACAGTACACCACACTGGTAACTCTGAGGTTAATCCAAAGTCTGGTTTTAGTTTAAACTGAAGCCAGTAGGATTTCAACAGTGTGAGTTGTGGTTGCTTCCACACTGGGGCCCTTGCACACTGCTGAGGCATTGCTTTCCCATAATAAACTGAAAAGCAAATCAGTGGTTCTATATGAGATGATAGTGCTATATTGTCTGGTAATGTCCAGTCTCACACTTAAGACCTTACTGATTAAAGCTGTGACACACCAAACACGCTGGCGTGTGTTGTGTCCCGGAGTAGCCGACGTGTCAATTCTGATTTGCTCCCCCCCCCCAACATCAAACATGGCCTCTCATTGGCCGAAGGTCATTCCGGTGCGTTCCAACTTGAATAAATCGAGCTTCGGCCAATGAGCAGCCGCGTTCGGTGTTGTGGGGGCGAGGCGGGAGCAACACATTGGGCCAATCAGAATCGACTCCAGGACGTGACGCAGCGAGACATGTGCAGTATGTTGGCGCCTTTATTCTGTGCCGTCCTGTGAGTTTGTTAAACGGAAGAACAGCATATAATTTAACAAATAAATACTACGAGGCTTACTCGGAAATAAGTCCCATTCAGCAAAGTTCCCATGCAACCATCCCTAACTGGAAATGTTGCTAATTTAGGGAGAACAGGAAGGATATCATTGGTCTTCGTTCCTCGAGGCAGGGACCACTACTCTAGTGTCAGGAAGAGAATTAGGCTAATCTCAGATATAACCCAACTGTAACTGTGGTTGCTTCCACACAAGCCATTAAGTGTGAAATTACCATTTCCCCCACTTTTTTGAGTATCTACATTAGTGATTTTCAACCCTTTTCATCGCACGGCACACTGACAAAGCGCTAAAATTGTCAAAGCACACCATCTGTTTTTTGACAATTGGCAAGGCACACCACACTGCCGGTAGAGGGCTCACATCCCCCAATGGCCCTACTAATAAATGATCCTCCCCCAAACTTCCGTGGCACACTTGCGGACCATTGGCAGCACACTGGTTGAAAATTGCTAATCTAGATGATACCATTGCCAATCCATTGCATTGTCTTTTTTTCAGATCCAGTTGGGGTCAGCAGCAGGTTTACAATAAAAGGCAACAGTAACAACAGCCTGTCTAGTGCAAACTGGCCAAGTGTTACTGAGGTTTGTTTGGAAATGAATGAGCAGACACCAACCACAACTTGTGGAGAGAAGGATGGTTCTAGTTTGAACTAAACAAAGCACCCTCCTTTGTGGAACATCACCTGTTGTCACTGAATTTCAGGAAGGGGATCTAGCTAGGCTTGCCAGATCTCCAACCGGGACAGAGTGCTAGACCTTTAGGAGAAGGAAAGTGGGCAGGTGTAGCTTGTTAAACCTTAGAGCACAATCCTAGGCATGTCTACTCAGAAGCAGGCCCCACTGAACACAATCCGGCACTCCGTCCCGGTTGGAGATCTGGTAAGCCTAGATCTAGCTCAACCAGAGGTTTGTTAAAAAAAAAAAAAAACACCTTCTCCTTTTTATTACCTTTTGTCATGTTTTCAGTCTCAAACATGTTTGCATTACTAAAACCTGCTCATTCATGAGTCATTTCTTGTTCCTTGGGGAGAGCCTTTTTACATTTTACAATTAAATTGCGTAATTGCAATATTTTCTTTTTTAAAAAATGAATGAATGAGAGCCCAGTGCCTGGGAACAGGAAATGACTCCTTAAGGCTGTGGTTGTATGCGTTTACTTGAGAGTAGTAGGTTCCATTGAACATGATGAAATATAAGGTACTACTAAATACGTTCATAGGTTATCACGACGTGACCAAATCTCCGAATTTAAAATCCGCATATCGCCGGGTAAACTCCGTCCATCGTTTATGAAACTTTTTATTAAATAAACAAGATGTTAAAACAAACTTTACGTTTCACCCCAAACATCTGGGGCATCATCAGAAGTTAAACAGCCACTTCATGAACAACCTACTTACTGTATACTGGGTTTTTGGTATAAGTAGGTTGTTCCTCAAATGGCTGTTTAACTTCTGATGATGCCCCAGATGTTTGGGGTGAAACGTAAAGTTTGTTTTAACATCTTGTTTATTTAATAAAAAGTTTCATAAACGACAGAGTTTACCCGGCGATATGCGGATTTTTAATTCGGAGATAAGGTACTACTGATTCAACATGCATAAGATCAGACTGCATAGAGTCTGCATAGGTTTTGATATAGATTATGTGTGATATAGCTCCCGGCCCTTTAACTAGGCTTACCAGATTTCCAAACGGGACAGAGTGCTAGACCTTTAGGAGAAGGAATGTGGGCAGGTGTAGCTTGTTAAACCTTAGAGCACAATCCTAGGCATGTCTACTCAGAAGCAAGTCCCATTGTGTTCAGTGGGGCTTGCTTTTGAGTAGACATGCCTAGGATTTTACCCTAACTATTAACAAGCTACACCTGCCCACATTCCTTCTCCTAAAGGTCTGGCACTCTGTCCCGGTTGGAAATCTTGTAAGCCTACCTTTAACCAAGGCAGCGATCCCAGTGAAGCTCCCTCCCCATTCCCTGGAAACCTTGCTTGGCTTGCAAGCAAGAGGTAGTCACAAGCAAGGAGACGTACTTTTGAAAAGGGAACCCCTGCCTGGAAACCTCTTGCCGCCTTCACTTGACTACTACAAACTGAGCTGAATGCAGATTCACGTCTTTCTCCCAAGCCAAAGACCAAGATTAGCAATCAACCTGCTATCAACTGAAGTTTTCCTCCTGAAAGCAGCACCATGGGGAGGAAGACACACAGCAGGAGCAATGTGTTAAAAAGTCCTCTACTCCACCACCACCCCACCACCACCACAGTCTCATTTTGTATTCTCCTGGCACTATTTTTTTTTAAGAAGAAGGAAAAAAACAGCCAACATACGTTCTGTGTAATGTGTAGTTTGGTCCTCAGTCCCATTGAACTGAATGGAAGTTACTTCTAAGAAGCATATTTAATTTAGGATCTTGCCTGTGGACATGGGCATTTATGGGAGTCTCAGACCAATATAACATGCCATCAAGATCAAGGACAGTTCCAGAACCACTGTTTTAGTTACACTTCCAGCTGATCGTGGAAGAGCGATGCTTTGGTTCGGTGCTGCTAAAGGGCCCTAGTGCAGGAGGAAACCAAGCCTAAGAATACTGTACTGTAATTGCATCAGCTCAGGTTCATCCCTTGTTGCGCTTGCCTTTCTTTTTCCACTCTTCCCTCTCTCTGTTGTCTACTGTCACATTTTAGTTTGGAAGCTCCCTGTGGAGCTTTTGTCCAGCAAAAGATCCCATTATCTACTTAGTTAACACTGCTACGGTATGTATCAGGCTACAGATACTGGACAGTGTGCAGCCACCGCTTAGCTGCTCTTTTGGCAAGCTCTTTGCCCAAAAGTGATATGTCAAAAGACCACACAGTAGTCATGTAGTAGTGACATGAGGAAGGACCTAGAGCAGCGATTCCCAAACTTACCGGTGTCACGACACCCTTCTTCCATGGCATCCTCTTCCTGGACGGCACCATCTTGGATCTCGTGAAATCCAAGATGGCGGTGCCCGGGAAGAGGATTCCGGGGACATCCCGCAACGGCCCTGTGAGTACGCCGCAGCTCCCATTGGAGCCGAGCCTCACAGTTTGGGAACCACTGACCTAGAGGTTTTTACTCTGGGTATCATCTGTATTAGCTTGTGCTGTTAAATAGGGAGATAATAATAGAGTTTAGATTCCACATACAGCGTCTAAGGACTATCACGAGCACCACCACGATCACGACCAGGAGCAGCCCTCCAGTCACACCCAGGGCAGTAGGGAGAACCCAGGCTGAACCTGGAAATGAAGACAGGAGGACAGCTACATTTACAGCAAGAGCAAAATATAAGAGGGCACATCTATCTTTGTCTTTTCTTCAGGACAAAGGAAGAAGCAAGAGGGTTCTCTTCCCCCTCCCCTTTCCTGCTTCCAGGCAAGACTTGGTAAAGGTCTGTGCTAAGACTTCCCATCAAACATTTCTTGCTTCTTTTCTCTGCCATTTCCACAGCATCCCTCACACCTCTTCCCAAACACGTGTTGCCTTTTTAGGCCTATATGCTCACCTTTTGAGTCAGATCCTGGAGGACCTGTTGGAGGGGAGGTAGTCAAGTCGGATGCTGAAACATAAAAAGAGGTGACCACTGGACATATTTTTGTCTTTGAGAAGAGTTTTGCAAATGTAAAAGAAAAAATCCGGTTTTGTTCAAAGGAAGTACCTTGTAAGAATCAACCTGATCAGCCAGGAACAGAATGGAAGCTCCTAGTCTACAACCCCCCCCCCCGATAAAACTGATTGTAGAATCCATTCATAGCTCGGAGCTCCCCACTGCTGGGGGGGGGAAAGGGTTATGTTTGAAATACGTTCTTCCCAACTGACCCCTCAGGAAGAGGAAAAGGGAACCCTGGGTGCCTGTTCTGCCAATATTATGTAGTACAGGGGTTCTCAACCTTTGTAGTCCCGGGGAACCCCCCTATCATGGTCCAATTTTCTGAAGTATCCCCTGCTAATTAATTGGATTAATCAAGATAGATTAATCGAGCTAATTAATCGTTAAATAAAAAAGTTATTAATTATTGAATAAAAAACAAGTTTAAAACAAGTTTAAACGTGAAAAAACGTCTTATTTAACTCTGTGTGTGTGTGTGTGTGTGTGTGTGTGTTGTACATTGTAGTGAACACTATGAGGATGGATGACAGAGATGCCTCACCCTCCATAGACTTTTGGAACAAGGCCAAGAGTCAAGCAGTACTGCAGAATGGAATGGGATGTATGGAACTGTGTGTGAGAACATGGAATGGGATAGCAGTCTAAGAGATGTGTAGTTTCCCCAAATATGCAACGCTATCTTTACATCATCTACAAGGAAGTTGAGACAAGCTATAGCATAGGAAACAAAAAGAAGACGGGAATGTGAAATGATAGTATTGCTGCTGACCACAGTTTTTTGTCTGACTGTCTGCCACCCCTGACTCCTAGACTATCAAGAAACATCAGTGGTATTCTTCATAATAAAACTCTATGCATATGGTGCATGAAACCAGAAGACACAGGGAACTGGCGTTTTTTGACAAGCTGCTTCAACGGTTGGGTGCATGACATTCAAGGCATCCACAACAAAATCTTGGCCCTCATCAGTTTGGCAGTTGATCTTTTTCTGACCAGATTGGATACCGTTTTTCTTGTTCAACTGTGAATAACAGTTGAAGAATTGATGAAGTCAAAGATACTAGCAGGTATTGGTAGCGACTAAAATGGTTCATGCTGGACACTTGAAATAGAGTACAATTCCAGAACTAAACAATGGCTGACAAACGTTTGGTGAGGCATCAAAATGGAAACACTAAAGAGCTACAGGCAACTCTGGGAAAGTGTGTTAGTTATCTGGCACTGTTTGCAGAAGCCTGGCTGAAGGGCATAACATATGGAATATGAACAAATGGGCATATTCCAGACAGTATCTTTCATTTGACTTGCATTTTTTGTTGGAATGTCAGATCTTATGTGATCACAGGTAATTTTTGAATGCCCAAAGGTTAACGGGTAAAAGGCCACCATGGCAAATGCAATAAAAACTGATGCAGAATAATAAAATAGGCTAAAGTGGCCAAAACGTAAAAACCCTGTATTGGTAAGAGTTAAAATGATACAAAGGTAAGCCACAGATCACAGGTAAGTTTACTAAATAAAATAAAATGTATGTATCTTACAGCACATCCCTGCACAAACATAGGCCGACGGAGTAAGTGCTCCGCTGGCCATAGGATCTGCAAAACTGCCATAAGGCACTTTTGTAGCTCCTCAGGAGTAAGTGGCGCCATCGCGGCTGGAGCCACTCACTCCGCCGTCACCCAGGACCTGCGCCGACTGGCCCAGGTAAGTCCTAGGCCGGTCAGAGGGAGGGCGTGGGGAGGGTGGGCTGGGTTGGCGAGCGAGGGGACCATTGGCTGGCCCGGTCTGGGAGGGGGCAGGGATATTGGTGCTGGTCTGCGCCGATATCCCAAGCCACTTCCCTTGTCGGGCCAGCCTTACACAGCCTCCCTGAATGTGTACCAGCTCCAGAACTGACGCGCATCTGAGGAGGCCCATTGGGGCCTCCGGCACTTACAACGGGGGAAGGGGACGAACGTTCTCTTCCGCCAAGGTGAGCCCTGGTTCCACCAGAGCGGGCCACATCCTGACTAGGATGCAACGGCCAGCCAGCCATTTAGGCCAGCCACTGCATCTGAGGCAGGATCAGGTTGCCCTTGCCGAGATGACCAACTTCCATATATACATCAGAGGCAGTGTATTCTTCAGACTGGTGTCCAGAAGCCAGAAATTTGTTTTGCTTCTCATTGTGGTTCCTCACGATAGGTCAAGCTTTATAAACGCAGTGCCATCTTCCCTACACGCAGCCCTAGATTAACCATGAACCAAAATAAGCATGTGCTTAGGGCATCAAGGGAAGGGGGGCACCACAGAGTTTTTTCCAGTGCCGTATTTACCATGGACTATTGGTTCTCAAGTGTTGGGTCGCGACCCACCAATAGACTTCCATCTTAGGATAGAAGTCTGCACCAATAGACCGCTACCTTAGGAGGTGGGGACAGCATGGCAGCAGCGATCCCGGGGTTTCAGACGAAAACCGGAAGTGGTCGTTGTAATCGCCATTCCGTGGCGATCTACAGCTTGGGGAGGCCCACAGAGGGAGCCGCGAACCTCCCCAACCCCTCCGGAGGCCTGCAGGGCCCCCTGGTAAGTGTAAAAAGCATTTTTTAAAACATTTTTTCCCTGGCGGCAGCGATCCCTGAGATTACTGCCACCGCTGCTGTCCATACTCAAAGTTCTCCCTGCCTCACGGGGAAAACTTTGAGAAACACTGCCATGGACCATGGTGCAAAACGCGTCAGTTAACCCAAAAAAAGTGTGGAAAAAGAAAGGAGAATCACTGAACTCAAAATATATTAATTCGAAATATATTTTCTTGATTTTTTTAGTGTTTTTTTAAAAATTATAATTAACTAATAAGTACTGTACAGTATATATGGGGGCACCATAATCTTTTCAGTGCTTAGGGCCTCTAAAGGTCTTAATCTGGCCCTGCCTACATGTGAAACTGTCGCCAAATATCTTATCCTGCTGGTAGGGCTACCAGGTGCCAGATAGCTACTTCAGGGGCTGAATGACCAGTTGGCTATGATTATTGTAAAGGTAAAGGTATTCCCTGACAATTAAGTCCAGTCGTGTCCGACTCTAGGGTGTGGTGCTCATCTCCATTTCAAAGCCAAAGAGCCAGCGTTGTCCGAAGACACCTCCGTGGTCATGTGGCCGGCATGACTCTCCTTGCCGCAGTGCGTAGCATGCAGCTGGAACACGGAGCACTGTTTACCTTCCCGCAAGCGGCACCTATTTATCTAGCATTGACATGCTTTGGAACTGCTAGGTTGGCAGGAGCTGGCCAAGCAACGAGCGCTCACCCCGTCGCGGGAATCAAACTGCCGACCTTTCGATCGACAGCTTATGGTTCAGCGGTTTAACCCGCTGCGCCACCCACTGGCCTATGATTATTGTAGGTGGAAGCAAACCCATGCATTTGCCATCCCCACCCTGCACATGATGACAAGAGTTCTAATCTAAGGGCATCCCGGCTTACCCATTCCCCTTCCCCACAAACAAGTACCAGTATATCTAGCTTGAAAAGCACATACCTTCCACTACAATCATCAAGACGTGACTGAGTTCAGACATCTGAAACTGGCTTCCATTGTACAGGCCATAGCGACATCTGTACTGATCTCCATCTCTGATGCTGGTACGATTCAGACGGAAGGTAACTTGATGTTGGGCCTCTGCAGCAGCCAGTCTTTCCACTGATTGATCTTGGCCTTCCTTGAGCAAATCAAACCAGGCATCTACATAAGTCCTAGGTGCCATACATATTATCTCGATTAACTCTCCTTCAACATGGATGTCCTGGTAAACAAGTGGAGCAGGAAATAAGCTGGAAGCCGCCAAAGAGCCTGAAATAGCACAGTGCAAGGGATTCTTAATTATGCATAAATACGGAGGGCAAATGTTCAGAGAAACCTGATGTTCTCATCAAATAACTAGCCTTGTGGCTGGCCAGTCATCTGTTTATTCTAAGAACCAGGGAGATTCTTGGACAGCTGTTGGAAGGATTATATTTTACAACAAAATATAGAGGCAGGTTTCTGCTTTCGTTGTAGTCATATCTTGGAAGCTGATGGTTCGGGAGTCGGACTTACGGTGCAATCCAGTACAGATAGTTCCGCTGTGGGAAGGTATTGCAAATGTGCCGTAATACACATTTGTGGCACCGTGTGAGTAAGTGGCACCGGCACTTTTCACTCAGCCCTTGGCCAGAGGTCGCGGCACCGGACTCAGGTAAGTCCTGCGCCAGGCGGCAGGGGGCATGTGGAAGCCAGGCCAGGGTGGCAGGGGAAGGGGTGATTGGCCGGCCTGGCCAGGGGCAGGGGCGGGGATATCGGCAGTGTGCTCCGGTGATATCCTATTTCCCGTCCCGGGCCTGGCCAGCCTTACATGGCCTCCCTGGATTTGGGCCAGCCATTTTGTCGGCACACATCCAAGAAGGCCCATAGGGGCCGCTGGGGCTCTCCCCAGGGGAAATCCCTTTCCTCTGAGGCAACCTTCAGCCCGCCAGTGCTGGCCCGATCCAGGCTAGGATCCGGTGCAGCATGCTTAGTGCTATCAGTCACTATCTCTTAGCCTCACCTACCTCACAGGGTTGTTGTGAGGACAAAAGGAGGAGAGGGACTGACTATGTACACCACCCTGAGCTTCTTGGAGGAAGGATGGTATAAAAATGTAAAAATAAACAAACATCAAAACAAATCTATCTTGTTATTGGACAAGCATACCAGAGTCAGTTCAATTCCATTGTTAGGGACATGACGTTGAGCCGTTGGTAGCCCATGTTCTGCCTCTTAATTTCCACAAATCCTGTATGGTCCTGTATTCCACTTTCTTCTTTCCCATGCAGTGAAATTTGCACTTGATTTGGATTACAAGTGCTAACTCCCACCTTTTGAATTGAGCATTATTAAACCTGTTATGTGCTTTGTCTTCCTGTTGCTTCCCCCATATTTGCAAAACTCCTTTATTACACCACTACATCTAGTTGCAACTTGCTTTGTGACTCTGCTTTTCTGACTTTGTTTCAAAATATTAATACTTCACCAACGTTTTTATCTAACAGAAGCTGTTCTTCTTTGGGGGTTTTGGATTATGAACCTTTCTGTGCATTTTCTGCATGGAAGTGGTTTGCAGCAGTAATTATGGTTACAACATGCCCTCTTCCACTCCTCTTGAAAGAGTCTTTTTGGCCTCTTCTTTTTATGAGGTTCTTTTATGCTTTCTGTGTTTGTCATAAAATCAAATTTCTCTGTTGAGGAGGGAAGAAGGGCTATTCTTTCCTTTTTTTCTCAAGATCTCAAATTCTGTTAGTTCACTGTAAGATTCACCTAAGGTCCTCTCCATTTGGTCAGAAGTCTCATTCTATCTAACATCCCACTTACCAATTTCCTTGCATCTGTTATTTTCTAACCTTCCATGTTCGTCTTATGGCTAACTCTGCCACTGAAATGGGAGCTTATAGGTCTGAAGGACTCCCTCCCCTCCACCCTGCAATACACTGATATTTAAAAGTCTTTGCCAGGAAGTCATTTTCATGGGCACACTGTGCTGAGTTCCTGCTAAGGTAAAGGTAAAGGTATCCCCTGCTCGAAAGCCAGTTGTGTCCAACTCTAGGGTACGGTGCTCATCTCCAATTCAAAGGCTGTAGAGTCAGTGCTGTCCGAAGACGCTTCCGTGGTCATGTGGCCGACATGACTAACGGAACGCCATTACCTTCCCACCACAGCGGTACCTATTTATCTACTTGCAATTTTTTGCTTTTGAACTGCTAGCTTGGCAGGAGCTGGGACAGGAGACGGGAGATCACTACGTCATGCGGCACTCGGGTCTCGAACTGCTGTCCTACCAACCTTCTGTTCTGCAGTTCAGCGTCTTAACCACTAAGCCACCATGACCCCAGAGTTCCTGCTACAAACCCTCAAACCTAAACTCCCACCATGCACCAATGAAAGGAATTCACACGAGGATGGTGTAGTGGTTTGGGAGTCGGACTTAGACCTGGAAGATCCAGGTTCAAATCCCTGCTCAGCCATGAAGCTTCCTGGGTGATCTTGGGCCAGTCACTATCTCTCAGCTTCACCCACCTCACAGGGTTGTTGTGAGGGCAAAAGGAGGGAAGGAATCATGTACACTGCCCTGAGCTCCTGGGAGGAAGAGCGGTATAAAAACAGAATTAAATAAATAAATAAATAAATAAATAAATAAATGAAGAATGCAGCCACCTTTGTTGGTGAAACGGGTACAATCAAGGGTGGGGATGGGGTGGAGGGAGTGCAGCCCCATTAGGTTTATTCAGGAAAAAGTGACAAATGTAGTCGAAGGGGGCAAGGTAGAACATAGGACTGAGACTTATCTTACAGCAGGAATTTTGACTCAGCAAGAGAACTCAGGTGCATATGTTCTTATGTGCAGTCTTTGAAATTTCTTTTGGGGGGACTTAAGCTGAGAAGCATCCAGTTCAGCAGGAGGCAAACTGATTAATTTGCCTAGGGGCATCTGTTAATGCCTAACCCTAGGTCAGTGGTTCCCAAACTGGGAGGTGTGGCAGAATCCAGCCAGGGGAGCCGCGGAGTGCCACAAAATCCTCTCGGAAAACAGTGCAATGCCAATTGGCAGGCATCAACATAATGTAATGGGGAGCCGCATGGTTGCCAATGGTCAAAGGAGCCGCAGGTCGAAAAAAGTTTGGGAAACACTGCCCTAGGCCATTGTCTTCCTCAATGGTTACTGGAGAGACAGTATGTTGCTCATATAGGCTACAATCCTATGGAAATAAGTGCTAATGAACACAGTGGGACATTCTTCCGAGTAAACATGCATGGGGAATTGGTTCCAGACCTCCATGCGGATATCGAGAAACCGTGGTTGCTGAAGCACCTCAATAACAAACACACAACGAGCATCTAGTTACAGGAGGAACTGACCATTGCAGTTACTACCCATTATTCATCACTATCCTCCTGCCTCTTTGGTCTCTCCATAGGTAACCAGGCAGTCATTCAATATACTCAGAGGAAAGGCTTTCCCCCACCCCAAACCACACAGACCAAAAACATGGCCCACAGCATCATCAACTGTGACCACTGTGAAGCCACTGGTTCCTCTGTGGGGTTGCCATCTTTCCAGAGTACATGACAGGCAGAAATGTCACAGGTGCAACTGTACCCATGAGCATGGAGATGCAATAATACTGTTGAGGGGAGGCAGGGGACATGCCATGGCTTGGCCCTAGTGAGACTACAAGGGGCCCCTTCAAGAGTCATTCTACTGTCTGCTCTTGTAGCTGTGTGTTGAGGGTGCAGCTCACTGAGTCACTTAATCTCACTGTCTCTCCCTTTTCCACCCAAACGTTTCCTTGCCCACCCTTTCCCCCACGATGTTCGTCTCATCTCACCACCACCCGGAGTGGGAGTCAAGCCCACATCTCTTGCTTCTCGGCACTTTGCTTTGTTCCTACTGATCTGCCAGCCAGGCAACCCACAGTCAGTACTACCTCCTGTGACTCACCACTGCATTTTCTGTTTCTTTTTCCATTTGGCTTCTGTCCTTCCTTGCAAAAAGCTCCTTCCCATCACACAGACACCGTCGCAAATATCTTGTAGGTTGAGAACGTTCATGTTTTGAACATTAACAGTGGGACTCTAACCCTTCTCCCAGAGGCCCTGTGACCTATTGGTTCCACCATGTGTCCATCTGCCCAGCAGACAACGGACTGGCTGTTGCAATTGGAATGGTACCCTTTCATTTCTCTATCTAGCCCTTGCTTGTCTCAGGCAAAAGCATTGCTTGCAGTTTACTACGGTATATTGTCTCTCTCTCTCCCCCCCCCCCCCTACATCTTTTATTGTGCTTTCTAGTGGCTGCTGAAAAAGCATAGGATCTTGACATTATGCTGGTGTCAGCCCTGGCAAGTAACAAGAGCATAGGATCAGCTAACATTGTTTCCTGCAAACACTACCCAAAGCGCCCCTCCGATTTGTTTTGTAGGCAGCCTCAGATAAGAAACCCTTTAAAGGTAAAGGTGACCCCTGACAATTAAGTCCAGTCGTGTCCGACTCTAGGGTGTGGTGCTCATCCCCATTTCAAAGCCGAAGAGGCAGAGTTGTCCGAAGACGCCTCAGTGGTCATGTGGCCGGCATGACTCTCCTTGCCGCAGCACGTAGCATGCAGATGGAACATGGAGCGCTGTTTAACTTCCCGCAAGTGGTACCTATTTATCTACTCGCATTAACATGCTTTCGAACTGCTAGGTTGGCAGGAGCTGGCCAAGCAACGAGAGCTCACCCCGTCGCGGATTCGAACTGCTGACCTTTTGATCGACAGCTCATGGTTCAGCAGTTTAACCCACTGCGCCACCCACCACCCACCTTTAGACCAGCATTATTACTTGTGTCTCTTGTTATTCTCATTCACCCTCCAACCGAATTAAGAAAAACACCATTCAGTAGTTCAGAAAGTTGATTTCCAAAGATAGTTTTCCCAGCTTTAAGCCACCATCTTCTTGGAACCCCACCCTATGATCTAATGTTAATTCAAAACTCGTTCTGCTTAGTCTGCCAGATACAAAGGTTAATACATCAATCAATGTAACCTTGACGGCACCTAATAGCAAATTTCTTACCATATATATCATTGTACAAAATGTGTTATACAAAAGCCCTGCTTAAGTTCCTGACTTGTTTAACTTATAAATTCCTCAGTCACATTGCTCACTAACCGTCCTAGACTATAAAGACAGGACACAAAATTCCCCCCAATGAAATCTCTTTCCTTTGCATCCAGAAGAGTCTTGTATGTAATACAGGGTAACAGAGAGAGGGAAACATACCAGCTAGAAGAAAGAGAATTTTCAGGTCCATGTTACTGTGGAACATCTTGGAACTTTTATAGACAGACATGGAAAAAGTTGACTGCTCATGATAATTATTTGCAACATGTCAAAGAAAAAGGAGAAGGTGTTTGCGCAATGTAGAGTTTCACCATCTAAGAAGGAAACTGCTGTTTGTCATGTCCCACATGGCAAGAACTTGCCACTTCCTGTTTTGCAAAGCAAGAACAATCACATTGTTCTTGCTAGTAATGCAGAATTCTCAATGGTTTCGTATGACTATAATGCAGCGATTTTCAACCTTTTTCATCTCACAGCACACTGACAAGGTGCTAATGACAAGCCAGTATGGTGTAGTGGTTTGGGAGTCGGACTTAGACCTGGAAGATCCAGGTTCAAATCCCTGCTCAGCCACGAAGCTTCCTGGGTGACCTTGGGCCAGTCACTATCTCTCAGCCCCACCTACCTCACAGGGTTGTTGTGAGGACAAAAAGAAGGGGAGGAAATATGTACACCACTCTGAGCTCCTTGGAGGAAGGGTGGTATAAAAATGTGAAAAATAAATAAATAAATAAATAAAAATTGTCAAGGCACGCCATCAGTTTTTTGACCATTGACAAGGCACACCACGCTGCTGGCGACGGGCTCACATCCCACAATGGCCCTACTAATAAATGACACTCCCCCAAACTCCAGCGGCACACCTGTGGACCATTTGCAGTACACCAATGTGCACAGCGGTCTAAAATCGCTGCTGTTAACAGCTATCCTAAGTGCTCTCAGTCTGAGGCCCCAGAGGAAATAAGGAGATCTGAACTAGTGTCTTTAGCCTCCTCTTAAGCTTTCCTCATGTGTTCAGTTTTCCTCTGTTTGTGAGTGCACACATAGGGCATGTCTTTCTTAAATCCTTGAGTGGAACCTAATAATAGCAGGTATTTTATCAAGAAGCAAGTAAACAAACAAATCAAGAGTTAAATCCAAGTCCTCATGGAATTTTAGCAGACCTTTGAAGGAAGGGACAGATATTCAGGCATCGTGAAGATATTCTGATCATAGGGAGAAGAAAAAAACACAGGTAGACTTGTTTAAGAGAGCAGGAGACTTTGGATGGCTGAGGATAGTCGTTCAGAGAGAAGAGTCTGTCCTCTTTTACTCTGTAAAGCACTAGGCACATTTATGGTGCTACATAAACAAATAGTAATATCAAAATGTGAAAAATAGAGGTGTTTATGCATGGGTTTATTGTTCCAGAAATGTATATATCACTAGTGATGTCATCTGCTAAAAATGACAAAGATTCCAGATGACTTGCTAGTTGTTTTTCCCCAAACCTAGTACCTTCCCCTTAAAGCCCCCCCCTTTTTTTAAATCTCGGTCTGTCAGGATCTGATACACCCAAATAGAAAAAAACCAGAGGTTCTCCTGGTTAGGAAACTCACAATGTGGGTACTGGACCATTGTCCTGCTCTGAATGGGGTTGCACTCCCTTTGAAGGAGCAGGTTTGCAGCCTGGGTGTTCTTCTAGATTTGCAGCTCAGAATCCAGGGGTTTTTCTGGATTCCTAGGTCATGGCTATGGCCAAGGGGGCCTTTGCCCAGCTTCAGCTGGTGCACCAGCTGCAGCCATGCCTGGATTGTTCAGACCTGGCTATGGTCATCCACACCATTGTGTCATCAAGATCAGAATATTGTAACATGCTCTTTGTGGGACCACCCTTAAAGACAGTTCGGAAACTGCAATTAGTGCAGAATGTGGTGGCTCACTGGAGGTCGGCAGCTGTTGGACCGCTGTTATGACAGCAGCACTGGCTGCCTGTTCGTTTCCAGGGGCAATTCAAAATGCTGGTCTTAACCTTTAAAGCCTACAGTGCATTTGAGGGACCGACTTCTTCCATACAGTCCAGCTCATCTTCTCTGGTTATCAGAGAGGCCCCTCACCTATGGATGTGATGACCGTCACCTATGGAGGTGAAGGGAGCTGCAAGGAATACTGCCTTCTTGTTAGTGGCGCCAACTTTATGGAATTCCCACCCCCCTTTTTGATTTACAAACTGGTCCTTCTTTAGAAGCCTTCTGGCAGGACCTAAAAACATTTCTTTTTAGATTAGGTAAAGGTAAAGGTGACCCCCAGCCGTGTCCGACTAGGGTGTGGTGCTCATCTCCATTTCAAAGCCAAAGAGCCAGTGTTGTCCAAAGACGCCTCCGTGGTCATGTGGCCAGCATGACTCTCCTTGCCGCAGCGCGTAGCATGCGGCTGGAACACGGAGTGCTGTTTACCTTCCCGCAAGCGGTACCTATTTATGTACTCGCATTAACATGCTTTGGAACTGCTAGGTTGGCAGGAGCTGGCCAAGCAACGACGCAGATTTGAACTGCCGATCTTTCGATCGACAGCTCATGGTTCAGCGGTTTAACCCACTGTTCCACCTGCTGGCCCTCTTTAGATTAGCCTTCTGATTTTATGATGGTCATTTTAGTTTTGGAATGTTCTGCAGCTTTTTTGGATATGTTTTGTTGCTATTTTTGAATATTTTATTCACTTATCTTGCTGCTTGTTTTTTTTAACCATTATTAGCTATGTTTTAATGCTATGAATTGTTTTTATGTTCTTAGTTGTTTTTAATTTGTTTTAATTGTTATGGACTTATGTCTATGTTATATGTTTTTTAAAGCCTCTTTGGGGCCCAGCTGGGATAAAAATTGAATAAATAAATAAATTTGGAACACCTCCTCAGGGACCATGGTTACACGCATTATTCCCCAGGCCCTAAGGAGCTCAGCTACTTGGAAGTAGCAGCGGGGATGATGGGGAACGCTGGTTACCTGGCGCCAGGGAATGAAGAAAGAGGTTGCTCCGCTGCTGGCGCCTGCTTCCTACTACCTCCCTGTGTAAGCCATTCAGGAGACAGTGGGGAGCACTGCAGTGACAAGAGGAGGATCATTCTCTTCTTCCCCAGCACCATTTTACAAAGCCGGGGACTAATGGAGAAGCTTACTGGGAGGAGGTGGTGGAAAGCAGGAGCCCACCCAGCGGATGCGGGAAGCTGGCAAGAAGGAGCACCCAGTGGGGGCCCTTGCAGGGCTTTTGCCCCAGCTCCCCCTGGAGCTACACCGAATGCGCGCTTTGGCGCTGGCACCAGATCGGGCCGCCGAGGTGAAGAAGGAGAAGAAGAAGGTAGTGCGGTGCTACCTCCCTCTGCTCGATTTTATGACGGCCGAAGAAGACCAGCCAGCAGCAGCGCGGCCGCGAAGCCCCGGAGAGGCGGCCTCCTCCTTCAGGCCGCGCCGCACCACAGCAAGAGCAACCAACTCCGTTCTGCCTTTCCCTGCCTGACCCGGAGGAAGGCGCCCTTTCCCCCGAACGGAGCGCGGGTGCAGGGCGTGACTTCCTTTTCCGGGCGGAGAGAGGACCCCGATGATGGCGGCGGCCTCTGGGCTGCAGATGTTGCTGGTGCTGTTCTTGGGGGCGCCCTGGAGGGTCCTCGGCGCGGCCCAGCCGCCTCCCCCTCCGCAGGACGCCGAGTTCACCTTTCTGCTGCCGGCTGGGCGAAGGGAGTGCTTCTACCAGGCCGCGCTGAGCAATGGCTCCATGGAGGTGGAATACCAAGTGAGTCGTGTGCCAGGCAGGTACCATCCCGGGGAGGGGAGGGGAGGGTCGGGGGTCGAGGACCGGCCAGGTGCCTTTGGAGGGGTCCGCTGAGAGCTGACTGCCCTTCTTGTCCGCGCTGCCTCGTGTTCGGCGGTAGACTGCCCTGGAACACGGAGGTGCCTTTTAGCCTGCCGTCCCGGGTCGATGACAGTGTAGCAACTTGCATCTGTGGGGGGTGCAAAGATTTGTCACAGGCAAGAGTCCCAGTTCGCTTGTTTTTCAGAAGGAAACTCTACTCTCCCTGTAACAAAATTCTGTATATTTTGCTTCTGTTCTGGATCGTTTGGCGATGTGCATTTGATTTGAATAAGCCCTTTTAACCCCAGGAACCGCCCTCACCCACAGGCAACACATTCCATGCGTTAAATCAGGAAGCAATAAGTGTTTCCTTTTGTCCTGCCCTGAACCTGCTAACCAAGCCAGGTGAGGTGTACTACTTGGCAGGTGAGGTCCCAGATGCTTCCTTGTGTTTTTTTAGCTAGGTGTGTCTCTAGATCTCACAGCCTGACTGTTTATGTAACAAACAGTATTGGAGGTGAAAGCAAATTTAATGGACCTGCAATGAAGTATTTTCCAAACACCTAGCCTTGACTTGTTACATTTTTATTTTATGCTTCCTTCAAGGAGCTCAGAGTAACTGTTTATTCTCACAACAGTCCTGCAAAGTAGGTTAAGCTGAAAAAAGTGACCTGCCCAATGAATTTCATATGCAAGCTAAGATTTGCACCCATTTTCCCCGCATCTTGCTGGCTGTTCTGTATTAAGTTCAATCAATTGTGATTCTGGATTCCTAGACCTCTTGTTCCTTAACCTCTTGTTCAGGTTATCGGTGGTGCTGGACTGGATGTCGACTTCTCCCTGGAAAGCCCATCAGGCATACTGCTAGTTGATGAATACCGAAAATCAGATGGGTTGCACACGTAAGTTATGGTGTTTTGTTGTCTTGGTGTTGTTCCAAGTGATGCTCCCTAAATCAGCATGCAGGGGCAAGATCACTTCATGCTGATTTAGTTGCCTCTTACAGTGCTGGACAGGAATCCAATTATCATTTTGGTCTGTATTAAGTCAGTGGCTGGAGTCTGACCTGATACTATTGGCATTAGCTAAACTTTGAATTAGAATGACTTGGGGCCAAACTACACAGGGATATGGATCAAGTCTCTGACTCCATGTCTTGAGTCAAGTCCCAAGTCTTTGCCCCCAAATCCCGAGTCTTTGGTTGCGAGTCCCTATCTATTTAATGGGGGGTTTAAATCTGAATAAAATTGGACTTGTCGTAAAAGGTTCCAAGTCTCAAGTCGAGTCTTTTACAATTGCGAGTCAAGTCCGAGTCAAGTCATTGATGCAACTTGAGTCCGAGTCAATAGACTCAAGTCTACATCACTGATAAATACATCATCATCACGTAGTTAGATACTTGACTTAACAACTGACACTTTCAGGGGTAAATAGCCAAATAGACAAATGGTGCAGAGGCAAAGGGTTAAACTCCATGCTGCATCTCAGACCAAATCATGACCCTATGCCACTACTATTTGTGAGTAAAGTCAAGCCTGTAACTCAGAGGTTCTTGTGTGCCTCATGTACCCCCAGGAGAATTTTAAAATTTTGAACTGCTCAGTCAGTCAGTCAGTCAGTCAGACACACACACACACACACACACACACACACACACACACCCTTTTTTGTTTTATTTCTATGATTATTATTTGCTATTTTGCCTGCATTGAATATATCTGGCAAAAAGTAGAACCAGAAAACAACACGAAATTTCAATAATAAGAAAAAAGGGGTATCAAAGCAAATTTTTGTTTTCAAATTTCAGGAGCACCTCATGCATCCTCTGAGGGTGCCGGCCCCATTGGCTAGGAACCCTTGCTCTAAATCAGTGGTTCCTAATCTGGGGATCGTGACCCCCTGGGGGGTTGAGAGATATCGGCTGGATGGCCACCCCCACTGCAGAGAAAGAACTGTCTGATGCTCTCTTAGGGCTTGTTTGCTCACCTTGTGTTACTTTCTGCTTGCCCTTTTGCGTCTCTGTTAATATTAGCTCACTCCTCCCACCCCCTAAATGGGGCTGCTTATGAGTACAACTTTAAAAATGTGATTTATTTTAAAAAGTGTGATTTATTAAACAGTGTAACTTTTTAAAAACAATGACATCACTTCCTGCTTACTGACACCACTTTCGGCCCTGCCGGCACAATGACGTCACTTCCTGCTTAATGACATAACTTCTGGCCCTAGGTCTTAGGGGGGTCCCAACAGATTGTCATTCTACAAAAGGGGGTCCTGTTGCTGAAAAAGTTGGGAACCATTGCTCTAACTAGATGACACATTTAATATTGCATGTAGTTTGGCCCCTAGCAGTCATTGTTTTGTTAGCCCCATCGAGCACTTTTTTAAAAAGACATATTTGTATCCAACTCATACATGGATCAGTGGCCTTCTATCCAAAGGACTGATCAGGTTCAAACCCACTTAGCTTCAAGAATACTGCAACATTGGAAATGACACATAAAGGCAAAGTAGGACTTGTTCACTCTTTTATTTATTTGTTTTAGAACATTTATGAGCCTCTCTTCAGCATAAGCTCCCACGTGGCATAACATTACAAACAATACAGTGAAAACAACCATCCAAACACAGAAGCAGCAGCAGCAGCACCGTTAAAGGCCGTGACAGACCGCACGCCGAGGCGAGCGAGCGCTGATGCGAGCGAGCAAGGCTGGCCGCTCTCCTCCACGCTCTGAGCTTCTCTGTAGGAATGTCTTCCCGCAAATAGTCCCTCCTTTTGTCCCGCCTTCTTCAGAAAGCGCAGCTGTGATTGGCTAAGTACAGTGTGCTCCGATTGGCCGAAAATCTTGCAGCCTCGCTGTGAACTGTCTGGTGCCCCAGCGACCTTTCCTCCACGAAGCTCCGCAAAGCCGCCCCCTCAAACATGGGCCAGAGACATTTTCGATTGTGCCGGAAATCGGGAGATCGCATCTGCTCCGCTCGCTTCCGCTATGGTAACCAGACACCTCAGCACAGCTCGACAAAGCTCCTCGGGCGTCCGGGACGTGCCGAAATTTGTGCAGTCTGTTACGGCCCTAAACCATAAAACAACAATTAAATGTCCCTGTTCATCTTGGTTGTAGGAGTAGGTTTTCTTTGTGCCAGGTGCAAGGGAGTGGCGACAGGATACAAGTATCTTGTTGTCTTGTGCTCCCTGAGGCATCTGGTGGGGCCACTGTGTGATATAGGAAGCTGGACTAGATGGGCCTTTGGCCTGATCCAGCAGGGCTCTTCTGATGTTCTTATCTTCTGGGAATACCTGGGCAAAAAGCTTTCTTTTTCCTCTCAGGGAGTGTGATGATGGGGGTGATAACAGTTATCAGTTTGAACCACCAGCCCAGATTAGAATTAAGTACAACAAAAAGGCATTGATCAACAGGATTCTTTGAATGTTTTGATAAATATGTAGTTAAAGATTTCCAGATAAACATGGAAATATACTCCAAATCGGAGCCACATTATTTATGTGAACACAAGCTTAGTTAAATATATAAAGAATGAGCATTAGATGAGGCTGTATTCTCAAGTGTGGAATGATTACGTTAATCTGTCATTAATGTTCATGAAGCCTTTTGGCCCAAGTCCCTAATCCCCATACTACACTGTAACTGAGCCTAAATATGTATACATAAAATCATTGCATATTCTTCTACAGATATTCCCTGCATTCACTGTTTTTTTCCCTCCCTGCCCTCTGTTGTTCCTCTTTTGTCTCTTCGAAACTGTGAGAACTTTGGGACCCGGACCTACCTTTTCACACCATGTATGTGGCTGACACTATTTCAGTGATGGCGAACCATTTGGGGTTGGTGTGTCAAAATTTTTGAAAATGCCTAACTTGGCTCTGCTGGTGTGTTCCCCCCCCCCCCCGGACTTTTAATAGTACTTTGACTATTGCTACTTTTAATAGTAATTTTGAATTGAACTGAAAACAACTATAGAACACATTGCATTTTATTTAACATCAATTAGTGGCTTTTTTGTTGCTGAGTTTTACTAGATAATAATTTGAAAGAGGTCTGCCAAAATCTCTGCCCTAAACATTCAAGACAAGCCTGTAAAACTTTTGCAAAAATGTAAGGTGTGTTGGGGCCCTGGGGGAAACACTGGCGTGTCACCCAAAATGACCCCGTGTGTCACCAGTGACACGCCTGTCATAGGTTCACCATCACGGCACTATTTGAATCATAACCGTGCTCCTGAAGACAGACTCAAGGGCTGATGATCTTAAAGGGAATAAGGAAGGATATTCAGGAAGTGTATAACTTGTCCGGTCACAGACTTGTAAAGTGGCAGAGTTTGCGTATCTTGTGTGCACCTGCTTTTTAATTGCCTTTAAACTCTGCCTAGTACAGCTGAGGAGAAAAGTGTGTATGTGCCTTTTGTTATCTGTGCCGTGGCTCACTCTCTGTTGCTTTCTTTTCCCTGCCTGCCTGCCTGCAGCGTTGAACCTACAGAGGCAGGTGATTACAAGCTGTGCTTTGACAACTCCTTCAGCACTATCTCGGAGAAGCTTGTGTTCTTTGAACTAATCTTCGACAGCCCCCAGGACGACGAGGACCTGAACAACTGGGCAGAAATGGCAGAACCAGAAGAGATGCTGGACATCAAGATAGAAGACATTAAGGTGAGCCACGAGACAGGAGAAGATGGGAAATGCTGAGAATGGAATGCAGGTTTTCTAACTCAGGGCAATAGAACAGGATCTCTCTGCCCCTTGGTATGAGTGCAGTAATTGACACTTAGGTGTGGACAGGTTAAATGCTGCTGCCAAGTTCAGTGGGAATGAGCACTGATGTCCTTCATACTGAGGTGCAGGAACCAGCCATATGAGAAAGAGGGCCAAGCTGAACAAGATTGGGGGCAGTAATCCCTCCCCCCCCTCCGCTGTTTCGATCACATTCCCAAGCTATGCTTGCATCCATGTGGGGTTTAGCACAGCTGCTATGCAGCTTGGAGATGTAAGATATCAGGAATTCCTGAGAAGCGTATGCGCAGCAGCGTCACTGCAGGGGGGGGCGGAGCTCCAAGTTCCGTCGGGCTCTGACCCTCCGTTACACGACGGGAGAAAGCGGCCCTCGCCTTTGGAGCCATTCCGGCCGACGAAAGCAAGTCCCCGACGGAACTTGGAGCTCCGCCCCCCCCTGCAGTGACGCTGCTGTGTATGCGCATCGGCAGATGCCGCTCTGTGTAGGGCAAAGTCACCTTGACAGAAGCACATACAAGGGACTGTCCAGCAGAAGGAGACCGTCTAGGCTAAAGTCCAGGGAGAGGTATCAACCAGGATCCCTGTAAGCTGACTATACTACTAATAAATAAGCATCGCCTTGATCGAAGGATAAGCATCTTCTTTTGATACGTTCAGGGGCAGAGAGGAGGGCCCCAATGAACCCAAACCACCCATACAGTGTAGAGCTCCCACTGTGGGACTAGGAGGGGTCTGGGCAGCCACTACAGTGACTTACAATAATTAAGTACTTGCAGCTGAGGTCTGCTGTCATTGATGGTGGTACTTGTGCCTGGTTGCTTGGAGGGCCCCAGAGCAGCATGCAAGTATGTGTGGGAATAATAGCTTTTAGTTGCTTTATGCATGCTTGAAATTGGAGTTCAAGAACAGATTACTTACTAGACTTGCAAGAAAACAATTGTCCTGTTTCAGATCTTGTTGTCTAGTTGAAGTAGAATTATTTGATGTCATATTTGGGTGAAATTGATAGACGCTGTTCCTTCCCATACATCTGTTGGATGGATAATTTAACGCTCCATTTGGTTTGAATCAAACACTTGGAGTGGTCCTCGGAGGTTTTCTCGGCCCCATGCAAAAGGACATGGGGCAGAGAGAAGGTGCTTGTCTTGCCTAGACAGGAATTGATCCCCATTGCTCTTGAGATTGTTTGCATTTTTTCACCTGACCCAGAGAGGCATAGACGCTTCCCCTCATTTGGCTGCACTATTGTGTCGTTTGTAATCTACTACTGTATATACTACTGTATGTAGCAGTGGTTCCCAACGTTCGGGTGATCACAGACCACTGCTGCATCTCACCGAGCCGCTGCGGACTCTGGCAACCCGGAAGTAACCCAGCAGCAATGTGATGATATCACACGTCATTGCATCACCACCTTCCCACTTCCAAATTGTTGGGATTTCCCGGTGATTCAGACCAAGGGCAGACAGGTGGGCCACTTCAGCTGCACTCTGACTCTGGTTGGCAGCCACGCAGTGGGGACCAAAGACTCAGGCAGCACTTCTGTTGCCTGTCTGACCAAGGCCCCACTCCAGGGCTGCTCGAGCTCACGCAAGAGCCAGGTGGTCCGGAAGTCATTGCCACGCACACGCGACTCTGGAGGCCTTGTGGACCACCTGGCAGGGTCTCGCAGACCACGGGTTGGGAACCCCTGGTATATAGAATTGTAGCAGAATATACAGAATATATACGGGGGGGCGGCTGTCTCCACAGATCCGCTATCCACGGGGTCACTTATCTGTGGGTCGCAGCCCCCTCCAGCTCTCCTCCACGCCCATGCCCATTTGTTTTTCTTCATAGAGCTGGCGTCAGGTCAGTGTGTTTCAAGCTTAACCAAAACACTATAAGCAGCATGCTACTTATAGTGATGAAAGCAAGCAGCTTGCATGCTAGAGAGTCTCCATCAAACAGGAAGCATGCAGTTTATAGCATTTTGGTTAAGCAAGAAACACACTGACCTGGCGCCAGCTCTATGAAGAAAAACAAATTGGCATGGGGGGTGGGGCATGGGGATAGCATTCCCCCCTATCCGTGGGTTCCCGATATCCATGGGGAGCAGGAACCTATCCCCTGTAGATACTGGAGCCTCACTGTACTTTTCCTTTAAGCACAACACTTCTGTGTTTGTCGATTTGTGTGATTTCCCCTCTCTCTCCATCAAAGCTGACCCTCTTTAATGAAGAAATAAATATAAATAAATATTAACAATTCAGTTGAAATGATTTTATTTAAAATAAAAGCAATAAGTAATTATGAAAAAGAAAAAAATGTCAAAAGTTAAATGGGCCAAATTTTGGCCATGGAATCAAGAAACCACGCCAGCAATTACATAAAAACATATAGAATTTCAAATCTTGTATTAGAGACAGTGTAGTGGGGAGATTGCAATTGTATTGGACAATATTACAAGTTTAAAGCGAGCTGTTACGGGTTTTTTGCGCACGGGTGTGTAAAGTACTGTATTTCTTCAACTCTAAGACGCATGTTTTTTCCCAATTAAGCATTTCAAAAAATGGGGTGCGTCTTAGAATCGAAGGTCTCCAAAAAGCACCCCAAAATGCTATCTTCTTACTTACTGGGGCTTGGGGGAGCTTCAGGGAGGCCTGTGCAACCCTCTGCAGGCCTCCCTGATCTTCAGTTCGGCAAAAAACGGTGATTTTCAGCCATTCCCTGTTTTCGCGAAAACCAGAAATGGCCAAAAATCGCTGTTTTTCGCCAAACTGAAGATCAGGGAGGCCTGCAGAGGGTTGCGCAGGCCTCCCTGAAGCTCCCCCAAGCCCAGGTAACGAAGGAAATGGCACTTTCTGACGGGGCCAGAAATGCTATGCAAAGGCAGTGCACTCAGTCATCCTCAGCTGCAGGAGACATTCTGGGGAGAGTTGGTGCTGAGCAGGTAGATTTAATGAAGGGAGGCGAGTCTTACAATTGATGGATTTTTTTTCCCTGCTGGTGGTACTGAAAGTAAAGGTGCGCCTTAGAATCGATGGTGCCTTAGACTCGAAGAAATACGGTAATTGGTAGTGGGTTAATTTTAAAATTAAAAAAATCTATATTCCTAAAAAATAAATAAATCTATATTCCTCTTTAATGAAGGCTCCCTTCTTCCCACCATTCTAGGAATCTATCGAAACCATGAAGAGCCGTCTGGAGAGAAGCATCCAGATGCAGGCACTCCTACGCGCCTTTGAAGCCCGTGATCGAAATTTGCAGGATAGCAATCTGAGCCGGGTCAACTTCTGGTCAGCCGTCAACCTCAGTGTGCTGCTGGTTGTTTCATTCCTCCAAGTGTACATGCTGAAAAACCTCTTTGAGGACAAGAGGAGAGTCTGGACGTAGCAGGCGGAGAGACTGACTCCCCCTCTGTTCTGTTTTCACTGATGTAGTAGGACCAGGTTTCCAGACCATGTTGCCAAAGCTCAGTACTGCCTAAGTGTAGCTGCCATTTCTGGATTGGTCTCTAAGAAGGGGTTGAAAATAAAACATCTCAGCCAAAGTGAGGAAAGGATTGGGGGGGGGGGGGAGAGAAGAATACCCGCATGTTGTGTGGTGGTAGTGGCAAAGGACCAGGCAACAACCTGCCAAAATTGAGGGCAAGACAGGAGGGAGTGAAAGAAACAGAGAAAGCTGACAGAACAGTAGTCGATTTCCACGCCTCATAACATCTCGGTCTTCTGAAGGACTACGACTTGCAGCAATGCGTGTCCTTTGGCCTTAATCTTGGATATTCTCCATCAGAGTTCAGCCATGTGTGCCTTAATCAGTGTTGCTGGCCTGGCAGGAAGTAGTGGTGCTCTTCTTTTTCTTTTTCTTTTGGAAGGCATATAACCCCTACTTTTGAATCTTTTTGAATCTCTTTGCCCTAAGAGGACATGACAGGACTTCATGACAGAACTTCACAGCGTTCAGTTTCCCAGGCAACATTGATCATCTTTATTCTCCTTGGTTCTGTGCTCTATTTTCTTCAGCTGTGACTAACTGAAGAAGTATGTGCAGGAAGTGTGTCATATTCATTGTGTGTATTAAAAAAAATTGTTGAAAAGGTTTTGGCTCCAGCTGTTAGCAAGCTGGTGATGCTCTCAGTTGGAGCTGGTGTACCCCAAACCAGAACTGTGATTTTTTTCATTGGAAGGCAAGCCAAGTGAGAGAGGTCTATTCACTGGAACAAAACCATTGCTTTTCCCAGGCCAATTGTTCAGATAAAATAGTAGTTGTAAATAGGTAAGCTTCTATCTATAGAGGTGTAATCCATGTTATCGTTGTCTGCAGTTGAGTAACCTGGCATTCTTTACTAGGGCTGGCCTGCGAGGGGCATTTTAAAGATATGACTTGGACATATGACACTGCCAGGTCTTTCAACACAGGAACCCCTCTGTGGGCCTCCTCGCATCCCAGATTAGCTTCTAAAAGCGATTTAAAGCTACTTCTGTTTTTTGCCGAAACTAGGAAGTGTGGGGTGTGGGGGGGTCTGTGGCCACCCTGCACTCTCCGGAGGGCCAGCACAACCACTGGTGCCTCAAAAAAGTCCCTTTCCCCCCGGTTCCAGCGCGATCCCTGGAGTGCATTTGCACGTCACTGAACGTTGCCACCCCCCCCCCTTAAGGGGGTAGCAACCAATTCTTCCTGACTGGGGCATTGCAATGCCCCAGTTTGGGAACCTCTGCTGTAGTCTATCAGGACCCACCTAGCTTTACGAGACTTTTTAAAAAAGTGAGCTAGAAAGAAACCATATATTTATTTATTTTACAAGTAATATTTATTTGCTAAAAACTCAATCCATTTCTTGTAATGAGGCAGCCCTAATGACTTGAGGGGCTTAGTTATGTGGCCCAGCCTTCACCTGTTCCCAGTACCTGTCATTGAGGGACCGGGAGGGGGGGAGCACACCATAAAAAGATGCTCAAACATTTATCTCCCTATATTTACACAAGCTTGCAAACTGCAGGAGCTCAGCTCCTTGCAAACATTTACATCCTTCACCAGGTCAAATCCAGAGTTAATTTGCCCTCTGGTTTGGCCTGTCCCTCAGGGAGGACCCCTTCTTCAGGAGATGTGCCCATATGTACTAAGGATGCTTCTCTGGAGAGTGGGTCGGGGTGATTCAGTTGTCAGAAACATAAATAGGACAATCTGTGACGGATGTATGGACTGCGTGACGACTTGCCTGCCTGATGTGAAGGTTGCAAACATCACATCTTGTATAGACGTGTCGTGGAGGTGGTAGCGGTTGTTGTGCATGTCAACATGAGATGTGGGGGAAATGTAGTCAGGCAGTCCTGGAGGCCAAACCAGAGGGCGAGTTAACTCTGGATTTGCCCTGGTGAAGGATGTAAATGTTACGGAACTGCTAGGAAATAGTGACTATGCTGCATTCATGTAGGGGGACAAGGTGCTGAGCAAACCTTACAAAATAACTCTTGAAGCTGGATTAGATGGGTGCTTGGCCTGATCCAGCAGGACTATTCTTATGTTCGTATGGGTGCATCTACTGCTAGCTACTATGCCAGACTCCTGCACCTCATTGAAGATGCTTGTTGGGGACATTCCTTCCCTCTTTCCATAGTATACTTAATTGGTTATTATATAATCAGTTTGTATGTTTCTGCAGTGTCCTTTCACCCTTGCTGCTCCCATAGAGTTGTCCAGCCCATGCCCTGATGGGGTTTGCCCTTATGTCAGTTGAGTTCCACAGAAGAGAGTATTTCATCAGGTGTGGCTTTTTCCATCTCAGTACTGTAATGAAAGTTGCACCAGGCTGAAATTTTCCATTAGAAGCACTTCCTAAATCTATACGGTCCTTTTCACATCTTGCCATCTTCTTTCCAATAATATAAGCCTATCATGTTCTTAGGTCCTGTGAGGGTCCTTCTACACAGGTCCCTTCCCCAACTCCTTTATCAGGCTTTCAGGGCTGTAGCTCGGAAAACTCCTATTCGTGGGCTGTGTCACTGAACTATCACAGCTACTATATTATGTTGTGCTAAACTGGGCTGATATAATGGCTGAGAGCCATCAGAGCACTACTTCCAATCTCACACTGCATCCACAATTTACTTGAGGCAAACCATTATTCTCCACCTTGGTCGGAGGTGTATGGGGGGGGGGCTGGCATGGGCTGCAAATCTATTACCAGAAGGAAACAATTACAGCTAAACATGTAGATCATGCCGAAATACATTTATGCAAACATTTCTCTATATCTGTGAGGGATGTCCAGCTGTGAGATGTATTTTTTTTTGCAACAAGACAGAAGCATTGTCCAAAACTGAACCAGCATTATTTCTGACAGTGAGCTATTGGACCTCCTCTGGTCCGGACTGAGAGATTGTGCTGTGGCTCCATACACGTAGGCTCATTCAGCTAATTGACAACAGCACTAGTCAGCTGTTTGGAAGAAGAGACTGATGAGCATTATTTTCAGCGATCTGACTAGGGCTACATGTTCATGGCAGGCTGCTATGTTTATGTGTCTCACTGGGGATGCAATGTTTTGCATACAGCAGGCCTTCAGGCTACAAAATGAATGCAACAGAAACCTTCATTCTGCTTAAGCCTGCAGCATAGCACCCTCCAAGCTAAGGTCATGCTCTAGTACAGTCTTTGTGTTGTTTTTTTTAGTGCAACCTGATACAACTACCATGTTAAAACAAAACTTCTGCCAAGTCAAGCTCTCTAAAGCAGTTTAATTTCTTCCCCTTTCAGCTTATTTAAAGGGTAAAGATTTGCTCTGCTCCTCCTCAAGATATGCACTTTTCCCTTGCATTTATTATCTAATATGTGCAAAAATACTTTTCCTCCTAGAGTAAGCCAGGGCCAACTTGCTCTGCTCCGTCAAACATGGCTGTATGAGACTTGTTCTACTGGAGGAGGAGGAGCCAGGGGAAAGTTGTAACGCAAAAGACTAAGACTGAAAGTAACTGCTGTAGGCATGCTGGAGCAGAGGCAGAGCTTCAGGAGAAAGAGCACGAGGGAGCAGAGTGTAGAGTTTGCCTGTTCATGAGACAAGAGTAATGCAGTGTTCAAAATGCAGCTGGCTGTTCCTGTCAGAGGATCACTTCTGCATACTAAAATACAACCTGTTCCTACCATTCACTGGTTGACCTACACTATGTAACCTTCTACCATTGCAAAAGGACAAGCACCCCACTCGTGAGGCTAAAACCAGAAGTCACTAAAATTCTTCAGAACCACTTTTAGGGAGTCATGAAAAATGGAAGTTCTGCCTATCAGCAGCACCTTAGTTGGTGGCTGGTAGGGAACCATTTGGCTGTTTCCCTGTAGGTTAAAAGATAAACCATACCTGGCACGTGGCACTCACAACACATCAGAATTCTTACAATAGGCACAGATTCTGTTCTCTCACAAAGTCTGCAAGCAATATGTGGTCATTAAAATACATCCTTTGAATGTGTCACTGTATTTTGGTACGAATCAGGCCATAGACACATGAAGGTTGGCAGCTATCCCCACACAGCACACACCTAGATCTACTCAAAACAGAAAAGGGGGAGAGAAATCCAAAAAATCCTTCAAGAAAGCATTGAAACTACTTTCTGTTCAGGCCAGTCGGCTAACCCGACTATAGGCAAGGACACCTCGACCTGATCCATTGCCCTATGCAGCTGTGTGTGTGCGTGCATGCGCGCGCGCACACACACACAAGAACACCCTTTTTACTTCCTCACCATGTTCCTTCCTTGCATGGCTTTTCCAAAACAAGAAGTACAGGACTTCCTGTTTTACTTCAAGGGACCACAGAAGGAAAAAGTGAGGTAAGGGGACAGGGAAGTGGATTGCCATTGCCCATATGTTTTTTTTTTTTTTTTTGCCAAGTGTGGGCAGTGGCAATCTGCTTCCCTACGCCCTCACCTTGCTCCTTCCTTTCACAGCCCCTTTAAATAAAACAGGAAGTCCCAAATTTCCTGTTTCTGGAAAAAATAACCGCTTGAGGAAGGAGCAAGGTAAGGAAACAAATCAGTGCAATACTTATCCAATTTATCCCATCTGTGGTGGGCTGGAGGGAGGCAGTGGCAGGTGTGGGGTGAAGGGCACCCCAAATCTTCTGCCTCTCTACATGAGTTGCATCATGGTGCAAATGAGATGTACAGTATTTGAATATAGGTACAGTGAATCCTTTCTAACCATAGATTTGGGATCCACAGATTTGTCTCACTATGGGTCCCGGCTCCGCAGGTTCCATGTTGAAATCACTCTTAAAAGGTTAAAATGTGTGTGTTTTACCTTTTAGAAGCAAACCGCGCCGTTTCCAAGCATCTACAGGGCTTCTGAATGCTTAAGGACCTACTTCCGGGTCACGCAAAGGCTCTCCCCCCCCTTCCAGCCTTGCCTCAGGATGCATTCTGGGACGAGGCTGGAAGAGCCTTCACACCTGAGCTGCGAAGTGATGCCTCGCCAGAAGCAGCATGGATCAAGATTTGCATATTTTCTCTTCTGCCATTTGCAACCACTGAGTTCCTACGTTAAAACAAAGTGCTTATTTCTGGCCATTATCTGCTTAATGACGTCACTGCCGTCTTAATAATGTCACTTCCGGCCCTCAGCAGGTGCTAGGAATGCTATTCGGCCCGCTGTATGAAATGAGTTTGACACCCTGGAGTAGACCTTTCAGAACACAAAAACCAACAAGACACAGAAAAAAAACCAAACACAAGAAACCCAACACCATAAGGTGCCAGAGAGCTTCCACCAGCAGAATTTCCCTTTATTTTAGTTTATTAATAGGATACAGAATGGAGGCACTTATGTCAAACTGTTGGGAGCTTTTTTTTTCATCTAAAGATGAGGGAGAGACGGCCCCAGAACCCCTTCACACATGGTAAGAGGAAGCAAATCAGAACAAAAATGAATTACAGTGGAAGTCCATGCTACCAAGCAAAGGCCAGCTTTCAGAGCAGTGTGGGCAGTAAGTGGTGGGAGGTTATGAACTGCACTGCAATAGAAGGTCAAAGCCCGTGATAATGTCTCTGAGGGCAGAGGGACATTTTCAGGAAGGCAACACTGGTTATTATTAGGCCAGATGGCATTGAATTCAAGCAGTAAAGGCACAAATTAGCGCTGTCTGTGGAAGGGTCATATCCTCAAGGGCATGAAGGGAGCAAGCAACTCTTGCTCCAAGTCAGGCAGGAAGGGAAAAAGCCACTGATAGGAAACATTTAAGGCAGGTGGTGTGTGTGTGTTGCTGTTCCTTACATCTTATCTGAGGAAGGGCTGAGGTAACCCTGACAGCATTGTATACTGGGCTGGGGCTTAACTGATGATTTCTTTTTTTAAAAAAATCTAGAATTTATACAAGTATTAATAGTCTATCTTTTTGAAGAAATATATACAACTACAGCCCAGGGAGGGCAGAGTGCTTTACTAGTCCTCTTGAAGGCTCCAGTGTTGCTCCACAAAGTCTCAGAGAACCTGAGTGGCTGCAGAAAGGCGCAACCAACCCAAATGTTTCTGATGGACCACAGCCTCCTCCAGGAGCTTCCGTGGGAAAGTGGGCCTTCTAGCACTAGTGACACAAGACCTACTTCTGTCCTCCGTCCTGAGGAACCTGATTCAGCCTAGAGGCCAAGGTAAGCTGCAGTACGACTGACAGAATGAATTTAGTGCATGGGGTAAAGTCATTCTTCAGATTAGCAAGGGAAAGGCTTTCCAGAGCGACCACAATCAATGCAGAGGACAACAAACTGGATAAGCTTTTGGAAGCACTCATTCACTCTTCTTCATACAAGGCAGGGCAGGTTACAAATGGTTACAGTCAATTGGGGAACAAGCCAAGTGGTTTATCAGCTGGAAATAACACCTCTGCAACTGGCATCTGGATGTCTCCCTAGTGTTAAGGTAGGAGGGATTCCTAATCACGCTTTATCCAGACCACAATGGGTGTGCCGAGGTCAACATTCACTGCCTCTGTTTAAGGAAAAAAAAAAAAACACTGGCTGTGCAAAAGGGTGGCCTGTCATGCAAGTCAGCATTATACCTGAGGCTCAAACGCAACCCAGTGCCTTCCTCTTTACAAAGATTCTGCTTGGTAAAGTCTTGCTCCAGTTCAGTAAATCGGAATTATTAACAATTTGCTATATGCAGTTCCATCATCATTCCATTTTTTTCCTTCAAAGCTATAAAATGATCAGGTTTTGAACAAAATTTCAAGGGGTAAAGGAAGGACAATTTAAGGAGGTTTATATATAATACAAAGAAAAAAGTGGAAAAGTTCATCAACATGAATGGCAAAGGGAGATTATGTGCTAAACGCACAGGTTTTGATGGAAATGCAAACTCTCCACTTTCACAAGCAATCCTGTGGCAATCACTCAATTCGGGGTTCCTTTCTGTATCTTCAACAAAGTGCAAAACTCCACAAAACAGGATCCTCCATGTTCTCATGTGGAATGGGTCTGGTGTGGCACCAAGAAGAGGGTGAAGAAACCAGCCCCTCCTTCCCCAAAGATGGTCACCAAATCCCTCCCTAGCCAAGACCCAAGGACAGAGAGGGAACTACTACAAGGAATGCTTGGCCTCTCAGGGCTATTTACAGGAAACGGACCCACAGCACCCATCCCATTTATTGTTGTCATGGTTGTGCTATTGGTGAGAATGAGGGAGAGGAGAAAAATGGGCCTTGGCTACAGTTGATCACAGTTGCAAAGAGCTCTTTTACACAAGAGATTAGGCATGAGTTCTCTTCACAAGGTAGTTAACAAGGAACAGCCCCCCCCCTCCCCAATAGTAGTGGTGGTTAATCTAATAACGAGGGCTCAGCTGGTCTGATGATGGTGGGTCGGTTCGGTGCTGCAGGGGGTCTTCTGCTGCAGAGACAACAAAATAGAGGAATAGAGAAGTGAACACAAGGAACAGAACTACTGCCCATTCCAACATCCCACTTCCACTGGGAAATGTCTGTGCCATAAATGGCTAATCACCTATTCCTTGTGGCGTATGACTTGACTTTAACTAAGAAGTGTAGGCTGTAGAATCTATTACAGGTCATCCTTTAGCATGCCAAGGACCATGCAACATTTCCCCTGCCCCAGTACTTCACCTGTCAGGGAAAATGTCACAGTGGTGACTCAGGTGGAGAGATTCCCTTTGTCCAAGCAGCCACCAGGCCCAACTTGATTACCATTGCAGGTGGTGAGCATTAGGCAGGCTACTCAAGAGCTGGCTCAGACAGTTCCTCCCAAAATGCAAGCTGTTCATCTACAATGGTTGGTACCAAGGCACCCTGGTTAGTCCCCTGCCATTGGATGGAGTGATATGAGCAAACAGAGAGAGAAGGCTAAAATGGCTCTTACCTGGGCACACCTGGAGGGATGCCAGGTGGAACACGAGCTGGTCGTGAAGGAATCTGAGGAGGGGCTGAGAAAGGGTCGTTATTAGCAATAAATGAGCTTTGCGGTCCAGGGCGTGAGGGAATGGGTGGTGCCACGAAAGAGGAAGGGCCTGCTGCTGGCAGTGGGATCAACGGAGGACCTGGCATGGGGCCCCTCACAGCTGGGGGTCTCCCTGGTGGCAGCACGGTAGAAGAAGGAGGCCTGCGCTGTGGCGTTGGGCTGCAAAGGAGAAAGAAAAAAGAGTAATCAAAAGTGTAAGGTAACTTAGGGCCCAATCCTATCCAACATTCCAGTGCCAATGCAGCTGCAGTCTTGAGGTAAGGGAATAAAAAAAATTCCAACCTTGAGGAGGCCTCCATGACTGCATACCAACCACAAGATGCAGCACATGCCCTGTTGGCATGGTTGCATTAGCACTGGAAAGTTGGGTAGGATTGGGCCCTTAGTTCAATTTAAGAAAACAAAACTTAAAATGAAGCAAATTACACAGGCTTGCAAATTTGAGGGTCAAACAATTTTTTTTTCAAAATTTATGGTGGTTTTATATGAATTTGGGGTACTGATTCAAAAAATGGCATTGGTTTTGCCCTATCACGTCTAGTTTTGGGGGTATGGCATCACCACCTCATAGTGAGAGTCAAGCAGCTTCCTCGTGGAAGCCAAAACTAGACGTGATAGGGCAAAACCAAATGCCATTTTTTGAATCAGCGTCCCAAATATACCTGAGAATAGGTCTCACTTTTAAGAAAGTAAAATGTGCACAGGTCTGTGTAATCTGTTCCAACCCAAAAATCCAAAATGCAACCCTGCATATTTCACAAACTGTCAGTTTGAAAACTGGTTCCAAAATCAAAACAGCAGCAGCAGCTGCTGCTGCCACCAAACAACATTATTTGGAAATCCTGCCAACTCTCACTAACAACAACAACAATGTAAATACTGAAAAATGCGAACTTAGTGATCAAAGATCATGCATCTAGGTCATCGGTGAAATCCTACGGAGGCAGTTCCCCAAACTCTTCCTGGAGGGACAAGACTCAACACAGCAACCTCTCCCAATCCATCATTTGCAACTTCTGGCCTCCGTGATTTGTGTATTCCTACCACACACCCACACACCTCAAAGAAGCACATCAGAACCCAATGCTTGCTCCCAGCTCACACTCACCTATGCCCACTGCTCCCTCCCTGCAGCTGCAGCCACGTGTCATCCACAGGAGGGGGAACTGGTGTGGAAACTGTACTGGTACTGATGTCTCCAATTATGTGCAAGGCCTCCTTCAGGGCGTGGTACATTCGCAGCATGTCATCCCTGCGCTGTGCCTGGTCTGCGGACTCTTCCATCAAGCTGTTTTGGTCAGCAGAGCCATACAGGTAGGCCAGCAGCTCTGAGTGGATGAAATCCTTGGTCTGTAGGGATGAGGGAAAAAGAAGAGGTGCATTTTCCAAAAATGATGGGCTCACCTTGATATATCCAGGTTGGAGTAATGCAAGGAGCCCAACTTAGATGGTTAACCCTGGCCGAGTTTTTTATTTACAGTAATGAGGAAAAGAACCGTCTGGTTTCTGCCATAGGATCAAGAGGTTGCACTCCTACCTCCTGGGAAATCCATCACAGTAAGGGAAGCCCAGCCTAGTCTGAGCCATCAACCAATAAGAGTCTGTCTCATTTTCCATGTATGCACAGTGAAATCAGCAGGATTGTGTGCTGAATTGTTGTAAGCCACCTCAGGAGACAATTTTTATCATGAAAGTGGAGTAAAAACAAACATTAAAATTTACAAGTTCATGTTGATTGATTCAAGGCCCAAAGCACTGTTAAACTCAAAGTGAGAGGCAGCTTATTTTTATCTATGGTCCAATAGCTTCTCTATGTGTGCATTTTAAGATGAATTCTTGTTGTTGTTGTTCAGTCGTTAAGTCGTGTCCAACCCTTCGTGATCCCATGAACCACATCCCGCCAGGCCTTCCTGTCCTCCACTATCTTCATATCTTTTAGCCTTTTGGTACTGTTCATGGGATTTTCTTGGCAAGAATTCTTACAACATGATAATCAATAATATTCAACACAGATAATTTAGACGAGAAGGAATACTGGAAATAAGATAGACAAGTCAAATTTCCTCTGCAGTTGATACTAACATCTTCCAGAATTTTTAAGCAGGAAAAGTCACCTGCTATATACAAACAGTGTCTGGATAGAATATTTAGAGCCAATAGCAAACTTCTTCAAGCTTGGGCTCAGACAAATAACTTTTTGGGCTTGTAAAAACCTGTCTCAAGGGGTGGGGAACTTTACAAGTTCCCAAGTTCTCCTCTGGCTTGAATTTAAAATTGTGATGCTCCCCTCCCCTGACTGTTAAACAGCACTGTGTATATTCTGATCACTGGGAGGGACGCCACTTTCCAACTCTCACACTGTCTTGGAAAATTATCCACGTTGTTTTCTGATATGGGAGGAAGGGAAAGTACACTGATTAACACAAGAGGTGAGCAGTAAGAACCCCTGCATCTCTAAAAATATTCTTTATACAGGTTTGGTTCTGTTTTGTCAGATTGAAAAGAAAAATATAAGGAATTCATTGAAACTATGTGGATTGTTATTAATATTAGTAAATATCTATCTATTATTAAAAGTAAACTGCTTTTCAACAAAAAGTACCAGTAGTTCACAAAGCAGTTTACATAGCAAAATACATCATAATTGTTGCACGGCTATAAATGGGAAAAGGGATTTGCATTGTGAAACGGAATCATTACATAAAAGAGGACATGCTGCAAAAGTGGTCAAATGCTAAATTTGAATGAAAGAAGACACACAAAAATGGAATACACTTATTCTCGAGTCCCCATTTATCAAATTTTGGATAAAAAGTCAGAATTCAGAACCTGAATTAAATATTTGCTTCAAGATGCAATATAACAAAACAGATTAACTGAATAGGATTTTGAATCTCTCGCACATTAATATCATTGACAGTGCATGTGATTGTTCAAAGTGCTTCATGTACCGTCTTACAACAGGTCAATCAGGTAAACCAGTGGTTCCCAAACGTTTTTGACCCACAGCTCCCTTGGCCGTTGGCCATGGCACCCCATTACATTCATACTGGCCGTTGGCCACGGCACCCCATTACATTCAGGAAGCACAGCTTGGCATGTGCGAACAGATCACGGGGTGAGTTACAGAGAACTCCTTCCTTGGGAAACCAGGCAGGCTTGCACAAGAGCCAGGGGGAGAGCGATGCCGAGCCTCTACACGGACTTGAGTGAGAAGGGCTTGCGGGGCACAAAGGATTCCACAGCTCCCCTGGCTGGTTTTGGCAGCGCTCTGGGGAGCCATGGCACACAGTTTGGGAACCATTGTAGGCCAATAATGTGTTACAGATGGGGCTGAGAGGCGAGAGTGTATATTGTTATGAACTTGTCCATTTGCCATTTTTAAAAATCAGTATAAGAAAAGGAAGGGGATAGGAAAACAGGATGCCCTTTCTGTTCCACATGTATCTCTACTAGCTCATCTGAAATCGATCTTATGCATCCTGCTGGGGGAGATGCACAGGACTGATTTCAGATGAGACCAAAAAAAAAAAAAAAGGAATAATAGCTTGAGGTGCAGAGTCAGCAACCACAAGCTTGAAGCTGAAACTAGTGGACAATATCAGCCATCAGAGCAGCAAAACATCCGACCTCAAACACCCGCCCACCTGCCCCAAACACATCCAATACTCACATTGTTTATCATTAGGTGCATTATTGTCTTTGGCATAAGGTCCCGGATGGACTTGTTGATGATTCCAACATATGAATCCACAAGATTGCGGATAGTTTCCACTTGGCGCTCTAACTGAGGATCCATGGAAAAAGTGTTCTCCTGGGCCCCATCCTCATTTTCTGCCTGTATGGAGAAGAATGGGACACTATTAGGTGTTTACAGCAGAACTCTCTTTCTTTGCCAGCATAGGGAGAGCACAGAATGCTATGTCCAAACAGTTTTTCAGGTCCTGTTTTAATCTCTACCCTCCAAACTTCCCCAGCGAAGATAGCCAGGGTTGAGTCTGGAGTGCTTTCAGAGCAATTTGGATTTGCAAGACCAATTTCTGAAGGCTTCCCAATTTGATGAGGGCCTGAAACAGTGGCGTACCTAGACCGGGGGGGGGGGGGGAAGAGTAGTTCTTGGAGCCATTCCGGCGGTGATGACAATGCGCGGGACACTCCCCCGTCGCCACTGGAATGGCGCTGACGGCGAGGGGGAAAGGTTGCTGACTCTGGTGTAACAGAGTTTTGCAGAACTACTTGCTGCTGCCCCGGTCTAGCTACACTACTGACCTGAAATTCAGGGGTTATACATCTCCCATACATTATTTGGTAACAGCCAATTATCAAGTAGCATATGGCAATTATTCCTGGTTTCTGTTTGCACTATGTAATTTCATGCCTTGTGTTTTCTAATACAGGTAAACTAAAGTAGGCCATCGTTAAATATAAAATGACTGATGCCAGAGATAGGTCTTGGAAAGAACACAGTTTGATACAAGGCCAGAGATGGTACATAGGTTACATCAGAGGTTCTCAACCTGTGGTACCTGTACCCCTGGGGGCAAGCGAACCAACGGATGGGGGTACGCGGCTTGCTGTGTCTTATCAGCTGCAATCAGCTGTGAGGTGGCATCAGCTTTTAGCTTTTTAAATTTAAACTCCCGACTCACAGCTGACTTACAGCTGATAAGGCACAGACTCGCAACTCCCATATAAAAAAAACCTCTACCAAATCTCGATATAAACCCCTTTCTAGCATTTACATCCAAGTTAGGGTGAGTAATCTGACTAAATAGTCCCTAATTAATTACTAAAAAGAGAAACTTCATTGACAGTGAACATAAGATATTCTTGTGGAACAAAACCACCCCTTCTCTCCCCCCAGACTGTGTTCCCAAGTGGCACGCAAATTAAATGCTTTCCTACTGGCTGGTTCAATTTATATGCTGGGTTTTAGAATACATTGTTTCTTCCATTTAAAGAAGGCAGCTCTTATGGCAGATTGAGGTGGTTCTTTGCCTTCTTAAAGAAGCAAAGAAGGAATTGCCTTGGTTTGTTTTTGGATGCGAGACCTGTGGTGATATTTTCTTTAAAAATAAAAAGGGGTGGCAAAAATTGGAAAAAAGGGGGTGGCTAACAGTGTAAGCTGAGTAATTTTAATGATTAAATTTTACATTTTAATTAATTAATTGGCACAGGGGATACTTCAAAAAATTTGACCATGCCAGGTGGTACACTTGGTGAAAAAGGTTGAGAACCCCTGGGTTACATGATTTAAAGAAGCTGTTAATTGGTAATCTTGCCAGGCTAGCTGCTCTTAAACTGTTCTCTTGCGCTTCTTGGAGATCTTGGCTATGAAAAGATCAGGTCCACCGTTGGACATGAAACTGCCACTTTGGGCAGCTTGTGCTCCCCTATCGCACAAAAGGATTCCAATAAGCTTTCCCTACTGTCTCTTCAGACTGTCTGCACAACTGAAGAGTTTGTTTTGTCTATCAGCTTGAAAAGCTTTTCTGCTTCTGTATTAAATTTATTTTCAAGATCTTGTTATTCACGACACACACACCTCCTTTGCTATCAATTATCAACACAGATTCTTTACATATAATAATACAATCATTGTAGGATTGGAATTTTTATTCCATTTTTTTTAAAGCTTCTGTTCCTCAAAGCTTACCAAAATCTACTATTAGTGGGTGTATTCTCTAAACACACCAATCTGAACCTAACGGGGAAGAGGGGCGGGTGAAAACTTGACTAAAAAGGCCTCCATTCTGAATCAGACATTCCACTTATCCCCAATACCATTCTCCCCCTGCAAGTTGCAAGAGCTCAGTCTGTTCTGAAAACTTAAATAGAAGAGAGTACTGTATCTTCAACTTAAATATTACTTAGGAGGTTTCTGATCACAGGACACAACTATAGCTTTGTATCAGGGATGAGAATCTGCAGACCTACGTCTGATCTGTTGTGAGACTTTGGAAAGCTCACAGATACATAAACGCCTCAAATTCTGTGATTAGGCGGTCATCCAGACCACCCTACGCTTGGAAGCACAACTAGTTACACACAAACTGACAGAACAGCACCAAGTAGTCAACGCTTTCCCTGGGCAACATCTTCCATTTGCCAGGCAGGGTGTTCCCAACTGGCTCTGTGGAATGAGCCCACAGGAATGTCCGTGTCATCAGCTCTCTGATACTCTTTCAATGCATTCAGAATTACTTACATCTTTAGGTTGTCACTACCTTGTTCACACTGCTAATGGCTGGGGATCAAGTAGTGCTGAAAGGCTGCTAACATTTCTCTCAACTGGTTCTCCCCTTCTAAGAAAACGCCATTAAAAACTTCAGAAAGCAAATTGCTCTCTCTGGTGTTTGGCATGATAGAGCCCCTCAGTGGTGCCTTGAGAATTCCCTATATGCTGGCCTGAATTAGTCATTTGCCAGGCTCCCAGCCAGAGGCAACAGCAGCTGCTAGGAGATCCCTGGCACAGCAGTTACCGGCACTGGGCCCTCAGCAAACTCATCACTTCTTCCCAGCCAAAGCACAGGACTGAGCACAAAGGAGTGTTTACTTGGTCTTTCTCGGGGTAAACACCAGCACGGAGGAAAGAGGCCTTCCAGCTGTCCACATCTTCCTGGGAGTCACAGGCAAGCTCAATCTGACGTAGGTCTTTATACACATTCCTATATAGGGGGAGACAGGGAAAAGGAAGGACACATATCTCATTGAACCAGTGGAAAATAGGAAAAGTGCTGCAGTTTTGCCTTTCTTTTCTAAACCCTCTGAGCTTGACTAATTCACAAATAATAGAAGGTGAGCTCGTGGGAAGGCTCAACTAACAGAACATTTGCCAGCAACTGCAGAGGTGTCATTCTACCCTGCCCAGTCTTGTCCCAAATAATTGCATTTATTGATTGCACTATAGTGCCCATAGGTCACCCACTGATTGGCATTGCATAACAGTCCCACTTCGCTGCACTTTCCCCTCTTTACAGCGCAATCCTGTGTAACCTTGCACCGCTGTAACAGTAGATGCACTGGTGTAAGTGTACTTACGCCAGTGTAACTGCACTTACACCGGTGCAAGGTTACACAGGATTGCGCTGCTAGCCTAGTAAGGGATAGAGCTGTCTGTTACACCTTCTTTCGATTTAGGGAGAATCCTGTTTGAGAATCAGTTCAAGCCCTCCCTTGCAAAGACCCTGGCTCTGAGGCAGCTCCAATCCCACATCACCACAAGTTCACACAACAAATGAAGGCTAGTCAAACTCCAGCTGTTGCTCTGCCTTTGTTTTGTTGCCTGGTAATAGGATTATTTTAAGTTTTATTCTGTACTGATTTATTATACTTCGTAAGCCACCTTGGGTTTTCCATTTCGGTTAGGAAAAGATGGGATTAAAATCTTTTAAAATAAAATAAATAAAAATACGTCGCCATCATTCCCTTACCTTTGTTCTGTGTTAAAGATGGCAAAGACGTGCTTGTTGGACATGAAACCTTTCTCCACATCTCTGATTTTTAAGTTGTCCAGAGGCAGCATATATTTCTTCTCTTTCTCCTAGGAGGAAAAAAATGGGGTGGGGGAACCCACAAAAGTAATGGATGTTGGTTTTGTTCGACAACTAGAAGTTTGACAGTCTACCAGGAAGAAATTGCATAAATGAAAGTTATCTCAAATATTTGCGTGACATTTGAGGACGTATTGAGCTTGTAGCCTGGGAAAAGGCGGTATAGAAAATTTCTAAATAAATAAAGTTTTGGCTAGGTCAAGCCAACATCAAGACTCTAACTAAGGTCTAAGAAGTCTGGTTCAAAGTTCATCCCAAAGAATTGCATATTCTCATGATCTTTCCAGAAATCCCTTTCTAGCCACATTGGGGCTGACAGGAGACCAATGCTCTGGAATCCCAAAACATTTCACAGTTCCCATAATTGCACAGACCAGCATTTTACTGTTCCAAATTTATTTTACTCCCGTACTATCTTTTCAAAAGTGGAGGATAACAATAGTGAGCATTTGTAGTGTACTACCTGTGCATGCAAAGTACACCAGGCATCTGGTGGGGCCACTGTGTGATACAGAAAGATGGACTAGATGGGCCTTTGGCCTGATCCAACAGGGCTCTTCTTATGTTCTTACTTCACATGTATTCTCTTGAAGTAGTTCTTTACTGTAAGGTCACTATTATCCTCATATTGCAGCAAGAAACAGGCAGCCCAATCCTGTCTAGCAGGGCGCAATGGCGCACATAAAGTGCCCACTGCATCCTATGCAGGATTGGGCCTGCCCCAGTGCAGCCTATGGCCTCCTCGTAGTACAGGAACGTTTGTCCCTTTACCCCAAGTAATGCGCCTGCCGCCCCGATGGGCCTACTTGAATGCATGCCAGCAATTTTGCTGGTGTACATTTGAGAGGCCTGTGTAAGGCCCAACAGGCCTGGGAAGGAGGATAGGATATGGAGGAGAGGAGGCACCGCTGATCCCTCCCCCTTCCTGGGCCCAATGCTCGAATCCCACCCACCCCCGGAACATCCAGTTCTGCCCTCCTCCTGCCCCTCCGCTGCCTGGCAAGGACTTACCTTTCCACCGTGGCACTGGAGGAACGGCGCAAACCTCTCCACCGGAGCCGCTTACTCTCCGGGTGCCGCAAACATGCCTTACAGCATGTATACAACACCCTAGACCAGCAAAGCAGTTACTCCACCGGTCCAAGACTAGACAGGATTGCGCCAAAAGGCTGAGAGGGTGTGGCTTGCCTAAAGCCATCCCAATGTGTAGCTCACTCTCCTAGGCACTGCAGTACACCAGCTCTCTTTAGGAAGTTGTCTAACTTTAAAGTGCTGTATTTGACCACTTTGGTGACTAGGAATGCTACACAAGTAGTATTCAGATGTGGCAGGCAGGCTCTGGTTGGGTCTGTCTGGCCTTTCTGGAACATCACAAAAGATACATGGTACAGGCGAGGCAGCAGGCACAGAAATGGAATACAGTCCCAATTTCTCCTGGCTAGGCAAAGTGCATTGTAGGGCAAAAAGGGTAAGATGAATCTGAGGGTGGTCAATGCCTTGTGAAGGAAGTCTGGCAAAAGGAGTTCAGAAATCAGATTCAAAAGTCGGAGCAGATACATTTTCAGAAGGCTAGAGGGTCTCTTGCTGCCACTACTGTCAAATGAAATAATTTCACTTCAGTTGTTTTGTGCACACATTTTAAAAGCATATTTTAGAAGCTCAAGTAGAAAAGGATAGGTTTTTGCCAGTGGATGTCTGGACTTTGGAACAGATTTATAGCATACAAAGAATGGGCCTGGGAATGCAAAAGCAGGCTTCCCCTCTCAAACCTCTGGCCACAGAACTCAGCTACTTTAATAAGCTGTAGCCTAGTAAGGCGAGGGGGCCACCCCATATTGGCAACACAGAGCAGACGCTCTCTCTCCCCCCCTCACACACACACTCTCACATCTGGAATTGTTTATAGTTCCAGATGCTGCCTGTCTAACTCCCTCCCTGCACACGCACACACTCAGAATCCCAAAAATGACGTTCTCCTTTGTACAGAGGCCACAAACCTCATACCCGCCCCCCATGATTTCCTGAAAGGCCTCAACTATTTTCCAGACAGGATTTGGTTGCAGACTTTGCCACGTCAGATGAGACACAGTGGATTTTTTTGTTTAATGAAACTGCTCTACTTACAAAATGCAAGAAAGGAGAACAACACAGGATTACATGGAAAGGAAGCTTCTGGATTCCAGCCCCGCCTGCCCAGTGTTCAGACTACCTGTTCAGGAGGCTACAAAGGTGTACAGTAGTCTGCACATTGGTTAGACTGGGCTTGGATGAGCAGCACGTCAGAGGTGCTGGCTGTTCAGGTAAGATATTGCTTCTGCTTTTGGGAAAAAGTAATTTAATTCTTTGATGCTACTAAAATCTTTAGAGTTTGAATGAAAAGTTGGCTAAACTGCATGCAAGAGCCTCGGCTGTCCGACAGCCACAGGACAAGATGACGTGGAGCTTGAGCTTTAAGTGAACGCTGCTTTGATAACGAGAAATGCTTCCTAATCCCATCCTCATTCTAGGGATGAGGTAGGGGGCAGATGGCAGATTTGCTAGAGGAGTGGACTGTTGCACTGCACACTCACTGAAGCAGCAGTTCCGTTTCACAGGCTTTGTTTCTCCTGAACAGAGAACTTCACTTCTGCAGGTCTTCATGTTCCAGACAAGTGCTCCCCCACCCACCTCAGAGAGGCCTCTCCCTGGGATTTGGGGAATGGGAAGCGAGAGAAAGATCATTTTTATCAGCTCAATATCTTTCCTTCTCTTTTAGGGCGTAGGTCTCTAACTGTGCAACATCCCCATTGAGGGAGATATCAGCCTGCAGCCTCCCTTGGAAGATAAAGGAAATCTGGGTCTAGCATGGAGACACTAGTGGTGGCTGTGGGGTGTGGCACGGGAGAATGCCTGGTGGACGAACAAAGCGGTTTAAGGAATACATGTTTTGCATTCCAATAGCTCAAGTAAGATTGCTGCTATTTCTGGTTCATAGGTAACAAGTTCTATCAAGTACGCTATTTCTGAAGCTTGGTGGATTCTTCTCAAGGGAGAAGGTGACATAGCAAAGGAGAACAAACTGTGGGGGTGGACTGGCTTCCAGATATTTCAAGGGTCAGTCCTGAGAAAGACTACCCACAAGCGCTGCCTGGCAGAGGGCAGTAGTCGGAGCAAAAGAACAGGTCAGTGTGGTCAGTAAAGCAGCCAGGCACTTCCTGTAAAGTGTGCCTGAAACCAGCTAGCGCCCCCCAGGAAAGGTACATGGTGAGGAGGCGTTGCCCAAACGCACCGATGCTTGCCAAGACTTGTGAGTTTGGAAGACGTATCACAAGCAAATGCAACTCCCCTTTTCAATTATAACTATTAAAAACACAAGATTGGCTAATCAGTGCCATCGTCTTCAGAAGTGAGAGGGGTGGCGGCAAGAAATAGGGCCTTCTCAGCAGTGGCACCAACCTTATGGAATTCCCTCCCTCTAAGCTTACGAACTGCTCCCTCCTTGGAGGCTTTCCGGCAGGGCCTGAAAACATTTCTTTTTACATAAGCCCTCTGAGTTAACCACCCAACCTAACTATTTTAGTGGTCCAGCCCCTTTTACTCCTTTGACTTTTTACTCCTGTTTTTATATTTTGTTATATGTTGTGCTGTGTTTTAGATTATATAAATGTTTTAAAAGTTTTATATTTATAGGCATTTTATTGTTGTAAGCCGCTTTGAGTTCCCCCTATGGGGGGAGAAAGCGGGATAAAAATCAAATAAACGAATAATCAAGAAGATTCACAAACAGTGATTATTTGCCAACCCTCCCAAAACCTTGGCATGCTTTAAGATTTCTGACCACAGGAGAGTGGAGAAGAACCAACCTATGAAAGAGTAAGGGTCCCGTCAAGGTCTACTCTCTTCTTGATCCCTCATCGATACCCCCAATTTCTGCTTTCATCAACAGATTCCTTCAGGTCCCTACTTTAATATCTGCCTACTTTATAGCAGCCCTTCTAGGAAGGCAAAAGACAAACACAAAAAAAGCCCAGAGGGCAGAGAGGTTGGTGGGGAAAAGGCTGGACCCAGTTTTTCAGCCTTCTCAGCAACACCCCCTCTGGCATGCCCCCATCTGCTAACAGCAGAGAACTTTCCAGGCCCTGGATTGGCAAGTGGCAGCATGTGGGCAGAATCAAGACCCTGGAAGATCACCAACTAGTCCCAGATGCAGTGTTAGGGTAATTCTGGCATTTTTTTCCCCACCACTCTAAATTAAGGGGCGACAGAAGTTTGTACAAAACTGGGAAACTGCAGCCTGATTAAAAACCACGAAAGGACACTTTCAATCTCTTTCTCTTGTGTGCAAAGGAGGGAGGGAGAGTGTAAAATCCTGAAGCTCACACTCATTAAAAAAAATCATGGTTTGCTATGTCTGAACCTGGTCACCAATTCCCTGCATTTCTTATGTGATTTCATTAGGATCAGAGAGAATGGTATACGTTGTATTGCAGGTCTACATACGGGGACAGAGAGGCAAGATTAGTGTGTGCATGGACATTTGTGTTGGCAGGTATATGAGGATCCCATATAATGAGAGGTGCTGCCAATGTAGTAGGGTTGCCAGTGTAGTAGGGACCTAGTAGGGTTGAATCTCTGCTGCATATGGTTCTACTTTGCCCGCTATATAATGATCTTCGTTTAGGCCCGATCCTGGGAAAGGGGCTATGATACCTTCTTATGGTAACCGATGTTGAGGCTCTCTCGAGGATAGCTGCCTTTCTAAAGCTGATGGCTGAGCGACGGAGATGATGTTTTTTCTAATTTTGCACAGGGGAGTTGTGGGGATGGCTGATAGATTTTGTATTGTGTGATGTATTATGTTTGTATGTTATGTTAATGTTGGTATGTTATGCCAATAAAGGTTTATGAACCAACAACATTTGTGGGAAAAAAAAATGCAGAGAGGGATATGGAACCAGGGACAGCTGGTTACGGGAAATGGTGTCTTTATTATACCACTTGCTTTCTCTTGCTGATGTGTTCAGTTCCACTTTGCTTGTTTTGTTTTTGGATAAACATGCACACAATTACACTTTGCGGCTTAAAGTACATTTTGCAAGAGATTGGATTTTACACTTTAAAAACATTTAGATTTTAAAAGTGCATCTCATCTTAAAGATACCACTATAAAATTGTAAAATATTCTTAATACTAATACTAAAACACATCAGCTTCCTCCCCAAGCCCAAACCTATGCTAGCAATGGCTGTGTGACCCACTGACTGTACTGGAGGCGGGAGCAATGAACACATTCCTCTTCCAAGTCCCCTAGACCTCAATGAGGGGCCAGACTGTGAAGGGAACCATCTAAATGAAGTTGTTCATGCAAGATTGAACATTTATATATAATTGTAAAAATCCCCGTTAGGGGGTTTGGGAAAGCCTGCCCATATAAACCGCCTTGAATTAAAGTCAGAGGAGAAATCTAATGGCCAAGAAAGGTGATATATACTGTAAATACGGTATATTATTATTATTATTATTATTATTATTATGTCGAGGAGGAGGAGAAACACTGCTCCCACTTTTGTTGTGTTCCTGATAAGTGGTGGTTGGGCCATTCCGTTTTGGGGTGATGATCCTAGTGTCTTGAATGAGAAGTCAGCTTTGCTGTAAGATGCCCCAGATTGAACCCCATGTTATTTTACCCTATTTACAGTAAAAGCTTTGTGGGGAATGGAGTTAGCCAAATACGTTGGTTTAAGCTTCTACAACCCTCTCCCAGCCCTGCCCCCCCCCCGGAAAGGGCTCCTTTGGCAGGTCTACTCTGCCCTCCTCCTTTCCTCACAAGGACCCTCTAGGAATGGAGACCCTCATGAGGAAGGAAGGAAGGAAGGAAGGAAGGAAGGAAGGAAGGAAGGAAGGAAGGAAGGAAGGAAGGAAGGAAGGAAGGCAGGCAGGCAGGCAGGCAGGCAGGCAGGCAGGCAGGCAGAGTGGTACTGCAGAGGGAGCCCTGACTAGTAAGAGAGGAGGGGGGTTGAAGGCGGGTGGTCAGCTTGTTAACACACTTTGTGAAGCAGAACATTGTGAGCGCAATCCAACTTAACGTTTGTGCCGGTTTAACCAGCGGCGCAGCAAGAACGGGAGGCCCCAGAACGAAAAAGGGATTCAAATCCCCTCCAAAAGAGGAATTCAAAGGGGATTTGAATCCCTTTTCCGTTCTGAGGCCTCCCGTTCTCGCTGCGCTGCTGGTTAAACTGGCACAAACGTTAAGTCGGATTGCGCTGTCAGACAACTGGCATGTCTGTCCACCACCTCAGGCAGTGCTGCTTAAGCTAGCTTTTACTATAATTTAATCAGAGCCACTGACAATTGAGCCAGCCCCATCTGCAGGGCTCTGCCTTGGGTCCCATTTTTCTTTTTTGGTCACACTATAGTATGAAGGAATGCTGGGACTGCAAGACTAAAACAGAATGCTGGGAACTTATTCGATACGACAGAAAGCCTGTGATTAAGGTAAGCAGGGACTGGGTGGAAGGAAGGTTTGTGTGCTGCAAAAAATCACTTGGGGAGGTATAATGCACAAGGACACACTGCATCTCCCTGAAGATCCCCGTCAGTGAGACAGACCATCCAATGGCAAGGATGAACGATAGACTTTGCAGAATTAAAAACAGTCATAATTTCCGGGAATTCCGTCATTTAATAAATAGCTAATAAAAACTAAAGCATAAAAGATGTAAAATGTCTGGCGTTTCGCTACTCAAATTGGTAGCATCCTCAGAGCAAAACTCATAGAACAAGCTTACCTCAGGGTGGACAGGGTGGTGGAGGTAAGCTTGTTCTATGAGTTTTGCTCCGAGGATGCTACCAATTTAAGAAGCGAAACGCCAGACATTTTACATCTTTTATGCTTTAGTTTTTATTAGCTAGTTATTAAACGACGGAATTCCCGGAAATTAAGAATGTTTTTAATTCTGTTATATGGACGAGTCGTGAAAACCTGAGATTGTTTCTACAGACTTTGCCTTTACTGCACCACCACTAGACTGCAGCATTTAACTTATTCCAATGGCAGGCATTCACTGATCTGGGAAAAAGTAAAGAGGTGTACTTGGGAACACTAGCAGGTTTGGGAAGAAGCTGGTTTTCAGCCCTTGGTGACCTAGGGCTGCCAGTGCTTACAGGGCAAGCCTGGCTCCTATTTAAATAGCTGCAGGGAGAACTGGCATGCTCTGCAGCTGTAGCACATGGAGGGTGAGAAGCAGTGCTTGCCAAACATCCCCTTTCTACATGAGAAGTGGAAGGCACAGCGGCCCCTTCCTATCTGGTTCAGATACAGTGAGTGGTGGGGTCCCTGGCTCTTATTGCCAGTGTCACTGTGTCCCCTGGGGAAAGCACCCTGCTTTTTCACTTTTCAAAATTAATTTTTCTTCTCTGTGAAATAGCGCGTTTGAACTTCATGACTGTTGAAGCGCTGGGTTGGGCAGGGTAGGAAGACTCAAGAGGAGTGAGAACAGCCTTTCACTTTTCCCACAGGCCTCCCAACTGTTGGATGAAGGCTGGGGGGGGGGGACCTCTCAATCTAAGGCCATACTGCTCATTGGGTGGCACTGCGTTCCAAGAGTTTTCGTATTACATTACACAAAAGACTCCAAGGAGACAGTAGGCAAGAGAGCTCCGAGTAGCCTGCCACCACATCCTGAGAGCTCTTTGGGCAAGACCTTGTGCCTGGAGCTTCCAGGCAACTCCCTCATTCACTCTGCAGCAAAGGAGGTTGAGCACGTTTGAGGCCCCTCTGCCCCTCAAATGATCAAGAGTTCTCCCAAGTCACCCCCACCCCACACACACTTTTTATTTTCTCAATTGGGACGGGGGAAAGGAACATTTCTGAATGAGAAACATAATGGTGTCTTTCAGAGTCCAGCCACTCCTTTTCTCTCTGGCCAGCCCCAACAAAAATGAAAGAAGATGGGCGAGTAGGTCAGAGTCATGGGTTGAGTATGGGGTGGTGGTCAATGGACAAGGGAAAGTAGGAGACAGTGGGGTGGCAGAAAGTGTGGTTCTCATTTGCCTACATCATCTTCACGCTCCACTTCTTGCAACTAATGAAGTCCTTGCCCACAGAAGCTCATGGTACAATAATGTCAAGATTTCGCAAGACATTGTTCGGCTACTAAGAAATTAATATGGCTATTCATTTGGAATGCACCTCCAACTATTTCTGAAGCTCAACAGTACAAAATCTGTGCAAGGCAAGGTTTAGAATACAGTATTACACAAACCCTTTTTTTCCCCATTGCATAAATGTACTTATAAAATACTTAGCTCAGTAGTGTTAACAAGTAGCCAGTTTTAGAGATGTAGGTAATACAGCACACATATTTAGAAGTAGGTTCTCTCTGTGCCAGGTGCAAGGGAGTGACAACAGGAAACAGGTTATCTTGTTGTCTGTATGCTCTCGGAGGCATCTGGTGGGGCCACTGTGAGATACAGGAAGCTGGACTAGATGGGCCTTTGGCCTGATCCAGCAGGGCTCTTCTTATGGTTTATGTTCTTATATCTGAATGTCAACTTGGATACAGGCATAATTGTGCGTGTCTTAGTTTAAGGGCACAATCCAAATATTTGCAATGCAACCCAATGCTGTCTTGATTGCACATAATTACATACCTCCTCATCCTTGTACCAAGACAAATTCTCCGCTGTCAAGATGAACCAATACTCCTTGGAGCCACCTTTCATGATGCTAATGTTGTTGATGGTCAGCCAGCCTCGGCGAATGACCTGGAGGAAATCAAGGAGTAGGAGGGAAGGGTGAAGGAAGAAAGAACAGGTTATAGGCTACCTTAGAGAAAGCAGGGTGAAGGGAAGCACTTCAAGGTCAAGAGGCTCGGAACAATGACTCCATGAGATTCTAGCCCTAGCTGCAGCAGCACACCCAAAAGGAAAGGCTTTATAAAAGCACCTCAGCTGACAGCGCCACAGCTTTGGCAACACCTAAAGCCCTTTAGGCAACACCTAAAGCCACCGACAGCATTACTCTTACCCCATGGAGTTCGGATGCTTCTGAAAATGCAGGCCAATGGCAGGGAAGCATCTCACCTATAGAAATTCCTCAAGATGTAATAAGAAGCACACATTAACACTTACTTTTACCAATAATCAAGTGTAGGGCGATCTCAGTACCAAAAAGCAACCTTTACATGTGCCAGGACCAGGGCTCTGCAGTAGCAGGCAAGCTAGGGAGACCAACCCATCCACAAGAAGAAGGCATAGCCAAGTGGCATATCTAAGAACTCTAGTTAGCAGCCCAATGCTCACAAACAAATGAACTCTTGTTACCAAAAGCAAGATGACTGTAGGAACTGTTTCTCTTTACACCATCCATCAGAAATTGTCTAGTCTATCTTGGCAGTGAAATCCATCAAGCCACATACAGCAAGAAGCAGCTGAGATTCTTACAACAGCCATCAAATCAGCAATGTTTATAGCTGTCATGAGAAAACCCCAAACTAGCAGGGGCAGCAGCCACAGCACACAAGTTGACCGGCAACACCAAGTACTCCTTTCTCTAGGAAATGGTCAATTTGAAGAAAAGGAGCCTGCAACTTACAAAGCAGCTACCGAGCCAATGACAAACTGGTTCCTCACCAGAACAAGCATCACAGTACCCTCAGGACCAAAGGGGGATGCTGGATTGAAATGTCACAGATTTGTGTGGATCACTCCCTGCTTACAGTCCATCTGTTTCAGAACTCTAGCACCCTTTGCTCTTGTTAGCAATCTCAGATGGATAAGATGCCCCAATTTGATACTTGTAGTCAGCGAGACACCTTAGCTTGGCTGAGGGAACAACTCCTTGACTGGTAAAAATTAATATTGCAGGTGAATCCAATCCCATTAACTTTGGATAGTTTCATTATTGAAGTTTCCAGTGGAGAAACCAATTCTACTGACTAATTCCAAGTCAGTGTTTGTTCATCTGGGTTTCTGTCCCTCTCTGCTGTCCCATCAGTTCTCACGCAAAGTGAAAACTAAACGAGCTCAGCCACTGAAGCTCACTGAAATCGATGCTTCCCTGTCTCCTAGTGGGATTATTTGTTCTCAGTTAAACAGTTGAGATTATACTCTGCACAAAGGAAACAATACCCTTTTGCAACTTTTAAGGGCTGGTTTTTCAAACCTTTCGCAGCAGAGATATTTTGTTACATTGATATCCTACCCACCCTCACCATGGCAGTAGCTTTCATATTGCGTTCTGGGGGACCCCAGGATTCCTCAGAAGCTTATCCTCAAGGCAAAGATGAGGAATGGCAGATGAACTGCTCTGAAAAACAACATGCTTACAGATACTAGTCTTCTCCTGCAAGACTTCCCAGCAGATCTGAATCCTTGCTTGAGAAGATTTTTGTACCTTTCACCGAAGACAACGTAGCACACAACTAATCAGAGCTTTCTGGAATAAAAATCAGCAAAGCAGCTCCACGCAGAGAGAATCGGTGCTGGACCTGGGATCTAGTCCCTACTCAGCCCTGGGTTTCTTTCCCTCGGTTTCTCTACTACCCAAAACTCATCAGGGTGCATCACAGGGCTTCCAAGGCATATTAGAGCCACTTTTCCTCACAACTGACCTTTGATCACTGGAACAACTGGTACACATCTAAGCAAAGAGCAACTGCTCCCAGATGCAAGGAACTGGACTTCTTATTTCACGGCAAAGCAGCCAAAACAAGCTATTTAGAAAAACATAATAAATGGGGCCGACGGAATAGCTGGGGACATCCTGCAGCGCTCATCAAGTCTTCAATATCTCGGGCACACCAGTAAAACGGGAGAGGGCACACATGCCGGTTTTGAGCTCAAGACGCTAGTTTACTTAAAACCAAGACACGACAGGAACCGTTTTCATTTTCCTCTCTAGAATGAACCTTCCAACAGATCGGCTTTGCAAGGCTTTGCAAGGCACAGTGGGCCCAGCCTCAGGAACCCAAGGATGGTTGGCAATGCGATGACCACCACCTTGGCCTTCCACCCACATTAGTATCACCACACAGATTAGTAATGAGCAAGCCTGGAAAGGAAGCAGTCTATGCGTGGACGCACTAGAGCAGAGTCAAGCCAAAGCACGCACTAAAGGAGAGCAAACACATGGCTATGGCTGGACACAGTTAGATAGCCTAGCTACAGATGTTAGAAGGAGGGACTATTGAGCAGCTATGGAAAGGGACTAGGAATTTGGCCTAGAGAGCATTGCCGTTCCACACCAGCACTTTCTAGAGCTGCTCAGGTTACCGCCAACACAAACATCAAGGCAACAGATAAACACAAGGAGTGGTGCACTGGCAGGCATGGGCTGTTGTGAGCCATCAAGTTAAAACCCATTTAGTTTGTGTGGCAGAGGAAAGGACGGTGCCACAAATTCAAGACGCCAGAAAAGAAGTCAGGTCAACGAGTCACCTCCGAAATGTTTGTATTTTTTTTTTTTAAAGCTTTGGAATCATTTACATTTTACATCCAAGTTAAGCTTTAAAAAGAAAAGAGCAGAAAAACAGACAGAAGGCAGCAAAGAGGAAGAGACACTGAAACAGTTGTGGGGAAGATGAAATAGGTCCAGAGAAACAGGCACCGGCCGAGTTTTTGAAAAGCCAAGTCAAGGGGCGCCAGGCCGGAGGAAGCAATTCTTCCTTTCCGTTTTAGGAAAGAGAAAAGAGATTTGTTTGAATTGATCTGTAGCAGGGACTCTGCTTACAGTTTCGAAAGACAGAGAGAAGAGGCAAAGAGATGATCAGAGGCGTGAGGAAGGACATGTTCTGGGCAGTAAGGGCAGGAGAAGCTCCCTCCTGGGAAGCAGCCTCCCTATCCTTTATCCTGCCACTCCATCACCACTGCTGCCAGGCTCACAAGCAGCAGAAAGTAGTTGTAATACTACACAAGATTGCTTAAGGCTCCCAATGTCCTCTGAACTGCAGCAGGACAGGTCCTGCCCACAAGCGTGGCCTTGAAACGTTAAGTACCACCTTCACATTTATTTATTTTTTACATAAAATCACAACACAGCCCAGCCAGCCAGATCTCCACCTCCCTGTGACTGCAGCACAATCCACATTCTCACAGGCAGCGACAGAAGACCAGTGACTGCATCAGAATTGAAGACATGGAGAACAGACAGGCCTTCGAGAGGTTTTATGGCGGTATTTCCCAAACTTCCAATAGCTGAGGCACATATGTTGCTAAATTAAATTAGGGGCACACTTTACTCTTGACACCCCCAAAGTTTACTTTTAGAATGTGACCAAGTAAAAATCCCACACTCTAACCAGAGCCCCACTGTGTTTCTGCAGGAGCAGGCCATGTCTTGCTTAGGAGGAGGCAAGTTCAAAGCAGTCTCATGTCGACATACAATGGGCTGTCTCCTCCATAGATGGGTGCTTTGGAATCAAAGGAACCTTCAGTTATTGTCTTCTGACACACTAGTGTGTCCCAGCACAACACTTAGGAATTACTGTCTGTGGTTTGCACAGAGTTATTCTTAGAATATCACGAAAATGGATGTGTCAGAACTTCAGACTCTTCAAGAAATTCAGAATATAGTGATTGAAGCTTCTGCTAGGCTGCCTGAGAAGCCGGAAGAAGTCGGCCAAGGCAAGCCAGTGCTATGCCACTGATTTTGTAGCAACTCAGCATTCTGGTCCACTGGGTCTGAATACAGAGCAGAGGGGGCAAGGATTTCTTGTCCAGCATATCTGCATGCAGCACATATGCACCAACACTATATTACATAATTAGGTACTGTATGAACATTTCCACATAAGTAGAAATCTATCTTCAGGACAGGAGTAGGAAGAGGAGTGTTTTTCTACATCTGTGTTACTAAGATGAAACTCTTCTCTCCCATCTAAAAGTTTCTGGCAATTCCATTTTCTTGTACAGCCAACCGTTGTACCCATTTGATCTCCAGCTTCAGGACCACCATTTACAACACTCCAGAAAGTACTTTTGTGTTCAGAAGGCAACCACCATCTGTTTAATCAAGGAGAACCAAAGCCACGCCCACCCATCCAAATCGCTTAAAAATCAGCACACTTAAAGGAAAAGCACAGAGCAGCATTGGTCTCGCCAGACATGGGAAATGAGTGCAAAGGTGCAACTTAATCTCTCTTTGCCCCAGCAATGATGCAGAAGCCAGCACACATCTGCTTAAATTTTAATGGAAATGTAAACATGTTGGGGTAGACGCTTACATGGAATATGGTTGTGGTGGTTTACCAAGTAAATTGGGCCTGCAGATATAGCAGTAATGAAATACTTCAGCTGGTCACTGGAGTCTCGCAAGCAGGATCTCAGGAAGCTCTAAAAGGGACTACTGTACTATGGAAAGTCTGTTGAGTGGCAGCATTTGCCAAGGCAGCAACATTACCTTCTCCATAGCAAGTAAAGTGCAGAGATGTCCCTTTTGCCTGAGACTATTCTGTCACTATTTCAGTTGCAGGGAGGGTGGAGAGGCAGCACTCTTGACCAGGCCAGATGCTGCCTAGGCTGCAGATAGTGATACACCTTCAGATGACCACTTCCAACAGAGAGTGGCCTGCTCAGCAACAAATGGTTCTGGCACAACAAATGCTGAGAACATACAAGTGCCTTCTTCCACCTTGGAGAGCTCAGGTAGTCTCGCTGCCTGCTTCAAAGTATGCAGAGACGCACTTCCACGTTTGCCAGTTCTCTGCCCCCATCAAAGAGTTCATCAGCAGAGTTTCAGTGGCATTTAGGGCCATCAGCCAGCTGTGACTCCTTTCTACCACTTATAGAGACTGGAACTCCAGGCCCTTGGGCCATTCAAGGTTTCAACCCAAGAAGAGCAACCAATCACTACTCCAAGCATGTAGAAATATTTTCAGAAGAAAGGAGAACAGAAATGGCCAGAAACGTCAGCGGGAAGAGCGCTCCTGGCAGAACCTTATCAGGCTGCAGTTACCAGCCAAGGTGCATCATCGGCACACGTAGTTTCCACTTCAAGCTAGACATCCACCTCTCCATTTCAGCTAGAGTGAGCCCAGCAAACACTGTGATAGACAGCCTCAGCTATTTAAATTACCCCACCATATCAACAGAGCATGATGGAAAGATGGGGCAGGCTTCAAGCCAGGCATGAAGGAGCTTTTCTTTGAGGATGTTCTCTGACCCATTTCTGACACAGTTAATGTCCCTGGAACTCCAAAATAGAAGGGGCTGGAATCAAACCTTCACAGGCCAAACCAAAGATTTAAAAAAGTTATCACCCTTACACCTATAGTCTATATTCGTTGCCAGCTTGATTAGCCAAAACGTTCAGCACTAGCAGCTGGGTTTAAATGACAGTTCCCATGTCTGGATCTCCTGGAACGCTACTTAAAGTTGCTTGCTTTTCTGTACAATTAAGTGTGCTTTGTTTGAGGCAGAGATGTGGCTCAGTTTGGGAATTTTTATTTTAGCTGGGCAAGAAAGTCTTTGTAACTAAATGTGTCGGTCACTAGCATAGCATACAGGTACAGTACTTACCAGTATCTCACCCTTTAGAGGTTGGCAAAATTAGTGGTGCAGGTAAAAATAAGGAAAAGCAGGATGAGGGGATAGAACAGTGAAGAAAACCAAATAATGGAGTAGGAGGGGAAGGGAAAAGCAAGAAGCACAAAAATGGTAGGAAAAAAAGGAAAAGCAGAAAAACAGCAAAAGAAAAAAGTTACATGCTATTAATTATCAATTGTACAGTGTTAATGTTTCATTACAGTCATTCCAAACAACAATCAATATATGCAGGTATATTATATACAAACTAACTTCATGCAACAAGTTACATTTCTGGTCCTGTACTCAAGCCCTGCCTATCAGAAATGGAAAAGGCCATGACTGACAACATCCCTTTGGGGATTACTGGTTGCATTCTTCTGCCTCTAAGTTTCTCTCTCCTACCTGCAGCACAACTGGTATAACTTTGGGGTTGTTTCTGAGGAAAAGGGAGAGTGCTTCACACAATTTGCTCTGGTCTGAATAGTTAAGCAGCAGTTGGTTAAACCCTGCACTGTCTGCATTTAGTGACCAGTGTGTCATTTTTCTGTCTGCAAATGACACAAAACAAAAACACCCCCTCCTCTACTAAGCTGCACCATTTTCACAAGTCAGGCAGCTTTCTGTAACTGGGCAGAATGAACTGGGCTGAGTCTGCCAATATCAGGTCCTACACAGTGAAAGGAAGGAGACATGCATCAGTACCTGATTTGGGATGGCTCTTTTCTTATTCGCTTGGGTGCTCCTTTGTTGGGCACTGCAATAAAATGACACAAAGATAACTTCACATTTAGCCCAAGATTAGGAAGGTCCACCCATTCCCCCCCCCCAAGCCCAACTACTTGCATGTGTTAGCTGTACTCAAAGCCAGCAATGCATTCATTCCTATCTCAAGTCCAGCCAATTAGAGATGCGTAAATGAAGAAAAGCTAACTCCTGAGGGAAAAGCAAGGAGCCTGAACAGCTACAAGCCACACAACAGGTTCCAAAACCACAAAAATATTCTCTGTGCAACCACTGGAGTTCTGAAAAGCCTATTTGCAATCCAAACCAGCCATGCAATCTGGACCTAGAACCTGTGACTGCACACTACAGAGGCAGGAGAATGACTTTGGAGAGAAAATATGAGATGCTTCTCAGTCCAGCCCCCAGGTGAATCTTTCTTCAAAGAAAGAGCCGCCAACTGAATGGCAAAGAGATACACACATTGCTTGGACTAGTGGGAGATAAGTAGAAAGAACAGTCCATTTACTAGCAGACGTGTACGCGGCATTTCAAGAAGTTTACTGTTGCCAGTTCAGATTGGTCTCCATCACACTACTTAATCTTAGAGTCACAGTTGCCAACTTTGAATATATGTCATTGTCAGCAACAAAATGTGAACTTGATTGCAAAACCTCTGGTCCCTGAGCAGACCAGAGAAAAGGCGTACCTTGGAATGCAGCCACACTCATCATCAGTTGATCCTCAAGCTATAGGAGGTACCGAAACAGAAGTCCTTCCATACTTCTCAAAATCTCTTGAACGAGGCTTACAAAATTTTTGTTTCTCTATTTAAACAATGCCCTGGTAACTTTCTGCTATGACACGTTGCCATTACAGGATACAGAAAGACCTCGGACAAAACGTTTGTACATTCCATGGGTTCCAGTTTAGAACTCTGAATCGAAGCTTTCAAATAGCATGCTGTGATTTTTATTCACACAGTTGCAGAAAACCTAAGCAGGACCATGCATTCAAAAGGCACAGGCTCAAAAATATATATATGTAGCTTTTCTAATTTAAGCCCATTGTAAGACTTTAAAGGACATGAATTATTATTCCCATGGAAGAACTGAAATTTATAGAATGCCACTCTCTGCAGGTATTGTCCATTGCCCATTTAAGGAACAAGGATTCACAACTTTCCCAACCCATCTACAGTATTTCACTCTCCACCTTCAGTTGTAAGTCAGGAATTTTCTCTCTAAAATCCATTCTAAAACACTTTTCTATGATTTGAACCACCACTTGTACTTCTAATTATCAAGGTGGTTTAGGAATTTTAATCCTATCGTGTGGCATTTCCAACTTTCACAGCTAGTAACGCAATAACTCTGGGTCACCCTGGTGGTTGAACACAACTCACCTCCCATCAGCAAGAGACTTGTTATCTAGCTGTGTGTACAATATACAGCAAGTTCTCACTTAAAATTGTTTCGTTTAAAGTTATTTTGTTTTAAGTTGATGGGAAAATGCCATAGGGATGTTTACATTTATAAATTAGCCTATTGGTAAAATTGGTTTCATTATAAGTTGTTTCGCTTAAAGTCGCAGTTTCCAAGAAGAACCTATCGACAACTTTAAGTGAGGACTTGCTGTACACAAAACTTGAAAATTCACTCTGATCTTCCAGCTGTCAGAAGCAATTCTATCAGGCTCCCCTACGCCACAAGGTATTCTAAGCAGAGAATAAGACCAGTGGGCATACACAGTTCGCTCAACCCTGCTCACCTTGCAGACTCCGATTCAAGTTGCATTTTTCACTCTAAACCCAGTTTCTCGGGCATAGTGGTCAGGTCTGAGTAAATGAGGGGCAAGAGGGAGCGAAAGGCAGTCAGTCATGCAGAACAATGGCAGTTCTGCCAGGTCTCTACTGAAACGTTTTTCAGACATCGGGCATGCATGCTTACAAGAAGCACTTCTACAACTATAAAAAAAATGTTTTTCAAGTCAAGTTTCTGATAAATCCAAGCTCTCTCTTGCTCCCCTAGATACCACAGAGATTTCTGTGAATGCAAAATGGAACAAGTATTCACCTCCACTACTGACTAATACAGATTAGAAAGATCCAGGGACTCCTTTCCTATCTCTTCAACAGGAATTTTGCATTTCAGAGATCCACAAATGTTGGCTTAGCTTTACTAGCCATTATAACTAATTATTAGCCATTAGGCTAGCCACTACTTGTGGTCTCACCAAGCCCCCCCCCCCCCAAAAAAAAGTGCACCTGTAGAAGGTTTAGGAGATAAGTATTCATTTTATTGCAGTTTATGCTGGGGAATGGAGAAGGCAAGGAATCACAGAAATCTCTCCCACTGCTTGAGAGAAATTCCTGCTATTCCTAATCCCCTCTAAATTGCAACACAAATGATGGCTTCAGGAAAGTGATCTACATGCTGTTGAATATCCTGCTTGTCAGAGGGCTATGGACATTTCCCGTAGACAGCAGACCTGTGGGTACCCATGTCCACTGGCATTTCAATTGACACAAGACTCCTCCAACAAACGCTCCAGAAAAGGTTAGGCAAACTGGACTCCAGTTATAGTAGGGATAAACTCTCACAAGCAGATACGCACCCTGCTGCCACATGCTGCTCAGTGTAACAGCTGGGGAGATTGGGAGAGGTTTCAGAGGGATCCAAAGGGAAGAACAAAGTAGTTCAAAAGGAAAAAACAGAAGAGATTATGGAAAAGAAGGAACTTTGAATTAAGTATGAAAAGCAGAGATAAAAATGAAGACTGAGAAAGGATAGAGAGAAAAGGAAGTCCAATCTGCTAAAGCTGCCTTAAGTCCATTCCACCTGTTGTGCTGATGGTAAAAGAAAAAAGGCAAATGATGACAGAGGGTTCGTACTAAGACTGGGGTGTTAGACTTACACTATAGATTTATACTATACTTAGTACTCAACTAGTACTTACACTATAGATTTATACTATACTTAGTACTCAACTAGTACTATACCAACGACACAATCATGCCTAACTTTAGGTCGGTGGAGCGTGCGCTCCGCTGGCCTAGGGTGTTGTAAACATGCTCCCCACCCTTGGAGTGAGCGGCGAGGTTTACTCCGCTGCTCGCCACTTGCGCTGGTTGGCACAGGGGCGGGGGGAGGGTGGGCAGGGGCAGTGAGGTAGGAGGCCCTTGGCCAACCAGCCTGGGAGGGGGCAGGGATATTGGCATTGAGTTGCACCGATATCCCGAGCCCCATCACAGCCCAGGCCGGCCTTACACAGCCTCCCCAGACGCTAAAGAGCTGGCACACATCTGAGGAGGCCCATTGCAGCCTGGGCCGCTTATACCAGCACAGCCTGCAATAGACCTAGGATGCAGCGGCCGGCCCTTTAGGCCAGCTGCCGCATCTTAGGCAGGACTGGGCTGTTAACATTTCCTCCAGTCTTATTATAGACCTCAGTGTAAGTCCATCACAGGTTACAAGTCATGACGACTGTATGTAGCCAGATGCAAGGGAGTGGCAACAGGATACAAGTGTTGTGTTGTCTTGTGTGCTCCTAGAGGCTCTGGTAGGCCACTGTGAGATACAGGAAGCTGGACTAGATAGGCCCTTGGCCTGACCCCGTAGGGCTCTTCTTATGTCCTCCCTGAACTGGCAGAGGCAAGAGGGAGAACCTAGACAGGAATGGTGGTAGCTGCACTGGACTCTGTCCCTCTTGACATTATATCTGTGGAGACACTGGACCATAACAGTTGCATGTGTTATGAGATGGTTGACTGACAATTTTGCTTTGTATGTTCTGAATCTCAAAGTGATGGCCTTAGTGTCAACTCAAGCTTCTAAACAAATAGAAGGCTGGAGTCCCCAGACTGTACCAATGACCCTTCAAGTCTTAACTACTGTTATCACATGTCCTCACCTGGCCACTTGCAACGTGTCACATCAAACTCCAGTCAAATATGACCAGACTCCAAGTGGCCATAGCACTCTTAGCAAGGCATGCTACAAGCAGAGGTATCTCCTGAGGATCAAGCCAACAACTATAGCTTGGCCATATAAGTCATGGCGTCTGGTTTGATGGCTGAGCAACGATCGGTGAATGGAAAGAAACCCCAATGACAACTGGGTAATGTGCAGATACTACCCAATGGATCAGGCACTTGCCTTGAAGAGGGCTCTGTCAAATACTCTAAGAGAGAGTCAACTGTAGCTATAGTAAGATGCAAGAAACCACCAGGATATGTGCACCTGGCTATATCACCACTGGCAATGGATTAGGGAGCTGAAACTGAGGAAGTGGCTTGTCTAAACCCCACCTAGCAATTTCATGGCAGAGGAGAAGTTAGAGCCAGGGAAGTTCCAATTCATAGCTTGGGAGTTCCAGAGGCTCCAGTATAGATTTTTTTTAAAAAAGATTAACCAACTTACTCAATGGGACTCAATGGTCAGTCTAGAACAGTGTTTCCTAGCCTTCTATCCCCTTAAGGGGAGATTGGGAACCTATGCGGCATTGTCGCTTCCGGGTTCCCACCGCCACTGAAAATGGGGGAAAATCTCCCCTCAGGAAAAAATCATGTCGACTGGGTGACCCTACCCCATCCTAGTAAGTTAAAAGGACCCGACAACGACGTTTGACTTTGCTGTCGGGTTGCGTCAAATCTCTGCCATCCCCTTAGGTGACAGAAGTTTTCAAACGTGAAACCTGGGGGTCGCAACTCCCAGGTTGGGAACCACTGGTCTAGAAGAACCAAGGCCTTCAGTAAAACAACTTAAATGTCTGTTTGATGATAGTTATCCTAATACAACATGACAAAATTATCCTTCAAATACCCATGATTAACTTGTTGAACTGGAGATTGTTCCTGATGTCTTCACAAATATCTACTTCAATTAGCTTTGCTACATAGAACAATTGGTCTGATGTAGCTGTAAAATGAATCTGAAAATATTTCAAAATAAATCACAGTTTTGAAATGTATACTGCATATCTTCTAAAAATAAAACCTACACCCATCTCTGAGCTGTGAATGTATTGTATGCATTAAGGTTATGTTAAACAACAAGCATGTACTTTTTGTAGAAAACCATGATTAAAATCAAATCTTCCTGACTAATAATTTGAACCAAATCCACATGGCTACCGATAGAGGAGGGCTCAACTTGTTAGAGTAGACAGCATCCAGAGCGTCAATGCAGGGAGATGACAATTTCTATACAATAAATGATAATGCCTTAAAAGGAGGACTAGCCATGGCATCAATGAGAGAGAAACATCTTTGAATTTAATAAGCAATGCCCAGAATCTGGTGCATGACACAAAGTGTTGTCAAATGACTTGGAAACGATTACCACAATGCTATCAAATTCAACACAGAAGCAAATGGAAAATGTCATGACAGTGAGATTAGTTTAAAAAAAAAAAAAGCCAAAACCTAAAAATGATACAAGTGAAGAGAGTCAAAGGCTTCAGGTAGTTGGACATTATTTAAAACAATTATCAAAAAGAGACAACCAAAAGATATACAGTACAGGTGGGCCCCCATATCTGCTGGGGATATGTTCCAGGCCCCTCCGTGGATACTTGAAACCGTGGATAAGAGCGAACACCCCCTCCATGGTTTCCTGAGGGGCCCCCCACCCTGCCTCCCCTGCAGGCAGGCATACTTGCCCCCCCAGCTCTTATTTTTCTTTCAACAAGCTTTGTTTCTTCCTTAAAACAAACAGAGAAGCAGCCTCCATTGCAGGCAAGTAGAACGAGACTAAGTCCTAGAGAGGCTCTGCAAGGTTTCTGTTAACTTTGCAGAGCCTCTCTAGTACTTAGTCTCGTTCTACTTGCCTGTAATAAGCAGCCAGAGGCTGCTTCTCCTGTTTCTTTAAAGGAAGAAATGAAGCTTACTGGGAAAAAAGTAAAAGCCTGGGGGGGGGGGTCCCCACGACCCGTGGATAACTGAAACCGTGGATAGTGAATCAGTGGATATCGGGGCCCACCTGTACTCATGTATTGGAAAGCTCACAAACATGCTCAAAAGGTTTCAGCCTGACTTATTACATATTTAGAAGCTGCCTTTCTTCCCCATTAAGGAGCATGCAAGGCGGTTCCCAGAATTCAAACAAAAGTCTGCCAATTGTACAACACAGAGTTTAAAATCAGAAGCTAACCAACTAGCTGACAGGGTGCACCTCCCAAGACCCTGGAACATTTTCAAATTTACAGCGAGGCAGGCCGATGAGGAATTAAGACACTAATAAAGAAGTTGGGTTATCTGGCACCTGCTGAAGTGGCAAACTCCATTAACTGGAATCTTCGCCGCCTCAGGCAAGCAGGCAGAGATATTGGTTGTTGTCCCCCACCCTCAATCTGCCACTGATGCAACCCACATTACTTCGCCTAATGGATGGGCTGCCCCGACCTCTGGCAATCTTGTTTCTCAAGTCCTGTGTGTGTCAGGTAACAAAAGAAGACATACTCACCATCAGCCAAGCTTTTTCAAATCTCAAGATGCTCTGGGATCTGCTGCTACATGTGGAAGCCCAGTTTGTATTTCAAGGCCAATAACATTTTTCACTAGCTACTTGTAGTTAAAAAGGATGTGTTCCCTTTTAACAGGTTCATATCTAGCAAACATTATTCATGCATTTGTGATCCTGATGACAGACTGCTATAATGTCTTCCATCTTAGGGCTGTCCTTGATTACTAGGAAAGCTTTAGCAGAACACGTAGGTGTCCTCTGCTGGGCACCACAAAAATATTGCCCTAGTTTTTAAGTGTGTTGTACTGACTATCTTCTTCTAGTCACAATTCAAGGTGCTAGTTTTGGCCTTGTAAACCCTGGGGTTTTTTTAATAGGTTTTTTTTTTTACAAGCAATTCCCCTCCCCTAAGCTCCAATACAACACATTACATAACCAACCGAGGCTGCTCTTAATACTATTACGGCGCAATCCTATTGAGTTCTTAGGCCGGCGCAGCACTGCTGCGCTGGCCTGGGGTGTCGCAAACATGACATAAGGCATGTTTGCGGCACCGAGAGTAGGTGGCATTGGCGCCAAGGCCTGCAACGCCACTCTGCCGCCAAGCAAAGCACCCTGCGTCACAGAGCAGATAAGTCCCGTGCCGAGTGGGCGGGGGGGGGGGGGAGGGATTGGCGACACCACAGCATACTGTATCCTCCTATCCTCCCAGGCCCTAGCCCCGGTCTCTGCCAGCTAAACTCAGTATGGGTAGTGGTGCTTCAGTACTTGTCTACTGCATTTTACGGCTACTGCATACAAATAGCTAGGAGCCATTTGCCCTGAATATTTCAAATGGGGTCGGCTACAAATCACAGCTACACAAACACATATGCTGTTTTCCCTCTCACATGGTCAGGAAATCCAAGATAGACCTAAATCTAAGATAGACCTAAATAGGAAGTTATCTACTCTGAGCACCCTGTAAAGAAGTCCTTATCCTTTCAAAAATGCAAGCTTGATCTCAACCAGAAAATGTCTCATTTCAGCTCCCAATAATTCAATTTCACTTAGCCCCAGGGAGGAGATGTGTTTTATCAGACATCATCTCTGCATTAAGAAACCAGTTCAACTGCACTTAGCTTTCAGTTAATCCAGTCGGAGACAAATATCCAATCATGTAGCTCCCTAGCAAAGAACTTCTCCTCATTTTGCACACTAGTTGCACTGTCAGGCCACTATCTCAGCCCCTCCTGGTTTTTACTTGGCAGAAAACACTCACTTGGCAAATCCAATGAAGTCTTCATGGTTAGTGTTTATGTAGGACAGCTCTATGTCAATCAGCAGGAGAATCTAAAGACAGGAAAGACGACAAGACCAGCTGAATCACAAGTCACAATTTGAATTTAATGTCAGTTCCTGAATTTAAAAATAAAACCTAACTGTTCAGTCACCCCCAAACTGAAAATTCTCTCAGCTGTTTAGCCGGCAACTCAGCAACACACCTCTCAATGTTGGAGGGCCCAAGAGGTCACATCCTTGAGGCATCAGATTGAAGAACCACCTTTTCTAATACTAGATAAATCCTTAAGAATATTTTTGGATTATGCTTCAAACTCATGCACATGGATATATCAGAAATGTCAAATTTAGTGTCAAACTACGCAAGTGAATTGCCATCAGTAATCAATACAGCTGTAGCTTGAACCCATATATCTGCTCCAGCTGCAGGTTGCAGGTGTATTCTTTGCACAACTACTCATTTCAGCCGCTGTTCTGTCTTTTATTTAACAAAAGCAGCAGTAGTGGGGTTCTCACTTGTGCAACAAACAGCATGCGAAAATCATGCCGGCTTACAAAAAAGCATGCCCCTCTTTAAACATGTCCATGATTTGGGCTTGCATCTTTCTACCAACAATGCCAGACTGCAGGAGGAAATCGCAGATAGCTGGGCCAGTGCAACTGACCATCAAAAGGCACTGATCTTATGAAACTACGGCTCAAGAAAAGTCAGGAGTTTGCATTGAGAGAGTCTGCACTGCACCCAAAGCAAGGGTACTGTTAGGTCACTTTACAATGCTGCTCTGAATGCAACTCTAGCTCACTGGAAAGATGGAAAAGACTGGGCAAGGTGGGCAAGGGTGTGTCTGTGTGCGTCTCATTTAGCTGCGGTTTATGGTCAAATATCCATTTGGGCTTTGACTCGGCTATCCTGAGCCAGTCCAAAGGGTTCTTTTGGAGGTTAGACAAAAAAATAAGATACTGCTCACCTGGTCCTTAGTTCTCCCTTCACGTTCGCGTATGTGTGTAGTAACAATTCTCTCTGTCTCCTCTCGCAGCCTGGGGTAGGAACCAAGCTGAGGACAAGTGGGGGAAGAGATCAGATCTCTGCGGCGTTAAGCATCACTCACAGAGACACAGGGGAAAAGGAAGGGCTGGGCTGCCTCCCAGATTTGCCACAGGGGAAGCGACTGATGAGCCAAAGAAGAGGAAATTCTCTTTCTTGTTACAGCAAAGATCCAAAACACTGATTTTTCTGGGAGCTTAGTGCGTGCCTCATGTTCCCCCAGGCCTGCATCAGGGAAACAGCCCAAGATTCTGACAGAGTTCAGCAGAAGAAAAGACATACAAGGCTGGCTTCTTAGTGCCACAGGGAGAATGAGAGCTGCTTGGTGTTTTATTAAACATAGAGGGCTACCCACGAGTCACTGTGAGAGTGTTAAATTACATACTGACCAGCTCTAGGAGCATCTTGGCAATACCAGGACTCCTCACAGGACTCAAGGTTCACATACAGCTTCTTTTGGCTCAGAGCAATACAAAAGAGCAGTCTCACTTAGAAGAAAGTGCCCCCAAGGTGTTTTTTTTCCCCCTTCCCCTAAGCATGTTCAATGAACTGCTACAGCCCAAGCAATACCTGTGCAATTTCTCTGTGAGATCTGCTGTGAAGCCAACCCAAGTGCAGGACCCCACAGGCAGAGTCAGCCAGCCCAAGTCCCATGGAGAGGATGAAGCCCCTTAAATGTCAGGTGCTGGGACCCAGGCTCTGCACAGACACCATTTGCCTTCACTTGAATGCACTCAGACTTCCCTTTGGCCGGGCACTGCGAACAGCCGTATTCCAGGTGTTAGGAAGAGTTAGGGAGACGAGGGAAGAAGAGTAAAGACCCATTACCTTCTCTGTACACTTTTTAATGACCATGGCCAGTTCTGAGACCACCAGATCAACACACTTCAAACTGGGCTCTTTGAGCTTTACAATCTGTTTTTTCACTATGGTTTCAAAGGCCATGTCAGGTGTGAAGAGCCCCGTCCTGCGCCATGCAGAAAGCGTGAACAGAAAGGAGAGATTCCAAAAGAAAAGCAGGAAAACAAAAAAATGACAGAGAGGGGGAAAAGAGATTCAACACGTTAGTAATATGCAAAGGAAAAAGCATCAGCACTTCCTCAGGAAGATCCTTCTTACATTTCCAAACTGTCAGCGAGGAGCCACTCACTTCCAGCGACCTCTTGGAACCGAGCTGCTCAGCACAGTTCAGACTAGCTTCAGGTACTGCTGAGAAGGGACTGTATTCTGACCAGTTACTGCATCTTAAGAAGGAGCTCAACAAAAGAGAATGGAAGCCCACTTCTCACTGGCTCCCCAAGGCAAAATTGCCCCAACGTAAGAAATGAGGGGGTTGCTTGCTTCTTCCTGTGGTTACAGTTATCGGTTTGATCTCGACTAGCATACGAATTGTCAACCTATGGCATGAGGGCCGTAAGTGGCAAAAGCAGCAGAGTGTTGAACTCTTGGACAAGAAGCAGGAAGACCAGAGGGCCTGGCAACGTCAGAGGCAGATTTTCAAGTTTGGCTTCCACCTCCGGTGCTACACTGACTGCTGCCTGCACCTCTCCTTTGGAGACCACAGTCAGAACCATCCCTAGGCTCAGGGAAGAGGGGCTACGTATGTACTGTAGAATACATCTGTGTGGCTCTCTCTCACACTTTGGACTTGGGCAAACATCGTTCTTGAATCCTCCACATTCTGGAAGCAGTGCAAGTCCCTTTCTATCTGGCAGACATCTAGGGCCGGAGGAAAGCAAAATATTTAAAGGAGGCAGCAGCATCTATTTTGAACGAACACATCATCATTGGCTCTGCATCCAACCACCGGAAGCTTTGAGCCATGAGATCCCAGAACTCCTTGTTTGACTGGCCAGTTCTCACTGGAGATGGTCAACTTGCATCTCAGTTCTGCAAGTGTAGACAGTGAAAGGGTCCGTGTGTCTCACATGACCAAAAGCTCCTCCATATACACATTTTAAAAATCCCTCATGAAAAACTAGTATGTCAAGGAGAAGGCTAGGCCAGAATCCTTCTCCCCAACATGCTAGTTGCACAAGGAATTTTCTGTATTAAGAAGCATTCCATCACATGAGCCTCACCTACAGTATAAAATGGCATAGCCAAATTGACCACTTTAGTAAGAAGGAGGCATATCCTGGTAATCAGCATTTCATTATGCTAACATCCATAGGCTATTCAGCCTTTCCAACTCTGAGTAGGATACAATATTTCCTTGGCTCAGACCACAAGGCATGCCACCTTTCTACTTAGTTGAGATACCTTAGGCCTTGGAGACCTGGATTTGACGTCAAGCCTCTTTCATGCCGATGTCCACAGGTACTCCCACCTCACGGTCCCTTTCCCCAGCTTTTGCGGCTCCAATGGCAGGCAGCTCAAATGGCAGCCAGAGCACAGCCCAACTAAGAGCATTTCTGGAGCCCTTCAGAAACTCTGTTTAAGACAGCTGCTCAAATATCTTGTGGGCGGGAGGTGGGGAAAGTAGGGTATCCTGCTGCACTAAAAGCAGGGACCTGAAGGACCTTGGAGAGCAAGTGCTGGCTTCTTCACATTACATCAACCACCAAAGCACACAATTCTTCTGTCAGATAGAGACCCAGAATCCTACAGCAGACACCACTGCAACAAGCAAGCAATGTAAACCGCTCTTAAGGGGACCATTCCCATTTCCTTGTTAAGGATCAGTGTTCTTGCCAAGAGGGCACACAACCAGGCAATGTCATGCTGTAGCCTCTGCCTGTGCACTCTGCTTTGATTTCAACAAATCAGGCAAGGAGAAGCCAGTTTCTTGACCAGTCAGTTTTTAAATAGGAAATAACCTATTTAGACATGACAACTCTTACGGTACTGGAAAACGCAGCGAATCATCAATAGGTAGAGGCCTTTAAAATGAAAATGGTTCATTATTCCAATCGATGCATCTGAGGTCAGTCTGCCAAAACAGCAGATCTGCATTCTGTGGGCCAAGGCTTTGCAAAAAGGAACTTGAAGGAGCGGTTTAAATGGCAGATCAAGAAGCCGTGCACTTAGAGAAAGGAGAGAATCTGCCTGCTGGCCTGGACAACCTCCAGAGGGCTCACAACAATTTCTCTTTGGAGGCAGATGACAAAGGCAGGAGAGGCTTCAAGGCACAAACCAATCCTGTTTGAACTGAAACACGGTACCAAAATCAGAGTCTGGACCCAATTGTGCTATATTTTAGCACCTCTTTAGAGGCAACTGAACCTGAAAAAGGCCTCCAAAGTAAACTTCAGCGGCCCCCATTCTCAACACCATCCTTTCAGAATTCTAAAATACACGCACAGCTCTTTCTGGAGGTTGCACTAGGCGTGGTGGGCAGATTAGAACATGACAGTATTTGCTAACATGACAGTGTTAGCAAAGGGCTAGGCTGCCTCTGGCTCGTTCAATACCTTACAGGTACACTGTCTAACTGTATTGATTAATTCCTGAATAACCAGGTCGACACACTTCAGACAAGGCTCTTTCAGCTTCACCACCTGCTTTTTCACAATGGCCTCAAATGCCAAGTCTGGGGTGAAGAGCCCAGTCCTACAGCCATCCACACGCAGGAGAAGGGAGGGCACAGACATGGCAGAGAAGAAAAACAAAAGGGGGGAGAGAGAACAGGTTTAAAGACCGGCAAACATTCCAGAAAGCAATTCCCTCCCACAACTGACAACCCTTCAAGTGCAAACAAGCCCCCTCTCACCTGCCACTAACATGGTTCAGTTAAATAATAGGGCACAAAAGATGGAATAAGTGCATCACAAGATGCAAAGACCGTTGGAAGAGGTGGGGAGGAGGTGGAAGAACACTAACCTCTGCTACTACAGAAAGATATTTTGAACATTAAAAGGTTTACAGAGGTCCACCATCCCACCCATCAGAGGCCTTCTTCTTCTAGATCAGAACATGAACATCATTAGGAAGTTATGTGGCAAGGATATTGATTGTAGACAAAATAAAGGGGCAAATGTTTAGGAAGAAGAGCTGGGCAGGACAAAGATCAGTACATATATTTTTTGTTGGGGGGAGCAGGGGGAAAAAAAGAGGCAAGGGAGGGGAAAGATAAATCCATGAATTATGCCTGCCACTGCCCCTTGGAGTGCAGGAACATGCCTGTTAGTAAGGCTGTTACACAGGAACAGGTAATTTTTTCCTCCTGTAACAATTACTGCAAAACGTTCTAATTCAAGCTTCCTACCATTAATTCATTTATAGGAATATAACAATTCTTCCTTCCTGGATAGTGTTTAGGTTTAGCTGTCCAGTGGAAAGGACCACACCATTTCAAATGCAAATCTCTCTCAGTTGCATTTGTTTCTAGGGTGCCCAAAAAAGAAAAAAGAAAAAGAACTGGGGGGAGGGGGGGGAAAGACTAAAAGGTACCAATTAGAAGAACTCTTGTGTAGCTGCACTCTGCTAGGGGTACATCTGCAAACATACAGTCCCGAGATTTTCTCTTCTCTCCCACTGGCGTCGCTCAAGGTGGGGTGGAACGGTAAGTTCTGCACTGTGCTAACCTCCGTTTACTTCCTGGCACAAGGTGGCCCCACCCCCTCGCCGTCAGAGCCATTCAGTGCAGCGAAGGCAACGCACAGTAGACTCCCTGCGCGTTGCCTTCGCCGCACTGAATGGCTTCTATGGTGAGGGGGGGGTGTCTCGTGCCGGGGAGTAAACGGAGGTTAGCACAGTGCGGAACTTACCATTCTGCCCCACCTCGAGCGATGCCACCCACTGCTCTCTCCTATTGCTCAAATTCCATGAAGAGGAGATGCTCTCTGTTTAGCTCTGTAAAGCACCAGGAATATTGACAAAGTAATGACAGTTGTTCTATTTCCCTGCAACATCTCACTGACATTTTTCATTGCAACTTGGACAGAACGGGAGGTGCTACTTCAGTTTCACAGGCAGACATCCTGTAAGTTTCATCTGTGGAAGACAACATGATATTCAACTGTGTCCAATCAGCTACTGTTCCAATACTTGCCTCACACCATGAATGTTTTTGATTGCGTAGCTGATTTCCCGTCTCAGATCTTTCTCATCAAACTCCATCTAAAAACAAAGAATCAAACTGAAGACGACAGAAAACCAAATGATGGATACCTTCATAGCAGAGTGTTTTTATACGGAATTTTGTTGCACTTGTTTTTATTCTAAATTATATGCCTTCCTAGGAGTCTTGCATTGAAGGGTGAATTATAAACTGATTAAATAAAAAAAGAGACCTTTTTACTTCCTTGTACAGACTGCTCCTACCACTGGCCTTGCACCTTGCTGAAGCAGCAGGTGCCAACCATCTTAGTGAGAACCTGTGCCAAAATTCTAGGATTCAAATGTGTAGCCAAGATAACAATACTTACTTGTGAGTATTCTTCTCAGTGGAAGGACAGGTAGTTCCTCTCATCCAGCCCTCAGGAGGCCAATATATTAAGGCAGCAACTGCAGTCCTATACACACTTGTATGGGAGGAAGTCCCATTGAATCGAATAGAACTTATATCCGAGTAGACATGCACAGGATTGTGCTGTGCATCCCACAGAACAAAAAAAGATCCAAGTAATTCATTCAGCTTCTCTGAAATCTCTAGATTTCTGAAGAAAGTCCTGCACCTTATACCTTCCTTGACTCCACTTGTGAGCCACACTGGAACTAGTAGTGCCTTCCCTACTTAGTTGTACAGGTATCCCTCATGCGTCCCCTGAACCCATCAATGGGTGAGTTTGTCGTAATGTGAATTACCTTTGTAATGCCTCTGGAGGCCTTGCGCCAGGCCGGCAACCCACTCCAAAGGCGTTCTCCGAAGCGACAGGACTCGACTTCTGGTTTACTTCTGGGTTCGCGCTTGCCACTTCCTGTTGTTTTGGAGAAGGCCTATGGAGGGGGTTGCCGGCCCGGCAGCAGCCTCCAGAGGTCTCCACAGGGATTACTTTAAAAACTTTAAAGATTACTTTAAAAAACTTTAAAAAGGTGCATGGGTTTCGGGGGGGGGGGGTGACTGCCATCATATATCCAGGCAGTCGTTAGGCGGGGAGTCATTAGGCAGGTGATACCGGTATGCATTCTTGTTGAGCATCTGTTATTTTGGGTTTAAATAATGTCCATGTACTAGAGAATTTTGACCCTCTTGACTTTCCTTTTCAGCCTCCTTTTTAAATAAAATTTAAATTAGTCCTCTAATTTGATACGTCCCTTTTTTTTAGAAGTCCAGAGTGTCTGTGCTGGATCTCCTTCAAAACACACACACACACACACACACACACACACACACACACACACACACACACACACAAAACAACAACAACAACACACCTTTCCAGTTACATTTACTATATGTTGAACTGAATAGGACTATGGTCACTGTTCCTTATTGGTTCAACACCACTTATATCTTGCACTAGGGTCCCGGGTGACATATCAGATTAAGTCTAGGATCACTTCCCCTCTCATTAGCTCCAAGATCAAATGTTCAAGGGGCACAGTACTGCTATTCTGGGAACTCACTATCATTACAACAAACTTTGAAATGAAATGGTTTACCAAAAAGTGCAAGACCCATAGCTATGGCTTGGATGAACAATCTCCCCCCCACCCCCACCCCCCTGGAGAGAAAAAGTCACATCAACTTTACCTTGACCAACTCAAAAGGGAACCTCTCATGGAAAATGCGATTAATTCGGGCTCCACCGGATAGTTCGAGTGTGTCCACCTGGTCTCCAGAGCCTTCAATCCGCTTCTCAAAGTCCACAGCAAACTGCTGGACCATCCTACAGAAAAATAAATAGGGGCCTATGACAAGTTGCTACTCTGCCAAGGACTGCTAAATAAGCAGAAGTCATGACCAGCTGATCAGCAACATATGTCCAAAAGGAAAGCTTTTACTATTCAAAGGGATCTGGTTCAGGTTGTGGCCAAGCTTCACAGTTGCAAAGTATCAACCAAAATGTCTCTCCACACGTCGTGTCCAAACGTCCAGCGCAGATAGATTTTTAAGAAGGTGCTCTTGACCTACGTTTAAGGTCTCAGCAAGACAAATTACTATTGCTGCCTCAATGCTGCGGGGGCAAAAGCAACCACGTGAGACACGAATACTCTGTCCCAAGAACACTAGTCTGTGCACTCTGAATAGCTTATGTAAAGAATGCACAAAGGTGTCTTAACATTATTTTATCTGCACCCCAAGATTTAGCTTTCCAAGTACTTTGGAGTATGTTGGCAAAATCTGGGGCTACAGAGCACAGGGAAGAAGAGACAAGGCAGTTGGTACATGGGCTTGAAACCACACTCCCTGACTAGACCAGCCTTCCCTATCAGTCAGCATCATTTGCCTGCATTTCTAAATAGCTTTCTACAGAAACTTGGTGTCTCTCTTTTTAATGAAATCAGACACTCTCAAGATGCTAGATCCCACATTCATACAATGATTCCCAAGCACACAAGGAAGACACATTCTGGTTATAATCCTAAGGAATAGGAGATCACTGTACCAGGGGACCCTTTCTAACCACAGGTTCGGGATCTGCAGATTTGTCTCACTGCGGAACCTGGACCCACGAGGGTCCATTGTAAAATGTGTAAAAAAAGGGGGGAAGTGAGGTTTTTTTTTTACCTTTTAGAATGAAACCGCTGTGTGTTCTTGCTGTAAACATGCTGAAATCGTACTCCGAAAGCCTCTTCCAGGTCACGCGACTCCCCCCTCCCCAAGATAGCCCCAGAATGCTTTGCAAAGCATTCTGGAGTTATTTTGGGAGAGGGAGGGGGAGTCATGCGACCCGGAAGAGGCTTCCAGAGTGTGATTTCAGCCTGTCTAAGCAAGAACATGCAGCAGTTTGCTTCTAAAAAAGTCCCCCCCCCCCTGCATTTTTTACCTTTTTACAGTGTTTTTAAGGTGGACCTCTGCCTCACGGGTCCAGGATCTGCAGTGAATCAAATCTGCAGATTCCGAACCCGCAGATAGAAAGGGTCCACTGTATATTAACAGTGCTGTGCATGTTTGAGCATAGGAAAAGCAATATAGAAATCTTTTAATTAAATAAAAGAAAAACCAAAAAGAGGAACCATTTCTGAAAGTTTGCCACAAGACACATACGTCTTCCCCCCAAAATGTCTCTTAAGAGACCACAAGTGCACCCCTTGAAAACATAACACAGGAAGGAAGCTTCCCAAGCTAGAGGCAGAGCTCTCTGCACATTTGACCTACTGCAGCAAGGCTTTGGTTTTCCGCGTAGGGTCATCAGGGCGAAAGTTCTTATATTCCTCCACCTCTTTCTCTAGGGACAGCAGCTGGCTCTGGAGCTTGCTACGTAGTGATGGTAGAGTCTCCCGGATATGGTTTGTCAATTGCTATGGGGAAAGACGACAAGAAGCAATAATAATCTTATGCCAACATCGCTATAAGCAATACTTGCTACAAAGGACAAGCCAGTTTCTCAGGGAACACCCAAAGACTTCAACTTTTAGCTTTCTAACAGGAGAGAGTGGTTGTGTGATGAATCCCCTCACTTTGTCTTAAAAAAAAAACCAGAATAGGCTGTGGCCCCAAGACACTGCTCAGGGCAGGTACATAGCCCTGTCCCTGCCCAACAATGCTCCAGCCTCCCAGGCTCACTTTATTTTTTCTAGCACCAGTACGATTTCTAACTTTCCCTCACTATTGCTGGGGTTGAAGAAAGCTTTGCTGCCCCCAAGGCGGCCCCTTCATCCTTTCCAAAAGGCAGCACTGGCTGAGAGAGACTATCTCCTCCTGCTCCAGCAAAATTTGTCTAATTTTGGACAAGCACACTCAACAGCTCAACGGCCCAGAACAAATCCTCGGAGAAGCGTACGCATGAGAAGAGATTAGCACTACTTGCGCTTATTTCATGCCAGCAACACGTTTGGTTCCGAGGCTCAGACATGCCAAAAGCAGAAGTAAGCTAGAAATCAAACAGGTCTGCTCCTCTTTCCCCATCTCTTTGTAGTCCCCGAACCAACTCTAGATCAAGGTACAATATAATCGATACACAGTGGGGCTTGCTTCTGAGTAGACATGCCTAGGATTGTGCTCTAAGGTTTAACAAGCTACACCTGCCCACATTCCTTCTCCTAAAGGTCTAGCACTCTCTCCCGGTTGGAGATCTGGTAAGCCTACCCATGATGCAGTAATACAACAACATGGGGGGGGGGTGCACGGGGGGGGGAGGTCTCACCTTACAGTGGTGCTCAGTTGAACACAAGCTAATTAGAAAGAGTCAAACAAAAAGAGCCAGGCTACTCCAGGAGCAACCTACCTGGTTGAGGACCTTCTGCAAGTGAGGAGTTCCCATACGATCTGCCATGTGTCTGTAAGCAGGATGGGAAAGAAAGAACTTGCGCTCAGCTGCCAGCGCTGCTCGGATGTCCTTCTTACCATCAATATCCTTCTGGCTCCGGTTCACAACTCCAATGTAGCCTATGGGTGGACAGCTTCAAATGTTAGTTTCTGCTATACACGTTTGCACTGGGGCCCTAGCACAAAATCTGAAAACAGGGCAGCAACTGCAGGAAGCCATATAGTTATGACTACATAGGAGAGTGGAGGAAACTGGTTTTGGTCACAGAATTCTGACAATTTATATGACAAATGGGAAAATGCTCTCTCCTGCTTTATTTGGGGAAAAACAAACACATATGGCAGTATTTCCCAAACTTTTACGACCGGCGGCTCCCTTGAACATTGGCGACCATTGGTCATGGCTCCCCATTACATGATGTTGATGCCTGCCAATTGGCATTGTACTGTTTCATGGCTTTGGGCTTTCAACATGCAGAGACTAGGATTTCTTCACTCAGCAGCAGCAGGTTGAAAACGTTTGGGAAACATTGCCCTAGAATAACAAAAGAGCAGTAAAACAAAAATAAATTGACTTCAAGACTGGCTACTTTCCCTTGTACCAGCATCCGTAGAAACAATCCAATTGAGTGGATTAAATATACAATGCATGACAATTGGAAGCCATATAGTTATCCCTGGTACTTTCTCCATTCAAGTCTGATAACAAAACGTCTACTAATTTTACTCAAGATTATTAATTTGACCCATGCCACAAGGCTGAGTTCACTTAATGGAACAGTTTTCTGCTATAAGTTTGAATAGATTTCTACCTCGCCGCAGAGGTAAGAGTTTGTTCTCCAGGATATCTCTAGCATCAGTGCCTTCATCCATCAGGTCTAGCTTAGTTATCACCCCAATTGTCCGTAGGCCTGAGAAAGAAACAGAAATACTGATCAAAAGGTGGTAGAGATACTCGGGTGAAGAGTTAAATAAGCTCCCATAAGCAATTTCACACTCATGTTACTCGCAAGGTAATTTCCCCTCAACAAAATAGTAATGGCACAGATGAGACCCCACTTTCTCCCAAACAAACTTAGCCCTTCACTGCGTCCATCAGAGGCCCTCTTCTTGGTCAATGGGGATGTGTGTCAGAGCTTTCTCAGCAGCAGTACCCAGGCTTTGGAATTCCCTCCCCCAGGAGTCTGGCTGGCCCAATCATAACTGACTTTTATACAGGCAACACACATTTGTTTAATCTAAATTCTCTTTGATTCCAATCCATTGCCTTTGGATTTTTAGTTATGTACCCAGCTCTGACTGAATTCTTGAGGTTTGATTTTTGCTTGTCTGCTGCCTTTGTTTTTACTTTGCTGCCACTTTTAACTGTATGCTTTGTTTTAAAAATAGTGCCTATGTCGGTTGTTAAGACACACTGATGGAAAGTAGGATATAAATATTTTAAATAAATAAATACAGCATCTAGAATAGCAATAGGCTCTATGTGAAAAGCTGAGCTGAGAAACTTCACATTTCCAGGCTTCTCGGTGTCTTCTCAATTTTGTACCACTTCCAGTTACTTATACTACTGTACTCCATAATGCAGCACAGAATTAAGAGGCCACATCTCTGAGTGCGGAAATTCCTCTGTTTGTTTGGTTCGGCTTCACTTTCTAAAGTTCTAGTTGTCTTAATCATATGACTACTTTCATGGGGGTTTTTTTTTTCACTCTGCTCCCAGTGCCCACTAGGAAGTGACCTTTGAAGATTGATATCTTAGAACCTGATCCAAAAGGACAGCAGAACCATATCTTAACACTGACCTTGTCTGAACTAGGAGGAGTACAGGCTTCCTGTGGTCAGGAAAGCAGCTTAGGCCTACTAAATCAGGGCTGGATGCAGCTCCCAGAAGCTCTAACTGGCCCACATTATAATCGGGCTCTCCCAGAGCCACTCTTTCAGCAGTGCTGCTTCTGCCGAGGCTCTGGGAGGGAGAGACGGAAGGAGGCTTCAGAGGGCAAGGTACGCTACAGGGTAAGGGGCAGATCAAGAGGGGTGAGACAGGGAGACACTGGCGAGGTGCTGGGAGAGCTCAATTATTATGCGAGCTGCCCTTTCAGCAGTGCCGCTTCTGCTGAGGTGTCACTTCGCAGACCACCTCTCAGGTGCTGAGCGCTGCAGAAGAAGCGGCGCTGCTGAAAGGGCGGCCCACGTGATATTTGGCCTCTCCCACCATGATAATTGGGCTCTCTCATCTTTAAAACATGACCAAGTTTTGCACATTTTCTCTTAAGAACATAAGAAGAGCCCTGCTGGATCAGGGCTGCTGGATCAGCCCTGCTGGTCATTTGCAGATAATGAGTTACTATGTGAGAACAAAGTGCTTATTTCTGGTTATCATCTGCTTAATGATGTCCCTGCTTAATGATGTCATTTCCGGACCTCAGCAGGCACCATGAATGCTATTTGGCCCACTATATGAAACGGGTTTGACACCCCTGTACGAAATCATGGGATTGTATGCATCTATCAGTGCAGTAGGTGGAAGGAAAAAACAGGTGATGACTCTACCTTGCGGGTCAACTTCTTTGGCCATTTTGAGTGCATCTGAGTTAGCCAAATCCATATTGGCTGGAGTTACAGCAAGAATGAGGCTGCTCTCTCTGCTGATGAACTGCAAAATCATATCTTTGATCTGGTACTCAATGTCCTGAGGCTGGTCACCTACAGGCACCTTAGTGATACCCGGAAGGTCAATCAAAGTCAGATTCAACACTGCAAAGAAAAATGATCAAAGAATAAGAACCTCCTTTTGAGAAGGTTACCCAGCTTGCATCAAGACTACCACCGACTCTGGAATACAGGGACCTCTGCAAAGCTTTTCCACACATGAAGGGAAGAGAGCCTTCAGGCCATTAAAGAGAGATCCATTCTAAGTACTTTTAATGAAAGTTTGTAAGTATTTTCTATAATACAGGAGTACAGAACTATGAGAACAAAATAAAAATCATTAAAATCCAGTTTCACAGGAGACCAAAAGTCCTCCCAGTTTCTAAACTCTATTCACAGCTAAAGTGTGTGTCACTGAGTCATTAAAGAACATATATTTTCTAAATAACTGTATTTTCTTCATGAAAGCAAGGTCCTAACAACGTTTTAAGCAAAATGCTACATCTGGTGCCTTTACATCCTTCCTCAGCTCTGCTATACAGCTGTCAATATGCTCTTTTTTAATTGAATATCTTCACCCAAACACATTTTCAATATTCCACTAGCAGCGGAATGTAGATCATCAACGCTCACGTTTAGGAGGTCCAACCAGAGCACAAAAATTACACCTACCATGGGGTGAATATACCCGAAGATTAATGGGAATGGGAGAGATGCCTTTGTTTGACCCCGTGACCCTCTCTGTCTCTGCTTCAATCTCTTGCCGGACTTCATCAAAATCTGTAAACTTCTTGGACTTGCAGTGCAAAAATTCTGCATATTCTGTAAGACAGAAGACATGGTCCATCAGTCCGGGTTTGGTAAAGTTTTTCGGTGTTTACTAAGGGCTCTCTGCTACTACTATTTTTAACTATAACCAAGTGCTTTGCAATGCTTACCCAATTGAAGACTCAACTGAATTGTTCGCCTGTTTCATTTTCAGGGTAAAAACAGTTGAGGGCAACCCTTCCCCAAGTTATTACAAAGGTTCACCTTATAGGTTGCCTTTTTATAGTGCTGTTTCACCAATTTGCTGCTACTGAGGGTAGGGGAAAGAGGAGAACATCTTCTTGGGAATAGCCACCTGGATGACAACAGGGGATTCACACACAAGCATCATGATGCTTACAGAGCCAGGTTTAGCTATGAAAAATGCCACAAAGCTAAGTAAGAGTGAGGACAGTGCTTCCTGATCACTGAAGTTTTGAAGCAACTTCACCAAAACCTGCTTCCCTTTTGGAGCAATCTGACAGATCAGTGAAGGGAGGTGCTCTAAGCCACTATCAAAAGTTCTCACAAGACTCACTCCCACTCATTTTACCCTTACAACCAACCTGTGAGAAGGAAAGAGAAGTGTTAAGCTTCATGAGGGTAGGGATGGCATCTTTGTAGAGAAGGGGAATGAGAGGATACTGGCCTTGTCCAACTGTGCTATATCTTGCTTAGTGTTCCACATCATGAGAAATGTTAAGCTAGCAACATACAGCCAACTTTTCCCTGAGGTGTGCCCCAGCTCCGTTGGTCCGATCCTGCGCAGGATCCGGCACAGCACGCTTAGCGCACTGTGGCGGATCCTATGCTGGATTGGGCTGCCCAGGTTTAACAAGTAATCTGTATTGGATCCCTACTGCCTTCTGGACAAAAATTCAAAGTACTGGCTTAATGTCTTCCATGCTAAATGCTTCAGAGACCATATTCTCTCTTCACTGCAATATCACAGTCATTAAGATAAACTTCCTTGACTGTACAGTACCAGTGGCATACAAAGCCACAAAAAGGGACAATCTCAGTGGCTGCAACAATGCCCCAACAAAGTTCAATCCTGAGTTCTTTCCAAAAGAGCTTTAAGACTTTTCCCTTTGGCCTGGCATTCAACAGTCAGGATTATTAAGCAGGTGTGGATGACCCTTAACTGGGAATTTTGTTTTATTTTTAACTGTTTCCTACCCTTGGGAATGGGGAAGAAACTAAATCAAAGTACAAGGAAATGAGCTGACCTTTGGAACTCAATTGCCCCTACAGAGATGAAGATCAGTATATCAGCGGTTATGAACTGGGCTATGTACACTTCATTGTAATATTTTACAGCCTAAATTAAATGTGCATGCATCAATACTTTAAACAACCTGACCTGCTTTCACAAGACAGTAATTCTAATAAAGCAAATTATGCATAACAAGTGCTTCTTTGATAAAAGCACTAACTCAACCAGAGAAAACAGAACAGAGATTCTTGGTGCATAGTCACATAAGGTGCAGAAGAAATTTAAAGTTACCATATTTTTCGCTCCATAAGAGGCACTTCCCCCCCCCCCAAAAAAAAAACAGGGGGAAATGTCTGTGCGTCTTATGGAGTGAAGTTTTAAAAAAAGTGTAAAAATGACTTGCTTAAACAACTTACCTGTTTTTTTTTCCCGTAGCTCCAATCTTCTTACCGCGTCCCCTAGTCAGCAGCTCGAAGACGCGAGCCTCCCAGGCGCTGCATGTGACCAGAAGGCTCTGCGCAAACATCGCAGCAACTGCAATGTTTGCGCAAAGTCCCCAGGCGCTGGACGCGGCCAGGAGGCTCTGCGCAAACATCGCAGCTGCTGTGATGTTTGAGCAGAGCTTCCTGGTTGCGTCTAGCGCCTAGGAGGCTCGCGTCTTCGAGCTGCTGACTAGGGGACGCGGTAAAAAGATTGGAGCTGCGGGAAAAAAACCAGGTAAGTTGTTTAAGCAAGTCATTTTTTAATTTACCCTATTTTTTGCTCCAAAATACACATGCGTCTAATGGTCCGATGCATCTTATTGAGCGAAAAATATGGTACTTACGTCTACTCAGAACCAAGTTTCATTATGTTCAATGGGGCTTACTCCCAGGAAAGTGTGTATAGGATTGCAGCCCTAAACTCCTCTCCTACACTCTAGGGTAGTCACAGTCTAAGCACTAATTGTACATGAATACACCGGCATCCAGACAAGAACTTGGAGCACTCTTAAATACAATGAAAATACCACATACCTGTCTTAGAGAAGATAAGTTGAAGGATGAGGGGTCGCCTGGTGACAATGCCCGAGCCACGCGGCAGGAAATCTCTGCAAGGAATTTTTACAAGGTGTTACTTCAATGTCTTAAACAGATATTACAGTTATGAGGATTAAACAAGCACAACATTAAAAGTCCTACAAGTAAGCAGAGAGCACACAGTCCCCAGAATCTCATGTTCACAGAGTATGACGGTCACGTTAATGACAAATTTGGTGCATTTTGCAAAAGGTATGTGCAGATAAACAAAGGGAAAATAAGGTTTTGGAAAATTTGACGATTTGTCTGGTATTGGAACGTGAAACTAGTGCTGAACTGTAGTAATAGGGTGAACCCAAGGTCCTCTTTTGGAAATGGAAGGCACTTCAATTTGGGCAAAAAAAGGGGCAATTTTTGACAATCTCCCCTATATCAGGAAGCCCCCTGCACCCCATACAGTCCTGTTCTAGAGGATCTCCCAAATTCTTTGTAGTGGATTTTCAAAGGTTGCAGGGGGCTACTCTGCCAAGTAGATGGCGGAAAAGTTCACTTCTGTGAACTTAACACGACTATTTGAATGGAAAAATGCAGTCCCCACGTAACTAGAGGGACAACTGGATAGGTTAGCCGAGGCAAAGATGCCAGGATACCCCATGACAGTTTTGTTACAGCCGTGCATTCATGACACAGAACTAGTCATCAGGAAAGGCTCTGCCTGCCAAAGGATGTTTGTCACGCCTTTTCCTCCCAAATTTGCAAATGTTTGAAACGTTTCCCCAAGAGAATAGGATCTCCAAAAGCAAGCAGCAGCAAGAACAAAGACCTTGGCAACTTGCCCAAGAGAGGCATTCCCCATCCTCTCCTACTGAGCATATGATGCACAGGAGAGATTCACTGCGAGAGACTTCATTGCCCAAGAGTCTTCTGCCTAACTAACCCAATATGTTTCCGTTGCCTTTTCAGGCATGCTGATAGTTATGGAACAAGGGGCTACACTTCAGGGAAAGAGGAACTGGGGGCAAAAGAAGTTCTAGGTTTGACAGTCTCTTGCCCAGTTTGAATGGGATCCTGGCAATTCCTCAGTCTTCTGGAACTTTCATCACAGTGTCATGACTAGGATGGAGGCAAAGCTTTTTCCACCCCATATGCTAATGCCAGGCAGCACATAACAGGGCAGGAAGAGATAAAGTACTTAGCTCTCTGTGCTAGTGAACAAATGTAAATCCAGTGAGAGTTGAGGGATTTGTAATGCAAATCCAGTGAGAGTTGGGCAGGAGGTCTGGCTCAGTTGGTAGAGCGTCCACCTCATATGCCTGAAGATCTGAGGACAGCAGTTCGAGACGCCTGAAGTATCCTTGTGCTGTTGGAGAGCTCTCAACACGCCGCTGACGAGCTACAGAGTCTCTGTGTGAGAGAGAAAGCTGCAGCTGGCATTTGAAGCGTGGGAGGCGAATGCCAGAGAGAGGTCAGACTGTGAAGGAAACCACCTGGAATGAAGGGTTCTATGCAAGACTAGAACATTTGTATTATTGTAAAAACCCTTTTGGGGTTTAGCTAGCCTGCCTGCCTGCCTGCCTGCCTATGTAAACCGCCTCTGAAATAAAGTCAAAGGAGAAATTGGATGACCAGCAGTGGGGTAGCCAGGCTCCCCAGCAACTGGGGCGGAAAAGCCCGCCGCCCCATTATGCAAATCAAGTAAGTAATTTGCATAATGAGTTTTTGGGTTTTTTAAAAGATTTTTCGCGGTTTTTCCGCAAATTTAAAGTGTAAAACAGGGATTTTCAAAGGATTTTCAAAGCGTGTGTGTGCTTTGCGGCCACTTATCTGATCTCCAGGACATTCCTCCAGCAGGCTGGCAGCAGCAGCGACGATCGCAAACCTTCCGGACTCGGAGTTTGCTTGCGCATGCCCAGTCCACCCTTGCTAACTCGCCCGGAGCAGGGAGAGGCTGTGTGCCCTGGCGCAGGAGTTTCCAGAGTTTACGCATGCGCAAACCCAGGGAGCTAGCAAGGACGGACTGGGCATGCGCAAGCAAACTCCGAGTCCGGAAGGTTTGCGATCGTCGCTGCTGCTGCCAGCCTGCTGGAGGAATGTCCTGGAGATCAGATAAGTGGCCGCAAAGCACACACACGCTTTGAAAATCCTTTGAAAATCCCTGTTTTACACTTTAAATTTGCGGAAAAACCGCGAAAAAACATTCAAATTTAAGGATTCCCGCGCCCCACTCCCGAGCCTCTCAGCCCCTCCCAGAGCCTCTCCGCCCTAACGCCCTGGGGCCCACCGCCCCACCGCACCATATCAGCCGACGCCTCTGATGACCAGGAAAAGGCTCAGGAGTTCCCAGAGCACAGACTGAAAACCACCTAAGTGGAACATCCTAGGGTGTGATATGGTTAAAAGTTCCACAATGTTAGAGTCACCACAAGTCTTACTCCATTCCCCAGCTGATCTTCTGATAGAGAGGGCTACACCAGGACAAACTTCCTCAATGTCAGCCAACACAGTAAGCAATTGAGCTGTAGTTCAATTTGAATCAAATCAATGTTCTGTTAATTTACAGCACAAAAAATGTGACCTACTGCTCAGGGTTTGGAAGTGCTGATCAGCAGGACATTTGTGCATTTCATGCCCAGTTAGGCTTTTTCCTTCTTTGTACTGTATATCCACCTCCCAGACATAAAACAACCTACTTTTGAAATTCCCCATAGTTTCCAAAACAGTTTACCATGAAGGACTGGGGCAGGGGTCCCCAACCCCTGGGCCACAGACCAGTACCAGTCCGTGGCCTGTTAGGAACCGGGCCATGAAGCTTTGGAATAGGCTTTCGCCCCCGTGCTAAAACAGCCAATGCGCCATTTCACCCCCTCTGCTCAGTGGTAAGCTCTCCCGAGGCAGCCAGTCCAACCCGCTCTCTTCCTGAACCTCAGGAAGAGAGCGGGTCAGGCTGGCTGCCTCAGAAAAGGTTGTCACAGAATGCCCTGTGCTCCAGCTGATGATCATCACGCTCAGGAGCCAAGTGCCTTGCCCTCGTCAGTGAGGGTGGGCAGGGCACGCTGGGGAGAGTTCATTGGCTGAAGTGCCTGCGCTCCAGCTGACAATCAGAAAGGCGTTCAGAGCTTGAGTGACTTTCCGATGGTCAGCTGGAGCGCGGGTGGGACCGGCACTTCAGTCAATGAACTCTCCCCAGCGTGCCCTGCCCGCCCTTGCTGGTGAGCGCAAAGGCACTCGGCTCCTGAGCGCCTTTCCAATCGTCAGTAGAGCACGGGACATGCTGGAAGAGTTGGTGTTGAGCGGGCAAATTCAAGGAAGGAGGTGCCAGGAGGTCACATGGGAGGGTTTCTGGGCAGGAGAAATGTGAAAAAGGGATGGGCCACCCTGCTTTGGTGCTTGGGCTTTGGAAGGAGCAGGAGCTGTCTGTGATCTCTGTAGAGATCACAGGCCCACAAAGCTTCCTCAATCATCCCGAAACCATCCCCCCCCCCCCCGTGTAAAAATTGTCTTTCACGAAACCAGTCCCTGGTGTCAAAAAGGTTTGGGGCCACTGGTTTAAGGCATTTCTGCCCACAGGTGTATATATGCAACAGGAGACAAATGTGTACACCTGTGGGCCAGGCAGAAATGGGATCATTAAGAACTAAACAAAATGAAACACCAAAGCTCCTTAGGACAGGCAGAAAATAAACGCACGGCTGTTTGAACTCTAGCCTATCACCTTGAACATTTCCAGCAATAATTTATTCAGGGAAATAGATCAGGCAAGCATTGACTTTCAAGTTTCAGAAGTTTGTAGGCTACACATATCAAGCAATGGGATGATATGATATCAGATGTTTTTTGAAGTTCAAGCCAAGCTTTAGGATCATCACAAACAAGGCCATATCCAGTGCAGCCCTGGGTTATCTTCATCTCACTCTTGCCAAAAACATCCACTGGCTGACCAACCCTGGGGGATGGGGGGGGGGAAGACACACACAGAATGGAACCAAAGGGTATGGGGGGAGACACAAACAGAATGGAACCAAAGGGTTCATATGAACTAATGGTCAAAAGGGTACATTTTAACCCATTACAATCCCATTTCCACTTTACATTCAGACACAGAAAATACATGCATGGATTTCAGAACACAGCAAAACGAATTCTACAAGTTCCTCGGTACCTAAAAGAGTTCACAGAGGAATGACTGTGACAGTTTAACCATCTCTCTTCACAATCCTAGAAATTGGGGCTGGCAACTGATCAAATATACAGTGTATATAAAACTTACAACAAAAACTACCGCTCATTATTAGAAGGAAATGTTATCTTTGATATTTTTCTCAGACAGGAACACAGGGGAACCAAAATAGCCTCAAAAAACAAACATGCCCTGAACCCTCAGCCCCACTGATCCAATCTGTCCCCCACTGATCTATCAACTAATGCTTTAGTTGACTGATCAGCCAATTAAAGCTTGTAGTCATCCCGGAAGCCATTTTATAAAGAAGCGACAATCAAGGCAACAGAGGCTTTTGTCATTCATTGTAGACAGGAAGTATAACCACAATGAATCAACGGAAGAGGCCTAGAGCCTAGACTCCTCCCCATTGCACAATGCCAAAGCAATTAAGCCTTACAACATAACTGGTGGACTACTGGAACTGAGGTCAAAGGCTAACGTGATCAGGTCACACATGAGAATGCGGCAAGACATTCATCCTCCAATAAAGCTTCAAGGCTCATCGCATAGTAGCCCTTTTACAAGTGGTTCCTTCACGGATGTAGAAGAAAAGCACCCGATCTGCCAATAAGATGTAAACAAAGCTGATATAACAAGGAAACCAGGCTATTCCTGAACAGCAGTGTCTGGGCAGCTGACAAGTCAAGGGCGTTTCTGCAGTTACTTCAGCGCAGGCATACTTATCTCAACCGGAGCACCAAACAGGAGGAGTCCTGTTCCTAGGAAACGTCAGTTGAGCAAATATGCCAAAGGTGCTCAAGCTTGTCAAAAAAGATCATGGTCTCACTCAAAGTTCCAATAGCAAAGCAACTTCAATATACACAGATACCCAAGGACAAAGCAATTTCCCGATAGTATCTGGCCAGCTCATCCCAAACATTTGCCACGATGTTTTGTAGCTTACCTAGACTGTATGTAGAAGTTTTTACCCAGCTTCTCTCAAAAATACAGAAAGCAATTAATACAAATAAGGCTATTCAGAGACTTTGCTGCTCTTCCGATTCTTTCACTGGTACTCCATGTATCCTCTCAGTGCATTTCCTCTTTGCACGATTTTCCTGCCAGCTTTGTTTGCATTCATTTGTTTCTCTAGTCAAGTCAATTTCATCTGAAATTCTTATTTTATCATCAGGAATCAAAAGGCCATGACAGATGCCACTGATATCACTGAAAAACCCCAGGACAATTAAAACATTCAGATAAAACACACTTTATACACAAATGGCTGGGGGGGGGGGTCTGGGTCCAGCAGTCCAAAATGGGTTCTACTTGGCAGAGTCAAGGCAGTTGCTGGATGCCTCTGGAAGAGTCAGGACAGTCTCCCATTTTTCTCCAGCCACTGAGCCCTGTCAAACCATCCCACCTAACTTGCTTTGCTCAATTCAAAACACCATGACCCGATACAAATCTGACAAAGATGCTGAAGGCGCTCATTTATCAAGCTAGCCCAAAATTTCATTTTCTGCACCTGCACCTTAGGGTCTTCAGCAGAGATCTTCCCAAACTCGGCTACCTCTGCAACCCTTGCCGACACGTAATTTGGGCCCTCATGCACGCAGATGAGTTCTGCCACTGAACTACAGCCCTTCCCTTGAGTTGTACCCATTTTCCAGAACCTGGTACGGCAGGCCTGACCTAATAAACATGAAACTCACAGCCGTGACACAGTTACTAAAGTATGTGATGTACAAGTTATACCAGTAATAATCAGCCCATTCAAAACTATATATGATGGTGCTCAGTACTCAGCGACTGTCACCTACTTTACCTCACCAACAAAGTGTTATCAGATGATGGGCCTGACGACTATACAGAAACCAATGGCTAGAATCACAGGAGTATCGCAAATCTCACGCCTCGGTCAGCTACAGTCAGAACACGGTATTGGCTGAATATCATTTCAATTTGTCAGTGTAATGTTCACATTCCGAGTATGCCTGGAAAGCTGCTACAGTCTCTCTAATCATTTACAACTCTTGTGCCAAGACAATTCCACGACTGCTTGGCAACTCTCCTTACTGACAAGTCACTCTGAACGAAGGGGTGGGGAAAACGAGATAAGCACAAACACTAATGCCCTCTTTCTCCCCACCCCCTGCACTAATCAAATGTCAGAAGGGAAAGACTCTTTCAAGGCGGCGTACAACATGCATTTAAAACTATAAAAAGTGAATTAAATGCCGCATTTTGGGGCAGCAGTAATATAAGACAACATTAAAAGCCCAGGAAAGCACAATCATTTTAATGTATATCTAAAGAACACCAAATACGGCACCAGGTGAGCCAATAAGGGGCAAAAAAAGCACAAGGCAGCCCTAGCTGTCACAGATGGTAGGGGGACCTAGAAGGCTTCTGATGATGATCTCAGGAGCCAGGAATTCATATGGGAGTGGGTGGTCTTCCAAATATCCCAGTCCCAGACCTTCAAAAATGGAAGATACAGGCAAGCAAACAGCCTCCAAAACACAGCAGGCTCGCTATTCTCACTTAAGTTTCAAAGAAAAGCAAGCTCTTTAAGGCAACAAGGAAGGAGGGAAGGAGCTTGACTGGGCAATTCTTGCCACTGATGACCAGTTACCATATTTGCTTAGGGAATAAATTTTCCATCAGTAAAGGGTAATCTAGCTCTTTCCCTGTCAACTTTGAGAGAACTGGTGAAGACCATAGTGTTTCAACAGAACTTCAAGGTGCAACCGGTGTGTTTCACTAATGAGATTTGCCATTACTGTATTACTAATGATGTCTACTTCTTGTCTTTATTTTATGCTGCTCAATTTTATTATTGTGTTTAGGTTGCTCTTGTATTTTGTAACAGCTGCATACTTTGGAGCATTTTGGTCAAAATAAAATGCTGCATAAAATGCAGCTTATATGTAATAGTTGCCATGCTTTTTTAAAACAAGCATTACTGCCATGAATGGTTTTTGTATTACAATTATCACTTTGTATTACAATTATCACATTGCTTTTCCTTAAGCAATACAGTGCAGTAGCTTACTGAACCTAGATGGGAATGGTTCAGGATAATTAACATTCCAAATTGCACAAAAGGAGTCCATTTCTCATACAAACTTGTGCTCAATACACCATTCTTTCTACGCACCAACAGCCCAATCCTATCCCCCGCCAGCACAGTAGGCTGAACAGCCCACGCTGCATCCAGCAGGGGAAGGTGAGGGACTGGAGGTCTCCTAGGGATAAGGGGACATTTGTCCCCTTACTCCGAGTAAAGCCCCAGTGTCCCCAATGGGTCTCCTTGGATCCATGCCAGCTACTTAGCTGGTCCGTGTAGGGACAGAAGGCCCGGGATTGAGAATAAAACAGCCAATATCATTATGCCTTTGTACAAATCGATGGTAATCTGGAGTATTGCGTCCAGTTCTGGTCACCACACCTCAAAAAGGATATAGTTGAATTGGAAAAGGTACAGAAAAGAGCAACCAAAATGATTAGTGGGCTGGAGCACCTCCCTTATGAGGAAAGGCTACAGCGTTTGGGGCTCTTCAGTCTAGAAAAAAAGGCACCTGAGGGGGGACATGATTGAGATGTATAAAATTATGTATGGGATGGAGAGAGTGGAAAAATTCTTTTTCCCTCTCGCACATCACCAGAACCAGAGGACATGCACTAAAACTGAGTGGAGGGAGAGTTAGAACAGACAAAAGAAAATATTTCTTCACCCAGCATGTAATTCATCTGTGGAACTCCTTGCCACAAGATGTGGGTGATGGCACCTGGCCTAGATGCCTTTAAAAGGGGTTTGATAGATTCATGGAGGAAATGATTGTCACAGGTTACAAGCCATAACCAACTTCCTGGTTTTAGAAGTAGGTTTTCTCTGTGCCATGTGCAAGGGAGTGACAACAGGAAACAGGTTATCTTGTTGTCTGTGTGCTCTCGGAGGCATCTGGTGGGGCCACTGTGTGATACAGGAAACTGGACTAGATGGGCCTTTGGCCTGATCCAGCAAGGCTCTTCTTATGATCTTATGAAGGGGAAATCAAATTCGGCGTGCAGCACTGCCGCTGATCCCACCCCTCCTGGGCTTCCCCCAGGCGGCCCTTATGTGCTCCGGCACACATTGGGGCCTGCACTGGCGCAAGCTGGACAGCACAGGCTGTCCTGCCAGCAATGCTTACTTGTTAGGTGTCGCAAATGTGCTTTACGGCATGTTCGCAACACCCTGGGCCAGCACAAAGGCCTCTGCACCGGCCTATCTCACAAGTAGGACTGTGCCCCAAACCCATTATCTCCATAATTTCAAATACTTTCCCCATCCACTCCTTTACAGTCAGGATTGTATCATTCTTCTAGTATATGGCTCATAAAATGTGTTCCTACAGCAAGTTCAATAAAATAAATGTATCCTGTAGCTGCAAAGATATTTAGTCAGAATTTGCCTCTTTCTGCCATTTGTTGAATTGCTGTTAAAATTTGTTTCCAGAATGTTTGTGCTTTTTAGACATGACCACCACAGATGAAGAAAATCGGTGTGCAACATGACATTTCCAAAAAACAAACTTATCTGTGTTGAACATTTCTATTTAGCCTTGCCAGAGTGATATACCATCTACAAACCACCTTTAGACACATCTCTTGCAGATTTACTGACACTAATGAAAATACCAGGATGGTATCCAGACAGAAGCCTGGATTCTTATGTCTTCTCTTGTTTATGCCAATAAATGTTTCATTTATTATTATTATTATTATTATGTCTTCTCTTGTTCAGATATCTATTCACAACAAGGTCCTTGTATCTATCAACACCTGCTACCTCCCACTGCATAAAATGTTTCAAAGCATCCTAATTCAACAACAATAATAAATTATAGGCTTCTCTAGCAATACATATAGTTCATTCCAGTCTACGTCTGAGGGACTCCATGTGCGTTTATACAGTACTCATCCCAAGATTTCAAAAGATAAATTTGTGACATTCCCAAAGGTTTTTCCTATCTTCTAAACTGAGACTGTTGCGATTACAATGCTAACACCACTTCTAACTTATGATATACTTGTTAGGTTTTTAAAATAGTGTTGATTTTATATGCTTGTTTTATTTTATATGTTGTAAGTCACTTTTAATCCCCCCCAAAAGCAACATAAAGACTTAGTATAAATAAATAAGCATAAACATTAAAACACGACAACTACAAGACAATTGGACTTTGCAGAAAAACAGAAGAACGCACTGCAAGGTTACATCACAACTTCAGCTTGCTATAAAAGCTATAGTAACACACACGCGCACACACACACACACACACACACACACACACACACACACACACACACACACACAATATGCAGATTTAGAGCATCTTCACAATCCAATCTATTTGGATCTCAGTACAAACATGGGGAGCTATGCCCCCCCCATCCCACACCACACATTTCCTTTGTGCCAGTACAGCTTCCCAGACTTCCAGCTGTACTGAATGGTACAAATGAGGAGGAGAAACTGTTGCCAGCACCAGTCAATGTTTTTGCTGATGCCATTTATTACAGGGTGGCAACATAAAAAAAAACCCTACATACAGAATTTTGAAGCCTGGCAAAACTGGCAATTGGGGGGGGGGGGGACGGACGACTGAAATACATGCAATATTTTATCATCGTATCTAAACCCACTTTATTACAATAAGAACATTAGATATTTTTATATACTGTATATACTGTATACTTATATTTTATATACTGTAGACATAAAATTGTACTTTTTTAATGAAATGTGCTAGGATGCCTTCAAAGCTGATGATACCCAGCTTTCTTCCGCCTTTCAATTCAGGTAGTAGCTGTGACCCAGGGCCACTCAGAGGAATTTTATCAGGGGGTACAAAATTTCTTTTGGGCCCCTCCCCTTCATGTGATTTTGGCTCCTGGGCCCCCCTTTTTGACCCATTTTGGGCCCTGGGCACGGGTACAATTTACCCCCTTAACTCCCCTCTCAAAGGCCCTGTGTGACCTGAACGCTTTGTCCCAGTTTCTGATGGTTTCTCAGTTGCTAGAAGACAGGTCTAGCTACTGCCATTCACACACTGGCGACTTCTAAACTGGACTTCCATAATGTGTTACAAATGGGACTTTAATTCAAAACACAACTGCCCATCTATTGGCAGGTATAAGCAACACCTATTTTGAAACACCTTCGCCACTTATTGTTTGTTGTCAGGTCCAAGATGCTGGTTTTAAACTAAGTGCTAACCGTCCATGCCCAAAGTATTTCAAAGTCATTAGATTGTCTTCAACAATGAGCACAGTTTTTATTTCAGTAACACCAGAATTATAGATTTTCCTCTCCCAAGAGAGTCCCACACTCCCTTACTATTTTTTGTTTGTTTTGGCATGTAATAGTGGGGGGGGGCACATCCTTCCAGTTTTTCAATATCAGTCTTTCAGCTACCATAAGGGCACAGAGAGTCAATTTCCACTGTCCCACTGTGGAAACTTCCATAATACAGGTAAATAGCTGCATTTTTTACATCGTGGCTGTGTGTGTGGAGAAAAAGATACAGCCTTGTAATTTGTGTTTTAGGATTACAACATAGTAAAAATAGATAACCATGGCCCCTAAGAGAGCAATATACAGTACACCTTTAAAATAAACTTTTAGAGAAGGAAATAACTTAATAGTGTGGCAGAAAGTTCAACTTCCAAAATCTTGGAATGTACGACCAAAACACAGTTCATTATTAGTTAAACATGTTTTAGATCAGTATTTGTCAAGTACATTAAGAAAAACCCATCCTGAATAAGTTCTCATCCTGGCACATCCACACTCGAAAAACATTTTCTCCACACAAACATGAGTGGAAAAAGCCAACCTTTGAGGTACAGCTCATCAACCACACCTAAGACAGCAATTCCCATAGGCAGGCTGTGAAGACAAAGCAGCTGGAAGGACTAAACTCTCAGAGGGCAGGTGTGTGTAAGAGAGGGAAGAGATATTTCTCCAGCAAAAGATTTACAAATTAGAATTTGGGGGGGGGGATTATATTCAGAGTCCTCAGGTACAGATCAGTGTATTAAAACAAATGCTATGCGGCAAATAATTCACAGAAGATACCACTGATATCACCAAGTGAAAACTGAAATTTTAGTTCAACTGTTACAGAAACATACATGAATGAAAATATATGCTAAGGGCTTCCACATGGTGTCATTATCAGGCACCAATATATTTAATATTAGCAAAATGACACTCACACCCACAACAAATGAACAGCAGCTCACTCCTGTGGGGCAAAAATGAAGCGTCCTGAGCAAAAAGAGCCTCCCTGTACAGCATGAACATTTTGCTAAGGAACCTTTTTACATATTTGGTGGCAGCATGATTTGGGGCAGAACTACTGGAAAAACCTTTCAGCACCAGATTTTGGTGGGTCATTTACCAGTGACACAATCTCGGCAGTGTTAAACAAGCTGCTGTTGCCACCGCCACTTCCCAAGAAGTCTAGGATGGGAGATGGAGAAAGAACATCCTGGGTAGCAGCATTGCCTTTTTCCAACACTACCATTTTAGAATTCCCAGAAGCTGCAAATCTCAGACACAGGGCGGGGGGGGGGGGGGGCGCCTCTGGGGATTCTAAAATGACCCCATCGCTGAGGGATCATCCACTGTTGCTCCCCACCATGGTCAAGTAGGCTTGCAAGCTTGGAAGTAAGCTTCCAATCTTTATATTTTTAATCTATGCCATATGTATTTTTGTACTTGCTATAGGATATTGTTTTAGTATCTTATTCAATATTGAAATTTCTGAACGTTCGGAATCTCATCTTTGCAGATGTTGTACTGATGCACATTATTTTTAGAAAACGCCATCGGTACTCATTCATATATACAGGAGAAAGTAAAGACGTGCACTTGAGGACCCGATTCATGCTGGAGATGAAGATTCAGAGGGACATATATAACCTCTGATGATCCTAGCGTAAGGCAGATAGCAGTTTTTAACCCCACATGAACTGCATCCTCAGTTGTCACTTCCTTATTTGTCCCATAGCACTGGATGGAAGCAGGGAATGGGTTGCAATGAGAACAATATGAGGCAGGGGTTAAAAAAAAAAAAAAAAGCTCGCCCTCAACATAGGTGAGCCCAGTGTCAGGCCAGAGTGCAACTTGTTCCCACCTCAAAAAAGATCTTCACCTGAAGAAGATCCATAAACAGTGCTTTACTTGCTCCTTTATAACTAAATGGCTAACAATTACCTCAGGGACACTATTCACACTGCTAACTGGGCAAAGAGGCACTTTTTCAAGTGGTACACTCTGCCCCTATTCATTCCAGCACAGTGTCTTTTCTAGTGGCTGTTTGCTAGTGTTCTTCTGCATCTTTTAAAGATTGCAGGCTCTTTGGGGCCAAGTTATTAAATTTTCCCTGCAAACCATTGTGTGAACTTTTTTGTTGAAAAGTATTTGTCTAAATACTTTTAATATTAATAATATTAATCTGTTGCGGAAGCTTTCATGGCCAGCGATCAGCATACAGTGTTTTACAGTTACGGGTATAGACGCCATGTATAAAATATTTACTTGAAGTTAAAAATCTCTTACACTCCGTTCGCGGGTTTCCTTATCCAGGCAGCCACCAACGGACAGAAACTGTTTAAGTCCAAGCTCTGCAGTATCCCAACGTTTCGTTCCGTACACCCGGAACTTTTTCACGGAAAAATCCTGATGGATTTCCATCTTATCCATCAGGATTTTTCCGTGAACAAGTTCCGGGTGTACAGAACGAAACGTTGGGATACTGCAGAGCTTGTATGGCTGCCGCGAACGGAGTGTAAGAGATTTTTAACTTCAAGTAAATATTTTATACATGGTGTCTATACCCGTAACTGTAAAACACTGTACATTAATAATATTAATAAAATTCAGATGGAGGCAAATTCTGCCTCTGTACTGGCGACTCAAATAATGACCACAGAAGCAGTTTATTCTTTACCCATAAAAGTAACACTTAGTATAAACTAAGGAGACAGCCTGAATCAAGGATGATTTATTTATTTATTTACAATATTTTTACCCCGCCTTTCTCCCCGAAGGGACCCAAGGCGGCTTACAACATGGGATACAAATACAACAAATACAACAAATAATCACATTTAAAACAATAAAAACAATCCACAAAAGCTAGTAAAAACATCATCTAAAATTAATAAAAACACATCAAATTACAATTAAAACAGAAGCATAAAAAAGCAGCAGCACTCCACCTGTGCAGGATGTTAAAAAAGGCAAGGACTCAGAAGGCCTCCTTAAACAGGAAAGTTTTCAGGCCTCGCCGGAAGGTCTCCAGGGAGGGAGCAGTACGTAAAACAAGAGGGAGGGAATTCCATAGGGTTGGTGCCACTACTGAGAAGGCCCTATTTCTGGCCGCCGCCCCTCGCACCTCCCTGGGCGACGGTACCCTCAAAAGGGCCTTCTCTGATGACCTAAGGAGACGAGCCGGAATATATGGAAGTAGGCGGTCTCTCAGATATCCTGGCCCCAGGCCGTATAGGGCTTTAAAGGTCAAAACCAGCACCTTGAATTGGGCCCGGAAACGAATTGGCAGCCAGTGCAGCCGCTGAAGAAGCGGCCCGACAGAGTCGAACCGCCTACCCCCAGTAACCACATGGGCCGCCGCATTCTGCACTAATTGCAGTTTCCGAACCGTCTTCAAGGGCAGCCCCACGTAGAGCGCGTTACAATAATCTAATCGCGATGTCACCGTGGCATGGATCACCGTGGTCAGGTCTGCACGATCCAAGTACGGTCGCAGCTGGCGCACCAGCCAAAGCTGGGCAAAGGCCCCTCTGGCCACAGCCGTCACCTGGGAATCCAGGAGCAGCTGCGGATCCAGGCGGTGATGGGCTGCATCATAGTGAGGAAGCTCATAACCACAATGGTTTAACTTTGCCATGGATGTGAGGACAACTGGAGACTCTTCCCCTTCCTGACCTGCTATTCTGCCTCATCTGCACAGTCCCCCTGAAACATGACCAAGCCACACTGGACTTTAACATATACGAGTTCTAGCTCCCGTAGACAATTACGAATTTCAGAGGCTGTAATAAGCCAATGGCCTCAGTTACGAGAGTTGGGGAGGATGCAACACCCACAGGCATTATGCACATGTGGGACAGAGCAAAAAGAATTCCGAGCTTGCGGGTCAAAGGGATGTGCCTATAATCTCGTGACAATGGGATTTGCTGCATTAAAAAAGGTTGCGATCAAACCACATATCTGTACTTGCAAAAAATAAAATAAAAAAATTACCTCATTATACCTCAGAAGACAACATCCCTGTACTACTCTGGAATAAGCCATTCCAGGATGAGGGGCAAAGTCATGTCAGGCCACTAAGTCTAGTCCATAACACATTCAAGAATTACAGATAAGGGGAAGAAGAGTGCAAATGACTAACTGAAAGTGGTCCCCAGCTCTTGAGAACCTAATCCCTGCATGGAAAAACAGCAATACCACAACGAACTTTTTCTGCACATCAATGACATGTGCTGGGAGCTATAGAAAATACAAACGAAACTCATACAAAACAGGTAGATAAGGTTTGGAATTTGAGATAGTAGTACAGCCTTGCAAACAAATCCACAAAAGCCCTGGTCTGAAGAACATTTTACTAGCCTGCCTATCCGGACACATCAATAGTAGTAATTTGTGGCATGTCAGCAGCCTGAGGAAGAAAACGCTTTTCCAATTTACAGAAGCTTCATTGCCGAGAGGCAATCATTAATTGTCACCGATAATAAGGTACATTCTGGCATTGTCATTTCTTTGACCACACCATGTCAGCCCACCTCTGAAGCCTTGCAATCTATAATAGGTGAAGAAAAATGGGGTGGAGGAAGATATTAAGGACTACTAGATGCACAGCAGGGATAGGGTGGAAGAGATTAGGAGGCAAAGGAGGAGCAGTCAATCAGTGAACTATTTTGATGGTCTATTGTGCTTTAGCTTACATATTTTCATGATATAATTTTATGTAACAGATTATCTTGTTTAAGCATTTTTAAAAGGTGGGATGCTGTATATAGTATACAGTAATTATGTTCCTCAAATCAGCAATCCTATCAATAGAGCCAATACACACACAACACAACACAGTGACCTTAACCTACCCAAGTTAACCACTTGTCAAGGGCAAGCTGATTGTCAGATATGCTGCTAACTCTTCCCTATGGCACAAAGTTATGTAGGCAATAGGTCAGTTTAAGGATGTAAAAATGTATAACTTGCACAACTGCTTTAGCAACTGCAAAGGGCAGAAAATGATGGCAGGTGCAGCTTCTCGCACCTCTGGAACTCTCCTTAAGGCAGGTTCTCATGGACACATCTTTTGTTCAGGTACCATGTGCCACTCAAATTTGACAGCCTGCTTGCCTGAAGCTTTCCTCATGCAGCAACACCCCAAAGAAAACCTAGCACATGATGGGCTTTCCTGCAAGAGACTGAGAGACTGCTTCATGCATGTTAAGTCAGTCACACCAGGCAACTACAACTTCAAGTGCACATGTGAATGGACCCATCGGAGATGCAACACTCCTCCTGACAAAAGGATCACCTCAAGTGACAGCTGCTTTTTAGACGAGACAATTCACAAATGTGGCTGCCCAGCATCAAGTGACCAATGTAAAACTTCAGAACCAGAGAAGGTCTCCTTTCCAAGAAGAAGAAAAGGAAATGCTTCATCTGCTGATTAAGAAAGCCCAGAGTTGAAGCACCACGGATGTTTTGCTCATTTCAAGAACTACCCTACAGTTTGCCCTAGAGAAGGGGAGAAGACAACGAGGCTCCTCACTATTCAGCCACCCCGTCCAATGGGCTGGGAGAGGGGAACGTGGGTCTAGCGGTCGCCCAGAGCAGCTGAGGGAGGGCCTCACTCTGCCATTCACAGAACCACCTACACAAGCCACCCGCGACAATCCGCAACAGGCAACATCTTCCCTCTTCCCCCCCCCACCCCATAGTGGCCAGCCCAGCACCGTAAGACAACCCTTCTCCGAACTCCCTTTACGCCAGCTGCTCAGCCAGCGCAACTAGCGTAAAGCGCAGTATTCACAGAACTGGATAGGCTTCGCGAAAGGAAGTCATTCAGGGATAGCACCGATCGAAGCCGCAGTTCTGCCGGAAGCGGCTTCCGAAAGCGTCGCAACAGGCGCGCGTGACATTCTCGAAAGGCATTTCCGCAAACTGCGCCGGCTACTATAAACCGGCCTGCGGAAACCACCTTGCGTCGTTTGCGCTTCCCTCTCCCAATAACTCCCAAGCGACTGACTGTAGACTACTCACCGGCCGACGAAGTTCTCGAGGACCGAGCTCTTGCCCGCGCTCTGACCGCCCACCACGGCGATCTGCGGCAGATCGAGGTGGCAGCTCTGTCCAATAGAGCTGAAGGCATCCTGTAGCTTGTTTACCAGCGGGATCAGCTCCTCCATTCCTCGGTTGCCCATAGCAACGGCTTAAGCGGGGGGGCAGCAGCTCCCCCCGTACCTCCGCTTCCTCTCAGAGCCCCAGGCAACAACCACCAAACTTCCCCCTCAGATTCTCCTCATCCGGCCTCAGCGACGCCCCACTCTTGTCGACGCCCCGCCCTACTTCTGTCAGTCGCCACGACTATTGCTCGTCTGAGTTGTCATTTCCTGGTCGTGGCCAATAGAAAAGCAAATCCGGCGGACTATCATACTGATAGGGTGCTGTTTACCTGCTACACCCGTTTCCGGTCAGCCTTCTAATTGGACAGTCTGCCCTGTCATTCGACGTCCCCTCTACTGCTCACTCAGCCAATGGTGACATTAGGAGTGCGGTCAAATATCCTTAATCCCCGCCCCATAGTTCTTAGTACTTTTTAATTGGTGAAACTTCCTATCCCTCTATTAAAATAACGAGTCACAACGACCGACCCCACCCGCTGTACCATATTCGCTTTTCATTGGCTAATATTTCCGTCACCCTGAAGAGAAGTAACCAATCGCTTCAGTAAGGTCAGCTTATTATTACTATTATTAAATTACCATTTCTTACGTGCACAATGAGATCACATTTGTAGCTTCCTGTGTCAATCTGTCGCGGTAAAAATTATTGGTATCTTGTTCAGCAGTAACGATTCACTCTCGCGCAGACAATTCAGGTCCCTGAAGTACCGATACCTACCAGTAGTTAACAATTGTTTTTTTTTCCCCTTGAGGTCTAAGATTCCCTCTTGTGGCTGGATAGAATTCTGCATTCATGTCAATGTTGTACGGATCTAAACTTGATGATGAAAGCAATTTGGGTAGACATCTGGAATCTTGACCTTTTAGCAAGCTGAGAGTGACATCAGAAGTGCCATATACTTAACTTTCCGATTCCTAGATATGTAAGCACCCATGTTTTCGTGTGTGTGTGTGTGTGTGTGATTTTATTTATGCCAAAATAAAACTTATGGACCTGTATTTTCTTTGATTTCAACCATCGTATATCACTTTTTTATACTGCCCTTCCTCCAAGGAGGTCAGGGTGGTGTATACCATTCCTTATCTCCTTTTGTCCTCCCCCCAACAACACTGTGAGTTACATTAGGCTGAGAGATAGTGACTAGCCCAGAGAGTCACCCAGGAAGCTTCATGGCTGAGCAGGGAACTGGACCTGTCCAAGTCCAACCCCAGAACCACTACACCATCCTGGCTCTCTGGGTTCAAAATCCAAAATATATCCTAATTTCCCTTTCTCAGAATACGTGTTCCAGCCGCATGCTACGCGCTGCGGCAAGGAGAGTCAGGCCGGCCACATGACCACGGAGGCGTCTTCGGACAACGCTGGCTCTTCGGCTTTGAAATGGGGATGAGCACCACACCCTAGAGTTGGACACGACTGGACTTAATTGTTAGGGGTCACCTTTACCTTATGAATAATATACAAAGAGAATAGGGATTGTGCAACCCTTATAATCAGTTTCCCCTTTGTAAACATTTAGAGCTGGCCTCCCATCTAGGACCAAGTTACAAGTGACCCTGGTTATCTTCCTGTGCTCCACAGACCTAACATGGTCACTTGCTCTTAAGCCTGAAACACACTGCCTGCATCGGGGTGCGTTGCGTCCCAGTGCGTTGGGAGAGTAGCCAACGTGCCACAACGCAACACACCCTTGTTTACGCCAAAGAAAGCCGCATGGAGAAGGGTAAGATGTCATGCCCCGCCCCTGCTCTCTTTTAGCCAATCAGAATCGAGTCTTTTCAGACCTTGCTCCATATTCTGCCCCTGCAGCACCGAACGTGGCCAAAGTTCAGTTTTTCCAACTTCACTCGCACCGCAATGCAGTTCTCCTGTGTTTCAGTGTGAGCTTGTAAAAGAGAAGATACACACACCGAGTTTTTCCAGCTGCATGCGGATGCTGCTCTATGCAATGCAATGCAGCGCTGCCGGTGTGTCGTTCCCCCCCCCCCCCCCGGCTTTACTGTTTCTAAACCAAGTTTATAAACCAAGAAGCCTTGATTCACAGATCAATCTCCTAGCCACTGTAATTGGATGGGGTGTGGGGGGAGGAAGCAGCAGGGGCTGGCAAAAAGCTATAAAATACATATCCCCCTATATACAGACATAAACTATGAATGAAAAAATCGCATTCCCCGCTTTTTATCTTTTAATAATTATATATACTTAATGTATTCAACTATATATGCTTTAAACTCGTTATTTGACTATGTATTACATCACAAAATTTAAAAATCCCCCTTCTGTTTTCCCTGGAGCTGACTGTGGCTCAGATCATGAGCTTCTTATTGCAAAATTCAGGCTTAAACTGAAGAATGTAGGGAACACCACTAGACCAGTCAGATATGACCTAAACCATATCCCTTATGAGTATACAGTGGAGGTGAAGAATAGATTTAGGGCATTAGACCTGGTAGACAGAGTGCCTGAAGAACTATGGACGGAAGTTCGTAACATTGTACAGGAGGCAGCAACTAAAACCATCCCAAAGAAAAAGAAATGCAAGAAAGCAAAGTGGCTGTCAGATGAGGCTTTACAAATAGCTGTGGAAAGAAGGAATGTGAAAAGCAAAAGTGAAAGGGAAAGATATAAACAACTGAATGCAGATTTCTAGAGAATAGCAAGGAGAGATAAGAAGGCCTTCTTAAATGAACAATGCAAGGAAATCGAGGAAAACAACAGAATGGGGAGGACTAGAGATCTCTTCAAGAAAATTGGAGATATCAAGGGAACGTTTTGTGCAAAGATGGGCATGATAAAGGACAAAAAAGGCAGAGACCTAACAGAAGCAGAAGAGATTAAGAAGAGATGGCAAGAATACACAGAAGAACTATACAAGAAAGATCTTAATGTTCCTGATGACCACGCTGGTGTGGTCACTGACCCAGAGCCGGACATCCTAGAGAGTGAAGTCAAGTGGGCCTTAGGTAGCATTACTAACAACAAAGCTAGTGGAGATGATAATATCCCAGCTGAGCTACTTAAAATCCTAAATGATGATTCTGTGAAAGTGCTGCACTCAATATGCCAACAAATTTGGAAAACTCAGCAGTGGCCAAAGGATTGGAAAAGGTCAGTTTACGTTCCAATTCCAAAGAAGGGCAGTGCCAAAGAGTGCTCAAACTATCGCACAATTGCACTCACTTCACATGCTAGCAAGGTTATGCTCAAAATCCTACAAGCTAGGCTTCAGCAGTACGTGGACCGAGAACTACCGGACGTACAAGCTGGGTTTCGAAGAGGCAGAGGAACTAGAGATCAAATTGCCAACATGCGCTGGATCATGGAGAAAGCCCGAGAGTTCCAAAAAACCACCTACTTCTGCTTCATTGACTACGCAAAAGCCTTTGATTGTGTGGATCACATCAAACTGTGACAAATTCTTAAAGAGATGGGGGTACCAGACCACCTTACCTGTCTCCTGAGAAACCTGTATGCGGGTCAAGAAGCAACAGTTCGGACCGGCCATGGAACAACCGACTGGTTCAACATTGGGAAGGGAGTACGGCAAGGCTGTATATTGTCACCCTGCCTATTTAACTTATATGCAGAGTACATTATGAGAAATGCAGGGCTGAATGAATCGCAAGCCGGAATCAAGATTGCCGGGAGAAATATCAACAACCTCAGATATGCAGACGATACCACCCTAATGGCAGAAAGTGAAGAAGAACTAAAGAGCTTCTTGATGAGGGTGAAAGAGGAGAGTGCAAAAGTTGGCTTGAAACTCAACATTAATAAAACTAAGATCATGGCATCTGGGCCCATCAATTCCTGGCAAATAGAAGGGGCAGAAATGGAAGCAGTAACAGATTTTACTTTTCTGGGCTCCAAGATCACTGCAGACGGAGACAGCAGCCATGAAATTAAAAGACGCTTACTCCTTGGAAGGAAAGCTATGGCAAACTTAGACAGCATAATAAAAAGCAGAGATATTACCATGCCAAGAAAAGTTCGCATAGTCAGGGCGATGGTGTTCCCAGTAGCAATGTATGGTTGCGAGAGTTGGACCATAAGGAAGGCTGAGCGCCGAAGAATAGATGCTTTCGAACTGTGGTGCTGGAGAAGACTCCTGAGAGTCCCTTGGACTGCTAGGAGATCAAATCAGTCAATCCTAAATGAAATCAACCCTGACTGTTCCCTGGAAGGACAGGTACTGAGGCTGAAGCTCAAATATTTTGGCCACCTAATGCGAAGAGAGGACTCTCTGGAGAAGACTCTGATGCTGGGAAAGATTGAAGGCAAAAGGAGAAGGGGAAGGCAAAGGATGAGATGGTTAGACAGCATCACCGATGCAACGAACATGAAAATGAGCGAACTCAGGAAGATAGTGGAGGACAGGAAGGCCTGGCGGGATATGGTTCATGGGATCACGAAGGGTCGGACACGACTTAACGACTGAACAACAACAACAACAAAAGGGGAATGAAAGGATGTTCCTCTCTCAGCACATTGTGGTTCTGTGGAAAGAGTGTCCACCCTGCTTCCCCCCCCCCCACCTTTCTTGGCTTCATCTGAAAGGTAAAAAGGGAGTGGATGGATGCTCTTCTCTCAGTACTACTGTGACAACTATACTCCAAGAATAGGAGTGTGTGATGTATGCCCTATTTTCCCCTTATTTTTGGACACTTCTCCTGAAGCTTCTGTGCTGGTTCAGCAGCCTAAAAGTTGCTGGGATGTGCATGCTCCTGCAGTAGCCTTTGTTAGAACTACTTCTGTGCCATGGTTCCGATCCAAGTTGTGGATGCTGCATGATGGCCACAATTGCATGTAAATGCAGGCCACTAACTAATTGAGTTTCCTGGGTGCCGCTATGAGGGAGGAAAAGAGCCCCCTCCCTTATGCTCCAGGCTGCTGCCACAACACAAGTTACATCTGGAGGCACTTAAAAACCTGACATGGACAGAGATCAAAGCTCTTGACTGAAAGAGGGGGACGACGACAAATATGGAGCCTCTGGCTGGAAAAGGAGTATGTATCTGGGATGAGAAGGAAGCCTAGTTTGAAATAAGTAGGACTGTTCCCACATTCTGCCCTTCCGCATTTCTCTTCTTCTTCTGGCATATTTATTTGTTCATGTACTGTATCATGTTCGATAGGAACTGATAGAGTCGGAGCCTTTCAGAGTAAGGTGAGAAATGGACACCAGTCCCTGCCCCAAATTGCTTACAATTTAGGGTAATGGGGGAGATGAGAAAAGGAAAGGAAGAGAAAGGAGGGTGAAGGGTAACAATGGGAGGATGTGTGTCACTGCAGTTGGATATAGGGCCCCAGTTTCCAGTAGGAATAGCTCTTACTCAGCATACATTGCAATCAAACAGGCAGGCATCTTTATTGTACAGAAGAACACAGGTAAGCTAGAAACTAAGAGGAGCGGGACTGTGATGGGTATTTTATTGCCATTTTCCTGCCTACTGAGGCTCTGTTTTGTATTTGAAAAAGTTCATTGATAATGAACGAAACGTCATGCGATAGAGATCTTTTGGAATGTTTTTATTGTATTTTAATTGTGGACTTTTAAAGGCATTTTATTCACATGTGTGTTTTAACTGACCTACAAACTCATCAATATTTTACAGTTTTTACATTTTATAAAGCTATTTTTCTATAACCTGAATGCCGAAGATGCCTTGTTCTGTATACATTGTAACAGGTTATAACAGTCTTTGATCCTTTCTAAGAGGAGCAAGAAAGAAAAGTCTAAGGGTGGAGACTAACTCCATCCCATAATAGATGTTCTAAGGTTTAACGTATTAAGGGCGCAATCCTATCCTACTCACGCCACCATTGTAACCAGCGGCGCAGCGAGAACGGGAGGCCCCAGAACGGAAAGGGGATTCAAATCCCCTTTGAATTCCCCTTTGGAGGGGATTTGAATCCCCTTTCCTTTCTGGGGCCTCCCATTCTCGTTGCGCCGCTGGTTACAACGGTGGCGTAAGTAGGATAGGATTGCGCCCTAATGCCCATGCTACTAAAACACACACACCCATCCTTTCTGGTTTCCTTTACATACTTCCTGCCCTTATTTTCATGGGATGGGGGAGGGATGGACTCCTGACAGCGTCCAGTTGTGGAATCCGGGCATGAGATCCATTGGGTGCGTGACCATTTTGTTCAATTATCTGTAATCTCTCCAGTTATCTTTGTGAGGTCAGTTTTGTCCACCAGTTTTGCCCACGTTTGAAAATTCAAACATGATTAACTAGCACATATTTACCTGTTAAACGCCAAGTTATAAACATTATGACATTTCAACAGTTTATTTCATTTTGCTCACTTTCACACACACACACATCTCCAAATTAACATCTTATCCAGACAAGTTCTGTTATTCTACCTTTCCTTCATACACTGCACACAACACATTTTTCATTATTCAGAGGGGCACACAACACATTTTTCATTATTCAGAGGGGAACACAACCATGTCTTACACAGAGCAGCTAATGAAGGTAAAATAATGGCCAGTGGGGCACGCAGAAGCCACGGAGGGGCGTTTGCCCGTATCCGCGGTTCTCCGGTATCCACAAGGGGGCCCCTGGAACAGATCCCCTGCAGATACCAGGGGCCCCTGTACATCAGTAGTTTTAATTTGGCACAAAACTAGATACATTTATGAAAATGAAGACACTTTTGTATGTATGTATTATGTATGTCAGACTCATTAATGATGTTATCTGCTTGGTCGCCAAGATTCCAGATGACTTGCCAAGTTTTTTGTTTCAAATCTACCATCTTTCCCTTAAAGACCCTGCAGAGTTTTTCTCTGGACATAGAAGCCCACACAGGAAAGTAGCTAGTTGTTGTACAACCAGAAAAAAATATAATTCTTGCAGGAAGATTTGACAACATTTGAGAAGGAATAGTTAGAGGAGTTTCTGCAATTTTTGTTGAATTTTCCATCAGAAGACGGTTTTTAAATTCTGCATTTTTTCTTAAATTAACAGTCCAATCCTGTCTAACTTTGTGCCTGCGATGCAGCGGGGTTGGTGAAGCCTACACCGCAACTAGGGCACAAAGCAGGCAGCCGGGAGGTCACCTCGGGGAAAGGGAACGTTGGTTCCCTTCTTCAGAGTAAAAATCTGTGCCAGCCCCACCACCATGAATAAATAAAAATCTATGGGCGCAATCCAAACCTACTTAGGCCGCCGTAGTAACCAGCGGCCCAGCGAAAATGGGAGGCCCCAGAACAGAAAGGGGATTCAAATCCCCTCCAAAAGGGGAATTCAAAGGGGATTTGAATCCACTTTCCATTCTGGGGCCTCCCGTTTTCACTGGGCCGCTGGTTATTGGCCTAAGTAGGTTTGGATTGCGCCCTATATTCCCTCCCCCCCAAAATCTATATTCTCACCACCACCAGATACAACCCACCAGCGTTGAAAAGTTGGACAGAACATCATCATCAGAACATCAGAAGAGCCCTGCTGGATCAGGCCAAAGGCCCATCTAGTCCAGCTTCCTGTATCTCACAGTGGCCCTCACCAGATGCCTCAGGGAGCACACAGCCAACAAGATAACCTGTTTCCTGCTGCCACTTCCCTGCACCTGGCACAGAGAAAACCTACTTCTAAAGCCAGGAGGTTGCTTATGGCTTGTATCTTGTGATAGACTTTTCCTCCATGAATCTATTCAAACCCCTTTTAGAGACATCTCGGCCAGGTGCCAAGCATCTAACTTTCCCATTGTGAACTTTTTGTTTTTATCTCCATGGACTTATGTCTTCTTTCCTGTGTGGGTTCTTTGATGCTTATTCAAGGTTCCGCTCTCAGTGAAGCTCTTTCCACACTCCAGGCATTGATATGGTTTCTCCCCGGTGTGAGTTCTTTGATGCACAGTCAGGTGTGAGCTGTTGGTGAAGCTCTTTCCACACTCGAAGCATTGATATGGTTTCTCCCCGGTGTGGGTTCTTTGATGCATAGTCAGGTGTGAGCTCAAACTGAAGGTCTTTCCACACTCCAAGCATTGATACGGTTTCTCCCCTGTGTGGGTTCTTTGATGCACAGCCAGGTGATCGTTCCGACTGAAGGTCTTTCCACACTCCAAGCATTGATATGGTTTCTCCCCTGTGTGGGTTCTTTGATGCAAAGTCAGGATTGAGCTTTGACTGAAGCTCTTTCCACACTCCAAGCATTGATATGGTTTCTCCCCTGTGTGGGTTCTTTGATGCATAGCCAGGTAATCATTCCGACTGAAGCTCTTTCCACACTCCAAGCATTCATATGGTTTCTCCCCTGTGTGGGTTCTTTGATGCATAGCCAGGTGTGAGCTCAAACTGAAGGTCTTTCCACACTCCAAGCATTGATATGGTTTCTCCCCTGTGTGGGTTCTATGATGCATAGTCAGGTGTGAGCTCAAACTGAAGGTCTTTCCACACTCCAAGCATTGATACGGTTTCTCCCCTGTGTGGGTTCTTTGATGCACAGCCAGGTGATCGTTCCGACTGAAGGTCTTTCCACACTCCAAGCATTGATATGGTTTCTCCCCTGTGTGGGTTCTTTGATGCAAAGTCAGGATTGAGCTTTGACTGAAGCTCTTTCCACACTCCAAGCATTGATATGGTTTCTCCCCTGTGTGGGTTCTTTGATGCATAGCCAGGTAATCATTCCGACTGAAGCTCTTTCCACACTCCAAGCATTCATATGGTTTCTCCCCTGTGTGGGTTCTTTGATGCATAGCCAGGTGTGAGCTCAAACTGAAGGTCTTTCCACACTCCAAGCATTGATATGGTTTCTCCCCTGTGTGGGTTCTATGATGCACAGCCAAGTTTGCGCTCTGACTGAAGCTCTTTCCGCATTCCAAGCACTGATATGGTTTTTCCCCTGTGTGGGTTCTTTGATGCACAGCCAGCTGTGAGCTCTGACTGAAGCTCTTTCCACACTCCAAGCATTGATACGGTTTCGCCCCTGTGTGGGTTCTTTGATGCAAGGTCAGATTTGATCTCTCACTGAAGCTCTTTCCACACTTAAGGCAGTTATACGGTTTAACCCGTGTGAGATCTCTGATGCACAGTCAGGTGTGAGCTGTTGGTGAAGCTCTTTCCACACTCCAAGCATTGATATGGTTTCTCCCCGGTGTGGGTTCTTTGATGCATAGCCAGGTGTGAGCTCAAACTGAAGCTCTTTCCACACTCCAAGCATTGATACGGTTTCGCCCCTGTGTGGGTTCTTTGATGCAAGGTCAGATTTGATCTCTCATTGAAGCTCTTTCCACACTCAAGGCAGTTATACGGTTTAACCCGTGTGAGATCTCTGATGCACAGTCAGGTGTGAGCTGTTAGTGAAGCTCTTTCCACACTCCAAGCATTGATATGGTTTCTCCCCTGTGTGGATTATTTGATGCACAATCAGGCTACAATTCCTACTGAAGCTCTTTCCACACTCCAAGCATTTATATGGCTTCTCTCCTTTGCAGTTTTTTTGGTGTGTTCCTTGTTCTGATTTACTGCTAAAGGTCTTTGTAAATTGAGGGCATTTTTCTTTCCTCTTTCCAGCTCCTTTTTCTGGATTGACGTCTTCGCCCACAGCGGCTGGAATTTCAAAAGTTTCCTGCATATCATCCAGCATCTGGATTTTGACAGAAATAAGTTTTCCTGTAGGTGACAGGATTGGGTCCTTAATCAGCTGCAAGATATAGGCAGCAATTAACTTTCGGATGATGAGCCTCTCTTGACATTCTCTGTCTGCTACGCTGCTGCCACTACGGGAAAACACTGCCTGCCGTGCTGCTTCCACTACGGCCGGCCGGCCGGCCGGCCACTTCTCTGTCAGAGAAAAAACGTGCTGGGAGGGACCCTAGTTCAGCGTACAGCACCAAGGTTCTGCAATCTGCTCCGCTTTCTGAACTAGTCTGCCAGACAACTGCCAAAGTTAGGACAGCACATGGGACTTCCACTGTAGCTACTGCTGCTTTTATTGCTCTTATTGCGTACGCAACTAGGGCAGAAGACACGACCTAGCAATGCGTACGTACGTAAATAAAGGCTCCCCTCTCGTCTTTCTTAACTCTATGGTTGAAATTAGACGCGCTCTCGATGACGGCTGGCCGTAGATTCCACGAGGGCGTCGGCTTTAGCTCCGCCCATAAGGCTGAGACACGTGACGAGTAGCGGCTGGGCTCATAGTTGCTATGGCGGCGGCGCCCTCCGCTCTCTCGCTGCGCGTGGTGGCAGAATGCGGGCGGAGCAAAGCCCGGGCTTGCGAGTTGCGGCTGCCCCACGGCACCGTGGATTGCCCGGTTTTCATGCCGGTTGGCACGCAGGGAACCATGAAGGGCCTCACCGCCACGCAGCTGGACGCGCTCGGATGCCGCCTGTGCCTGGGCAACACCTACCATCTAGGCATGCGCCCCGTGAGTCCGGTGGAAAAGGAGGAAGGAAGCAGTGGAGGGATCGCTTTCCCTGGTCCCTCCCAGGAGGTTCTGGTTCTCTAGCCCCAGCATAAATGCAGCAGTCGTTGGAGCTTGCACCTGATGAAGGCTGCAATCCTATGCATACTTTCCTGGGAGTAAGCCCCTTTGAACTCAGTGGGACTTACTTCTGAGTAGTCATGCATAGGATTGGGCTGGAAGTCTCCTCGCCCGCCCCTGGTTATACTAGTCATCGTTGGGATGGCAGGCAGCAGCCTAAATGAGGATAACCTGGTGGCTTTAGCCGAGCGAGTCGCCTTGCTTGAAAATGAATGTTACCAGCGCCTCCTCTCTGACCCACGGTTAAAGCACAGCGTTTCTGAATCCCACATCACTCTCCTGTTCTAAAGTCTACTCATCCCGCCCCAGTACATTTTTGCACTCCATGGTAGTTTTTGTTTCCCATAGCGATGCCAGGTATAGGAAGCTCCATGGATGGATAGTGATAATTAAATGATCAAACAGTTCACATGGGAAGGAGAATCATATTTACATGGCAGTTTAAGAATTTCAAAGCACATCACATATGATCTTGTAATCCTGATGGTCTTGTAAAATAGGTTACTGTTATCCCCATGTTGCAGAAAGGGTCTGAAGCGGAGAAATAGTGTCTTGCGAGTGGCTGCCTAATAGGTTTATACTATAGTAGGTGACAGGAATTGAAACTGGACCTTCCTGATCCGAAGTGTAGCCTTTTAATTACTATGCTGCACCAGTTCTCGTGTATCTCCCTTGAACTGTGCTCTCCTGTGTGCCCTTTTCTTGGAAGGAATGATACTGGGTATCTTTGTGATTATAGGTCTGATTATTTGCTGCTGTTTTTAGTTTGAATGTTGCAGAGTTGTATGCCAGTTCTGACAAGGACAGCTTAGAAAGATGAAATACTGTAAACTAAATTATTATTGTAGTTCAAATTGTTTGGGCTTAATAGCCATGGTCTCTTGTGAGTTTTTCTTCCTAACGTTTTGCCCATAGCTGTGACGGGCACAGCGACGAATCTCCACGTGGGGGGGGCGGCGACACGATGCCGCCCACGTGACGTCAGCGTGTGGCTCCAATCACACACACACACACACACGCCGTTTTGCTTCCTTTTTGGAGCCAAACGGTGCCCGGGCGGGCAGGCCGAAACGCAGTCGTTTCGGCTACAAAGAAACAATGGAAAAACAGGTAAGCAGCCTGCGAAATTGCGCCCCCCCTGAAGCGGCGCCTGGGGCCCCCACCAAACAACGCTTCTGCCATGGGCATTGCCAAAGGCGGCGGGGACACACACAATTACTCCACACCACCCAGTCTCTTCAGACGAGTGCTCCAGTTGAATCACAGTTGGTGTTAATACTGGCTACAGAAGTGGTTAATTGCAGAAACGTTGAGCATAAGCAATACCTGACTCGCAGCCCTTAAAAACATCTGAGAGTTTAATAGAGCTTCCCTGATCGATCAGCTAAATTTGTCAGTTTCACTTTAAGATGATCAATCTATCTATAATCAGTGATGTCATGCAGAAACACTGGCAGTTAACCCCTTCTGTAGCCAGTGTTAACACCAACTATGATTCAACTGGAGCACTCGTCTGAAGAGACTGGGTGGTGTGGGGTAATTGTTGCCTCCCCCTGCCTTTGACAATGCCTGTCACAGATACGGGTAAAACATTAGGAAGAAAAATTCACAAGAGACCATGGCCATTAAGCCCTAACAATTTGAACTACAATAGTTTTACTGGCCACGAAAGCCTTAGATCCTGTAAACTAAATTACCTCAGAATTCTTGAAGAATTCTCAAATTCATCCAAATTTGCACCCAAATTCTTGCATGCCATCACCTATCCGTCGGTCTCTTGCATCAGCAACGTTCTAGGCACTGATAACAACCTCTTTTGTCCTGCTTTAGGGACCAGAGCTTATCAAAAAAGCCAACGGACTGCATGGCTTTATGAACTGGTCACGGAACCTGCTCACGGTGAGTGTGACTAATCAAGTCAACTAATGCTGGAAAATCAAACTTTTCTCTGTGGTTGAGCCTTATCTGTTGACAGAAATAGGGGATGGGCATGGAAGAAAGAGGGAGAATGTAGACAACCACTTGCCAGTTGGTAAATTACTACTGTGTGCGTCATATTCCATTGTTGGTTCTAAAATGATGTAACTGTACAAAATCTTTACGTTGGAAATAACTATCTCAAGTGCTATTGTTGTTTATCCTTGAACAGGAGGGAAGAATGTAATAATACACTATATCCAATAAAAGAAATATAATCCATCAAATAATCTTCTTGGGGAATAATACTGTATATCGTGGTCCCTAGAAACATGCTAGGACCACGTTAGATGTAAAGAACATTGAATAGGAAGAGAAAGCATGGGGCTAGGTCAGCTGAGATGCCCAGGACGTGTCTGCAGTGCAGCCAAGGAAGTTCCCCCCCCCCTTTTTCTGTTTTAGAGTTTGTCCTGTGTATCCAAGGTGCTCCCTACTCCATGGCAACACAGTGGGCAAACCACCCAAGCCCTCCTCACACCCCTGGAGCTAGGGAGGGGATGGGGATGGCCATGCAACTGCAGAATGAGCCCTGGTCCCTTGATCGCTCCAAAGTTGAGAAGAAGGCTGTGCTCACTCACCACACTTGCCAAAGGGCAGCGGTCCACTGATGACCGTGGCAAACTTAAATATGGAATGCTGCACAGGATGGGCAAAGCTAGAGGCCTCTTGTCTGCCACTTTTAGCAGAAAGCAAAAATGATGCTTTAATTTTCTTTCTTGACTTATTAATTGCACTACTGAGAAATACATATTGTTGGTTGAGCTCTTCATTGGAGAAAGAAGCTTTGCCCTTTTATTGCCACAGCCTTTCTGTGTGACCTCTGGCAAATTGTTTGCATTTTTTTTCTTTGCTAGGAAGAGAAATGCGGAAGAGCAAATTCCCCTTGCTCCTGGAGTATTGGAAGGATGTGTTTATTGTTGCAGATACATGTACGTGGAACTCAGGGCGCAATCCAGACCTACTTAGGCCGCCATTGTAACCAGCGGCCCAGCGAAAATGGGAGGCCCCAGAACAGAAAGGGAATTCAAATCCCCTTTGAATTCCCCTTTTGGAGGGGATTTGAATCCCCTTTCCGTTCTGGGGCCTCCCGCTTTCGCTGGGCCACTGGTTACAATGGCGGCCTAAGTAGGTCTGGATTGCGCCCTCAATGTTGTAGTGCCATCTATTCCTCATCCCAGTCCTTCTCTTAATTCTATCCTTGCCTGTAGTCCTGTAACTTTCAGCTTTTCTCATGTTGTGCCTCTTTTTCTGCAGGACAGTGGTGGGTTCCAGATGGTCTCTCTGGTGGAACTGTCCAAGGTGACTGAGGAGGGAGTGTGCTTCTCATCTCCTTATGATGGCAAAGAGATCTTGCTTACCCCAGAGAAATCTATTGAAATACAGAATGCACTTGGTAACTATTCTGTCTTGTGTAATGCCAGCGACTGAGGTGACTGAGGCTTCTTCCTGCTGTGTAACAGCCCATTAGAACAGGATGGAAACTGCTTTTGCTCTGCAGATACAGTCAGATGCACACCTGCCCTTTTCAGCTACGAAAATGTAGAGCAGCTTTTATTGATTTTCAAAATGTTAACAAATACTGATCATTTTTTCATTTGCACGAAAGAAAACCCGATCCTAAGATATTGAAAAGATTTTCAATTTGTATCAGTTTCAGAAATGATTCTCAAAAGTGCTGTGTTGGTTTCTTTAAATATTGTTACCCAAGGTTTGACATTTACAACATTCTTTGACAATCTTAGGTATGCTTATCTTTGTCAGCATGATCAGAGTCATCATGCCATCAGCATAAAGCAAGGCAAGACCTTTTCTGTTGTACAGTACATAGAGGTGGAACAACTGAGCATGGCTACCACATCGTTTATATCAATTTGAAAGGAGAAGAGTTGTCATTGGGGTTTTTCAGTTTGTTTGGAAACATATTGCTTGGTCTATCAGTAAAAGACATTTGCAATATTTGGATGTGAACATTTTAACTAGAATCTATTCCAATTAATTAGGTCAAATGCAGAAGATAAATGTAAAAGACAACAAATATCTTTCCTTGTTACAAATCAATTATTGGTATTTTAAGGACACAATCCTATCCAACTTTCCAGCGCTGATGCAGCCATACCAGTGCGCTGCATCCTGCGGTGGGGGGGGGGGGGAATCACAGAGGCCTCCTCAAGGTAAGGGAACAAATGTTCCCTCGGGGCTGCATTGCGGCTGCATTGGCGCTGGAAAGCTTAGCTGGATAGGATTGTGCCTGAAGTGATGTAGGAAAAACAATTGTCTTCCGTTGAATTCTCCTCCTGTATCTTGTTTGTTCTATCAGGTTTCCAACTAAAAAAGTAAAAAAATGTGCATATCATTTTAGATACAACCAATTTTTAGCAGAAGCTGGGCCTTTTTGTTAGTTGTGCATTCCTCCCCGCCATTCTAGAATTCCTTCTCGAGGAAGTTTCAGCAGAGCCCTTCCTTCCTTTTCTTTCAGGGACTAGCAAAAACTGAATTTTTTTTCCAGAGATCTTTTGGAGATGATGAAGGCTAAGCTTGCCCTACCTTTCTTTTATTTTCTATTGCATTGGTTTTTATTTTATAAAATATGACGTTGCAAGTTGTTTTGGGTGCCTTTTGGAAGAAGAAAATGGTGAGAATATAAAATTTTAAATGAATGTTGAAGCCTCCACCGCTCTTCGTCACATCAGCCATTCCCCAGTGTATCCGTTTCAGCTGCTTCTGCCTATGCTCTTGTTTTCCTTCCCCAGGCTCTGACATTATGATGCAATTGGATGATGTGGTCAGCAGCACAGTCACAGGTCCCCGTGTAGAGGAAGCCATGCTCAGGTTTGCTTTTCATATTATGTCAATGTGTCTCTTGCTCTTATTAGCTCGCCCAGGGGTTCTCAATCAGTGGTACTCCAGCCAACCGGAGGTGGTACACTGCTGGTCCGCCGGAACCTTGCTCCGACGCTGCTGATTTGCAGCTGTGTTTTCACTCCCGAGAGGCTCTGGCCGTTGGCGGAGCCTCTCGGGAGCACTGCGAAGGGTCCTCCTGCCCACCCTGGCTGTCTTACCTTTGTCTTCTGGCCGAAACCATGGCCGAAACCTGGAAGTAAGTGGCAATGACATCATCGCCACTTATTTCCGGTGGTACGCCAATGGAAGCAGGCCCCAGAGGTGGTATGCAGCCCGCCGGCGGTTGAGAAGTGTGCATAGGTGGGACTGTGTAGACCAGAGGTTCCCAAACTTTCATGGTTCACGTCACCCTTAGTGTGTCAGTTAATTTTTCACAGCGCCCCTGGGCCAAATACCTAACAGCTGTGTTTCCCTCGAAAATTTAAAATATCCTGCGGTACCCCTGTGAGTTCATTGTGGTGCCCCAGGCTACCATGGCGCCCAGTTTGAGAACTGCAGGTGTAAACATTGCTCGATCTTATAAGTACCGGTAACTTGGTTTTATTTTTCTTTCTTCAAAAGTAGAAATAGTTTGTAATGATGCCTCACCTGTTATACCCCCATGTCCCTACTGGTAAGCATTGACTATGTCCCTGTGCAGGTAGGGAAAGATCCGTGGAGAGCATAGAAAGATTCATTCCCCTTTTTCCACCATCTCATGCCAAGTTCTGTCAGCAAGGGCACAAAGTGGCCAGAAGAGTTGTCAGTCGTTCCTCCTTGGTTTGGCATTCAAGGCCAAATGTGTGGCAACTCTAATTTTATTGGGTGTATTTTGTTCTCCACCAAGAGGAAGATTGAAAACTCCCATATCCTATGGGAGGCTTAGAAGAATATAATGATTAGTGGTATCAAATGCCAATGAGATGTCCAGAAGAACCAATAAGGGGAATTACAGATCATTCACTAAGGACCCAATCCTATCCAACTTTCCAGTGCTGATGCAGCCCCAAGGTAAGGGAACAAATGCTCCCTTACCTTGAAGAGGTGTGACTGCCCCCCCCCCCCCACTGCAGGATGCAGCACGTGCCCTGTTGGAACGGCTGCATCGGTGCTGGAAAGTTGGATAGGATTGGGCCCCAAGTCTATCAAACGTCCCAAAGTTTTCGGAAGTCTGAATTGTATGTAGAAAATCAACCACTTCCAGGATGTCTAGAGCTGGAATATGGCCACCCACTTGATTGCTTTCTCCCCTAACAGAAGAAACAGATCCAATAAAGACTTGTTCAGGAACACTGTTTTCTGAAGAGATTGCAACTATTCATTCTCACAATAAACTATTCCCTGTTGCTACTGAAGAACAGTGCCCATGTCTCTCACAGCAAGGCAGAACTACCCACGGTAGGCAAGGATCCAGATCACAGGTCGCCTCCAAACGCCCCTCCAATGCCATTTGCGTGAGTTACAGTCCAGAAAGTAAATCATGTATGTGTCTCGTGTGACTGTGCATCTCTAAAGACAAGACCACGCATCTGGATTACTGGTATTTGAATCACAGGCCAATCCAGATGAAAACTCCAGGAGTAGTCACAAATGTGCCATAAAGCACATTTGTGACTACTCTAGAGCAGGGAAGGCCGGCACAGAGGCCGGCCTCCCCTGCTCCGACGACGAAGCTCCTGATGGCCGCCGGACCCAGGTAAGACAGGATCCGGCGGGTGAGGGAGCGGATCGCCGGGCGGGAGAGGGTGGCCATTGGCCCAGGTGGCCCGAGAGGGGGTGGGGGATGGCCTTCGGCTGTATCCTGACCCCCGCCAGGCAGCGGGGACTTTACACGGCCTCCTCTTACTTCCATCAGTAAAATAGCTGGCGGAAATCCAAGGAGGCCGATAGGGCCTGCCCCGGTTTACACTTGGGGAAGGGGAACGAGCGCCCCCTTCCACGAGTAGTCCTCCCACCCCACCACATGGCGGTCCATGGTGCGCACGGGATCCAGCGGGCGGCCCTGGGCCGCTGGCCGGATCCTAGTTAGGATTGCGCTGTCAGTGTGGTGCATTGCCTCTGCTCTGTGTGCTGAGTTCTCAGCTTGGAGGTAGTAAGTGGTGAGCTTGTGGTGCTTCATCTGAGATGACTGATAAAGGAAGTTTCATGCTGATAAAGGAAGTTTCATATCACTTGATTCACGTGACGTCTGCCTCTGGAGCGGTATGTAGAATGCTACCATTTCTTAACTGTGTAGGGAACTGTGTGTTGCAGGTCCATTCGCTGGCTGGATAGATGTATTGCAGCCCATAGCAAGCCTGGCCAGCAGAACCTTTTTGCCATTATCCAGGGAGGGCTGGACCCTGCCCTCCGAACCAGGTGTCTGGAAGGTGAGGCTACTTACCTTTGTTACTTTATTATTTTTCTTCCAGAGCAATTTATGGCTCCACCTAGTGGCTTTAACCAGCTAGAGAGACAGGACCAGAAGGAATTGGTTTGAAACTCATCATCATCACTATTGGTGGCCTTGGCCAGTCACCTTCTGTCTGTCTCAGTTTCTCATGTGTGACTGGGAAACAATCTGACCGTGAAACTTTTCAAATTGTCTCTTGCCATTTGTCTGCCAAAACTGTTTGCAAAACCTTCATGTGCAGAATGTGCTTTACAGCAAATCGGAAAATTGCAGTCAGAGCTGTAAGCTTTAATTGGTAGTTTAATCAGCTAAAACGTTTGTTGAGGAGGGGACCAATTTTATCCAGTGGGACTGTGAGTTAAGGGTTGCATGTGTGTATGTGTTTGTAGTAGGGAATGAGAGAGAAGATATTCAGGATGGCTTTTCTTCACAACAAAATGTGTTAGCATTTTTTTTAAATATAAAAAGCCTTGAGAGAATTGTTGCAGAAGTCTTGTGCCAGAAGCAACTGGTGATCCTTTCTGTAGAATCCTCTTGAGTCATAGGCAGGGGTGATCTTCTACACCAGGGGTGGCCAACCTTTCAACGTGAATGCTCCTGGCCCTTTAATGGTTGTATAGGTGAGGGCCTTTCAGCAGCTGCAGCTGCTTTAGCAGCACCATCATCACCACTTGCAGCTGCCAAGATTCTGTCTTCTACACAACTCTTAAGAGCCCAGAGGCCCTAATGGTGGAAGGTTGGCCACCCCTGTTCTACACACACATATGCTCTTGAATATGAATCCGTTCCAGGCATGCTTGCAAACCTTTTATGTTAAAATTGCGACAAGGGAGAAGCCAGGGAGTGAATCTGGTGTTTGGTTCCCTCGGTGGCAGTTAATAAATGCTGTCTCCAGTGTTCACAGTGACAGCGCTAGAATAGCCTCTCCCATTGGGACCTGCGTAGGCCATTTTCTTGCTTGAGTTCTTTTGAGGTAAAGTTCCCTTGGAAGAAGGCGCTCACAGCTCTAACAGCCACCCTTCCCTCCTCTTTCTCCCTGCCAGAGATGACTAAGCGAGACGTGCCAGGCTTTGCCATTGGGGGCCTGAGTGGCGGCGAGGCCAAAGATCACTTCTGGAGGATGGTGGCCCTCAGCACAAATCATCTCCCCAGGGACAAGCCTCGCTATCTTATGGGAGTAGGGTAGGAGTAAATGCCGCATCACAGACAAGGCAGTCTGGCGCAGGGGGCATCACTTTCCTTTATGGGACCAACAGGGACGTGACAAACCAGATTGCTGCTTAGGAGTATTCCCAAGTGGGCCTGGCTATTCCACATTCTGATTGCACTCCGAAAAAGCCAGAATGGCTGTGCCCAGGGAATTGCAGGGCACAGTAAGACTCTGCAACTTAAACGTGTTCTTGCCCTCAAGGGGCCCAAGCAGTCTGGCTTGGGCGAGCTGTGACTTGGGGTAATGGCTAGGAGAACTGCACTATGCAGCTGATGGGCTTCTCTCTTTCCTACAAAGTTATGCTACGGATCTGGTGGTCTGTGTGGCTCTAGGCTGCGACATGTTTGACTGTGTCTTCCCCACAAGGACTGCAGTAAGTAGCTGCCCCGGTGGCCATGGAGGGGTTTAGAGGTGGGCAGGCTGGGAGGGAGGGGCATTTCTCAACTTAGCGGTAACGTAAACTGGGGTGGAAGCATGATTTTGTTTTAAGGAGTTGGGAGGTTCTCAGTATGAAGTGACTTGAATCCCCCCTACTCGAAGCAGGGAAGCAAGATGGAGGTTCAGTAATATTTCCCTAAATCTGCGGAGTCCTTTGTTCTTTCCTCTTCCAGCGCTTTGGCTCAGCCTTAGTTCCCTGGGGCTCCTTGCAGCTGAAGAACAAGCAGTATGCCAAGGACTTCCGCCCCATTGATGAGCACTGTGACTGCCCCACTTGCCAGAGGTTGGTGAACCCTTTTCTGGCCTTTTTTGTTTGGTTGGAGAGGAAAAATATTGTCATTCCCACAGTTTTTTTTTTTTGTTCTTCCTGGCCATGGTCCAGAGTTTACCTTTGTCAGGTCTTGTTTTATCTCTTGGCAGGTACAGCCGAGCTTTCCTGAACGCTCTGTTCCGCAATGACACAGCTGCCATGCACCACGTTACCGTCCATAATATTGCTTATCAGGTTGAGCCATCTTCTTTACCTTCTTCAGTCTTCTGCAGTTTGGTTGTTCCACTTGAGGGTGGGGGAAAATTGTGTTGTATTGCGATAACAGGGATAAGAAGCACAATAGCTGGCTTCTCTCTCTCTCTCTCTCTCTCTCTCTCTCATAACTGTGGGAGCACAGTTCACAGATATGACTATGGTCACTCTGCTCTTTCTGCTTTTCTGCTTCCTCCCGTCTCTCCTCCGTTGCCCTTTGTGCAATTATGGTCTCGACACTGCGGGTTTAAAAAAAAAAACATTCTGGGAAACGTAATAAATGTATTCAGACTTTGGTAGAGGGCATTAGACCAGACTTTGCATAACTTGTTTGCAGGTACAATATAAGCCTCCCTCATACAGAATGTAGGTGCCTGCTTGTTTGACCCCACCCCCTGCAGTAAGCATCTCTTTGTGAAGTGTCACCAGCTAACCCCCTTGTAGAAACCTCAGTGTTAACCCCCTTCTTATCCCTATTTCGCTATCCAATGTTTTGCTTTAACATTGTTGTCCATGGCTGCAGCTGCTTCCAGGTCACCCCGGGCTCGCGACCCTTGTCCTATTCTCGTCCCAGAATGCCTTGCAAGGCATTCTGAGGCGAGAACAAAACCAAGGAAGTGGGTCACGGTCCCAGAAGCGGCTTTGCAGCACGCAGTGAGCCTGCCAGAGCCCCTTAGAGCATCACTGAGCCCACCGGTGAGAACTGTTTCATTATACTTAATGAATTGGTTGTTTCCAGGAACTTATCTATGACGTTAAGTGAGGACTTGCTGTATCTGATTGTGATACAGTGATAAGAAGCATAGTACAGTACTTGGCTTAATAGTTAGCTTCTCTCTCTCTCTCTCTCTCTCTCTCTCTCTCTCTCTCTCTCGCTGGTGTTATAGCTGTGGGAGCACAGTTCACAGATATAACTATGGCTGTTCTGCTCTTTCTGCTACTCTTCTTCCTCCAATTTCTCCTCAGTTGCCCTTTTCCAGTGCAATCATGGTCTACGTTTCTATCTTTTTTTCAAACATTCTGGGAAACATAATAAATGTTTGCAGGCCTTGGTCAGGTTGCATAACTTATTTGCAGGTACAATAAGGATCTCCCTCATACAGAACGTAGGTGCCTGCTTGTTTGACCCTCTGCTGTAAGCATCTCTTTATGCAGTGTCAGCAGCTAGCAGCCTAAGAAACCTCAGTGGTTAACCCCCTTGTAAAATAGCAAGTTGACTTTGCAACATTAGTAAGCCTTTTTCTTTCCGTAACTGGATTGGGTTGTGGGGTAGCTCTGGATGCGTTAGGTCTCTGAGCCTAAGGCTTTTCTAATTTTTCCTCCATGTTTGAGACTGTTACTTTCTTGAGGTTGATTGTGCCTGCTTTGACTACCAATGTTAAAGCAGCTATGTGTTTCCTCTTTTCTTCCAGCTGAACCTGATGCGGTTGATCCGGGAGAGCATCATTGAGCAGAGATTCCCACAGTTTGTCCAAGATTTCATGAAGACCATGTATGGCAACAGGGGCAGCTACCCACAATGGGCTACAGAGGCTCTGGCCTCAGTGGACATTACCCTGGAGTGAGGGATGGGGAGGGCAAGGGAATCGGCATCCTAGCGATATAGAGGTCAGTACCTGTGAAAGCACAGGAGACACCATGCTTCCTAAGGCCAGGTCTCTCAGCATGGTGGTCCTGTTTCAGTGGCTGCCTCAGTTTACTAGCTTTTCTTTCCAGAAGACGACGCTGGGCACTCACAGCACTGAATACCTTTTTTTTTCCCTCCAAGGAATCCTGAGGGAATCTAAGGAATGACGTCCACTCTCATTTCTATCACAGTTGTTGGTATATCACTGTAGAATCTCCCTGGTTACATTGGCCAAGCCTTCAAAACTGTTAGTTGCTGTCGTATTTTTATACTTCTGGGATGTAAAAATTCCTGTTTTAAACTCATTTGCCCTTCCTAAGTGATTTTCTGGAATGTATAAAAAATGAATATAGAGCTGGCTAACTGAACAGAGCTGCCTGTGCCCTACAGATACTCAGTCTCAGATAAGTACTATCCAAACCCTCCTGCACATTGTCTAAGCCAGTGGTTCTCTAACTCCTGGGAAGGCCCTTTGCTGCCCTAAGTGGCAGCGGGGCCTTTCCAGGGGTCGCGACAACTCGTAAAACCGGCAGTGGGTTGCGCGCTGCTCTGACGCTTGGGGAGGCCTGCGGAGGGGTCCCCAGGCTCTCCACACACCCCGCCGGACATCCACTGCCCACCAATGCAGGTAAAACTGATGTTTTCGGCTGCGGCGGCGGCGGCGCGATCCCAGACACGCCATCTTCACCGCGGGTTGCCACACCCCTTAAGGGTGTAGCAACCCTTTGTTCCCAGCTGGGGCATCGCGACGCCCCAGTTCGGGAGCCACTGGTCTAAGTCATTAGTTTTGGTATCCCTCCTCCACTAGAACAGAGCAGTTCGGTGAAATGATTTGAGGGTTGGACACTCGGATCAATGAGACCCGGGTTCGAATCTCTGTTCAGCCATGAAGGTCAGTGGATAACCTTGGGTCGGTCATTGTCTCTCAGTTTAACTTGCCTTTGGTGGTGGTTGTGAAGATTAATGGGGTGTGTGGAGGAGGAGGAGGAAGAGAATGAGAACCACATATGCCACTTTGAGCTGCTCAACAAGTTCCCAAAGCTGTTTACGTAGCAAAAGAAATGAGAAGATGATTCCATGTCCCAAAGGGACTCACAATCTAAAAAGTGACACAAGAGAAGCATCATCAAAAGTCACTGGAAAGGATGCTGTGCTGGGACAGAGAGGGACAGTTGCTAAATTCACGAGAACCACCACTTAAGGTGCCTCCTAGTTGTTAGTGGAAAGGTTGGAAAGAAATGAAACAAAAGAGCCTCCTACATTTCTGACAGTTGGGGAAAATAGATGTATGGGAGATGCCTGGAGAGCAGTACTGAGGTGCCCAGGAATGGCCAGTGGCAGATCTGCAGGTAAGAAATTCCTGTGCCAGAAGGCAAAGAGCCCCAAGGAGGTCATTGCTGCCACTGATAGCTTACAGCAAAGTTCTGAGTGGGATAAGCACCTCTTCTGTCAAGATGCTGGACCTGTGGGGGAGAAAAACCTTTCCTGAGAGGGTTTAAGTGGTTTGTTGGCCCCAGTGTGTGTGTGTGTGTGTGTGTGTGTGCACATCAGCAGTTATGTGAACACTCTGCTGCACAAGGGCCATCTAGTGGGTTGACCTTCAGATAAGTGCTTTTCACATGCCAGCATCTTGCTTAAATGAGCTAGTCCTTCACAGGGAATGGATCTAGAAGTTCTCTATATTTCCAAAGGGTAACAAAACCCAATACATATTTTGGTGCCTTAAAAGTTAGACATATTCTTGGGTGTATTTGGGGTGCTGGTTCCAAAAATGGCATCAGTTTTACCCTAACAGCTCTTGTTTTGGAGATATGGCAGAGCCACCTTATATGCTGATTCAAGCAGCTCCCTCGTGAGGAAACCAACACAATGATGGCTATGCTGTATCTCCAAAACTATAGCTGATAGGGCAAAACTGATGCCATTTTTGGAATCGGCACCCCAAATATACCCAAGAATAGATATAACTTCCGAAGCACCAGAAAGAAAATCTGTTTTTGTTGGGCTGTGTAATCTGTGTAAGCAGCGACAAAATGGCAGCAGCGATGAGAAGATGGCGACAGTGGCGAAAAAGGCATCGGCGCTACAGGCGATGGCAGCAAAGGTGGCAGAACAGCTTGGAGATGGCAGGAGAAGCCGTCTGCCGCCTCAGTATGGCTGTTTGTTTTGGCTCCCATCCGAACTCCGAGGGACATTTGGCTCTGGATGATGTCCCTCGGGGGCGGGCCCTGTGACGTTGCATCCGGTCGTGACGTCACTGGGGGGCAGGGGGCGGCATAGCTCGGCTACTGGAATGATTTTAGCCCCCAAAAGAGATTGAAACATGTTTTTTTTTAATGTTGCCATTTTTTAATGCTTAACATAAGAACATAAGAAGATAACCTGTTTCCTGCTGCCACTCCCCTGCACCTGGCACAGAGAGAACCTACTTCTAAAACCAGGAGGTTGCTTATGGCTTGTAACCTGTGATGGTCTTTTTTTTCCATGAATCTGTCCAAACCCCTTTTAAAGGCATCTAGGCCAGGTGCCATTACCACATCCTGTGACAAGGAGTTCCACAGATGAATTACACGCTGGGTAAAGAAATATTTTATTTTGTCTGTTCTAACTCTCCACTCAATCTTAGTGCATGTCCCCTGGTTCTGGTGTTGTGCAAGAGGGAGAAGAATTTCCCTCTATCCACTCTCTCCATCCCATGCATAATTTTATATGTCTCAATCATGTCCCCCCTCAGGGGCCTTTTTTCTAGACTGAAAAGCCCCAAATGCTGTAGCCTTCCCTCATAAGGGAGGTGCTCCAGCCCACAAATCATTCTGGACCTTTTCTGCACCTTTTCCAATTCAACTATATCCTTTTTGAGGTGTGGTGACCAGAACTGGACACAATACTCCAGATGTGGCCTTACCATCGATTTGTACAAAGGCAGAATGATATTGGCCGTTTTATTCTCAATCCCTTTTTTAATGATCCTGAGCATGGAATTGGCCTTCTTCACAGCCGCCGCACACTGGGTCAACACTTCCATCGACCGTGACTAGTCCACCAGCACACCAAGATCTCTCTCTTGATCCATCACAGACAACTCAGAACCCATGAGCGTATATGTGAAATTTTGGTTTCTTGCCCCAATGTGCATCACTTTGCACTTACTTACATTGAAGCGCATCTGCCATTTTGCTGCCCATTCTCCCAGTTTGGAGAGATCCTTCTGGAGCTCTTCACAATCCCTGCTGGTCTTCACCACCCGGAAAAGTTTAGTGTCGTCCGCAAACTTGGCCACCTCGCTGCTTATCCCCAACTCCAGGTCATTTATAAATAAGTTGAAAAGCACTGGTCCCAAGACCAATCCTTGGGGCACACCGCTTTTCACCTCTCGCCATTGTGAAAATTGCCCATTGACTCCCACTCGCTGTTTCCTAGTCTTCAACCAGTTCCTAATCCACAAGAGGACCTGCCCTCTTATTCCCTGACTGTGGAGTTTTCTCAGGAGCCTTTCATGAGGGACCGTGTCAAACGCCTTCTGAAAATCCAGATATATAATATCCACGGGTTTGTTCGCATCCACATGCCTGTTGACCTGTTCAAAAATTCTAAAAGGTTTGAGAGGCAAGACTTCCCCTTGCAGAAGCCATGCTGACTCTCCCTCAGCAGAGCTTGTTCTTCTATGTGTTTTAAGATTTTATCCTTAATGAGACTTTCCACCATCTTCCCTGGAACAGATGTTAGGCTGACCGGCCTGTAGTTTCCCGGGTCCCCCCTCCTTCCTTTTTTAAAGATTGGCATGACATTAGCTATCCTCCAATCCTCTGGCACAGTGGCCGTTTTAAGGGACAAGTTGCATATTTGGATCAAGAGGTCAGCAACTTCATTCTTGAGTTCCTTCAGAACTCTTGGGTGGATGCCATCCGGGCCTGGTGATTTATTGATCTTTATTTTGTCAATTAAGTCTGAGACGTCTTCTCTTTAACCTCTATTTGACTTAATTCTTTAGTCAGGGGAGGCCGTTCAGGCAGCGGTGTTTCCCCGAGGTCTTCTGCCATGAAGACAGATGCAAAGAACTCGTTTAGTTTCTCTGCAGTCTCCAAGTCCCCTTTTATCACCCCTTTCTCTCCCTCACCATCCAGCAGACCAACCGTTTCCCTGGCAGGTTTCCTGCTTCTAACATATTTGAAGAAGCTTTTGTTATTCCCTTTTATGTTGCCTGCCATATGTTCCTCAAAGTCTTGCTTGGCCTCCCGTATCATCTTTTTACATTTCTTTTGCCACAGTTTGTGCTCCTGTTTGTTATCCTCATTAGGGCAAGACTTCCGTTTATGGAAGGAAGCTTCCTTGCCTTTTATAGCCTCTTTAACTGTGCTTGTTAGTCATGCCGGCACCCTCCTGGACTTAGTCGAGCCCTTCCTCCGTTGTGGGATACACTCCCGCTGGGCCTCTATTACTGTTGTTTTAAACCGCCTCCATGCACTCTGGAGCGATTGGACTCTTTTTACCTTCCCTTTCAGCTTTTTTTAACTAGTCTCCTCATTTTGGGGGAGTCTGCCCTTCGGAAGTCAAGGGTTTTTGTGTCAGATTTGCTAGGCACTCTCCCCCCGACATGCATGGCGAAACAGATCGCAGCATGGTCACTGTTCCCCAACGGTTCGGTAACATTTACATCCCTGTCCGGATCTTGAGTGCCACCCAATATCAAATCCAGAGTCACCTGTCCTCTGCTCGGCTCCGTGACTAGCTGCACTAAGTCACAGTCATGTTGCATAGAGACTGATCTGTTAAACTGCAGAAGGTCATTGTTGGCAAGTGATGACATAGTTGGCAAATGGTGACATACTCGAACATCCTCCCTCCAACATGATCTATGTGCCATAGATCATGTTGGAGGACATCCTCCCTCCAACATGATCTATGGCACATAGATCATGTTGGAGGATGTTCGAGTGAGTGAGTCAGTAGTTTATACTCCCAGAACTCCCTACTGCTAACCTCTTGATTCACCTCTCAATTCACCATGCATCAGCAACAACAAGCTTCAATGACCATTTGTGAATTAGAATTTATTACCAAGTTCAGTTCTGCTGAATTCAGATCAGTTCAGGTCATTGAAGCCTGCCAACTATGTCATCACTTGCCAACAATGACCTTCTGCAGTTTAACAGATCAGTCTCTATGCAACATGACTGTGCCTTAGAGCAGCTAGTCATGGAGCCGACCAGAGGACAGGTGACTCTGGATTTGATATTGTGTGGCACTCAAGATCTGGTCAGGGATGTAAATGTTACCGAACCGTTGGGGAACAGTGACCATGCTTTGAAAGGCTGGTCATCCTTGGTATGTGCACACCTGTATCATGAGAAAAATTGTGCAGTCAGTATGTAAAGGGTTAAACAGAATTTAGAGAAGTAGCCTTCCAAAATGGCTTCAGGGTAATAAGGAGTTAGACCCAGGCTTGAGTTGGCCTTTTGTTAATCACAGTTTTATCCCACCTTATCTCCATTTCTCAGAGCAGTATTGAAGCTATCTCCGTTATTTCAGGGCAGTAAATATAGTTGTTTCTCACAATCCTGTGAGGAATGGGAGGTTGAGATAAAGTGATTATGTCAAAGTCACTTGGCAAACTTCATGGCTGAGTGAGGATTTGAACTCTGCTCTCCCTGCTCCTAACCTGACATTCTTCACCACCATGCCTGTTGGAGAAGACCATTTCAGTACAGTGTGACGCAGCTGGTGTCATTTATGATAGCTGGTTCTTCAATATCAGAAGAGATCTGGGAAGCCTAGAACATGCACCTGCAACCAAGCCGCTCAAGTTGTTTTGCATGTGTGAATGCTTTGCAGTGGAAAAAGGACGAAGCACTACCCCTGCGCTACATCTCCATTTTAAATTCCCATCTCCTGAAGCTGCTTTCTTTTTTTTCCAATTGTGCTGATGCATGGTTATTGCATTTGCCTGTAAATATGTATTTAGCTGTGGGGATTAGAGACCGAGCAGGGGTTAACTCCCCACCGTCCAGCTGTGTGTGTTCATTAGCTGTGTTACTTATTCTAAACCTGAAATGACGTTCATAGTACCAGTTTAGTAATAACTGGGAGGCAGTGATTGGCGGAACTGCAAGCAAAAGAATCAAAAGTTTATCTTGAGGGTGAGCTCCATTGCTCTTACAGGAAGTACATAAGGAAACTTCTTGTGCTATACATTTATTGGTGCAATTAAGAATTCCCTTTCAATATCAGAAGAACATCTGACAATTAGCTCCCATAAGAAAAAAAAAGTGGCCATCTGGCCTATTAGCCAACCCCTGCTAACTGGGTAAGAGGCTTTTTCAATTGGTGCTCCTCTTATATTTAGCAGGGAGAGAGTAACTGCCCCCCTTTCACCCCAGCACAGTGTCTTTCTGGTGGCGGTTTGCTGTTGGTGTTCTGCATTTTTTGAGATGGTGAGCCCTTTGGGGACAGGAAACCGTTTAATCATTTGAGGTTCTCCTTGTCTATTTTTTGCCACCAGTTGAAGACCTGGCTTTTTCATCAGGCCTTCATAGTTTTTCAATAGTTTGCTATTTCAGTAAGTTTCGCAGCACACTTTTCTGTTGCATGAGCTGTTCTTTTGAGTATGTTTGTTCTTTAAACAATTTATAAACTACCGGGAGTCCTCATTGAGAAGGGCAGGATATAAAATTTTAAATATAAAAAATACAAATATGGTAAAATCAGGGTATGCCCTCACATTAATTTCACACACACACCCTAGTGTCCTGTAACTCTATAGCTGAGCCCTTTGAAGGGTATGTTCTGCCTGAAGTTCACTTACTCCCTGAATTCTGCACAGCAGTTTCTGTCAAGATACTTGGTTTATGATGCATACTTTGCTGCTATTTGCTATGGGTCTTCTGTAGTAAAAATAGATATACAGGTGGGCCCCCATATCCACTGATTCGATATCCACGGTTTCAGTTATCCACGGATCGTGGGGACCCCCCAGGCTTTTACTTTTTTCCCAGTAAGCTTTGCTTCTTCCTTAAAGAAACAAGAGAAGTAGCCTCTGGCTGTTTATTACAGGCAAGTGGAACGAGACTCTAGCCCGAGCTACATTGTCCACGGCTGCGTTTCGTGTGCGTCTGGTGTCCCGCCCCCAGGTCAAACAAAGGCTCTGATTGGCCGGACATAGCGCGGACGCAGCAAAAGTCGAGCCGGGCTCCACTTTTGCTGCGTCCGTGCTACGTCCGGCCAATCAGAGCCTGCTGTTTGATCTGGGGGTGGGACACCAGACGCACACGAAACGCAGCCGCGACGCAGCCGTGGACAATGTAGCTCAGGCTTAAGTCCTAGAGAGGCTCTGCAAGGTTAACAGAAACCTTGCAGAGCCTCTCTAGGACTTAGTCTCGTTCTATGTGCCTACAATGGAGGCTGCTTCTCTGTTTAAGGAAGAAACAAAGCTTGCTGAAAGAAAAATAAGAGCTGGGGGGGGGGGCAAGCATGCCTGCCTGCAGGGGAGGCAGGGTGGGGGGGGCCCTCAGAAAACCATGGAGGGGGTGTTCGCTCTTATCCACGGTTTCAAGTATCCACGGAGGGGCCTGGAACATATCCCTAGCGGATATGGGGGCCCACCTGTAATTTATCGTGACCTGCCCACTACGCCATGAGTACATGGAGCAAAACCCAACATTCTTTTTTTCTCTACACAGTATTTCCTTGAATACAATTCCGTGTTCTTTGTGTATGTTACTAAACGTAATTTCTTGTTTATGTAACTGGCATGGTTTAATCTGGAGAGATTCCAAAAGATCTTATCTTCACCTCACTGTGCTCAATGCTGTCATATTTAGCCAAAATCTGGGAAAAGTGTCTTTAAGAGATTGGAAGCAGATAATTTCATGTGGCACCTGCTTGGATGCAATCAGCCCTTCCCCATAATAGAGGTTTCCTGCTCTTGAGGCCAGCAGGGAGTGGCAAATCCTGTTTTTTGGTTTTTAGTTGTGTGTGTGTAGTGTCTTAAAGTAGATTAATGGCCCAATCCTAACCAACCTCCAGTCCCAATATAGCTGGGATACATGCTACATTCCGTGGGGGGGGGGGGAGAGTCATGGAGGCCTCCTTTTGTTCCCTTTTGTTTGTTCCCTTACCTTGGGGATGTATTCCGGCTGCACCGGTGCTGGAAAATTGGTTAGGATTGGGATGTTAGTCCCAGCAGTATAGCTTGAGATCCAAATCGCCCACTGTGATCTTTGAGATGCCAGGACAGAGCGGGATCAAGAGTCTCTACAAGTCCCCCCAAACCAGTGCTTGAATTACAAGGAGCTAAAGGGGGGCTGGCTTCCTCACCTTTTGTGCTGGCTGGCTGGCTGTGGGGGGGGGAGGGAGAGGGGGGATTTGGCAAAAACAAGTTTAGAGCAAGTCAAGTTTTAATGATCTCCATATATAGGCTTACCATCCATCCCGGAATTTCCGGGGCCATCCCGGAACTCAGACTCGGGTCCCAGATCGGTTCCGGGCATTCTGGGCCAGGTAGAAGCGCTGCTTTTAAAGTGAATAAACTTACCTTTTTTCTGGGCGCCGCCATCTTGGATCTCACGAAATCCAAAATGGCAGTGCCCAAATCTCATGATTTAGGTGCTGCCATCTTGCATCTCGCAAAGTTTCGCGAGATCCAAGGTTTTGGCACCAGAAAAAAGGTAAGTTTATTCACTTTAAAATCGGCGGGGGCTTGGCGGGCGAAGATGACTGGCATGGCGGCACAGCAGCGACGACAACGGGCATGGCGGCACAGAAGCAACGACGATGGGCATGGCGGCACGGCAGCAACGGGCAATGGCGATGGGCAACGGCGACGACGGGCAAAATGGACTGGCAAGTCAATTTAATTAATTATTTTAGGCTAAAATAAATAATTAAAATTTTTGGAGAAAACATAAGAACTCAGGGCATAAAAACAAGGGTGTGCAGGGATTCTGCATAGTGGCCAATGGCATGTCTGTGTACAGTACTCACTCAACGTAGGTCCTTGGAAACTGCAACTTTAAGCAAAACAAAACAAAATCAATTTTACCACAGGCTAATTGATATACGTAAACAAGAGTTTACGGCATATTTCTAGTAAAAAAAAAACTTTAATATTAAACACTGAAATAAATGTGAGCTTTTGGGGCCAGAGAAAACCCACGCAGACATGGGAAAAACATTCAGACTCCACATAGACCGTAGCCCCTGGCTGGGAATCTTTTTTTTTTTCTCCTCAAAAACTTTAAAACGAAACAACTTATTATGAAACGACTTTAAGTGAGGACTAGCGGCACTGTAATTCAGCAGGGAAAGGGAAAACGCAGATGAGTGTGAAGTGCAAAATAATTTGTTTTTATGCTCAAAAACAAAAAAGGGGGGTTCAAACTGGACCTCACTAAAATAATGCACTCACATTTACTGTAGTCTAGAGAGGGGGAGTCCTACAGCTAACATTAACACTCACACACATGAGCCTTGGGGAAGAACACACACACACACACACACACACACACACACACACACACACACACACACGCAGAACTCACAGAAAAGACAGACAGAGGTAGTCACTAAGTGAACAGTCAATGTGACTACATAAGACAACAACAAGGACAAATAGTGGGGAGTTGGTGGAGCTTTGGCAAGGCTGAAACATGGACCAAGATTATGTAACCTTATTCTGTGAGGCTTGAGAACGTTCACTAAAAATGTGACCTTCCTGATCTGTGGATTCTTGTCATCAGTTCTATAAATAGTCATGTTACTGGTATGGCCCCTTGTCTGGCCCCTTGCTCTCCAGGCAGGCACCTAGCACCAAGTGCATGTGTGTGTGGATGCAGGTCTCTTGCATGCCTTGAGTGGTTAACAAGAATAATTTTGACCATGGAACACCACCCATGCTATAGGTTTTAAATATGTGTTTCCTCATAGTGTGTGGCGCATATAAATCCAGTTTCAGGGTCCATTTTCAGTGACTCTAGGAGTCCGATCTCCCAAGGGCCTTCCATGTACACAAGCCTTCTTCTTGGTGGTGCTATGGAGAAGGCAAGGTTAATGGGTAGTCATTAGGCTATGTCAAATCCATTGGGCCTCCCCGCGTTGATCACAGAACATTTTGGTAATTAGCAAGTCCTATACTGCCCTGATCAAGTCATAGCAGGATGCAACTTGGTGGTAGTCCAAGTTCACAAGAACCTTAACATGTAGCTCTGAGATGGAAACGAAGCCACCCATGCCAATGCAGGTTATTTCTTCCTTGTTCTGTCCAGGTCTGCGTCAAGGTTTGAGCGCCATAAATGAGCCTTTCACGGGCTGGAATTATGCTTCGTCTGTAGTCGTTTGACTCTTGTTGCATTGGAAGCCCCATGAGGGGGATGGTCCATTCCATGAGGACCACTGTTAAGGAGAGGGGGAGTGAGCCGAGTAGATGACTCTGGGGTCTGGACTCCATTGAAGAGGCTCTCACTGGCCATTCCAGTGTGCTTCAGAGATGCCCTTTCTGAGTCATAGTGGAGGGACATAGAGTGACCAGTTCTACAGGAACTGCAGGTATACAGAAACCAGAATAATGAAGAACTGTCAGAGTCTCCACATGTGGCCCTGCCTCTGCTTCCTCCTTCCTTATCTGGAGAGAATTCCAGGATCTTGAGTCCAATGTACAGGATCCTGTGGCTACTGAGTCAGCCATCGTACCTGTACCTTTTTGTTTATCGTTTTGAAGGTGACGAGGTGGCAGTGGAATCAGGGCTGCTGTGATAAGTGACCGGTTTGTTAAAAATCATATCACATCACAGTAATAAAGCAACCAATCACACACTTTATCCAGGAGATACAAAACCAATCAATGGTGCTGGTACATTTGTTAGCATCTCGGAGTACTTTATACTTTGGTTCCAGGTATTTAATATTTTAAGGTTAACCCTTTTCTCACTTCTATTATGTACCTCAAATTGCATTAGGTTTTCCATCTCCCAGATCTTAATTGCATTGACTTTTCATGGGCAGGGGATGTAATATTTTGTTTTCAGTATTTTGCAATCATGAGATTAGCCACTGACAATATACACTGGCTCCCCGAGTTACAGACATCTGAGTTACAGACAGCTGCACCGGCATTTTCATGCAGACAAAATACACCATTTGGTCACACAGGCATGATAGCACTGGGCCAGCAAGAACCAGATATTTCATTTCAAGTACGTTTTGACTTAAGACAGACCCCCTGGAACCTAAACTGTTCTTACATAGGGGACTTACTTAGGCCCCAGTCCTATTGAGACCTCATGTTGCCGAATTAGCGTTCCAGTAGTGCAAAGTGCTTTACGGTAGCCCAAGATCTGGGCCACTGTCACACGCTGCTGGGCTGCTACTGCAAATGACAAGAAGCACGATACACACGGCAGCAGCTCTGAGAAGCTCCGTTGGCACCAGTGAGTTGTTGATGGGGGGGCCGTAGGCAGGCAGGGGGAGTAACGGGGCATGTTGGGGGGAGGGAGGGGGTGCATCCAGCAACTTGCACCCGGATCCTATCTCCAAAGCCACTCCCCAGAATGCCCTCTGATGCAGCATTGAGGGTGTGGCAATTGAGAATGTGAACATGGCGCCTGCTGTTCTACCCCCATTCTACCTGTTCTACCCCCTGGGAAGCAATCAGAACGCTTACTGAGCAACGAGGAGGCGAGCCATGATGGCCCAGAGGCACAAGCGTCACTAGGAAGTGCGTCACCCCAAAGCAGGGGGGCGTGCGTCACCCCAGTGACGCTCCGATATTCGGCGCAGCCGAAGGCCACAGCGCGATTTTGAGGGGGGGCGACCCGGCTGCACCCTTCCCCAGGTGCCCCCCCCGCGTCGCCCTCCGGACGCTCTGAGGCTGGCCCGGGAGCCGGCCTCGAAGCGTCCGTCCCCGCCGGCGCTCCAGGGCCTTCTGAAAGAAGGCCCATGCACTGCGTCAATACGGGTATTTTTACCATTTTCGTGCATGCGCAGAGACCGTTTTGAGGGCAAGGGCCTGCCCTCTTGCCCTCAAAACGGTCTGCGCATGCGCGAAAATTGTAAAAAATACCCATATTGACGCACTGGGCCTTCTTTCAGAAGGCCCTGGAGCGCCGGCGGGGACGGACGCTCCGAGGCCGGCTCCCGGGCCGCCCTCGGAGCATCCAGAGGGTGACGCGCGTCACGGAGGTGTGCGCGTCACCCCCCTGGCGGCCCCCCCCACCATGCTCCAGCGACGCCACTGCCCAGAGGACCTGTGTCACTGGTGACAGGTGGGGTCTGGCCAGACACAGGTGTGGGCATTATTTGGCACACAACTGACAACTCCCTACCTGTGACAGTGCCCCTGCCCAACCCATATGAACCTGCCTGTGTGCTGAGATCGGCGGCGGAGGACCATCCGCTGCCAGATCTCCCTCCCAAGAGATCCATCAGGCCCCATCGCTGCTGGTATTTCTGCCAGGCTACTAAGATGATGATGAATATGTATATAGAGGAAGTCCAAACTTAAACTTGTCAATAGGATTTTGGAAACTGCAACCTTAAGCAAAATGACTTATAACGAAACCAATATTACCGTAGGCTAATTAATACACCGTACATAAACAAGAGTTTATGGCATATTTCTGATCACAAAAACACCGCCAAACTTCTAAATAAAGACCAAAAACACTTCAAATATATATATATTGAACACTGAAATAAATGTGAGCTTTCTGGGCCAGAGAAAACTCACGCAGACATGGGGAGAATGTTCAAACTCCACACCGACAGGCTGGGAATCGATGTATTTTTCTCAACAACTTTAAATGAAATGACTTATAATGAAACAAATTTAAGTGAGGACTTGCTGTACCACATTTGAACAAAAAGTAGTTCACAACACAGTTTACAAAGCAAAATATATTTTTATTCTGGCTGTCTTTACGTTGTAGTTGCTCCTGGTATCATTTTTATGCTGTCCTATGTTTCAGCAGGTGGCGCAGTGGGTTAAACCGCTGAACCATGAGCTGTCGATCGAAAGGTTGGCAGTTTGAATCCGCGACGGGGTGAGCTCTCGTTGCTTGGCCAGCTCCTGCCAACCTAGCAGTTCCAAAGCATGTTAATGCGAGTAGATAAATAGGTACCACTTGCAGGAAGGTAAACAGCAGTCCGTGTTCCAGCCGCATGCTACGCGCTGCGGCAAGGACAGTCATGCCGGCCACATGACCACGGAGGCGTCTTCGGACAACGCTGGCTCTTCGGCTTTGAAATGGGGATGAGCACCACACCCTAGAGTCGGACACGATTGGACTTAATTGTCAGGGGTCACCTTTACCTTTACCTATGTTTCATGGGGCCACGGTGGCTTAGTGGTTAACGGCGCAATCCTCACTAAACCTGCGGCACCGGAGTGTTCCGGCACCAGAAGCAGTCCGGAACGTGCCGTAAAGCATGTTCGCGACTACTTTCAAGCAGGGAAGGCCGGTGGAGCGGCTGGCCTCCTGCTCTGATGACGGAGCACCCTGGCCACCGCCAGACCCAGCAGGTAAGGATCCAGTGGGCGAGGGGGTGGATCGCTGGGGCAGGGAGGGTGGCCATTGGCCCAGGTGGCCCGGGAGGGGGAGGGGCAGGAAGGGGAGGGGGATGGCTATCGGCCGTATCCTGACCCCTGCCGGGCACTGGAGCCTTTACATGGCCTCCTCTACTTCTGCCAGCAAAATAGCTGGCTGAAATCCGAGGAGGCCGATAGGGCCTGTCCCCAGATAGGGCCTGGCCCCGGAGACTTCTGCTCCGGTGGCAAGGATTGGACTGTAAGACGCTGAAGTGCACACTAGAAGGTCGGTAGGACAGCAGTTCGAGACCCTAGTGCCGCATGACACAGTGACCTGCTTCCATCTTCTGTCCCATCTCCTGCCAACCTAGCATTTAGAAAGCAAGAAACTGCAAGTAGATAAATAGGTACTGCTGCGGCGGGAAGGTAACAGCATTCTGTTAGTCATACCGGCCACATGACCATGGAAGCATCTTCGGACAGCGCTGGCTCTTCAGCCTTAGAAACAGAGATGAGCACCCCAGAGTCGAACACGACTGGCTTTCGAGCAGGGGGTACCTTTACCTTTACTTATGTTTCATGCTCCTTTCGATGATTCTTACTGCCAGTCTGTCTGTCTTGTGCTTTGATTGTTGGGTGTGTAGTTTTTCTCTCTCCAGCTACTTTTTTAATGATTGTTTTTATTAATTGGTTATTTTATTGTTTTTTTTACTGGGCTCTATTTGTTGTTAGTCACCTTGGGCACTATTGCAATATGGTGGAAAGGCAGGATATAAGTGCTAGTATTACTTCTACTGCTACTGCTACTGCTACTACTATTAATAATAATAATAATAATAATAATAATAATGTTTTCTTGTCTCAAAGGGGCACAATGGGAATAAAGACAGCAGAGAGACACCAGCAAACAGCCACTGGGAGGGGTGTGGTGCTGGGATGAATCTGGACAATTGCTCTTCCCTTGCTAAATATTTGACCGCTTTAGAAGGTGCTCTTTGCCAGTTAGCTTCTTATTCTGACTGGTGTAGGCTGCATTAACTCATGTTCCTCTGAGTACCTGCCAGCCACGCCCTCCTCTGAGGAATGCAAAATCTCGCTGCCGTGCGACTCGGGCACTCAGTCAAAGCCAGGGAGACGCACCTGAATCAACGGCCTGGCGGGAAGGTAAGGAAGCAATGAGATGCTTCAGCAGACACCTGGGAGACGAGAGCGAGATGGAGATGGTCAAGCCTCACTGAACGATGGCTCAGGAAGGAAGGAAGCAAATAGCTAGGCATTCAGTGAGGGTTATGGTTGGAATAGCTAATTTGTGACGATTCAAGTGACACCATCAAGCACACCTGGTGCTTTGCAGAGTAACAAACAGGAAGGCAGGTCTCTGCCCCAAGGAGCTTATTATCTAAAATTCTACACTGGGAGAAAGAAGCTATAGAGGGTTCCGGGGATGTGTTTGAAGAGAAGAGAAACCAGCTTTCTTAATCCAGTGAATTAAAACCTGCTGCCTTGGCAGTGTAATCGGCAGGGCTCCGGAGTAGGGGGCTTACAGGCTCAGCTCTGAGGCATGGGGGAGCATAACGAGTTGTGGGGCTTTTGGTGTTAGCAAGATGGTCCAATGACCTCAGAGGATGGAAGAAGCCGGGGAAGGATGGGAGCAGCATGTTTTATGGCTCTTGGCAACATGATCGACGCTGGAGTCTCAAGCTTCAGTGACAACTGGCAAGATTAAAAGCCATTCGTTTTGGCTCTTCAGCAGAGTTTCCCAGATGGGAAGACTCTGGCAATAGAGGCAGGGCTTGGTCCCTCTTCTAAGGATAGGAAGAGATCTTTGCCCAACCTAATCTGCTGAACTGAGACTATGCTTTCCTAGAGAATTTAACAAGGTAACATTGATATCTTGGCATTGAATATTTAAGGCAGAGAGATCCTGCATAGGACTAGTCATGTTTGATCAAGGTTTAGCCCTGGAGTGTGGACTGACTGAACAGGTTTATGGGGGATGTCGTGTTGATTGAGGAGTCTGGTGTCGTCTTTCCTGGCAAGGGAGGGGCTGAACTACAAGGTTTTTCCCAGAGGTCTCCAACATGATTTATGGGAGCACATGTGGACACAGAGGTGTCTGGAAGGGCATGGCTGCCATTGCCTCCACCCTGCCTGCTCCACAGATCTGTATTAGGAAAGAGAACGTGTGGAGAGCCAAGTGGAAGAAAGAGTCTCCCCCCTCTCCTCTCCTCTCTTTCACTCCTTTCCCCTCAAAGCACAAAGTACAAGCTGAGCGAAGCCAAGCTTCAAAGAGCAGCCGGCTAAGTAAAGCAGGCAAAGGTGAGAATACGGTGTTGGCGCTGGCAGACGGATGATGAGTGGAGGGCATGTATGCAGAGGGGAGGAAGGACGGAGCATGGCTGGGTGGGTGGAAAGTGCATGCATGTGGGTGGATGGATGGGCTAGAACTGATGGGTTGAAACTACAGGGAAGTAGGTTTAGGATAGACATGAGGGTAAGAGCTGTCTGCCCTTGGAGCAGTGCCTCATGCAGTAGTGGACCCTTCTTCATGGGAAGGTTTTCAAGCAGGGACTGGATGCAGCAGGTAGGGATGCTAGTCTAGTGCATCTAGTAGGTACCTGCCCTGAGCAGGGGCTTGGGCTAGATGACTTCCACGTCCTCTTCCAACTCTAACATTCTGTGATGCTATCTGATATTACTAAATTTAAAATTGAATAGGGGTATAATGACTGTCGGTCAGTTCTTAAAAGCACCAAATGTCTTAACGTTTCACTCCGGAATTTGCACGGAGCTTCTTCAGAAGTATGGATCAATGGCATGTGCCACCCATTCACAGCACTGCATGAGGAAGAACTCTCCAGCCGGAAGCTGTGAAAGGGCGGCGAAGCCTTTGATCCATACTTCTGAAGAAGCTCCGTGCAAATTCCGGAGTGAAACGGTAAGACATTTGGTGCTTTTAAGAACTGACCGACAGTCATTATACCCCTATTCAATTTTAAATTAGTAAACATTGACTGTGAATCGCTAAGACAATATCTATCTCGTTTTGTTTCTGTCCCTGCCCCCTCAGTAGGCATTTTGCCGTTGCGCCTGCCAACACTTCTCAGCATTCCTGTGGGGCCCACCGGCTCCACAAGGTTGGACACCCCTGTTGTTGCTTGTCCCTCCGGACTCTGTGGGTCTCAATACCTCTTCCTTGTGAGATTGCGCAGCCCACTTGATGCAATAAAGAAGCGTGCCCTTCAGTGTGTACAGCATCCTTTTTCTTCCTGAATGGGAAACCACAACCAGTCCCAACGTTCTCGGATTAAGGAAGCGGCTTTCCAGAGCAGAGGATGTGTTTCCCAAACACTTGAGCCCCAGAATCTCTCTCTTGTGGTCTGCGCAATAGATGGACAAGCTTTCAGTTTTAGAGCTCTTGTATCTTAAGGGTTGGCCACTTGCTGGTTGTTGCAAGGTGCTGTAAAAGCACTGAGGACATGAAGTTGGTTTGTACAGGAGAATTCTATTCTGAGTTAAAGTCCAAGGGGCCAGCAGGTCACCCCTAACATGTTTCAGTCTATGGCCATACTACACTGAATGTGCCCAATCTCCGCTGATCTTGGAAGCTAAGCAGGGTCAGACCGGGTTAGTTCTTGGATGGGAGACCCCTAACATGTTTCACCCTACTTAATATTTCATGAACAAGAGAAATAGCTTCAGGGTGGTGATGGTGAATCCCTGGGAAAACAGGGAGTGGGGAAAGGGATAATCCTCCTCCCCCGTCCCTGTGCCACAGTCCTAATCCAAATCAGGGCCTCCTGCCGCCGTTTTGTGCAAACATTTAAAGAGTTAGGAAATCTGATCATGGATCCATTGTCTGAGCTAGCTTGGGATTATTCAGCCAGAGTTGTGCAGAGATGGATTGTGAAAGAAGCCGGATTCCTGACCTTCAAATGAGAAACAACGAGATGTCAGGTGCATTTCTATTGATGGCTAATTGAGGAGGATGTAATTCCCTTATTATGGCTGTTAGCTCGGTGCTACCGTAGCAAGAGGGGACTGCACAAAGTCATCGTTGTGGGGCTCCCTTCTTCCGCAATGAGAGATTTTTCACAACCAGGCACACATATGGGAGCACCTGAAGCCACCACCTGAAAGCAGCACAGGTGTGCCTGAAACATTTCCCATTCCCTGTGAATGGTTTTGAGTCAAAAAAGAAAGCAGTTGAGCAAAGGATTATTCACTCTGCTGAGGTAGGCGGGTCTGGCTAAGGGTAAGCTTATTGCTGTTGTAGTAGTGCCAAAGTCAAAAACAGCTAAAATGCATATGGTTGAGTCAAGACTGAAGAATGCCCCCCCCCCCCAGAAGGGCCAAGATGTTGATTCTCTAATAAAAGGAAATAAAACGTTAGTTAAATAGCAAGAAGACTATTCTAACTCTGAACTACATAACAGAGCACATGAATCATGGGCGAGATCATCTGATTGTTTGAGTGTCTCTTGAGTCACTTTTGGCTAAACAGATTTTAAAAAAGCTGGGGCAGTTTGTTAGAATAAAAATCTCAATAGCAACATGCTGCACAATCCCTTTATTAGGACCAATTGAAAAGACTCAAAGAAGCACACTTCCAGGTTCATCTTCGGGTTGAATTTTAAGCCCCTGAAAATTTGGGGAGGGGGAGAACAAGACAAAGATGCTGCCAAGCTCATGAAACACCCAATCAGCAGTTGGGAGGGAGCGGCTGTTAGAGTCTCCAGGGGAGTGGCCTGCGGGGAGTGGCCTGGAGTCTCCAGGAATCAGCATCTGGGTGACTACTTGAAGCAATCCTGGAGATTTTAACAGGGCCTCCATGAGATCAAGAGTTGGTAGCCCTACAAAAGTGTACCGTTTGATAAATGTGTAATGTAGCCTGGTGTGTGTGGGTTAAAGGGGGGGGGGAGAGGGTGGAACAGAGCAAAACTATGGAGGTAGGAAGGCCTTAGCATTTTGCCCCTGCCACAGTTCTGGTTCTGATCATCATCCATCCCCCTCCTCCGCATGCTAATTGTGTTTGGAAAAACACTTCCATTGAAAGTCAGTGGACGTTTTTCTCCTCATAAAAATGGCAAGTGTTTTTGGCCTAGGGCCAATGCATAACATGGCTCTGTTTAGGTGGCAGTGGGTGCAAAAACAAATGTATTTGTTTGTTTGTTACAGTATTTATATACCGCCTTTCTCAATAGACTCAAGGTGCTTTACATTGGCAGGCTAAACACAAGCTCCATTTTTCAATGAGGTTTTTACAAGAATTATTCCTTGAGAGAATTTCATAGGACCCTCCGTTTCTCCAGGTGTTTCCCTTCATAGTGCAGTCGTCATCCTGGCTGCCGGCTTCATGCACTTTCCAAACTCTCACAGGCAGCTGCACCAAGCTTCAGACTGGTATCTCAAGAATGTTTTCCATTCTTGCCAGCTGACTCCTCCACCAGCAGCTCTTGGTCTCGGTCAACCATCCAAGGCGGCTGATCCTGCTTAGCTTTTTCAGGCAAGGTGATAGCTTGACCTCCAGAACACACCTCCTGCCCTAAAAACCTTTGGTTGTGGTGAGGTATGCGGTGAGGAACGAAAGCAAATCTTTGGTTGGGGTGAGGTATGCTGGCTGGGGTGAAGGAGCCATGGCTGCTCTACATAAGAGCATAAGAAGAGCCCTGCTGGATCAGGCCAAAGGCCCATCTAGTCCAGCTTCCTGTATCTCACAGTGGCCCCACCAGATGCCTCAGGGTCGAGCACACAAGACAACAAGATACCTGTATCCTTTCGCTACTCCCTTTCACCTGACATTAAGAAATATTCTACTACTAAAACCAGGAGGTTGCATATATACCCATCATGCTTTGTAACCTGAAGTGTATGGTCCTCTGGCTTCAAATGAAGATCTCATGGTCGGTCTGAAAAATACGAAGTGCTAAAGCCGTAAACGGTCTGAGAGAGATAAGGGAGTCAAGCCACCAGACAAGTAACATATCCGCCACACACACACACACACACACACTGCTGGATCTCTGTGATTACTGGAAGGAAAGTGCTGGCTGTGAATGAGCATGTTTGTGTCTGTAGCAAAGATCTCTTTGAGAAGCAGTATGGGTTATATGAATACCTAAGCAACATTGCTCGACTGGCAGTAGAAAGCACTCTTCTAGATCTCCAGGCTGTGGTGAACAAAACTGCATAAGAATCAGGAGAATCAGAATTTTTGCATAAGAATCAGATCACGTTCTGTAGGTCTGTACACTTTTTTTTTTTTACCTCAAATATTATTATTAAGAATAATCGGAGACAACTGGAAGTTGCCGACAAGCCGAAGATAACCTGTGTGTTAACCCTCTGTGTGAGAGATGAGTCACTTTCGAGCATGTTCGGCTGGTGTGTGCTGTGCAGCCAGAGAGATAATCACAACGTTGAAGGGAAACAGCTGTAGAATGAAAAAGGTTCTACGCATATAGAACATTGTTGTAAACCCTCCTACCGGGGGGGTGGGGGTAGAAAAGCCTGCCCGTGTAAACCGCCTTGAATAAAGTCTGAGGAGAAATCTGATGACCAGAAAGGCGATATACAGTATAAATACAGATGATGATGATGATGATGATATACTGCTTTTCAACAAGAAGCAGTTACATAGTAGTAGTCGTCGTCGTCGTCGTCACAAAGCAGATTACATAGCACAATAAATAGACCAATCCTGTCTAGCAGGACACAGTGGCTCAAATAAGGCGCCCACCACATCTTGTGCAGGATGGAGCCAGCACTGTCGCAGCCACAGGCCTCTTCAGGGTAAAGTGACGTTTGTGCCTTTACCCTGAGTAGCCATGGCCGCCCCAATGGGTCTATTGGAATGTGTACCAGCTATTTTGCTGGCACGCATTACAGCCGGCCATATAACACCAGCCAGGCTCAGGATAGGATATGGCAGAGGAGGCCTCCGATGATCCCTCCTTCTGCCCAGGCCCGGTTGACCAACCCGCCCTCTCCACGCCCCTACGCTGGTGGCGGGGAACTCACCTTCCCCAGCGGGCACAGCTCTGTTTCTGGGCTGGAGAGAGTGGCGGGTTGGAACCAGCACCGATTACACTCCGGGTGCCGCAAATGTGCTTTACGGCACGTTTGCGACACCCTAGACTGGTGGAGCGATCACTCCACCTGCCTATGTCTAGACAGGATTGCGCAGTAAGTGGGTCCCTATCTCTAAAGGGCTCACATTCTTAAAAAAGGATGCAGAAGGGACACCAGCAATAGCCACTGGAGAAGACACTGTGCTGGGGTGAAGAGGGACAGTTGCTCTCCCCTGGCTAAAGATAAGAGGACACCACTTTAAAAGGCGCCTCTTTGCCCAGTTAGCAAGGGTACTATAAAGCGTACTTTATTTCTCATTCAGAAAATCTAGCATGTAGGTCAAAACTCCCTCCAAAATGCACTTAGCTAATTCCGTGCCTCCCCCACACACTGAGTATATCGTCAAGACACACACACTCATAAATTCATTGAGCCATACCATGTCACCATTTTTTAAAGTTTTAACACAGGTTCCTTTTTACTTTCTTGAGTAAACACAGATAACATTTTCACTGGACCTGTCAGTTGCCTCAGGTATCATTTTCTTTCTCAAGGCTTGGCTGATAGTAGTGTAATTGTAGCTTTTCCCTGGCATGCAAAGTGCTTTCATCTTGCCCCTATCGCAGAGGGGTCGCTTGAAAAAGCCCAATGGTATTTGGGCGAAACGTTGCGTTTTTAGTGTTAGTTTTACTTTTAAACTTGTTTTTAGTTTGGCTTATAAACGTGTTTTTGAACTTGTTTTAAAACTGGGTGGTACATGTTTTTTTAGTTTTTACTATACGGATTACTGCCATGGCTTTTTACCCTGAAAATGTGAATCTATCAAAATCGCTGCTGGCCATGAAAATCTTAAATCGTATTTGAATGTAGTTGAGTTGCATGCTACATTCTGGAATAGAAAGTAGCAATAATTGAACAATTCCATCAACTGTGAACCAAGTATGCCATGATTTCATCACACTTTCCAAAATATACCATACTACCATTGGCTTACAATCTTAGGGTGGTTCCTGGTTATAATACATTAGCAGTCCAATCTTTTTTTTTCCCCTTCATATATTTAATTTTATTAATAAACTACCAAACAAAATAAAACAAAACAATACAGCATACTACGAAAGATTACAGCAAGCGCGAAGCAGTAAATCCTACTTGAATACTATTATATATTTTCTACTTATAATATCTAACTAAGCCTATATCTCTAATATACTATTCATTAAATCCACACTTCATCACTTCTTCTCTCTCACTCTCTCTTAAAGAATCTATAAATGGAATCCAAATATTCACAAAAAGATTAACTAACTTTTCCTTTAGCATCTAAAAATCTTAATTCCCGCTTAAAATATTTTAATATATAAAGCCACCCCATTTTTCTCCAAATGTATTAAAATAAAAACCTTCCAAATTTTTCTGTTTAAACAAAAATAAATTCTATATCCCTTTTATATAAGATTCTTGAAAACAAATCACATCTTATTTAAGTCTTTTCAAATAATAAAACATTATTTTTCTTTTATTCACCAAAGGGTTAACTAACTTTTCCTTTATCATCTTAACTTCCACTTCAAATATTTTAAATTTATTAAGTCACCCCATTTTTTCGTCTTCAAATTTGTTAATTTTCCATCAAAAATTTTCCATCACTCTTTATATAAGTTTCTTAAAAACAATTCATATCTTATTTGTTTTTCTAATAATAAAACATTTTCTTTTTATACAACATTAACTCCAGTAATATTCCCCACAACAAAAATTATAATCCCTTTTTAATGTTGACAGTTTGTCATTACCCCTTCCATCCCTCCCCTTCCTCCTTCTTCCTCTTCTTTCTCTTCTTCTTCTTTCTCTTCTTCTTCTTCTTCTTCTTTCTTTTCTTCATCCTTAAATCTTTCCCGAAAGTCTCTTGTTTTTTGAATTGTATCCACTTTACAATTTTTTCCACAGGATCATTCACGTCTTCTAAATTCCTCCCCCGAAAGACAATTCTCTTTTTCTTCAGAAACTCCACGAAAAATATATAACTCTTCTTTTTCTGTATAATTCTTAATGAAATGTCTTTTAGTAAGGTACTCTGCTTCTCTGTCTCAAGTCTTGGTTTAACTCTTGGTACTTCCTCTGCTACAATCTCTTCTGCTAAATCTTTCTCTTTATCATTATCTTTCTCTTTATCTTCCTGTACTTCCAACATAGCCTTTATTCCTTGGAATTCGTCCTTTTCCTTCACCACTTGTTTCAGTTCTGCGTTCATATTCTGTAATTTTTCCTGCAAAATTGCCATTTTTTATCAAATCTCTGTTCCCATTTTTTTTAAAACAATACTCCAATTGTGTAGTCATGTTGCAAATTTTTCACCAGGTGCTGATCTCTCTTCTCTTAAAAAAAAAAGAGGTAAAATAAACTGCGGTCACCGACGTGAAACAGAAATATTAATTGCCTTAATCCATGAACTCTGACACGGAAGGGCTCATATTCTTTTAGAAAGAATGTCAAGAATGACAACAATATGTAGAAAAAAAAAGACACACAAATCCCAAACAATTTTCTCTCGCCGGAACAGTCTATTTAAGAAAACTTCTTCATATCTTTCCTTCTCCTTCTCTTACTGTTTTAATCTTCCATAAGTACAGAAAAAAAATAGCTAAAACTCTCCACTTTAGAAACTTTCACTTTCGAACGTACACTTCGTCTTTTCGCAACGTATTAATTATTTTTAATGTTAACTCTTAGCTAATTTCTTCAGTTCATAAATTATTTCTACGCCTCTTGCCTAAGTAAAGCAAAGCATGTGGGAGGTGGCTTGGCTTACGATTCATCTGAAGTTTGAGCTCGTTGTTATTCTTCGTCACCCACCGACCCGAAACTTCAAAGCCTTTGCCTTGAAGTGTCAGAATGGGGGCGATTTAAAGAAATGTGGTTTATTTCTTTGTACACCCTTTCAATCCAGGGGTAAAGTAGTTAAGTCCATCAGATGTACTCCGTCGATACGGAGCGATCGGTGGAGTTGTCAGCCTGCCATGTCCTCCCAGCCAGAAGTCATTAGCAGCCCAATCTTAATTAACTCCCCGCATGGTGATACAGCAGCTTCATCGTGGTGCCCACTCTATCCCGTGCAGGAGTTTTGGCCGCTGCAAACCTCCTTGGGCGAAGGGATATTCCCTTTCCCCGGGGAAAGCCCCTGCCAGGTACAAGGAAAAGTAGCATAGGGCCATTTTCCTTTCCTTCCTCTGCAGGCCATCCATAGCGAAGGTGATAGATGGGACGTCCAATCTGACATCGTCATACGGCTATCCTGGTAGATGCTTATGTATACACAAAGGTCCCTTTTCCCTACAGAGCCTCCTGGATTAAGAGCTTTTCTACAGTACTGAGCTAGGGCCCCTAGACCTGGTGAAATTTGAGTTGAATATTAGTGTGGGTAGCAGTAGAAAAATATGGAAGGGCATAGAAGGGGCAAAGTGCACTGGGGGGGGGAGTTGAACTTTGTCCTACCTGTTCGCTCTCTGCAAGAAATAAAGAGTACAGGTGGCCCCCCATATCCGCTGGGGATATGTTCCAGGCCCCTCCGTGGATACTTGAAACTGTGGATAAGAGCGAACACCCCCTCCATGGTTATCTGAGGGCCCCCCCACCTTGCCTCCCCTGCAGGCAGGCATGCTTGCCCCCCCAGCTCTTATTTTTCTTTCAGCAAGTTTTGTTTCTTCCTTAAAACAAACAGAGAAGCAGCCCCCATTGCAGGCAACTAGAACGAGACTGAGTCCTAGAGAGGCTCTGCAAGGTTTCTGTTAAAGCAACCTTTAACAGAGTTAAAGCAGCCAGAGGCTGCTTCTCCTGTTTCTTTAAGAAAGAAACGAAGCTTACTGGGGAAAAAAAGTAAAAGCCTGGGGGGGGGGTCCCTCACAATCCATGGATAACTGAAACCGTGGATAGCAAATCAGTGGATATGGGGGCCCACCTGTATTAGCATTAATGCTCCCATCCATCCTAGACATGAATGGAGGTGAGTTGTTGATGCTGGCTCTCCAGCGATTTCGGTGGAGGTTTCCCTATCTTACCTGGGAATGGTAGAGATTGATGGCAGAGATTAGTGACTGGGACCAGAGTACATGCAAAGCATATGTTTTACCTCTGAGCTATGGCCCCTTCCTCAAAAAAAGCTTTCAAACATCTATGAGAATGTAAAACATGTTTTGGCTGGTGAAAGGAAGTCTGCTATTCCAAGTTTTTGCATTGGGTATTTTAAGATATTTGGATCCTGCTCTTCTGTTCCCACAGGAGCCACCAAGATGGCTTGTTAGAATAACAATTACAGGACCTCGATTTATATCCCACTTTATCCCCTGGGATCAGAGTAGTTTATGGTATTTTTCCTATGTGTTGGGCTTTGTTAGTGTTAGTGTGTCTGTGTTAATAGATCGTAATTTGCTTATGTTCGGCTAAGTCTACAAACCTGTTTAGACTGAGCTAATGAGTCTCTGAAAGTGCATCTCTTCCTTTCAGGAACAAAGAACAGAGGCGAGAAGGAAGATACTGGGAACAGAAAATTTGGTCTCTTTACCTTGACCTATTGCAGGAGTTGTGTTTATGAACAATTGCTGGATTGCTTTTTGAAGTAAGTATGTAGTGTGTGTGATGCTTGGATCTTCCCAGAAGAAAGGAAAGCAAGACGCCCCCCGAAACACATAAACCTTCACTTGGCTTCTCTTTTGCAGACCTTTTGGAAAGGACAGAATTGGCCAGTATTATTCTCGCTCTGAAACTACCAACATCTTGAAAGAGATTTGAAAGTGCCGTGAAGATGCTCAAGCCTCAGGTTTGGTCTTTGTTCACTGTGATGCTCTCCATCCTCTGTTCTACCTTTCTATTCCTACTTGCTGTAACCACCCAAAGGGAGGCTCCCGGGACTTTCTCTCTGCTGTTGAAACAGCCTATGAAGCCACAGAGCTGCCCAAACAACCCAGGAGGTCTTGAGAATGTCCTGGAATTTCAATGGGAATCTGAAGTGGAGAAGAGCACGGAGGCCAAGCCACTTGATGTGGAACCTCTAACACCAGTGGCCACTCGGCATCCCTTAGAAGTGGTCTATCCTAACAATTATAAGTTCCTTCTCAATGAGCCAAATAAATGTCTGGAGAAGACGCCTTTCTTAGTGTTGCTGGTGGTAACCGAACCCAAAGATTTTGCCACCCGGAATGCCATTCGGCAGACATGGGGCAATGAGACCTCAATCCCTGGTGTCTCCATCCTCCGCCTCTTTCTGAGCGGTGTCCACCCAACATTTGGCTCCCCACTTCAGAGGCTTCTGGAAGAGGAGAGCACCCTCTACAGAGACATTATCCAGCAGGATTTCTTTGATACCTATAACAACCTTACCCTGAAGACTCTGATGGGCATGGAATGGATAAGCAAATTCTGTCCCAATGCCACCTATGTGGTGAAGGCAGACAGTGACATATTTCTCAATGTGGACTATATGGTGTCACTGCTGCTGCAGCCCCACCTGCCCCCTAAGAAAGACTACATGACAGGGTATATCTACAGAAACACAAGGCCACTGCGCAACAAGGCATACAAATGGTATGTCCCACGGGAAGTGTATCCCAATGACACCTACCCACCCTACTGTGGTGGTCCCGGGTATGTGTTGTCTGGAGATCTGGCCAAGAAGATCTACCAGGTGGCTCAAACCATCAAGGTCATCAACATGGAAGATGCCTTCATGGGGATCTGTCTGCATGAGTTAGGCATTAGTGTGACAGACAGCCCTTGGGGTCTCTTTAGCGTCAATAAAATTGACTATGAGAAGTGCAGTTTCTCTAAACTAGTGGTGGTGCACCACTACGGGCCTGCAGAATTGCTGAAGATTTGGCCTGACTTTCTGGGTCAGAACAAGACTTGCAAAAGCTAAACCAGAGAGAGATGGACTGCACTGATATGCAATCACTGGCAGAGAAACTGGTATGGATTTGGCAATTTACAGGTATTAAACGGCATGCAGACTTGTGCATTGACCCTGGGCATATGGACAGTCAACACAGCTGCACACACAAATCGGTGAGAAACTGAAAGAGAGAAAAGAGAGGATGTTCTGTGACTGTCATTATGGTATGATCATTCAGATCAACCTGCCCACCTTTATGGCCTCAAAAGTTACATGTATATACTCGAGTATAATTTGATCTCATGAATAAGTCAAGTTCAATCTTAAGCCCAAAATCATGGAATTTGCTAGGACACATGGATAAGTCGAGGGCATAACTTAGGGATGTATGAAATTCTTTGTATTCTTGAAAATGACCAGTGATTGTTCTGAATCAGCACAGAAATGACGCTCTTCTCCAAACAGGAAGAAAGAAAGTGAAGGCTTTGTGAGGAGTATAGTATTGTACTTCCATAGCAGCAGCCCTCATTCTTATAAGCTCTTTCACCTTTCTTTCCTCCTGTTTGGAGAAGAGCTCCGTTTCTGTGCTGCTTCAGAACAAGGTAAAATAGCTCTTTTTTTAACCCACCCCCATGTGTCCTGATTCTTAGCCCAGTATCCCCCCTCCTGCCAAGCAGCTCTTCTTAGAAGCCATACATGGGGCTTCTCAGTCAACTCAGGTTTTCAGGGTCAATTTTAAGGCATAAATGTTTAGACTTATACATAAGTATATGGTGTAGTCCCACGTAATGGGCATGTTGTGCAGGAATTTGGACTTGAAGCCCTAGCATTCAAAAATACTCATATTAATGCATACCATTCATGCTGAATACTGCTTGTTTTTCCATAAAATCTGAGGATGCTATGATGAATACTTTTTTTACCCTATTTTTTTCATACTTGGACAGTTTTCACTTCCTCCCCCATCCTAATTACTGTTATTCTTTTATCTTTGGAATTTTTAATAAACTTTGTATTTTGACTCCTTGCCTGCTTAGTCCATGTACGCTGGTAATTCAGTGGGCTGTCACGTTTGATTGTTCATAGGTGACTGGGTTGTAAACAACTGCTAGGTTCTGTGTTCCCCTGGGAAGGGAGGGTTTTTCCCAGATGGATGCCCCTCAGCCTGGTTTCCTTAGCCTGCAATGGTGGCAGCAGGTTTATCTACCAATTCCTCCCTCTTCCATTACATTGCTGACCCAGTAAATCAGTGAAGCAGAGAGCTGGAAGGGGTGCACTGACTAAGTGCTATCCACTAGGCACTACTCCCCTTGGGCAACCCCCACCTCCCCTGCCCATAGCAACTGAATCCCAGCTCGGTAGTCCTTTGCAATTTATGGCGGAAATGTGCCTGCCAAACTAACAACCTCTCCATTCTGAGAGCCAGGGCTGGCCCATCCATGAAGCCAAATGAAGTGGCAGCAGAGTGGGGGGGGGGTGCTGCCGCCCATTACCTACTTGCCTCCACTGCTCCTCCTTTTCATTCACTCCCTGGATTGGAAAAAGAAGAGGGGGACAGAGAGGAAATGTGGCAGGGAGGGGAGTGCTGAGCTAGAACTCTGAAGAGTGGGAGGAGAAGAGGCTGGCACATCATCAGGTAAGTGGGGGCAGCAGTTGGCATGCTACCTCAGGAGATCTTGGGCAGGGCTGGCCTGCCATGCAGCCACTAGACGTGGCTGCATTGGCAGCAGATTGCGAGGGGTCAGAGGGGGCGGGGGATTCTGGGTGTGTTTCACTCAGTCTGCCGCCATCGCCTCCAACTGCTGTCTCCTTCTCTCAGTTGAAGAAGGATCTGCTTCACACTGGAATGAATGCAACACAGATTCTGTTTTGCAATTGCTCTTAACGTGAAGCAGATCAGTCCCCTAATTATTGCACTCCTTGCATGCTGCTGAAACCTGGAAGTGAAACCTAGAACTCCATTTCCAAGTTACATGCAGTGCATGAGGAGTGCAGTTTGCGTTTGGGGTGTTTTGGTTTTTTTTTTTTTTTAGGGCAGGGGCAGCGGACCTGAGCTGCCATCGGGTGGCATTTGGGGTCATGCTGCCCCTGGTCATGGGCCAGGCCTGACCAGAACATAACAACCCCTTTGCCATGGAGATGTGGCACAGCAACAATGACAGAGTTAACCCATTCCAGAAGCGTCGTCGGTGTTGGGGCGGTGGGCCCCAGGCCGGGGGCCAGCCGTGGTGGCAAAGGAGCGTACTTGCCTCTGTGATGCGTCGCCTCTGCTTCGGCCGTCTTGGTTTTCGGCCCTCCCGCTCGCCCTGGAGCTTGAACGGCTCCAAATAGGTACTAAACCGGTGGGGGGGGGGCGTGATTGGCACTGCGCTGGGCGTGCGCTTCACACTGACGTCACGCCCGGATCACGTGGGAGTGTGGCGTCGGCGCCCCCCCCCCCCCGAGGATCTCCACTGACCCATTACAATCTGGGCTGTGTGCAAAGGGCTTTTCTACAACCTCCTGTCATCCTTGAAGGCTGAGATAATGCCGAACCCAAGAAAGATTTGAAGTTAAAAAAGATATCAGCGGGTCTTCCAGCCATGGTCCACTAAAAAGATAAAATACACAATCTTACATTTCGCCCTAATCACATAGGGCTTCCTCAGAGTACAGAATACTAGGGCTGAAGATGAAACAAGAAAGCTCTGAAGAAGAGCTTGCAGAAAGCAAGGAGTTTTATACCAGTCAGGAGTGATGATTGAAACCGGCTGCATGGCTCCGTGAACAAGCAGTTTTCAGTTTAAAGGGGCCACGTTGATATAAGAGGCTGTAGTGTCTTTTAAAGGAACCGTGGAAGAGGTTTTTAAGACTGGGATCTAAGCACCTGGGTCACCCCTTATTTCTTCCTTCCTATTGAGATGTTGGGGATGTTTAAAGATTTCAATAGCCTCCCTATGTGAACGTTGATGGTATGGAAGGCAGGTAGAAAGAATCTGTAGAATTCTTTGATGGTATGGAAGGCAGGTATGGTGGGCACGTTGATGGTATGGAAGGCAGGTAGAAAGTTATTAAAACCAATACAGTGCCCAGTTTTTATCATATGTTCTGCCACTGCAGATTTATCTGGTTGGTTCAGTCTGCAGTGGCGTTCATGTGGCTTCCATACCATCAACGTTTACTTAGGAAGGTGGGGAGGAAGGCGGATCAGGCCCGGGAGGGGGAAGGGCTCGGTGGGGGAGGGCTCGGCGAAACCCAAAATCTAGTTAAGATTTTGGGTTTCACACTTAGCAACAAGGATTCCAAATACACTGCTAATTAATGTGTCCATTATAAGGACTGAAACATCTAAAATGGCTGATCTTCAAAAATGGAGTACATTTGGGTACATCTGCTGGCAAAACGCTAGGGTAGTGTGTTCTACAGCCCAATCCTATTCTCCTCCCCCCACTGGGGCAACTGAGCCAAAAACGGGCTCACTGTATCCAGCGGGGGTGGGGGGGGAAGGATCAGGAGCTTTCCAAGGGGAAAGGGGATTTAAACCCCCTTACACCTTTGTAAGTCTCCTGCCATGGGTCTCCTCAGACCTACACCAGCGATCTTGCTGGCGCACGTCCAAGGAGAGAAAGGGAACGGGGAGGCTGCCCACGGAGGGGATAGGATCCGGCGTGCACCATCGCCACCAGATCCAACTTCTGCAGACTCCCTACCCCCCCACTCCCCGCCCCCATTTTGCCCTCCCCTACTGGCTTACTTGCTCCTGCGGGTGGCCAGCGATCCCTTGATGCATGGGGGAAGGCTCCACTCTTTCTGCCGGTGCTCAGGCAGCACGCTACTCACACGTTCCACTGGGGGCAGGGCCCAATAGGATTGGGCTGCTAGCCTAGTTTTTCCTCACAACAACATGCTAGTTTTTTATATGCAGGATTTTGTTTTTCGAAAAGGAAAGAGTAAACATGAACCTCTGAAGCATCTAGTTGTGGTTTCTCTGAAGAACACTGCGTTATTTCTTGTTTTCTCTTTCAGTTTTTTAAAATGAGGCAGGTAGTCAAATAAAATCCCAATCCCAATCCACCGGACGTTTTTGGCGCTGGAAGGAGTCACAAACGTGCCATATTGTGCCTCCTCGAGTGCTAGAAAGGCCGGCTCCGGGAGAACCCTGTCATCGCTGGACTCAGGTAAGTTTGGATCCAGTGGGGGGGGGGGCGGATCGCCGGAACTGGGAGGGTGGCTATTGGCCCCAGCGGCCCGGGAGGGGGCGCGGGACGGCCTTCGGCCGTATCCTAACCCTCGCCGGACTCCGAAGCCTTTACATGGCCTCCTCTACTTCCACCAGCAAAATAGCTGGCAGAAATCCGAGGAGGCCCATTTGGGCTGCTGCTATTTACACTCGGGGAAGGAGACGAGCGTCAGGTCCTGCTTAATTATATTAGAGCAGAGGTTCTCAACCTGTGGTACGGGTACCCCTAGGGGTACGCAGACCTCTTGCTGGGGGTACGCCAAGCCCTGCCCCTTATCTGCCCCATCAGCAGCTAATTAAGTGTTGGGAGGTGGCGGAGGGAGGAGCTGATTTTGCGAGGTGTGACCTGGAGAAAAAAAGATCCGTGTGTGTGTGTGTGTGTGTGTGTGTGTGTGTGTGTGTGTGTGTGTGTGTGTGATACACACACAGAGAGTTATATACGACATTTTCACATTTAAAATTGTTTTAGTACTTTTTATTTAACGATCAATTACCTAATTAATTGATTGATTAATCCAATTAATTAGCAGTTAATTAGCAGGGGGTACTTCAGAAAATTGGACCATGATAGGGGGTACCCGGGCCTCCAATGGTTGAGAACCCCTGTATTAGAGCTTGGGTTGCCTGGGTCTGCTCAGAAGGTCATTGTCAAGCACACATGAAGCAACCCATGTGCTGTTTCTGCAGACTTCAATATTCTGAATGTTGCAATATTGCAGATTCTTCAACATGGAATAGCGGTTACGTGTGAGTTGAGAAGGTCCCACTGCAAACCTACAAATTCACTGGGCACATAGAGCACAATGCTATATGTTGCAGTATTAGCACCTTGACTCTACAACATGGAGATAACACTGGCTTATCTTCTAGGCCGGGCTATTAAACCAAATAAATATTATTACTGGCTTCATGTGCACCTAAATTTTCATACGCCTACCATCATATAAATAACCACCTCTATGATATGCGAATTTAATGAATAGGATGTTGGTGATATTTTGGCTTAGTTGGATATTATATGTAGAAAATAGTGAATAGTATGCTAGTAGGATGTATTGCTTCGCATTTGCTATAACCTTACAAAATATGTATTGTTTTTATGTTATCTATCTATCTATCTATCTATCGATCGATAGATAGATAGATAAACCACTTCTTCAGTTCTAGAAGAAAATAGCCACCTCTCTGCTTCAGCAGTTGTAGGAGGAGGGAAATGGAAAATGCTGGATTCGTACATGCCTTGGCCAGTCCAAAAACCTCTCTCCTTCCTTCTGCTTAAATTGATTACCCTGGACATAAAATTCCAAAGGATGTAACAATGTCAGTTTCAGTTACAATAAAACAAAAAGGAGTTCTGTGGTACCATAAAGATCAAAGATATTATAGTACACACTTTCTTAGGCTCTTTCAATATGATTTTGAACCTTAATATGTAGCAGCCAGTGCAATCTGAGATGGAAACGAAACCACCCAACCAATGCAGGTCATTTCTGGCTTGTTCTGTCCAGGTCTGTGTCAAGGTTTGAGCGCCATAAATGAGTCTTTCACGGGCTGGAATTATGCTTCGTCTGTAGTCGTTTGCTGACTCTTGTTTCATTGGAAGACCCAAGAGGGGGATGGTCCACTCCATGAGGACCACTGTTAAGGAGAGGGGGAGTGAGCCGAGTAGATGACTCTGGGGTCTGGACTCCATTGAAGAGGCCCTCACTGGCCATCCCAGTGTGCTTCAGAGATGCCCTTTCTGAGTCATAGTGGAGGGACATAGAGGAACTGCAGGTATACAGAAATCGGAATAATAAAGAACTGTCAGAGTTCCCACACACATCCCTGTTTCTGCTTCCTCCTTTGTTATCTGGAGAGAAGTACAGGATCCTGTGGCTGCCAAGTCAGCCATTGTACCTGGAGCTTTTTGTTTATCGTTTTGAAGGTGACGAGGCAGTAGCGCAATCAGGGCTTGTTGCTACGAGACTTTTAAAAATGTATTGTGGGCAAAAGTGGAACACGTGCCAAAATGAACTGTATTTAGGAGGAACGCGATGGACATGCCGCGTCCCATGCCTGGCCTGTATGGATCGCTGCCATGAAGGGTTTCCCCAAGCCAGGAGCTAAGCCATGACGGAAGAACCTGACCAGCAGCCACCATTTCACCTACTGACATGTATCCAAGCTCTCACAGCACGTAGTCTCTGCACCCCTCTCACCCCCGATATGCTAGGTTTGCCCCTGGGAGAAGACAATGCAGACAAGCCACCTGAAATGACCCATCTTGGACCCTCCAGAATTTTGCCTTTGTCCATGATTAAATCTGCCAACGCTTCAACGACTGGAACAGTGCACCAAGGACCCCCCTCCCCTTTCCTATTGTTTGTGTGTCATTTTTACCCAGAGGTGTACTGAAGGTCCACTCAAAGTGCCATCCACCCTTTTTTCCTGTGTGCAAAGTATAGTGCCCCAGGATACGTTTTGCCCTATAAAAGGCACAGGTCACCCTGCCAGTCTCTCTCTTGTGTTTGTTGTTCTCCTCCCCCCCCTTTTTATCCCCCCCTCTTTCTCTCTCAGTTAGCCACTCTGTTGGTTTCTGAACCTAGCTTGTTCAGAGCCTTAGAGCCATTTTGTCCTCCCCCTTCTCCTTGTGTACTCCCCCCCCCTCTCACTGCACACAGCACTGCAATCACAGACAGCTCCTCTCCAGGACAGGTAAATATCACCCCTCAACACTTCAAAGGTAACCTGCTAATGTTAATGTTACTGATTCTCTATCTACATTTCTTAGCTCTGCATATTGTGTATGATTGGTTTTTGTGTGTTATTTATAATTGCCTGAATTATCTAGTGAACTTTGAAAGTAACGCACATGTGTCCTCAAGCTTATTTCAATGGAATTCTGGGAAGCTGGACTCTGGTATAGTTGGTCTAAGATCCTCGCTCATTACCAGTTGCCATATTTAAAAAAGCTATTCCCCATAATAATAATAATAATTAATAATAATACAGGCAATTCAGATAACAGACTGCTGTGATATGTGACCTGCTATTTTTCTTTAAATCATATCACAGTAATAAAGCAATTAAGCACATATTTTATCAAGGAGATGGTGCATTCGTTAGCATCTTGGAGTACTTTATACTTTGCTCTAGGTATGTAATACTTTGAGATTAACCCTTTTCTCACTTCTAAGGTTTCTCAAAGATGGAAACAGATATACCACGTATGTTGATAGACTGTACATATTTTTCCCATGATTTGTGCTGCCATCTGACCACCATTATATCCCAACTGTACAAGGAAACCATGGCTTAGTTTGCTTAGCTAAGCCCTGTTCCCGGTTGGTATGTATGGGGATCATTGATCCTTCATGGATCATTGCCTTGTCGTGGCGAAGGGGCTTGCGTAACTCAATGAAGCCATGAGCTATGCCGTGCAGGGACACCCAAGACGGACAGGTCGTAGCAGAGAGTTCTGACTAAAAGTGATCCACTGGAGAAGGAAATGGCAACCCACTCCAGTAACCTTGCCAAGAAAATCCCATGAACAGTACCAAAAGGCTAAAAGATATGACGCCGGAAGATGAGCCCCTCAGGTCGGAAGGTGTCCAATATGCTACTGAGGAAGAGCGGAGGACTATTCCAAGTAGACCCAGAAAGAGTGAAGCGGCTGGGCCAAAGCCAATAGGACGTCCAGCTGTGGATGTGTCTGAGGTTGAAAGGAAAATCCAATGCTGCAAGGAGCAATACTGCTTAGGAACATGGAATGTGAGGTCTATGAACCAAGGCAAGCTGGATGTGGTCAAAAATGAGATGATAAGATTGAACATTGACATCTTGGGAATCAGCGAACTAAAATGGACGGGCATGGGCGAATTTAAGTCAGGTGACCATCATATCTACTACTGTGGGCATGAATCCCTTAGAAGAAATGGAGTAGCCCTCATAGTCAATAAAAGAGTGGGAAAGGCAGTACTGGGGTGCAACCTCAAAAACGACAGAATGATTTCAGTTCGAATCCAAGGCAAACCATTCAACATTACAGTAATCCAAGTGTATGCCCCAACCACTGATGCCAAAGAAGATGAAGTTGACCGGTTCTATGAAGACCTACGACACCTTCTAGAACTAGCACCCAAAAAAGATGTCCTTTACATTATAGGAGACTGGAATGCTAAAGTAGGAAATCAAGAAATAAATGGAACAACAGGCAAGTTTGGCCTTGGAGCGCAAAATGAAGCAGGGCAAAGGCTAACGGAGTTCTGTCAAGAGAACACGCTGGTCATAGCAAACACTCTTTTCCAACAACACAAGAGGCGACTCTACACATGGACATCACCAGATGGTCAATACCGAAACCAGATAGATTATGTGCTTTGCAACCAAAGATGGAGAAGCTCTATACAATCAGTAAAAACAAGACCTGGAGCTGACTGTGGCTCAGATCATGAGCTTCTTATTGCAAAATTCAGGCTTAAACTGAAGAATGTAGGGAACACCACTAGACCAGTCAGATATGACCTAAACCATATCCCTTATGAGTATACAGTGGAGGTGAAGAATAGATTTAGGGCATTAGACCTGGTAGACAGAGTGCCTGAAGAACTATGGACGGAAGTTCGTAACATTGTACAGGAGGCAGCAACGAAAACCATCCCAAAGAAAAAGAAATGCAGGAAAGCAAAGTGGCTGTCAGATGAGGCTTTACAAATAGCTGTGGAAAGAAGGGATGCAAAAAGCAAGGGTGAAAGGGAAAGATATAAACAACTGAATGCAGAGTTCCAGAGAATAGCAAGGAGAGATAGGAAGGCCTTCTTAAATGAACAATGCAAGGAAATCGAGGAAAACAACAGAATGGGGAGGACTAGAGATCTCTTCAAGAAAATTGGAGATATCAAGGGAACGTTTTGTGCAAAGATGGGCATGATAAAGGACAAAAAAGGCAAGGACCTAACAGAAGCAGAAGAGATTAAGAAGAGATGGCAAGAATACACAGAAGAAGAAAGATCTTAATGTTCCTGATGACCACGCTGGTGTGGTCACTGACCCAGAGCCGGACATCCTAGAGAGTGAAGTCAAGTGGGCCTTAGGTAGCATTACTAACAACAAAGCTAGCGGAGATGATAATATCCCAGCTGAGCTACTTAAAATCCTAAATGATGATGCTGTGAAAGTGCTGCATTCAATATGCCAACAAATTTGGAAAACTCAGCAGTGGCCAAAGGATTGGAAAAGGTCAGTTTACGTTCCAATTCCAAAGAAGGGCAGTGCCAAAGAGTGTTCAAACTACCGTACAATTGCACTCATTTCACATGCTAGCAAGGTTATGCTCAAAATCCTACAAGCTAGGCTTCAGCAGTACGTGGACCGAGAACTACCGGATGTACAAGCTGGGTTTCGAAGAGGCAGAGGAACTAGAGATCAAATTGCCAACATGCGGTGGATCATGGAGAAAGCACGAGAGTTCCAAAAAAACACCTACTTCTGCTTCATTGACTACGCAAAAGCCTTTGATTGTGTGGATCACAACAAACTGTGGCAAATTCTTAAAGAGATGGGGGTACCAGACCACCTTACCTGTCTCCTGAGAAACCTGTATGCGGGTCAAGAAGCAACAGTTCGAACCGGTCATGGAACAACTGATTGGTTCAAAATTGGGAAGGGAGTACGGCAAGGCTGTCACCCTGCTTATTTAACTTATATGCAGAGTACATTATGAGAAATGCAGGGCTGAATGAATCACAAGCCGGAATCAAGATTGCCGGGAGAAATATCAACAACCTCAGATATGCAGACGATACCACCCTAATGGCAGAAAGTGAAGAAGAACTAAAGAGCCTCTTGATGAGAGTGAAAGAGGAGAGTGCAAAAGTTGGCTTGAAACTCAACATTAATAAAACTAAGATCATGGCATCTGGTCCCATCAATTCCTGGCAAATAGAAGGGGCAGAAATGGAAGCAGTAACAGATTTTACTTTTCTGGGTTCCAAGATCACTGCAGACGGAGACAGCAGCCATGAAATTAAAAGACGCTTACTCCTTGGAAGGAAAGCTATGGCAAACTTAGACAGCATAATAAAAAGCAGAGATATCACCATGCCAACAAAAGTTCGTATAGTCAGGGCGATGGTGTTCCCAGTAGCAATGTATGGTTGCGAGAGTTGGACCATAAGGAAGGCTGAGCGCCGAAGAATAGATGCTTTTGAACTGTGGTGCTGGAGAAGACTCCTGAGAGTCCCTTGGACTGCTAGGAGATCAAATCAGTCAATTCTAAATGAAATCAAGCTTGACTGTTCCCTGGAAGGACAGGTACTAAGGCTGAAACTCAAATATTTTGGCCACCTAATGCGAAGAGAGGACTCTCTGGAGAAGACTCTGATGCTGGGAAAAATTGAAGGCAAAAGGAGAAGGGGAAGGCCAAGGATGAGATGGTTAGACAGCATCACCGATGCAACAAACATGAAAATGAGCGAACTCAGGAAGATAGTGGAGGACAGGAAGGCCTGGCGGGATATGGTTCATGGGATCACGAAGGGTCGGACACGACTTAACGACTGAACAACAACAACAACATGTATGGGGACACACACCAGCAAATGCAGATTGCAGATCTTGCAAGGTGAGGTGGGTGGTTACTTGCGAGAGGCTTCAGAAGTGGGGAAACTGCCTTAACCATGGTTTGCTCGGTGCACATGTAACACTCAATTATAGTTAACATAAACGATGGGTTTCAAATCTACTTCAAACCGGTTTCCCACATCCTTGTTTGCAGCTTATTCCTAACCAGTATTCATTGTTTTCCTTAGCGCATGGATAAACATTGTGCTCAGTTGTTTTAGCCTAGCCTAGCCTAGCCTGGCTTGTTGTCCAAAGAAATATGGCACTGGTTCTTATTTTTTCTGAGTGGCTTTTGTTAGGATAAATGCATAGGTCCAGTTCTCATGTGGTGGTCCACATTCCTCCAAGCACATTCTGAATATGGGCAGGAGGTCTGGCTCAGTTGGTAGAGCTGCCGCCTTGTAAGCCTGAAGATTTGTGAATGGCCAGTTCAAGACACACCTCTGACAAAAAAAGCTGTGAAAGCCTCTGTGAGGAGAGATGCCAGCTGCATCGGCCGAGCATGGGAGGCGACGGCCAGGGAGAGGCCAGACTGCAAAGGATACCATCTGGAATGCAGTTGTTCATGAAAGATTGAACATTTATATTATATACCGTATTTTTCGCTCCATAAGACGCACTCCCCCCCCCAAAAAAATAGGGGGGAAAAGCATGCGTCTTATGGAGCGAATCCCCACCAAAAATAAAAATACTTACCGGGCCTTCGGGGAGGCCTGCGTGACCCTCTGCAAGCCTCCGCGATCTTCATTTTGGCAAAAAACGGCCATTTTCAGCCATTTCCGGTTTTCGTGATCCATCAGGCCCCATCGCTGCTGGTATTTCTGCCAGGCTACTAAGATAATGATGAATATTTATATAGAGCTAGTCCAAACTTAAAGTTGTCAATAGGATTTTGGAAACTGCAACCTTAAGCGAAATGACTTATAACGAAACCAATTTTACCGTAGGCTAATTGATATACATAAACAAGAGTTTATGGCATATTTCTGATCACAAAAACAAGAGCAAAAGATAATTTTATTCTGGCTGTCTTTAAGTTGTAGTTGCTCCTGATATCACTATTATGCTGTCCTACATTTCATTCTCTTTTTGATGCTTCTTACTGCCAGTTTGTCTTCCTTGTGCTTTGATTGTTGGGTGTGTAGTTTTTCTCTCTCTGGCTACTTTTTTCATGATTGTTTTTATTAATTGGTTATTTTATTGTTTTTCTACTGGGCTCTGGTTTGTTGTTAGTCACCTTGGTTTGTTGTTGTTAGTATTTATTGTTTCCACCATATCGCAATAGTGCCCAAGGGAACAAAGACAAGATATACCAGAAAGTGCTAGTATTACTTCTACTGCAACTATTATTAATATTTTTATTATTATTATCATCGATGATAATAATAATAATAATAATAATAATAATAATAATAATAGTTGCAGTAGAAGTAAGAAGTAGAAGGCAGGTCTCTTCCCCAATAATAATAATAATAATAATAATAATTATTATTATTATTATTATTATTATTACAATTACTATTATTGTTAATAATACTAGTTGCAGTAGAATTATTATTATTATTATTATTATTATTATTATTATTAATAATAATAATAATAATAATAATAATAATAATAATAATAATAATAATAATAATAATAATAATGAAGAAGCACTTTAGAAGGTGCTATCTGCCCAGTTAGCTTCTTCTTCTGACTGGTGTAGGCTGCATTATCTCACGTTCCTCTGTGTACCTGCCAGCCACGCCCTCCTCTGAGGAATGCAAAATCTCGCTGCCGTGCGACTCGGGCACTCAGTCAAAGCCAGGGAGACGCACCTGAATCAACGGCCTGGCGGGAAGGTAAGAAAGCAATGAGATGCTTCAGCAGGCACCTGGGAGACGAGAGCGAGATGGAGATGGTCAAGCCTCACTAAACGATGGCTCAGGAAGGAAGGAAGCAAATAGCTAGGCATTCAATGAGGGTTATGGTTGGAATAGCTAATTTGTGACGATTCAAGTGACACCATCAAGCACACCTGGTGCTTTGCAGAGTAACAAACAGGAAGGCAGGTCTCTGCCCCAAGGAGCTTATTATCTAAAATTCTACACTGGGAGAAAGAAGCTATAGAGGGTTCCAGGGGATGTGTTTGAAGAGAAGAGAAACCAGCTTTCTTAATCCAGTGAATTAAAACCTGCTGCCTTGGCAGTGTAATCGGCAGGGCTCTGGAGTAGGGGGCTTACAAGCTCAGCTCTGAGGCATGGGGGAGCAGAAGGAGTTGTGGGGCTTTTGGTGTTAGCAAGATGGTCCAATAATGACCTCAGAGGATGGAAGAAGCTGGGGAAGGGTGGGAGCAGCATGTTTTATGGCTCTTGGCAACATGATCGACGCTGGAGTATTATGTGGGTCTCAAGCTTCAGTGACAACTGGCGAGATTAAAAGCCATTCGTTTTGGCTCTTCAGCAGAGTTTCCCAGATGGGAAGACTCTGGCAATAGAGGCAGGGCTTGGTCCCTCTTCTAAGGATAGGAAGAGATCTTTGCCCAACCTAATCTGCTGAACTGGGACTATGCTTTGCTAGAGAATTTAACAAGGTAACATTGATATCTTGGCATTGAATATTTAAGGCAGAGAGATCCTGCATAGGACTAGTCATGTTTGATCAAGGTTTAGCCCTGGAGTGTGGACTGACTGAACAGGTTTATGGGGGATGTCGTGTTGATTGAGGAATCTGGTGTCGTCTTTCCTGGCAAGAGAGGGGCTTCTAGGTTTCTCCCAGAAGTCTCCAACATGGTTTATGTGAGCACATGTGGCCGCAGCAGAGGTGTCTGGCAGGGCATGGCTGCCATTGCCTCCACTCTGCCTGCTCCACAGATCTGTATAGAGAACGTGTGGAGAGCCAAGTGGAAGAAAGAGTCTCCCCCCTCTCCTCTCCTCTCTTTCACTCCCTTCCCCTCAAAGCACAAAGTACAAGCCGAGCGAAGCCAAGCTTCAAAGAGCAGCCAGCTAAGTAAAGCAGGCAAAGGTGAGAATACGGTGTTGGTGCTGGCAGATGGATGAGTGGAAGGCATGTATGCAGAGGGGAGGAAGGACGGAGCATGGCTGGGTGGGTGGGTGGAAAGTGCATGCATGTGGGTGGATGGATGGGCTAGAACTGATGGGTTGAAACTACAGGGAAGTAGGTTTAGGATAGACATGAGGGTAAGAGCTGTCTGCCCTTGGAGCAGTGCCTCATGCAGTAGTGGACCCTTCTTCATGGGAAGGTTTACAAGCAGGGACTGGATGCAGCAGGTAGGGATGCTCTAGGTCTAGTACAAGGGTTCTCAACCAATGGTACTAGCATCACCAGTGGTACATCGACCGACTGCTGGTGGTACTCAGACCGCTGGACCACCAGAACCCTGTCCGATGCGGCGCTTTTGGCAGCGCATTTTCGCTCCTGAGAGACTCCTGCCTTTGGCTGAGTCTCTTGGGAATGCTGAGAAGGATCTTCCCACCCTCCCAGAGCCTCCTACCTGCGTTTTCTAGCTCCAAAAAGCTGAAAACTCGGAACTGGCGATGATGTCATCGCCATACGCTTCTGGTGGTACTGAGCAGGAGAGTGGCACTGGAGGGGTTGGCCGGGAAGGGGTTGAGAACCCCTGCTCTAGTGCGTCTAGCAGGGACTTGGGCTAGATCAGTGGTCTTCAACCTTTTTCATGCCATGACGCCAATCAATCACGCAAGTAAGCATGAAGGCCGACCCACACCGCACGAGCTCAGGCGCGGAGGCGAGCGAGCGTAGGTGCCTGGCCGCTCACCTCAGCACGCTGAACTCTTCTCCAAAGGGAAAAGTCCCTCCTGTTGTCCCGCCTTCTTAAGAAGGCGCAACTGTGATTGGCTAAACACAAGTGCGCTCCGATTGGCCGAAAACCTTGCAGCCTCGAGACAGGACAGAAGAAAGAGAGGGGCAGAACGGAGCGAAAATTAGATTACAGCTTTTAGCTTCTTCCCAGACGCCTTTTAGTACATTACTCCTCCCTCTCTTTAATTGAACCCTCTTCTACCTGTGCCACCGCGCACAGTCCACCAGCGCATCTCGACCTACTCAGGGGTTGCGCAGTCCCCACCCACTTTAAAATGAGCCGCCGATGTTTCTCCCCCTCCCAAATGAGATCTATAATAAATAAGCGGCCTGCAAGAAGTCTTTGTATATGGAGGGGAGTTTCACTGGCGTCACTACAGGGGGGCGGAGCTGTAAGTTCTGCTGAAATCAGAGCCTCCCTTACACAGAGGAACGAAGAGGCCCCGCCCCCTCTCCTTCGGAGCCTTTCAGGGAAGCGAAAGCAACTCCCTGCGCGTTGCTTTCGCTTCCCTGAAAGGCTCCAAAGGAGAGGGGGCGGGGCCACTTCGTTCCTCTGTGTAAGGGAGGCTCCGATTTCAGCAGAACTTACAGCTCCACCCCCCCCTGTAGTGACGCCAGTGGGGAGTTTTAAAAGGATTTTTTTCTGGAGGATCAGGATGCCGGGCTGTGATTAAATATTGATTATGTGTAATTAGTTTTCATGTGAACTATCCTCCTTGCTGATGGCTTCGAGATTTCAGAAGTAGAAAAGAAATGGAAACAAACCTCCACGGTGATTGGAAGTTAGTTCTAATTGGCATGCAACCACTCTCCTCCCCCTCTCATCTCATTGGTGGCTGCAGTAGCTCCGCAAACCCACCCCCTGAAAAGATGGGCAAACAACTTTATGTGCGCGCCAGAAATCGGGAGATCGCAGCTGCTCCGCTCGCTTCCGCAATAGTAACCAGACACCTCAGCACAGCTTGGCACAGCTCCGCGCGCATCTGAAACGCGCCGGAAATCGTACGGTGTGGGTCGGGTTTGAGGTTGGAGACCCACCATTGATCCCACTCCCTCCTGGAACCCAATCTGCCTACACCCTGCCCCTGTCGCCACCCCCCGTCCTACGGAGGTTACCTAGCCTGCAACCTGTGGGTCTCAATAACTCTTCCTCGTGAGATTGCGCAGCCCATTTGATGCAATAAAGAAGCGTGCCCTTCAGTGTGTGTAGCATCCTTTTTCTTCCTGAATGGGAAACCACAACCAGTCCCAACATTCTCGGATTGAAGAAGCGGCTTTACAGGGCAGAGTTTCCCAAACACTTGAGCCCCAGAATCTCTCTCTTGTGGTCTGCGCAATAGATGGACAAGCTTTCAGTTTTAGAGCTCTTGTATCTTAAGGGTTGGCCACTTGCTGGTTGTTGCAAAGTGCTGTAAAAGCACTGAGGACATGAAGTTGGTTTGTACAGGAGAATTCTACACCTCCGAGTTAAAGTCCAAGGGGCCAGCAGGATTGCTGGATTGAACAATTGCTGGATTGATTTTTGAAGTAAGTATGTAGTGTGTGTGATGCTTGGATCTTCCCAGAAGAAAGGAAAGCAAGACGCCCCCCAAAACACATAAACCTTCACTTGGCTTCTCTTTTGCAGACCTTTTGGAAAGGACAGAATTGGCCAGTATTATTCTCGCTCTCAAACTACCAACATCTCGAGACAGATTTGAAAGTGCCGTGAAGATGCTCAAGCCTCAGGTTTGGTCTTTGTTCACTGTGATGCTCTCCATCCTCTGTTCTACCTTTCTATTCCTACTTGCTGTAACCACCCAAAGGGAGGCTCCCGGGACTTTCCCTCTGCTGTCGAAACAGCCTATGAAGCCACAGAGCCGCCCAGACAACCCAGGAGGTCTTGAGAATGTCCTGGAATTTCAATGGGAATCTGAAGTGGAGAAGAGCACGGAGGCCAAGCCACTTGATGTGGAACCTCTAACACCAGTGGCCACTCGGCATCCCTTAGAAGTGGTCTATCCTAACAATTATAAGTTCCTTCTCAATGAGCCAAATAAATGTCTGGAGAGGACGCCTTTCTTAGTATTGCTGGTGATAACCGAACCCAAAGATTTTGCCACCCGGAATGCCATTCGGCAGACATGGGGCAATGAGACCTCAATCCCTGGTGTCTCCATCCTCCGCCTCTTTCTGAGCGGTGTCCACCCAATATTTGGCTCCCCAGTTCAGAGCCTTCTAGAAGAGGAGAGCACCCTCTACAGAGACATTATCCAGCAGGATTTCTTTGATACCTATAACAACCTCACCCTGAAGACTCTGATGGGCATGGAATGGATAAGCAAATTCTGTCCCAACGCCGCCTATGTGGTGAAAGCAGACAGTGATATATTTCTCAGTGTGGACTATATGGTGTCGCAGCTGCTACAGCCCCACCTACCCCCTAAGAAAGACTACATGACAGGATATATCCACTGGAACAACAGGCCAGTACGCAACAAGGCATGGAAATGGTATGTCCCACGGGAAGTGTATCCCAATGACACCTACCCACCCTACTGTGGTGGTCTCGGGTATGTGTTGTCTGGAGATCTGGCCAAGAAAATCTACCAGGTGGCTCAAACCATCAAGGTCATCAACATAGAAGATGCCTTCATGGGGATCTGTCTGCATGAGTTAGGCATTAGTGTGACGGACAGTCCTTGGGGTCTCTTCAGCGTCTATAAAATTAAATATAAGAAGTGCAGATTCTCTAAGCTAGTGGTGGTGCATCACTATGGTCCTGTGGAATTGCTGAAGATTTGGCCTGACTTTCTGGGTCAGAAAAAGACTTGTAAAAGCTAAACCGGAGGGAGATGGACTGCATTGATATGCAATCACTGGCAGAGCAGCTGGTATGGATCATTTGGCAATTTACAGGTATTAAATGGCATGCAGACTTGTGCATTGACCCTGGGCATATGGACAGTCAACACAGCTGCACACACAAATCGGTGAGAAACTGAAAGAGAGAAAAGAGAGGATGTTCTGTGACTGTCATTATGGTATGATCATTCAGATCAACCTGCCCACCTTTATGGCCTCAAAAGTTACATGTATATACTCGAGTATAATTTGATCTCATGAATAAGTCAAGTTCAATCTTAAGCCCAAAATCATGGAATTTGCTAGGACACATGGATAAGTCGAGGGCATAACTTAGGGATGTATGAAATTCTTTGTATTCTTGAAAATGACCAGTGATTGTTCTGAATCAGCACAGAAATGACACTCTTCTCCAAACAGGAAGAAAGAAAGTGAAGGCTTTGTGAGGAGTATAGTATTGTACTTCCATAGCAGCAGCCCTCATTCTTATAAGCTCTTTCACCTTTCTTTCCTCCTGTTTGGAGAAGAGCTCCGTTTCTGTGCTGCTTCAGAACAAGGTAAAATAGCTCTTTTTTTAACCCACCCCCATGTGTCCTGATTCTTAGCCCAGTATCCCCCCTCCTGCCAAGCAGCTCTTCTTAGAAGCCATACATGGGGCTTCTCAGTCAACTCAGGTTTTCAGGGTCAATTTTAAGGCATAAATGTTTAGACTTATACATAAGTATATGGTGTAGTCCCACGTAATGGGCATGTTGTGCAGGAATTTGGACTTGAAGCCCTAGTATTCAAAAATACTCATATTAATACATACCATTCATGCTGAATACTGCTTGTTTTTCCATAAAATCTGAGGATGCTATGATGAATACTTTTTTTACCCTATTTTTTCATACTTGGACAGTTTTCACTTCCTCCCCCATCCTAATTACTGCAATTCTTTTATCTTTGGAATTTTTAATAAACTTTGTATTTTGACTCCTTGCCTGCTTAGTCCATGTACGCTGGTAATTCAGTGGGCTGTCACGTTTGATTGTTCATAGGTGACTGGGTTGTAAACAACTGCTAGGTTCTGTGTTCCCCTGGGAAGGGAGGGTTTTTCCCAGATGGATGCCCCTCAGCCTGGTTTCCTTAGCCTGCAATGGTGGCAGCAGGTTTATCTACCAATTCCTCCCTCTTCCATTACATTGCTGACCCAGTAAATCAGTGAAGCAGAGAGCTGGAAGGGGTGCACTGACTGAGTGCTATCCACTAGGCACTACTCCCCTTGGGCAACCCCCACCTCCCCTGCCCATAGCAACTGAATCCCAGCTCGGTAGTCCTTTGCAATTTATGGCGGAAATGTGCCTGCCAAACTAACAACCTCTCCATTCTGAGAGCCAGGGCTGGCCCATCCATGAAGCCAAATGAAGTGGCAGCAGAGTGGGGGGGGGCGCTGCCGCCCATTACCTACTTGCCTCCACTGCTCCTCCTTTTCATTCACTCCCTGGATTGGAAAAAGAAGAGGGGGACAGAGAGGAAATGTGGCAGGGAGGGGAGTGCTGAGCTAGAACTCTGAAGAGTGGGAGGAGAAGAGGCTGGCACATCATCAGGTAAGTGGGGGCAGCAGTTGGCATGCTACCTCAGGAGATCTTGGGCAGGGCTGGCCTGCCATGCAGCCACTAGACGTGGCTGCATTGGCAGCAGATTGCGAGGGGTCAGAGGGGGCGGGGGATTCTGGGTGTGTTTCACTCAGTCTGCCGCCATCGCCTCCAACTGCTGTCTCCTTCTCTCAGTTGAAGAAGGATCTGCTTCACGCTGGAATGAATGCAACACAGATTCTGTTTTGCAATTGCTCTTAACGTGAAGCAGATCAGTCCCCTAATTATTGCACTCCTTGCATGCTGCTGAAACCTGGAAGTGAAACCTAGAACTCCATTTCCAAGTTACATGCAGTGCATGAGGAGTGCAGTTTGCGTTTGGGGTGTTTTGGTTTTTTTTTTTTTTTTAGGGCAGGGGCAGCGGACCTGAGCTGCCATCGGGTGGCATTTTGGGGTCATGCTGCCCCTGGTCATGGGCCAGGCCTGACCAGAACATAACAACCCCTTTGCCATGGAGATGTGGCACAGCAACAATGACAGAGTTAACCCATTCCAGAAGCATCGTCGGTGTTGGGGCGGTGGGCCCCAGGCCGGGGGCCAGCCGTGGTGGCAAAGGAGCGTACTTGCCTCTGTGATGCGTCGCCTCTGCTTCGGCCGTCTTGGTTTTCGGCCCTCCCGCCCGCCCTGGAGCTTGAACGGCTCCAAATAGGTACTAAACCGGTGGGGGGGGGGCGTGATTGGCACTGCGCTGGGCGTGCGCTTCACACTGACGTCACGCCTGGATCACGTGGGAGCGTGGCGTTGGTGCCCCCCCCCCCGAGGATCACCACTGACCCATTACAATCTGGGCTGTGTGCAAAGGGCTTTTCTACAACCTCCTGTCATCCTTGAAGGCTGAGATAATGCCGAACCCAAGAAAGATTTGAAGTTAAAAAAGATATCAGCGGGTCTTCCAGCCATGGTCCACTAAAAAGATAAAATACACAATCTTACATTTCGCCCTAATCACATAGGGCTTCCTCAGAGTACAGAATACTAGGGCTGAAGATGAAACAAGAAAGCTCTGAAGAAGAGCTTGCAGAAAGCAAGGAGTTTTATACCAGTCAGGAGTGATGATTGAAACCGGCTGCATGGCTCCGTGAACAAGCAGTTTTCAGTTTAAAGGGGCCACGTTGATATAAGAGGCTGTAGTGTCTTTTTAAAGGAACCGTGGAAGAGGTTTTTAAGACTGGGATCTAAGCACCTGGGTCACCCCTTATTTCTTCTTTCCTATTGAGATGTTGGGGATGTTTAAAGATTTCAGTAGCCTCCCTATGTGAACGTTGATGGTATGGAAGGCAGGTAGAAAGAATCTGTAGAATTCTTTGATGGTATGGAAGGCAGGTATGGTGGGCACGTTGATGGTATGGAAGGCAGGTAGAAAGTTATTAAAATCAATACAGTGCCCAGTTTTTATCATATGTTCTGCCACTGCAGATTTATCTGGTTGGTTCAGTCTGCAGTGGCGTTCATGTGGCTTCCATACCATCAACGTTTACTTAGGAAGGTGGGGAGGAAGGCGGATCAGGCCCGGGAGGGGGAAGGGCTCGGTGGGGGAGGGCTCGGCGAAACTTACACTTAGCAACAAGGATTCCAAATACACTGCTAATTAATGTGTCCATTATAAGGACTGAAACATCTAAAATGGCTGATCTTCAAAAATGGAGTACATTTGGGTACATCTGCTGGCAAAACGCTAGGGTAGTGTGTTCTACAGCCCAATCCTATTCTCCTCCCCCCACTGGGGCAACTGAACCAAAAACGGGCTCACTGTATCCAGCGGGGGTGGGGGGGGAAGGATCAGGAGCTTTCCAAGGGGAAAGGGGATTTAAACCCCCTTACACCTTTGTAAGTCTCCTGCCATGGGTCTCCTCAGACCTACACCAGCGATCTTGCTGGCGCACGTCCAAGGAGAGAAAGGGAACGGGGAGCCTGCCCACGGAGGGGATAGGATCCGGCGCGCACCATCGCCACCAGATCCACCTTCTGCAGACTCCCTACCCCCCCACTCCCCGCCCCCATTTTGCCCTCCCCTACTGGCTTACTTGCTCCTGCGGGTGGCCAGCGATCCCTTGATGCATGGGGGAAGGCTCCACTCTTTCTGCCGGTGCTCAGGCAGCACGCTACTCACACGTTCCACTGGGGGCAGGGCCCAATAGGATTGGGCTGCTAGCCTAGTTTTTCCTCACAACAACATGCTAGTTTTTTATATGCAGGATTTTGTTTTTCGAAAAGGAAAGAGTAAACATGAACCTCTGAAGCATCTACTTGTGGTTTTTCTGAAGAACACTGCGTTATTTCTTGTTTTCTCTTTCAGTTTTTTAAAATGAGGCAGGTAGTCAAATAAAATCCCAATCCCAATCCACTGGACGTTTTTGGCGCTGGAAGGAGTCACAAACGTGCCATATTGTGCCTCCTCGAGTGCTAGAAAGGCTGGCTCCGGGAGAACCCTGTCATCGCTGGACTCAGGTAAGTTTGGATCCAGTGGGGGGGGGCGGATTGCCGGAACTGGGAGGGTGGCTATTGGCCCCAGCGGCCCGGGAGGGGGCGCGGGACGGCCTTCGGCCGTATCCTAACCCTCGCTGGACTCCGAAGCCTTTACATGGCCTCCTCTACTTCCACCAGCAAAATAGCTGGCAGAAATCCGAGGAGGCCCATTTGGGCTGCTGCTATTTACACTCGGGGAAGGAGACGAGCGTCAGGTCCTGCTTAATTATATTAGAGCAGAGGTTCTCAACCTGTGGTACGGGTACCCCTAGGTACGCTGGGGGTATGCCAAGCCCTGCCCCTTATCTGCCCCATCAGCAGCTAATTAAGTGTTGGGAGGTGGTGGAGGGAGGAGCTGATTTTGGGAGGTGTGACTTGGAGAAAAAAAGATCCGTGTCTGTGTGTGTGTGTGTGTGTGTGTGTGTGTGTGTGTGAGATACACACACAGAGAGTTATATAAGACATTTTCACATTTAAAATTGTTTTAGTACTTTTTATTTAACGATCAATTACCTAATTAATGGATTGATTAATCCAATTAATTAGCAGTTAATTAGCAGGGGGTACTTCAGAAAATTGGACCATGATAGGGGGTACCCGGGCCTCCAAAGGTTGAGAACCCCTGTATTAGAGCTTGGGTTGCCTGGGTCTGCTCAGAAGGTCATTGTCAAGCACACATGAAGTGACCCATGTGCTGTTTCTGCAGACTTCAATATTCTGAATGTTGCAATATTGCAGATTCTTCAACATGGAATAGCAGTTACGTGTGAGTTGAGAAGGTCCCACTGCAAACCTACAAATTCACTGGGCGCATAGAGCACAATGCTATATGTTGCAGTATTAGCACCTTGTCTCTACAACATGGAGATAACACTGGCTTATCTTCTAGGCCGGGCTATTAAACCAAATAAATATTATTACTGGCTTCATGTGCACCTAAATTTTCATACGCCTACCATCATATAAATAACCACCTCTATGATATGCGAATTTAATGAATAGGATGTTGGTGATATTTTGGCTTAGTTGGATATTATATGTAGAAAATAGTGAATAGTATGCTAGTAGGATGTATTGCTTCGCATTTGCTATAACCTTACAAAATATGTATTGTTTTTATGTTATCTATGATGCTGGTGGACAGGTCGATGAAAGTGTCGACCCAGTGTGTGGCGGCTGTGAAGAAGGCCAATTCCATGCTCGGGATCATTAAAAAAAGGGATTGAGAATAAAACGGCCAATATCATTATGCCTTTGTACAAATCGATGGTAAGGCCACATCTGGAGTATTGTGTCCAGTTCTGGTCACCACACCTCAAAAAGGATATAGTTGAATTGGAACAGGTGCAAAAAAGAGCGACCAGAATGATTCGTGGGGCTGGAGCACCTCCCTTATGAGGAAAGGCTACAACGTTTGGGGCTTTTCAGTCTAGAAAAAAGGCGCCTGAGGGGGGACATGATTGAGACATATAAAATTATGCATGGGATGGAGAGAGTGGATAGAGGGAAATTCTTCTCCCTATCGCACAACACCAGAACCAGGGGACATGCACTAAAATTGAGTGGAGGGAGAGTTAGAACGGACAAAAGAAAATATTTCTTTACCCAGCGTGTAATTCATCTGTGGAACTCCTTGCCACAGGATGTGGCACGACCATCACAGGTTACAAGTCATAAGCAACCTCCTAGTTTTTAGAAGTAGGTTTTCTCTGTGCCAGGTGTAGGGGAGTGGCAGCAGGAAACAGGTTATCTTGTTGGCTGTGTGATCCCTGAGGCATCTGGTGGGGCCACTGTGTTATACAGGAAGCTGGACTAGATGGGCCTTTGGCCTGATCCAGCAGGGCTCTTCTTATGTTCTTATGTTCTTATTATGAGCAATGAAAAAATTAATGGTTGGTAAGCTCTGCATCTAATGTAGGACATTACTTAATTGTACACACTGATGTCATGTTTAGTTTTGAAAAGTCTAACCAGTAAGTCTACAATGACAAGCTCAGTAGTGTACGGTATATAAAGGCTAAAACGCATCCATGGAAATAATTGGAATAGGGAGACACTGGTAACTTTCTAAAGACGGCAAAACGTGGAAGGGTATCGGTTTTTGGTATGGCAACAACACCTAGTGGCAAAACAAGAGAGTTCAGGCATGCTGCCTTGGATGTCTGAACAGTAACGAGATGTAGAGGTGCCAACTATTCCCAGAGTGTGGCCCAAAAATGATACACTAAGGATTTATAGAAATTTCCCCATTTTGTATGTTTTACTTTTTAAAATCCCAAATTCTCATTTTTCAGAAACAAACACAAAAAACCCACCAAACTTCCCAACATTTGGGAATTTCCCCCAGACTTGACATTGCTGTGCCTTTCGCATCGCATCTTGCTTTGCCACTAGCTGTTGCTGCCTTACCCGGAACTGATACCCTTTCACTGGCATCGCTCGAGGTGGGGTGCAACGGTAAGTTCCGCACTGTGCTAACATCCATTTATTCACCGGTACGAGACGGCCCCGCTCTCTCACCATCGGAGTCATTCAGTGTGGCGAAAACAATGCACAGTAGACTCCCTGCACGTTGCCTTTGCCACACTGAATGACTCTGACGGCAAGGGGGCGGGGCTGCCTTGTGCCGGGGAGTAAACGGATGTTAGCACAGTACAGAACTTACTGTTCCGCCCCACCTCGAGCGATGCCACTGTACCCTTCAAGCTTTTCTCAGCTCTGATTCTTCTGTTTTTCCTTTAAGGCCCTATCCAGTCAGGGCTGAAGCAAGGGAATGACCCTGGCTGAGCTAGTACTGAAGCCAGACAAGGGATGGGGTTTCTTTATATTTATAACTTATCTATTCTTTTAAAACAAACAGCTCTCAGATGGCCTCGTGGAACAAAAGGTTTATACTGACTTCCAAAGATCTCCATGAAGCAGGCCCGGCAGATCTCCCTGGGGAGGGAATACCATAGAACAGGCGCTAGTACAGTTGGTGCTGGCACCCAGAACTGCAGCTCTCCAGCAGATCCAAACTCATTGGGTGTGGGGAGGGGAGAGAAGAAGTATGAGAAAGACTCGAAAGTATGCCAGACTGAGGCCATTTAAGGCTTCAACGGTCAAAACCAGTTTCTTGATTTTAACCTATAAACAGATGCACTCACAAATCAGCATGATCTGTCCCTGGGTCTAGGAAAACAAATCCTGTTATACTGTTGTGTTCGAGATCACCCTGTAAAGAGAACACCAGACTCCGGGAAGATAGAGCAGCCTTTATTCAGAACGTCCGTACAGGCTTCCCCAAATCGGTATAACTTGGAGCTTCGCAGGCTCCTACTTTTGTACAGAAAGGCTTATCAAGGTGACAGCCGCAGTCTCCCGCGGAGACCCTGGCTATTTGCCCCCCCCCTGCCCCATTGTAGCTACGCAAGTGCCCACATTGAACATTTGTAATGTGCATGTGAAACTTGGACAGTTTTTCTGTCTTTTCATGTCATGACAGTTGTGGTATGTCAGCTTTACTTTCAAGATGAATAAATAAGAACAAATCAGCTTTACTTTTGCACCATCCTTTTTGAATAACCTTGTATAAAAGGGGTATAAGAGAAGATCAAGAGACAAAGGCGCATGAATGGTCAATGCTGCTGATGTTGCTGCGCTCCGAGTAGGTGAGCCGCGATGCCCTTAGACACTCTCCATGACAAGCCCTCACACAGCTGGGTGATGCTTGCTTTACTCCGTCTAGCCAGCTTGCTTTTGAGGCTCTCTTTCCCAGATTGGCTTGGATGGAAGGAAATGAATAAGGAATCTAGTGCCCTGAGGGATTTGGCTCTGCACAGGAAGAACTTCAGGGCTCTGTGCACATTCAATGTATGCCATTCTTTTTTCCCTGGGATGGGTTGGATTGGAGGAGGACAGAATGATGGCAGGTGTGACCTTCCTGTGAATGTGTCTGTCCTTCCTTTCCTTCCATATGTCCTGTGAAAGACAGCATTAATTTTTCAGTACAAAGGTCGGGTTTGTTCTCAACTCCATACTGAAAATACACAACTATCAATGGAATCCCATGTTCTGACACCCTACAAGCTGAAGTGATAGCCACGAGGGGGAAAAAAAACCAACACCTTCCATAACATGAAAGACTCTAAAGGAACTGACCAAATGATAATAATAATGATAATGATAATAATATTAAAATATTTATATACCGCTTTCAACAAAACAAGTTCACAAAGCAGTTTACAGAGAAAAATCAACTGCCGGTAAGTGGTCCCCTGTCCCAAAGAGAAACAAAAGAAACACCAGCAAACAGTCACTAGAAAAGACACTGTGCTGAGGTGAAGATGCTCTCCCCCTGCTGAATATCAAATGAGCATCACTTGAAAAGGTGCCTCTTTAATTCCCATTCCCCTTTAATAAAGTTTAATTTAATTCCCATGTTGGATTTCTGTGAACTGGCAACAGTGGCCCAATTGAGATACCTCTAAGAAAACATTTAAAATGTGAGTTTTCCCTGATCTATGTAAAAACCACAGAAAAAGCTGATGCTTGATTTGTCAAAGTACCTACTTGTATTAGGCCTCAGATCTTGGTCTAATTCGGCCTGTAAGGATAAGAGAATATCCATTACAGCTGCCGTGGTTGGTGTACTGCATTTGCAGCAGCGACACTGAGAAAAAGCCCACCAGCTGGATTCCTAGATGCGCAGTATGGAAGGCCTCCTAGAATGATGCCATAATATTCAGTACTCTGTTATAGCCACAGAGGTCCAGGAGTCCAGGCTCAGTTGCCACACATAATTGCAGCCACTCAGAATCTAGATGACTGATGGGGCCCAGCATTGCGAGGTCTGGTTGTATCCTAAGATTGACAGAGTGCAGCAATGTTGTCAAACTGACTTTGGAAGGTTAAAGGATCGTTGTGCGAGGTCTGGTAGAAATGGAAACTGTCACGGTGGACTATGGCAGATTAAATAAGATCTGAGAGCCATGTTGCCCAATGAGTAGGGGCAGGAGAAAATGGTGATAATGAAATAAAAACACATAGCACCGCTTTCTGCTTAAAAAAATCAGCAAAAAAATATTAAAAAAATAAAACCATGTAATTGTGTGACATTCTTCATCTGCTGACACTGTACAACCTAGACCAGCTACTTAGTACACTTTTAAAGCAGTTACAATTGATAAAAATGGGGAAATTTTGGAAGAAAAACACATAGCACCGCTTTTTGCTATTTCATTTTGATTAAGCGAAATGACTTAAAATGAAACCAATTTTACCACAGGCTAATTGATATATGTAAAAAAGAACATATGGATTTGTAGAAGAAGAATCAATACTGGAGGTACAATTAAAATCTGAAGACCAGGTAATCTCAAAAATGTATAAATTGCTTTTGAAGCTCGAGACAGAAGAAGAATAGGTTAAAGAATGTATGATTCATTGGGCAAAAAATGTAGATCATGTTATTTTCATGGAGCAATGGGAACAAATATGGTTAAAACAGTTGAAATGTACGTTAAATGTTAATATGAAGGAAACAATGTATAAAATGATGTATAGATGGTATATAACACCAAGCAAATTAGCAAGAATGTATGAGAAGGTGACAAATAGCTGTTGGAAATGTAAAAAGCAAGAGGGAACTTTTTATCATATGTGGTGGACATGCCCCCAAGCAAAGAAGTATTGGACTCAGATTCATAAACAGATAGAGTTGATTTTAAAGATTAAGGTTCAAATAAAACCGGAAACCTTTTTGTTGGGTATGAGGGATGATCATGTAGGCGAAAAATTTCAAACTTTGTTTTTATATATAACTGTGGCAAGAATTTTATATGCACAATATTGGAAGAATTCGAAGATACCTTCGCTGGAAGATTGGTGGTTGAAAGTTCTGGACTATGCTGAAATGGATAAACTTACAATTTTAATTAAGGAAAAGTCAGTTAACCTTTTCGTGAATAACTGGAAACCATTTATTGTTTTTTTAAGAGAGAGAGAGAGAGGAACGATGTGATGATATGTGTATTTAATGAATAGAATGTGGGTGTTATTTTGGCTTAGTTGGATATTATATGTAGAAAATGGTGAATAGTATGCTAGTAGGATGTATTGCTTCACGCTTGCTATAATCGTATGAAATATGTATTGTTTTTATGTTTCAATATATTAATAAAATATAAATACATGGGGGAAAAAGAGATTATCGCACATTTCTATTCACAAAAACATCAACAAACTTCTAAATAAAGACCCAAAACACTTCTAATATTAAACGTTGAAATAAATGTGAGCTTTCTGGGCCAGAGAAAACTCACGCAGACATGGGGAGAACGTTCAGACTCAGAAGCATCGCTGGAGGGGGGGTCTTAGGATTAGGGAATCGTAAATTCCTCGCTGTCCTAGTTCCCGTTTACTCCCTGGTACAAGGTGGCTCCGCCCCCTCGCCGTCGGAGTCATTTAGTCAGTGCGGTGAAGGCAACAGGCAGGAGACTCAATGCCCGTTGCCTTCGCCACACTGAATGGCTCCGACAGCGAGGGGGCGGGGCCACCTCGTACTGTTGTAAGCACCCCCCGGGGTACATACACAGTTCGGATTCGATGGTTCGGTGAGCGGACACAGGACTCCAAGGGTGGAGAGGGTACCCAAAAAGAAAATTAGAATAGAAGCAGAGAGAGAGAGAGATATCTGCATTAGTGGCAGATGCGCGCAAAAAAATGAGCTCCACGGAGACCAACGTTGGGTTTAAGAAAAGGCCTTTACTGGGTAACCCAGGACACCATTGCAGGGCAAAAGTGTAACATTCAAATTACTACAGACAGTTTTATATTGTTCATTATTACAGGAAAACATGGAATACAGGGTGTTGCAACATACATAACAAAGGAGAACCAATGGGGAGAAGGATCCAAAAAGTGCACGTTGATATGACCAATAAGAAGTTGGAATTGAAACTTTGCACCAATGAGAACCCCAACAGCGAGTGTAAAAATGTATCCAATAAAAGGAAAACTTTATCAAATAAACCAATGACAAGTGTGATGCTTTGTGTAAACCTGAACCAATGGGAAGCATGGGTGCTAGCCAATGGGTGGAAACTGGGGGTGTGGGGTGCTTTGAGTGAAGGGATTAGGTCCCCATCCCTGAGGAGTAAATGATTTCAAGTGTCCAAGAATGGGGTCTTTGTATAGCTGATTGACCAAGAGGATTAGCGTTTGTAGGTAAATAGGCTAGGGCGCCAGTCCCTTAGGTTGTCCCCCTGACCTCAGGTTTTACAATAGGAGATTAGCAAATAACTGAGTTAGAATGTACTGAGTTAAACAGGTTTCCGACTAAGTCCATCAGGTAAGGAGATGATGGCATTGAGCATACACAGAGAGACAAACATGAGCTTAAGGAATTAGTATGAGGAAAGTCATTAACATGATAGTGGAAAGAGGACAACAGTGCTGGGGTTGCAAATGGTGGATTTTGTCTTGAGAAGAAGCCCAAAGAAGGTGGAAAAGATGGTTTCTCAAGGAGCAGTGGCACTTCTCCCAAAGCATCAGGATGGGGTAAAAAGCAATAGGTTCAGGGGGTCGGGGCGGACGGCATAAAAATATATGAGGGGGGTCTTTTCCCTCCCAACAGTACCAGGGAGTAAACGAGGACTAGGACGACGCTGAACTTATGGTACCACCCCCCTCCAGCGATGACTCTGAACAGACAGTGGCCGTGGCCGGGAATCAATTTTTCCCCTCAAAAACTTTAAAACAAAATGACTTATAATGAAACGACTTTAAGTGAGAACTTGCTGTACTGTAATTCCTCTGGGAAAGGAAAATGCAGATGAGAGTGAAATACAGAAAAGTTTGTTTTTATGCTCAAAATCCAAAAAAGGGGGTTTAAACTGGGCCTCACTAAAATAACGCACTCACATTTACCCTAGAGAGGGGGACTCCTACAGCTAACATTCACACACATGAGCCTTGGGGAACAAAATGTAGAAAAATGTTGCATGCACGCACGCATTCATGCACAAGCATGCACAAACACATACAAAAATCAGACAGTCACAGCACTTATTGAAAAGAGAGACAGAGGCAGTCACTAAGCAAACAGTCAATGTGACTACACAAGACGACAACAAGGACAAATAGTGGGGAGCTGGTGGATGGATCTTTGGCAAAGCTGAAACATGGACCAGCCCAGGACCAATATTACGTATCCTTATTCTGGAGACTTGAGAATGTTGTGGTCATTGTGGTGGCAAGGGTGCTGGTGGGGCAAATCTCCCTGGGCAAAGAGGGGTCTCAAAGACAGAAATAGGGCAGTCAAGCTCCCTTTCTTTAAACAATTATGAGGCCCTATTAGCATTAGCGCTACACAAAAATTCCATTTGAATTTGATTTGCATTTGAAATTAAGGAGTAAACAATGCTCTCTTTAAATTTGGAACACTGAACTTCATAGAGTAATAATTTTTACCTAAGGGTGTTTATATGCAACCTGTAGGCTGGGAGGAAATGGGTTTTAATTAAAGAGTGGGGGTGATTACATGGTTCAGTGAAAATTGTGACCTTCTTGATCTGTGGATTCTTGTCATCAGTCCTATAAATAGTCATATTACTGGTCCCTAACCCTAAACCCTCTTGGTGGTACGATGGAGGAGGCAAGGTTGAAGGGTGGTCATTAGGCTTTCTCAAATCCATGGGGCCTCCCCGCGTTGGTCACAGTATATTTTGGTAATTAGCATGTTCTATACTGCCCTAATCAAGTAATACAGGATGCAACTTGGTGGTAGTCCACCAAGTTCACAAGAACCTTAATATGTACCTCTGAGATGGAAACGAAGACACCCAGGCCAATGCAGGTTATTTCTGCCTTGTTCTGTCCAGGTCTGTGTCAAGGTTTGAGCGCCATAAATTTATTTTATTTATTTATTTAAAAAATGTATATCCCGCCTTATCCTATGCCGAGGCAAATGCCCAAGGCGGCTTACAACAAAAATTAAAAAAACATAGTTTAAAATACAGAAATAAGTTTAAACCAATACATACTTAATTTAAAAACAATAAAATCCACTGGGGGGGGGCAACAGTATGGAGCACAAAAGCAGCATGGCAGAGCATCTTGAGACATAGGAGGCAGATGACAACCCATCACCCAAACGCTAGACGAAACAAAAACGTTTTGAGCCCTTGCCGAAAAGTCATGAGGGAGGGGGTGGTTCTCAGATCCCCTGGCAGGGAGTTCCACAGTTGTGGCGCCACAGCAGAGAAGGCTCGCCCACGTGTTGCCACTCCCCTAACTTGCGATAGAGGTGGTACACGCAGGAGAGCCCCCTCAGATGACCTAAGAGAGCGGGCTGGAATGTATGGGAGAAGGCGGTCCCTCAGATATCCTGGACCCAAACCGTGAAGGGCTTTAAAGGTCATTACCAGCACCTTGAATTGGGCTTGGAAACGAATGGGCAGCCAGTGCAGCCGTTGAAGCAGCGGCTCAACAGAGTCAAACCGCCTAGCTCCAGTGACCACCCGGGCCGCCGCATTCTGCACTAATTGTAGCTTCCGAACCGTCTTCAAGGGCAGCCCCACGTAGAGTGTGTTACAGTAATCCAGTCTTGAAGTCACTAAGGCGTGGACCACCGTGGTCAGGTCTGATCGACTCAAGTACGGCCGCAGCTGGCGCACCAGCCGAAGGTGGGCAAACGCACCCCTGGCCACAGCCACCACCTGGCTTTCCAGGGAGAGCTGTGAATCCAGAAGTACTCCTAAGCTGCGCACCCGTTCCTGCAGGGGGAGTGCAACCCCATTCAGAACGGGCAGGTGACTCAGTACCTGCATCGAAGCTTTCCTGACCAGTAGGACCTCTGTCTTTTCTGGATTCAATCTCAACCTATTAGCCCTCATCCAGACCCCTCCAGGCAGCGCTCCAGGACTTCCACAGCCTCCCTGGAGCGAGATGGCAAGGAGAGGTAGAGCTGGGTGTCGTCAGCATATTGGTGACACCCAACTCCAAATCCCCGGATGATCTCTCCCAACGGTTTCATGTAGATGTTGAAAAGCATGGGAGACAGAATAGAACCCTGTGGCACCCCACACTGTAAAAGGCAGGGTGCCGAACAGGCATCTCCCAGCATCACCATCTGGCAAATGAGCCTTTCACGGGCTGAAATTATTATTATTAATTATTATTAACAGTATTTATATACCGCTTTTCAACAAAAAGTTCATGCTTCGTTTGTAGTCGTTTGCTGACTCTTGTTTCATTGGAAGATCCAAGAGCAGAATCCAAGAAGCAGGACTTGTGTGGAAACTCTGACAGTTCTTCATTATTTCCCATTTCTGTATTCCTGTAGGACTGGTCACTCCATGTCCCTCCACTATGACTCTGAAAGGGCATCTCTGAAGCACACTGGGATGGCCAGTGAGGGCCTCTTCAATGGAGTCCAGACCCCAGCGTCATCTACTCGGCTCACTCCCCCTCTCCTTAACAGTGGTCCTCCTGGAATGGACCATCCCCCTCATTCCCCTTCATTGTTACGGCGCGTCACATTTGTCTGCGACTCGTGAGGGTTGTTTTCCTTTTTCTTCCTTTTTACCCGTGTGTAGCCGCAGGCCTTGGCCTGACTCCATGTTTGTATTAAATGGAAACTCCCCCACCCCTCGCTTGGTCCCAAACTCTGCCTTTTCTTCAAGGTGAAAAGCAGCTATGGAATGGAATGTTGCCTGATAATGCACTGGGACGAGACATGAGCTGCGTGTGGGAGAAGTCTTCTCTAGCTTCACAGCACATATCTAAGATCGGGGGGGGGGGGGGTGCTTGCTTCTTCTTCTTGGCTTTGGTTACCTGATGTATAACAAATTGTTACGTAGATACAGCATGCATATGCAAAAGTTTAAAAACCTCCCCCCTGCTTTGTCTCTTTGTTCATCTCTCTTTTACCTGGATGGAGAGAGACTGAACCCGTGTACAAGTTAAATAAATAAGTCCTTATCTCTCCTTTAGTTGGTTTTTCAATTCCTTTCGGGCAAAACTCTCAGCCACCTGAAAGCTGGCTGGCTCGCGGCTACACGTGCACCCCCCGAAATGAAGCACGCCAGACAGAGGCTTGAGTCAAAGGGCCACTTTATTGAATTACTTTACAGAATGTGTTGGCCCTAGTTGGGGGAAACGGAAACCCTGACGCAGTCTGGGGTAGGCGAAAAAACTGCTAGCCAACAGCCAATCAGGTTAGCAGCAAAAAAATCCTACCCAGCCCCCGTAAAGAGCAACCAGCTAACCTCAGACTGGAATCAGGGTGGATGAACCGAAGAAACAGCTCGGACTGGGGAGCCAGGCAAACGTGCGCCTGAGTCCCCAGCCGAGCCCGCCCTGGTAAGCCCATCAGCCAATAGGCTGCCTCCAAAGATGCACCTCTTTGGAACTGCATTGGGGGGGGCAGGGTAATGGCTACAAAAAGCAGGGCTTGTCACCAACCTTATTTTCACTGACTGGGGTCTCTTTCTGTGGGGTGGATTTTTTTCTTTCAAGAAAAGGGTTTAATGGGAATAAAAGCCATGTGAAAATATATTATGTAGCCAGTAAAATACAGTAAAAATAGGTTAAAAATCAGATACCCTCGGGTTCCAAGAACAATAGAGATCAGAACACCGGGATAAAATCTTGAAATCACAGGCTAATAACAGACACCAACGTTTCATCCTGTCCTCAGGACATTTTCTAGGTACAGACACAGTACGACAAGGCTGTGTAGATGGTATCAAGCTGTAGCTAAGAACTCAAAGTTTAAAATACGAAAAGCGCACGAAACCGGCAGGAAACAATTAACAGTGGAAATGCGGTGAAGAATTAGGTCATCTGTTGCAATGACCGCGAGTCACCTCCAGAGGCAAAAGTCCATATTGATTTTCTTAAAGAGCCATCGATCGAATCTTTGTTTAAAATGGGAAACCATATCTTGTCCACAAACATCAAATCTTGCTGCCTATTAATCCATTTTTGAGATCTCCTTTTGCTTATTTCAACAGCTTCCAAATTCAGGCGTGTTCTGTTGTTAAGATCATTGTTTATGCATTTGGTGTTTTCAAACAGAATTTTATGGCCAGGTGACATAGCATGTTCTGCAAGATTGGTCAGGATGCTGAAGCCGCACTGCTCTCTCATGTTCGGCAATTCTGGTCTTGATGGAGCGTTTAGTAACAACCGATATAGCATCTGCCACATGAACAGGGTACATTATATATGCCGGAGTTGGACAGTGGGGGCCTCGGATCTTTGGGGTTCTACCTTCTGTTCTACCTTTTGTTCTACCTTCAATGCAGGTCTAAAGATCGTCTTGATCTCACATTGTGCAAATATCCGAGCAATTTTGGCAGCGGGGGGGGGGGGGGGTGTCATCTGTCTTCTTCCAAGTTTCCAATTTGGCTGCAAGTAGATTCAGAAATACCCTATTCCCATGTCAACTCTCCCTATGGCAGGATTTGCATTTCGAGACACACCCACATGGGACGTCTGTCTCAGAAATAAGAGAGCCACATTGCAGGCTCATCAGACAGGGGGATGGCCTTGGGTACGGGCAGCAAGTTCCTTGAGCCTAGGCTTACCACCCATCCCAGAATTTCCAGGACCATCCCGGAACCCGGGTTCAGATCTCGGATCGGTCTCAGGCGTTCCGGGCCCGGTGGAATCATCCGCCGATCTTAAAGTGAATAAACTTACCTTTTTTCCGGGCAACGCCATCTTGGATCTTGCGAGATTTCGCGAGATCCAAGATGGCAGCCCCAGAAAAAAGGTAAGCTTATTCACTTTAAAATCGGTGGAGGCTGTGGGGGCTTGGCGGGCGGCACGGTAGCGATGGGCAATGGCGATGGGCAATGGCGACGACAGGCAAAATGGACTGGCAAGTCAATTTAATTAATTATTTTAGGCTAAAATAAATAAATAAATAGACTTTCGTACACCCCCTCAAAGATTATTTATTTATTTATTGATTGATTGATGGGGGGTGTCCTGGTTTAGAACCGGGAAAATCTGGTAAGCCTACTTAAGCCTCTTCTGGGATGTGGCCCTGCCCTCCTCATTTCCTTTGAGAAGGATGTTACCTTCAATGGAGGAGGAGGAGGGACTGTCGTCCTCTCTCACCCAAATTGTCCAGATGTCTGGCAGGATTATATCTCTGACTGCTTCCAGTTGTAGAGGTAAAAACACATTTCAGTGATTTGAACTGCCCCTTCATCCCACGCCACTGTCAGATGACATTCAAAGTGCTTAACAAACACAGAGGGTCCAATTCAAGGCCCAGTGAGGGATCCCAGAAGAGAGAACCCATTTTGTAGAGAAGCTGGGGGCATGTGATGCGATACCCTCCCCCCACTCTCTGAGGATCCTGCCGCTTCCACCCTCCTTAAAGGCCTCCAGTGAGCCCAACTGGAAATGTATCCCCTACAGGAACTGTGTTGCTAGGCAGCCCCAGCTGGAACCAGTGACTGATTGACAGTCCGAGCTCTTTGTCAACCCAGGAATCTTACAATGGAGACAAGATCCAAACCTCTGGAGCAGAAGGGATATTTATATTAACATGAAGGAGGCTGCTAGCCAGTTGGCGTAAGCTGTTGCAACTCTCCACGGCCCTGGCTTGCTCCTTGCTCTCGGTGGAGCTGAGGCACCCATGCAAGTTCCTGTGGGACACAACAGCACCTCTGCATTTTTTGCATTGGACTGAGCAATCTCAGAACCCGGCCCTCAACTGGGGCATGGATGCTCCCCCAGCCAGAAGAATGCCAGTACCCTTGGAAGAGTCCTCAAATTAAGGGTTGACCCCAGGTGGGCACCTCTCCCGCCAGCTTCTCCTTCCACAGACCACCATGTCTAAGGGACACTCACTTCCATGATTCTGATCAACTGGATCGTCGTGGGGACCTTTGATTGCAAAACAGGTCCCCACAACTGCTTGCTGACTCTTATGCTATGTACCAGGCTATGTACTCTCTTCTTCGAGCCAGACCAGCAGCTCTGCCAGCCCCAGACGACTCTCCAACCCCAACCGACTGCCATTTTATTGAAGAAGACAATAAAGAGGGCCCCAAATTCACCAGGAGCTATGGGGCCCAACATGGAGGAAAGGGAGACGTTCAATTACAATTTACCTTCTAAGGGGAGAACTTACTTTCAGAGGGGTGGTATACATCATCTTGCTGGGGTGGGGGGTTTCCCAGGACCCTCCTGAACAGGATCAGGGATAAAAAAAATTCCAAAATGAGCTGCGGGGAACTCAGACTTACACTGTCACCGGATGGTGAATGGTCTCACTCGTGCTCTCTCCCTGAACCTACCCCTGACCCTCTCTATCTTTTTTGAACCCATTGACTCCACTCCTCTCTCTAAATCTCTCACTCATGCTTTCACTCTTTGTCTCACTCTCACAATCACCCTCCCATTCAACTGGTGAGTTTTCTCTGCTCTCCTCTTTACAACAGATGATGTCACAAGGGGTGGGGGGCGTGGCTTCAGCCTCCCACCTCAACGGTCACCAACTGTCACCTGAGCAACAGAAGCTTCTTCAGAGCTTTGGGGCCCCTCTTGTTCCATCCAGACTCCTTCTCTCCATGCTCCTCACATGTCTGTTCCTCTAATAAACTGAAAGACATTTGATTCATCCCCAGAGTCTCCATCATAAATCATACATGACCCACTCATGACTCCATAGGTTGTCTGTGACTGAAAGAGATGCCCCCTTTCCTCTTGTCAGCTCTTGTCTTCACAAAATCCCTCCCTTCCTCCAATATTGGGAGGAGATTGGACAGGCCCGTCACTAGGGTCTTACCCAGGGGGGCTCGTGGGCCTGGATTTCTCACGAACCACAAGCAATGAGGTCATCAGCAGGAGTGCTCAGATAAGCCAGCCCTGACTGCAGAGGGGGGGAGGCTTGTCCCTGAGGTCTGTTTTGGTGGCTGATAGGGGAAAGGGGAAGGGGTTGCAAACCCATGTACATTTTGTGTATGCAACAAAGTTTGAGGTGGGTGAATTGGGTCCGCAAAGGGGTCAGGTTTAGTGGCAGCAGCTGCCACCGATTCCAAACCATGGACCTTCCTGGACATGCAGACTTGCTCCAGTGATTTCACTACCACAGGTACAAGTAGATCCGTCCAGCCTCGGAAGCATACCTTCGGGTAAGGAAACAAATGTTTCCTACACTACCAGGTGGATGTTTCGGTCCTTGAATTCTTGGAAATACTGTACAGGTTAGTGACAGAGCAATTTTCTAGAGCTACAAAGGCAAGCACCCCACAACAAAGAAGCACAACAGCAGAGGATTGTCCTTGTTTCTCAGACCAGGGAGCAAGCCTGAGCTAGAAGCCTTTATGGGGTCAGGGACTACCCCATAATCTGCTGTGGCCATTTGCTGTTCAGAGAATTTCTTGCTGACCTGGAGGACTGTCTTCTTGCAGTCTTTTTTCCCTTTTGTTAGAGCTTGGTGGTCTGATCCAAAGTCCAGGGTTTGAATCCAGGCACAAGCCTATTCTAAGGCTGATCCCTCAACTTTTAAAGGGTTTCCCATTTTATCTGCTGCTTTAAATATTCCAGAAAAAGAGGTTTTACTAGCCTCACTTGTGTGTCCTGGTCCCTGCCAGGGCCTATAGGACCTCAGGGATCATCATTAAGGGGATGGTGGCCGTTGGTCAGTGTGTGGAAGAGGCAGCAGGTTCACTTGGGCATGGACTGCAGGACCTCAGGCAGCAATAAGAGTGGCAATTCCAAGGTGACACTTTGAAGACCCAGCTAGGCCTTCTCAAGACAAGGTCAGAGTGCTTCCTTCAATGGCCCATGATGCTGGTGCTTGGAGCCTAGCACTCCTGCAGCACCTAGTAGCCACCTGGAAAGCCCCCAGCAATTGCAGCTGGGAGATTGCATCATCTGGGGCAGTTGTCCGGAGGGCTGTGGTTGACAGTTCAGGCTGCTGGCTCTGAGATTTGCTTCCAGCTGTACCATTCCCCCCCCCCCCTTGCAAAAGCAAACCTTTCCTCCCTGGACTGGGTCACTGGTCCACCTAGCCTGCTCAAACTGGTGACCCACCCAGGCCAGGGAGGAAAGCAGGGAGGCCTGCTTGCTCTCCAGGCAGGCACCTAGCACCAAGTGCATGTGTGTGTGGATGCAGGTCTCTTGCATGCCTTGGACTGAAAGAGGCTAACAAGAATAATCTTGGCCATGGAACACCACCCATGCTATAGGTTTTGAATATGTGTTACCTCATATTGTGTGGCGTATGTAAATCCAGTTTCAGTTCAAAGAAAGACAAATGTTACAGCTGCACATCCAAACAAGGGAACAAGGGAAGCTTCATACCATACTAGAGATGACACAAAGACAGCTGTGCCCATTTTCAGTGACTCTAGGAGTCCGATCTCCCAAGGGCCTTCCATGTACACAAGCCTTCTTCTTGGTGGTGCTATGGAGAAGGCAAGGTTAATGGGTAGTCATTAGGCTATGTCAAATCCATTGGGCCTCCCCGCGTTGGTCACAGAACATTTTGGTAATTAGCATGTCCTATACTGCCCTGATCAAGTCATAGCAGGATGCAACTTGGTGGTAGTCCACCAAGTTCACAAGAACCTTAATATGTAGCTCTGAGATGGAAACAAAGCCACCCAGGCCAATGCAGGTTATTTCTGCCTTGTTCCGTCCAGGTCTGTGTCAAGGTTTGAGCGCCATAAATGAGCCTTTCACGGGCTGGAATTATGCTTCGTCTGTAGTCGTTTGCTGACTCTTGTTTCATTGGAAGACCCAAGAGGGGGATGGTCCATTCCATGAGGACCACTGTTAAGGAGAGGGGGAGTGAGCTGAGTAGATGACTCTGGGGTCTGGACTCCATTGAAGAGGCCCTCACTGGCCATCCCAGTGTGCTTCAGAGATGCCCTTTCTGAGTCATAGTGAGGGACATAGAGGAACTGCAGGTATACAGAAACCAGAATAATGAAGAACTGTCAGAGTCTCCACATGTGGCCCTGCCTCTGTTTCCTCCTTCCTTATCTGGAGAGAATTCCAGGATCTTGAGTCCAATGTACAGGATCCTGTGGCTACTGAGTCAGCCATCATACTTTTTTGTTTATCGCTTTGAAGGTGACGAGGTGGCAGTGCAATCAGGGCTGCTGTGATAAGTGACCGGTTTGTTAAAAATCATATCACATCACAGTAATAAAGCAACCAATCACACACTTTATCCAGGAGATACAAAACCAATCAATGGTGCTGGTACATTTGTTAGCATCTCGGAGTACTTTATACTTTCCTCCATGTATTTAATACTTTGAGATTAACCCTTTTCTCACTTGTACACGATAGGTACACCTCAAATTGCATTAGGTTTTCGGTCTCCCAGATCTTAATTGCATCGACTTTTCATGGGCAGGGGATGTAATATTTTGTTTTCAGTATTTTGCAATCACGTGTTTAGACACTGACAACATACACTGGCTCCCCAAGTTAGAAAAATCTGAGTTATGGACAGCTGCAGCATCGGCATTTTCATGCAGACAAAGTAAGTACATCATTCGGTGGCATGATAGCACTAGGCCAGCAAGAACCAGATGTTTTATTTTAAGTACGTTTTGACTTAAGACAGACCCCTGGAACCTACGCTGTACTTACGTAGGGGACTTACATAGGCCCCAGTCCTATTGAGACCTCATGTTGCCGAATTAGCGTTCCAGTAGTGCAAAGTACTTTACGGTAGCCCAAAATCTGGGCCACTGTCACACGCTGCTGGGCTGCTACTGCAAATGGCAAGAAGCACGATAAACACGTTCCTCTGTGTACCTGCCAGCCACGCCCTCCTCTGAGGAATGCAAAATCTCGCTGCCGTGCGACTCGGGCACTCAATCAAAGCCAGGGAGACGCACCTGAGTCAACGGCCTGGCGGGAAGGTAAGAAAGCAATGAGATGCTTCAGCAGACACCTGGAGACGAGAGCAAGATGGAGATGGTCAAGCCTCACTAAACGATGGCTCAGGAAGGAAGGGAGCAAATAGCTAGGCATTCAATGAGGGTTATGGTTGGAATAGCTAATTTGTGACGATTCAAGTGACACCATCAAGCACACCTGGTGCTTTGCAGAGTAACAAACAGGAAGGCAGGTCTCTGCCCCAAGGAGCTTATTATCTAAAATTCTACACTGGGAGAAAGAAGCTATAGAGGGTTCCAGGGGATGTGTTTGAAGAGAAGAGAAACCAGCTTTCTTAATCCAGTGAATTAAAACCTGCTGCCTTGGCAGTGTAATCGGCAGGGCTCCAGAGTAGGGGGCTTACAGGCTCAGCTCTGAGGCATGGGGGAGCAGAAGGAGTTGTGGGGCTTTTGGTGTTAGCAAGATGGTCCAATAATGACCTCAGAGGATGGAAGAAGCTGGGGAAGGGTGGGAGCAGCATGTTTTATGGCTCTTGGCAACATGATCGACGCTGGAGTATTATGTGGGTCTCAAGCTTCAGTGACAACTGGCGAGATTAAAAGCCATTCGTTTTGGCTCTTCAGCAGAGTTTCCCAGATGGGAAGACTCTGGCAATAGAGGCAGGGCTTGGTCCCTCTTCTAAGGATAGGAAGAGATCTTTGCCCAACCTAATCTGCTAAACTGGGACTATACTTTGCTAGAGAATTTAACAAGGTAACATTGATATCTTGGCATTGAATATTTAAGGCAGAGAGATCCTGCATAGGACTAGTCATGTTTGATCAAGGTTTAGCCCTGGAGTGTGGACTGACTGAACAGGTTTATGGGGGATGCCGTGTTGATTGAGGAATCTGGTGTCGTCTTTCCTGGCAAGGGGCTGAACTACAAGGTTTCTCCCAGAGGTCTCCAACATGGTGTCTGTGAGCACATGTGGCCGCAGCAGAGGTGTCTGGCAGGGCATGGCTGCCATTGCCTCCACCCTGCCTGCTCCACAGATCTGTATAGAGAACGTGTGGAGAGCCAAGTGGAAGAAAGAGTCTCCCCCCTCTCCTCTCCTCTCTTTCACTCCTTTCCCCTCAAAGCACAAAGTACAAGCCGAGCGAAGCCAAGCTTCAAAGAGCAGCCGGCTAAGTAAAGCAGGCAAAGGTGAGAATACGGTGTTGGCGCTGGCAGACGGATGAGTGGAAGGCATGTATGCAGAGGGGAGGAAGGATGGAGCATGGCTAGGTGGGTGGGTGGAAAGTGCATGCATGTGGGTGGATGGATGGGCTAGAACTGATGGGTTGAAACTACAGGGAAGTAGGTTTAGGATAGACATGAGGAAGAATTCCCTAAGGGTAAGAGCTGTCTGCCCTTGGAGCAGTGCCTCATGCAGTAGTGGACCCTTCTTCATGGGAAGGTTTTCAAGCAGGGACTGGATGCAGCAGGTAGGGATGCTAGTCTAGTGCATCTAGTAGGTACCTGCCCTGAGCAGGGGCTTGGGCTAGATTTCATGCCATGATGCCAAGCAAGCAAGCATGAGGCTGGAGACCCACCATTGATCCCACCCCCTCCTGGAACCAAATCTGCCTACACCCTGCCCCTATCACCACCCCCCGCCCTGGCAGCCTCGTCCTACTGAGGTCGCCCAGACTGCACCACAGCGAAAGAGGGAGGGGGAGGGGGGATGAAAGTCCTGTGAAAGCCCCCCCCCCCAGCAGGTTCCCCGCCACCCCAGCATTACCCCCAGCTGCCATTTTGGTTCCTGTAAGTTGCTGCAACTCCACAAATGAGGTTTCACAACCCCTTTGGGGTCCCGACCTGACCCCAAGGTTGAAGAACAGTGGGCTAAATGACTTCCATGTCCCCTTCCAACTCTAACATTCTGTGATTCTATCTCATGAGGAAGAATTTCCTAAAGAGCAGTGCCTCATGAAGGCCTTCCTTCATGGGAGGTTTTCAAACAGAGACTGGATGGCTAGCAGGTAAGGATGCTCTAGTGGTCTAGTAGGTACCTGCCCTGAGCAGGGGCTTGGGCTAGATCAGTGGTCTTCAACCTTTTTCATGCCATGACCCTAATCAATCAATCAATCAATCAATCAATCAATCAATCAATCAAACAAGTATGAGGCTGGAGACTGACCATTCATCTCACCCCTTCCTGGTTCATCAGAATCCTTCTTTGGGTTGGATTTTAAGCCCCTGAAAATTTGGGGAAGGGAGGGGAATCTCCAGGAGATCAAGAGTTGGTAGCCCTACAAAAATGTACCGTTTGATAAATGTGTAATGTAGCCTGGTGTGTGTGGGTTAAAGGGGGGGGGGGAGAGGGTGGAACAGAGCAAAACTATGGAGGTAGGAAGGCCTTAGCATTTTGCCCCTGACACAGTTCTGGTTCTGATCATCATCCATCCCCCTCCTCCGCATGCTAATTGTGTTTGGAAAAACACTTCCATTGAAAGTCAGTGGACGTTTTTCTCCTCATAAAAATGGCAAGTGTTTTTGGCCTAGGGCCAATGCATAACATGGCTCTGTTTAGGTGGCAGTGGGTGCAAAAACAAATGTATTTGTTTGTTTGTTACAGTATTTATATACCGCCTTTCTCAATAGACTCAAGGTGCTTTACATTGGCAGGCTAAACACAAGCTCCATTTTTCAATGAGGTTTTTACAAGAATTATTCCTTGAGAGAATTTCATAGGACCCTCCGTTTCTCCAGGTGTTTCCCTTCATAGTGCAGTCGTCATCCTGGCTGCCGGCTTCATGCACTTTCCAAACTCTCACAGGCAGCTGCACCAAGCTTCAGACTGGTATCTCAAGAATGTTTTCCGTTCTTGCCAGCTGACTCCTCCACCAGCAGCTCTTGGTCTCGGTCAACCATCCAAGGCGGCTGATCCTGCTTAGCTTTTTCAGGCAAGGTGACAGCTTGACCTCCAGAACACACCTCCTGCCCTAAAACCTTTGGTTGTGGTGAGGTATGCGATGAGGAACGAAAGCAAATCTTTGGTTGGGGTGAGGTATGCTGGCTGGGGTGAAGGAGCCATGGCTGCTCTACATAAGAGCATAAGAGCCCTGCTGGATCAGGCCAAAGGCCCATCTAGTCCAGCTTCCTGTATCTCACAGTGGCCCAACAGATGCCTCAGGGAGCACACAAGACAAGATACCTGTATCCTGTTGTCACTCCCTTGTATCTGGCATTAAGAGATAGCCTACTACTTAAACCAGGAAGTTGCACATACCCATCATGCTTTGTAACCGGAAGTGTATGGTATATACACACACACACACACACACACACACACACACACACACACACACACACGTAGACACCGCCTTTCTTGGTCATTGGATTTCTCCTCCAACTTTAATTCAAGGCAGTGTACATGGGCAGGCTTTCCTAACCCCCCCTAATGAGAGGTTTTATAATATATAAATGTCCAATCTTTCATGAACAGCTACATTCCAGGTGGTATCCTTTTGCAGCCTGGCTTTTCTGTTGGTTGGCACCTCCCACACTCGACCGACGCAGCTGGGAGCTCTTGACTACTCCTGGAGGCTTTTCACAGCTTTTGGTCAGTGGTGTGTCTCGAATTTGCCATTTGCCGATCTTTGGGCTTTGCAAGGCGGCAGCTCCCCCGACTGAGCCAGACTCCTCTGCCCTGAGTCAGACCCCTCTGCCCAAGTAACATGCCCCCCCTCCCACTGCTGGATCTCTGTGATTACTGGTAGGAAAGTGCTGACTGTGAATGAGCATGTTTGTGTCTGTAGCAAATTAAGATCTCTGCAGTATGGGTGGTGAATACCTAAGCAACACTGCCCGACTGGCAGTAGAAAGCACTCTTCTAGATCTCCAGACTGCGGTGAACTGTTTCACAAAATTGCATAAGAATCAGGAGAATCAGAATTATTGCATAAGAATCAGACCACTTTCTGTAGGTCTGTACACTTTTTTGCCTCAAATATTATACTATTAAGAATAATCAGAGATGACCGGAAGTTGTCGACAAGCTGAGATAACCTGTGTTAACCCTCTGTGAGAGAGAGGAGTCACTTTCGAGCAAGCTCAGCTGGTGTGTGCTGAGCAGCCAGAGAGAAAACCACAACGTTGAAGGGAAACAGCTGGAGAATGAAAAGGGTTCTGTGCAAATAGAACATTGTTGGAAAAACAAAACCCAAGGGGGTTTAGAAGAGCATGCCTATGTAAACTGCCTTGAATAAAATCTGTGCAGAAATCTGATAACCAGAAAGGCGATATATAAATACAGATGATGATGATGATGATATACTGCTTTTCAACAAGAAGCAGTTACATAGTAGTAGTAGTCGTCGTCGTCGTCACAAAGCAGATTATATAGCACAATAAATAGACCAATCCTGTCTAGCAGTGGCGTTCCCAGCCCTCCTGGCGCCTGGGGGGGGCGGGGGTAGGAGCGCCCGCAGCGTCATCAAGCCCGGCTCCGCACCCCCCCCCCTGAAGCAACCAGGCTCGGGGCTGCACAGCGCGGCACCGGAGCCCGACTGGAGTGCCCCCCGGAAGCAGCGCGCCCACTTAGCGCGGCACCAGCTTCTGGAGGCTCTGCTCCGAGGCTGGGACAAGCCCTCCTCAGAGCGACCGCCCAGTTCGGAGGTCAGGGCCTTCTGAAGGCCCAACGCATCGATGCGGCTTTTATTAGTTTTTTCACGCATGCGCAGAACCTTTCTGAGGGCCAACGGGCTGCCCCACACAGTGGCTCAAATAAGGCACCCACCACATTTTGTACAGCCAGCGGCAAAGGGACATTTGTCCCTTTACCCCAGGTAGAGCCCCAGTCGACCCAATGGGTCTACTCAAATGTGCGGCAGCTATTTCGCTGGTGCGCATTAGAGCTGGCTGTGTAACACCAACCAGGCTCAAGATAGGATACAACAGAGGAGGCCAAACAATCCCACCACTCCTGGAACATCTCGTTTCGCCCTCCCCACACCTCTACGCCGGTGGCGGGGAACTCATCTTCTACAGTGGCAGCAGCTCTGTTTCTGGGCTGGAGAGAGCAGCGATTACTCTCCGGGTGCCACAAACATGCTTTATGGCAAACATGCTTTACTGGTGGAGCGATCGCTCTACCTGTCTGTGTCTAGACAGGATTGTGCAGTAAGTGGGTCCCTAGCTCTATAGGGCTCACAATCAAAAGGATGCAGAAGAGATACCAGCAATGGCCACTGGAGAAGACACTGTGCTGGGGTGAAGAGGGACAGTTGCTCTCCCCTGGCTAAAGATAAGAGGACACCACTTTAAAAGGTGCCTCTTTGCCCAGTTAGCAGGGGTACTATAAAGCATACTTTATTTCTCATTCAGAAAATCTAGCATGTAGGTCAAAACTCCCTCCAAAATGCACTTAGCTAATTCCATGCCCCCCCCCCAGAGTATATCAGATTAATTTTTTATTAGAGAATGTTTCAGTTTTACAGGGAATCAGCAGAATAGCAAATATAACCAACCCCAAAACATGGTTACATACGTTGGGAAGAGATTGGTGATTACAAGTACAGAGTATTCAGGCATAGTATGTAGGTCCGTTTCAGAGGGTGAGGTAGTAGTGGATTTAGAGTCTATGTCAAGACGTACTCATAAGTTCATTGAGCCATACCACGTCACCATTTTTTAAAGTTTAACACAGGTTCCTTTTTACTTTCTTGAGAAAACACAGATAACCTTTTCACCGGATCTGTCAGTTGCCTCAGGTGTCATTTTCTTTCTCAAGGCTTGGCTGATAGTAGTGTAATTGCAGCTTTTCCCTGGCATGCAAAGTGCTTTCATGTGGAGATAAGAGGGGAGAGAAGAAAACCCCATCAGTCCCCGGCTAACTATGGTGAAAATAGAAGCCATACAGTTGCCAGAGTCGACAATATTTGATGTTGCAGCAGGTGTGGCCTGGAGGTCGAGCTGTGTTGCCTGCCTGAAGAAAGCTAAGCAGGTTCAGCCCTGATAGTCACTTGCAAGGGGGACCACCGACAGATCTTGCGAAGGCAGTGTGAGTGTGTGGAATGCGAAAGCTGGCAAGATGGATAGCACCTTAAGAACTGACTGAGGGAGATCTGCGGCTGCTGTGAAAGGCAGAAGCACAGCCAGGATGTGGCTGCACTTTGAAAGGAAACATCTGGGAATTGAGGGTTCTGTGATTCTCATAGAACAATACAAAAAAAAAAAAGGAGGGTTTAGGATTGTCTGCCTATATAAACTGCCTTGAGTCTGTAAAGAAAAAGGGGGTATAGAAATACCATAATAAATAATGTTCAGAATGCAGAGTGCAACACGTGACCATGTTTGCATGTTTCCATCCTAGACATGAATGGAGGTGAGCCCATGGGGAATGCACAGATTGATCCTTAGGAACATGGGAATCGGCCTTTGACGAAGCTTGATCATTGGTCTGTCTATCTAGCTCATAGTTGTTGATGCTGGCTCTTTACCTTGACCTATTTGCAGGAGTTGTGTGTATGAACAATTGCTGGATTGATTTTTGAAGTAAGTATGTAGTGTGTGTGATGCTTGGATCTTCCCAGAAGAAAGGAAGCAAGACGCCCCCCCCCCCCAAAACACATAAACCTTCACTTGGCTTCTCTTTTGCAGACCTTTTGGAAAGGACAGAATTGGCCAGTATCATTCTCGCTCTCAAACTACCAACATCTCGAAACAGATTTGAAAGTGCCGTGAAGATGCTCAAGCCTCAGGTTTGGTCTTTGTTCACTGTGATGCTCTCCATCCTCTGTTCTACCTTTCTATTCCTACTTGCTGTAACCACCCAAAGGGAGGCTCCCGGGACTTTCCCTCTGCTGTCAAAACAGCCTATGAAGCCACAGAGCCGCCCAGACAACCCAGGAGGTCTTGAGAATGTCCTGGAATTTCAATGGGAATCTGAAGTGGAGAAGAGCACGGAGGCCAAGCCACTTGATGTGGAACCTCTAACACCAGTGGCCACTCGGCATCCCTTAGAAGTGGTCTATCCTAACAATTATAAGTTCCTTCTCAATGAGCCAAATAAATGTCTGGAGAGGACGCCTTTCTTAGTATTGCTGGTGATAACCGAACCCAAAGATTTTGCCACCCGGAATGCCATTCGGCAGACATGGGGCAATGAGACCTCAATCCCTGGTGTCTCCATCCTCCGCCTCTTTCTGAGCGGTCTCCACCCAACATTTGGCTCCCCAGTTCAGAGCCTTCTGGAAGAGGAGAGCACCCTCTACAGAGACATTATCCAGCAGGATTTCTTTGATACCTATAACAACCTTACCCTGAAGACTCTGATGGGCATGGAATGGATAAGCAAATTCTGTCCCAACGCCACCTATGTGGTGAAGGCAGACAGTGACATATTTCTCAATGTGGACTATATGGTGTCGCAGCTGCTGCAGCCCCACCTACCCCCTAAGAAAGACTACATGACAGGATATATCCACTGGAACAATAGGCCAGTACGCAACAAGGCATGGAAATGGTATGTCCCACGGGAAGTGTATCCCAATGACACCTACCCACGCTACTGTGGTGGTCTCGGGTATGTGTTGTCTGGAGATCTGGCCAAGAAGATCTACCAGGTGGCTCAAACCATCAAGGTCATCAACATGGAAGATGCCTTCATGGGGATCTGTCTGCATGAGTTAGGCATTAGTGTGACAGACAGCCCTTGGGGTCTCTTCTGCAACAGTAAAATTGACTATGAGAAGTGCAGTTTCTCTAAGCTAGTGGTGGTGCATGGCTATGGGCCTGCAGAATTGCTGAAGATTTGGCCTGACTTTCTGGGTCAGAACAAGACTTGCAACAGCTAAACCTGAGGGAGATGGACTGCACTGATATGTAATCACTGGCAGAGCAGCTGGTATGGATTTGGCAATTTACATGTATTAAATGGCATGCAGACTGGGCATATGGACAACTAGTGTGATGCCCGTGCTTCGCTACGGGATGTACCCTGTTTCCCTGAAAATAAGACAGTATCTTATATTAATTTTGGCTCCAAAGAATGCAGGTCTTATTTTCAGGGAGGTCTTATTTTTCCAACCTGTGGCATGACCCCCCCCCCCCCTCGGCACTTACTTTGACCGATTAAAGCTTAATTCTTTCCCGAGGGTGCAAGGCTCTGCAAGGCCTGGAAGGCCTGCACTTGAGTCCTCCACCATACCGACAACATGCTAGAGAAGCTGCAACCTTGCAGAGTCTCTGTAGCATGTCATCTCCATGGTTGAAAAGAATGAAGCTTAAATCGGACAAAGTAAGTGCCGGGGGGTGGGTGGGTTTGCGTCCGTCTGGCTGAGTCTTTCCTAGCTAGTCTTTCTTTCAGGGAGATCTTATATTTATGAGTGCCAGCAAAAATCATGCAAAAATGATGGTAGGTCTTACTTTCAGGGGAGGTCTTATTAAATCCATTTTGTCTCCAATAAACTTTCCTTTGATTGCAATGAACCAATTAAATGTAGCACAACTACCCCATTTAAGGCAATACATTTACTAAAAGCAGAGTCGTATTTAGGGTGGAGCGGAGGGAGCAATGGCTCCAGGCGGCAACTCAGGCTGGGGCGGAACACCGCGCCGCCCTGAGTTGCCGCCCGCCCTCCGCCCACCAGCTACACGGCGGGCGAGACAGGGCAGCGGGAGGCCACCCACCCGGCACGTATCGGCGTTGTGCGCATGTGCAAAATCGCCGGCTCAGGCCTGGGCAGTATAGGCCGAGCCGGCATGATGATCGGACGCTCCCTCCTGGCCTCGGAAGTCGCGCGGACCCGGAGAAGTAAGTCGGGCGGGAGGCGGGCACCCAGGGGGGTCGGGCGGGCAGGGCAGTTATGCTGCCCAGAGCTAGGGGGGTGTTGGCCACCCTCAGGGCGGCCAACACCCCTAGCTCCAGGCAGCATAACCGCTAGCCTCGCCTCTGACTAAAAGTCCTGGTTCCCCTTGCTGTCGTGGGACGTGATAGAGAACTCCTCCCAGTTGTCCACTACATGGCTCACGATTAGCTTACGCACCTCCCTAGTCACTAGGTGAGCGTCATGCATGAGATAAGAGGGATCGAAACAGCCATCTCCTGTGATGGGGACAATTGTGTGTGAGTCACCATTTCCCCATTAACATTTAGAAACTCAATGGCCATACTAACTTAAAAAGCAATAGTGACAGCATAGTCCACACCAACTTTAGACAAGCGGAGTGTGTGCTCCGCCCGTCTAACCTGTCACATACGTGCCGTAAAGCATGTTTGTGACAACTCTAGCGGCAGCCCTCACTCCACTGCTGAAGCGACCCAGCCACCGCCGGAGAAGGTAAGTCTCCCACCGGCGGGTACAAGGGTGGGCCGGGCGGTGAGGGAGGGCAGCGGTTGTCTGAGCCGGCCCAGGAGGGGGCAGGGATGTCGGCCGCCACATCCCCGTCCCATTTCTGGGCTCAGCGGCAGGCATTTCACCCACGCCATGTTGACATTGCTCAGCGCAAGGTGAACATTTAAATGAGGAATGTCTTCAACGCACAGGGTGGAGCGACTATCGCTCACCCTGATATTGTTTATACTTCACCAGCCCTGATTAGGCGCAATGGCATCCACCTCTCCATGGCTGGTGCTGATATTTTCCTCAAGGACCTGCAGCATGGACTTTTGAGCCTTCTGGCCTGGTTTTGGGGCAGTTGGGGTCAAGCGCTAGGCTAAACCCTCTGTGTAGCAGGTTGCATGCAGGATGGGTAGGTAGATATGCATTCTGAGGTAGCAAGATCTAGGGGTGATCCAGGACTGCCCATACGATACTTACCTGGGTCAGTGAGGCTGGCTGGGTAAGCAAAGACCACCATGTGGCTTGCCTAGGGGAAGTCTGTGCTGCCCAGCTGCCTTGAACCCTTCAGGGTTGGCTGTGATCAGCTTTCCCAATCTATCAATGGGCAGAGCTTGGAGTTAGAGCGTCACACCCTAGGGTAGCATTTTAAGCATTTTTATGGGTAACCTTTGTGAGCAAAAACCAAGTCAATCTCTTTGTCGGGCCTAAGTTATTTTGAGGAATCTGTGAAAACGCATTGCGAGCCCAAGCCTAGGCATGTCTACTCAGAAGTAAGTCCTGTTCTCATCAATGGTGCTTACTCCCAGGTAATGGCAAATAGAATCATAGCCCCCCTTTTCACCCCCTTAGAGGTGGAATTTCCAAAAATCCCTTCTTAGCGGGTGCTTATGTCACAGAAGGAAGTACTCCCTGAATTTCACGTTTCTAGGCCCAGGGGTTTGGGACTGGGCGGTGATGTCACCCTTTTTTTCTTTTACCCCCTTTAGGGATGAAATTTCAAAAAACCGTGAAAACCATTTCTAAAGATTATACAAAAATACCCGCCTGCCCAAAAAGGAACGTTATAGCTCCACAAACACAGGAGATACAAAGCGTTCTATAATTGACCCCCAAATAGAGAAAATCCCTTTAGTGGGTGCTTTCGTCACGGACGGAACGTGCTCCCCGAATTTCATGTGTTTAGGCCTGGTGGTTTATCAGTGAGAAACAAAAAGCAGATAGGAACGTGAGGAAGCTCTGTGGCTGTCATTATGGTACGATCCAGATAAACCTGCCCACCTTTATGGCCTCAAAAGTTAGTTTCTCCCACATAATTGGCACGTTGTGCAGGAATTTGGACGTGAATCCTTAGCATTCAAAAATACTCATATTTACATACCATTCATGCTGAATACTGCTTGTTTTTCCATAAAATCTGAGGATGCTATGATGAATACTTTTTTTACCCTATTTTTTTCATACTTGGATAGTTTTCACTTCCTCCCCCATCCTAATTACTGTTATTCTTTTATCTTTGGAATTTTTAATAAACTTTGTATTTTGACTCCTTGCCTGCTTAGTCCATGTACGCTGGTAATTCAGTGGGCTGTCACGTTTGATTGTTCATAGGTGACTGGGTTGTAAACAACTGCTAGGTTCTGTGTTCCCCTGGGAAGGGAGGGTTTTTCCCAGATGGATGCCCCTCAGCCTGGTTTCCTTAGCCTGCAATGGTGGCAGCAGGTTTATCTACCAATTCCTCCCTCTTCCATTACATTGCTGACCCAGTAAATCAGTGAAGCAGAGAGCTGGAAGGGGTGCACTGACTGAGTGCTATCCACTAGGCACTACTCCCCTTGGGCAACCCCCACCTCCCCTGCCCATAGCAACTGAATCCCAGCTCGGTAGTCCTTTGCAATTTATGGCGGAAATGTGCCTGCCAAACTAACAACCTCTCCATTCTGAGAGCCAGGGCTGGCCCATCCATGAAGCCAAATGAAGTGGCAGCAGATTTCCTACTTGCCTCTACTGCTCCTCCATTCCTTTCACTCCCTGGATTGGAAAAAGATCTACCAATTTCCCCCTCCTCACATTATAAATTTCTTCTCAATGGTTAACCCATTCTAATCTGGGCTGCGTGCAAAGGGCTTGCCTTTTCTACAACCTCCCGTCTTCCTTGAAGGCTGAGATAATGCTGAATCCATGAAAAATTTGAAGGACACCATTACTGCACCTGAGCAGGAGGCCGGTCCATTTATCCACCTCTGCCATACTTCCCTTTTTCCATTTTTGAATGGTAGCTGTCGGCATTAGAGAGAAATCAGGATTGGGGCTTGTTGCCATACGACCTGTTAAAATTCAGAAATGTTGCCACATGACTGTTAAAGAGACTTTGAATGCCAATGACTTGGGAGCTGGACTGTATCATGACACAAACACAATGGCCATGCTGCGTCCCTCTGCCAAACCTGAGTGTATGAAGCCATGCTGTAAAAGATTTCTCCCAGAGCCAAGAGAAGCCATAAGGGGATCTGATCAGCATTCAGCACGCCATGAACCAAGATGCTCACACCAAGTAGTCAGAGGCACATTCCATTCTCTTCCAAAGACTTGCTAAGTGGCCAGTCTGCCAGTAAGGAGAACCCCACTGTTCTGCTAAGTATGTTCCTGGCAGGAAACAATACAGAAGGGCATCCTGGACTTCCCAGAGACTTTGCTTTGTCTCTTTAACGGCTGGACCATCAAGCCATCTCCCTTCCTCCTCTGTTCGATGTATGTGTATGTATGTCTTCACCCCCAAGTGTACCTCCAGCCCAAACAAGGTATTTCCTTTTTGCAACTTGCAATGTAGGAGCCAAAAACCCCTCCACTGTGTGTAGGTTTTAAGAAGGCAGACTGCCAGCCTGCTCTGGCTCTTGCTCTCTCTGGACCCCCTTGCCTCCTGATCTCTTCTTCTCTGCGTGCCCTCTGGCACCATCCTCCCTCTCCCCCCTTCCCCCACTCTCAACTCGACTTCTCAGTCACTCTACAGACTGACCAGTTCAGAGTCATTTTGTCTCATCCTCCTTTTTCATTGTCTCTGCTGGTTTGTGCCATCACTGCAACATCGCAGCCAAGGTCAACTTTCCAGGATTAGGTAAATATCACCCTTGTACAAAGCAAGAACCCTGCTCTGTACTTCTAACTAAGTTCCTAGATCTGTATGCTTTGGAGTATGATTGAAGTTATGCATATTGAACTGTATTTTTTGTATGAATCTGACTAACTATCTAGTAAATATTGGAAAGTAACCACGTGTGTTCTCAATATTATTTAAAACAGAATGACGGAAAGCCCAATCCTGCCTAAGATGTGGTGGCAGGCCTAAAGGGCCACACTGGCACTGCCCAGGCTCGCCTCGGGGGAAGGGGCATAAGCACCAGAGACCCCTCCCAGGCCAGGTAATGGTCCCCTCCCTTCCCACCCACCTCCGCCCCTACTGGCATGGGCCTTACCTGCATCAGCTTGTGCAGGTCCAGTTCAGTGGCAGAGTGAGCAGTGCCGGCCTCCACACCAGCGCTGCTTACTCCAAAGGAGCTGTAAACATGTTTTACAGTACATTTACAACTCCTTAGGCCTGTGGAGTGAGAAGCAGCAGCATGAGTGAATAGGGACATGGAGGCACATCTCTGACAACTCCATAATGGCAAGAAAACTCCCCTCACACTTTCCATTATCTTCTTCAACCACTCCATTCTGAATACATACCTTTCATTGACTGTTTAGTCCCAATGATCTGTGGTAGAGGTCTTCTGTGCATGAAGGAACTCCTGGATGCGAGCTCTACTGGTAAAGTCAGGTAGTCCCCTTGTTGCTCCTCAACCAGCACAGAACCAGAGTCCAATTAGTGCCCTGCCCCTGTGGTTTGGCTCTATCATCTCAGCATACCCAAGTGTTTGCCCAAGTCTGTCTAGACTACCCATCTCTTCCCCATTCAGCCCTTGGTCTATTGATGAGACAAAAGAAACGAAGAGGCTGCCTTTTCAGATGCTTAGGGTCTTGGCTATGGGGAGGGGGAATAGCTTTCATATTTTTAATCTCAATAAGGCCTTATTGCGGAAAACCTACTCCCCTGGCAGTAGAACCAACCTGCAAATTCTTCAGCCACAGTGCATATCTACTGCATTAGAAGCCATCATCTCTTAATACATACTGCATCATGTCTAGGCTGGTGTCTGTCATGAAGACACAGGCCCCCCCTAAACTTAATTCCTGGCCTTGGTTGTGCATGGGCCTCTGGTGAGCCTTGGTACAGAAACTTCATGGCTGATTTAAGCAGGGATAGATACACTTTGCTGGTGGTCAGAAAAAAACACTGCAAGTAACCAGAGGATGCCTCTGGGAAATTAGTTGGGAATGATCAACATGCTCCTCATGCCAGAGCAGTCTTAAGGCCCATTCACACTAGCCCTTTCCGTGCGCGTTTTGGCTTCTTTTCGTGCGTTTTTCATGCTTGCGTCTGACGCAGCATGAGCTCACGACACGTCCAGGAGAGATGGTTTCGATTTATCTTTTTGAAGCGCTCGCGTTTAAGCTCCCGGTACTAGGCAGCTCACCAATCAGAGAAGCGCATTTCTCTTCACCCAATCACAGCTGCGCTTTCTTCAAGAAGGCGGGCAAACGTTCAGAGAACTGCTAGACGCACGTACAGACGTTAAAGAAGCCAAAACACGCACGGAAAGGGCTAGTGTGAATAGGCCTTTAGCGTAACAGCCAAGCTGTGCTCCAGTATAATTTTGCTTCCAATACAAGGGCCTCAGAGAATAAGATCAGCTGTGTCATGAGCAACAGGATCTGCTCCAGCACTGTCTCCCTGCTGGAAGAAGTTCTCTGAAGTGCCAGTTCTAGCTGGTCAGGCTTGGTAAATGCTGCCTGGAGGGAGTTATCTTTGCACTCTTAACTGTCTCTCCCTGAAGGCCAACTGACACTTGAGCATCAGTGGCAGCCCCATCTCTGAAGACAGGAAGTGAACTGGAGAGGGTTGCTCCTTTTACAGTTCTTAAATAAAGCCACCTTGGGTCCCTGCGGGGAGAAAGGCGGGATAAAAACATTGTAAATAAAAAATAAGTCCTGTCAAGAGGTAAATGGAAGCTATTCATCGAAGGATGCCCCCCTCCACTGAGAGAGAACTCAACTACTCCACCCCTTACCCAAACTTGAGGTCATATACAAATAAGCTATACAGCACTAGTCCAACTACAGCTTGGTGCCTATCCCACAAATATCTTATCTTTGTTTGTGACCCCTTTTTTTTGACAAAAGTTGCAATATTTCTGTGTCAACCCATCCCCTCCCCACAAAAAAATGCCATGTCCACTGACTCAGCATAGCTTTCAGGGCTTCCTAGGAGGTAAGGAATGGATGATCAGCCACTGCTAGATAACACCTTAGCAAAGTATCAGCACCTGGACAAGATTTCTTGAAGAATCCCACCATCTGTTTTACCTGTACAGCCTTACATCCTATTACCACTCTTCATCATAATCCTAAATTCCAGACACAACCCCAGCTTTCCTGTGCAAGACGGTGAAAAGGCTGTAAACACACTGCAAAGCAAGCAGTCAATCCCACACCATTATCAGATGCATGGTTCATTCGTTTCTGAAAGGTCTTTTAACATAGGGCCCAAAGTGAGCAGGATACAACAATTTTAACAACTTGCTTTGAAAGTTGAGAATGATACTACAATCAGGTTATTTTCTGCTGAGCAACAGTATTAGGGCAGAGTAAGAATGCAACCGACACATGAAGAGTTTGTGTTTATTTGTCTACATTCAGCATAATCCAGATGTGCTGTCTGAATGACCCAGACATACAAAACCCACTCTTTCCCACAAGTTTTAAAGTAAAATCCTCACTTATAAAACTGAAAAACACTAAAGCATTAAAATACAGAAAGCTCGTTTAAACTCACTTCACAAAAGCATTAGCAGAGATATCCTTTATCTATTTAAAGCCATACTGTGTTAACACCTGAATGTCATTTAAACAGAAAAAGGATACTAAACTCAAATTCTATTTAGACAAAAGTTGAAATGGCAAACTAACAAACCATTAAATACACCATTAAATGTCCAAAATACAGCTAAGTATGGAATTACAAGGTACGTACTCAACCATTAGTGACTGATATCACAAAGAGCACTGCAACATGGAAACAGGGTTTACATGTTTACTGTGATGCAATAAAACTCAATATTCAAAGGGTATGCAAGTTTAGAAGATAACAAAGCTTCACACCCACCAAGAACAGACTGATTTATCTATACTGATAGTTCATGCTGTGGTCATTTCTGCCATAGCCAGCTTGGGAGGCTTGGTAAGAATTGGGAGGTCCGCTGTAGTTCTGGTTTGAACCTGCCGAGTTGTAGTTTGACTGAGAATATCCACCTAGAGAAAGAGGCAGAGGTGAGAGGTCACTAATATGCCAGTACAGTTAGTATTTTATGTATACTGTATAGTCTCAACCATCACATGCCCAAATACAGGGGGGCCCCATATCCACCGATTCCTCATCCACGGTTTCAGTTATCCACGGATGAGGAATCCCCCCCCCGCACTTACTTTTAGGAGAAACCTCGGTTTTTTTCTTCAAAAGTCCCGAGTTTGCAGCTTCTTTGCAGGGACTTCTGAAGAAAAAACTGAGGTTTCTCTTCTAAACATAAGTGCCTGGGGCTGGGGGAGGGGGGGCTGTGGAAGGTGTGGGGAGTCGCGTCCGCCCCCCCCCCCACTTACCTTTAGCCGGAGAAACCTCCATGTTTTTCTTCAAAAGTTATGAGGCTGTAGCTGCTTTGCAGACTTGACCAACAAGACTTAGGCGATAGCTAGAGTCTCAAGACTCTACCTATCACCTAAGTCTTGTTGGTCAAGTCTGCAAAGCAGCTACAGCCTCGTAACTTTTGAAGAAAAACACAGAGGTTTCTCCGGCTAATGGTACGTGCCCGGGGGGGCTGTGGAAGGCGCAGGGGGTCGCATCTGCCCCCCGCACTTACCTTTAGCCGGAGAAACCTCTGTGTTTTTCTTCAAAAGTTGAGGCTGTAGCTGCTTTGCAGACTTGACCAACAAGACTTAGGCGATAGCTAGAGTCTCAAGACTCTACCTATCACCTAAGTCTTGTTGGTCAAGTCTGCAAAGCAGCTACAGCCTCGTAACTTTTGAAGAAAAACACAGAGGTTTCTCCGGCTAATGGTACGTGCCCGGGGGGGCTGTGGAAGGCGCAGGGGGTCGCATCTGCCCCCCGCACTTACCTTTAGCTGGAGAAACCTCCGTGTTTTTCTTCAAAAGTTACAAGGCTGTAGCTGCTTTGCAGGCCTGACCAACAAGACTTAGGCGATAGCTAGAGTCTCGAGCCTCTAGCTATCACCTAAGTCTTGTTGGTCAGGCCTGCAAAGCAGCTACAGCCTCGTAACTTTTGAAGAAAAACACGGAGGTTTCTCCGTTCCGTTAAAAGTGGTTGCGGGGGTTGCCACCCCTGAAAAACACGGAAATGGGCATTTGCCCATTTCCATGGTTTCAGCTATCCACGGTGGGGGCTGGAACGTATGCCCACGGATACAGCGGCCCCCCTGTACACAGCTGACAGGCTTCAACAGAATGACCGGGATACACAGCACCTCCTTGAGTTCTCTCCAAAATGCAAACAACTCCAGGGGGAGAGGCCTTCTAATGTGTCTAAGGCATAAGTGACAGTGTGTATGCTTTTCCCCTGGCATACACAAGTGATTTGGAGGAGTAGCACACTTTGTACAAGGTTTCAACAAAGGAAAGCAGGGGCAGGAATCCCTTTCATGGTTTTCTCTGAAGCACAGTGCAAAATAAGAGTAACTCTTCCAGTTTTCTGCATATGCCAGAGGATTTGCAGGAAAGGGTAAGTGGCAGTCACAAATGCTGCCTGCCTCCATACAACGGACTCTGAACTGACCTTGCTTACCTTGGTAAGATGACCCTCCTCCCCCAGATCCTCCCCCATATCCACCATGGGAACCGGCATTGTAGGAGGCACCTCCTGAACCATAGTTGTTTGCACCACCACCTCCGCGTCCTCCTCCTCCGCCGCCGCCACCACCACCATAACCTAGAATTAAGAACACGTTACTAAGAGGAGGCTCGCAGTCCCCACTTACTATCCTGAACCCAGATGACAGTTTTTGTGGGGAGCCCTCAGAGGGTTAGATGTAGCCTGTTTTTCCATTCCTTTATGCATCAAGAGCTCAGTTCCTCATGTCTCTGCAGTCTCCTGCAACAATGACAGCTGGGGGGGCCTTATACTGAACCTTGTTTCTAGAGACTGGAGATGCACGTTTTCCAACACGCTCATGAAAGCCACCAAGTGCCTAAGGTTTAAACATGCAGTTCAAACATGCAACAAAGCTTTTACAATGAACTTGGAAGAATGCACTTTGGACTGCTACTGTCCTTAAGTGCCATGAGGAAAACCACCTCATTCGGTCTCACTCTAGTAATACGTTTATTAGAACCAACCAACATGAATCTTGTGCAGCTGTCATTTCAATTGATCCGAACAGAAGTATCACAGGATTGTGGATTTTGGGTTTTTCTAATGAATCAACAGGATTCTCAAACCACCCTGGACTATCACAAGATTTAAATGTTCTACAATGGTTGTATCCTAAGATAGGGCAGAGTGCAGCAATGTTGTCAAACTGACTTTGGAAGGTTGAAGGATCATTGTGCTCACAAGAGGACTGTTTCTGCTTGCAAAAGACCTCCTGCATAAGTTTAACACTTTTCATTTTTCAGTGAAGCTTCCTGCACTCCACTTAATCTTAACGCACACCCCACTAACTTTAATACTACCTGCTTAATGTAGGCAGTAAGATGCTATAACAATAACTTTCATAATTTCTGATGATCCACAGCCCAATCCTCACTTATTTTAAACCTTAAATCACTCAAATATGTCACATGCACCTTGTATTCTGGCCTTATGCATAACTGCAATCAGTTCATTTGCAAACACTGATGCAACACGTTTCTCAAAGTCTAAAATGCTTTTGCAGGCACACCCCCACCTACCACCCCGCAGGAACTCACTGAATTTACTTTCATAGTTGTAGTCTGATCCTCCACCGCCACCGCCAGCAGAGTTGTACGAATTGGAGTAGGAAGCATAGTTGCCTTGATTATATCCCTTCGGTTTGCCTTGTGGTGGGCCGTAGTTGCCATACTGGTTCTGATTATATGACTGCTGTTGTTGGCCTTGGTGGGCTTGATATCCTGAGCCGTAAGAAGGCTTCTGTTGTCCTCCATGCTGCTGCTTCTTACCAGCATGTTTAGGAGGAGCAGGAGAGCTGTAGTCACCACCTTGGTAATAGGATCCATACCCAGAGGAGCCACCGCCCCCTCCTGCATTGCCAGAATGGCCACCATTGCTATAGAACTGACCTAAAGAAAACAGAACAGAATCAAGACATTTGTGAAGGCGATACACTTGTTCAAGTTGTTTTAAAATGATGTGCTCATGAAAACATGGACAACTGTCTAACATGCCTTGCTAAGCCCCGTCTCTCAAAATAGGACTGAAAAAACCCACCAAGCTAACACTGTGTTCAGAACAAATTGCTTAAACCAGATTACCTCCCCCCCCCATCTCTAATGAATCTTGAGGTTCAAAAAGCAACTTATAGCCCTAGTTGAAGTCTGCAGGCCTCTCCCCAAACACCTTGGGTCCTTATTCATTGTACTGCACACATGTAGACCTAGTTGGGTCAATCACAGGTGTAGCACATTTTAAAAAACTATGACAACATGGACTAAATTGGCTACACTAGTCAACACAGTCATATGTATTATACAGTAATACATACGATTGCAGTTCCCCATAGGATGAATAGATTTTCAAAGGTTAGCTCTAATAGCTATACACTGTTAGCTCTAATAGCTATACAGAAAATAGACCAATATTTGATGATTGTTCTAGTACTTAAGTAACATTTAAAAGGTGTCCATACAGATAACTTCAAGGAACACTTTCCAAAACTATTGAGGTTCAAAAAAAAAAAAATGACCCTGGAAGGACTTTTTTTGGTACAACTAAAAATCACATATAAAACCAGGTTTAAGAGATATTTAGCATTTTTATACCAGAAGATTGGAGATTGTAACAGTTTGAAGCGCTATAAACTGGAATGAGTTTTAGATATACACGAAAGTAGTAGAGCACAGCAATTTATACAAAAATAAAGTGGTCCTATTTTTACCTATCCAAGTCACCCAACCTGCCAACAGCTACCCTGCCCTGTCCCCCTTTTTGCCACCTTCAACAGTGCAGCTCTTAGCCTCTAGTCAAAATCTTGTTTCCCCAGTGTCCTAGTAAGATGCTGTGCTGGGGGCCTTGTTAGAAAACTACATGACTAACGCCCTGCTTCTTCCACCAATGTCTTTAGTGGCAGTGATTTTTTTTTTTTAAGCTGCACAGTGCTGAGAGCTAGAAAAGAATCCAGGGCTATCAAGTCCCAGCTGCTGCTCCATAAGCTGGGAAGGGCCACCCACATAGGAGGGGCCCAGTAGCAGGCACACTGCTGAGGGCCCCCTCAAATCTGGAGCCAGACTTAAAAGTAACTAAGATCTACTCAGCTTTAGCATCCATGAACCCAAAGATTGGTCAATCCTTTCAGTCATATTTTCTCCAAAACCCTGCAGCCATGAGAGATTCTGCTTGATGGAACACAAATGGAAGAACACCACAAAATTTGAACCTGCTTTTTTACATACTAAAACATTATGTTTTAGTAATGAAGACACTAGCCTTTATGCCTCGTTTCTATCCACAGAGGATGGTTGCGTGATGGGAAACTGCATGAAAATGATCTGTCTCCAGGCAGGTAAGGCAAAGCATGCAAGGAATGTTTTAAAAGGAGAAAAGCAGAATCTGTACAGGATAGTAGAGCACTGCTGGTTTAAAATAAAAACTGCAACTGGTTTCTTCAAATCAATCTCGACTCTCCAGTCCAACTTCTCCTTCCAACACTCACCACAGTTGTTACTTTAGCATGTATGACATTTTTAAGGCAGTTCAGTCAAGTTAGGAATAAACACCTTCAACTTCTTTTTTGTAAAAATAACAACAAAGTTTTATTGAAAACCTTATTGAGTAAAACTTTAAGGCCAACTGTATCCTATTTTCCTATACTATTAATTGCCAAATTCATTCAACTCTTGAGTTAACTAAAATGTTGCTGTTAAGATAATGAACAAGATAAAACACTTAATTACACAAGTACTAAAGCAAGGAGGACAAACAGTAAGTTTATTAAAAATCTTAACAACTAGTTTATTCCCTGTGCCTTTCAGTGTTTAGTAGTTTTCAGTTCCTAGGACATTACATACATCTATTTTTGGGGACAAGTACTGTGAAGGGTAAAGAGCCACACCATACAAGGTTGGCAACAGTCTTGTGAAATGCTTTAGGCCTTTTTTCCTGTGTTGCAAAATGCCCACTGCAATTAATAAAACCATTCATTTTAGAGATACATAACCCAACAATTGTAGATCCAAGATGTTATACCAATACAAGAAGCACAAAGGATGCAGAGATTAAAATTAACACGTACTATTTCACATACAAGTTAACATTATGCATGCTTAAACATTACGCTGTGGTAGATTCTGAAGTATTAAGAGGTCTCTCTTATCATAGGAATCTACCCACCTTTGGGGACTAAAAGAGTTAAGTTTTGTACAAAATCTGTTGTAAATTAAGACAAAAGTTAGGTTAACACACTTTTGCATGTTCCTTAAAAATAAAGAGATGCTTTCCATAAAAAGCAAACAGGGGCCTTTTGCTTGTAAGCAGAACAGAGCTGGCTCTTATTGTGCACAATGCACAAAGACATTCCTTGAAATTTAGTTCCCCCTGTACTGTACATCAATATGACCAAAAGGCAAGTCACAATAAAAACTGCCACTGTTTGTAGGTTAACAGTTTCAGACAAGCTGCGGTGAAAAGCCACTGTTGAGAAACCCAGTGAAGCACAGGGACACAGCACGAACACTTTGGGTATTGGAGTTGGAGAAAATTGGAGTAAAAAGCTGTTTTATGTGCAATACTTTTAGATGATCTAGGAAGACCCAAAATCATGATAGCCGTAGCAGTCTGTGAAAAAGTCACCTACAAAAGGGGGAGACAGAGCAGAGAAAAAAAATTAGAATTCTTTGAAGATGGCAAAATGTGCCACATTTTTAAAAAATTATTTTTTATTTCTCTGCTCCCGTCACCCCCCCTCCCAACCAAGGCCTCTCAAATAAAATTGTGTAGTTTTTTTTAGGGAAATTGTTTTACAAGAATGGTGTATTGCTTCACTTGGCTTAAAGCAGAGAAATCTTAAAATCAACGTTAGAAGAAAATGAACTCTTAAGCAGATTTTTCTCATTTCATGCCCAAGGGCAGCACCTTTTGCTATCCCCAGAGTGTCGTGTTTAATTTTTTTCTTCAGCATGAACACTTACTATAGCCTGCTGTTGCAGAATTGCCACCATAGCCATAACTTCCATATCCAGCTCCTGGAACACAACAAAATATGCAATATTCACTTGGTGATGTTAATAGAAAATGACATAAGACCATTTTCTATGTATTTGCTCACAAACAATAGAAACTGTCTCCAGAATACCAGTGTGATTCAGTTGACTACCAAGACGGACTTGTTCTACAGCAAACTTTGCATGTAAAAGGGAACGTACCTCCCTAACTCAAGTGGAGTCACAGAACTCTACTCAAATATAAGGCAATATACGCTGCTGCCTCAAATATAAGGCAAGTTACAAAATTATTAAGATGGATCAAGCTGCTTATGCAATATACAGTCTGCCCCCCCCCCCGCTATCCACAGATTAACTTATCCACAGATACCAGGATGGGACCCCCCATGCCCCCACCAGTTATTCTTTGACCTTAATTAGCTGCTCTGTGTCTTTAAAAGAAAACACTGCAGCTAATTAAGGTAAAAGAATGGCCAGTGAGGCGCACGGGGGAGGCGTTCGCCCCATCCATGGTTCTTTGGTATCCACGGGGGGGCTGGAATGGATCCCCAGATATTGCCCCCCCCCCCCGTAACTGATACTAGCTTCTATAATTCAAAGTAATGAAGAGAAATGAGCAACTCACCAGCATTCATGTAACCACCATGATTGGCACCACCAAATCCACCTCTGCCTCTACCACGGCCTCTGATATTTCCTCCTCTACCACGACCTCGCATACTTGGGGGAGGTGGCACTTCACTATGCATAGGACCTCCCATACCATAGCCTGGATTATGCTGTTGAAATAAGTGAAAATTCAGTAACCAGCATGACTCAATCATGATTCATACATATTTCCCATTTTTGTTGTAAGCCCATATGCAAGAAAGTGAATGGTTTACTGCTTAGCTCCCAAAGCTGTAGGACCACATGCTCCTGCCAAATTTCATGGATAGTGCTGGGCAAGGTAAACCCCAGATCTATCATTTCAACCCATCTCCAACCATATTTGAATATTACCCTCTCTCTAGGGGACTTTACCCCAATATGCAAGCTGCAGTGCAGACACCTACCTTCACGGGAAATTTGGGTCCACCCCGTGCTGGCATAGGGGCCCTTTTCTTCTTTTGCTCCATAGGCAGAGGGGCATCCGGGAAAAGTTTTTCTAAAGCAGCCAATGCAGCATAGGCCTTTGCCACTTTCTTGTTTGAACCAGCTCCTTGGAATTTCTGACCATCAACCTCAACCTGAAGACGCAAACACAGAAGTGTCAGTAATGAATTACACCTTGCCAAGACGATAACCATGTTTAGCAACTATTCCAAATATATTTGTGTCTTTATAGCCAAGTCCCCTCACCTCCATCACAAACCGCTTGTCATGACTTCCACCAGTTTCCGATATCAGCTCATATTTTAAGCCACGTCGTTTCTCATTCAGTTCCATAACTGGATTTTTCCCATGCTTTGTCAATATTGGTCCCTGCTGTTTCACATTCTGAAAAGTTAAAATATTGTTGCACTTATTTTTTTCCACAACTTGGAAAAGACGCAAGCTAGCAGTGTGTTATGTGCACCATGCTGGTGTACATAAGCATAAGGTAAAAAGGTTAAGACTTTACACACTGGCTGGCAAAAAGCCTACCTGAGCAAAGCAAAATGCACTGTGTCAGGACAACACAATCTCATCTATGTGGTGTGTAGCAAGGAACTGTGTGGAGAACAATAACTGCACAGATACTTGCTAGGCAATGCTGGTTCAGAAAAGTATTGCTCAAGAACATACTACATGAAGAGGGAAAATTTTCAGGAATTGTATGGGGCAAGTATGCTGCAAAAGTGTAAGGAGTGGGAGAAGACCAAAGGTTTAATGTTAGGGGAGCTTTGCAGAACAGAGGGAGAGGGAACAGCAAGTAAAGAGCTTTAAGTTGATGTGACATGAAAATGATTCTGGTCTAAGAGCCCATGAAAAACATGCCCATCACCCAAGAGAGGTGCAAGCAATGTTCACCTCTGTTTGCTCTGAAGGAGAAGCAGCACTGGGTGTACAAACTGTTTCTACTACAGGGGGAGCAGCAACAGCTACTGGTTTCTGATCAGTTTCCTCGGCCGATTCATCCCCTCTTTCTCTGCCTTCCACACCTGTAGGCAACCCCATATCTTGTAACACCTAAAAAATACAAAGACATCAGCTACATTCATCTCATTAAGCAATTGTTCTGAAGCTTCTGTACTGTTTCAATGCACTGCTGCAGAGTATCCAGGAACAAGCAGGCAAGTAAATTGACTTAAGAGTCAAACAAACTATCGTTTCAATAATCACAGTTAAGAACCCAAACTACGGTAACAGAGGTCAACCATGGTTTAGTTGGTTGCCTGCTTTCATTTTCTTTCTGCTCAGCATCCAAGTGCAGTGATCTCCAGAGACAGCAACTATCATAACCCTAATTTACTCCATTAGCCAACATTACACAAAAACCATAGTAATCACAACCATTATTGGCTACAAACCCACTTCAAATCATGGTTTCAAATTCTGATTTGCCAGCCAATCATAAGCCATGGTTTGTCAATAGAGTAATCCTATGCATATCTACTCAGAAGCAAGTCCCATTCAATTCAATAGGACTCACTCCCAGGTAACTGTGTATAGGATTGTAGCCAGAGACATCCACATTATGTCATAGTTAAGCTCTCTTAAACATGGTTGAGTGTCATGTCTTAACTAAGTCACTGAGATTGACACTGCTTCATTTAAGAGTCATAATTTGAACCCCTTCTAGAGGTAACATTTAAGACAAAAGCCGTATAGATGCTAAATTGCAAACTCGTTACATATTCATAGCTGTCCCTTACCTTTACTGCTACGTGTAGTTTGGCTGTCTTTTTGGATGGTCCTGAAGCTTCATATGTGATGCCATCAACTTCCACAGACATTGTAAATATAGGAGCATGAACTGGACCTGTCTGAGACACTAGTTTATACTGAAGTCCAGGTTTTAGTTGGTTCAGCTTCATCAGAGCATTCATAGCTTGCGGAGGTTCCGATTTCTCCTCTGAACAGAAGAAGTTCTCTGTCAGATATTGACACACATGTAACTTCTGGCTGAAGACCCTACATTTATGCCAACAACTGTGTTGGACTAAGTGCACAGTCTTAAGTGCACAGTCTTAAGTATATCACCACCAAGCAAACGGCTAAGGAATAGAGATTCGACATTTCTACTTCCTACTACTCGTAGGCTAACCTAACATGAATCCTAAACATCAGTGTTGGCAACCATCTGGAAAACTATGTATACCTACCTCTTGCCAGCTCAATACCTTTTTTCTGAATCTTCTTTTTCTTTTTGCTTGGAGACTTCTCCTCTCCGTCTTCTTCCATAGGACGTTTCAATGGCGCGATAGCATACGTGGTGCTGGGGGGAATCTGAACTGTAGATAGATTTTAGAAAAATCAACAAACAGACAAAAAAAGTTTGTTATTAGAAACAGAATTACTGTACCAAATAGTAAAACCTACCAGTGTAGTCAACTGGGTTTTCATTTTTGGGTTTCTTAGGCATCTTTGATGGCAAAGGATCCATTCCCAAGACCTTGTGAAGTTGGCCAAAAGCTGCGAGCCTCAAAGCATGCTAGAAAGATAGAATATGTATTACTCAGATGTCCAACCTGCTCCCAGTTTCCCCCACATCCATGACAAACAATATTCAGTCCCAATATTTTTCAGCAGAGAACTTCTGAAAACCAACTTCAGCAAGAGCTCTAGAACTTAGGTTTTAAAACCTGACTCCTCATTTCTGGCAGACCAACAAAAGCCTCCTGCATGATTGGAACGGGACCCTTTTTTCTGATTCAGGTTAAAGCCAGCCTCATTGAGATTACTAGCTACCATTAATAACTCATTGCGGTTAACATCTGTAATCAAAACTATACCTGAGCACTCTGTGTGATATCTTCCCTTTGTTGTCTGTCTAGATGCCCAATAGCATCAGTGGCTTCTTTTTCACAAGGATCATAAATACCAGAACCATCTGAAGGCAGGAAACAAGGAAGATATGCAGAGAATTATCCTAGGGTCTCTAAGTAGACTCATATATTCCCTTAGCATCACCCTAAGACTCAGCAACGTAAGCAGCCCAACTGAAGATTTGACGCAATGTGCAGTAATCTGATCTAGTCTACAATATAGACCAGTGGTGGCCAACCTTTCAACATGAATGCTGGCCCTTTAAATGGTTGTATAGGTGAGGGCATTTCAGCAGGTGCAGCTGCTTTAGCAGCACCATCAGCACCTACAGCTGCCAAGATTCTGTCTTCTACACAACTCTTAAGAACACAGTAACCCTAATGGTGGAAGGTTGGCCACCCGATATAGACCATTAAGCACAGCAAGATGGCAAATTTGCCAAAGTCTTAAAGCACTCCAAAAAGCAACTTATAGAGTCTGTCACATCCCACTAAGGGGGTTGGAATGATGGGTCCAAAATTTTAAATGCATCTGTTCAAGGTATTCTCATGCCCTACACATTAAGCCTTAAGAAAAATAAACCAAAAAGATACAAGATGGTCATGTATAGCTTGTACCAGGCACTCAAGACCTTGACTAGAGCAAGTTTCAATCACATCCACTGAAAATTCTCAAAAGACAAGAACCATCTAACCTGGCATAACTATCCCTGATGCAAGGCATTCAAGAACTCTTCTCAGGGCCTCGCCAGCTCCCATTGGCCGGTTGGCTGTTCCAATTGATTTCTCACATAGCAACTCTAGAGGCTGAAAAGACAGTTCAGAAAAATTTAAAAGCAACATAGAAAGCAAAAGCAACATAAAAGAGAAAGCATAGTATTATCAGTGATTACAGTGCAGATACAGGTCCTATCATTTTATTAGCAGCACATTAGACTAACACTGCAGAGTTCGTTGCCAAGCCCATCTTGGTATGTACGGTGGGCCATCTGTATCCATGGGGTTCCATTCCTGGAACCCCTGTGGATTCCCAAAACTATATACAATCAAATCCACAAGAGGGCGGCACCACAATGCCACATTTTTCAGCTGCGCCAGGCCCACCACCTACTTCGACTCTGGCGTGACTTCTAAGTAGTCCAAAATGCAGCAAACAGTAAAAAACAAAAATGATCAAAGGTGACTTCTGGTTGTGACATGAAACCAGAAATTGCTTTTGATCGTGCTTTTTTTTTTTTTTTAAACTGTTTGCTGTAGTTTGGACTAGACAGAAGGCACACGGGCCCCCCACAGCTGAAAAATAAAGTACTGTGGCGCTGCCCCCAGTGGGACTCCTACTTCCAGGTTAGCCATATCAAATCCGTGGTTAGCTGATACGAAGCATACCTAATACACACAACTGCTCACAGGAAAAACAGATATAATCCTGCCTCTCATGAACTCACCACATAGTGTCACATTAACCTTGATTCTTATTTTATACAAAGGACATCCAAGGAAACAGAATATAGATCTTAAATTCTGCAAGTGCAGCATAGATAGAGAAAAACCCTAAATTATTATAAGCATTAAAAGGTAAGACTATTCACAGACCAACTATAAAATGTATCTGCTTCCCAACATCAGCTGGGATCTTCTGGTGGGGAAAGGCTGTAGCCATATCAGCTTTATCAGCAACCTGGGTAGCTGATTTCCCTAAAAGTTTCCCTAAAATAAACTCTTAAATACCGTCAAACCTCGCTATCTGCGGGGATCCGTTCTGGACACACACCCTGTGCAGATAGCGAGTTTTGCATATACTGGGGGTCTGCTGAAAAAAACATTTAAAAAGAAAAAAAGCCCCAAAACCGCTGTTTTATCTTTAAAAAGCGAAAGCAGTTTTCATAGCGAAATCGTGATGCTACAGCCCCTTCCTGGTTGCGCAACTCCCCTCCCTTCCTCAAGGTCACCCCAGAATGCACGGGGGAAGCCTGGGGGAGGGGGTAGTTAAGCAACCAGGAAGGGGCTGTAGTAGTGCGATTTCGCTATGAAAACTGAGTACTTTCGCTTTTTAAAGATAAAACAGCGATTTTGGGTTTTTCTCTTTTAAAGACTTTTTTCAGCGGATCTTCGCAGATCCAGGACCTGCGTTGGGTCAAATCCACAGGTCCCCAACCTGCGGATAAAAAGGGTCCACTGTATACAATATTATATTTATGTAGGCAACTTCTAAAACTGAATGCAGAGACTGTCTGCTACAGAAGCCTAGGCATATAACACGGGGACTCAAATCTGCCCATCATCCACATTCTTCTCTTGACCTCACACAGGCTGGATCCAGAACAGCTTGGTTTCGAGAGTTTTACTAAAAAGCAGATTTTTCACTCATCACCAGCTTTGAAATAAGAAATCCCTCCTTATTTCAAGTGTTAAGACTGTGCTGCCCTGCTGTTTCCTTGTAGATTTTTGGTATCTTGTATTTTCATGAATATGAAGGTGACAGTGTCACCCCACTAACTCCACCATGCCTTTCTAGTGCTAATACTGGTGCTCCACGACTACTTATTCATCAGGTGTCCCTCCTTATTTTGCAGCTAATCAGAACTGGAACCTGTCTTATAAATGCAGCACCTATTCAAAACAGTTACTGCAACTATACCAGGTGTCCCTTACTTGAAGGGGATGTGTTCCCTGAAACCCATCGTTAAGTGGGCCTGTCATTAAGCAATGCTTTCCCCACCTTTTGAAGTTTTAGGCCTCTCTTGTATAGTCAATACAGGGGTCCTTGGCATCCGCAGGGGTTTGCCCTCCCCCATGGATGCCAAAATCCACAGATGATCAAGACCCCCTTTTTAAAAATAGTGATACTTACCTGAAGGTGTTAAGCACCATAGACTGCTCTGTTTGCCCTGGCGTGCTCCTCCAGTTGCCTTGGCGCACCTCAGAACACATCGCAGAAGCGTTCTGGAGCACCCCAGGGCCAACGGAGCTGTCTGCGGTAGGTGAAATCTGTGGTTGGGAAGACTGCGGATGCCAAGGGCCCACTGTATTCTAAAGTGCTGTACAAGGCCATTTTGCCACCAAATGTCAACACTCACTGATTCAGATACTGCAGAGGCAAGAGTTAAGCATCAAATTTATAGTTGTAAGATTTTTTTCAGCCCCACTTCCTTAGCAATCCTCATATTTCTACCATCTCCAGGAGCCCATAGTACATTCAACCTTCATCACCGTCACACTGTATTCAAACTCTCTCCTGTGTGTTGCTTTCTGCTTGTGTAAGAGAGAGGGTATGCTCTTTCAGCAGATTTGTCCCTTCCTCTGGAAAGTGAAGAGGGAAATTGTTGAAACCCACACACACACACACAAGCAGGGAACAACACTTACAGAGGTTGGATACAACCAAATACTTTATGCAGTCTTGGAAAGCTGAAGTTTCCCTTAAATTTGTCAGTCTTTGTAAATAATGAGAAGTGACCTCCATTGTGTATAGCACCTGCTTCTAACTGCATGATTTGCATATTAAAAAGAATATAGAACTTGCAATATTACCCATCCTCTAAGTGGAGCCCAAGTAGGAACACGAGTACACAGATCTCGCAGCACTCTGATAACTATGACACATGACTTCAAGCCATTTGCCCTGGCCTAGAACAAAGTAAAAAGCAAAACAGGTTCAGTAATAAATATCAGAATCAAACAGACAAATATCAGTTCTTGTAGTGCTACTTTGTCAAGGGTAAACTATGTATGTATCTCCATAGCTTTTTAATTCGGTAATTTTTAGTTAACGGTGTACGAAAACTTACTCTTAACACAAAGCAGCAGCTATGAATCTACTCAGTTTCTTCTTTGAAAATCTAAATTCATTCAAGTGCTTCTTTAGCAACTGCGCATTTAACAGATGCTAAGTTCTGCACATCTACAGCCCAGCATTAAAACGTTAACAAAGTTAGGCAATTACAACTTTTCTACTTAAAGACAAATATAAGAACAAAATGCAAACCTGGAACCACTTGGCGTGTCGGAGTGACGCCAAGGCAGCAAGGCATTTCTGCCTGTCCAGAACGTCCGGTGAGTCGTTGACTGATAGCGTTTCTATTCGTGGGTGGAATAAGAAGACAAGGTACAGTTTGACCAAGGGGGTTCTGTCGGGTGGAGAGGGGATGAGGCAGTTTCCTAAAGGGCAGCTGAGGCTCCCAAAACTCTGATCTATAGCCCTGTACCTGAAAGTATAGCCTCAATACACTTTACTATTTCACCCTTATGAACTAACAACTACATAAGGAGAACGATGTGAGGCACTAACTCGCTCCTGCACAGGAAAATAAACTCTATAGAAAAGGAGGACAGAAATACTAGACTACTTTAACCAGACTACAAAAAGGTATAGGACTAGGCTAACCAACAGAATGGAAAGTTAAAATTAGATTCCCCCTCTACATCCAGTAGAAATGTGTAATTAAAAGCTTTTCTAGAAGGGAACCCCCTCCGCCCACAAGGCTCGACTGCCCTGGCCCCAGCCCATGACAGAGTGCGTCCTGTTGGTCAAAGGTCCAGCGTCCCTAAAATCGACAAACTAGAAGGCTTGGTAGATGTGGTCAGATATCAGAACCATAAAACAATCAGAGAACAAAATCATCAGGTCTGTGCTGCAGCAAAACTGAAAACAGGGAAAACCCAGGGTTTTAGATAAGGCTAGTTCAATAATCTGAAATATGAAATTTTTTAAGCATTGTATTTAAGCAAGATTTCACCATCTGAAAATTTTCTGGACTGAACAGGTCGAGAGTAACATGGGGTCATCAAGTGTGAAAATTGTTTTAATATGAAAGGTGAATTCATACAAACAAGTTCACCACTGTATCAAGTGATTATGTACATGTATGAAAATCACTACCACACATTACTTGTGTTAATTTAGTAGCACCTCAAATACTTCTCAATGGACATACTTCATACACGGTGCTACAAATCACTGTGTTGCATTCAAGTTATCTGTGTGTGAATCGGTCCTAAGACATGTTTAAGATGAAGGATGGAGTAACTTTATCCAAAACTCTGCATTACATTCCAGAATTCAGCTGAACAGGCTGAGACCCAAAAAGCCACTATCATTTTTGCTGCAACACAAACTGCTTTATGCAACACATCCAATTTCATGAACATGCAGAAGTCATTTAAACTAGACTTCAGTACTTTAAGAAGTTTCGGTTTACATTTATAAACATCTGTACCAGTCATTACGGTTTGATGAAGAAACACCATTACAGATAAGTGAACTAATGCACTTGGTACAAGGGCTTAGGCCATACGGAGGCCCAAGTGGTTATGAAGTGTGTTAATTTGGAAGATGCAACCCAAATTTCAGAAACCTATAATCCAGTCGTCCATAGCACTGTGTAGCATTACGACACGTAGACTTGCATGAAATTGCTCTGCCTAATCAGAAATTGAACACCACATAGAACAGCGAAGTCAGTCTGGAAACTCATTCTGTGGCTGTTAGCAGTTTTCAGTCTTCCATACCTCCAGCTAACATTTTTTCCATTTCTTCTCTGACAACTGGAGATGTCAAGTGGATAGTAAGTGTCAGTGGAGGTTCTTTTGTATTCTTAATGATAATTGCAGCATCACTGATAGATTGGATAATTTCATATTTATCTTCAGTAATAGCCTAAAACACAAAGAAACGCCTTAGAGTTTTTCCAGATTGTTCCCCTCACTCGGAAGACATCTATGCAGAGCTTTTGGGCAGCTGCATTTTCAGCATAGTTGACATAGCCAAGAATGATTTAAGAAACGTACTGTTACGAGTAACACAACCACCTACTTCAGGGCATAACCACCTATAGGTATGGCCATATTCCAGAGTGGGTAGATCCTTCCCAGTCAAGCTTCTCAAAAGACGAATCCCCCTACATCATCACAGCTCTTCCCAGCATACACTAGTTGGGTAACACACACAGACTCCGGCCCAGTGGTGGGGCATCCTCTCGCAGAGAGATGCAATTCAGCAAGAAGGAACGCCTAAGAGCAATGCTTCCTTTGTCTGGCCAGAGTTGTTCAAACCTTCCTTCCCCACAAAGATATTACAGGTTGAGTATCCCTTATCCGGACTGCTTGGGATGGGAAGTTGTTGGGATTTTGGATTTGTCTGGTTTTTGGAATATTTGCATAAATATACAGGTGTACCCGCTGAATGATGTTCCGCCTAACGACCCCCGTTGTTGGTTGCTTTCCCTACCTTTGAAGTTTTGAGGTATCTCCAGAGGCCTATTCTGGGTCGCAGGCCTCTCTGAAGGCCTGTTCCTGGTTTTCACATGCCTCAGAATGGCCTTCAGGGGCCTCCATAAGGCGCTTCCAGTTTTTGGAAGCAAATTGGATGTTGCTCCCCCCAACCGGAAATGCCTTATGGAGGCCTCTACGGGTCACTCTGAGACCCTCAGACGTCAGAAACAGGCCTCCGGCGAGGCCTCAAACTTCAAAAACCAACTTTCAATGGTAGGGCTAGCTTAACGACAGGAATTCAGGAACATATCCCCATCGTTAACCAGTGAGGTATTTTGAAGATGGGACCCAAGCCTAAACACAAAATTCATTTGTCTCATGTACACACAACCTGAAGATAATTGTATACATTTTTAATAGTTTTTGGGCCCAGCTATGCCAACCAGGTGCTGGAAAATGTTTTTTTTTTAAGTCATAGCCCCAAAAGGGGTAATCAACCTGTCTATATTGCTACTCCAGAGATACGGCAGTATCACTGATCCCTCTTGGGAGTTCCTTATATTAAGTAGACCATCTGGCAACATTTTGTCTAACCTTAAGTCTAAGGTGCTACTTTTCATGCTCTTGGGCATTCAGTTTCACCATATGAGTGGGCAAATTTGGCAGGAACCTCAAGTCCAGGGCCACATCAGGTAGAAAAGACAGCATATATTAGCCATCTCTTCAGCAACCCTCTCAGACTGTGGGGTGCTGTAGAAAATTACAGCATATATTAGGTGCAATCATGTAGCTGCCAGTGTGCCACATGTCAAAATTAACTCACAGATTTAAAGGTTTCTCTCAATTTATCACCCTGCAACCAGAGCATATCAATTCTTATTTGTCTAGGTAACAGACGTTTACTAAGCCTATTATACAATATCTAAGCAGTGAATGAGAAGTTTCAGAAGAAGGAACTGAGAACAAAGTTATTATGGGATACAAGCAGTCTATCAAATACAGCTGGTGGCATCAGGTGAACACAAGGATGTGCTCCTGTAGCAGCCGCTCAATAATGTGCAAGGACCTCCAGCCTGGTCTGTAATGTCCTGGAAATACTGAAGGAACCAATGAACATGATTATAATTAAGAGATACCAGCAAATGGATACAGAAAACTGGCAGAGTATTTGGTGGGTCCAGGTGTTACAAAAATGCGTTGGATGTTTCCAACAGCCAGAATACACTAGTTATAAGAGATGTTGACATTTCACGGTATTCACCAGCAACATGTGTGCTACAGAGTATTCTCAGCGAGTCTATTATGGTAGTATAATAGCAGAATCCAAAAAAGCTCAGATACCTTGAGTTGGGCTAATGGTGTTGGTGAAACAATACGACACATTCCATACAGACACCTCAGTTATCTCAATGAGTAGTATTACTTTGTTGCATACATATTCAAAGTTATATGAATAAGCCAAATATGATCAATGATAAATACGAGTTGCTACTGTTCGTTCTTCATACTCACAGCAAGTTGTGTGCCAAGATTGTCTGCTACTTTTTCCAGAAGACCAATAGTGGGCTTCTCTTTGCACAACAGAACCAACTCAAGATCTAAATCTCCCTTGAGCAAGAGACCCTTTGCTACAAGACCAACACGCATCACGCCACGAAGTGTCCTAGTCAAGTGCTCAGTGGTCTTCTGTTCACTATGAAAAGATGAACAAGAATGGTTACAACATAGGAAGAAACTGAAGGTAAAAACCGTTCCTACTACTCCTTTGTTAAACATTTGTTTTGAACAAATTTTCAGAAAGGTACTCCCACACATGGAACTGGGCTGATTCAAATGTAATGACAAGCCATGTCCTGCATGAACAAATTTTTGAAACCCTTTGGGCTTGCATGTTCCTTCCTTTCCTCATTCACTGCAATTCCTTTCCTGACTTGTAACAAGCCAGCAAGCATTTATCCTGCAAACCAGGATTGGAAACTAGGATCATAGTAACCCCAAAACCTACAATCTAGCTGTACAGTAGCCAAAACAGGTGATAAAATTAATGCCAAGTAGCAAGGAAATACTGTAGCAGTGGTTCTCAAACTTTTCAGCACCGGAACCCACTTTTTAAAATGACACTTTATCCGGACTCACCTAGCTTTACGAGACTTAAGAAAAAAGTGATCTAGAAATAAATATATTTACAAGTAAAGAGCTCAGCTGCTTGTAGGGTAATTAGCAGCTATCTTGCAAACTGCAGGAGCTCAGTTCTTTGAAGGGCAATTAGTAGCTATCTGATGTTTGAATAGCCTCAGGGCTTGAGGCAATTACTTATCTGATCTTTCCATCACCCACCAGAAATCAGGTAGCTTGGTGGGTCCCGACCCACAGTTTGAAAAACACTGCTGTACAGAATAGAGCAAGTTACTGCATTCTACAACAGACTTGGCATGCCTCCACCCTTTTACCCCACTCAAGAGATTTGGAACCATCCCTGTAATGCTGAGTCTTTCCAATATTTACTTACAAGTAAGTTCCACTATGTTCAGTGGGGTTTACTCTTACGTAAATGCATGTAGGATTGCAAGCCAATGCTCAGAAAATAGCAAGACATCTCATAGCTTTCCTGAGCCTCTCTCCAAGGGATAGCATGTGGTTTGGGCGATTCCCCATCCTCTCAACCCAGAAGAGCAAGATAATCTCCAGACCTTTCTGAAACAGTATAAGCAGCAAGGTATCTTGCTGCTTTCTAAGTCTTTCCAAGTTTCACTGCTATAGGCACAAGTCCTCACCCTCAAGCTTTTGCCTCTACAGTTCTTCCAGGCTTTAGAGATATCCAAACAGCTCTAATACTCAGCACAACATCACAGACAAGACTATGCTTCTCTGTCTCAGGGGATGTGGGCAGGCACAAAAGCAATCACAACTTTTGGCTGACTACCTTGTTACGACCCCCTCACCATCCATGGATCCCAGATGGGTGATATTGTAATCTTATTTTTATTCTCAAGTTATGAGTCTGTGACACAAACCAAACAGCATTGGCACGTGTCTAATAACTATCTGCGCTTACTTCTGGACACTTGTTGTACAATTCTAGGCAAACAAGTTCCAGTCTTTCCAATAAGACTGTTCAAAGGACTGCAACCTTATCTTGCTTAGTATTCTTACTTGCAGGCGAACTTATAATAAGTGTAGAGAGCAAATGAAACCCAATTCCATACCTCAGCTTTCAGACAGATTCAGATTAGTAACTCAAATTATGCTATTACAGGGGGGGGGAACCACGAATCACCCCCCACAGCACTTATATTTTTTAGCGCTAACAAAGCTAACGCTGGTCTTGCTTAAACATAACGCTATAAGCAGCAGTGTGCTGCTTATAGCACAGAGCCTGAATGATTCTAGCAAGGAGCCTCGGTGCTAGAGAGGCTCCAAACGTTAACAGGAAGCAGTTTCCACTGCTTCACACTGCTGCTTATAGCGTTCAGTTAAGCAAGACCAGCACTCGCTTTATGCTAGCACTAAAGAAACAAAGGTAAAGGACGGGGATCCCGAATCCCACCCCCAGTATTTCCAAAAGTATTTACTGGGGTGTTATCAGATACTTTTAATGAACACGAACAGTCAATTTTGCCTAAAATTCCTATAACACTAGCAGTCAAATTCTTCTGCATGTCCCAACCAATGGGGCTTAGTCCAAGGCAAAGGCACATAGTATTGTGATCTGTGCAATGATGATATTGAAATGTTCAACGTTATCTGTTTAACTGAATACCCAAATTTAAAGCTAGTTTTTAATGCTGTCACTACATTTCAAAAATGTTCCTTTTCTGAATTTTAGAAATATATTTCTTCTATTTCTGGAACAGAATACAAAGGTCTACATACTACCACCAAGAAAAAAACCCTGTTTTCAACAAATGTTTATTTTCAACTAATTTCCCGCCCCCCCATGGTAAAAAATAGACCAGCTTCACCTCCAACACAGAATGTTTGTAAATAGTTTTAACAAAAGGCATTTATATTTTAAATATCCCACCTCCCTTTCCTTGGGAGGAAAACATGGCTTTAAGATCTTTAGAAATTTTCCATCTTTACTACAGACCGCAATTTACAAAAAAAGACTGGGAGTTGTCTAAAAATCTACAACATCTACAATATCATTCTCCCTGTCCCACCCATCATCTACCAACAAATTAAAGAAAATAGCTACAAGGTATGAACATTCAGTGATAGTATAGGTTTTGGCTCACTGCCTTATGTAAACAGGAAGTAGATTCTTTAAGAAATGCATTTTGTGAAAGGGGAGAGAAGAGGAAGATCACTCAAAAATGTTTTCATCCTGAAAATACATTCTTGCCTAGAAACCAACACTGTGCTACAAATTCCAAGCTTCAATCTAGCCTATTCTACTAATCTTAAAAACCTTAAATGTAACATTATCCAAAATACATATACAGGTACCCCCTGCTTAATGACGGTCTGCCTAACGACCAACCGGATATACGATCAGTCGGACCCATAAAATAGCAGTTCCACAATGCTTGGAAAAGCTTTCCAGAATGCTTTAAGAACCTTCAATATCACTTACCTTCCTTCTTTATTTTCTTCTTCTGCTACTGTCTCCATGGTCTCTGGTTCTGGCTGCTCACTGTTGCCTTTTTCTTGTTCATTAATCCAGTCAGACACAGCTTTGAGAGCACGTTCAGTATGAGAGACCATATTCTGAACTGCTGTCAACTCTTCCTGAGTTGGATAGACTGCAGAATGTTTTGCCATGACATGGCGGTCATCATTCACAAAAATACGCATTGGACGCTGAAAACAACATGAAAAAAATTAATTAATATGTTACACGCGCTATTGGTTTTCACGTCTAAACAACAAATTCTTACCATTTTTGCTTTGGAACGTTGTGAAGAATTTTTTCAAGAAATATTTTCTTCTTCACAAGTTGTGCTAAGACTACTGCTTTCAGTACTCTGAGGAAAATTAAGAGAGTAACAATATTAGACAAGAAGTTGATAAATTTGTGACAATAAGGTACAAGATGCATTTCCATTTGTGGTACACTCAAGAATCATTAATCTATTCAGCAGTTCCCCAAGTATGAGGCAGGGAGCTGTGGCGAGCCCCCAGGGGCATTGTGGGACGTGTGCTGGCCAAGTCACTGTGCAGCAAAAGACCACGGAGCAGAGGCTCAGCTGCGTGTTGTGCAATGTTTTTGTGGCTTGTGGAGCCCGCCCACCAATTTTAGGGTTGTTTGCAGTCGTGGAACCCGGAAGTACCAATGACATCATCACGTCACGTGTTGTCGTGTCATCAGCAGTTACTTCCAGGTTCCGCGGACCAGCGTCAGCAGGAGGGAGGGCGTCACGAAGTCTGGGAACCACTGATCTATACCAACACAAAACATACAGTAACAATTCGTATATTTAATGAGAACTCAACACAAGTGCACACCTGAAATGTTTAATACCTAAAAACTACCAAGCCAAACTTGCCAATCACAACAATTATCTTATTGATCATTTGTGAAGCTAAGTGCATTGGACCCTGGCTGAGAACTCATGCAAGTGGCTATGGGATCCCTGACAGCAAACAGAATAAACACTAACCTTGTTCAGTGAAGATGGCACATTTCTTCACAACCTTAACTACAACAAGACATAAATGCAACTTCCACTCAATTCTATTCACAAATATTAATTGAAGAAACCCTGGTTACTATAGATGGCAGGGGTGTAGGTGCAATGGGGAAAAACAGCACAGTGCAGCCACAACCAGACACCAGTCCTAGTATGTTTCTGCCTGAGGCAACAAGTAATGTGGTCAGGACAGAACCTCAGTTTATCTACAATGGTATCTGGCAAACAAATGCTGCCATAAAGGTTTTCAGTTATCCTGTTGCACGTACAGTATCGATGGCAAGAATATAGAAGCTTAAGGATGGCTTGAGTTGGAAATTACACTTTCCAAGTTCACCCTGAACTGAACGGTAACATCCAATCTCACAAAATAGTTCTGACCACATACATGTACTGTACAGTATTTCAGGAGTTCTTCAGTTGTTGAAAATTATGGGGAGATAAGTAGGGTTTTTGTACACCAGTAATTCAACGTTTGATTATCCAGACAAAAAACAAAAATACTATATCCCTGAGTAGCCATCCTGATATGTACTCAAATATGCTACCTGCAAACTGTGCTCCCTGGCCTAGCTTAAAAGCAGTGCTGCCTTTGGTGGAAAAAAGATGCATGTCTGCTGTAAAACGCCAAAGCGAATTTTCTTTACCAGCCAGTAACGACAGTAGTAACCAATATACGGAATAAAGACAATTATCCAGAATTAGCTGTTTTTGCATATGATAAAGACACAATCGACTCCCACCCCAGAGTTCGGTTGGTGGAACGATCAGTCCCCCCCAGAAGATAAAGCTGACAGGAGAGTAAGAGCCCAATCCTATGCATGTCTACTCAGGTCTATTATAGTAGATGGGGCAGCCCCATTGGGGCTTACTTCCAGGTAAGTGTGGATAGGATCGCAGCCCAAGCGCGTATATGCCCCAGCCGGCCACCATCTAAAACTCTTCCCCAAGTGAACAGGGAACCAACCCGTGCCGCATTTTAGAACCACGTGCGGGGAGCGCGAGGCCCAAGAGCCAGCTTAGACAAGGTGAGCAATCAAGAAAGGGCACGCAGAGGCCGCCCCAAAACTTCGGAAGAGGAAAAAAGCGGGAAGACTACCTAAGGAGAAGCGGAAAGGTAAAGAAACCGAACAGAGCCGGAAAGGGGGGGGGGGCGAGGAGATATAACCACACAAAGACGACCGAACGAAAAAATCAAGGGACCAACCGAAGGTCGGAGGCCGCCACTGGGCCGGCATCCCACAAGACCAGGACAAACATCCCTTTTTCCCTTCAAGGGGAATTTGAGGACAAGAGCTGCAAACGGGGGGGGGGGCGAAGAAAGGAGGAAGGCCGCGTTGCGGAGAAAGGTGTAAGGAGGCGGCGGCCGCAGCCTCACGTGAGAAGCAACAAAGGGTAGCTGGGGGCAATAAAAAGACCGGGAAACGGAGCAGGAGAGGGAGGGTGGCACCCACCTCCCTCGAGCCACCGCATGCTTGGCCGTTGTGAGCCACCCGCGCGCCATTCCCCCTCTTTCCCCCCCCCCGCGCGCCTCCCGGCCCAGCCGCCGCCATTTTGTTTCCCTCAACACAATGGAGCGCGCGAGAGAAGCGGAGAACCGAAGCTTTTTCGAAGTCCGCAGAAATGAATCCCCTCCCATGCTCATCTTATTCACGTAGCCCCCGACCCAGCTACTCCCTCTTCCCCTGCGAAGACGTCGTTTGGAAAGGGGCCCAGACTCGGTACGGTCTTTACCGGCGCTGGCTCTTACTCACCGAGCGGGCTGGGCCCGTCGACGACGACCGGTTTACACAGCCCCCCCTACGCGAAGCGGTCGGTCGAACAGCCACCCGAGCTCTAGATTCCCGCGCAGAAGCGGCACCAGTAGCGGCTTCGTCAGGCTCTAACTGCAGCAAGGGGGGGAGGGGCAGCGCGAAGGGGAAAGGCAGGGTGCTGAGCCACGTGGTCTGGATGCGCTAGTTTCCTCCAATCAGCGCAAAGAGGGGGCGTGAACTAATGTCTCGCGCGCCGGTGGGTTGAAGGAGCGCGATTCTTTTTCTTTGTCCCCGCCTCCTTTTCGGCCGCCATCTTGATGTGTGTCCTGCGCAGGCAGGCAAGACGGACTAGAACAGGTCGCGTTGCGCGTCACTCAGTCCTATTCTTCTGCCGGTTGTCCCGTGTCCGGCTGGTGTTCCTTCCTATACACGCGCTGCCTCGGTCCTTGGTTTGCCCTGCGTGCTTCCCGTCCTTCTCAAAGCCAGCTGCCTTGATTCAGATACAGAGTTGTGGAGAAGGAAACGAAAGCTAGAGCTTGAGAGCGGCGAAGACAACCGCGGTCGAGTGTCCCGTTTGCTGAGACGCACCCGCAATTCCAACACAATCCTGTGCGGATTTACTCGGGAGTAATCCATCTTAATTTATTGGGACTTAAAAGTGAATAGACACAAGAAAAGATTGCAGTCTAAAACACTTTAAAGCACTTGCAGATTCTAGGGAATAAACCTCACCCCTGAGTCCTGTGGGAAATGTTTTTCTGTACTGTATATATATGCTCATGTCATGTTTGTTCTAGAGAAGGGTCTGGTGTGTACTTGAGAAACAACCGCTGATCGCAGTGGGCCTTATTGTTTAGCGCCAGTTTGGTGCTTTACATAGAACGAGAAAGGCACGTCTGTCCTAAAGGCTCATCATCGCCTAAAATCAACATAAAGACAGGTAGCAGGAAGGAAGGAAGTTTTGCTGGGGAAGTAAATGCCAGTCTTTTAAAAAATAAATTACTAGCACGAAAAAGTGTAATATGCATTGTCACGTGAAAAGATAACCCAAGTTTTACTAAGGTATAACAAATATTGTGCTATATCCTTAACGTCACAATTATATAGTACTGTATCTACTAAGGTTCTTATCTTTTGTATATTGGGCTTAAGCCAAATTCATATCAGACCTTTTATATCCTGAAAGCATTCTTTACACAAACATGTCAGTATATTTCATTTTTTCTAGTATTTTTGATAAGTATCTATATATATATATATATTATAGTCAGATCAGGTGTATATTGAAGATTTCATTTACCATGACAACACCATGTTTTAATATCTTCTTCACCATATAGGTGTAAAATCAGCTTTTGAAAATTTACTTTGCCAACATTTCATAGAAGCCTGTTGATGAATCCTAGAGCAGGATTCATTTCATATAGCAGGTGGAATAGCATTCATGGCACCTGCTAAGGGCCGCAAATGACATCATTAAGCAGGAAGTGACATTAAGCAGATAATGGCCAGAAATAAGCAATTTGTTCTCATGTAGAAGCTCATTAGCTGCAAATAACAAGAGAAAATATGCAAATCTTGATAATATTTTCAAGATATGGAAGAGCCCAATTGTCATGTGCGCCACCTTTTTAGCGGTGCCACTTCTGCCAAGGTGTCACTTTGCATCTCAGCAGCTAAGAGGTAATCTGCGAAGTGACACCTCGGCAGAAGCAGTGCTTCTGAAAGGGCGGCTTGAGCTCTCCCAGCACCTCACTCTCTCACCCCACTTGGTCTGAGCCTTCCCCCATAGCGTGTCTTGCCTTCTGAGGCCTTCCTTCTCTCGCTCCCAGAACCTCAGCAGAAGCATCATTGTTGAAGGGGTGGTGCTGGGAGAGCCCAATCATGTGGGCCCACTGGTGTCGCTGGAGGTGGGGCAGAGCGCTAAGTTCTGCACCGCACTGACCTCCGTTACAAGGCAGCTCCGCCTCCTTGCCTTCAGAGCACAATGCTAAAGCTACCTAGGAGACAGTAGGCTACAATCCTATGCAAATTTACCTTAGAGTAAGTTCTCATTAACATAGTGGGACATACGTCTTTGTAAACATGCATAAGCTAGCCCCCATATTTAATTGTGATATTTTTAAATCCAATTTTTCAATGTTATATAACATTGTTATATAAACAAGTTATAAACGTTTATAACAATGTTTTTAAACTATTGCACTCCACTCCAAGAGTTTAGAATGAAATGAGCTTCATAAATGAAGTACTGTATAATAGGCTTCAAAATAGATATGTGGCAGGAGGATTTAAAAAAAACACCTTTTTAACAGTTTGAATGAGGCACGGCTATGGGCAGGTACCATGGTGAGTTTCTGTAATTTAAAATACCACTACACCACTGTATGTGCACTGTAGAGAACTGCATGTCCTACCTGAGGATGTGTTATATACACATATATAGCAATCCGATCTTGAGCCTGCCCCCTTACCTTGAGCTCCAGCATCCTTCGTCCAGGCTATTGCTTGAAATAAACAAGATGAATGGATGAGGAAAAATGGATTGGAGAGCCAACTGAAGATGGCGGCAGGCCAGAGATAGGCAGATGTGGGGTATGGGGCACCCCTTGTCAGTTCGCCACTCCTCCCAACGTAGGCTCAGCTAGTTTGACTGACTGGAGCTACTGCCACAAATAGTATCATTATATACCAGAGATTCTTAACCTTTTTACGATTACAGACCCCAATGGATTGTCCAATATGTCCCCATACTCCCTTTGCCAGATTGTTGAAATCATCACCACCACCGGTCCTGTTAGATTGCAGTACGACGTCAAAAGCTGTCAATAGCTTAGTTTTACTTTACATATGGATAGCTAGAAACAGAACACATCCGTATTGATAATGGTAATAGTTAATCTAATAACTTTTAATTGTCCAGAGATTGAGTCCCATACCCCCATCATTTGGTTCCCATACCTCCCAAGGTGTTTGGGTACCCCCAGTTAAGAATCCCTGCTATATACATATGACAAAATTGGCTGTCTCCTGCATACGAGCGCCAATGTCAACTATTATCTGAGCAACTGCTATCTCATGAAATGTTCACACCGTAGACAAAAAGAGGTCCAGAAATGCTGAGTAGCCATGTGGAAGTAAATTGTAGCTTTAATAAATTCTGCTTTATACTTTTTTCCATTGTAGCTCCTCAAAATTAGGCTACTCCATTAACTCCTTTTAAGAGCAAAATACCTTAATTATGATAATCAACAATACATTAATATTCAATACAAATATAATTCTAAGGTGAGGCAACTTCCCTGTGTCCACATTCAAGTCACAGTGGTGGTGTAAAAGTTTCTAGTTAAAGATGGAGGAATTAGTCATTTTGACCAGAGCTGCTTGAGAGCCATTCTTCAAAGACATAAATGTCTTTAACTGGGATGATTCCAGAGTTCAGCAATAGCATCAGCCAGCCTGGAAACTGGCTGAGGGCCTATAGCCATCAGGGGGGGACCCACTTGGCCAGGCCACCTGAAATCTTCAATTCCAGTGCCCAGTGCACTATAAGGGGGTGAGGGTCCCCCCTTAATGGACCATGGGGGTCCAGTAGAGGAGTTTTCCCCAGGGATCCCAGAAACGTGGTACCAGCAGAATGTTCCTTCATTTCCAACCTTGAGGTTATAGTATGCTTATTTACATTCCTGAAACAAGGTTATGCCAAACACCCACTCTTCTTTGTCCACTAATCCTTTTTCAGGTCTAGATTCCAGTCAACACAAAGGAATAATTTATGTTAAAAGAAAATCTATTGTCTCTGAAGCCCCACTCAAGTTTAAAGCTAGAACGTCATCTTAATAATAATAAAATAATGAATGGGGGGCAGGGGGAAGGGGTTTTTTTGGATGAAGACATAAATGAATATATTGGATCTTGAAGACAAATTGCGCTTGGCCTCATTAGCTGCATTGGAACTGCTCAGTTTGAGTAAAAAAATAAACAGATATACAAAACAAAATGTTTAATATTTCAGTTATAAAATATTTTTCCATAGATACAGGGATGTATAGAGAATAGAAAACGAGTATAAAAAATAAAGTTAAAACCAACCAGTAGATTTAAAATATAGATTGGTAGCATTACTTTCTTTTTGGAAAGTTATTCTGTGATGCATAGCCACACCATTTGGAACGTTATCAACTATTTCTATTACTTTCTTCCTTGTAACTTAATATGTTTTGCATATCTCTTAGGTTCTGCCTCAGATTTGGTTGTGTCCTATTTGGTTCTTATTTTAATTTGTTTGTATTTTTCTTCTTGAAAATATTTCTCTTTTCTGATGAACAATACCGGTATTTTACAAATTCCACCCCACTTCTCAATCCTCCAAATGAAATGTTGGAGCAATTTTGGCCCATCCTCATTTAAGAAGCAACAGAGCTATCACAAAGCTTTCCTTCATAACAGCGCCAACAACAGTTGCCTAAAATGAGCCTTTTGTGCCAGGGCTTTGCTAAAACTGCCAGTTTCCTCACCGCAGCTCCCATTCTCCATGAAGTCAATCAATCATCCTTAATCCTTTCCTTGGGTGGCCTGCACCATTAGGGTGTCCAAAGGCCTGCACCTTTAGGGTTTCATCTGGAGTGTTCAAACATGTACGGTGAAGTGCTAGTATATGGTGAATGGAAGTTGTCATGACACGCAATTCATAAATAAAATATGTAAAGTGAGAATTACCAGGGTGATCAAACACGGGAGGTGATGCATGTTAAGATAAATTTTGGATGCAATCCACAAAAATCAGTTAAATTGGAATTCTTTGATTTAGAGCGGCACAGTTTGCATCAAGAGTTAACGGCACTAACCTGAGAGCGGATTGCTTTATCTTTTATCATCTTAATCATGAAAACACAGTCTTCTTGTTGTTGGAAGAGTGGACTGCTGATAACAGGCACTGCCTACACAGGCTGCTGTGTCTGCATTGGCAAATAAGAAGCCCACTCACTCCTAGCAGCCAATCATGAGCTGGATGGTTTTACTCAAGCTGGTAGAAAACACCTCTCTGCCCAGTTTGTTCTGCGATGCTGAAACCCTAAGATGGAGCTATTGCAGCACAAATTGCTCATTTTTCCCTGCAAAAGAAAAACAAAAACCAAGAGAATTGCCAAATCTGGGCAAGCTGCTGTTGTCTGGCACAGAAGGTGGAAGCAGAACATTTTAACCCTGCAGATGCTGCTCTTCAATCAAAGCTATAGCTTGACAAAGCTCAAGCTCATTTATCTCAAGACGTCTGTTGTATGTTACCCACAGAGGCACAGAAACGAAGAGGCTAGTTATGCATCCGCTTGCTGTTTGTTAGTCTTCTTCAACAGCTTTCTCAAATTAGACGACATGAAGTAAGGCTTTTCGGTAGAACCATCATTACGCTCCAGGTCTTCCACTGTAAAGAGACACAAATCCCCCCCAGCGAAGGGGTGTGAAAAAGCTGCCTCAGAACTGCCAGATGTCAGCCATCTAAAACTGAAACCAGACAGACATTACAAAAGCTGGGAAAAAAATGGTAGCAACCTGAGGCTGCGGTTGTATAGTTTAGGGAAGCTTGACCACTGATTGCCATGAAGGCTGGTTAGGATTTTAAGTTTTTTATGTCACATTGTACAAGACACCAGTACAAGCCCCTATTCTCAAGCTGTAAGCATCTCCCAACAATTTTCTAAGTGAATCAAAGAAAAACGTGGAGGGAAGAGAATATGAGACTAGAGAAACTGAAAGGCACAGGATGGAAAGAAGGGAAAATAAGAGAAGGAAAACGAAAGTTCCTTACAATGGGTGAGATTATCTTCCTTTCTTAACCTACAGTTGAGGACTAAGACTCCTTGCCCACAAAAGTATAACTGAGGGACTGAAAATCTTCTGGTTTTTATAGTTGTGATGACTAGAATTTATTTTCTGTGACAAGAGGGCTGTTCTGCAAAATACGTTGAAGGTTCTTATGGTATACTATCATAACAGGTTCTAAACCTGTCACAAAATGGCCACTCAAGAACTGCACAGCTGTTCTTAATCAATTTCATCTGCAAATCTGTTAAGGTCAGGGAGCAATCAATGCAAGAGGGAAAGCAGGTCTGGCTTTAATACAAAGAGATCTAAATTTCATCTTGCACAGTAAATCATTTTGGAGTAACTCTACAGTGAACCCTTGATTTAAACGGACCTTGATTCAGTGGACTTTGGAAGTAACAGACTATATCTAAGGTCCCAGAGGTCCGCTAAACCCAGTTCCCACAGCAATGCCAAAGAAGCTCTGTTAAGGTACTTGGGTCAGAAAGTGCAAGGAGCAGGCTCATCTACAGTACTTTCTAGGGCTGTTGTTAGAGCTGCCATTCCCTCATTTTGCCATCGAGCAGGGCGCTCTAGGAACGGAGATGTTTCCATTTCCAAGGCTGCTCTAGGAATGCAGAGTTCTTCATGAAGTGAGTGCCAGTGAATTCCTCTTCCTGAGAAACTCTGCATTCCTAGAGCAGCCGCAGGAATGGGAATGTCTCCATTCCTAGAGCGCCCTACTCAAGGGCAAAGGAGAGTAGCACCCGTTCTCCTGGAATGTAGGGAAGCTTGCCCCGCCCCCAACCATGTCCTACCTTAGAGAGCTCCATCAGTACTACTGCTCCTTGATCCTCTGGGATATTCCTAGAGCACCCTGGTGCGGAGCAGAACAGCGGTACTGATGGAGCTTTCTAAGGTACGGGTTTAATGGATTCGGGGGTGTGTGTGTATTTGGATTGGACTTTTGGCATTAACAGATACCCCTTCCCCCATGAGTCGATTAAATCAAGGATTCACTGAATCAGGAATTAAGAATCATGTAGAAGCCAAGCACTTTACCATAAAGGGAAGAGATACTATGGCAGTTGTAGAACATACTTCAAGTTTCCTGACATAGAATATTCTTTTCAGGGTACAGTATTCAAATGCCCCCCCCCCACTGCAAAAGAATGTGGGATGGTTTATGGAATGAAACAATTCAGAAGCATTTGGAACAATGTTATCACAGTGACAACATTAAAGTATTCAATATGTAGATACAGCACAGATTTTCCCAATGGAAAAAAGCAATATCCAAAGTCAACTAAAACTTAAGACAAAGTTGATGCCCTCCTTGTGCACAATTATGGGACATGCCAAGAAACAGACCTGAATGTTTACCCATTTCCTGCAAGAGTAGTAAGTTAGCATCTGCTTTTTCCTATAACAGTGCAGAATTGGTACTCAGGACCAGGGTCGGCCTGGTACTCATGAAGCTCTCTGAAAAAATCATGTCGAGCGGCACCCTTGAAAGGAGCAGTAAACAGATGAGCCCCCAAGCCATTTTGTCCACTGCCCTCTCCAGCCTGCTGCTCCACTAGGGGCTCTGATCCTCTTCCAACTTGCTCATTGAAGCAGCGGCCCCCTTCTCCCTTCAGCACTTCTGGAGTATTAGGCAAGGAGTAGCGATCTGGATCTCAGCCCCCTTCCCTTCGCTTACTGGAGCAAGGCGCTCACTCTTTCCTCCGCACCGCTTCTGTCTGAAATGAATAGGAACAGCACATGCCTCCCAGCACACACTGCGCCTGTTCATTTCAAACAGAAGCTGCATGGAGGAGGGAGAAAGGTGCGCACAGGGCTCTGGTAAGTAAAAGGAAAGGGGTGGAGGCACCTAGTCACTCACTGGAGCTCTGTATGCAGCCTCTCCATGTAGGTTCTGTTTGAAATGAACAGGAGCAGCACATCCTTCCCAGCATGTGCTGCTCCTGTTCATTTCAAACAGCCACCGCATGGAGGAGAGGCTGCACATGGACCTCTGGCAAATAATGGGAAGTGGGGTGGAGGTGCTTCTCTTCCCATTCCCTAGCCATGGGTACTTGCTGTCCTCTCACCTGCCCTCCCCTTCCCCCCCCCCCACCATCCACACGCTCACATGTGAGTGCAGGGCTGGAAAATCGGTGGGGGATTCAGGTGGTACAGGTCACCACTGCATAGGACCGAGATGGACTTTCAGTACTTGACTCCAAATGCCCGCGAAAGAATTTCTGCAGTGCATAGTAGAAAGTAACAGAGACAGTCAAACGAAGACATTGACTGAAGATACACTGGCACTGTCCCTGAAGTGTGACTGAACTGTAGACCAAACCACACTTGACAAAATGTATGCGATAGTGAAAGTCATGACACAATCTGATGATGAAGAACTGTACTTTCTAGGTGCCGGTGAACGCTGCAGTCACAGCACAAGAGGAGTACTGGATGGAGTAAAAGAAGCCTGCAGCAAGAGAGTTGGACCCGCAGCAGCTAGGCATATTTTCATGCATGTATCCTCCTTGGTCACAGGGTATAGCGAGACAAAAGGTGTCTGACAAAAGAAGTCAAGTTTGTGGACTCTCTTCCAATTCAAAATGAGGCATAGTGGTCAAGAACCTCCGGACCTTCTGCAGAAGATCTGGTGTGGAGTCCACTACAGGTGGGCCCCCATGTCCGCTGGGGATATGTTCCAGGCCCCTCCGTGGATACTTGAAACCGTGGATAAGAGCGAACACCCCCTCCATGGTTTCCTGAAGGGCCCCCCCACCCTGCCTCCCCTGCAGGCAGGCATGCTTGCCCCCCCCAGCTCTTATTTTTCTTTCAGCAAGCTTTGTTTCTTCCTTAAGACAAACAGAGAAGCAGCCTCCATTGCAGGCAAGTAGAATGAGACTAAGTTCTAAAGAGGCTCTGCAAGGTTTCTGTTAACCTTGCAGAGCCTCTCTAGTACTTAGTCACGTTCTACTTGCCTGTAATAAGCAGCCAGAGGCTGCTTCTCCTGTTTCTTTAAGGAAGAAACTAAGCTTACTGGGAAAAAAGTAAAAGCCTGGGGGGGTCCCCACGATCCGTGGATAACTGAAACTAACCGTGGATAGCGAATCAGTGGATATGGGGGCCCACCTGTACTCAATTCTTGCATGCAGATCTACAAATAACAGCACAATCCTATGCAAACCTACTCAGAAGACCCACTGTATTCAATGGGAGTTACTCCAAGGTACGTGTGTACAGGATTGCAGCCTTGTAGCCCAATCCTAACCAACTTCCCAGCACCAACACAGCCACAATACAGCCCCAGGGTAAGAGAACAAATGTTCGCTTGCCTTGAGGAGGCCTCCGTGACTGTCCTCCCACACTGCAGGATGCAGCGCCCACCCCACATGGCTGCATCGGCACTGGAAAGTTAGTTAGGATTGAGCTGTCAGTCAATGGAGTGCATGTTATTTATTATTATTAAAAAAAATGTATACACTGCTTATTACTAAAAAATGTATACACACTGCTTTTCAACAAAAAAGTTCACGAAATTTGTTTCCCTGTCCCAGAGAGCGCACAATATTTTTTTAAAAATGCAAAAAAAAAAAAAAAAAAGACATCAGCAACAGCCATTGGAAAAGATATGTTGGGGTAAAGAAGGGCAGTTGCTCTCCCCCCTGTTAAGTAGAAGAGAAACACCACTTAAAAGTTGCTTCTTGGTCTTAGCCTAGATAGCAGAGGTAGTTCCAGCAGCTCAAAAGGATGAGCACATATTTCCACACATCAGAGGCCAGATCCAAAGAACTCTGGAACACTGTAGAAGCCAACAATTCCTGCCTTCCTTGCATTCTCCAAGCTTTCCGAGGCCAGGTGGACACAGCTTTCCTTTTCACAAGTGCATTCTATCATAGCGTCCCAACACTCCCTACTCTTCTTCATGAAATCTGAGAAGGCAGTATGGGGTTTCATGCATTCCTCTTTGATGGCGATAAAACTCTTAATTCTGTCCTTTCTGGCAGATGTACTGAACACCTTCAGCAGGTACCAGAAGCAGTTTCAAGGAGACGGGGTCACCACCCTCAACAGAGAGAAGCTAACAATGTTGGTAACATCAAAGCTATTGGCATTGAAAGAACAGTATTTGCTTGGCGGATGGGTCAGGCCTCTCAAAGATGAAGCTGTTACAAGCCAGGCAGAACAAGAATGCTGAAAGGAGAATCCAGATGGCAATATAGCACATGAACAGTCACAAGATACACCACCAGTAGTTATCGGACCATGTTGGCACTCTCGGTAATTAAGTTGTTGACCCACTTGTTGAGTTCTCGAATCAATACTTTGAAGTTGATGATGATTTCTTGCCAATCATAAAGACTTTTGCTACTTTGCAGCCTTCAGTAAATCTGGAAGCAGTTCACAAGTGCTAGGTAGACCTCGATATGGCAAAACTCTCACTACTAGAATATGAGGAGATGCTTCTTCTGAAAACATCAGTGATGTTCACAAGATGACATTGTCCCACGTGGTCCATTTTCTTGCATTATCCAAAGAATGCAGAAATGTGACAACACGTATGGCATGTTTTTCAGCTGCTGAGCCACACATTGCCGACAATGAAGGTCTCATCAAAAGTCATGTTGAAGTCCATAACCAGAAACACACACTCAGCTGAGTCAGAAAATGAATACCTTTACATCAATCACATTATGCTGGCACATCGATTTGGAACCCTAGGGTATCAGTGTGCCTATGGGTGACTAAATGAGAGCATAGAACCAAAGACACAGAGCTAAAGCAAGAGAACAGATGTGGTTTTTAAAGGAATTTTCTCAGGAGGTTTCCAAGCTACTCTATTCATTCCACCCAGTCTGGTGGTGATCTGATCATCTTGAAACAAGGGAAATTGTATGTGACTGGTATAACGCTACTGGGGCTTGATACATGGCACAATCATATAGTCCTCTTTTCTGTGTTCACACCACTATGCAACTGTTATATATATATTTACATATACTGTTTATATGACAAGTTCGATATGCGTTAATAAATGCTTTTGACTAGCCAAGTAGTTGGTCCCAATAATATATCAGTATATGGTTATGAAGACTGAAACAGTAATTAAATTATGTCTTATTTTTCTCTCTCATCTATTTAATTAAAAAAGTCTTTTCTTTATTAAACCCCATATCCCCAGCTGCACAAAAACTTTGGTTACAACTGCACAGATTTTTTTTCCCCATGGCACAAATTGTGTCCAGCTGCACATTAGAATAAACCCTGAGGTGGGGTCTCACCCTGAGCTGCCAAATGAATTCCACTAAAAGTAAAAAAAAACCTCAGAGAATTCAGAACTGACAGCTCATTCCTTCCATTGTCCTTCCAGAAAGAAAGGCTGTGCAATTCCTCACTGCAGGGCAGTTTTTCAAACTAGGTGGGACAAATAACTCCTTAGGGAGAGAATCCTGTCTCAATATTAGGGAGTGGGTCATCTTGAGGCCACTGCAGTGGCCCGATTCTCCTAGTGATTCTTTACACGTCAAAATCTAGGCTGAAATCTGACAGTCTGGGGCAACATTTTGAATTTTTAAAACATGCAGATGGAAAGCTAAGAATCTCTTTCTGCTTCTCCTTGCCTAAATTCCAAATTCTCTGGAGGCAACTCAAGTATTGCATTCAGAATGAAGAAGTTAGCAGAGCTTCTTCATACATGATAAACAAATCTACGTGAGCTTGAAACAGCAGTTTCTTTTGGAGACAAAATTTGATACAAATTAATAATAATAATAATAATAATAATAATAATAATAATAATAATACCAGCATTTATATACCGCCTTTCTTGGTCATCTGATTTCTCCTCCGACTTTAATTCAAGGCGGTTTACATAGGCAAGGCTATCTAAACCGAAGCGGTTTTTACATATTGCAAGTGTCCTAATCTTGCATAGAACGCTCATTCAAGGTGGTTTCCTTCACGGTCTGACCTCTCTCTGGCATTTAAGGGGTCAATGTTCCCCATGATCCCCCTCAAGGCATCATGAGGGACACTGCAGAAGAGTTAAGATCTCTACAAAACCTGGGGCAAGCTGCAGAATGCACTTGCTATCCCAGGAAAGACAGCCGATGCATTAATACCCACAGTGTTCTGCATTGCTTGCTTTTCCCTCCACCATGCTGCTTTACCCTTACAACTCCCATTTCCTCCCACCTATTCACTGTGCCCTGCCTTCTTCTCCTGCAGAAAACAGCACTGTTTGCCATCCCTCCCCCAAAACCAAAATCAATAAAAGCTCAGATTCCAGGGTCCAAACTGCACAACTTACAGTACTCCCCCCATATCCGCTGGGGATATGTTCCAGGCCCCTCCGTGGATACTTGAAACCGTGGATAGGAGCGAATACCCCCCTCCATGGTTTCCTGAGGGCCCCCCGCCCTGCCTCCCCTGCGGGCAGCTGTGCACGCCCCCCCCCCGCTCTTATTTTTCTTTCAGCAAGCTTTGTTTCTTCCTTAAAACAGAGAAGCAGCCTCCATTGCAGGCAAGTAGAACGAGACTAAGTCCTAGAGAGGCTCTGCAAGGTTTCTGTTAACCTTGCAGAGCCTCTCTAGGACTTCGTCTCATTCTACTTGCCTGCAATAAACAGCCAGAGGCTGCTTCTCCTGTTTGTTTAAGGAAGAAACGAAGCTTACTGGGGAAAAAAGTAAAAGCCTGGGGGGGTTCCCGTAATCCGTGGATAACTGAAACCGTGGATAGCGAATCCATGGATATGGGGGCCCACCTGTATTACTAACCAGTAGTGGCACCAACGTTATGGAACTCCCTTCCTTTTGATTTACGAACTGCTCCCTCCTTGAAAACATTCCGGCGAGGCCTAAAAACTGTTCAAGGAAGCCTTCTGAGCCCTGCCTTTTTTAATATCCTGCTGGTACAGCTGGGCCAGGGACACTGCTGCTTTTTATGCTCTTTTTATGCTCTTGTTTTAATTGTAATAATGATCTTTTTTAATTAATTTTTAGATTTTTTATTAATTTCGTTAACTGTTTTTTCTGTTTTAAAATGTGACTTGTGTACTGTATTTGTTGTATTGTATTTCCTTTTTTTTTTTTTTGTAAGCCACCTTGGGTCCCTTCGGGGAGAAAGGCGGGGTAAAAATAATGTAAATAAATAAATAAATAAAATAATCTGCATAATTTGAGTGTAGAACTGACTGGTGCAAACATTTGCATTTTTGTTCCTGGCACAGGGAATAAAGTAGCTCAAATTATAGGCTCAACATCCCAATCCTAACCTTCTTTCCCGCACTGATGCAGCCACACCAACAGGGCATGCGCTGCATCCTGCGGTGGGGACGCAGTCATGGAGGCCTCCTCAAGGTAAGGGAATGTTTCTTCCCTTACCTCGGGTCTGCACTGTGGCTGCATCAGCACTGGAAAGGTGGTTAGGATTGGGATATAAGTTAATAAGAAACTGTAAAGCAGTAGAGGACAAATTTTTGTAAACTCTAGCTTTATGAACCACTGTAAAATCAAGTATAATTTTTTTTGTATTTTAAAAAAGGAAATCTAAGAGCTTTATCAGTCATAAGAAAGAAATAGCAGTCACAAATTTCTAGGATCCTTGCAGTTCAATTAGAAACTTAAGTAAAACCACAACTTTGCAAAGATGCATGTTGGGAATTTCAAAGCTACATGCTGGCCACAATGCAACACAGAATAGGCATGCTAAAACCCTAAGTGATATGAAATTGAAATGAAAATATTTCAAAGGTCTTAACTATAACTAATTTTATGTTGACTTGGGAACAGAGTCTAGAAGGAAAACAATGAGGAAAGACCATAATTTCTTTCTGCATTAAGGCAAGTTTCATAGGAGCTATAAAGAAGGAAATGTAGCTATATCTGGATCAGGTTACTCTGCAAGCAGCTATAATCTCAACAGCATGCTAGAGCTTAAAGGTAGTTCAGTCAAAGAACTGAACTGTGACCTGTGTTGACAAGAGTAAGACAGCAAGCTTCCAAGTTGCACAGAACACTTAATTACACAAGGATAAGAAGGAGAAGTTTAAATGGGGACAGGCAAAAAGGCCATCAAGTTAACATAAACGTATGGCTACTACTAAGAGAAATCATTCATGGTTGAATGGATTTGCACATTGATAGATAGAAAAAGGTTACAAAAATGAAGTTGGCACTCCTGAAGGAAAAAAAAAATCAACTTCATTTGGACAAAAATAAGTTACACAGAAAGTATGATCCCTTTGCAAGCCTGCGCAACTTCTCAAGCAAATTACCCCCCTCCGCAAATTCTGTTTGGAGGAGACCTGCGCAACTTGAAGCATCTCACTTAACAAGGCTCAATCTGACCATGAAGCCAGCCCAAATAGAAGGCCATATGACCCCAATACTTTTGAAACTTCTGTCTCTTTGGAGTCAAGGAGCAACCACTCTGAAATTCATAGGTCAGCCAAGAGGAGCACCCTGCTCCACCTCTGCTTAATACATCAGGAAATGAACTAGAAAGCAAGTGATGCACATGTAATATAAATATCTACACCACCCTCTTTGTACCAAGGTGCTTATGTATGTATATATGTATGTATGTATGTATGTATCCTGGTTACGTAGTTTTATTTAAGTAGCCAGCTTTGCTATAGAGACGGCACTTTGAGGAAGGCAGAAAACAACCCCACACGGTACAACAGTGGAGGTGACGCCTTTTCTGACACCGAACACATTAAGCCTCCAATTTCAGTTCCACTCCTTTGGGGGTGGAATATCTAGGTCAGGGCAGGTTAGACAGCACAATCTCATACTTGTTCAATGCAAACACCACAAGCTCCCTCAACCTCCCAGGAGATCAAAGTTAGAAGTTTTGCACAAGAGCTCAGGGCAGTCATCTTGCACCTTGTACGCCACCCAGACAGGTGTGCACAAAACTTGCAGTGGGACCCCTGCACGTGTCCCACTTCCAAGCACTGTCCCTAGTCTTGGCTCTCAGCACTCTTGGAAGATTCTAGGCTTCCCTTCAGCAGGATTTCTCTCAATGCAGGGGACATGTAATAAGGCCGCTCAGGAGATCCATCGTTTCTTTCCAGATCTTCACCTTTTGGAATCCCAAAGAAGATGGCGAAAGCAGCCACAGAAGGATGAAACAAGAACCAAAAACAAAGCAAAATAAAGGCAAAGGGATAGAAAGCAGGGGAGAGGGGGGGAAAAAAAAGGAAAATTTGAAGTTAGTTGCAGTTAGATTCCCCCACCAAGGAAAGAAACAAGACAGCATAGGTTGTCACCTACTTTTATGCTAGAGAACATTCTTGCTACTAAAGCAACAGCAAAAGAGTTGCTAACTGAACTGGTGATAGAGAAATGGAGAGGAATGAGAGGATATTGGTGGGCAGATCATAATTAGCTTGTTGTGGCAGGGCTCAAAGCCACATCACACGCCTTGCAGGTAGAAAGTCAGAAAGAAAGATTTTAAAAGTACATTCTAGCCAGTAGGGGTTTATTTGCTTTATAGATGCAGGAAACGCACAAGGCATCTTTTGTGTCATTTTAGCGTTGGCACTGGCAGGCTAGATGGGCTTTTACTTTGAATAATTAGAAGGCAGCTCCTCATATCCGAGCTATCCAGCAGGCTTGGCTCACAGACCCAGTTGCACACCATAGTCGGATATCAGGGCCCTCGGGACTTTCATAAGCCATCCTGCCACAGGAAGAGCCAAGAACTGCAGCCTGCTCAATTGCCTGGCTGAGAAGAGGCTCTGCCCCCAGGGACAAAAAAAACATTTCATGCTACCTGTCCCTGGTTGCTAGGTAGCACAGGTCTGGGGGGGGATTTCTCCCCTATGGTTTCCACAGAACACCTGAAGAGTAGCAGTTGAAGAGCAGCAGCCGGAACATCTGAGGCATGGGGCATGGACATTTTCCAGATGAGAGAGGAAGTATAAGCACAATCTTGCCCAAGAGCTACTTGCAAAAAGTACAGTGTTGCTTACACATTTTGATCATGGGTCGCCCTTCTGAATCCTACTCTGTTTCAAAGTCGAGGGAACCCCACTATAGGGCAGGGCCAAAAAACCTGCAGGCAGAGCTCCATGTGTGCACCAAGGCCTCCAAGTACCTCCCTTCCTTCTAAAGCTGCACAGGACCCTCCAAAAATTGCTTTAGAAAGTTGGTGCCTTTAAAACATGGTCCCCAATAAGCTTTCATTATTTCATTCATTCACATCATACCTCTTGGAAGCATACATGTGGTTTCCAGGTAGTCACCCATCAAGGCACTGACAGAACTAACCTGCTCAGCTTCTGCAAGGAGACTGTATCATGTACCCTCAGACTGTGCTGCACTGTGGTCTGGGGCAGACAGCTACACAGTGGAGGAGGCATGTGGAGGCTTGGGAAAAAACAGGGACATTTTCAGCCCAATCCTAACTAAACTCCCGCATGGCGATGCAACAGCACCAGCACGGGATACGCTGCATCCCATGGGGGAGTTTAACATGCTGGAGGCCTCCTTGTGACATTTGCCCCCTTGCCCTGGGGGTAAGCCCTAGCACACACAATGGGTCAACTCAGACCTGCACCAGTGATATTGCTGGCGCAAGTCTGTGTTGATCTGTGTCGGCCAATCAGGCCCAATAAGGGGGATAGGATACAGTGTGAGCCGGCGCCACTGATTCTGCCCCCCCTCCTGGGCCCGATCCACCCAACCCCGCCCTGTTCAGCCCCCTCCTCGCCCCATTCCACTCCCTGAATGGACACCTGCTCCAGTGGGCATCCATGCAGCCACTGGCACCAGCAGGAAGGCTCCAGCCTTCCCACCAGCGCAGCAAGGCCGTGTTGTCCCAAAGTGCTTTACTGCGCTTTGGCAACAGCGCATACCAGTGGAACCAGCATTCCGCTGGCGCAAGTGGGGGATAGAATTGGGCCACTTGTCTCTCCCTCTTACTATCTACCCTCTCAGCTGAGGAAAACTGCAAACTGTTCAGCCACTGATGGACAACCAGGCAATCCTTCATGTCCCTTGAAGGTTTCCCACAAACCCCAAGTGGGCACGGTCAGGATATGACCCACAATTTGAAAGACATTGATCTCGTCAATACATTACTACAATAGGTTGTGAAGCCAGCCACATGGAGAGTTTCTGTCAGAGGGAAAGAAAAGGAAAGGACAGAGAAGTAGGAGGCCTGCGCTAAATATGGCAAAGAGCAGGAAGGAAGTCCTACTTTGGGAAAAGAACCAATTAGCCCTTGTGGGGCCACAAAGTTGATGTAGCTGAATATTAAGACTTTAAATGCAAAGGCACCATGCAGTGCAATTCTATGTATGCTTAACTTGGAAGTAAGTTCCACTTAGTTCACTGAAACGTATTCTTACAATCCTGCTTAAAAATAGGCCGGCGGAGCAAGCGCTCTGTCCGCCTAAGGAGCCACAAATGTGGCATAAAGCACGTTTGCAGATCCTTTGGAGTAAGTGGCACCGGCACAGAGGCCGGCGGCACCTACCTGGACCTGTGCTGGCCGATACAGGTAAGGCCTGTGCTGGTTGGCGCAGGGGTGGCGAGGGAGGGGGCCATTGGCCAGCCTGGCCTAGGAGGGGACATCGGTGGGTTGTGCCAATATCCTATGCCCCTTTCCAGGCCGCGTCGGCCTTAAACGGCCTCCCTGGATTCCACTGCCAAGGAGGCCCATTGGGGCCCACAGTGCTTACAACAGGGGAAGGGGACAAATGTGAAGGGGAAGGTGAGCACGGCCTGCAATCTGCCTAGGATGCAGTGGCCGGCCCTTTAGGCAGACCGCTGCATCTTAGGCAGGATCAGGCTGCCCGGAAACTGTACACAGGATTGCAGTCGAAGGCTGCAATCCTATGTGCACATTTTCCTGGGAATAAGTCCTATTGAACTCAATGGGACTTGCTTCTTAGAAGAATGCTTAGCATTGTGTTTAAGATACTTCAGTTCTAGGACTTTCAGCTCTAGGACTTTCATTTGCTTCTTAACCAATTAACATTATTTAATCAGTTGATCAATCAAGCAATTAATTATCATCAAACTAAATTTGCAAGTTACCAAAGCCTCACCATAAATGTCTTTTTGAGCCATTAACAGAAGTTTGAAGTGGCTTTTGTTTATTCAGGCTACAATACTATACACCAGTGGGGAGAACTCCGAGTGTCTGTAGGGGCGGGGCCAGCGGCAGTGACCCCCAGGGATCACTGCTGTTGGGAAAAATGCCCTCGAAACTGCCGTTTTTTGCCTTACTGGGGCTTGGGGGGAGGGCTTCGGGGAGGCCTGCGTAACCCTCTGCAGGCCTCCCCAATCTTCAGATTGCCGAAAAATGGCGATTTTTGGGCACTTTCAGTTAAATCACTGTTTTTTGGCGATCTGAAGATCGGAGAGGCCTGTGAAGGGTCACACAGGCCTCCCTGAAGCCACCCCCAAGCCCCGGTAAGGCCAAAACTGGCAGTTTCGGGCACTCCCGGGATCGCCGCCGCCATGCTGTCCCCACCCCTTAAGGGCGACCCACCACTTTGAGAACCACTGCTATAAACATTTATCACAGGGTAAGTTTCACTGGAGTCAGCAAGGAGTATGCACACCACACATTACCACACACTGTTGAACAGTCATCTTTAGTAGTCCGTATTACAGCACACACTAGAACTCAAAGGCACCTCAACAGTAAACCAATGTGCCCTGGACTTTCACTTATTAAAATGTGTCTTTTCCATTTTGCTTTCTTAAATGTGTCAGCTTCAGCTGCTGGTTCTAGCAATAATGAACCCTGCAGCTCTATTGAATAGCTGGGGATTGCAAGAACAGAAGCAATGAGATGAAGAGTTAAAGTTTACTTTTAGTCTTCATGACTACCGTCTAGAAAGCACTACTAGAAGTGGACCACAACAGAAGTCAGTGATGTAGAACAGCAACAATGATATGGACACAATACATCTGTTATCCTTTAAAGATACTACACAACACTTGTTGTTTATACTTCAACAACAAACTAGCAAGTCTACCCCTCTGGAAGGTACCAGCACCAAACAGCTGCGTTGCTAGCTGGGTCACGTGGGGGGGGGGGGAAATGATGTATTTCGCGTCATCGCCCCACCCCCTGCACTCCTGGAAGGTTTCATCTGAAGTCTTCCAACACTCAGGGAGGGTGGGAGGGCCCCACAAACGTGTCGATTTCAGTGCGTTTGTGTTCCACGGCTGCTCACGCAGCCCTCTGGCTGCAAGAAAGCAGCCGTGGAGCGCAACAATTCTGCCGTGGCTCCTCCTCATGAGGAGACTGTGGTTGTCACTCGGGGGCATTTGCTCCCCCCGGCCCCACTGGCACCAAAGCGAAACCAGGACTACTTTCTTCCAGCTCCTTTTGTGCCTGCATTTGACAGGGGATCAGGATTTCACGGTCCTGGAGTGAAGGGGAAGAAACACAAGAAAGCTCTTTGTAGAGCATTCTCAACAAAAGTTCGAGTGGCTGGGGAGTATGGTACTTCTTGCACTTGCTAAGCAACCACAATGGCTTCTGTCAGTAGCAACATGGCTAGCTAGGGCCAAAACAGGATTATAGCAGAAATAATGGGCATTCTTTAGAGGTCTAGTTCTTTGGACAAGCCTGTGGGTTTCACCAGAGTTGCACAACTGGATACTTACAGAAACAGAGGAAGAGTGTGTCCACACACATGGCGTATACACTGAAGAATCCATGTGCAATGAGATAAGAGCCCACAATCACAGTCTACAAGAAAAAAAAATCAGACAATCATTTCTGATGGTTAAGTGCTGCATCCAAATTCACCCACAACTGTTAACTGGGACTGGCATTTACTCTCCAAGTAAATAAGCTATTTATTCAGCTATGTAAACTGCTTTGCGAACTGCTTTTTGTTGAAAAGTGGTACATAAGTATTCTTAATACACGATAACACAGGCCTGCAAACATTTTGCTTTCTTAAAAGAGAGGCTTATTCTTGGGTATATTTGGGATAAAGGTGACCCCTGACAATTAAGTCCAGTCGTGTCCAACTCTAGAGTATGGTGCTCATCCCCATTTCAAAGCCGAAGAGCCAGCGTTGTCCGAAGACGCCTCCATGATTATGTGGCCGGCATGACTCTCCTTGCCGCAGTGCGTAGCATGCAGCTGGAACATGGAGCGCTGTTTACTTTTCCGCAAGCGGTACCTATTTATCTACTCGCATTAACATGCTTTGGAACTGCTAGGTTGGCAGGAGCTGGCCAAGTAACGAGAGCTCACCCCGTCGCGGATTCGAACTGCCGACCTTTCGATCGACAGCTCATGGTTCAGCGGTTTAACCCAATGTGCCACCTGTGCCGAGTCCAAAAATGGCATCGGTTTTGCCTTATCACATCTAGTTTTGGGGGTACAGTATCGCCACCTCATAATGCGAGTCATAAAGCAGCTTCCTCGTGAGGAAACATGACGCCATGGCTTCCTCACAAGAAAGCTGCTTGGCTCATTATGAGATGGCGATGCCGTACCCCCAAAACTAGATGTGATGGGGCAAAACCAATGCCATTTTTGGAATCAACACACCACATTCATATAAAACCACCATAAATTTTGAAAAAACATTTTTTGACCCTCAAATTTTTTGAAAAAACGTTTTTTGACCCTCAAATTTTTAGACCTATGTAATAGGTGAGCTCAGGCAAATTCATGGAGGCTCTGCCTCGTCTCCACTCCCTACCTCACTTCAACAAGCAATGCAACCACCAAAGGGAGAGACTTCCATGGTTGAAAGATGGAAAAAACAAAATGAAACTTCAGCTGCCAAAACAGCATAGCCAAAATTGGAAAAGGGACAAAGACCTCCTCAGTTGCTACTATCAGATACCAACCAGAATAGGCACCCAGTAATAGTTGAGAGGTGGTGCTGTGTCTTGAACCACTTTTATCCTCTGGGTGAAAAAGAAGAAAGCAAGTATGCCTAAAGAGAAAGGAAAGACAAATACATTTCAAAAACTTGTCTGCCCGATCTTCAGAATCTGAAGATGTCCCCTTCCTTCTTCTCAGAAGCAACTGTCTGTGTATGACTCCTATATTGAGCCCTCCCCTCCCCTCCAAAAATGCACCTTGGATCTAAAGTTTTGCATTCCCATATTTTGGAAAACAGCTACAAGAAAAGCCATTAAAAGCAAACGATGGTAAGGATGATGGTGTTGGTAAAAGGTAAAGGTGACCCCTGACAATTAAGTCCAGTCGTGTCCGACTCTAGGGTATGGTGCTCATCCCCATTTCAAAACCGAAGAGCCAGCGTTGTCCGAAGACGCCTCCGTGGTCATGTGGCCGGCATGACTCTCCTTGCTGCAGCGCGTAGCATGCAGCTGGAACACGGAGCGCTGTTTACCTTCCTGCATTTGGTACCTATTTATCTACTAACATTAATATGCTTTGGAACTGCTAGGTTGGCAGGAGCAACTTGCAAATGGAAGGCAAGCTCGTAGCTGGAAAGGAAAAACTGAGAAGGCTCGCTGGAAAGAACTGTATGGAGAGGATGATGAGGTGGAGCAGGGAGACTTGTACATAAAGCAGATACGAGAGGAGGCCTGAAATACTACAAATGGCTTACCAACGCTTCCTACAATCAGGAGTTTGCCAAGGAAAAGCAGGAAGTCAGTGACTTTATCCAGAACAGCTACCCTGAAAGCACAGACACAGAGAGGAATTTATATCTCAAAAGATATTTGAGAATGTTCCAATAATCCCTACAAGAGGTTCTTGAGTGAGGCTTCTGTAGGCAATGTCAATGCTTTCCCCTTGCTGAGCAAGGTACAGTTTCAGATCTTGAGTTTCTCGCCCTTCTGCTATGCATATCTCTTGTTTGTGGCCCGCAATTAATGCTTCTCCCCCATCCACGCCCATTATGCTGGGCTTTGCTGTACCTTTCCTCTTCTGTTACCACATTTCTCCTTGAACACAAATCCCAATCCTGCATGAACTCAAACGGAGCATATAAACTGGCGATTCCATTGACACTACTCAAGTTTGCAAGAAATTGATCCATTCCAATTTGGAGCTTCGGGGGATTGGACTGCTTTGCACAGAAAATTGAGTCCCGACCATAACTACGAAGCATCCTCTTCTCTCTAAGCCAGTGTTGCCCAACTGGTGGATCACAAGCCATATCCAGCCCCCCCCCCCTCACTTCCCAACACTTATTCATGAGTGCCTGGTGCCCCTCCACCAGATAATGCAGAAACCTCTGCAACGTGGTATACCTGTGTTTTTCGACGTGATGCCTGTTGAGTCAGAAGCCCACCCCCAGCACTAAGAGAACTCTCCAGTCCAAGGGGGACAGGACTCTTCCCTACTCAAGGCAGGCATGTCAGAGGGGGAGAGTACATGAGCAGTGATAACATGGCCAGAGGTGTTGGCAGCTTGGCCATTCCTGTTCTAAGCTTCCAAAACAGCAATAAAATGGCAACTCATCGGCAGGACCTTACCTGACAATATTCCTCATGAGCAAGAAAAATGCATTCCTTGCTGAAGTGCAGAAGTTGGTGCCATAAATGGCAATCTGGGGAGAATCACCAAAGATAACACAGGTATTAAGTTAGTCAAGGGACAGCCTTTGAGGAGCATTAGAAGCTTCTGCCCTTATGCCTCAACACACCTCCAAGAAGTGGTTATTGAGAGCCAGAGAAATGTTTTGCCAGCAGACACTCATCACAACCACATAACACTGGCTTAGTGACAGCACTGTGCTAAGAAACCTTTCCTGGGTTTCCAGAATGCCTGTAGAGGTAACAGGTTGGATACAGCAAGGAATTCCTCTTTGAAATCAGCACCTTCTCTTGAAAGCGTATGGAAAGCAAAGTTTATTTCTGATCTTGCAAGTCTTTGTACTAGACTAAAAAATAAAGGTTTCCTTTGCTCGAAAGCCAGAAGTTACCGACTCTAGGGGCGGTGCTCATCTCTGTTTCAAAGCTAAAGAGCCAACAATGTCCGAAGACGCTTCCATGGTCATGTGGCCAGCATGACTCAACGCCAAGGCACACGGAACACTGTTACCTACATCTTGCCAATTAGGCAACTCATATGATGCTCAGTTCTAGTGTAGGGGGTTCAGATCACTATGGGCTCCCTGTACTCAAGGCTCAATATTGTAGCCTATGATGGGACACACAGGGCAGGCACAGATTCTTTCCCTGGGGCTTTAGGACACAGTTCACTCTGGTCCTTATCAGCTGTGGATCATCAGAGAATCTAGCGTGCAGAATGAGTGCCAAGTATAAAGGCTGATTCACACTAGCCCTTCCGTGCACGTTTGCTCTACTCTAGCGTCTGTACGTGCGTCTAGCAGTTCTCTGAACGTTTGCCCGCCTTCTTGAAGAAAGCGCAGCTGTGATTGGGTGAAGAGAAATGCGCTTCTCTGATTGGTGAGCTGCCTAGCACCGGGAGCATAAACGCTAGCGTAAACGCGAGCGCAGCAAAAAGATAAAACGAAACCATCTCTCCTGGCTGCGTCGTAAGCTCATGCTGCGTCAGATGCAAGCATGAAAAACGGACGAAAAGAAGCCAAAACGCGCACGGAAAGGGCTGATGTGAATCAGCCTTAAGATATGCTCACTGCTCTGTTGGCACACTGCCATAGGACATGTTGCCATGGCAGCCGTGCAGGAAAATGCACTAGCACAAATGTTTAGGATGAGTGAATCAAGGCTTTTTAAAGGCCTAAATTATGACTGATGAATCTAAAAGAAAACAGCTTCGCCCCCACCCCAGGGCAAGGCTAAAGGGTTTGAAAGTGGTCGCTGTGTTACTGAGCACCTACAAAACTGCATTAATATCCTGGGTTGTCTTTGAAAGTCTGAGTTCCTCACCATAATGTATGCATTCCGGTTCAAGAACTTGATGAACTTCTCCAGGCACCAAAAGCAGCACTTGAGGCAGACCAAGAGGAACTTGGCAAATCTGTTCTCAGCAGCTAACAGAAGGAGAGGTAAGAGAGATGAGAAGTTTTTTTTCCTCTCTTTGGGCAAATCGGGGCAAAGTCCTCTTTGTAAGCCTATTTTCTCTCTCTCTCTCTCTCTCTCTCTCTCTCTCTCTCACACACACACACACACACACACACAAGCCAGGATGGTGTAGTGTTTTGGGAGTCGGACTTAGACCTGGAAGATCCAGGTTCAAATCTCCGCTCAGCCACGAAGCTTCCTGGGTGACCTTGGGCCAGTCACTATCTCTCAGCCCCACCTACCTCACAGGGTTGTTGTGAGGACAAAAAGGAGGGGAGGAAATATGTACACCACTCTGAGCTCCTTGGAGGAAGGGTGGTATAAAAAATGTGATAGATAAATAAATAAAGTCTGAATCAACTTGAGGGCCAAACAATATGCAACATTAAATGGATCACTGTGTAGCAAGTGACTTTATTCACAAGTCGCAGTCAGCTGAATGGGGTCAAAGTGGGGGAAGTTAAGGAACATTTCACCCATTACCTCAATGCTGTTTTTCCTGCTAAAGTCATCCCTCTGATGCAGCTATTTAATAATGAAACCACTATGTTCTACAATGGCACTTTTGGGATAAAACTTGGGGTGGGAAAAATTTGTGATCCGTAAATGGTGCAGAGATAAAAGGTTAAATACCCCCCTACCTCCACATTGCAGCCCTGACCCAAATCACAGCCCCGTGTGGCTGTTACGTCATGAATGAAGTCTAACTATACACTGACACATCTAATGCCATGTGTAGTTTTGGCCCTTAGATTCAAGATTTGAATTCCTGAGAACCTCAACTTTCATTCCAAGAAAAAGTAACAACATTCTAACCCTTGTGGTTCTTAATTAACATTTGAAAATACAGTATGCAAGCTAGCTATCACCTTGAGTCAAATCTCAGTAGGAGCATCTGCACCCCACCCCAGAAACACTGAAGCTAGTGAGAAAGTTCCTGGTTGTGTGTTGGCAAACCAAGGCTAGCATCTGTTAAAATTAAAAGAAAAACACTACATGAAAATTAAAAGAAAAACACTACATGAAAATAAAAGAAAAAGAAAAATGCCTGGTTGAGTCACCTGCAACCCCTCCCCCACTTCCAGACACAGTACACTTCTCTACCCACATTACCCATTATTCTGCCATTACTTTTCTTGCCATTACTCAGCTCCTTGACAAAAGCTTTCCAAATCTTCAAAAGCTTCAGACATATCAGAAGAGAGGTTTGGGCTAACTGTTGCCAAGAGGTTTACAATCTACAAAGGTTTCACTGATCTGCATCGTTAGGTTTGGCACACTTTCGGTTTTTATTTTTTAGTGATGATTATAAGCCATGGACTAACTGCGCCATATCAGGCTTATTCTTCAGGCGCAACCCAGGATTCAAAAGGAATAGAAGGTGGGAAGCGCCAAAATATAAAAGGAGACCTAAGATGGCATGTTTAAGGAATAAAAAAAATATGAATGGTTTTTTGGAAATGGAGACTCCAATTCACTTCACGCAACTTGAACCTGCCAAATTCCAAAACGTGACCAAACTGAAGAGGCCAGCTCTCTCCTTCCATATTCTCCCTGAATACATGTTCCTATCCGGTACCTTTTAGCCTATGATCCAAGTACTCCAGCATGACTCGAATGATCTGGACAATAGCAAGAATCAGAGACCCAAAAGCCAGTGAGCCAGTGTGATACCTGCCAGGGGGGAAAAAATAAGCAGGATCAGATAATTTGGATTAGTGGAAACTTTAGAGCATCTGTGCATTTTTCCCTGGAGAAGATCCCTTTCTTTGGAGGAACACTGTGGTGCCAGGTTCCTTGGAGGGGATGGGGACTGGGACAAAGCCTTGCACTGGGCCTCTGATGGAGTGTTAGGTTCTTGCACCCTAGTGGCCTCTGGAAAAGCTAAAGCAGATGGCTCTCCTTCACACTACCACTGCAAGAAGAGTGCAGGCTTATCAGACAGCAGTAGGTGGTGCTGTGGATGTTCCTCTCAGGGTGGCAACATGTTCAATTTTTCAAGTTCTGCCAACCCACCTTCCTTCAATGTTGGGGAAGCGACATGGAAAATTTAAAAGGGTGCCGTTGCTAAGAGTACAGTAGGGCCTCTGTATCTACGGGGGATACGTTCCAGCCCCCCCCCATGTGAAAACCACAGTTGGGGCAAACACCCCCTCTGCAGTTTTCAGGGCGCCCCTGTGTGCCGGGGGGGGGGGCAGAGGGCCATCCGTGGATAAGTGAATCCACGGATAGCGGGGGGGGGGCTGTAGTGCTTGCTGCCTGGTAACCTAGGCCTAGTAACCCAGGGCCCAGCAGAGAGGCTTACTAGGCATCAGCAGATACTCCAGGGACTTACTTCAGTGATTGGCTGGGTGAGCTCTGGTCGTAACGATGCCCCTGCCATTAGGCACAACTGAATGAGGTTCTCGGGTTCTGGTTCAGCTGCACACCCAACTTCCTTGCAGCCTGGCAATACCCCAATATGACATCACTTCGGCTTGGAAGTGAGGTCATTTTGGAGCGGCCACCTTTCCCTCTGGCTGGGTGACGTGTTGCCCTGGGGTGGCCCACACCACCACCCCTTAGTATGCCACTCTTCTATCTTGAACTCTATTGTGGTGGGCACTGTAGCTGACACATGAAGGTGCTGCTAGAACTCTTTTATCCCAATTGGCTTTGATTACTCAGAATCTCCCATGTCCCAAATATATGACCCCTTTCCTCTGGTCTGGTCAGGACACCCCATGTTGTCCAGAGTGCAGATAACCAACACTGAGCTGAAAATCATTGTGTGGCTCCCTAACCTGGAATCCTGATCTCCAACACCTTCCCTATTCTTGCAGAGTGGTTCCAACACCACCAAGTATGTGGAGAGTGGTGGGACTCAAGGGCTACGAATTGTATCTCTCCCCCTTCTCCCAAGCCTCCTTACCTAAGTGCTCGACCAAAGGAAGAGAAGAGGGGGAACGCTGGCATATCATCAGGTTTTTTAAAGGCCCAATAGTAGGAAGCAAAGGCCCCAGCTAGTGTCACCTGGCCCAAAGCAATGACAAAGTTGGCCAGCCAGAAGAACATGAAGGCATTGAAGATCTGGAAGATTATGAGGTACTTGTGGTAGGCAGTTTCACCACCATAGAAGGCAAAGAGGCAACGGGCATCAGGGCACTGTTTGGTGATGTTGGAAGAAGCGAAGGTCTAAAAGGGAGAAGAATGTGGAACTATCATACCTCTGGCAGCCAGATAGGCCCAGATATTTTATTTATTCAGATATTTTATTTATTCAAACAAATCATAACCAGCCTCTCTCTGGCAGCATTCAACGAAGCTCTGTTTACAACAAAAATCACATTTAAAAGGAAAATACATCAGGTCCCCTACTTACTGGTAAGTACAGGTTAAGTTTCAGGGGTCTGTACTTAAATCCAACATTATTTATGCTATGTAAACAAAATTGTGAATGACTTTTTGGTTTAGTTGGTGGATGCTGCTGTAACCCTCCCCGATTCCACCTTCCAAGGGCAGCAGTCATAGCAGGATACAGAAGGAGTTGTTTGGGCCAAACATTTCAGGGAACCACAGGCCAGGACCTCACAGAGTGCACAGGGTGTGGCCCCTGGAGCAGCCCTGCAACATGTTTCCAGTGACCCAGCCTCAACAGGAGAAGGACTGCTGCACTTGGCGCCCACCTGCAGCATCCGAACAGTCTCCAAGGGCAACCCCCCACAGAGAAAAAACATTACAATAATTATGAACATAATCTTTTGACCATTCTTCAGCAGAGTAAGCTCCATTTGTGACTATTTTAGATAGCTTCTCACCTCTGGGTTGCAGGTGTTCCTCGCATATTGGCACTGAGACTCATTAAACACCTTGTAGACAGCTTCATTAGAGGTAGACAAGAAACTGGAAGCAGTCAAGGGACTCTGCTTTGTAAGAACTGACAGCCGATTCCAGCCTGCTTAGGAGGAGCCCTCCCAGGCAGTTTGCTGGTCTTTCCACCCCCACCCCCACCATCCACCTTTTCTAAGAGAGAAAAATATATATATATATACACTGAGGAAGGATACACAGCTGTACTGGCCCAGTAAGCAATGCAGAGACACACCAGGAAGAAAGTGCAGAGCGGGAACAGCAGGGATGTCATTATATGACCAACAGCCCTGCCAAGGAGATGGGGGAGGAGAAAGAGAGAGCACATGAGTCATCCCCAAGACATCATCGTTTGCCCTCAAGCCTCATTGTGTTTGCCCTCAATGTTTGCCCTCAAGCCTCATTGTGGACTGGATTCCTGCAACAGCTACACCCAGAATAGTTGAGATTCCACTCCAGAAGCAACTATTTTGTCTGCACACTATAGTTACTGTTATCTTACACTCCTCCTAGAAAAGGCTATCTCATAATCCCTTGCAAATCAAAAGGAGAATACTATGTTTGAGATGGATATTCTAGCCAGCTACTCCTAGTCACTCTGGAGCAGTTTCCATTGCTTCTTTGGGTTGTCCCACCAGGTTGTCCAGCAGTAACAGAATCAGGCAGAACGGCAAACTACCCCGAGGAACTGCAAACCTTAGTGAGGGTGGGATGGAGTTCGATCATCCTTGTTCCCAAATGTTTTGGACCGGTGGCTCCCTTGACCTATTGGGCCATTGGCCGCAGTTCGCCATTAGGGCTACAATCCTATACATTGTATAGGGTGGCGGGTTTTTTGTGAGGATTCCGCAGCTCCCCTGGCTGGTTTCCGTGGCTCCCTAGAGAGCCATGTGGCTCACAGTTTGGGAACCACTGTAAGGCGATCCAGTAGGCATATTTCATGTCAGCCTCACCTGCTGGCTTCCTTGATCAGTGCAATGGCAATGAGGATCCTCTTGCGCAAGAAGATGAGCAGAAGGATGATGATAACCTCCACGATGCACAGGATAATCACTGGACAAGAAGAGGGAAGGTGAGGTGAGGCGAGAAAGAGTTCTGATGCGAGCAAGTGGAGCCAGGATGGTGTAGTGGTTTGGGAGTCGGACTTAGACCTGGAAGATCCAGGTTCAAATCCCTGCTCAGCCACGAAGCTTCCTGGGTGACCTTGGGCTAGTCACTATCTCTCAGCCCCACCTACCTCACAGGGTTGTTGTGAGGACAAAAATGAGGGGAGGAAATACGTACACCACTCTGAGCTCCTTGGAGGAAGGGCGGTATAAAAATGCGAAAAAATAAATAAATAAATAAATAAATAAATAAATGGGCTCCTCTGTGCTCCGGTTCAAACAAGACGAGGAAAACCCCAAACTAGAAATGCTGAAAGGCTCCTGGAGCAACTCACAGCATGTGTCTACAAGGAAGTCCTTCCCCCTTCTGGTCTCTCAACAGTACATTGAAGTGCTTAGCAAACAAAGAAACACACTCAATCACTGGGGGTGCAACAGAACAGGGCTTACTGAAGGCCAGCCAGGTTTGCCTTAGATGGAGATAGACACGGAGATCCGTCTGAAACCCAAGGTCCTTCAGGGAGATATCAGACCCAGCCTGTCCTTTCAGTTGGGCATATTCCATGTAACAATGAAAGATTCCTGCAAGTTGAAAATAGAAGTCAGAATGAAGGGGAGGGCAAAGAAAGCCTTTGTCAACAGCTTTGGTTTAATACCCCATTGGTTGGAAGCTGTCCATGTTGCAAATCATAGCCCCAAGTGTGCCAATGGGAGGGTTTAACTTCTATAGGAGGCAAATGCAGTCGATCACATCAAGGATTGGAGCTAGCAATACTCAGCTCAGTCCCCACCCGAAAGATTTTATCCATGTCTGATTTAGGATGCAACATTTCAAGACAGTTGTTAACAGTTGTGTGTAAAAAAAAACACAAAATTTTTTTAGAGCAGAGCTCCAAGAATGGGACAAGGAATGGGAGAGGGGAAGGGATGTTCAGTGTAGACAACCAAATACCAATATGCAGAAATGGGGGGGGGGGAGGGGAGAGAGAGAGAGAGAGAGAGAGAGAAAGAGATGCTGACAGTTTTCCAAGGATCTCAAAAAAAGAAGAGGAGTCAATGCAGTATGGCACATTTGCCTATGAGAGATCTAGATTCAAATCTTTCCTTGCCTTGGAAGATAACTAGGTGCCTTGGACCACTGGCGTCACTAGACGCGTGTCACCCTGGTGCGGGGACGCGCGTCACCCCCCCTAGGGGCGCGACGTTATAGGCGCGGGGGAGGGGGCCACCCGGCTCCCCCCCCGCATCGCGTCGCCCCCCTCTGGACGCTCTGAGGCCGGCCCGGGAGCCTGCCTCGGAGCGTCCGACCCGGGCAGAAGGCCCAGGCAGCGCGTCAATCCGGGTATTTTCCGGATTTTCGCGCATGCGCAGACCCGTTTTGAGGGCTTTAGGAATCAGGAATCCACCACAGTCCTAGAGAGGGTTGTAGCAGATCATTCCCATACTAAATCTATGAGGGAAAAAATGCCCACAATCATAATAATCCAGCACACAAAACTAAGGTATTTGCCTCAAGTGGCCCAGTCTCAGCTGCCACCATGCCTGAGTAGAAGGCCAATATCGTGGGTGCTTTACAGCCCAATCCGACCCAACGTTTTTGCCATTGTAACCAGCGGCCCAGTGAGAACGGGAGGCCCCAGAATGGAAAAGGGATTCAAATCCCCTTTGAATTCCTCTTTTGGAGGGGATTTGAATCCCTTTTCCGTTCTGGGGCCTCCCGTTCTCGCTGGGACGCTGGTTACAACGGCAAAAAAGTTGGGTCGGATTGCACTGTTAGTCAACTCTCCTCTTATGAAAGAACCACGTTTCTCTCACACACAAATACAAAATGGAGGCACTACTCCCAGAGAGGAACCACTTCCTTGAGCTTTGCATGTATATTATTCCTTCAGACCTCTTCCTTTCTTTGGAGGGGATATTCTGGCAGAGAACTAACAGTGCAACTGTAACACAGTGCAATCCTATGCATGTCTACTCAGAAGCAAGTCCCACAGAATTAAGAGAGACTTATTCCCAGGTAAGCGTGTATAGGACTGAAATCTTAAAGGACTGCGCAATGCGGCAGGAACATGCCATTAGCTATATAGATAGGCTTACCAGATCTCCAACCGAGACAGAGTGCTAGACCTTTAGGAGAAGGAATGTGGGCAGGTGTAGCTTGTTAAACCCTTAGAGCACAATCCTAGGCATGTCTACTCAGAAGCAAGCCTCGTTGTGTTCAGTGGGCTTTGCTTCTGAGTAGACATGCCTAGGAGTGTGCTCTAAGGTTTAACAAGCTACACCTGTCCACATTCCTTCTCCTAAAGGTCTAGCACTCTGTCCCGGTTGGAGATCTGGTAAGCCTATATATAGAGGGGCTTTACAGAGATCTTTCTAACAACTAGAAGCTAAGTTGTTCAACTGAGCAACTTTCCCTTCCAGTTCTCCAAGGCAAGAGAAGAGGCTACTGTTGACGCTGACCTATGCTATGCCAGTCTCCAAAGCTTCTGTGAGGGGGGGACTGTCTTGGGTGCACAGAGGAAGCAATTTTACACATTTGTAAAGTAGGCTCTGTAGAGGTCATCTAGAGAAACCCTAAACCAAGGCAGAATCCCAAAAGCAATTTCAATGCAGTCACCCCAACTGGAGCCACCACATGCAGAGTCAGATCTAAATGTTTTCAGGAACTAGAAGAATTATTAACTCTAGCAAGGCTCACCTGGGTGACAGCAAGCTGAATGGGGAGAAAACACCTCAACACCAGTGTCCCCAGAAAAAGGGTTTTTTTTTGGGGGGGGGAATATAGCAATGAGCTAGGATCTCAACAAGAGAGCAAAATCTTCTAATTGGCACCTATTCTACTTCTCAGATTCCTGGCTGAATTATACTTACCATATCCAAGCACCAGGATCACCAACACAATCATCACCCAGACCATGATTCCTGCCAGGAACCGGAGCAGGACAATAAATATAAGGCTGACCACCATGGCAATTACTAGACCTCTGCAGATGAAGGACAACAAAGGAGTTCTCAAATAGCTCTTGCCCTGCTAAGCAAGCAGCATTAACATAAGCAGCATTAACATAAGAACATAAGAAGAGCCCTGCTGGATCAAGCCAAAGGCCCATCTAGTCCAGCTTCCTGTATCTCACAGTGGCCCCACCAGATGCCTCAGGAAGCACAAGACAACAAGATACTTGTATCCTGTCGCCACTCCCTTTCATCTGGCATTACTAAAACCAGGAGGTTGCTTATCCCCATCATGGCTTGTAACCTGTGATGGACTTTTCCTCCATAAATCTGTCCAATTCCCTTTTAAAAGGCAGAATATTAAAGGCAGAATATTCTGGCCAGGTGCCATCACCACATCCTGTGGCAAGGAGTTCCACAGATTAAGTACATGCTGTGTGAAAAAACGTTTTCTTTTATCTGTTCCAATTAAATACTGCCTCCCCCACCATTCAGTTATCTTGTACACAATAAAGAAGCACATAATAAAGAAGTGGTAGGAGAAAGGATGCTCTAGAAACATAGATCAAAGTGGGCAGGGAACAGCTCCTCCACAACATGCATCCTCTTCATACATATGTTGTGAAGTAGACCTTCCCTTTTCAGTTATCTTATATTTGCATAATACAGAGAGTTGATTGCCACTTGCCTGTCTTGCACAAGCCACTCCACCATTGACCAAGCTGCCATGCTACTATGGGATGTTCACAAACATTTTAACTGCTCAGAGTGAATGAGTCAGTACTAGAATGTGGACAAATCATGTACATTCTGTGATGGAACTGAAAGTTTAGTTTGGACTGGAAAAAGTCTTCATACAGGACTGAGGGATAGAAAGGGCTATGAACTCTTAGAAATAAGGGAATAGACAGGCAAAGGATCCATGGAGGCTGGGAGACTGTGTGTGGGCCATGGGCTCAAGGAGGAAGCAAGTTCAAAAAGGAGGTAGTCCTGAGGACATATGATGCTACACAGAAGTAGCTCCGAGATCTTCCAAAGAAACAAATCAGTAATGCTTTTTCAAAAAGGAGGCTGACACTGAACTTGACAATTATTTTAGCCTAAAAGGAAAAAAAAAGTTGGTTGCAGATCTTTAGTTCAATGTTATTGAATTTCAATAATGGAACACTAGTAATGGGGAACGATACTGGAATGACTTTAGAGCCTCTGTAATGCTACTTTTCGCAGCTTGCATGCGGGGGGGGGGGGAGAGCAGAAGACAGAAGTCTCAACAGTGACAGGTGGACATGGAGCGCTTGTAAAATTTTGAAAATCATCTAAATGACCCCTTGTCCCTGAGCAGAGATTAGAGCCTGTTCCTTCAAAAGTTCAGGCATTGTTCTCATTCTACACATAAGCCAAGTTATTCAGTTCTTTGCTCACATTATTATCCAGTACCAAGAAACAGTGTAATCTTCAAAGATCTTCATAGCCACTTGTCTTGCCTCCAGGACCACATTCGCTTTTCTGGGATTAAAAGCAGCAAGAAGCGAGAAGTAAGAGATGGGTGAAGAAATCATTTCCATATACCCTGACATGGGACTTAGAGCGGGATGTGGGTTCCCAAAACACTACCATGCAGTTACCAGAGGAAGATGCATGTGGATTCCCCCCCCCCCCCAGGTCTAGGATGTGAACATCTTTACTGAGGCTACAACTGACCATCTGTTGTTGCACAGACTGATAACACAAGGCCTGAATTTTCAAAGATATGCGACTTGCCTATTTGAACACGACCACACTCACTCCCCATTTCTGTGACGTCCAATCACTACCGTGGTGAGCTTTTTCAACATATACAGGTTGAGTATCCTTTATTCGGACATTGGGATGGGAATTTTTCTGGGTTTCGGATGTGTCAGGATTTCAGAATATTTGCATAAATATAATGAGATATCTTAGGGGATGAGACCCAAGTCTAAATACAAAATTCATTTCTGTCTCATATACACCTTATACACATAGCCTGAAGGTAATTTTATACAATATTTTAAAATAATTTTGTGCCCCAGCATGCCTTGCACTATGCCAGCAAGGTGCTGGAAAACGTTTCTAAGTCATAAGCCCCCAAAAGGTCTGGATTTCGGATGTCCGGAAAAGGGATAAAAAACCCTGTATATTTATATAGTTCTTAGCGAGTTATCTGCTGGCCCAATGAACAGACAATTCTGTCACCTTGATTTTGTTTTAGTTCTTCTTGGAGAGGTTCTTTCCTGCCCCCTTTGCCCGACTTAACGCGTAGCCCTGAACTTGCCTGTTGTCCCGATGAACACATCAGGGTGCTCAGAAAAATCTCTACTTTCACTGTTTTAAGGGTATACCATATTGGTCTGAGTATAAGACTCACTTTTTTCTCCTAATTTAAGTTTTTAAACTAGGGGTGCGTCTTATAATCAGGCTGTTGCAATTTAATGCCAGTGATTTAATTAATTTTTTTTAATAGCACCAAACTTTAAGGGTGTGTCTTATAATCAGATGCGTCTTATACTCGGGACAATACGGTATTTCTGCTCTTCATAGTGATGAACGTACACACCTTGAGGACAACACAAGCCAACAGAGGCAGCTCTGGATCTTGGAGACAGGGTTTCTGTGATCCAGGTGGCCACTTTTGTATCTGTTGCCTCCAGTTATGTTCCCTTACCCTTATTTTTCCCCCACCCCCCACTATACCTTCATTAAATACCTTCATTAAATACCTAGAGTACCCCTAGGGGTACGCGGACCACTGGCAGGGGGGTACGCCAGAGCTTGCCCCTTATCCGCATCAATCAGTAGTTAGGACCTTTTCACAAAAACGCAAACATCAGATTCAGAATCAGGGAGATAAAGCTGACGCAGATTTGCATTAAATGTCACTGGTCCAATCTACAGAAAACCATGACAACCACATTTCTTACTCCCACTGAGGCGTCAAGGCTGAAAAACAGTTGTGGAGATGGGGGAGCAACAGGGATATGGAAGGAGGACATCCAGACTGAGACCAGGTGCCCCTTTTCCTCTGCTCTTGCTCTGCCTAACTGCTTAGCCGGGCTGCAAGAGCTTCACATGTTCTTTGCTATTGCTGGATTTGTTAGTTACAGGTTTTCAAATGTGCATGGTGCAAAATTCCCAGAGTGGTTGACAAACGAGGACAGCCCCATGTATGTACTGTATATACTTTCTGAACCTGGCAGCAAGCCCAGAGAGGGAGCTTGGAAACCCACATGGCTGCCACAGAGTATGGAATATGGCAAATCTGCTAGGAGAATTGAACTTTCCTCTTTTTTTGGAGAAAATAACCAACTTCTAGCTCTTTTAGTTAATATATTAAAATGGAGGTAATGTTTCCTAAATGAATAGAAAAGATCTGGATGACTCTTGTTAGTGCAGTGGACCCTTTCTATCCGCAGATTCGGGATCCACGGATTTGACTTACCGCGGGTCCCAAATCCGCGGTGTCCACGTTAAAATCGCTATTAAAAGGAAAAAAAAAGGTAAAAACCATGTGTGTTAACCTTTTTAAGAGGAAAACCACACTGTTCTGAAGCTTATCGACCCATTTCCGGGTCACGCGAAGGCTCTTCCCTCCTCCTAGCCTTGTCCCAGAATGCATGCTGGGACAAGGCGGGAGGGGGGGGAAAAGAGCCTTCACACGACCCGGAAGTGGGTTGTTAAGCTTGCAGAAGCCCTGCAGAGGCTTCAAAATGGCATGGTTTCCTTCTAAAAAGGTTAACACACACAGTTTTTACCTTTTTCCCCTTTTAATAGCGATTTTAAAGTAGACCCAGGTATCCGCAAATCCTCACTATCCGTGGGGTGGTGGTGGTTCCAGAATGGATCCCCCATAGATAACAAAGACCAACAGTACTTGCCCCAATTCTTCCCCTTGCCTCTTCCACTTTTCTTTCCACAGCACACGCCTGCCCAAATTTCCTAGCTTCTGACATTTGCGACAAAATGAATTAGAACAAAGAAAATTTACAAATTGGGGTGGACGGGGAGGGGGAAGAAGCACAAAATGGGCAAACAGTATAATGTAAACCAGGGGTTCTCAACCTTTGGAAGCCCGGGCACCACTGGCATCACTGCAGGGGGGGCGGAGCTTTAAGTTCTGCCGCGATCCAACCCTCCGTTACACAGGTGAACGAAGCGGCCCCGCCCCCTCGCCTTCTGAACCATTCAAGGTGGTGAGAACAATGCACAGGGAGCTTCGTTCACCCGTGTAACAGAGGGTCGGATCGCGGCGGAACTTAGAGCTCCGCCCCCCCTGCAGTGACGCCAGTGCCAGGTACCCCTTATCACGGTCCAATTTTCTGAAGTACCCCCTGCTAATTAATTGCTAAGTAATTGGATCAATCAATTAATTAGCTAATTAATCGTTAAAAGTACTAAAACAATTTAAAATGTAAAAAAAAGTCTTACTTAACTCGTGTGTGTGTGTGTGTGTGTGTGTGTGTGTGTGTGTGTGTGTGTGTGTGTGTGTGTGTGTGAGAGAGAGAGAGAGAGAGAGAGACAGACAGACAGACAGACAGACAGACAGACAGACAGACAGACAGACGGGATTGCATTTAAGTTCTAATTAACAAGTAATTAACTACTGATTGATGCTGATAAGGGGCAGGCTCTGGCGTACCCCCTGCCAGTGGTCCGCGTACCCCTAGGGGTATTCGTACCACAGGTTGCGAACCCCTGATGTAAACAAATTAAGGAGGCAGAAGCAAACATGATTCTAAGAACAGAATTTGGCTTTTCTAGACATACTAGGCCATGCCCCTTACCCCCCCCCCCCACAGATAACTCACTTGGCCCCTTCCACAAGATCTGTCACGTTTCTTTTCTGTCCACGTCCATCATCAAAGGTGGTCTCATTTCCAACCATAATGATCCCTTTTTTAGCACTGATTGCAGGCAAACATCTACGAGCCACTGAAAGTCACAACACACAAGAGAGTTCTGAACAGCAGGGTAGGCTAACAGCCCCCTCTCCCCTGCTTTTATTAAAAAAAACAAACCAAACAAAGCTTGGCACTGGCTCAGACATAAAAACAAAAAACCAAAACATTTTTTTACTTTCTGGTGAGTTGGCAACCTCCATGGGGACCACGGCCTCCCTGACCATCAGGCCTATCATTTTAAAGGACAGCCGTCAGATATGAGAGGCAGGACATACACTGGGGCCAGCTTTTGCACCGGACCAGAGTAACTGGATTAGTTCAGATTCCTCTACTCCTTTGTTTCCTGTAGGATGCGAGACCAGGAAAGATGATATACTCCCATGGGTCCAGGTCCAACTGGATTCCAGAACTGTCTGGAGGGCAATATACTAATTGATTTTGATTGTTAGCTGAACTGCAGATGAGAAGATGGGTGTGCGTGCGTGCGCGCTTTGGGAACAGGAGTGGCTAGTGCCAAGTGAGATCCATCCATGGCTACTCTGGTGGGAGGCCAGCTAGGAGAACTAACTAGAGCCTTTTGAGTTTTAAACGTTACTATCTATTCTGGGCTTAAATCAGGAATAAGTGATTTTACACACACACACACACACACACACACACACACACACACACACACACACACACACACAATGCTACCTAGAGAAAGTATGGAGTCATGTTATTTGGGCTTTAGGAATATTTCTTTAGGAAAAGGTTCAACAGGGATGGCCTTGGAAGCGAGCACCTTGAATAAGGGAAAACATTAGACTAGTGATTCTCTAACTCCTGGGAAGACCCTTTGCTGCCCTAAGTGGCAGCGGAGCCTTCCCAGGGGTCACGACAGCGAGTCCGGGATCGCGCCGCCGCCACCACCGCTGTGGACGAAATGTTTTACCTGCACTTGTGGGCAGTGGATGTCCGGCGGGGGGGTGTAGGAAGCCTGCGGACCCCTCCGCAGGCCTCCCCAAGCATCGGAGCAGTGCTCCGACGTGATCGCAACCCACTTCCGGTTTCCAGTAAACACGCCGTCATCATCACCACGGGTTGCCACGCCCCTAAAGGGTGTAGCAACCCTTTGTTCCCAGCTGGGGTGTTGCGATGCCCCAGTTTGGGAACCAGTGCAGTAGACCAATGACCCAACTGGGATCTAACCTGTGAACAGTGAGCAAAACTGCCATCAAATCCTGCAAAAGAAGTGTCTGCAGAGCCACCGCAGTGGGAACGTATGTACTAGGGTGGGCCTGTGAGACTTGGATGGGGCTCTTCCTGGCCGTACATGTGGCTAGCAAATCACCTCAGCTGCACAAGTAGGAATTCCAAGTAGCTCAAGAAGCCAGAATTCAATCCCCAGGCCTTCCCTCATTTGCTTCCTGAACCAGACTTACAGGGCTTGCTTGGAGTGAGCATGGCTGGGCAATCTCCATCTTTCAAAACTTCAAGCACATTCTAGAGCAGAAAGAGAGAAGGGGGGCATGGTTAATTCCTACCCAGGGAAAAAGATCCTCCACCTACTCCCCTAGGAAGACCAAAGCCACAAGCTGAATGAGAGCCCAGTTTTACATCTGAACTATTTTCCAGTTATTACCCATCCATGCAGCCCACTTACCTTCTTCAGATCCTTAAATTCTGGAACACAAAACTGCTTGTAGTATTCAAGTTCACTGGCTGAGTTCTTCTTGTAGGCCTGCAGATAGGTGAGGTACCGATCGGGGCACTTTTCTACACAGATCTGAAAGAATCCCAAAAGGCACAATTACTGCTAATCTAGTAGGCAACAGGCCAGAGGCGAGAGTAATCTGGGAGTAATCTTGTGAACACTTCTGAAAATGAACATGAGCATGCGCTGTCTCAAATCAGATGAACTATCATTCAATCGAGGCCATGACTATCTATACCAGGGCGGGGTATCAAACATAAGGCCCACAGGCTGGATGCAGCCTGCGGAAGCTCTTTATCCGGCCCGCATGATAGTTGGGCTCCCCTAGCATCACCATCAGCTGCTCTCAGCTGCTGAGCTGTGAAGTGGCGCTGCTGAAAGAGCCACTCACTGGGAGAGCCCAATTATCATGTGGGTCACCTTTTCAGCAGTGCTGCTTTTGCTAAGGAGTTACTTTGCAGAGCACCTCTCACTGCCGACCTGCGAAGTGACGCCTCGGCAGAAGAGGCACTGCTAAAAGGGTAGACCGCATGATAATTGGGCTCTCCCAAACCTTGAAAATATGATCAAGATTTGCATATTTTCTCTTCTGTCATTTGCAGCTAATGAGTTCCTGTGTGAAAACAAAGTGCTTATTTCTGGCCATCACCTGCTTAATGACATCACTTCCTGCTTAATGATGTCACTTCCAGCCTTCAGCAGGCACCGATTTCATGGTGATTAAAATGAGCAGTTCTATTGCAACATTCTTTTGACTATCTCCATTTTCTGCTAGGTTGCCTCCGATGTCCACATATTTTGTCCATCGCACATTCTCTTGCATTGCTCTTTCATCTAGTGTTAAAGCCTGGGTCCGAAAATGAGGTAACAACTCATGTGTCTTCATTTCAGAAGCCAGATATGATGAGTTCTTACTTTGAGGAACAACTAGAATCTTTTTAATAACAGAGGCTACCTGAATTCCTCTGACTTTGGTATAGCAGCGATACCTTTCTTTTAGGAAAGAAGTCCAGCTTGAGTTAGTACTTTTTCTGGACTAAGGTCTAATCTGACATTTGGCAATATACATCCCAAGATCACCAACAGTAAGTGCTCAAACCAACACTACAGAACACCTTGGTACTGCGTGACCAGAGATACTTTAGATATTGCAAAACATTACATAATGGCCTGTTTGTGTCCAGGAATCTTTGAGGCCCAGATAGGTGCCACCCTTTTTGTTGCCCACAAAGGTTACACATACAGGTTGGTATTGAATTTCTAACCCATCTCCAGAGGCTGAGCCCAGGAAGAAACCTTACCTGTGTCGTAGGACATTGGAACTCCAGCAGCACCAATGGGCTTGCACACTTCATGATGTTGAAGTAGAACAAGAAAGGCTTCTTCCTGAAAACAGAGAAAGATCTATAAGAACACCCAGCCCAGTATATGGGCTGTTGCCTTCAGTGGATGGGTTCAGATAACTCAGAAAGTCTGAAACTGTGTGGAGGATGACAAGAAAAACGAAAACATTCCCACCCACTATTCAGAAAAGGATTAGGTACATCACGGAAGATTCCTTAATTTGAGCTACCCCACAGAAAAGATAAGCAGGGGTTGGTCTCGCCTAGGCTCAGGCCCAGACCAAATGTGCAAAAACCCACATGGAAATGGGTGTTCCCCATGGAATAAGTGCACATTTGGATGCAAAACCCACATGAGTTTCATTATGTGAGTTTCTTTGCCATGGAATATCCAAGTACTATAACACTTTCCTACTTTTTCACCTCTTGATCAGCGAGTTTGGGATTTTCGGTGTGAGTTTTTGAACGTATGGTAGCAAAACTCATGCGATGTTTGACATCCATGAGTTTCGAGACCTCAGAGAAGGAGAGGCAGTACCCGAGACTGGTTCCTGGTGGCCCCCTCCTTTGCTACAGCTCACCCTCTTGTTGTTCTTGGTTTTAAAGGGCAGCTGTTCCTCTCCCTTGCTTGTGGTGAGTAGGAGAGACAGCAGCAAAAGTGGCTTTTGTTTGATCTGATGCTCTGCCTGGTTGGGACTGGGGGGGGGGAAGTAGAGGACAGCCAATGGAGCCCCCTCTTATGAGCGTTTTGATCATCTCGCTGGAGAAAGAAGAGGGGGTGCGTGCTGCGGTTTATATTGCCCTATGTATACCTACTCAGAAATAAGTTCCACTGTGTTCAATGGGATTACTCCCAGGACAGTGTGTACAGGATTGCAGCCCAAGCTGCAGGGAAGGAGGCTCACAATTTCTCTCAAACTGCAGTTTGTTAATTTGCATGTCTTGCTATTTTTTCCTGCAAGGGCCTGTGTTAAACACACAGCTTCCCTCCACTGAGCAATTCTTTTTCCCCCCTTCCTGCTCAGTTCCTGTCACAGAGAACCTGTCTTCCAAACCATGGCTACAGACAGACAGACAGACAGACAGACAGACAGACAGACAGACAGACAGACAGACAGACAGACAGACAGACAGACAGACAGACAGTGTGTGTGTGTGTGTGTGTGTGTGTGTGTGTGTGTGTGTGTGTGTGTGTGTGTGTGTGTGCGCGTGCGCGTGCTCTGCTCCCTTGCCTGGTATCTGGAAGAGAAACCGATTTTGTTTCTATCCTCTCCCAGCAGGGGTGGGGAAAACGCCATCTATTTATATTATCCTATGTATGTTATGCATGCTTCTCCTGCCAACCTAGCAGTTCCAAAGCATGTCAATGCGAGTAGATACCGTACTGTCCCAAGTATAAGACGCACCTGATTATAAGACACACCCTTAAAGTTTGGTGCTATTAAAAAAAATTAATTAAATCACTGGCATTAAATTGCAACAACCTGATTATAAGACACACCCCTAGTTTAAAAACTTAAATTAGGAGAAAAAAGTGAGTCTTAGACTCAGACCAATACGGTAAATAGGTACCGCTTGCGGGAAGGTAAACAGCGCTCCGTGTTCCAGCCGCATGCTACGCGCTGGGGCAAGGAGAGTCATGCCGGCCACATGACCACGGAGGCGTCTTCGGACAACGCTGGCTCTTCGGCTTTGAAATAGGGATGAACACCACACCCTAGAGTCGGACATGACTGGACTTAATTGTCAGGGGATACCTTTACCTTTTTTTATGTATGCTTACTCAGAAATCCCATTGTGTTCTATGGGGCGTACTCCCAGAAAAGTACATATAGGATGGCAGCCCAGGCAGAGAGAGCAAGGGGGCAGCGATGACACCTTTCCTGCCCCTCTTCTTCACTCACTCTTAACTCTCCCCCCCCCCAAATTCCAATCAGGGGAGAACGGATCTCATTAGCAAGACAATCCTTTCATGAGCATCCAATGCATGCCTTCTCCAAAGTAAGTTCCATTATCTTCAATGGAGCTCATTCTCAGGGACGTTTGTATAGGATGGCAGCCTAGGCAGAGAGGCAGCGGCAATGGCACCTTTTCCGCCCTCCCCCCCCCCCTTCTCCACTTGCTCTTAGTAGGGGAGGAGGATGAAACTGAAATATCTGTCTGCTCGTCTGAACGTATGTGGGAATTGGTGGGGGGGAATGGTAGGATGCCTGCTTTGCGGGGGACAATCCTATGCTGCTTGCTTGGAAGTCCCACACAGTGTCCAGCAGCTTACCCCTGCGCAAGCAAGTCAGCCCTGCGCACAGAGAACAAAGAGAATGTAAATCCTGTTGTCACCTACAAGGGCAAGACATTTGCAGTCCTCAGATGGGCAAGTCCTCAGGGGGAAGCTCCCGCCCCTTTCAGCTGCTGGGATACAGGAAGTCTGAATGATTGACGACACCAGAAGAGGGACCAGAACAGCTTTTGTTTCAACGAAAGCCCTGGATTGCAGCAAAAATGCCATTTCCCCATGGAATAACCGCACATTTAGTTTGGGCCTCAGAGACTGACCTAAAGCAAAAGACAAGCTGTCTTTTCCACCCAAAAGAGACAAAGTGCGAAAGCATAACTGAAGTGGAATATGGAGACTGCAATTTTCCTCCTTCACTTTTTTTTTTTTTTAAAGAGGTAACTTCCAATCCCAGGAACACCCTTCTTGCAAAAACACAAATGTTAGTGGCTCTATTGCTTTGCCCTTTTGGGACACTGCCACTGGCATCATGGTGCATATTTTACTCAAAAGGAAAATGGATGGCTATTAACCATTTCTTCTAACGAGCAAAAAAGGACCTGGGAGAAAACAACAGTCCAGAAACCAGTTGGTTACTTTGGGCCATCTGACAGCCCAACTTTCTAGTGCCGATGCAGCAGCAATGCAGGTTCCGAGGTAAGGAAACATACCCTTACCTTGAGGAGGCCTCTGTGACTGACCCCCCCACCACCACCACCACAGGATAAAGCGCATGCCCCATTGACATGGCTTCATCGGTGCTGGAAAGTGAGTTGGGATTGGGCTGTCAGTAGCTTAGTCCTGCTAACCATCCCAGCTAGGTTTCTCCAACCCAGCCATTACTTTTCTAGCATAAGGAAATGCTCTCTAAATGGCTCTGACCCGACTGTGCTTCTTTCGAGCACAAGCAACATGAAGGGTTGACCCCAAATGATCTATGTAAGGAAGGGAAGTAGTTCTGGCTTTTAGACCTTAGACCAGGGGTAGCCAACCTTCTACCATTGGGGCATCTGTGATCTTAAGAGTTGTGTAGAAGACAATCTTGGCAGCTGCAAGTGCAGATGGTGCTGCTAAAGCAGCTGCACCTGCTGAAATGCCCTCACCTATACAACCATTAAAGGGCCAGCAGTATTCATGTTGAAAGGTTGGCCACCCCTGCCTTAGACCTTACGGAGTCCCATACACACTTACCTGGGCATAAGTCCCATTGAATTCAATAAGATTTACTTCTGATTTAGACTTACATAAATCTGCACCATGAACATGAATATAGAGAACCAAACGTACACCAAAAGACACAAACAAATGCAAGTGTTTGTGTTTTACAGGACACAATGTAGTATGCAGTATATATTGTGGCATATACTGCTTTCTATGGTCAAAGACAATTGCATTTCTTGGGGGGTCATTTGTAAATACTACAAATGACCCCCCCAAGAAATGCAATTGTCTTTGACCGTAGAAAGCAGTATATGTCCCAATATTGAAAAATCTGAAACAACCAGGTACTTTTCCAAACTATAAAACAGTTTTTTCTGCCACTGAGTGAAGCATCTCATTTGCTGTTCAATGACTCATGCAAACAACTAGATAATTTTCATCAGATACCTACTCATTGGGTGTTCCCTTCTGGCCACAGAACTGGCCACGGCTATCTGTTGGATAGATCACCTTCCGGGGGTCTCCCTGTGACCATGCTGAAGAGGTGACAGAAAGACATAATTTTACTAGATGCTCCAGTCTCCTCCACATCTTGCAGCAGCAGCATCAAGCAGCTACACTGAACTGATAACATGCATCTTTCTTGAATTTGGATCTCATTCTTTCTCCAGGAGATCAGAAAATAGGGTGCTCATTTTATCCTCACAAAAAAAGGGGGGGTGAGAAGAAGAAGCAACTTGCCCTGGCATTTTAACACAAGCCTCCAAATTCGAAGTCTTGATCACATTACCTTTCTATCGGGAGTAGGCTGCCCATATCCAAAAAGGGACAGGGTGCCTATACCAGGCTTTAACCATTGGAATGTGGGCAGGTGCAGCTCATCATGGAAGGGTACACCTGCCCAAATTCCCTCTTCTTGCAATGGTTAAAGGTATAGGCACCCTGTCCCTTTTTGGATATGGGCAGCCTAAATCAGGAGTCTCCTTACTTAGCACACAAGCATTCACAAAACAAGAGCTGCAGCACACATCACTCCACATGACTGTGACCTTGCTGGGAAATGGCTATGAGGCAAACTTAAGACACCATAGTAGGAACATTGTACTACATACATTAGCAACCCTTGCCACTGGTTCACATCAGGTTGCTGTGGGCCTTGGGCCCACCTCTCCCCATGGCAACCACTGGCATTGGATACCGACTAGCCCTAGAATCACAATACTAAGATAATGTATCAGTCTTTTATTGCTGTGGAAACACACTTTCCATACCATCACACACACCCCAATAAAAAACTAAAGAAGTCAGAGAATATTTTAGAAAGACTCAAAGAAGGGGAGCTCTCCGGTCATCCTTCCTATCCTTTTTGGTCTCCAATTACAGTCCCCATGTGCCAATCACATCCTCAAGCCACTTTTCCTCTCAAAATATCTGAGGTTCAGCTGAAGGTCACTGATGGAGCAGGTGAAGGCAGATAGGGAGAGGCTTTTAGCTCATCTGTCTAAAATTTAAAACAAAAATCTCACCCTTTTCATGTTGCTCCAATTTCTGGTCCTTAAGATATTAGTTCCTCTAGTCTACACTATCCTGAAATATTCGATCTTCAATAACATTGCTATTTCCTGAAGCCAGAGAAAGGAAGAGAACTGTAGGATACATACCCACAACTCCCACAATGACATAGCCCACAATTGCGACCAGAAGCAAGATGCAGCAGATGATATCGGTGCAGCCCCTGAGGAAGAGAGGAAAAGCAGGAACCAAGTTGAATGGGTTCAGTATGCAATCCCCAACCCACACCTTCTGCACGTCCCTCCCTTTTTTTTTTATCCCCGTGTCCATATTCCAAGAACAAAGAGCACAATTCACTAGAAGCATCTCCTACACAAGCTGTAGTGAAATGAGCAAGAGTTCCCATTCATTTCAATGGAGGCAAGGGGCTTGCTTGCGTCGGTCTCTGCATTTGTGACTGCTCCTAGACTACTCCAAGCTAGAGCAGAGAGCTAAGAATTATCTCCCCATCAACACTTGGAGCTGTAGAAGGGAGCAGGGGATTGTCCCTGATCTTGTTGTGCGTTTTGGAGGTGTAGGGATATCCCCTCGCCCCTTAGGGTGACCACAGATGCTTGTACAGCCACCAAGGCCAGCCAAACATTGTTAAGCTATCTAATTTCATAGGATAGAAGCAGTGAACATCAGTGACTGGTTGTGAGGGTACAGAACAAACACCCTTTCGTTATAAAAACGGAATAACTAATGTGGATCCTTGACGGTAATTTTTTCCTGATACTATTTATTAATTTCCCCAAAAGAAGATACAGTATAGACCAGTGTTTCTCAAACTATGGGTCAGGACACACTTGGTGGGTCGCGACTTGATTTCTAGTGGGTCCCAGGTGATGGAAAGATCAGATAAGTAATTGCCACAAGCCCTGAGACTATTCAAAAATCAGATAGCTGCCAATTGTCCTTCAAAGAGCTGAGATCCTGCAGATTGCAAGATAGCTGCTAATTACCCTGCAAATAGCTGAGCTCCTGCAGTTTTCAAGCTTGTGTAAATATAGGGAGATAAATGTTTATGCGTCTCATAGAGCTAGGTGGGTCCTGATAAGAGTGTCATTTTAAAACGTGGGTCCCGGTGCTAAAACATTTGAGAACCACTGGTATAGACAAAATGCTTCAGGTGAATATTTTGAAATCCTTGCAGTATATATTATGTGATGCTATATATGCCAACATTAAAATTTTATATAACAAGAGAGAAAGCAACAATGAAGAGGCATCCAGGCAAGAACCACCTTGGCAGCTGTTTGGGAGAATGTAACATGAGAGAGAATCCTGGCTGCAAGACCCAGCCCCACAGACTCTGTGGAAGCCGAGGAGGCTCAGCAAAAATGGGATCAAGTAGTTGTGCGCAAGTAATTTCCTGGGCTCCAGTTCCTTTGGACATTCACAGTAGAAGCGACGCCCAGGAAACCACTTGCACACCAGGGCCTCCCTGGCGAGCGCGCACACTGCTTGCCAAACACATGCAGCAGAGTCACTCAGATTTATTTCATTACGGCATCCGAGTCTTCTGATCAGAGAATTCGCATTTTCATTAGCGTCCTCCGAATCAACACCACTGGTCTTCAAAAGCGAAGAGGTCAGGAATAGAAGACTATCTACTGTAGCAACAGACGGCCTCCCCACCTGACACACACAGTGCGCTATCCCAATGCAAGACTGACCTTGAAGCCTTCAGCAACAGGCTGCTCTTACCTGTCGTAAATGGGACCTTTGAAAGTTGGGTCATATTTCTGGGGTGTACCTACCAGTAGAAAAGGAGGAAAACAACACGCTGAATTAAAGAGCTATGCGCTTCAGGAAACTAGGCAATGTACTGACTTTTGCCATTATCACCCAAAAAATTCTCAGGTGCAAGCCCCACTGAAATAAAGGAGAACTGTACAAGAAATGTAGAACTGTACAAGAGCATAGAAAGGTTCCTAATCAATTGTGTCCTTTGATCCTTTTTCCAGGACTCAGGATGGAGGGAAGCAGTGGCATGATGTCACGGCTTAGAGCAGGGGTGTCAAACTCATTTCATACGGCTGAATAGCATTCATGGCGCCTGCTGAGGGCCAGAAGTGATGTCATGAAGCAGGATGTGATGTCATTAAACAGGAGGTGACCTGAAATAAACATTTTGTTCTCACCTAGGAACTCATTAGCTGTAAACAACAGGAGGAGAAAATATGCAAATCTTGGTCAGTCATAAATTACTACAAGTCAGCAACTTGATGATGCCTCAAAGAAGGCAAATGCTACTCTGTGATGTCTGATGCAACAACTTCCAGTATGGTTAGGGAAATATCCGGTATATTGGAAGCTTGTACTATGTTATACATATCTCACTATTGCATGTGTCTAAAGATGGTCATTGAAGTTTTGTAAATTCAGCCCCTTAAATATGGGCTATTAAATGATGGTGTGGCCACAATATATATTTTTTAAAAGCCATCTTTCTATTCTTTAAGAAAAAGATAAGCATGATTCCTCGAGATCTTGGGTTCCGAGGTCTCATGAGACCTCGGGACACCATTGAAAGCCTCCAAACCTTGGCCATGCCATGCAGATCCATAATGAAGAGCTTCCATAGGCCGGATATGGCCCATGGGCCTTATGTTTGACATCCCTGTCTTAGAGCATTTGGAACCTCACTAGTACTGAGGTTTTGCAGAAGCTATGAGCATCCTTGGGATGGATGAACACAGCACTATTGCTTCTTTTTCCCAGTTCTCTAGCAGTTTTGTGATGGGCAGAAATCCAACAAGTGAAGCTGCACCTGCTGGATTTCTGGCTATTGTGCAACTTTACAGGCAGAGCCCTGGGCAACTGTCTTTAGCATTCTTCTGAAAAAGACCCCTGGAGAGAGGGATGACAGCAAGAATCCTGCACCTGTAATAGTTCTGTGGTAGAGGAAATTTCAGCACATGCAGCTTGCCGTGCTTCAGAGGTGAGAAAAGCTGCTGCTACCAACATTTGCTGGTAATTATTGGCTTCACTCATTCTCCCTGGCTGCCCCTTAGGCCTTCCAGAACATGGCTCTCTCTCTCTCTCTCTCTCTCTCTCTCTCTCTCTCTCTCTCTGTGTTTATCAGTACACCTGGGACCAGCCAGGGCAGTTTTTGGCTCAACCTCCTCCAGCGGGTAGCGCAGTGGGTTAAACCGCTGAACCATGAGCTGTTGATCGAAAGGTCAGCAGTTCGAATCCGCGACGAGGTGAGCTCTCGTTGCTTGGCCAGCTCCTGCCAACCTAGCAGTTCCAAAGCATGTTAATGCGAGTAGATAAATAGGTACCGCTTGCAGGAAGGTAAACAGCGCTCCGTGTTCCAGCCGCATGCTACGTGCTGCGGCAAGGAGAGTCATGCCGGCCACATGACCACGGAGGCGTCTTCGGACAACGCTGGCTCTTCGGCTTTGAAATGGGGATGAGCACCACACCCTAGAGTCGGACACGACTGGACTTAATTGTCAGGGGTCACCTTTACCTTTTTTTTTTTTTTACCTCCAACGGGAACACACCCTAAGTACATGTAACTGCATCTGCTCACGGTCATCCCTGGCCTTGTCTATTTCTCATCTCTGTGTTATTTTACTGTCCTTCCCTCCTCTACCCTCCCCAACAGTGACTGCAGTCCAGCCTCCATGCAGCTTTGGAGTTGAGGGATCTTGCCCCAACACCGTACTAGCATATTCTATTACATCTAGTCATCCTATCTGCAAAATTTTACCTTGGAATGCAAAGCTTCTAAATCCACATAAGGAAAAACTGGCAAAGGTCTGACATCTGGGAAGAAAGTAAGTTTGGAGAGACTCTCTCCTCCTCCTGGGTTTTTAAGGTAGCAGGAAGTCAACTTGAGGCTTTGTGGTTGAAGAAGTACAGTCTTCTGCTAATGGTCTGAGGCAGCTAATCAAAACTTTCAAAGAAACACATGCATGCATGCACAGAAAATACAACTCGCTCTCACCAGAAATGTTCCAGAAAGAGGAGGGTGGACTCCCAAGGGATCCTGATGAGAGCTATAGTTGAGCCTGGGCTTAGCCAAGAATCTGTTTTCAATGCCTGTTCTCACTCCAGAATACATTTTTAATTTAGTCATTTAAATGTACAGCCTGTCCCATCTTAAAAGCATAGAGACAAGGAACAAGTGAAGTACTAGTAAGGAAAACCCTCTGGAGCATGGGCAGAGTGCCTTTTCCTCAGCTGTGAGCACACACAACAAGCTCTCACACATCTGGGATTAAAGGCAAGGGTTCTTCTGCAGTATGGCTTCGGGTGCCAGTCCAAGTGCCCCTCATTTGAGAAATGAAGCACTGTCCCTCACTGAACTTGCACAGCCCAGCAAACAGTCACCCCTTTCATCAAGAGGCTACAACACCCTCTCTTACTAAGCAAGCTCTCTTTGATTGGATATCAGCCAGCCAAAACAGGGACTGTAGTTTCCTTTACCCTGACACAGACGCCCTGCTAAGAGTCCAGAAATCACAAGGAGAGATAAGTTGGTATGCAGAGCGTCTGCATAAAAGGCTGGTGGTAGAGGGAACAACATTGTGGGCCTTTTGTTTTCCCCATCCAGTGGTATGGGATGGAACACTTGCTGTATTTTTCCTTTGAAATTTTTCCATTCCTAAATATGCCTTTTCACAAAACTAATTAGTATGCCAATGAATGCAATGCAATGCCAATCAAACTGGGCAGTTTCACAGCCACAAAAATCAAGAGAAGCTATGCTGGTCCATTAGAGGGGGGGGGGGAATCCAAAAGCCACAGTCTGGTAATATCTTTATTAGAACTAACCAGAATGACACAAAGTCTTGAACAGCAAGACTTTGAATTCTCCAGCATATCTCAGCCTGGTTGCTAAGGCTGCAAATCCTACACACGCTCACCTGGAAGCAAGTCCCATTGAACTCACTTCTGAGTCATACTAAAGAATGACTTACTTCTGAGTAGACATGCATAGGCTTGCGCTGAACGAAAAGCAAAAGGGAAGGGGGAGAAGCTGGGCATAGTACTATAGCCTCAAACTCTGTGGCATCTAATAGTCTTAAAATGGAGTCTGTGTAGCTCCTTCTAGGCTACATTTTCAATTTATTAACAGTATTTATATACCGCTTGTCAACAAAAAGTTCACAAAGCGGTTTACAGACAAAATCAAATGATTAAATGGCTCCCTGTCCCCAAAGGGCTTACAATCTAAAAAAAAAAAGATGCAGAACACCACCAGCAAACAGCCACATTTATCACAGCCTGTTGACTTCCGAGCTCTCCCATCATGTCCAGAGTCCCTTCTCCCTTTTTAGGCTTAACTTCCATCCTGATTAGGAGTTCTGGAGAACTTCACAACCTGCTGCTCATAACTTTGCATCATTTGGGCTGGTCCTAATAAAGATATTACCAGCTCGAGGAGCTTCAAAGTTGTAATTAGTTTACACACACACACCTTTGGATGTGTTAAAATTAGCATGTTAACCGTTTTCAGCATCTTCAGTTTTTTTTATCATATGTCAAACAATGCAAGGAAGTGTGTCACTGAGTTGTCATGTCCTAAAGTAGTTACAACTATTCTAAAAAAAAGTAATCTAAGGAAAGCTTTAAATGTTTTGGGACATACATAACATTTAAACCACATTGAGGCTGTAATCCTACACACACCTACATGGGAGTAAGTGCTATTGAATTCAGTGGGACTTAGAGACATAAGATTGTATATATTGCAACAGTATTTATAGCATATAAAACTAACATGGCACACTTTCTTTTAAGTTTCGTTCACTAACTGGAAGACAAACATGCTAAATCAGATCCAAAACAACTGGAGGCACTGGAAAATCTTCTGATTCAATATTTAAAAAAAAAAAAAACCCACATCACTAGCCTCATCCCAGCCACATTTGGAGAAGGGCCAAGATCAGGACTTCTTTATCACCACCAGTACTCTTGCTTTCCCTTTGGAAGGGCCCCACCCCCGTCTTCTCTTGGCTACAAATAGAAATGGATTGTTGCCAGCCTAATTTTACTCCCTCTGAAACTGCATCCTTTCCCCCCCCCACCCAGACACAAAAGGGGGAAATCTGAGCAAACTGAAGTTCATAATTTGAGAGTTGCAACTTTGAAATTAGTTTAGCATGCAAAATAAAATGCAACATGAGGAGCATAACACATTTTTGACATGTTTTTGAGGGGGGAGCATTCATCAGCTTCTAACTGCAAGCAACTTCTGCAAAGGGCTGATGGCATTTCTGTAAGCAGTCACAGTGCATATCCCAAGTTGGGTTTTTGTGAAGCATACTTTTTTGGCAAGAGGGGGTTGTTTGTAGGTAATATTGGGGGAAATACATTACCTTGAGGGACAGGCTGGGGATCTTAGACCAGGAAGTAAGGTCCAGGGACAGACAAAAAGATGCCAGGAAATACTGAATGACTGTTCTATATAGTCTTGGCAAAGCAAATTCTTTGTCATTCTTCTGAAATATACCCTGCACTGTGTAAGTTGAACATATAATTCCAGAAAAGGACACTGCAGACTCCCTCCTTGCCCAAGCCTTGGTGCAGCCCCCATGATGTATGGTTTGGCTCATATCATGCTCATCCCCTCCCTAATGGAAAACTCTGCTTCTTTATGTTCCAATGCTAGCTCCAGCTTCAGAGTGAAGCAGAAAGGGAAGCCCAGTTCTCCATGTCATCTGTGCTCTCCAAAATGGCCATTCTGTGCCAAAGAGAGTTTTGGAGTATTTGCAAAAAGGGACCCTGAGAACAGGAGTCTCCAACCTCTTACAAAGAACAATTTGTTTTCTTTAATTCTAGATTGCAAAGAGAAACCCAATGTGCAGCAGGGAATCTCAGTGTGACCAGACTAAAAAGAGATTCTTCATTGACTGAGGGCCCAATCCTATCCAATTTTCCAGCACTGGTGTAGCTGTACCAACGGGGTGTGTGCGCTGCATCCTGCAGTAAGGGGGCAGTCACGAAGGTCTCCTCGAGGCAAGGAAACATTTGTTCCCTTACCTTGGGGCTGCATTGTAGCTGCATCAGCGGTGGAAAGTTGGATAGGATTGGGTCCCCAGTTTCACTCTCAGTAGATGAAGGGGAGATGGGGGAACCTATTTTTCCCTGTGAGGAATCTATGGCAGTTGGAGGCTGGTAAGCAAAAAGGGACCCACTTATGAACTTCCAGTGGGACTATTACAGGGGACCAGCTAGTAGATTACAGTTCTGAAAGCTGTCTAGAAGATAATCCCCCCCTTCCCAACACATACCCCCAATAGCTATTGTCAGCTTCTCTTACAGCACAATCCTAAAGGCTGATCTACACGACAGCGTCGCGGAGCGTTTTTTAATTCCGGACCTCCGCCCCACTGCCGCGTACTCCAAGTCGAGTGTTCTATTTTTTAGGGGGCGTGATGGCAGAGCTTGGAGGTGGCTCGCGGAGCTGCTGCAGCCTACCAATCACAGGAGAGGGGGGAGGGTGGCTGAATGCCAATGTGAACGACAACCAATCACCTTGGAGGTTACATCCACACAGCAAACACAGCAACTTAGGAAGGCGGGACAACATGAGGGGCAACAGGCTTGAAGACACTCCCCCGCTTCCAGCGCGGAGGCGCCAGGCAGAGGCGATGGCGGAGCCTCTGCCTGTCGTGTAGTTCAGCCTTAAGCATGTCTACTCAGAGGCAAGTCCCACTGTGTTCAATGAGACTTACCCCCAGGAAAGTGTGCATAGGATTGCAGCCTTAAGAGTCTTTCCAAACACTAAGACTTTGGAATCACCACCGAGCAGAGTATGGGATAAAACAGAGTGGGATGTGGTACTTTTATGTTACAGAGAAGAGTCTCAAAACAATGTTTATTAGCCATTCTGGGAGTATATCTTGTTTGAGTTTAAACATGGAGGCTAGTAAAAGGTTTAAAATTAATTTTAAAATTAAATTCACCAAAAGCTGTGCTTCAGCTCCACAGACGCACAAGGATTAGTGCTATGTATTGATAACTACCCTGTTTCCCATTGTCTCATTGGTTACTTTCCCTTTGCAAAGACAGTTCCCGGAGAAGGCATTAGGAACACCTCCAGAGGCTTTGTTTCCATGTGCCCAACTAAAAGGGACTGCCAGATAAGTGTAAATGCCGGCACTTTCATAAGAAATGTTTTGATACCAGTCCTCCCTCTGGAGGCAGAAGTCGGACTGCATAGGCATTGTGCTGGGAGAAGGCATCACTACTGTACAGTAAGATGTCTACAGACGGTCATGGACACCAAGGAATTGCTCCTGTTTTCATCTCAAAGGCTAACCCTTTGACTGGATCTTCCCCAGCCCACTTTGCTGGGCATGGGGAAAATATCAGCAACTTGCCTCTGTCTGACTTGTTTTGGAAGCTGTCTGATTCAACTTCTATACAGGGTTATACAAAAAGGATGGTGCAAAAAGTAAAGCTGATTTATTCTTAAATGAACTGACATACCACAACCGTCATGACATGAAAAAAAGACAGAAAAACAGTCCAAGTTTCCACATGCAGATTACAAATGCATCCCAGCATATCCTCGGATATCGATGACACCCTACTGGGACGTTGGATCAGGCGTGCCAGAAATGAGGATTGCCAATGGAGCCCTGGCCTCCACGATTGCCAGATTTAACACCCTGCGACTTCTTTTTGTGGGAATTAATCAATAGCCCCACCATTGCCACCACAACTGGACAACCTGAAACAAGGCATCTCCGCTGCAGTGGAATCAATATCCGAGGATATGCTGGGACACGTCTGGACAGAACTGGACTACCATCTTTGACATCTGCCGTGTCACCAACGGTGCTCACATCAAGCATTTGTAATCTGCATGTGGAAACTTGGACAGTTTTTCTGTCTTTTTTCATGTCATGGCGGTTGTGGTATGTCAGTTCATTTAAGAATAAATCAGCTTTACTTTTGCACCACACTTTTGGAATAACCTTGTATTTGCCTGCCAGGTTAGAAGCAAGTTTTAGTAAACTGGACATTTATGTTCTTATATCCCTGTCCCAATATCCCAGTTCCCCCGAGCCCTCAATAATGCCACCTTCACCATTTAAGTTATATAAAATACAGTTTAAGTCCCTGTGTATGCATCCTAATAGTTTTTCCACCCCAGAGTGTTGTACTGCCCCAGAGCTTACTACCCAGTTTAAGGTGACAAGGAATTAGCTGGTGGGAAGTAAAGGCACCCCCACTAAGACCACTAAGCAAAGACCACTAAGGCCGGGTAACAGTCATAAAACTCTCGCCCCTCTTTCCGAGATAGATGAATAAACGTAGGGCAGTGCCAGTGACAAACTATTTGGACGAGAGTTGGGGGGGGGGGGGTTTGACACCGTGTTGGTAGTTTTGGAAAGGGGAGTCGGGGCCTTTTTTACACCCTCTCCGCCTCTTGCTTCTCTTTGTTCTGGTATTATTAATCAGCTTTTGGTAGCTAACTTAATTACCTTTCTCCTCCCTCCCCAGTTATGAAGCTGCTGCAAAATAAGCAAATACGTTTTACATAATTAACCTCCTGTGAAGAAGTTTGAGCTAGTGTGGAGACAAGGGAGGAGGGGGGGGAAAGAGAATTTCGGCTGCAAAAGAACCAGAACTTGGCGCTTCCCGACGCGTTTTTGGTTTCTGAGCAAGCCGCCGCCAAGGCTGAGCTACCGCTTGCCAGGAGACGGGCGCCAAAGGCAAGCCCCAGCCCGGCCGTGCTGCGCTGCGCCCCGCCATTGAGGGCTGGCGCTTCACTTCCAGTAAAGCCCCTTCGCCCAAAGCCTGCCTAGGTACGACCACCTGCTGCCGGGGAAGGGGTGGTTCGGCTCTGCTTCCTTACCGTGCTTGCCGTAATAATTCTCCTCCTCCCTCGCCATCCCAGCCGAGTTTCCCTCTTCCTTGCTTGCTTGCTTGCTTGCTTGCTTTCTTTCTTGCTAGCTTGCTTTCCTTCCTTCGCTCTCTCTCCCCTCCCTCCTTTCCCAGTCAGCTGCTGATCGGCCGCCCAATGAGGCGCCTCGGGTTGCTTCTCCCTCGGGGGCCGAACTGGCCAAACCTGTAGTAGCCGCTCGTAAGAAAAAGAGCGGCGAGGCCCGCCCTGCCTGTCCCAGAGCCGCCTCGGCCGCGGCTTCTTGACTTGCTGCGGCCGCGGGCTAGAATGGGAGGCGCGTTTGCGCATCCCGGATCAGTCCCGTCCCGTCCCAGATGCAAAAGCCGCTTCTGCCGTCCAGCAAAACTGGCTGTGGTCTTCGTTGAGGCCATCTGGCTTAAAGGCGAAACTCTCCGACTCTCGTTTGCGAAAACAGAAGCTTTGCACCACGTCGCAGTCAGTCAGTCTCAACAGATGCACTCCAGAATCAATAGGGCTGTTCTTGTTCTTTCTAGGGGAGAAAGAACAGCTTCTCATTCCCCTGTAATGGGATATGACTTTCAACACAGGAGAAGCAGTTGTGCGCGGTACAAGAGCTTTGGAACCAGAGACCCAGGCTTCAATTCCTGTTCAACCATGAAACAGCCTCACTGTATGATTGAGAGACCAAAACTTTTCAACCCTTCTTGCACTTTTATTTATTTATTTTTCACATTTTTATACCGCCCTTCCTCCAAGGAGCTCAGAGTGGTGTACATATTTCCTCCACTTGTTTTTGCAAGTACCACTTTTGTGAGTACAACTTTTGAAAGTACCACCACACACACACTTATTATTCCTGTAGTGAAGAAGAGGCTTTTCCAGCTGCTTCTGGTCTCACCACCTCCACTCTGCGCTCTCCTTGCCCAACCTACCTCTTTAGACGGGCGGGGACTAGGGCGCCACATTTTGCTACTGGCACAAGTGCTGCCCCACTTCTGGTGGAGAGTTTATGTGTGGTAGCAGCAGCCGTGATGCTTCATAGACACGTAGACTAATCTACATTGCCAAGTACCAGATGTGAAATACTACCAGTGGTACTGGCTAAGAAACACTGCTTAAGTTGATTCTGCTTTCTATTTCTCTCCAGAACTGAAGTATCACTGAGCATCACTGCAAAAGGAATTTGAGGTCAGTGCCTAGTGTTTTTCATCTCCAGCATTTATCATCATCATCAATAAGACCTTGGACTGTAGCCCAGAGTGCCCTTATAACAAGATACTTTGTTGAGTTACATGAAGCCCAAAGTTGAAGAGTGCTTAGTGGCGTTCAAGGTTCTCTGTCACTTATAGGGTTGAATCTGGAGGGCTATTTCTATAGTCCTCTGACGCCCTGAGTGGTGTCTAGGGGTTCCCATGGCTTGTAGTCCCCTCAGAAACATTACCTCACTCTTGCTTTTATCAACTGCAAAAACATACCTGGTAAATGGGCGGGGGAGGGGTGTTTCTCCCCCCCCCCCCTTCATTAGTAATCTCATGACCGATGAAGAGAGGGAAAGGGATGAAATCAAAACTTTGGAGGGCAAGCTTGGGTCTTTCCAACTTGCTTCAGCAAAGGGAATAAAAGACAGCAAGAAAGTCTGAGGCCATTGCAGGGAGAGATCCAGACTTCCAAGGAGCTGCTGAAACACATGAAGACAGAGCACTTGTCTAGATGCATTTTTATTTCTGTTGCAATGCATTTATTCCATATGTGCTTGCCCCACTTATCTTAATATCAGTAAAACTTTCCTTTGTTTCATTATAATTGATTTGCTGAGAGGTGAGGCACTTGCACACCTTGCGTTTGGGGAAAGCTTTCGCCAGGCTGGGAGAAGCCGAGGTGACTGCTTGCATTTGGAAGCAACCAGAGGCGTCGCTACGGTGGGGGCGGTACCATACGGGGGCGGTACCGTACGGAGCCAGTGCGGCAAAGGCAACAGGCAGGAGACTCCCTGCCCATTGCCTTCGCCGCAATGACTGGCTCCGACGGCGAGGGGGCGGGGCCACCTCGTACCGGGGAGTAAACGGGGACAAGGACGGTGCAGAACGTACGGTACCGCCCCCACCGTAGCAACGCCTCTGGGAGCAACTCAACCAAAGCATTGATGCCCAGGAGAAAGCATCTATATGAACTCACTCAGCAATGGTTTTCAGGAGAAGGATGTATGACAATAAACTATATCAGTGTTTTTCAAACTGGTGGGTCATGACCGACCAGGAAAACCAGATACAGTCCTGCCGGTGGCAGGGGCGGGAAAAATAGGTTTGTTTTACTTACCGGGGGTGTGTGTGTGCCAGCCTTCCAGCGGGTCAGGAGGCCTGCGGCCACCTCTGCAAGCCTCCCCGTGCTTCAGATTGGCTCCCTGAAGCAACCGAGACCCACTTCTGGTTTCGGACGAAAACCGGAATTGGGTCTTGATCGCTTTAGGGAGCCAATCTGAAGTGTGGGGAGGCCTGCAGAGGTGGCCACATACCCTGACCCTCCAGAGGTCCAGCGCCCCCCCCCCGGTAAGTTAAAAAAAATTCCCTGCATTGGTGCGATCTCGGGAGTGCTGCTGCCGCCACCAGCATTGGCCCATCCCCGCAAGGAGTTACAACTTCCCCTACCCATGGGGAGAACTTTGAGAACAGCTGAACTATATTATATCCTTACTATCCTCAGTCTTCAGTCTTACTATCTTCAGTTAAAGATTGAAGGCAAAAGGAGAAGGGGAAGGCAGAGATGGTTAGACAGCATCACCGATGCAACGAACATGAAAATGAGCAGCAAACTCAGGAAGATAGTGGAGCAGGACAGGAAGGCCTGGCGGGATATGGTTCATGGGATCACGAAGGGTCGGACATGACTTAACGACTGAACAACAACAATCCTCAGTCTATGGTGCAAAACTGTTACAATACTTATAATGATAGGTTCAAGAATATCAAAAAGCCATTGCATTCTGTGCATGCAGTTTAAAGTCAATCAATGATTCGTTTTATATTTATCCCCGCCACCATCCAACACACAACGACCTCCTATGAATGGGCCTACAATTCTGCACAAAAGACAACCTAGCAAAGGTCAACTTGATATTGGCTGACTAGATGGGGTGAGGGGGTATTCACACCTGCAGGAGGTGGTTTGCAGATCAAGTCTCCACAAAGCAACTCTCTCCAGTCCGAAACAAAGGGGGATTCTAGCTTAGCGGGAAGAACCTTTCTCATCTCTCATGCGACTCCAGAATTCTTAGTGCAAATCCAGAGTGAAGAGGTACAGGAAAGAAGGGGTGGGCAGGTCAATCAGCAGCTGTCTGAGCTACTGAAAAAGGAAGTTATTCTGCAATAAAAACAAATGTTATTGTTACAAGACTCACAGCCCAATCCTGTGTAACTCTTGCACCGGTGTAACAGTACATCACCCGGTGTAAGAGCACTTATGCCAGTGTAACTTGCCGTACGCCGATGGATGCAAGATGGACACTGGCATAACCCCTCTCAGACATCATGCAGGCGCAGTTCAGATGCAGGACGGACGCCGGCGCAACTCTGCAGGTGCAGGGAACATTCTGGGGGCATCCGAATGCCCCCGGAATGCCCCCTGCGCCAGTGGAGTTGCACCGGCATCCGTCCTGCATCCGAACTGCGCCTGCATGGCGTTCGAGGGGGGTTATTCAAATTATCCCCTTTGGAGAGGATTTGAATCCTCTTTCCGTTCTAGGGCCTCCTGTGGGGACAATAAAGTCAGCAGTTGGCAAACCACGCTGACGTCAGGACTTGGGCCAGTGGCTGGCAAACCAGGCTGACCTTTTCCTAACCTGTCATCACATTTCTTCATACTATCTGGAACATGTAAGATTGTCTTTAAAAAGTACAGCATGTTTACAGCAGCAGTACATAATAAACTAGTAACACATTATGCCTGTGTGAACTAAAACCTGATGAATCAGCTCTATGCAACTACACTGTATTGTATCAAATCATACTGTCTTTATGGAATGTGAAATCTTAATAAATGGGAGCTTCAGTTGCAATCGGTGTGCCTTCTCGGGGGTGCCTTTCAACAGGTACCTTCCCCCCGGGAAGCTCCCGAGAGCGATCTGGGTGCTTTCCCACGAACAGAGACTTTTGCCTTCGTGTCTTTCCATCCGTCAAATGTTGCAGCCAACGCAACACCTCCCGTTCTCGCTGCGCCGCTGGGTTACACCGTTGGATAGGACTGCACTGTTAGGCCAGGCATGAGGATGGATTTCTTAACTGTAAAAGCTGTCTGGCACTAGAACAGTCTGCCTTGTGCCGTCGTTGGCTCTCCCCCATTGGAAGTTTTCAAGAACAGGCTGAATGGCCACCATTCAAGGATGCTGTGGTAGCCTTCACCAAACAGGGGGTTGTACTAGATGACCTCCAAGTCCCTTCCAGCATTATGATTTTATTATCTCATTGGAAGAGGAAAGATGCAACTACAGGTCTTCACTGCTGTCAAATCCCCCCTTTTTGGAGCAGATGGAACAGAAACAGTTGTACAGAGATGGACAGCAGCAAATGCAGACTTCTGTTCCCTCTACACTATCTGTTTTTGGAAAGAGCAGTCAGGTGCCCACTTGCCCCACCCTGTAAGCACCCTGTAACCTGCCTCAGAAATCAATTACTGACTGTTGTGCTGGTGCTGTTGGCAAAACCCAGATACTCACACATCTTTTATTGCTTTTAAAGTATTACTCAGTGGATGTCAATTATTAAAAATGTTTTGACCATTAAAAATGTCGAACATGTATTGAAATTCCCACAGTATCTTGCACTGTATTATGTGGATAGTATTCATTTTTAATAATAAGATTATGTATATACCGCTTTTCAACAAAAAAAGTTCACAGACCTGTTTACAGAGAAAGTCAAATAAATAAATGGTCCCCTGTCCCCAAAGGGCTCCCAATCTAAAAAGAAGTAGAAGAAACACCAGCAATCAGCCAGTAGAAAAAAAAACGCTGTGCTGGGGTGAATATGGATAGTTACTCTTCCCTTGCTAAATAGAAGAGGAGCACAAAGTGCCCCTATGCCCAGTTAGCAAGGGTACTCATGATCTTTGCACCTGCAAACACAAGAAAGCAGAAGAAGAGGATTTCCTCTAACTAGTTTTTTATCAGACCGTGAAACTCCTTTAAATTGAGGCTTCACAAATGTTGTCCAAAATAATTATTTTTTTTTACAATACTATCCAAGTCTTTTGAGCATTAACAAAGATAAGCAAAAGCAAACAGCTTCCTTGTCACTATCATCTAAGGCCAGATCTCTACCCTTAGCATTATATGACTGCTAAATACTTATAGTATTTTCTTGTAATTATTACAAATCACTTATATATGTAGGGGCAAGAGAAAATGGTGATAACGAAATAAAAACACGTAACACCACTTTCTGCTAAAAATATATGCGAAAAAATAAAACCATGTAAGTTTGCATCATTCTTCATCTATTGACACTGTACAACCTAAGCCACCTACCTAGTACACTTTTGAAGCGGTTACAATTGATAAAAATTAGGGGGGGGGAATGGAATAAAAACACATAACACTGCTATCTGCATTTTGGTTAAACATCGAAATCTGCGAAAAAATAAAACCATTTCCTCCCACCTTTACTTACAGTATATGGCATTTTAAACATTGCACAGTGCTTTATAGAAACATCTCATTAAATCAGGAACAACAGCCCTGTAAGATAATTATTAATCTCACGTTACAGATTAGGGAAATGAGGTCAAGAAGAGGTGGATTGCCCAATGCTGCCTAGGTAGTCCATAAGTAAATCATATTTGTTTGTTTGTTTGTTTGTAAGAAGGCCAGCGGGTGGCGCAGCGGGTTAAACCACTAAACCATAAGCTGTCGATCGAAAGGTCGGCAGTTCCGAACTGCCAGTTCGATTCCCGCGACGGGGTGAGCGCTCGTTGCTTGGCCAGCTTCTGCCAACCTAGCAGTTCCAAAGCATGTCAATGCGAGTAGATAAACAGGTACCGCTTGCGGGAAGGTAAACAGCGCTCCGTGTTCCAGCTGCATGCTACGCGCTGCGGCAAGGAGAGTCATGCCGGCCACACGACCACGGAGGCGTCTTTGGACAACGCTGGCTCTTCGGCTTTGAAATGGGGATGAGCACCACACCCTAGAGTCGGACACGACTGGACTTAATTGTCTGGGGATACCTTTACCTTTACCTTGTTTGTAAGATTTCTATATTGCTTTTCTAATATTCAAAGCAAAACTGAACATACAAAAGATGTACAGCAAAAACGAACATACAAAAGATAAAACATTTTTGGAAGTGGGTGGCTGCAGAACCAAGCAGACTTCCTCCTGGGCTATGCCTTGACTGAGGCCAAACTACTGGTAACATTAAACCAATCTTAGAAGATGGACTTAATCAAACAGCCACTCTGGAGGCAAACTGTCATTTCTGGGGCAATTTTCAGTGTGAAAATGGCACTGAGGAAAGTGTTAATCCCCCCCATCTTGTACCAACTCCCAGGCTGGATCAGCCTCACACAGCTAAAGCCAGAGCTACATTGCACGCGTCCGTCCGTGTTCCGTATGCATCTGGTGTCCCACCCCCAGGTCAAACAATGGGCTCTGATTGGCTGAACGTAACGCAAAGACAGCCAAAGTCGAGCCCAGCTCGACTTTGGCTGTGTTTGCGTTTCGTTCAGCCAATCATAGCTGGCTGTTTGACCTGGGGGCGGGACACCAGACGCATACAGAACGCATGCAATGTAGCTCCAGCTTAAGTATTTGGAGATAAAAGGACCAGTTCCAGTCCACTTCTGTCTTCTGAAGACAGGCTTAGTAGTTTGGCTCTGAGTTCTGTTTCATGCACAGCATCGGGCACCACCATTTTCTGTAGAATGAGCTTATGAGAATGAATGAAGCATGATTTAATTCTCCAAGCAAGGTGGATTTTCCATCAGGAACCTGCTTACAGCTTTATAAGATGCAGAGGCAATCTCTGCCAAGCTATTGTAAGAGAAGCACTCTTAAACTGGCATACCCAGTGTCTTGTTTGGGTTAATGGTGATGTCACAAATTAGACTGGAAATGCCATGATTCAGAGGCCTGAACAACAGCTGCAGTAAGCAAGGCCAGGAAATGGGCAGGCAGCAGCTGCCATCAGCTAAAGATAATGATGATGACTCTTAAAAACTGAGTGTGCCCACTGCCATCGATGGCTTCTTGAGAAAGGGAGTGCAGGGTGGAGGAAAGGCAAAACGCTGCAGCAGGAAAATCTCCTGACAAGAATGTCCTGCATCTTGTTGCCAACACTGCTCGCTTGCTTGCTTGCTTGCTGCTCGCTCACACGCACGCACGCACGCACGCATGCACGCACACGCACGCACGCACGCACACACACACACACACACACACACACACACACCACTGTACATGTAAACATGCAATCTCAGGTCTGGGTTTGCCCAGCCCAGATGTAAAACCAAATTGGGGAAATTTATAACCAGAGAGGTGAATGAATGGCTGTTTTGGGGTCATTGACTGGATAGCAGAGCGAATGACCTCAAAGTTCCTCTAACTAGGCTAAATTCAGAGGCATATCTATATACATATTATTAGCAACATATATAGCAACATGCCATGTTCAGCACAGACTGGAAGAAGCAAGTGGGCCAGAAGAGGCAAGCAAGGAGCACCAGAGGCAAGGCTTGCTTAAGGCCCAGCACATCCCACCAGGCCATGAACATTGCCTCACAAGGGCAGCCTCTGCATCCAAGGGCTCCTGGTTGCTGAGCCCAGCTGGCCAACTGGTTTCTCCCCAGGCTCTAGCGTCGCTGCGGGGGGGGGGGGCAGAGCTCTAAGTTCCGCGGGGTCTGAGCCTCTGTTACACGGGTAAACGAAGCGGCCCCGCCCCCTCACCTTCGGAACCGTTCAAACGCGGTGAAAGCCCTTTGGAATGGTTCCAAAGGCGAGGGGGCGGGGTCGCTTCGTGCGGTATAACGGAGGCTTGGAGCCCCGGCGGAACTTAGAGCACCGCCCCCCCTGCAGCGACAGGGAACCTGGAGGGCAGGCAGCGACTGCTTCTCAGGGCAGTTCTCAGCACACTCTCTGCATTGTGGCCAGCAAGTGGGCTGGCGAGCAGCGCACCATGGACCACCAGAGGAGGTGGCGGCAGTGACCTCACCAACTCCAAAGGAGGTCAGCCAGATTGTGAGGCCGCTGCTGCCAGCACCTCCTCAGGAGAGAACCAGAAGTGACGTCACACAATGTCACCGTCCCGGGTGTCACGGGCTCCAGGTACACCACTGGCTAGATTTATGCCAAGGTGGTGAGCTCGATTTTGCAAGGCCTTAGAGGAGGGTGACACACAGACACCCTGCAGTGCTGCATCCTTCCTTTCCAATCAATGGCCCTTATTTTGCATGATCTTGATTGGAGGGAGCTGTGCCTCACCCCCTTCAGGGCGATGTTCTGGCTGACTCTCTGGAATGTCTGCCAAGAAACCAAAATGGAGTCAGGAGAGACTGTGCACTTTTGGAAAGGGTGGTAATGGGCAACAATCTACCCACATGGGTGTGAGCTTCTAGTTCATTACTCCTACAGCATTGCCATTCACTCATGAGAAGAGACACCAGGAAAAGGAAGAATACCAGGAAGTAAGGCTGCAAGCCTATACACGCTTACTGGGGAGTCCCAGCAATGCTGTGGCTCAGCAATTCTTTGAGCCACAATATGTAACTGGCTCAGGCAGAGGTGTAACAAGGGTGGAGCCTGAGGAGCACCTACCCCGGGCGCTATGCCAACAGGGGCACTCTGAGTCGGATCAACAGTGCACCTCTGCTGCCCCCTCCTCGTCAAGACTGAACAGCCACAGCTCCGTATGCTGCCCCCTCATTGTCGCAATGGGCTGCCCACGCCCTCGGCTCAAAATGCAGCAAGAAAAGCAGTGAACAGCCACTTTTTTGCTGCGTTCTGTGCCGAAGGCGAGGGCAGCCCATCACAACGATGAGGGAGCAGTGAAAAGTCCAGAAGTACTGAAATTGGCGGTGACATGATGACATCATCATATCACCGCCAATTCCAGTTCTGCATGTTCGGTGGGGTGACGCCAGGAGTCATCGCGCCAAGCAGCAGAAGACTTAGCTACGCCTCTGGGCTCAGGGCAGGGCAAAGAGGAAGGTACAGAGTCTGACAATTCAAGAGCCAAACTGGACATGACGGTGGCATAACTCTAGTCCTACCAAATCCCTTCAAAAGAGAGGGGAGCAAAGGCAGCCAATTGGGAGAAGGAGGTCTGTTCTCTTCCCCTCCCCCCCAATGCACTTTCTTCCTCAAAGCAACTTTTCAGTCCCTTTTTCTTCTGGTTGAGACAACTTCTGGTCACATAGCCTCAGCAGGAGAAAAACAGCAGAAAATAAATCAGTCGGGGAGGGGAGTATGGGCGGGAGAAAGAATTCAGCTTCTCTCTTCCTGCTGGCCTAAGCTTTGTTTCAAAGTTCCACCCAGCCACCCACCCCCTGCTTTGTAGAGGTTCAGCAGTGACTCAATCCTGACACTCTATCATCTCTAGCTGGGCCCAATGTACAGTATGTATTTTCTATGACTACGGACAATGAAGCTGCTTGTCTATGGGTATTTCTCCCAAAATATGGATTCTCCTAACTTTCCTGTTAGCATTAGGTCCTTGTTCTAAGGCAGACCTGGGCATTCTACGGCCCCAGGGCCACATCCGGCCCTCTGGCTGTCCCTGACCGGCCCACGCGAGGTTTAAGGAAGACACGGAGCAGCTAATTAAGGTAAAATGATGCCCCCCGCGTGCCCCCAGCCATTCTCTTACCTTAATTAGCTGCTCTGTCTTCCTTTAATAGGAACACAAGTTGCAAGGAACACACGGACCAGCTAATTAAGGTAAAAGAATGGCCGGGGAGCGTGTGGGCGCTGCGGAGGGGGCGTTCAGCCTATTGGTCTGGCCCTCCACAACAGTCCCAGTTTCTCATGGTCCCTTCGGAAAATTAATTGCCCACCCCTGTTCTAAGCTGAAACTCGCACTATGCGGCAGCTTTAACCAATCACGAATTACAGAATGTTAAATAAATCGTTCTCAGGAAAATCCTGCAGGCTCCACACACGTAGGCACAGACTACAAATGTCCAGGTTGATGTTTGCAAACAGAAGGACAGACATCGTATGTGCGAATGTAGAAATTTGAACTGCTTCCAAAATCCCCAAGCTCTTCAACCCAGTTTAGTGTCTGGAGGCAGGTCCTGTGGAGATCCACTTACAGTGGAATGGCAGACAACACCCTTCTCCCACCACAACCTTATCATAAGACTGAGAAAATAAATGGACAACTGCATGAAAAATGCTGTAGCTAATTAAAAGGAACTAATGTGCTTCTACTCAGCTTTTATCTTTTATGGGCTGCTCAGCCTGGATTAAAAGAGTTGCCAATTGCTTGACTGAAGGGCTTTCTTGACTTCAACAACTATTCCAGGGCACTTTGGCAAACCTTCGTGCCAAATCATAGAGTAAAAAGGTTTGTAGCCCCACATAAGAAGAAGTAAGGAGAGAAGCAGGGGACAAGATTCCTATAAATTCAAATTCAAACTAGATATTATGCAGGAGAAAATCCATTATCGGATCTCTTGGCATCTTTTTCAAAGCTAAAAACCAGCAAAAGGTGGGGGGGGGCCCTAAATTGGATTGGTGTTGCAGCACTCACAAAAGGGGGATTTAACCCCTTCCCACATGCTGTTTCCCTAATAAAAATCCTACCACCAGCTGCTATTATCCTCTCGGGGGGGGGGTAGATAGTAAATTAGTATATTGTACATTGCTATGTACATTGCTATGTATCGGGTGTATTTTTGATTAAGAAAATGACACTGGAGGAAAGGGTTAAATATTTCTCTGTCAGTGCCACTGCTACAATTCAGTTTGATTGTAGTTGCAATTCCACCTGCCTTTAAGCTTTAAAGAAGATGTCAGGAGATCCCATCCAATCATGGATTATCCATGTTTCACCACATCTAGTTTGTTTGGGTCCTAGGACTGTCTGCTGTGTCCCCCTTTCCGAAAATGGCAGACATGTGAGGGCAGCCTCTCCAGGATCAGTCTGATCAGGTTTGCCAGAATCAGGCCAGGATCTTGTGCACTGAGGGGAGGTTTTTTTTTTTTTTCAGCCCATGCAACAGTCCTAGACCAGCAAAGATGTAGACCAGCTCGGAGGTAGAGAACACAGACTGCATTCAGAAGGTGCCGGGTTCAATCCCAGGTATCCCCATGCAGGCCCCTGTCTGAAACCTTGAAAAACATGCTGCCAGCCAATGTAAACAATATAGACCAAGTGTGGTCTAAATCAGTATGAGGCAGCTTTATATATTCATGTATGTTAACTATGAAAGGTCCCAAAATTCTCCTCTCCTCTGCCTTCTAAAGAGCTACGGTAATTATTATTCTGTCAGTGATGGGCATAATTAAGGTGAGGAGCAGACTCAACAACATTATTGATAAAATCCAAAGGTCAAAATCAGAGGGTACAACTTGAAACAGTTCACTGGTAATTGATTCTGATCCATGTAGGAGCCTGAAGCTACAATATGTTAAAGACCTCCTTTCCTTATTAAAGAAGTACATTTGCCTTGTTGTATTTTTTTTTAATGGATATGAACTATAGATGTGACTGACAGCCCAATCCTGTGTAGCTATTGCACCGGTGTTAACAGTAGATCCACCGGTATAAGTGCACATATGCCAGTGTAACTTGCCATACGCCAACGTATCCCCCCTCGGATACCGCGCGTGCACAGTTTGGACGCAGGACGGACGCCAGCACAACTCCACCTGTGCAGCGGGCATTCCAGGGGTGTCTGAATGCCCCCGGAATGCCCCCTGCACTGGCGGAGTTGCAGTGGTGTCCGTCCCATGTCTGAACTGCACATGCGCGTCATCCAAGGGGGGTTACGCCGCTGTCCGTCCTGCGTCCGTCGGCATACGGCAAGTTACACTGGCATAAGTGCACTTACACCGGTGGATCTACTGTTACACCGGTGCAAGAGTTACACAGGATTGGGCTGACAGTCCTGATCCCTGAGATTCAGGGAAGAGAATTTGCTTTTTAGAACTACGATCTGCTCATTCTTTACAACTTTAGATATTTTGCCCTGAGTTTCAATGACATTTACCATTAATGTAAGCTGTCAATGGACTCTAGAGAGATAACCACTTTCTGTTTTGTTTCATATGCTTGATTTTGTTCTGTTTTCCCAAAATGAAGCCTAATTTGTTCCAGAACCTATTTTTGCACCCAGCATTCAGAAATATAACACCACAAAAGTTTCCACCCACCCAACAACACATTTTAACTGCTATAATACACATAGCATATAGAAAACCTCTGTATTAAATCAAAAGTATATGCAGTGGCCAACAACAGCTTTATTCCTGACTGTGAGATTTACCTCCCCCCAACCTCTCCAACTGGCTAGAAAGAAACAGGTTGGAGCCAAAACAAATGTTACTTTTATCGCTTGTTAAAAATGTTTCCCTGTGGTTGTCTGATTGTAATTACATGTGGATATTTTTGTCCATGCATTGTTTTCCCACACACAGTGGCGTTGTCAGCAGTGAGGAGCCTTGGGGCGGTGGGCCCCCGGGTGTCGGGATTGGACCCCAGGCAGCAGGCAAGCGGTGCAACGGTGGCTGGCAGCAGCGCGGATCGTCCCGTTCGCCGGGGCAAGCGAGGAGAGCCATCGGCGAGTTTGGCCTTCCCACCCACCGTGCCTCTGAGTGAGCGATAATGGCTGCTGCCATTACGTCACTTCCGGCCCGGGGGGGGGGCAGTCATAGGAACGCTACTGCCCACATAGTTGACAGATTTCCTCCTCTCCACCCCAAAATCATGATTACATTCTTTCCCATCTCGTTCAAGTAACATTTGACGAGAATTCACATGGTAATGTGTTATGCATGTGTGTTCAGCTGAATGCTCCCACAAGAGGATTGACAGAGCCTGGGGCAGGACTTGACTGAGACCTCCTGTGGGCGAACAACTCCATTCTGTGAACATTTGAATGCATTTTCAAGTGTAAAACAACCATGGAACAAATCCCAAGTAAATTCCCACACAATAATTGAATGTTTGTTCTGACTCTTGGGTGGCAGCAACTACCCTGAGTTTAGCAAGAGTCTGGTTAGTCTAGTTAACATAAAAACATAAGAAGAGCCCTGCTGGATCAGGCCAAAGGCCCATCTAGTCCAGCTTCCTGTATCTCACAGTGGCCCCACCACATGCCTCAGGGAGCACACAGACAAGAAGATAACCTGTTTCCTGCTGCCACTCCCCTGCACCTGGCACAGAGAAAACCCACTTCTAAAACCAGGAGGTTGCTTATGGCTTGTAACCTGTGATGGTCTTTTCCTCCATGAATCTGTCCAAACCCCTTTTAAAGGCATCTAGGCCAGGTGCCATCACCACATCCTGTGGCAAGGAGTTCCACAGATGAATTACATGCTGGGTAAAGAAATATTTTCTTTTATCTATTCTAACTCTCCCTCCACTCAATTTTAGTGCATGTCCCCTGGTTCTGGTGTTGTGCGAGAGGGAGAAGATTTTCCCTCTATCCACTCTCTCCATCCCATGCATAATTTTATACGTCTCAATCATGTCCCCCCTCAGGTGCCTTTTTTCTAGACTGAGTTCTAGTTCAGGGGTGTCAAACTCATTTCATATAGTGGGCCACATAGCACTCATGGTGCCTGCTGAGGGTTGGAAGTGACATCATTAATCAGGAAGGGATGTCATTAAGCAGATGATGGCCAGAAATGAGCACCTTGTTCTCATATAGAAACTCATTAGCTGCAAATGATAGAAGAGAAAATGTGCAAATCTTGATCATATTTTCAAGATAAGGGAAAGCCAATGATCATGTGGACTGCCCTTTCAGCAGCACTGCTTCTGCTGCAGCGTCACTTCGCAGCTCAGCAGCTTGAGACATGGTCTGAGAGTGACACCTCTGCAGAAGTGGCGCTGCTGAAAGGGTGGCCTGATAATTGGGCTCTCCCAGCGCCTTGGCAGCATCTCCCTCTCTCACACACCCCCTTGGTCTGCCCCTTCCCCCGTAGCATTCCTTGCCTTCTGAGGCCTCCTTCTGTCTCTCCCTCCCAGAACCTCAGCAGAAGCAGCACTGCTAAAAGGGTGGCACTGGGACAACCCAATTATCATGAGGGGGGAGATAAAGAGCTCCCAGGGTCCACATCTGACCTGAGGGACATGTTTGACACCTGGACTAGTCTCTTGGTGAGTGTTAGAAGTCATCTCAGAACAATTCTAAGGGCCAACTTGCCTATGGCATTGAGTTGCATTATAGCTTTTCCCTTGGTTGGTTGGTTGGTGTGTGGTGGTGGTGAATGTTTTTACAAAATGCAGCTGCAGGAACTGCAATCTGAAGGAGAAGGCCTTCATGGACAGCTTCCTTTTAATGGACATGAACTATAGGTGTGACTGCCAGTCCAATCCTGTGTAACTCTTGCACCAGTGTAACAGTAGATCCACCGGTGTAAGTGCACTTATGCCAGTGTAACTTGCCGTACGCCAACGTAACCCCCCTCAGACGCTGCGCATGTGCAGTTCAGATGCACATTTATTAGTAGGGCCATTCTAGCAATTTTTTGACTGAATTCCTTCCCCAGATGCTTTTTCTCCATAGTGCTACAGGGAAAAAGCTATGGGTAAGGGTGGGGTGTTTTGTTGTTGTTGACCACATAAAAACACAAAGCACCGCTTTCTGCTAAAAAAATCTGTGAAAAACCCATAAAGCCATGTAATTTTGCGTCCTTCACCTACTGACACTGTACAACCTATATCACCTACCTAGCTAAAGGTAAAGGTATCCCTTAAGTCCAGTCGTGTCCAACTCTAGGGAGCGGTGCTCATCTCCGTTTCAAAGTCGAAGAGCCAGCACTGTCCGAAGACGTTTCCATGGTCATGTGGCCAGCATGACTCAACACCGAGGCGCATGGAACGCTGTTACCGTCCCGCTGACGCAGTACCTATTACCGTATTTTTCGCACTATAAGACGCACTTTTTCCCCCAAAAAACATAGCGGGGAAAAAGCGTGCGTCCTATGGTGCGAAGTAAACATCGGGGGGGGGGAGGCCTGCAGAGGCTCGCGCAGGCCTGTGCGAGCCTCTGCAGGGCTCCCATCGGCCCCAAACAGCAATTTTAGGCCATTTCCGGAATGGCCGAAAATCGCTGTTTGGGGCCGATGGGAGGCCTGCAGAGGCTCGCGCAGGCCTGCGCGAGCCTCTGCAGGCCTCCCCCGATGTTTACTTCGGCCCCAAAGAGCGATTTTCGGCCATTTCCAGAATGGCCGAAAATCGCTCTTTGGGGCCGATGGGAGGTCTGCAGAGACTCGCGCAGGCCTGCGCGAGCCTCTGCAGGCCTCCCCCGATGTTTACTTCGGCCCCAAAGAGCGATTTTCGGCCATTTCCGGAATGGACGAAAATCGCTGTTTGGAGCCGAAGTAAACATCGGGGAGGTCTGCAGAGGCTCGCGCAGGCCTCCCTGAAGCCCCCACAGGCCTCCCCGAAGCGCCCCCAAGCCCAGGTAAGTACAAACCTTTTTTTCTCTATTTTATGCTTCATAGGATGCATGCGTCCTATGGACCGATGCGTCCTATGGAGCGTAAAATACGGTAATCTACTTGCAATTTCTTGCTTTCGAACTGCTAGGTTGGCAGGAGCCGTTGCACGGATTCGAACTGCTGACCTTTCGATCGACAGCTCATGGTTCAGTGGTTTAACCCACTGCGCCACCCGCTAGTATAATTTTAAAGTGGGTAAAATAGGAAACATTTGGAATAAAAACACATACCACTTTCTGCTATTTCAGTTTGGTTAATCACCGAGATCTGTGAAAAAATAAAACCATAAAAAACCACCCCTAGCTACGGGTAGTTTGGCAAGCATGATTTTCAGTTGAAAACCCGCTGGAAGGAAAAGAGACAAAACTCCCCAACCCCTCCCCCCATTGGTTTTCCATGCCTGTAAACTTCAGGGAAGACAGTAAACAGTAAACTTCAGGGAAGGATCACATGGATAATCAGCATCTCAAGTTGGCCCCAAGAGGGACAAGTGTGTAGGCCACCCAGAAATAGTTTCTTGACAAAAACAGATTGAATAAAGAAAGAAATGGGTGACAAAGTGGAAGAAATAAAAAGTAAAGGTAGAGCTGTGCTAAAATAGCTACGTTCTGCACCAAGTAATCTCAAATCTCTTGCCTCAATATTATGCAAATAATTCAGGGTGGGAGCCAGACATGAGGACAAAGAGCTCAGCAAAGCACTAAAAACCAAGTCTTAAGCCCATGACACACCGCCTGCGGCGCCGGCCTTTGCTTTGCGCCATGCCACTTCCTGTCTATACAGGCTGAAGCCGCTCGGAGAAGAGAAAGACATCCTGCCCCACCCCCCTCTCACACTGCACTGCCAGCAGGGAGCTCACATCCCCCAATGGCCCTACTAACAAATGACCCTCCCCCAAACTCCCACAGCACACCTGCAGACCATTCGCGGCACACCCAAGGTGCCATGGCACAGTGGTTGAAAACCGCTGGGCTAAATGTTAAGCAAAGGAAGGGGGAAGGGAAGCTGGGCATGGTGTAAGAGTCTGGAAGTCTACAGTCTATAACAAAATATAAATGGAGTGTAGGAGGAGTTACAGAGACTTGTGGCACAATGTCATACACGTTTACTCAGAAGTATGGTCCCCTGATTTCAGTGGGGCTTATTCCCATGTAAGTATGTATAGGATCGCACGCAGCCTTCATTTGATTAGCCTCATTATTACTAATAATGATTTCAAGATGCATTGAGAGGTACTCGCTGGGGCAAACAAACAACGATAATAACTCTTCCTCCTTTGTTAGAAAATATAAAATCTAGTAGTTGCTCAGTCGACTTGAGTCAACTGGTCATTCTATTTTGGGGGCCTCCTCTGAAACCCACCTCCCCATGGCCAACCATTGTCCTTTTTTAGCCTTTCATGGCAGAGCTACTGGAGAACGTGGCTGCCCAAGCATTTGTCTGAGAAAAAGAGAATTAAGCAAGAAGTGAGAGACAATAGCATGATTAGATAAGCAGGTGGTGGGCGTAGGAGGAAGGCAGCACAGCCTGTGAGAGGAAAACAGCAGTGAACACAATTTACAGAGGGAAGCAGCTCCCCAGCAGGCCTTGAGGAGGGTTGCCAGCCCAGTATCCTTCTTTTGGTTATAGTTACATGGCAGTTTCTTGTCTGTTTATCTGGCACATTAATGAAAGCACAAAAACATTTATTTAGGAAAAGGGAAACCTCCCTCTTTCCCCAGCATTTCTCTGACAGCAGCAACTTGGGTCCTGTTCAGTGGCATAGCTTAGAGGGGGCCCTTGGGGTCCTGGCCCCCCAGGTGCCAGGCCTCTGGGGGGGTGCTATTTAATAATAATAATAAATTATTTATCATATATTGAAATGTTTATTGAATTTATATCCCACCTTTCTCCTCCATAGGGGGACCCATTTTTATTAGGGTGTGTACTGTACTGGAACAGTCTGGGGGATGAAATGTTACATTTCTGTGAATGTTTTGGGATTATTTATTTATTTATTATTTATTAATTACATATTAATTATTATCATAGTTAATATTATATGTAATGAGTTTGTTGGGACTCAAGGGGGGACACAAAAATTTCATGGGCACTGGGTGCCTAGCTCCTCCTCTGGTCCTGTTGTCACATCTTTTAAAATAAAATAAAAATAAATCACATACAGGCTAGAACCAATGCTGGATCTCCAGCAGTCAAGACTGCCAAGGCAAGAACAAGCACTTACATGCATTTAATGGTATGTTTTACAAAGGAATTATGAATGTGGTATACTTAGATCGCAGTAGTCCTTTAGAGTGTTCAAAGCAGTCTATATAGCAGGGGTGGCCAAACTTGCTTAATGTAAGAGCCACACGTGATAAATGTTAGATGTTTGAGAGCCGCAATATTTAAGAAGCATTTAAATTCTAATATATTTACTCATCATGAATATTAAAATTATGTTTTAATGTAGTGGACTCTCAGTTTATACCCGTTTATATATTTGTTATATTATAACAAATAATTATAAGGCTTGAAAAATTCTTATTTATCTTTTTATATTAATTGTGATGCAAAAAGGAGCTCAGCCAACATATTTCCAACATATGCACATTGTACGTCATATAGCCAACATACAACATATGCACATTGTATGTCAAAGAGCCACATGTGGCTTAGGAGCCACAGTTTGGCCACCCCTGCTATATAGGGTTGCAAGCAGCCTTCCTTCTGAACATAGATAGTTCCATACCTGGCATCTTTCCATAGATTTGTCAGCTGGCTGGTTTTTGACCAAAAGCCTAATTTGTGGGCTTCTGGGCCAAGATGTCCCCCCCTTTAGTTGTGAAAAAAGGGGGAAGGATTTTTTTTCTCCATCATTTGTTCTTCTCTGCTCATCCTCAGTTCCTTTGTTTCTTGAAAGCTTGTTTACATGCAGGCATTGTGCATGAATGCATGCTCGGCAAGGGGAAATCCCAGAAGGTGTATATGTGCATGCAATATTTAACATCGCCATCTCTCAAGTCCCAGCTGGGCACAGTCCCTGTGAGTAGCGGCAACAAAGAAGGATGGCTCAGCAACTTGCTCCTAGTCTCTGTTCTACTGTGAGATACAATGATCTCATTTCCAAAAAAAAAAAAAAAAAGTATGCAAGTTTCTAATGGCTGTGAAGATCTATCTAGAATAGATTAGAACGGGTCCTATATAAAAGCAATATAGTTCTGTGGCCTGCAGTTCTTCAAGGCCAGTTCTGCTCTGGCCACCTATTACTCCACTTTCTTCTCCCCCTGGCGTCACACTGTGCCGCGGGAATTTGGGGGAGGGTCATTTATTAGTAGGGCCACTGGGGGATGTGAGCCCCCCACTAGCAATGTGATGTGCCTTGTAAATTGTAAAAAAAAAAAAAAAAAAACTGTTGGTGTGCCCTTAAAAAAATTAGTGTCTTGTTAGTGTGCTGTAAGATGAAAAAGGTTGAAAATTGCTGACTGACTCCCAAGTGAGCATACATGTCTGGAATGCAGCCTTTCATACATTTATTCACCTGAGTGCAGGATTAGAGGTTTCTTGGATTAGAGGTTTATTGGCCTGCTTGTCTTTGATATTGTATAGGAGAGGGACATTCAGTATTCTGCTTTCTTTTACTTTTCATTCTGTTCTAGAATATAGCACCCTTGTCAGCAACTAGTCTTCCTGGAGGGTAACTCTCTGAGAACTCTACAAGGGATGGTGGGATAGCACCTCAACCCCATCAAGTAGCCGGCTAAACAGGTTGTATTGCCGTAAGGCGGACCACTTGCGCCACACTGTATCTGCCTTGAGGTTGGCATTTAGGGTGCCACAGTACACCCCTCAGGGAAAAGATTTGGCACCAGAGCCTACGGTTGCTGGCCTGATAAAATAACTCTCAATAACCCAATTACGGTAAGTCTTGAAGCAGAAGCTTCATTCTCATCCATTCCCTTGTTGACCCCATCAAGCAGTTTGCATGCACAGTAAGTTCAACGGAGTTTTATCAAGAAGAAAAAGGGCTGTCTGTTGTTGATTTAGCAACCAGGTAAGAAAACTCCTTCAGGGAGCCGGGATGGGATGGATCCCTCCCTCTGCACTGAGGGCTCCTCAAACCACTAACAAAGCTCCCTCAGTCAGGCAACTGCAGCTTTCACAGCCCTTCCTTCCTGCTGGCTTCCTGTTTTACAAGTTCACAAACTAAAAGTAGACGACATGTTGGGCCTTTGGGGAACCAGAGCTAAACGGCCTGATTCAGAAGATGGGGGGGGGGGACAGTCACCACACCTCGCAGTGTGAAGGAAACAGGTGGCAATGGGGTCAAGATTCTTGACTCAAGAAGAACCCCTAAGGCCAGGTGTATAACACGAAGAATCAGAACCATGGTCCTATAGACAACAAGGCAGGGGTCAAACTCAAAAAAAAACCCACAGGAGAATCTAGCCCCCTCTCTCGAATGGATAACTAGGGGCCAGAAACCTGCAGGCATCTTTCTTTTAGCACGTTAACAACACCTGTTAAAAGCGCTTAAGTTCTCAACTGCGGATGAACAAGTCCTTCTGCACCCAATTCCAAATGCGGAGTTATGTGTGGGGTGGTGGTGGTGGGGAATGTTCTGAATCGAAACACAATCCTAGGCAACCGAGTGTAAACGCTGCGTAATAACACCCAAATTAAGGTACGCCTAGCCAGCCCAGGTTCCTGCTGCCTCAGGCTGGCAGATCTGAATCTGAATTCAAGGAGCTGAATCCCTCCCCACGGCGATGCTCTGTCTGCCCAATGCCGGCCTCCTCCTCAACGCACTCCCGCCCAATACTGAGGATACTGAGGACCAATACCAATACTGAGGACGTGAGGATAGAAGTTGGAGACTGCTCAAAGGCCAGCATGTTGGATAACCGAAACAGAGCGAAGCCTGATTCGCCTCGCCCTGCCTGGGTGCGGCGAGGTGAGAACCCCCCAGGACCCACCCACCCCCATCAAATGGGATTTTCCATTAGGATCGCATCCCCGGGGCCCGGGAAAAGCAGCGGTCAGAGCGTCGTGGCTCGGGACCCGAGTGGGAGCGCGGGTCCTCGCCAGAGCCATCGCTCCGCCCGCGCGGATCCGTTCTTCTCTCCCTCCCTCCGCCCCGCAGCACGGGAAGCGAAGTCCAGAGGGCCGCATCCCGGGCGCGCATCCTTTTTCTCGTTGCCAAGCGGAATCGTCTTTACCGTAAGAAGAGCCGTCGGAGTCGTCGAGTTCCTTGCTGCCAGGCTCGCCGTCCGCGTCCATCGCTGCCGAAATCACCCGCAGCCCTCACTGAGCGCGAGCAGGAGGCGCCGCTTGGGCGCGGCTCCCGGGGGACGAAGAGGAGGCGGGGAGGGGAGAGGAGTTGCCCCCAACCGGGGCAGGCGGACACCCTCGCGACGGTCCTCCGCCGCTTCGTTGTCTGGCTGCTGCTCCGCCGTTGCCGCCTTCCTCTCAGCAGCCCAGGCGAAAACGAGCAAAAAGCAAGATTTCATTCATATCCGTTGATATACAGTATGTTTGCTGTGGCCCGCCGCCTTCGTTTGGCCACTACCATTTTTAAATGCTTTAAAAATGCTGCAACCTATTTCAAAGCTAGTTTGAAGGGGGTGTAAGGGGAGGGGGGAAAGGGGAGGGGGAAAGGAAGCTGTGGAGGCTCATGACTTTTTGAGCTGATGAGACAGCATTTTTTTAAAAAAAAACTGCTCTTCTTTCTCCACATCGTTGGTTGTACAACAGATATATAAAGAAAAGGCTGCTGTTAAATGTATAGAGCACCTTAGCCTAGAGAAGGCAGTGGTTCCCACACTGAGAAATATCAATCACACACAGCCATGGACAGGAGAAATAGCGTTCACATAAGGGGGGTACCTGAGCATGACTTCCAGGCAAAGCTGGGCCCTAGAACCTCCCATTTACCCTAAATAGCCTTATATTGGGGACTCAAAGGATGCCCCATTTAACTAAGCAGAACCTACTTCTGAATAAAGTCATTTTAGTGATGTCTTCCAGCAGCTCAGAGAGACTCACAAAACAAGACCAAAAAAACACATTAAAACAGTTATTGCAAACACTATTCATCATCATAACTAAAATAGAAATAACAATCACCCAGCAAATCTCAACAACTGAATCATTGCTCTCCAGAACGCAAATGTCTTACATCTTTTCTGAAAAGACATGAGTCAAGACCAGCTCTGTGCTTCTTCAGGGACGACGACGTTCTGGCGTCTGAGGGCCACAGCAGGTAAGGCACTGCTTCTCACAGCTGATGTTCTCTCACTCACTTGCCCCCATGAAGGCTCTTTAGATTAGAACAAGCCTCAACTGCCCACTGCAACTGCCACATGTTTCATGTAGAGAGTGGTGGTCCCTAAGATAAGTGATTTCCAGGCCATGATGTGCTTCAAGAGTAAGGAACAGCACCCTGAATTTAAGAAGCCAGTGTGGTTGTTGCAAGATTGACCAAATATACTCCCTCCCTCCTGATATCCATAAGGCAGGGTATGTGTTCTTGCTCTGCCATAGCTCTTGCTGACTTCAGTGACCACGAACCATTCACATTTTTATACCGCCCTTCCTCCAAGGCGCTCAGAGTGATGTACATATTTCCTCCCCTCCTTTTTGCCCCTCCTTTTTTGTCCTCACAACAACCCTGTGAGGTAGGTGGGGCTGAGAGATAGTGACTGGCCCAAGGTCACCCAGGAAGCCTCATGGCTGAGCAGGGATCACCAGTGCTAAGGGGTCCCTACAGCAAAAAGGGGCAGTGGAGTTTTCACAAGTATTTGTCTAACGGCTGCTGCCAACCATCTAACGGCTGCGGCCGTGTTTTATGCTTTGACAAAGTCCCAAGCGAGGGAGGAAACATAAGCAGAGGATCAACTGCAGACTGCAGATGGGGGCTCACGTGATTGAATATTGTTTATTATTATTTATTTTTTCACATTTTTATACCACCCTTCCTCCAAGAAGCTCAGAGTGGTGTACATATTTCCTCCCCTCCTTTTTGTCCTCACAACAACCCTGTGAGGTAGGTGGGGCTGAGAGATAGTGACTGGCCCAAGGTCACCCAGGAAGCTTCATGGCTGAGCGGGGATTTGAACCTGGATCTTCCAGGTCTAAGTCCGACTCCCAAACCACTACACCATTTGTGAAAAATGCCACTTATATGTTTGTGTATATAATCTTTAATTTTTCAAAAACATTGTCACTCCCCTCATTCAGCATACACACTGCAAAGTACGGTAGATTTTAATCTCTTTTTATTTGTTTGTCCTGCAGTCCCTAAGGTAGGTAACTACAGTACAAGAATGCACAACCGCAACATGATGTTAGTACAGGAATTCAGCCTGTAATTTCCTCCTCCAGATCCAGGAACGGCTCCCAGAAGCTGGCATCAGGCCTTCTTCCTTATTTTCTCTTTACTACCAATTTAAATGGGTGTTGACTCTGCCACACTATGAGTTTCTTCCTCTCATAGAATGTGCTAAGACCATTTAGAAATATATCATGCTACCCCATGATTCAATATATCTATCTACCATACATAGTGGTGGGAGAAAATTGTTTTATTTTTTTGCAGATTTCAGTGTAACCAAATGAAATAGCAGAAAAGGGGTGTTATGTGTTTTTCTTCCAAAATTTTCCCATTTTTATCAATTGTAACCACTTTAAAAGTACAGTATATTAGGTAGGTGCAAGTACAGTGGACCCCCACTATCCGCAGATCCAACATCCGCAGATTTATCTCAGTGCGGATGCCAGCAGATAAAGAAGTCCACTGAGACCTGTTAAAAAAAAAATTAAGCCCCCAAATCGCTGTTCCTACCTTTGCACGAGCAAACCACACTGTTTCCAAAGCTCTATTTTGAATCTGAAAACCCACTTCCAGGTCACACAAAGGCTTTCCTCTCCTCTCAGGCTTGCCCCAGAATGCATCGCGAATGCATACCTGGGTTCTGACCCAGGATCAGCCCATCCATAAGGCCAACTGAAGTTGTTGCCTCAGGCAGCAGATTGGTGTGTGTGTGTGTGTGTGGGGGTGCTCTTCTCTGCCCATTTTCTTACCTACACTGCTACTCCTCCTCTCTCCACTCTCTTGATTGGAAAAGGAAGAGGTGGACAGAGAGGAAGGGGAAATATGGAGGGGTGGCGAGTGCTGAGCTACAACATTGGAGAGTGGGAGGAGCAGACACTGGCACATCATTGGGTAAGGGAGGGACCCCATTTTGCATGCCGCCTCAGGTGTCAGAAGGTCCTGAGCTGGCCCAGGCTCTTCCTTTGGAGGAAAGATTACTGGAGATTTATGGTGTCTTTGTAAAATTTTATTTACAAATATACAGGATGGATGAGTACTGGATGGAGGTGTACAAACAAAACATTCTTGCAAGCAACATGGGGCTACATGTGTTTTCTAGGCATCGTTACACTCCTAGGAGCTTTGCTTCTTGATTAGTTCTCTCCCTTAGTTTCCATTTTAGCCCCAGACTCAGAACACATCTCTGTCTCAATGCGGACAACTCTTCAAACTTGGCTGCCTGATGTAGAAAACTATTCCCAAAGTGCTCTGCATCTATATTTGTAAATAATCCTATATTATAAAGACAACATGCGGAAAAGCAAGGATAGTAGTCAGGGGAAGAATTAAACAATTTCCTGCTCACTTACAGTAGCTGCTGTTTCTTCCCTGTGAACCAGCCCAGCCACTTTGCCTTCAAAACGCAGCAGGGGTCACCAGGCTGTTACTGCAACCCAAGTCTTCAAAGTACAGAGGCGTGTGTGTCTCTGCAAGAGGTGCCTCTTCAATGGTGCAAAGCAAAACTTCCTGTGGCACCCACACACATGATTTACATATGATTTCAATGCATGAAATCATGCATTACATATGATTTCAATGCATGTAATCATATGATTACACACATGATTTACATATGATTTCAAACACATATGATTTCAATGCAAATACCACAAGAGGGCAACAGCAGCAGCAGCAGCAGCAGCATGACTCTTGCTTAGCACTGATTGCCTTTGCTCTACTGAAGATTTAAAAAAAAATGTTTTTCTGCAGTGCGGCTGCTCTTCACTTCTGGCATACAGTCATAATCTGGATTGCGTGAGTTGATCTGTGAGGGTGGATGGTCCAGCCTTGTGACAAGGAACTGGACTTCATGGCCTCAAAACTACATGTTTAGGAACTTCAATTGTACATTGAGCTGGTCACCTATAGCCCCCGGCCACAAGCTGAGGTGACTGTCCATGACCATGTTTGCCAGATCCACAACCTTACAAGCAACTGTGGGACTGGGCAGCACCCTGTTGTATTTCCCAACATGAGGGACAATGGCCTGGATCTGCCATGCAATGCTTTTTTCTTTTTTCTTTTTTAAAGCAACTTCCACCATGCTGCAATACTCATTGAAAAGTCTCTTCAAGCAGCATTTCATTTCAGATGTGGAACTTCTTCCAGTGCTTAGCTGAGTGGCTCAGTTTCCTAACAGAAGCAAGTCACCAAAAACTTCAGAACCACTGTGCCAATGGAAAGAAAAAGGGCTCATTGAAGTCATTTGATTGCCTTGTTTCAGTTCTTTGTGTGACCTCATTAGGGAGCTACAACAGCTCATCCCTCTTGGTGTGTGGTGTTGCTGGACATTCCCATGGCTCATTTAATCTATTCCATATCACAAGTCTTGGTTCACACCATCCAAGTGGGGGCTCCCCGGGGTACTTTTAAGATGATGTTTGCTCATGTCCTGGCCTCACTCTACCCAGGGCTGTGTTCTACACTCTAACAGCTCTACATGATGATTCATCTGTTGATGGTGCAGAACAGGTAAGGAGGTGAAACCACTGACAGCCATAGGACTGAGTTCTTAGTCCCTCATTTCTCCCACCCTCCACTCCTGAACACAGCATTGTGAGATATTCCAGAGTTACAGCGCAATCCTATCCAATTTACACCACCGGTGTAACCAGCAGGGGAGAGCAGGGTGAGAGGCTTTGGAGGGGAGATTTGAATCCCCTTTCCGTTCTGGGGCTTCCCACTGCACCGCTGGTTACACCAGTGGTGTAACTTAAGTTGGATACGATTGAGCTGTTAGTCTGTTGCAGCAAAAATGACAAACAGGTACCTAAAAGCCTAACAGGTTTATTGTGGCATAAGTGAAATGTTTATAATGCAATAGGCAGCCATATAAACAGATAAAAAGATAAGTGTGGGTGATGGGTCCTCCAGCCCAGTATCCCAGTAAAGCCCAGATAGCAGGCTTTGAATTTGTGTGTCTGGGATTACCAAACACCATTAGCCACTACCTGCCCAGACAATGCTAAATAGCACAATTTAATGAGGCTTACACCAACCTCTTGGTGAGCCAGGCTATCCCTGTGTGACTTCTTGGAACACCCTTTACTGTCTTTTGGAGCAGCAACCCAAAAGTGATTTTACTGGGTTATTGCTCGCACCACATCATGTTCTAACTGCACAGATTAGCTTCCTGTATGGTTCCATGTTTACAAACTAGGTAGGATCCCAGGAAGAATTGAATTCTTCAATTCATACTTCAGACACTTAGATTTAGAAAATGTTTCTTCTCAACACGCATTATCACTCTGCACGTGCTCAAAGGCACTCGTCATTACTTCACAAGTCCCTTGGCTGAGCACTGTTATTTAAAAGAGGTTCTAGCCCAAACAGAGCTCTTTTTGTTTGTTGTTTGCTAAGGACACATAACATATGGGGTGTAGAACTCCACTGTAATTCTTTCTGTAGTGCTGGGAGAAAGCAGACAGACCAAGGGGAGTATCACCTAGTGGTTAGCATGCATGCACCACTCCCTGCTTTTCCTTTTTTACAGGGCCAGCAGATGAATGGGGGAGAACCTTGATACTGTAGTTTCTATCTGCTGCCACCGTCCCAGACTACAGAGACCAGGCATTAAAATATGATAAACAGGCTTTCAAAGTGCACCCACTTTTTATCATATTAAGGTAAAAAAAACACCCTGAAAGTCTAGATCAGGGGTGTCAAACATAAGGCCGGATATGGCCCAAGGAAGCTCTTTAAGTGGCCCACGTGATTATTTGGCTCTCCCAGCATCACCCTTTCAGCAGTGCCACTTCTGCCAAAGCTGTGTGAGGGAGAGATGGAAGGAGCCCTCAGAAAGCAAGGAACATTACAGGGAAAGGAGCAGACCAAGAGGGGTGAGAGAGGGAGATGCTGCTGAGGTGCTTGGAGAGCCCAGTTATCATGCGGGCTGCTCTTTCAGCAGCATCAGTTCTGCCGAGGCAGAGCACCTCTCGGCTGCTGAGCTGCGAAGTGATGCCTCAGTAGAAATGGTGCTGCTGAAAGGGCAGCCCATGTGATAATTGAGCTTTCCCATAGATTGAAACTATGGTGATCAATATTTGCATATTTTCTCTTCTGCCATTTGCAGCTAATGAGTTCCTATTTGAGAACAAAGTGCTTATTTCTGGCCATCATCTGCTTAATGATGTCACTTCTGGTTCTCAGCAGGTGCCCACTAACACCTCTGGTCTAGATGTCGCTGTATGCGCAGCTGATGGTTTTCTGATTGAGGCTTCTAGTCTCTATAAATAAAGGGTGGATGGCTACAGCAGATTGTGTTATAGATGTCTATACAGTACAGGTATTCCCCACTTTTTGACGGATCATTTTTTGACGATCTGTTCTTTCAAGAACTATCTGTTCTTTCAAGCTGCTGCAAACTTCACCCTCTTGTTAAGCATTGGGGATTGTGTGTGCTTGGCTATTGAGTAGCCTCACAGCTCCATCTGCTGGGCATTACTAGTTACTGTACCTAATTTGGTCAAGCTTTTCCCCTTTCCCCATTTGGTTTAATTCCTTTTCTTCTGGATTTTTTTATACTACTTTCTGAATTTTTAATACAATCATATAATAGTAATAAAATATAATATATACAGTATTTATATACCGCCTTTCTGATCATTGGATTTCTCCTCCGACTTTATTCAAGGCGGTGTACATGGGCAGGCTGTTCTAAACCCCAAAGGGTTTTTACAATATAATAACGTTCTAGTCTTTCATAGAACCCTTCATTCGAGATGTTACTTTCACAGTCCAGCTCTCTCTCTTTCTGGCGTTCACCTCAGCACACTTCAGCTTCAGCTTGCTCCACTCCCCCACAGGACTCTGCAGCTTATCAGCTCGGCATGCCAGCAGCTCTCCGACAGACTTCCGGCCGTCTTGAACTGCTGTCCTGCAGATCTTCAGGCATTTGTGAGACGAATGCTCTAACCAACTGAGCCAGACATCATATGTCGTTTTAGTGTACTTACAAAAACTAGATGGTATAGCCATCTATACACATCTCATACACAAGATGTATGAGGCTGCTGCTGGCGTAACACGGCATACTGCTTTACAGTAAACTTTTTTATCAGTAGAAAAAGAACACTCTAAAACAACGATAAAAAGTATAGTACAGTAAATGATAAACCAGTAACAGTCATTTATCATTATCAAGTATTATATACTGTGCTTAATTGTATACAACTGGCAGCACAGTAGGTTTGTTTACACCAGCATCACCACAAACATGTGAGTAATGCATTGTGCTACAACATTACAATGTCACTAGGCGATAGGAATTTTTCAGCTCCATTATACAATAATCTTATGGGACCACTGTCGTATATGCAGTCCGTCATTGACCGAAATGTGGTTATGCAGCACATGACTGTACACTGCTTTTTAAAAAAAAACTCTTGCTTGTCTAGTCCCTGTTCACGGGTAATTCAGTGGGTTGTTATGTCTGATCACTCTCGCAGACACTACTTTGATTTTGATTTCTAAGAAGAACCCCTGGGGTTCTGTGCTCTCCTAGGAGAGGGGGTTCCCAGATGGCCCCCCCTGCCTGGTCTCTGTAGCCTGGGATGGTGGCAGCAGATAGAAACTTACCAGTTTCCTTCCCCATTCAGCTGCTGATCTAATGGGAAAGCGGGGAGCGGAAAGGGGTGTGCATGTGCTAACCACTATGTCAGCCTGCCTTCTCCCAGCACAATCCCTGACAACAACCCCCACTCCTGGATACAATCCCTGATTATATTCAGGAATGGGGTTTAGGAACTTGCTGAATTGATGGTAAGGCCATCTTAACATCTTACTCCTGGATACAATCCCTGATTATATTCAGGAGTGGGGTTTAGGAACTTGCTGAATCGATGGTAAGGCCACATCTGGAGTATTGTGTCCAGTTCTGGTCACCACACCTCAAAAAGGATATAGTAGAATTGGAAAAGGTGCAGAAAAGAGCGACCAGAATGATTTGTGGGCTGGAGCACCTCCCTTATGAGGAAAGGCTACAGCGTCTGGGGCTTTTCAGTCTAGAAAAAAGGCGCCTGAGGGGGGACATGATTGAGACGTATAAAATTATGCATGGGGTGGAGAGAGTGGATAGAGGGAAATTCTTCTCCCTCTCGCACAACACCAGAACCAGGGGACGTGCACTAAAATTGAGTGGAAGGAGAGTTAGAACGGACAAAAGAAAACATTTCTTTACCCAGCGCGTAATTCATCTGTGGAACTCCTTGCCACAGGATGTGGTGATGGCACCTGGCCTGGATGCCTTTAAAAGGGGTTTGGACAGATTCATGGAGGAAAAGATCATCACAGGTTACAAGCCATAAGCAACCTCCTGGTTTTAGAAGTAGGTTTTCTCTGTGCCAGGTGCAGGGGAGTGGCAGCAGGAAACAGGTTATCTTGTTGTCTGTGTGCTCCCTGAGGCATATGGTGGGGCCACTGTGTGATACAGGAAGCTGGACTAGATCCAACAGGGCTCTTCTTATGTTCTTATGTTAACCTTGCTCCAGATTTTGACAACTGAAATGGTACCTCTATCCCATGGATCGGCCACATCAGACCTGAAAAATGCCAGCACAGCTATAACAAACCAATCCTAAACATGTCTCTGTCAAGCAGCTGTTCCAGGAGCACCCTGCAGGAGCTGAAGCTTTCTTTCATTACAAAGTTTCAAAGCACCGTGTATTGTCAGAACAGCTTCAAGAGCTACAAATAGACAAAAGGAATTCATTGCTTGGGCGGTGCAAACAATTGTTGCCACCCTGGTAATTGAATACAAGAAGTACAAAATAGGAAAACTGTCACATTGTATAGCAATACATGCTCTGCCCATTAAGAGTATGCAAGCTTCCAGACTGTACAGAACTCTTCTTGAAGGCAGAAGGGAAAGTTGCAGCTCTTGATTGTACACCCAGAAGTATATTAATACTTTTTTTCTTGCTTTGCCACTAAGGTGACAGACCACTCACTCCTAGCCTAACGTTCCTCCCAGGATCGTTGTGCACTAAGTCTTCTGGTTCAAGTTCTTTGGAAGAAGGGCAGGTTAAAAACAAATATATACTACAACTAGGCATAAGGGGGAGCCCCCCCCCTTATGTCTGGCACCCGGGGCAGACCGCCCCCCCCCCCCGCCCCTGCTGTATACTACTAGCATAGAGGTATTAGCAGTGGGCCCTTCTGATGGCCTGGAGCCCTCAAGCAGCTACTACCCAAAGATGCCAACCTGTGGAGCCAGTCCCACCAGAAGGATTATTTTTATGTTTGTAGCCCTGCTGGCAGGAGGCTCCACTGGGCAGAGTACTATGTATTTATATAAGGTAAAGGTGACCCCTGACAATTAAGTCCAGTCGTGTCCAACTCTAGGGTGTGGTGCTCATCCCATTTCAAAGCCGAAGAGCCAGCATTGTTTGAAGACGCCTCCGTGGTCATGTGACCGGCGTGACTCTCCTTGTCACAGCGTGTAGCATGGAACACGGAGCGCTGTTTACCTTCCCGCAAGCGGTACCTATTTATCTACTCGCATGAACATGCTTTGGAACTGCTAGGTTGGCAGGAGCTGGCCAAGCAACGAGAGCTCACCCCGTCGCTGATTCGAACTGCCGACCTTTCGATTGACAGCTCATGGTTCAGCGGTTTAACCCACTGCGCCACCCGCTGGCCTATGTATTTAAATAGCAAACAACTTAATTAAGACACACAATCCGATTTCTGGCGTTGGCTGCTGGGGCCTCATAAAGCTGTAGCAGGTTAGGTTATTTAAGCTGCCAGGAAGAACCTGGTAGTAGGCAACATTAGCAGGGTGTGTGGCTTCTCCTCCACCGGACTATATATAAAAGAGTGGCCCTGGCTGCCATCGCTTGTTCTTCCTCACAGTAGCTTGGAATAGGAGCAAGGGCTGCAGAGGTGAGATCAGTCCTCACCCCAGCCTGGGTGTGTGTGTGTGTATGAGTATGAGTGTGTGTACACATGCTTCAAGGTAGGTCTAATATGCTAGATGTCTAGGAGGAAGACAGCCACTTTGGATTTTTTTTAATTCATTCACTCCCAGCTTGAAAGTGGGCAAGGAACCTACCTTCCATGTGCACCCACCAGGCTTTAGGAAGTTCTCTGTCCAGCTTGTCTGATCTCAACAGGGCCTTTTGTGGCTCAGAGTTCACATAACTGGCATTGCCTCGAGTGGGGGAGTTGGTACATTCCGTCCGAGACTAACACTACATCTCTATATACGCGCACAGCTCCCCTGGCCCAATAAAGCCCAGCATTGTGTGAAGGACATCGCTGCATCCATACAAATATCGCCCCATGCACTCGTTGCTGCCACTGACCTGGTATGCACTGCACAGTCAGCTGTAGATTCCTGGCAGCAATGCTTTCCCCGCAAAAGCCAGGTCTCTGAGGCTCAACCAACCCATTCCTGGCAATTTCTCTTGGCAGCACCCAGAACCTGGCTTTTAGCTAAGGGATGTGGACAGATTATTATTATTTATTGCATTTATAACGTGTACGAGCTTTTTTTTTTTTACCCAAAGCAATATTCCATCATACAAATCAATTTAATTTATATATATATATATATATATTTCTTGCAGTAGCTTTCATGGCCCGCCAGTAGACCACAATGTTTCAGAAATACAGGATTCGATGCCAAGTAGTATAGACTTGAGATTGTTTAATGAATCCAAACCGCAGCGGGTTTCCCGATCAGGCAGCCGCACACGGAAAAAATATCAAAAATCCAAGGGAAAAAGCAGCCCAACGTTTCGTTCTAGTATCTTAGAACATCGCCCAAGGGAAACAATCACAAAGGATTGTAGGTGGAAATGTCCTGAGTTCACCTACAGTCCGTATAAATTGAAAAAAGTGCGAGAAAGTGCTGTTACTCGAAAGCGGAAGTGACCTGACATGACCGCACCGGTTGTCAGTCACTCAATCAGGCGAACTGCGCTCTCTATTTTTTCCTCAATCTTCTTTTCTGTGCAGAATTGGCAGCCAAATATGATTGGAAAATGCCAGGTCCTGTTGGCGATTCAAAAGTTCTCCTGTCTTCAAGTGTTTACTGATTTCTAAAGATTCTAAGTGACGTAAGATTTTTGGATTGCTCTCATTTTGTAAGCACTTAGTTTCACTGAAGCGAATTGAATGTCCCTCTTTTAAAGCATGCTCAGCAACGGAAGACTGTTCTGGGTGATTAAGCCTAAAAGATCTTTCATGTTCAGACACCCTCGTGTTTATACTCCTACCCGTCATTCTGATATAATATTTTTTGCATTCGCACGGAATATAATAAATACCTGCATTTGATAGAGCTGGTCTTTTGTCTTTTTGGATTGCCCAAAGCTTGCTGCAATTTAAAGGTTGGTTTGGAGATTGTTCTTCAATTTCCTTGTTGTAGTATTCTAGCTATTTTATCAGTGGTTCCCTTAATAAAAGGTAGGCATGTCCAAATTTTTTCCTGTTGTGGTTCTTTCATTTTCGTTATTTTTAATTATTAAACCTTCTCTGTTGGCTTTGATCTTGTAACTCTGTTGTCTCCAACACCGATTAATCTGGGTGGTTGTATACCCATTTGCTTGGAGTTGATCATATAGTACCCCTTTTTCCATCTCTAGGGAATCCTTGTCCCATACTTTAATGGCCCTATACACTAATGAATTGATTAATGAATTTTATTGAGATGGATGGTGATTGGAATTCTGATTCAAGTATCTCCCGGTGTTTGTGGGTTTCCTGTACACTTTATGGCCCAGGGATAGGTCTTTTTTCCGTGATACTAATACGTCCAAAAAGGGCAAAGAGTTATTTTCTTTTTCCACGGTGAACTGGATTTCTCTACATTGTCCATTTAAATGTTCCACAAATTTTCCCAAGATTATATATATATATATATATATATATATATATATATATATATATATATATATATATATATATATATATATATATATATATATATATATAATCCTCCCTGCAGGTTGTAAAACAATACAGATTAACAACAACTAGAACTACAAAATCACAGCAGTAGTAGCCTCAGACAGACTGAAAACCCCAAGTTTAAAACCTCCGGGGTCTACAGCAGTTAAAGCCAGCAAATTCTTTCACTTCTTTAAAAAAAATATTTTATCCAGTAAAAATGTCCAATATAAATTAAAGTATTAATGAAGGCAAAAACGAAAACACTGCAGATTCCAAAACATGGGTGCCACCACAGAAAAGGCCTTGCTCCTAAACCTTAACAACTTCACTGGGAGAAAGATAAGTACAAAGCAGGACATCTACTGCAAATCTCAGGGAGCTTGGAAAAACCTGCAGATGAAGGCACAGAAGATACTCTGCTCTCACTTCAGAAACCTGTTCCAGATTTTCCCCTTATCAGTTTGATTTTGTCATAGATATGTGGAAAAGGTTATGCTTCTGAATGGTTGCTTTTTAGCAAACAACCATACAAATATTTTTTTTTCCAGAAGGGATTCTGATTGTGGTTGTTTCCCCCCCCCCCAAAGGTTCTGAAATCAGCTACAGTCCCCCTTTTTTTGTCATGCACTCCACCCCCTTCCCTCTAATTATAAACTATTTATGGCTCAACGCAAACCTTCTGCTTCCCTCTCCCATGGCATTTAGCCAGCCCAGGCAGCCGTCTGCAGCTCATGGATGTTTGAAAGGCCCACCGAGTCAAATCCTGGACCTTTAATCTGCTCTGCTAATTCTCAGGAGACCAGCAGAAAGAGAGCAGTATGCTTTTCTTGGGCCATAAGCCCACTATCTGTGCGCCATGCTTCATGGCGTCCAGGGAAATAGCCACTTTCTTCCGTGAATGCACACCACTTGTTTATTTTAATTACTTATAGCCTGCCTTTCTTCAAAATGAACACAGGGTGGCTAACAAAAGGATAAGCAACAAAGCACAATAAATATAAAATAATTTACATTAAAAAAAATCAGAGTAATTTAAAAAATCAGAGTACGGTAATTTTAAAAAGTCTTGCAAAATAAAAGGGTTTGAAATAAAAGACGTCTCGCTTTTGTTCCTGCCCAATCCCTAAACCGCCTTCTCTTCTGTTCTCTCAATACTCAAAAGACAAGCATGACGGGTGGATTAAAGCTTGTGAAAATGACACGCCAGGTGTGCTGCAGGTCTCTCCCGCCCAGGACACCGGAGCTGGCCTCTGCCATTTTTGCTTCTTCTGCAATATCCGACACAGCGCCACTGGAAGAAAAGTCGAACTATGTGACAAGACCGTGGAGAACTGGAGATTTCTCTAGAATAGATAGTTGTGACCAGAGCCTCAAAGCCTGGACCAGCCCAAGACCTCCTGAGGCAACATGCCAAATGCTGCCTACCCGATGATGTGCCAGCCTCTGCTCCTCCCACTCTCCAGCACTCTCCTCTACATTTCCTCTTCCAATCCAGGGAGTGGAAGAAGACGCAGTGGAGGCAAGTAGGTGCACCGAGATGGGCGCCCCCCACCACCAATCTGCCATCTGAGGCAATTGCTTCAGTTGGTCTCATGGATGGGCCAATCCTGCTCAGAGCCCCGCCCACCACTAGCACTTTCCCTTTGGTTTGTTTTCAGGACATGCTCTCATAGCTCAGACTTTGCTATATCCACTTCCACACTGTGAGAGCAAGCAAACATACCCCACATTCATTGAACACAGACATCTCTGATAAGGGATACAAGCAAAGAGCTGACCATGGCTCTCAGCACTGGCCCTGCATAAAGTAGGCTTCAGTTTATTTATCTAATGTTTGTCCTGCTTTTTCACCTAGCCTAGCCTATGCAAGAGGGAATCTATGGACCTCTGAGATCATTGCCAAATCGATCTCCACTCCAACCATTCTCAAGACCCGAGCTGGAAGCCAGCCCCACATGGACAGGTTATGGAGGCTCAATTCTAAGCATGCTTACCAGAAAAGAAGTTCCACTGAGTTTTAGTCAGACTTGACGTCACTAGGGCACGCGCCGCCCTAAAGCGAGGGCGCGCCCACCGCCCTAATGACCCCAAATTTGCCGCACCGCCGAAGTCTTACCTCCAGGCCCCGCTGCTGCCGGCTCCGAGACATCCTCAACAGGTATCTTGTTGTCTTGTGTGCTCCCTGAGGCATCTGGTGGGGCCACTGTGTGACACAGGAAGCTGGACTAGATGGGCTTTTGGCCTGATCCAGCAGGGCTCTTCTTATGTTCTCTCCGGCTGGCTGTCCTGGGCCTTCTGACGAAGGCCCAATGCGTCAATACAGGCAGTGCGCAGGCGCAAAAAACCTAATAAATGACGTCGCCACATTGGGCCTCATCAGAAGGCTGCGGACCTCTGCCCAGGGCAGACGCTCTGAGGTCTTCTCCTGGAGCAGAGGTGACGTGCATAGCATGCGCCCGCACACGCAAGTGTGCACGGCACCCTTTGCGCACGTCACCCCCCAGCAGTCTGCCCCCTCGCCACTTCAGTGATGCGTTTCCAAGCAAACACATTGAAGGTTAGGCTATAAAAGCACCCAGAGAAAGCTCAGTGGCACATACCCCTTTTTACACCCCGGTGATTACTTCTACAGAACTTATTAGAATTGATACATACACTCCATACATAGCGGTCTCAGCAGTCGCCTGAACCAGCTGCAACCCATGCCCACTATTGCAGGGGTGGCCAGCCTTTCAACATGAATGCTCCTGGCCCTTTAATAGCTTTATAGGTGAAGGCATTTCAGCATTGCAACTGAGGCGCAATCACTCTCTAGCAAGCAAGTTTAGAACCGCTGCCACAGTTTCAGCCAGTGCTCAGCAACCACGGTAACCTCTTTGGTGGAGTCGAGTGCAGCAGTGGTACGTATATCAGAATTAGAAATGGGTTGCCTCTGCGCGTGTGCAGACTGCCTTTCTTGCGAACGCGACCACTGAATATCTTCAGTAGGACGACTCACTCACACACGGGATTTAGAGTTTTCAGATCAGAGGATACATGTTGGATTCCAGGCAGCTTTGAGTTCCGGTCGCTCTCGTTATAAATTAAAACCGCTGCCGGCCCGCCCGAGCCAGAAGTTGTAATGGACCAAGAAATAAATGCTAACCTCCCGCTCCCTTTCTGTCGGAGGATTCCTATCCCAACTCTCAGCAGTCACTTCCCCTTTAAGGCAGCCCAGCTCACCTGTAGGCGCAGCTCACTCACCTGGCTCAGGTGGCTGCTGAGAGCAGAAGAGGAAGTGGAAGCTGCAGTATGTCCGCCTCGGCAATCTTCATCCTTGACCTGAAAGGCAAGGTGAGTTCGATCTCAATCCCCCGCCCCTTATTCAGGCTGGAGAAAGGGGTGAGCCGTGTTGGACGGAGCCTCTGAGCCGCCGCCCCACCGTCCTAATGGTGCTGAACTTTCTTAAATAGATCGTCCCCCAACCCACAGAACCCTCCACGCCGTCTCACAATACTAAGTGCTATGTGGATGAAGGTTTCTGGTTACTTGTTACGCTGTTTAGCCCTCCCTCTCCATGCTCCCTCCTGCTTGCCACCTGTGAAGTCAAACGCAGCCAAGAAGAGAGGAAGCCCCCCTGACACTGCTTGGAAAGAAGCATAAAACTCAGGAGTCCTGGGCAGGGCTACCATCCATCCATCCAATTGCTGGGCCATCCTCTTACCCCTTCATACATGATATAACACAGTGGTGGCCAACCTTTTAACATGAACGCTGGCCCTTTAAATGGTTGCATAGGTGAGGGCATTTCAGCAGGTGCAGCTGCTTTAGCAGCACCATCAGCACTTGCAGCTGCCCAGATTCTGTCTTCTATACAACTCTTAAGAACACAGTAGCCCTAATGGTGGAAGGTTGGCCACCCCTGATATAACAGAACACAAGGAAGAGTCCTGGCCAATCCATATCTCCCCCACCCCAGCAGAACTAGATGAAACCAGAGCAGGGATGGATCCTAATTCCCAGCTGTGCTGTGTGTGTTTTCTGCCCAGGAGCCACCTATCTTTTCAGTGCTGTGGGCAGGGCCAGCTCAAGACATTCTGCTGCTGCCTGAAGCAAAGGATGAGGTGGTGCCCCCCCCCCATTTCACAAAACCCATACCATATAAAAGCCAACTATTTTGTTTTCTTCCCAGTTCAAAAATACAAAGGCACATTGCCAACAAGTGGTTGTTTTTTTGGGTTTTTTTAAAGATAGATCTAAGACATTTCATTACCTGGTAGTGTTGCTCAAGTCATTCATAGATAGCAATTGATGGAGAAATAGAACAAAAAAAAAATAGGAATAATATTCTCAATTGTCATTTAGACTCAAGATGGTCTTGGGAGCCTCTTCCACATTCATAGGTATTGATTTTGAAATTTAGGCCGGCCTCCGCATCTTAGGCAGGATTGGGCTGCCCAAGTCTTTCCTTTGTGTATTTTGTCTTTACTCTTCCTCAGTGGCGTGGCTGGGGGCCCAGGGCCCTGGGGGCCAGGCCTCTGGGAGGGTGCCACGGGGGTGCCACTTAATAATAATACATTATTATTTATTATTTATTGAATTTATATCCCACCTTTCTCCCCCATAGGGGGACCCATTTTTATTAGGGTGTGCACTATACTGAAAGGATCTGGGGGGATGAAATGTTACATTTCTGTGAATGTGTTGGGATTATTATTTATTATTTCTTAATTAATTAATAATTATTATCATAGTTAATATTATACATAATGAGCTTGTTGGGACTCGAGGGGGGTGCAAATATTTCATGGGCACTGGGTGTGCTGGACCCTAGCTCCTCCTCTGCTCTTCCCTACTGGAAGGTCTCCTGCAAGCCAAAGGGATTCTGCTCGGGTAGGCCACAAGACTCTTGGCTTGCTCACCAAGATATTTGATTTGAGGGATGGCTTCTTTGTCCAGGTTTCCAGCTCCATAAGGAAGTCTTAAGCTCTCTGCTTATTCCTCTGAGGTTAAAGCCCAATGCTCCTGGGTGTTTGTATCTCGGTCACTGTTCAAGTTGGGGTCCGGCACCAATCATCATTATTATACTACTAACTTTGTTTCATTTCTTTTATTATAATATACTGCCTTTCTCGCAGACTCAAGGTGGTCTACATTGGCAGGCTAATCATAAACCTCATTTTTTTTTCAAATGTTTTTTTTTTACAAGTATTGTTCTATGGGAGAGTTTCCATTCTTTTCCTAATAACTGCTAGCCTACAACTTTGCTTAGCCTTCACAACCAGCCGTTCTTTTAAACTTCGGGGCTCACGTTTGTCCCCTTCCCCTGTTGTAAGCTCCTGAGGTCCCAATGGGCCTCCTCAGATGTGTGCCAACACTTTAGCTTGCACACGTCCGGGGAGGTCATGTAAGGCTGGCCTGGGAAGGAGATGGAGATCTGGCGGAGTGCGCCACTGATATCCCCGCCCCCCCTCCCGGGCCAGCCAATTGCCCCTCCTCACGCCCTCCCACCAATAGGCACAGACCTTACCTGAGTCAGCTGGTGCAGGGAGAGGAGGGCTGCGGAGTGAGCGATGCTGGCCTCCGCACTGGTGCCGCTTACTTTCCCAGTGCCACCTTAGGCCAGCTGAGCGCTCGTTCCGCCGGCCTAAACCTATGCAGGATCAGGCCGTTAGTGTCATGAAAGGGCTGCAAGTGAAGAGGGTCTACTTTGGATTTGGCCTGAACCTACCATGACTCATGTGTGACTCAGAGTTGGAATGAAACCAGGGAGACCTGCATCTTTCTCCCGAGTGGTGGGTGAGATAGGTTGTTGCCTACCTTATGCCTTGACAACAGCAGGCTATGCCAGTTATGTATGCCTGTCATGCATTCCCAACCCGGACTGCCTTCTTCTCTCATAGCCGCTGATCAGCCGCAATTACAAGGGCGATGTGAACATGTCAGAGATCGACTACTTCATGCCGCTGTTAATGCAACAAGAGGAGGACTGTGCCCTAACACCGCTCCTGTCTCGTGGGAAGGTCCACTTCCTCTGGATCAAGTACAGCAACCTTTACTGTATCCTTTCAGTGCCTGTCCCAGTGGGGTGCAGGGCTGCTGCATTTTGTCAGTATTCAGAGGGCTGACTCGCCTAAACGCTGGATGCTTGAAAATTGTACAGGCCTGCTTTGGGCCCGGTGGATCTGTATCAGTGCTTTTGTGCAGGTATTAGGCCAGGGGTTCTCAAAGTGGTGAGTTGCGACCTGCCACTTTTTCCGGAAGTGGCCAATATCCCCTTAAGGGGGGTGGCCAGTAAGTAAGAACAGTCCTGCCAGCTCCCTGAAGCCACCTCCGCAGGCCTTCCCAAGGGTCTAAACAGCGGCAATCGCGTTCCAAAGCCCACATCTAGCATGATCGCCAGCAGAACGGCTCCTGCCGCCTCCGCGCCGCATTTGTTTTGGCCCCCTCCCTCCTGCCCAACCCCCGTGGGATGTTTGGATCTGGCTGACGTCACTCGGGGGTGGGGCGAGTGACATCAGCCATGACAGGGGGCGGCGGCTGGCGCAACGCTAACTACGCTACTGCTTTTGAGCCACTCACAACTTAGGCTTTAAGGCTGAAATCCTGTGCACACTTACTACGGTATGTGCATGCGTAAACCTCATTGTAAATCTTGAGCAAGCCCAGTAGCGTAGCTGGACTTGCGCCAGTGGGGTGGTGGGCAAGGCAACGTGTCATCGTCCCACCCACCCTGCCACCAGAATGACCCTGATCTGGAGCCAAACAGATTAGGGCCATTCTGGTGATGTGGTGGGCGGGGCAATGATGTGTCACCCCGCCCACTGGCGCAAGTCCAGCTACGCTACTGAGCAAACCTAATTGAATTCAAGGGGATTTAGTTTAGTTTAGTTCAGGGTTTCTCAACCTGTGGTACGTCAAGGGGTGCCCATTATCTGCTCCATCAGCAACTAATTAAGTGTTAATTAACATGGATTTTAGATTGTAATTATTTTCTGAGCCCTTCTGTCTCTCTGATTTTGGTTTTGGGCTTATTTTTGTACTTTGGAAAATGTACTTTGGTGGGATGGGGGAGGGAGGAGCTGGTTTTGGGAAGTGTGACTTGGAGAAAAAAAGGGATGTGTGCGTCTCTCTCTCTCTCTCTCTCTCTCTCACACACACACACACACACACACACACACACACACACACACACACACACACACACAGAGAGAGAGTTAAATAAGACATTTTTCACATTTAAAATTGTTTTAGTACTTTTTATTTAAGGATTAATTACCTAATTAATTGATTAATCCAATTAATTAGCAGTTAATTAGCAGTTAATTAGCGGGTGGCGCAGTGCGTTAAACTGCTGAACCATGAGCTGTCGATCGAAAGGTCGGCAGTTCAAATCCGCGACGGGGTGAGCTCCCGTTGCTTGGCCAGCTCCTGCCAACCTAGCAGTTCCAAAGCATGTTAATGTGAGTAGATAAATAGGTACCACTTGCGGGAAGGTAAACAGCACTCCGTGTTCCAGCCGCATGCTACGCGCTGTGGCAAGGAGAGTCATGCCGGCCACATGACCACGGAGGCGTCTTCGGACAACGCTGGCTCTTCAGCTTTGAAATGGGGGTGAGCACCACACCCTAGAGTCGGACACGACTGGACTTAATTGTCAGGGGTCACCTTTACCTTTACTTCAGAAAATTGGACCATGATAGGGGGTACCCTGGCCTCCAAAGGTTGAGAACCCCTGGTTTAGTTTATTAACAATACGATCATAGATCAGCTTGAGTCAGATAACAACATATCCCACATACTAAAAAAAATCAAGGGGATTCTGATTCTTATACGATGGTCTGCAAACCTGAGCATAAATTATATTGACAGCTGCCATCAGCTGCTGGATCAATAACTTCAAGTCTGACACATCTTGGGTAAACACTCCTGAGTAATCTCTGTCTGGAACACTTGAAAGGAGTGCGAGCTATGAGAATAAATTCTAAGGCCTAGGCTACCCCTCTCTGTACTAGCATCTCTTCTGGATTACTCTGGATTACTCTGGACTCTGAGCACACCAGTTGAAACCGTCGCTTTCAAGAAGAGGTGTGTCTATGTACACAAATCACCCCTATATTAATAGAGCATTTTAAATAAGAGGGAAGCTTACAGATTGGAGCACACAAATAAAAGAAACAAATGATTATGTCAAGCGAGCTTATTTCTCTGTTTAGTATGGATGTTTGCCGAACAGAGCTTGTCATCCTTTGGTGAAGCCATCTTAGAGTCAAAGATGCTGTCACCTGAACATGCTTATTGAGCTACCCCTATCCTAGCACATCTTTAGCTAATCCCTGAGGCTTCAAGACAGCCTCCGCTCAAGTCAACAACCTCTCCAATATACTTGGTCTGCCATAAATAGAAAAGGAACTCCAGCATGGGGAGAGTCTCCCTCCCACAGTCTGTGATATGATCTTGAGTAATTAAAGTACTGACAACAATCAGAGGTTTGTGGTGGGTTATCATACCTCTCCCCCCCCCCCCCAGTAATAATGATTATTAATATTTCAGCCAGGAGCCTGATAGGCAAGGAAAGAGGTTTGGAATGGTGTCTTCAGGAATGCCTGACTCCTTCTAGTAATACAGCCATGGATTCTGGAGAAAGCTGATAAGACAAGGGATAGAAGACATTTGTGATTTTACACACACCCCAAGTACAAGTTGCTCAAGGGTTCTCTGGTTTCCCATATGGAATTTTGTACTCTTAAAATGGCATCAGGTCAGAAGTTACAAATAACCACAAACACAGGCTCAAGTCCTTCACAGACTAATCCTCCATGAATTTGTGCAATTCTTTTAAAGCCCCCTAAGGCCTAAGCTAATGTCCATCATCACATCTTGTAATTGTGAATTCTATAAGTTATAGATTACTATAAATTACACAGCCCAACAAAAAAAGATGTATTTATTTATTTTGGTGTTTTGGAAATTAGACCTATCCTTGGATATATTTGGGGTGCTGATTTCAAAAATGGCATCAGTTTTGCCCTATCAGCTCTAGTTTTGGAGATATGGCAAAGCCACCTTATATGCTGATCCATGACAACAGCTTCCTCACGAGGACGCTGCTTGAATCAGCATATAAGGTGACTTTGCTGTATCTCCAAAACTAGAGCTGATAGGGCAAAACTGATGCCATTTTTGAAATCAGCACCCCGAATATACCCAAGGATAGGTCTAGCTTTTAAGGCACCAAAATGTGTGCTGGGTTGTGTTATACATCGTATAAATACTTCCTTATGTCTGTTCTGAACCTGCAGTAATCTGTTTGGTGACCCCCTCTAGCATGATGAGAGAAAACATTTATTTCATGGAGTTCAAAGTAGCATACATGGGATCCCGAAGCAGTTGCTCATCTAGGTAGTGACCAGGCATCCACCTGCTTATCTTTAGCAAGGTGGCTGCACCAGTACTCTTGACTGGGCATTGAAAGAACTGTTTCCTCCCACTTACTATTCACTCCAAATCATTCATGGTGTAATAAGTCTCAAAAAGAGCCATAAGTCTTGCTCTAGAAGTGGGGGAGATAAGTATACCCCCAAATAGTTACAGTTCTTCCAAGCCACCTAGACAGCTGACGTTGGCCATACATGTAGTTCACCATGCTCTTTAATTCCTAGAAAGAAACCTGAAAATGGGCCGTTTTTTATTTTATTTTTTGCACTTAACACCCAAACTTGGGACATAGAGTTTACCTGGTAACAGAGACCAGTATTCCAGTACAGAGCAAGCTAAGTCACTTGTGGGGTCAAAAGTTGGGCTGCTGAAGTTCTCACGTCTTCAGGCTTGGATTTGGGGGATGGCCTGTGGCCTGCCCAGGGTCGCATATCTCTGCTGCTTGTTGTGCAGGGTAGAGGATCCCACATGCCATAGCTGTACATACCTGGCTGGTCTGAAGCAGAACAAAGGAAGCAGTTAAAAGAGCCATGCATAGAATTAGATGCCTCACCATTAACCATTTTATTTTATTTACAACAATGGAAGAGCGTGGGTTCAAAGCTAAAAATATGCATGCATGTTCTCTCACTCTCCCTTGTGCTCCCACACTTGCTCACAGAGTTTCTGACACCTCTTCACTGGTGCCTTTGGTGGTGCTACATGTGCTATGCTTATCTCTCACCCAAAGCCAGCACCCCTTCCCCACTGTCCCATGTTGCTGCCTCCCATTCCCTCAGCCAGGGTGGGGGGCAGGGGGAAGTCGGAGAGAGTGGATGTTTCAAGTGCAACAGCCCAGGTGTCTCTTTCTTGTCCTTATCCTTAACCTTTTCTGTAGTGGTGGCCCTCACCAGGAAGAATGCCAATGCCTCCCTGGTGTATTCGTTTCTTTACAAAGTGGTAGAGGTAAGAAGCCATTCTCAGTTATTGAGGGCAAATTGGGGGACTGGGATAGGAAAAGCCACTTCCTTCTGTTCGCTTGGGAGGAGAGGAAGCAGTCTGTCTCTTGTTGGCTTCCTTGGAGCAGTTTGGAGGCAATGCCTCAGTCTAAATCAGGGGTGGCCAACCTTCCACCATTAGGGCTACTGTGTTCTTAAGAGTTGTGTAGAAGACAGAATCTTGGCAGCTGCAAGTGGTGATGATGGTGCTGCTAAAGCAGCTGCACCTGCTGAAATGCCCTCACCTATACAACCATTAAAGGGCCAGGAGCATTCATGTTGAAAGGTTGGCCACCACTGGTCTAAATGCTGCTGAGTTCTGTGTGAGCCTGGAAAAAGATGTTGCACAGCCCGTCAGTTTGGCTATGGTGCCTTCAGTCTCCTCTGGGTGTTTCAGACTAACTCTGATATTATCCGTTTAGGGGTGGGAATTAAAAAAAAACTTTACTCCCCCCTTCAGAGCATTAATGCACAATTCAGCAGCTTGCACAGAAACCCAGCTATGGTTGTTTGACTTGCAGACTTTGTGGCTACAACAACAAAACAGACTTGGGCAGCAATCCTAAACACACTGCCTAGGGACTTCTGAGTAAATGCACATGGGATTGTGCCATAACAACCTTCAAGGCTTATTAATTTATATATCACTTTTTAGATAAAACCCGAAATGTGCTCCTCTGTAACGAGGGAGCAATCAATAAAACACAACGGTGGAATGCAAGCCAGAATAAAACCATTATCACAACAAAACAATTCAAAAACCTGGATGAATAGTGTCTTCACTTGGAGTTAAAGGATAGTAAAATTAGTGCCAGGTGAGCTTCTTTGAGGAGAGCATTGCAGAAATGGGGAACCACAACAGAGAAGGCCCTATCATGGATCTCCACCTGCCTTATCTTAGATACTACGAGGGAGGATGGACACACCTGCAGAAGGATCAGTGATAGGCATCTTAGTAACCAGGCAGGTTTATGAGGAAACAGAGAGTTTTGAGCCATTTTGGGAGTTTAAAAGTTATGAGTACCTTGAATTGGGCCTAGAAATAGACCTACTGCAGGTATTTTAAGACCAGCAAGATGGGTTCCACACTTTCAGTTCCTGCTAGTACAAAATACAGCTGCTAAGTTCCCAACTGAAATTTCCAAACAGTCTCCAAGGGCAGCCCCACATACAATGCATTGCAATAGTCGAAACACAATGTGACCAGAATGTGAATAACTGTGATTTGGCTATCTCTGCCTAGGAGTAGCTGCAGCTAGTGAAAAGTGATTTGTGCCACCAAGGCCATTTGGGCCTCCAAAAATAGGGCTGGATCTAAAAACACCTCTGGTCCTTAAGGGTGTGTGCACCCCTATTTAGTGCAGGCATTCTACCATCTCTCAAGTCAGATGAACGCCCACCAACAGCACCTCCATCTTAGCAGGATTGAACGTCAGTTTATTCCTTCCCTCTTTCCCCTCATTGTAGGTACATCTCTCATCTAGCAATCCCAAGCATAAGTTTAGCATTTCAATAGCATAACTTGGTTTTGATGAAGAGGAGAAAGAGAGTTGGGTATCATCAGTACACTGATGGTACTACACTCCAGCTCCCTGGATGATCTTCCCAAGTGATTTCATATAGAGGTGTAAGTATGGTGGAGCCTGAGGGGCACCTGCCCCGGGTGCTCTGCCAAGAGGGGGCACAATTGGGGCACGCCCCTCAGGCCTCCACCACAGCCTCTTCCACCTCGCAATGTCCTCCTCAGCATGCCCTGAGGAGGATGTGAGGAGGAGGTGGCCACAGCCCGATTGCGAAGCCGCAGGTGCTCTCCCTCTCCACTCTGAGCAGAGAGCGGTCGCGGTGTCGCAATCGGGCCCCGACCACCTCCTCACGACCTCCTCCTCAGGGCATGCCCCAAGGAGAAAGTCATGAGATGGAGGAGGTTGCGGCCCAGTCATGAAGCCAGGGCTGCTCTTTGTTCTCTCTCCCCATTTGGAGAGAGTGTGGAGAGTGGCTGCGGCTGCCACAAGCGCCTCCCAAATTCTCTCACTTCCGGGAGAGAACCTGGATGTGATGTCACAATGTACGCCATGATGTCACTGCCCTGGTTACTGCAGAGGTAAGTTATGCCTCTGCATATACTGTAGATATTAAACAGCACTGGAGGCTAGAGTTCTGTGGAACATCATGGTGTAACCACAAACGGGCGGAGCTATAGTCCCCCAACACTGTTTTCTGGAACTGACCCTTTAAGGTTAGTGGCCTGGTTATGTTTTCCTAGTGGACACCTAGTACCAAATACATACAATATGTATGTGTGATGCATACATGCCTTTCTACATGGCTTAGAAGAAAAACAAAGGGAATAAAAAGACTAACCGAGCAACAGTACACATGTATTCTCCTTTCCCAATTCCTCCCCCTACACTCTTTCACACATGCGCGTGCGTGCGCATGCACGTGCGCACAACTGAAAAGCCTGCAAGAAAGATGCACTTGAACACAAAACAATCAAATGAAGTGTTCCATAAATTAAATGTTTCAAATCTGCACAATTTATTTCAGTTGCAGAATTTGGGTTTGGGGTCTGCAGAATTCTAGGAGCTTGGCTACAGGGATAACACTGCATGCATCTTTTCAGTATGAAGTCCAACTGGATGAATCTTGAACTTCCATTTTCTTATTTGACAGGTCTTTTCAGAATACTTCAAAGAGTTAGAAGAAGAAAGCATCCGTGACAATTTTGTCATTGTGTATGAACTACTGGATGAACTAATGGACTTTGGGTTTCCCCAGACAACAGACAGTAAAATTTTGCAGGAGTGAGTCACTTAGCTTACTTGGTGTGTCCCCCCCCCCAACCGATTTTTATCTAACTTTCTATCCCTGTACAAATGGTCTGGCAGGATTAAAAACAAACTCTACTAGGGACGAGTCTATGGAAGTCATAGCAGAGTGAAATGTTTGAGAATGTGTCAAATCTCGCACTCTGAATATGGAGGTTTCATATGTCTATTTGTGTGAAACTTTATTTTTGAGGGAGCTCTGATTTTGATGGAATGTGAAGCAATACTTACCGGTACATTTCAGTGGCAGGACCTGATGCTTAATCAAAATGGGTTCTTGCACAAAACTACCAGTCTCCTGCCAACCTAGCAGTTCCAAAGCATGTCAATGTGAGTAGATAAATAGGTACCGCTTGCGGGAAGGTAAACAGCGCTCCGCAGAGTCATGCCGGCCACATGACCACGGAGGCGTCTTCGGACAACGCTGGCTCTTCGGCTTTGAAATGGAGATGAGCACCACACCCTAGAGTCGGACACGACTGGACTTAATTGTCAGGGGATACCTTTACCTTTACCAGTCCTCAGTCCTCTCAAAGCAAACTTCAAACTGTTAAAATTTCAAATGTGAGTTTTTTTCTGACTTTGAAATTTCAAACCCTTTGTCAAAACATGATGTGTCTGCTGCTCTAGATAGCAGAAGGTGTCCATTATGAGCCCTGCGATGGTGGGAGAAAGTGTAGTTGGATACTTCATCAGGAAAGAGAAATAACTGAATTGCAATTCTAGATGTTCTAGCAGCAACTTGATCATGCTCCTTCCCGCTTTCCCCGCATTGTAGGTACATCACTCAGCAGGGCAACAAGCTGGACACAGGCAAATCCCGTGTTCCGCCCACTGTTACAAATGCCGTCTCCTGGAGATCAGAGGGCATCAAATACAAGAAGAACGAGGTCTTTATTGATGTAATTGAGTCTGTCAACCTGCTGGTGAGTCACTGCAGGGTTCCATGTGTGGGCCCATCTGTAGTAGGAAACATAGGGGCACAGGTAGGGGCAGGAGAAAATGGTGATAAAGAAATAAAAACACATCACACTGCTTTCTGCAAAAAAAAAATCTACGAAAAAGTAAAACAAAATAAAGCCATGTAATTTTGCAGCATTTGTCATCTGCTGACACTATACAACCTATACTGCACTACCTACCTAGCAAGCATACTTTTAAAGCGGTTACAATGGATAAAAATGGGGAAATTGTGGAATTAAACCACATAACACTGCTTTGTGCTATTTTATTTTGGTTATACACCGAAATCTGCAAAAAAACAACAACACACCAAAACCATTTTCTCCCACCTCTAGGCATAGGTAGGTTCATTGCAGCATATCAGCCCAGAAAGGTAGGGTTGTTGTTTTTTTGCTCACTCGTTAGCAACAGCACTATATTTGGTCCTGATGTATGAATACTGTATACTGTAGTCCCTTTGCAACCCTAGAAGCCTGTAGTCAGAGATCAAGATCAAACTTTAGACCTTGTATACAGTATGCAGAGCAGAGCCTGTGATTTTCCACAGAAATGCAGTTTCACTCAGGCCTCTAAGGAATCACTGGAGCGTGGCGGGGGGGCGGACCGCTGGGAGGTGACGCGCCAAAGGGTGACGCGTGCAGTCGCGCGTGCGTCACCTCCACTCCAGGAGAAGGCCTCGGAGCGTCCACATTGAAGGCCTCGGAGCGTCCACATTGAGCGTCCACCTCCGCTCCAGGAGAAGGCCTCGGAGGCCACATTTGTATCTTCAGAACCCAAACCTGTATTTGCTCTTTCCCGTTGCATTGTTCTTTCAAAGAGAGTGAGGTCACCATTTGCCTTATTTGAACTTGCTGTTGCAGAGTGTGTGTATTCTTACTTGAGCCTCATCCCTCTCTCCCTTGCAAAATACAGTACTTGTTCCTCTTATCCAGACACACTGTGTGTGCAGTGCAGCATTAGCTATGTGATGTTGCATGGAATCCTTGACCTTGTAGCAGGGAGGCTCAGATCTTCTTCTGGGAGCCTGGTTCTTGCGAGTTGCAAGCATGCATCCTCCAGTCCTATGGGAGCCTGGGTTCTATGTGCAAGCATCCTCCTCATCTCTGGGTGATGAGCTAGCAGCTGGCTGTTGTGACTGAAATGGATTTTTGCCCAGCCAAAGGGTGGTTGGTTGCAGGTCCTGCTGATGCTCATGATCCACTGATGGTGGATTTAAAGTCTGGATATTTTGACTGTAAGCATCAGTTGCTAGGACAGTTGCTTCTGACAGCTGAAAGAGAAGGTATTGTTGTTTGCCTCCGGTAGCCTACTTACAGGAGGTGCATGTGCGAGAGGGTGCAGACAGACAGCATAAGAAGACATGATGGTGGTGGTATTGCAGCTATCATAGTGTGTTGATTGATAGTACCTTCCTTGGATGGCTGATATGGGGAGGCCAAAAGCAAGGAGATAAAATAAGCAAATCTCCCCCCTTCCCCCCTCCCCCCCGCCTACGGAGTACACACCTTATTTCGTCCAGGTACGCGCCTTCAAAGGAATCCAAACATTACCTTGGCTGAGCAGCGCTTTCCTGCCACTTACTAACCCAACTCTGAGCCCCAGTCGCACGGCGGCGGCTGCAGAGTTTGAAAAGCGCACTCGGGGTTTTTCTTCGTGCCTGCGCGCTCTCAGCTCCTACCCGCAAACTGGAGGAAAGGACAGGGCTTTTAAGCCGCAGCAGCTACAGCAAGCGCTGGAGGCATCGGAGCCGTGAAAGAGCCGCCGCTGACAGGAGCGGGCCGGCGCATCGTGCTCTTGTGTGCTGCAATTGCCCGCGCATCGCCTTGCATGACTGAGCTGTGCCCTGCCAGCTTCAGCTTTCTTCTCCCCTCCCCTCCCCATACCATAGTGATCTTCCCCACTGGGCAGGATTTGGCTGCGGTCCTCCTTCTTTACTGCCATCCTGTACCCCGTTGCTGATCCTCGGGGTGGGGAGGGGGATGGAAGGAAGAACTTGCAGCTGGCATGTGCCCAAAAGCCATGGGCCCGCCTCTGGACGTTGGGAGGGAGTCCGTTGGCAACCCTCTCGAAACAGGCAGACTCTCCTTGCTTTGCAACCAGAAGAGTTATCTTTTCTGCACTCGAATCGAGAGAGAAACTGTATTAAAACGAGTCCAACTTGGGTCTCCTTGTCTGCTCCAAACAAGTTTCTTCTTCTTCTTCTTCTTCTTCTTCTTCTTCTTCTTCTTCTTCTTCTTCTTCTTCTTCTTCTTCTTCTTCTTCTTCAGTCTCAGCTTCTGTAGGGAGCCCCCTCTGTCGAGATGTTGACTACAGTAGTGCATATATAGGCTGTATTAGAGCACTTAAGTGCTCAGAATTTAATCTCCACAAAATTGCTATTTGAATTGGATCATTTTAGCTGTACCATACTTGGCGAAGCCATCCTTCTTCCCGGCAAAGGGGGCTAAAATTGTATCAGCTGCTTATACTCTCCCTCCCCCCCCCCCGTCTTTCAGGTCAATGCCAACGGGAGCGTCCTGCTGAGTGAGATTGTGGGCTCCATCAAGCTAAAGGTGTTTCTCTCAGGCATGCCGGAGCTTCGCTTGGGCCTAAACGACAGGGTGCTCTTTGAGCTCACAGGACGTAAGTGACTGGAGACCTGAGGCATGAGTGTGTGTGTGTGGGGGGGGAAGCAGTGAGGTGAGAATATCCAGAAAGAGCAGTTAAATGAGTAGATTGACACCAGCTTTGGGTGGCAAGGGAAAGCACTACTGGACTTTGCCTAGCTAGCACAATAACTTTTCATCTTGGGTCGATAAGGCTTAGTTTGAGGCCAGGAACTTATTTTGAACACTAGCATTCACCTCTGGAATGTGTCAAGTACTCATAAAAGACAAGACATTCAGAGCACTTCCCTGAGTCAGCCCTGATACTCTGCAGCTGTGTGCTTCCACACATCCAGGATTAGGGGCATGGCTTCCTGGTTCACTGTGTGCCTCTGTGAACAACGTGATGTCTTTAACACAATACCTTTTAATTGGAATCTTTTATTAAGCAAAAGGGTAAATACCGGTATGTTTTCTCTTCTCCCTACGCCACACAGAGGACTGCATATTTCTTACACATCTCACCCCTTGAGTTTTTGCATTCTAAGTTGAGGCATTTTAATGTTTTCTCTCCTTGTTTAGAAGCCCCTCGCGTGTTGAATGCTTTGAGATTAAAACGAGGGGGTCAAGGGACTGTGTCATAACTATTCTTAGTCATGAAGGTGACAGCTGTCATCTGTTAGCCAGAGCGAAGCCTCTTCAAACTCCCCTTTCTAGCCTCTTTCTCCTCCACTTTTTGCTTTCAGGTGGAAAAAATAAATCTGTGGAGCTAGAGGATGTCAAGTTCCACCAGTGTGTACGGCTGTCACGTTTTGACAACGACCGCACCATCTCCTTCATTCCACCTGATGGCGATTTTGAGCTTATGTCCTATCGACTGAACACACAGGTAGGTGTGGATTCTGGTCCTGGGAAATAGTGCGTAGCGGAAATCATCCTAGTAACGTGCCGTACGTATGTAACTTGCTGGAGATGCTGAACCCCATGAATGATACTGTTTCTCTCTTTCACTGTGCGTGAAGGTGAAGCCTCTCATCTGGATTGAGTCTGTCATTGAGAAGTTCTCACACAGCCGAGTGGAGATCATGGTTAAGGTAAATTCCTTTGAAGGACACTTCCATCCCTGCCTAATGCTTCTACAATGGGGGGGAGGGGCCTAATGTAATGGATGCAAAGTCCTTTGCTATTTGCTCCTGTAGATTTTGTTTACACTCAGCGTAAATATTCCAAACTGATGAAACACTCCCTCATTCTAAAATGGAATCTTCAGCAGCTTTGACAAAAAGAGAGCATTCTCTTTGTGCCAGTGGACAGTAAGAAGAGCCAAAAGCAAGCCTTGAGGCCTGGATCAACTTGTTTCTAATGTTCAGACTTATCACATTATTGCTTGGGTTGGGTTCCCATTCTCTTGTGACAAGTAGAGGTTTGTTGAGAAGAGCATGCTATCCATGGGTCTCTCTCTCTCTCTTTCTGGAAAGGCAAAGGGCCAGTTCAAGAAGCAATCGGTGGCTAATGGTGTCGAGATATCTGTGCCCGTCCCAAGTGATGCTGATTCTCCCAAGTTCAAAACTAGCATTGGCAGTGCAAAATATCTACCTGAAAAGAATGTTGTCATCTGGAGCATCAAGTCCTTTCCGGTGAGAGAACTTCCATCTTCTCTTCCTTCTAGGATTGCACAGATCAGTGGCACGTTGCAGTCAATGTGAGTTTTGCCACTGACTTCATTAAGGCATGAATTTTCAATCCAAGAGTCCTGAGTTTTATTTGCATCTTTGGAATGAGGCAAGAGGAGGACCCTTCTTCGAGATGGACTGGCGCTCCTACAGAGCTTCCATGTGCTGCTAGCGCATTTCTGCCCAACAGATTCTAGTGGAGCTTGAGGGAACATGAATGAAATCCATAATGGATTCCATAAATCAGTGCCTCCCAAACCTTTTTAGCACTGGGACCCACTTTTTAAAACAACACTCTATTGGGACCCACCTAGCTTTACGAGACTTAATTTTTTTTAATTTACAAGTATTTATTTATTTTACAAAAACCTCAATCTGTTTCTCATAATGAGGCAGCCCTAATGAATAACCTCAAGGCTTGAGGGGCTTAGTTATGTTACCCAACCTTCACCTGCCCCCATTACCCACTACCTCTAATGACGGACTCGGGGGGAAAAAAAAACACCAGAAAAAGATGCTCAAACATTTATCACCCTATATTTACACAAGCTTGCAAACTGCAGGAGCTCAACTTTTTAAACTGTGAGCCCTTTTGGGACAGGGAGCCATTTAATCATTAGATTTTGTCTGTAAACTGCTTTGTGAACTTTTTGTTGAAAAGCGGTATATAAATACTGTTAATAATAATAATAATAACTGTTTGCAGGGCAATTAGCAGCTATCTGTTTTTTGAATAGCCTCAGTGTTTGAGGCAATTAGTTATCTGATCTTTCCATCATCTTGTTTTCATTGGAGGCTCTGCTCTGGGAGCACCAGAAATCAGTTTGCAACCCACCAGTGGGTCCTGACCCACAGTTTGGAAAACGCTGCCATAAATGCTAGTATCTTCCTACCTCTCATCTGTGCCACGGAAGATCCTGTTTCCCATTCCACGTTTCCTTCCTGGTCTCTGGTGCCAAACATTACAATTGGCTGGCTTCAGTTCCTGTTGACCAGAAAATATGAATTTCGATCCTTGTGCTTGGCTCTGCAGGGCGGCAAAGAATACCTGATGCGAGCTCACTTTGGATTGCCCAGTGTGGAGAATGAGGAGCTGGAGGGTCGGCCACCCATTGCGGTCCGGTTTGAGATCCCTTATTTCACTGTCTCTGGAATTCAGGTGAGCTAGGGATGATTAAGTGGGGATGGCAACACAAGTTTGTTATCAAGGGATAGTTTGTATGCATGTTAGAATTGGTACTTCCAAGGGGGAAGGAGTGGAGAGACAAGCTGGCAGGGTTGCAGTCTCTACGCTGTGACTGAATACATAGCACGTGGTTGACTAAAATGTTGGGAATGATTAGCTGCTGTATTTGAATGAGAAATGGTTTCATAAGGGTTCAAACGGTTGGTGTCAAATAGGACTGAATACCAAAGAGGAATGAGCCTCACTGACAGCCTTTCCCTTAGAGCAGTGTTTCCGAAACTTTTTCGACCTGCGGCTCCCTTGACCATTGGTGACCATTGGTCATGGCTCCCCATTACATTATGTTGATGCCTGCCAATTGGCATTGCACTGTATTTTGAGAGGATTCCGTGGCACTCCGCGAAACCCCTGGCTGATATCCGCGGCTCCCCTGGGAGCCACGCCTCCCAATTTGGGAACCACTGCCTTAGAGAGAGAAGTACATTGTAGGAGCTCAGATAGTCTACAGATGCTGTTTGTTGATGGAGAGCACCATCCATGGTGGAATGACCTGTGCTGGGTAGATCACAGGAGGCCAACAATGACCACTTTCCTTTTCCTTTATTCTCTCTCGTCTCCTCTCATTCCCAGGTTCGTTACATGAAGATCATTGAAAAGAGTGGGTATCAAGCTCTGCCATGGGTCCGCTATATCACACAGAGTGGGGGTAAGTTATCAGCTGGCTGCTTGCAAGCTGAATGGGTGTATAGATGTTGGATTCTCTTTTCAGCCTTAGAGTTAGGCTCCCATTGTCTAACTGGCTAAATTGTGCCTCAAGTTTAACATAATCTTCTGCTTTTTGTTCCAGATTACCAACTCCGGACACATTAGCCTTGTGATCCTGCAGACTCCCACACCCTCAAGAATGAAGGAGTCTGGATGCCCAGAGAACTGATTCAATCTGTAGAATTTAATCTGTAGATGGCTCTCTCTGAAGCAGATGGTGTGTGTGTGTGTGTGTGTGTGTGTGTGTGTGTGTGTGTGTGCGCACGCACACGCGTGTTTTGTTTGTCCTTTCTCTCCCACAATGCCGTCCTGTTCCTTCACTGCCCAACTGTAGCTTTATTTAGTTAGCAGTTTTTGGACCACTCTGCTGGGTGCTTGAAGGGAAAATTATTATTCCAATCTTGTTGCTTGAGGTGGAATTTGTTACCACTTCCCAGCTTGAATGGTCATGGACCACCTCTGGTGAAATGTCAACGGGTTGTGCCTTACCAGAGGCGTCGTTGGGGGGGCGGTGGGCCCCAAGGCAACGGGGCGCCAAGCAGCGGGTGTACTTGCCTCCGGATCTGTCGCCCACTCCGCCGCTTTTTGTCTTCGTTTTGTCGCCTTCCGCTGCAAGATTGACCTGCCCGCCCGCCCTGGCTCCAAAATGCGGTTGAAAAGTGCCGGGGGGGGGGGTTGTGCCACCGCCGCATTTCAGTGGCGGCGTGCAAAAATGACATCACCCCCCGGGGCAGGGCTTGTGGCATCACATGGGGGTGTCGCAGCGGCGCCCCCCCCCACAGGGGGTAGGAACGCCACTGTGCCTTACCCAGGCTCTTTGATGGAGAAGCTTCCCAGGGATAATGCCTTCATTCAGAGGTTCTCCTCTGTAGAACAAGAGCAGCTTGCTCTATGATGCCCCTTTTTGGTCTGAAGGTTTGGTTCAGCAGCCCAGATAGAATTCAACCCAATTTGAAAGGTCCCTGTTCTGGGGCAGGTTGAATCGGAACTGCAAGGGGCAGAGAGAACTCTGCCTACTGTTGTGTGGAAGCTGGAATCGAAGATTTCAGTTCAAATGTTAAGTCAGGTGTGAACTCCTAGGATAGTTGTGGGCAGTGGTGTAGTAGTAAATTTTGAAGTGTAGGATCTCATCATGCCATTCCCTGTAGGCCCAACGACAAAATCAACTTTAAATGCCTTCATTGGAGTGTTTTTTCTCCGTATTCCTACTTTGAAACTTATTGTCCTTCATTTACATGGCCAGCCGCTGCATCCTATGCAGGATGCGGCCGTTCGTCCCCTTCCCCTGGTGTAAGCTCCGGCAACCCCAATGGGCCTTCTCGTGGTGCACAACTGGGGAGGCCATGTAAAGCTGGCCAGGCCCTGGAACGGGGTTGGGATATCGGCGCAGCCCAGAACCAATATCCCCGCCCCTTCCCAGGCCAATGGCTGGCCATTGGCCCCAGCATAAACCCGGCAAATGACTTACCTGTGTCTGGTGGCACAGGGTCTGGAAGGCGGTGGCAGTGAGACCTTACATCTGAGGTGCCGCGAAAGGGCTTCATGGCTCTTTCGTGACAGGCCAGCAGAGCACGCACTCCGCCGGCCTTTCCTTAGGTAGGATTGTGCCCTTAAAGATGTAGCTCATTTCATCCCAAACCCTTGGGTTGCAGGTCCTTTAAAACAAATGTATATAAATAATGAACAATGAAATTAAAGAAAATCCCAAATAAATATAAAGATATACTGGAGCAGTTAGCCTAGGCATGCTCACTCAGAAGAAAGTTCCACTGTGTTCAACAGGACTTACTCCAGGTCAGTTTGCCTAGGACTGTAGCCTAAAGCCCGACTCACACCGCACGAGTTCCGGTGTGTCCCGGACGCGTGCAGAGCTCGCGCAGCTGTGTGGCCTCCATTTTTAGAGATCGCATCGGAACGCGGGAGACCTGCGCTCTCTCGAGTTCTGGCACAATCAGAATTGTATCATGCCCAAGATTTTGAGGGGGCGGGATGCTGAGCTACTTTTGTCACCAATCAGATTAGAGGGGATTTCAGCCACTTGGAGCGCACTTATGTTTCATCCAATCAGTGATTAGAAGGTGGTACAATCGGGAGGGACTAATTGCAGGACGACACTGGTGGAGTGCAGGGCAGCGCTTGGAGGTGGGCGGCCAGGCACCTACGCTCGCGCGCCTCCACACCGGAACTTGTGCGGTGTGGGTCGGCTTTTAATGTAACAGGAGCTACCTGCTCAGGTAGCCCTTGAGAAAGACGATGACCTAGACATTATCATATGCCCCTTAGACAAATGTCTCATTTTGCCTCTTTTTGAGACTGATACTTTTTCTTACCTGAGGTCCTTTGAAAAAAGTTTCAAAAGCAGCACATGAGCCTTCCTGTTGTAGGAGAAGATGAGGAGCTCCGCTCCCCCTCAACTACACCCCTGGTTGTGGGCAACTTCCTTTTTTTCCCCTCAGCTTCAGTTCCCTATTTGTAAAGTGAGAATAGCAGCCTCCTACCTCACAGAGTTGTTGTGAAGATGAGTGACAGTGGTAACTACTTTTCCTTGTCTTTAAAATATGTTGAGCTATAAATAGTGAAATAAATTGATTGATTGTAATGGTCTATGTCATTAGTCATTATTCCCTTTTATTCCCTTGTGCCACTTCTTCATTTCAACCATTTCAACAGGTGGCGCAGCGGGTTAAACTGCTGAACCATAAGCTGTCGATCAAAAGGTCGGCAGTTCGATTCCCGTGACGGGGTGAGCGCTCGTTGCTTGGCCAGCTCCTGCCAACCTAGCAGTTCCAAAGCATGTCAATGCGAGTAGATAAATAGGTACTGCTTGCGGGAAGGTAAACAGCGCTCCATGTTCCAGCTGCATGCTACGCGCTGCAGCAAGGAGAGTCATGCCGGCCACATGACCACGGAGGCGTCTTCGGACAACGCTGGCTCTTCGGCTTTGAAATGGAGATGAGCACCACACCCTAGAGTTGGACACGACTGGACTTAATTGTCAGGGGATTCCTTTACCTTTTTATCATGTCACAGGAGCAAAATGTTAATTTTGAAAAATCTGGAACTTCCCAGACATGTGGCTCCCTTTAAACATGTTCCTGTCCTACTCTGCTTCCAATGTTGGCAACAACAAAAAAAGGCTGTTGCATGCAAATTGAGCAGTATGGGAGGCTGTATAATGTATTCTTGTAGGGAAACAAAATAAATTCAGGTTGGTGTGCACCAGTTTGCATTTTCCCCATTGTGTAATTGAGAATAGATAGTAATTTGGGTGCTACTTGCATACTTTCAACCACAAATAGTGGCACCTCACAATATAGGTATCAACCTTTCTGTGATGTCCATCATTTTCTACTATTTAAAGTCAGAGGAGAAATCCAATGACCAAGAAAGGCGGTGTATAAATACCTATTATTATTATTATTATTATTATTATTATTATTATTATTATTATTATTATTATTATTATTATTTATTTTCATCCTGTGCAGTTCCCCTTCTTGGTATTTTATAAGGGGGATTCTCCTCAAATTAGATTGTGTATGTGGCTGTATGTGGCTGTGTGTGCACAATCTGTAGTCTACTCCTTTTTCAGTTTTGTGTATAAGGTCTGTCTTTAATTCAGCACAGATGCTATTCAAATACAGTTATAGAAATTTTAGAAAATTTCTTGTTTGGTGGTAGCAAATGCAATAAGATAATTGTCATCACTGGCGTCGACGAGGGGAAGAGCACGGGGCAGGCCACCCGGGGGCGACACGCGCACAAGGGTGACTCACTCACATTTTCGTTGGAGCTGGGGCCGCCCACCCTCGCGTCCGTTTGGCTCTGAAATGAGCCGAAAACGGCGTGGGGCGGGTTGCCCTGCGCCCGCGCGTGATGTCACGCGCGGGGTTGGAGCCTATTTCCTTAAGGTGATGCGCTCTGGGGTGACGCGTGTCATAGCGACGCGACTGATTGTCATTGTACCATAAAGACACCTAAACCACCCAGCCTCAGAATCCTTCACACATTAAGTACTGTTTGGGGAAACTCCATAAGATCTTGCTATTTTATCATGTGCAGGCCTGGCTTAGCAACTATGACCAATGTTTCTGCTGACCTTCCTTTTACTACTGCTGTATTCCAGTGGAGGTGCAACTGACAAGCCGTTTGAATGATTCCTGCTAGATCAGTGATTTTCAACCAGTGTGCTCCAAATGGTCTGCAGGTGTGCTGGGGGAGTTTGGGGTCATTTATTATTAGTAGGGCGATGTGTGAGTGTCCCACTGGCACTGAAGTGTGCCTTGTCAATTGTCAAAAAACTGATGGTGCACAATTCTAGCATCTTCTCAGTGTGCTGTGAGATGAAAAAGGTTGAAAGTCGCTGTGCTAGAACATAAACCAATGAATTGGGGAGGGGCCATAGGGCAGTGGAAGAGTTAAAATCTCTGCAAGGATTTCAGCTAGAGTGACCAGGGTTCCCACTTTGTCTCAGGGGGCCCTTGACCCCTGAATGCCATGACATGACCCCCCCCCCGTGACTGATTTTACTTTGGCAGAGCAAAATTAAAGGTGCCCTAGGGGTAAAGCATGCAGGCTGCTGGCAGTTCCTCTTCGACTTCTCCCGTGTCCTAGGCTTTGCATAACCTGCAAAAGTTGGAACTGACTCTGAGAGCTGGTGTCAGTCCCCACCGCCACCCTGATGATGGCCCAGAGCCCAGCCATTGCCCCATCTGGCAGAGCCTATGGCTGGGAAAAGCTACTGCAGTCTGCAGGCTGCGGTAGGTAGGTGGACCAGTGGTGTGACTTGGTGCAAGGCAGCTTCGTGCTTCAGAAACCGTGCTGGTTTCATCTCCAATGAACACGTAAGCAAGTAGTCTCGTGGTCCGCACTCCGCAGTGGATGCCTTTAGCCAGATGTGACCTGATAATATGCCTGGCTCTGTGCTCCCTGCATAGGACTTTGCTTCCGAGAAGAATGCATAGGACTGGGCTGCTCACATACGTATATAATACGCATTATACGCCAACAATTTTAAATAAAGGCAGCGCCCAGCAGTCCTCGAGAACAGCCTCCTGGTCTTTCGCTCCCCCTCCCCCGGTGGTGACCTCTGGTTCGCCCTGTCAGACCAGGACGAGGAAGGGAGGGGCGCGAGCGAGGAGCCTCTTCCCGCCCGATCCTGCGTTTGAATCGCGAGGGCCCGCCCTGCAGTCCGCCTACCGATGGCCAATCAGAAGGCGGCAGGCGCCGGCTCCTGCCCAGAGCCGGCCTACAATTGGCCACGCTGGAGCAAGGGGCGGGGTGGAGAGAGCTCGGCAGGTTACAATGTATCCAACCTAAGAGCGTAGAATAAAATGAAAAACAACAAACAGCGGCTGGGCACGTGGGGGCGGGGCTGAGCGCGGGGGCCGCCCCTCCAGTGAGCCTAGGGCACAGTGGGTGGGGCGGGTGTAGCGCTGCCTGTGCCGGTTGCCCGATCGGTCTGCTAGACCCACTGCCCGTCCCTGGGGTTCTCCTTTGCTCAGTAACAGCCCCGCCCCGAGCCAGCCGAGCCCCCGACGGCGCCGCCCTTAGCTTAGCTCGACATTCTGGCACTGGCATCTGTCTTGGATTGTAGCGCTCTGCGGCCCTCTTCCCGGCGGCGGCGGCGGCGGAGTCTGGGCTAGCCTGCCCCGCCCCGGGGGGCAGAGACGAGGGCAGCGGGCGAAAGCAATCTGAGCTCTAGGGAGGCAGCGACAACGAGGGGGGCCGGCTGACCAGTCGGCCTGCTGCTCTCCCGCTTGACAGGTGCTGTGCGGCGGGCAGGCATCGAAGAGGGAGTTCTCCGTTGAAGGGAAGGCGCCGCCGCTATACGGTAGGCGAAACGAGCACGGGTCAGCCAGCCAGCCTGCAGACAGGCATGCATTTTCAACTATGGAGGTTAATGACTTCAAGATAGGCGTCTGAGCATGTGCAGAGGGCTATTCCCCTCCCCAGGCACTGAACTTCCTTCAGGCTGGCCGGTCGGCCGGCCACAGGGGAAAAAGGATTTCCATGCACGCTTGAGCCCTGGAATATCTCTCTGAAGGCCGGGTGGGGCGGCGCCGGGCCGGGGCTGTAATGCAGCAGGCAAGGAGAGGATCCCGGGGTAGTAGCACGGGGATTCTCTCTGCTAGATTTCGGTCAGTCGGTCTTGCTTCTGCTCACCCTCGCTCGCCCTTTTCCCTTCAGGTGCCGGTTCGGGCATGCAGCCGGAGAGCGCCGAGATCCCTGGTGGGGATAAGCTGAGCGGGGCTGCAGCCCGGGGAGACATACATGAGGTGCGGCGTCTCCTGCATCATGAGCTGGTGCATCCCGACTCGCACAACCGCTTCGGCAAGACCGCGCTACAGGTAGGCGAGGCAGCCTGTGAGCCTCCGCCCAGGATTCGGAGAAGGGTGTTTCCTCCCATGGTCAGATTTGGAGACTTTCTCTCCCCCCCACCCCATCTTCTTTCCACTGCGCTTGGCTATGAGACTGTGTTGAATGCCAACAGTCTCTAACATGAAGGATGATAAATCAGCTCACTTCCACGCACTTGACCTCTAGGGGTCTTGTAAATCGGAGGGTGTAGCTCCCGGGCAGGATTGAGCCCCAGCACCTCTCTCTCCCTGTCCCTCTTTGTCCCCTGCTTCATTTCTCATATACAACACCTGCTCTTGACCCAAATGTACATTGAAGCAACTGGCACTGGCCCCTGGGGTCACAGGGCCCTTTTACCTACCTATTTACTTACTTCTGGGTTTTCCTTGCCTGGGCTTTCCTATCCCAATCTTTCCATCTGTGCAGCAAAGTGCATCCCAGACACAAACTACTACTCTTGTAAACAGTAGGCTGGCACAGACCAAACAGGGTCACTCAAGGGGCATGGAAAATAGCTTGCTTGCAACCAGCTTGGGGAAGAAAAGGGGAGGGGACTCCTGCCCTGCCTGTACAGTTATTGGCCCCTGGTGTGGGCAGATCTTGTCTGAGCTGAAATACTCCAAGACAAGCCAGGCCCTTTGCTTCCTATGTTCAGTCTTCTCCTTGGTCTCCAGGCTGTGCTTTTGTATCTGTTGTTCTTTCATGCTGGACTGCAGCCAGCCACTTCACTGGTGGCCCTTCAGTTTGTGACTGGATACTGCTTGAGAGATGTTTGTGGCATCCAATCCCTCATTCAGAGCAATCGCCATGAGTAGCCAGTTTATTAGTAGCTGCTTTTGAACGAGCGACACTTGCTTTTTTTAGCCCAACTGATTTATGTTTCCAGTCCTCAACACGGCTTTCAAATAACTATTTGGTAAATACCAGAGAGACTGAAGGAAAGAAAAGTGCTGGAAAGTGGGATAGTGAGCTTGTAGGAGCAAACTGCTACAGTGTAAGGGGAAGCACACTGAGGCACTAATCCAATTCTCAGTCATCAGAAGCCCTGCCTAAATGCTTCTCACAACATGATATTCCACAACAGTGTCTCAATCTGTGGGTCGGGACCCACTTGGTGGGTCGCGACCTGATTTCTGGTGGATCCTGCCAAGCCTCCAATGAAAACATGGGTGAATGGAAAGATCAGATAAGTAATTGCCTCAAGCCCTGAGGCTGTTCAAAAATCAGGTAGCTGCTACTTGTCCTGCAAACAGCTTAACTCCTGCAGTTTGCAAGGAGATGAGCTCCTGCAGTTTGCAAGCTTGTGTGAATATAGGGAGATAAATGTTTGAGTGTCTCTTTCCTGGTGTTTTTTTTTCTCCAAGTCTGTCAATGAGAGGTAGTGGGGGCAGGTGAAGGCCCTCAAGCCTTGAGGCTATTCATTAGGGCTGCCTCATTATGAGAAATGTTTTTTTTACAAATAAATAAATAAATAAATAAAATATTATTGTAAATATATAATTTCTTTCTAGATCATCTTTTTAAAAAACTCGTAAAGCTAGGTGGGTCCCGCTAGAGTGTCATTTTAAAAAGTGGGTCCCGGTGCTAAATGTTTGGGAACCACTGTTCTACCACATATTGCCTATGCTCTCAACTTTCTCTCTGTTATGTGGCCATAAAGGCTAGAAACTTAAAAAAACCAAATGTCTCAATACTAGTTTGCATGTCAGACAACTAAAATTTGTATAGTGGCTGCAAAATTACTGAATTATGGAATACAGCGAGTCCTCACTTAAAGTTGTTGATAGGTTCTTCTTGGAAACTGCGACTCTAAGCGAAAACGACTTATAATGAAACCAATTTTACCATAGACTACTTGATAAACGTAAATGTTCGTTCCTATGGCATTTTCCCATCAACTTTATAACAAAATGACTTTAAGTGAGGACTTGCTGTATACATAACTCTAGCTAGACAAACGTGGTTATTTCTGTGAAGAACTTAAAAGTGTATTTTATTGTTTTTAAACGGTAGTTTTAATTTTACAAGGTTTTAACGACAGTTTGGGCTTTAAATACATTGATTTTATGGTCGTTAAAATCCCATTGTGATGTTTCGTTTCTGTTTACATGGTTATTTCTGTTGCAAAAATTAGCTTTCTCTGCTATCTTTTCTGTGTAGAGAATTGGTGTTTGTGCTAGGATAGATAGTCAAAATTCAAAGTACTTGCACTTTGAATATCACCTGACAACTCAACTCAATCTTCCTTCTCTTATCCCAGGTGATGATGTTTGGTAACGTCTTTGTGGCACAGGAGCTGCTGAAACAAGGCGCTAGTCCCAACATCCAGGATCAGACTGGCACAGCGCCTGTCCATGATGCAGCCCGCACTGGCTTCCTTGACACCCTGAAAATCTTGGTGGAGTATGGTGCTGACATCAATGTACCAGATGCCTCTGGCTCATTGCCCCTCCATATTGCTATCCGGGAGCGTCACACTGATGTGGTATGCTTCTTAGCATCTCAATCCAAGCTGCAGCACCGAGACTCTAATGGGCGGACGCCGCTGGAACTAGCACAACATCTGGGGCTTTCACACATCCAGGGCATCCTTGAGCAGCACCTCTCTGTCCCGGCTTAACCCATGGAAGGGGGCCAAAGAGAGCAGCGTCGGCACTAGCCACCGCCTCGCTGTATACTTTGGCCCTCTTCCCCAGAGACTTTCCCTCCCCTCCCAGGGCCCTGGAACAAAGGCAGCTCTTCCTGCCCTACCTCAGAGTGTGTGTTTAATTATCTTTGCTGTTGTTACTATTTATATGTATCTCCTAAATTCTTTTCTCTGCTTCTCATCTCCAGTTTCTCCCAGCATTGCCAGTAGCCAGATGGTACTTGTAGTGCAGTACTTTTGCTTTGGCCCTAAATATAGTGGGCCTTAACCTGCTCTAATTTCCATTTTCCACTACTTTGCTTGGGAGGATGTCCAAGCCACTGGTGTAAACATCTCGTAGTAGTATTCTAATGGAATGGGATGTCGATGCTCTTTTTTTATCAGGCATACCCAAGAGAACAGGTAGAAGGCACTGCTAAGTTGGGACCATCTCTTCCCCCCCCCCCCCCGCACAGGGAACCTTGGCCCACTTGATGGGGACATTTGGTGTTTTGCCTTTGGGGGTAGATATGTGCCCACATCCTTGTTTTTCTTCCATTCAACTTTTTCTACAGAGGGGTTATACAGTGGACCCCTTTTATTTGCGGATTTGGGATCCGTGGATTTGATCCACAAATGTCCACACTAAAAACCCTGTAGAAAGAAAAGAAAAAGCTCCAAAAGTGCTGTTTTACCTTTAAATAGCAAAATCGCGGTGTTTTCAAGCCTCCATGAGGCTTCTTGAAGCACACAACCCACTTCTGGGTCGCACAAAGGCTCTTCTTCCCCCCCCCCCCAGCCTTGTCCCAGGATGCATTTTGGGGCTTTTTTCCCTTTCTACAGGGTTTTTAATGCGGACCCTGGTACCTGCGAATCTTCACTATCCACGGGGCGGGTCTGAAACGGATCCCTGTGCTGCGGATAGCAAGGTTCGACTGTATATATCTGCACTTGTTCCTTTGTATGCCTGGCAGGAGTGTTAAGGTGCATGAGCTGGCTATCACAGCCCTAAATCGGAAGAGGTGCAGGGTTTGAAAGCTATCCTTGAACAGAAGCCTTTGCTTATTCGTATTTGTTATTCCTATCTCTTTGGGTTGGATGTTTTGGCCCCATTTCCCTTGTTAAGGATATGGGACCCAGAATGCCATAAAGTCTGTCTAGACAGTGTTCTATCCCTAATAGATCCTATTCTGCCCTGTGATGACTCCCCTACTTTTGTACAGGTTTGTCATGGGATGTTGTGGTCTCAAACCATTCGTGGCTGTTTCTGCTGCAACCCTTTAGTGGTTATCCCGCCCCACCCCCCAACACCAAAATTGTGTGTTAAATCAATTCTCTTTGACTAAAATGTTTTTAAGGTTTGTTTTTGGCAGCTTCTTCCCTGAAATTAATTTGTGGATCTGAGCTGTGTATATTGTAGATTTTAAGAGGTGAAATTTATTCTATTTATTATGATTTGCATAACTTGTTTTTATGGAATGATTAATTTAATTATTAAAAACATTTAAGTCTGTTTGTGGCATATGGACTTGTGATCCTAAGAAACGTAATCCAAGATAAAGTGTCAATAAATGCCTCCCCTTTGCTCTGTAAGGGCACAGTTCTGTTTTCCTCAAGAATATGGGTGTGACTGTGGTGTTTTTGCTGCTGAGCACTTTTAATGAAAACTTTGTACTCTAAAAGCCTGTGAGTCAGAAGGTACACAAACCTGGTGTCTTGATTTTTATGTTCCTTTAGTGTAGCTTCAATCCATCCAACTTGGAAATTGGGAGCCACCATGATTGCATCTGGTCCCATCAATTCCTGGCAAATAGAAGGGGCAGAAATGGAAGCAGTAACAGATTTTACAGTACTTTTTTGGGCTCCAAGATCACTGCAGACAGAGACAGCAGCCATGAAATTAAAAGACGCTTACTCCTTGGAAGGAAAGCTATGGCAAACTTAAAACAGCATAATAAAAAGCAGAGATATCACCATGCCAACAAAAGTTCATATAGTCAGGGCGAGGGTGTTCCCAGTAGCAATGTATGGTTGTGAGTTGGACCATAAGGAAGGCTGAGCGCCGAAGAATAGATGCTTTCAAACTGTGGTGCTGGAGAAGACTCCTGAGAGTCCCTTGGACTGCTAGGAGATCAAATCGGTCGATCCTAAATGAAATCAACCCTGACTGTTCCCTGGAAGGACAGGTACTGAGGCTGAAGCTCAAATATTTTGGCCACCTAATGCGAAGAGAGGACTCTCTGGAGAAGACTCTGATGCTGGGAAAGGCTGAAGGCAAAAGGAGAAGGGGAAGGCAAAGGATGAGATGGTTAGACAGCATCACCGATGCAACGAACATGAAAATGAGCGGACTCAGGAAGATAGTGGAGGACAGGAAGGCCTGGCGGGATGTGGTTCATGGGATCACGACTTAACCACTGAACAACAACAATCCCCTATAAAATGGGAGGAGCTTACACCATCCATGTAAACTTACTTACACTTATGTACACGGACTTGCTTGATCTCTCATGAGTGGAAGATCTGTTTGCATGCTGCTTTTTGCCTTGGGATCATATGTCAGAGGGGAGCTGGCCCAAGCACTATGGTGGTATTACCCATCCTGCGCTGAATGTATACTTTGTTGTTGTTGTGGAAGCCTGAGTTGCCTTGCATTAAATTCTACCCTGCACTGCCAAGACTCCTGGGTTTAGCAGGAAAGTACTTTGTCCTGGATATAACCAGCTTAGAATTGTGACTGGCAGCAGCCTCCAGGCTTTTAGAGTCAGGGGTTCTTTCCCAGCCCTATCTGGAGATGTCAGGAATTGAACCAGGGCCTTTCTGCATGCAGAGCAGGTAATCTACAGAACGATGATGAACCTTCTGACATAACTGAATGACTTTGGGCACTGGTTGCAGGCAATTGAGGTTTTTTCATTATTTACTACTTAGCCAGGACAGCATATGTGGAATTATGCCCCTTCTCTTCTCCCCCCCCCCCCCACAACTACCCTGGACGGAGGTTAGTGATTGGCTGTATATCAGTGAGCTTTATGGCTAAGCATTCCTTTACACTGAGTGTGTGAATTTGCCTGTAGTGTGACATATTATCTCCTCCTGCATTTCTTTTTCAACAAACGTTTTAAGCTGGCTCACAGGAAAACACATGAAATACCAATAGGTCAAAGTAGGTCTGTGGAAGAGGCCTTGCTTTCTCTCCCTCTCCCATTAAGCTGTAGAGTGGCTTTTTAAACAGAAGTATAAAGTCAGCTGTAGTTTCTCATTTAGTTGCTAAGGTTACTGGAAACGTTACATGCAAGACAGGATGGCATGAAACATGTTGGGATGGGAGTAGAACTGCAGGAAATGAGGAGTAATACAGAGCTTCTGAACACTATGTAATCTCTGCCTTGTTGCTCTGAGAACCATCCCTGCCTATGTGAACAAGACATTCTCTTTGTTGCAGCAAAAATAGCAAAGAGTCTGGTAGCATCTTAAAGTGAACTTAGCCTATAAACTAGCAAATATACAGTATTGTAGATCTGTATTTGCTACTCTTTATAAGAGGAGAAATGAGAGGTGGTTTTGCAAAAGAACTGATAGTTAAGTAAGCCCTAAATCGCAGCAGAGACCTTTGCTACAGAAGGAAAGGAGCTGATGTTGAATTTAGGCTGAAATCCTATGCACACTTACCTGGGAGTAAGTCAGACTCAAGGAGATTTCTGAGTAGATATGCATAGGATTGGGCTGTTACTTTGGTAAGATGGGGAGGGGGCGAGGCAAAGAGGACTGCATAGGAGTATGCTGATATAGTCACAAAGTTGTTTCAGCATCTAACCCTTGTCCCTCCTCTGAAATCAGTAAGCTGGGACAAAGAAACCATAAGGGAAAGTTAGGCTAGGCCCCTTTCTCCTGGCGAGAGTATTATTTCAGCTGACCAAGAAACCTCCTTTTCTCTTTATGTTCCGCCTTCAAAAAGGCAAGCGAAGCAGTGTGCAACTCAAAATCCTAAAAAGCAGCATAAGCTGAAACAAAACTTTATAAAATAAAAAAACCAAAGACCCACAACGGTCAGCAAGCAGCAGCATCGTCCTGGCAAAAAATATCGCATGCCCAAGTAGTTTACAGCAGACCAAATGCTTAGCAGGAAAAGGGTGGTCTTCACAACTTCCTGGAAAGTGGTGATGGAAGGGGCCAAACCTCTTTAGTTGCAGCTGTCCCTGGTTAGCCTCTTGAGCAGATTTGGAAAGGGGAGTTGCTCCCTGCTGTGGTTCTTGTAGGTCACAGAACCAGCTTCCTGCTTCTCTCAGATTTTGGAGGTGGTGGTAGCAGCTTTTCTTTTTTTTCCATTCATGCTGCTGTTCCACTGAGTGTCTGAATCAATGGTAGCAGTGCGGTGGCACCAGAAATAGCACGAGCTGTGTTCTGGGCAGATACCAGCAACAACAACCTGCAGGGTTCTCCAGGGTGAAGTGGTTGCGCTTTATCACCCAGAATAGTGTCCCAGCTGCTGGGTGTGGCGCCCAGTGATACAGGGAAGGAAGGAAGCCAAGCATTTTGTAACACCAGTTGTCTGCCAAGCATGCCAGCAGGAGGGTGCGGTGCGGTGCAGTGCAGCCTTAGACGTAAGCAAAGAGGAGATAGCAGGAGCTTTAAAAATGAAAGCACAAACAGCTGAGCCTGTTTTGCAACTTCAGTTTCTGAGTCTCTGCCAAGAGCCTGGCATCTGCCAGGAAACCACCAGCAGCTGAGAGCCGGGACAGCCGGCAGTGCCTGCTTTATAGAAAAAGTTCCTGCTTCTTGCCCGAGGACAGGGTGATGCCTTCCTCTTGGGAGTGGAAAATACTGAAATATCTGGGATTTGGGACAGAGAGTAGATTAAACTTGGGCTGCGTGGGTGGAGTGGAGCAGTGGCCAGTGTTCAAGCCTCTGTTCAGCTACAGACTTTTGAGTGTGGCAGGTATTTTCTTAATCCAATCTTGCGCATCCTTGAAAGTAAGGGTTATTGAACACAGTGAGACAGACTTAGATGAAGAATGTAGACAGTATTGTGGGCCTATTAGAAGGGAAAAAAACTTCCACAGCAACAGTAGCGACACATACACCTTTATTAATACCAACTAAAGTTGCAATCCTATGTAGAGTTACCTGGGAGTAAGTACCTTTGAACTCAAGATTTACTTTTGATAAATAAGACTATTGCAAAAGTAGTGAGGAAGCTATTACGGTTGTTCTCTATCTCTTGTATAGATTAGAAAAAAGGGGAAAAGTAGGGGCTGGTGGGGGCGATGCTGCTGGGTATAATTTTCATCATATAGACACACACACACTACCTACCTTTTAGTTTAACACGGAGCCGCTAGTGCACTTGACAGCACTTGACAGTTGCTCATTTCCTTCGGAGTAAACTTACATAGGCCCGAGCTGAACCATTTTGGCAGTGCAATCTTATGCAGGTTACTCATAATTTAGCAACCCCTACTGAGTTGAATGAGGCTTCAAGTAAGCGTGTATAGGATTGCAGCCTTGATCTTTTTTCTGTTTTCCACCACCCTAGACTGTACCAGAACACTTAAGACACTCGAAATTTGCGAGTCCTGCAGAAGAGTCTAACGCTGCAATCCTATGCACATTTACTGGGGAGTAGTAACTAAATACAGTGGACCGTACTTCCAAGCAAACGTGCACAGGATTGCGGTGTGAACAGGCATATAAACAACTCAATATATAGGGTATTTATTATTCCAGAGTATGATTCTTTGCGCACGATCGCTGTTTAATAATTTAACAGCAGTTAGGTTAGCCGTAGGCTGCCACTTTCTCTTCTATCGGGGGAAGGGCGAGAGGCGGAGAACACTGCCTTCGTTTCGCCCCGCCCCTTATTCTCACGTGACCACTGACCCGGAAGTGGCCTGCCCACGTGCCAGGCAACCGGAGCGATGTCTGCGCCCCCAAAACTGCGAATTAACGCGGCTTTTGCTGCGCGCTACGGCCAGTACCGTCGGCGGGAGGAGCTGCAGCGGCGTGAGTGGTGATCTCGAATTCCCCTCTTGTCCGCAAAAGGGAGTCGGCGCGAAGACTTCCTTTTTTATTTGTTGTTTTAACGCGGTCTGCCTGGTTCTTTTTCGTCTCTACCCCCTCCCCCCCGCAGTTCAGGATCGCTATGGAGATACAGGCGAAGGTGAAGAAGAGTCGAGTTCCGAATCGGCGAGTAGTGAGGAGGAGGTGGAGGTAAGTAAAAAAGCTGGGATCTTGTTCTTTTCCTTAATTATTGAAGAAAATCCAGAGCAGGCCTGTGGTAGGATGTAATAGTGGGTACCTATCTCTGAGCATGTGGGAAGTGGCAGTCCCTTGTCATGGTGTAACTAGGCAGCCTCTGTTTCTGATGTTAAGGTCAGTGGTTACACCTGACAGGTGTAGCATCTAAGTTCGAAGCCTCAGTGACTACTACTATTAAAGTTAGGGTGTGCATGAGCATGATGTTGTTCAACAGAAGAGAGGTAAAGTCCCTGCTTTGAGGGGCTCACAGTCTCGAAACAGACACAAGGAGGAGGCTAGAGGGGAGTGATGGTAGGGTAAGTGAGAAAAGAACATGCATTTATTTCTTGTGTGTGTGTGTGTGTAGTTGTAAAGGTAACTAGGGGTAGAATGACAGTGCTAATTAGCCTTTGGGATAGCTTGTATTGCCTATGGATGTTTTATTGGTTGGTTCTGAAAATTCTCATATTTGGGTTCCTTTGTCCTGTCACCTTATGCAGGAGGCATGGCAAATCCAGCTTTTCCTGCTTACTGTGCTATTTAGTGTTTGACCCTTGCTGGGGAAAGTAGGAAGTTACTGCAGAATCCTATGCATGTCTACTCAGAAGTAAGTCCCATTGTGTCAATGGGGCTTATTCCCAGGAAAATATGCATAGGAGGATTGCAGCCTTAGTTGTTACTAAGCAACTACCACCATCTGTGCTTGCTCCATCTTGACTTAATGGTTATTTTTCCCCTAACATAGTGATTATTTCCTCCTGTGGCAGGAACTTGACTCCAAACTGGATTGTGCATTTTACCGCACACTGGCCTTGCTGAAAACCAAGGATCCTCGGATTTACCAGAAAGATGTCACTTTCTACAGTAAGGGAGGTAACTGCTAATCTTACTTTATGATGTTTTTGATATGATGTAACAATGTGATGTTCTGCCCGGGATATGAAGTTTTCCAGGGTTTCCTTGGATCAAAATACAGTAGTTACTCTTTACCTAGAATTATCATGTGTGGTCAACCACAATCGACTCTGTCCTCAGATTCCTCCTCAACCAGTGATGGTGAGAAGCCACCACCGAAGAAGAAGAAAGAAAAGCCCATGTACCTGAAGGACTATGAGAGGAAGGTCATCTTGGAGAAAGCAGGGTAAGTCATGGAGAGTCGGGGTGTCTGTCTGCCATGTTTAGCCTGGGGCCTTAAATCTCTAGCCTGACCTCCAATTGTTCGCACACTTCTCGGCTAGTGTTAGCATGAGATGCGTTTCACTTTGCCTTCCAATAGTTGTAGCGTTTGCCTATTTGAATGCTATTTGAACATATGAAGTTTCTATCAATAATGATTATGTCTAATGCAGTTACTGATTATTTACTGTCTGCTGTGACTGCAGCTCTACGGTTTTGAGATTTAATTGCCCAGGGTTTTAGTTTCACACCTCTTTCTTGCCCACTCATATGTTGTTGCAGCCACTGCATATACTGTTCAAGGAAATTAGAAATTACTTTTCCAAGATACTGAATAAATAGCCCATCAGCTACCCCTGTAGTACAGGCATGCTGGAAAGGGGTATCTGCATGCTGAGGGTATATGTTGTTGGTTAGGAGGACACATGTCTGAAGTAATTATAAAGTTCAACGTTTGCTTTTTGAAGAGTGCTGTATGTATACCTCTCTCCCACTTAGCAAAGAGAGCTAATCATGTTTACATGGAATAACAGCTTCTGAATAACACATGGATGTAAGTTCTGTGTTCAGTGGGATTTATTCTCTGGTAAATGTTAATTTACAGCGGGTGGCGTAGTGGGTTAAACCGCTGAACCATGAGCTGTCGATCGAAAGGTCGGCAGTTCAAATCCGTGACGGGGTGAGCTCTCGTTGCTTGGCCAGCTCCTGCCAACCTAGCAGTTCCAAAGCATGTTAATGCGAGTAGATAAATAGGTACCACTTGTGGGAAGGTAAACAGCGCTCCATGTTCCAGCCATATGCTACGCGCTGCGGCAAGGAGAGTCATGTCGGCCACATGACCATGGAGGCGTCTTCGGACAACACTGGCTCTTCGGCTTTGAAATGGGGATGAGCACCACACCCTAGAGTCGGACACGACTGGACTTAATTGTCAGGGGTCACCTTTACCTTTACCTTAAATGTTAATTGAATTACAGCCGCAGTTTATGCATTCAGAGAGATCTTGCTCCTTTTTCTCTGGGGTCAGGCCCAATTTCAGGACTGAAAGAGCCCTGTTTCAGGCCACCTGTGCTGGGAACTGGATAGGAGGAGTGTCCCTCTTGGTTTTGCTGGACTTCTTAGTTGCTTTGAGAGGTCACGGTTGATCACAATATTCTTCAGGACTACCTCATGGGGATGCATTTAGGAAAAATAGTGTGTCAGTGAACAGGAAAATGTACGGGATTCATTGTTAGGGTGGTTCTGCTCTTATCTGTCTGGTAGGTCACAGAAGACTGCTATGGGGAATTGCTGCTTTATTTTTTGGGGTCCTACAAAATTCACCCTTTCCCCTTGCTGTTCAGCATCTATATAAAATTGCTGGGGGAGGTTGGCCAGGGATTTGGAATATGGTGTCAATATGCAGGTGACACTCGGCAATATCTCTCATTTCTATCAGGGATAAGGGAGGCTGTGGATGTTCTGAATAAGTGCTTGCCTGCAGTGAAGGACTGGATATGGGTTAAACCAAGTGCTATAAGCAGCAGCCTGCTGCTTATAGCACAGCTTGTGAGTAGAGCCGGCAGCCTCGGTGCTAGTGAGGCTCCTCCATTGAGTCACAAGCTGTGCTATAAGCAGCAGCCTGTTTGGCGCCAGCAAGAGCAGCGTAAATTAGGCAGTTGTGAGGGGGTGCACGGAAGATAGTATTTGCCCCCATCTGCAGGTTCTCGGTATCCGCGGGGTGGGGACCAATCCCCTGCGGATACCAGGGCCCTACTGTACAACCTGTTCTCATCAAGGTTGCCCCCTTCCCTCAAAGGACAAGGTGCATAGCTTGGAAGTGCTCCTGGATCCAACTTTGACCCAAGCGAAGCAGGTGTCAGCTATGGCCAAGGAGTGCCTTCACCCAGCTTTGGCTGGTGTGCCAAAGAGCTGCTTTTCTGAATGAAGCAGATCTGGTCGTAGTCCTCCATGCCGTAATCGTTTTGCTCTTAAATCATTGTAACATGCTGAATATGGGGCTGCCCCTGGAAGTTTCAACTGGTTCAGAATTTGGCAGCCTGGGTCCTTCTAGGGGTCCACTGATCTGTCTATCAGTATGTTTCTGGACCCAATTCAAAGTGTTGGTCATTACCTTTTAATATGTCTTAGGACCTAGATAGCCATACTGCTACATATGGGAGAAGGTGGCCTTTCAAGTATCTGCCCTTTGCACTTGGTACTTCTTCAAAAGTCTTGCCCTGGGTCCTGTCTCTTGGTGAGGTTAGATTGGTGGGAGGAAGGGACAGATCCTTCTTGGTAGTGGCACCACTCCTTTTGGGGAGCCCAAATGATCTCATGGCTAGGCTCTTTTAAGCATCTAATGAAAACCCATCTGTTCTGGTTGACTTTTGGATTATTGTGCCTTTTGCTGATCATAACATTTTGGGTTTTGTTTTTAATATGTTTTAAATGACTTGATTGTTTGTTTGTTTGTTTGTTGTTTGGCTCCCATGGAGACAAAAGGGCAGGGTGTGCGTTTCTATAAATACATATTCTTGTATACATATGGAAACATTTATTTGTTGGCAGTCTGTGCCAGTAGAAAACTGAACTAAGAATGTGAAGTGGGGAAAAGGGATGGGTCAACTTAAACCTTTTCTTTTTCTGTAGCAAATATGAGGATGAAGATGATGAGGAAGGTATGCGAGTTAAAAAGCAAAAGGTGAGGCTGGGAAGGGAATGCTTGGGGGGCTGTGTGGATTTAGGGCAAGAAATCTCCATATGAACTGGGCTTGGTGCAAAGAGGTGGAGCGTACTATGTTAACCTTCTCTCTCTGTCCCCCACTCAGGTATCCCAGAGCTATATAGAAGAACAGCAGCAGCTTAAAGAGAGGTGAGTCAGGTGTTGGGTAGTCTGGGTCTGTCCACATAGCAAGTCTGGTCCTCTTTCTTCCTCTTGACCTGGGTCTTTTTAAGAAAATAAGAAGAGCCCTGCTGGATCAGGCCAAAGGCCCATCTAGTCCAGCTTCCTGTATCACACAGTGGTCCCACCAGATGCCTCAGGGAGCACACAAGACAACAATGTCTTGTTTCCATGAGCTTATGACTTTGATGTCCTAAGTAAGCGTTCCATCTGTGGTAACCTCAGTATATCGCTTGAAGAAATCTTGCCTCTGCAAGGCTGCCTTAGAACAGAGTGGGATGGACTGCCAGGAACTTGAGACACATTGCCCCGACATCTGCTCTGGCTTTTTAGCCTTTTGAGCACCATTCCGGGCCCTGGCTTCAATCTTTTAAAGACCTTTGGTCTTGCCTGAGAGTTGCTAACCCTGTGTTTTGTCTCGCACACAGTTTCCAGAAGTTCATGGCAGACAGCGATGAAGAAGAGGGAGAAGATGGAAGCTCCTCGGCCTTGTTGCAGAAAAGGACCAAGAGTAAGGAGGAGAAGGTAGGTGCCTTGGGAAGTTGTAGGTGTTATTTCTTGTTCTTCTGGGTTCTTGCTGAGACAGGTCAGAATTCTGGAGCTGAGACAGGTCAGAATTCTGGAGCCTGACTGCTTGAAGAGAGGAGAAATCCACTCTCTTCCTTTCTCTTGGCTTCCTATTTGCCAGAGAACTGTCACCTTTTTGGCTAGTGAGATGAGATGTCCTGCTTGAACATGACATGTAATTTGATAGCACAGAGCGTGTGTGAGTGAGTAAATGGATGTTCTGCTTTGTAACGTCAAGGCTATAGGCTGCTGCAGTATCCTTTACATGGCCCACTCTTGGAGCATTGTCTCAAAGTTTCAGCTGAATGCCGAGAATTGGTAATCCTTCCTTTCCACTATGGTCACCTGCTACACAGTGGTACCAGTGTTCATCTGCTGCATTGGCTCCCCTCCCCCCCGCATAGTTCATAGTGTTGATTTTAATGTTTAAATGGAACTGTGTGTACTTTGCCCACTCATTCTTCAAGCCCTTAGAATGTTGCCTTTTCCAACTTGCCAAAAACTCAAGATGCCGAGTTTTCTACTTGGCACTACAATTCTGTGCTTGCCCAGAATTGCTGAATATATGCATCCTTGCCAATTAACCCTTGTCACTCACTGTTGGCATGCCATAGAGACAGCCATCTTTTCCATGTCCCATCGTAGACAAAGGTCTGCTAAAATGTCCTCAAGTCTGAAGCCCAGGAGGAGGATGCAAGGTGTTCTTGGCTACCTCCACAACTGTGGAACTGATTTTCCTAGAGGTGTCTTCAAATCTGAGCTTGGGCATCATTCAAGAATGCTGTGAACTGGCCTTGGTGGTGGCTAATTTTGGGTGACAATGGCTAGGGTGGAGAGAGGTCATCTTGAGTGGGTGTGTCCTCTTAGCTTGGTGGTGGAGTTTGTTGCCTCTCTCAAGGATGGGTATGAAATCTGAAACATTGAAATAAAAGCAGGTAGTACGGGAAGATGATGGCTACTGACATTCTCTTTTCTACCCCTCTTCAGGAGCGTGAGGAGGCTGATTACATTGGTTGGTTGAAAGGTCAGGCGGAGGCACAGACAGAGGAGGTACTTAAAGACTTGGTAAGTGTAGCCAAGACTTGGGATGGGGACCACTTGCTACTAATTACTCTGTATACTAGGTTACCATGACCTGTCAGCCCAGTGTGGCTCTATATGATCGCCGTTTGGCTCAGGGCTTCTTGTTAGTGATTTTTAAGGAACACTTTTGAACCCTAGAAATGCTTCTCATAGCTGATTTTAGGAGGAAGGGGCAACTTGTAAAAATATGAGGTGTAGTAGATAAATAGGTACCGCTTGCGGGAAGGTAAACAGCGCTCCGTGTTCCAGCTGCATGCTACGCGCTGCGGCAAGGAGAGTCATGCCGGCCACATGACCACGGAGGCGTCTTCGGACAACGCTGGCTCTTCGGCTTTGAAATGGGGATGAGCACCACACCCTAGAGTCGGACACGACTGGACTTAATTGTCAGGGGTCACCTTTACCTTTAGCTGACTGAAGAGACAACTTCTGAGAGTATCTCTCTGTTTTGTCTTGGACTCCTTCCTTAGCCCTCCCTCCCTCTTTGTGTATGTGTGTGTGTATTTTGACTGTAAGCTTGTGGACAGGGACCTGAAACTATTCTATTTATTTATTTGCGTGATTTGTATCCCACCTTTCTCTCCGAATAATCGGAGTGCTGGGTGGCGTTTTATATGTATGTACAGCATTGTTTTAAAGGTGCTTCAGAAATATTATTATTCATGTTCCTGATAATGCATGAGAAGTTGGTCCATATCGGTGTAATTGATATAATAATAATAAATATCTGTATTTATATTACTGACGCCTTTTTGTCAGATTTCTCCTTGGACTTTATTCAAGGCAGTTTACGCAGGCAGGCTTTTCTAACCCCCCTCGTAGGGGTTTTTACAATAAATGTTCTATGTGCATAGAACCCGTCTTCTCCAGCTGTTTCCTTTCAACTGTGTGGTATCTTTCGTGGCTGCACACGGCTTTGAGCCAAGCTTGTCCAACAGCAACTTCTCCCACAGAGGATCAGTGCGGGCTATCTCAGCTTGTCAGCCGAGATATCACAGCTGTTGGTAGCTTGTCGGCAGTTTCTGGTTGTCTCAAATCGATCCCGTCCTAGTTGTTGTTCAGGCAAGGCGGCAGCTCAACCACTAGACCACATGTCCTACCCACAATCCTGCCCACACCTCCTACAGCAATTGATATGCTGTAGATGATGAACCAGGGGTCAAGTTCTCAATTACCTGTATGTACAGGATATATTTCAATGGATGCTAAGTCAAAACTCAGTGTGAAACTTTAAATTTCTTTTTTATTAAATGTATTATAAGTTATATACTGTTTTCTTGCCTCCTAGTTTGGCAGATTAATGAACTTTCAAGGCAAAATACAAGCAGAAAGACAGGCATGTGTGTTATACAAACATGCTTGCCACTACCATTGATTTTTGGCATAGCAGGTCATTGGGGCTAGGCACTGTCCTATGAAATGGATGCGTAGGAGGTCTATGTTAACTGTACCAAGCTTGTTGCTTTAAAGCAGCAGGGCACTGCAGTATATCACTCAGAAAAAGTAACTAAGGGTGCAATCCTATACACATTTTCCTGGGCATAAGCCATTGAACATAATGAGACTCTTGAGTAGACATGCACAGGATTGTGCTGCAAGTCTAAATTGTTCATGAAATAAGCAGGATGGTGTCAAAACTGTCTTTTGGAGATGAACTGGTTGACTCTGTGGACCTTTCTTAATGGGAATCCACACTTATGACCCCAGAGTTGGAGTCTCCATGCTGATGAATTATTTCTAGGTTTCAACTGTACCGATCTCTTCATCAACTCTTTTTTCCCCTCAGGTTCCCCTTAAAGAATTCTGGAATGACCCCAATTTGGATGAGGGGGAGCAGTTCTTACGAGATTACATCCTGAACAAACGCTACAAGGAGGCAGATGATGATGGGGAGGAGGAGGAGGAAGAGGAAGGGTGAGAATTAGCAGATACCAAATCATTGAACATATTGGGAAAATGGGGTTCTGGAAACCCAGAGAGCACAAACAGTTCCCATTGTGTTGTAAATAGCATTCAACAGAACACACACGCACACAGGGACTCCAGAAGAGAGAGATTACCTTTTATGCAGCAAGGCAGGGAAATTTGCTCCCAGAGCAACATGGAGACCTGTGGGAAAAAAAGCTAAGTATGTTCCCATGAGAACAACGGCCCCAACAAGATCACAGATAGCGAAAGCAGACCGCAGATACGGAGACGTAAGCGAATTTGCAGGTAGCAAATTCACGTATAAAGAGAACTGACGGTACTTTAAACTGCTACAGTACCAGTTCTTGTTAAAGCTGTTGACTAAATTGTTGATGCAATCAGTTATACAACTTCAGAACAATCCCTATTTTAGTTATGTTAGTTGAGCGTAAAAATGGGATGAATAAAATCCCACGTTCTCGGTTTACCAGCCTGGAATTTCTGCTGCTGACTAGGTTTGACGCCTGCTTCTGTTTTGTTGCTTCTCTTACTCTCTCTTGCTAACCTGTTCCACTGCTTTGTCTCATTCTCTGCGACCCTCCCCCGAGACCCGCCTTTGGCTCCTGTTGGCTGTTCAGAGTGGGCTTTGCTGTTGTTGCCTGTTGTATTGTATTGGAGCCTTGAGGGCGACCACTGCGTTATTGTGGGGGCAGTCTGGCTGAATACTTTTGAGGTACTCGGAAGGCTGAAGCTCTGCATCAGCTGGGATGGAGTCGGAGCCCCTAAGATGAAGCAGTACCTGCTACACCTCCACCTCACTTCCTACTCCCTCACAGCAAAGTCGGAGGTTCTGTGTTTGCCAGCTGTTTCTCTTGTGGTGTTTGCACCTGACTCGGTTGCCATATTTTAAGTCTCCCCGCTGCTTCCTGTAGCTGCCCACTTCACTAGCATCGCCAGTGCAGCTGCATCAATGAGCCACATCCCACAATGCCGCAGTACAGTGTTGGGTTCCACTGTTAGCCAAGAGAACCTTGTAGGAGTTTCAGCTCAAAGGTACTCAGGCAAATGCATAAGCAGGCTAGAGCAGAGCGGGTGATAGATATCCCCCCCCCCCCCCCCAGTACTTGGCAGGAACTGGTAGGTTACAGATAAGTGAGAGGAGCTTGGGAGAGACTTAGTTCTGTGGCCAGGTCCATTAGTCCTTTGTGTGAGCAGTGACCATCTGGGTCAAATGCCAGTTTCTCTGGTCCCCTTAAAATTAAGATCATGTCTACTTAAATTCAGCTGGTTTCTAGCTTTTCCAGACAATATTACGGAACTCCTGCAGTAGCACACAGAACGGTTGTTTCCATATGGAATGTTTTCTGTTATTTCTTGTCCATGTACGTATCTGTGGGAGGGTATAAAGAACTATAGGTGATGAGAAGCTTGAACCGTGTTCCTGACCTCTGTTGTAGCCTCTCTCGTTCCCTCTTCTGCCTCTTCTCCATAGGCCGTCTGGGGTGCAGCTCACTGTCTCTGACTCCTCGGATGAAGGCGAGCTCTTCCTACAGAAGCAAGAGGACTTTGAGCGCAAATACAACTTCCGTTTTGAGGAGCCTGAAGCCCAGCTGGTGAGGGCAGCATCCTCTTCCTGGGTGGAAAGTTCAGGGTCACTATGCTCAGTGCTGTGGGACTTCTCCCAACATGGGTGCTAAGAGGAAAGCCTTGGCAGAATCTCCATTCTGTGAGGAGATAAAAGGTTCTGAGGAAGTTCTTCCTGAGTTCCTTTCTCCCACTTTGTTTGGAGGGTGCAGGAATTGATGTATACATGGCCGTCTCTGTTCGTTTGTTTTGCCCCCAATCAGGTGAGCACATATCCCCGCACCATTGCAACTTCAGTGCGCCGGAAGGATGAGCGCCGCAAAGAGAAACGCCAGGAGATTCGTGAGCGCAAGAGGAAGGTGGGTTCTGTGGTTGGCTGAGGATCTGGCTTCCATTGGTGGGAAGGCCGAGTCTTTTGCTCGGAATAAAGACAAGTGTATCAGGTTGACTAGGCAATGACCTTTCCTGTAAAGCTGTTCTTGTCCCATCTAAAAGGAGAAGGAACGTAAGCAAGAAGAACTGAAGCAGCTGAAGAACCTGAAACGCCGGGAGATCCTGGAGCGACTGGAGAAGCTGCGTGAGATCACTGGCAGTGCAGCTAGCGCCTTCCAGGAGGACGACCTCGAAAGGGATTTTGACCCTGCGCAGCATGACCAGCTCATGGAGGCAAGTGCATATTTCCTACTCCTGCCCAGGACACTTCCTGGTACTGCAGCCTGGTGTTGGCAGCCAGACGCCTCCCTTTGTGAATAACTGATTCTTACATGCATCATACATAGGCTTATTATCTCTATAGAGCCAGAGGTGCAGGAGCTGGACTAGGCTGAGAAAATAATTGCTTGCCTAAAGACCCTAGCGAGCGCATGGCAGAGGCCAGACTTGAACCAGGGGCTTCTGCTTCACAGTTTGTTTTTTAGCCACTATGCTACACAAGCTTTTGCCTGTGGAAGGTCTCTATAGCTAGAAAGTTGCAGTGTGCCAGAGAGCAGAAGTGAGGGCTTTCAGGCTCTTGCAGAACTCTGTCTGGCTCACTTGCTGACCTTGATGGGGTGTGCTGTTGCCGATTGCCCATCCTGAAAATGCCACCCATGCCCTTACATGCTGCAGAGACCATCTTGTGCTCCCCCCAAGGTATGTTCTTGCTGATAAGTGAAGCATGCGTAGCTCTTTGCCTCCGAATGAAGCCACGTTTCAACACAAATTGCTTCAGCGAATGACTGTGTAGGATAGGGTTGGTACAGGCTATCTGCCCCCCTCAAATGCACAGATGCCAGCTCATGAGATGTCTCGTGCGTCTTTCTTTAGAAATTCTTCGGAGATGAATACTATGGAATCGGTGAGGAAGAGAAACCACAGTTTGAGTCGGAGGAAGGAATTGACGGTATGTTGAAAATCTGAGGGTGAGGAGAATTGATTCTTCTGACAACCAGATACAGTACTTGTATTGGAGCCATTAGCTTAAAAAGGTTAGACCAGGGGTTCTCAAACTGTGGGTCGGGACCCACTTGGTGGGTCACGACCTGATTTCTGGAGGGTCCCACAGAGCCTCCAATGAAAACATGGGTGATGGAAAGATCGAATAAGTAATTGCCCGAGACTGTTCAAAAATTAGATAGCTGCTAATTGCCCTGCAAAGAGCTGAGCTGCTGCAGTTTGTGTAAATAAAGGGTGTTAAATTGTTTGAGTGTCTTCTTTCAGGTCTGTCAATGACAGGTAGTGGGGACAAAGCTGGGTCACATAACTAAACCCCTCAAGCCTTGAGGCTATTCATTAGGGCTGCCTCATTACCAGAAATGGATTGGTTTTTTTGCAAATAAATAATATATTACTTGTAAATAAATAAATAAAAATTGTATTTCTTTCTAGATCACCCCTTTTTTAAGCCTCGTAAAGCTAGGTGGGTCCCGATAGAGTGTCATTTTAAAAAGTGGGTCCCAGTGTAGTACACCATAAAGTAGTACTGGATTCAGGCTCCACGTTGTCCAATAAACAGCACAGCAAACAGAGGCTTAAAACGTTTGGAACCACTGGGTTAGACAAATGAATGGAGGGAGCAGGTCCTCTAGTAGGGACGACCATCATCTAGCATGATGACCAAATGGAACCTCCGTGTTTGGGGAGAAAATATTGTGCAGGCATGGGAGTACCAGTTAAGGTGGCGAAGTTACCGTATATTCTCGTGTATGTTGAAACATTTATGCCCTAAAATTGACCCTAAAACCTGGTTCCACTTATACATGGGGCTGCTTAGGGAGGGGGACTGGGCTGAGAAGCAGGACGCACGGGGATGGATTAAAAAAAGGAGCCATTTTACCTTGTTCTGAAGAAGCAGAAACGGAGCTATTCTCCAAACAGGAAGAAAGAAAGGTGAAGGAGCTTATGGGAGTTTTAGTCTTTGTGAGGAGTACAGTACTGCCACAGCAGCAGCCCTCACAAAGCCTAAAACTCATATAAGCTCCTTCACCTTTCTTCCTGTTTGGAGAATAGCTCTGTTTCTGATGCTACAGAACAAGGTAAAATAGCTCAGTTTTTACCCACCCCAGTAACAATTACTGGCAAGTTATTTTCAAAGAATTTCATACACCCCTAAGTTTTACCCTCGACTTATCCATGGGTCAGAGGAAAATCCATGATTTTTGGCTTAAAACGTGCCCTCAACTTATTCATGAGATCGACTTATACTTCAGTATGTACGGTAGATGGCATTCTGCCATTATAAGCCCTGTACATTTTAAATGCTAATAAAATTCAGTCCACTTGTCCAAATTATCCCAAATGTGGTGCATATTGATGGTTGTAGCTTGACCAAATTTCAGAATATCTGATGAGAAATTGGTTTTAAAAAATCTGTGTGTTTACATTCTGTTTATTTAAAAGGGATAAATGTGTCCAAAAATTCAAGGCAATAGTGGGGTTGCTACAATTTCATAGGCATTTCCAGAGTTATTGGCTTTCTTTTAAAAATGGTGCAAGTTAATAGGTTTTAGTGCCAGCAACCCTAGCAATGTATGTTCAGTGTCTGGCTTGACTCTTCTTCTAGGTAGAGTTGTTTCCTGAAACAAAGATGGCCTCTGGAAGTTGGAGAAGGCCACTTGTTGGTGCTGGAGAAGGCATGTTTGAGATGGGGTTAGGGCAGCGGTTCTCAAATAGTGGGGCGCGCCCCCCAGGGGGGGTGCGAGGCCCCACAAAGGGGGGCTCGACCACCACAGTCGCCCTCCGCACGCTCCGAGGCTGGCCCAGGAGCCGGCCTCGGAGCGTCCGGAACGGCCGGCGCTCCAGGGCCTTCTGAAGGCCCAAGCGTCAATCCGGGTATTTTTGATGTTTTCGCTCATGCGCAGAGACGAAAACGGGCCTCGGAGCGTGCGGAGGGCGACGCGAAGGGGGGGGCGCCACCCCCCAAAATCGGGTGACGGGGGGGCGCGGGGAAATTTTTTTGAGAACCACTGGGTTAGGGGGAGATGGAGATGCTTGTGGGTTGGTGCGGAGCCTGTTCTGAACTTGTTCTTCAAGGATTGGTCTTTCTGCTTAGGTACTTTGACTGTGTCCAGGCAAACTAGGACTTGGATACATTGTCAGTACCTGCCCACGTGGCATGTTCTCATTGGTGGTTTTGTTGTTAGGGTGAGAATCTTTTCCAGTGTCTGTTTTTTAAGTCTGTTGTCATGTAAGTGAATGAATTGGCCAGATCCAAACCTAAAGTAAGAATTTGTGTGAGGGGGAGGGAAGAAGTCTTGCTGAATTGTGCCTGTGAGCCTAATGAAGCATGGCATTGGCAAAATCTTCCGTTGGGATGGGTATGCTTGTGTTTAGAACATCCCCCCACCCCAATTTGATATAAGATGCATTCTGTAGGGCAGGAAAGCAGTTTATTTTTGTTTGTTTATTTTTCACATTTTTATACCACCCTTCCTCCAAGGAGCTCAGAGTGGTGTACATATTTCCTCCCCTCCTTTTTGTCCTCACAACAACCCTGTGAGGTAGTTGGGGCTGAGAGATAGTGACTGGCCCAAGGTCACCCAGGAAGCTTCGTGGCTGAGCGGAGATTTGAACCTGGATCTTCCAGGTCTAAGTCCGACTCCCAAACCACTACACCATCCTGGTGTATCTTGTACACCACTGACAAACCTGTGTTCTCCTAGAAGGACATATTGTGAAGGGGAGCAGATACCTATACGCTGTTCTGTGATTTGGAAACATTCAAATTTAGAAGTGAGCTCATTGAGCTCATGTTTTCTCTTAGCCTGAACTCCAGTTTGCAAAACTGTGATTAGCGTGGACTACACTGTAGGGTGATTGAAACCCTCTTCTAATGGACTGTCCCCATAATCTAATACTGTATAGTACTGAGGAGACTGAGCATAGGGGCTCCATTTTGCTATCCTAGCCAATAGTTGTTAGAGCTTACGTTATTCATGAATTTCTTTGATGAATTAGGCTGTGGCTTGACCCACGTTCTTCAGTGACCGTTTAGATCTGTCTTACAAATTTCTGTCTGACTATATACCTTGAGATGGCTTTGATAAGCTATAGCCTGGCAAATAATTTCTGCCTGAACTTTCACTACACTTGTTGCTGTGCCGGAGGAATGCTATACTTTTTTGTTCTTCAGATGCATTTGTCAGCAATTTTTATTAGAGGGGTGTATAGCAAGTGTTTGGTAAAACCACCTGTTGAATTTCTGCCTGGATGTATCTCTGCCCCAAACCACTGTCTAGCTGAAAGACCAAGGCAAAATGTGGGTGGAAGGAACCCAGTTTGTGAAGTCGGCATAATACGCGACATTACATATATGCGACATTACAATGCCTTCACTCTAGATTTCAGAAGGTGACATTGGAGGACTACTGCTCATTGCTGTGGTTGTTGATCTGCAGGATCCTGAAAGGTTGCATCTTGTGTCTCTTCTTCCTCCCCCTGGCTGTTTAACATCTACGTAAAGCTGGTGGGAGAGTCTCTGGGGTTTTGAGGTGCAGCATCACCAGTACTGAATGGCACCCAGCTCTATCTCTCTTTGACTCTTTAGTAGTACCAGGTGGAGAGAGAAGATTCTGAGCTAATGCCTGGTTGCAGTGAAGGACTAGATGTGCTTCAGTAAACTGAGATTTCATCCAGGCAGGACAGAGGTGGTGGTGTTCAGTAGGGGAGATGATTTGCGGTGGGAGTTGCAGCCTGTTCTGGACGGGGCCTCATTCCCCTCTAAGGAACAGGCCTGCATTTTTGGGGTGCTTCTGGATCCTGTGCTGATCCTGGAGAACCAGGTGGCAGCCATGGTCCAGAGTGTGTTTGCCCAGTTTCAGCTGGTGTGCTAGCTGCACCCTATCCTGAAGAAGAGAGATCTATCCACAGTAATCCATGCCCCAGTCACATGTTCGGGCTACTGTAATGTGTTCTACTTAGAACCGCCCTTGACAACTGTCAGCTGATACAAAATGTGCCAGGTCCTGGTGGAGGCCCATTGGTTTGCCTGCATTACACCAATTCTTCATCCTCTTCAATAGCTAACAGTGTTTCTGGGCCCTAGTCCTGGTGCTGGTTCTGCCCTTCATGGCCTGGGACCTGCATACCTAAAGGACCAATTCCTCTCACATAAGCCCAGAAGATTCCATACTGCATTGTTTATCAGAGGCCCTGGAGAGGCTTGGTTGACTGAAAGAAGAGACAGAGCCTTTTTGGTGACAGCACCCAGGTTGCGGGACTCTTGGTGATCCAGCTCTCTGTCATTGGGGGTTTTCAAGCAGGCATTGTAAACGTGTTAATTTCAGTTGGCTTTCTGTTGGATGCTTTGATTTTTGACTACTTCTTGGTGAATATATGTTTTGTCTCTTACTTTTATTGTGGGTTTGTTCTAAGTGCTGTTAGCTGGTCTGTCACCCCCTTCAGAGATGGTTACAAATAGTTTAATAAAATAACATGGCATGGAACTTAAATTGACGGCTGTATCTTGCAATTTCCCTTGCTTTTTGGAGCATGAGTGAAAATTGCAAGTGCCTTAACTCTTAGCTAAAATTCCACACCAAGGGTATATGTGTGGAATAATAAGAGATCGATGGACCCCCTGATCACTCGTGGTACCCTTTTCTGTTGCTCTTGAACGGTCTCCTTCTATTTTTCTTGCTTTAAAGTAGCTGCCTGTTTCTTGTCCTAAATAAGGGGGGGGGGAAGGAGGGAAAGAGCAGCCAATCTGATCTGCAGCAAATTTCCAGGAACTATACTATCGGCACAGCCTTTCAGTCAATCTTCCATGTATTTAAATGGAAACATCTCTGTGAGTTTGCAACACTTCGTATGCATGCTCCAGATTATTAACAGTGAAGAATGTTAGTTTTTCTGATCTGATGTGCTACCGGTACGTGCCTTATACAAATACAATGATAAACATGGCAGAAATATGGTACCAGTCCCTGGAATGTGTGTGGTGGTGGTGGTGGTGGTGGTGGTGGTGGTGGTGGTGGTGGAGGAGGCCAATCCACCACATCAGATAGTTTGAGAAGCACTGATGTAGAGTTCACCTGGCAGGGCAGGACCCAAGGAGTCTCTACTTGGAAAACAAAATCACGTTTACAACTCTCCTCGCCTCCCAATACAGATGAATGGAACTGGGACAAGTGGACAGGAAGGGACGATGCAGAGGCTGATGCGTGGCAGCAACAAGAGGAAGAGTACCAGCCACACTGTGAGGATCCCAACTTTGTGGTATGTCTGTCTTGTATCTTTAGTGGGTGACCCTCCCTTTTGCTGTTTGGGAGACCATCAGGGGAGCTCTTGGTTCACTCTGACACTCATGCCCTGTAGCTGGGGCTGGCAAGAAATGACACCCGAGACAGAGAAGGCAAATTCTGGGCACAAAGGAAAGGGTACAATTCATAGCCAGAGCATCATTTAATTTAGCGCACAGCATAACTTTCTCATACAAACCGACCCATCCCCTCAAGTCAGCAGAGGGGGGCCCTGCTGTGCATGCCACCTCTGGCAGAGGCCAGATTGTTGGCAACGACGAGCAGGGCCTTCTCTGTGGTGATACTTTTTACGTTTATTATGGAACTTCCTCCCAGTGGGATTAAGAACTGTCCCTTCCCTGCTAGCCTTCTGATGAGGGCTGAAGACTTTTCTTTTCCACGTGGCCTTCCCTTATAACTTAGTTGCCTTGGCGTCTTGTGGTTGTATTCTGTGTTAATGTTTTTATTGCACTGTTCTTTATGATGATTGCACTTTACATTTTGTATCTATTTGATGGTTTTACTGTTTTTTTCTCCATGTTGACCTTTCTCTACGCCACCTTGAGTGCTCTATTCTGAGGGAAAGGCGAGATTATTAAAACTTACGTACTGCTTTTCAACAAGAAGTAGTTCACAAAGCATAGCAAAAAGAAACAACAAATGGTTCCCTGACCCTAAAATGCTCAATCTTTAAAAAAAAAAACCCACAAGAGGCAACAGCTGCTGGTAGAGACGCCATGCTGGGGTGAAGAGGGACAGTTGCTCTCACCCTGCTCAGTCTAAGAGGATACCACTTTAAAACTGGGCACTGGCCTCTTCCCCCAGTTAGCAGAGAGATACAGTAAATAGTTTATTATTTGCTTAAATGTAGTGTGCTGTCTGCAGCCTTGAATATGGATACCATAGTTTTTTGCTAAGGGATCGGAAAACAGTTGGAGATGGAAAAAGAGATCAATCAATGTGCTGCAGCCTTTCATGAGGCTTCCTGCAAGCTTCACTGTCTAGTCTGTGTGTGTCTGTGCCTGTGTGGCTATTGCATAATGGCTGGAAACATTTAAATACAAAAAACAAAACAATGATACCCATGCTGAGCATTGCAGGCAAGGGTCTTGCTTTAGTGATGACAAAGAGTGGAGTTGGCAGTTGTAGGGCCCAATCCTATCCAACTTTCCAACACTGATACAGCCACAATGCAGCCCCAAGGTAAGGGAACAAATATTCCCTTACCTCGATGAGGCCTCCATGACTGGCCCCCTATCACAGAATGGAGCACACGCCCCGTTAGCACAGCTGCATCGGCACTTGAAAGTTGGATAGGATTTTGGCTGTTAATACTGAAGAGATACAATGGGGAGAGGGGGATGCTTAATTAGTGGCGGGGACCACCAGCCCTGCATGGGCAGTGGCTCCTTTTGGTGTGACCTGTGGAACTCTTCTCTGTATGGTCACCTGGTCAAAGAGGAGAGCCAGTGTGTAAGTATGTTGGACTAACATTGGGAAAACCTGGGTTCAGCTCTTTTTGCTGTGATGCTAACTAGGTGATTATGGTCCAGTTATGTGCACACATAGATAGGCCGGAGAAGAACCATGTGCACCACCCTAGCTCTTTTGAGGTGAAGGTGGGGATCGGGGCCAGCCCAGCCATGAGGCAAGATGGGCTGCCTCAAGTGGCATGTGGATGCAGTGGGCACCCTGTTCCCACCAGCCACCTCCAGAATCGCCTCGCCTTGCCTCCACTTACAACCTGAAAAGTCATTCGTTTGCCACTCTGTTCTCAAACAGAGAAGCAGAGCTGACTCAAAGTCAAAAGTTTTGGAAGTGGAGTCTCTCCTAACTTTTTCAAGCGACTCTGCTGTTCTATTTGAAAACAAGGCATGGGAGCAAAGACCTTGGTAGTGGCCTGTTGGAGGGAACAGTGGGTGGGCTCGGGGAGGCCTGCCTTCAGCGCCACCGCCAAAGATGGTGGTGGCGTCTGGAGGAGGTCACCGCAGCAGTCATAGTGGGGAGTTTCTGCCAGTATCCCCACCGCTGCTGCCTCTCTTCCTGGCCAGCCAGGGAGGGGAGGGAGGTCTGGCCATTCTGCTGTCTCTTTTTTTCCTGGCCTGTACTGGCCAGCCAGGAGGGAATCTGGCTGTGCTGCCACTGCCTCCTCTCCTCCCTGCAGATGAGGGATCCAACTAATTCGGAGGTGGCTGCAGCAGTGAAGGGCATGCACTAATGTGTGTGCCAATAAACAAAAAAAGGGGGGGATTTTTGTGTGTGGTGTCTGTCACTGGAGGTGCTAATGTGCATACTTGTGTGTGCACACAGGCAGCAGGGAGCACACACACATCCCTCTCTCTGTGTTTCAGGTGACAGAGCCTTTGGGGCCACCCTGGGTGGGATGTTTGCTCTGCTTCCCGCTCTGGGGTTATGGTTGTGTGGAGTGACACTTGTTCTTATTTCTGTTCCTCCCCCTTCCTGCCGCTGGTCAGATGGATGCAGATTACGACCCCTCCCAGCAGCCTGGCCCATCCAGAAAAAAGCGAAAGCTGGAGGTCCCTCTTCTAGGCAAAAAGAAGCGCAAGTCACGGTTTGCAGAGGCCCTGAATGAACCAAAAGAACCCTTTGACCCTGGTAAGGATGTTGGTTGGGCTGGCATTCAATGGGCTTCATAACCAGAGAACCTTCTGTGGCCAGGTGACGGCAGCTTATTTTCTCAGTGGTTTGAATGGAAAGAGAAGGGAGCTCCTTTGGTTATAGAGGCTTCAGCAGTGCCACAAAGACGGAACAGTTACCTGACACTGTGACCAGCCAAATGAGGAGTGGCAAAGCCTCTTTGAGAATGGGCGTGTTGGCACAGTCAGCATGCCTCTCCGGCCTGTCCAGTTCCAGTCAGTTCTGTTGCTCTCCAGATCAGACTTCTGTCAAGATAACCAACTCCGTACTAGCCTGGCCTCTGGAAGGAGCCAGAGTGGTCTCTTCACCAGTTCCACCATGGGTTGGTTAAATGGTGTCGGGCCCTTCATGAACTGTGAACATGAGAGGGGAATGCTGTGAATTTGGCCCAAGCGTCAAGGATTGAATGGGCTGGGCTGACTTAGAGCTTCCACCCATGGCAAACGTCCCTTCGCCCAGCTAAGCTGCTCTCTGCCCCTGCAGGGACCAAGACATTTGAGCAGTATGTGGATGAGTTCTACCGCCTGGACTATGAGGACCTGATAGGGGACCTGCCCTGCCGTTTCAAGTACCGCCCCGTGGTTCCCTGCAGCTATGGGCTCTCGACTGATGAGGTAAACCATCTCTGTGACGGAAGCCAAGGGGGTTCCTTTCTTCTGGTTGGAGGAGTGGCAGGGATAGAGGCGGGAGGTATCCTGTACTTGCAGCAGTCCAGAGTAGTCCTTGATGTACAAGAAACATACTGTATTTCTTCAATTCTAAGACACATGTTTTTTCCCAATTAAGCATTTCAAAAAATGGGGTGCGTCTTAGAATCGAAGGTCTCCAAAAAGCACACCAAAATGCTATCTTCTTACTTACTGGGGCTTGGGGGAGCTTCAGGGAGACCTGTGTGACCCTCTGCAGGCCTCCCCGATCTTCAGTTCAGCAAAAAATGGTGATTTTCAACCATTTCCGGTTTTCGCGAAAATCAGAAATGGCAAAAAATCGCTGTTTTTCGCCGAACTGAAGATCAGGGAGGCCTGCAGAGGGTTGCGCAGGCCTCCCTGAAGCTCCCCCAAGCCCAGGTAACGAAGGAAATGGCACTTTCTGGCAGTGCACTTAGTCATCCTCAGCTGCAGGAGACATGCTGGGGAGAGTTGGTGCTGAGTGGGTAGATTCAATGAAGGGAGGTGAGTCTTACAATCGATGGATTTTTTTTCCCCCCTGCTGTTGGTACTGAAAGTAAAGGTGCGCCTTAGAATCGATGGTGCCTTAGACTCGAAGAAATACGGTACGTTCTTTTCTGCCCTCCCCCTTTCAGATCTTGGCAGCTGATGACAAGGAGCTGAACCGCTGGTGTTCTCTGCGGAAGACTTGCATGTACAGGTGAGCAGTGGGAGGTACTCTTCACAGTGGCCGTACATGGGACATGACTCTGGTTTTAGCCCAGCTTTGGGTGCACAGAGAGTTGGAACTAGTGCTCCAGGTTTTTCAGATAAGAACTGGAGGTTGCCGTGGAGAAAGAGAAGGCGGGTTATGACGATGAGGGTGGGGTGGGGGCAGAATAAGGCATGCAAGCCATGGGGCATGACACTGCGGTTTTAACAGTTGGCGAACGGAAGTCTCTCCTGACTGCCTTTGAACCATAACTAGGTACTACCTGCTTGTTGCCAAGCTTCTGTCTACAATAGTATGCACTAGAAACTTGGTTTAGGATAGGGTTCTGGTGTCTTTGTTTTTCATTTTTAAAAGCGAAACCTTGTCGCCCCATTTTCTTTTTTCCTTGGGGGGTGTTATATGTATAATCCAGCCTCTTGTCTCTCTATGAAATGAATTTATGGACAGATGGCAATGGGACAGTTCACTCTTTCAACTTGGGAAAAGGCTTTTCTTAGATCTGTGTTTCACTGTCTCCAAAACTAGGCTTCAGGGAACCTGTTGTTTCTTCCTCTCTCCTCCTGTCCAAAGACCAAAATGGTGTCTGTTGTGTTCAGTATCTAATGGGGTGTCCTCCATGCAGGTCAGAGAAGGAAGAGCTGCAGGACAAGTTGACCTATGAGCAGAAAGGCCGAAATGCCTGGAAGAAGCAGCAGATCCTCAAATCACTTTCCACAGAGTATGTATTCTGGGACTTGGTGGGGAGGGGCAGTGGTGTTCCTGGAGGGTGTGCGGCACCATAAGTGGTGCAAGGTGCTGCACCACACCTTGCTCCGGTTTGCAAGGCACGATGCAGCGCATTGTACCACTTATGGTGCCATACACCCTCCAGGAACACCACTGGGGAGGGGGAGAATTTCTAGCAGCCTGGGCAGTATCCAGGACCCACCAAATCATTAGGTTGCAAGTCTGCAATGGGTCCCGAAGGCTAGAGTAACTTTCTGCACCAGGTCATGATTCTTCCCCCACCAGTATACTGCTGCTGCACCCTATTAACACTTTCAGCCAACCTACCGTACCTCTGGCAGAAAAAAAGTGAAGAAGGTGCCTTTGTTGAATTGCTTATTAAGTCACCCATAAGACCTGAATGATTGAATTGAGACATGTAGTAATGGAAGGCAAAAAAAAAGATCAAAAGCCAATTCAACACTGAATTGGAGGGTATTCAGAGTCCAAACATGGCAACTCTTGTCCCTTAGCTGTCCCTAGAACCAGACTTGGGAATGTTGAAGTCCTGGTGGATGAGAGGGGAGACCTCCCCCTGATCTGCTTTCTTTGCCACCCTCTTGCTTTTACACTTCTGCCCTGCCCTGTCCCAAGCATTTACTGCCTGCTTGGCCCTTGGAAAGGAACCAGTGGCATTGGGATTCTGATGTCAGGCTCACTGGCTACTCTTGCATTTTATTAGAAATCTGCCTTTCCCAGTCAGGAGTTGTTGGAGATTCTGTCCCACCCTGCTGTGCATCGTCCTGAACACCGCATCCTTTGCTTTATGGTGCAATTGTAACCCTGCGAGAACTGCATAATTTTGCCATTTGATCTCCTTGCAGGACGGAAGAGGGAGGAGATGTCAAGAAACCTCTAAGCAAGAAAGGAAAGAAGAGCAGGGAAAAGGCCAAGCAGCAGGAGCTACCTTCTAAGGAGCTGCCCCTGGCCGGTGCTGAGGATGAGGAGGAAGGCCTCCTGCTTCCGAAGGGAGCTACTGGAATGGCACCAGCCCCGACTGCGAGCAAGGAGTCGGAGGCAGCAGTGGTGACTGCTGCCTCGGAGGGTCCTTCTTCTTCCCACCCCAGCGGCCAAAGACTGAAGAAGAGAGGCAGGAAGGGGCTGGTCCTGGGCACCAAGGTGCGAGTGGCAGGCTCAGAATTCAGCCGCCACCGACTCCAAGCTTACGGTCTCAATCCCAAGCGCCTGCACTACCGCCAGCTGTTCCGCGAGAAAAGGCGGAGGAAGCAGAAGGAGGGTGCCAAAAGAGCAAAGTGACTTTGGCTTCAGGGCCAATCCAGTTGAACTGAATGAGGTCACTTTCACACTAGTCACCTGCCTCAGAGTGGGGCCTGATGGCCACACGTGGTCCCTAGATGGCTCTCTAGCCTGATCCTGTGCTTCGAGGTTCTGTGGTCCTTGTCTTCTGTGAAGGTGAACAGGTTGACTTTGTTTTGTGGAATTATTCCAATATATCCCTTTTCAATACCTTCTTGCTTCTGTGCCTTTTTGTGGTGGACTGGTGGGCCTTTCCTTATCTCCTGAGTCTTTGAGGTTGCACCCATTGTGGTGTCTTGAGCATTAAGCATTATGTTCCTAGGTTGAGACAGACTGGGAAAAAATGACTTCATGCTAGCATTGTAATCTTCCTTATCAGGCCTTCCATGCCTTGCACTTTCACATGTGAGTACATGCACCCTTCTGCATGGTCAGTCACAGCGGTATGCTAAGGCCCCAATTTATGTCCTGGTTCCGTTTCAGAGGTACGGACGTAAGTCGGAACAGCACAAGACCAGACGGACTATGCCTCTGCGAGTGCAGCCGTCCGTGAGTCGGATGTTCATAACTCGGGGACCCAGTGTATCTAATTTCAAGTTGGGAACAAAGGAGTGGTTGCCATAGTCCTGCAAGCAAGAATGTGCAGACTTGTCCGTGGCTGGTGCCGACATGTTTCTGTATGGATGTATTCGAAATAGGATATAGGTGGCAGGCTTGTCCTTGGTTTTTGGTGTATGTGTTTTTTGGTTTGTTTGTTTATTTTGGTAACAAGAGCATGGGTTATAGCTTTGCCCTTTCTTTTGTCCTCTGGACACAAGAACATAATCTGTCCATTGTCAAACACATAACGGCTGACTCAAGCTGGGCTGTACAAGACTCCAAATTCTGCTCCAGCTGCCTTGTAGACATGACATGGCAGAAGGTGAGTTTCCCATCCTGTCCTGTGCATTTCCTAACAGACCACAGCAGGAAGTGGCTTTTCTAGGCTTGTGACCTGCAGAGAATTTGTGAAGGCAGCTTGGTGATGGCATTAAACATGGCTTTGGAATCTGTAATCCTGAAGTGGGTGTATTGCTTTGCTGGTGAAGGATTTCACAATGGGGAGGCTAAGGTTCTCTGCGGGGAGGAAAATGCAAGCTTAGTTACCATCCAGATGGCTATACAGAGGCCAGCTTGTCCCTTACAATTCTGTGGGCAGTCTTGTGAGGTCTGTCTTCTGTTGCTTTCCCCCGAACACATTCTTGAGCTGTGTCAAAGCCAGTAGTCTCCACAGTATCCATAGTCAGATTGCATGTCTCGGGTTCATAACAGATGAACTTCTGAAAAGGTTTTTAGAACATGCATCTGAAACAGATCTACTACTATGGCATTTTCCTGAAGGTTTATACAGAAAAGTTAATGTGACAGCTGTGAAATTTTGGTTCCAAAGGATTTAAGCATTATGTGCTTGTGAGGGGGTCCCTGAAATATTTCTGCGCACCTTGCAGGTGTACAGATGCTATCTGCAGGACCATTCTCTAGGAGTAGGTGCCTGTTCCCTAAAGGGCCTTCCCTACTGCTTTTGGTCAGCATCACTTGTAACTCTGCAAACGCACTTTGTGCCCCTGGTGGACTCTTCTGCCATCCTGCTGCTATATTACTTCTTGCCCAAAGGTCTGAATAAAATATAGGCTTAGTTGCTGGCTTTAGTTAATAATAGGTAGAGGTGGGAGAAAATAGGTTTTTTTTCCAGTTTTCAGTGTTTAACCAAAATGAAATACATGGTTCAGCAGTGTTCTCTGTGTGTGTTTCACATTTTTCCTATTTTTATCAATTGTAACCGCTTTAAAAGTGTACTAGGTAGGTGGTATAGGTTGTACAGTGTCAGCAGATGGATGCAAAATTACATGGTTTTATTATTTTTTTGCAGATTTTTTTTAGCAGAAAGCAGTGTTATGTGTTTTTATTTTGTTATCACCATTTTCTCCTGTCCCTAATAGGTTTTGGGGGTGGTAACCTCAGGAAAAAAATGGGAGGGCACAGAAAGGGTGATGTGTGGTACTGTGGTGGTCAGCTTGATCTTTTTGGCATTTTAGATTTCTGGAAGAGAAATGATATATTTCACATTAACACTCCTTTCCTAAACCTGTTTTCTGTTTAACCTGAGTCCTGTTGATTTTTGATGGAGTTAACTTCTCTTTCCCACCCCAGTTCCATCATCAACAGATGGAGTCAGCCCAAGAGAAAACGGCTTTTTTAAAATATATATGAGAGAGAGAGAGAGAGAGAGAGAGAGAGAGAGAGAGAGAATAAAGAAGCTTGAAGAAAAGTACTTCCTGCACCACCTATGGAAAAGCAGTGGGAATTTCTTAGTTTCCTTGTGAAAGGGGCTCAGACTCGTGTGAATGTTGGCTTACCTGCCTGGAAAAGCCCTGCTACCTTCAGGGCTTGGCGTGTGCAACCGTGGCTGTTTTGGGGCTATGAAACAGAAGCTCCAGCTCTTCCATCTGTTTGTTGAGCTCCCCTGTCTCTGCACGATGGTTCTGAGCTGCTTTAGGGAGGTGAGGCGAGGCAAGGCACCCTGAGCGGCTTAAGTCGCCACCCAATCAAAGGCTAGACGTGGTGGCTGTCGGTAGGTGAGAGCAGTGCCAGATGACAGTCTTCTCAGGGAGCATCTTCCAAATGCTGCCCCGGAGACCTGCTGCTCTGAAGATGAACTGCTTTTGCCTCCCAGCTGCTGCATGGAAGCACCGCTTTAGCCTGTTTGCCACCATCTTGCTCCTTTTGCTGCTCCTCCTCCTCAGGCAACTTACCAGGCAGTGAGTATTTGTGTGTGTGTGTGTGTGTGTGTGTGTGTGTGTGTGTGTGTGTGAGAGAGAGAGAGAGAGAGAGAGAGAGGGGGGAACCTTTTCAAGGGGACTCTTGAAAAGGTTCAAGGGGTGTGTGTGTGTTCCTCTAAGTGGCCGTGTAACTTTGCCCAGTACGAAATCTCAGCTTTTGCACCTAATTTAAAGGCTGGACTTCACTGCAGTTCAGAGTGCCTCCCTCTCTCTTCTGCGTTACCACAGCCAGTGCTCTTAACAGCTGGGCTGAGGGGGAAGGGCTGTGATTCTGCAAGGAACATCTTCCTCGGTTTAAACATTAACCACTCTGTAAAGTCTTGCCAGAGATAACTTGGCACAGAGACCTTTGCCTTTGAAGCCAACCCAACTGGAAGAAGATGCCTCCAAGGCTCGTTGCACCTCTTGGCCAGCGACTTGTGCAGAAGGTGGCATTATGTAACTCTCTGCTCTTGTTTTAAAGCATCCAGGCCACCGATGCCCGGTGCAGGTTTGAAATGGAGAGGGTTGTTAACCTAATAGAGCTGGAAAAGGTGGTTTTAGAACAGACAAAAGAGAATATTTCTTCACCCAACGTGTAATTAATCTGTGGAACTCATTGCCACAGGATGTGGCGATGGCACCTGGCCTAGAGGCCTTTAAAAGGGGATTGGATAGATTCATGGAGGAAAAGATCATCACAAGTTACAAGCCATAAGCAACCTCCTAGTTTTAGAAGTAGGTTTTTCTGTATGCTCGTGCAAGGGAGTGGCAGCAGGAAACAGGTTATCTTGGCTGTGTGCTTTCGGGGGCATTGGGTGGGGCCACTGTGAGATACAGGAAGCTGGACTAGATGGGCCTTTGACCTGATCCAGCAAGGCTCTTCTTATGTAGCATGGATATTTTCATGATCAGACATATTGTAAAAAAGGTAGAGATTTTTATGGGTTAAAAAATCATGTACAAATTTTATAATATCAACAAGTAAGAGGAATTCCATTTTAAAACATATAAAAACTTCTTATGTTTTTATAAGAAGAAAAATATATAAGAACTTCTTATGTTCTTATGGTTCTTGAGGAACAGAGCCCTATGTGGATAACTGAATACTGTGTGTGGTCAGTCGGTCCAGTCAGTCCTTCCCCCAGGAAGCTGCTCCATTTATATAATAAAAAACCTCCCAATACAACTGCCGCCAATAGCTAGTATGGTGAAAACAAAAACCCTGGGTTGCCTCTCTTCCTGTCCCTTTTCTCCCCCCCCCCCACTGTCGTTTTGCTCTGCGTTGGCGATCTCTCTGCCTTCATAGACACAGGTGCTGCAGAGGTGGGGAGAGAGACGCACAAGGCTATCTGAAGCTTGTGCGCTGCAGATTAGTTCCCCATTCAAGTTGGTTAAAGAGTGGCCTTGCATGGTGCCCAAGTGTGCCAAATGCTGCCTCCCCCTTAAGCTGGCGATGTGCAAGCCTCTGCTTCTCACCCTGCCCGGATTGGAAACAATGAAGTGTGTATGGGGGGGGGGAGCAATAGAGGTAAGTGAGCAGATGGAGGTGGGTGCCCCCTGTCAATCTGCTGTCTGAGGCCTCCTGGATGGGCTAGCCCTGGAGGAGGGGGTGGTTAGAGATCAGATTCCCTCTCTGACAATGTCGGTGTACCTCTTCAGTTAGCATCGCATTCATAGGCTCCCCTTGTCACAGGGTAGAGCCAGCGGGTGGCGCAGTGGGTTAAACCACTGAACCATGAGCTGTCGATCGAAAGGTCGGCAGTTTGAATCCGTGCGACGGCTCCTGCCAACCTAGCAGTTCGAAAGCAAGAAATTGCAAGTAGATTAATAGGTACCGCGTCAGCGGGACGGTAACAGCGTTCCATGCGCCTCGGTGTTGAGTCTCGCCGGCCACATGACCATGGAAACGTCTTCGGACAGCGCTGGCTCTTCGGCTTTGAAACGGAGATGAGCACCGCTCCCTAGAGTTGGACACGACTGGACTTAGTTGTCAAGAGATCCCTTTACCTTTACTGTCACAGGCTAGGCCTCAATCTGACAGGAAAACTCATCTAGGCAAGCGAAGCCAGCAACAGACCAATAGACTAGGGCCCCAGAGGGAGCTCTTGTACATCAGCTACCATACCAAAGGTCAAAATCGGATCACCCTAAAGTGAAGCAGGTTCCAAAGATGGTCTGGCATCACTAGGTAGAGTCTGCTAAGGCCAGACATGCTCAGACCTTTTTTTTTTTTTTTGGCAGGAAAAGGCCCATTTTAAATTACCGTATTGTCCCGAGTATAAGACGCACCTGATTATAAGACGCACCCTTAAAGTTTGGTGCTATTAAAAAAATGTAATTAAATCACTGGCATTAAATTGCAACAGCCTGATTATAAGACGCACCCCTAGTTAAAAAACTTAAATTAGGAGAAAAAGTGAGTCTTGAGACCAATACGGTATTTCTTGGGGTTCAAAGAGCCACTTGTAGCAGACAGGACCTTTTGCCCTGGGCTGCCACAAACTAACAGGATTATATTTAATTCTGCCAATTTAATATAGTTCTTACAACATGAATAAGGGCCTAATCCTAACCAACTTTCCAGCACCGATGCAGCCTCGAGGTAAGGAAACAAACGTTCCCTTTGAGGAGGCCTCTGTGACTAACCCCGCCCCCCAACGCAGGATGCAGTGCACACCCTGTTGGCACGACTGCATCAGTGCTGGGAAGCTGGATAGGATTGGGCCTTGAGTGATATTGTCTGTCTGGTCTTCAGGGTATCTATCAGTGGAGCAGGGATTCTAATCCTGGTTAACGGAGTTCAGAATTACTTCGGATTACAATTCTGCCATCTGGAGTTACCATCTCCTATGTCAGCGGGTGGCGCAGCGGGTTAAACCGCTGAACCATAAGCTGTCGATCGAAAGGTCGGCAGTTCGATTCCCACGACGAGGTGAGCGCTCGTTGCTTGGCCAGCTCCTGCCAACCTAGCAGTTCCAAAGCATGTCATTGCGAGTAGATAAATAGGTACCGCTTGCGGGAAGGTAAACAGCGCTCCGTGTTCCAGCCGCATGCTACGCGCTACGGCAAGGAGAGTCATGCCGGCCACATGACCACGGAAGCGTCTTTGGACAACGCTGGCTCTTCGGCTTTGAAATGGGGATGAGCACCACACTCTAGAGTCCGACACGACTGGACTTAATTGTCAGGGGTCACCTTTACCTTTTTATGTAATGTTTACAGGGTGCGTGCCATTTTTGTGAATGGGTAGAGCATTCTGTTTCTTGAAGAATACCTATAGTGGATGTATTCAGTACTCTATACCAGGGGTGGCCAAACTGTGGTTCCTGAGCCACATGTGGCTCTTTGACGTATAATGTGCGACTCTTGGAAATATGTTGGCTGAGCTCCTTTTTGCACCACAATTAATATAAAAGGTAAATAAGTAATGTTGAAGCTTTATACCTGGTAAATTATAAACTGAGGGTCCACTGAAGTCCACTAATTATAAACTGAGGGTCCACTGAAGTGTTCATGGTGAGTAAATATATTTAAGAATTTAAATGCTTCTTAAATATTGCAGTTCTCAAACACCTGAAGTTTATTGTATGTGGCTCTTACTTTAAGCAAGTTTGGCCACCCCTGCTCTAAACCCATCAGACGAGGAAGGCCCCTTGCAGCATTGCTCTTCCCCCGCCCCTGCCAATATATGAGTAATAAAATCACTCAGAAGTGTTGATACTTCAAACCCTGCAGCAGGATCACCATTGCCTTGTTGAAAGCAGTGTTTCTTCTGTCAGCCCTGCCTGAATGGACTGGGTTCCAAGATGATTCTTCAGGGATCAAATGGCATGGGAAAATTTATATTTCTGTGTGCAAGACTATTTATTTCGCTAGTTTGGCCCTGGGGAAAGGGGAGGAAGAAATCTAGCCCTGTGGTTCAGCTAGCAAATGTCTGGCAAACATAGTGCTGTGGACTGACTTTCCATGTGAATGTATGAACCCTCCCTCCCTCTATAAACGACTCTTGCAATGAAGCACTGAAACTGATTAGGCAACACACTTTGGAAGATTACAGAAAGGCTATATATGTGATGTAATTTGTCAATAGGGTGCCCCTGTGGACATTGCCCTTCAGCAAAAAAAAAATTGTCTCAAATGTTAACACACACAAAATACAAACCAAAGTGTGTGTGACTACATGCCTTTTAAAAAGAAATAAGTAAATACAGATGTTCCTGTTGGTGTTAGTTATTTGCACATTTTGGGTGTCAAGAATTTGAGTGCTAGGCATGGAGTAGCAAGGGCTATATGTGCCCCTTGAGGAACAGCAAATATAGGGACAAACTATGGGGGGGGGGAAGAAGAGCAAGAATGTGGAAACATGCCACTGGTCCATGATGTGTAGCAGGCACTGATTTTTGAGCTTTTACTTAGTACATACACTAAGGGCCCAATCCTATCCAACTGTCCAGCACTGATGCAGCTGCAATGCAGCCCCGAGGTAAGGGAACATTTGTTCCCTTACCTTGAGGAGTCCTCCATGACTGCCCCCCCCCCCACAGGATACAGTGCATGCCCCGTGGGCATGACTGCATCAGTGCTGGAAAGCTGGATAGGATTGGGCCCTGAAAGGCATTTCTTGGTAAAGAGGAAAGCCTATAATTGCAACAGATAACTGTGTTTGGATGTAAGTTGTAAGGTAATTTATAATTATTATAAATACGGTACTTGGGATCAGTTTCCATAATCTCAGATATGAAAGGCACTGATCTTTACCATTCAGGGGCTGCAAAAGCAGCTAGTATAAAGTTATTAGCCCTATGTTTTTGCCCCACAGTCACCCAGACGCTGTTCTGCACAGGCTCTCTGTCCCAGGTCATGTGACTCAACTCACCTTCTCTTGCAGAAAAGTACTGCGGATCAGCCCTGGAGAGCAGCGGCTGAGCTTGCAATGGAAGAGCACTTCTACCCACCTCTTAGCTGCCCAGCAAGTGCTAGGAAAGGCTGGATCAGAGGCGCAGAAAGCCCCTGGCATTGTCTTCCTGAAGACTCACAAAACAGGCAGCAGCACAGTGCAAAACATCCTTTTTCGGGTCAGCGAGCGTCGCAAGCTGACTGTGGCCTTCCCACTCTACTCCTACCAGTTTGCCTACCCAGAGCGCTTCTCCAGGACCTTTGTGGAAGACCTTCCCCGTGGGGCTCCCCACTTCAACTTGCTCTGCAGCCACATGAGGCTGGATGCTGGGGAAGCACAGGCCGTCATGCCCTCTCACAGCGTCTTCCTCACCATCCTACGTGACCCAGTGCAGACCTTTGAATCGGTCTTTCACTACTACCGCAATATGATACCTGCCTTCCAGCCACTGGCCAACCATTCTCAGCCACTGCTTGCGTTCCTCAAAGACTTCTCTCGGTACTATGATGCTCGGGACATCAGCAATGGGCTGGCTAAGAACCCCATGGCCTTTGACCTGGGTCTTAATGCAAGCTGGGGAGAAACGCCGAGCAGGCTGTGGCAGGGGGAGCTGGAAAGGCTCAACCACACCTTTCAGCTGGTGATGATTGCAGAGCATTTTGACGAGTCCCTGCTTCTGGCACGAGAGTTGCTAGGCCTGGACATGGAAGAATTAGTATACGTCAGGCTGAACATCCGCCGTAAGGAGGGAAAGACTCTGCCTAAGAGACTGGTGCAGAAGATCCAGGCCTGGAACTGGCTTGATGTGCAGCTGTACAGGTTTTTCCAGAGAGTTTTCTGGCACAAGGTGGAGGTCTATGGCTACATGCGCATGAAGCGGGAGTTGGATGTCTTCCGGACACTGCTCCGGGAGACTGTGGCTAGGTGCCTGGAAGGAGATGCTGTTGGACCAGAGGATGTGGCGGATGACTTGCGGCCTTGGCAGCCAGGCAGTGTCGTCATTCTGGGCTACAGACTGAGGCAGAACCTCACCTATGCCCAATACAGTGGCTGCTTCCGCATGGTCTTACCTGAACTCCAGTACCATGCCTATCTCTATTACAGGCAATATGGAAAGGACATGCGCCCTCTCCCCACCCCATAGAGAAAGTGACAGCTTTCAATTTCAGTCCACGAGTGTTGACTCTAATGATTTGGATAAGACGCTTGTGGTTTTGGACATTGTTTTTCTTTGCTGGATTTTCTATTTTTGTACATGGCTGATTTACTCGTACATCCTACTTGGTTGAAAATAATTTACCTTTTATATTAGTTGTGATGCAATAAGCTCAGCCGATGTATTTCAGAGAGCCACACATTGATAGTATAGGTCAAAGAACCGCACGTGGCTCAGGAGCCAGGTTGGCCACCCCTGTGCTATGTTTATTGGCGCTCCAGCCAGTTGCGTAAAGGCCCTATCTGCCCTACTAACACACCTTACTAGTTTTACACCACTTAATGGCACTGGCTTCCCTGAAAGAAGACTGGGTCTTGTTTAAGATAGTAAGCAATCTTTAGTAGACAGCCTACATGCTTACTTCACAGAACTGCCCAGGGAGTTATATGGGAAGAAACTGTGTTTAGAGTTACATCTTCTTGACTTTAAGAGTATGTTAGAGCTGACTTCTTGTTCAGCTGCTCCTATCAGAGCTTGACTGCAGGGACTGGCCTTGGGCAATGATGTACAAAGGAATACAACCTTTCTGCCATCAGGCACTGTACCGTTAGCAGGTCCTGCTAATCTGTTCCCTGCAGAAGCTGCACCTGCCAAAATGACTATCTTTGGATGAAAGCTTTCATGCAAGGTGTCTCTGGCAGGCAGTGGGAAATGTGTGCTACAGGGTTAACTGGAAAAATCTAGACTAGAATGCTAATGAACAGCAAGGGAGGAGGGAACAATGAAAACCAGATTCTCATTAATGGCTCAGCCCCATCCAAAGTCTACGATAAGGCTATATGCCACAGCTAAGTTAGTTGCATTTTCTTTAGGGAAAACCTGCTTCCTTTGTCTCCCAGGAAGGATCTATCATGACTCTTATCAAGGGACAGATTTACCTACCACAGAAAGTGGTCAGAAAGGTAGGCAAAGTCTACTGACTCCAGACTGCAGTGAAAAGATAGCAAAGGCTGGGATAGGCTGGTCTCTAGTGGTAACCTATGAACAACACCCTAGACTGGACAGGCAATAGCATTTCTTCCATGCCAGGGGTGGTATGGCTCAAACTATTTTTACAGGCAGACCTCTGTGGTATGGTCACATGGGCTGGATTACCTATTTCTCCCCCCCCCCTTTTTAGTAGGCTGGGCCTACATTCATGTACTGTATTTACCTATGTAACAGCACAATCTAACTTTTGTGCCAGTTTAACCAGCAGCACAGCAAGAACAGGAGGTCCCAGAACGGAAAAGGGATTCAAATCGACTCCAAAGGAGAAATTCAAATGGGAATTTGAATCCCTTTTCCATTCTGGGGCCTCCCGTTCTCGCTGCACCACTGGTTAAACTGGCACAAAAGTTAAGTCGGATTGTGCTGTAAACCACTTTGTGAATTACTGTACTTATTGAAAAGCAGTATGTGTTCTTGATAATGATGTATGAGGTAGACTGGATGAGATGCAGATGGCTCTCAGGCCAGTGATTCTTGGAAAAGTGCAAGCAAGGACTGCTTTACAGAACAGACTGGGCCTGCACCTCTTCTTCATGAGGAACTTTTATTGACAGACAGATCTGGAAGGAGAGGTGACTCCTGCAGGAAGGAATCCTTTGTAATAGGATTCTGATCTGCCAACACAGTCAGCCACAGCACAAGCCTGGCTGACCACAAACACACAAACCTGAGTTAAGAAAAGCAATCTATCATCGGCCAGAGGCAGAAGAGAAAGCACTCAGTTGCAAAACCGCTTTCCCTGTGTCAGTGTAGCCTCCCCTCTGGTTGCTGCTGGAAAAAAAAACTGAGGAGAAAGGTGCTTTGGGAATGAGGGGAAGGGAAATCCATCACCAACAAACACCCACAGTGCAAAGTACACAGGGGGTTACTCAACACCCTCTTGCTACTAACCTCTCACCCAGCATGGAGGGCTTTGGGTTAGGGAGGTGTCTCTGCAAAAGGTACTAACCTCACCTTGGTATCCACTTGACATGCCCCCCCCTTACCATCTAAGGCTGGAGATTGGCCCCCAACCTGTAGTGACAATCCTCCTGCATGCTCTGAAACCATGTCATAATACTAATTATCAAAGTCCACCCTGCAATTGTGTTCCCGCACTCCGATTCATACGCTCCAGTGATCAGATGTTTGGAGTGCAGGTTCAAAGCATCCTTCAGCACAGTCCTCTTCCAAGGCTAGTCTCTGCACCCCCTCGATAAGAAGCAGCAAACCAAGCTGTTCCTCTCTCCCCTGCCCATGATGGGCCTAGAGGGCCCAGGTAAAGCAAATCCAATGCTGAGAGGGGAGAAGCAACAGCAGAAGCAGAGGAGCAAAGAACATTTTAAGGTGCAGCAGCTATCCTAGAGTGTAGTCTCATCTTGGGTCCAGGACTGGACCACCATTAAGAGTTGGTTCAGAGGCCCTGAAATCTCTGCAGCCAAAAACTGACTTTTGGAACCAAGACTACAACCACCTGGCCCCAGGGTTTTTCCTCCCTTCGCTGTTAGCTGCCCAGTATAAAAAGAGCCTCTACTCTCAACATGGACAGTCATTTCAGTGCTAAAATGTCCTTTTGCCCATGTTCCGCACAGACTTATTCCAGTGTCATGACTTCCTTCTAGCAACAGCCCATAGATGAAGGTCGTGACCCCCAGGTAGTTCCTTTGCAGCACTCCCCATGAGGAGGGAGAGCTACAGGCGCAACAGATTAGAGGAGCACAGACTGTGACATGGAAGTCTCGCTTCTCGGACCCAGGGAGACAGAGGACCCCCCCCCCCCCCCGATCAAGACTGCAGTATCTATAAATAAAAATAAATATGTCAGTGGTGTTGGTGCAGCCTGGAAATCATAAGAAAACAAATTCCTCCGCAGTGGGCTTTTTTGCCCTGCCCCGCTTGCTCGGCCGTTGAACTTGCACCGTTTGCTGGGAGAAGCGGGCACACAGCTCATCCAAGCCATAGTCCTGGGCGCAGCCCTCCACAACGGAGAACATGGGGTATCTCTCCTTGGTAGCTGCAGAATTCAGAACCTGCAGTAGGGAAAAGGATGGATGGGTTAATACAAGTGACTTGGCACAGAGGTCCTATAATGAGAACTTCCCCTGGAACTAACAGGGTAAGAGTAAGTACTTCCAGTTCTGTGGGTTTCCTTCTGGTTCATGGCTTTGAGGGAGGGGGGGACACTTCTAAGATCATGGAAGAATTACTGGGATTTTGCATCTTATGTTGGGAGTTGGGGAATGCTGTAGTTGTGAGTGGCCTGCATTGGCAGGGGGTTGGACTTGATCTTGCAGCCCCCTTCCAACGCAATGATCTCATGAGTTCTGTGTGAAAAAGGTGGCATAAAGCACTACTTTAGACTTTTCATGAACCCCCAAACAAATTGGGCAATAGGAAGTTCAATCAGTAACCCTCCTCCCCCGCACCTCTTCATTGCTGCCTTTAAAACTACCACCACACTTAAGCAGAGCCCAATCCTGTTTTTAACTAGCCCCTTGTCCCCTGCTTGAACTTCCAAGACAGAAATAGGAATTCTGCAAATACACTCCCCCTCTTCCACCCCTAAACCGGGTGACTATGTCAAGATCACACATTAATTCCAAGTGGATATACTTCTTTCCTTTACAAAACACAGGTGCCCATGGCAGTGACGGGTTGCCCCCAGAAAAATGAAACCTGGCTGGATGCCCTCACCTGAGTCAATTCCGAGCACAGCTGCTCAAAGTCTCTGCTGTGACGGGCGTAGAAGCCAATAGTGCAGCTGGGATCCACTTTGCTGAAGGCTGTTTTCCGGGGGCAGCTGCAGTGAAAAGACTGGGAAAAAGGCAACACTTACAGACTTGTTAAAACATGCAGGCAGCCCACTGACAAGGCCACCAGCCGGGCTGCCCCATCCCACCCACTGTAGAGATCAGATCAGTCATGTGCAGGAGGATGCTCAAACACAGGGGCATCTAAAAGTGAGAGCTTGTTCAGGACAGTCAAAACCTTGGGGCGTCTCTGGCCTAAGGATGTCCACCGATTCTTTTAACAGTACCTCTCATTTGCAAAGGCTTTTGTCATCTTTGCTATCAGGGCAAAACACAGCACTTCTCCCAGTGTCCAAACAACAAGGCCAAGGGAGAATAGTTTATGCGAGACCTTGTAAATGAATTCATGTCAGTGGTGGAACGCCCCACTCCCCTGCAAAGCAGGAACTAATGGTGGAATGAAGCAAGTGACCCTAGAAGGGACAATATTTCTCTTAGCTTTAAAAAAAACACAACCCTGCCTTTCCTAGTTGCAAAAGAAAAAGCCTAGATGTTTTCAAAACCAAATAAAAAAAAGAGTCTCTACTGTGTCTTATCAGTTTTGCATTAAAAACATCTACTTTGAAAGGCTTGACTGTTTGGAGCAGATTTATATTTAGGATTAGGTTTAGAATGATGGCTCAGCAAGGATGACAATGTACTCTTTTTTTAAGGAAACCTAGAAGTCTTAACAGCCCACCAGCTCATTTCTAGTCATTAAAAAAAAAATGTTCCAGCCACTGCTTTTAGAGTCTGGCAGCTCTACACAGCACCACAACTAGATCAAGCCTCATAGCAGTCCTCTCTTGATGACTAGAAGTTTCGGAGGCGCCTGGAAGTAGCAGCCACAGTTAAGGCCAAGCCTCCTGTTCTTCCATGCAGGACAGAGATCAATGTCTTCCTCTCTTGACTAGCAGTTAGCACAACTGTGTCCTGGGGCTCATAACCCCTACTTGGTGGGTAAAGCATTTTAGCAATTTAAGCTGCCAGTACCACAAGGCTAACTATCTGTCACAGAAGCACATGGCGCAACGATACCAGCGCACCTCATTTGTTGCCCCACAGTTCTGGAACTCAAAGAGATACTGGCAGATGCTCACCTCCAGGGGAAAGTTTTCCTTGGTGCTGTCCACAAAAGGTTGGCAGTAGTGGGGGTCTAGGTACAGGAGAAAGTCATCTAGAAGGCAAGGGAAGTAGGAGGCAGAAGCTTATAATGAAATAAATGTGTTAAGTCATTAAGATGGTGCTACAACACTCTGCTTTTGCTGTAACGTGACTGCTGTCCCTCTGAAACTTGCTCAAAGTAGCTTATTGGTGATTTATTTTTGACACAGAGTTGGTGGCGCCTGGCTTTGCTCACATGCACTAAGTTTTGGACAAAACAAGAAAGCAGGTAACAACCCAGCAGTTTGGGGTAGATCTATCAGATTTCTGAGGCTCAGCAACTACGCCTGTTACTTTTACTCTATTATGAGATTTATATTCTACTCTTCGATGTTGCTACTCTCAGGACGGCTAGCAGGTTAGTTAAAGACAATAAAATCATAAAAGACACAATTAAAACAGAGTTGTGTAAAAAGCAGGAAGTACCTTGATATCCAACAAAGTACAGCGAGTGCCTCGGTTTCCCTCCAATGATTCCAATGCAGAAATCCAGCCTCAGAAGGTCCTGCAAGGCAAGGAGACACGGGGGACCCTTCAGAATGTAATCCTACCACGTATGACTGGCTCCCTCTCTGCCTGCACACTCAGTGATGGAATGAAACCCACAGACCCAATGTGGGTTGAGCCAGGAGGGTTCACACCTGCTGGCCACCCTCACCAAGCACTCTGAGCAGAACACATTGGCCCGAAAGCCTGAGGAGCGTGTGGAAGGAAGGGAGCTCACAGAAGCAAACTTCCCTGCTGCCTCCTTGGCAAAGTGCCTAGCAAAACGTCGCTCCGAATGGGGCCCTAGGACCACCTGGAACAGGACTGCAGAATGATAGGAGACTGGTGAAAGTGGTTCCCCCTTTGTGTGAACAGACGTGCCTTCTTCTACTTGTGGAAGAGGGGCTTAGGATACAAGCCACTGCGATGGAATTGGCAAGGAGCTGGAATGGACAGGCTGGTGTTCAGCCACAGTTAAGGTCCCTCCTTTTCCTGGTTTGGTTCGTTTTCATGAGAGGTAGCGTCATGCCTTGAGAGGTAGCGGCACACAAGAGGGCACTTTCAACATGGCAAAGAGAATCCCCAGAAATGGGCTCTTCTGCAGTTCTCCTTATCAATCAGGTACTTTTACACTCTGCCTCACACGGATAAAAGGCATCGCCATTGTCTGTCTCATTCACTGCATTTAACGCAGGAACAGAAAGGGGTACCAGCATGGATTCCAACCGGGAGGTGCCCGGATGTACCCTGGAGTCCCACCATCCAGCACTTGATCCCCCCCCCCCCCCAGTCACCTTGATACTGTCCATATAGGCAGGGTTAAAAGTCTCTCCACCCAGCCTCATGGGCACCAGGATGATGACCGCTTTCCACTCTGCACCGGGGTCCGTCGCAGCCCTGTCTTTGTTCCTGTTGGCCAGGTTTGCCACATCCCCTTTGTACACTGAGGGGAGCACCAGAGAGGGGGATTCAATGTTAAGCCCTGGGTCCTGTTGCCCAGCCATCCCCGCCATGAATCCTCCCGCTTCGAGTGCTTCACGTGTCGCAGGCCAGGCCTGCTCACTTCCCCCTTCCAGCCCCTTTTACCTGTGCAGTCCTGAGACACATACACCACCAAACTGCCTGCTTCTGAACAACAATCCACGGCTTTCCTGCAGGGGCGAGATGGTGCACGCAGGTCATTGGGACGCAGCTCTGCCCGACCCTACACTCCAGCCAAGAGGTCCCCAAGGCCACCACCAGAGCCTTGGCGGGCAAAATGAAATGACAAGCAGGTTTCAAGCCTGCACAGCACAAACCGCCAACTTGAGGACTTCTGGGGTTTGTCATGCTTTTGGAGAAGAGGGAGCTTTGGCAGATACACCTTGTTTTGCTACAGTACCACAGGAGCGAGAAAAGCTACACCCGGCAGAATTTTCTCATTTCCACGTGGGAATTAAAAGCATAAAACAATGGAAGAGCCATCCATCCCTGGACTAAAGGCTCAGAAAGCAGAGAAAAGATGAGAGTTGGACAAGGCTGTTCTGGTGCTCACAGGGTGGGGCTACAGTACAACGCATGCCGCCCCCCCTCCCATGACTAAATGATGCTGCATCACTCCCCTATAACAAAGACAGGGGGAAAGTGCTAGCAAAGACCTATCATTTCTGTTGGTGGCACATCTAGGACTGAACATTCCTGCCCAGCGGCATCACAGCACCTGCGTGCGGAGGGGGGGGCATACAAAATGCCACACACACCCCATAACAACACTATGGGAGGTGCTGCTGCAAAACAAAAACAAACAAAAACTTCAGAAGACTTCCAAGTCGCCAGGAGGGCGGGCCAAACTGCTTGCGCCTCCTTCTTCACAGCCTCCGTCCACCCACTGTTCCCACTGCCGCCGATATGGCACAGTTGTCACCCCCTGCTTGTCGCCCAGGGGCAGACCCCCCCACCCCAACGTTTCTGTTCCTGCCCCCATACAAATATGCATATTTTAATATTTGGCCTTTTCTGGGTTGGGACACTAATTCTGCTGTGATTGTAAGCCGTTCAAGGGGCATGGGTCCAACCATTTCATTTAAAATTTTATCCAGCGTGTGACCTTGTGATGGGCAGGCAAGTATGACAAGTCACACAATTTGTAGGAACCCCCCCCCCCCACACACACACAAGATTATTGGTGGGAATATGCTGGGATTCCAAGAAAGAGCTATACAATACAGTAACTTTCCCACAACTTGTCACTCTCACCTGAGGATGTGGGCAGCAATAGAAGGTCCATACCAGTCCCCAGCTTTCTTCCCTGAACTGTGCCCCAGGTTGACCAGACAGTGGATCCCAAAGGGTGCTTGAGGCTGATCCGCAAACCAAGAGATAATCTTCCGGTGATAGCGCTCCTTCTCCAGTTCATCAGGGCTGCAGGTGTGGCGGGGGGCCCGAAATTCCCAGGGGGCCCTGCTCCTATCAGTGGGGATGGGTGAAGCCTGATGCAAGTTGGCTGTGCTGGGGTACGACAGGGAGGTGACTTTCATGGGCTCCATCTCTGTCAAATTGGTGGTGAAAAGGGCATCTGGCCAGGTCCAGTCTGAAAAGTGGAACACGGCAGGCTGAACTCACACATAATTCACTCCAAACAATCCCAAACATTTAGGAAGAAACCTAAAATGTGATGCTGCCTCAGCAGCCCAAGTTGGTTAATAATGATGATCTACACCAGAGATTCTTAACATTTCGTGTCTCATGCATCCCCAGGAGAATTTTGAACTGCTCATGCACCCTTGCCTCAAAAACAAAATTTTTTTTTGCTTGTTTTATTACTATTATTTGCTGTTTTCTGCAATTGCATTGAACATACAGCAAGACCTCACTGAAAGTCATTTCATTTAAAGTCGTTTCGTTTGAAAGTCGATGAGAAAATGCCATAGGAATGTTTACGTTTCTCAATTAGCCTATGGTAAAATTGGTTTCATTATACTGTATATCGTTTCACTTAAAGTTGCAATTTCCAAAAAGAACCTATTGACAACTTTAAGCGAGGGCTTGCTGTATATAGCAAAAAGTGGAATGTCAAAGATGAAATTTTAACCACAGAACATAGAATCTGAAGATATACAAAAATGAGAAGCCTGAAAACAATAAATAGTGTGGCCAATACAAATACATGTGTGTGTGTGTGTGTATACTGTACGTGTACACACACACACACACACACACACACACACACACACACACACACTTACTTTTGTTTGCTCCTATCAGGGCCACATTTTAAGACAAACTGCCTTTGTCTAGTCAAAAAAGTATATTGACAATTTTCTTTCTTAAGTCTGGGAGCAACTCATACACCCTCTTGGATCTCCTTCAAATACCCCACAGGCTAAGAACCCCTGACCCACACTGAAGGCTAGAGACTGTGTTAAATTCTGGTGCCCCAAACCCTCACCCCTGAAAGTAGAACCTACTTGTGGACTACTCAGAACATCTGGAGATCTGGAGCCACTTACTTCACATGGAATTTCTCTGCTGAGCAGCTCTCCTCTGCCCTCCTTTGAAGTGCAATAGGGCAAAGAGGCTGCTCAGAACCTTCTATGTACGATTCTGAGGCAGGCTGCAGAAACCTAAGTGCATGGACTTAGTTCGCATACTTGAAAATGGAGGCAGGTTGGGGAGAAGAGATTCTCATGCAGAGCCATGTCGTGCTCTTGGCACTCACCTCTGCCAAGGAAATGGACAAGGAGCCCTTGAGCAAGCAGCATCTGCCCACTGCGCAGCATGCAGCCCCAGCCACAGTCCGTGGTCCACATGGTGCCTTCCAACTGCTGAAATTCCCGACGATAGGTCAACCAGATGCGGGAGGTGAAGTCCTTCTGGAAGCGCTCCATATCCTCTGCAAGGCAAAGTGGCGCCGAGTCAGCAGAGTCCTTCTGGGGTATGTGCCAGAGGCACGAAGCTTCACTATGTGCACCCAGAACTGCAAGCAATCTAGGCTCGCACCGCAAACTGCAAGACATTTGCAGGGCAGATCCCGCTAGTTGTGTACCGTCAAGAAAACCCGTCTCTGCTGAATCAATGAGAATCATAAACAAATCTGAATTTGTGGTATAAAACTCATGAAAGAAAAAACATGGCAGGCCAGAGCTAGCAGAGCCCATTAGATAGTTCCTCCCCACTATGCAAACAGCAAAGCAAGAAAAGGCAGGAAGAAAAAGGTGGCAAAGCCCATTCCGCTGCTGCCTTTGTTCTTCAAAGCTGCCTGCTTCTACTTGTGCTCTTGAGTGTTGCTCCATCACTGAACCTTTGGAAATGTTTCCATCAGGGACGGGGGCCGAGGAGTTTCAAACCAAAAGTGACAAGGCCAGGGAGGCTGTATGGTTCAAGGTACAGCCCTTAGAACAGTGTTTCTCAAAGTGTGCTCCTAGGAGCCCTGGGGCTCCCCTGAGACCCCTCCAGGGGCTCCATGAGCACACTCTAAGCGTCTGCCATCTGCTCGGTGTTGCACCACTCTGCATGTGCCAGTGCTCTGGGGGTCCCCGAGACTCTGCACATGCACCGGCAGGGCTCCCCAAGACTCCGTTTAGGAGTGGAAAGGGCTCCGAAGACCAAAACGTTTGAGAACCATTGGCGTAGAACAAGGGCAAGTCTGAGCTCTGAAGGAGAAACCACCACCACCACCACCACCACCACTCCTGCCCCAACCCTGCCCCTAAAGCCTCTCACCATCTTGTTCCAAGTGGTAGGTGTATCCAAAGAGATGAACTGGGGAGAGCTTGCTCAAACTGGCTTTGGTCTTGACTGTCCAGCCTGAGGAGGGAAAGGAGTCAGGAAGGTCCATCACAGACCATGTGGCATTTCAAGCATACAAGTCTGGGTTTCCATTTCCTCCCTGTGGGTTGGGGTGGAAATCCAAGGACTTCTTAGCTCTCTAGAACAGCAGCCTCCCCCAACAACTACCTTGGCTCAACTCACCCTCCACCCATCTAGAGTGGCAATGCTCTTCCCTGACTGCAGCTGCTTGAGACTGCCTTCCATGGAAGTTGTCCACCAACAAATTCCAATTGTGTATCAGGAGGATTTCTCAGTGTCAATCAAGGTCAGTCACTAGAAAAGACTTTCCTCAGTTGCATTCTTTACTTTTATGAATGCATTATCTGCAGCATTCCTCCACACATGGTTCTTTCCCTCTTCACTAATTGGGCTTGTTTGTTCTCAAAGAATGAAAGAGAAATGCATTTCCAGCCCTAAAATGGAAAGCAAGGAAAGTGGTCTGAACCTTGCCAAAATAACAGCCCAACCCTATGCATGTCTACTCAGACCTAAGTCCCATTATAGTCAATGAGGCTTACTTCCAGGTAAGTGTGCATAGGACTGCAGCCTAAGAGGCTCAAAGTGTTTCTTTACTTAAGTGGGTGAACTGGTTAAACATCTCTCTCTCTCTCTGGTTCCCAACCTGGGGGTTGTGACCCCCCGCATTACGTGTTCAGAAATTACTATACCTTTAAGGGGGGTGGGGGTGGCTAACCAGTCAGCAAAATCTGTACATCACTTCCAGATCTCCCTGCTGCCCACTAAGACAAAACGGTTTTTCTTACTGGGATTCAGCAGCAGGGAAACCTGGAAGCGATGTGGAGACATCGCCTACTGGTTCCTTGTTGGGTCCCAACCTCCCCTTAAAGGGGTAGAAGGTTGGAAACCACTGCTCTAGAGTCCTAAATCAAAAATGACAGATGGCTCAGCTTGTATGGCAAGCCCAAGAAGCAGCAGCAATGGTCTGCACAGTGACTGCCAATACCTGAAGGACAAGCCCTAAGGAAAATAAGTATTAGAGGTGGGAGAGGTTCTCCCCCTGAACCTGAAATGAAGTGGAGTGAACGGGTGAGACATGAACTTCTGGCTCAGTCAAGACATACTGAAGGTGGTGGGTTAAGACTTTGTTATTTCCACTTCCCCCACCCCTGCACAACTGTCTATAGTTTGTTCGGAGAGCTACATTCCTTGATCTCTTGGACTTGCTTTTTTTTAGGGGGGGGGTTGTTAAAAAAATTAAATCCTTATTTGTGCACGCGCACACACACACACACACACATACACACACACCTAAAATTGGAATATTTCACTAAGTCTGATAGGCCTTCCTGCTCATATACATACACCGTGAACCACTGTTGTGGTTCAAGGAGCTGATGGGGAGGTAGTGGCTGCTGGAGGAGGTACTCCTAAACCAACCAGCAAGGCATGCAAGAGGAGTCAGCTCTGATATTCCACACACAACACAAGAGAACGGAAGCAGGACCTGTTCACCTAGTCAGATTTCTTTCCCCTCCCATGGCTGATTTGAAGAACTAGGAATACAGGTATGGTGCATAGGTGTTTTCCCAGTACATGTGCTCTCCCCACTGTGCATACATACTTGGCATCTTAACAGATAGAAATGCCAACCTCAACCTCTCAAACTCCTTCCTTTTGTGCTAAGGAAGGAAACTCCTTCCTTCTGTGCCAACCTTACACTGATGTTGGGTAAAATCTGTCCATTATTTTGACCAAGTAAAGGAATATGTTCTGCTGCAAGATCTGGAGATTTGACCCATCCTGGAGAACACTCAAAAGATACATTCTGAAGACATGGCTAAACTCCAAACCACACCATGTGGAAGAGCATTTAGAGGAATGTTTTGTGCACAAAAGAGTGACAAAGAAAACCACATCATAGCAACTACATATTAAAGGTCAACCTGAAAACCAGGCTTCTGGAGGAAGTGGGATTCAAAATGCCCCAAAAGTTTGAACGCACCAAGAGTGAAAAAACCAAGTACTCATTCTTAAAATTCTAGAAGCCAAAATCAATACACAAATATTATATATCACTGAAACCTGGGGATATCATGATCTCCATGACTTTAAATCATATTCAGTATTTGACTTTAAACCGTCACTATTAAGGAGGCCATGAAGTCACCAACAGTTTAATTGACACCACACCCTCCAACGAAGGTGGAGAACTTCATTCTGCAGCCAAAGAAAAACAAGCCAGGCAAGCAGCTCAGGGACCAGTTTCCAGATTAGCCAAGTGCCACCCCACTCTTAGTGCCACCCGAGATTAGCCAAGTGCCACTCCCAAAATGCCTGACTTTTGCTTATTATGCCTAGGTGTTCTTTGGATGAAGCTATGAGAGCAGCTGGCCATGAACGTTTCTACAGACACAGGGCTAAGGAAGATTTCAGACACCATTATCGGGCTAGGTTTTCCCCAGCTCTGAACTGAAACCTCAAAGACCCAGGACAGCATGCTAACCAAGCAGCTGCCAGAAAGTCTTCCCAACTGAATGTCACAGCTGTTAGATATCCATATTCCTTCCATTCCAAAAACAGGCTGCCCTTAGCATTCTTTAACTGACCAAGCTGAAAATTACGTAGGGACAGTATCCTCTCCATCAATTCCCACATAGTTCCTGCAACTGACTCACCATATTTCATATTGTTCCAGACAGAGAGGAATTTGCTCTTGATCCTGTCCACTTCGTCGGGCTCGGGGTGCTGGCTGCGTGCGGCACCCCCGCCAGGGAAGTGCCCTGTGTAGGTCCCTCTCTGGTTGCCGGACCTGGGATTAAAAAGTTGCCGTCCATCTGAGTGGCGCAGTTCATCCTGGCTCAAGTACTGCACTGAGGTGGGTGACACGGAATTCATTTAACTGGGACCAGTGCAGGCTGCGTCCTTGTTGGGGAGCTGGGATAAGGTCTCCAAGTGCATTGCCAGGGACGCACAGCTACAGAACCACCAAAGACAAGAATGTGAGTCATACTGACAAGGCAACTGAGGAAGCATAAAGTTCAGAGACTTCATCTGCAAATGAGACTCGTGTTAACTCCTGCGCTGCTGGTCTGCCCTCTCTCAGCCCTGCACAGGTATCTGCCCCTCAGTGCTTCATGAGATGCCCCAAGGCATCAAGGAACACCACAAGGAACAGAAGAAGTCTTTAAGTCATAGGACTGGAAAGTAACGATAATGAAAATTACATTGGGAAGTAAGAGGACCTCTCAGGATTCAACAGAAGGAAGACAGCGTGGGCAGGGTGGAAGCGAAAGGCATCACATTTCAAGGAAGGCATTGTCTGAGTGCAGCGCCAGCACTTGTGGGCTACCATGACTGATGGAGATTCAGAAAGTCAAACACATGAAAAAACGATGGAAGGCACTGAACGTGAGGAGATGACAAAGTGGGCAAAAGAGGGCTCAAGTATCTGTCAGACTAAAAGCCTGGGAAAGGCAACTGTTTGCAGCACCAGGGAAGCCCTAGAGAGGAAGCAAGGAAGGTTTAACACCGCAAGTGTCTCCGATCGTGGGGATTTCCCCGCCTTCTTCGAATAGGCATCAGACAGGACACGTGCGGGGTAGGGTGGAGAGGAAGCTAATGCTATTGAGTTTGGCCACTGGCAGACGTGCTGAATGAGGGGGGGAGCAGCAGCAGCAGCGATCCACCCTGCGGAGCTGTTGCAACGAGGCCCAACAAGGGCTCCGTCCCCAGTCGATACAGACCAGGGGCCTCAAGGCAGGGGGCGGCCGGCCTCTTTCTCCCCCTTCTCTGTCCTAGGGGCACGACATGACGCGCCACCCCGCGCGCACCAGCATCACGCCCTGGACCCTTTCCCCTTCCACTCATAGCCAAGACTCCTCCCGACCTGGGCAGACATAGGATGGACCCTTCCCCGGGCGAGTGGCCGCCACGGCCGCCGATCACTCAGTCATGACTGCAGATCGCCCCCACAATCGGCAATGGCAAAAGCGCCGTCGCCATCTTAGATCCCGGAAGCAAATGAGACCACCCAGTTCTGGGCGGAAGTGCCTCTTTGCCCACGCGTCATTACCGGAAGTCCTCTCGCCAACCCTCATAGAGATAGAAAAACCAGAGTAAAAGGCAGATCTTTTCTTTCCGATTTGATCTGGACTTTAGGTGTATACGCTTGTGAACTACGTACGGTACACCCACACTCAGAATTCCTTTAGGTCTTTTTTCCTCCCTCCCTAGGGCGGATTTCATTTATTTGAGTTGTTATACATTTAAAAGTGCAATGAGTCTGCCTGCAAGACAATAGAGTAGAGTACAGTACAGTACATACAGTACCTTACAAGACTTTTGCGTGCAAAGGAGCCCTGGATTTGATTTGAGAGGAAGGGCCAAATGTCAAAAGATGGTTGAGGCTGGCATTGCCTCCAAGTCTAGCTCAGTGGTCCCTGATCTGGTGTTGTCTGGGCATATACCAAATGCCTTCGTTTGTTTGACACACCAATGAAATAAAATGAAGGTCTCTGGTCTTAGCACAGAAGCCATCATCACCAGTACATTGCAGGGCTGTAATAATCCACAATTCCAAAGAAGGGCAATGCCAAAGAGTGTTCAAACTACCGTACAATTGTACTCATTTCACATGCTAGCAAGGTTATGCTCAAAATCCTACAAGCTAGGCTTCAGCAGTACGTGGACCGAGAACTACCGGACGTACAAGCTGGGTTTCGAAGAGGCAGAGGAACTAGAGATCAAATTGCCAACATGCGCTGGATCATGGAGAAAGCACGAGAGTTCCAAAAAAACACCTACTTCTGCTTCATTGACTACGCAAAAGCCTTTGATTGTGTGGATCACAACAAACTGTGGCAAATTCTTAAAGAGATGGGGGTACCAGACCACCTTACCTGTCTCCTGAGAAACCTGTATGCGGGTCAAGAAGCAACAGTTCGAACCGGCCATGGAACAACTGATTGGTTCAAAATTGGGAAGGGAGTACGGCAAGGCTGTATATTGTCACCCTGCTTATTTAACTTATATGCAGAGTACATTATGAGAAATGCAGGGCTGAATGAATCGCAAGCCGGAATCAAGATTGCCGGGAGAAATATCAACAACCTCAGATATGCAGACGATCAGGGGCGTCGTGACGACGCGTGACACCCCTGAGCGGGGGCGCGCGTCACCCTTAAGGGGGAGGCTCCGCCCCCGCACGTGATGTCACGCGCAGGAGCGGAGCGCCCTCCCCGCTCCGTTTTTGGCTCATTTTAGAGCCAAACGGACCCAGGGGAGGGCGGGAGGGCCCACCTCCGCCGAAAAAATGTAAGTGAGGGGCATCGCGCGTCACCCCCATACGCGCGACGCCCCCCGGCGGCCCGCCCCCCCTGCTTCCCCCCGTCGACGCTAGTGCAGACGATACCACCCTAATGGCAGAAAGTGAAGAAGAACTAAAGAGCCTCCTGATGAGAGTGAAAGAGGAGAGTGCGAAGGTTGGCTTGAAACTCAACATTAATAAAACTAAGATCATGGCATCTGGGCCCATCAATTCCTGGCAAATAGAAGGGGCAGAAATGGAAGCAGTAACAGATTTTACTTTTTTGGGTTCCAAGATCACTGCAGACGGAGACAGCAGCTGTGAAATTAAAAGACGCTTACTCCTTGGAAGGAAAGCTATGGCAAACTTAAAACAGCATAATAAAAAGCAGAGATATCACCATGCCAACAAAAGTTCATATAGTCAGGGAGATGGTGTTCCCAGTAGCAATGTATGGTTGCGAGAGTTGGACCATAAGGAAGGCTGAGCGCCGGAGAATAGATGCTTTCGAACTGTGGTGCTGGAGAAGACTCCTGAGAGTCCCTTGGACTGCTAGGAGATCAAATCAGTCAATCCTAAAGGAAATCAACCCTGACTGTTCCCTGGAAGGACAGGTACTGAGGCTGAAGCTCAAATATTTTGGCCACCTAATGCGAAGAGAGGACTCTCTGGAGAAGACTCTGATGCTGGGAAAGACTGAAGGCAAAAGGAGAAGGGGAAGGCAAAGGATGAGATGGTTAGACAGCATCACCGATGCAACGAACATGAAAATGAGCGAACTCAGGAAGATAGTGGAGGACAGGAAGGCCTGGTGGGATATGGTTCATGGGATCACGAAGGGTCGGACACGACTTAACGACTGAACAACAACAATAATCCACAGCACAACACTCCTCAATATGAGGCTAATGACCATAATGAACCGTTTCTCTCTCTCTCTCTCTCTCTCTCTCTCTCTCTCTCTCCCCTCCCCATTTTGGCCTCTCCGCTGGCAGAGTTACACTTGTGTCCAAACTACATCCCAGCTATGTCAGCATGACATTTTACTGGCATGTGCCGTCGAGGCACATCCATCAGCGGGCGGACTTGAACTTCTGTGCTCCCACAGTGCAATGCTATGCATGTCTGCTCAAAAGTAAGTTCCATTGAGATCAATGGGAATTACTCTCTGGTAAGTGTGTATAAGGCCAGCGGGTAGTGCAGTGGGTTAAACCGCTGAATCATGAGCTGTCGATCGAAAGGTCGGCAGTTCGAATCCGCGACGGGGTGAGCTCTCGTTGTTTGGCCAGCTCCTGCCAACCTAGCAGTTCCAAAGCATGTTAATGCAAGTAGATAAATAGGTACCGCTTGCGGGAAGGTAAACAGCGCTCCATGTTCCAGCTGCATGCTACGCACTGCGGCAAGGAGAGTCATGCCGGCCACATGACCACGGAGGCGTCTTCAGACAACGCTGGCTCTTTGGCTTTGAAATGGGGATGAGCACCACACCCTAGAGTCGGACACGACTAGACAATTGTCAGGGGTCACCTTTACCTTTTTAAGTGTGTATAGGATTGCAGCTCCAGGGCTGTCATTGTGCCCTCGTACGTTGAGATACACTGGTGTAGCATTTTTTTTCAAATTATATTTTATTTTATTAATATAATACCAAAAATTCTACAATACATACCGTAATATTTCAAAAGATACAGCAAGTGCGAAGCAGTATATCCTACTAACATACAGTTCTCTATTTTCTAATTATACTATCCAAATGAGCTGACTATGTCTATCATATCCACATATCATCACATCATTATTCTCTCTCTTACGTAAAAAAAAATCAACAAGTAGTTTCCAATTGTTCACAAAAAGGTTTACTGACTTCTCTTTAATTAAAATTGTGAGTTTGTCCATGACTGGTATACTGTACTGTATCTGGAAGATAGGATCGGACTGTCAACGAGATACACAACAACAGGCTTTTTTAACCTCTAGATGGGGCTCTTCCGCAGTTCTTGCTAAGCTTGGGCACTAAAGATAGACAGCTCTTGTCCTGGGCTAAAAGAAGCAGCTGGTTCAAAGAGGTCGACAGTGCTAGAACAACAATTACAATAAAAGAAAGAAAGGAAAAGAACAGCCAGAGGCACAGTGCATAAACTTCTAAAGTAGGTGTGTGGCTCTCTTGGACCCACTTTACATTATTTGATTGATATATCAGCTCCATCTGTAGTTGCCAAAGAATACCTGTTTTGTGGTAGTTTCATCCTGTCTATCCTTTGGCAACCCCAGGCTATTCCTGATAGCATCTAATTGCAGCACAGAATAGTTCTCTCTGCAGTTTCTCCTCTGCCCTTCCTCCAAGTCAGTCTTACAATCCCATCCCCACTTACCTTGGAGTAAGCCCCATTGACTATAATGGGACTTACTTCCAAGTAGACATGTATAGGATTGGACTCCTCTGATGGGACTGCCCAAACAACTTTGTTTTCACTTGTGGCACCAGGGAATTGTACATCTCATATGATGTACAAAATAGCCAAATATTGAGAAGGGGGCACAGTTTGTTAACTTTGTGGATTGCAATTCATTTATTTACTGGCTCCTGCCAACCTAGCAGTTCCAAAGCATGTTAATGCGAGTAGATAAATAGGTACCGCTTGCGGGAAGGTAAACAGCGCTCCGTGTTCCAGCTGCATGCTACGCGCTGTGGCAAGGAGAGTCATGCCAGCCACATGACCACGGAGGCTTCTTCGGACAACGCTGGCTCTTCGGCTTTGAAATGGGGATGAGCACCACACCCTAGAGTCGGACACAACTGGACTTCATTGTCAGGGGTCACCTTTACCTTTACAAATATGACATACTGGATGGATTGGATCTTCTGTCTCTCTTTTGGTTTCCAGAGCCTTTTCGCTAGGTCTCCTCTGTGTTCCTAACTGGAGTAGAAAGGGTTTACATAAGAACATAAGAAGAGCCCTGCTGGATCAGGCCAAAAGCCCATCTAGTCCAGCTTCCTGTGTCACACAGTGGCCCCACCAGATGCCTCAGGGAGCACACAAGACAACAAGATACCTGTGTCCAGTCGCCACTCCCTTGCACCTGGCACAGAGAAAACCCACTTCTAAAACCAGGAGGTTGCTTATGGCTTGTAACCTGTGATGGTCTTTTCCTCCATGAATCTGTCCAAACCCCTTTTAAAGGCATCTAGGCCAGATGCCATCACCACATCCTGTGGCAAGGAGTTCCACAGATGAATTACACGCTGGGTAAAGAAATATTTTCTTTTGTCTGTTCTAACTCTCCCTCCACTCAATTTTAGTGCATGTCCCCTGGTTCTGGTGTTGTGCGAGAGGGAGAAGAATTTCCCTCTATCCACTCTCTCCATCCCATGCATAATTTTATAAGTCTCAATCATGTCCCCCCTCAGGCGCCTTTTTTCTAGGCTGAAAAGCCCCAGACGCTGTAGCCTTTCCTCGTAAGGGAGGTGCTCCAGCCCACGAATCATTCTGGTCGCTCTTTTCTGCACCTTTTCCAATTCAACTATATCCTTTTTGAGGTGTGGTGACCAGAACTGGACACAATACTCCAGATGTGGCCTTACCATCGATTTTTACAAAGGCAGAATGATATTGGCCGTTTTATTCTCAATCCCTTTTTTAATGATCCCGAGCATGGAATTGGCCTTCTTCACAGCCGCCGCACACTGGGTCGACACTGGTTTCTCTGTCCCCATCTTTCTGCTGGTGGCAGCAGCTGTTTGGCTTCTGCCCTTCAAGTTGTATCACATACTAGTACCAGGTGGCTGTTTGACATCGCTGCTCTCGTTCCTGTTAGTCTTCCGGCTAGGGTAAGCATGGTGGTTGGGGCTGAAGCTGCTTTCCCCTTGGAGAGATTCTCTTGCACCCAGGAAAAGCCTTTGTTCCCATTGCCTAATTCAAAGCTCTTGGTTCTCTTCCAGAAGCTCCATCCTGCTGGCCCACAGACTATTTACTTTGGCACATTATGCAGTCTTGGAAGGTCTTATTGCATTGCCCTCTCCCAGCATCCTGCAGAATAAGCAAAGCTTGGAAAATCACTTGAAGCAAAAATAAATCTAAGCAACAGTCTAGATTCCAAATGCTTTGTAGAAGAACAGTTTAAGGAAAGGGAAGAGAGAGCTGCAATCTGAAATGGTTCAGCTACAGAGAGGCTCTCCAAATGCCCCTCTCAGATTTCTTGGTTGTTTCTCATCACAGCCAATAGCTTCTTTTGAACGTCTCAAATTAGATGGCATATTTTGGCAGGAACAATGCAGAGGAGAGAGAGAGAGAGAGAGAGAGAGAGAGAGAGAGAGAGAGAGAGAGAGAGAGAGAGAGAGAGAGATGTTCTTGATTGTACCCTCTGCCCCCATACTTGCCAAAGCGTATCGCTTTGAGTCTATTGCTTGCAACACCTTCTGGCCTCCTCAAGTCCTCCTGGCCACCAGAGGCAGCGTGCCAAATGCTACCCCACTTACCTGGTGATGTGCTGCTGCTGCTCCTCCCACTCCCTGAGTTGAAAAAGGAAGAGAGGGATGGAGGAGATGCTCTAGCCCAGGGGTTCTCAACCCCTTCCCGATCGAGTACCACTTCCGGTGCCACTCTCCTGCTGTGTACCACCGGAAGTGACTGGTGATGACATCATCGCCAGTTACTTCCGGGTTTTCAGGTTTTCGGAGGCCAGAAAGCACAGCTAGGAAGCTCTGGTAGGGTGGGAGGGCCCTTCTCAGTGTTCCCGAGAGGCTTGACAAAGGGCAGGCGCCTCTCGGGAGCAAAAACATGCCACCAAAAGTGCTGCATTGGAGTGGGGTTCTGGTGGTCCGGTGGTCCGAGTATCACCAGCAGTACCACTGGCCGAAGTACTAGTACCACTGGTTAAGAACCCCTGCCTAGCCCGCCAATCTTCTCTCTTCTCCGCCACACTTTGTCTTCTGCTCCACCACCCCTCTTCTTTTTCCAATCCAGGAGTGGGAGGCAAGTGGGTGGGTGGAGGGGAGGTTTCCCCCTGCCAATCTGCTACCTGAGGCAACTATCTCAGTCAGCCTCATAGATGGGCCAGCCCTGCTTCAGCCTATCTTTTTGAAACAAGAGTTTAGCACAATATGATTCGGTTTAAAACTGGGATTTTAATGGAGCATTTTGTATTCATGATCTAATAATTGCCTTGAGTCTTCTGAAAGGGCAGACTATGATAAACCTGTTTAAAATTAGGTCCCTCGGGGAGAGTGCACGGAGAAGGAAAACAGATCATGACAACTGCTGGCTTTCGGCACTGTCACGTGAGTTGTGGCTACAAACATAGCTATTATTAAGAGCCCAATTCTATCCCCTGCCAGCCCAGAGCATGCAGCACTGCCAATGGAGTGCACACTGCGTGCTATGGTGCTGGTGGTGCTGGTGGTGGTGGTGGGGTGACCAGATGGCCTGGGAGAGGTAAGTAAACATCTTTGTTACTGACCTCTCCATAGGCTGCCTGGCCATCAATGGGTCGCCTCAGGGCCTCAGGCCTATGCCAGTTATTTTGCTGGCGTACGTCCGAGGAGAGGCAGTTGGGCATGTCGGGCCGGGGAAATGGGAAAACAGGGATAGGATCCTGGTGTGCATCTCTCTCTCTCTCTCTCTCTCTCTCTCTCTCTCTCTCTCTCTCTCTCTCCCTCCCTCCCTGAACTGCCCCCTGCCCTCCCCACTCCCTGCCCCAATCCTCCCCTGAACTGCCCACAAAGTACGAACCACCACCTTACCTGCTCCAGCGTGGAGCCTGGGAGCCGCTGCTGCAAGTGTGGGACCTCCGGCCATTTGCCTTTTACGATGCCGCAGCGGCACCTATGGCGGAAGACCAGGAGTTCCGCTACCATAAGTGCCCAATAGGATTGGTCTGTAATTAAATGGAAAGAAATCCAACTCCTGGCTTTAAAAATGGAAGGCTGGCACTCCACCACCTGGCATGCCAAACTGAATGACTCGAGCACAAGTCCCTTGTTGGCATCAGCCTGACGTGTGTATGACTTGCTTCGCTGCGCGGAATGGCTCCAATGACGAGGGGCGGGGCCTCCTCGCTCCGGTTCGTGAACGTGGTAGTCGGTCGGGGCGCGACTTACTGTCGAGCCCCTACCGCAGGAACGCCACTGAGAACGGGGCATTCTGGGGGGTAGATGGGATTGGTTTGCTGGGCCCGGAAGGGGAGGGATCGGATGGAGAGGCCTTCTCTGCCGTATCCTATCCCTTTCCTGGGCGTGGCCACCATTACACAGGGCTCTCAAATGTGCACCAACAAAATAGCTGGCGCACATTCGAGTAGACCCATCGGGATGGCTGGGGCTCTACTCGGGGTAAGGAGATGAACATCCCCTTCCCCCAAGGAGAGCTCTAGCTGTGCCAGCACTGGATCCTATCTGGATAGGATGCAGCGCAGGCTCTACACCCGCGCTGCACCCTGGCTAGACAGGACTGGGCTGTTAGAGTACAATCTACTCAGAAATAAGTCCCACAGATTTCAGTGGGGTGTACTCCCAGTCCAGGATTGCAAACCCAATATAGCACTACATTCCCTACAGAAATCCTGCAAAGCCTACTACCACTGTAGGCAAGACCCTAATATGTGGTTGTTCAAAAGAAAGTCCTATCTAGCAAAGATCTCACTTCTCCCAGGTACTAGCCTTTCCATAAGAAAGTGATTTCTTCCTTGCTCCTTTCTTTTAAAGCAACGTTTACTTCTCAGCTAATTTCACTCATGTCAATGGAATTTCTGAATCAACTCTTTAATTGGGCTGTTTTTTGTTAGTGGCTCTTAATTAGTGTACTCATTTCATGACTTCATTTTTTTTAAAAAAAATTTATTTTTATTTGTGCAGATGCAATTGCAATAATAATAATTTTGAAAAATGAAATCATATTTGTGCTTGCAGTGAAGATGATGTAGGTGTACTGATCCAGGCCATCCACCCAATGGTTCGTCTCCAATTTGGATTGTAACCCTGAGCCAAAGAAGGGCTTCCTTCCCCCAGTCTCCCACCCAGGGCCTCTGAGAGGGGGGTTAAGGGGGTAATTTGTACCCAGGCCCAGGGTGAAAAATGGGTAAAAAGGGGGGCCCTGGAGCAAAAAAGGGGGCCCCAGGAGCCAAATTCATATCTAGGGAAGGAGCCCAAAACAAACTTTGTACCCCCTGATAAAATTCCTCTGAGTGGCCCCTGCTCCCACCTGCAACTGGATGCAGCTGCTGCAGCAGCAGCAGCAAGGAGGGAGGTTGGTGCTGCAATTGAGTTTAATGTAAAAAACAACACTACAAATCACATCTGAAAAAAAGACCGGAGGCCAGCATGGGAAACATTGGAATGTGATGGTTTGGAAATTGTGTCGGATAAACCACAATATCTGAGTGGATGAAGGATTTCATTCCGGAGAAAAGAGTTAGTGGACGTCAATGGATCCCTCAAGCTGAATGCAGGGGTGACGTGGTCCAGGGCAGGACCAGAGCCCATCGTCCTCATTGATGGTTCTAGGTCTGATGATGCGAGGCTGCCAAGGAAGTTGGAGCCTTGTTTGCCATCTCCCCACCTCCCCCCAGGATCAAGGAGGGCATACTCTATCTGTGCTGGGTCTGAGCTTATTTCTCTCTCTCCCCATTGGTCAGGAAAGAATGATATATTAACACAGTCATGAACCATGTGGTCTTATAAGTCAACATCATCCAGTGAAACCCCCATTTTGTACCCTCCTTCATTGTGGTGGCTCCCTGGGTAATATTACAAGACTGGCAGCCCAATCCTGTTGTAAAGATCCCCCGGGTGGCCAAGGCTGCCCGCCGGATCCTGAGCTCTGCCGCGGGCAGCCTGCAGCAGGCTCCCCGTGGTGGAAAGTCTACTCGGAGAAGGGGACGCTCATCCCCTTCCCCGAGTGTTAGCGTGGCTGGGGCCGATCGGCCTCCTCAGAATTCTGCCAGCCATTTTGCTGGCGGAAGTTGGAGGAGGCCATGTAATAGCTCAGCCAATCGACGGGGGTCAGGATTCGGCTGAGGCCGATCCCCGCCCCCTCCTCGATTGGCTGGGCCTATCAGCCCCCGCCATTTGCTCCCGAACCACCACCCCCTCCGCTGGATCCTTACCTGGGATTTGCGACGGACGGGAGACGGTCCGGGCAGTGGAGCAGGGCAGGCCGACCTTGCGCCAGCCTTCCCTGCTTGCAAGTCATCGCGAAAGTGCTTTACACCCGTTCTGCCGCCCTAGTTTAGAATAGGATTGCGCCGTACCTGTGTTGAGGTGGCCCTATCTGAAGCACATACATTCTCCCTGATGTACTGAGCTGTCAGACCCAACTGCAGGAGCCAGAAGCAAGCCCAAGCAGTGCTGTACAACAGGGGTGGCCAACTTTTAAGCATGAATGCTCCTGGCCCTTTAATGGTTTGTCTAGGTGAGGGCATTTCAGCAGGTACAGCAGCTTTAGAGCAGCAGCAGCACTTGCAGCTGCCAAGATTCTTCTGTCTTCTACACCACTCTTAAGAATGCAGAGGCCCTAATGGTTGGAAGGTTGGCCACCCCTGCTCTAGAGGTTTAGCATTCTGGACAGGGCGATGGATGGCATATCTAATTTTCCATAAGAGGAAGGTACTTTGAAAAATGTGATAGAAATCAGGACTCTGGAGTCCAATGCCCAATTGTTCTTGTGCTTCTCTGCCTCCTTATCTGCCAGACAATCCAAGATTTCTCCTCGTGCCATTCCTTGATTAACCCCACACTGGTCAGTGCTCCTAACATGCCCCTAAATGGGCAGCAGTAGGAAGCCAAGAAAAGCACACACTGTGACGTCCCCAATGGAACACTTGTTGCTGCCTCCTGGCCTGAGACCCCCACGGCCTCCGATGTAGCCCAGCTGCAGCCAGGCAGAGCCAAACCACATTCCTCTTTCTCCTCAGGCCTCAGATTTGACGTAGGCTGGCTGATGATGGGGCAGAGGGCGCAGTGTGAATTTCAGTGTTTATTTTTGAGGTAGTCAAACACCAGTGGCAATAAGTCATCCAAAGTTCTGCTGTCCTCATCTACCACTCTTCTGAATGTCATAAACCATGCATGACACCACTCTCTCCCTCACCTCCTGAAACCAAGAACAGACAGAACACGGACTTGCATTCACAATGCTGGAGCACAATGCGAGTGCTTCCAATTTAAATAGTATATGTAAAAAGCCAGAGACAACACAGCCCAGGAGTCCTGCCCACCCATCACCTGCTATATCATGCTGGCGGGTCTGATGCAGACAAAGAAAATGCGTCGTACATAAGGAAGAACCAATGGCAAATGGATAAGATTAAGCAGCAGCACTGCATAGAGAGATGGGCAGCCCAATCCTAACTAAATTCCTGCGCGGTGATGCAGTGGTGCCGGATGCTGTATCCTGCGGGGGAATTTCGGCTACTGGAGATCTCCTCAGGGTAAGGGGACATTTGTCCCCTTGCCCTGGGGTAAGTAAGCCCCAGCAGCTGCAACAGGTCAACTTGTACCCGCGCCAGCTCTATAACTGGCACAAATCCACGGTGATCTGTGTCGGCGGATCAGGCCCAGGAAGGGGGATAGAATACGACGCACACTGACTCTGCTGATCCCATCCTCCTCCTGGGCCCGATCCGCCCCCAATTTCGCCCTTTCCTCCCCCTCCCCTGTGCCAGACGCACCTGCTATAGCGGGCATCCCTGCGGCTGCCAGCGCCAGCAGGAAGGCTCCAACCTTCCCACCAGTGTGGCAAAGCTCTGTGCTGTCGCAAAGCTTTTTATGATCAGGGCGGTACAGGGGGTGGGGGGAGGAACAGGGAAAAGACCAGGGCGGGGAGGGGGCAGATTGAGGAGGAGACCTCTGGAACTGCCCCCCCCCCCGCACGATGCAGCGTGCACTTCAGTGGTGCAGCTGCATTGGCAGGGGGGTGGGGTGGAAATGTAGGTAGGACTGGGCTGTTCGACTGCTGTTTTTCTCTTCTTCTTCTTTGGCCAATCGCTTATACTTGAATTCATGCAAGTAAAGTGTGTGTAAGACACTGGCCGACTGAACTCATTTCCTCCCTCAGTGTTTGCTAATAGGCTGGGCCTAGTGGAAAGGGGGAGGGAAGCATCCTGACATACAGTTGAATGAGCTGCTGGTCTCTTGCTAGCAAAGTCAACTTCATGAGAAACTAACCTTTGCTAATGAATCTTCAAAAGACCTCAGCTGATGGCTTCAGTGCTAAGACCAGACACATTCATTTTATTTCACTGGTGTGTTAAATGAAGGCATTTGGTATATATGCTGAGACAACACCAGATCAGGGACCACTGAGCTCGACTTGGAAGCAACGCCAGCCATCTTTTGACGCTTGGCCTGCTCCCTTCAGACCTAAGGCACTGATACTTCTTGAGAAGGGTTAATTCTCTGTACAAAACAGCTCAGAGGCTGGGGTGAATGATCTTCAGAACACTTAAGCCCAGTCTTCAGGCTCATTTATATCAAGGAGAATGAATGAGCATTTATCCAAGACTCCCACTGTCTTTTCCTTTTTCAACAGCCCCCAGGCAGACCACTGCTACCATTCTTCTCCCAGCTTAGCACAAATTTCCCAGCAGTCACCCTTCTTCTGGCAACGCCCACAGGGATTCCCTTCAAGCCATGTCCTTGCTGTTCAGTGTTTCTGTCTGTCACTGGGAAAACAGAAGGGACCCTGCACTTCCTGTGCCTTTTAGGGTGGGGGTCAATTCACCACACCCCAGAAAAAAATGCAGATTTGTGCAAGATAGGCAAGTGGACATTTACCCTCAGTGCATGATCTATTTTGTGTTTTTGTTACACTCGCTTCTTTGTAAAGCGGCTGTTAAAATCCAAACAATATTTTTTCCAAATCACGCTCTTTCTTGGCATGGTTTATTTAAGGAGACGTTCCCTTCCCTCTGCCCAGAATAGCCGGAGAAGAGCAGGCAGGCAGGCAGGCAGGCAGGCAGGCAGAGAGCTCCTGCGGTGTCTCCTGGTTGTCCCAACCCACTTGCAGGCAGCTGCCAAAGGGAGAATCCTTCCCCTCCTTTTGGGTGTGAAACAGCCATGGAAGGCAAGGAGCTTGACAGCCTGGGTTGGCTCCCTCTGACAGCCAAAGAAAGAAGAAATGCTGCATTAATGCCTTTGCCTGGCCTTGCAGGTTCTTCTGCTTGCAGGGACGTCCCTCTCCTCTTCCAGCTCCCGGTTGGTTGCTGCTTCCTGTGGTTTTCTTCCTCATTCCTTCATCTCTCCCATGTTCTCCTGCGCTGCCTCTCCTTGCTTCTCTCCCCAACGCCCTGCCCTGCACTTTGTTCTCACCATTTGAATCTTTGCAGCCTCCCACCCATCGTGGATCTTGGTGGAGTCTCTTCTGGCTGCTGCCAGCACCACCCATTCACCCAAAGGTGTTAGGGAGAAGCCGCTGCGCCCTGTCAGTCTCCAAACAACTTGTCAGAATTACTATTTTACCTAGTGTTGTGTTCTGATTTTGCAGAGGCCCTGGAACTCTATTTGCTGGGGAGCAGAAGAGGCAGTTGACCATAAGGAAGGCTGAACGCCGAAGAATAGATGCTTTCGAACTGTGGTGCTGGAGAAGACTCCTGAGAGTCCCTTGGACTGCTAGGAGATCAAATCAGTCAATGAAATCAACCCTGACTGGAAGGAAATCAACCCTAAATGAAATCAACCCTGACTGGAAGGACAGGTACTGAGGCTGAAACTCAAATATTTTGGCCACCTAATGCGAAGAGAGGACTCTCTGGAGAAGACTCTGATGCTGGGAAAGACTGAAGGCAAAAGGAGAAGGGGAAGGCAAAGGATGAGATGGTTAGACAGCATCACCGATGCAACGAACATGAAAATGAGCGAACTCAGGAAGATAGTGGAGGACAGGAAGGCCTGGCGGGATATGGTTCATGGGATCACGAAGGGTCGGACACGACTTAACGACTGAACAACAACAACAACAACAAAGAAGAGGCAGGCAAAGCTTTCCATTCGATTCTCCCAGAGAATGCACTGTGTATTTTTTTCAAAGAAAAATTGGAGACATGTCCCACAGTCACCATTGTTCCCCCTTAAGCTGTGCAGCCGGACAGCTCAAAACCGAGCTCAGAGCTCAGCGTTCCCGGAAGCCAGGCGATGACATATGACATCACTGCCGTGCATCTGGAAACACCGTCAAGTTTCTGTGTATCTGGCAAAAGGGTCCGTGCAGCGGCACAGACCCCTTGGGGGAATACTGATAGTCATTCAAGAAGGAATCGAATGGTTCTATCTAGAAGACCAGAAATGTTTTCTGTAATGGTTAATTAAAAAAAAAAAACCATGATGGAAGATAAGATTGACTCTGGTAATATTTTTGTTCTTAGAACTTCCATGACTGACTGTACATGGTATTTGTCTCCTCTGATTTGCCCCATAAGGAAAATAAAGTATGGGGGTGTGTTTCTCCAGGTGTTGTAAGCTGCTTTGGACAATCTTTAAAACACACACAACCACATATAAAATAATTCATGAAACTACATGTACAGCCCAATCCTATGCGGACGCTGTGCCAACAGCACACCGACACTGGCACAACATTCATCATATCCTAAGCCCATTCAGGAAACATTCTGCAGGTGTGGCAGCATTGGCGCAACTTTGGCATGACAGCCAAGGAGCCAGTCACTGCAACCACCCAGCTCCAATGCCAGTGGACAGAGAAGCGCTGCCAGGGTGAAGAGAAAAGGGGGCAAGGCAAGCTCATGGTCAATGAGGGGCCACTGCTTGAGGGGATGCCCCCCATCAGCCACTATGAATGAGCAACACAGTAAAGGCACCTCTGCCAACCATGGGGAGATGCCCCAAGGTAAGGACACCACACACACACACACACACACACACACACACACACACACACACACACACACACACTGCACAAAGATGGCACAGCACTCCCACCCCTTACAGGAGTGACTGTGGCATCAGCAACAAAGGGGCAAAAGCAAAGACCTTCAGGAATCCTTCACTGCCAGGTGGGAGAAACATCCCCACACCAATGACCAGTGGGGGAAACAGGGAAAGGAGAATGCAATTGGTTAGCGTAGTGGCTTGGGAGCTGGACTTAGACCTGGAAGATCCAAGTTCTAATCCCCGCTCAGCCATGAAGCTTCCTGGGTGACCTTGGGCCAGTCACTATCTCTCAGCCTCAACTACCTCACAGGGTTGTTGTGAGGAATAAAAGGAGGGAAGGAACCATGTACCCCACCACCCTGAGCTCCTTGGAGGAAGGGGGGGTATAAAAATGTGAAAAATAAATAAATAAATAAATTGCATGTCCTCCTCCTCTCTTCCCCACCTGCCAGTGGGTGGGGCTGTCTAGCTACCAGCCCTTCTAGGTAATGGGCCCTTGGCACAAGTCCCAATAGGCCTGGCAGTGTCAGGCCTGGTTCCAGATCCCCTATCTGAGCTCATGTTGCTGCTTTGGACCCTGCTTTGGCTGAACACCAACAACTCTACCTGGAACAAGATTGTAGCCGAGAAAACAAGTCAACAGCCACTGGTGAGATCAGGAGGAGCTCTTGACTCGCTTCCCTCTTCCATGGAAGCGACCATGGAAAACATGGAACAAGTAATTTCTGGTGAATGGAGCTCTCTAGGGCCAGCCCCAAAACCTTCCAGCCTCTGAGGTGGCATCACTGGCGTTCCGAGGTTGGTGTGGAGCAGGATGCTGCTTCGCGTAAGCGGCCCCCCTCCCTCTAGCCGGTTGGAGCCATTCCTAGCGGGTGACGGCTACCGCGCAGGCAGAATGGCCACCTGTGCGTTAGCCATTGCCCGCTGGGAATGGCTCCGACCGGTGAGGGGGAAGGGTCGCTTTCATGCGCGTACGTAACCACATCCTGCTCCACTTAGTCTTCCATACCACCCTTGGAACGCCAGTGGGTCGCGTGCCAGATGCTGACCACCCCTTTCTTAGTGATGTGCCAACCTATGTTAGATTGAAAAAGAGCAGGATGGAGCAGAAGAGGACATGTGGAGAAGAGGATAGTCAGAGCGTCAGACACACCCTCTTTTCTCTCCTGTCCTCTCCTCATTTCCGCTTCCACTTTGTCCCCTCTTCCTTTCCCAATCCACAGAGGACAGGCAGAGTTGGGGTCTCCTAGCAATATGCTTCAATGGGTGAGTGACTGCCTCAGTTGGCCTCATGGATGGGCCAGGCCTGGAGCTCTCGGTTGCCTGGAAACGGAGAGAAACAGTGATCTGTGAACTACTGAGGGCCAAACCAGACAGGATGTCAGAAGTTCCATGATTAGATTTCCTATGGGGATTTTAAAATGTAAAAACAGCAGGAAGGGGAGAATCGAATCAGGACCACAGTTGGGGGAGGAGATAACCCTGTCCTCCTATGTCATTTTTGACATTGCTGTTTGCCCAGTGGGGGAAAACTGTACAGGCACCACAGAGGCATTAGAACAATTCCTAGAAGTTGTACCAAGTCTCGAATTCCAGAAGGTAGCTGAGTCAGTCTTTTCTAGCAAAACCACCAGAGTGATTAACAACATAGACTGCAATCCTAGACATACTTACCTGGGTGTAAGTTCCATTGACCTTAAGGGAACTTACTTTTGAGTAAACATACATAGGATTGTGTGCCATTAGCCACCTTGCAATAGGGTCAGTTGCCACTGACGGACCAGACAAAAACGTATCCTGGCTTTGTCTGCCAGCAGCTTTATCTGCAGAAATCAGAGAAGCTTGGACTTAACCTTTCTTTAAGCTTGGATTGTGCTACTCACAGTGGCCACAATTGCCCTGTGAGGAGGGGGAGGAGGGGAAACCAAGCAAGGCATAGCTACCACCAGCCCACACGACACTTGTTTTGTGCTAGTGGTTTCCCAAGTTTCGATTTTATGTAAACCTCTGTGGGACCTAGGGTGAAAGGTGGGACACAAATGCTTTAAACAAATAAATCAAGTGAAACTTCACAGCATGGACACAAACATTAATCCCTTGCAAATATCTGCACATGCTTTTCAAAGGCAGCTCCAGTAGCTGACTGGCAAGTTGGCAACCCTAATTTTAAACTACATTTACATCCTTTTGCTTTCTAATTTTAAACTACATTTACATCCTCTAAATGTAGTTTAAAATTGTTTAAATTTACATTACAAGAAACTGCAGTTGTAAATTTGAGGGAGATAGCAGTGCTGGCTTTAAACCTGATAATTCTGGGTTCAACCCCTTTGAAATAGGAACAAGAGAGTCAACATTACGGGGCTATTGCAAGGATGAATGTGCTAAGGAAATATAGTTGCTGGCAATTTAAAAACAGGGCAGCCTCTAAGCAAAAAAGTGATAGCGATGATGAAGGGATTTCTTTTTTCTTGAGGGATGCCTCCCATCGACAGCTTGCTGAGAGGAACAGAACTGAACCCAGATGGTCAAACCACAAGATGAGGCAATGCCACAATGGCTTATGGGATGGAGGCTGCTGGTGTGGTGTGGATAATATGCTGACAATGGGAAATGCTGATGCACAGGATGAAATCTACAACAAAATGAGTGTTTCATTTGGGGACCTGAGAACCTTCTCCATTTAAAAATGGGGGGGGGGTGTAGGAACAAAAATAAGGGACAGAACCGTTCTCACATTTGCAGTACTGTGGTTGCCAAACTTACTTGACAGAATGTGGAAGGATGTGAAAAGGCTCATTCCTTGCAACATCACACCTTGCAGAGTGACCACTGGTCTCCACAGCCCTGATTGGATTCGAAACCTGATAAAATGTGGATCTCAATCTCTCGTCTTGTTTTTAAGAGGCTAGGCTATATAATTCATTGCTGAAATGCATTTGCATGCACACAAAAAACAGGCCCCTCAGAAAGGCTCCACTAGTGGGTAGCGGTTAGCAGCTACTCTCGGACTACCTACTTGCCTGCCCTTAAGTCACATTTCATCTTTCTAACAGCGCAATCCTATCCAACTTACACCACTGGTGTAACCAGCGGTGCAGCGAGAACGGGAGGCCCCAGAACGGAAAGGGGATTCAAATCCCCTCCAAAGGGGGGGTTAAAGGGGATTTAAATCTCCTCTCCCCTTCAAAGCCTTCCGCCCTGCCCTCCCCCGCTGGTTACACTGATGGTATAAGTTGGATAGGATTGCGCTGTATGTACTGTAGAAGGGAAGAGCTATTTTCATCAGGACCACCGCATGGATGGACAGAAGAGGTTAAATGACTTCTCCCCACACACTACAGTCCTAAGCACTGATTAGTGTTATTGAGCTCTGTGGGCGTTATTTAAGTTTGGGGGGAAATAAAGAGGAAGTTCTAATAATGTGTTTAGAGTCATGTCTTTTTATGCATCTGTCTCCTCGGGCTCTTTGTCAAAGAGTCCCCAAATTCTGCCATAATTCACATACTGAGTTTAAAATGAAGAAGGAAGACTAGATTGTAAGCCTTTCAGGGCAGGGACCTGTACTTTCGTTCTTTGTAAAAGTGCCATGGACATAGATGGTACTGCTATACAAATCATAACTTGGTCGTTTTTAATGCAATACTTATACGCTTTTCTTTTTAATCTATCTTGTTTTCAGCTCTAGCTAACAAACTCAAAAACAAACAAACCCACCAGTCTTAAAATACTCAAATAGACAGGTAGGCTGGAACAAAAACTAACAACCCCCCCCCACACACACACATACACTTCACTTATTTAATGCCAACCTGCCAAAGCCAGTCCAAAGCAGATGACCCTAGCACATTTCTGAGAGGTGAAGAGAGTTCCATAGATGTTTGGAAGATCCTATCACACCCTGGGACTCCAAATCTGGCCGAAAATGCCGTGGCCTGCATTTTTCACAAATTGATTTAGAGAACTCACACATGGTTAGGAGGGTGCACCCGCTATGGACCACCACACCCAGAAGGTCTCTAAGCATTGTTGTGCGCACAGCCACATCTGTCACTTTGCAGGCTTCTCTGCACCAGATATTAGTGCTACAGTAGAGGTGAGATGCAGTTTCTCACACATTAGCAATCTACAAAAGGCAACTAGAGTTAACCTCAGGCTAACCTCAAGCTCTTTACAATTCTCTACTCAATGTTACCACAAAGACATTTACTCTGCCTTGAATACAGTGCTCTGGTTGTTTCCTCCATCTTCCTTCCAGTAGAATTCAAAAACTATATTCTTGTGCACTCAAAACTTCCATCAAGTCATAGTCATGTAACATGGTGGGGTCTTCGATGGGTGTCAATGCTGCTTTTACCAGTGATGTGGAAAACTGTCTGGTTCCAAGTCTCGAGTCAAGTCTCAAGTCTTTCCCCAAAATTCTTGAGTTTAAGTCTCGACTCTCATTTCAAGTCTCTAGCCAATTTTTAAAAATCTTGTTTGTTTGTTTTTTTACCTTTGGGCGCCTTTGCGCACCAAACCATTGCGTTTTCTTGCTTTTACAAAGCAAAATCGCGCTCCAGGAGGCACTTCCTGGTTGCTTGACTTCTTCCCTTCCACCAGACTCGTGCTAGAATGCATTGCACAATGCATTCTGGGGCGACCTTAGGGGAAGGGAGGGGGGAATCACGCAACAAGGAAGTGCCTCTTGAAGCGCAATTTCGCTTTGTAAAAGCAAGAAAATGCAATGGTTTGGTGCGCGAAGGCGCCCAAAGGTAAAAAAAAAACAAGATTTTTAAAACCCTTTAAAAAAATTCCCTATGTATGCCCCCTGGCGACTCGACTCATGACTTGGCTGTAAGAGAGTCAAGTCGCGAGTCGGGCCAGTGGCTGCTGAGTTGAGTCCGTGTCAAGTTGCTGCTGCGACTTAAGTCGGACTCGCGGGTGAGTCGTGCGACTTGAGTCCCCATCACTGGCTTTCACTGTTTTCTGTGAAATGCCCTTAGATCCTCAACATTGTGGAGGAAGGACACCTCCATGCAAAGGAAAGATTCTGACGCATGAGAGGAGAAGTCCCCCAGCTGTATCCTGGGGCTCTGAACTGATCCCACCACACACACCAAACACAGCACTGGGCCTTGTGCAGTGCTGGGAAGCCCTGTGGCAGCCAAGGGCAGAGGGAGGAACAACACCCTATTCTCAGGATGTAATCAGGGCCACAAACACTCCCCAGATTTTGCTAGGTTGCATTCCCAGGAAAGAACAAAGCTCCCAGCCATTCTCCCTCTCCTGTGATAAAAAATAATTAAGTGCATCCAAGGCAGGCAGCCATGAGCAAACACTAATAAAATTACCCAAGCACTTCACTGGGGTACCCTGAAGTACTGATTTATCCTGGTCCCCTGAATTATGAGACAGTACCGCAGTGGGTTAAACCGCTGAACCATGAGCTGTCGATCGAAAGGTCGGCAGTTCGAATCCGCAATGGGGTGAGCTCTCGTTGCTTGGCCAGCTCCTGCCAACCTAGCAGTTCCAAAGCATGTCAATGCGAGTAGATAAATAGGTACCGCTTGTGGGAAGGTAAACAGCGCTCCATGTTCCAGCTGCATGCTACGCGCTGCGGCAAGGAGAGTCATGCCGGCCACATGACCACGGAGGCGTCTTCGGACAACGCTGGCTCTTCGGCTTTGAAATGGGGATGAGCACCACACCCTAGAGTCGGACACGACTGGACTTAATTGTCAGGGGTCACCTTTACCTTTACTTACCATTTTCTTCCCTTTAATTGGAGGTGGAGGGAATATTTTACACGGGAGGTCAGGAAAGGAACAGGGGAACCTGGGCTTTTACATGTCGTGTGTACACCTAAGATCCCAACAAGGAGACCAACAATTCAATCTTATACCTATCTACTCAAAAATAAGCCCCACTGAGTTCAGTGGGGAAGATGTACAGGATTGCAGCCCAAATCAGTCCCCATGGATATTGATGAGTGATAATTTTTAAAATAAAATGTCTCTTATTAGCACAGCTGATCAGCTGCTTTTCTGAAGAAGAGGGTGGACATGAGCAATCAGGCCTATATGCGTTTGAAGTTACCAAACCACTCATCTACTGCCTTGACAGAGAGCTCCTAACAGATGGGACTGGTGGTCATCCTTCAACCATTAAGTTTCTGGCTAAACAACTGTGGATTGAGGACATTGCCCATGAATGATAAGAAGAACATAAGAAGAGGTGAACCCTGAGATACTGGGCCCAGAGGTGGTCTCCTGCCCATCCCAGGTCTCGACAGCAGTTTAGAGATAGTTTGATTCAAGAAACACAGTGCCTTTGGGAGGCAAAGGGCAAGGAAAAACAGTTATGAGCTTGAGCAGCCTAGCTCTGCTGTGAATAGTGTGGGAACAGCACCCTCCCCTTAAATTGTTCAGGGAGGGGCCAGCTAATTAATGGAGCAATTTAAGTTCATTATGTGACCATTTTACTAGGAAGAAACTGGTGTGGGTGGCAAGCTACACGTGATGTCCTTTTTAAATGGAAACTAAAGTTGACCTTACGCTGTATAACTGTTGGATCAAACTGAGCGTCTCCAAGGATCAGCACCACCACCTTGAGCAGCCCAGTGGACAGTGCCCTAACTACTCCATCTTCCTGCTGGGTATCTCCATCTTGAGAGTTTCAACATTCTCATGCTTCAAGACGTTCTCAAAAAGCAGGCATCACTGTGTGTGTCTCCAGCAAACAGGATGTAGAACTGTGAGGGCAGCTGCAGTAAGCAAGTGTGCAAGGACACAAAGAGGCTGGAAACAAGCCCTACAGCAGAGAAAGGTGAAGATGTACTCCCTGGTGAAGCTTGGTTAATTATCATCCTCCATGCTGCCAACTTCCTCCTAGGTGGGCACGTGGGAGCTTGAATGTACTCTGTGTAACGTGATCTCCCATGGAGTCCTTTTTGATTAGAACTTTGCTTGTTATGGGTGCTGCAAAGAGGAAGAGGATAGAAGAGCCCAAGGACAATGCTAAGATAGGGGTGTGGTTGGCCTGCTTTGGAGAAGCTCTTTTTCTCTGTGGTCCAAAGATCTAGTCTGAACTTGCATGAGAAGCAGGTGAAAGCAGAGCTGGAAAAACTGCCCCGGGGACCGGTACGTGCAAAACCAGTTCAGCAAAGGGCCGATCACAGCCACGCAGGGTTATGGAGCAGCGTCCTTGGTAGCGCGCATGTAGGAACGCACAAGCAGCAACAGCAACTCTATGTCAAGCCCATTTGTGCTGACAGTACAACAGCCAAGAACGCACTGGGAAGATTTCAATTTGGCCACACCATGTAGTATAGTGTACAGAACACTTCCATGAGCAAATGAAACGTCAAGCAAGACAGATATTCACAGAGTCAAGTGATCAAAGTCACAGGTGCCACTAAGGGGTGACACGACCAGAGAAGCCTGCCACTGCAGAGGCTTTTGTGCCATCCCACACAGAGCCCAAGCTTACTTGATGGGGCCACGCGCCGCCCCATCTGCAGACTGCAACTGCAGACATGGGGGGGGGGGCAAATGGGCCTCGGTTGATGCACCACATCTCCAGACCTCCACAGAAGGCCCTGCAGTGCAGTGGCTGAGTGCCTTCCTACCTTCACAACTGTCTGCAGCCATGGTGGGAATGGGAACCGGAGAGCAGTGTGCAGCCCTGTCAGGTAAGCTTGAGCTCTGGGTAGGCTGGCGCAACTGGCTAGGCCTCCGTCGCACAGGTGCAGCCAGCGGGGAGGGGCAAAGCCGGGCCCATGGGGGTGATGCTGCTGCCCCTAGGCCACCCTGGGTGTCACCCTCCCTTGGGACACCTCTGATCAAAGCCTAGAAGTTGCAATTGGATGGGGGGTGTGGTGGTGTGCATGAATATGTGCAACACGTGTGCAAAAAGCTCAGGCCAGGAAAACGAGTTGCAGAGTTGGGACCAAAGGCCCGTCGCAACATCAAGACTGCTTTGCAGCTCTGCTGATTTAAATTCTTATGGGTCCGGTGTGCCAGGGGAGCTTCAGCTCATGCCAGTCCACATGGGCTATATAATGTAAACTGTGTAGCCTAAACCAGGGGTTCTCAACCTCTTCCTGGCCGAGTACTACCTCCTGCACCACTCTCCTGCTGTGTACCACTTACTGGAAGTGACTGGCAATGACATCATTGCCAGTTACTTCCGGATTTTCAGAGGCCAGAAAACGCAGGTAGGAGGCTCTAGGCGGGTTAGAGTTCTCAGCATTCCTGAGAGGCTCGGCTAAAGGCAGGCGCCTCTTAGGAGTGAAAACACACTGCCAAAAGTGCTGCATCAGATCAGAGCAGGGTTCCGGTGGTTCGGTGTTCCGTGTACCACCAGCAGTTGGCCGAAGTACCGGTGGTACTAGTACCACTGGTTAAGAACCCCTGGCCTCAACTATTTGCTTCCTGCACTGCAGTGAGCACTGGGTGGAGTGGAGAGAAACAGCCTTTCCACAGGAGGCTCCAGGCTGGGCACTCTTGGTCATGTGCCACTTTTGCTTCTAGTGTCCCATTTGGGAAACTGGAGGAGGGACGATGCTTCTCTTGACACTACAGGCCACACATGCCATGGGTAGGCAACCTTTCCATTATCCCCATTGCTTTTAATAATCTGTCCTCATTCCTGTTATAATCTGCCTGCAGGCAGTCTCTGATGCTGCAATCCTATTCACACGCTTTCCTGGAGTAAACCTCATTGAACATCATTGGACTTACTTCTATGTTGACATTCATAGGATTGTGCTGTGAATTAATTTCTAAGGGCCTTTCCAGATGATTATTTTATTGTACAAGAAATGCACATTTGCTACCCAGTTGTTGCGGGTATCAATCTAGACATTTTTCCACAAATAGCACTGCTGTTGCTGTGGAAAAATTACATTTTTCCAACACTACCAATGAAAACACTTTTTTGGGGTAGCACACTCATTGCAATGGTGAATGCTTTGCTATACAACAGGGGTGGCCAAACTTGCTTAATGTAAGAGCCACATACGTTTGAGATGCCGCAATATTTAAGAAGCATTTACATTCTTAAATGTATTTACTTACCATGAACATTACATCTATATTTTAATCCAGTGGACTCTCAGTTTATACCTGGTAAATAATTATAAAGCTTGAACATTTCTTATTTACCTTTTATATTAAATTGTGATGCAAAAGGAGCTCAACCAACGTATTTCTGAGAGCCGCACATTATACGTCAAAGAGCCACATGTGGCTCAGGAGCCGCAGTTTGGCCACCCCTGCTATAGAATGTGGTTGCACACGTGTTATTTATGGGTATCTAGTAGCCAGAGCTGAAGAGATCAGTGATGGTGAACAACACAACCTCTCTCCCCTGCCCATACCAGCTCCCCTCCTGCCACCCCTAGAACTATTTAACATTTATTTAGCACCAGAACTGTATCAGGGGTGCTGCACTGTTTTGCAGATTGCTATACCTTCCCCACCAGTGGTTGTCTGCAGCCTCTGCATGCAGAGTGGTTCACCTTTCATTCAAGTGGTGTACAAGGATTTTTTTGGAGATGTTCTTATGGCAGTGGCTTCCTTGTCCCCAGCCCCCGGTGGCAGCTCCTTGAGGCTCTCCAAACCTCCTTAGAAAGGACTGAGCAGTGGTATACATAATTACAGGCTCTTCTTGTTGCAACCCCATCAGACAGATTTGCCAGGAGCTGGGAGTTGTAGAGAGCCATCGCAGGCAGGGATGGCTTTAGGTCGAGTTTGTCCACAGATTGCAATTGGCACACAGAATTCACACAGAAATAGTCTTGTGTTGCAGCTGTAATGTGTAGAATTGCCTTGCCACAAGGATCGCCCTGTCACATAAAATGTCCCCACTCCATTGTTTATGGTGTAGAGTGGCTCACCACACTGCACATTCATCACTGGGATGGAGATTCTCCATGTGATGTTGTAGCCAATCCAGAGAACAAGCCGCCTCCAGCTGACAGCTGCCATGAGGACCTGTCTGTTGCAGTGCAGAATCTGTTTCAAGTGACCTTCCCTGCAGCGACTGCCAAACACAGACCAGTCCTTAATCTGAGCAAAATTAAATCACTGGAGTTGTTAAGTTTCAATTAGTGAGAATCCCCACATTCCTTTTTGAAGACAAATTTCTAGCCCTTATGGTTGGCGAGACAAAGGTACTGTATTACTGAAACATGTAGAGTGACCAGAGATGTCAAACACCAATGAGCTGGAGGCCAAATCCCCTATCCAGACAATACCCTGGGGCTGCAACTGTACTTCATCCCCAAACAATGTTAATTTTATTTGAATTTGAGGAATATCGATTCCACAGTCTTCTTCCTGCTGTCCATCACTCACCGCAAATATTTCATTTGTTTGGATTATATCCCAGGCCAGTGTACTTACTCACAAGTCATTCCCAAAGTGCTGCTTATTATTTATTATTATTTTTACTGAATTCCTGCCCTGCTTTACAGCGAATGCCCTCAAAAGCAGTTTAGAAATGTAAAAAAAAAAAACACCCTATATAAAATACAATAAAACAAACCCCACATATAGCCTGCAAATGCACACAGACTAGTCTAGCACAGAAACTGGGGGGGGGGGGGGGGAGAGAAAAAAAAATGAAACAAGCGAGCTCTTGTGTGGTGGCCACAGCCTTCCTTTGCATGCAAGATTTCACATTCCATTACACTACGCTTACCTCACTGTCTCACTGTCACTTACTTGCCTCACTATCAATGGAAAAGGAGCGCAGACATGGGGGATGGATGGATGCCCCACTGTCAGCGACTGGCAAGTCACCTCTTTTGTCCTGCTGCTAAGAGCCAGGCCTTCTGACTCTGAAACGATTGGAATGGTGGTGATGCTTTGCTTGTGAGCTGCACCAGAGACCCATAGGCAGTGATCTCTGAGCTTAATCTCTGCAGGACTTCCATCCTTCCTTCCCTTCTCTAGCCACCTTCTCTTACCCAAATCTTGGCAAGATGTCTCAAGTTGTGAAGAAAGAAAGAAAGAAAGAAAGAAAGAAAGAAAGAAAGAAAGAAAGAAAGAAAGAAAGAAAGAAAGAAAGAAACCACATGTTTGAGGTCCAGAATAAACCACACCACACATATCCATCCAGTGAATGTGTGCAAAATGAACATGTTTGCATAACTGTACTGAATGTCGTTAATCAGGGTGTTGCAAAATATTGAGGGATTGACACAGGCTTGAGGGATTCCCATTTTTTGGATTCCGATAGTGCAGAACATGGAACGAGGATTGAACACTCTATCTGTGCCATGGGTATTGTTTTCCCTTCCGGTCTTCATCTTCCAGCTAGGATGTCAGTCAGGGGATTTAGGACCCCTGGCTGGAGCCTTCTGCCCTCCCAAAGCTGCTAAGGTCCTGGGCAGAAGGGAGAGACTCAGTCAGGTGGCTCCCAGCCAGTCCTTCCAACCCCTTCTGCTCCCCAGGTCCAGCTCTAGCTTGGCCCTTTATTGTCTCTGCATTAGGCACGGCTGCTGGTCCTTCTGCTGCCTGCCTCAATGGAGCACTGTGCACCACCCAGAGGGTGCCAAGGGAACGCTTGCAGAGGCAGCCGAGCATCCCTAAAGTGCCCAGCTGGGAATGAAGCCTGAAGGTCACCAACAAAGCTGGGGAGGGAGAGCTCAGAACTGGGACAGCAGCAGCAGAGGCTGGGCAGAGCCTAAGCTGCTTCAAAGGGCCCTTCTCCCTGATAAGCCCAGATTTGCTACACACATTTGTTCAACTCTCATATGGAGTTACATTTCCCAGCACAGAAAATAATTCTGAATCATCCAGTTTCTCTTCAGTCCAGCGTGGGTGTTACACACTGTATGTATATTGAGAGTATTCAGGCTGCAAAACTGCCCGGCTGGCTGCAGCAGCAGGAGTCACTTCTCCAAGTCAGTCCTGTTGTAGTGAGGTGGTGACCTGACCTCCCAAAGTCAGTATCCTGTACTGTACAGCAACACTTTGCGGACCCTTCTGCTCTGCTGCTGGGATCAGGGCTGGCACTGCTCAGCCATCATAACCTGCGCGCATCATCGCCTCTTCTTCCCACGGGGCTCCTGACTAGTAAATTCAGAGAAGGAGCCTCCAGCGCACGTTTCCAGCCGCCCCGCCCTTAGCGGGGAAGCCGAAGCGGGCCTCGGGTGTCAGCGCCCAAACAAATGAATTAACGCTCCATTATCATTCAGCCTCCTGAAGAAGAAAGGAAAGATCGCACGCTTTTGTCCTTGCAAACCCTCCTTGTTTTTGGAACGTTTTCGATGTTCTTCTAACTAACGTCACTAGCCACAGATAATTGTTTCTAGCTGGGGAGCGGCAGTGCAATCTCCGAGAGGGTGGGGCGGCCAAGACTCCTGGTGGGCTCTCTGATTGTCGACTGAAGCAGGGAAGTGGTGTCTAGTGGTCTGAGCCCGGCATCAGGACTCTCGTATTAATTTGCTGTTTTCAGGATATCCTGGATGGCATTTGGGTGGCAGTCGTATCCTGGGGGCCATCAATGAAGCTATCCTATGTTAGCTTAAAGTTAAAGGTGCACTCTAAGATTCCTTACAATCTTGGGGTCACCGTGCAGCTCACAATCCTTTGCGACGTTGCAAAAGGTTTTGGGGCGCGCGCCCACATCTGGGATGAGATGGCAGGCATAGCCCGGTTACTTTTGGGAAGGGGGGGCACCGTCAGGACTCCTGCGGGGTACAGTGGATTCGAGTGGGAAGGAGGGGGGCCTGAGGCAGAACTTGGAAGTGGCCTGCAAGCCAAGGGCTCAGGTCCGGAACTTAATGAGTTCCGGAAACAGGCAATGGTGGTGCCTCTGAGCACGTAGCAAGTTCCTTTCCGTTGGCGCGTCCACGAACGACCCTGAAGGGAGTCCTTGGCCGGCCGGCATGAGGCCAAGGACTCTTGAGTCACAGTCCCGATTCATTCGCTTTCCAGCCCTCGAGGCCTGCCCCTCCCCGCAGCGGCAGCTCCAGGCATCAGAAGACTTGTTCAGCCAGCCTCTCCCGCCGGCTGACCCTGGCCCGCTAGTAGTCGCCTCCCAGTTTTGAGCCAAGGATAGGCAGCCCGTCGGAGCGGGCAGATCGAGGACTGGATCCCTTGCGCGGGCGCGGGGCGTGCGCGGGGCGCGAGGGCTCCCGGCTCCTCCTGCAGTCTCTGCCCCGAGCTGCCTTGCCCTGCCCCTAGCCTCTAGCATTTGTAGGAGCGGGAGGTGCTGCGGCGAGCCGCTGCTTGCCGCCCCCTCGAACCCCGGGAGGGACGAGGCGTGGTCTGCTGCCTGTTCCTTTCTCCGCTTTTGTACTTGGCAAGGGAAATGCACCAAAGCTCTGCGGGGCACCCAGCGGTTGTCTGTCCGGGTTCCGGGGCGCTTCAGCAAGAGTCCAAGAGCGCAGCGAAGGTCTCCCCAGCCCAGAGCAGCTAGTGAGACCTGGACTGTGGCCAGACCGGCAATAGCGCTCGCGCTCCTTCTCGTCGGGACGGTCGACCGCACGTCTGAGTTGCACAACCGTTCCTACGCTCTTTTTCACCACAACAACCCACTGAGGTAAGTCCCGATTCCTCCCAGTTTTCGGACGAGGGAGGAACCTACTGAGAGCAAGTTAAGGTCTCTCGATGAGTTCTGAGCCATCTCTCTATCCACCGCGCTGCGCAGAATTGACCCTTCGAAACTTCAGCCGTGTGAAAAAAGCAGGTCAGCAGTGGTGCCACGTTAGAATTTCACGGCGATGCCAGAATCGTGTCGTGCAAGAGAAGACGGTCTATTTTCGCTCCAGTCTTCCAATGCCAGGCTGCCCTCCGCAGGGAAAGCCAACAGGCGCCTCTTGTTGTTACACTAACACACCAGAGACAGTGATGCTTTCTGTGGGCCACTGGTTGTGTGGGGAGAATTCTCCAATCTCCATGATGGGACAGAGGGACTCTTGGGGAAATCTCGGGACTCGGAGAGGGCACAGGAGGACAGTTAACTTTACTGCAGCTGTCCTGCTGTTGATAAAATCGCAGTCAAGTCAAGTGTTCTCTCCCCACCCCATCCTTGTCCTTGTAGACGTAACATTTGTCACGACTGTTGGGAATGTCACTGTGCTGACGACCGTGGGAATGTGTGCATCTAAGAAGCTCCATGAAAAACTGACACAGACTTCTCACTGTATATCTCTTGCATTTCACGGCCGTGGCTCCACTGTTGCGCTCTCTCTCTCTCTCTCTCTCTCTCTCTCTCTCTCTCTCTCTCTCTCTCTCTCTCTCTCTCTCTCTGTCTCTCTCTCTCTCTCTCTCTCTCTCCTTGCACTGAAATAAATTGGTTAGTCCTGAAGATGTCACAAAGCTCTTGGGGCTTTTCGCTGCAATGAAAAGCAGGCTAGCCTTCTGGAAAGTGTCAGTGTGTATGTTGATGTTCTTTATTATACAGCACTGTCAAAATATGCATGGCTCTTTACAGCATAAGCAAAAAGCAGCAATCCAAAATGCCTCTGCTCTGCTGCCCCAATGGGTTCGTCATCTCAAATTTGCCAGGGAAAAATATGGTGGTGGTACCTCAGGCGTCCTGGCAGGGAGCTGGAGGCATAAGGGGCAGCAAGGGAGGTTTGTTCCTCGTTCACTCTAACTCGGCAGTTTTCAGCCACTGTGCCACGGCACATTGGTGTGCCGCAAATGGTCCACAGGTGTACCGCGGGAGTTTGGGGGAGGGTCATTTATTAGTAGGGCCATTGGGGAAGGTGAGCCCCCCCCCTCTGGCAGTGCGGTATGCCTTGTCAGTGTGGTCTGCCTTGCCAAAAACCGATGGTGTGCCTTGACAATTTTAGTGCCTTGTCAGTGTGCTATGAGATGAAAAAGGTTGAAAACCACTGCTCTAACTACAAAATAATTCGCACTTAATTCTTATCTCTTTCCTCTGAAGGTTGCATGCAGAGGGCTGTTTTTTTTAAAAAGAAACATACTTCATGAGGGGGACAGTTTAGAAAAGGAGTAGAGGGGAGAGAGGTGACTGCACCCTTCTGGTTCCTCTGCTGCTTCTGTGCTCCAAATGCCTCCTAGGTGCTTTTCCAACTGTGGGGCTCCAAACATCTGTTCCCTTCTTTCCCAACGTGGTGGCTCCACTCATTGCTGTTAGGCACTTCCTCCAGAAAGGCAGTTTGAATGGCAGCTAACGGGAGGGAGAATTTGGTAACGGAGAATAGAACAGCCAAGGGCACTGATTCCACCCCTGTGGGGCTCCAACGACGTTATGGCAAGCTAGTAGTTCAGCCTCACGTCTTTCTCTTTGCCCTGCTTTTGCCCTCCTAATTCAACTGAAGAACCACTGTGGGCCTCACAACATATACAAAGGATGCTCAATATACTTGTGGGAACAAGAGACGGCAGGGGATCTGCCAAGAGACTGAGTCATCATCCTACATGGAAGGTGTTTCCTGATGGCATCTTCTGCTTATTTGGAATCTCTTGAGTTTCACTGTCCATGAATTATGCTGTGGGAGGGACAACATAGCATGAGTCCTTGCCTCTTTTTCTATCAGGATCTGGATCAGTTGTTCTCAGTGACTTTTGGGTGGGGAAATTATTATTATTATTATTATTATTATTATTATTATTATTATTATTATTATTATTATTATTATTATTATACTGCTTTTCAATAAGAAGTTCACAAAGCAGTTTACAGAGAAAATCAACCAACTAAGTGGCTCCCTGTCCCAAAAGAGCTCACAGTCTAAGATACAGAAGAAACACCAGCAAACAGCCACTGGAAAAGACACTGTGCTGAGGTGAAGAGGGACAGTTACTCTCCCCCAGCTAAATATAAGAGGAACACCAATTGAAAAAGTGCCTCTGAAAATGTTGCACTTGGTCTCTGATCGTTCGAAAAAGCTCAGTCATCATGATCCTATTCTCCTGGAAGTAAGTCCCCTGGCTTCTAATAGAGCTAATGGAGCTTACTTATGCGAAATTGAGACTCTCAGCCACAGCCTGAATCAGATCATATTGGTCCATCTGGTCCAGCACTGCCTAGTCTCTGACCGTGAGGTTTCTTTGTTTCTTATTCTTTAGAGCAGTGGTTCTCAAACTTTTTAGCACTGGGACCCACTTTTTAAAATTACAGTCTATTGGGACCCACCTAGCTTTATGAGACGCTAAAACATTTATCTCTATATATTTACACAAGCTTGCAAACTGAAGGAGCTCAGCTGTTTGCAGGGTAATTAGCAGCTATCTGGTTTTTGAATAGCCTCAGGGCTTGTGGCAATTACTTATCTGATCTTTCCATCACCTGGGACCCACCAGAAATCAGGTCCACAGTTTGAGAAACACTGCTTTAGAGCAGTGTTTCCCAAACATTTTCGACCTGTGGCTCCCTTGACCATTGGCAACCATTGGTCGTGGCTCCCCATTACATCATGTTGATGCCTGCCAGTTGGCATTGCACTGTTTTCTGAGAGGATTCCTTCCGTGGCACTCCATGGCTCCCCTGGCTGGTTTCTGCAGCTCCCCTGGGAGCCATGCTCCCCAGTCTGGGAACCACTGCTTTAGAGCAATGGCTCTTCAGTCTCAAGCAAAAAAATTATCCTGGGGATTTCAACAGGGATTTTATTGATTGATCCAATTTCTGTCCTTTTTTTTTTTTTGATCCAGAAGGACTCCACGTAGTCACCCCAAGTAGTCACCAAGTAGTAACAGTAAAACACAGTTACAGTCAGGGGAGGTTTAGCTCTTCTGTGTGGTTGGAGATACCTTAATGTGATATTTCAGTGTATTTGTATCGTATTATAAAATGAGCAGTAGTTCTTTTTTATGGAATTGAGCAAGATTTTATTGGTCATTGAAATTCCACTGAAAGATTTATTATATTTATTAAAAATCAGAGAGAGCAACAAAAAACCCAGGAGATTGTATAAGCAATACTGTCTGCAATTGTATAAGCAATACTGTCTGCAAAACCTGGGATAAATGTAAAAGAAATTAACAACATGTTCACCAACAGCATCTCTTGTTCAGTCTCCAAAATTCAGTTTAGATGGCAGTTTGGCTTTACGGTAGATCCATGAAATTGATCGTTTGGAAGCTTTGGTATTAAATGGAGAGGTAGTGTTACAATCAGATAGTAGAAAGACAGAGATATGTTTACCATTCTATCAGTACAACTGATGGCTGTAAAGCAAAACAAATTACTGTCCAAATGATATAATATTTGGGGGGAGTTTAGAAGGCCCAGAAAACGAGCATTATAAGATCAGATGGGATAGGGATCTGCAGCAGGTTGTAACGGAGGACATGTGGAAATATGTTTTGAAAGAAGGAGCTAATTTTTCCATTTCTCTAGTGTTACAAGAAAAGTGCTGCAATGATCCCCCCTCCCCCGGTGGCATTAACGCCATAGAAGTTATATAAAATGTGTAGAACTGTAGAAGATACTGGTCTTGTGATGGGAATAAAGGTGACTTTATACAAATGTGGTAGCCGTGCATAGGGCAAGGCATTTTGGGTGGAAGATGGTCAGTGGAGAATTAAACAAGACACTTCAGCAAATATATAATGTTTCTTTTAGATCCTAAGATCTATCTACTTATCTATGTGGAAGGGCTCCCAAAAAGATGCAAAAGATGTTTAATAGCATCCGTAATGTATGCCAGATATAATATTGGAAGAGTGTGATGACTTCAACTGTAATGCGTGGATACAGGAAAATGTGGGCAGTAGCTAAACTAGTTAAACTTGGAGCATATATGAGATTGGAAGGAAAATGTCATGGAACATGCTCTGTTTGGGCTAAGGTGTGTCATTACGTAATGGGAGAACAAGCAACCACCAGTATGAACACTGATATGTCAGCTGAGTTTTATAATTTAATATAAATACTGTATTTCTGAAGAACTGGTATTGCAAAATGGGAACCATATTTACAGTGACATGATGAAATATGTCACATTGGAATTTAATATAAATAACTGCATTTGTAATTTATATGATTAAGGAAACTGATTATATGATAATATGAAAATGATTATATGAAAATGATTAACGGTGCAATCCTGTGTGGAATAGCGCAGGGGGAGCGCGTACTCCCCCAGTGCAGGGTGTCGCAAAAGTTCCGTAAGGCATTAACGCGACACCCTGAGAGCAAGCAGCGCCAGCACTGTGGCCGGCGCTGCTTGCCCCGCCGTCTCCCGCAGGTAAGCCCTACACCAGTCGGGGCAGGGGCAGACCAGGCAGGCAGGGAGAGCGGCCATTGGCCTCCCGGGGCCTGGAAGTCGCAGGGATACCGGGGGCCGAGAACCCCGATATCCAATGCTCCCTCCAGGGTGCAGATATGCCGACATGGTCGGCGTTACTGTGCGCAAGCTCTAGAGCTCGCGCACATGCAAGTAAGCCCATTGGGCCTACCACCGCTGATACCAACACTGGGGGAAGGAGACGATCGTTCCCTTCTTCCGAGTTGTCCCCGGGCTGCCCTGGGGCAGCCCGGGAAAGGGCCGGCTGCCATATCCTACACAGGATTGGGCTGCCCGGAAACTAAAAATACAGTTACAGTGCAGCTCCTTCCACCCCCTCTGACACACTTGCAAGGAACTGAACCGTGGATCATATATATGCAAAATGTAGCAAAAAGCAATAAAGAGTCTTGTAGCACCTTAAAGACAATGTTATTTAAGCTTTTGTGGACTTGATCCTGCTTCATCAGATGCATTCTGGTGAATGCTACAAGAATCTGTTGTTTTTGCTGCAACAGATGTAACACACGACCCCTTTGGAAGTTGTGTTACTGTGCAGAAAAATGTATACAGGTGGGCCCCCATATCCGCTGGGGATATGTTCCAGGCCCCTCCGTGGATACTTGAAACCGTGGATAAAAGCGAACACCCCCTCCATGGTTTCCTGAGGGCCCCCTACCCTGCCTCCCCTGCAGGCAGGCATGCCTGACCCCCCCCCCCCCCCAGCTCTTATTTTTCTTTCAGCAAGCTTTGTTTCTTCCTTAAAACAAACAGAGAAGCAGCCTCCATTGCAGGCAAGTAGAACAAGACTAAGTCCTAGAGAGGCTCTGCAAGGTTTCTGTTAACCATGCAGAGCCTTTCTAGTACTTAGTCTTGTTCTAGTTGCCTGTAATAAAACTTCTCCTGTTTCTTTAAGGAAGAAACGAAGCTTACTGGGAAAAAATAAAAGCCTGGGGGGGGGGGTCCCCACGATCCGTGGATAACTGAAACCGTGGATAGCGAATCAGTGGATATGGGGACCCACCTGTACTGTATTCTGCTGCTGAGTTAGGTCTCTTCTTCTCACAGATACAGAGAACAACTGTTTGTCTTTGGGTTAACGCAATGAGCTCTGTGCCTTCCATTTACCTGGTCACTAGCTGCATTTGCCAAGAGTCTGCCATACTTCTGTGCATTCAACAGTTTTCTTTGCAGGGATCAACCAGCATTGATTACATATAGCCTTCTCCTTTCTGTTTCCATTAGAGCCTCAAGTTCTGCAAAGTCTACTGCAGTTCTCCACATTCTGGTTTTTGCCACTTTCCTAACAAACCATTGAAATTGCTAATGCATGATACAATCCCAGCTTTTCTACCTAATCTTGGGCTTCTGCAGCACTGCATCTTCCAGCTATTTTTGCTCTATCTATTGGGAGCCATGGGGCCTTGCAGGTTCCAGTTCCCAGCCTGGGAATCTCTCCTCCTTTCCCCTCCCACATTCATCTCTGAGGTTTCTTTGTCTCTCATTCTTCAGAAGTGACCCCTCCCTGAACCCAGTTGCTGGGTTTATTATGAGCAGGAGGATCTCCCTCAGATTTATCACACTGCATCCCCTCCCGTAAAAGAGGCGAAAGAGGAGATGGAAAAAGGGAAATTTCACAAATGATGCTTTCTCTACACGGGGACAACATCGTGAAGGAAGACAGCAGAACATCATCACATGTGAAGGTCATACACTACACGTGCCCATTTTGCCTGGTGTTGTATGTTCATTGGGGAGCTGTGATTGCCCTCAGGGCAAGTAGCAATCTATATTCCCTAAGGGGGCCATGACCCTTCTTCGTGTGTGTGGCATTGTGACTGCGTCGCAGTGCGGTCCTCAGATGCTTGGCGATGACATCACATGCCATCGCTGAACTTCCAGATTTCTCCATGCTGCCTGAAGCTTGGCTTGGAGCTATGCAGCCGTCAAGTTGTGCAGCCACACAGCTTACGGAGGACACTGGTATTATTATTATTATTATTATTATTATTATTATTATTATTATTATTATTATACCACCCTTCCTCCAAGGAGCTCAGTGGGTGGTGTACATACAGTAGTTCCTCCCCTCCTTTTGTCCTCACAACAACCCTGTGAGGTAGGTGAGGCTGAGAGAGAGTGACTGGCCCAAGGTCACCCAGGAGCTTCATGGCTGAGCAGAGATTTGAACCTGGATCTTCCAGGTCTAAGTCCGACTCCCAAACCACTACACCATCCTGGCTCTCTATAGCAATAGCATCCTGGTAGCAATACACTACCAATATATATATATATATATATTTGTTAACCAGGTAAAAATGAAAGAAATAAAACTCTGCCTTTTGGTTAGCTGCTGAGATGTGGTTTTCAGTTCAGAAAGAAAATGGCTGATGGCGGCAGTGGCGGCGCAAAACAGAACACCGCCCGATGCCGCCTTGAGGTCTGTCTGCTGCCTCTGCATAGTTCCTCCGTCAAAAGCAACCGCCACGCTCCTCCTCATGGTTTCTTCAACTGTAGATGTGTAGACGTTGTTTAAAGGGACCACGCAGACGAAGGCCTTCATTTGCATGGTGCCTGTAAATCAAACTGAAAGTCCTGCACTTCTGTGTTTGAAGAAACTTTCCCCTGGAGCAAGATAAGGTGGTGATTTTACAGCAGACATGGGTGAAGGGCACACCGAATCCGCCACCCTCTAAACCCCGCTGCAATCTGCCATGGATGCAGCCAACATCAACACGCCTAATGGATGGGCTGCCCCTGACTCTTGGGAGTGTCTGAGTGATTTTTTTTAATATATATATAAATACAAACTAGCAGCAAACGGCAAATTCAAGCAGGCTGTCTAGAACTTATGGTTTGCACTCAGGAAAAGCAATCCAATCAGGACCACAGAGGTGGGGGCCTGTTGGAGTAAAGACAAAGAACCTAGGGTTAAACACCCACCCACCCAATCAGTCACATGTACCTCTTATCAGAAAGGCACGCATGACCGGAGAGGCAGCCAGATCGATGACTTCATGGGAACAGGATTCTACTCCCCCCCCACCCCTCAAAATTGCAGTGTCCCAGTCCCACCTCTGCCTTGTGAGTCATGCAATAATTGACAATTGCATGCCCTGCATCCCCTTAGCTACTTAGCTGCCCTGCAATCCCCTTACTGTTTAACTACCTTGCTGTTTTTAACAACCCCCTTGCTGTTTAATTGCATGCCCTGCAACCCCCCCCCCGCTGTTTAACTACTACAAGGCAGAGAGACAATAGGGAGGGTAGGGTTGGGGGCCACTAATGGTCACTTCAGGGGGGGGGCAACAGAAAACTGGTCTGTCCTGCTGTTACTATACCAGGGATGACTAGTAATTGGTGACTCACAGGCTGCATTTAGCCCCTGCCATGACATTCTACATGCAGTGCTTTCTCACAATGCCGCTTCTAGAAAGCAGTCATTCCTGGCTTCAAGTAAGGTCACACTACTTGTGCAGGGAGAAGGGGCTGGATGAACTGTATGTGACTGAAGAGGCCTGATCCTAGTTCCTGTGCATTTCTTTTTTACCTCTGTGGTAAAAAGGTAAAGGTGACCCCTGACAATTAAGTCCAGTCGTGTCCGACTCTAGGGTGTGATGCTCATCCCCATTTCAAAGCCGAAGAGCCAGCGTTGTCCGAAGACGCCTCCGTGGTCATGTGGCCGGCATGACTCTCCTTGCTGCAGCGCGTAGCATGCAGCTGGAACACAGAGCGCTGTTTACCTTCCCGCAAGTGGTACCTATTTATCTACTCGCATTAACATGCTTTGGAACTGCTAGGTTGGCAGGAGCTGGCCAAGCAACGAGAGCTCACCCCGTCGCAGATTCGAATTGCCGACCTTTCGATCGATTAATGATGATGTTCACAGTTTTATGGATGACTACCACAGAGGTGGCGCAGTGTGGTAGTCATCCATAAAACTGAACATCATCATTAATCTGTGGAACTCAGTGCTACAAACATGGGACAACGTAAGACTATTCACCAGCAACAATTCTATCCATGGCAGTTTGCACTAAGGTCTTGCCCAGGTCACCTCACTACCCCCTGCGTGGATGCCATGGTGGTTGCCACATCCAAGGGGTGGCAATCTAGAATCTCCTGCAATATCCCACCCAGAGGGCCAGGCTGTTGCTTCAGTAGTGCTTTGAAAAACATTGGTGACGCAGCTGCACTTGGGCCAGCCCTGACGTTGCCTAGATTTTTGGAAAAGGCAGCTTTAGTCTGGATGGATGACCCCTCAAACTTGACTGGCTGGCTTGCTACCTGGGGGAAAATGCAGGGATGACGGACACCCCCCCCCCCTGAATTTGATTACTGGCTGTACTGGGAATGGGCGTGATAGCGGCAGGGTTCCTACGTCCATTCCCCTGCATCCACGAAGGTGAAGGGAAAACGATAAGTGAAAGTCAGAATGGCAATGTTTACGGGGTGTGCAAATCACTCTTTTTTGACCAAACCTACCCTGCAGGGTTGATATCAGGATACAATGGGATAATCCCATGTGTCCCTTATATAATCCCTTAAACGCTCCTTGAAGAAAAGTTAAGGTGCAAATATGATAAGCAACTGGGCTTGCAAGACTTTAGCGGGGGCGTATGTGTTTGTGTGCGTGTGTAGATGAAAATCAGGCTGATGCTAGTTGCTTTTCTAAATTGCTTTGCAGCAGTTCCTGCTTTTCAGGCCATGTTGGAAGAGCTCTGCGGAGGCCATCCTGGGTGGAAGCCTTCCGCTTGCTTTTTGTTTGCCAGGCACAGTCAGGGCGCTTATCCGCTTGTAGTGTGGGAGGGTACCCGCAGAGAAGTCTCCAGTCAGTGCATGCCAGATGATAACCTCTTTTTATGATCATTTAGGCAACTGTTGTGGAGGTTTTGAGGCCAACAAACTGTCATCGAACTGAAATTACAATTTTGAATATTTATTAAAGTATGTGTGCAGAAATTCCTAGGAGAGTGTGGATGACTTCCAGTTCTATGTCTTAGAGGGGTCCCGACAGATTGTCATTCCACAAAAGGGGGTCCTGGTGCTAAAAAGGTTGGGAACCACTGATCTAAAAACAGTAACCTGTGGCCTGAATGAAGGTCTGGCTTGGACTCTCTGAATGTTTGGATTCTGGGTGCATGTATGTATGAGTACAGAGGGGGTTATCTTTTGGAGATGCGTCTTTTGCCTGCCAAGGTCTTTCCAGGACGGCTCTGTTTTATGACTCAAAGTCAAAGCAGTTCTCTTTCTTGGTCAGTTCTTCAGGCATTTTCTAGACATCCCTGAGTCCCTACCTGCAGGGGTCTCACAGCTTGCTGTTGGACAGAGTTTGTTCAGATGCTGATATTGCCTGGCAGGCAGTCTAACAATGAAGTAGGGTAGACCTGGGGTCAGACCCATCCTGTAGCAATACATCTCTGTGTGTCTGCCTGCACAAATGCTCTGGGTTGTCAGAGGTCACTTTTGGGCCTGTCTGGAATGTTTGAATGCCAGGCCGGAGAGGGGATGACTGCCTAAAAAACAGTGGAGAAGGAGTGTTTGTTAGCAGGGAGAGGAGGGGGAGTGGGAGTACCAAGGTTTGTAAAGTGGTGAACATAGTTCAGAACAATTCTTGAGAGTGGGGTGGGAGGCGGGGACTGGGAAGACAGAGGTATTAAGAGGTATTAAGAGGTGCTGTACAGAGTACATTTGGGAGCTGGTAACAAGTGACACATGAAAGGCACAATACTTGGCAAATACAAGAAAGCAAAACTTTCCCATCTGCCAGCAACGGATCTTGCACATTTTTCTTTCAGAGGGTAGCTGCATCTGTTGCAGCAAAAACAACACAAAAGTATTATGGCATGTTAAAGGCTACAGTGTATGGCAGCACCAGCTTTTGTGGACTACAGTCCACCTCATCCGATGTGCATGAAATTGTTATCCTCAGCAACTCTGTCTCTCTGTCCATCTGTCTATATAAGTGCAGAGAAAAAGAAAGAAACAACAACATACACCACATCTGGAGTATTGTGTCCAGTTCTGGTCACCACATCTCAAAAAGGATATACCGTAGTAGAATTGGAAAAGGTGCAGAAAAGAGCAACCAACACGATTCGTGGGCTGGAGCACCTCCCTTATGAGTAAAGGCTACAGCGTTTGGGGCTTTTCAGTCTAGAAAAAAGGCACATGAGGGGGGCATGATTGAGACGTATAAAATTATGCATGGGATGGAGAGAGTGGATAGAGGGAAATTCTTCTCCCTCTCGCACAACACCAGAACCAGGGGACATGCACTAAAATTGAGTGGAGGGAGAGTTAGAATGGACAAAAGAAAGTATTTCTTTACCCAGCGTGTAATTCATCTGTGGAACTCCTTGCCACAAGATGTGGTGATGGCACCTGGCCTAGATGCCTTTAAAAGGGCCTTGGATAGATTCAGGAGGAAAAGGCCATCACAGGTTACAAGCCATAAGCAACCTCCTGGCTTTAGAAGTAGGTTTTCTCTGTGCCAGGTGCAAGGGAGTGACAACAGGGAACAGGTTATCTTGTTGTCTGTGTGCTCTTGGAGGCATCTAGTGGGGCCACTGTGAGATACAGGAAGCTGGACTAGATGGACCTTTGACCTGATCCAGCAAGGCTCTTCTTATGTTCTTAACAACAACAATTCGAGTCAAATGATCACGAAATGCAAGAGCTATTGCCTGTGACACTTACAGTAAATGTGCATATGATATAAGGTAAAGGTAAAGGTATCCCTTGACAATTAAGTCCAGTCGTGTCCGACTCTAGGGAGCGGTGCTCATCTCCCTTTCAAAGCCGAAGAGCCAGCGCTGTCCGAAGACGTTTCCATGGTCATGTGGCCGGCATGACTCAACACCAAGGCGCATGGAACGCTGTTACCGTCCCGCTAACGCGGTACCTATTAATCTACTTGCAATTTCTTGCTTTCGAACTGCTAGGTTGGCAGGAGCCGTCGCACGGATTCGAACTGCCGACCTTTCGATCGCCAGCTCATAGTTTAGTGGTTTAACCCACTGCGCTACCCGCTGGCTTGCATATGATATAAGATAAGCACAATTACAATTCCCAGCAGCATTATCGGTAATAATATCCTAGCTTTGTTAACTCAATTGATCCTACCCTGTCACAGCATAATCCTATGCATGTCTGCTCAGAAGTAAGTCCCATCGTGTTCAGTGGAGCTTACATCCAGGAATGTTTGAATAGGATTTCAGCTTTAATAAATCACTCCTTTAACACTGAAGTTGTTTGTTATGTCAGGGTCGAAGGTGGGGCTGTCAGCGACTACACACTGATCCAGGGCAGTAGTGTCTAGTGGTTAGCATGCTCACTCCCTTTATGCTCCCTTCTCTCCCCTGTTTGGACACACAGCTGAATGGGGAAAAGCCTTGGTAGATTGAATCCACTGCCACCAGGAGATCAGGCTAGGTAGATCCCGAATTGCAGCCCAGCCCAGCATAGGCTGTGATGAAGTATAATAACAACAATAACAACAATAACAATATTATTTAATTATAATTATCAACAAAAAGTGGTTCACCAAGTGGTTTACATAGCAAAATATTGCTCTGAAGATTCTGTGAAGAACTGTTGCATAGATAGAAGATGTCCTGTATTTAGCACATGGTCCTGAAATTAGATAATGGGTTTGTTTGTGAATATTAGGTGGTGAACTGATTTCTTTAGTGCAGAACGTTGGCTGATCAACAGCTCTTACTTGCAAATTACTGGCTGGCAGAGGTGAGAATCATCTCTAAAGGGTACCAGAGAGATCAGGACTTTTGTTGAAGAAATCCCTGGTTGATCATCCAAAGAAGTATAAGGATGCCTTTCTGAATGAGAGACTCTGTGCTTGCTTGCAAGGCTTTTATGTAGTGGGCTGAGAGGAGGGACCAGGGTGAAAGTGTAGGTGACCCACTTATCAACTACAGGCTACTGTAACAGTTTCTGGGCAGTGTTTATTCTGAGAATTTCTGAGTGAGGTACATTTGATCTGTGAGAAACAGCTGAGAGAGAGAGAGAGAGAGAGAGAGAGAGAGAGAGAGAGTCCTATAAGAAGTCCTGACAGCTCAAAATACCCCTTGGTCAACCAATTTAGATTATTTACATGATAGTATAAGCTTACAAAATACCACAAGGCTTCCTTCCTGTTTATGCAGATTATGTTAAAACTGATCTTAGATTTTTTTTTAATTTTCCCAGATAAAGGTGTTGTTAGTCTTTCATACCTTGTTCTTAACAACAAGGATATTTTGTTCGTTTGTTTCCCATTAACATGCCAAAGGTAGTCCACATCACATATTAAAAATAATCCTTTCAACAAAAGGAAAAGAAGGCAATAATATAAAACAGTAAAAGTAGAGCAGGGGGCAGTTAAAACAATCATTGGAATGGAATGTTTGGTGGAATGTTTGGTGGCTAGGGAAAACATTGACATAGTAGGTATAACAGAAACCTGGTGGAATGCGGAGAACCAGTGGGATCCTGCAATTCCAGGATATAAACTCTATAGGAGGGACAGAGAGGGGCGTGTTGGAGGTGGGGTGGCCATCTATGTCAAAGAGGGGGTAAAATCCACCAGAGTAGAGCTGGAGGGGGGCTCTGACTCCTCCGTAGAATCACTGTGGGTTAGATTACCAGGCTCAAAGAGTGATGTAATAGTAGGGGCATGCTACCGTCCTCCAGATCAAAAACCTGAAGGGGATCTTGAAATGAGGAAGCAAATCAGGGAGGTGTCAACGAGAGACAGGGTTGTAGTCATGGGGGACTTCAATTATCCTCACATCGACTGGGTCAATTCATGCTCAGGTCATGAAAGAGAGACTGGATTTCTAGATATGTTAAATGACTGTGCCTTAGAGCAGCTTGTCACGGAACCGACCAGAGGACAGGTGACTCTGGACTTGATATTGTGTGGCACTCAAGATCTGGTCAGGGAGGTAAATGTTTCCGAACCGTTGGGGAACAGTGACCATGCTGCGATCCGTTTCGCCATGCATGTCGGAGGGAGAGTGCCGAGCAAATCTGACACGAAAACCCTTGACTTCCGAAGGGCAGGCTTCCCCAAAATGAGAAGACTAGTTAAGAAAAAGCTGAAAGGGAAGGTAAAAAGAGTCCAATCGCTCCAGAGTGCATGGAGGCTGTTTAAAACAACAGTCATAGAGGCCCAGCGGGAGTGTATCCCACAAAGGAGGAAGGGCTCGACCAAGTCCAGGAGGATGCCGGCATGGCTAACAAGCACAGTTAAGGAGGCTATAAAAGGCAAGGAAGCTTCCTTCCGTAAATGGAAGTCTTGCCCTAATGAGGAAAATAAACAGGAGCACAAACTGTGGCAAAAGAAATGTAAAAAGATGATACGGGAGGCCAAGCAAGACTTTGAGGAACGTATGGCAGGCAACATAAAAGGGAATAATAAAAGCTTCTTCAAATATGTTAGAAGCAGGAAACCTGCCAGGGAAACGGTGGGTCCGCTGGATGGTGAGGGAGAGAAAGGGGTGATAAAAGGGGACTTGGAGACTGCAGAGAAATTAAATGAGTTCTTTGCATCTGTCTTCACGGCAGAAGACCTCGGGCAAATACCACTGCCGGAACGGTCTCCCCTGACTAAAGAATTAAGTCAAATAGAGGTTAAAAGAGAAGATGTCTCAGACTTAATTGACAAAATAAAGATCAATAAATCACCAGGCCCAGATGGCATCCACCCAAGAGTTCTGAAGGAACTCAAGAATGAAGTTGCTGACCTCTTGACCCAAATATGCAACTTGTCCCTTAAAATGGCCAATGTGCCAGAGGATTGGAGGATAGCTAATGTCACACCAATCTTTAAAAAAGGAAGGAGGGGGGACCCGGGAAACTACAGGCCGGTCAGCCTAACATCTGTTCCAGGGAAGATGGTGGAAAGTCTCATTAAGGATAAAGTCTTAAAATACATAGAAGAACAAGCTCTGCTGAGGGAGAGTCAGCATGGCTTCTGCAAGGGGAAGTCTTGCCTCACAAACCTGTTAGAATTTTTTGAAAAGGTCAACAGGCATGTGGATGCGAGCGAACCCGTGGATATTATATATCTGGATTTTCAGAAGGCGTTTGACACGGTCCCTCATGAAAGGCTCCTGCGAAAACTCCACAGTCAGGGAATAAGAGGGCAGGTCCTCTTGTGGATTAGGAACTGGTTGAAGACCAGGAAACAGCGAGTGGGAGTCAATGGGCAATTTTCACAATGGCGAGAGGTGAAAAGCGGTGTGCCCCAAGGATCGGTCTTGGGACCGGTGCTTTTCAACTTATTCATAAATGACCTGGAGTTGGGGATAGGCAGTGAGGTGGCCACGTTTGCGGATGACACTAAACTTTTCCGGGTGGTAAAGACCAGCAGGGATTGTGAAGAGCTCCAGAAGGATCTCTCCAAACTGGGAGAATGGGCAGCAAAATGGCAGATGCGCTTCAATGTAAGTAAGTGCAAAGTGATGCACATTGGGGCAAGAAACCAAAATTTCACATATACGCTGATGGGTTCTGAGTTGTCTGTGACGGATCAAGAGAGAGATCTTGGGGTCCTGGTGGACAGGTCGATGAAAGTGTCGACCCAGTGTGCGGCGGCTGTGAAGAAGGCCAATTCCATGCTCGGGATCATTAAAAAGGGGATTGAGAATAAAACGGCCAATATCATTATGCCTTTGTACAAATCGATGGTAAGGCCACATCTGGAGTATTGTGTCCAGTTCTGGTCACCATACCTCAAAAAGGATATAGTTGAATTGGAAAAGGTGCAGAAAAGAGCGACCAGAATGATTTGTGGGCTGGAGCACCTCCCTTACGAGGAAAGGCTACAGCGTCTGGGGCTTTTCAGCCTAGAAAAAAGGCGCCTGAGGGGGGACATGATTGAGACTTATAAAATTATGCATGGGATGGAGAGAGTGGATAGAGGGAAATTCTTTTCCCTCTCGCACAACACCAGAACCAGGGGACACACACTAAAATTGAGTGGAGGGAGAGTTAGAACAGACAAAAGAAAATATTTCTTTACCCAGCGTGTGATTCATCTGTGGAACTCCTTGCCACAGGATGTGGTGATGGCACCTGGCCTAGATGCCTTTAAAAGGGGTTTGGACAAATTCATGGAGGAAAAGACCATCACAGGTTACAAGCCATAAGCAACCTCCTGGTTTTTAGAAGTGGGTTTTCTCTGTGCCAGGTGCAAGGGAGTGGTGACTGGACACAGGTATCTTGTTGTCTCGTGTGCTCCCTGAGGCATCTGGTGGGGCCACTGTGTGACACAGGAAGCTGGACTAGATGGGCTTTTGGCCTGATCCAGCAGGGCTCTTCTTATGTTCTTATGTTCTTATGTTCTTAATCACCATATTGGAACAGTCAACTCAGACAACAACAACAAAAGTATTTAAATAGCCAGACCAAAAACCTTTTTTAAAACTAAATAAGCCTGCAGGTGGCAGCCAAACTGTGAGAAAGAAAATGGGGTCAAGCAGGCAGTTCTACAGTGGCTGGCAGTTCCACAGTGTGACAAAGCAGACACCTGTATTCCACGGACCCACCAACCCTCCCCATTTCTTGCCAGTCCATTGAGTTGTGCCAAGAGCTGCTGCACTTGGTCCCTGCAAGTGTCAGTTCCTCCCATCTGTGTATGTTACATGTGTTTCAGAGCACCCCTGGTCACAACAGCAGAATAGCTGGAATCACACTGGTTACTATTGCTCAGAGGCATACGGTGGGCTTTCCTAGTAGTCTGTGTGGCTGGCCGGGTGAGGATCTTGTGCCTTCTTCCCCTGTTGGACAGCTGCCGGTGGAGAAACAGGCAAAGAGAAACACAAAGTGCATAGCAGGAAATAAACAGCAGCATCAGTCAAACACACCGTCTCCAGACTGAGATGCATACTCAGCGTTTGAGAGAGAGAGAGAGAGAGAGAGAGAGAGAGAGAGAGAGAGAGAGAGAGAGAGAGAGAGAGAGGTGCCACCTAAGTGCACAGGTGCTCTGCTGCAGGTGAGAAAGCAGTACCTTTCCCTCCCCTGTTGGAGGTTGCACTGGAGCTCTGCTGGTAATGACCGTCTTGCTCCATGTGTCAGTGCTGAATAACAAAAAGGCTCCATATGCATGTTTGGCCAGCAGTGCAATGGGTGGAGTACCTGGCATTCACCAAGAGAGAGTAGATGCTCCCTGCTCTTAACCATTGCAGAAGGAAGGGATGGTTAGGCTACATAGCACATGGCACAGAGCATATGGTGCAGTTTGAATGCTGAACAGTGAGGGTAGAGACCAGAGGCAGATCTGCAGCATCAGTACACTGTGGCATGGGATTCCCTCTCCTTTTCTCTCTTCCCGTGTGTGTGTGTGTGTGTGTGTGTGTGTGTGTGTGTGTGTGTGTGTGTGTGTGTGTGTGTGTGTTCTCTAAGTTTTCACAATGTGAAGCCAGAGAGGTACAGCCGCATGCCCGGACATCTGAGGTCTGGTCTCCCCAGCAATACTGAAAGGAGGGTAGAGACAGGTGTGTAGCATCAAAAGTTGCAACATGGAATTCTGTCCTCTTCTTTGCATACTTGTTGGTGGCTTGGAACATTACCTTTCCCTCTCCTGGAGGGGCTGCAGTAGAACTCTGCAGAGGACCAGTGTTCAGCCCCTTGTAGCAATGATGCAGTCCTGAAAAATAAAACTTTTTCTATTCAAAATGAACTTCTATACCAGTGGAATAATTGTGCCGGAGATAAGCCGGCATATCTTGAGGATAGGTTTGAGTTATAAAACTCCCTAAAATAACTGAACAAGACAGAACAGTTTTGGAATAGTCTACTTAGTAGACTCTACTACTCTATAAAAACAGCAGAAGTAATAAAAAATAACCAAGGAAAATCGACAGAGCCAGATGGTTGCCCCTTTTGAGTTTTATAAAGCTTTACCAAAAAAAAAATCATTCTGGCAGAGCCTCTGACTAGAGCTACAAATGCCATTATTATAACAGAAGATTGTATCCACAATTCTTGGAATAAAGCTAAAATTATAGCTATTGCCAAACCTGGCAAAGACCTATTTGTAGTACTTACTCTACATTGAGCAGTCCTCAGACATTACATTACATTATTTTGGTTTCAGGGTAACTTCTATTTATTTAATAGATGGGCAGCCCAATTCTGTATTCCAGAAATGCTGTTTTGAGTGCTATAGGGGTATGGCATATATGCCCTCAGAGGCTGGCACAACTACAGTCCTGGCAAGGAACTGCGTGTGCCGGGAGAAAGAGCTTTTACTGTGGGGAGAATAGTACACTAACTGGGAAGCAGAATCAAAAAGATAATGCAGTGCAACGTTCACAAGCAATGTGCAACGTTCACAACGTTCACACAACTAGGCCTTGAGCACCAGCAGTTTCTAGGTAGGAAGAAAGAAAAAGAAAGAGGTCATGCTTACAAGAAGAAGAGGCTCCTAACTGTGCAAATAGAGGAGCGAAAGGGGAAGGAGCAAGAGATTCATGTCTTAAAGAAGTCAGAGGGATTATTACCCATTGTGGGAACAAGGGTTATTTATGCAGTAGCAGGAGGGGAAAGGGGAAGAAGAAAGACTGGGGGGAAAAGAAGGAGAAGATGTCGGCAAGACCACGGCTGAGTCTTTGTTCTCTGTCTGAACCAGGGCTACAGTGAGCCCCTCCACGGACTGCAAAAACACTTAACTCTGTCACAGTGCCTCTCAGGTGATCACTCTTCACTGATGTCTCAACCCTCTGAGAAAACGATAAGAAGCAGAGATCTTCCTCGTTCTTGGAATCCTTGATAGTTTGGTTAAGGGGGATTGTGCACTGGAGGCCTGGGTTTAATCCCTAGGTCTCTTGCTTATCTGGTGAAAGATAGACCAAGGAGTCCTACAGTGCAAGCCTATGTGTGTGTACTCAGTTGAGTTTAATGGGCTTACTTCCAGAAAAGCATGTATAGAACTGTAGCCATAGACTTCCACACATTCACAGCACTTGCGCTAAAGGAGGAAGGGACAGAACGCTAACACCCCAATCCTGTCCCCTGCCAGTCCATACCATGCAGCACCGCCAACAGGGCGTGTACTGCATGCTGTGGGGTGGTGTTGCGGCGACAAGATGGCATGGGAGAGGTAAGTAAAAATCTTTTTATGGTACTCTTACCTCCCTGTAGGCTTCCTGAACTCCAGTGGGTCTCCTCAGACCTATGCCAGCTGTTTAGTCCGGGGAGCCTCAGGGGGTGTGTTGGGCCAGGAAAAGCGGAATAGGATCTTGGCATGTGCCACTGTGGCCGAGAAAGATCCTCCCCTCCTGCCCCTGAACCACTCCCACCGACACTTTACCTGCTCTGGCAGGGCATCCAGGAGCCGCTGTCGCATGCATGGGCCCTCCCCCAGTTTGCATCAGCAGCTCCAAAGTGCATGACTGCAATGTGGCTTTCGCGCCACCGGAACGGGGCGTACACTGACGGATCGTAGTAATACGGATAGTATTGGATTGGGCTGTAAATGTGTCATCAACTTGACTATATGTTAAGATGCAGAAGACAGAGGGCGTTTGGGGGGGGGGTCAATGGTCAGGGTTGCCCAAGGCCAGGGTTACCTATTCTATCTGTATCTGCTGGGATGAAGCTTGCCCTGTTGCAGGGATTCTGGGGCTAGGTTGCCAAGACACAGCAATCTCCTGGTTCAGAGATGGGGGGAAAGGCAGGAAAAGGTTTCAACAGCAAATCCAGGTGGGCTGGGTGGTAGTTAGTTCCAGGGAGGGAAGCAGGGCAAAGGGTTCCTTTGCAAGATGGCTCAGTGGGTGCTTGAGTGGCAGTTTGTGGTAGCACTCAAGGGAAGGGTGTAGGAAAGAAGAGAGGCTTGGAAGGAGAAGAGAGCAGCCTGGTATCTATCCTGGTGCCAGCTGGCACAGCACTTCTTGGATAGTGGAAGGAATGGGGGTGCACCAGCAGGCACCTGAGTGATCCGCAACCAGCAACAGGAGAAGCACACAGGCAACAGGCAAGCAGCAGTGGAACCAATGAGGCATCTGTGACCCAGCTTCTTGTAGTGTTAAGCGTGTGACACACTGCACATGTCTCACTGCGTCGTGTCCTGGAGTCGATTCTGATTGGTCCAACGCGTTGCTCCTGTCTCGCCCCCACAACACCTTCTCATTGGCCGAAGGTCGTTCCGGTGTGTTCCAACTTGAATAAATCGAGCTTCGGCCAATGAGAGTGTTTGGTGTTGTGGGGGTGGGATCGGAGCAACACATTGGGCCAATCAAAATCGACTCCAGGACGCGAAGCAGCGATACACATGCGGTATGTTTCTGCCTTTACCACCAAAGTGTTACCACCAGATTTAATTTGGGGAATTAGATGAATGGGTGTGGGTGTACACTCCCTTCTCCCTCAACAATTTCCCCTGAGAAATCTGGTGATTTCAGCAGAATCAGACAGGGTGTGAACCAGTGTCAGCAAAAACCAACAGTTTAAGAGACTGACAGCACAATCCTATCCAACTCACACCACCGGTGTAACCAGCGGTGCAGCGAGAACGGGAGGCCCCAGAACCGAAAGGGGATTCAAATCCCCTCCAAAGGGGGATTGAAAGGGGATTTAAATCTCCCTTCCCGTCCAAAGCCCTGCCCTGCTCTGTCCTCCCTCACTGGTTACACTGGTGGTGTAAGTTGGATAGGATTGCACTGTGAGAAAAAGCAAATAACAGCCCAGTCCTATTCCCCACCATCTTCTGCCATGCAGCCATGCTGATGGAGCATGTGCTGCATGCTATGGTGGGAGGGGGGGGGGAAGAGGGGCAATTTAGACAACCAGTCAGAGGTAAGTAAAAATCTTTTTCATTGACTTCCCAATAGGCCGCCTGATCACCTATGGGTCTCCTTGGACCCATGCCATCTATTTTGCTGGCGTACGTTCAAGGAGAGGAAGGGGGGTGGGGCAGGTTGAAAAATCAGAGATAGGATCTGGCCCACACCTTTTCTGCCAAGATCCTCCCCCTCCAGTCCACTTCTCGCCCCCTGCCTTCCCCCCTACCTGCCCCAAACTGCCCATGAACCACCCCATCCGCCACTCTGGGCATCTTCCTAGAAAGGGGTTTCTCAATACTTAATCCTCTTATTCATTGTGTTACCAGAGTGCCAATTGTTTGTGTCCTGTATGTGAATGTAATCTATCTGCATACTGATATGAAGGCAATCAATTAGGGTGCCTTCCAGATTTGGGAAATCCAAATGCAGATGATTTGAATATCTTTACACAATGGCATTAATTCCTATTCCCAGTCAGGGACTTTGAAATCCCTTTCAAGCTCTTTGAAGCTCTTCAGTCTAGAAAAAAAAGTGCCTGAGGGGGAACATAATTGAGACTTATAAAATTATGTATGGGTTGGATAGAGTGGATAGAGGAAAGTTCTTTTCCCTCTCACACAACACCAGAACTAGGGGACATCCACTAAAACTGAGTGGTGGGAGAATTAGAACAGACAAAAGAAAATATTTCTCTACCCAGTGTGTAATTAATCTGTGGAACTCCCTGCCACAGGATGTGGTGATGGCACCTGACCTGGATACCTTTTAAAAGGGGATTAGACATATTTGTGAAGGAATAGTCCATCACAGGTTACAAGCCATGATGGGTATATACAACCTCCGGGTTTAGTAGTAGACTATCTCTTAATACCAGATGCAAGGGAGTGGCGACAGGAGACACTACAGGTACCTTGTTGTCTTGTGTGCTCCCTGAGGCATCTGGTGGGGCCACTGTGAGATACAGGAAGCTGGACTAGATGGGCCTTTGGCCTGATCTTATGTAGCCTGGAACCTATAATAACCAAGGGCTCTGTCTCTCAGCCATATGCTTCTTGCTGTTTGTCCTTCCTTCTCATGCCTCGAGAAAGGACTTGAGAATGAGAGTGGACCACAGCTCCGTGATGTAGAAGGCCTCAAGATCTGTCCCAGGTAGCAAACCCTGGAGAGCTGCTACCCCATAAGTAGGCTTACCATATTTTTCAAACTTCAAACCGGGACACCCCCCCATACCCCCCCCCGAGGTAATTAATTAATTAATTAATTAATGTGAAAGCAACGAAAAAGCAAGGCCAAAGAACCGCAACCAATCGTAAACCAAAAAGCAATCGTAAACAGGGCAAACGAAGGCCAAAGTCCCCTCCAGAAGGAAAAAGCCACTCTAAAGCACAACGAAAATCAATCCTAAGCAGCCCAAACGAAGGCCAAAGTCCCATTCACAATCACAACGAAAAAGCCATTCTCAAGCACAACGAAAAAGCATAAAAAAGCCAATAAAACTCGTAACAAAGCATTAATCCAAAAATAAGAAACCCTTTTAATGAATAAAATGTAAAAGAAAGGGGGCGCGAAGCGCCCCCTCCTGCCGCGCGAAGCGCGTCCGCAATTTTTTAAATCAATAATCCATTTAAAATAATTAATTAATAAAGTAAAGGGGGCGCAAAGCGCCCCCTCATGCCGCGCAAAGCGCGGCCGAAATTTTTAAATAAATAATTAATATTTCTATTAAAAATATATAATTTAAAAATAAGCTTACCTGGTCGCTGCTGGTCACTGGTCCGTGGTCGCTGCTGCTGCTGCTGCTGGGGCCGCGGCAAGCAGGCTGGGGCCGCGGCAAGGCAAAGCAAGGCAAGAAGTAGGCTGTGCTTCTCCCGGTGCCGCTGCGAGACCAGCGGCACGGAGAGAAGCACAGCCTGCTTGCCCGCATTGTTCGAGCCTGCTAGAGGCTCGCGCTGGCCGGGCAAGCAGGCTGTGCTTCTCCGGTCTCCCAGCGGCACCGCATGGAGCCGCTGGGAGACCGGAGAAGCACAGCCTGCTTGCCCGGCCAGCGCGAGCCTCCAGCAGGCTCGCGCAACGCGGGCAAGCACTGTGCTTCTCCCGGTGGCGCTGACGACCGGGAGAAGCACCCGCTCGCCGCGCCGCCATCTTTTTTTTAAATTTCAAACTTCCCGGGCAGCATCTTGGGTCACGAAATCTCGCGTGATCCAAGATGTCGGCGCCCAAATCTCGTGAGGGCATCATGCCCGCACGAGATTTGGGTGCCGACATCTTGGATCACGCGAGATTTCGTGACCCAAGATGCTGCCCGGTAAGTTTGAAATTAAAAAAAAAGATGGCGGCGCCCATTCGTCCCCCGGGACACGACCGGGAATCGCGTCCGATTTCCGGGACTGTCCCGGCGAAACCGGGACGAATGGTAAGCCTACCATAAGGATAGGCAGCAAGGGACTAGTTGAACTAGTGGTCTGTCTTTGATCAAGGGAACTCCTGCTGCCCAGGACCTGCACTTTTCATCGTCTGAATGAAGTCTGTGCTTTTCAGTAGTGCCTTTCATAGTGTGGACTGGAAAACTGGATTGATCGGCTTTGTGTTTTGCAAGCAACCAACTCACTGGGATTTCTTGATGAATTTCTAGGTTCCCTCCTGATTGGCAAAAATGACAAGAGCCTGCTAGTGCTGCGGTGGCTTCTCCAGGATTGCACCTGAAGGCTGGGAACCTGACAAGATCATCTCATTTCTGAAACGGCAACGTCTCTTCTGGATAGAATGTGGGACATGCACCCCAGAGGCACAGCCTGAGGGGGGGGGGCGACAACGACGACACTGTAGGTCTGTGTAAACCTGTAAGACTAAAGGGAGTGAGGCACCAATGGGACGGAGCTCATGAGCATGACGTCTCCGCACAACCTGGTCCAAATGTACTGGAAGTACCACAACAGCAACATCATCTCCCTGCATTACAACTACACAGGCAAGCTCCAGGCCAGCAGCAAATACAAGGGCAGCCTGAAGGCTGATGCCATTCTCTTCCTGGTTGTGTGTGCCTTCATTGTGGTGGAAAACCTGGTGGTTCTGCTGGCCATATGGAGGAACAAGAAGTTCCACTCGCCCATGTATTACCTGCTTGGGAACCTGACCTTGTCGGACCTGCTGGCTGGAGTAGCCTACACTGCCAATATCATCATGTCTGGGCCCAGCACCCTCAAGCTGACCCCTGTCCAGTGGTTTCTGCGGGAAGGCGGGGTCTTTGTTACCCTTGCTGCTTCTGTCCTCAGCCTCCTTGCCATCGCCATTGAGAGGCACATCACGATGATCCGCATGAGACTGTACCACGGGGACAAGAAAGGGCGGATGTTCCTGCTGGCAGGGGCCAGCTGGGTGGCCTCCATCTTGCTTGGAGTGCTGCCCATACTGGGCTGGAACTGCATTGACCAACTTCCTGAGTGTTCCACCGTTCTGCCGCTCTACTCTAAGCATTACATCCTCTTCTGTGTCACCATTTTCCTGGTCATCCTCGTCTCGATTGCGGTGCTTTACGCCCGCATCTATCGCATGGTCAAATGCAATGGGCAGCGCCTGGGCAGTCTCCGCAAGGGCATGCTCAAGAAGTCCCAGAAGTACATGGCCCTGCTGAAGACAGTGACTATTGTGGTGGGCACTTTCATTGTCTGCTGGCTGCCCCTCTTCCTCCTCCTGTTGCTCGATGTTGCATGCCAGGCCCAGACCTGCAGTGTGCTGTACAAGGCAGATTACTTCCTGGGCTTGGCTATGGTTAACTCCCTCCTTAACCCCATCATTTATACCCTCACCAGTAAAGACATGAGGCGGGCCATCCTCAGATTGCTCTGTTGCCTCCTGGTGGCCACACCAGGCACAGAAGAAAGTCGGGCTAAGCGCTTTGGTCTGCCCATACTGGAGGGTAGCACCAGCAAGTCAGAACGTTCATCACATCAGCAGCAGGAGGGGCCAAATGCCAGCCTGTCAGTTGGGAATGGCATCCCCACAGCCATCAAAGCTTTGGTGCCAAAAGTTGCCTACTGAATTCCTCTGTAACCCCGGCCCTGGTTGACAGCATTGGGGCGTGGGCAATGTAGGTGATTAGGGTGCTAGAGGTACAATTCCAAGCGGAATGGGACTGGAACCGAGGCAAACGCTTGAGCAGATCTTCAAGGAGACCCAGGCAGGCCTACAGGATAGGCAGGCAGGCAAATTGAGAAACAGGCAAGAACGTTAGGAACTGCATGTCTTTGGAAGGTACCTAAACAGCCTGAAAGAATCTGGTTGTTGCCTAGGTAAAGATTCAGTCCTGACTTGGAAGTCTTTATAAACCAAGCCAGAGGGAACCAAGATGCTGCCTGGGTGGGTGGAGCTATTCCTAGACCTGGGAGGATAATACGGCCCCTCTTCAGTGTTGGGCACAAGATCAGGAGGCTCACATTGTAGTCCTGGTTGCCCCTGACACCAAGGTTGCTTCTGTACTAGAGGGTGTGGTTGAGGCATTGCTTTTCTATGATCAGCTGAAAGCAGAATTAAAATAGTGGTTCCATAGAGCACTTTACTATAGTCCAGCAGTATCTGGACTTACGAAGTAATGCCCTTTCCAAGACCAAAAGGCCTTCTATAATGCCTATTCACAAATAAGTTCCATTCAGCAGAACTCTGTTTCATTGCTAATTGAAAGCTTCCTGTTTGCAGGTTCAGCCCATTTTATTGCACCACTCAACTCAACTGGGAAATTCTTATTGAATTGCCTCCTAATTGCCCCTTATTTAGGGCGCAATCCTATCCTACTTACACCACCGGTGTAACCAGCGGCGCAGCGAGAACGGGAGGCCCCAGAACGGAAAGGCGATTCAAATCCCCTCCAAAAGGGGAATTCAAAGGGGATTTGAATCCCCTTTCTGTTCTGGGGCCTCCCGTTTTCGCTGCGCCGCTGGTTACAACGGTGGCATAAGTAGGATAGGATTGCGCCCTTAGTCAGCTTTTGTTTTGAGGGTGTATGAGTGTGAAAGCCCTAGTTCCTTTCCATTTTTCTTTCCATTATAGCAAAATATTGCTATTTTACTACAAAAGGAAATAAGAAAAAAGAAGAAGAGAGGATACCAGTACTTATATGCATAGCCTTACCAGATTTTCTGGCACCCCGAGGGGGACGGAAGTGACATCATGGGAGGCGGGTCAATGAACCGTGATGTCACTTCCGCCGGAAGTGGGCGTGTCTGCCGGAAGTGGGCGTGTCCATGGGCGTGTCCACCGGAAGTGTCCGCGGGAGCGTGTCCAGACAGCTCAACATTAAATAATTAATTCTCAACATTAAATAAATAATAAAATCAATTTAAATAATTATTTTACCTTTCCCCCATGCCTCTGAGCATGTGCAGAGTTATCCACTGCACCTGTTACCAAAACGGGGGTAAAAACTAAGAAAAGCAAGCAGGCAGAGAGCTGACATTTTTGCAATACTGTGTGTCTGTGCCAGTGAAAGAGAAATCTTGCTCCTATCTGCCACTATGTTATGCGTCTGCTAACTGAACCAAAAATCAATTAGAAAGAAACTAGGCTCCGTAGAAACTTCCTGGATTTTTTTTTGCACAAAAATCTGCACTGGTTCATCCAAAACAGTGAGTCTGTTAATGGTGGCGATGGAAGAAAAATTCATATTCGTCTGCCACTTCTTCGTCCGGACCAATCCTGGACTCTGCGCGCTTCCGCGAGGCTAGGAGCACTCCGAAAACGTCCGACTTCAATCGGACGTTTCCGAAGTGTTTCTACCTTGTCGCGCTAACAAATTCGGAGGCATTCCAGCCTCGCGCGCATGCGCACGAGGCTGGAACGTCTCGGAAGACATCCGAAGTGAACTCGGACATCTTCCGAGTGCTTCCAGTCTCGCGCAGGCGCGCGAGACTACAGATATCAAAACAGAGACGCGCTGCAGCTGGCAGCACAGTCTCGGAGGAGCTCCGGCCCACCGCAATGCAGCCGGCGGGCCGGGGCCGGGACAAAGACATAGTTCAGGGGGGACGGGGGGGACAAAGGGGCGTTGCCGGGACTTTCCCGGTCATTTCCGGGAAGGTGGTAAGCCTATATATGCACATACCATGGGGGAGCGAGAGCTAAGTAAATAAGGGACAATTCAGCACTATTCCCCCAGCTGTGCTGAATGGGGAAGTGATCAAATGGGCTGAACCTACAATCAAGAAGTAGGTTCTTCTTAACTCACTGGTCGGGCTAGTCCTGCAATTGTATTTTATAGCAAACAATAAATCATCCCAAGTCAAGTCTGAAAGAACACTGGAGATAGTGGAGATATCAGTACACAGATAGTACTGGAATGCAATGATGATGTTATGCAGCTTTCATTCCAAAATAGCAGTTGTCAGGGTAGAGTAGAGGGAGGCAGAGACGACGAGCGCCCTACCGGCGCCAGGGCGCATGGGGGCGGGGCCTGCGTTGCGTGACGTCGACGCACCCTCGCGTCACGTCGACGTGCCCCCCCGCCCGTTTTTCGCTCATTTCGGAGCCGAACCGGCTCCAGGGAGGGTGGGAGGGCCCAGACAACGCGGCGCTTCCAACTGGTGAGTTCCCCCAGCGTGCCCACCGTGACTTCCCCGAACGCGTGCCCCGCCTGCGAGCACCTGGAGCTCCTGCTCCACGCGCTCCATCGTAGTTCTGCCACTGGAGGGAGGGGCTCTCAGTATCTGCAAGCTGATCTAGGCCACAAGCACCTAGTAGTTAGCATGCTTACTCCCTTCCTGCTCCCCTCTCTCTCCTGTTTGGACACACAACTGAATGGGGAAAAGCCTTGGTAGAATGTCTCCACTGCTACCAGCCCAGGTGATCAGGCCAAGCAGAGTGCAACCATCTGGTCACCCCACCCCACCCCAGGAAAATACTGAACCTCAGGTGTTCCTAACAAAATCACTCTCATAGTAGCGCCTGCAGAGCGATGAGACATGACAATTCACTGTACTGCCCATAGCAGGCTAGGCAGACAGGAGTTATAAACAGTTTATTAAAAGTCTAACCAAAAAGGGATAAACAAAATGGGCAAGAAAAGGCAAATAAAGAAGAAATAAGCTTGGCAGAAAAACATAAAGAGGGTTTCCAAAATGTGCAATAACAATGCCAGCAGATGGAGCCGAGGTGCTGCAGGATCTCATGTTGCAAGTTAAACCAGATACTTTAAATTCATGCTGGAAGGACTGCAAACAGGCAAAAATAACATAAGCCCTACAATTGCTAGCTAGACTTATTCCCTGAAGGATGGGGCCTCCACCCCTTTTCACTCCCCTGCGAGTGGGTCTCTTCTACCTGGAGCCCACTGCATGAGCTTTGGGCAGCTGGAGTGAAGAGCCATGCCTTCAGGCTTGGAAGTTTTATCACTTGGCTGTGATGATGTCATCTGTCTGCCTGATAGGGGGAGGGAGCCCAGCTGGGTATCCCAGGAAGAGCGCTGGTGGAAAAAGGAACCAATCAGCTGGTTCATTCCTGACTCAAATGGAAGAGAAAGGCTTTTCTCCCCCTGCTGGCTTATGGCATTTTGCAAAACAAAGGGATAAAGGCTACAAGTGACTGCTCACAGCAGCTGAATCCACAGAAGCAGCTCAAGAGCCAAAACTACCCAAACCACAGGAAAATAGAAAATACACAGAAAGAAACAGGGGACCTGTGGGAAACACAGGGATTCATCACAGCAGTATATAAATAAAACAGTGTGCAGAAAAGTTGTGAAAAGTGAGTGAACAAAGGATGGCAATTATAAAGGGCTAGTGTGGAAGCAACCCAACTATGCAAAATCAGGTTGTTACAAAATCAGGTTGTTAACTCGAGGCCATTGCTAGCTTTCGTTGACTAGAATGCCCAGGAATGATGTGAAAACAGGTGGCTATGAACTTTTTTGGCAGAATTCTTTTAAGTACCTTTGTTGTCCTTTCTATAGTCCTTACTTGATGCCCAATTCTGTGACACACACACACACACACACACACACACACACACACACACACACACACACACACACGGCAACCTAGGGGCAAGAAGCTTTCATTGTCCATATGGTTAAAATACATGTCCATAATTGTGCTGTTTAAAAAATGGTGAAATGGCCATTTTGATTTATGGTAGTGATCTTCTAGACCAGTGGTGGCCAACCTTTCAACATGAATGCTGGCCCTTTAAATGGTTGCATAGGTGAGGGCATTTCAGCAGGTGCAGCTGCTTTAGCAGCACCATCAGCAGTTGCAGCTGCCAAGATTCTGTCTTCTTCTACACAACTCTTAAGAACGCCGAGGCCCTAATGGTGGAAGGTTGGCCACCCCTGTTCTAGACAGCTGAATGTAGACCAGACCAGATTCTGGCTGCCATGAACTGATGGTCTGTGAGCCCAGTTACAAGTTCAGTGTCGTCGTCAGGTGCACCTTCGAGTGTGTGTCCTTGTATGACAGAGTATTTTATACTGTTTGTAATTAAGAGCTTCTTGTAATTAAGAGCTTCTTCTGTTTTCATTTAAAAAATGGATATTAAAAAAATGTTTAATAAGTTACTGTGTTGACTTTTGGGCCCTGTAAGGGAAGAAGGAGGGCAAGAAGGGCCCAGCAGCTCATGGTTAGCGACTGCCACTCACCTCCCTGCTTCTAGCTGGGTAAACTGGAAATGAATTGGGAAAAGGTAGTTCTTGCTGCCACCACCCAAAGAAGAGATCCCCTGGACAGAAGAAGGCCACCTTGGGGAAACCTTCCTCCCAGCAGGGCAGAGAACCCAAACAGCCGGGGCTCCCTCAAAATCAAAACAGTAGCAGAATGTAGTGATTTGGGAGAATAGGCAACCTGCTCCCTCCAATGTGAACTGAGACCAGTAGGTAAACCAGTACAACTATAGGAAGCTTATTAAAGGACTGGAAAAGATATCAAAACAATAGAGGGGAAAATGCAAGGAAACTAATAATACAAGAAACTACATAAATACAAGAAAATACAAGAAACTAATAATTCAACCAAAGGAGAGGAATGGGGAGCAGCAAAGCTTGGCAGGGATATTAAGATGCAAATAGCAAATAAAACAAAACCTGATGTGACTTCTCTGGGTATTTTCCCTACCCTACATGCTCAAGCTGTTCCAGGTTCTTGGTCCCCGCACTCACACTTAGCAAGATGGGCATGTGAACCTTCATGTAGTATCTGATGCAAAGGCGTCGTTAGGGGTGGGTGGGTGGAATGGTGGGCCTCTGGGCAGTGGGGGTGACACGCGCCAGTGGGGTGCACTTGCCACCGGATTCGGTGATAATTCGGCAGCAGTGCACCGAAAACGCACCCCCAGGCGTTTTTCCGGCTGCTTTCGGCGGTGGGATTAGCCCTCCGAAACACGCGTGGGGGTGCATTTTCAGTGCACCGCCGCCGAATTGCTGACAAAAGGGGCGGGGCTTGTGACATCACAGGGGTGTCATGACGACTGCCCCCTGGGGGGGTGTAGCGACGCCACTGATTTGATGCACCTGACTTAAGACCTGGGCAACTGTGCAAAGGGTCGTGTGTGCATGACCCTGCTTTTATAACCTGTGGATTATATGGCCCAATTGTATGTGGCACTACTGCCACCAGAACTAGTATTCTGGTGGTTGATGCATCACAAAAGGCCTTTCAGAAGCAGGGTGGGCGGAACGGGGCAGGGGGTGCCCCCTCTCATATGCCCATGAGCTACAGCAAGGGTGTCAAACTTGTTAAAATAGGCAGGGCATCACAACTACAGCAGTGGCATGTTTACACAGAATTGTCATACACAACATATAATATTTCATGACCATTTGGCTCCACTATTCCAAACTGACAAAAAATATCCTCCATCTACTGGATGCTAAGTATTCTGCTAAAACAGTAACAGACCCTCTGTAAACAGAGATTAAAGGCTGTGACACACCAAGCACGTCTGCATGCGTCTTGTTTGGTGCATTGCCTGAGTGGCCGACATGCCAGAACGTGACGCTACGAACCCCAGGCACACCAAAGAAAGCTGCACGGAGAAGGGAAGATGTTCTGCCCCGCCCCTCGCTCCCTCTCTTTTAGCCAATCAGAATCTTCAGACTCGATTCTGATAGGCTACCGCATTTGCTCCACATCCCGCCCCCACAGTTCCAAATACGGGCTCTAATTGGCTGAACGCGGCACAAGTCAGCAAAAGATGAGCATGGGTCATCTTAGCGTGCACTGGAATGTGCCTTCCGGCACTCCTGTGCATTCCGGCCGGAGGTCAAACACATCAGACAAACACGGACACCGCTGGGCGCAACGCACAGCCTTAACAGCACAAGCATGTCTACTCAAAAGTAAGTTCCATTGTATTCAATGAGACATACTCCTATTACTAGTATTGTGTTATAGGAGGATTGGAGCGGTAGACTCTAAATCAGGGTCTGTTACCAGAAATTCCAGCTCTACCTGCAAGACTTTATACAACTGAGTGCTGGATTTGGGCCTAGGGGGGGGGGCAATTTGATGAGACTTACTGCAACATGAGGGTTGCATCATGTTAGGGGTGGAAATCCAAAACTGCCTCAGTCCCACCTCTAACCTGCAATAAATAGCCAATAGACTACCCTGTGGCTCTGTTGTGAGCCACACACACCCAGGCTGGATTCCCAGCCACAGTCACCACAACCTGACATATCAGGTAATGGTTTGTATTTGCATTGGTAGAACTACTTTTAAATGTTTAAAAACTTTTCAAAAATCTATTTTTCTCACAATATAAAAATATATGGTTAGAAAAAGCATGGACTCCTGTCTTTGCTGTTATCTTTTTTTTTGGCAGTTTTTTTTTGGGCGCGGGGAGACCTGCTGCCTACTACTTACTGAAACTAAAATCCCGGCTGTTGCCATTGGTTCACTTTAAACCCATTCGGCTCCAATAAGTGTATTGAGCAATTCCTGAAAGAAAATAGTTTTAAAAAAGGGCTTCCCCCAATTTTTCTGGAATTTTTTTGGTGGAAATTAGACAGGTGCAACTATGTTTTAAAACAATTTTCAGAGTTCTAGGGTCACCCCACTGACCCCCCCGAAGAGCAAAGATCACTGTTTTTAGGGAAAATGAGATGCAGGAATTGGTTACAGGGGGTACCCCCTCCTCACTGAAATTAGAAATGAAACTTTGGCTTTTTTTTCCATGGCCAGGGCCCTGGCTTTTGAATCCACCTTATTTTGAACACCTCAGGTGCAAGTGATCAGCTGTACACAGCTGTAAGCAGGAGCAACACCAGGCGTTGCTCAAGCACTCATTGGAGTGCATGGTTAACAGAGTAGACCTAATGCAGTCATTTTCATCATATTGCTAAAGCTGCAGCACTTACAGGGTTTGAAGGATCATAAAAACAAAACTCTTGTACTCAGGAACTTGTAACTTGGAGTACACTGTGCTGAAACATGGCCCTACACAACCCTAAAGCACAGAAGTTGTGTGTAAAACACAAATATATTTTTTGTGCATTTTTGTGCTGAACTCACAACTAAAGCTGCAACATTTCAAGGATTTGAAGGGTCATACCAAAAAAACCCTGGGAGGAAGGGACTTGAAACTTGGGGTACACTGTGCTGAAACATGGCCCTACACAACCCTGTGTTTTTGTGCATTTTTGTGCTGAACTCACAACTAAAGCTGCAGTATTTCAAGGATTTGAAGGGTCATAAAAAATAGCAGGAAGGGACTAGCAACTTGGGGTACACTGTGTTGAGACATACCCCTACAAACCCCTAAAGCACAGAAGCTGTATGCACAACACAACTACGTGTTTGTTTGAGATCTTGTGTTGTCTGGTCTATGCTTTACATAGGAATGAATGGACAAATTTGTTATGCCTTAAAACCAAATGAGTGGTGAATGCAACGCCTCTGCTACAGGTATCTGGAACACCTGGGAATTTTTTTTGCAGGTGGCGCAGTAAACCGCTGAACCATGAGCTGTCGATCAAAAGGTCGGCAGTTCGAATCCGCAACGGGGTGAGCTCTCATTGCTTGGCCAGCTCCTGCCAACCTAGCAGTTCCAAAGCATGTTAATATGAGTAGATAAATAGGTACCACTTGCGGGAAGGTAAACAGCGCTCTGTGTTCCAGCCGCATGCTATGCGCTGCGGCAAGGAGAGTCATGCCAGCCACATGACCACAGAGGCGTCTTCGGACAATGCTGGCTCTTCGGCTTTGAAATGGGGATGAGCACCACACCCTACAGTCGGACAGGACTGGACTTAATTGTCAGGGGTCCCCTTTACCTTTATTATATCTCTTTGGGGGTCCCTTAAACATGTTGAACACACTGACATTTGGGAATTCTGGGAAAATCTGACCTTGGGGCCAAATGGGTTTTAACTCCAGGAGATACAGTAGTACAGTACTGTAGTATTTACAAATGGCTTCTGCAATATAAACCCGGAAACACTCCCTATCCAGACACTGTTATGAGATAATCGGGTCCTGAGTGAGCGAAAGACCAGCCAGTAATGAATGACGAGCCTCCTACGGGCCGCGACTTGGGGCAAACATCCTCAGACGTGGCGTTTGACAAAAAACTCCTACTGTATTCAGCTTGCGTAATGACGCGTTTTGCCTGCCTGCGAACCCAAGGCGTTGCTAGGAAACGGGAGGAAAAGGAGAGGGCAAGGTTGCTCAGCACTCCCCTTCCAAGAAAATCCCGATTTATTGCTCGATGGCGCAAGGGTAGGGTGTTTCTGCTGCTTCTCCTGTGCGGGAGCGTCTCAATTCGGAGTCGGGCCATTTCTGCACTTTCTATAAACTGGGCCCTGCTGGTGGGAGTCAGCCACGCTCCCCTCTTGCCCCGCCCCCTCTGGGGGCTCCCTGTCTGGAGTCGGTGGAGCTCTCAGCGCCCCCCTTTCCTGTGGAGGTGCAAGAAGCGGGGTGATTGAAGCGTGTGGAGCGTCGCCATCGCTGCTCATGTGGCGGCCGCTACAGCCTCCCTCACCTGAGGGCTGTGGTGTGGGGAAAATGGGGGCTGGCTGCGCCTGTGCGCTTCCATGAGTGGTGGGGGGACCGTGGACGACTGACGGGGGGGACGGACATGAAGCGCAGCAGCCGCATCCCTCCTTTGCTGCTTTGGAACTAGCGGGACTCTTTCAGCGCCTCCGAGCTACCGGGCGGCCCTTTGTGGAGGCGGGCGGAGGCGGGGCTCCTTGTCTCTGCCCTGTGCGGAGGACGAGCCAGGCAGTCAGACAGCCAATTCCTGCTTTCCGCTTGCAGCAGGCAGCCTCGATCTCCTTTCTAGGAACCTTTGGTGATTTTGTAAGTCGGAGCCTTTTTATGGTTGCCTTTTCCAAATGCGAGGTTAGGTCGGGGACTGGGGAGGGAAGGAACAGCGACTGCGAGTCTTTGGACTTTAGCTTGTTGGGTTGGGCGGCCTGGGCAGGAGATAGAAGCAAAGTCGTCGGGAGCTTCCTCCTCTTCTTGGTGGCGTGAGACTTGAGATCTCCCCCAAACCCCCATTCATTCCGTAGGGGGGGACGGGACGGATGACACTACAGTATTTAAAGAGGTCTGGCTTCCTCTGCGTCTCACTGTCACGGAGCCTGGAGATTCTAGGACGCTCTGCACCTGTCAGCGTTGCGCAGCAAAATATGTGCTGTGCAGAGATCGGACGAATGGAGGACTGGTTCGTATGAGTCTGAAAGAGCTTGTCTAGTCCAGGTTGGCAAAGAGAAAGTTAAAAGGAGGAGACCGTGCGTGAACTCTGGAAGTATTTCACAGGAAAGAGAAGGGGAACTCGGCCCCAGAGAAAATGAATAAAAAAGCACTCATGGGATGCTTAGGCAGTTGTTGCCTTTCCTTCCAAAGTTTAAGTAGATGCAACATCAGATTCTGGGCACAAGCACAGACATGATGACTCTGGAAGCACAGACATGATGTGATGATTTGGAAGGTGATGATTAATATAGGATGCGTGGGAGAGCACAAGCTTTCACAACATGATACAGAATCCAGAAGTATGATTTGATTTAATTTATTTAAAATGCATTGGCCTGCTTTTCTCAAAGTGATTAACAAGTCAAAACTAAACCACTAAAATAGTAAAGCAGCGCATAATATATACAATGGCAAATATACTGAATAATATACTGGGGAGTTGCTCTCCCTCATCCAAACCAGAAGTGCTTCCTGGTATAAGTTCAGTTTCAACTACCAAGAACAAAGCTAATGCAATTACGAACAGCGACATCTGCTCCCTTCCCATCTTCCTTGGACTGACACTGAACTGAACAATGCAAAGAAGCTCTTGAGCCCAAAAAGAGGCTCCAACTCCTCTAGCCAAGTTTGTTATATAAGCCACCATCCACAATTGCTATATAAGCCACCATCCACTATCCAGGTTCCTCTTGGCTTTGCTCTGTTGTGTTTTTTAATTAGTAACATATAAATACTGCCCTATTTGTGCTCCTGCTTGCTATGGCTATTGCATGATACTGAATAGCCATAGCAAGCAGGAAGTAGGGAATGGTTAGGGTTACTGTTCATGTTGTACAGGTTGAACTGCAAAATAAAACGGCAGCAGCAGTGTTGCCATGCCCCACTTCTGCATCCTGACCCACCTGTTGATGACCTCTAGGTTGATGGACCTAGTTGGCTTCAAAAATGCCTTTGGTGATATTTTACTGTAACGGTTAGCCTTTCTGTAGTTTCTTAGGTTTTCGCAACCGGTGCATATCTTAGAATTAAAAATATTTACCAGGTTATCTGGTCGTTTCTTTGGTTCACAGATTAAAAACTGTCCCAACATTTCGCTAGGAGTATCTTCAGGGTAAAAACAAACAAGCAGCAACGTGCGAGGTTAGCCTTTCTGATAGGATGTTGACAAGAAGGGTAGACACCCTGTCTTGCACTTTCAAGCCCAAATTGGCCTACTACTCAAGAGTGATGAGTTATGATGAAACAGCAGGGACAATGCTTAAGTGGTGGAAGCAGGGTCAAATCCAACAAACAAGAGTTTATTTGAAGGCCCTACTCTGTAGTAATGAAGAAATCTTAAGGCTGATTCACACCAGCCCTTTCCGTGCGCGTTTTGGCTTCTTTTCGTGCGTTTTTCATGCTTGCGTCTGACGCAGCATGAGTTTACGACGCAGCCAGGAGAGATGGTTTCGGTTTATCTTTTTGCTGCGCTCGCGTTTAAGCTAGCGTTTATGCTCCCGGTGCTAGGCAGCTCACCAATCAGAGAAGCGCATTTCTCTTCACCCAATCACAGCTGCGCTTTCTTCAAGAAGGCGGGCAAACGTTCAGAGAACTGCTAGACGCACGTACAGACGCTAGAGTAGAGCAAACGTGCACGGAAGGGCTAGTGTGAATCAGCCTTTACTTTGCCACCACCATTGTATCTACTGCAAAGTGCCACCCAGCAAAGCTATTCTGGGTAATATAGGTCCCCTAATGGTCTTGGTGGCCTGCTGTGTCATAATTTGGAAGGCACCTTGAAGATAAAATTTCAGCTTGGCTGCTATTTTGAAAGTAGAATCCCTATTGAAGGTGTCATCAATTTCTTGTTACCATGTTTACTTAGATCAATTTCAGTTATTGTTACCTTTTGGAGGCAGAGAAAATGCTAGGAGAGTTTACTCTCTTCCCTTTCCAGGCTTATAACAGCTATCTGGGGAGGCTGGCTGCATAGGTTACAGAGATACCGTATTGTCCCGAGTATAAGACGTACCCGACTATAAGACACACCCTTAAAGTTTGGTGCTATTAAAAAATTTAATTAAAATTTAATTAAATTGCAACAGACTGATTATAAGACGCACCCCTAGTTTAAAAACTTAAATTAGGAGAAAAAAGTGAGTCTTATATTCAGACCAATACGGTAAATCAAAGCTACATTTTAGAGCAAGGTGCCTTTGAACATGATGCCCCCAGGGCCATTATATATAAGGTTGGACTAGAAATGTTGCCAACGGCCCAATCCTAACCAGTTTTCCAGCACTGATGCAGCCTTGAGGTAATAGAACAAACGTTGCCTTACCTTGAGGAGGCCTCCGTGACTGCCCCCCCCCAATGCAGTATGCGCCCTGTTGACACAGCTGCATCTGCGCTGTAAAGTTGGTTCAGATTGAACTGTTGGTCAACCAAATAGACAGTTGTCTGGTGATGGGTTTGTGTATATGATTTGGGGTGGCCCAAAGCCTATTTCAGGGTTCAGAACCTTGCAGATGGAATATGTGTTGGACAAGGGGCATTTCTCATTTTAAAATGTATTGTGCTAAAACCAAGCTTTTAGATTGGAGGTAATGCTGAAGCATCTTGTATACAAGCTGCAGTTCCTTAATATGTCAGCTTTTTGAAGTGTAGAACTATGATTGGGTGGGTGGTTCTTAATATCAAAGCGTTAGTCTAGAGCCGAACAGCTGCATCGGCACTAGATTAGCGTCTTTTTTAAATCTTAAAAGTCTCCCACCTCTGCCTTTTTGTCCCCCCCCCCCGCTGGGCAGCCTGCTGCCCTGGGATGGTTTGCCCCACCGCCCCCCTAGCTACGCCACTGGATTGGGGAGTATTTGTGAAGTCACAGTCATGGCAGGGAGTGGGACCTGTGACTAGGATTGGGTAGTTTTGAGAACAACTTTATATGCTTTTAAAAGAATGCATCTGGCATGTCAGGTTTTCTGCTAAAGGCGCAGAAATCCAAGAAGGTTTCAAAGTTCTGTCTTGTACTTCAGCTCCTACCTACACACTAGACTAAACATCTGATGGCTACTGCCTGAATTGAGAGGCTTTCAGAAAGCAGATTCTTGGACTCCCAGAAATGAGAATTATTGTGTTCCCCCAAACAGAGAAGGATAGTACTCAGATGAACTCAAATAGGCAAATACGTTACTAAATGCGAACACCAAGAATTTCCCCTAGTTGCTATCTATTGACCTTTTGTCTTGGCCAGCTAAAGCCTGGGGGAGGGGGGAGGGTTAAGGAGCCAAGCAAGTGGAACTGAGTAGAGCACCTGGAAGACAGAGGTTTGTGCTGCAGCTTTGCTGAGATGAAAATGAGCTGACCAAGGCAAGGCAGCTGATACAAAGTCCACAAGACAGAATTGGCTCCCAGGCAGGCAACTTGTTTCCAGTGGTGTCGCTCTAGGTGGGGTGGAACACTAAGTTTCGAAGCGCCCTGCCCCCTCGTCGTCGGAGCCATTCAGTGGAGCGAAGGCAACATGCAGGAGACTTTGCTCCACTGACTGGCTCCGACGACGAGGGTTACAGCTTCACCAATGACAGTATATTATTGTCTGTCATGGGCTTTTGAAAGAGACTGTTGCCCTATGTGGAAAAGAGTGGCGACCTAACATTTGTATAGGTGTGTCATGAGTAGAGATTGAAAAGCTCTTTTCTGCGTGTGTGAAGTCAGTTTCATGGGTGTGTGTTAGCCTGTGTGTTGAGGTATTCATTTTTTAAGCGGACACCATAAAATGAAGTGTGCAGCACCAGCTGGGAGGCAAGAAAATGCAAAGCAATAGTGGAAGTAAATATATAACAACACATTTGTCATTTCACATCAGGGTATGTTATTTTGTATGGCATAGATGTCCATGAAGTTCTTCTCTGTGCTTGTTTATGTGTAAAATCTTCACTGGTGACAGTGAGTTTTTGTGTGTGTTTTGCCATTGTTAAAACATAAAACCTTGAATGCTGAAAAATTTGTCTGGCTCCTAAATTTTTGGGCTGACTCATAGATCCAAAGCAGGTCGATGAAAGTGTCGACCCAGTGTGCGGCGGCTGTGAAGAAGGCCAGTTCCATGCTCGGGATCATTAAAAAAGGGATTGAGAATAAAACGGCCAATATCATTATGCCTTTGTACAAATCGATGGTAAGGCCACATCTGGAGTATTGTGTCCAGTTCTGGTCACCACATCTCAAAAAGGATATAGTTGAATTGGAAGGTGCAGAAAAGAGTGACCATAATGATTCGTGGGCTGGAGCACCTCCCTTATGAGGAAAGGCTACAGCGTTTGGGGCTTTTCAGTCTAGAAAAAAGGCGCCTGAGGGGGGACATGATTGAGACGTATAAAATTATGCATGGGAAGGAGAGAGTGGATAGAGGGAAATTCTTCCTCTCGCACAACACCAGAACCAGGGGACATGCACTAAAATTGAGTGGAGGGAGAGTTAGACCGGATAAAAGAAAATATTTCTTTACCCAGCGTGTAATTCATCTGTGGAACTCCTTGCCACAGGATGTGGTGATGGCACCTGGCCTAGATGCCTTTAAAAGTGGTTTGGACGGATTCATGGAGGAAAAGACCATCCAAGGTTACAAGCCATAAGCAACCTCCTGGCTTTAGAAGTAGGTTCACTCTGTGCCAGGTGCAGGGGAGTGACAACAGGAAACAGGTTATCTTGTTGGCTGTGTGCTCCCTGAGGCATCTGGTGGGGCCAATGTGTGATACAGGAAGCTGGACTAGATGGGCTTTTGGCCCGATCCAGCAGGGCTCTTCTTATGTTCTTAAATTTGTCAAGCCCTGCCATCATCTCTGAGGACATGATAATGCAGATTAAGATTAGGTACAATGTTTACCTGACTTGCACTTTGACGGTATACCTTCATTTATTTTATTTTTTTGTTGTCTATCACCTCAAGAAAATTAGAAATAAACTAAAATTTGAGAATCTATAGGGAACAGAAGGGCTGAAACATGGCCGCTGTGTGTTTGAAGTGTACTGGTTGGAAAATGGCACTTATCTGGCTGTCTTTGTTTTGGGATAGGAGTGTGTCCTTGGCAGACGTTGAATGGATCTTATCATTGCTACTGCCACCCCCACCCTGGGAAGCTCCTCAACATGGCTGTTAGCCCTTCTTGGGACCCTCACAGTAACTCTTCTTGGAGCAGCTCACAAAATGGGACTGATCTATCAGATGTGGCACCAGGTAAAGCAAACATCAATTGCTGCTTTTAGACTCCATCTGTAGGTGAAATGGAGGATCTTGGAGAAGGTGGTCAGGGTGCATAGACCTGAAGTGGGAAGACACTGTCTTTTGTAGATAAAATCTGGTTCCTAATACAGTACTTAATAAAGCAACTGGAGATAAGGACAAAGGAGGACGATTTCAACAACGGCCTACAGGTGGTGCTGGTTAGAGGTGATCTCAGGTCATGGGGCTTCTGTGAGCCTCCAGACTACAGCTGGTGTTTGATGTTTTGCACCTTCAGGTTTTCCTGCCTTTTCTCTGTTTTAAATAATGTTCTTGCTCAACATCAGTGCTACATCCTACAGCTTCTTGGCTGCTCACCTGAGGAGGTCCACAGACTGTGGACAAAACATGTTGTGTTTTTAAACTTTTTTTACTTGTTTTTAAACTTTTGATGTGTTTTTAGACTGGTTTTGACATGTTTTTAATCATAAAGTATTTTTATATGGCTGGGAAACCCGAGATCTTTGTACATTATACGGGCCATGAAAACTTCCGATTTTTTTTATGTTGTGTTCTTTCTGCAAAGCCAGCATCGAGAGATGATTTTGTCTGTTCCAGGTGGACACGAAGAGCACTCGGCATGGTGGAGAGAGTGTAGCAGAAGTTCTGAAAGCTCACGGTGTGCGCTACATGTTCACCCTGGTGGGTGGACACATCTCGCCCATTTTGGTGGCCAGTGAGAAGCTGGGCATTCGTGTTGTGGACACAAGGCATGAGGCGACAGCTGTATTTGCAGCAGATGCAGTGGCCAGACTCTCAGGTACCCACTTTGTGGCTGTTGTTTTCTGCTGGAGAGGGAGGGACATGGAATGACGCTGTTCATTCATCTGCTGCAGGGACAGTGGGAGTAGCCGCAGTGACAGCCGGACCTGGAGTGACAAACACCGTGACTGCTGTGAAAAACGCACAGATGGCAGAGTCTCCTGTGTTGTTGATTGGAGGGGCAGCAGCCACACTGCAGAAGGTAAGTACTTCAGCCACTCGCCCTGGATCCAGAGGAGGGGGGAGGAGGAAGGAGCAGCTGGAATTGCTGCTGGCTGCTTTTATCAAGCTCTGGTCTTGCTGCGTTATGCCTTGGCTTGCTACCCCCCAGCCTGAGCAGCTGGATGTACATGTGTCAAGAGGACAAGACCACCTGTAGCTGAAGGTAGAAATTCTGAATGCAAGAGTGAGACTTCATCTCCTCCCTCTCCTCAGGGGCGAGGAGCTCTCCAGGATATTGACCAGCTATCCCTCTTCAAGCCACTCTGCAAGTTCTGTGCCTCAGTGAAGACTGTCCGAGAGATCGTCCCTGTGCTGCGAAAGGCCATTGCCGTTGCCCAGTGTGACACTCCAGGTATGCCACTGAGGAGTCTCTTCTGTTAATCCCCCTGATTTCAGCAGAGGTTCTTTGGCAAGGTCAAGGCTATCTATGCCCATAGAGTGCTGTTGCTGCCATCACCAGGTGGCTGGTTGCCTCTCCATTTTCCACCTGCCTTGGCAATCGGAACCTCTTTCCCTTGGGGCAATCCAGACCACTAAGCTGCTGACGCAAGAGCTCGGTGCTGCCCCAACGGAAGGTGGCGCACAGAGCTGTTGGCTGTCTTGTGACAAGAATGGCTGTAATGTTCATAGCTAGGTAAGTAAAGCTGGATTTAGGACATGCTTCTGATTTATTTTTATTTGTTTTGGCTTTGGGGATCAAAAGAGGCTTGTGCAGGTCCTTGTCAGTGGGGCTCTGGTTGATTGGGCTGAGATTCCAGTGTGTGGATGAGGAGATTGTACAGCTCACTGGTTATCTTGCAGGCCCTGTGTTTGTGGAGTTCCCCTTGGATGTGCTGTACCCCTATCATGTAGTGGAGAGAGAGCTGATCAAGGAGCAGCCTTCCAAAAACCTGATGGGAAAGATGATTAACTGGTGAGTGAGTTTCCCTTGCCTGTCAGTACAGTTGTCAACTTCGCTTGGGGAGCAGAGAACTATCCAGATGGGAATATGGTGTTCTATTCCTCCATGCTTGGGGAATGCCATAAATAGAAAAAGTGTGACAAAATTCTGTTTGATAAGCAGACAGATTGAAATCTGTCATAAAACTCTCAGGTTGCAGAATAACAATTTATTTGGAAAAAAATGTATGTGAAGGTTTATTGATTTTTTTTTTAATTAACAAGCAGGATATAACAAGGGTAATATGCTTGTTATGCTGTACAATACTCCGTGTACAATGCTTTTGATGTGGTGTTGGGTTTTATATATAAATATGCCCTGTTGACACAAATAAACGCAAACTTTCATGACCCATTCGTTCAAAAACAGAGACTCCCAGGCTTTCTGCCATGGTAAGACGTTTTTGAAATAAAGATTTTAAAATTAAAAAGATGTTACCAACTCCGACATTTTGTCTACCTCTATGTCAGACCTTTTCAAGGAAAAGACAACCCCTCCCAATGAGAGGGAAGATCTCACCAGCGTATTCAGGATGCTGGAGAGGAGCTAGATATACCCCACCCAACAACAGCTGCTAATCATTGATCTCTACCAAATTAAAGGAACCACACACATTTCCAAATCTCATTTTTTGTATAGTCTGTCTTAATACTGGGAGCCAGGTATTACTAAGTTAAGCTTCTTCTTTTCGATTCATGTTGTTCTTATGTTTATGCAGTTCGATGGCTTCATGATAAATCCTGGGTAAGTAGGCTTTAGTATTGGCCAATACTGGAGTATCGTGAAAGCACATCTCATTCTTTCTGTATGTTCTTCAATAGCTGATTTTGTGGGTTGCTGTAATCTGACATGCCTCTCTGATGTTCCTTCATCCTAGTCATAATTAGGCTTACCATATCGCCAATCGGGACGCTCTGTTTTGCCCTTAAGGGGCGGGGCGGGGGGAAGGGAGCCAGAGCCCCGCCCCGCCCCTTAAGGGCAAAACGGAGTGTCCCGGTTGGTGATATGGTAAGCCTATGATATGGTGATATGGTAAGGTGATAATGCTTCTCTTTGTTGTTCCAATGTCGACCTGTTTACAGGAACAAGGAATCCTGTATATTCCCGGCTGTGTTTGATGATTTAATTAAGGGATGATTCTAATGTAGTCATCTTTGGAGTAGAACTGGCATGGCTCAAATGGTAGAGGACTTCAGCATTTTTAGTATGGCATTATTTTTTAAATGTTGGCAGCTTTCCATGGATAGCTTCTGCCCTTCACTTACTCAAACTGGCTACTGGTGCCACCTCTGGCCCTGGGTGACTTTCTGCTTTTCCTTCTGTTAGTGTGGATGGCCTGAATATTTGCCTGTTTCCTGGGATAGCTAGGAGGACTGAGCTTGTGTTTTATTGTTAAATAGCTTGTAATTTTATTAGAAAAATTCTAATAATTTATCAAGTATGTTTATTAAGGTAAAGGTATCCCCTGACAATTAAGTCCAGTCGTGTCCGACTCTAGGGTGTGGTGCTCATCTCCATTTCAAAGCCGAAGAGCCAGCGTTGTCTGAAGACGCCTCCGTGGTCATGTGGCCGGCATGACTCTCCTTGCCGCAGCGCGTAGCATGCGGCTGGAACACAGAGCACTGTTTACCTTCCCGCAAGCGGTACCTATTTATCTACTCGCATTCACATGCTTTGGAACTGCTAGGTTGCCAGGAGCTGGCCAAGCAACGAGCGCTCACCCCGTCGCGGATTCGAACTGCCGACCTTTCGATCGACAGCTTATGGTTCAGCGGTTTAACCCGCTGCGCCACCCGCTGGCCTTTTATGTTTATTAGTCCAATGCAAAATTGCCTAAATTTAAAGCCTAACATGGGCATGTAGAAAGTCCCCAAAAATCCAAAGGGGGGGGGGAGGAGCTGCCATTTTGGAAATGGTGGATTTCTTTCAGTTTACCTTTCAGTTTGTTAGGTTAGCTAGCACAGCATCCATATCTTTGAAACTAATCTGCTAAATTGAACATTCTTCTTCTTTGTAGTGTGTCTGCAGCAGTCACATATAATGGAGTTCTACACATGCACAGAGCCAACTTCTGAAGCTTCCAGAGTTGAGCTTTCTCTCCTGCACTTGCGTGGGGAGAGCCTGCGCACAGTTGCATGTCTCAAGCATGGATAGAACACCCAGTCCCTCAGTTTCTTTTGGGAAGAATGCTTCCTCTTTGTCTCTTCATCCGTCACAAAAAAACCCAGGGCTGTAACCTCAGTTTCCCTTACTGGGCATATATACAGGCTGTCTCAAGAAAATGTACACACGCCTTACAGTGTCAAATGTATTTATACTGCATATGTTATACACAGAAGCAGTTGCTTGATCCAGTTAATTAATGGATTGGACCAAGTGCTTGAAATGTTCCCCATTTGGTTGCTGACGTCATTGACTAAAGGACCTGCAGTATTTGCACGTTGAGTTTGGACTCGAGGACTTCTTATATACTGACTGCTCTTCTTCGGCATCTCAGTGGCACGTGGGGTCTTCACAAAGTGTGTGGCTGTGGTTGCAGCATTTGTCTGGTGCTGAGGGATAAGGGTTTTCCACTTAACTGGACAATTGGTTTATAGAGACAGGATCGAAGCAGCAACTTGCCCCCATATATGGAATGCTTTCTCCAGAAAGGTCTGCCTGGCACCTCTGTTTTTAGCCAGGTTAAGGCCTGTTTGTTTGCCTGAGCTTTTAAGGAACAGCTGCTTTGATTTTCTCTTAGATGGTTGGATATGTTGTTTTTCTTTGTGGCTTTGTTGGCATTAGATCATAAACTAATGTTGAGTATCATGAAAGCACATCTCATGTCTTTGAACTCCTCAGTAGTGATTTTTATCTACAGTTATATTTTAATATGATTCTATGTTTCATGATTCTTCTATGACACTCTGGAAACTTTTTTAAAAAAAAGCTTAAAGGTAGGATATACATTTTTGAAATCAATGCCCCGGCTTCTCGGATATTGTGCTTCTGGTTAGTGCTCATGTTTTGGGTAGCAAAACAAATGCTGAGATCTCGGGCTTCTCCAGATTTTGCTCTGTGCCTGGCAGCTGTGGCAAATTCTTAACCTCAGTGGTCATGTTCTTTCTTCTCTCGTAGGTATCTGCGCAGTTATTTGGGGAACCTGTTTGCAGGGGCATGGGAAGTGCAAGATTTTTCACCTCTGCCAGTGAAAATGCCACAGGCCACAAAGCAACAGGTGAGAGACTCCTCAGAGAAGATGTCAGCCAGCAAGCCAAACTTCAGTTGTTGTTGTTGTTGTTAACAGTATTTATATACCGCTTTTCAACAAAGTGGCTTACAGACAAGTTAGAGTGGGGAGTTAAGAGCATCTTCTGTTTTCCTACCCCTTTGACCCTTCATGCCTTTCCTAGAGAATGGCAAGTCATTATTCCCTTTGAAAGTGGTAGACTGAGGGTGGGAGAAAAATTGTCCATCCTGTTACCTGCAAAGCCCTGGACATTTTGTCTTTTCATTGCCCCTGAATGGGCTGTGTTGCTGTTTGGAAGTCTTGGTCTTTGTTTCCAGTCTCTGTCCCTCACCCGGGCATATTTCTATGTGCAGGTGCAAGATTGTATAGAAATCATCAGCCGGGCCAAGAAGCCAGTCATCCTTCTTGGCAGTCAAGTCACGTTGCCTCCAACACCTGTAAAGATGCTCAGGTGCGGTGTGCTGCCGAGGAGACCTAGTCTGCAAAATTTGGCTTCTTTAGGTCACATCAGTATGTTTTCTGTTGTTCAGGAATGCTATCGATGCTTGTGATCCAGTATCATTGCTTAGCAAGACTATCTCCTGAGATTGAGGGGTGGATCACTGCTGTGGCGGGTGAAGTCTGAAGATTGGTTAGCCAGATTGACAAGGAAACCAGAACTGGGACCCAAGGAGAGCATGGGTCTGCGTTAGTGGGTCGAGATAGTGGGATGGGAGAGGGGTTAGCCTGCTATTGGTAACTGAGACCGTGAACTATTTGCTGCGGAACTCGCTTTAGTGAGGTCCTTCTCCCTGCTGTCCTAACAGAGCTGCTTTAGAAGAACTGGGGATTCCTTGTTTCTTGGGAGGCATGGCCCGTGGCATGCTGGGAAAGAAAAGCCCACTGCACATTCGTCAGAACCGCCGTGAGGCACTCAAGGAGGCAGATGTGGTCATTCTGGCAGGTATCTGGGTCTGAAGGATTATTTCTTGCCTTTTCCAGATGGGACTTTCCTAAAAGCATTGGATCAATTTGGGGGGAATCGAAGGAAGGCATATATTGATGTGGCTGGGTGATGGCCGTGATTGCCCAGTTCAGCGATTACCCAATTCTCATAACTTCTCTTTATCTTCCCAGGTACGGTCTGTGACTTTCGCCTGTCCTATGGGCGTGTCTTGAGTAAGCACAGCAAAATCATTGCCATCAACAGAAACCAGGAGCAACTACTGAAGAATGCAAATCTTTTCTGGAAACCCTACATGACCATTAAGGGTGAGGGCTCCATCAGGGACTACTACAGTATGGGAGTTAGGGGGAGGGGTCCTGGGGACTTGGCATGGATGGAACTGCTGGAGGAAAAGGGTGGCATGGCCTGGGTTGCCAGTGACCCGGCAAAAAAGATGCATTGGCAGCATGTACCCCACCACCCGTCTCTCCTCCTGATTACAGCCTTATGCTTCCTTTCCCACAGGGGATGCTGGCTCCTTCCTGCTGCTCTTGAGTCAAGGACTGAAGGGCTATTCCTGTTCTCAAGACTGGGTAACGAGTCTGAAGGAGAAGGATTGCCTGAAGGAGAAAGCAAACAGGTTAGAAACCCTGCTGTGTGTGCTTGCAGAGACTGTTCATTTGACCTACCTTTGTATAACACTGGCAGCCCTATCCTGTGTAACTCTTGCACTGGTGTAACAGTAGATCCACCGGTGTAAGTGCACTTATGCCAGTGTAACTTGCTGTATGCCGACGGACGCAGGATGGATGCCAGCGTAACTCCCCTCGGATGCTACGCATGTGCAGTTTGGACGCAGGATGGATGCCAGCGCAACTCCGCCAGCTCATGGGGCATTCCAGGGGTGTCCGAATGCCCCCTGTGCTGGCGGAGTTGCGCTGGTGTCTGAACTGCGCATGCATGGCATCCAAGGGGGGTTACGCCGGTGTCCGTCCTGCGTCCGTCAGCGTACAGCAAGTTACACTGACATAAGTGCACTTACACCGGTGGATTTACTGTTACACCGGTGCAAGAGTTACACAGGATTAGGCTGCGAGTAAGGCTAGGCATGGACATACTGTATTTCTTCAATTCTAAGACGCATGTTTTTTCCCAATTAAGCATTTCAAAAAATGGGGTGTGTCTTAGAATCGAAGGTCTCCAAAAAGCACCCCAAAATGCTATCTTCTTACTTACTGGGGCTTGCGGGAGCTTCAGGGAGGCCTGCACAACCCTTTGCAGGCCTCCCTGATCTTCAGTTCGGCAAAAAACGGTGATTTTCAGCCATTCCCTGTTTTTGCGAAAACCAGAAATGGCCAAAAATCGCTGTTTTTCACCAAACTGAAGATCAGGGAGGCCTGCAGAGGGTTGCGCAGGCCTCCCTGAAGCTCCCCCAAGCCCAGGTAACGAAGGAAATGGCACTTTCTGATGGGGCCAGAAATGCTATGCAAAGGCAGTGCACTCGGTCATCCTCAGCTGCAGGAGACATGCTGGGGAGAGTTGGTGCTGAGCAGGTAGATTTAATGAAGGTAGGCGAGTCTTACAATTGATGGATTTTTTTCCCCTTGCTGGTGGTACTGAAAGTAAAGGTGCGCCTTAGAATCGATGGCGCCTTAGACTCAAAGAAATAAAGGTAAAGGTATCCCCTGACAATTAAGTCCAGTCGTGTCCTACTCTAGGGTGTGGTGCTCATCCCCATTTCAAAGCCAAAGAGCCAGCGTTGTCTAAAGACGCCTCTGCAGTCATGTGGCTGGCATGACTCTCCTTGCCGCAGCGCATAGCATGCAGCTGGAACACGGAGCACTGTTTACCCTCCCGCAAGCGGTACCTATTTATCTACTCGCATTGACATGCTTTGGAACTGCTAGGTTGGCAGGAGCTGGCCAAGCAACGAGCGCTCACCCCGTCGCGGGAATCGAACTGCCGACCTTTCGATCGACAGCTTATGGTTCAGCGGTTTAACCCGCTGCGCCATCCGCTGGCCAATACAGTACCTCAAATCAGTTTCTAACCCTTGTTCCTTTCCAGTGAAAAGGCAGAAGAGCGAACAAAACAGCACCTCAACCCACTAAAGCTGCTGCATCATGTAGATCACTTACTCCCTGAAGACAGTCTGCTGGTTGCAGATGGAGGTGACTTTGTGGGGAGCGCTGCCTACATTGTACATCCCAGAGGACCCCTGTCCTGGCTGGATCCAGGTAAAGAGACACTAGCAGGAATTGGGCACTGGATGGGAATGTTTTAACTATAGCATATAGTCTGGACTTGAGTGATCTGGGGTGGGGAGATGGCAAACTCCAGCTTTGTCATTCTCATGCCATTTTGATACCTTGCACAGCCACAAAGCCAGCACTCTGCTGCAGTATGAGGAAGGAGAAATGCCCAAAGACAGATTTGCACTTTGCAGTGTCACAACTCCATAGAAGTTCATCTGTGGATCAATGTGTCCAGCCAAGCTCCATCAACAGCTTTTCACAATTGTGACTTGGCAACAGAGGCCAGCCAAACATTATGGTTGTCTTCATCCCAGCACTACCCCTGCTTCCCTTTCCTGCTCCAGCGCAGGAGAGGAAACCATGGGATTTGGCAGTTTGGCTGTGCATGGCTGAGACATCCAGTGTTGCAATTACCACTTCCCTCTCCTGCTCTGAAGCAGAAAAGAGAAGTGCAAGACTTTCTTACACTTGGCAGAGGTGCCCAGGGCGCCTCCACCAATGCTTGCTCATCACCCTCACCTGAAGGCACTAGCCCCCTTACCATGGCAAAGTTGGCGACCAGAATTCTTGGAAACACGCTCAGGCAGACCTTTGACCTGCCAGAGCCTAAGGAGTGAATGTATCCAAGGAAGGCTGTGCTACCTGACTTTCCTGCACAACCATGGTGCAGGATATCACCTGGAAAACATCTTTAAGAAAGAAGAGGGACAAGGATAGGGAAAAAAAGAAGCAATTCTGCCCAGAATAGAGGGGGCAAAATTGAGGGAAAACCTCCAAAGAGATTCTGCACTGAATTTGTCTGCATCTAGAAGGGGTGTGTGTGTGTGCGCACACGCGTGCTCCATATTCCAAGTGCTGTATTGTTGTACACATATCAGCAGGGGGCAGTAAAGCTACCTAGATAATGGTAGGAGCCAAGGTGTTTTTTCTGTTATTGCATGCTCTTTGGTTATCCAGAGTGCTATTCTTAGGCTTTATTGCCTTCTCCTCTCTCCCTCCCCTTCCTCTTGAAGAGAAGACATATAGCTAAAGAGACTAGTTAGACTTAGAGGATACATTTTCTTCCTTTCCTACAATATTTTTTTATTTAAGGAAAATACATCTGTCTTTGACTTCTGAATATGAGGCTTACGCAAAGTTTTCTATCTGGACTTTCTGTCCAATTTGGCGCCTTTTGGTGTTTTATTTCTGCTGTCACCCCCTTCCTCCTTCTGGATGCTTGCAAAAGAAGTTTGCGCAGGCCCTTGTGGCTTAAATATCATGTCGTGGCACAGGGCCACAGATTACTTTTATTTATTTAAAATACTATATCCGACCTTTCCATTTCCACTTTTGAGACATTCAAGGTAGCTAACATCAATTAATTTTAAAAACCATCAATAATAAAGAACAAACCAAACAAAAACAGCAGAAAGCCTGTTGTGTATGTTTAATCAATACATTTTTTATTTTGTATAAACTGTTTTAAATATTAAAATAAATAAACAGAAAGTGAAGGAACAGTAGGGGAACTATTCAGGCCATAGGCTTGTTGGAATCATGGCACCCACAGGCTCCCTTCTATCGCTGACTCTCCATTTCTTCCCACTGCAGGAGCCTTTGGGACCTTGGGAGTTGGTGGAGGCTTTGCCCTAGGAGCCAAGCTCTGCAGGCCAGACTCTGAGGTTAGTGCACAGTTGTGAGAAGCCAAGGGTGGGATTCCTAGTGGGGTGTTATGGCCTCAAAGATATCACTAGGGTGAAAAGCTGGAGATTCAGGCAGTCTTTTGACTTCCGTGAACTTTCTCCAGATTGAGCAGTCCTCAGTAACAGCTGCTCACTCGCTGGAGAGTAAGTATGGTGACAAAATCTCCTAGAGCTCCATCCCACCCCACAATCCTGGTTTTGGGCTAATATTTTGGGTGGCGCAGTGGGTTAAACCGCTGAACCATGAGCTGTCGATCGAAAGATCGGCAGTTCGAATCCGCAACGGGGTGAGCTCTTGTTGCTTGGCCAGCTCCTGCCAACCTAGCAGTTCCAAAGCATGTTAATGTGAGTAGATAAATAGGTACCGCTTGCGGGAAGGTAAACAGCGCTCCGTGTTCCAGCTGCATGCTACGCGCTGCAGCAAGGAGAGTCATGCCGGCCACATGACCACGGAGGCGTCTTCGGACAACGCTGGTTCTTCGGCTTTGAAATGGGGATGAGCACCACACCCTAGAGTCGGACACGACTGGACTTAACAGTCAGGGGTCACCTTTACCTTCACCTTACCTGCCCTCTTTTTTCTTTTCTTTTTTCCTTCTCTTAGGTCTGGATCCTTTATGGAGATGGCTCTCTTGGGTTTAGCGTCATGGAATTTGACACCTTTGTGCGACACAAGGTACTGTAACTCTACCTGGTTTCTGGGAACCCTGAGCTCTCTTGGCATCTACAGGTGGAAAAAACAGCTAGAGATGGGCAGAGATGGAAAGCTGTGTCCCTTTGGTGGTCATAGCAGCTCTCTTTGTTTGTAGGCCTTGTTGGCGACCTGTTTTGATGGTGGGCCACTTTGAGATGGAGATGGGATGTGTTTGTGGGCCAAACTTTCTTCCTCCCAATCTTCAGTGGTCAGCCTGCAAATTCAACCATGCTTTATCCCATCTAGTTCTCCCTCCCATCTTCCAAGCCAACATGGAGGGGAGTTTAAGATTAATGGAGCAAGAGAAATGCAAGTGATAAACGATGGCTCCCTCTTTCTCTTGCTTATCCCCTAATCCCCCAAATCAGCCCTACATGCAACTCGGGAATCTGAGAAAGAGGGGGAATATGCACTCATGAGGGAGGAGTACTTCCTTGTCCTCTCCTGCCTCTCTGTCTTTCTCTTCCTTCGCAGCCCTTCCTCTGTTTCATGGCATGCACAGGAAAAGGGAGACAGAGGGCTGCACTGGGCCTGGGGGCTGATTTGTGCAAAAGGTGGAGGGGACTTGGTTCAGATGGCACTGAAGACTCCAATAGGTCCTCCTCTTTTGCCTCATAATGGGGGCTTTGGGTCATGGCTTCATCCACAATTACGTACGTTCGTCAACCTCACTGTTGTTCATTTGATAGTGTGCAGTCTAATAGCAGGTGGGGGAGGACCGTGGAAGTACTTTTTCAACATAGTTTGTCCTGTTCTGTCAGACCCCAGTCATTGCCCTCGTTGGGAATGATGCCTGTTGGAGCCAGATTTCCCGGGAGCAAGTCCCCCTGCTTGGTAGCAATGTAGCCTGTGGCCTCGACTACCTCGGTGAGTTGATAAGCCTGAGTGATGTTAGGTGTGATACTACGAACACAAGCTCTCCTGGCAAAGTGGAGGCAGAGCGGGCTGATGGTTTATTTTTAATGGAGGGCTCTCAGGCAGGGCCAGGGAGGTAGTGGGATGGAATAAGTCTTGCTGTAGGACAAATTCTCCACACTTCATATCATAGATGAGATTGTCCAGTGAGACACAACTGCTCCCCTATTACCAGCATACCCAACTGCTTAATGGAAATTATTTTGCTTAATGGAAAGCACAGTATATGGCAACTTGTAGAACCATCAAGACAGAACTAGTCCGCTGCTTCATCAAAGTTTATGGTTTCTAAAACAGAACTGTACAGTCAGTTTTCGGCATTCGCAAATTCGCTACCCACGAATTCGTGTATCCGCGAGGAGCAGTTTGGTAACTTGCCTTGCCTTTCCCACGAACCCTCTCCCGGTATCTGCGAAGTCAAAGGGCTTCGTGCTGGTCGCAGGCGCCATTTTAAATGTCCCTGCTGCCTCCAGAAGCCAGCAGAGACTTCCTGAGTGCAGCAGGGGCATTCAAAATGGTGCCCGTGACCAGCACGGAGGCCTTTAAAATGCCTGGAAGAAGCTTAAGGTAACCCCCATACACCTAACCCCATTGATCCCATAGGATCAATGCTTCACTAACTGCGAATTCGCTATCCGCTAGGGTTTCTTGGAACCTAACCCATGGGATAACGAGAACTGACTGTATTCTATTCACTTTTCCCTTAACAGAGATGCAAGTTTTTTTAGTACAGTATTCAGGATTTTGAGTACAAAGTGAGGAGCTTGGAAAGGCTTGGTCAGCCCACATAAACCTGTTGACCTTGGAATAGGTAATGGGGCTTACCCATTTGAGCCACCAATTGCCTGGCTTTAGAATTTTTTTAACAAGCTTTGGACTACTTGAAGAACATTGCCTTTGAGCATGTGCTGAATCCTGTTCTCTCAGCATTGAGTAACACAGACCAATGGAAATTAAATAGAAGAGCTCCAAGAGGCAGTGCTCTTTCCCCTTTCTTATCCATGGTGTCCTTTCCTGCAGATTACCACGTGGTGGCAGAAGGCTTAGGAGGAAAAGGCTTCCTGCTGTCCTGCCAGAATGAGGAGCAAATGGATGACATCATCAGGACAGCGCAACTCGAATGCAAGCGTGGACGGCCCATTCTCCTGAACGCCCTCATTGGGACAACAAGCTTCCGGGAAGGCTCCATCTCTGTGTAGGGGCTAAATTGGATCTACTGGACTTGGGGATTGGCCAGATGACAAAGCCTCTGCAATAGTGATCAGCTCAGTTGCATTGCTTCCAGGCAAGAGGGAAATGCCTGTTCAAAGGTTTTGCCTTTATGTTGGTGCCTAGGGCTGTCCCCCACCCTGGGTCAACAACAGGCCTTCCTGGAGGCCTTCTACAGGCACCGGCCTCCTACTTTTTAACATAGCTGTCTTGCTGAAACCTTTGCTTGTCAGGCACAACTCGCTTTGCACCCTGGATAACATCAAAGGTGGCAACAGTGCTAACCTGTTTGTTGGTGAATCCTTGGACCTTTTTGGTTAAATCCTAACACAATAACCCTCACTGACTATCTGATGTTTTGTTTGCCATAATCTGGACCAAAGAAGATACCTGCGCCAGCCTGTCTGCCAAGCACATGTTCCCAAATTGGAACAGTGGCCACTGCAGATACAGGGGGTTCCATTTTCGGCCATGGTAGATGCAGCTTATTTTTAAAGAAGCTGCAGAAGTAAATCTGTATTTTAGGTTTGCAACCCAAACGGGTCTTTCTGTCTTCTCCTGCCCTTCTCGCACCCCACTGTACGAGAGGAGACTCTTCATTTTCTTCCTTGGGCCACAGAAATATCTCTTAGTCTTTCCAATTTGCTTTTCCTGTGTTTGATTGTGGAGGCATCTGGCCATGCTTGTTCACAGCAGTGGGAGATGGAAGCTCATGTGGACCAGGATCTGGTCAGGCTCACCGAGAACATCCTTTTGAGCCAACTCTTATCTTGTCTAGGTGAGTTTGGGCTTGGTTTCTCCCCCCCCCCCCCCGGGCCCATCAGGCCTCACCAACTGTTCCGATAGGCGACAGTAAACAATTCCCCTCTTTTGGGACTGGTTCATTTGGCCAGTGCTGACACAAGGTTGCTCCAGTGGTGTCCCCCTGAGGGCTCATCAGCCCACAGTTACTGAAGGTTCAGAGACTGAGCTCACCAGGCAGAGCTCTGACTGGGTGTGGGCGCTTGTCCAGCGTCCAGCCTGGCCTGATGCCACCTGTACTTTTGCCAGACACACTCAGGGGAGGAGGCAGCACATAGCTTGAGAGGATGCCCCCTCTTTTGTCTTTGCCTCTGTTCTTTCTGAAATCAGTGGGCAGTCTTTAACGGTGCAAACAATAAACTGGTTGGATTCTTGCTACCTCTTGGAGTGTTGTCTCCTTTGAGCTGTTCCAGTTTTGGACCCATAGCAAGGGTCAGGTTCTCTTCCATGAGCCAACCCACAACTAATCCTGGTCTCTGGTGCCTACAACAGGGCTGCTGTTTCTGTGTGCTTGGAACGGGGCCCTGCAACATAACCCTATGTACGTGGACTCCAAAGCAATTTGAATTTCATGGGGCTTACTTGCAAGTAGAGGTGCACTGCAGCCCAGGTCTTGAGTTTGTCAAGCCAATGGATACATCAACTGCAAAGAAATTTTGCATAGCAAAATAAAGAAACCAGGATAACGTGGTGGTGATGATGATGATGATGGAATAGCTCGAACAAACAAGGACAGTCTTCGCTACTTTAGTTCAGCTGAGCTCAACGACCACTCGTTCCGATCACTGAGCTAGTTGCAGAGCAACTGAGCTCTGTAACTTGCTTGGTGATATTCTGCATTGCTGAAGCCACTGTGCATGTCCATTTGTGGGCTTCCTACTCCAGTCTGTGGAGTTGCTCTCCTAATTCTTAAAGTGAGGGCTTAAATGGCCTTCAGCTTCTTTTGTCAGACATAATCACAAACTCTGTAGCTGAGAGTCTCTCTATAGATGTGAGCCCAGCATGTTATTTTTGTTAGACAAACCACCTTGTGCTGCTGGGGGGGGGGGGGACGACTTGGTGGGTGACAGCCATAACCACTTCCCATTGGGAGGAGTCCCTGCAATCTAATAAGTGGTCAACATTCTTCCCACATCTACTCCTTTGCCCCTCGCCAAACAAAGGTTACAAGGCAGAGCACTGATTTTTATGGGGCTGCCCCTCTCAATTTTTAATGAGGGGTGCCAAGTGGCATAAAACTTCATTCTCTCACTCTGGTGTGAAGAGCAGTGGCGTTTCTATGACCGCCGCCCCCCCCACACCAGAAGTGACGTAACGGCAGCAGCCGTTATTGCTCACTCAGAGGCGCAGGGCGAGCGGGAGGGCCAAACACGCAGACGGCTCTTCTCGCTTGCCCCAGCAAATGGGACAATCGCCACTGCTGCCAATCACCATTGCACCCCCCTGCCCACCTGGTGCCCGATCCCGACGCCCAGGGGCCCACCGCCCCAAGGCCCCCACCGCCTTGAGGAGTGGCAAGGGTGGGAGATCTCCAGGAGCAGGCTGCCAGTTGACCATCCCTGATGTACTATATGTTTATATGCTGCTTTTTTAACAAATAGTTTGTGACATGCAAAATGAAAGACAAATGCCCTGATCCAGGTAGGGGGCCTGTACCTCTGGAAGCAGTCTTCTGTTTATGTATCTCTAGCCTAGGAAAGAACAGCATATGCAAATTGGTACTAGGCACACAGTTGTTTCCTAATCCAGCTGTTGGAGTAGTGTACATGTAGCAGTCAGGTCAGAAAACTGGCAATCAAATATTGAGGGACAGCAGGGGCTGGATTTAATCTTATTTTCCCCCTCCCCCTCCACTGAACAGCAGATTGGTACAACTGTTTTTTTTTTTCTTGAGCTATATAGGTGCAGCCTCTGCCTGCACAGGCAGAGTCACAATTCAGTATTAAAATACCTCTCTCTGAGGCAGACACAAACCAAGACACTGCTGCAAATGGATCATGAGGGAAGGATGACTAGAGAGTTGTTAATTCCTTCAGTGCTATGAGGTTGATCTTGAAGCAAAGCTCAAGTGCTGCTAATGACAGGCGATTGTTGAATGCTTGCCTGAGATTTAATAAATAACCTGGTCGCCTCCCTATATCTAGCTCAGGGGTATCAAACTTGTTTCATACAGTGGGCCGAATAGCATTCACAGTGCCTGCTGAAGGCTGGAAGTGACATCATTAAGCAGGAAGTGATGTCATTAAGCAGATGATGGCCAGAAATAAGCACTTTGTTTTCATACAGGAACACATCAGCTGCAAATGACAAAAAATATGCAGATCTTGATAATATTTTCAAGTTAGGGGAGAGCCCAATTATCATGCGGGCCACCCTTTCAGCAGAGCTGCTTCTGCCAAAGCATCACTTTGCAGCTCAGCAGCTGAGAGGTAGTCTGTGAAGTGACATCTCGGCAGAAGCGGCGCTGCTGAAAGGACAGCCTGCAGCCCGCATGATACTTGGGCTCTTCCAGCACGTCGGCAGCGTCTTCCTCTCTCACCCCTCTTGGTCTGCCCCCTACCCCGTAGCATTCTTTGTCCTCTGTGGCCTCTTTTCGTCTCCCCCTCCCAGAGCCTTGGAAGAAGTGGTGCTTCTGAAAGGGCGGCATAGGGAGAGCCCAATTATCACGCGAGCTGGATAAAGAGCTTCTGTGGGTCATATCCAGCCCACGGACCTGATCTAGCTGGTTTCTCCTACATGCCAGATTTTATAGTATGCATGTGTACATGGGTGGTGGTGGTGGTGTACTAATATGCAGAGAGTGAATTCACTGATGCACCTGAGAGAGAGACTGACTGCCTTGGAGAGGCTCAAACACAAACGTATGAAATGTATGGGAGGAAAAGAGAGAGGAAGCCTACCACAGAGGTGCACATGATGAGCAAGAGCTAGAAGTTCAAGTACCTGTGTTTTGTGGGTAGTCTTTCCAGTGTTGCATCACTTCTCATTTAGGGGGAGCAAGCGATGTCACCAGACAAAGCACAATGCTTGCTGAGTCCCAGTTATGTTCCACCTTGATTAAGCTGAGCTTTAATTTGTCTTTCTTTGCCTGCTTGCTGAGTGACTGAGGCTCCATTGTCCTGGAAATCTGTGGAGTAGCCAGTCACCAGTAGGGGCTGCGGCTGTGCCACAATGGCAGTGATATTTTGCTTTGCTGACTTTTTAGTCTCCTCTCCTGCAATGGTGGCTGGCTCATATGGAGCTAACAGCTCAGCCCAGCAACCTGCTCTTTGCTCCTAGGAGCCTTGAACTAGCCATGCCAGTGCTTACCTTGTGGAGAGGTAACCCAGTCCAAACATGTTTGCAGCCCTTTCTGGGGGGAATCATCACATTGTTAAGAACAAACAGACTATTTCAGTTGCTGCTGCTGCTGCTAGGTATGGTTCTAGTAAGTAGATTAAGGGGGAAAAAAACCCTAACATCACAGCCTGCCTCACCTACCCACAGCCCAGCTCGTCCTACCTAGTTCTCCTGTTCAGGAAATCCCTTTGTTAAAATTAATTTCTCTCTTTCCGTCAAGATTTCTTGGTAAAAGCCATCCTACTTAACAGGAGAGAAAATGTTGGGGTTCTTTCTGGCATCTAAATAAAAGGAGAGGGTGGGTGGACAAAGGATGGGTGGGTGTCCGTCCCCCCTTTAGGATAACTGGCTGATTTAGTTTAAAGATTTATATCCTGCTTTATCAGTTACTATAATACTAAAAATGCATTACTAATGAAAAACACATAATGAACACTCAACCTTATACTGTATATCTCAACCCAGTTCAGTTGGAACACCTCTATAACTGAATATAACTGAAGCTTCATTTCTCCCAGAGACAGAGTGGCTTGGAGTACTTTGGTGCTCCCTCACCTTTGACAATGCCTGCCAAAGATGCAGGCGAAACGTCAGAAGACAATGTTTTTATGAGACCGTGACCATCAAGCCTGAATAATCTTAACACAAATACCAGTTTCACCAGCCACGAAAGCCTTAGTACCTACATTAAACCTATAAAGTATATGTTTACTTGGAAGGGATCCAACTGAGTTCAGTGAGGTTATTCCCAAGTAAATGTACCTAGAACTGCAATCTTGGTTTTAAAAGTGGCTGATTTTTTTTTTTAGCTTCAGAACATGTCTGAAACACCTACATGGTTTCCTCAAAACAAATTTGGAAGCTGTTTCTGTATTTTTCCATGCTTGGTTTTAAAATTCCCTCTCTGGCTAGGTTCTGAGTAATTTGGGAGATTGTGTGACATTTGTTTGCTCAAAAAATATTACTGTGGGGGATGTTTTATTTTGGCTGGCTATATGGCTGTTTTCTTTAAAAAGCTGTTATTTGGAAGACATTGTAACACATTTGTGCGCTTTTGAAAAGAACATATCTGGTTGTTGTTGTTTTTAAAGAGCAGATCCATAGCACTTTCAAATCAGAAAGGAATAACCACTTTAGCTTGCTTTCCAGATAAGCAGTGGAGGTGATCTTTTTTCCCCAAAAAACACATGCTGTACTTCTATGCACAGTTTACCTGGGAGCAAGCCCCATCAAATGGTTAGGCTTACTTCTGAGAAGGCATGCATAAGATCAGGCACAAAATGTCCTGTGGAAGCTTAGACTGACTCGATTCAATTTCAAATACCTTTATTGGCATAAACTATCCACTCCAACCAGAAGGTCAGTAAAACACAAGATAAAATATACATACATAAATCGTATTACTGCTGCCTCTTCGTGAACCTTTCCTCCCCCAGCATAAGAAAATTCGAACGCCCACCACCACCTCTACTGGGCCATCATTGCGTAAATAAACCAATTTCTCTGCATCCGAAAGGCCAGTTTTATTCACTAATATAGGCTCTTGCATGTTTCAGCATGAACTGGGCAATAGAAAACTATATGGGATAAGGACTCAACAAACAGCGAGTCACATGGACAGCAGAGGTCAGAAAAGGGAATCTTACAATATCTTCCCCTGGTGACTTGGCAAGGTGTGACATTGAATCTGGCTTGAGTAATGGCACCTTTGGGTTGGTTAAAAAAAGTCAAGTAGGGAGTCATACGGCAATAAAACGGGGATGTGAAAATTTAAAGGGGCAAACCCTGGAGGCCACACCATGCAGTGTTTGAAATTCCATGTCTAGAAGCCTCTGATTGAGCATCCTAAACACTTCGACCTCTGAGGAGCCAGGAGATCAAGAGAGAAGCCCAAGGATTTTATTCCCCCCCCCCAAGCTTAGCCACTTGGGCATGTCCGAGTCAGATAGCTTTAATTGTTAAAAAAAACACATCAAGACTTGAATGAAAAAAGACCTGGAGCCAGCATTTAAACATTAGCCGCCACGCTTTGGTTTCCAGACTGATTGATTTACTGTCGCAAAAAGGCTGTTGGCGGAAGGGTTGGATAAAAATGTAATTAATGAGTCTTTGGGGGTTGGGAAAGCACTGTGGGGGTGTCTTGGGGGTGGTGGGAAGCACTCTGTACATGTCAGAAGGCACACACATGCCTTTGACCTTACACTGATATATCTGTTAAAAGCTGCTCCCTGTAGGAAAGGCATACGGTACTTCTGCTCATGCCTGAAGTGCAGTACTTAGCTGAGTTGCCAGCAGAACATTTGAAAACAGCATCAAACCCAGCAACCCAGGCCTACCTATGTCCTTCAGTGTCTCTTTTCCTTACCGTTTCTCTCTGGCTCGTTCTGTTTTTTCTCAGTCCCAGGATCTCTTTCTTGCGATTGTAAACACGTCCCTAGGAGAAAGGCATTGAAAAGGACTTACTGCTGCTGGCAGACATCCATAGGATTGTGCTGTTGGTTGGCTTCTTTTTTTCCCCTTCATGGTGCAATTCCATGCATATCTACTTGGAAGTAAAGCTCACCGTATTCAGTGGCGTTTACATTCAGGTAAGTGTGCATAGCATGGCACTCTCAGCCTCTATTTTCAGAGACTTCCTTGGACGCAGGGAGAAATGGATCGACATGATGAATAAAATGGGGAAGAGACAAAATTTCTCAAACTAAAGGAGGGAAGCAGGGAGGAAAGACAAGGCATCTATTCATATTTTATTTATTTATTTATTTATTTATTTATTAGAGATTTTTTATCCTGCCTTTCACCAAGGAGGCTGGCAATAGAGGGTTAAAATAAATCAGATTGTAAAATAATCCAATGTAATTTAACATGCAAGTGGGTCCACTCTACAGTCAGAAACAGAGGATTTTATTCCCTTTTGAGGTAGGCTGGGTCTGACTCAAACTCTTAGAATGGAGAGTGTTCCAAGAACAATATGTTTGGCTTTTGTTGCTGTCGGTCTTAAGAGGGGTGTGGCTCCTGAGATGGCATTAAGAGCTCCTGCACTTTTAAAGTTACCACTGCAACACTAAGCCTGTCTATAATGAAAACAGTCATGTCTGTACCTTATGAAACAGTCCATCATAACTAGGGGTGCTGTGACTTGTTTCCCTAACAAGTGAGCCAGCCTAGCCAACAGCACTGTTCAGCTCATTCAGCAATGCTCATCTTTGAAACTGGCTTGCTACAAAGAATTCCAAGCATTATAGTTTTGTAACAACGGTGGGGGATTCACTGTTAAAGGTGCCTTGCAGTACTGCAGTTCTCTGGTTTTGTAAGGGGGAAGCAAAGAAAAGTGAGCTGGCTTATGTTTGCTGAGTGCACAGGACCCTCAGAAACCAAGAAATTGCGACGTGGAAGAACCAACACCAACATCACTCGGGATTCGGTGCAGGCAACAGCAGCACACTGCAGCTGTCATACTTCTGCAGTGTGGATCCTGTTCATTGATCGGTAAACCTACAATGCTGTACAGCTGACATGCACCTTTGTACTTGTGTGTGGTAGCACATGCTTGAGTGTGTCAACACATCTTGCAGAACCAGCCTCAGAATGGGAAAACGTCACTTGTGAAGTGACCTACTTATGGTGCGCAAAGGGTCTGTACACCCTAATATTTTTGCTTTTGAAGATTTGTTATAGATACAGTACATAAATTGCTAGTTTTAAGCAAAAAGAACCCCTCAAACATACTGTTACAAGCAAGAATATATAACAGGACTGCAAAGTCCCATACACATGGGATCTGCTGGTCCCATATTTTTATCTTCCAAATTGCATCCCAACTTTGAAGCCAATTAGTCAAACAACATATCTATTGAGAATCAGGAGAGGAAGACTCAATTCCTAAATTATAGATATCTACATATGACTCCAATTTTAGAGGGAGGTGATAGCAATCTGTCTTGGAAGAGAGACTAATTTCTCAAAGCCATCCCACCAACACATTGCCTCCTTAAGGCTGATTCACACTAGCCCTTTCCGTGCGCGTTTTGGCTTAACGTTTGGTCTTTTTGTGCGTTTTTCATGCTTGCGTCTGACGCAGCATGAGCCAGGAGAGATGGTTTCGGTTTATCTTTTTGATGCGCTCGCGTTTAAGCTAGCGTTTATGCTCGCGGTGCTAGGCAGCCCACCAATCAGAGAAGCGCATTTCTCTTCACCAAATCACAGCTGCGCTTTCTTCAAGAAGGCGGGCAAACGTTCAGAGAACTGCTAGACGCACGTACAGACGCTAGAGCAGGGCATGCGTCCCGGAAAAGGCTAGTGTGAATCAGCCTTTAGGAAGCAGTGGTGAGACTGGGAACTTCCCACATGCATCTGTTCGTCTCATGTAGCTCCGCCCTTCAGATGTTACTCTTCTTAAAGCTATTTGATCCAGCCATGGGGAAGCAACAACAATCATGCTACATCAGTAGTACGAATCAAGCCCCTGAAGTAGGCGAGATAGGGAATTTTCTCTGTCTCGTCACAAATTGCCAGGCAAAGGATAACTTGATATCATCTTAGCAGTGTGACATGGGAAGAGTCCCCAGCATGGCTCTTCCAACACCAGTGTTGCCCCTCCCAGCAACTGGGGTGCAGTGGTGGCATTGCCTCCCACATGGCCGAGTTATTCTGACTAGTGGTCTGTTGTTGACATTCTACGTTACTTTTGTACCATGGGAGTTACTGCAGCACAGTTCTTTTCTTACTCGCTTAAGTAACATCAGAAGCCCTGGACCCGCATGGGAAGGAGTCCTTGATGGGCCCATTGCTGTGCCAGTGTTGCTCCAGTGTGCGTGGGGAGGATGGAGCGATGCTGGCATCGGAAGGGTCCAACCCTGGAGAAACAGCAGATGTGCAGCACCACCTATGCTGCAGCATCTTTGGCATATAATGTGGATTCCTTCCAGGTGGTGCAGTCTTCTGTACTGACCTCTCCACTCCACACATACAGTAGAATGAGGTGGTATAATATAGTGGGCCACACGTCATCCAACAGCGGCTGGAAGATCACATTTTTTAAACACATTTTCAAACTAGAAAACTAGCAAACGCAGAGTAAGGGTTTCACCTATCCATTTGCCTGCTATGCTGCCGTTTCCATATTCTCTAAGTGGTGCAGCATTCAAAGTAGCACTTCCTACTTACAGTCTGACGTGGTGCCATCCATTGTACCTACCACCTCATTCTGCTGCACGCATGTGTGCCCCAGCCTGATGGTACCCAAGCAGCGCGGGAAGGCCTTCTCCTGCAGTGAGTGGTGGCAGAGGAACTAGAGTAGTGTCACTCCTGCCCGGTGGTCGCTGACGCGACACACGACTAGGCACTTCGTGCGCTTCGACGACAACATGGGCAATGAGCGCGTGGATGGACGGCTCAAGCGGGCGAGCACTCTGCGCGCGTGGCTGAATGAAAAGACTCGCCACGTGGTGGAACTTTTCGCGACTGCTGAAGAACGTCTCTCCGATGTGGCTGTCGCGCGCACGCGTGCGCCCAGACTGCCGTCTCCAGGCTAGCAACTGGGGGGGGGGGGGTTGAATTGGGGCCTGCCAAGGAAGCAACCGGTGGTGCCACGCCCGCTCCCTACTTTGCAAGACGGGCCGCTCACTCTATCCGAGCGGGGGGTGGGTGGCGGAACCGACGCTCTCAATTTGGGAATGCAGCGCGGAAGTGTTTCACCTCCTTCTCTTCTCGGGGTAGCCGCACGCACTCCAGACTGACTAGACGGGGCGGTCGGCCCTTACCCCTCCCCTCCCCCGGCCAGCCCTGCTCCGACTACAAGTCCCAGCAGTAGCAGCAACAGCTCCGGCTGGGCAGGGCAGGCAGAGAGAGGCATCCGCGGAATTTGCTTCCCATAGAGTGCGTCGCTCGGCGTTTCGTGGCTCTGACTGAGCTGCGGCTGGCGCGGGTCTCTTGCATGGGGGGCCCGTAGGACGGAACCGTCCGCTGAGCGATGGCCCAGCCCTTGCTCAGAAAAACTTTCTCTCGGCTGCGGGGCAAGGAGCGCCTCGGCCGCAAAAAAGCGGCGCAACGCAAGGAGCCAGGTACCCGAAGGAGGGCGCTCGATGGAGCGGGGGGGGGGTCCGGTCTGTGAGTTCAGAGAACCTCATCCTCCTGGTGGGGGGCTGCTGGAATCTGCGGGAGGGGCGGACATTCCGGCGTTTCTCCCCGGTTGCTCTAAAATGGGCAAAAGGAAGCGGCGGGATGGATGGATGTGCAGCAGCGAGCGCATTCCTTCTTTCCCAGGAGGGAGAGGGGCGGAGGCAGCCAAGTCTGGCCAAGCAAGTTCTCACTCTCTGCATGTGTGCCAGCTGCTGCCAGGGCTGTGCTCGTGGTGGACTCTTCCAAATGCCAGGCCTTCATGCTGCAGTGCACAGCCCTCGCTCAGCATCACACACACACCCCTTGAAGAGCCACCACTGCCAGTTTTGTTTCTGTTTCCCTTACAGCCCCATTATTGAACGTCAAGGAAGGATGGCAATGAAACTCATGAAAACTTCCAGCCACTTCATTTCCCCCCCCCCCTTAAAACAAACTATGTGGGTGGTGAATGATGGGAAGACAGCCAGACTAGTTGCCAAGATCAAACTATGTTTGCATTTCCAGAAGGGTGGTGTGTGGTGGTGTGGTGGGGGAGAGGAAAGTGGTCTTGGAAGACGGATCCGTTTGTACCTGTGTTAGGGGGGTGGGACTGCTGTCAAGGCAGAATTGTTGGTTCCCTTGTCAAAGTGGACTTGAAGCACTGGTTTTCAGTAAATAGAGAAGGACAATTTGCACAACCAAAGCGGGCGCGTGATAAAACTGCTTGTTAAAACCCTGCTAACTGGGCAAGAGGCACTTTTTCAATTGGTGCTCCTCTTATATTTAGCAGGGGGAGAGTAACTGCCCCCCTTTGACCCCAGCACAGTCTCTTTCTGGTGGCTGTTTGCTGGTGGTGTTCTGCATCTTTTTTAGACTGTGAGCCCTTTTGGGACAGGGAGCCATTTAATCATTTGATTTTGTCTGTACACCGCTTTGTGAACTTTTTGTTGAAAAGCGGTATATAAATACTATTAATAATTAATAATAAAATCTGTCTGCGTGTGTGCCAGATGCCAGCCTGTAGTAGCCATCCAGTTACATGGCTTTGGCTGCGATCCTAATAATGCACACTTTCCTGGGAGTAAGTCCTATTGAATTCAACAAGACTGAGTTCTGAGTAGACATGCATAGGATTGTGCTGTTCACCGCCACATCCAGGATCCATGTTCTGTGCTTACTGGCAAATGCTTCAAGGGCTGTGTTGGTGGCGGAATAGCAAAAGCAGAACCCTGCATGTGGGCAGACTAGACCCATTCATGGCTGTGTGAATCGGATTTACCTTTATTATTATTATTATTATTATTATTATTAATAATAATAATAATAATAATAATAATAATAATTGTATTTATATACCACCTTTCTTGTTGTCAGATTTCTCCTCAGACTTTATTCAAAGCAGTTTACGCAGGCAGGCTTTTCTAAACCCCCGTAGGGTTTTTTTTTAACAATAATGTTCTATTTGCATAGAACCCTTTTCATTCTCCAGATGTTTCCCTTCAACGGTGTGGTTATCTCTCTGGCTGCATAACATGCACCTTCTGAACTTGCCCAACAGCAACTCCTCTCTCTCACAGAGGGTTAACTCAGGTTATCTCAGCTTGTCAGCAGTTTCTGGTTGTCTCGAACTGGTGTCTTTAGCTTTTCTTCAGGCAAGGTGGCAGCTCAACCATTAGGTCACACCTCCTGCCTGCAATTTAAGCAATCTCCAGTATAACTGACAGAATGGCACTGGGGAAACCCCAAGAATCCATAAATGAATAAATCTTCATCCAATATTTCTTACATTCTGTTCCACATTAGCAACTTTCATATATAACACGAACAGAATACAAAAGGCTCAAAGGCATCAGTTAGTGTTTCTTGTAAAATGGCCTCAATTTGAGTCACTTTGCTTCTGCCAAAGACGGACTCTTGTGCTTGTGGGCAAATGGCTCTCTGTCGGCTTTAGTTCTTCTGTGAAATGGGCATAAGATGTTATCCAGCTCACAGAGCTGAGAAAGCAAAAGCACCGTGTAAATTAGAAGCACTCATCAGAAACGCTTCTTTAAAGAATCTGTAGTTTGGTATCCTGAAGTCTTTATATGTGAGCACTCTTGCCCCCCCCCCCCATTTCTGCACTGACAAATTTGTTCTGCAGTGATCTAAGTGGCAGCCTTGAGAGGAAGGAGGGGAAATGCTAAAGGAAAGAAAATCTAATGCTTCTCTTGGGAGCGTATGGTAAAGTACAGATCCATCCAAGAGTGAGTGAGTCCCTTGTGCTGCTCTTTCCCTGCCCCCCTTCCCTCCCCAGCTGTCTGCTCGGTGACTTGCATCTTCATTCTTGGGCTTTGCCCTGATCAATGGGGTTCTTCGTGTGCTGAGTTACTCAGGGACCTACAAAGGGAGCTCTGTGTCTTGGCCGGGGAGGGGACTCTGCAGTAAACAACAGGAAATCCAACTTGGCATCAGGTCTGAGCAGCTGGGAACTTGGGAGGGACCTCCGGCCTCAGCTGCATTGCAGGCCTCGACTGCACGTCTTCAGGCCGAGACTGGTTATTGTGGCCGGGGCCCCCCCTCCAAAGCCCCCTTTCCCATCCCCTCTCCTCTTCATGGAGGCAGCCCTTGCTAAAGGCTTCAGTGGGCTACTCTGCTTAGAACACATGTGCTATCCTACTAAGAGATCTGCAAGGCTCGGTGTAGCAGCTCGACAAGCCTCGGCTCCAGATTTCTTTTCAATGACAGGAAGTAATGTGAAATGGCGATAAGAGAAGGGTGCTTTTGAACAAGTGCAGAGTGCTCGCCACATTGGGACTGAGAGCTTTTCGTTCTGATGGAGCCGTTTCCAGGGCTATGTTTTTGAAATGAAGAACCGAAGCTTTGGTTGGGGAATGGTGGGGACAATAAAGCTCCCTTAAACCTTCTTCTGGCATTCCAAAAGTGTGTACAGGAATGTGTGGAGGGTCCCTGGGCTCATATCGTGGTAGCTACATCACTGCTGTTGCTGCTGCTGCACTCCTGAAGCCCTGCCTGCCCCCATGTGTTCAGCGTTTTTCTGCAGCCTTATCCTGCTGTCCATGACCAGGGCTAGTGCATTGTGATCCGGGAGGTGAGTGACTCCTTGACGTGGATGTAAGAGGATGGCACCTATGACCTCAGATAGGAAGCTGCTATCATGGCAAGCAATTCAAGGACAGGCATAGCTAGCGATGTGGGTTGCAGGAATAAACAAACAGATGCTTGCATAGGAGGCAAACGGCTCACAAGGATAATGCTGGCTCTATTTTCTGTTGCCTTGCAAAGGTGCAGCCAAGTCCCAGCACTGATCCCTCTCTGTCTCCAATTGCTTTCATTGCAAGCTCCCGCCGTTCTCGCTGCAAAGAGGAAAAAGGGCCATGTTGGCTGCTGTTCACCTGGACTGATTGAAGCCTCCAAAGGCAGGAAGGCCACTTCTGCCCTCCCTCCAGCATGAGGCTGCTGATCTACAAACTGCTGCTCCACAGCTGCTCCACAAACTGGGGTTAGAGGCAGAGGCAAAGGCAATTACAGTAGGGCCCTGGTATCCACAGGGGATACCTGGCCCCCCCTGTGGATACCGGGAAACCGCGGATAGGGGGAAACGGTAGTCTCTGTGGGGGGGGGCCGCACCCATTACCTTTGATCTTCTTAATCGAGCTGGTGCCAGAGGAACGTGTTTCTTCCTTAACCAAAACTCTATAAGCAGCATGCTGCTTATAGCAATGAAGCAGGCAAGCTGCTTATTTAACGGAGCCTCTCTAGCATGCAGGCTGCTTGCCAGCTTCGTCGCTGTAAGCATCAGGCTGCTTATAGTGTTTTGGTTGATTTTGAAACACACTGACCTGGCGCCAGCTCTGTGAAGAAGATCAAAGGTAATGGGCATGGGGGGGCAGACCCCCACACCCGCGAATAAGTGAATCTGCAGATAGCGGCTCTGCAGATACAGCCTCTCTTCCCCCCCCCCCCGCCCCGTATTCCTAGATAGGCTGGAACTTGGGCCCCTCTTATTTGAGCACTGTCTGGTGTTGAAGAAAATAGACCAGCATACACCGGCAAGAACAGGATTGCTCCTCTTGCTGATGCTCTTGCGTCTTTGTCTCTGTCAGCTGGCTTGTAGAAAACTAGCTCTTACATTTTGTGCTCTTGATTGATAGTACAAGATTCCTGGCTTTGCATCTGATCGCTCCATAGAGACAGAACGACATAGAAAAAAATAATAATCAGAAGTGGATCCCATGTTGCTGGTTGAGGTTAAAGGTGGCTTCTGGATCTGGCCAGATTGAAGGGTGCTGATTTAGAGCGTCACCTCTGCCACATTAATCCCTGCAGCACATGTAAACGGGGCTTTGGTCCCATGCTGGTCCGAACAGCAGACAGGTCAGCATGGGCTGGAACAAGGGTGTCGGGGGACAAGTACCCTTCCTGGTTGTGTGCTGTAGCACTAACTTACGGGCATGGGAAATATCTGGGTACTGTCTCTATGCCGGGGTGGCCAAACTTGCTTAACGTAAGAGCCACATACGACAAACTTCAGATGTTTGAGAGCCATAAGAGAGATGTTTGAGAGCTTCAGTATTTAAGAAGCATTTAAATTCTTAAATGTATTTACTCACCATGAACATTACATTTATGTTTTAATCCAGTGGACTCTCAGTTTATACCTGGTCAATAATTATAAAGCTTGAAAAAAATCTTATTTACCTTTTATGTATTAATTGTGATGCAAAAAGGAGCTCAGCCAACATATTTATAATTATATAAAGATATATAATGTGACTCAGGAGCTACAGTTTGGCCACCCCTGCTCTATGCGTTGGTTCAAGAAGGCCAATTTGGGGGAATTGCTGACTGGGCACATGGCTGTTAACAGTGGTGCTGGGCACAGCCCCCCCCCCCCCAATCACTGGTAATTAACTACTACTCCCTGAATTATATAGTCACAGCAGACTAAAACCTGCGATACCAGCTTCTGATAGGCCCATTCTATTGAAATCTGCTCTTTGCAATAGAATTTATATATTTTGGTTTTGAAGCTTCATATAACCCCTGCTAAGTGGGCAAATAGGCACTTTGGAAAGTGCTGCTGCTCCTATTTAGCAGGGGGAGAGCAACTCTCCCGCTTCACCCCAGCAGAGTGTCCTTTCTAGTGGCTGCTTGGCGGTGTTTCTACTGCATCTTTTTAGATTGTGAGCCCTTTGGGGACGGGACTGTTTATATTATTAATATTTATATACCGCTTTTCAACAAAACAAGTTCACAAAGCGGTTTACAAAGAAAAATCAACTAACTGGATGGTTCCCTGTCCCAAATGGCTCACAATCTAAAAAGATACAGAAGAAACACCAGCAGCCGCCACTAGAATAGATACTGTACTAGAGCCGACCTTAGGAACTGGCTGGCCCAATTGGAGACATTTTTTTGCGGAGCCCCAGGTTTATAGCCAAGCTCTGTAGAATCTTAGAGATATAAAGTTTTATTTATATCTCTATGATAGAATGGAAAGCAATCACAATGTGCGCTTAAAAAGTGCATGGACCAAATGGATCTAAGCACATTTTAATATAAAAGACTTGAGTAGATTACCCTAGCGCAGGGGGCCCTTAGGCGTGGGACCCAATTGGGAGCAGTTGGTCCAGTTGGCTTAAATTCGGCCCTGTGTGCTGAGCTGAAGAGGGACAGATACTCTCCCCCTACTGAATATCAGGTGTGCACTACTTGAAAAAGTGCATCTTAGCCAGTAATATATGTATTTATTTAGCTGCATACGTCACTTTGTGAACATTTTCTGTTGAAAAGCGGTATAGAAATATTCCTAATAATGTAAGTGACATCTTCCGTCCTGCTTTATTTGTCTGCTGTATAATCCTTCCTGTGGTGCTTTAGTCTTTTGGAGCGCCTCTCGATGATTTTGGTACGCTGTCAGCTTCTGTCGTACCGCCTCAGTGAAGCAGTAAGAGCGTTTGAATTATCTCTGGAGAGATGAGCTGTTTCTACTAAACATGCTCCTGAGCACCTGCAGGCTTTCCCACAGAAGTTAAGGCTGCAATCCTACGTATATACCAGTGGTCTTCAACATTTTTCGTGCCATGACACCCACCAAAATAAATAAAGTATGAGGCTGAGGACCCACCATTGATCCCGTCCCAGGACCTGATCTGCCCACCCCCCGCCCTTGTTGCCACCCCCGGCACCGGCAGCCTCGTCCTGCCAAGTTCACCCGGTCAACACTAGCGGCAGGGTCATTCCGGAACAGGAGAGCCAAGCTGCTGCTCCCCGCTGCCACCCCAGCAAATCGAAAGAGGGAAGGGGAGAAGAAGGATTAAATCCCTGTGGAAACCCCCCCCCAGCATTACCCCAGTGGCCATTTTGGTTCCTGTACATTGCCACGACCCCACAAATGAGGCCTTGCAACCCCATTGGGGTCCCGACCCCAAGGTTGAAGAACAGTGCTATACACGCTTCCCTGGGACTAACTGCATAATCCTGCGCAAATTGGTGTCTGTGGAGTGCATGCTCTGCAGGCACCGAGTGTTGTAAATGCGCCATAAAGCGTGTTTACGGCACCCAGAGAAAAACGGTCGCTGGCGCGGAGTCCGGCAACCCTCTCTCCGCCACCCTCTGGACCTGGCACCCACCAGCGGAGGTAGGTCCTGCGCCGGTTGGTGCAGGAGCTGGGGGAGGGAGGGCCAGGAGGCAAGGGAGGGGGCCATTGGCTAAACTGGGCCGCAAGGGGGTGGGGATATTGGTGGCGCACTCCACCAATATCCTGAGCCCGTTCCTGGCCCGGGCCACCCTTACCCAGCCGATGTACATCCAAGGAGGCCCATTGGGGCCAGGCAGCCCTACACCCGGGGAAGGAGACGAATGTCCCCTTCTCCTGAGGTGCTCCCAGGACGCGCTGACAGCCCGCACAACGGGAAGGCCGTTGGATATTGTGGCCGGCCCTTTAGGCTAGCCACGTGTCTTTACATAGGATTGGGCTGTAAGTCCCATTGAATTCAATGGGACTTACTTCTGAGTAGACATGCATAGTCTTGCACTATAGTGGTGTCACCCGGTGCAGTCCGCACCCCCCCCTCTTCCCAGTGATGCCACTGGGAAAGTGAATGAATGTGGGAAGGGTACAGAATAATGGAGGGGGCACAGACCCAGTTCTCATCTAGCACAACCCTCTGTCCCAAACAGGATACCTGGTACCAAAAATCTCCCTTGCAGTGGTATCCTATGTATGTTTCGATGTAAGTTCCACTGTGTTCAATGGGCCTTACCCCCAGGTAAGTGTGCATAGAAGTGCAGGCTAAGAGTTGCTTTTGCCAAAACCGCCAAGAAAGAGGTTCCAGAAACTTCTGTTCCTGAGCTGTCCTGTTGTTATTGAGACTGCACGAATGTCTCATCACTTTGGTGCGCTCCTTCCTCAAGGATTTCAGCTAGACCAGTGGTTCCCAACCTGGGGTCATAACCCCCAAGGGGGTCGCGAGGCGGTTTCTGGGGGGTCGTGGGATGTTGGCTGGATGACCACACCCAAGATGGTAACTCAGTCCTCCCCCTTCCCACTACAGAGAAAGAAGTGTTTGATGTTCTCTTGGGGCTTGTTTGCTCACCTTATGTTACTTTCTGCTTGCCTTTTAGCATCTCCGTTTAATATTAGCTCACGCCTCCCTCCCCCAAATGGGGTTGCTTATGAGTACAACTTTAAACGTGATTTATTTTAAAAAGTGTGATTTATTAAACAGTGTGACTTGTTCAAAACAATGACATCACTTCCTGCTTACTGACATCACTTCCGGTCCTAGATGGTTTTTTTTTGGGGGGGGGGGTTTCCCGACGGATTGTCATTCTACAAAAGGGGGCCCCGGTGCTAAAAAGGTTGGGAACCACTGAGCTAGACACTCTCATAAAGGCTCAGGAGAGATCAGCATATTGATTTCTGTTCTCCACAGATCATTCTTCAGAGCCACCAGCTCCTTTGGCGTCCTCGATAGAGTCTGAACTGGTGGGGCCTCTTCCTGTGGAGGATGGATGCAAGAAAGGTGTTGCCATCACCGTCTCTAAGAAGCAAAACTGGGCCAAGTTCACTTGGGGTGGCCAGGAGGATGCCCACAATAGGAAGCTGTGCCAGAGTGCCTCGCATGCACCACAGGGACCTGCTGACCAAGATGAGCTCTGGTTCCCAGAGACTCCTCCCCACCTTGACCTGGCCGCAACTGGACCCAAGGAGGCTGCCGAATCGCTGATCAGCTACACAGAGATTTGCAATTCCAGCATTAGTGCCAAGTGTAGCGGCCAGGGCGCCTACCTGCAGAGTCTGGAGAGAAGCAGCCGTCACTGGGTGCTCTCCTCAGGGAAGGTCCAAGGAGCCGAGGAGCTGGCTGCTGGCTCTGGCACTGAACTGAAGGACTCTGGCGTACTCTGCAGCAGTGAAGGGGAGATCTGGTACAACCCCATCCCGGAGGATGAGGACCTTCAACCCCACAACCTTGAAAAGAGGGGGGGCAGCAGTGCAGGGAAGAAGGAGCTCAGGAGCAGGAAGGGGAAGCCAAGAGAGGCTGAAGCAGCACATGACTGTCCCCACTTTGGTAGCCCACAGCGGACGAGCAGCGATGGGCTGTGTACGTCGCCAAGCCAAGCGAGGTCAGCTAAGCAAGCTGAGGAGCAGCTGAGCGGCCATCAGCACCAGGCTTGTGGTGAGACTTAATTCTTCTTAGGCGATCCCCTCAGTCTTTACAGCACCGCTATCTTTCCTCTCCGTGGCAGGACCGACGTCCCTTCTCCATGCCACCTTACTGGTGCTGCATCCTTCTCCTTGTCTCCGTGCCATTGCCCTTTTCCAGTTCTCAGGGCATCTCTGGCCCTGGACAATTGCGGGCACAGTGATCACCATGGAGGAAGCCAGCCCCTGGGTATCAAGAACGTTTAGTTTATTCCTGGTGCTGCATGTATCCCACAGCTACGAGGCATTACAGAGGCTCACCCATGTATTGGCTTTCCTCAGAGAGCCAGTCATCTTTTCCTTTGCAGAGGGGAGCTATCCATGGGGGCTCCAAGCCAGTCCCTGTCACCTATATGGACTGGCAAGAACCAGCACTGGCTGATGCTGTGGGGGCTCAAGGCATCAAAACAATGCTTTGATCCCAGAAACTGGAGCTCATGGAACTGTTGATCCTCTCTTTAGTAGTAGGGACAGTTCTAGGGTTCTTGAGCCCTTCTGTTGGGCTTGTGTGGCATGTGAGCCGCCTTAGAAATTCCTCAGTGTGAGGAGGGACACATGCTTCTGAGGGTGGAGAGAGGGAAGTTCTTCTCCCTCTCACTCAACACCAGAACCAGGGGACATGCACTAAAATTGAGTGGAGGGAGAGTTAGAACGGAGAAAAGAAAATATTTCTTTACCCAGCATGTAATTCATCTGTGGAACTCCTTGCCACAGGATGTGGTGATGGCACCCGACCTAGATGCCTTTAAAAGGGGATTGGATAGATTCATAGAGGAAAAGATCATCACAAGTTACAAGCCATAAGCAACCTCCTGGTTTTAGAAGTAGGTTATTTTTGTATGCCAGGTGCAAGGGAGTGGCAACAGGATACAGGTATCTTGTTGTCTTGTGTGCTCCCTGAAGCATCTGGTGGGGCCACTGTGAGATACAGGAAGCTGGACTAGATGGGCCTTTGGCCTGATCCAGCAGGGCTCTTCTTATGTTCTAAGCCAGTGGTGGCCAACCTTTCAACATGAATGCTGGCCCTTTAAATGGTAGTATAGGTGAGGGCATTTCAGCAGGTGCAGCTGCTTTAGCAGCACCATCAGCACTTACAGCTGCCAAGATTCTGTCTTCTACACACCTCTTAAGAACACAGTAGCCTTAGTGGTGGAAGGTTGGCCACCTCTGTTCTAAGCACTAGGCTGTGACTGAAAATGATGCCTTGAAAGTGCCAATCTGGCTTAATTTGGTTTTGCTGAGCCCTTTGTAAAACTTGAAGGAAGGATTACGAGAGGGACTTGATTGTTTGCACGTAAGGGTAATCATAACTTTTCCTTCTTTCAGCCACTGAAGAGGCTCACCCCTCTTCCACAGGTTGTGTTTCTCTGTGTGTGGAGGTTACATGTCGCCACCGAATTCAGGCCCGGTCATAGCCTCCCACACTGTCACTTCCCCACGATGTAACCCCACACTGCACAGGAATGGGCGTGTCTGAAACAACCACATGGGCAGGGCCAATTGCATGGCTGTCTCTCCCTCAGTCATGGCATGACCAAGGAAGGGGATGACCACTGGACGGGAAAGACCCATGTGATGGGCCCTACTCACAAAGCTGGTTCATTCAGCCTTGTGGAATCATGTGAATGGGGCTGGTTCCAAGGTAAATACCGTATTGGTCTGAGTATAAGACTCACTTTTTTCTCCTAATTTAAGTTTTTAAACTAGGGGTGTGTCTTATAATCAGGCTGTTGCAATTTAATGCCAGTGATTTAATTAAATTTTTTTAATAGCACCAAACTTTAAGGGTGAGTCTTATAATCAGGTGCGTCTTATACTCGGGACAATACGGTATGTTCAAAGTTGTGACGTGAAACTGCCTTTGAATACACCACTTTCCCCTGACTTGTGTTCAGCCGGAAACTTTTCCTGCTCAGTCCCTTCTCCACCCTCACCAGATTCCCAGTCTGACTGATTTGTGTTTATACCTTGCAGAACCCATTTTGCTACAGTTCAAGTCAATCTAGAGTGCTTTAATTTGGCATTTTTAAATTGTACAGGTTGAAGACCCCTTATCCAGACATCCAAAATCTAGACTATTCCAAAATCCGGACATTTTGGGGGCTAGGATTTTTAAAAAACCTTTTTCCAACACCTGGCTGGCATAGCTCAAGGCATGCTGGGGCACAAAAATATTCAAAATATTCTATAAAATTACCTCCAGGCTATGTGTTTGAGGTGTATATGAGACATAAATGAATTTCGTGTTTAGACTTGGGTCCCATCCCCAAGATATCTCATTATATTTATGCAAATATTCTGAAATCCAGACAAATCTGAAATTCAGACAACTTCCCATCCCAAGCAGTCCAGATAAGGGATACTCAACCTGTACTTGCATATTGTTTATTTTTTTTATGTTCCTTTGGGTGAATTCTTACTAAAAACAATTTTGATAGTTGCTTTCTTTGTCAGTTATAGCAACAACACTAATTACCAATGAGCAAAGACTGTTGAAAAGTGGGAGTGCTTTGTGAGTGTTTAGCTATTGCGTACTCCCCTTTGCCGTTTGCTCCTAGAAATATTCATAATATAATAATATACAGTATTTATATGCCGCCTTTCTTGGTCATTGGATTTCTCCTCTGACTTTAATCCAAGGCGGTGTACATGGACAGGCTTTCCTAACCCCCCTAATGGTTGGGTTTTTTTTTTACAATATATAAATGTTCAATCTTTCATGAACAGCAACATTCCAGATGGTATCCTTTTGCTGTCTGACCTCTCTGCTGACCTCCCACACTTGACCGATGCAGCTGGGAGCTCTTATCTCTCCTCACAGAGGCTTTCACAGCTTTTTGTTGGCGGCGTGTCTCAAACTTGCCATTTGCCAATCTTCAGGCTTGCAAGGCGGCGGCTCTATCGACTGAGCCAGACCCCTCTGCCCCTCATATCCAGTTTATGGTCATTTCCAAGTGACTGGGAATGGCAGGGTCAGCCAGCTCAGCCAGTTAGGGATCAGCTAGCTCAGGCAGTGGCCGAGAGCCCAGGGCCATTGAAGGGCCCATGACTACTCTCTGCAGCCCTCATGGAAAAGATGGCAGCCACTGAGAAGCTTTCCATGCTCTTGCTGCTACCGCCAAGTTATGTCTCCCCTAAATCCCTGTGGGGGTTATCTTAGCAGCGTCTCTGTGGCAGCCGCCATTTTCCTTTACCTCGAATGCAGTGCTCCTGTCTCACTGTTGCATCCAGTGATGCAGTGTCATGGTGGGAGCGTTGCATTATAGGTAAACAGTGGTGGACACCAGCATAGCTACACTGCCCCTCCCCTGCTGCCGCTAAAGGGGCTTGCAAAGGCAGTTGGCCCAGGGCCCCAGTGGAACTGGCACCAGCCAGCACCCAGGGGTTGTAACTTGGTGGTACAGCTCCTGCTTTGCAAGCAGAAGGTCTCCAGTTCAGCCCCTGGCAGCGTCTCCCAGTGGGGCTGGGAAAGACCCCTGCCTGGAACTCTGGAGAGCTACTGCCAGGCGGTGAAGACCACACTGAGCTAAATAGACCAATGGTCTGACTCAGTATAAAGCAGCTTCCCATGTTCACCATATACAGCAAGTCCTCACTTAAAGTTGTTGATAGGTTGTTGGAAAGTGCAACATTCTTTAATTAAGGAAAAATCAGTTAACCTTTTTATGAATAATTGGAAACCATTTATTGATTTTTTAAGAGAGAGAGAAAAGAACCATGTGATGATATGCGGATTTAATGAATAGAATGTGGGTGTTATTTTGGCTTAGTTGGATATTATATGTAGAAAATAGTGGATAGTATGCTAGTAGGATGTATTGCTTCGCACTTGCTATAACTTTATGAAATAGGTATTGGTTTTATGTTTGAATATATTAATAAAATATAAATATATGGGGGGGGGGGAAGGAAACTGCAACATTAAGTGAAACGACTTATAATGAAACCAATTTTACCATAGGCTAATTGATAAACGTAAACGTTCCTGTGACATTTTCCCATCAACTGTAAAATGAAACTATTTTAAACGAAATGACTTTAAGTGAGGTCTTGCTGTATATTGGAGCATGATTTTCTCGGAGTGTCTGTTGCATGAGCCGCAGTGAGAAGAACAGGAATTGCAGAAGACGACGACAGGCCTTGTCTTCTCAAGAGGCTGTTTTGCTGAGATATCCCAGTGGGTTGTGCCCCTAAGGCAAGAGGCCTAGGGGGTGACAGTTTTGGAATGCACAGCATCCAACCAGGTGCCCCCTAGGGACTTGTTCCCTTAAGTGCACGTTTCATTCCTCGCTATAACCCAAGGACTAGTCTGGACCTACCAGTACTGTGGGAAAACCTGCTTCTTTCATTTTAAAGCAGTTTAATTATGCCTAGCCTCTCATCCTTTGTGGGTCGTCAAACTCCCGCTCACTTAGCTAATCGCCATACCAATTTGGGGGTTGGTCCCAAGTCTTGACTTTGGGTGGTGTGCCACATTAGTGATGACAAGAAATTTCCCATGTGATGTCTCTGCCTTCCACCGTGGATGGAGGGAGGCTATCGCTGCTCTACAGCATAAGCTCTGTAGCCAGATCATTTGACAGCATCATTCTTTCCTTGGAACAAAGGGTTCCCATTGGCCCTGTCTGTGGGCAAACTCCAGCTTTGCAACATCCCAGCCCTGTCTCCTTTTTTTTTGGGGGGGGGGGGAGGTAAGAACTCATTCCTGAGATGACTTTTGCCTTCCCTCCCTTAATGCTGGTACCCTCTGGTTCCCATGTGATTTGACCTGTCTTATATAGTTTCTTTCCCCAGGAAAGGTGCCAGTCCCAAGCATGGATCCTGAGGAAAGGGCAGGGGCCACTGGATCGACAGCCCAAAGCCCTAGTGCCCACAAGAAGGGTCATGCCCTCGGCAAGACAAAGTCTCCAGGCCCAGTGCGAAGCCTCTCCATGAAGATGAAGAAGCTGCCAGAGCTGAGGCGGAAGCTTAGTCTGCGCAGCTCCCGTCCCCGGGGGCAGGAGCCGGAGGGCAGTTCTTCGCCCAAGGAGTCCGGCAACGTCATCAGCCGTTACCACCTTGACAGTAGCGTGGCTGCTCGGCACCCGGCCCGGGGGAGGGCTGCCAGCAAAGGGGGCTACTTGAGTGATGGCGACTCCCCGGAGCTGCTGGTCAAGGCTGAGGCATGCCTGGGGTTCGAAGGTGGCTCCTTCCGGCCATACAGTTTTGCCGAGCAGCCAGTCTGCCTGCAGCATCTCTCTGGTCTTGTCAGCATTCACCTCTTGGGGGTGCAGGACTTTAGGCCCTCCAAAGGCGAAGCAAAGGAGGTCTTCTGTGTCCTCCAGGTAGACTCTGTCAACAAGGCCCGCACGGCCCTACTGCCTTGCCAGGCAGCCTTCCTCAGTCTCAATCATTCCTTCCAGCTGGAGCTTGAGGATGCCCAACTCCTCAAAGTCGTGGTCTTCTGGTGCGATCCTGCAGTGGGCAAAAACCGTGTCTGCTGCCATGGCACCATCATTCTGCCCCACATTTTTCAAGGTAAAGGGGATCACAGGAGGAGGTGGAGTTCAGGCATAGGCAGATAAGTAGGATTCTAGGAAGACAGAAGTTGGGGAGGGGGGGAATGAAGACCTCTCAGCACTTGAGCATCCCCTGTCATTGCTTTTCAGCAGAGCTGCAGGACCCACACCATAGAATAGAGAGGTCGCCACTGCAATCACTGGTACTATGTTGACACTCACCATATGCTCTCTATATATACTTATCGACCATTTTAGAGGTAGAAATAATGAACTTCGCAGCTCACCCTCCTGCTTTTTGTCTCTCATCAGAGCGTAGCACAGATGGTCCCTTGGTGGTTCTCTTTGTCCAGTGCTGGTATTTTCTTTGACAGCGCTAAAGTTGTTGAGCTGGATCCTGGTCTTTCGATGAGTGCCCTTTCTCCATGAATACCTTTGAATGTGTATTTTCCTGTTGTTTTTAGATGTTGATCTTCCAAAATGCTTGATAAAACCAGTTCTTTTGGGGACAGGGTAGACCAGAGGTGGCCAACTTTTTGACACAAATGCTCCTGACCCTTAATGGTTGTATAGAGGTGAGGGCATTTCAGCAGGTGCAGCTGCTTTAGCAGCAACATCAGCAATTGCAGCTGCCAAGATTCTGGCTTCTACGCAACTCTTAAGAACACAGAGGCCCTAATGGTGGAAGGTTGGCCACCCCTGGGGTAGACCAAGTCCCTCACACTCTGATCCTGTGCATCATGTTCAGGTGCACCAGCGTAAGCAACGTCTTGCGTTGTGGTAGCTGAAGTCTGACCTGGGGAACTCCATGCTTGCTTTCTTACTATGGTTATGGCCAGTGCAAAGTTGCAGGTTTTGTGAGCTGAAAAAGACCCTCATATGGGCTGGGGGGGGGGGGGATGGGACAGAATTGCTGCAGCGACACCAAATCATCTGCTATCCTGGGACATGGGTTGGGTCCCATTGCTGGCATGAGAGCATGAATGGATCAGGAGGTCCAAGAGTGAGCCAGAGTTGACAGGTCTCCAGAAGTGTGGGGGAGAAGAGGCACCAGGTTCTGTAGAAGAAAAAGAAGGGAGGACATATACAAACCTGGCACAGGCCCTGGAACACCTAAGTGGGACTAACCAAATTGGTTAGGGTTGCTTGGGCAAGGGGGATGGGTTGCAGTTAAGACACATTGCAATTCGCTCAGTAACCCTCTTCTGCTCTCCCAGGTTGCAGGACCCAGCAACTGGCCATGCACTTGGAGCCACGGGGACTCCTTTACGTCAAACTCACCCTGGTGGATCAGTGGGACCCAGCCAGTGGCCAGGAGCCAAGAGTCTTTGGAGTGAAGCTGAACCAGCTGGTGGAGAGGGAGGGTGCCACCCCCAAGGTGCCACTGTTGATCCAGAAGTGCGTTGCCCAGATTGAAAAGCGAGGAATGAAGGTGAATGCTTCCCAACCCCCCCAACCCCCACCCTCCACTTAGCCTCTTCCCAGAAGGCACAGATTGGGCTGCTGAGGCTGTTGAAGACATGCATTACTCATGGATAGGGACAGTCTTTTTCAGTAATAACGAGATAAAAACACACAACACCGCTTTCTGCGCGCGCGCGTACACACACACCCGAAATCTGCGAAAAATAAAACTGTTTTCTAATGCCTCTACATATTGGTAAGGACTGTGGCTGCATCTGCTGACGCTATATCACCGACCTAGTGTACTATAAAAATGGAATAAAAACACATAACACCACTTTCAGCAGTTTTATTTTGGAAAACACCGAAATCCTCTTTTTGAAAACACCCCGTTTTGGACTGCCTCGACTCATGGACCCCTGCTTTTGTCTGGCTTCCTTCCCCTTTCCATGCTAGTGCATGGATCTCCTGGGACAGGCCTGGCTTTTCCTGCAGGCAGATCACCCAGACTACAGCACAGCCCTCCTTCCCATCCTGTTGCCTGGGGGAATGCCTGTTTGCCCAAATGACGGGCTGTGTTCTATTTCTAGGTTGTGGGTCTGTACCGCTTGTGTGGCTCAGCAGCTGTGAAGAAGGAGCTGCGCGATGCCTTTGAGAGAGACAGTGCTGCTGTGGTGCTCTCTGAAGACCTCTATCCAGACATCAACGTCATTACAGGTCAGCATCCCCTGTCCCAATGATAGCTCTCTCCATTCAGCCCCAGAGCCAGCTGTCACCCTGTGGGCCTTGAAGAACCAACTGCTGGCTGCCTAGTGGAGTCCTTAGGAGGTAATAATGGAGTCCTTAGTTCTTAGGAGTCCTTAGGGGCAGGATGGTGTAGTAGTTTGGGAGTCAGACTTAGACCTGGAAGATCCAGGTTCAAAGCCCCGCTCAGCCACGAAGCTTCCTGGGTGACCTTAGGCCAGTCACTATCTCTCAGCCTCACCTACCTCACAGGGTTGTTGTGAGGACAAAAAGAGGGGAGGAACTATGTATACCACCCTGAGCTCCTTCGAGGAAGGGCGGTATAAAAAAATGTGAAAAATAAATAAATAAAATAATAACAAGGGGGAACGGAGGCACGGAACGGAGGCACGGAAGGTACCTCCTGTTTCCCGTATTGTAAAATGTGGGTGGAGCACAAATGCTGTGCTGGCTGGTAAGGAGACAAGTCACAGCTGTCCAAGACAGGTGACCGGTGGATATATTACACTTGGTACCCCTTGTTGTAACCACCTTGGGCGAGGCCTCTAGCCAATGTTACTCTGTGCTTCTGCCACTGATAAAGGGATAGTGTCACTCCAAGAGGACATGTTTGCTGCCAAGAGGGACAAGAGTAAGTTTGCCTGATTCATAAGTGGGTCTTTCTCAAATGGTTCTGGGATGTGGAGGAACTTCTTAGGATCTTGAGTGCAGTGAACCATGAAAACATCATAAGTTCCTTGCTGGATCAGGTCAAAGGCCCATCTAGTCCAGCTTCCTGTATCTCACAGTGGCCCACAGTGGCCCCACCAGATGCTTCAGGGAGCACACAAGACAACAAGATACCTGTATCCTGTTGCCACTCCCTTGCACCTGGCATAGAGAGAAAACCTACTTCTAAAAACCAGGAGGTTGCTTATGGCTTGTAACTTGTGATGGACGTTTCCTCCATGAATCTGTCCAGTCCCCTTTTAAAGGCATCTAGGCCAGGTGCCATCACCACATCCTGTGGCAAGGAGTTCCACAGATTAATTACATGCTGGGTAAAGAAATATTTTCTTTTGTCTGTTCTAACTCTCCCTCCACCCAAGAGCATGGGGCTCAGAAACTATGTCTGGAAGGGTGAAGGCATTTTGGCAGCTCCTTGAAACGTTAGCCATATTTGGGATTCCTGCAAGAAGAGGGAGCACAATTCTTCTCACCTCCTTCAGGCACTCACAGGCCTAGAGCCGGGGCAGATCAAGGTTGCTAGGCGCTTCTGCCCTGAAATACCCACTTTCGTCCATGAAGAGGTTAAATGCCATTTTAAGAACTGAGTGCCTCATGCCAGACAGCATTAGATAGAGTCCGGTGACTCTGGGTAGCAGTGAAGTGTGGAGAGGGCGCTGAGCAACCATCTGATAGTGGTGTAGGAGCTTGCGTAGTCCTTGTTATGGAGCTTAGCTCTGTGACTGCTGTTCATCATTGTCAAAAGGAGCAGAGCCAGGGATAGAACTAAGAGCTCTGATAACCCTTGGCTGCTTATCTCTTACAAGCAATATGATTGGATGAGCACTCGCCCAGTTGCTCCCTTTCCATCTCTGTTGGAGGATGGAGTGAAGCGCAGAGGCGTCGCTCCGGTAGGGGCGGGGCCGTAAGTTTCGCTCCGTCCTAGTCCCATTTACCAAGCGAGCAGGAGGCGACCCCGCCCCCTCACTGTCGGAGCCATTCCCGTGTGGAGCCGCCTCCTGCTCACTTGGTAAACGGGACTAGGACGGAGCGAAACTTACGGCCCCGCCCCTACCGGAGCGACGCCTCTGGTGAAGCGAGATGTCTTGGGAACCAAATTATACTGGTGAATCATATGGAAACATTTTGAGTTACCCTCAGATATTCTTTTGAATCAGGCAGACATTGCTGGATGGCTGTTCTGGGAAACTCCAAAGTTTGCCTAGGCCTTCATGAGACCTGCATTGTTCTTGTCTTATTCATATCCATGTCAGTCGGAAGAGCAGCTGTATAGGTCTGTTAGCAGCAAAAAGACTGTGTCTGCCATGCCCCTATACAGCCCTCCTGCCCCTGTACCTCAGTCCATACACCTACAACTCTCCCAGTTCCCCCATGTCTCAGGTGAAGGAGTCTGTTACCTGCAAAAGTCTGCTTGTACCAGGGCATGCCAGTAAGTCTCTAAGGTGCCACAGGAATTGCTCTCTCAGCATCAGTATAGCAATAATACCACCCCACCCCACCCCAGGAATGAGCCTGGGAGTTGAGCGATTTTGAAGGCGTTTTCTGCTTCTGTACTCCCTAGGGATTTTGAAGGACTATTTGCGTGAGCTACCCACACCCCTCATCACTGACCCGCTTTACCATGTGGTACTGGAAGCGATGTCCAATCGCACAGCAGGACACGAAACTGAGGAGACAACAGCTCTTCTGGACTGCCTGCCAGAGGCTGAGAAGGTGACCGTCCTGCCCAGAGCAGGGAGAGCAGGTTCTTTGGGCACAGCTCCCCCCCCCCCCTTCCTGGTTTTTGTAGATTCTTGCCTCACGTCTTCCTCTCTGTTGCAGCCAAAAGTGATTTCCTGTAGTGCAGGGGTTCTCAACCTTTGGAGGCTCGGGCACCCCCTATCACGGTCCAATTTTCTGAAGTACCCCCTGCTAATTAACTGCTAATTAATTGGATTAATCAATTAATTAATTAGGTAATTAATCATTAAATAAAAATGTACTAAAACAATTTTAAATGTGAAAAAATGTCTTATTTAACCATGTGTGTGTGTGTGGGGGGGGGGAGAGACACACACATGCAAGGATCTCTTTTTTTTTCTCCAAGTCACACTTCCCAAAATCAGCTCCTCCCTCCCCAACCCCAGAAAAGTACATTTTCCAAAGTACAACAATAAGCCCCAAACCAAAATCAGAGAGACAGAAGGGCTCCGAAAATAATTACAATTTTAAATCCATGTTATTTAACACTTAATCAGCTGCTGATGGGGCAGATAAGGGGCAGGGCTTGGCGTACCCCCAGCAAGAGGTCCGCGTACCCCTAGGGGTACCCGTACCACAGGTTGAGAACCCCTGCTGTGGTGTAATGTGACATGAGACTGGCTGACTGCAGTGGGGGTATCATTCAGTGTAAAATGGAGAAATGCTTTGGACTCCCATTGGAAGGATCAGGTTGCCCCTCCCATCCCATCAAGATTGGAACCTTCTAGTTTCCTTGCTGGAATGAAAGCCTTGCTTGGGAATATATTTCTCTGTGTCACCAGCACCTCCCTTATCCCCACCCCTCCTAGTAAGATAATCCCCCTTGAGCCCCCCAAAAATATGCTTCCATTTTCTAGGCCACCCTGACGATGCTGCTGGACCACCTCAGCCTGGTTGCTTCTTTCCACAACCTCAACCGCATGAATGCCCAGAACCTTGCTGTGTGCTTCGGGCCTGTGTTGCTTAGTCAGGGGGCCGGGGGACCAGGGGCCCACAGCCCAAGCCAGCAACACCGCACCGTTGCCAGCACCATGGATTTCAAGCACCACATCGAAGTGTTGCATTACCTGCTACAGGCCTGGCCAGGTGAGCAAGCAAGAGGTGGTGTGGCCAGTGGGTGAGAGATGGGCAGGGTGCCAGAAGGGAGATGGCTGCTGTAGGGTCTGGGCTCAATACAGCTTTGCCTTCTCTTAGCTCAGGCTGCCGGGCACATGCCAACCACCTGGTGGGCTCTCCTAACACATTCTGTGGAATGATCTGGGAGTACGGTGTATATGACAGAGCAGGAGAAGGCTTCTGTGCGTGAAGAATATGGCTCAGGGCCAAGGGGTGTCCTGCCACACACACCCCTCAGTACTTGTGTGCAAATGATGTCTTGTCCCTTAGTTGCTGAGTCAAGATGTTGCCGCAGTGTTTCCTTCTTGGTAGTTCTGAGGCTGTCTCTCCAGAGGACAACAAAAGAAAGCACATGCAAGCTAATCACTGTTTACTTTGGCTTACCACAGTCTATTTTTGAGCTAAGTGTGAAGAGGAGCTTTCTGTCACCTGTCCTGCCATCTACTGCTTTTTTCACAGCTGCTGCATGCTGAATTGACATTTTTACTGACCTATCCACAGGCCCAAGGACGTCTCCTGGTTGGCCACTGCCAGTTCAGAACCCATCAGGGTATATGTGAAGATAAGATTTTTATGCCCCAGTGTGCATCACTCTACATTTTACCTATGTTGAATCTCATCTGTCATTTTGTTGCCCATTCACCAGTTTGGAGAGAGCCTTTTGGAGCTCTTTGCAGTCTACTTGGGTTTTCACCACCCTAACTAATTTGGCATTGTTGCAAACTTTGCTACCTCACTAAGTCCAAACCATATATGAATAGCAACACAGATCACTGGGAGACCTACTGCCTATTTCCCCATGTAGTGAAAATTCTCCATTGGTTGCTACCCTCTGCTTCCTGTTGTTTACTAACTAATAATCCATAAGAGTGAGGGACTCTATCCAAAACAACTTGAAAGTCTAAGAATATAAAATCTACCTATTCTTGACACTCTCAAAGATTTTTAAAAGGTTTGGTGAAGCCAGACTTTGTTTTGTAGCGGTCATTCTGATGCTTGCTTCAACAGGATTTGTTCTTCTATATGTTGGACAATTCTAGCTTTAATACTTTCCATCAATATTTGTGGGACTGTTATAATGTTATAATAGTTATAACTTGTTATAACTAGGGGCAGGAGAAAATGGTGATAATGAAATAAAAACATAACACTGCTTTCTGCTAAAACAATCTGCAATAAAATAAAATAAAATCATGTAATTTAGCGTCATTCTTCATCTGCTGACACTGTACAACCTATGCCACCTACCTAGTAAACTTTTAAAGTGGTTACAATTGATAAAAATGGGGAAAATTTGGAATAAAAAACACATAACACCGTTTTCTGCTATTTCATTTTGGTTAAACACCGAAATCTGTGAAAAAATAAAACCATTTTCTCCCACCTCTAGGAATAACATGTTATAAAGTTATAATGATGGTTCTGTCATACTTGAATCCTTAAGTTGGCCCATGTCTCAGCCCAGGAACCAGCTGTCAGTGAGTCAGCTCAGTCATAGAACATAGGAAGTAAATACCGTAATAAAGACGAATTTGCCACTGAGCATGTATTGAGGGCAGGCTTCAATCACAGAGTAATACGTTCAGGTGACGCCTGGCTCAGCCCTCCCAGATGGTGTGGCTTCCAGGCAAGTTGGAGTCCTGGCACCCCTTGATCTAGAAATCAGTGACATGCAGCCAGACCCTGATTTAATTTCTATCTGCCAGCTTTTGTCTCTTGCCCTTGGGGAGTACATTCGGTCCTGGGCTGCTGCTTAATTTGTTTTCCCTTTCTCCTTAGCCCCACGTAGGAAGGCAGAAGAGGAGGAGTGCTCCCAGCCCAGCAAACAAGCACATCGCCAATGCCGCCCTCCCCTGGATCTGCCGCTGCTGCAAACCACCGTTGTGGCTCGGAGCCGCCCGCGGGGGCTGGAAAGTCCTCCCAGCAATCGCTACGCTGGGGACTGGAGTGTGTGTGGGCAGCAGTTCTTGCCAGGGCCCAGGCTAGACGGCGACACCGACTATGATGAGGTTGCGGAGAGCGAGAGTGACAATGAGGAGGAGGAGGAGAGCAAAGAGGCGGCGGCTCTGAGAGAGGGACTGGTGCGCCACAGCCAGACTGTCTTCATGGGTGACTTTGCCTTGGTTGAGGACCCAGAGGCTCCCTTCAACCCAAGGCTCAATCTAAAGGACTTTGACGCCCTCATCTTGGACCTGGAGCGGGAACTCTCCAAACAGATCAATGTCTGCCTGTGAGCCATTCTCGCAGCAGGACCCTCAGAGGGGCCCTTTCTTGTCCATTCAGCCAAGCTTGGGCAGCTGATCCAGCCTTATCAGTATTCTTTGCTCGTGGTGCTTTGAGCCAAGTGGGCAGTCTTTTTTATTATTATTATTATTATTTTTTAAATCTCTGAGACGTTTGCTTTGCTCAAAGGTGAAGAGCTCTTACTGACTTGCTGTCAAGGTGCAGCTGCTGGGGACTTCTTCAGTTTTCCACACAGTGGGGACAGGTAGAAGGAGTCAGTTCCTGTAATGTTTCCCAGAAAGAGAGGGAGGAAGGGGTCAAAGTTTTGTTCTCTTTGCTTGAAGACGTAATATTGAATAAGTAGTATTTATGTAGCACATTTCCCAAGTGCCCAGAGCTCTTCAACAACCCTTGAAAGAAGGGCAGTATCATTATCTCCTGTGTTTATATGTGGCGGTTATGACAGAGGCAGTGTGCCTTCCCTTGCCACAGGATGTGGTGATGGCACCTGGCCTAGATGCCTTTAAAAGGGGTTTGGACAGATTAATGGAGGAAAAGACCATCACAGGTTACAAGCCATAAGCAACCTCCTGGTTTTAGAAGTAGGTTTTCTCTGTGCCAGGTGCAAGGGAGTGACAACGGGAAACAGGTTATCTTGTTGTCTTGTGTGCTCCCTGAGGCATCTGGTGGGGCCACTGTGTGATACAGGAAGCTGGACTAGATGGGTCTTTGGCCTGATCCAGCAGGGCTCTTCTTATGTTCTTATGCCTTACCCAAGGCTAGACTACTCACTGAGCTCATGGTGGAAGTTTTGAACTAGAGACTTCCAGTTCATGCGCACTGGCTCTGTGCCTTGTGACTTCTGAAGTGGTTCAAATTATCCTTTTAACCTTAGACTGCCTGAGCTTGGGGGAGCAGTCAGTTTTCACCTTCTAAAGCTTTCACCTTCTTTCACTGCCTAAGCATCCTGTTTAGGCCGGAATGGCTCTAAGCAGCCTGAGCTTGCCAGTCTTTGGGGAAAGCCAAGCCTGGCTGGTTGCTCTCTGCCTTCGAGACCTTAAAGGGCTCAGCAGCAAGGGGGGGGGTGCAAGAAGGGAAACTTCCTTCTCTGGGTCCTGACAATGCTACCAGACTCCTCAGTGGCACAGTCTTTAGCATATTCTCACTCTTCTGGCCCATGACCTCTAGTGCGGCATTGCTGTGCAGGAGGACACCCCCCCCCCATACTCTTTTGCTGGGGCAGGAGCACCAGCCTGCAGCGCCAATGTAAGTCTTAGACTGTGATTTTAGTGTGTGTGTGTGTGTGTGTGTGTGTGTGTGTGTGTGTGTCTGCTGAGTTGTCACCACTGGCGTCACTGCAGGGGGGGCGGAGCTCCAAGTTCCATCGGGCTCTGACCCTCCGTTATATGACCGGCGAAAGTGGCCCTGCCCCCTCGCCTTTGGAGCCATTCCGGCCGACGAAAGCACTTGCTTTCGTCGGCCGGAATGGCTCCAAAGTCGAGGGGGCGGGGCCTCTTTCTCCCGTCGTGTAATGGAGGGTCAGAGCCCGACGGAACTTGGAGCTCCGCCCCCCCTGCAGTGACGCTAGTGGTTGTCACTCCTCCCTTGGTGTGTGACTGGCTGACTAGTGGACCTGCTGCTGCTGAGAGAAGTGAGAGGAACGATAGCGCTCTTCAAATACCTGAAGTGCTGTCTCATATGGAAGAAGGAACAAATTTGTTCTCAACCATCTCTGAGAGTAGAACTAGATCAAATGGGTACAAACAGCAAGAGAGGAGATTCCGGTTGGACATCAGAAATAAATTCTTGACAGTAAGGGTGTTTTGGCAGTGGAACAGATTGCCGAGGGAGGTGGTGGATTCTCCCTCACTGGAGGTCTTCAAGCAGAGGCTTGACAGGCACCTGCTGGAGATGCTCTAGGACAGGGGTGGCCAACCTTCCACCATTAGGGCCTCTGCGTTCTTAAGAGTTGTGTAGAAGCCAGAATCTTGGCAGCTGCAAGTGCTGATGGTGCTGCTAAAACAGCTGCACCTGCTGAAATGCCTTTGGCGCAGCGGGTTAAACCGCTGAACCATAAGCTGTCGATTGAAAGGTCGGCAGTTTGATTCCTACGACGGGGTGAGTGCTCGTTGCTTGGCCAGCTCCTGCCAACCTAGCAGTTCCAAAGCATGTTAATGCAAGTAGATAAATAGGTACCGCTTGCGGGAAGGTAAACAGCGCTCCGTGTTCCAGCCGCATGCTACGCGCTGGGGCAAGAAGAGTCATGCCAGCCACATGACCACAGAGGCGTCTTCGGACAACGCTGGCTCTTCGGCTTTGAAATGGGGATGAGCACCACACCCTAGAGTTGGACACGACTGGACTTAATTGTCAGGGGATACCTTTACCTTTATACAACCATTAAAGGGCCAGGAGCAGTCATGTGGAAAGGTTGGTCACCTCTGCGCTACAAGGATTTCCCGCTACAGGCAAGGAGTTGGACTAGATAACCTTGTGGGACCATTTCAACTCTATGGTTCTATGAAAAGAAAGTCACCCTCTCCCTAGAGGAAAATTAACACTAGCCACTGCATGTTTCAAGATGCAAATGAAATACCTATTCCCTAGCTTTTATACTGAATTTGAGAACACAGCAGGTAGTGGGGCAAGGCCTCCCTTTAGCTGCTGGCAGGAAACTCCATATTATAGGGCCATTCCTAGCTGTCCTTACCCATCTTGCTCATGGCTAAAGCAGGTCAAAGAACTGGGGGGGGGGGAAGGCAGATGTGCTGAAAATGGTGGTTTGTCAGTGTGCGGACAATCTGCAGCAACCAGGTCTCTCCAGAAGAGGGTTACATATTACATACAAATCTTAGGCTAGTGGCCCTTTTCATAGAGGAAGGTCTGCTTCATGAAAAAGGCAACTGGGACTGGAGAAGGGAGCTGCCTGCTGTTTTGCTGCTCCAAATCTCAGTGACACCTTAGGGGAGGGCGGGCTTGTTGAAATGAAGAAATGGTTAAGTAGTAACTCCTTTTCTGCTCCCAGTTGGCCTCTAGGAAAATGGCACTCACTTTCTACAGAAAATGGGCTACTAGGGTTATGCTTGTGTGTGTGTGTATTTTAAAACCTACTGCCTTAGTCATTTTCAAACGCGGGCCAGTGCCTGACCGGCCCAGCTTTGTAGTACAAAGTGCTTGGCTGCCCTCTCTCGTCTTTTATGAAGCCCTTTGTCTCTGTGTGAAGAAAATATTTCCTGCTTCACCAGTTTAACATGTTTAACATGCAGGGGAAGCTCCTTCCACATGCTTTGTAAAATCGTTTTTATTCAAGGGAGATAAGCGCACCTCAGGTCAAGGCATTTCACAGAGGGCCTATCTTATCTACACATCATGGGAGGAAAATGGCTGCCACCCTGCCAAAGACGTGTGGTGGGAAAATGCTGAATGCAGTGATGTCGTCATGTCACATGTTTCTTTCACCAGACTTTACTGGGAGACACAGACTGGTACCAGGTGTAAGTCTCCTGTAATGTGTAGCTAATGCCTTTTAGTGTATCAGGCTTCACAGTCAAACTGCCACTTTCCAGGGGACACTTCAATCTCACCTTACAAGCCATTTTGTTTTTGTTTTGCTACTTGTCCCAAACTCTCTGCTTACAGTGCAGTTTTCAGCAGACAATTTCAGTGATAGGGGACCCTGTTCTAAGTCTTTGGGGCCTGCAGCAATAGCTAACTTAATTTGGAAACATGGTACGAAGGATATGGGCCTTTTAATTATGTGTATGTCCTTATGGACAATTGAAATAGCTGTGAATATACAAGCTCAACAGCTGCTGTGTGTGTTTGTGGGTATGTGTGAGAGAGTATGCCTGTCAGCACGGACACGTGTGTGGGTGACACATTTTGGGGCACTGATCCTGTTTTACATAGCTGTCATTTTCTATTACTTCAGCACTCAGTTTAACGAGATACAAGACCAGTTTTGAGGCACAAGAGCTGCAGGAGAGATGGGGCATCCACCAGTATGCCCTGCTGGAACTACTGTAAGATGAGATGGAGATGGTAGAATCCTGCAGTGTATCACGTAGGATGGTTATATTGCTTCATATAATAAGGTCCTGGCATATAGGTCAGTCAACACGTAGGAGGTGAATGCTAGCGAGAGGTCAGACCTTGAAAGGAAACACCTGGAAAGAAGCGTCCTATGAAAGACTAGGCCCTAGTCACTAGGACATTTATTGTAATGTAAAAACAGTTTGGTTTAGAATTGCCTGCCTGTGTAAAGGAGAAATCCAATAACTAAGAAAGGTGGTATATAAATACTGAAATTATTATTATTATTATTTAGTAGATTAGCACATCAGCAAGGAGAAGATACCGGTAACCTTTTTCTACATCCTGCTGTTTTACTACTTGGAGGAAGGTTTAAAAAAAATGGGGGGGGGGGTGTAATTCAAAGCTCCCTACATTTATCTTCCTTCTGGGTAGTGCTCAAAGGACACCATTGCCACCATGTCTTTTTTTTTTTCCCTCTTCTAAATGGACATTGTGTTTGCAATGTCATTTTGATTTAAACTGGCCTCTTTCATCCCCCAAATGATGTTTTTTAAAAAAAATTAAAAATTATCAGACCCTTGCAAGCATGAATATTGTTTAGAAAAAAATGCAGTAATATAAGCCACTCTGAGTCCATACAATGGAGCAGGATATAAAATCAAATCAGAACTGACCTCCCCCTGTGGTCTGAAATGGTCATAGTCTAAAATTCTACTTTCTCCCTCAGCTATACACAATATAGTTTGACCATTTGCTTGGGGTTAGTAGCATGAGTCCAATTTACAGCTCTGCAAAACTTTTGACATTCTATAGCAATTATGTGATTGTGGAATTTGGAGCCTTGGAATTTGGTCTTCCATTGTGGGATTTAAATTTTTTAAAGAATTCCCCCCCCCCAACTGATTTCAATGGACAAAAAAATTCAGTTCAACTTTTTAATTCCCTTTCAGAATCAGATAAAAATTGCAGCGATTGAAGTCCTCCCTAAGGAGACAAAGCCAGCTAAATTTTCTCCAAATAAATATAGGAATTTTCAGTCTATGGGCAATGACGTTTGAAGATTTTAAAAGGATTTTGGAGATTTTAAAAGGTTTCTGCTGGTCCTGCCACATGTTTTTGTGTCCAGTTTGTATGAAATTCACAGGTAATGTAGAGATGTCCCTAGGTAAGATCCCTGCTAAGTTTCAAAAAGATAGGTGCAGGTGGTCAGGAATTATCCATAACGGTTAGAGGTGTGAGCTATAATTTTTTTCTGCCAAAATTTGCGCTAAAGTCATAGGAAATGCAGGTCTGACCCTAGAGAAGTTTCCTGAAATTTTTCAGAACGATAGATTCAGGAGTTCCCCCCTCCCCCAAATGAAATACCAGCAATAAGAATGTTGTTTTTTTATCCCCCCCCCCCTTTTAAGGAAACAGCAGATGGTAGCAGCCTACTCCTGGGCTTGAGTAAGAACTTGGAAAATGGCTGCTACCTTTCCTGTGAGCATTGTGGTTGATCCTGTAAGAACAAGACGCATTGCTTAGACTGCAGGGAGAGAAACACATAATGTAGGCCCTGCCTCAAATGAGGTGTCTGTGTGGGAGGAGCAAAGTGTCTTCGTACACAAATGCTTTGTTTATTATCTTGCTCAGTACAGGTGTCCCCTGCTTAACTGTTCTGAAATCCCCGTGGTAAAGTGAAACCGTCATTAAGCAGGTCTTGCTGTGCTTTGAAGTTTAGCACTGTGCTTCAAGCCCCAGCGTTAAATATCCAAGCTCTTATCTTGCCCGTTAGATGTTTGGCTTTAGATAAGGGCTTTGAAGTTCAGCACTGTGCTTAAACCCCCCAGTGCTGAACTTCAAAGCCCTTATCTAAAGCCAAACAACTGATGAGCTGGGGCTTTAAAAGACACTCTTTTAAAATCCTTTGCTCTTTTTTACTGGATACGCCCTCGTATGATGCTTACTTGCTGTCCACAGCCAGCTGAAGCCACTAGTGGTGGTGAAAGTGGATAGGAATGGACTGGTACAGAACAGCAGGAAAAAATTTCCCTATTGTGTCATCTAACAGCTGTTTGAGCTGTGCTTGCTTTGACAATATTACGAGGGAGGAATGAAACGTCAGCACAAAATCTAAAGATCTTTTATATTTGTCTGTTATTGCCCGTCATTGGATTTCTTTGCTTGTTTTGGGATTCCCTTGCTGCGGATGTTTCGGACAGTACGTGCTCTTCAAAGAATTCTGCAGACAACGGTACAGATTTTAAAACAGGCATGGGGAACCTCTGGCCCGCGGGCCGGATCCGGCCTGCGCTGGACCGGACTGATCTGGCCCGCGCTGGACCGGACCGCTCTGGCCCGCAACCGGAGGCTCCACCGCCGCCTTCCCGCGCCGCCTCCTTTTAAAACCGGTCTTCCTGGACCTGCGCAGAGCGCGATGCCGGCCAAGAGGGCAATCTCGGCCTCATCTGCACTCATTTTCAAAGCGGCCTTTCTGTACCTGCGCAGATCGCCGCTGAGCCCAGTGGCGATCTGCGCAGGTACAGAAAGGCCACTTTGAAAAGGAGGCGGCACGGGAAGGCGGTGGCGGCCTGGAGCCTGAGGTAAGTTGGAAAGTGGAGGGAGGGGGTTCGGAGAGCGATGGGTGGGTGGGAGGGAGGGAGAGCGAGCGAGCGAGGGAGGGCGAGCAGTGGGTGGGTGGCAGGGCGAGCAGTGGGTGGGAGCAGTAAATTCGCGGGGGGTCAAATTTGCGGTGGGCCAAAAAATTTCATTCGGCCTGCCGGCCGGCCCACAACCAATTTTCCCCATGGGAAAATGCCCCCCACCCCAAATAAGTTCCCCACTCCTGTTTTAAAGCATCTTTTATTTCTTGATCTCAGAAGATACACATGGCTATTTTACCCATATCTCTTGCTTTTCTACATTTCCCTATTACATTTATTACTGAGTTTGTGATTAATGCACTAGCCCAGCAGTTTCCAAACTGTGGGTCACGGCACAGTGCGGCGTGACCCGATTTTTTGTTGGGTCGTGACCAGCCCACTACCTGAGCCTCTGGTCAACGGTCTTTGGCCCACTCCGGGCCTTGTCGTGTTCTTGCTGATGAGCGCATTTTCAGCGAGGCCCAGAGCGTGGCTGAGCAGAGGCTCACGCTGTCGGCTGTTCACAACTCACTAAAAATCGGGTCATGACCCACTGTGTCGTGACCCACAGTTTGAGAACAACTTGCAAGCAACTTGCAATCATTAAAATGCACATAATAATAATAAAAATAAAACAAGATAGTTTGGGGCTAGTGGTAGTGACTGGTAGTTTAGCTGGACAGACTTCCTTTCAAATGACTTAATGGTCTTAAGTCAGTGGTTCCCAAACTAGGAGCCGTGGAAACCAGGTAGGGGAGCCGCGGAGTGCCACGGAATCCTCTCGAAAAACAGTGCAATGCCAGCTGGCAGGCATCAACATAATGTAATGGGGAGCCAATGGTCAAGGGAGCCGCAGGTTGAAAAGTTTGGGAAACACTGCTGTAAGTGTTGTAGGGACCAACTCTACCCTCAACAGCAAATTTCACTTTTGCATAAACAATAATCTTAATAGTCTGCAAAGAAGTCAAGCACAACAGGATACAAATATCTTACTTCGTATCAGAATGTTCCAAGAAAATAGCATTTGACAAAACACTATACTTATAAAAGCATAAGCTGTTGCACATCCAGACTACAAAAACAGGAACCAATAAGCACACCGATTGCATTCATCAAGTTAGCAAATCTACATATGTTTTATTCTTTGGTTTTCTTACAGCATCTGAGTATTCTCTCTCTCTCTCTCTCTCTCTCTCTCTCTCTCTCACACACACACACACACACACACACACACACACACACACACACACACACACACACCAGTTGTGAATGGGCGGAACCAGAGGGTGTGCAGCTGAACTTGCCAGCTAGATGCTGTGTGGGTTCTGTCAAGTTTCTTTGGCTGTCAAGCAGTGAAGTGAGCTGGAAGGGTTTTTTTGGTGCTGAAAGTGGAGGGCAGGCAAAGTAGGGGAGTCCCCACCCTACTGAATTAATGTTTCCTTTCGCAGATCCAGTGATGTGTTTCTGAGCAGGGATAGTCATACCAGAAGCTGTTTTTCATCATGAGTACACAGTTCTCAGCCCTTCCACCGCTGGGTTCACCTTGATGCCAGTAGCTACAAGATCAAGGACAAGACCCTGGCTTAGGATGGAAGATGTGACATGTTCCCAGTTCATTTTTCTTAAGGCTCGAAAGGCAATTGCCGGAAATTTTTTGTCCAAAATTTTGGAAGAAAGCAAAGATCATTGATTATCAAGAAAAGTTTCTACATCGGTAGATCTCTGTCCCAAATCAACATTGCAAGATCTGGTAGGGATTCTAAATAACAAACTAGACATAGAAAAATTAACTCAGCATTTAGGTCAGAGGTTGTCTGACAATATTTGGATAATGGTTAATATAATCAGTGCAGTGGATCAGTAGAGAAGTTCCACTGCCTTTTCTTAATGAATGTGGGAAAGGCCTTTGATAGGGAATGTAAAATGACAACTGTATTCTGTCTGGGAAACAACTTTAAAAACTGCATTAGAAGACGAATATTGTTACTCTTGCAACTAATTTTTTTATAAAATATTTGTTAATATGGCCCTGTTAGATGAATTCAAGCTTTCCCATAGAAAGTTTGCCCCTTGCTATTGCGCAGATGGCATTGCAACTGTGGTGCAAAAACTAGCACCAAATGTCCCTGCTAAATAGGCCAGCATGGTGTACCAGAGCCTGGATGTGGAGAACACAGGTTCAGTCTCTGCTCAACTGTGAAGCTTACTCGGTGCCCCCTTTGGGCTGGTCACTTTCTCAGGCTCATTAACTTCGCAGGCAAAGACACTGCTCGGAGCTGCTCGGAGGATGTGGATGGGATACAGACGTAACAAGTTAATAATAGATAATAGGAAACATGGTCAGAGAAACCAGGGAGTCAGGGGGGGGGGGGAATGCATGGCCTGATAGAGTTAAGAGAACCCAGATGGAGAGCTATGGGAGGTCAGCATAGAGTTATGGAATACCTCTTCTCAGGTCCTGCACGTGTTCCATCCACCCACTTCCAATCACCTTCAAGCATATGGTCAGTGAGGCCAATCCAGCAGGATGAAGCTTTCATGATGTCTGTAATATGGCCCTGATGCAGAGAGAATCAGTTTCAGAAAAGTCATGGCCCCCAAAAGACAAAGGCACTTTGGAGATTAGCTTGGTCCATTCTGACATGAACTAGTTAGTTAATGAGCTATGGCCTCCATCCAGTGCATGAAATTGACTGAGAAGATGACCAGGCTATGGGCTTAAATGAGCAAATTGCATCAGAGAAGAATGCAGTTTAGAAAGGTGAGGATAGAGGCAGATAATGGTAGAGCTGAAATGAATATTTGCTGCAAAATCGTTGATCTTTCAGATATCATGAAGTGTTTAATTTCAAAATTAAAAAAGTCCTTTAGTTAGTACATTGGTGGTCCTTTAAACTCATTGGTGCTTCTTGATTGTACCGACTTTGGCAGGTGTCTGATACTTTTCACTTGTCACTTATCAAATAATATCATATATATAAACCTGCATGCCAACTATCAAGTACTGTAAAATATCCTGAAAAGCAGCCATGTTTGATGTAGTAAAAGCAGTAAATAATCCTGTGGCATCCTAAATACTGCAATATTTAGGATTAGATACCATTCAATATTAACTGTCAAATGTTAAAACTAATATTAAAATCTGTTATTAAATGACCACATCAAATGACAAGATGATGTAAAATATTAAGTGAGAGAATATCCAGTGAACATTCACAATAAGAGCTCAGAGGAAAAATTTGAAAACAGAATTTTTGGGAGCCCATTCATTTCAGCTCTTGCTAATGGAAATGCAAAAATGCACCCCAAGAGGAAGATGCAAAAGAGAAGCCCCAAACTTCATCTAAAATACATTCCTAGGGGAGCCCAATTACAGAGTCCCTCAATACAAAAGCTGTAGGGGCAACTGGCCAATCCCAACTCCTTAGCACCCACCCTAGCTCTGAGTGGCAAAAGCCCTGAATGGAGTAAGGAGCCAGCCATAGCTCTTTGCTCTGGATAGAGCAGCAATTTTCAACCTTTTTCATCTCAAGGCACACTGACAAGGTGCTAAAGATTGTCAAGGCACACCATCAGTTTTTGGACAATTGACAAGGCACACCGCACTGCCAGTGGGGGGCTCACATTCCCCAATGGCCCTACTAATAAATGACCCTCCCCCAAACTACTGCAGCACACCTGCGGACCATTCACGGCACACCAATGTGCTGCAGCACACCAGTTGAAAATCGCTGGGATAGAGGGACTTTGGCAAGTACTTGTTAAAAGAATAAGACGTTATTAAGAAAGACAAGTCTTGGTGTGAGAGGAACTATAGTGAGAGTGAAGATTGAAGTGCTGGAGGGCCCCCGAAATACCTGAAGCCTAGGGGCCCGGCCATGGGTTAATACACCCCTGGCTCCACACCTTCCTCCTTCCCAGCTGCTCTGCTTCACCAACCTTCTCTTCTGCACTGTTGATCATCACCAGGTGGGATTCCATGGAAGTGCATGATTGGTTAGCGACATCCCAGGTTCCCGGTGAGCGCGACAAGAAGTAATAGCTGTCCTGAATGAGGATCCAGTCCCAGGCAGAGGGGATGCAGGCTGCTGTGAGAGGAAAAGCATATATTTTACCCATTTTTTGCAGGCAGTGGGGGAAAATAAGTTTCCCATGTAGTATTATTCAGTAAGTATTCGCCTAGGACTAGTTCTGAAAGGTCTGAGAGCATATCCCCCCTCTCACCTTATGTCATTTAAACAGAGCATGGAATGTCCATATCCAGAGGCAGTCTAAGTACCAAATACAAGGAGCAAACAACACAGCTATGATGTCATTTCCTACAGCATCTGGCTGCTGGGCACCAAATGCTGGAGGAGATGAACCTGGGTATGATTCAGCAAGGCAAGTCTTCTGTTTGTGGGGCTCCTGCTCTTTCCCCTGCACTGCAGGAATGACAGCTGTACCCTGCACGTTTTTCTCTTTGATGCCAACGATTGTCAGAGGACCAGCTATGTTAGCCTGTTGCAGCAGAAAAAGCAAGAGAGTCTTGTGGGAACTTAGACTAGTGGATGCATTACATGTATATAGCACAAACTTTTGTGGACTGGAGCCAACTTAATCGGATGCATGGTGTGAAATTCTCAGTAGGTAGGTGTGTATATAATTTTATTTTTTCCCCACACACCCATGTATAGAATTATGAACCTTGGGGACAGAAGACTGTGAAATGCAAGCATGGGCTGTGGCCATTCTTCTATAAAAGTGTATGAGATATAAGCCCAGAAATAAATTATCCACAGCAGTAACTGGTGATAACACAGTCTCCCTGGCTATGCTGAAGTTATTTGAGACGTGGCGTTAATCCAGAAACCATTGTTCCTGTTTAAGCCTATCTATATATCTCACATATGAAATATGCAGAGTGATAAATGGCAAGAATGCAGTCTTCCTGGCTAACTTAAGATATGTAGCATGTCACGTAGGCTTACCAGATCTCCAACTGGGACAGAGTGCTAGACCTTTAAGAGAAGGAATGTGGGCAGGGGTAGCTTGTTAAACCTTAGAGCCCAATCCTAGGCATATCTACTCAGAAGCAAGCCCCACTGAATACAATGGGGCTTGCTTCTAAGTAGACATGCCTAGGATTGTGCTCTAGGACTTAACAAGCTACACCTGCCCACATTCCTTCTCCTAAAGGTCTAGCACTCTGTCCAGGTTGGAGATCTGGTAAGCTCTGTGTGTGTGTGGGGTGGTGGTGGTGGCTCTAGTCCACAACAGCTTATGCTGCAATTACCATTTATGCAATTACACCTTTATGTAATTGCATACCATTTATGCAATTACCATTTATGCAATTACACCTTTATGGTGCCACAGGACTGTTGATTTCACTTTGGTGACGGAGAGTGTAGTCGCATGGAAGCAGGTGAAACCAAAGGGTATGGAAGCCAATTGCTGTGGCTGCTGAAAGTGCTCATTGCAGGGATGCATTGTAATAATCAGCAGGAATAGGTAATATCAATACCAAAGGAGAACTAGGGTGGAACAAGCTTCGCCTGACCTTTCCATCCAAGTCCTTCACACACTCCTGCAATGCTTGTCCATCAGCGTTGTATGTTAGGGCACAACCCTGGCATCGTCTTTCTCTTCTCACACTTGCCTCTGTTCTGCTCTCAGCATCTCCCTGATCCACCACCCACCAGTGATGTAGACTTGAGTCTATTGACTTGGACTCGAGTTGGACTCAAGTTGCATCAGTGACTCAACTCGGACTTGACTCGGTGATTATAAAAGACTCGAAAGACTCAACTTGAGACTTGGAGCCTTTTACAACAAGTCGAATTTTATTCAGGTTGAAACTCGTTTCCCCCATTAAATAGATAGGGACTTGCAACTTGCAACCACAGACTCAGGACTTGGGGGCAAAGACTTGGAGTCAGAGACTTGATCCACATCCCTGCCACCCACCCTTTCCTCTCTGCACCTGCTGCTAAAGCTGTTTGCTCATCTTCCGATTGCCAGTTACTACGGCCAGCTAGAATGACCCTCTCCTGGCTGACTTCCTGAGTAGAAACAGGATCCAGAGGTAACTTTGATTGTAAACAGAATCTCAGTCAGGTTAAAGGTTTAAAGCTGAGCTGGTGGAGTCTGTGAGAAAAGAGCAACGTCGTATGGGCCTTACTGCAGACTGGTTGTGCTGAGGGAGGGGGATGGCAGAGCTTTGTCAGTCACATTAATGTACACCAGCTAATCGAAGATGACAGAACTATGGAAGCTTGAGCATTATAGGACTATCAAAATGGTCCAGAAGGCATCATAAACTTGCAGTTCTGATTGATCGGTGTGGCCACTTCCAATCGCCTATTCAAAATCCTCTCCAGGAGTTCTCTTGGCTTTTAACTATGGATCAGTTGCCAGTATATTGAGTCACTCTTATTGTGTATACAGTATATTGAGCCAATCTTTTGATTGGTCACAGAAGCTTGAACACCAAAAGGAGATTCTAACATCTCACCTGCTTTAATCACATGTAAGCAAATTCCCTTTCAGTGGTAACAGGGGAGGGATTTTTTTATTAGCCGCTTACTGCCACCATACAGTAAAAGCCTTTCCCATGGTTAGATGTGGAAATAATCCACATAGAAGCTGGGTAGCACCCCAGTCTGCCTTGCGCCACGACAGCCAGGCTGCAAATGTTTCGTGACCCATCAAAAATTGGCTCGTGACCCATTGGTGGTTTGCGACCCATGGTTTGGGAAACTCTGCGCTAGAGCAATGACAGAGGGATTGACAGTAGAAGAAAGAGCATTTCCAGATTATGATGAAGTAGCAGGAGATGGTGGGGAAAACAGCATTTTAGCAAAGTGACCCCAAGAAATTGTTGGGGAAAAGCTGATCTAAATCAAGCAGAGCTATATAGCGGAAAACCTTTTTTTCTGGCTGCTCCCTACCAAGCCTCATTAGTTTGCTGCTTGCAGAAGCAGTAAAAGAGTTTCAAAGAAAAATACTTCACCTAAAATGCATATGTAAATTTTATTTAATTTGCATTTATTTAGGTTGCACTTACAAACTTTGCCGGTTGAACAGGTTTAAACTTTGCAACAGGGAATCCTAGAACTATTCACTCTCTCTCTGTGTGTGTGTGTGTGTGTGTGTGTGTGAGAGAGAGAGAGAGAGAAGACAGGGAAGAAGGAAGCCACGTAGGGACACACCCCTACAAGTTAAAGAGGACAAGAATAAAGCCTGTGAGACACTGGCTGCATTGCAGTACATTGCGTCCCGGTGCAGAGCGAGAGTAGCTGACATGTCGCACCGCAATGCATCCTGTCTACACTGGAGCTGCTTTGGTTGCTTGTGTTCGCTTGCGGTTCCCCAGTGATTGGTTGCTTGCGGTGGAGGAGGAGCGGTGCTTCAGGAGAGTGAAGTGAAGGAGAGTTCTGATTGGCTAAAAAAACCTTCAACTCCGATTGGCCTAACACATAGTTCTGCCCCCCGCCCCACTGCACCAAACGTGGCCTCTCATTGGCCGAAGTTCAATTTCTCCAACTTTCCTCGCACCGTACCACAGCTCTCCTGCATTGCAATCTTGTAAAAGACCAAGATTTTTGAGCCGCATGCGGATGCTGCTCTATGCAACACACTGCAACGTGTGCGGTCTGTCATGGGCTTAAAGGTCTGAGACAGGTAGCCTCTGAGTCATCTGCCTCCTAGACAAAATACTATCCTCTAGTGTCCTGCAAGTGGCATTGTCCCTGCTTTCAAGAAAGACTTCGTGGTGTTTGTTCTGAGGACCCCCACTGGCCCCACAGTTTCCTGTTGATGTTTGGAAAGGGCCAAAGGCAGTGAAGAACTGTAGCATGAAGAGGAGTTCATGAGATACATCTCTAGATTTATCCAGGGGAAGTTGACTGACATCCACAACAGCATGTCAGGAGAAGAGTGTGGGTCTTGCACCACTTTTAAGGAGGTGATTCTCAAGGGGTTTCGAATGGGTTCCAACACTTTCAGGAAGAGGTTTGAACAACTACACCTCAGGGTACCAAATCCATGGTTGAGTTTGGGGCCAAACTCAAAGCTCTACTTTGAAAATGGGTTCAGTGTTGAAAAGCCAACGTAGTGGAAAAGGTGGCAGAATTGTTTGAGCCAGAACAATTCTCTTACCAAATGCCACAGGAAATTAAGATGTAAGCTCCTCCCATGCACCCAAAGCTGAAAGCTTTGCCTCAAGCAGCAAGTTGGGGGAGGTGGAAAATTGGTGGAAGGTGCCCCCCATACCCTGTGCCTGCCTTCTGCAGGGAGTCTGACTCCATCCTCTTCTTGCATATGGCATGAAAGAGGAGGATGGGGAGGGCTTGCCTCCCTCCTCCGCCTCCAGCACTGCCACCTTTTCTGTTTCCTCTAGTACAGTGGTGGCCAACCTTTCAACATGAATGCTCCTGACCCTTTAATGGTTGTATAGGTGAGGGTATTCCAGCAGGTGTGGCTGCTTTAGCAGCACCATTAGCACTTGCAGCTGCCAAGATTCTGTGTTAAGAACACAGTAACCCTAATGGTGGAAGGTTGGCCACCCCTGCTCTAGTAGCTGACGGAGAGAATGCTGGGAGTCCAGCATTTCCTCTGTGGACACTAGAGGAAGGGGCAGCTCCTTCTACCTCCGCATTCTCCTCCTCCCTCCCCTCCAGTTGCGTCGCTCTAGGTGGGCAGAATGCTAAGTTCCGCAGCGTTGTGCCTCACCATGACTCTCCGGCACGAGGCGCCCCGCCCCCTCGTCGTAGGAGCCCATCAGTGGAGAGAAGGCAATGCGCAGGACTCTCCTGCGCGTTGCCTTCGCTCCACTGACAGGCTCCGACGATGAGGGGGCGGGGCGCCTCATGCTGGAGAGTCACGGTGGGGTGGAATGCTGCGGAACGTAGCTTTCCGCCCCACCTAGAGCGACACCACTGCTCCCCTCCATATTTCCTCTTCCTTTTCCAATCCAGAGAGTGGAAGAAGGAGGAGGAGCAGTGGAGGCAAGTAGGCGGATAGAGATGCCCCACCCCCATCTGCTGCCTCAGGCGGTCACTTCAGTTGGCCTCTTGCCGTAGGGAAATGATGACCACTCCCAGTTCCCAAAGCATTTTCTTCTCTTCCCTCCTTTCAAGAACTACCTATTCAGCAATATTTCCATCCTGAACCATTCACTTGACCATATGTTCAGCCCCTACCAGGCCACCTGACCTACTTTCCTATTAGCTTCCTTTAATGCAGGGCCAACTTTAAGCTAATTGGACCAATTGCTCCCAATTGGGCCCCACGCCTAAGGGCCCCGGCCCCCGCACTAGGGGTAATCTATTTTTTTTCCAAAGGTAATCTACACATTTTGTTTGTTGTAGGCTTACATGCTTGCAATTTTAAAATGTGCTTAGCCTTTAATCCATTTGGTCCATTAACTCACATGATGCACTTTTTAAGTGCAAATTTTGATTGCTTTCCATTCTACCATAGAGATATAAAATCTATAATAAATTTTATTTATATCTCTAAGATTCTACAGACCTTGGCTGTGAACCTGAGCCCCCGCAAAAAATGTTTCCAATTGGGCCCTGCAGCTCCTAAGGCCTTAGTCCTAACTTGTTCTTATGTGTTCTGTATAGTGCTTCATGTTTAGCACACAGGTCATACCAACAGGTTAAAAGCACAGTGCTGGAGCCAGGGTGGATGTGACCTCAAAGACAGACACATGACTCAGTGCTTTAAAGAACTACAGGGTGCTTTAAAGAACTCAGTGCTTTAAAGAACTACATATACGCTCATGGGTTCTGAGTTGTCTGTGACGGATCAAGAGAGAGATCTTGGGGTGCGGGTGGACAGGTCGATGAAAGTGTCGACCCAGTGTGCGGCAGCTGTGAAGAAGGCCAATTCCATGCTCGGGATCATTAAAAAAGGGATTGAGAATAAAACGGCCAATATCATTCTGCCTTTGTACAAATCAATGGTAAGGCCACATCTGGAGTATTGTGTCCAGTTCTGGTCACCACACCTCAAAAAGGATATAGTTGAATTGGAAAAGGTGCAGAAAAGGTCCAGAATGATTTGTGGGCTGGAGCACCTCCCTTATGAGGGAAGGCTACAGCATTTGGGGCTTTTCAGTCTAGAAAAAAGGCCCCTGAGGGGGGACATGATTGAGACATATAAAATTATGCATGGGATGGAGAGAGTGGATAGAGGGAAATTCTTCTCCCTCTTGCACAACACCAGAACCAGGGGACATGCACTAAGATTGAGTGGAGAGTTAGAACAGACAAAAGAAAATATTTCTTTACCCAGCGTGTAATTCATCTGTGGAACTCCTTGCCACAGGATGTGGTGATGGCATCTGGCCTAGATGCCTTTAAAAGGGGTTTGGACAGATTCATGGAGGAAAAGACCATCACAGGTTACAAGCCATAAGCAACCTCCTGGTTTTAGAAGTGGGTTTTCTCTGTGCCAGGTGCAAGGGAGTGGCGACTGGACACAGGTATCTTGTTGTCTTGTGTGCTCCCTGAGGCATCTGGTGGGGCCACTGCGTGACACAGGAAGCTGGACTAGATGGGCTTTTGGCCTGATCCAGCAGGGCTCTTCTTATGTTCTTATGTACAGGGTGCTTGCAAAACAGAGATGGCCGCTGGTCCTGGATCACAGCTGCAGCACCCCAAACAGGTCTCGGGTTAAGCAGGGCAGGAATAGGAGATGTGGAGCCCCGTGGCTTTGGCTATCAGTTATCGGCGTCCCTAAGTTCTTTTCCTTGCCCCATGAGAAGATGCCCTTTGCCTAGGCTTACCAGATCTCCAACCTGGACAGAGTGCTAGACCTTTAGGAGAAGGAATGTGGGCAGGTGTAGCTTGTTAAACCCTTAGAGCACAATCCTAGGCATGTCTACTACTCAGAAGCAAACCCCACTGAACACAATGGGACTTGCTTCTGAGTAGACATGCCTAGGATTGTGCTCTAAGGGTTTAACAAGCTAAACCTGCCCACATTCCTTCTCCTAAAGGTCTAGCTAGCACTCTGTCCCGGATGGAGATCTGGTAAGCCTACCTTTGGCACAAGCTGTCCACTCCATGCATGATCTGACCACAAGCATGCATGCTTCCTCCCTGGACATGGCGAACAAGGTATCTGGAGGGGAAGGTGTGCTGTGAGGACTTACTGCGGCAGACATTGCTGCGGGTGCCATTAATAAGCCAGCGGCTCCAGGGCCCATCGCGATCATACAGCATCACCACCTTCTTGATGTTGTTGCCATAGTTGAAGTACAGCTCCTTGCCCCCAAGGGCCAGCAGATCACCGTCACGGCATCCCCAGCGCTGGAGAGGGCTTTGAGCATCGCAGGGCTTCAAAAAAAGGGCTGTTTTGCTTATTGCAGTTTCGGCTGCCACACAGAGCTGTGAGTCCACGTGACGGAGGAGGCCTTTCTTGACCCACTGAAAATGCTGTGCTGTGCTGTGCGCACCAGAGTTGCAGGAAGCTGCTGTGAGATAGTTGGGCTGTTGCACAGCCACGCAAAGCTTGTGGTTCTCATTATACAGCGAGAAGGAGCTGGGAGCGGGGGTAGGGGACAGAGGTAGTGGGGAGGGAACTGAAGCCAGGGGTAAGTAGACAGAAAAACATCAAGGTGGGGCAGAGAGGGAAAGAAAGAGAGAGAGATCACTTAGGTCTGGAACTGGGTTCAGTAGCAGGAACAGAGCCAAGACTGTAAGATGTATGCATGAGGATAAAACAACAGCCTAGGTTAGAGTGCCCAATGATGACTATTCAACAAAAAGTATGTTTGCAAGTGTTAAGAATTCAACAATTTTGGCATGCAAATTTTATATGAACATTTTTGAATACTGGATGTGAATTTTCTTCCTTCAAAATTTACTATCTGCATGCTTGAAACTTGTTTAGACCCTCTTGATTGTTTTGATTGTGACAAGGCTGTGAACTTTCAAATACGACATGCACATCAGTTATCAAATACGGTCATACTAAGTGCCATCGCATGTCAGCTCTATAATAATGTCAAATATTAAATATGGAAATCAGACACATTTCCACAAAATGAAAGTCAGACAAATATTCAGAGAATGTTGCAAACACAAATGAAATCTTGCAGGACTAAATTCAGTTCAGCTCTATTTAAAATTGAGGTCAGCATCTAATCAATGGAAGCATTTTTCCTTCTGGAAATATCACATGGGGGGCACAATCCTAATTGGAACCACAGCAGTGGCAAAGTATTAAAGCCCCCCCCCTGTGGTTTCATTGAGCCCTGTGTACTATTTAACAATAAACATAACAAAAGTGGTCCAAACATGTATTGCATGTAACACCATTTGGTCCTTAGGGTAAGATAAAGGTATCCCTTGACAACTAAGTCCAGTCGTGTCCGACTCTAGGGAGCAGTGCTCATCTCCGTTTCAAAGCCAAAGAGCCAGCGCTGTCCGAAGACGTTTCCATGGTCATGTGGCCGGCATGACTCAACACCGAGGCGCATGGAACGCTGTTACCATCCCGCTGACGCGGTACCTATTAATCTACTTGCAATTTCTTGCTTTCGAACTGCTAGGTTGGCAGGAGCCGTCGCACGGATTCGAACTGCCGACCTTTCGATTGACAGCTCATGGTTCAGTGGTTTAACCCACTGCGCCACCCGCTGGCTTCACGTTTAAGTAAGTTAGCTCTACATCATCCTGGAGGGGGGGTGTTGAGTGGAGTGCCACAGGGGCTCTGTCTTGAGCTCTGTGCTGTTCAACATTTTTATAAATGATCTGGATAACGGGGTAGAGGCCGAGGGATGCTTATTTTTCATACCTGCACATGACACAAAGCTGGGGGCTTTTAGGATTTTAGGATTCAAAATGATCTTGACAGATTTCTAAAGTTCAGAAGACAAACTGAAGTTCTGCGGAGATAAATGTAAAGTCCTCAATGTAGGAACAAAAAACCAGGGGCACAAATACAGGTTAGGCACTGGGGAAGAGGAAGCAGACAGATGTGGGGTGTGGCTCACCCTGCCTATTCACCACCTCCCCAGCCTGCTGCTCAGAGCAGCTGCCTCACCAGGCCTCAAGGGGGGGCTGACCCTGTGAGCTGCCATAGACTTTTTTTTTTAAACTACAGTACAGTTGTTTCTGTTCTTACAATGAGACCTCACTCTTTAAATAGAGGCTACCATGAATTCTTAGCATCTGCACAGAATTAACATTCCCAGTTTTTTGTGAAATATTTCCAGACAGCTAAGGTAGTTTAAATTGATTTAGGCATGTTCCTACCATAAAAGACACTTCGGAGTCCAGTGTACTTCTGTTCTATGGTTCTTGGTGACAGAGCTCATCAAACCTTTGATGAATAGAGAACTCTTACTCCCCCATAACGGGTGTTCGTGCCTGGATTGGAACAGGGGACACCTTCTGGAGGTAGAGGCAGGCAGGGGTGCAGAGTTTGAGCTCCAGAATACAGTCCACAACTGCCACAGCCACTCACCTGTCTTCTCCTGGGGCAGCTTATTCTCTTGCTCCTTAGAACCTGTACATGTACACACACACACACACACACACACACACACACACACACACACACACACACACACACACACACACACACACACACACACACACACACACACACAGAGAGAGAGAGAGAGAGAGAGAGAGAGAGAGAGATTTAGTACTCAAACAATCAGCACTGGATGCCACGAAATTGGACAGCACCCAGAGACATCACTAGGGTTTGTGGGAGGGTTTTTGCCAAAAACCAAAAGTAGTTTCTAATCATATCTCAGACTTGTTCTGAGGTGCAGGGAGGCCTGTAGAGTGGGCTGCAGGCCTCCCCGTGCCTCCGAACAGGTCTACGATGCGATTGGAAGACACTTCCGGTTTCGGCTTCCAATCGCATGTCACCCCTCCCTGGTGCCCCCGCACCCACCTAGTGACGCCAGTGGCACTTCTTTGCTGACTCCGCCAATCTCATGGAGTGGGACACCTGAACACTGGCCCTTCCTGCACCTCAATGTACTGCCCCTCCACAGACCCCACACAGATCCATGCAGAGTTTGAATATGGCCTACACACAAAAAATTCAATGTGTATAGACCAAAATTGTGAGGTTGATTCCCCAGAAAAGAAAAGAAAAAAAGATTGGCAACTGATTACACAGCTCTGATCCATGAATGTTGGATTTCACTTACGTAGACCATATTCAGACATGCAGGGATGGCATGCTGGGTGTGTGTGTGTGCAGGGGCGTTGCTACCGTCAGGCGACGGTAGCGGGTCGCTATGGGGTGACGCGCGCACGCACATGACGCGTCACCTCTCCTGCGCGCGTCGCCCCCGAAGACGTCCCTGGAGCCGGCTCCGGAGACGTCTTCCCCGGCCGGCTGCCCGGGGCCTTCTGAGGAAGGTCCGCTGTGCGAACGTTATTTATAACATTTTTTGCACATGCGCAGACCGTCCCTGAGGGAAAAGGGCTGCCCTTTTTTCTCAGGAACGCATGCGCTAAAAACCGTTATAAATAACGTTCGCGCAGCGGACCTTCCTCAGAAGGCCCTGGGCAGCCGGCCGGGGAAGACGTCCCCGAGCCGGCTGCAACAATTAAGGGGGCGCCCGGGCCAGCGGCCCGGAGCAGCGCCTCATCGGGCACCCCCCCAAATCGCGGCGCGGCCATAAAGATTTGTAAGACGGGGGGTATAGGGTGGAGGCATCACTTGGGTGACGCGCACGCCCCGCTATGGGGCGGCACGCGCCCTAGTGACACCACTGTGTGTGTGGGGGGGAAAGCACACAGATTTTCCCTTCCACGTGAGGAGCCGGGTCAGCAAAGTACTATCTGATTATCAAGCTCAAAACACAACAGCATTTGTGGGGCCTGGGAGTGAAGACCACTCTTTGGCCTGTAAAAGTGGTGGGTCAAGACTGGCCCAAGACCCTCCTGGCATCTGAGGGGGCACGCGAAATGCTGCCTCCCATACCTGATGGTGTGTCAGACTGTGCTCCTCCCACTCCTGCATTAGAAAAGGAAAAGGGGGACAGAGCGGAAGAGGAAGTGTGGAGGAGAGCGGGAGGAGGAGCAGGAGCAGCAATGGAGAGAAGTGGGTGAAAAAAGGTGAGGAACCCCACCCCCATCAATCTGCTGTCTGAGGCAATCACCTCAGTCAGCCTCATGGAGGGACTGGCCCTGAGTGGGGTCCTCTACCTGCCCCATGATCAAGTGACCATTCAGCATACATAGGCAAGTGACAATCACTTTCTTCCGTGCCATTTTGGGTCTTCCCTTCCTTCTGACTAGGGTTGCTCATTCTTTAATCAGCATGGTGTAAGGTAAGTATTATGTCAAGGGGTCTCCCAACACACCAGGTCTACCTGCTGATTCCCAGAGTTGCCTCAACTTGGCCTGAATGACAGAAGCTGGGATGCTCATCCTTGTGACCTAGGCTTACCAGCTCTCCAACCGGGACAGAGTGCTAGACCTTTAGGAGAAGGAATGTGGGCAGGTGTAGCTTGTTAAACCTTAGAGCACAATCCTAGGCATCCATGGGTCTTGCTTCTAAATAAACATGCCTAGGATTGTGCTCTAAGGTTTAACAAGCTACACCTGCCCACATTCCTTCTCCTAAAGGTCTAGCACTCTGTCCCGCTTGGAGAGCTGGTAAGCCTATTGTGACCCAGCCTAGAAACTGAGCTGGCCAGCCTTCCCGAGTGCCTGATAAAGGCAGCAGTTCTCTGTCTGGGCAACGGGCCCCTAAGTATTCCATCACCCTCAAGAGATCCAGTAGACTACTTACAGTGCGCAATTCCCAGAGCAAACAGCAGCACATTCAGGACCAGAGAAGTAGCCAAAACAACAGCAGCACCACATACTACAACCTTCTTCCGTGTGCAAGGCGACTTCCAGGCTGGGAAGAGAAGAGAAAATCATTCTCTTTTTCAGCCTGCCAGTACTTGCTATCCCATTCCCTGTGGCATATCAGCAATGTTTCTGCTCCACTTGCTTTTAAAAATAAATAAATCATATTCATTTATTTGCTTTAGAATAACACAACACTCGAATAAGGCACACAAAGGCAACAAGTAAGCAACGTATCAATTATGAGCAAAACACTTTATCAAAAAGGAAGCAATCTAAGAAATACAATATTAAACACCTCACCTCAAAGTAAAAGATCTTCCCTTAATTCTACCATAATTAAGATTCCAAAATGACCCAAACTATTTCCATATCTCCCATACAGGCTAGTTTTGAGGCTTCCTTCTTTAACATGTAAAGAGCTTGTCATCTTAGTTAGCTATCTGGCTAAACCACTCTTTTCTCCAGACTGCAGCAAGAAGTACGGTACAGTACTACTTTGTATTGCCTTCTTGGCTTACAAGGGTTCCATGGATTTTCACCTGGTTTACCAATAGATTCTCTCCTCCAGCCTCTTGCTCAGAGAGCCGACTGCCTGGAAAACAGCTCTGGAGCAATGGGTTTCGCTGGAGGGAGTCCTCTTCCAGACTAACTGTGAATCCCTCTGGAGCACAGCCTCCACTTACCTGGAGACCCTCCTGGCTCCATTAGCTTCCTCTCTCGTTTGGCTGCAGGATCAATCTCCTCATATTCACCCCATCCCATTGTGGTATCTGCTGGGAGGAAAGAGAATTCCAGTAAGACAGCTTCGTGTGTGCGTGCGCGCGTGTGTGCGTGTGCGTGTGCGTGTGCGTGAGTTCGCGCGCATGCAGAGGAGGAGCTAGGGTCCGGTACACCCGGTGCCCATGAAATGTTTTCCCCCCCCGAGTCCATTACATATAATATTAACTGTGGTAATAATTAATAATTAATTAATAATAATCCCAAAACATTCACAGAAATGTAACATTTCATCCCCCCAGACCCTTACAGTACAGTAAAGGTAAAGGTGACCCCTGACAATTAAGTCCAGTCGGTCCGACTCTAGGGTGTGGTGCTCATCCCCATTTCAAAGCCGAAGAGCCAGCATTGTCCGAAGACGCCTCCGTGGTCATGTGGCCGGCGTGACTCTCCTTGCCGCAGCGCGTAGCATGCGGCTGGAACACGGAGCGCTGTTTACCTTCCCGCAAGCGGTACCTATTTATCTACTCGCATTGACATGCTTTGGAACTGCTAGGTTGGCAGGAGGTACATACCCTAATAAAAATGGGTCCCCTATGGGGGAGAAAGATGGAATATAAATTCAATAAATAATTGAATAAATAATAAATTATTATTATTATTAAATGACACCCTCTGTGGCCCCCCCAAGGCCTGGCACCTGGGCCCCAGGTGCCCCTCCTTAGCTATGCCACTGTAGGCATGTTACTGGAATGACACAGTGGGTATTCCCATGCTAGAAAGATCAGCCCCAGAGATCAGTTGTGGGGTATTCTGGAGGGAAGTTCTGTTGGGTGAACAGTGTGGCATCAGTGCAGAATAATAGGGCAGGATGAAAGAAGGCAGCCCAGAGGCCTTGTGTTGCTGAGTGTGCTTTTCAGAACATATGTAACATGCACACATGGAGGAAATCTATTGTGTGTGCGGGGACCGTGTGCAGTGGCCAATGGAACAGTGGTTCAGCAGCCCTCCCACGTAAGGTGAAGCTGGCCTTCTCCCTTCTGCAGTGTTTCCCAAACTTTTTTAACCTGTGGCTCCCTTGACCATTGGCGACCATTGACCGCTGCTCCCCATTACATTATGTTGGCGCCTGCCAATTGGCATTGCACTGTTTTCCGAGAGGATTCCGTGGCACTCTGCGGCTCCCCTGGCTGGTTTCCATGGCTCCCCTGAGAGCTGCGCCTCCCAGTTCGGGAACCATGTTACTGGAATGACACAGTGGGTGTCCAACAGACGTGAAAAACATTTCTGCTTCGGCAGGTGCTCTCTGATCTTCCTGACTTGTTTTGATCTCTTGATTCGTGTTGGTTTGAATGCTTCACTTTGCCTGCTTTTCTGCTGCTTTTGTTATTGGAGATGTTTTATTCTTGTTGTTTCATTATATTGTTGTAAACTGCCTTGAATCTATTTGGAGAAAAGCAGGAGCTGATAGATTAGATTAGATTAAGATAGGATTAGATTAGATTAAGATAGGATTAGACAGACAGACAGACAGACAGACAGACAGACAGACAGACAGACAGACAGACAGACAGACAGACAGATAGATAGATAGATAGATAGATAGATAGATAGATAGATAGATAGATAGATAGATAGATAGATAGGCTTCTTTTTCGCCATCTGAACTCCAGCTTGCCTCTCCAAGGTTTTGGGAGGTTGAAACTTAAGCATCTCTGGCATAGTCAGATATTCCCAGGGAATCTCATGTACCTTACCTGGAGTTCAATGATGGGAAAAGTGGGAAATAAATAAATAAATAAAAATAATGGAAGAAGAGCGCACCTGTTGCCAGAAAGTGACTTTTGCTGCAATCCTATCCACATTTACCTGGGAGTAAGCTCCATTGACTATTATGGGGCTTACTTCTGAGTAGACATGCCTATGATTGGGCTCATAGTCATTGACAAAGTTGGAATTTGGATGCAATGCCGCCTGTGGAACTCTGGAGGGCCGTGTACTGTCCAGACACCTGAGACCTCTTCACCTGCCCTCTATATGATCCTTGCAGGAGGTGTGGTCCTTTCCATCCTGCCTCAGGCTTACCATATCGCTGACCGGGATGTTCCTTTTTGCTCTTAAGGGAGGCGGGGGGAGGGGCGATAGAAGCCGGAGCGACGCTTCGGCCCTCACACCCCCACAGAAAGAGAACAGAACAGCAGTAGGGTTCTCTGTTCCAAAGTTAGTAGAACCTCTGACCACTCAGAAGATGTACAATACAACTATGAAATCTGTAAGTAAAGTATTTCTTACCTTGCGAAACCTTAACCAGCCTCTTCTCCTGTGTATGTTTTGATAGCAGCTAGCCGGTGTGGGATATTTTACCATAGGAAAGGGGATGCTTTCACTGACTGCTCTGCTCCCCCCCCCCCAAGAGAAGCTGTGAACACTGATGGACACGTCCTCTGGAACATTATGGAATCCAACTTGAACCCATAAGGCTCTAAGGACAGACCAACAGAATTACTCTGCCACCTTTGCAGAAGTTCTGAAACATGGTGAGAAATCCAGAAAAGAACACTGTCAGCACAACCCTACGCATGTCTACTTAGAAGTAAGTCCCATTGTGTCGAATAGGGCTTACTCCCAGGAAAGTGTGTAGTGTAGGATTGCAGCCTCAGTGTGGTGGAGTGGGGAAACACAACTGGTCTGAAACTGTCCTGTGTGAGGCCAGGGGATGGGAAAGGAGGGTCACCAAACTCTGAACTGGAATGGCTCTACCCAGGGCCACTCAGAGGAATTTTACCAGGGGGTACAAAGTTTATTTTGGGCCCCTTCCCTTCATGTGAAGTTGGCTCCTGGGGCCCCCTTTTTTGCTCCTGGGCCCCCTTTTTGGCCCTGGGCCCAGGTACAATTTACCCCCTTAACCCCCCTCTCAGAGGCCCTGGTTCTACCAGTCTCATTGCCACCTCCTCGCTATCATCCTCAGCAGGTCCATGTCTCACACCATTTCTTAGCCTCTATTGCGCCACATACCTGACTGACTCCTCTGCTCTTCTTCTCCATGTTCAAGCGCATCCACATTTCGGTAAATTCCCTTCCACGATGCCATCGCAACGAAATGATCCCTGCAAAGTTTCAGCTGGAATAAGTGTAACAGCCGACGGAGCACTCTGGAGCAAAAAGCAAGGAAGCGGACGGGAGGAACCCACAGAGACCACAATTGGTTTCCTTGAAGAACTGAGGCAGTGGCTGTTCAAAGCAGATCTCAGCTCCAGTGAGTGTAGAGCACAGGGAATGAACTCCCCCCCCCCCCCACACACACACTGTGTGTCCAAACTTGACTGTAGCAGTTACAGTAAGTCCTCACAGCGCAATCCTATCCAACTTATGCCACCAGTGTAACCATCGGTGCAGCGAGAATGGGAGGCTGAGGCCCCAGACCCGAAAGGGGATTCAAATCCCCTCCAAAAGGGGATTCAAGGGGGATTTGAATCCGCTTTCAGGTCTGGGGCTTCCCGTTCTTGCTGCACCGCTGGTTACATCAGTGGTATAAATTGGATAGGATTGAGCAGAGCTAAGCCGGTGACATAAGTTGGATAGGATTGCGCGGTTAAAGTCGTTGCGTTTAAAATCGTTGCATTTTAAAGTTGATGGGAAAATGCCATGGGAACGTTTATATTTATCAATTTGTCTACGGTAACGTTGGTTTCATTATAAGTTTTTTCACTTAAAGTCGCAGTTTCCAGAAGAACCTATTGACAACTTTAAGTGAGGACTTGCTGTACTGTATATGGTTTTGAAGAAAACATATCTTTATTTGAAACACAATTATTTACGGATGATGTTCATGTTATTAATAAAACGTATAAATTGTTGTTGAAATATGAGACAGAGGATGAACAGGTAAAAGACTGTATGATAAAGTGGGCTAAAATTTGGGTCATGGTATTTTAATGGAATATAATGCAGTTCTGTGCATATACTGTATTGCCCCGAGTATAGGATGCTCCTGATCATAAGCCGCACCCTTAAAGTTTGGTGCTATTTTTTTTAAAAAAAATACATTTTAAACTTTTTTTAAGTTAAAGAAAATATACACATTAGTAGAATAGTAAAACAGTACAGCTTTAGTACAGTTAAAGGCATAGGCACCCCCTGTCCCTTATTGAATCTGGGCACCCTAGTATAAGTAGCCTTCCCAGATCCAAAGGGGGACAGAGTGCCTACCTTTAACCTGTGGAATTTCGGCAGGAGCAGCTTGTTGCACCCTTCCATGATGATGAGCTGCACCTGCCCAAATTTCAGTGGTTAACAGCACAATCCTATGCATGTCTACTCAGAAGTAAGTCCTATTGCATTCAATGGGGCTTACTCCCAAGAAGGTGTGCATAGGATTGCAGCCTAAAGGTTGGCACTCTGTCCCCCTTTGGATATGATAAGCCTATGCAGGAGCTCTTGCTCTCAACTTTCAAACTGCACTCTCAACTTTTAAATTGCAAGATCAATGAATATCTTAAGTTTCCACAGAGTCCTGGGGCTGGAACTTAAGGGTTAATTTTTTCAAATGCCTCTAAGGCTAGAGGTTGCTAGAGAGATCCTGGCCATTTAGCAAGTGATTAAGAGCTGAAAACACAGCTTTTGCAGTTTAAAAAAAGAAAAAGCATTTTACCTTTGAAAGAGACTTGGAGAGGCTTGAAAAAGATATGCTTTGCAGAAAATTCTAGGCAGAAAATGCTAGACTTTGATTGTAGGCCGCACCCCTACTTTAAAGACTTGTCTTAGGGGACAAAAGTGAGTCTTATACTCAGGTCAATACAGTATATTTTTCCTTTGTTGTATATTATTTCAATTGGATTTGTTAAAACTTTCTGGAAATAATTTTAATTTTTTTTTTACAAAAACAAACTTGACTGTAGCAGTTTGGTGGGGGTGTCAACACTCCCACACCCCCAGGCAAAAGCTGCGACCTTGATGAGAGGTAAACTGAATTGTAGAAGTTTGAAATTCAGACAGAGTTTCAAAAATTTCAGTTTATGGAGTCTAGGTGAAGGGGGGGGGGCGCTAAACTTCAGTTTTTGTAAAAAAAAAAAAAAAAAAAACCACTACCAAACCACCTTTCAATGAAGTAGTATTAACTAGCGACTAAATGCCAACAAAAGTTCATATAGTCAGGGCAATGGTGTTCCCAGTAGCAATGTATGGTTGCGAGAGTTGGACCATAAGGAAGGCTGAGCGCCGAAGAATAGATGCTTTCGAACTGTGGTGCTGGAGAAGACTCCTGAGAGTCCCTTGGACTGCTAGGAGATCAAATCAGTCAATCCTAAATGAAATCAACCCTGACTGTTCCCTGGAAGGACAGGTACTGAGGCTGAAGCTCAAATATTTTGGCCACCTAATGTGAAGAGAGGACTCTCTGGAGAAGACTCTGATGCTGGGAAAGATTGAAGGCAAAAGGAGAAAGGGAAGGCAGAGATGGTTAGACAGCATCACCGATGCAACAAACATGAAAATGAGCGAACTCAGGAAGATAGTGGAGGACAGGAAGGCCTGGCGGGATATGGTTCATGGGATCACGAAGGGTCGGACATGACTTAACGACTGAACAACAACACATTTTATAGAAGGATTTGAGGTCATAAACTGACCATTTAGTTTTTTGTCATCCCAAAAGTTGAGTGCCCGCAGAGCAAATTAGAGCAAGACCAGGCAAGTCGCCAGCTGCTTTCCAAAGAAGTTGTAGACACACCTTGACAGGTTGCCCATTTACGCCAGGATTGCATGCACACACCCAACATTTAGACTAAAGGAGACTCCCTATTGAATTAAGAACCAAACCCTCCCATCAGGGGCTCTAGACTTTTTTTTTCCTGGTGAGTAATCTTCCTGCTGTTCGTTGGAGTTTTTGCTTAAGGGCTGTGGGTTTTTTTTTCTTATGGATGTTTTATTTGCTTTGTTTTTATATTGATTGTATTAATTGTTTTTATGTTTTACTGAGGTTGTGAGCTGTCTTGGTTCCTTTTCAGAAAGGAAAATAGTGGGATATATATAAACCAACAACCTTCCCCACACCACGTAGATGTCCAACAGGACCCTTCAGTGCTGGCCATGCCACAGGGAGGGAGGCAGCAAGCCCTTGAAGGCCAGGCTGGGTTGCCAACGCTCATTCCTCAGAGCTCCTGGGTCTGCATGAGAGAAGTCTTCTCCTGCCTACTCTGCAGTCCTGGTTCTTCCCTGCTTCTGATAGCAAACACCAGAATCAGCAAAGGGGGAGGAAGCAGCCAGCGCACCACACATCCTGCCTCTGCTTATCATGGCTTCAGCCCTGTGTCCTGTCCCCCCTCTTCCATCCTGCTGGCCACGTGCTGACATTCAGGAGCCACCTCAACGTTTGAGCTCCACGTCACCATCTTACATCTTCAGGCACCTTTTCTAGCATGTGATGATGACTGGAGTTGTCTCTTGGCTACTGTGTGCTGTTGCCTTCCTAGCTTGGGTATGAGCCAGTCGTTGACTGGTCCAATGGCATAGCTGGAGGGGGGGGGGCCCGGCAACTGCTGCACAGCTCTACACAACAGTGCAAAGTGGTCCCTCCCACTCGCTGTCAGAGCCACTCTGGCAGCAAAGCCTTCGCTGCCGGAACGGCTCCAACAGCTAGTGGGAGGGACCACTTTGCACCACCATGTAGCGCCATGCTGCAGCACGTGCCCTCCCACTAGCTACGCCACTGTTGCTCCTCATCCCACCTACCAAGTCAGCATTTGAGGGCACTGCCTCAGGCAGCGCAAGGAGGCCAACTGTTGCCCACCGCAGGTGGGCGTGGCCTCCAGGCAATGAAGAGGTGGTGAGGGATCCTGCCTGCTCCCACCCCAGAAGCTGCACTGGGGTGGGAAGGGGGCAATGGTCTGCCTTGGCCTCTTCTTTCTTCCTGAATGCAATTTCTGGTGGGCTGGCAAGTGGCAAGCTTCAGAACATATCCTGACCTGACTGAACCTTTCAGGAGTGCTCCTCCGCTATCTAGCAGGGGAAGAGCAACTGTCCATGTTTTCCCCAGCACAGCCTCTTTTTCCAGGGGCCATTTGCTGGTGTCTCTTTTGGGCCTTCCTTAAGATTGTGAGCCCTTTGGGGCAGGGAACCATTTTAAGGTGTTTTTTGCTGCAGAAACCATGTTGCGGCCTTTTTTTATGATGATGATGGTGATGAAAAGCAGTATTTAAATATTTTAAAATATATTATTATTATAAAATATTTAATGTAATATCAACCCTCCTCCACAATTGTGGAATTCCCTTCCACATTGCTCAGCCCTCAGAAGCATTTTCTTGCTTGATTTTTTTTAAAAGGCAATTGGGCTCCATCATACTTACACATCTGCACATAAGGTGTGTTTGGTCCCCAGGATGATTGTAGAAACCCATTGGATGTAATGTGGGGGCGCCACTGATCCTTCATCATGTCCTCGTCTGTCTTCTAAATAACTGGCCTGCTGTTTCCGATCTGGTCCGTCTTGTCTTCCAGCATCTGGATTTCAGCTAGATGCTCCTGGGAGTGGGAAGCCCTCAAGGCAAGCAACGGGTCTCCCGTTATTTGTCCCTCAGTACCTGCTGTTTCGCTCCGTGTTCCAGCTGCATGCTACGCGCTGCGGCAAGGAGAGTCATGCTGGCCACATGACCACAGAGGCGTCTTTGGACAACACTGGCTCTTCGGCTTTGAAATGGGGATGAGCACCACACCCTAGAGTCGGACACGACTGGACTTAATTGTCAGGGGTCACCTTTACCTTACCTGCTGTTTGGAGTTAGACTGCTTCTGAATAATGTAACCGGTACCCCTAAAACTGTTGGGGGTGCAATTGAGATGTTGTGTCTTTGCCTGGTTTAAGGTCAGCAAAGCAGGGAGCCCAAACAGGTTTTTAAAAGGCATATTTTTGCCTGTGAGCCTGTCATGCACTCCAAGCCTCACCCGCGAATGGAAAATTCCAAAACATGGGGAACAAAAGACAATAAGACTCTGATCCCAGGATGTCTTCCCCCTTGCAAGAACACCACAGCCCCTACCTCAGTTTCAGGAAGATGGCAAAATAATCTCTCAGGACGGTTAACCCTATGCCATTGTCTCCACATTTAAATCCCCAGTACCACTTCCTTCTTCCTTGGTTAATTGAAAAGAGGAATCCAGCAGGAGCGCTCAGTTGGTTAAAAGACTGACCAATCAGAGCGTCCCTTTCCCCATGTGTGGGAAAGATATTTTGCACAAAACACAATTTTGTTCCCATTTTCTTGGGCATCTGGGATCTGGTAGAGACTGTTACACTCAGCTTTTTCCTTGTTTCATATCAGGTTCAGCACATGCTGGGAGAAAGCCTCTATTGCAGGAATTTTCCTTAAGTTTTCTTTTATTTTTCTCTTTCCCCCAACTCTCCATTGCTAATTTCTCTCTCTCTCTCTCTCTCTCTCCTCTCTCTCTCTCTCACACACACTTTTGGGGGCAATTCACTGTGTAATTTGTTTGTCTGAGCCAACCTTGCTTGAGCTGCTATGAAAGTGCAGTGTCCTGGAAAAGAAAGAAGGGGCGATATGGAGGAGAGTGATGGGTCGGGAGGTCTAATCCATCACTCTCTTCTCCACACTGTTCCTCCTTCCTTTTCCAATTCAGGAAGTGGGAGAGTAGAGGAGGGCACATTGCGAGGTAAGAGGGGCAGCACTTGGCATGCCTCCCTCCTCAGGCATCAGGGGATGTTGGGTTAGCCCTGCTCATTCCCATCTCTGACAATGATGCCATCAGTCCCACTTTGTCTGGAAGAGGCCATCTGAAGGCTCCTGTGCCTTCACTCACCCTATCAACCTACCAATGACATGAATGTGTCCAGATTGCAACTATTTGCCATATCCTTTGGTCTCGCGCAGCACACTTGCGTCAGCCACTCCCTACGCATTGCATGTGCGGCTGCCTTTGCTCAGCATGCCACTTAGCCTGATCAAACAGCAAACCTTGGCACATTGCTGCTGTCGGCAGCATTGCATATCTGCAGCTGTTTTTATTGTTTTATCTAATGGGTGCTATCGCATTGTTATTTTCTGTTAATGGTCTTGAGCATTTTATGTGAAATGGAAAGGTGGGGTATATAGCTATTTACAATAAGGTAGGTGTACCTTTGCTCTTTACTCAGTATTTAATTACCATCAGCATGCCCACTCTGGAGCATGGACCTCCCACTGCACAGCATCCTAACGCCTGCATGGAGCTCCAACCTGCTGTTGCACCGAGTGTGTGCAATGGATTAGCTTTGCACACAGGACTCCACCAGCTTCACAGGCTGGTCCTGTACTGCAATAGGCAGCAGGAAGGCAAGGAATGTACCACAAATTTGGGCATGCTCAGACAGTTCTAATGTTAGAGAACAGAGGCAAATGTCTGCAGAACTTCTCTCAGTACACAGGGCACTGCTTGTTTCAAGACTTCACAAGCCCCAGCACCCATATTCCAGACCAGTGGTGGCCAACCTTTCAACATGAATGCTGGCCCTTTAAATGGTTGCATAAGTGAGGGCATTTCAGCAGCTGCAGCTGCTTTAGCAGCACCATCAGCAATTGCAGCTGCCAAGATTCTGTCTTCTACACAACTCTTAAGAACACAGTAGCCCTAATGCTAGAAGGTTGGCCACCCCTGTTCCAGACGCTCTGCAGTCCCCGATGCTAACTGTGGCCAGGAGCTGTGGTGAGAGGACTAAGCATTCCAATTAGCTCTTTGTGAACACTGTACAGGCACCCATTGATCTACAAGTTTTTGAAATAGTGCGATTTGCAAATTAATACTGGGTCCAATTTACACGGGCAAAATTTTAAAATAACGCAGTTAACCATTTCCTTTGCAAAGGTGCTCCAGAAGACTCAAAGACATTTTGTGACGTTTGCCAGCTTTGAAATACAATTAATTAGCAAGTAAATTAGCTGCTAATGAGCATCACATGCTGGCAGTTTCCTGGGGGTGGGGAGTCTCCTTTAAAGCCAGAAGATAAAAAATAAATACAATGCATTTACAGAGCTGCCGATTACCACTATCTCCTTTTCCTTACCGCATCTTTGGTTTCCTCATTGCTTTCTCAGCCACCGACATCAGTAGCCAATGCCAATCCCACTCCCAGCAGCCTCCCTCTTCAACCCTCCCACTATGCCATCTTGGGCAAGCAGAAGTCACCAGTCGTCAGTGTAAGTGTTCATTGGAACATTGGTTCCTGTGGGAAAAGTAGGTTTAATTTACACATTTTTAATATACGCACAGATTTCTGAACCCCCGCATAAATCGAGAGGTGCCTGTGCACTAGTCTGCAAGTACCTTGGATAAGGCGACTCTGCCTTAATTTTGCTTGTAACATCAATACCTAGATGAAGACCCTTTGCTTAGAATGCTTTCAACAGATTGGCCTGGTGAGAAGGTACTAAGGCAGATTGGAAAGGGTGTCAAGGAGGGTTAAGAGGGTGATAGAACATCTGGAAGGCAGGAACCAGTCTTTCACGATTACTGGGTTCTCCTGCTTCCTTGAAAGGGACGGAAAATGTTTGTCTGTTTGAATTGTCCCACCCCAAGACATAACCCATCCCCATATCCCTGTCAGTGCTGAGGATACAAGAGCTCTCCGTCCTGTATCATAAGCCATTTGCAAGCAAGGATTTCTCAATTCTTTAAATAAAAAAATACAGAACAGTCAATGCGGCCACAGCCTAAAGTCTCTGGCAATCCAGAAACACAGAAGCCAAGAAAGGTTGGGGCTCAGCTTAAAGCAGGAATACGTTAGCCAACAGAGGAACACTCTTATGTTTCTGTACCTTATTCGGTGGTAGTGCTTACATAGCTGCTAATGGTTTGAGCTGGAAAGCTCAAAGGGCAGGGCACAGCTGGGGATTCCTCATTGTGGCTTGGGTCATGGACTGGGCCGGGCCCCTCTGTAGTTAAAAAGACAGCGCCTGCAGAAGAGTAAGTAACTCCCAAACGGTCCTGGCACTGTACCGGCTCAGCAGTAATCTGCACCTTCTTTCCACCCCTTTCTCATATGGAGCCAGTTTGGATAATACTCTGCCCAAACCTTGTGACTGAATGAGGGGAAGCTTGTGAGCATGCACATTTTTCTCCCTGCTCCCACACCATCACCACCAAACGGCAGGGGTCATGGTTTAAATAAATGCTACTTTATAAAGTAGTATTTAAACTGCATATGGAGGGGCCATTTGGATAAAATGCCCTCCATGCAGACTTAGGCAATGGAATGCTAGAGTGGGGGGGGGGGGAGACATGAGTGCAACCACCATTCCTCCCCCCTCATATGTAGAAGGGCAGATTGGAGGACCTTCCAACCTGGCTCACAGAACACAGAATAAATAAAGTGGGCTCACTCCGCTGCGTCGCTGTTTTGCCCAGACAACAGGGCTATTTCAAGTAACGTCAAGCTGGAGAAGGGTCGTCCATACGGACCAAGCGCCTCCTCTTCCCTGCCACCTAGGCAAACAAGTCTGTGGCTACAGCTCCAGTCCTGGAAAGCACGAAGATCCCAGAGTGGGCGACTCCATCGCCATACGACACATGGCAGAGCCTGGACATGGTTCCGCACAGCCTCCACGTTGCAACACTGCAGTATATGCTGGAAGCGAGAGTTGCTTGCAGTTCCTGACCTTCTAGCACTGGAGAAGTGAAAAAGGTGGGCCAAGGTCCTGAAGATTTACTACTGTGCCTGCCAGACAGTAAAAGGTGAAAGAGTGTGTGATTTGGGAGGGCTCCTAGCCACCCCATCCATGTAGCAGCTCATGGGGTGGGTGTAATATTTGGTCGCAGAGTGTCCGAATGCACAGAGTGTCAGTTTCTCCAGCCTCCTCAGGGTGTAGGAGTAGCTAGAGGTGCAGCAAGCTCCTGGGGAGTCCCTCGGCGGTGTCGTAGGCTCTTCTCTTCATCCTACAGCAAGAAAGAAAATGCTGTTGTGAGCCAGTTATTATAATAGACACCTGCAGCCCTCTCTCTTTGCCTCACGACACCAGGTCTGACTGCCCCAAACCCATTTGATGCCCCACTACCCTCGTGGGGACCCTCCGGACCCACGACAGTGACATTCAGCCCCCTCCCACTGCCTGGCCCACCATCTCTCAGCCTTCAAAGCTCCTGTGCCTGCCCACTCACTTCCTGCTAACAGCTCACAAAGCCTTCTAACAGGGGCTCTGTGATCAAATTTACCTATATTTTGCTTCCCTCTGAAAATCTGATTTGCCAAGACTAACTGCTGATGCACTCACCCTGAATACTTAAGATTTTTTGGAAAACTTCCATGACATCACAGCAGTTAATCCAGTAATAGGGGAGACTTAAACAACAGAAAATAAATGGTGGCCATTTGTTCAGATTCAGAACCTTTATTGGCATAATATGGCCATTTGTTTTTAGCTCACTATATACTTAGTTATCAAGAAGATGCAGAAATGCCATATGAAATAGTTCAAAAACAGGGAATTTGAACTACGGTACATTGAAGGTTCGGTGTTAGAAAACTCTGCCCTATGATGGGAGGAACTAATGTACATTCTTTGGGGAAGCTGGTGATGTGGGGATTCTTCTCGGTACATCACAGATGTTACGTCAAAATAGGGCAGTTCAAGGGTAGTTCAAGGTATTGCAATTCAGACCACCAGATATTAGCTAACTGCCTTGGGTGTGCTGATAATGGGGGGGGGAAAGGCAGGATATACCGTAAATATTTTAAATAAGATGAATACATAAATATTCTGGTTCCCCGCCTGAGAATTTTGTTTAGCACCTTGGAAAGAATAGAAAGGGGAACTCCTACAGAACAGTCAGCCACTGTAAGGATGGCATTTTTATTATACTTCTATCTTCCATTATGGAATTCAGCCAAAGGGGGCTCAGGCACTGATCAGAACTAGACCTGCTTAGCTTCTGTAGGGGGGGCTGCATTAGGTGCCCTCAGAACATGCCCATGGTCATCCACTCCTGCAGCCCTTGGGTCCCTCCTTTACCTAGAATACCGCTTGGCTTTGATGCTCTCAATGAAGAGCAGCAGATATAGCAGCGGAGGTGGCAAATTGATTAGCTATATACAGGGCCCCCTGCTATCCACAGATTCACTTATCCGCGGATAGAAGGACCCAGGATGAAGAAGGGAATATTTTGGGGTGCTGGGAAGAGGAAAAGAGGGGAGACAGCCAAAGGACTAACAGAAGGAAAAGAGAGAGACACAGGAGTCACCCGAACCTACAGGTAAGGGGTGTTTTTTATTTTTGTTTCTGTTTTAGTATATTTAATTTATTTTAAAACTGCCTTGAACACCTCTCCCTCATGGGAAAGTGCTGAGTAAACATCTTTTAAATAAACTTACTGTTTCAAAAACAGCATTCTGCTCTGCTGGGGCAAACAACAGTTCCTGCTGCCCTTCTTCCTCCCGCACAGCATCCATTCCGTCATCCTCATACTCGGTTAGGTAGTCCGACTCCTCTCCTGGTTGTGAGGAAACACAAGTTTCGTCATCCTCTGGAGGACTTTGGCTTCTTCACAAAGCAATAACTCTTCCCTCCGTCTCACTGCCATCCACAACTAGCCAACCTAGCCTGGAACGTCCATAAGTTTTCAGATGTTCCCTCCCCACCCCATTCTTATTCTGGATGGTTTTTGTGTGAGACCCTGTTAATCTACTGACATGGCACTTGCTATGTCTATCTCCATAACAGTCCTGTGAAAGTAGTGAACATCATACAAGGGTCTTTTGATGGACACTTGTCCCAGCAGTGGCCCTGTAGCTCAGTGGTATAGTATCTGCTCTACATGCAGAAGGTCCCAGGTTCAATCCCAGGCATGGAAAAGACCACCCTTATCTGAAATGCTGGAGATAATACTGACTCAGCTTCATATGCCCCACAGGAAATGGAAGGCAAGGTATTTTATGGAAGACTCATGTACTTGTTACACTTGTACCCCAGCTTCCTTCAAGGAACTCAAGCCAAAATGACAGATTATGTTAATGTCGTCAGCAGCAGGGATGTGCAATGCGGGAGCGGCAGGTGAGGCAGCCCTGCCCTGTCGCAGTCCACCACACAAAGCCACATCCGAACCCGGAAATTGTGCACATGTGCTACCCGCTTGCACCCGAGTATGCAGGTAGTGCACATGTGCAATCTCCAGGTTCAGCTGTGGCTTTCTTCCATGGACCACGACGGGGCAGGGCTGCCTCACCTGTCACGGCCACACCGCACGCCCCTGGTCAGCAGTATGTATGTTTAATTTCATCCTCCCTTCCCATGCCATGACAATTAGTACATCTTGTTTATTTGCAAACAACCCCACCCCCCCAGTGCCAGCAGAGTGGGAACAGTCAGAGAAGACATACACCATGCTGTCACACCTGGATGCAAATTTACCCTAGAAGATACCGAGCGGGAAGGGAGAATCAAACGCACAGATGACCATGCATTTAACGCAATGTGCAATTGTCTCAGAGCAGCATTTTAGCCTTACAACAACCCAGTGTGGTAACGTAGCTCGAGAAATACCATATTTTACGCACTATAAGACACACTTCCCCCCCCAAACATAGGAAGATCGGGGAGGCCTGCAGAGGCTCGCGCAGGCCTCCCCGAAGCGCCCCCAAGCCCAGGTAAGTGAAATATTTTTTTTCTCTATTTTATGCTCCATAGCATGCGTCCTATGGACCGAGGCGTACTATGGAGCGTAAAATACGGTAATTACCTGCCCAAGGGGTCAACTCAGAGAACATCAAGGCTGAATGGGAATTTCCCAGGAATACATGTTCAAGCTCAGCACTGCGACTACTGCACTTTACAATGCCCAACCCCTGGCATGGCCAATGTTGGTTTTACACTACAATTGCTGCGATGGCTGTGCTGATCATGCTAGGTTTACTTTTTTTTTTTTAATCCTAGCAGTGATGGAGACAGGAACCGATACAATCCCTGAGTGGATGGGTATGTCAGGCACACTGAATCCAACCCACAAAGGCCGCTCAACTAGAAACATCTGCAGTCCATTGCTGATCCAGGATTTGGACCCAAGTCTCCCATATTCAAGTCAAACCTGCTAACCACTGGTACTCACCATCTGCATAGCTGTCTGACAGGTAGCTCTTGGCTGGCTCAATGCGAGACACTATCTCAGCCAGGTCTGTGAATCCTGCACTGGGGCACATCAGCACCTAGGAAAGGAGAAGTCAAAGGTGCTGAAGCTCTTTTCTCATGGCACGGGCCTTCCATGTGCCGGCAATTAGGAGAAGCAAAATTAGGGCTGTACATGCTCCAAGAAGCTCCCAGGTTTAAAATAAAACATCCCAACAGAGAACATCTGTTTGCTTAATATTACGTATTTGTTAAATCTCTCCTAAAGAGGGACAGTCTTCTTTCCAAAGAGCTACCAGAAAATTGCTTGCTCTTCTACATGTGGTCTTGTCTGTAGAACTTACAGAAGTTTTAGGGTGGGGTTTTCTTTTCTTTTTTTCTTTTCAACAAAAGGTGTAGCCACAGGAGGAAAGGTAGGCAAGAGTAGGGCAACAAGGAATGTGACCAGAAAGGAGGAGCCATGCAGGGCACAAAAGCCCAATCCCCAAATCCTGGAAGGTTGTGCGGACATCCATTCTGATACCAAGGTATGGGCATGGATGCCCTGTGAGAGAAGGAGCTGCCCATTGGCCTGAAGAATGTTTTCTATGTACTCTGGATCGGAGCTCTTAAGGTGCAATCCACCTAGCAGTGTTGCTATATGACCTTCATTCATTCCACCTGCTCTCTGCTTACGACACATTGTGTGCGAACTGCAGGGAGTGATCAGAGTCAGGCCACCTTCCATGAACCTCTGTTGATCTGGGATAGCTCTGAGCCTTCCTTCATCACCACCTTAGATATATTTCCTCCAATCAGCTGAAGGAGCTCCATGCCAGCCCCTCCATACTTACATCCATGCGCTTGCTCTCATAGAAGTCTGCCGAATGCCGGTCCTTCACCATTTTCTCAATGATGTCCCCACGGCACCAACCGCCAAACACCACTTTGCCATGCTGGTAACCCACATCCTATGGAAGAGGGACAGAGGCAAGTCATCCCAATCCAGGAGTATTCCGAGACAACAGAGAAGTTTCAAGCGCCAGTCCCTTGGGCACAAGGGTGGCATTCACGGTAGACACCAGCATAAGAAGCCTGGAGAGAAACAGCTAAGACATCTGTGCCTCACTATCCCCCAAGAGTAATGCAGGCACCAGAGAGGTATGGTTGTGTCACCTACAACTTTACACTGTGGTGATAGGACAAGGACACGGGAACATCTCCAGGCAGGGCTGGGAAAGATCCCTGTCTGAAACCCCGGAGAGCAGCTGCCAGTCAGTATGGACAATGCTGAGTTGACAGGACCAAGGGCAGCATTTCCCAAACTTTTTCAACCTGCGGCTCCCTTGACCACTGGCGATGGCTCCCCATTACATTATGTTGATGCCTGCTAATTGGCATTGCATGGTTTTCCTAGAGGTTTCCGCGGCTCCCCTGGGAGTTTGGGAACCACTGACTAAGGGGCTGACTCAGTAGGAGGCAGTTCATAAATTAACAGGTTTAGCCCTTCTCAGCATGGCGGTTCAACAACAGGAGGCTGACCCTCCTCCACCCGCTGCAACTCTTCCAACCCAATGACCTTCCTGACATCTCAATATAAACAAGCCCAGATGGGCCCCCAGGACTCACATAGATCTCGTCAAACTTGCCGAAGTCCATGGTTTTGAAGCGATCAATGGGAGGGCGGATGTACTCGCAGTACGAACTGTTCTTCACCACTTCCAGCTGCCGCACACATGAGACGTAGGCCAGGCGGGACTGGATCTCTGCCATATCAGGCACCTTGAAAGGAAGAGCGAAGTCACTTGGTTGCCACAGTGAGAGGTAGGTAGGTAGGTGTGTGGTGGAGGAGAGAGGTATCCTTTTGCTATTTGTCTAGTAGTTCCATGAAGACCAAGGGCTAACATGAGGAAGGCAAGCTTGCAGCGGATATGTCATTGACCAGCTTGGAGTGGGTCATGGCACCGTTCCTTACGCCCCAAAGCAAAGGCAGGAGGTTAACTCAAAAAGAATGCAAAGGCCATAAGGGCACTTTAGGACTCTGAAGAGGCTCACAATGGGCTCCTCTTTCCTTCCTCCACCCTAATCTATGCTGCCAACGCTCAGCAGACTTTATGACGTTCCAGGCCTGCTCCTCCTGGAAGGAAGAGGAGTGTGTTGCTTCTGCTTGGCAACAGGCAGACAGTGCTTCTGGATTATCCTCCATTATCAGTGATGGCAGCACCTAGTTGGAGACTGTACCACTAGCAACAGGCAGCTGGGGCATCACCAAGGTAGGAGTCTGGTGGAGGCCTGGACAGTAGAAGAAACTGTGTAAGGACCAAGATCCACTTAAGAGACAGCAGTATTGTGTGTGGCTCCCCTTTTCATACAAGAAATCCTAACAGAGGTCTGACAAGACAGGCAGAGAGAAGCTCTCTTTGACTAACTCAGTACTGAAGCAGACATGGCTTTTGCCTAGTTCTGACAGAGATGCCGCTCTCTGGCCAACCTCCTAAAAGAAGCTTGACATAACTCCCAGCATTAATTTGACTGACTCACTGCCTTTGGGTCAGTGACCTTGTATCCTTGGGTCCTGAATAAACCCCAAGATGACACTTCCTTGGGGAAAGAGGTTTGGATCCTCTGCTACAAAGAAGTACCTGCTGTGCACTGATGGAGCGAAAGCCCCCTTTTTTGTGTGTGAAAAGGCTTTAGGGTGGTGCCCCCACAAGTGATGCAAAGTGTCCTTTAGTAGTCAATAAACATTTATTGATACAGCAACTTTGGAAAGATCAGCAGGAAACATGGTAGAGGAGATGGGAAATGAAGAAGGAAAGACCCTGGTTGGAATCTCCACCTGCAGGCCAGGTGAAAGGGAGCCTCTTACCTTGACCTTCTCGGCCCAGGGGTTGAGGCGTTTCCAGAGCAACCACCAGCCTGACAGGCTGTCTCCATAGTTGCAGAGGTCGGTCTCATCTTGGCTACCCACATCAATAGCAATAACAGTCTTGGCACCCATGTTGCGAGCAATGTCAGCTATGGTGAGGGGAGAGAGAGAAAGAGAGAGAGAGAGGTCAGGAGGAGGGCCAGGAGCAACATGAATTTCTGTAGAGATGGCTATGGAGCATGGCTGAGAACACAGCAACAATATCAGAGAGGTGTGGCAGTGGAGTGGGGAGGGAGAGCATAGTCACCTCTACCGGGGGGGGGGGGCAGTGTCTTTGCCCTGCTTACCCTTCCCAGCTCAAATCTCATCTCACGCCTGGGGAGGGGATTGTGTTCTCCTCACAGGCTTCTGAGCTCTCCTTGTGCTTTCAAATAGCGACACAGCTGGAATCACCTGCCAAATTTCTCTGCGACACATCACTATTAAAAATATATATATATTTTAAAAAACCACCTTTGGGTCAGTAGTCAGTTGCCCTATGAAGTGCCACCATCTTTCTTTCAACTTGCTTTTGGAGCAAGGCCAACTCTCCCTCAAGTAAGCTCAGAAAGCACTTTGTTTTTCAGCAACCTGCAGGAATTGTAGCCGTTCCAACCTAATGCAGGCAAGTAATAGGGAAGGCAGCCAAACACAATTCTCATCTGGTCTTCCTTTCCAAATGTGGCTAAAAATTCAAAAGAACTTGACATTTTAATAACAGAAGAGACCCCCGGTAGAAACCCCCCGTTGCCTAATCAAGCTCATTATATGACACTTCTACCCCTTTCTGGCACTGGGGAGAGAATTGCAAAGCCATGTGGGGAAGAGCCTGGGATGGGGTATCAGAAGCCAGAGAGTGACTAAGCAGAACCTCCAAAAGAGAGAAAGCTGAATGCTCCGTGTGCCGTTGACATGAACATTAGAAGCAGAAAGCACGATTTATTTAGGTCCAAGAACGTGGCTTTTCATGACAAAAGGCCATGCAAAAACAATACGTTGCTTTTTTTCTGGTTACAATGGATAATAAGACAAACACCGAGCCAGCAACAACAGGACACTGCAGCACAGCAGACAAGGATGCAGTAACAGGAGCTGTGGACAAAACGAGGCAGCTTTGGAAGCAACCAGCAGCCCCTCTCTGCTCAAGAGACTGACAAGAGCTCATCTGGAAGGTTGTCATTTGGGTACCACAAATCAGGAGCAATGTCGAGAAATCAGGAAAAAAAAAAAAGAAAGATTCAGAGGAGGGCTACAGAGATAAAAAGGTCTAGGAGGCAAGCCACAGGAAGACACGCTGAAGATGCAGAGAAAGGGGTTCATTCAGTGGCAGCACAATGAGAGAGGATGAAATATGCCGAGGGTCTTCCGATAAAGAAAAGAAAGAATTGTTTATTAGATCCACGGAACAGATGAAGTGGAGCCATAATTTCCATAAAGGCAGATTGAGGTTAAACATAGGCAACGAGCAGTTCAGCAATAGACTGAGGGGGTAAAACCAGCAAACACAGTCACTGCTTAAAAGGTTGCAACTTCAGAGTTTGCTGTCCTAGTGTACAAAAAACCTCCAAACTCCTGGTGACATAGTTTGCAGAGACTGAGTAGAAGGGGGATGAACCTCATGGTATAAAGTCATCTACAAAGCAAATCTGAACCAGCTTTACTGAAGAGGCTCTCAACATGGAAACCTGGGAATTGTAGTTTGGCAAAAATGCTAAGAATATTCTGTCAAGAGTTCTAGCCCCCTCACAGACCTAGAGTTCCCAGGAGACCTGGATAGTAGTGGCCCAGGATCCTGCTTCCAAAAAGAGTTGCTACAAAAAAAAAAATCACAATGCTGACCATTTATTGGGATTTGCTTTCCTTTAAGGACCTTCTCTGTGGTGGCACCACAGTTGTGGAACTCTCCCCCTTATGAGTTCAGTCCTCTCATTAGAGGTATTTTGACAGGGGCTGAATACATTTTTGTTTCAGTTGGTGTTTTGAATGTGGGTGGGTTGCTGGTGTGTGTGCGCGTGCGTGAGCTGCTTTTATTCTTGCAGCCAATGGTTTTATTTATATTTAATGCTGCTGTTTTAGTCTGGGAGTTTGACCATAGTAGTTTATATTGTTGTCGTAAGTTGAATCTGCTTTATGCTACGGGATTAAAGGTTCAGTACACTGATGATTTTGGATTTTATTGATAAATTGTTTGAATTTCGTTATTGTATTTTTATACTGTGCTTTATGATTAGGTAAAGGTGACCCCTGACAATTAAGTCCAGTCGTGTCCGACTCTAGGGTGTGGTGCTCATCCCCATTTCAAAGCAGAAGAGCCAGGATGGCCGGCGTGACTCTCCTTGCTGCAGTGCGTAGCATGCGGCTGGAACCGATGTGTTTTACGATGTGTTTTATGAATACTTGTTAGCCACCTTGAGTTTCAGAAAGGTGGGATCTAAATCTTTTAAAGAAAGAAATACATTCCGGGCAGTGCCAAACCTTAACAAAGAAACCAATCCCCAAGGGCCAAACTAGATGCTACAAGTCTGGTGCATGTGTGCTTGCAAATCAGGGTCACAGCAACTGAAGGAAAGGGTTGTAACCAAACCCTGCACTGTTTTCTTGATCTCACTTTCTCCCTGCCTCTCAACTGCTATTAGCACTGTAGGAGATAACACACATAATATCTATCCAGCAGTTTTGAGAACACAAATTATTGTTATTAAGAATATTTATGTACCGCCTTATATACACACTTTCTCGTGTGTGTGTGTGTGCGTGTATACACACACACACACACACACACACACACACACACACACACACACACAATGTGTGTGTGTGTGGGGTGTGTGGGTGGGGGAACATTTTGAAATCTAGATTAGGAAAAGGGTTAACTTTATTGGGATAAAGTTACATTCACATTATGGAGAAAAGGTAGGGGTGCCCCTTTAAGACTCAAGCAAGCCCTGCCCTGGAGCATTCCAAAAATGGTAGTTAAAGGAGCTGTCACACAAAGTAAAGGGGCTTGGGGGCCCTGTAATTTATGCACTGCAAACCTCAAGTTTGATTCAGGGGTTACTTTTCAAACTTAAAAACCCACAAGAGATCCTGATCAAATGTTGCACCCTAAAAGGCATGGAGAAAGCAGCTTCACTCCAGCCTGCCAGTGAGCAATACCAGCCTGTGGGCAACCCTTTTACTGAAGGAAGATTCCTTCCCATGTTCCTGATCAGGCCCTGCAGCAGATAGCCAAGAGGGTGTAAAAGCTCTTCCACAGATCTTTTTCCTTGGAGTCCTCTGTGGCATGCATCAGAAATCAGGACCGTGAACTGAGCCATCCTCAACAGTGGTCTGAACCAGCAGGACCCAGTGAGGTGCTCAAATTAAAAAACAGCCCACCTGACACACACACACCCCGACGTAGGGCTACTTTGACATGCTTCCAGTCGGTTCCTAGCGGCTGTGTACAGAAGGGTTCCTGGGCCAAACATTGAACAAGAGTCCTATGAAAGTCTCTCAGGAAGAAGTCACTATTTTCATTGTGGGGCTTTGCTCCAATGTGTGCAATAGCTCAAGCTTTATTCTGCCACAATTAAGGATCAAGCCAACGAGCAATTCTGGATAAGGTTAAGCAGTGTCTGGCTTCCAGACTGCACACAGCCTCCAAAAGGCATTTTCCTAGGGCAAGCTTGTTTTCCCAAGAGCCCTGAGATTTCCAGCTTTCACAAAACAAAGACCCCATAGAATTTTCCTGGCTCCGTCTAACAGGAACACTGAATGCAACACGCACATTATGCTCTCCATGGCTTGTGTACAAAGCTTATAGCCCTCGGATGCAGAGGTACGTTTTAAACACAACAATTTTATTTTAAAATGAACATGGAGCCAAGTAATTAGGAGTCAACGTTAATTCTGGTTTTCGGTTCGCAGGGTTTCAAAGTCCATGTTCCAAGATTTTTCAAGGGCAAGCTTGCATTTTTCCACATTTCAGAACAAAACTGTTTGACTATGGGTCAAAAGAGATGCAATAGACTCTCTGTTTAATAGAGAGTGCACACTGTAAGCAGAGTAGATTATCTGACTTTTCTTGTGAAGTACCTAGAGACGCCAACACGTAGTCAACCTCCTCCTCTGCTGGTCTTCATCCCAACACTTGTACCACTACAAAAATGACTAGCAGCACTTGTGATATGTCGTCACACAGCAACCCAAAACAGTCACAAGTATCCTTGGATGATGGGGCCATCTGCATGGGTACCTGGAGCCCCTTCTACTAGCACAGGCATGCTCAAAAGTGGGGCTTCTGCCACACAGCCTGCACTAGCTCAGCTCGCGCTGCCATTGGCAGGGACAAGCAGGGGAAGATGGAAGCTGCAGGAGGGATGGACTACGTGGGCTGAAAGTGCAAAGGATGCTCATATCCCTTGAACACCACCATGCAATGTGCCCTTTAGTTATGACTGCATAAGGAAGACATGGCGTTGGCTTCCCCTTGTGACGTCTCCCCTGACTTCTTGCCTTCCCTTGGCTATGAGGATATGGAATCAGACGCTGCACGTGCAGGTGATGATGACTCAAGGGAGGAACAATAGTGAATATTCATCAGGGCACATTTCCCCTTTGTGAGTGGCAAGCAAGGAGGTCCTGCCAGATAGACAAACACTGGAAAGTGAGCCCACTCACCCACACCAGAGCAGAGAGGCTATTCAAGGGGCAATCACCGTAACACATGTTGGGGCCCAAAGCCATTGCTGCCTGCAAAGGAAGGGTTAACAGGCTCCCCAAACCCTTCCCCTGTTCTCCCCACAGGGTGCTAGTCAGGTATTTGCAGCTGAGGATAAGAGAGTTTAGGGTAGAAGCGACGTTGCAAGGCCAGGAAGGGTTTCACAACTCTCCTCCGCTGCCCAGCTGCCTCCATCATTTCTGGCCAATACTTGCCTGGGAGGTTGTTGATGTAGCCGCCGTCCATCAGCAAATTGCCGTCCTTGGGGTCGCAGAGTGGCGGTAGGTACCCGGAAAGGGTCATGCTAGCTCGCACGTACCGCCACAGCGAGCCTAACCGTGTGGGAACAAATGCAATCAGAAGAGCAGAGAGAAACCCAGAGTAGCAATGAGCCCTTCAGAAGAGGAATGCAGAGAGGTGCAGCGCAGCCCCAGACCACCCCGCCCACCTGCTTAGGTGGGAGAATTCTGCAGGGCACTTCACGGAGCAGCTAAGCAACATGCGACAGAGTTTGCTTCAGGCCCCAATTCCACCCCTGAGCCCACGTAAGTGGCCAAGTGGCCTGCCAAAACTTCCAAATCCACTTGGGTAGTCAAGCTGGGTGAAACTTTGCAATGAGTCCAGTGATGGGCCAGTTTCCCGTGCCATGCAGAATTGCCAGCCTGAGCCAAGTGCGCCTGTGGGGCAGGAGCTAGGCTTGCAACCCCAAGCCTGTCATTGCCCAGCCCTAGCAAAAGGAGGGCGGCGGTGACTCGGATGGAGGAAGCTATGGCCCAGTGAACTGGTGCGCTTCCTCCCCCCGAGCCACGCACGTCCCCAACGTCCACCAGCCAAGGTAGTGAGGCGAACGCGATGCTGACCTGGGACATTGTTAACATAGCAGCCATCCACAAGCAAGTGACTGTCCTTGGGGTCGCAGATAGGAGGCAAATAGGGGGTGTAAGATGCACTGGCTCGGACGTAGCGCCACACGTTGCCTGCCGGATGAAGATGGAGATTCAATCAAAGGGAGCGGAGGGGCGGGAGGAAAGTGTACAGGAAAGGAGCACAGGACAGGAAATGACATCATGGTCGAAGCTTCAGAAATACAAAGTGCACATGGGGTAAGGGGGATGCTAGGAAGGCTTTTTTCAGTGGATGGATATACCGTATTGTCCCGAGTATAAGACGCACCTGATTATAAGACGCACCCTTAAAGTTTGGTGCTATTAAAAAAAACTAATTAAATCACTGGCATTAAATTGCAACAGCCTGATTATAAGACGCACCCCTAGTTTAAAAACTTAAATTAGGAGAAAAAAGTGAGTCTTATACTCAGACCAATACGGTATATCCATCCATAGCTGTTGGGTCATTACGCAGCAAGGCCGGATTGGGCTGCAACTGGGCTTCTTAAACACTAAGCTCTGCTACGTGGAATACTTTTGGGCACTACGCTCTGGCTCTCTCATCCCCTTGCCTCTCCTACTCCCAGTTGCTAGGCTCTTTCCCAGCCTTCTTTTCTTTTTCAGCTAGAAGGAAGATCTTCAGATTACTTCCAAACACTGCAATTGTTTCAATGAGGGCAAGAGTTGCCCTTCGCACTGACAACCAGGTTGAACACCTTCTTTCCTCCCTGTGACCTAGCCCAGTTGTAGCCCCCTCAGCAAGTTATTTCCCCCACCCCTAATCATGGCCTCTAAGGCAGCTAAACTTCACAGACTAACCATGACAAAGACAAAAGGTCTGGGATAAGGATATTCCACTCTATGAGGAAGAGAAGATTCATGTGCGATGCATGAATGGAGCCAGGCTTGTCACACAGGAAGATATATGTCAGGGGTAGCCAAACTGTGGCTCGCGAGCCACATGACATACAATGTGTGGCTCGTGGAAATACATTGGCTGAGCTCCTTTTTGCATCACAATTAATATAAAAGGTAAATAAGAAATGTTCAAGCTTTATAATTATTTACCAGGTATAAACTGAGAGTCCACCGGATTAAAACATATGTTTAATGTTCATGGTGAGTAAATATATTTAAGAATTTAAATACTTCTTAAATATTGCGGCTCACAAACATTTCTCTTGCGGCTCTCAAGCATCTGAAGTTTATCGTATGTGGTTCTTCGGTAAGCAAGTTAGGCCACGCCTGATATATGAGATAATGTCCTCAGTGGGACCCATGACCCAAGAGGGTAGAGTGCCAGAACAGGGAGGCTGGTTTGAACCCCCAGGTCTCTTGGAAAGCAACCCAGCCACTGCCTGCAAAAAGATTAGTAGCTACTTGGGTTATAAGGGTCAGAGGGAAGCTACTTGGAACTTCTGCATACTACCATTGAAATGAATGGGAGCTGAGAGAGAGAGAGAGAGAGCTGCCATTCACTTCAACCATTCACTTGTCCTTTATGAGGAAAAGGTACCAGTGGACTGCATGCATTGCAAGGATGAATTAGGTAGGCAGAGTTAAGGGCTTTTTTGACACCCAGAAGCCTTGCAGATAGGACACCACCACCACAAAGCTAAGATTGCGGCAAACTGCCTGCCCTTCCTTACTTGGCACCCCATGCCTAGCCCAGTATAAAGCATCATAACTTGCCCCTCATAGGAGGGAGACCAAAAATACAGGGTTATTGAAAAAGGATGGTGCAAAAGTAAAGCTGATTTATTCTTAAATGAACTGACATACCACAACCATCATGACATGAAAAAAAGACAGAAAAACTGTCCAAGTTTCCACATGCATATTACAAATGCATCCCAGTATATCCTCGGATATCAATGACACCCACCCTACCGGGATATTGGATCGACCATGCCAGAAATGAAGATTTGCCAATGGAGCCCTGGCCTCCACGATCGCCAGATTTAACACCCTGCAACTTCTTTTTGTGGGGATTCATCAAGGCGTATCTACCCTCATTGCCACAACAACTGGACGACCTGAAACAACGCATCCCCAATGCAGTGGAATCAATATCCGAGGATATGCTGGGACGCGTCTGGACAGAACTGGACTACCGTCTTGACATCTGCCGTGTCACCAAAGGCACCCACATCGAACATTTGTAATGTGCATGTGAAACTTGGACAGTTTTTCTGTCTTTTCATGTCATGACGGTTGCAGTATGTCAGTTCATTGAAGAATAAATCAGCTTTACTTTTGCACCACCCTTTTGGAATAACCCTGTATTTTAGCACTGGGGCATCACTTCTTGAAAACCACTGCTCTCTCAAACACTCCAAAGGGAGCCATTTATAATGCCCTCTTCTCATCAAACTTCTCTCTACAACTTCTAATTTGCTAGGGACAGAGGCCTGCAGTGAAGCCCCCTCCACCTTAGCCTGTGTGCCTCCCTCATTATGAAAGACAACCCCCCCCCCCAGCATACACCCTGCCAACTTGCATTTAGAGGAGGGAGAGGAGTGTTAGCTGCGTTAGGAAGGACAGGCAAGTGGGCAGAGAATGAAGAAAGCCAGGCAGTTACAGCCCCCTCCAGACCCTGCCCTGCAGGTGAACATGGCTGCTGACAATGTCCCAGGTGAGATCTGATGCTTGCAACAGCCAGTAGGGCAGGGAGGGGACACAGCAAAGCCCACCCGCCTCCCTTCTCTGCCCCAGGCACCCCCCCTCCCCAGGTGATTTTCAAATTCCACTGGACAAGGCTGCCTGCCCCTCACCAAACCTGCAGGAAATAACTAGCAACACCCACAACCCCTCCTGGAAAGTCAGGAATGGGAGAACTAGCCAATGTGAACCCACCCACCCACCCTGGAAATCTAGCTCTGCAGCCTGGCTGCTCCAATACATGAGAATACAGAGTACAAGAGATGCAGTTAGTGGTTTTAATGAACAGCAGAAATGTTATAAGGAGAGGAAATCCCAAAGGCTGGCTGGGGAGTGGGCAGGAAGCTACCAAAGAGACATGGGCAAGCAATCCAGAGGTTTGCACTGCCAACTTTGGCCTTTTGGGTTAAGTACTGGTGCCCTGGGCTCCTTGAAGCTGTCAATCAATCTAAGGGATGGGGGAATCCCCTCAGTTTAGCCTGCCTTGTTCTCATTATCGCTGGAGAAGGCAATGTCGCCTTTAAAGGTGCGTCATTGACCAAGACCTAGCAAAAGCAAAAAAATAAAATAAAAATAGGACTAGCCATTGGACTGACTCAAGTCAGATCTGGGAAGCTACCTCAATCTTGCCAGCTTCTCCTGGCCTGCCATTCAATAAGCTGAAGGCAGATCTCCAGCCCTCCCCACATGAAACCGCATCTCCCCTGTGGGTACAATACAATGAAGAACTTGAGTCTTGTCCTAAATGGGGGCCTCGGAAAACACACACACACCCAAATGATGCAGTGCCAGGGAAGGCCAACTCAGGAGCTTGGGAGAGGTCAAATCCCTCCCCAAAGATGATTTGTGCAGGGCAGTGAAAGGGGAAAACAGCTGCTCCCACAACTGCTGGCTCACCAAGCAGTGGGTCTGAACAGAAAGGGAGGGCATTAAGCGCATGTGCATATGAGCTGGGACAGAAGAAATACCTGTTTTTACCTGGGCACCCCAACTGTAAAGCACAGCAGTAAATCCCCTCCCACCTTAGGACCTGGAGTTCTGTGGGATTCTCTAAGCTTCTGTGGGATTCTCTACACAGCGGAGTTCACTAAGGATCAGATAGGCCGTTTCAGCATATCTCCCTCCCTCTCCACCAGTGGCACATGGGCCCTGGCCTGTGCCATTTCTCTACCAGGCAATAAGGCTGGCTTCTTTTAGCTAGCACAGAGGTGCTTGGGGGAATAGTATTACCTGCTGTTTCTTGGCCTCTTCCTACACTGGTGGCTGAGTGTTATAGCCCCACACAGAAATGTAGGCAACTGCTACTTGGGCATGTAGCTGTCTGCATACCCCCTCGCCACCCATTACCTGACGTGGACTCAAAATCAAGGGATTGAGCTCTGCAGTAGTGCAAGAGATCGGTGTTGAGCATGCATGCACGTTTCTCTGGGGACAGCTGTTTCTCTCTCAGCCTCATGACCTCCAACAGGAGAGCGGCTACACTCCTCCATCTAGATTTCCTATTCCATGGGTTCCATCTCCTTCTACTGCAGGGCCTAAGACAAGGAGCGTCTTGACCCCATGGACCACCACTGATCTTCGGGGGTGCAGAGGAAGGTGAGTTTTGATCCCCAGGGTCAGTCATGTCCTCTGTGCTGGAGGAAATGCACACTTACCATCCTTGTGGACCCGCATGGCAGAGGCTGTGATGTCTGTGGTCACGTTAAAGTATGGGAGCCAAAGATCCTGCAGTGAACAGATCAGGATGGAATAGATAATCACACACAGGACCCCGCCTGCTGGGTGCAGGAAGGAGAAAGCCACAAAGAGGGATGCATCTGCTCTGTACACACTCACTCACATACACACACGGAACAAAATTCTGTACCATAAAATTCTGCATACCAGGGTTCTGCATACCCTGAATAAGCGACACAAATTTGTATACCACTGAATAAATTGCATAATTTATTGTAGAAATTTGGGAGAAAACCAAAGCGCCCACATAGAGCCCTGAAGCTCTACCACACTTGGCTTCAGAGTTTTAACCTGGTAGTTTCTATACATGGCTATGAATGATGAGATCTTCAGAATGCAGGATTCTGCACCAGATCTCCAATGCAACACTTGTGGTGCTGCAATCCAGGCACACAGACATCAGATATATTGGGCGCCGCCTGAAGCCCAAAAGATGTAGCTGCAGAGAACAAAGAGACATACCTCAATCTGCTTGTCCTGGAATACCTTGTGAATGCTGGTGTTGAAGGCAGAGCCAGAGAACATGGAGGTGATGGGGTAGGTGAGGTCCAGCACAGTGGCAAAGACAGAGTTCATACTCTGGGAGACAGACAGAGACAGACAGACAGACAGACAGACAGGTGTGTTAGAAAGGGGGCATCAGACAGGAACAGGCCAAAATGGAAAAAGGCAGGTATGATTCAGCCACACCAGAGTCTGCAGGGATAAGCTTCCTTCTTCTCTCCAGCCTTCTATGTTGGAATTAGGGAAGCAACTTGGAAAATGCAGGCATGTGCACTTCACTTAGGGGGGGAAACTTGGCTATGCATTTGCTCTTACAGTTAGTCAGAATGAACAGTTTTAGCCAAACCAAAAACAGAAAAAAAGAAAAAAAAGAAAAACTGTTTAATTGTAAAAAGTCTAAAACGGAAGAAATGTAAGAGGGTATCCACCACAACATGTCTGCATGATTGTTAAAGCAGGAAATGTCAGCATCTCCTTTGTATACAATTAAAAAAAATTGTGTTCATGAAAAAAAAAGCAATTTTTGATTTGATCACAAAGGATGAGCAAAAAGGTATTTCAACACTTTGCAATTAGGTGTAAAAAGCTTGCTTTGACCCCCAAGAGACTGGAACTTGGCTGAAGTCCAGCCTAGATTACTTCTGTCAAACATTGCCTTTTGCAGGAGCGTCACTCTGAGCCTACACACGTGACTTGGAAACAAGTCCATTGCTTTCAGTGGAGTTGAGTTCCAAGCAATGTGCGCAGGGCTAAAGTATACGAGTTATATAGGTTGGCTCTCTCAGAATCTGGCCACCTACAGGAACTGTGGTACATTCTTGCTACTTTTATCACTTCTATAACCAACGTATTCATTTGTCTTGCTTTTTAAAGTTTTGCTAAATTCCATTTTATTTTATTCATTCTCAAAAATATTTTCAAAATTACTTCTTGTAGATTTCCATTAAGTTTTCAAGAAAAAAAAGTGAAACTGGATACACAAATAAAACTCTAATGAGAAGGAGAGAGAACCCTGCACTCCCTAAAGTTCCAGACTCTACATCTGCTCCTCAAACAAGTATCCAAGGGAGATAGTTACTGTTGCCCAACAACTGCCCACTACCTACAAGGTCAGGTAGGCAAAGCAGAAACTCGCATATCTAACATGCAGCACTATAGGCTGATAATGCTGCAAAACACAGGGGAAACTGCCTCTCTGATCTGTTAATTGCATGCTCCCCTGCATGAAAACTGCCTCTCTGATCTGTCAATTGCATGCTCCCCTGCATGAACGTATCAGGCTGAATCACATATCTGCTTTCCTTGCTTTCCCCTGACCCCCCACAATTCCTCCCTCCTTTTTCTGCTGGCTCCCCAATACTTGCTCACTTTGGCCCATTCCCTGGCTCGCTGCTTCGTGCGCACTGCACTCCTTTCCTCGGCATACAGGGCACCAATGAAGGAGCCGATGGAGGTGCCGCCAATCAGGTCGATAGGGAGGCCGGCTTCCTCCATGGCCTTGATCACCCCGATGTGAGAACAGCCCCTGTAGGGAAGGGAGGAGCCACATGAAGCAGATTTACCTGCAAAACACACAGACCAAATGCAGGATGCGGTCATGCCCCCAACTCATACATAACGGGTGGCCAAGAGCTCACTTAACCTCTTCCTTAGGCCAAGGTAAAGGTAACGGGACTAGGGCCTTCTGGGCTCAAGAAGCATCCAAGAGAGGCTTAAACTGTATTCGCCAAAGCTTCAGATGTTCGTGCTGAGGAAGAAGAGTTGGATCCAGTGGTTTGCATACGTGTTGAGGAAGGAATTACACTCTGCTCTGTCTGTGCTGGAAGGTCTTGTCCCCTAGCTTTGGTGCCTAGTCGCCACCCTACACACGTTTCTGAAGTTCTTTCGCAAGTTACCTGGCTCCACCACCACCCAGCACCAAAGCAATGGTGTTGCCTGTAAGCACTCGCGCCAGACGAGAGAAGTCACTGTGGCGATCGGCGTTCTTCTCAAAGACTTTCTCATACATCTCTCTCTGCATTCAGAGGAGAAAAGAAAGAACAGATAAAGGCTCCTTTGACCAGTTCCAAAGAAGTGGGCCACTGTCAGAGGGAGCCCTTCAAAGTTTGCCTGCTTCACGGCGCAATCTTGGGTAACTATAGACTGGTGGACCTGGTGGGGAGGGCGGGCAGTGGTGGCGAGGGAGGGGGCCATCGACCGGCCCAGGCTGGGAGGAAGCAGGGATATCAGCGCTGAGTTGCGCTGAGTTGCACTGATATCTTATGCCCCAACGCAGTCCAGGCTAGCCTTACACGGCCTCCCCAGTTGTGCACCAGCTTCAGAGCTGGCGTACATCCGAGGAGGCACATTGCAGCCCGTGCTGCTTATACCGGGGGAAGGGGACGAGCATCCCTTTCTCCCGAGGTGCACCCGGGCTGCGCCGGTGCAGGCCGCAAGGGCTGGCCGCATATAGTTAAGTAGGATTGGGCTGCCCGTGTATCAACGTTTCTCATCAAAAAGAGCACTCCAGGGGGGTACTGGTAGGAGCAGGCCAGTCACAACCAGGGGGCCCATCTGACCTGTTCAGCCTGACAAAGTTTATCCTGTGTTCCTTCAATTTATCCTGTGTTCCCAGCCAAAGCTGGGAGGAGGGAGAAGGCTGGAGTCAGGGAGTCCATTGCGCCAGGCTTAGGGCTACAGGGACAGCATCCCAATGAGAAAGGAAACACGGGGGTGGAGGCCCAAAATGCCCACTGGCTCAAGCAGGACACTGAGTGGACAGTACCCATGTAATAATGACGCTGTGCCAGGTAAAAGGAGAATGGAGGGGCTAAAGGAGGAGGCCCTTGGGTGGTGTGGGCAAAGACGTGAAAAACAGAGCAGAGTTAGCTGGTACCAGTTTGTTGGGACTGCGTCGGGAAAAGACCCTACGTGGACACTTGATGTGCAGATGTCCTGAGCACCAGCTGCGCATGTTGAGCCATTCCACAGTGCGGGCAGGGCTTGGTCCGTCCTCACGGTGCAGAAGAATGAGCTGCTTCAGGGCACGCACTGCTGTGTTCTCTAGCATCTGCTCTAGCTGGGCAAAGCAGAGAGAGAGAGAGAGAGAGAGAGAGCGCAAGTAAAGCCTTCTGCCCTCATTGCACCCCAGGACATGCAAGGCTGGCAGTCACCCCACGCAGCTGAGCATGTGGAGTGGCATCTGGGGCAAAATCCTGAGAACCTCAGCTTATTTACCGACAGGTCTGGCCCAAACTGAAGCTCTGCCTGAAGCAGAGCCTTAATTTTCTGGGGCCCCTTTCGTTTGCTCTCTTCACGCGCAAATTAGCACATCTGCCTTGCCACAAACCCTCATTTGCTCTGAGCATGTTCACCCAGTCCAGTTCTTTGTTCTCCAGCATAACCACTGTGATTGCTTGCAGCAGTGGTACTAGAGGAAGAGGCAAGTTGCTGCTCTCAGGGAGCACAGTGAAGTGGCTGGGCGGACAGTGGGTCAGGGGAGGCGGCAGGCATGCCAGGGGTGTGAGGCACTCCTTGTTCGTTTACTGCCTCCCCCCCCCTTCCGCTTCAATCCGCCTCGTGGCTGGCCAGCCCCATGTAACTAAAAAAGCAGGATGTGGTGGAAATATGTTTTCAGAAGTTAAAATATGATGAGTCACCATCAGCATCCTCCATCATCTCCTGCACACACACTCTGCATGCCCACTGAGCTGTGCGCATGAGAGGGAACAGATTATGCTGTTCCCAACTCGTCACACTTTAGTTTCACTAGGAACCATCTCTAGATGCTTATTTTTTACCAGATTCAAAATCCACATGCTGATGAAATGTGATTACACATGCATAACAACACTTCACTAGCCCTCCCTCTGGGCATTCTCACTCAGCTGGGAACCAAGACAGCCTCTTACTACAGCTAATGGCTCTTTAAATCCATCGGTGATCATCAGTGAGAGCAAGTGACACTATGTTCCAAGACAGAAGGCAGAAAGACCATTACAATACACACTTCCATTAGGCAAATGGTGGAGTAAGGACTTGCAAGGAAAGTAAAGATCAACATGGCTAAGACAACAACAACAAGGTATTATCTGAACCATTGTGGATTCTGACCAACAGTCTCCCTTTAAGACCAACTTAGCAACATCAATTCTGGTGCAATGTCTGGTGTGCAATATGGAAGCAACAGGGAAATCAGCCAACCCTCCACCCAGCACCAGCACACACAGCGCCCCTCTGTCTCCCAGGGCAAGCTGTTCTATCATGCCAGCAGGAAGAGCCTCCTTTCTCTGGTTCAGTGCCGCCCTTACCTCGCCCAGCGTGGGCTCCTGGTCTCCCAGGCCCACGATGAGAATGCAGTCAGCTTGGCGGATGCAGCGCACTGTCCAGGGTGTCAAGGTGTAGTCAGTCTGGTACAGCACGATGCGATGAATGTCCTCTTGCTGGGCCAGCCAGCCGGACAGCCGATATTCATGGATGCTACAGGGAAAAGGGAAGGTAGCTGGTTGCCTCACTGTCTCCTCGCCAGTCAGCATGCAAGAGAAATGCTCCACAGGACTTTGTCTCCCCCTCAACATCAACAGCTAACAGAATCTGAGATGACAACTCCTTTGATTGCAAGCTGCAGATGGGGATTATTATATTGTGGAAAATATTGGTTTTGGGCAGTTGTGGGTTTAATTTATTGAAAAGTTTTATATACCGCCTTTTCTATGTTCAAGGCAGTGTACAAATAATGATTAGTGATGTTACTTTGCTGAAGTGTTTCGCTGACATGGTCCCTTAGAAGCAAGGTACAGTATTTGCTTAAGTTAGCCACACTTTCCATTCTACAAAGGGTTGTTGTTGTTGTTGTTCAGTCGTTAAGTCGTGTCCGACCCTTCGTGATCCCATGAACCATATCCCGCCAGGCCTTCCTGTCCTCCACTATCTTCCTGAGTTCGCTCATTTTCATGTTCGTTGCACCGGTGATGCTGTCTAACCATCTCATCCTTTGCCTTCCCCTTCTCCTTTTGCCTTCAATCTTTCCCAGCATCAGAGTCTTCTCCAGAGACTCCTCTCTTCGCATTAGGTGGCCAAAATATTTGAGCTTCAACCTGTCCTTCCAGGGAACAGTCAGGGTTGATTTCCATTTAGGATTGACTGATTTGATCTCCTACCAGTCCAAGGGACTCTCAGGAGTCTTCTCCAGCACCACAGTTCAAAAGCATCTATTCTTCGGTGATCAGCCTTCCTTATGGTCCAACTCTCGCAACCATACATTGCTACTGGGAACACCCAGTGGGGTAGCCAGGCTCCCCAGCAACTGGGGCAGAAAAGCCCGCCACCCCATTATGCAAATTAAGTAAGTAATTTGCATAATGAGTTTTCGGGTTTTTTAAAAGTTTTTTCGCGGTTTTTCCGCAAATTTAAAGTGTAAAACAGTGATTTTCAACGCGTGTGTGTGCTTTGCGGCCACTTATCTGAGCTCCAGGATGTTCCAGCAGGCTGGCAGCAGCAGCGACGATCTTATTAGCACATTCGCAAACCTTCCAGACTCGGAGTTTGCGCATGCCCATTCCGTCCTTGCAAACTCCGTGGGTTTGCGCATGCGTAAACTCCGGAAACTCCTGCGCCCGGAGCAGGGAGAGGCTGTGTGCCCTGGCGCAGGAGTTTTCGGAGTTTACGCATGCGCAAACCCACGGAGTTTGCAAGGACGGAATGGGCATGCGCAAACTCCGAGTCGGGAAGGTTTGCGAACGCGCTAATAAAAAGATCGTCGCTGCTGCTGCCAGCCTGCTGGAACGTCCTGGAGCTCAGATAAGTGGCCGCAAAGCACACACACGCGTTGAAAGTCACTGTTTTACACTTTAAATTTGCGGAAAAACCTCAAAAAAACATTCAAATTTAAGGATTCCCGCGCCCCACTCCCGAGCCTCTCCGCCCCTCCCAGAGCCTCTCCGCCCTAACGCCCTGGGGCCCACCGCCCCACCGCACCATATCAGCCGAAGCCTCTGGGAACACCATCGCCCTGACTATACGAACTTTTGTTGGCATGGTGATATCTCTGCTTTTTATTATGCTACCTAAGTTTGCCATAGCTTTCCTTCCAAGGAGTAAGCATCTTACATAACATTATGTCAGAAGAGGCCTTCTTCTGATAATCATAAAAAGTTTTCAGTCCTCACATGCTGTGGAATTGTGGGTTTATTACAGGGCCTGTTTCCTATTTCTCTTCTATAGTTTTGGAAGGCTGATCATAGGTATATGAATATTGATCAGCCTAAGTATTTATTATTATTATTATTAAGAATACTGTATTTATAGACCGCTTTTCAACAACAACAAAAAGTTCACAAAGCGGTTTACAGACAAAATCAAATTATTAAATGTCTCCCTGTCCCAAAAAGGCTTACAACCCAAGAAGATGCAGAAGAAACACCAGCAAACAGCCGCTGGAAATGACACTGTGCTGGGGTGAGGAGGGACAGTTACTCTCCCCCTGCTAAATATAAGAGGAGCACCACTTGAAAAAGTACCTCTTTGCCGAGTTAGTGGGTCTAATGAGCAGTTAACATAAATAGTAATGATCTTGTGTCAAAGAAATTGTAGGTGCAGAATAGGATGGTAATGTGATCCTGAACTTGCCTAGTTAACAGTATTCTATTTAACAGTATTTAGCTTTATTAGCTATTATATTAGGTTTATACTAATTTAAAAACGTTAAGTTATTCTCATTTATCACGTGGTGATAAACTATATTCTCTATATATTCTCATTTATCACGTGGTTCTACAGTAAATGCAGGTCTGTCTGCCTCAGACACAAACTTAGTTTTAATATATTTTTTTTGGCCTGAGATGAACGTTTAGGTTGATAACAAAAACACATACATATCTAAAAATAACCTCAGGCTTCAGCTTCTCAAAGATATAAAACAGAAAGCTGACAAAATATTTAAACTCACAACACATAGGTATTTTTGTAGATTTTCACGACGCGACCATATCCTTGAATTAAAAATCTGCATTAAAATAAAAAGTTAAAAGGATTAATTGCTGTTGCTGCTGTTCTCTTATAGCCCATTCCAACCCAAGTGCTAAGCAGCCCAAGTCAGACCTAAAGTCAGCCTAAGTCGTTTAGGTCGAAGTTAGGTCTGGAATGCAACCATTTAGGGCGAAGTTAGGTCAAAGTTAGGGCGAAGTTACAACCAACGGACTAAGAACAGCCCATTCCAACCCAAGGGCTAAGCAGCACAAGTCAGACCTAAAGTTGACCTAAAAGTGGGCGGATCATGGGCGGACCGTGGGCGGAACGGGGCGGCAACCAATTAACGTTGGATTCCAGACCCTGGCAAGCACAGACACGCCCCCTCCAACACAAATGCTGACACAAAATTTAGGTGGACCAAAAAGGTGGACCCAAATTCGAGGAGACCCATAGGAGCCATTTTACCTTACCTAAGCCAGCCCTCTCCTGAAAATTTCTAACACCCTACTCCTGAGTTAGGTCAGAGTTAGGACGGAGTTGGGCCTGCTAGGTCTGGAAACCTACAGAGTTATGCCTAAGATAGGGAGCCTATCAGCACCCAGCCCCACCCAGCCTCATTCCCACAAAAGCCCAGCCCCAGACCTCCAGTCACTCTCTCTCTCTCTCTCTGAGCACGTGGCGTGGGGTTCTGTCCCTCACAGCCACAAAGTGGGACTTTGTCGGTGGAGAGCAAAATTCACAAACACCCCACTTCTCCTCTCTGCCTCCCTCTAGGGCAGAGAGGGCTGTTCTGGCTGTGGCCAACCTGTTTACAGCTGTGCCTGGGCAGCTGCCTCCATGCAAGTGTTTGCTAACCCATGTCTTTCTCCCAGCCCCTCTTCCCCCCCCCCCCACAGGCAACAACACCAGCAGGTAAGAGCAGGTAAGAGCAGGGTTTGTGCTGACATGTGGTCTGACTGCTGCCTCTTTGCATTTAGAAATATAGGAAGGATACATGCCTCTTTACCAATGTGTTGTCTCATAGCTGTCTGCATAGCCTGCCATGACATGCCTCTCTACCAATGTCTTGTCTCATAGCTGCCTGCATAGCCTGCCATGTTATGCCTCTTTACCAATGTGTTGTCTCATAGCTGCCTGCTTTGCCTGCTATGATATATAGGATACATGCCTCTTTAGCACTGTTGTGTCTGATAGCTGCCTGTAGTCATGTGAGCAGACACTGCCACAAGTGTGGAACTGTTAGCCTTAAGTAGACACCAGCTGTTCCCCCCCCCCCTTTTCTCCACAGGGTCTACTGACAGGTCAGTATTGCTAGGTTTGCCATGGTTGTGACCCCCAAGTTGTGTTGTTTCTCTCTTTGACCCTTTCCCCTTACAGGATCATGCTCTCCTTACACCCAGGTAAGCAGCTCAGACCATGCTATGTGTGTCACACCTATCAGCTGTGTTTTATTTCTCTCCCTGCAGGCTTTTGCAACCGACACACTGGCTTGTCGTCAATGGTGACTGCTTCCACATACCAGCTGACATGTAACTCCCCCTTGTTTTTTGTCTCCCCAGGAACGTCCACTACCACCTACCTTCCTGGGAGCACCCCTGGCCCTGGAGTCTGGTTGCCCCACTGTCGTCTGCCTCGATGCTGCCAGAGGTCAGGGAGCCAGCCCTGCAACCCTCCTCAGCTGCCGGCGCTGCTGCTGCTCCACCTCCCTGGCTGTCTTTCTTGCTGCCCCTCCCCTTTCTATGGAGCAGGCTGTGGTTCCACAGGGGAAGAGCCTGCATGTCCAGGTCCATGGGGCAGGTGTGCTGCTGCTGCTTTCTGATTGGCTGCTGTGACTACCCCTGGCAGCCTCGCCTGGCCATTTCTGCTAATGTTCCAGAACAATAAAGATGCCCCTTGGGCAGAGCCCCAGTGAAACATATGGGCCCAGTGTTTACACAAGCATTGCCCCCCCCCACACACACACAGACAGCCCCCAGCACTGAAGCCCCTACATGAGTCCCATCCAGGGACTGCCACGGCCTTCCCTGGGAGAACCCAGCAGGGGTGCTGCGAGACCCCCATGGCACAGAGGGGAGGCAGGGGGGCCTCTCAGGCAGGCAAACAGTGACAGCCAGGGCGTCCGCCCGTAATGCAGGCGCCTCCGTCGAAGGTTTGCCCGTAATGAAGGTGCTTCCGTCGAAGGTCCGCCTGTAATGCAGGCGCCTCCGTCGAAGGTCCGCCTGTAATGCAGCCACTTCCGCCCAAAGTCTGTCTGCATAAGAGGCGCCTGTTTATGCATCACCTTCATCTGCGGAGCGCCCCCCGTGTCCCTATCGGTCTCTGCAGACCCCTCTCTCGGAATCTGTCTCCCACCAGCCTTGTTGTCTGTCTGTCTCTGACCCACCCATGCCCCTCCCCAGCACCCCCTGTCTGCCTGCCTGTGTGTCTGCCTCTCCTCCCACTCCCTGATGATGGCTGCTGGCTGCTGGCTGCTAGAGCGCCTGCCGTGAGGCGCCGTCGTCGCCCCATCTGGGGGTGTGATGAGCTGTGTGAGCCCTTCACGCTCGCAGCAGACAAGCCCAAGGCATCTCTTGGTCGTGGCCGGGGCACAGAGCAGCAGGCACGCTGGGATGCCTTCTTTGTGGACATTGCCCCGGCCTTGGAGGCCCAGGGCTTCAGGCAGCGCACGGGCGAGTCATGTCAGAGGCAGTTCCAGTCCTCATGAGACCCCCCTTGTGTGTGACGTTCCCACCCCCCTCCCCTTCCCTTCCCTCCCCCGCTCACCCCCCAGTGCAGCCTCAACGTGGATTGGGGGTGGCATCGCCTTCTGCAGGAGGGAGGGGACGGCCACTCTCCCCTGCAGCAGGTGGCTGATGCACAGGGTGCCCTGTGGCGGCTGGGCTCAGGCACCTCGCTCACCTGTCACCTGCCCTGCGCCCACCACATGACTGGCACAACCCCCCTGCCTGCGGTCAGCCCCTTTGCGACCGGGCTGCGACAGACCCTGTGGCAGCTGCCATGGATGGACGCTGACACATGCAGACAGAGGCCTGCACATGCCCGAGCCAGACACGGAGCCTGGAGAAGAGCCTGCCTGCCTGGGAGGTAAGTGTTGCCTGGATCCTGGGGTGGTGCTGGGCCACAGAAACTGCAGCCTGCCTAACTCAGGCATAACTCTGACCTACCTCAGGCATAACTTCTGCCTAACTTAGGCTGCACTTAGGCCACACTTATGCCTGACTTGGAGAGGAGTTGGGTTGGAATGGGCTGTTAATTAATCCTTTTAACTTTTTATTTTAATGCTGTTTCCCTCCTGTTTCCCTCTTTATTTGACAGCTTTCTATTTTGCTTTTGTTAAGTTGGATGTTAGTTATGCTTTCATGTGTTTTGTACTTCAATCAGAAGTGAGTTTTAAATGGTACTGGCATTTATAGTGTTATTTTTTGATGTTTGGTCTTGAGTGGCTTCACCTTCTCTGATTGGAGGTTACAATCAGCTGTTACTGATTGTTTCTCTTGTCAGATAGGGAGTGCCCACTTCCTGTTATATCCTGCACTACCTTTTTAAGCTGTCTTAGGAACACTATAGGGGATTTCTGATGATGCCACGAATGTTACGTGTGTGAAACGTCAAGTATGTTTTAACACCTGTGAAATTTATTTTTTGAAATAAATTTTTATATCCATAACGACAGAGTTTCCCGGCAATATGCGGATTTTTAATTCAAGGTCACAACACATAATTAATTAATTTAGTTTAATTAATTAATTAATTATTAATTAAACTCATTTAATTAATTAATTAATTAATTAATTAATTATGTGTTATGAGTTTAAATATAAGCGTGCATATATACACGCGTGTGCGGAGTACCTGTCCAATGCAGAAGCTCCAAGCCGAGCCCGGATGATGTCACTGGTGAGCAACAGTGTTGGGCCTGCAAAGTCAGCACAAAAGTAGTCATAAATTAAGGAACTGGGCTAAGTGACACACACACACACACACACACACACACACACACAGAGACAGAGAGAACGAACAATAGCAGAACTCACCAATGGCATTCAGGGCATGCTTAAGTTCCAGGGTAAAGGCTGCCATGGGCACATCGTCACACACTGGAAGGACTGCCACTGTTGAGAGATTACTGGCTGGGTTGGTCAGCTCTGAGCTGGAGGGCATGCCAAGACCGGAACCTACTGTATAGGGGAGACACAGTGATCACCACCAAGGCATGTGGTCCTGAAGTGACTGACAGACAGGACACATCTGAAAAAGGAGGGCACTGCACGCCGCAGCAGTCTAATTCTCATCACCGTTGGGACACTCTGAAGACCTGAGACCGGGGCATTCTGCACTGTGCAGCAGGAGGCTGGTGCAGGCCTGAAGGGCATTGCTCCTACCTGGGAAAGGGCCACGTAACTGCTGCAAGTTCCCCAGGATCTTCTGGCTCAGTAGGTGGATAAGGCGGGTTACAACCTGTGTAAGGCGCAAGCAAGTTGGAGAGTCAAGGGACAGGAGGACAGAGCTCAGAGACACGCAGCTACACCCTAGCTCTGGGTTTGCTTTTTGAGCAGTTTCAAACCCAGGAAATTGCTTGGTCTTGGCAACCTAGACCTGCGATTCCCACAGCGCTTTACATAAGCAGAAATGAATAGGTAAACTTAGTCCTTGGCACAGCCCCCAAAGTCCCCACATCAATCCCCAAAGCCCCCTCTCTTTCCTTGCTTCGTGTGTGTGTGTGTGTGTGTGTGTGTGTGTGTGTGTGTGTGTGTGTGTGTGTGTGTGAGAGAGAGAGAGAGAGAGAGAGCTCAGGCTAACAGAGAACTGCAATTCAGCCATGACCTTTTGCCATGGTCAGAACCTTGGGATCCTCTCTCACTTCCCTTCCTCTCCCCCTCCTTTCCCGCTACTTCCTTCCTCTCCTGCTACTGGGAAAGGGCCACGTAACTGCTGCAAGTTCTCCAGGATCTTCTGGTTCAGTAGGTGGATAAACCTCTCACTTTTTCCTTTCTCCCCCAGCTCCCTTCATCTCCCCGTCCTCTCCCGCTACCACAAAATCTCCAGTTCTTCACCTTGGTAATCCTCATTTCCTCACGTTCCTTCCCCCATCCTTCCTCTCCTCCTTTCTTGTGCCATCACACACACCCTTTCCCTGTTAAAGATTTCCTCTTCTCTCTCTCTCCTTTCTTTTTACACAGGAACTGCTTACGTTTTAGGGTCAGTCATATTAATAATTAAAGGAACAGTGACTTGCTTTTTAGTCTTGATTCCCTTTACTTATAATTGTAATATTACCCCCACAATAAATCTTTGTTGTTGCAACTTCTTGTTGTTGCAACTCTCTCTTCCTTCCCTGCTGAACACTGCACATAGTCCCAGAACATGTAACAGATTTTCCCGTGTGCACATTGTTACACATGTTCTGAAAAGCATGTTCAGTAACACATATACCGTATTCAACATACTCAGAATTAAGACGACTCTGAAATGGCAGAAAGGACCAGCATCCCCATTAACAGCTGTCCAGTGTCAGAAGAACATTTAACAGCGTCCAGTTTGTTGTATAATCATAAGCTATGTCTTGCCATCAAGTGGAGCATCTCCCCTATTCTGTGCCTTACAGATTTATTCTCTAGGAATTTCAATACCTATTATCTTCACAATCTGCTTACAACAATCTGATGCATGCCAGGAATGCACTTGATTACTGATTTAGTTTTGTTCTAACTTTATACTGAGTGGTTATGTGTATTTATGTGTCCTCTCTGCCCAACACACTTGCTGTTCTAAAATCTCTCTTTTCCAAACATTTTTATGTACAGGCATGTGAAATATGAAAGTCAAATGTCATATGAAAGCCATGATGGGTATATACAACCTCCTGGTTTTATAAGTAGGCTATCTCTGAATGCCAGATGCAAGGGAGTGGCAACAGGATACAGGTAGCTTGTTGTCTTGTGTGCTCCCTGAGGCATCTGGTGGCCACTGTGAGATACAGGAAGCTGGACTAGATGGGCCTTTGGCCTGATCCAGCAGGGCTCTCTCTCTCTCTCTCTCTCTCTCTCTCTCTGCAAGTTCTGCAGAAACTCCAGAAGTACTGGTTGCACAATTTAAAAAGATTCAAATTCAGAACCTATTTATTTCTACAGCCTAGAATTCCCAGCCACACACCTGAGGATAACGCCGTTTGATGTTGTTAAGGGTCCCTTCTGGGAGTTTGGCCAACTCGGTGTCCCTCACAGCATGGACAGTGGTGGCTCGGGCTTGACGGGTCAGGGCTTCTACCTGAAGGAGCAACAGGTGGGTCACGTTAGGCAGCCCCCATACCTAACATGAAAGAGATCAGCTCTCCAGATGTTAGAGCCATACCAATAGAAAAATATTTTGGCAGTCATTATTCAGAGTCTAAGTGCAGAAGCAAGGACAGAAGAGGGACCAGGAGAATCAAGCAAAAGCAGAGATATTCACTGTGTGTTTCTCTGGTAGGACCAGAGCGAGAGTCTTAGGCTTACAAGTCCACATTGAAGAAGGAATGACGGCCACTGGCCTTTGGCCTCAAAAGGGGCAGTGGAGCCCTTGTCTCCTATGAGGCACACATCAGTTCAGTTTTTTTAAAAATTAATTTTCATTTTATAAAGAGAAAAACAGCAGCAAAGTAATCAGTCCAGTTTCTTGATTATGACAACCAGGCTCCTATTCTGCAGCGCAAGGGCCTACAGAGAGGTCCTTGGCTAGGCCCACAAGCTTGTCTACTACCTTCCTGGAAAGTCGCCACAATGGGCCTGCTCTGAGGCAGAGAAGGGCCCATTTAGTGGCTTGGAGTCTGCCTCTTTAAGAAAATGACCATTCCCCTGAAAGGCCTAGTGTTCTGCCTGAATTGAGGCCATTTCTGGACTGGGCTAGGAAATGGTGAATCCTATTTCTTAAATTCTCTAATTACATTCTCTTAATTACTTAAATTCTCAGTCAGGAACCAGCAGTTGCTGGCGCAAGAAGCGTCTCCAGTTTAGCTCCTAGAATTCCTGAAAGGTTACAGTTCTCATATCAGCCTCCCAGACCTTCTTGCCCCAACCAGAGGCGTTGCTCCGGTGGGGGCCGTACCGGAAGTTGCGCCCCGTCCTAGTCCCGCTTACAATGGCTCCGACGGCGAGGCCGCCTCCTGCCGGCTTGTAAACGGGACTAGGACGGGGCACAACTTCCGGTACAGAGCGACGCCTCTGGCCCCAACTGGCTGCTCTGCTCTAGATGCCAATTCTATACTTTCTTACTACCTGCCCAGTGCTCAGAGCAGTTTGCATCTGGAAGGTGGAAATGCACAAGCAGCTGTATCCCATACTCCTCTGATATTTGGAAGCCCAACAAGTTCCCAACTGGGGAACATGACAGGAGTGTGAGCAAGTAGCTGGGTGCAAAGATGCTTGGCATTTATGCAATGATCCAGTCAGTCAATGTACCTGGCTTACATTCATTCCAGGGTGTCCTTTCCCTGGTTAGCACTCACCACTCCAATGAGGTCCCCACGTCCATATTCCCCAACCAGCTCCTTCTTGCCGCTGTCCTTTTGGATCACAGACCGCAGGCGCCCATTCAGTACAATGTAGGTGCAGTCCGACTTGTCACCTTGCCTGGGAGGAAAGGGAAAGAGGAAGAAGCACTGCTTAAACATTCTCCTGGACAGTATTATTCACTGGACTCCACCATCAAGGGAAGTAACTGAATGGGAGTGTCACAACACTGGTGAGCGTGTGCATGATAGATATGCAGGGATTTCCTAGGAAAAAGCTCTCCTTTCTTTACGACAGCTGCAGTCTTTGCCCCCTTCCCCTGGTTCTGACTGAAGATGCAACTAAACTGAGATAACAGGAAAATACCAGAATTTCCCTGAGACCCCCAACCCACACCTAGGTTGGAGAAGTGGTACCTTAGCAATGGAAAAAGTAAGGAGAATTCTGGGCTGAGATGAAAAAGGGGTGGGGTCAAGAGTCCATCTCCTTCACCTGTAAAGGGCCCGCCCAGCCTCCACGGCCATCCAGTCAATGGCAAAGTCCATCTGGCGCACAAATGGAGACATGCGGGCTGCCACCGTGTGAGCAACACTCAGTACCACGCTTGGCTGTTCTCGCATAATCCTGGAATAGGGAAGGAGTCAACAGTTAGTGGTAGAGTACATGCTATGCAGCATCAAAAAAGCACCAGTTCAGTCCCTAACATGTCCAGCTTCAAGGCTGGGGAAAACCCCAGGATTCACTGACAGTCAGGGTTGACAGTACTGCCGTAGGCTAGCTGAAATGCTGGTTTGGCTCAGTGGAAGGCCTGATTACCATACAGTGGTGGTAACTGAACTGCTGTTCTGTGTGCTGTGTGTATGCACATGTGGATCTAGCCTTTCCAGTAATTAAAGTAAGGTATGGGTTGGGTCTTTGGCAGCTTCTTATACTGGAGGAGAGCAAGAATGTGTTAAGGCCCAGGAAGCCCCTGCACTCCCCCCCTCCAGGCTGTAGCTCACATTCCCTGAATAAAGCCATGAATGGGATCTGGCCTTTCCCTCCATCTTGCCTTTGGGGCTGCCCACCTGACCCTGCTCAACTCACAAGGCAGAGGAGAGATGATGAGCCAGGCTACTACAACAACACTGGGGCGGGGACGGACAGACGGACGGAGACACGGCGACACATCAATAACAGAATGAGAACACTCTATGTATGACAAGTGTACAGGCATATGTGGCATCATCACCTACTCGTAAAAGTCGGATTTGGAAATCTTAAGGAAAGTGCAGTCACGGTTGGCCTTGATGGTGAAGATAAGCGGCTCCCCAGTGAGCACGGCCAGCTGGCCCACCATCTCACCAGGCTGCGTCAAGAAGAGGCACACATCTTCAGCCTTGTCGATCATCCGCTGATAAACATGAAGGCAGCCCCACAGCACAAAGTGCAGGCTGACGTCCTGCCAAGAGAGGCCAGCATAAAAGAGAGCACAGAGACGTCAATGTCACCAGTACCTCCCCAGGAAATAGGCTCCTCGCTGGGCTGGGCTGAAGAATAAGCAGGAAGCCTACAAATCTATCTGGGGTGCCACAGTGCTGTGGACTAAAGGCCGTTCTATACTACACAAATCCCAGCGCGGAAGCCTCTGCCTCTGCGCGCAGAGCTGGTCGGGAGGAGTGTCTTCCTGCCTGTTGTCCCAACTTCTTAGAAAGCACAGCGGTGATTGGTTAAGCACAACCATTGCATTGCTAGAGCTATACCAAGGCCCTCCAACACCTAAGTATTTCTTGCAGATGCCTGCTTATAAACGATTGTTTATGCCTTTTTGTCTGCTACATCTGTTTCAATAAACTTTCCTCTTATTTTGATCTCTAACCTGTCTGACCTGCTCAGTTCAATGGAAAGTAAGTGACCTCGTCCCCATGACCCATTAGCCCTATATTACTGCATCCAGTTTGGGAAAATCCCCTGGGAATCTGGAACTCCTGTCATGTATTAGGGAAGAGAATCTCCAAGACGGACTCCCTCTGTCTGGCCTAGCGATGGTAGCATTTTATTCTGGAGGAGGGTGAGTCGGGAAGGGGGAGAAGGTGTAGTGATTGCATACTGGAAGACCACTGTGACTACGAGGAGCCAGTGAACTTTCACTCCTTGCCCGTCAGCCTGCTCATTTAACAAGGCCTGGGAATGGCAAGCTCATAGCTGCTGTTTTTCCCCCCGTAAACAGTGCCTGGCATGAGTTAGCTCATCGCATAGTTTAGACTAATGCAATGCAAGGCCCAGATGGGGGAAGACCCTGTCTCTGTGAGAAAGACAGTATAAGTTTTTTTTTTTTCCTATGTCAAGCTTCGAGTAACTTCTTGAAGCTTTCCCAAGTGTAGGTATACAATGCTCAGGGATGCCCTCTGGATTTCACAGGTGAAAGAGGAAATGAGCAGGCGCGCCCCAGAATTTTGCCCCACTGGAGTCCATCCACTGCTGTGAGGAATCACAAGCAAGCTAAAGGTTATCATTATATATTGGTATCACTATATAAACATAATAAATATATATGTTTAAAAAGTCTTTAGCAGAATCGGCTTCAGATTTTAACCTGAAGTTTTGATTCAAGTGTGTAGTGATGATGGAGGGGAGGGGGCCCTGTGTCTGGCGCTCTTCTCTTTTAAAGTCCAGAGACTGGTCCACCCAGCCTTTCCTTGGATTTGGAGGGTAGCCAAGGAGAGCCAGACCACAGTATATGTCAGAAAGGGTAAGATGTATTGATATACAGAAGCAATAGAAAGTTTGTATACTGTACATAAAACGCAATAAATCAAAGAAAGCCTATGTATGGAATAGGAAGTGGACAAACTTCTGGAATTTAAAAGACAAGAGCGGCAGACGCAGGGCCCTCTCCCCTCCATTATCACTACACACTTGAATCAAATCTTCAGGTTGAAATCTGAAGCCGTATTATTTTTATCTATATCTATATAATAGCGAATATATATCTATATCTATATCTATATCTAATAGTGAAACAGTAAATCCGAACAACATACAGTTCTCATACTACCTAAGCATAATAACCAAATGAATGACTTAATAACAACATAAGAAGAGCCCTGCTGGATCAGGCCAAAGGCCCATCTAGTCCAGCTTCCTGTATCTCACAGTGGTCCCACCAGATGCCTCAGGGAGCACACAAGACAAGGTACCTGTATCATGTAGGCCACTCCCTTGCACCTGGCATTCAGAGGCTGCTTATGGTTTGTAACCTGTGATGGACTTTTCTTCCATAAATCTGTCTAATCCCATTTGAAAGGCATCTAGGCCAGGTGCCACAACCACACACTGTGGCAAAGTGTTCCAGAGTTCCACTTTGGAGCCAGCATGCATTCCATCCCCTCCCTCTTACTCCCAGTTCTCATGCCCTAACTCTTCCATTTTATGTTTCAAGTCTAGAGGCTGTGTTTTACATTACACAGCAAACCTCCTTTTTCCCTTCTGTTCTCAGATTAGCTATACGTGTACTTCAACAGGTAGGTAACACAGCAACTGAAAAATGAAATGATCTTTAGAATGGGAAAGGTCTCCCTAACTAACTGGGCAATGAGGCAGTTTTTAAAGAGGTGTCCTCTTTTATTTAATAGGGGGAGAACTATTGTCCCTCTTCACAGCGTGATGTCTTTTCCAGTGGCAGTTGCTGGTGTGTTTTGTTTCTTTTTTTTTTTTTTAAGATTGAGAGCCCTTTAGGGACAGGGAACCATTTATTTAGCTATGTAAGCTGCTTTTTGTTAAAAAGCAATATATACATATTCTTAATAACAATAACAATAACAATAACAATGACAATATCATAGTGATATGTTATGTTGTTCAACCACCTGCCCTAGAAGCATCATGAATGCTCCTCTTTGGAAACTTTAGCTGGTGCAGAATGCAGATGCCCAGGTGCCGGCTGGTGTGAGACATTCTTGTTGCAGCTGCATTGGTTACCAGGTTTTGTTTTAAATACTGAGGCAGCCTGCATTCAGGAGCCACATCCTCTTCCCTCTGGGGTAGGCTACTCCACCAACTTGCGTGCCATTCATTCCATAATACTTACCTGATCCCCTTGGCGGGCAATCACCGTCCCAGCCTTGGCATGGTGCAGCAACACCCGTTTATTCAGTGAGGAGGGGTCCTGCGGAAAGAGTGGAAGGGTGGCAATGAGTTTCCTATCTGGACTGGTGAAGGAGGAGCCAAAGTCTCCCAGTCATTTCAGAGCAAGGCAGGCAGACAGCAGGCCACACCTCAATCCTTTGGCACACCCAGGTTCTTCACATGGTAGGGCCTATATGGAGCCCAGGTCCTGACAAAAAGGGCAGAATGATGATGGGAGCCCGTTCAGATGGAGCAGGGAGGGAATTTGCTGGGTCAAATGGGGAATGCAGCATTCTGAACACCTCTCAAACAGATCATCACAGTGAACGTGACTTTAGGCCTCCCCCGCCCTCAAGCATAGTAAAAGGCACATTGACACAAGAAACTAAGCTAGGTTGAAACCTATTTTACAATCATGTTTTGCCCCAAAGATCCTGGGGATTATAGTTCTCTTGGGGTGCTGAGACCCACAGCCTTCCCCGAGTTTCTTCACACAATTCAGAAGGTTCCAAAGCTGAACCAAATGGCAGGTTTCTCTCATTCTCATTTGTTTCTCTCATTCTCATTTGTCACTGACTGGGGCGGGAGAGCAGTATATTGGCCACAAGTGTGATCTGGTAGACAGAGAGATGGCCTCTGATGTGGGTTCAGCTCCCACCTTAATAGGTTGGTATACACATAAAACCAACCACGTGAAAGCTTCTGCACGGCAGCGGTGTACAGAGATGTTTACTGAGTGGATCCCCCTGCCAATCACATGGAAAGTCCATGCAAGAGTGTGCAGCACTGGAGCGAAGAAACTTTATGCAATTCAGGGAACCTAGGCGGTAAAAGCACCTTTATATATGCACTTTTATTCCATTATATGATCCCTGTCATGCAGCAGCATTTTCCAGCCACTTCCACATCCCTGGTGCAACATGCAACATAAAACACACACACACACACACACACACACACACACACACACACACACACACACACACACACACACAGTCATTCTTTCTTGGCCTTAGTTTTCCCTACATGCAACATTTTATTTATTTATTTATTTTTCACATTTTTATATACCGCCCTTCCTCCAAGGAGCTCAGAGTGGTGTACATATATCCTCCCCTCCTTTTGTCCTCACAACAACCCTGTGAGGTAGGTGGGGCTGAGAGATAGTGACTGGCCCAAGGTCACCCAGGAAGCTTCGTGGCTGAGCGGGGATTTGAACCTGGATCTTCCAGGTCTAAGTCCGACTCCCAAACCACAATAACCAGGATAGTTGCAAGGACAAACCCTAAGACGATTGTACGGCATGACAAGTACTGAAGCCACATGGGGAGATTGGGAAACAGTTTACAGCGCAATTTTAACCAACCTTCCAGCGCCGGTGCAGCAGCAATGCAGCCCCGAGGTAAGGGAACAAATGTTCCCTCACCTTGAAGAGGCCTCCATAACTGCCCCTGCACTGCAAAATGCAGCGTGTGCCCTGTTGGCACGCACGGCTACACCGGTGCTGGAAAGTTGGTTAGGACTGCGCTATTAACGTGTAGTCTGTACATTCCCTAACACAAAATGAAGAGCAGCAGTTCTGCTAGCAGACTTTGCCTTTGTCCTTGCATGGGGTCACACCAACTGCTGTGGGAGGCAAGGCAAAGACTCCAGCAGAAAAAGCAGAGAAGCCCCAGCACTGATTATTAGCTACCTCTCACTCAGGGGTGTCACCCCCATGGACCTCCTCCCATGCCAGACCACACGATGTGGAGGCCTCCTGGGAAAAGCGATCCCTGCGCAAGTTGTGGCGGGGATCAAGAAAAGCCCATTTTTCTACCAGTGGTGCTTTTTCACACCACCAGTAACAGACAGAATATAAAGTCATTTTGGTGTCACCCCTCCCCGGGGTGTCACCCAATGTGGTTCACACCCCCTGCACCACCCTAGTGATGCCCCTGCTCTCACTTAACTGGGGGGTGGAAGAGTGTGTGGCTGCTGGCCCAAACCATCTGCCCAGGAGGCCCCCGCCTCCCTTGGCTCTTAAAGGTGACCATCCCCCTCCTGCTGATCTATTCTGCTCTTGTTCCTATTCAGAGTGAAAAAAGGTGAGCATTTCTAGAAGCATCCCACTGGCTGGAGCACAGAGAGCCTCTACCTCGATCTTCATGAGCTTGACCAACTCCCGTTTGGCAGCCTCAAAGATGGCACTGGTCTGGCGGCCTTGGTACGGCCCAAAGGGGCAGTCGCCTGTTGCTGAGTCATCCTCGCAATAATTGTAGTGGTAGATTCCTGATGGCTGCTCTTCCACCGTCACAGACTTCCGTTCTCGAGGCTCATGGGAAACCGACTGCCAAGGACGAGGACAGAACAAGATAAGCTCAGGGGAGGCAGACGGAATAAGAGGCTGGCAGTAAGAAAGACTTCTAGGAGGAATGAACTGAAATGTGCCACTTTTGTCAAGCACACCAATCTTCCACCCCTCCCAATGCCACTGACTGAAGGCTGATAACCAAACATCCAGCCAAAAATCTCCTCCAACAGCCTCATTACCCTAGACAGCTAAAACCTACTCGGGCAAAGCCAGCCAACGAAACTGTGCTGTCTTCCTGAAGAGACACTGAGATGCGACCTCGTTCATAGGCCATGTCGAAGTCTGAGCGGGGGCCCTTCTGGATCCCTGGAGAAGAAAAGAGCCTGTTGATCACTACAGTAGCAAAGGCAGGAACTCAAAGTCATGGATCCTGCACCTCCATGAGAAAGAAGATGCCAAGAAAGAGACGTACCTGAGATGTCAACTGGCATGGAGATGCAACGGCTCAACAGCGGGGCAGCAGGCGGCTCCAGTAAACCCGGCTTCAACGGGTCACCTGAAAATATAAGGGGCTCTCAGTTACAGGCACAACGGCACCCTAGTCCCACATATACAAGAGGGATTCCACACTCCAAACCCCAATATATGCCAAGGATCCCAGAATCTTTCTGTCCATGGGTAACCATTGTATATGCACTTACTACTGCTATTAAACATTAATTTAGGACCGCGGTGATCCAGCGCAGTTAAAAGAAGCAATGAAGATGGATCAGGAGAGAGGCGAGATCGAGTGTTAAGTTCCTCTGTGCTCCCAGCCAGACATATGCAGTGGGACCCCCCAACTCTTGGAGTCCCCCATCAGTAGCAGAAGACTCCTGAGAGTCCCTTGGACTGCTAGGAGATCAAATCAGTCAATCCTAAATGAAATCAACCCTGACTGTTCCCTGGAAGGACAGATACTAAGGCTGAAACTCAAATATTTTGGCCACCTAATGCGAAGAGAGGACTCTCTGGAGAAGACTCTGATGCTGGGAAAAATTGAAGGCAAAAGGAGAAGGGGAAGGCAAAGGATGAGATGGTTAGACAGCATCACCGATGCAACGAACATGAAAATGAGCGAACTCAGGAAGATAGTGGAGGACAGGAAGGCCTGGCGGGATATGGTTCATGGGATCATGAAGGGTCGGACACGACTTAACGACTGAACAACAACAACATCAGTAGCAATTCCCACCCCATCTTTAGTACAGAACGTTATTCTTTTCCATGAGGAAGCAGAAGCATGCACCCAGCGGGCACCACTAGAGTGGGAGCACAACAGCGCCCAGTCTTGGAGTCTGGGATTTGGGGGCAGGGTGGAGTCTTTCCCTTTCTCTTAACTGGTCTCCTGGTCTTAACTGTCATTCACTGGATTATATTCAGTATTAGGAGAGAAAAACGAACAGGCTGCTTGGAGGGAAGGGAGGAGGAGGGCTGGGAGACTGTAGAAGGAATACTTTCAATTTTCCTCAGTGGGAAGGGGCAAAATGCTGCTCTTCGGGACGTTTTTCTTTGGGAGTAGCAATCCTCCTCTGCTCCAGAAACTGGTGAGCCCAAGGTTTGGGGGAGTGAGTGGGTTTGTCCTTTAAAGCCAACAGTGATCCCATAAACAGTTTTGATTTCTCTCCTTCGGAATGAATGGCTGCATCCATGGACCTTGCATGGGTCTCATTCATGCGTGGGGCTTCCTTACCACCCTCACCGGCAATGAGAACAACAGGGCCAGCTGGAGGACAAAGGGCTATTCATTGGGATGGGAGAGGCTGAGGCCAGGCAACTGCAACTGCTCCAGCTTTGTGGGAGGAGGGACGGGGAAGGAAGGAGGGCTCAGGAAAGGTCTTGATGAAGGAGAGGACTTGACTGTTTCGAGCACGGGGATCAGCATGGTTGAAGGCAAGAGGAGAGCCGGGAATGAAAGGAGAGAAGGGGGCAAAGCACAGGTGAGTTTGTGGCTCCCTGGCTAATCCGCCGGCTGCAGGTATTGGTAGGGCCCAAGGCTTTCCAGAAGCAGAGAATCCATTCGATCAACAAGCCAGCAAACACCCGGGGCAGACTCCCTTACCTTGGTCCCTAGAAGAAGAATCCGACTGCCTTCCGGCACTCTCTTTGGCATCCTCAATAGAGGAGGTACTAATGACCCGCTTGTGGTGCCGCACAGGGCTGGTCCGGGAGGTGTGGCCCGCTTGGGGAAAAAGCCGCAAGGGCTGCATCTCCTGGGAATGAGAAACACACCCATATCTATCCAAGAACGGGGTGGGAAAGCCAGAGAGGGCACTGCCTGAGCAAGCTTCTTGTGCTTGGAAATCCCATCCTCTGGCCTGGATGCTCAAATGCTTAACCACATACATTTGTGGTTCCTCATTGGTGAAGGGAATGAACTCTGAAAATGTTCAGAGACTATTTACCACTACTTGACATGGTCCAGGGCTGAGTCCCAGTACTGAAAGCACATTCCAGCAGGACATAAGTTTTGGTAAGATTTAAAGCCTGCACTAACAGACTCCAAGAGCTGGGCTTGAAGCCCCAGTCCTGCATACATTTTTATTTATTTATTTTTCACATTTTTATATACCGCCCTTCCTCCAAGGAGCTCAGAGTGGTGTACATATTTCCTCCCCCCCCCCTTTTTGTCCTCACAACAACCCTGTGAGGTAGGTGGGGCTGAGAGATAGTGACTGGCCCAAGGTCACCCAGGAAGCTCCGTGGCTGAGCGGGGATTTGAACCTGGATCTTCCAGGTCTACGTCCGACTCCCAAACCACTACACCATCCTGGCACACCTCTCATGCCTAAGAAATGAAGTGCTTGCCTAGGTGTCTCCCAGCAATTAACCACACAACATGTGCTCCCAGACGGCTCAACTGAGATTCCTCTCCCTTAGCGAGAACCTTGCCTTCTTGAGCAATGTGGGGAATTTGGGGAAACAGAGAGCAGCAGATTATCTGTGTTTTCAACTTAAAAAAAAAGTTGCCCACAGAACAGCAATGGGGAAAAATTCCTCCTCCAAAGCGAGGCTGAGTGTGTGCCTTGCATGCAAGTTAATCTAGAATGGCACACCCACCTTGGCCTACGGACGGGTCCTAGCTCATTGGAAAAGCACATGCTTTGCATGAAAAGAGGTCCGAGGTTCAAATCCTGGCATCTCCAAGTACAAGGAAAGACCCCTCCTGGAGAGCCACTGGCAGTCGGAGGAGACTACAATGTGCGCAACTACGGTACATTTGCTTCCATTCAGCTCTCCCCAGCCTCATCTCTCCATCCTCTCCCTGTTTTCTCTCTCATTTAAGACTGACCAGAGTCCTCCAAGCAATGTAATCTGGCCACTATGGTACCCGGTGGATGGAAATGATCGTGCACATCCTCCATCTCTGACAGATGAAGCTTGTCCTTCCCTCACACTTTACCAATCTGTACACTCCCTTTAAATAAAAGGAATAAAGTGAAAATGGAGCTTTTTCTCCCCAAGCGGCAGCAAGGAAGCATTCCAGGCTTCCCCGAGTCGCAGCACCACACACGTGTGAAGGTGCCTTCTACAAAATCAATCAAAATAATTATTTATACGGTTACATCTGTGTATACAGTGCTTTACAGCAGGGAAGGGCAGACTTCAGACTTCCAGGAGTTACTCCCCCCCCCCCCCCCCGCCAGAGCCTTGGAAGTTATCAGTGCAAAATGGTGGTTTGTACAAAACATACACACAGACAGCTCTCAATATTCCATGTACGCTCAGAACAAGGCTAGGCTAGGATTTGAACCTGGGCTCTCGGTAGCTGGGGAGGTCACAAGGAAAATAATTAAACCTTGAGTGGGCATGGGTGGGGAGGCAGAAAGCTCAGGAGCAACTTCAGAACACGGCAGGAGCTACCACTAGCTCCAGAGTGACCTCTTGCCCACCCCTCCTTTACAGTTTCACAAGCGAAACAAGAGACAGATGCCTCCCCCCACCCCCACCCCCACGACCATGCATTCCCCTTCCTTTCTGCAACCATCCAACTTCTTCTGGTTATTTCTACTGACATTTGTACTTGGGATGCTTAAAATAAATGCAACATACCCCACCGTGATACTGATAAAAGAAAACATTTCTTTGTTTCTCGTCTTGTGCCCTGGGAAGCGGGGGGAAAGGAAAGGGAGCTGGAGATGTGTCACTTGCTGCCTTGGGGGACCACTTATTATTAAACCCCCCCCCCAAGCGAAGAGGCAAAGCTTTCAAAAGTCAATGACTCAACTCAGAATTGGTCACATTTGAAGTGACTGGAACTCAGGGCATGCCACATTTCTTTGTACAATACCACTTTCCAAGCAGGGCTATAGCTCTAAACAAAGTAACAGCCAAGTATTACCCCCTCTGGCTGCTTAACGGCGGATAGTTGTCATAGTTCAAGATACAATAGCAGCGCAATCCTGTCTAACTTTAGACCGGCGGACAGATAGATCCACCGGTCTAGGGTGTCACAAACGTGCTGTAAAGCACGTTTGCGGCACCCGGTGAGTAAGTAGCGCTGCCACAAGCCTCTCAGCCAGCACCTTACTTACCGGGGGCCGCAAACCTGCTTTACAGTACGTTTGCGACACCCTAGCCCGGCGGATCTATTGCTCCGCCAGACTAAAGTTAGACAGGATTGCGCCATAAGTCAACTTAGCAACAACTTTCTTTAAGAATACATCCAAGATCTTGAAAAAACTTGTTGATTGGACTAAAAAAGGGACAGGTTCTCCCTTCATGTGTGCCCCGCTAGGAGGGTAGGAGAGAAGGGCTACCAAGGGTGCAACTGGGCTGGGCAGAATGTGGCTGGTCACTCACGTGGCTGAAAAGCTCATTGGTCAGGCCAAGGTAGTTGTGCAAGGCCAAGAAGGTGACTCTCTGCAGGCGCACCATTATGATCTGAAATCAGAAAAAGCAGCAGTCGCACATCAGCATAAGTCTACCCAACAGCGGGAGGTTTGCATGGCAGCAGGGGTACGGTAGGGTGAATAAGCTCCTCATGTGTGTGCCATGGGGGTCTGTGTGTGTGTGCACAAACCCTTTGGGTACAGTCAGTTGGTGTCAAATGCTAGCACGAGAAAGGCTCCTTTCTTCCAGTTCCCATGGAGCTTCTCTCCCATGAGCTCTTTGTTGAAGGTTTTCCATAGCCCACCAAACAGGAGCTGGCTTTGCTCTCTGCCTGAGGGTCACTTTAGTCAGGGAATAGAATTTGGGAGCCCTTAACACAGAGTGCTAGTCACAGCCCTTTTGGGTCTTGCGTACTGGTTTCAGGTAACCCCCCTTCTCCACCAACCACCTCTCTGGCAAAAACTTGGGGCCACTGTACATGTTGCGGAAGAGGCGGATCCCTGCATTTCCAGCCCTTAAAATGGCATGTTGCATGTCTGAAAACACACAGCGGAAGGCTCCAGCAGCCAAAAGGTATCTGGGCACATCCTTACTGTACGTTTTTAGGCGCAAATGCTCTTGAAACATTTACAGAGAGGATGCAACTGGCCCCTCTTTGAAAGTATGCACATCTTTGAAAGTATGCAAACGCTTGCATTGCTCCCTTGTTTCCTGATCCTGTCAGCCATGGGGAGAGAACGTCAGACCTATGCAAAGCCTCATCTGACCATTCCTCCCCCCCATTACAAGTGTGTGGCACGTGCTCTGCAGCCCTGGACATGATCTTGAGGCCAGCAGTTGTGTATATAGGCCAAGTCAGTTCATGCACAAATAGGAGATGAGATGAGGGCATAAAGACAGGCTAGACAGGCCTCACCTGCACCACCCGGACAAGGCTCTCAGGGTACTTTTCAAAGACAGCCGAGAAGGCCTCCACTGGCAGGCGCAGAACCGTAGAGTCCTCAGCCGCCCGCGCAGACACTGTTCGGTATGGCCGTTGGTGACCCTGCCAGGAAGACATCCAGGAGAAGTAAGTGGTCTACAGAGGCCTTGGCTCCTACAGACCCAGTCAAAACGCTGCCCCGGGGAGGAAGGGGGGGGGAATGGTCACAGTCAATCATTACCCATTCCCAAAGCTCTTGGGGGTGTGGCCCTTATTGAGCACAGCGCACATGGCCCCTATCCAAAGGGAGATGGAACCTTCCTAGACAAAAAAGCCCCCTCACTGGTTGTCAGAAGCCAGTCACTCTATCTCTTTTAGATCCATTAGTTGTACGGTGCTGGTGGAGATGGCAGCAGCTTGGTGGCACTAACCCGAGGGCCAGCCCCCCCCCCCAACTAATGCCTCAGTCAACAGGCACACATGGGAAGGCAGTAACAGAAATGGGGGAAGGGGCAACTGGACTGGAGAGGGTCGATTCAGTCAGTACATCTGCACCTGGCTAATAGCTTGAGCACTAAAAAAAAAAAAATCCTGAACAGGAAAAAGCTGGAGAAGGGGAAGAGGAGCTGTTATCAGCCATGACCTTAGGTCTGCGTGGAACAGAATCCTACCGTGATGACGTCCAAGATGCTGAGAAGACTGTGCACGCTGTCCCCTGGGAACACTTCCTTCACAAGGGTCTCTTTCCCATCCTGAATTGCACACACATGTATGTTTGTGAATGGCCAGCCAAGATCAGAGCTGGCCCAAGGTGCCCAAAGAAAGGTACCCTCGCCAACCTGGCCTTTACAATGCACCATTGATGTCTCCAGTGCAAATCCCACTGAAACAAACAGGAGCTGCAAACAACCAATACCCTGGTCCATCTCTGCTTATGGCAGAGGCTCTTGCTGCGAGGAGTGTCGGGTATGCAGCACTCACCCAGCGGAATGCAAGGCAGTGGATACTTCCACTCTTACAGGGTCCCCGCTGAGCATTCCCCTCACCTGTTCGGACAGGAAGAGTTCCAGCTTTCCATCTTGAACCACATAGATACTGGTATCAGGCTGGCCTGGGCGGAAGACATACTCGCCCTGTTGGCACTGCTGAAAGGACATGTGCTTGCACAGCTCCAAGAACAAGGGCTTCTCAAAGTGGCCCAGCACCCTGCGAGGGAATGAAAGAGCACCGTCACCACAGCAACCCCCCACCCCATCATGCTATTTTGTGTTATCATGCTGAAGAGATGCCCTAGCATGCTTCCTCGAGGAAGGGGGAGGGACTTCCCCCTGTTTTCTCCTGTTGGTCCTGTAAGGACAGCAGCAGAAGCGCCAGCTGCTCACATGCTCACCGCACGTTTTTCAGCATGTAGAGCACCTCCGAAGGAAGGTGAGAGTTGGCCACGTCAAACTCTGTGAGATCAGCCTCCAAGACAGAGGGGGGCGGCTCCTTCAGCTGAAGGGTTGGCAGCTCCTTCTTGATACGCAGGATCCTGAGCACAGGGAGACATGGCTGAGAGGGGCCTTTGCAGCAGAAAAGCCAACCACCCAGCTTCCTCTTGCAAGGAAGGAGAGAGGTCCAAGGGGCGACACAAGCCACCTTTCTCCCTCCTCCCCCCCCCCCCAAGTGAACAAGCAACCAAGACACCAATTTGCCCTCTACACTTGGCTTGGCTCTATGGGAATGCACCATTAAGAGCATGATGGCAGACACTTCTCCAAAACTCACAGCTGATCTTTAACCCCCTGAAGGCGACACCCAGTTGAACCCTCTTGAACAGACAGACCCCCCATTTCATCTCTAACTGCTAGGCTCTCTTGACAGGTGCATCCACAGGTCTGCTACAGCTAGTTCTTGGTAAGCAATTTTAAGATGCATAATGCAGCCTCTCGCTTTTTCAAACCAAGCATGTCCCCCAGTGTTGTGGAGATCAGTAACTGCAGTAACTGGAAGGCAGTCAGAGTTAAAGTCCAAATAATTGCCTGGCACACGTGTGTGTGCGCGCGTGCGCGTATACGCTCTTTTTGGGGGCAGGGATGATACACAGATTTGGTGACATCGTTTGACAAATTTGGTGACATCGTTTGACAAATTTGGTGACATCGTTATTAACAAAAAGCGGGGGGGGGGGGGGAATGAGTTACCTGGCTGTCAATTGAGAACTGGGCAAGAAACAGTGCATTTTAAAATGGAGGGAGGCAGATTAATCATTACAAAAGCTTCCCAACTGTATGTGTTGTGTCAGGCAGGAGGCCACATTATTTCCTTCCTTGGATGTGTTTGGACATGCTGGGGACGGGGTAAGTAAAACAGCAGCTTGCCACACCCAGGAGTTGGATTAGGTGACCACGGGCTTCCTGCTAACATAGGGATTAGGGCTTCAGTACCCTTTATGGCACCCACGACACGTTCACAGCCCCAACCTCTTGCTTGCTCCCAACTCCACTTGCCCCAAATATGCGCCCGTGGCGTGGTTCCTCAATATGCCCAGACCAATATTATCCCTCTGACTCATCTGCTCACTTTTTGGCAATATTCAACATCTTGAGCTTCTTCTTCATGCGTGGCCGAGAAGCAGAGGAAATGGTGGTGTCTACCAGGGAGGAAGTGGACTGAGAAACCTAGCAGAAAAATAGATGTGGTTGGTGGAAGAAGGCCCATGGTCAGAGGAACTCCACCCCTGGATCCTGCCTGCAGGGACGTTCCTCCTGCAGGCCTCTTCTTACGAGTCTTCACTGTCTACAACCCACACACCTCAATGGTTGTGGGATCATCGCTTTCCCATTGCTACACAACCCCCTCCCTTCCCAGCTTAACTGAAGTTCAAAAACCGTTCTTCTCTTTGATGCAAAATTCAGTACTCATGTGACACAAATCCTCTCCACAGACACACACACGCAAAAGGGGCCAGAGCAACGTTGCCCCACCCAGACTCCATGGATTCACAGAATTCATCCACTGAGAGCCTGTGCAATATATGGTTAATCCAGTGGTGGCCAACCTTCCACCATGAGGGCCTCTGCGTTCTTCAGAGTTGTGCAGAAGACAGAATCTTGGCAGCGGCAATTGCTGATGGTGCTGCTAAAGCAGCTGCACCTGCTGAAATGCCCTCACCTAGACAACCATTAAAGGGCCAGGAGCATTCATATTAAAAGGTTGGCCACCCCTGGGTTAATCGATCCATCTCCAAGGAGCTCCAGCAGATCCTTGGCTCCAGGCCCCCAACGGCCGTTCCCATTACCTTGCGCATAATTTTACGCCCATAAAACAACACTTTGTCCCGCTTGCGAAATCGATACTTGGGTTGCTCCTGGGCCTGAATCCCTGCAGGGAAAGGAGAAAGAAGCTGACAAAAACCCAGGAGGCCAGGCCACATCCCTGCTTCAGGCAGCAGGCAGATCCCCTCCAGGACATGCCCACTCCTTATGGTCAAAGGGGACTTACTCTGAAGGCGGAGCCGGCGGATCAGCACCAGGATCAAGGCAGCAACAAGCAGCACTGAGAACCCAACTCCTATCACAACACCCAGTATCTGTGGAAAAGAGGTAGAGTTCAACTGTTGTGCAATCTGAGGCCTACTGGAAATACTTCGGGCGCTCTGGACACCCACCCACTTTCCTGGAGGAGACTTTCCAGGCAGCCTCTTCCTACTGTGCAAAGATGCAGCACAAGCACTTCCTCCATTCTGGGCCTATTGTGGCCAAAAATGGGAAGTACAAGATGCTCAGCAGCCAGACCTGAAAGATTCAAGCCCTCTGGACTTAGATGGGCTAAAGCCGGCCATGTGACAAAAGGTTTCCAGGTCTGGCTTGTTCTTTGGTTGGAGGTCGAAAGACTAAGAACATCAGAAGAGCCCTGCTGGATCAGGTCAAAGGCCCATCTAGTCCAGCTTCCTATATCTCACAGTGGCCCCACCAGATGCCTCAGGGAGCACACAAGACAACAAGATACATGTATCCTGTATCCTGTTGCGTACCCATCATGGTTTGTAACCTGTGATGGACGTTTCCTCCATAAATCCTCTTTTAAAAGGCATCTAGGCCGGGTGCCATCAACACATTCTGTGGCAAGGAGTTCCACAGATTAATTATACACTGGGTAAAGAAATATTCTCTTTTGTCTGTTCTAATTCTCCCACCACTCAATTTTAGTCGATGTCCCCTAGTTCTAGTGTTGTGTGAGGGAAAAGAACTTCTCTCTATCCACTCTCTCCATCCCATGCATAATTTTATACATTTCAATCGCGTCCCCGTCCCCCCCTCAAAGGGGGTATGCTTCTCCCTCTGTATGCATCTCCCTCTGGTAGCGACGAGAAGGTATAAAAGTAGACAAAAGCTGCTCTCACTGCCAGGATCAGGTCATGTCTTTTGCTTCTGAACTCTTTCTTTCTGGTCCCTCAGCCAGAGCATTGCTTGCAAAGCATCCGCCAAGCTCTGCTGGTACCAAACTTTGTTTCGCACCAGCTACGAGCTGAAGTGGCACAAGACATGCTCTCAAAAGGGGCCTGGACCTAAGACAGATGAAAGGGAAGGCAGGGCCAGGCTTACTTTCCGGGTCAGCACATTCCAGAGGGGCTGAAGCTGGGACAGGGTTGCAGCTCGGTGGTAGAGCATATGCTTTACAATCAGAAGGTCCCAGGTTCAATCTTTGGCATCGCCCGGTACGGCTGGCTGAGAAAGACCCCCGAGAGCCCTTACCCTTGAGAGCGACTGCCAGTCAGTGTAGTCCAAGGGTTCCCAAACTATGGCCCACGGGTCACATCCAGCCCACCAACACTTTGACCTGCCTGCTGAACCCAGTGGCATTATGCTTATGTGTACCTCACTCTGCCCCCCCCTCCACTCCTGAAAAAGCATTCAATGAAGAAAAAAAAAAGAGCCTACTTCAGCCAGGGCAAATCTTCAGCTTTTTATGTTGCCAGGGGCCCACCTTCAACCCAGTGTGCCTAGGACTGGACCATTCAGTCGCCTGACCCAGTTGTTCAGGCTCAACATTATGCACCCGAAGAGCAGCTTTGGGGGGGGGGGGAGGAGGCTAGAGGAGGGGAGCCATTTTCTGGCCTGTGCCCAGAGAGGAGGAGGAACAGTTCAGAAGAACTCAGCGTGGGAAGGAAACAAGAGGCAGTGACTGCCTGCTGCTGTGTGCCTGTGTGGACTGCAGCGTCGCACAAGGAGCAAAGTAGCAGGTCTGGCAAAGGCGGCAGCAGCACAAATCCACCTGCTGCTGGGAAGAAGAGGACCACCCACCCGCCTGCCCACACCTCTCCTGCGTGTAGCTGTAGCAGGGCAGAGAGGTGGCCCTCCCTTGGGTCTCCAGACTGGAGCAGAAGCCTGGAAGTGGAGGAGGGAGGCAGCAGGGGGACAAAGAGGTTTGGTGTTTTGGTGGGGGAGATCGGTCAATTATAATTAGACAATGGCAAATATTAATCTCCTTTTGTGAAAAATTTCCATAACTGATCCACTCTGACCCTCCATAAGATCAAGTCTGAACAATGCAGTCCGGGCAGCTGAAAGTTTGGGGATCCCTGGCATAGACAATACTGACCCATGGTTGACTCCGTAGTATAAGGCAACTCCTTTGTTTGTTTGTAAGAGCTGCACCCATACAGCCAACCATTTGCACAAGACTTGAGGGGAGGGGAGGGTGGGGAAGTGGGGAAAGCTGGAACGCAGAGGATCAACTATCAAACTGGCCAAGGGGAAGAGGAATGAAGCCTCCTGATATTTTTCAGATTTCTCAAATGGCCTATGAATGGTAGTAAACCCCCTCCACCCCACACACACACACCTCTCCATGTGCCAGGACTGGGAATGAAACCCAAAGCAGGCAGTAAACTCTCTGTGTATGGCACAAGACCTGGTCAGTAAACCTAAGGAACAGCTGAGGAGAACGTTGAGCACAAGTTCAAGCGGTAGAAGTGGGAACATGGAGCAATGTCAGAACTCCCCAGGAGGAGGAGCTTGGGAGCTTCAACCTTTGAGTGAGCTGAAGCACTGGAGATAATGCCAACCTACACACAAGAACCAGAATGGAACTGGTTGAGGAAGCCACACAGATTGGGAGCAAATCAGACTCAGCCCTTTGAAAAAACACCACCGCCACCAAGTTAATGGTCTTTCTTGCACCGTAGCTCTTTTAGTACTTGGTTTTTTTTAAAAAAAATTGTTCATTTGTTTTAGGAATGTGTTTTAATAGGATTGTTAGCTGTTGGAGGTCCTGAGGGACAGAACAGCCATGATACAAAAAATTTAAATAAATAACTGTAATATGCCTGTGCAGTGACTTTGTTTCCTATTAAAATACCTTTTGCTGGAGCAATTTTGTTTGCTTTTGGAGAGGCAAACGTCCAGTCCTTGTGTCACGCCTACTAACATTTCTACTGTATGCAAGTGCTGCAAGAAGAAGGGCATGAGGATCCTGCTCTCGCCCAGGAAGAGGAGGTGCCTAGTCTTTATCACACAGCCCAACCCAAAAAAGTTTTTTTCTGGTGCTTCGGAAGTTAGACCTATTCTTGGGTATATCTGGGGTGCCAATTCCCAAAATGGCATCGGTTTTGCCCTATCAGCCCTAGGTTTGGAGCCATCTTACAGGTTGATTCAAGCAGCTTCTTTGTGAGGAAGCCATGGCATCGGCTTCCTCACGAGGGAGCTGCTTGAATCAGCCAATAAGGTCGCTATGTCGTATCTCCAAAACTGGAGCTGTCAGGGCAAAACTGATGCCAGTTTTAGAATCAGCGCCCCAAATATACCCAAGAATAGGTCTAACGTTTAAGGCACCAAAATGTGTGTTGGGTTGTGTAATGTATCCATACATTTGCAGGGCTTTCAACAGCCTGCCTACACTAGGAAACCAGGAAGTGGCAGCAGCAGCAGCAATATCTGAAAACCTAAGGCTGAACTTGAGAGTACTTGTCGTGCAGCACAGTACTTGTCGTGTACTTGTCGAGGAAACCCGAGTGCAGCAAGCAGGAGCTATGGAACTCTGCTCAGATCAGGCTGTGTCTTGCGATACCACGCATGGGACCAATCCCAGCATACACCCACCTAGTAAGGTGGAGGGAAGAAGCCCCAAGTTCATTTTGCAAGTGATCAAGGAACCAGACACCTTTTTCTAGCATTCCATGGTCCACGTCTCAACGGAGAGTTCCCTCTAGCGTTCTGCACTCGTGCAAAGCGGAGTCTCCCCTTGCCAGCAGAACCAGTGCAAAGCATCCATCTTAGCTTCCCAAGTGGCTGAGGCAGGCCGTTGTTCCCCACTGCTATATGCCATGGGTGTGAGCACCCACTGCAGCTCTGCTCAAGCCAGGCCTGCTGACCCTTTCTCCCTCCTCCTCACCATGCTTGTCTGGAGCTGATCCTCCACAAAGAGCTTGATGTTGGGCAGCACAGCTGTCAGGGTGGCATTCTACAGTGGGAGAAAACGGAGCAGGCATTGAAGGACGGGAGCGGAGCCAGAGCACTCAGAAACAAAGGATGCCAAGGGGAGGCAGGGAGGTTAGGCTGGTGTTGTTCGTTTATTTGCTTTACAATGGTGCAGCAGTATCTCTAGGCCATATTGTGTACCATACGCTGCTACAGGATGTTTACGCCAACCATCTCTAAGCTGCCATTCAGTTCATGCATAAAATGCTCTTCTGTTAACAGCCAAGGCATAGACATGAACGGAACCTTATACAAAAAGGCCAGCCAGTCAGTTGTTTTCAGAAATGTGAAGAAAGCACAGGGCAAGGGGTGGGGAGGAGACAGTCAAGCAACACACATTTAACAGCGAGCGAGCACTACAATGCAGGCGCGCACACAAACACAGGCAAAATCTCCCCCTTTAGCAGATGTAAGGGGTGTGCGTGTGTGTGTTGAGTCTTACCTCCTGTGCCAACCATGCCCTGGTCCAAAAGCAAGCCAAGCCAGGTAAACCTCCATGGAGCAAGGGCGCCCTCTAGGATGCAATGCCAGGCTGGGTACAGTCAGCTGACCCTGGACCGTATAAAAACCCTTATCTCCAAGCCAGGGCAGCAGTCAGAGTGATTTAGGATAGTGACACAGAACCCTTTGTCCTGCCTCCAGCCCCTGCTTGACTGTCTTGCCTGGTACACAGTCTGGCCCCGTCTGGCCCGCTCCTCACTTGCCCACACCCCAACTGGACTACCCCACCGTGGCCTGTCCCAGAGTTGCAGGACGTGCATGTATGTGTCCAGCTATGGTTATCAGCTGATAGCAGAGGAGCAGTGGGGTCTAGTTCAGTCTCCAGATGTTTCTGCCTCTCAAGTTCTGGGTAAGGCAGAACTTGAGGCCCAGCACAGCTAACAAAGATCCAGCAGGAGAGGGAGAGAAAGAGAGACAGATGGTTGGGTTCCCAAAAGCAGCACCTGGGGGAGGGGGCAGGGGGTGAGGCAAGGGAAGGTGTCTATGAAGCTATTCGGGTTGCTAAGACTGAGGAACAAAGCCTGAAGCAACAGTTATATATGGTAGTCCCAGTCAGAGGTGAAACAAGGGTGGAGCGGAGGCAAGTAGTTCTGCAAGACTCCGTTACACTGGAGTCAGCGGCCCCTCCCCCTTGCTGTTGGAGCCATTCCAGCAGCAACAGGGGAGTGTCCTGCGTGTTGCCTTTGCTGCCAGAATGGCTCCAACAGCAAGGGGGAGGGGCCGCTGACTCCAGTGTAACGGAGTCTTGCAGAACTACTTGCCTTCGCTCCACCCTTGTTACGCTTCTGGTCCCAGTCATGCCACTTTTGGCTCTGTAGGACACCTGGTCTATCTGAACTGATGAAATGCAGTTGCAGTATCCTCCTCTGGCCACTGTCTAGGTAACACTGCAGCACAGCAAAGATACCAGCCTGAGAGCCACCTGGGCCTGGTTGCTGAAGGCCCTGGCTTGACACACTCTCCTCCTGCCGGCATCTACATCAATAAAGCAGGACAGTGCCGAGTGAAAAGAAGGCAGGCCCTACCTCTTGCTCCTCCTCTTGTGGCTCCGATTCACTCTGCCCCATGACGGCTATTGACTTCGTTTCCAAGTCCAGCCCATTAAGGCCCCTGCAGAGAAGAGAGAGAGAGTTTCGTAACCTCCAACAGTTGACAGAGGAAGACAAGTCCAAGTATAGTGTTTCTACACTGAGAAGACGGGATTCATAATGAGCATAATGAGCTTCTGCGGGATCTGCCACATGTACCTTGCCAAAGCATACCAGAATATCAAAAACATTTGTTCCTGTGGGGAACAGCATTCAGGATTTCCCACCCTTGGACTAGCCAGCAGCAGGCGTAGGAGCGCAGAACAGCTGAACCTTGGCAGCAGCATCTGAGCCAACACTTGAGAAAGCTGGGGGTGCTGCTGGCCAGCAAGACCACCATGGTCTAATTCCCCAAGTGAGGGGGGATGATAGTCCTGGGAGAATAACCCAGATGTCTCACGAGAGGCTGAGGAAACACATGGGACTTAAGCAGCATGGGACCCATGATGAGGGAGCACAGAAGGGAGCTTGGGTGAAAGACAATTCCCCCCCCCCTCCACTTCCAAATCCATTCTGGGCAGAGAGGCCAGGTCCAGACTGACCTGGAAGAGCGACTTCTAGAAACAGAACCCCCTTTTCCGATTTCAGCCAGACACCCCTTTTGAAAAATTGTCACACATCATCTCACTCCCTTCACATTAGCAAAGTTGTCATATTCAGCTAAAGTCATGTGGTCAGACATGTGCCACATGGAATTCCGGGGGTGGGGGGGAAGCGGGCAGGGAAACTCCAGCAGAAAATTAAATACACCGGAGCAACCTGTACGCATAGTGAGAAAACAGGCCCTCCACCTGAGAGAGGAGGCTGAGCACCCCCACAAAGCCACATGCTTGCAGTAGCCTCCATAAGCAATCCCATTCTTCTAAGACAAGGGGTAAGGAGAACATTGATTGCAATTGGCTGGTAGGGAAGTGGTAGACCACCAAGCAGTTGTGGCTCAGGAGCCCTAGGGAGTCTTCTGCTCACATTCTCTGTCTTAACGGCTTTCAGCATGTCTGACATCCCCCCCCCCCAAACACACATGCACCTTGGTATCTCACAGGCGCTTCCTCCCTCTCAAGAGCGGTGGGGGGGGATCACAATGTTTGTGTTGTGTGTAAGCCAATGGTACACAAATTTGGAAGGGGTAAATTTGCACAATGGAAGCAACACTTCGATTGCTGAACTGAGGAAATCTGATGGAGACATACCCAGAGGATGCCTTCCTCATCTCTTGCTGGGCACACAGGGTCCCTGTTATCCCACTGAGTCTCTACTCTGGAAACATGGTGCCCACACACACAGCCCCCCCCCCATCCTTCGCCTGTGGTGTGGGGGCAAACACAAGACAAATATTGATAGTGGGCAAGGCTGCCAGTCTACAGGGGAACATACTCAGGAAGCTCCATTGGCTACAACTTGTGAATCTACACACACTCACACACACACACAAAGAGAATATGACCCACTGTAGATTTTGTTCTGAGAGCAGGAACTTTCATTTACAGCCCACCCTTCCTCCTTTCCCCTAGTTAGCAGATCAGCTTACACAAGTCACACACTGGGGCTTGCGGGAGGGGGGGGGTTTCCCAGTGCAAGAATATCGTCATAGTCATACAATCCTCCTTGCAAGTTTCGCAATAGCAACAGTTGGATAGAACGGCGGCAATTGCCTCACATTCAGGGGTTGCAGCATCCGCTTCCAAGGCATACAAAAAGTTAAAAAACCTCCTATCACCCATGGCCAACTTCAGGCAGAAGAAGACGGATAGCCACTGCTTGTTACTATAAGCCTGGAGCAGCAAAAAGAGGCAGGAGTTGCCAAGAGTTAAAGCCAAAGTGCAAAAGGAAAGACAACCAGAAATCAAAGACACAGCTCAATAGTTGGGGTGATAGAACAAGGATTTCGTAAATCACTCAACATTCACCAGACTGTCAAAGCACAAATAGGAAGCATCAGTAGGAAGCAACAGGAAGCAAAACATCACCAAATGGGAGACAGCGATCTTCTGTAGTGAAAGAACCATCCACAATCCTTCATCAAGCCCGAGGAAACAAGTCAAATCTGTTTAAGAATGGAAACTCCTTAATCTTCCCTTAATGTGTTTCTCAGGACTTGTTCGTTTCATGCATGAAGGGTAAAACAAGTACCACCAGATCCGTTTTAAAATGTCCTGCTTACGGCCCCTTCAACACGGCAAAAGAGCACAAACGTAACTGAACGCTAATCGTCAGAGATTCACATTGTGCACAGTTACCACGAGTAGTATACAGTAATCAGTAGGAAACATGAGTATTCCAATGGCATATAACTGGTGTAGCTATCTCCTTTTGGACAGCGACACACATCTCTACGCTAGCTGGAAAGCAGAGAAGCTGCTTCTTCGACTTCTCAGATCCTGGAAAGCACTTGAGCACCTGCTCTGTGGTTAGCACAGAGATGCAATCATGAAGTGAACTGAGGCAGGACATACACCTGCCACCACGCCCTCTGAACTCCATCAGGAAATTTTGGAGCACTAGAAGGAGGGGAAGGACACCTCTCCCCTCATTTTCCAGATTGGAAACTTAGATTGTATTCTGATTGGGGTGGGGACACACACAACACCGCACTCTCTTTTGAAGCAACCCCTAGAAAATGTTCCCACTGTGGAAGCAAAGTTGTCATCTTGGAGAAGCAACTTGGTTCTCCACCAGCCGCCCTTTTGAAGAGGCGGGGGGGGGGGGGGTCAACTGAAACATAAAGGTAAAGGTATCCCCTGACAATTAAGTCCAGTCGTGTCCGACTCTAGAGTGTGGTGCTCATCTCCATTTCAAAGCCGAAGAGCCAGTGTTGTCCGAAGACGCCTCCGTGGTCATGTGGCCAGCATGACTCTCCTTGCCACAGCGCGTAGCATGCAGCTGGAACACAGAGCGCTGTTTACCTTACCGCAAGTGGTACCTATTTATCTACTCGCATTGACATGCCTTGGAACTGCTAGGTTGGCAGGAGCTGGCCAAGCAACGAGCGCTCACCCCGTCGCGGGAATCGAACTGCCGACCTTTAGATCGACAGCTTATGGTTCAGCAGTTTAATCCGCTGCGCCACCCGCTGGCCACACCTAAGGTTAACTATACATACCTAAGGTTAACTGTTAACAAAGCCAAAGTTAAAACATGCAGCTCATCTGGCAATACTCTGATCCCAGGTTAGGGGACAGACACACTAAGAGATGAAGCATGGGCCAAAAACAGTGGGCCAAAAACATCCACGACATGCTTCAAGAGATGGTCGTGAGAATGCTAAAAGGCTGCAGAATACAGGGTGGTGCCCTTGCTTGGGTTACAGCCTTGTGAAAAAAACCCATTTATTTCAGCAGGGCTTGCAAGGGAGCCAGTAGGTCCCATGTCTGATTAAGAACTGAAAGCTCATTGTGGAAAACAATGAAGCCAGAACACCAATCTTTAGCAGAAATGATGGAGAATTGGTGAGGACTAATGAAGTGCAGCAAGCAAGATAGTGGCTAGCTTGGCAGATATCCAGGCCAAGCAGAGGCTAAAAGGTTCTGGGAAGGAGGCATACAGTCCCCCTTACCTTCCTTTTAACTGAAATGGATCAGGGTAGAGCTGTTCAAACAAGCTGGTCTAAAGGCAAAAGTCCACTGTAGCAGACATGGAGAAGCAATCAAGCTTTTGGGTTTCATTTTTCAGAGTTTCTCAAACTGTGGGTCAGGACCCACTTGGTGAGTCGCGACCTGATTTCTGGTGGGTCCCAGGTGATGGAAAGATCAGATAAGTAATTGCCACAAGTCCTGAGGCTGATCTCTCAAAGGGTTGCTGTGCTAATGTAGCGAAGAGCCACTAGACTCGCAGGTTCCTCTGTGGCCATGGCTTTGCCCTCTCCCATGTTCCTCTGACCCTGGGCTGCCAAGTTCCTAGCCTGCTGCAGGGACACAGAATGAATGGGGATGGGGAAAGGTAAATCTCAGGAACTGTTTACACAGTTCAGGGAGTTGTTATCCCAGGAATGCTCCAGGCAGGGCATTGCAGCCTGGATCAAAAGAGATCTCTTTTGATAATCAGTAAGTCACTTTCTCTCATTGGAAAGCTGTAAACCCCAGTCACAAGGAATGAGCAAACCTGCTGTTGTTGCAATTATCTCACGTTGATGTGAAGACCCTGATCAGTCTTTGATTTATCTCTTGAATGTGTAAGTAAAGCAGAGACTGGATATAATTTAGCTCAGGAAAATAGGGCATTATGATGAATATATACCGTATTGTCCCGAGTATGACGCACCTGATTATAAGACGCACCCTTAAAGTTTGGTGCTATTAAAAAAATTTAATTAAATCACTGGCATTAAATGTATGCCTGATTATAAGACGCACCCCTAGTTAAAAAACTTAAATTAGGAGAAAAAAGTGAGTCTTATACTCAGACCAATACGGTATTTACCGCTTTTCAACAAAAGTACCGATAGTTCACAAAGTGGTTTATAGTACAATAAATCAATAAATCATTACCTCTGGTGTCCCAATGTCACACTACAGTAAGCATTCTTAGGCCGCAACCCTATATACACACACTTACCTGGGAGTAAGTCCCATTGAGCTCAGTGGAGCTTACTTCTGAGTAGACATGCATAAGGATTGGGCTGTTACTACTGTATTCTAGTCCTGTTTGGTTTCTTGAACTACAGTACTCAGAAGCTGTATGTGGGTCAGTTGAAGTATGTTTTCCTCATATAACCATGCACTAGAACCAGGATCAGGTCACAATGCTCACTTTTGCAAAAAAGCAAAAGGGATCCCCAAGACTCTCTGGCAAGGACACCCAATCACTGCAGAGTTCAATTTCTGCTTATTATCAGACAACATCTGCTGATTGGAGGAACCTGAGACCCGAGTACCAACCTTGGGCAAAAGCTGATGAGCTACTGCCAACTTTTAAAAATCCTAAGCAGGCAAATTCAAGTTCCTTCCCCAGGGCCCAATGGGCGGTTCTTGGAGCTCACACTGGGGGTGACCAAGATCTCATTCGTCCTTTCATACAGCATTTACAAATCTGCCCGGGCTCTCTCCCATAGTTCCTCTTTCTCAGCTCATCTTGAAACATGCAAAGGAACCCTGAGCCTCAAGGCCGAGCTACACCGCATGCATCTCATCACATCACGTCCAGCGGCATCAACGTGCGTTCTGGTGTGTCGTCCCTTGCGTCTGACGGCGTTGGCCCGCCAGAGGGTCGCATTCCGTCCCGTGCCAAATGGAGTCGGGCTCCACTTTTGCACGTTCCGGCATGGTGGCACGCACCAGAACGTGACGCGCCGAGACGCGTGCAGTGTAGCTCGGCCTTCAGAAAGGATCACTGGCAAGGCAAGGTTTGGGATCAAAAGAGGCGCAAACTTTGTTTGCTAATTCCCCCAGTTCTTGCACTCCTTTCAGTGGTGAAGGGGTAGCATCTATCTGCTGCTGAATGGAACTGCCTTTTGTGATAGTTTGTGTTTGTATTAATGTGGTTCTGTTTGTTTAATTGATGCCAAAAAGGTTCTGAAATGAAATGAATGGAGCTGCCGGACAACAGCACTCTTGAAAACCAGCAAGTGAAGAGACCCTAGGGAGTCTGGCACCACATCCTGGGAGCCATCTCACCTAGCAGATCCTCACCAACAAAAGTGACTCTCCCTCAGTTCATGCTAACTTCACGTTAATTTCTGCTGCTGGAGATATTCCCTGGAAGAATGAGGAAGTGCACATGAGGAACCTTCATGGAGGTGTAAGGACTCTTGGGGAGGTTGTTCCAACCCCACCCCTGATATTTCCAAGCATGTCTTATAGTACAAGCACTGTATACTATAGTTGCACATAATGTAGAGGCAGATGGAGAAAACAACATTCCGAGAACTGCAACTTTATTTTGTTTAAAAACCAAAGAGACCAAGTTTCTAGCACTTATGGTGGTATGCTTCAGTGCGTGTGCGCAGCACTGATAAAGGCCGCAATCCTATCCACATTTACCTGGGAGTAAGCCCCATTGACTTACTTCTGAGAAGACATGCATAGGCTTGGGCTCAAAATCACCAAAGTTAAAAGGTGTCCCAGCAGTGGGGCTTCAGTGTCCTTGCACCTTTGTAGGACTAGTGAAAGAGAGTAAGTTTTGTAAAATAAGCAGATACAGTATGTCTATTTGAACAAAAATTTCAAATGATCACACATTTATCAATCCCATATTTACCCAAGGCCTTAGGAGCAGTTTAAACAGAGGGTCCCAGAAATTAGCAGAGCAAACAACCCCAGCTACCTGAACAAAGAAACACCGTTTAAGTGGTGATTTTCATATTTACCCAGGGGAGAACAACTGTCCCTATTCATTACAACCCAGCATCTATCCCAGCACAACATCCTTCTCAATTTTGCTAGTGTCTCCTGTCTTTTTACAGGAGTATGAACTCCTCATTCCTTTTGCTACACAAACTGCTTTGAAAACTTTGAAAATCAGGATCCGCAGATTTCTAAAAACTGAATCGTCTAGTCTTGTTCATGCAGAAAGAAACCTGAAAGTGTATAGAACTGTAGGGACAGTCTTGGTTGTAGGTTTTGACTGCTTGTACAGTATATAGATATTCTACATAAAGATTTGAAGGGAAAAAAAGGAGTAGCTTCTGCTTGACACATATGGGCATGGTTTCTCTAGGTACCAAGGAGGTGGACTTTTTCTTCATTCAGCACAGGTGCCATTTCCTGCCCTTCTATGTTTATATGACAAGTCCGTAAGCAATGTTATCATGAAGGGCTACTGAGAATAACTGGCAGAGACCTCTTGGGCTTCTCCCCACAAAGTTTGTTTTCCAGTCCCTCAGTTCTCTACATCACCCTTTCCCTGCAAATCCAGTTAATGTTTCTAGTACAGGCGTTTACTAAAACAGTCACTAGACAAAAATCTTGCATATCAGCACCTGTCACATCCCACCCTACTTTGTATCATCTCTTTCATTACAGCCCACTCAGATTATCAGGGCAGCCATCCGGCTCGATCCTTTTTGCTACAGTAAAAGCCAATTCCCGTTAAAGATGATACTCTTTGATTATAAACAAAATGACCTTGAGCTTTGGCTGGATAGAAGCACGTGTTGCTGGAATAGTTCCAGGTTGCCAGGCAACCCAGGCTGCCCAGCATACCTGCCCCTGTGGTGTTTATCTATTCCCTTTTATGCAAAGGCTTGTGGGGCCCCACTGACGCCCCCCCCCATTGGATGGCACCGACCCAACTGTGCCAGCAGGCTAGGATTGGTCAGCCAGACCCCTCCCTCCAGACACTTAATGGGGGCCAAAAACAACAGCTGTCCCGCCTTGATCTTTAGGTACTCAGTCACACCAAAGTTTCCCAGTCCACCCTGTTCTCGCCCCACTCCGTCTGCCTCTTCCCTTGTTGCCTCGTCCTCCACCACACCAGTTTAGTTCAGGGAGCTTCTAGAAGGGTTGTCTGAGGATGTGTCAAACTATCCACAAGCCCCTCCTCTTTGGCACACCCTCTTCTCACGCTACCCCTCCCAGCCCGGGCCATCTCCACGATTGCAAATCATGAAGCCCTTGCTTCTCTCTCCTTCCTCCCCCGATTGATGATGGAGGGGAAAGGCCACTTTTTCGTTTTGAACAGTGCCTACCGCACCTTTGCAGCAGCATAGGAGCCAGCTGGGGTTGCTAGCGTTAGCCCCACCCAGCACTTTTCCAGTCTCTACTACAGCTCCTGAATGGTCCTAACGATGCTTCATAAGCATACCAAAGTCTGGAAGAAAGGCAGAAGTAGCTCTCCAATCATTTTGGGCAAACACTTGTCTTATATCAGCAGCCCAAGAGGGCAAGCGGCGCAGAAGTGCTAGGACTCCAAGGGGGGGGGGGGCATCTTTCATTCTTTCACCTTGTACCTAAAGGTCTATCTATTCTACAGCTACTACTCCTCAGATGGAGGCGGCTCCTGATCCTGTATATCAGGGATGGTCCCTCCAACGTTACCCCCACTTCCGTTCCACCTTGTAGGGTTTATTTCCCAAAATAAGAGGTGGTTCGCAAGCCCACTTGTCATTCCCTTTCTTTCTCTTCCATTGAGACATCGTGCAAACAACTGCTTCTAGTTCAGGAAATAACACAATCTGCACATGCTCAGCGACAGTCTCTTCACGTGCGCTGCTATTTCTCCCGTTGAAGAGTTGAACACTGATCCCAGAAACGTCCTTCCACCACCCAGTCAGACTCACCCACCGCCGTCACAGTCACTTTCCCCGTCCTCTTCCGCGGCCCTTTTAACCCCATGCCTCTCTCTGCCTCCGGCTCAGCTCCCAGAGGCGCCTCGGAAAATGCCGTCATCGAACTGCGTCACCAGACTCGAAGCCGCCCGCCATGCTGTGAGGGGCATAGAGGCAGGAGCTGCTCCAAAGGAAACCACTGGGGGGCAGCGAGCCCCATTCACTCACTTGGGGCTGCCACCGCCTCAACAGAGAATACACCGGCGCGACTGCAGAGGGCTCGGCTGCCGCCTGGCTCCTCCTTCCTTGCCACGTCCCAGGAACCAGCTTCGGTGTGAAGAGTGATTCTGAGCATGTGCAGAGAGTACACTTCACTCACCCTCGAATAGTGTCCAGCAGCCGCTTCTAAGATGGCTGCTTCCATTGGTAGGAAGCAAACAGCCGCTTGCTCTATACAACAGCAGCAGCAGGCAGGCTGCAGCACATTCGCCCTGATGCGAAGGTGCAGATCCTGCCAGAGCTTTCAGCGTCTCTTGCCTTGGTGCAGTAATGAATCTCTTCGCACTTCCACCTGAGCTTTTCTGGCAAAAGGGGCTATGCAACTGCTCTGCCTGCCTTTTCAAAGGACATTTAGCCTATCACGGCAGACAGGCAGGGAAAAGGGTTAGACAAAACCACTCCAGCCCACCGACCCCTTTAAATCCTCACACATTGAAGCATGGTGGCCTCAAGCATCATCAACTGGCCCCAGCTAAGGGATTCCCCCCACCCACCCAGCAGTTTCTTGGCATTCCTACTTTCCCTGCCCCCAAACCTTGTTCCTGTGGATCTTAAGAATAAAATAGAAAAGCTGCTGCACATCCCTGGAAGTGCTTCAGAAGAGGTAGGCTGGAGGGGTATTGTTGGTCCCACACAGGATCCTTTGCCGGTAGCGGTAGCCAAGCTGACCAGCGTTAAGGCTACATGCAGATTTTGCTGTCATCCTTCCATTGGCCCAAAGTGCAGCATACAATATAATTCCTCAGATTTGTACAGAGCTTTCCATGCATGCAAAGTGCTCCACCTATGTTCTTAATGTAATCCTTGCAACCCTGTTATCCCCATATATTGCAGCTGGGTGTTAAAGCAAAGAAGGAGCGGCTTGCCTAAGGCCTCGGGGTGAGTTCAACTTCATGGCAAAGGTGAGATTCAAAGCAGGGAAGTTCTGAATTGCAGCCGAGTCTCAGCATTACACTATACCAGCTCCCCTAATGCCATGACAACCAATGTTTGCTTTTGCCAAAAGGTGCACAGTCAGGGACACCACCTGGTCTTGTCCTCCATATGATTTCATCTAGATCAGGGGTTCTCAACCTTTGGAGGCCGGGTACCCCCTATCACGGTCCAATTTTCTGAAGTACCCCTGCTAATTAATTGGATTAATCAATTAGGTAATTAATCATTAAAGTACTAACACAATTTTAAATGTGAAAAAATGTCTTCTTTAACTCTGTGTGTGTGTGGGGGGAGAGAGAGAGAGAGAGAGAGAGAGAGAGACATGCAAGGATCTTTTTTTTTTCTCCAAGTCACAGTTCCTAAAATCAGCTCCTCCCTCCCCCTCCTCACCAAAGTACATTTTCCAAAGTACAAAAATAATCCCAAAACCAAAATCAGAGAGACTGAAGGGCTCAGAAAATTACAATTTAAAATCCATGTTAATTAACACTTAATTAGCTGCTGATGGGGCAGATAAGGGGCAGGGCTTGGCGTACCACCAGCAAGAGGTCCGTGTACCCCTAGGGGTACCCATACCACAGGTTGAGAACCTCTGATCTAGATTCTAGAGTTAAAAAAAACAGCAGATTTTGATTTATCCTATCCTAAATATGACATGGCCTACATAATTGCCTTTGCAATTAAATATTTAAGAAATGCAACTATTTGTCCGATCACGTACTCACCAGGTATCGGAGAGCCCCCTGCCTTTTCAGTGCTCCCCGAGGCTGCAATACGGTGGCTCCACCCCTCTAATGAGGGGGAGACACGGACAGTGGATAAGGTTGTGCTGGATCAGGTCTATCAAGTGATGCCCCCTGAGGCCACGTCATGTGTGGGTGCGATGGAACAGACCAGCCAACCTTAAGACTCCCACCATGAGCAGGCAGCACACCCATGAGACCTAGTGGTTGGGAATCAAGTACTGGTCCGGAGAAACCTTTTTCTAGGATAGTGTCTCAGGCCCTGGGCTGGACCCTTTCCCATTACTCAAGTAATAGGTCCACAAATAAGGTCCACAAATGTACCAAGTGCAGTGTAGTCTACCTCAAGGGCAGCAGAAAGTGATCCACATTAACCAGCTGAAGGAATGGCATGAACCCCAAACCCAGTCCAGACCTCAGCCTGCCTTGGCAGAGTTGGTAGTAGATCCTGAGGCGGATCAGCCACCCCTTCCCCCATTCAGGCCCTCTCTGTCTAAAACCCTAAGGCAGGAGCTTGAAGCACCAGGTGCCTCCAAAGCTTCTTGCTAACACCTGGATACACCACAGTCATTTGCCATGAAATTGAAACACCTCTAGGGATAGTGGTCAGGACTGCCTGAAGGCCCCAGCTATACAAAAGATGGAAAGTGGTTGATGCAGAGGTGGAAGACATGTCGAAACTGGGGACTGTTCAGTCCTCCCAGAGTGAGTGACAAAGCCCCAGTACTTGTTCCCAAACCCAACAGCTCAGTATGACTGTACAGTATAGACTTCCACGAGGTGAATAATCAAGCCAAGTTTGACACCTATCCCATGCTGCGTACGGCCATCTTAATTGACCAATCAGAGGCCCACTACATCTCATCTCTTGATCTAACAAAAGGCTACCGGGCAAGTGCCTTTGAGGGTGCAGGACCACAAGAGGATGACCTTTGCTATGCCGAGGTGCCTATTCTATTTTAAGGTTGTGCTATTTGGGCTGCATGGGGCCACCAAATCTCAAAGGCTTGTGGATGAAGTACTTGGTCCTTAACAGACCTTTTGCATTGCCAATATAAACAATGCCATCATCTTTTGTAAAACCTGGTCAGAACACCTAAGAACAGCCCTGACACAAGGACTTGAAGCAAACCCAAAGAAAAGTATTCTCGGAGCAAATACACTCCATTACTTTGGCCAAATCGTAGGGCAGGGCATAATACACCCCCAACTCAATAAAGTAGCTAGCCTCCAGGACTTTCCAGTGCCTCAAACAAAATGACAACTATGAAAGTTTCTAGGGATGGCCAGCAAACCCTACCGTGGACACCCAATAGCCAAAATGCCTTTCACAATCTACAACCAGCCCTTCTTCAGGATCTCATCCTGAAGTCCCAATTTTTCCAGACCCTTCATAGTACAAACAGATGCCTTCAACACTGGACTGGTTACTGTCCTCACCCAACGCTATGAAAGATGGGAAAGTCTTGTACCTAAGCTGGAAGCTCCAACCTGCAGAGCGCAAGTACTCTACTGTGGAAGAAGCAGCCCTGGCTGTCAAATGGGCTGTTTCTGCCCTCCAATGCTAACTTAACAATAACTCTTTCATCTTATTGACCAACCATGCTCCCCTCCAATGGATGCATAGGATGAAAGACCATAATGATCGCATCCCCAAATGGTATCTTTCTCTTCTCCCCCACAGGTATAAAGTGGAACACTGAAAAGGAGTGGCACATCTCAATGCTGACTACTTGTCCTGTATGGACGAAGAGCTCAGACGCTGGGCAACCAAAACCGGGGGGGGGGGGGGGGGGTTAGTATCCGATTGCAGACCCACCAGGTATCAGAAAGAGCCCCCACCTCTCAGGTGCTCCTGATGCTGAGGCATGATGGCATCTCGCAGGCCTGCAGGCCAGGACAACTCCTGCAACCCAACTAATGCCTCATGCTTGGCCTGGGCCGGCATCCACACTATCATGCGGCCTGATGAGGGCTCCCACATAGCCTTACGAGGCAGAGCACTGAGGTTGGCAGTGGGTCAGGCAGTTTAGCAGCCTAAGGCAAGGCCGCAGAACACCTTCCCAGCATAACCAGGAAGAAAAGAGGCACATTTCCCATCAGCAACCATGAGGGGCAGAGCCCATTCAATACCAGAGCATGGCCTGAAAGGAGCTATTGGGGACATAGATAGCTGGGGGGGGGGGGGCAGATGGGAGGAGGGAACAGAAGGGGCATTGGCTATGGGGCAATAGCCCTACTTCAGAAGCCGAAGGCCAGGCCGATCATATGGAGGGCCACCAGAGGACTGCCTGAGGGCTGAGTTGGGCAACATCTCTCCAGGTACTGAGACCCAGAAAGGCCCAAGAAATGATGTCCGAACTGTCTCCCTCTGAGGCCCACCAGAGCACTCCTAGCCCAAACTGCCCCCCCCCCCGGCCTGACAGTTAGTTCATCTACTTTTTCCTTTTGGGGACTGGTCCTGTCCTAACTGCCACATCCCTTTCGTGGATTGCCTCTTACCCGAGGTCGCCAGGAGGCGGAGCTTACAATAGCTTGAGCTAACCATGTGGCTCCAGCACAAAACCTGCTTAATCTCTTGAATATTTTTCTCATACTTTTATATTTGCATAACATTCACTATAAATAGTTGATTTGAATAGTTCAGAAATGAACTTCTTTGTTTCATACGTTATTCCAAATAACAACTCCCCCACTGGCTAAGTCGCCTCCTTTGCCACAGTTCTACAAAATTAATGCTTTAAAATTTTTTGCCATTATTTGACACAATCCGAATGGTCAATTTACCCATTTTTTTTCTCATCAGCTCATGTATAACTAGAAGAAGTGGAATATTCATGGGCGGAGAGGTGAGACATGATCAAACCCCTCCTCCCTTTCCTGACACACACACACACACACACACACACACACACACACACACACACACGCACACAGGAAGTAAGAAAAAACTTCCAGTAAGTTACTGGAGCCTGGAAGTAAGAAAAAGAATCCTACTCAGAATCTGCTGTCTGAAGCAAATGTTTAAGGGTAAAGTTGGCCTGGGATTCACTTAAAGGAAAACAACTGAGTCAGGGCCAAAGCAGGAGCCAGAGAAGACCTCTTTGGAGGAGTATAAACCCCTCTGGAGCATAGCTAGCCATGTCCCAAGTTCCAAAAGCCGCAGGCAGAATCAGCTTCTCGTCCACGGTTGATTTGAATAGTTCAGAACTGGTTGCTGATGCCTTCATTATCTTCAGAGCATGGAACAGTGTGTGAGAGGCAGCTACAAAGACCAAACTGCCAACAGAAAGCCTGGCTGCCAACTCTGAACCAGTGTCCACCCCCCTTCCTCTGAAGTAGTGCAATATGTCATCCTGGAAGGGCTTGGTTAAAAGCCAATGGGGTTCCAGTCCTGGCCAAACCCTGCCTACCCACTCGCGTTCCATCTTAAGTTGGCATCGTCTCTTCACTCTTCATGTGCAGCACTTTGGAGGCAGGGCTAGGAAGAGGAACTGATTTACCAACACACAATTTTGAAAGCCAGCCAGCCTCACAGTTGTCATTACTAGAGGACCATAGAAGCCAGCAGAGTACCGGTACAGTGGGAATAGACGTACCGTCCCTAGACTGTCATTTCCTCCTGATCTCAAACAAAAATAGGTCTGAATCAGGCCACCTAATCACCAAGGAGTGGAAGAGGAGGGAAAGGGCCTGGACTGCTCTTGCTCAGTTCAAGTTAATCCTGTACAGGACCAGGCAGGAGAAGCCTTGCCCTTTGCTACAGTATTTTGAAAGCCGTTCCACCCTCCAGCGCGCTTGGGACTTCAAAGGCTGCTTGGTCTCGTTCTGTATCATTCTCAACCTGCCCAGCTTGGCTGTAACTAATTAAGCTGGAGAAAAGCTTCTCCCCTTTGGACCTTCCTTGAAGGAAGGGAAAGCAATGCACCTGTCCTCCTGAGGCAAAGGCAGCATGGCTTAGAGACCTTAAAAAAATCTTGACCTATTCCTGTCATGTCGTCTTATAATGTTTTTTTTTCCTTCTGCAACCTTTATAAAAACTGCGTTCCCCACCGTAGTGGTTTTGAAAACCTGCTAGTGGTACACACAGCAATAACACAATCAGCAGGGTCTAATGCAGTTTCAGCAAAAGACTGGAGGTACTCCTTAAAACTCCCCCCTCCCCCCCCGATGTCTCTTGCTTATATATCAAGAACTGTCTCACTAGCTCCTCTCTGTGAAACTGGCATACAGCTCACATGAGCTGCCGTCCCTTGTCATAGTTCTTGCCAGAAAACAGGCGGCGGTGGCAGCAGCAGCAGGTCTTGACACTCTCAGAAGTCCAGGCCAGTGAGTGCCCCAAACAGCCCGGGAATGAGCAGCACGGAAGTCCTTTCCTGTTCCATGGCAGAGCCCTCAGTTCACCACCAGCACATTCTCCTGCAGTGGGGCTCTGTGGAGGAAGGAGAAGAGGGCTATCAAATTACGCATCCCCATGGAACATTGCTAGGGACAGAGGCAATGACAAATCCCTGCCCCTGCAGACTTACCGCTCACAGCAACAGAAGATGGAGCATGAGGAACTGCTTTCCCTGCGAAACTTGCCAGACCTGGGACTGTCCTTGCACTCAGCTATGTAGGCGTGGAGTTGTGTTACAGCCACCTCCCCTTCACACTGATGCTGCAAGTACAGAGACACAAGAAGGATTGCACAGGCCCTTGTGGCAAGGGCCCAGTGTGCCGTTGGGCCTTTTACAGGATTGCTCAGAGATACAGCTCTGAAAGAAATAACCCACCCCCCACGCCTCTGTTGTAGTTCACGTAACACTGGGCTAAAGCATGTTACAAGACTCCAAAGTCCCAGCATGCAATGCTCTCTTAGGACATATGAGTGAAGCAGCTCCACTTCAACTCACAGAACAGGAGGCTCACGACAGGACTAACCTTGATGGTCTCGTAGGAGCCAGTGATAAGAGCAATGAAGAGGCTGAGAACCATGTAGATGAAGAGGCTGATAAAAGTGTACAGGTAAAGCTGGCTGAAGAGCCACACCAGGTAGCTGTTCTGCTGCATTGCGGCAAAGGTCACAAACATGTCATCCCCATTGATGAGGGAGAAAAGGCACTCGGACACCTTTGAGAGGGTGCGGAACTGAAAACAAAAAACAAGACAAGGAAGTGAGAACAGGGGAGACCCAAAATCTGAAGGCAGGAGGCAAGCTGGAGAAACCACCAGGAGCTGATTTTTAGCAGGACAATGCCGAACGGTAAGGGCGCTTCCTTCATTTGACAGGCAAATTGGCCGCAGCAAGTTCAGCACAACAGAAGGCGAGAAATTATGACTGGCTAGTTGAACTTCGCCTTTCAACTTGCGTGAACCAGAGCACGCTGAGACGGAGCCTACCAGTAGAGACTTGAGATGACGAGTCTTATACAGCAATTGGCCTGATCTGCAGTGTCGATCCCCGAGCACCAGAGCATAGTCAAATGTACAGCCAAACCACAGTAGGATGCAGAGCTCACAAACGGTCACTGATGTGCCAACAATGTTGAGAAACTTGCAAGGCACGTAGGTAATAGTCCCAGGCAACGAATCCTAATCCTCAATGTTAGCACCCACACTGACAAGTTCTAACCACTACATCTTTGTGACATTTGAGAAAAGGACAAAGCAGAACAGAACATGCCCGGGCTGGATACTGTATCGGCCAACTGGAACCAACCCCCCTCACTTTCTCTTTGAGAAGAGGGAAGCTGGCAGCCATCTAAGAGGGGTCCCTGTTCAGGACAGTGAGCACGCTGGCCAAAGAGGGAGACTTGCCATACATGTTGTCTGCCCAGACTAGGTTAACAAATGCCACACACACTTGGCTATCTGGCCTCCTTTTCTAGACCTCACCACCCCCCTACCACCACCACCACCACCACACTTTTTATCACATGTCGAAAAAGCATGTTAATTGTTACAATGTTTAGAAGGAGATCACTGCTTTGTCTGCATTGGTACCATTTGGCATCAATTGGCACCATTACCCAGTGATGTAGACTTGAGTCTACTGACTCGGACTCAAGTCGCATCAATGACTTGACTCGCGCGATTGTAAAAGACTCGACTCGAGACTTGGAGCCTTTTACGACAAGTCCAATCTTATTCAGGTTTAAACCTCTTTTCCCCGTTAAATAGATAGGGACTCGCAACCAAAGACTCGGGACTTGGGGGCAAAGACTTGGGACTTGACTCAAGACTTAGAGACTTGATCCACATCCCTGCCATTACCCTCCCCACCCCATGCTGCTGCTCCTCCTGCATACCTTGACGTGGTAGGGCCCTAGCACAATCCAGCCGCAGAAACAGTAACCCAAGTAGATGACTGCCACACAACAGCAGAAGCGAATGACGTTGGGGAGGGCAACCCGCATGGTGACAATGAGGATCTAGGCGGGAGACATCAAACAAAGATACGTGAGTGGGGGGAAAAAATACAGTCCTAGGATATGGAATTTCAAATACCAGATAAGCCCTGGACTTTCTAGATGGCCCTGATCAAATCAGCAGGTGATGCTGAAAGAGAACTGGAGGAAGGCATCTGCACTGTGACAGGATATGTCCACAATAATAATAATAATAATAATAATAATAATAATAATAATAATAATAATAAATTATTATTATTATTATTATTATTATTATTATTAATTATAATTATAATTATAGACAGTATTTATACACTGCTTTTCAACAAAAAGTTCACAAAGCGGTTTACAGACAAAATCAAATGATTAAATGGCTGTACAAGTGTACAACTTACACTGTACAAATGTGATATTTGGCACCAGGTGCAGAATTTATCACCCAGAGAATCCCAACTCTCATTAAAAAAAAAGTAAATCAAGAAATTATTTCAGATACAGGGTCTTGGGTGTGTCACTGAGCTCTCAGCCTTTCCTGTGCCATCAAGGGATGAGGGTGAAGAGAGAGAGAGAGGCAGGCACTCAGCTCACATTGTACTTCTGGAAGAAGCTCAGGTAGCGCATGACGCCGACCCAGACCAGGAGCGTGGAAGTTCCCAGAAGGATGCTGCACACATCGTAGTTGGCAAAGTTCTGCAAACAAACAAACAGCATGTCATCCCAGGGTGTCCTTTAGGCACCTTCAGCTGCGATGGAATCACAGTCATGCAGCTCAGAATACGGCCCAGGATCCAAAATCTTCCCAGGCCCCTGCCAAGGGTTCTAGCTGATAGCCTGCTTGGCCAGCTCCTTACCTTGGATTCAATTCCAATCTTCATGATGGTCCCAGACACAGTAAGGATGTCGCTCATCACAAGCAGAATGTACCAGCCATTCACAAACTCCATGCGGTCAGATAGGCAGATGTCTTGGTTGTAGCGGCGCTGAAAGAACTGAGTAAATTCCTGTGTGCAGAAAAGGAGTTCTTGTGAGCAGGCATAGGCATCTACCCGATACAAAGCCCCCTAACTCCTCTTTGCCCAAGTCTTTGTCTCTCCCAATTGCTTTCTGTCTCCTCCTTCCCTTGCTCCAGAAGAGGAGGGCAGGGCTTCTCCTCTTACACTTACAGAATCATCAATGTACTTTAAAAAAATGTTTTGCTGCTTAGTGACTTCCTTTGAGGCCCACAAGGCAACCAAGAATGAGAGGCAGACTCCTGCTGTCTTCAGGCATATGCTCATTAAAAAGACTTGTTGGGAGTTCTAACTGCTCTGTCTCAACTCAGTTGATGTTTCAGCGCCTGATAGCAATTCCAGTGTTTTGGGTAACTAATTATTCCCACTCCATTCACCACATACATGCACCACATACATGATGGCTGCAGAGGGCTTCCGCACACCATAGTTTTCATGCAGAGACTGCAAAAGTCACTGTGCAATGGGGGGAAATGGTTGGCTTCTTCCTCTGGAAGAGTGTGGCAGCAGAAACTCAATGCAAAGCAAAAGCAGCCTTGGAATGTTAACATCTGAAAAACATTTTTGGCTGTATAGGTGCTCAAGCTTAGCATATACCCAGAAGAGCTGATTTGCCTACAATATGTCCCTCGACTTTGGTGTGTATGTGATTATTAGAACCTAAGCAGGTGACAAACTTTCCTGCAATGTCCTCTGCAAATGTTTCAACATTCAACTTCCAACTCCATCCCCATTACAACAACTTGTCTCATTTTTCTCTTTTAAAATTGACTCCAAGTATTAATCATTCATTCACCCAACATACCCTGTTAATTTCATGTGTGTTGATGGGGTAGTCTGTTCTTGTGCATCTCCAGGTACTTTTAACACAGACACCCCATTTTTGGCATACCTCCAGTTACTGGTGAGTGCAGGAATGGGAAAATGCATATTTTGTGTGAGTCTGCAAAGAGCAACATATGGACAAACCAAACCCATAAAGAAGCTCAACAGGGGCACTATGGTCTGGACATCCCCTGAATTTTATAGGCTCCAAACAGAGGTGTTTGAAAATGGTTTTATTTTTTCACAGATTTTGGTGTTTAACCAAAATGAAATAGCAGAAAGTGGTGTTATGTGTTTTTATTCCAATTTTCCCCATTTTTATCAATTGTAAATGCTTTAAAAGTGTACTAGTTAGGTGGTATAGGTTGTATAAGTTGTACAGTATCAGCAGATGAAGAATGATGCAAAATCACATGGTGATGGTTATTTTTTTGCAGATTTTTTAGCAGAAAGCGCGTCACTCTAATCCCCACCCCACACACAGTCCCTAAATTTTAATTTGGCTAGGCCGTGCCGCAATTTTTCGAGGGGGGGCGACCCAACGGGACACTGCCCCGGGCGCCCCCCTGACGCTGCCCCCTCCCCCCGTTGCAGCCGGCTGGGCTCCGCTCCAAGGCCTTCTCCCGGCCTCGGAGGTTCTGAGGCCGGGAGAAAGCCTTGGAGCGACTACCTCAGCCAACGCGCCAGGGCCTTCTGAGGAAGGCTCTGCGTCACAACGGAATTTATACCGTTTTTTGCGCATGCACAGACGGTTCCTGAGGGAAAAGGGCTGCCCTTTTCCCTCAGGAACCGTCTGCGCATGTGCAAAAAACAGTATAAATTCCGTTGTGACGCAGAGCCTTCCTCAGAAGGCCCTGGCGCGTCAGCCGGGGAAGACGTCTCCGGAGCCGGATCCCGGCCTCGGAAGGCCCCTCCGAGGCCGGGAGCCGGCTCCGGGGACGTCTTCTGAATCGGAGGTGACACGTGTCACCTCCCCTGTGCGCGCGTCACCTAGAGTCGACCCACTCTCCTCACTTCATGAGACCGACACCTCTGTTATCACCATTTTCAAACACCTCTAGCTCCAAATCAACACATTCAACATGCCTAGAACATTAGATTTTTTCCCCTCATCACTTTGGGTTTCTACTAATTACTGCAGCCCATCAGCACAAGAAAAATGCTGCCAGACACTATGTTCCAGAAAAAGAAATGGAAAGCCCTCTGCACCTATAGAGATGTACCTATCCTGGCAATGCTCACATGCTGCAGCAGAAGACCCCTGATGACTGAGCGGGCACACAAGATGAAGGACAGCGCACAGATGAAGAGTACAACCACATCAAAGAACAGCCGAAAACTGTTGTCTCCTGCAAGAAAGGATAGCAATGGGTGTCTAGAGTATGTAGGGCACTATACAGAACAGAAACAATACATTTCCTGCCGAGAGAACTCACAAACTAAATATGTTTGGTCAAAGTATACCAGGCACATGGAAGAAGATGTGAGAATTGAACAAGGAGTTTTGATAAAGAGAAATGAAGGATGGCTGAAACAGAGAGAGTGTAACAGTACAAGGAGGCTCACCAAAAGTGAGCCTTATTTATTTGTTTGTTAATTTTTCACATTTTTATACCACCCTTCCTCCAAGGCGCTCAGGGAGGTGTACATAGTTCCCTTCGTTTGCCCTCACAACAACCCTGTGTGGTAGGTGAGGCTGAGAGTGCGCGACTGGCCCAAGGTCACCCAAGAAGCTTCGTGGCTTAGTGGGGATTTGAACATGGATCTTCCAGGTCAAAGTCCAACTCCAGAACCACTACACCATCCTGGCTCTCATAGGTGAAATGAGAAAGGAAATGAGCACGGAGTAGTAAGCCAACTGTAAGGACTACTGATGAAGTCTAACTTGGCTGAAACCACTCAGGACAGAACACTTGGTTCACTGAAAATGCCAATCTTGTTTATGGCCACAGCCCACTATTTGATTCAGAGCGCAATACACCGTAAGTAATGACCGGTTATCTTGTTGTCTTGTGCTCCCTGAGGCATCTGGTGGGGCCACTGTGTGATACAGGAAGCTGGACTAGATGGGCTTTTGGCCTGATCCAGCAGGGCTCTTCTTATGTTCTTATGTTCGGCGGAACGAGCGTTCCGCTGGTCAAAGCCGTCGCGAACTTGCCGTAAAGCATGTTCACGACGACTTGGGAGTAAGGCCGGCCGGCATAAGGCTGGCCACCCTCACTCCACCATTGGGTCGTCCATGCGGCCGCCGGAGGAACGTAAGGGATCCCCCGGAGGCCGCATGGGTGGTCCAGGTGGCGAGAGAGGGGGGCCATTGGTCAAGCCGGCCCAGGTGGAAATGATTTAGCTGGCAGAAATCCAAGGAGGCCCATCCCCTTCGAACATCCCCTTCCCCAAGTAGACCACCAGCGCGGCCCGGAACAGGGATAGGATCCAGCGGGCGGCCCTGGGCCGCTGGTCGGATCCTTACAGTGGATTGCGCTGCGGCTGCCTATGTAACTATCATAATGTCACTGTATATTCTGTGATGCATTTGGAATACAACATATAGGTATGGCTATCTCAAATCTTCAAAGCTTGAAAACATCCAGAACAAAGACAAAAAAAGATAAGCGGTGCAGGGATTGGCCTAAGTATTTGAATTTAGGGGGAAAAGATAACTAATGTGGAGGGCATAATATTTTAAAATGATCAACAGTGTGGAGGTAAAACATTCTCTCTAAAAACTGAATAGTAAAGTATTTCTTCATATTGTGCATGATAAATGTATGGAATTCAGTGCCTCATGATTTGGCAACAGAGATCTAAAATTAGATGGCACTAAATTAGACTGCTTTAACATCAAATCAGTGGAGAGGTCCATTAAACCACAATGAAAGACGAAGCTCAGGAAACTCTGCTACAGGTTCACGAATGACTGACAGCAACAGCCATTGCCAGCAACAGAGAAGCTGGGAAATAAGAGTCCCATGTACTGAGCAACACTAACAAAAAACAAAAACTTGCCATATAACCTTTTTTCAGGAAGGTGGGGAGGAAAGCATACTGGTGTGGGAAGTCTAGCTTTGTTAACATCTGCAGCACCTTCAAATGCTACAGTTTTATGAAGGCGTCAATTGACCTTTAAGTCAATTAAGATATTGGCTCTTTTTAGCTGGACATTAAAGACTAAGCTCTTAAAACTCCATAGATATCCAATAGTCCTGAGTGCTGCTTAAGCACAACCCTTACACATTCTTACTGAAAATTTAGCCAGGACTTGTACTATGTTGCTTCCTGGATATCCCACTATACCTTTGCCATAGACACTGGGGTCTTTACACTCCTGGATGTCCACTTTGTTGTCCAAATAGATCTTCACTTGGCCACTGTGCGCTTGGTTGTCAAAGGTAATCTGGGATAATGAGAAGACAATTACAATATATTGTCTGACCCCGTCCCCTGCACCAACCCAACCCAAAGGAGAGTATCATTGGTCAGAAGAGTTCAGCATCTTGGGCTCTCTCATTTCAACATATTAACGGAGAGTTCTCACACACAGATGGAAGGGCAAACACACCACCTCCTCCAATATGGCTACTCACTGTGATAGAAAAGGTATAGCAGTCTGGAATTTCATTGTTGATTATTGTTTGTATGTTGATGGCTTTCAGCTTGAACTGGATGGTGACATTAATAAGCCTGCAAGAAATAAAGATAAGAACATAAGAAGAGCCCTGCTGGATCAGCCCAAAGGCCCATCTAGTCCAGCTTCCAGTATCTCACAGTGGCCCTACCAGATTCCTCAGGGTGCACACAAGACAACAACATACTTGTATCCTCTTGCCACTCCCTTGCATTTGGCACTCAGAGATAGCCTACTACTAAAACCAGGAGGTTGCTTATGGCTTGTAACTTGTGATGGATGTTTCTTCCAGGAATCTATCCAATCCCCTTTTAAAGGCATCTAGGCCAGGTGCCATCAGTTCCACAGATTAATTAAGATGAGGAGGGTTGGCGCCATCCTGACCTCCCAACTGAATTTCACAAGAGTACAACTGAGGAGAGCCTTTCTTATCAGAAAAGCTTGAGAGAGCTTGGCCTCTTAAGCTTAGAAAAAAAAGGAAACAAGGATTGCATTCTTCAAATACATAAGGAGCGGTAATACAGTCACAGGAATCAAACTATTTAAAGTTCAGAGAACCTATAGGTACAAAAATGAACAACATTAACATGTTAACTGATAAAGGTTGCAGATCTGACAGTTATTAATAATAATAGTATTTATATACCGCTTTTCAACAAAAAGTTCACAAAGCAGTTTACAGACAAACAATAACTAAATGTAGATACAATTGTAGACTCTCACGACATGACCATATTTTTGAGTTAAAAACCCACATATTTCCAGGTAAGACTACGTTGTTTCCAAGCTCTTTATTACAAAAACAAAATGTTACAACTTGAGTTTTTAACTCAAAAATAATTAAATGGCTCCCTGTCCCAAAAAGGTTCACAATCCTGACTCAAAAAGACATCATTGCTTTTTAAAAATTGGTACAGGGCAAGGAATGGCAACACAAATCGTAGTCAGCTTGTTCCCACCTACTCGAAATTAAACACTTTGTGATGCTCTCCCAGAAATCGTAACAGGGGTAATGATTTAAATTATTTCAAACCAAATGATTTAAAACCAAAGTTGGAAAAACATTTACAAATCGCATTTTGTTGTTATTATTAATAACAAGAATATTTATATAACACTTTTCAACCCAAAAAGTGGTTTACAGTGCAACAGAAATGGAAAACAAAATCTATATTCAGGGCAAAGATGCAGCACTGCCAGGCTTCTATTGCCAAGTATTTTTCCCCAGGATTCCTTTTCCCCCCATAACTCCTTGCACTGAGGGGGTCCCCACCCCACCTATCCCTTAGGCTGTTGCAAAAGTCAAGAAAATGTGTCAATTTACTTGTAAAACTTCAGAGTAAAATTCCTGTAGCTGCGATCTGGTTCCAGGGAAGATGGAAACTTCTCCTCAAGGTCCAGTGGAGAGTATTTCCTCTCTGGGGGATCCACACCCAGGCACTCTACACAGAAAGGAGACATTGCTCCAGGAACAGGTTCTAAACTCCACCACAAACAGGTGTGTGGGTGGGGTGGGGGACATCAGAAACAGTTTCGTGGTATGTGCTCCAACCAAGATGGACTTGCCACTCGACTCCTTCTACAGTGTCAGAAAACGATATTCCCAAAGTAACACCCACCCTGCAAGGAACAGCGTTGGACAAATTCCCAGCTTCCTGACAGTCTGTGCTGCACACTGATGTCAGAAAAGTGGTTCAGAAACCCAAGATGCAGGAATGCAACCCAGGAACACGAAGGTGGGTAGAGCAGCTCCTAGAGTCCTACTCTCTGCAGAAGGCTGTGCCATACACAAAGAACGGCGGTAAGCCTTCCCTCAGTTAAGCGACAGTGTGGGCCATAAACAATTGGAAAAGCTGCAAGCAAGGGGAAGCATCATTTCCTTCTCCCAACACTTAAGGCCAGGAAAAAGGCCCTTACTCACCTGTGATGACCTTGGGATCGATGTTGAAAGTGTCATTGGCTGGGTCGATCCTTCCTTTGCGGTAGTATTGCTGGCAGAGCATGAGCGCTGACTGGTTAGCACCGCTTGTGCGCACATAGGCATAGCGCCCAATTGTCTCGTTTGGAATGGCCAAGTACTGCAGAGGAAGTTGCCACCACCAATTAGTTCCCAGCTGCCCCTTCACATTACCCCACCACCCTTGCACCCACACACCTGTGCTGCTCTCTTCTCACCTTGTCCACTGCATAGAACAAGTGGTCATAGACGGCTGCCTGCGAATAGACCGCATACGTCTCCTCTGACCCATCTGCATAGTCCTTCAGGAAGAGGTGCTTGAATGTGATAGTGTTCTCCTCTTTGAAGGCCACTACCATCTGGTTACTGAGCCCAAAGAGGACAAGCTGTGGGAAGAGAAAGCAGAGAGCACAGCAGAGGGTGGGTTTAGGAATCTCAATTTTCTACAAGCTGATAGGGCATAGGATATACTCCTTCCTATGCAAGCAAGCCTCTTCAGGGAAACACATTCATTTGCCAGGAGAGAATAGAGTTTTTTGCCAACTGCCCCCTCTCCTCCACATTAGGAGGTAGTGAAATGCCCTACCACCCCACCCAGGGCACATTTCTAGATTTGGCTACAGCTGCCACCTCCCTTGTCTTTTGACCTTACATCTAAGCCAGCAATTTTCAACCTTTTTCCTCTCTGGCACACTGACGGGGCGCTAAAATTTTCAGGGCACACCATTGTTTTTTTGACAACTGACAAGGCACATTGCACTGCTGCTGGAGGGTTCACATCCGCAAAGGCCCTCCTAATAAATTACCCTCCCGCAGCACACCTGCGGACCATTCGCAGCACACCAATGTGCCACAAGTCACTGATCTAAGTCAACAACAAAAGCAAATGATGCAGTCAGTCTTGGCCTTGGTTACACTTGGCGAGTCTTAAACCCCACTTAAGACTGCTCAGTCTTAAGAACAAGAAGCTGCTCAGTCTAACAGAATTTGAGAAACCATGTCCCCCAAAAGGAGGTCAGTCACAGAGCCTCTTTCAGTGGACCGATGATTTCAGAAATTCCCACACCAGATATTGAATCCAATTTTGCAGGGGCTGTTGAGCATTAGAGCTGCCACCAAGACACACTAGGATTGTGTCCTGCCTCATGACTAAACTCTTATTTATGTGCTCATACTTGCCAGGGCTGAAACACAACACCTGATTGTACTGTCAGCTTCAGTCAACACAGATCTATAGCCCGATCCTGCATAAGTCCTACAGCAGCAGAGCACACGCTTGTGGCAAGAAACTCCTTGCCACAAGATGTGGTGATGGCACCTGGCCTAGATGCCTTTAAAAGGGGTTTGGATAGATTCATGGAGGAAAAGTCCATCACAGCTTACAAGCCATGATGGGGATAAGCAACCTCCTGGTTTTAGAAGTAGGCTATCTCTTTATGCAAGGGAGTGGCAACAGGATACAGGTATCTTGTTGTCTTGTGTGCTCCCCGAGGCATCTGGTGGGGCCACTGTGAGATACAGGAAGCTGGACTAGATGGGCCTTTGGCCTGATCCAGCAGGGCTCTTCTGATGTTCTTAATTACCTAAAATCCAGACATTTACCTGAATAACATTTGATTAGTCCTAATAATTACATATCGACAAAAGACAGATGACAGTGCTCAGCACACAGAAGAATGTGGGAGCTACCCCTAAGAAGCCATGACAGACAATTTTTTAAAAAAGGCTGCTGGGGAGACCTGGTACAAGACCCAAGAGGAATTCTGCTCCAGGTTTGCTCTTTCTTACACACCTGGATTGTGACTATTAGAATCTTGATCAGCTGGAGCACCAACTTGAAAGGTTTGCGACCTTTGGCACGGAATTTGTCACAGGGGCTCATGAAGTAGTACTTGAGGCGCCTGCGGAGTTCTTCCTCTTCCGGGTGAAGGGAAGCAGGGCCTAAGCTTGGTCTGGCATCCCCATCCTGAGAGCCGTAGCTATTCACTGAGGTCAGCAGCTTCTGTGTCTCTGCAAAGAGGGAAGGCAGCACAGATCACTATGCTTCTGGCTTCCTGCTCTTAGGAAGGGCTTTCCTTTCTGTGCACACTTGCCCAGTTCAAAAATTGCTGAGATTCACAGTGCAATCCTATCCAAATTCCCCCACCGGTGTAACCAACGGGGGAGGGCAGGGCAGGAGGCGTTGGAGAGGAGGGGAGATTTAAATCCCCTTTGAATTCCCCTTTGGAGGGGATTTGAATCCTCTTTCCGTTCTGGGGCCTCCCGTTCTCGCTGCACTGGTGGTGTAGGTTAGATAGGATAGCGCTGTCAGTCAGGTTAAGATATCATCTTCTCTGCCCAAAGTTGTCCCATCTCATCCTGAGCCCAACTACACCACCCTCTCTCCTACTACAGAATCAGACAGATCAGTTCTCAAGAACCTCGTAAAACTTTGCAGTGTTCACAGTATAACTGCTTCTCTCCTTACCCATCCTGCAGTTCCAGAGTCAGCTCCTATCAAGAGGCTCTCTCACAAGCTTTGTGATTTGTTTGTCTTCCTGGTCCCCGCCGAGGCATGCAGTTTGTCAGTAAGGACCTAAGAACAGGAATAACACCAGACGATCATATACGTAATGGTCAAGCACAGCCGCGCTAAGCAGGCGAGACAGGCTTCACCAGCCACCTACTTGTTTCACCGCTGATGTCATGCAAAGCATGGCTACTGCCTTAGGTCTTTTTGAGGGTACAGCAAGAGATACACAAAGCATTACCATCGATCGGCAAAGAAAAGGAACAGTTTTCATGGAGATAACCCGGTGTTTCCGGTCACCAGCCCTTAGAAGAAATGTCACACAGGATCTAAATTGCTGACTGAAGCAGAAACAAAGTTCACCACACAGAACAAAGAAACCACAGTGTAGCATGTTACCAAAGACAGGGTCCACTGCATGACAGCTTGCACAGATTCCAACCATTCCCACTATATCAAAGAGCTGCTCTCCAAAAGGCTCTGAAAGCAGGAAGGGCCCCAAATCCTAATGTAAAGATTTAGAGTTGTGTCGCGTCACATCTCTCTCTCTCTCTCTCACTCTGGCCAGGTAAGATTTTTTTTACTTGTCCTCTGAGGATTTTCAGGCAAACAGGATTACAAAATTTAGGAACAGCAGCACAAATAAAAACAAAGGCTTACAATTTCACACATTCACCCAGTCAGTCATGATCACAGGGACACTGCTCGATTAAAATTAGCACTTTAGATATAGCAGCCATTTTATTTTATTTTATAAACTAGGGATATTGCATGTATCTTAACACTGCTTTAATGGATTCTGTCATAAGGTCTCCCCCTGGCCTGTGTATGAGCAGAATAGCAGGGTATCTATTTGAAGAAGAAAAAAACTTTAGGGGCATAATTTTCTATCACTCTGCACCCCCCTCCAAAGCAGTTTCCTATGTGAGGAATACTAGATCAGGGGTGGCCAAACTGCAGCTCCTGAGCCACATACATACGTGCGACTTTTTGACATACAATGTGCGGCTCTCGGAAATATGGTGGCTGAGCTTCTTTTTGCATCACAATTAATATAAAAGGTAAATAAGCAATTTTCAAGCTTTATAATTATTTACCCAGTATAAAACTGAGAGTTCACTGGATTAAAACACTGTTTAATGTTCATAGTGAGTAAATATATTTAAGAATTTAAATGCTTCTAAAATATTGCAGGTGTCAAACATCTGACGTTTATCATATGTGGCTCTTACGTTAAGCAAGTTTGGTCACCCCTGTGCTAGATGCTGCCCTCTAGTCAGACAGCCCAAACCTGACGAACTGCACGGTGCCGGAATGAGTGTTCTGGCTCTGGAAGACGTCGCCGTAAGGCACTTTTGCGCCTCCTCGAGAGCCTTCCCAGCGGGAGGTCCTCGCTGACGCCGGACCAGGTAGGTCAGGATCCAGCAGCCGGGGGCGTGGTTCGCCGGGCAGGGGAGGGTGGCCATTGACCCAGGCAACCCGGGAGGGAGCAGGGGACGGCATTCGGCCGTATCCTGCCCCCCACCAGGCACCGGGGCCTTTACACGGTCTCCTCTTACTTCCGCCAGCAAAATAGCTGGCGGAAATCAAAGAAGGCCCAACCGCGTGGCATCCGTTTACACTCAGGGAAGGGGACGAGTGTCCCCTTCCCCGAATAGACCTCTTGCCCGGCGGCTATGCTGGCTGCCAGTGCACAGGATCCGGCGGGCAGCCATGGGCCGCCGGCCGGATCCTAGTCAGGATTGCGCTGTCAGGCACATACACAAAGGGTCCACATAATCACGGTTCTTGAATGCTTTCTTTTTTTTTTCCAAGTTAAACCTGCACCTTGCTATGAAGCCAGAGGAACCCTGATGTTCCTGGGAGTCAGGTTTCATATACTGCCACATGTTTTGGTTAATAGGTCCTGGAAAGGCCCTGTTTAGTTAGTCATGCTATGCCTTTTTCCATCCTTCCCTGCTTTCTACCTTCAGGGAGCCTGGGATGACTCTTTGGGCGTACTGGACGGGATGCTAGCCAGGACCCTTGAGCCTACTGCCTCCTTACAACTCAAGAGGGGGCACTAAGGGCGCAATCCAAACCTACTTAGGCCACCGTTGTAACCAGCGGCCCAGAGAAAACGGGAGACCCCAGAGCGGAAAGGGGATTCAAATCCCCTCCAAAAGGGAAATTCAAAGGGGATTTGAATCCCCTTTCTGTTCTGGGGCCTCCCGTTTTCGCTGGGCCGCTGGTTACAACGGCGGCCTAAATAGGTTTGGATTGCGCCCTAAAAGAGCCCTGCAAAGAGCAGCTGTGGGTGAATGGGCCAACTTTCTTCTGGGTCAATTTGCCTGCTCGTTAAGTAGATGGAACATAGTTTGAAAGCCACCAAAACTGGGAATGGGTCATGTGATGTGTCTGGTCTTGAACTAGACAAACTGGCATCCTGGGAATGGCTGGGTCATCCTAGACAATGTGCTCCTCCCTAAGTGTTTATCTACACTATTGATCATGTTATGTATGTTCCTCACCAGTGGCTCCTGATTGGGAGTGGGTCACACCCATACTGATTGGATCTTGTATTCATCTGTGATATTGTCCCTTGCACTGTTTGACCTTTTGGTCTCACCCGGTAAAACACAGACCTAATCCCCCCCCCAAGGTAAAACACAGACCTAATCCCCCCCCCAAAAAAACCCAGTTCTAGGGCACAAAATGCAGCCATTTTGCTGAAGCAAAGCAAATCTAGGCCAGTGACTGCCTAAGAAATACCATGTATCATCACTGCCTTTAGTTCCACAATAGAAGAAAGGGAGACACAGATAAACACAAACACACACACACACACACACACACACACACACACACACACACACACACACACCTGGCCAATGAAAGCTAACACCACAAGAAATATGCCAGTCATGTTTCCCCTTATGCTAAAGCAGCCCCCCTCCTCCTACCATACAGATGTTTTTGGTATCTGATGGCCAGTGGAAGAGATGCGAGTTTCCCCGCCAAATACCTCCCGCTCTCCCTCGTGTTTGTGGATAGATATACATGAGATATCTCCGGAAGATAGTGGAGGACAGGAAGGCCTGGCGGGATATGGTTCATGGGATCACGAAGGGTCGGACACGACTTAACGACTGAACAACAACAACAACATACATGAGATATACAAATACATCTCTGTCTCCCCTACTCCAGGCAGCAAAATGTACATTTATTGCAAATAAGTCTGTAAGAAGAGGAGCCCCCCTCTCCCAAACAGACGGACCCAAGAAGGCAGATGCCACGCTCGCCCCCCCTCACCTCCAGAGGAGAGCGCACACCAACGCGGATCGCTTCGCGGCCGGCTCCGAAGTATAAACAGAGATTTCAAACATCCGCTCACGGGACCAGAAAGGGCGGGTCTCCCCATGGCTGCGTAGTGCATAAAGGGAGGGTGGCCGACCGACCGGGGAATATAGAGAACCGAAAATCCTAGACTCACGTCGGGCCTATATTTGGCTTTTTATCTGGCTCCCCGGTCGGGGGAAGACCGAGTGACCGACCATGCTATGCATGCCCTTTCAAACTCGGAAGTCGGAACTTTCTGTGCTGGAAAAAAAGAGAAAAAAATGCAATCATTTAGAAAACTGCCCTACAAATTCTTCCTGCACTGGAAGGCGAGATTGAGAAACAAACTAAGATTTATTGCCACCCCGGCTTTTATAGATGATGATGATGATGATGATGATATTACGGGCGGGGTGTGAAGATGAAGTTGATAGATACTATGCCTACGGCTACGTTGATGTCTGGTATAGTCCAGATTAGAATCGTGTCCAGAGGGTTTGTTTGGGACGGCGTTGAGATTGATTGAGGGTTGTTTAAATTACAACAATAACCCTACAGGTTATTGTAGTCCCGTGCTACTTGCGTACATTTAATTAATATTTCGTCCTTCGAAGAATGCGAAACGGAGGTAAATACGAGAAAAAAGCATTAGATAAATTATAGTAGATAAAATAAGAAAGTAGGGGACGTGCCGCGTGTTAATCAAGACTAGACTGTTTTTATCTTTGTCGGGCTTCTGTCCTCTGTGTTAAGACGACGTCCTTCGTAAAGAAGCTGATTGCTTATGACTGTTAATATTTCTCACTACAATGAATGACTGGGGTATTTTCTCCTCAGGCTGTAAGCCAACCAGACCTCACACTCACAACTCACACTCACACACACACACACCCTGGTTTATCTGAGCACTCCTGCAGTGCTGATGACCTCCTTGCTTGTGTTCCGGGAGAAATCCAGGCGCTGCCCTGAACCTCGGAGCCCCCCTGAGTAAGACCCTAGTGACGGGCCTGTCCAATCTCCTCCCAAGGAGGAAGGGAGGGATCTTGTGAAGACAAGAGCTGACAAGAGGAAAGGGGGCATCTCTTTCAGTCACAGACAACCTATGGAGTCATGAGTGGGTCATGTATGATTTATGATGGAGACTCTCTAGAAAATGGGGGTGAATCAAAGGTCTTTCGGTTTATTAGAAGAACAGACATGTGAGGAGCATGGAGAGAAGGAGCCTGGATGGAGCAAGAGGTGCTCTGAAGAAGCTTCTGTTGCCCAGGTGACAGTTGGTGACCGTTGAGGTGGGAGGCTGAAGCCACGCCCCCACCCCTTGTGACATCACCTGTTGCACCTGTTATAAAGAGGAGAGCAGAGAAAACTCACCAGTTGAGTGGGAGGGTGATTGCGAGAGTGAGAGGAAGAGTGAAAGTGTGAGTGAGATTTAGAGAGAGGGGTGGAGTCAATGGGTTCAAAAAAGATAGAGAGGGTCAGGGGTAGGTTCAGGGAGAGAGCATGAGTGAGACCATTCACCCGGTGACAATGTAAGTCTGAGTTCCCCACAGCTCCTTTTGGGGGTTTTATCCCTGTTCCTGCTCAGGAGGGTCCTGGGAACCCCCCACCCCACCCCAGCAAGATGATGCATACCACCCCTCTGAAGGTACGTTCTCCCCTTTAGAAGGTAAATTGTGATTGTACTTCTCCCTCTGGTAGCAAAGATGCTTTCCTCCTGTTTGAGCCCCTTGGCTCCTGGTGAATTTGGGGCCCACTTGATTTTCTTCCATAAAGTGGTAGCTGGTGGGGTTGGGGAGTGGGGCTGGCAGAACTGCTGGTCTCGCTCAAAGAAGAGAATACATAGCCTGGTACATAGCACTTAGGCTCCCTCATCACTAGAGCCTCAAGACCTCTTGCTACTTTCTAAGCCAGTGGTTCCCAACCCTTTTCAGCACTAAGGCCCCCTTTTATAGAATGGCAATCTGTTGGGACCCCCCTAAGACTTGCAACTGTTCCCCCCAACTTGGAGCAGGGGCTTATCCCCACAGGAGGGCTGGCCTTAGGAGCTGCGGGGCTCAAATGGAAACTTTTTTTACAGGTCCCCAGGTTCACAGCCAAGGTCTGTAGAATCTTAAGAGATAAATAAAATTTAAAGGTGATAAAATGTGTATACAGTGTTTTGAAGCCATGACTTAGATTTGTTTATTACATTGATAGCGCAATCCTATCCAATTTACACCACTAGTGTAACCAGCGGTGCAGCAAGACCGGGATCCTCTCCCCCCCCCCCCCAGAACGGAAAGGGAATTCAAATCCCCTCCGAAGGGGGATTCAAAGGGGATATCCCCCTCCCCTCCAAAGCCTCCTGCCCTGCCCTCCCCCACTGGTTACACCGGTGGTGTAAGTTGGATAGGATTGCGCTGTACAGGATGTTGCGAAATGTAATAGGATTAACAATACAGAGACGACATTTCGATCATCTTTTGAAGATCATCATCGCGTTCAGAGCTTAACTGACAGTTGTGGAATGTTGGCTTCCAATGAAATCAAGCCCCAGTTCAAAAGGATGTGCACCTGCCGGTCAGCTGGAGGATAAGTCAGGAAATGTTTAGGCTGGAACAAGACAGCTGGCTTAAAGGAAGACTAAAGCTAAAATACTAGAAAGCAACAGAATAACTAGATCATTAACAATGTTGCAAAAGCATTAAGGTCCTAAGAAATGCAAAATTCTTTCCCAATGTTTTTGCATGTCTTAGTACCTTAATGCCTTTGCAACATTGTTAACTAATTGTTCTGTTGCTTTCTAGTATTTCAAGAAATACTAGAGTTCAAGTATATTTTAAGATTTGGAGGAGTTAGAATTAAATATGTGGGTGGCGCAGCGGGTTAAACCACTGAACCATAAGCTGTCGATCGAAAGGTCGGCAGTTCGATTCCCGCGACGGGGTGAGCGCTCGTTGCTTGGCCAGCTCCTGCCAACCTAGCAGTTCCAAAGTATGTCAATGCGAGTAGATAAATAGGTACCGCTTGCGGGAAGGTGAACAGTGCTCCGTGTTCCAGCTGCATGCTATGCACTGCAGCAAGGAGAGTCATGACATGACCACAGAGGAGTCTTCGGACAACGCTGGCTCTTCAGCTTTGAAATGGAGATGACCACCACACCCTACAGTCGGACACGACTAGACTTAATTGTCAGGGGATACCTTTATCTTTTTATGCAAATGATAGCTTTTTTCAATAGTGTGATACAAGTAATCCTTGGCACTCTGCAATTGGATTGATGGGATGATTAAGTCAGTAGACAAGTGGAAATGCCAGCCTAAGTGGGATAGGATACAGTGATGCCCTCGGAAGCTGCCACAAATCCTAGCACTTGGAAGTTCAAATCGTGTTATGCCATTTGCACAAACATGCACTTCTCTGAAAAATACCTTTCCAACTGCAACAGACCAATAGCTCTATGTGTTGTATGATGTGTTAAATTTGTTGTACTTTTAATGCTGGAACTTTGATAAACTTATGGTGACTATAATTTGATATATCATTAAAAATTATTTTAACAATGGCAAAACAGCAGCTGCGTGTCAGACCATGTGCTACATGGGACCTTAATATTCATATGCAATCATTTATGTGCATTACAGACAAAAATACATCCATTCCCCATTCAGAGATTTAACTTCTAGAGTAGTGGTTCCCAAATTTTTGAGCACTGCGACCCACCTCGTCCTCTGTGATGGGTTGCGACCTGATGCTCAGTGCTTCACCTGCAAAACATGTTTGGAAGCCTCTGGAGGACGCTTCCAGGTTGTGCTGGCTCAACAACCCACTATTGGCCTACGCGGGCCTTAGAATGCCTCCCGGAAGTGACCAGAAGTCATGGAAGCAAACCGGAAGTCGCTTCTGGGAGGTGTTCTGAGGGTCATGTTGGCCAATGGAGTGGGTCGCAGGCCCAGCACAACCCGGAGGCTCCAAAAAGTGCTTTGCAGGTGAAGTATTTAGCATTGTGTCGTGACCCACCACACGTTGGGCCGTCACCCACGATGGGTCATGATCCACCGTTTTGAGAAACGCTATTAACATAAGAGTCCTGCTGGATCAGGCCAAAGGCCCGTCTAGTCCAGCTTCCTGTGTGTCACAGTTGCCCCACCAGATGCCTCAGGAAGCACATAACAAGATTCCTGTATCTTCTTACTGCTCCCTTGCACCTGGCATTAAGAGATAGCCTATTACTAAGACCAGGAGGTTGCTTATCCCCATCATGGCTTGTAACCTGTGATGGACATTTCCTCCATAAATCTGTCTAATCCCCTTTTAAAGGCATCTAGGCCAGGTGCCATCACCACATCCTGTGGCAAGGAGTTCCACAGATTAATTTAGAGGTTCCCTGGAGGAAGCTCAGAGCACAATCCTGATCTAAATACGGGTGGCGGAACAAGTGTTCCGCCACCCGAATTAGTTGCAAACTTGTCGTAAAGCACGTTTGCAACTACATTCGAGCAGGGAAGGCCGGCGCAAGTTTGGCCTTCCCTGCTCCGCTGACGGAGTCCTCGCCCAGCCAACGGATCCAGGAAAGGTAGGATCCAGCGGATGGGGTGGGTGAGTCGGTGTACGAAGGGAGGGTCGGCATAGCCGGGAGGGCAGCCATAGGCCCAGCCGCTCCAGGCGGGGGCAGGGGTATGGCTCCCGCCAAATCCAGGCCCCCGCCAGGCAGTTGAGCAGTTATATGGCCTCCCCAACTTCCGCCAGCAAAATAGCTGGCGGAATTCTGAGGAGGCTGATCAGTCCCAGCCCTGGTTACACTTGGGAAAGGGGACGAGCGTCCCCTTCCCCAAGTAGACTTACCACCACAGGGTGCCTGCCCGCTGTGGTGCACTGGATCTGGCGGGCGGCTTTGGCCGCCCGGCGGATCCTTACACTGGATTGGGCTGCCCGTCTAGGAACTTGTATCAACATGTTAACAAATCATCATCAAAAGGCCAACGGGGACCATTACTGAACAGGAGCAGATGCCAGAAAATAGGAACTCTCCTTGCTAAATAGGGGGCCATTAGAGCATATGTGGAGGCAGTTGGGGGTGGGAAAGCCCTTACACAGGTCTGTGTAGTTTCAGCAAACCCTCAATTTAATGGACCTTAAAATAATGGATGTGGTCTGCTTCTTCAAAAACTAGTCATATGTTTTGCACATGCACATCATAAATGCATTTAGATTTAATGGATGTTTGGCATTAACTGACATCCCCCCCCCCCCCACACACACACACACAAGTCCATTAAATCAAGGGTTCACTGTACTTTCTGGGAAGGCGACATAGGCTGACCGGTTGTGCTACCTTCCATAGGAGTCTATTTGCTTCCGTTGTGTTCTGCTTGTTGATTTGTAAATAAAACAGATATTACAAAGACACTATTTGAGTTCTCAAAGAGCACAACCCCTCATTGTTTGTGAAAATGATGCAGCTTAAATGACACATGGATAATAAAGCAAACGCAAAGTACATTTCCCTCACTGCAAGAAAGGGACCAGGCAGATTTGAGCCCTTTTATCTCTTATCTAATCATGACCTCTTCCCCAAAAGTGGAAAACATGCATGGGGAGGGCAGTCTTGACTGTGGCCACTGGCTTCATGGGGACGGGGTCAAGTACTCACACACAACAGGGCACTCTTTCCTCACCCAGACCCAGCATGCGAGCCTTGGAGGGACAGGGCAGTAATGGTGCACTGCCTCCACAGAACAGTAGATGAGATCCTGGCCCTTTTCTGGAATGGGGAACTGCACATGGTTGAAGGAAGCTGGGACGGTTCATGAGACTGTGTACTGCATCAAGCAAACCACTGCCATGGGGTGAGGGAGGACCAAGACAAAGACTATTTGGAATATTTCCATATACAAGGTTCTCTACAACTCCAAAAATCACACACTCCTATTTAAACTAGAGTCCTGCCATATGTGTGATGTGCTTGATCCTGTTTGATCATATGCTTGATCCTGTTTGCACGTCATTGTCTGTATAGTCACGGGCATAAAGCAATACTGAAAACGCAGGTTATGGTCAAAATATTTATCGCTTTAATCACACGCAATTGCTCAAACACTTATTTGTGCTCTAAATGATGGCAAAGCAGAACTTGAGGCTGAACAGGCACAACTTGGCAGGACAGGCACAATGGTGGCGGGAGGGGAGATGCACACTCACTGTGTTTCTGGTCCTCTCATGCTTCTCTCACCACCACAAATCCTCTTGCCACATTACAATACAAACAAGCTTCTAATCGCATGTGTGTGTTTTTCTGATCAAGGTCTGGCGGGCAGTGGCTCCACCTCCAGCCACAGCCCATTCTCGGTCCGCAGGATTAGTTCTGGCTTGCGCCGCACCGCTCTGCTCTCATCTACCCGCACCACAAACCGCAGCAACGTAAGGGCCAGGGTCACCTTCAGCTCGGCCATGGCAAAGTTCTGCCCAATGCAGTTTCTGCAAGAATGAGAGAAGTTAGTTCCATGGAAGGTGGACAACCATCCAGTGTTCCTTTCCCACATCCCAGCACCAGGAATGGGCGGCTGGCCTGGGGAAACTCTGGGAGTTAGAGTGTCCCATGAGGGAAACACCTGTTGACACTAGCATCTAAGCCTACATATCCCATGATGCTCCACAGTAGGCAAGAAGCCAGAAAGCTGAGATCCAACTCCAAGAGATTTGGGAAGCTATTGGTCGCCCGTTACCTGGGTCCTGCTGAGAAGGGCACAAAGGCCAATGGGGACTGGTGCTGTGAGCTCCCTGGTTCAAAGCGGAGTGGGTTGTAGACCTATGAGAACAAAAAAGCAGGTTGCAAGAAGTCAAGTAAGGGATTGGGAGGAAACAGCTCGTGGAGAGTAGGAAGACCAGCTAGTTTGCAGCTTGACATTTACTGGGTTCATGCAGGACTTCCAGTCCACGGAATCTTCCTTGAGTTTTTGGGAAGGCGGGGTATAAATGTTTTAAAATAAATAAATAAAATGAGGGCCAAATTGTAAGATACATTAAATGTGTACAGTACTTTGATCCTGTTTGTTTTTTCATTACCTAAATAGAGGTTGGGATCAGGAGGACCATAGTACCGGAGGGAGATATTTACGGTAATCCTTTCTTGCTGTAGTCTTGACAAAAAAAAAAAAAAATCAGCCCTGCCACCCACTTCAACACGCACGGGACAAGTTCTTCGTTCTTCTAGGTACCTAGCTGACTGCTGATTTACAACCTCCACATGTCTGCAAAATCACAGCTTTGGATTTCCCAGGGAACAGAAGGCAGAACATAAATGCAGCAATTAAGTAAACAGGATCATGCTGTAGGTTGCCTCCATGTAAGAGGGAAAAGTACATCCTCCAGGAGCTCCTCCAGGACGAGGCTCCAACAACTAAGGCTCGCAAGAAGGACGAGGGCAAGGTGCAAACACAGGAGGGCAGAAAGCAATACCTCAGGCTCCGGCCAGACGGTAGGGTTGTGATGGGTCCCAAAGATACTGACCAGGCAGACAATCCCTGTGGAGGAAAGCATTTCAAATGAGTGTGAATATGCACAAAAGACAGAAAAAAGTGGGGACTTGGGGGAAGAGCATGAGACGGGCCACTGTGTTGCTGTGATTAATTGCTATGGCAAAGAATTCATGTGCTAGAGGTCACTGTTGGCCTTTTGAGTCAGAGGCATTTCCATCGCCACAAGGGCCAGTGTGGCAGGCTCTCTGGCTCAGGATCTTCTTCTGGTTTTTTTTTTTACTCAAAGCATAAAATTCATTCTCTTATTCTGCTAGCGTCCAAGGCCCATGCATCTCTCCCTTCAGCTCCAGCACAAGGCAAGGCAATGGATCCACAGGCTTAATCTGCTGCAGTTACGGAAGAGAAGAAAGGAGCTGATGGTGTAGGCATGCTGCAGTATGAGCCTGGGACCTGTGGTTCTTTGGACAACCCGGGAATGAATCACGGATGGCGCATACCTTCACGGATGCTGCTGCAAAGCTGCTTGGGAGCCTTTTGGGTGGAAAGGCAAGGTAAAACACCAAACCAAGACTAAAAAATAGTCAAGATCACCTAGGCTCAAACAATTGTATTACAGGGAGACATGGGAGCTCTTCTGAACTGCATCTCCTTCCACATCTCTCTGGTAATGTGCAGGTGAAAAAATGCATGACATGATGTACCGTAACCGTGTATTTCCTTGCTCTCCTACAAGAGGCAGCTAATGAAGTAGAGCCGGGGAGTGGGGGAACCCTAATGCAATTACATCATATTATGTGTGTAGTGGTTCTGGTTGAACTTAGACCTAGAAGTTCCAGGTTCAAATCCCTGCTCAGTCACAAAGCTTTCTGGGTGACCTTGAGCCAGTCACTATCTCTCGGCCTCACCTACCTCACAGGGTTGTTGTGAGGACAAGGGAGGGAAGGAACCATGTACACCACCCTGAGCTCCTTGGAGGAAGGGCGGTATAAAAAAAAATCTGTGTATGAATGTGAAAAAAGATGTGTTTGTTCAAAAGTGGTTTAGTAGAGAGTGGTGGTGGTGGTGGGGGGAAAGTGTCATATAGCACTCAGATATTGTGCAGTTTGGCCTTAATGCAGATGAGCATCTTCTTAATGTCCCACAACTTCACTTTTAGACTCACAAGCATGGTATCTAAAACACCTCAGAGGATTTTTTGCTCTTTTATGTTATGATTTTGCAAGAAGTGGGGCTTCTACTTAGTGTCACTGCTAGTAAAGTATGGAACCAGGATGTGGTTGTTGTTAGGCAATTCATTCAGTTGAAACGAAAGCACACGCTACCGCATTTGGCAAAGCAAAAGAGATGCACTCTTTGTACATTAAGTTAATAAATAATGGAATCGTAGTTTAACAGCCCAATCCTATGCATGTCTACTCAGAAGCAAATCCCACTGAGTTCAATGGGACTTACAGCCCAATCCCATCCTCCCCAATTCTAGCCAGGGAAGGAGGTGGGGGTGAGGGTCTACTCAGAGTAAGCAGGCATTTAACCCCCTAGCCACATTTAAACCGCCCGCCCATTATTCCCCCTCCCCATGCCCCCCCAGGACCTGTGCCACTCGGAGTGGAACTTACCTGCTCCTTGGCATAGGGTCCGGTGCCAGGCAGGGAGGTGGCACAGGCCTAGGCACCAGCGCCTCCTCCTCTAGAGTAGTCGTAAACATGCTTTCCAGCATGTTTGCGAAACTCAGTGCTGGCACTGTGGGCTAGCATGTGTAGACCACAGGACTGGGCCGTTACTTCCAGATAAGTGTGCATAGGATTGCAGCCCAACAGTGAGCAAATCATATACACAGCCAACTTCCTTGGGGCTGAGGGGCTGACGCCATCCAAGACATTTTGAAACAGCAACTTTTAATTAAGTGCAGTCGCGTCGCTAGGACGCGCGTCACCCCAGAGCGGGGGCGCGCGTCACCTTTAAGGAAGCGGCTCCGCCCCCGTGCATGATGTCACGTGCAGGAGCAGAGCACCCCCTGCACCATTTTCGGCTCATTTTGGAGCCAAACGGACGCGAGGGTGGGTGGGCGGGCCCAACTTCCACACCAAAATGTAAGTGCCGGGGGGAATGCGCGTCACCCTTGTGCGCGCGTCACCCCCGGGCGGCCCGCCCCGCGCGCTTCCCCTTGTCGACGCCCCTGATTAAGTGTAATCACTTTGCATATTTTTAGTGCCACAGCATACATCATTCTCAAAATGCAAAAATATGTAGTGGAGTGGCCTGCTCAGTCCAAGACTGCTGCTGCTGCGGGGGGGGGGGGGGAGTGGTGGGAAGAAGAGTTTCCCACCCGCCAGTTACCGATTCAGGGTATGGAGTCAAGTGGCATGCGTTGGGCAGATACCTTTGGGGATAACCCGTCCATCAGGCAGTGTCACATCTTCAGTGCAGCGGCGAGAGATGACTGTGACTGCTGGGTGGAGACGCAAACTCTCCTTGATGCACATGGTGGTGAAGGGCATCTGGGAGAGGTCTTCCCTGAAAGGAGAACATAAGAACATAAGAAGAGCCCTGCTGGATCAGGCCAAAAGCCCATCTAGTCCAGCTTCCTGTGTCACACAGTGGCCCCACCAGATGCCTCAGGGAGCACAAGACAACAAGATAACCTGTTTCCCGTTGACACTCCCTTGCACCTGGCACAGAGAAAACCCACTTCTAAAACCAGGAGGTTGCTTATGGCTTGTAACCTGTGATGGTCTTTTCCTCCATGAATCTGTCCAAACCCCTTTTAAAGGCATCTAGGCCAGATGCCATCACCACATCCTGTGGCAAGGAGTTCCACAGATGAATTACATGCTGGGTAAAGAAATATTTTCTTTTGTCTGTTCTAACTCTCCCTCCACTCAATTTTAGTACATGTCCCCTGGTTCTGGTGTTGTGCGAGAGGGAGAAGAATTTCCCTCTGTCCACTCTCTCCATCCCATGCATAATTTTATAAGTCTCAATCATGTCCCCCCTCAGGCACCTTTTTTCTAGCCTGAAAAGCCCCAGACGCTGTAGCCTTTCCTCGTAAGGGAGGTGCTCCAGCCCACAAATCATTCTGGTCGCTCTTTTCTGCACCTTTTCCAATTCTACTATATCCTTTTTGAGGTGTGGTGACCACCTCAAAACTGGACACAATACTCCAGATGTGGCCTTACCATCGATTTGTACAAAGGCAGAATGATATTGGCCGTTTTATTCTCAATCCCTTTTTTAATGATCTCGAGCATGGAATTGGCCTTCTTCACAGCCGCCGCACACTGGGTCGACACTTTCATCGACCTGTCCACCAGCACCCCAAGATCTCTCTCTTGATCCGTCACAGACAACTCAGAACCCATTAGCGTATATGTGAAATTTTGGTTTCTTGCCCCAATGTGCATCACTTTGCACTTACTTACATTGAAGCGCATCTGCCATTTTGCTGCCCATTCTCCCAGTTTGGAGAGATCCTTCTGGAGCTCTTCACAATCCCTGCTGGTCTTCACCACCCGGAAAAGTTTAGTGTCATCTGCAAACTTGGCCACCTCACTGCCTATCCCCGACTCCAGGTCATTTATGAATAAGTTGAAAAGCACCGGTCCCAAGACCGATCCTTGGGGCACACCGCTTTTCACCTCTCGCCATTGTGAAAATTGCCCATTGACTCCCACTCGCTGTTTCCTGGTCTTCAACCAGTTCCTAATCCACAAGAGGACCTGCCCTCTTATTCCCTGACTGTGGAGTTTTCTCAGGAGCCTTTCATGAGGGACCGTGTCAAACGCCTTCTGAAAATCCAGATATATAATATCCACGGGTTCGCTCGCATCCACATGCCTGTTGACCTTTTCAAAAAATTCTAACAGGTTTGTGAGGCAAGACTTCCCCTTGCAGAAGCCATGCTGACTCTCCCTCAGCAGAGCTTGTTCTTCTATGTATTTTAAGATTTTATCCTTAATGAGACTTTCCACCATCTTCCCTGGAACAGATGTTAGGCTGACTGGCCTGTAGTTTCCCGGGTCCCCCCTCCTTCCTTTTTTAAAAATTGGCGTGACATTAGCTATCCTCCAATCCTCTGGCACAGTGGCCGTTTTAAGGGACAAGTTGCATATTTGGGTCAAGAGGTCAGCAACTTCATTCTTGAGTTCCTTCAGAACTCTTGGGTGGATGCCATCCGGGCCTGGTGATTTATTGATCTTTATTTTGTCAATTAAGTCTGAGACGTCTTCTCTTTTAACCTCTATTTGACTTAATTCTTTAGTCAGGGGAGACCATTCCGGCAGCGGTATTTGCCCGAGGTCTTCTGCCGTGAAGACAGGAGAAAGGAGCGTGAGCATTAGACTTGCTACTTATCAAGACTGATTGATTGGTGTAGTGCAGGGGCGGCCAAACTGTAGCTTGCGAGCCACATGCAGCTCTTTAACATATAATGCGCGGCTCTTGGAAAGATGTTGGGTGAGCTCCTTTTTACATCACAATTTAATATAAAAGGTAAATAAGAAATTGTAAAGCTTTATAACTATTTACCAGGTATAAATGGAGAGTCCACTGGATTTAAACATAAGTTTAATGTTCATGGTGAGTAAATATATTTCAGAATTTAAATGCTTCTCAAATATTGAAGCTCTCAAACATCTCTCTTATGGCTCTCAAACACCTGAAGTTTATTGTATGTGGCTCTTACATTAAGCAAGTTTGGCCATCCCTGGTATAGTGTATCCCACGATGGGGATATGTACTCCCCCCATATCTGCTGGGTATATGTTCCAGGCCCCTCCGTGGATACTTGAAACTGTGAATAGGAGTGAACACCCCCTCCATGGTTTCCTGAGGGGCCCCCACCCTGCCTCCCCTGTGGGCAGGATAAACAGAGAAGCAGCCTCCATTGCAGGCAAGCAGAACGAGACTAAGTCCTAGAGAGGCGCTGCAAGGTTTCTGTTAACCTTGCAGAGCCTCTCTAGGACTTAGTCTCGTTCTACTTGCCTGCAATAAGCAGCCAAAGGCTGCTTCTCCTGTTTGTTTAAGGAAGAAACAAAGCTTACTGGGAAAAAAGTAAAAGCCTGGGGGGTCCCCATGATCCGTGGATACCTGAAACCATGGATAGCGAATCCGTAGATATGGGAGCCCACCTGTATTCAACACAGATCCCTTTCTGACTCAGCTTGCTTTGTCAGTTGTGCTCATGCCACATACAAGTATAAGATCCCAATTCCTTTGTAGCTAGACAACCAACATTTGGGTTGAATTCCACCTGTCACCCCCTTGGTGCCTCCAGTTCATCACCATTCAATCTCCTCCACGTCTCGACCCTGAAGCAGATCCTGGATTTCTTCTCGGCACTGATCCTGGTATTTGGGGTGTTTAGCCAGATTGTACAGCACCCAGGACAAGCCACTCGCTGTGGTATCGTGGCCTGCAATGACAGAAAGGCCACATGGCAGATGCATGGGTATTCCCTGCTTACTCATCTGATGCGCCGTTGTAGCCAAGGCACTTTGGGCCCCTTCAGCCATCATATTCTACATATCTGCACTCAAACCATAAGTTCTTCAAATGGAATAAATATATATTGATTGCATACATGCACCTGTTTTTCTGAGTTTGTTTTGTGGGAATTTAGAATGTTTAGCTTCCTTTTTAAAAATCAGTGGGATCGTCTACCCAATGTGCTTACTTATGGGTAAAGAATGTTCATACACATTCAAGTTTAACGTTTGTTACAATCTGGGACATATACTTCCTCTATTAAAACAAATGAAAAGGAATTTGTTATTCTTGTAATTCTACAAGAGCTGCCAAAACAGGTTCAAAGGGAAGGTCTGGTCCATGCGAGCGGCCAACTGAAACAGTCACCTCAGGCAGCAGATTGCTGGGGGACACCCATCTCTGTCCTCATACTTGTCTCCACTGCTCTTTCTCCTCCTTCCACTCCCTGGACTGGAAATGGAAGAGGGGGACAGGGAGAAGAGGAATTATGGATGAGAGAAGAGTGCTGAGTTAGAACATTGAAGAGTGAGTGGGGAAGAGGCTGGTACCTCATCGAGCAAGACAGCATTTGGCATACCGCCTCATGTGCCAGGAGGTCTTGGGCTGGTCGTGCTCTCAAGTTTGAAGAACTTGGCCATGCCAACAATTCCAGAACTTTCACAAAAAACATGATTGTTCTCCTCCTCCTCCACACTGATCAGCATCTGATAGTAGCCTCTAAAGTTTGACCAACAAGCTAGAACGCCCTGGCACCAGTCAGCTGCATCTAGTCCCATGGAGGTTTGCTGTTCCCCCCTCAGGGCAAAGAGATAACTTTGACTAATTCAGCATTTTGGGCTTAAAAATCAAAACCTTGGGTCCACTCTGGGACCTTTTGCAAGGAACCAGTAAGGTTGTCAGCTCTGACTGAAGCTATTCCTAAAGATGTATTTGTTTTTTCCCAGCTTTACAGAATGTCAACAAGTCAATAATATCAATAAGGAGGCTCTGTTAACACCTCCAGGATTGCTTTCAGAAGCTTCCTGGACATCAATGCTGAGTCCTGGAGATTCCGGGCCAGTCCTGGGGGGTTGGCAACATGGTGGCCTAGCTCCAAGGGTTATGAGGGTCACAACCCAATCCTGTGTAACTCTTGCACCGGTGTAACAGTAGATCCACTGGTGTAAGTGCACCTATGCCAGTGTAACTTGCCATACGCCGACAGATGCAGGACATCGGCATAACCCCCCTCAGACACCGTGTATGTGCAGTTCGAACACGGGACAGACGCCGCTGCAACTCCGCTGGCGAAGGGGGCATTCTGGGGGCATTCAGACACCCCCGGATTCACCATGTACTGGCGGAGTTGCAGCAGCATCCATCTTGCATCTGAACTGCGAATGTGCGGCGTCAGAGGGGGGTTATGCCGGTGTCCGTCGGCATACAGCAAGTTACACTGGCATAAGTGCACTTACACCGGTGGATCTACTGTTACACCAGTGCAAGAGTTACACAGGATTGGGCTGTCAGAAATAGAACAGCACCAGGACAGGGTCATGGACAACATACTTCAGGCCCTGCTTGGATTTCACCTCACAGGGAGGGCAGAGCCTATATCAGCTCCTCTTACAGCACAATCGTAGGCTTATTTATGCAGAAGTAAGTCCCATTGTGTTCAGTGGGGCTGAACTGAACCCCACTGGGACCACAAAACCACGCTGCTCGTCTGCCTAATCTTTCCCAGTCTTCTTCCTTCCCGGAGAGATGCTGCAGGGAGTGCCCGAGAGGCTGACCAGACCCAATCCAGGAGTCTCACCCTCAAACATGAAGGTGTCCACCTCAGCCGCGATGTCTCCATCAGACAAGGGACGGCCCTCCTCATCCTGCAAGCACAAAAGCAAGGCGTTTGTGGAGACAAGACAGCTGCCTGACCCAGCAAGAATCTGACCAGTGTCTGAGAGAGGTGGGTACCTTTTGTATAGGCCAGAGTCTCACACAGCCACCACCCTTACTCCAACACTCTCTTTGTCGGTCCCACATCTGTTACAAGCTATTTCTCACAGGCTGGGCCCGGCCTCCCCTGAACCAGAGTCTTACAGTTGGGACTCCTTTGGTACACCCAACAACATACCCGTATTGTCCCGAGTATAAGATGCACCTGATTATAAGACGCACCCTTAAAGTTTGGTGCTATTAAAAAAAATTAATTAAATCACTGGCATTAAAGTGCAACAGCCTGATTATAAGACTAATTATATTAGTTAAAAAACTTAAATTAGGACGAAAAAAGTGAGTCTTATACTCAGACCAATATGGTATATGCAATGCAATCCCTCCCCAGAGCAGCCCTTCCTCACAACCTGTGGCACTCTCATAAGGCAGCGCTTCCACTTTCTACTCTTGCCACATAGATAGGGCCAACTCCCTCCCTGTTCTTTCTTTCCTTATGCCTAGTACCTTGGCCAGCAACACGACATCAATGAAGTCCATAGTCTTTCCCTGTTTCGACTTGAGCCATGCATCCTGACCCAGGCGGCTAAGTGCTTTTTGCCTCTGCTGAACCACGTCAGCTGTGAAACTATGCACAATGTTACATGCACGGTAGAAGCGGCGACCGTCAGCTGTCAGGCGGTAGAACCAGTCAAAATGGTGGAGCAGGCGATTCTGCCGGCGCATTACAAGGGAACTGAGCTCCAAGATGGCTGCAATGTAATCACTCGATGTCCTGAAACACAGCAAGTTCCCCTTTGTCAGCAGAAAACATGGTAGGGAGCCTCAGTAGAGTTATCCTGGGAGCCTAGGAACATGTTTTCTGGGAAATACTGGTCAGGTCTGAGCACTCTGTAGCAGTGCCTATTCAACAGGTACAGTACATATTTTCTCACTACTGCCAACATTCCAAAAAGCATAGTCCTTTGTAGCAAGAATGATAATGTGTCACACAGAGACATATCTGGTAAAGTATTTCCTAAGGATGCTCATGATATCCCAACAACCCAGGTTGTGAACCTCCTACAGACTTTTACAATTACACACACACACACACACACACACACAGGGTTTCCTCCCTAATTTATAAATATAAAAAATATGAGTTTCTTTCTACCCTTTTCCAAAGCTGCTAAACTGTTGCGCGCGCACGCACAGGATTTCCCCCTAATTTATAAATATAAACAATATGAGTTTTTATTCTTCCTACATTTTTCCAAAGCCGCTAAAGTGTTGCGACTCCCAACCAAAAATTCCTAGAAACACTCTCTAAGAAAAATTTATTGGTATCCTCATAACACCATAACCCCCATCTGTATCTGCTTCATACTTATTAGAAAAAAAATATCAAAAATATCACTATAACAAAAATATTGTAAGTTCTTTGAGGGGAAGCCATGATGACAGAATAAGAGTTTAGTATAGTTTAGCTCCAGTTAAAAGGAAGCATGTATTTTGAAGCTCAAGCTCTCACACTTCTTTGGAAACCATGCTGGCTACTGGATCTTCAAGGAACTGGCTCAATTAAGGTATATTTTGGCCACCTAATGCGAAGAGACGACTCTCTGGAGAAGACTCTGATGCTGGGAAAGATTGAAGGCAAAAGGAGAAGAGGAAGGAAAAGGATGAGATGGTTAGACAGCATCACCGATGCAACGAACATGAAAATGAGCGAACTCAGGAAGACAGTGGAGGACAGGAAGGCCTGGAGGGATATGGTTCATGGGATCACGAAGGGTCGGACACGACTTAACGACTGAACAACAACATTTTCCTTCCACCCCAGTATGGGGAGCTATTCTGCCAGATATTGCACACCTGAACTCTCTCCTCTGGGAGAAAGGCTCACCCAGGGAACAAGCTGACAACTCCTCCTCCTCCTGTCAAGGAATGGGCCTTGCATAGGCTGACCATATCCAAAAAGGGACAGGGTGCCTATATCTTTAACCATTGGAATTTGGGCAGGTGCAGCTCATTATGGAAGGGTGCAACAAGCTATACCTGCCCAAATTCCCTCCTCTTCCAATGGTTAAAAGGTATAGGCAACCTGTCCTTTTTTGGATATGGGCAGCCTAGGCAGGTCTTTGTGATGTGGGATTACAATGCTGAAGCCAACCCTCTTCCAGACACCCACATGGCCACCTGATACGAGGCAATAAAGAACCCGGAAAGCAACAGACTCTCCTAGGGTTTCTCCCCGTAGCTTACTCACTCCTGGCAGTTGCTGTTATAGCTAAAGACGCATTTCTGCAAACTGTCCAGCGTCATGAGGCTGATCTGCTCAAACATGTCAAGGGATGTGACTCCTGCTGTGATGAGCTTGCGCCACTTGGCCTGCAAAGAGAGGGTGAGCACAAGAAATCGCAGTGAGTGAGTGATGCTAGAAGGGGACAAAGCAGGACAGAGTGAAGAAACCATCATAAGTCAGTACAGCAGTAAGGCCTGGAAGAAGGGCAAAGGAGCATTGGCTGGGGAAAGTATCATGCAAACAAGTTGGCATTTCTGTGAGAGGAGGATGGTTCACAAATACAGTGGGTGCCAAGGAGAGGGGACAGGGGGAAGCTTGCGGATGGAAAGCTTGTGCCTGTCATCCGTACAAGGCTGTGTTTTTCTGATCTATTTAGCATTCATTTGACATACTTGCAGATTTTAGACTCACAGAGCTGGAAGGGACGTTCAAGGCCTTGCGCCGGCCTTCCCGGCTCTAAAGTAGTCACCAAACGTGCCTTAGGGCACCTTTGTGACTATTCCGGGCGGCGGACGCTAGTTCCGCCGCCCGGAATTTAAGTAGGATTGCGCAGCAAGATATGTACTTTATAGCACAGTATCTGTCTGTCTCCCCATCCTACTGTAGGTCTAGTAAACAGGTGGTGGTTCCCTTTGTCGGGAAGACAGCCTTGCTGTGTATATTCATCCATCTCTCCGGTTTCTTTTAAACATTATTTTAATTGCATTTATATCCCACCCTTCCTCCAAGGAGCTCAGGGTAGATGATTCTTCTCACCCCCACCCCATTTTATCCTCACAACAACCTTGTAAAGTAGGCTAGGTTCAGTGATAGTGACTGGCCCAAGGTTACTCAGTGAAATTCATGGCCAAATGGGGATTTGAACTTGGATCTCCCCAGTCCTAGTCCAGCCCTCTAACCACTACTTTACACTTGCTCTTTGTTTCCTTAGAATTTCATGAGGTATGTCTACACTACACTGGGCGTGCACAAGTAGTGTCTCGTGTATAGAGTAACTAGCACAGAATTCAGAAAGAAATACGGACAGGGGAGGCGTTTCAAAATGCACACATACATCCTTAATACAAGGAGATGCAGGACCAATGCCTGGGCAGTGGGGTGCTTAAGTGCTCAAACAACCAGGCAATTTGAATAAAATATCCAGATCACACCAGAAAACGTGAATGGAAGAGTGCACACAACAAACCCCATTACTTAAAATGAATTCAAATAATGGGTGAGGGTATTTAAGCAAATACTGGAGCATATAATAGAACGTGACTGAAGCAGGAGATGCAATTACGTTGCTCTCTGTCGCAAGACCTGAAACACCACCGACAAGATATCAGCCACGCTTGTAAAATCACAGTCCAAACTCCAGTTAGAAAGGTTCCAAACACATTATCTGGATGGAAGACAAAATGTATGTTCCCAGGTACAAAGTACAGCTCTTGGACTGCTCAGAAACTGATAGTTGTTAACAAAAGTGTTAACAAAAGTGCTAGCTAGACATCATGTATTTACAATTGTGTTCTCTCTCTCTCTCTCTCTCTCTCTCTCTCTCTCTCTCTCTCTCTCTCACTCACTCACTCACTCACTCACTCACTCACAAAGATAATGAAGATCCTTAGAATTCCTCTTGCCCTCCCCAATCCATTTTAGCTCCAGGGCAAGGGGCAACAAGGTATCAGTTGCACTGCGCAGATGGTGCCGTGGTGGGCATGATATTTAAGAACATTTGGAGTGATGGGTGGTGTGAACATGCATACAGAATGAGGGCACATTTGCAGACAGTCAGCATCCGTGCTGGCATTTCAGAGGAGCTCACATGCATGATGTCTGTGCTCTGATTGAAGATTTTCAGGTAGGGTTTCAGGATATCAAAATGAAAGGCTGGGGTGAGCATGCGCCGGTGACGTCCCCACTTCTTCCCACTGCTCAGAAGCAGTCCGTCCCCTGGGACAAAAACACAAACAAATCCACATATGCACTGAAATAGCATCCTTGTGGTAGCATTGCCTGACACCTGCAAACCTCCCTTAAATCCTCAACTATCAAGTTCAAGAGGTAACATCCTGAAGTTAGCCAGAACAAATATCAGCAATGATGGATGCTGGATGGAGCTGCAGGGTGCCTCTTTTGTACAGCAGATCTACTGGTTGCATCAGTGGTTACTGGCCATAATATTTATTTATTTATTATTTTTATTTTTTTACATTTTTATACCACCCTTCCTCCAAGGCGCTCGGGGGCTGAGAGATAATTGACTAGCCCATGGTCACCCCGACCGCTTCATGGCTGAATGGGGATTTGAACCTGGATCTTCCAAGTCTAAGTCCAACTCCCGAACCACTACAGCATCCTGGCTCTAATAGCAAAAGTATTCCATATTCAGACCCATGATACTTTTGTCAGGTGCTGCTAAGATGCTATGGAGATGTGGTGAGAATGGTGTGGTGAGAATGGCGTGGCGAGAAATGTTTCTTCCTTTCTGATTATACTATTATTATTATTATTATTATTATTATTATTATTATTATTATTATTATTATTATTATTATTAACAGTATTTATATACCGCTTTTCAATACAAAGTTCACAAAGCGGTTTACAGACAAAATCAAATGATTAAATGGCTCCCTGTCCCCAAAGGGCTCACAATCTAAAAATGAGGCAGAAGAACACCAGCAAACAGCCACCAGAAAAAGAACCAGGGATCACCTAATGAAACTGATTGGTGGGCAATTTAGGATGGACAAGCGAAAGTACTTGTTCGCATGGCACATTAGTCTGTGGAATTCATTGGCACAAGATCTGGTGATGGCCACTAACTTGCCACAGGATGTGGTGATGGCACCTGGCCTAGATGCCTTTAAAAGTGGTTTGGATAGATTCATGGAGGAAAAGACCATCACAGGTTACAAGCCATAAGCAACCTCCTGGTTTTAGAAGTAGGTTTTCTCTGTGCCAGGTGCAGGGGAGTGGCAGCAGGAAACAGGTTATCTTGTTGGCTGTGTGCTCCCCGAGGCATCTGGTGGGGCCACTGTGTGATACAGGAAGCTGGACTAGATGGGCCTTTGGCTTGATCCAGCAGGGCTCTTCTTATGTCCTTATGATGGCTTTAAAAGGGAATTGGACACATTCATAGAGGACAGGTCTATCAATAGCTATTAGTTTAGATGGCTATGCACTACCTTCAGTTTCAAGGGCAGTATGTACCAGTTGCAGAGGAGCAATGGTGAGAGAGAAGTCTGCCATTCTCTCCTGCTTGTGACCTGCCCAGAGGCAGCTGATTAGCCATTGCGAGGTACAGGATGCTGGCCCAGATGGCCTGATTCAGAAGGGGTTTTTCTTATGCTACAGACTATGATTAAAGAATAGATTTTTGACATCCTAGCCCAGCCCCTGCTGGTGAGTGATCCTGAGGCACCTGGCTGACTCCTCCTGGTAGGCAGGATACTGAATGAAATGGATTACTGGGCTGGTCTGAGCCAGCCTGAGTCCAAAGGACATTAATTTGGTGGGATTTTCCAAGGGGTTGTAGAGATAGGATAGTCTAAAAAGGGCTAGAATAGGTTGCTACTGTGGATGCAAGATTATCTCTTTGCCTGAGAGCTCATAAAAGAAATAGATGTTGCCTGTGATTCCCACAACCAGAAGCAAACAATCCTGCAAATGGTCTTGGCACCAATAGGAGCTTTTTCCCCAGGCAAATAGGTGGGGACTGAACTAGATCAGAACCATAAGTGGGGGTAACAGGTTAAAACTCCGTTCCCCTGTTGCGGTCTCAAGCTTAATCACACACACATCCCTATTCTATTTACATTAGAAAACTCAATAATGCAGGCTCCAATTGTGCAATAGGTGTACCATCTACTTTGGTCCCCAATTCAGATACATGAAAGGGCAACAGAACGCCCACAGCCCAACATGCCCTCCTGTGGGAATGTGTGGCTTGACTTGTTTTGTGCGGAAACACTGGTACCTCTTAGGACAGGGGTGGCTAACCCGCAGTATGCCACATGCCACTTGTTATGTAGACCCGACGGCCAGGTAGCACCCCAGAATGCCTTGCGGCACTACAGCCGGCGGCAGTCCGCAATTTTTCACAACCTGGGTCGCGACCCACAGTTTGGGAACCACTGGGTTTTAATTTTATTAAAAATTTGTTTAATAAATTAATAAAATTATATATATGGCAACCTTAGAAAGTGTCCCAAGATTGGATCACTAGATGTAAAAGTGTCCAGTTCTCTCTCTCTCTCTCTCTCTCTCTCTCTCTCTCTCTCTCTCTCTCTCTCTCTCTCTCACACACACACACACACACACACACACACTTCAGCTTTGTAGAGGTTATGGTAGTATCTTAGCTATTTTAGAATACACATTCTATCTCCTGTTTCAGATTCCCCATACCAAACCCAGTCAAGAGCATGCAAACAACCTTGACTGCCCCTCAAACCCCCCTTCTTTCCCCCTGCATTCATCCCAGATGCCAAAGCTGATGGATTGATGTCTCAGTACATCCAGCACTGCTAGGAAGGCACCTTACCAAGCCAGGGTTTCAGGAAGCCATAGAAATGTTCGTCTTTGGGAGCAACAGCAGCTGCAGAAAAAAGAAAGACAGGGTTGTGTTCACTCTGGTTCTCTCTCTCTTTTTTTAAAGCAATTCAAATCTGCAGCTCCCTAAAAATATAATTCCTCTAATGTTAAAGCGCATTTGGAAGGCATCTAACAGCGCAATCCTGCATAAGGATCTGGCCGGCGGCCCAGGGCCACCCGCCAGATCCTGTGCACCGGAGGCCAGGCTGCCGCCGGGCTGGAGATCTACTCGAGGAAGGGGACGAGCGTCCCCTTCCCCGAGTGTAATTGCCACCCAGGCTGATCAGGCTCCTTGGATTTCCGCCACCAAAATTGCTGACGGAAGTCGCAGGAGGCCGTGTAACAGCCCAGCTGCCCGACGGGGACCGGGATATGGCCGAGTCCATCCCCCTCCCCCTCCCGGGGCAGCTGGGCCAATGGGCCCCCTCCCCCGTTCGGCGAACCACACCCTGCCTGCCGGATCCTTACCTGGGTCTGGTGGCGGCCGCTCGGGCACTCCGGTGCCGGAGCAAGGGAGGCCGGCCTCTGCACCGGCCTTCCTTGCTCAAGAGTAGTCGCAATTGTGCTTTATGGCACGTTTGCGACTACTGCCGGCGACGGAACATTCGTTCCGTCACCAGCTCTACAAAGAGGATTGCGCTGTAAGTGGAGTAAGAGGGCCAAAACGTCTTCTACCTGTAACCGCAGAGAAAATCCCCAAGGAGGCCCCATCCTCCAAGCAGTTCCTGTCTTTCAGTTACAGTACATGTAAAGCAGTCTAGAGGCACACCAACATCCTTGCAAAGGACATTCCAGTTATTCCCTTGCCTGCCCAATGTGATGCCTGCCATTACTGAAACATAATAATGGAGCTCAGTCCGAGACGTAAGAACCAGAACTAAAGCTCTCATCTTCTGTTCATCTCTCCCTGCCTCACAAATACGTTGTGGCTAGTGGAGCCAGTCTTCAGAAATTCTGCTTCTCAAGGGCAAAAGTCTTGAAGAAGCCAGGACTTAGAGGTCATGGAAAAGGGCAGCAAGAACCCACCCCCCACCCCCACTTCAGTGCATAAGACACTGAGATAGTGAGCACTGTGACAGGGTCAGTGCGTAAAATGGCGATTCCTTGAAAAAAAAAAAAGAACAGGAGCTATGAGCAGAAAGGAGAAAGCAAAGTATTGGCGAGAAGAGGGGCAACAGAGAGGGTACAGCCAAAAGCAGTCAGCACAGCACTGTGCATCGACTGCCCACAGAAAACTCAGATTTGATACTCTCAAAACTAGGTCTGGAAATTCATGCAATTTGCTCAAAATTGTTCGGTTTACACTCTCAGATTTTGCAGAATTTGGAAATGTTGGTAAGGAACAATGCAAGGTAATCCCTGAATAATCTTTAAAAGAGAGGAAATGCCATCAATGCAGAGGGTGGGGTGGGCTGCAAATGAATTTAGTGCAGCACCTACCGGTAATTTGTCCTCTACCAGTAGGTTGTCTGATCTCAATAAAACGTGAAGCATATACAATAATCCTGTGTATCTAATCTACCTCAAAGATTCTAACATGATCGCTAGATAGAAATAGGTGGATGGGATGAGGGGCTGTTGTGGAATCTCTTTTCCAAAAGTGTCAGAATGAGATTAAAGATGGCAGGCCCAGGGACAACCTAACACCTCCCAGTTCCTGCGGCAGGGCTCCAAATATCATCACCATTTACTCTTGTGTGCTACTCTCCACCACTACACTACTACTACTCCCAGTCCCTGTATTTCAAAAGCATGAGGGAAATGGAGCAGAAGAAGAAGTATGGAGAAGAGTAGAGTCACTCCATTTGCCTCTTGCTTTTCAAGTACAGGGGACAGGAGGAGGAGTGGAGCCAAGCATCCCCACCTATCGGCTGCCTCAGTTGACTTCGTAGACCAGGGGTGGCCAACCTTACAACATGAATTCTCCTGGACCTTTAATGGTTTTATAGGCGAGGGCATTTCTGCAGGTGCAGCTGCCAAGATTCTGTCTTCTACACAACTCTGAAGAACGCAGAGGCCCTAATGGTGGAAGGTTGGCCACCCCTGTCATAGACAGACCAGCTCTGACCAGGCCAGAGAGTTCTGTTGCCTTCTGCCTGTGGATCTGAAGGAGGGTACAGCAGCCTATTTTCAACTCCCAAACTAGCCAGTCAGTGCACTTGCCTCTCTCCTTACATTACAGCAGGGGTGGCCAACCTTCCATCATTAGGTCCTCTGCATTCTTAAGTGTTGTGTAGAAGACAGAATCTTGGCAGCTGCCAGTGCTGATGGTGCTGCTAAAGCAGCTGCACCTGCTGAAACGCTCTCACCTATACAACCATTTAAGGTCCAGGAACATTCATGTTGAAAGGTTGGCCACCCCTGCGTTACAGCCTCCTGCATCCCTCTACTAAGCCCTGGAATGTTTTCCTCCACCTTCTGGAATAGTTTTACTATAAAACTACAACTATGCATGCTTGGAGGGAAATTAATCATGCATGAGGTGTCAGGTATGTAGCATTTGGGAAAGTGTAAACATAAGCATTTGGACATGAAAAGACACAGAACATGACTTTAGGTCTTGGTTCAGCCAAATCGTATTGTCTCCAGGGACTCAACATCAGATGAATATTTATGTCACCTGGAAAAGGGATTTCCCAAGGCAGGCAACATTCTGTATCTAGCCCAGAGAGCATAACCCAGCTCTGGTTACACAACAATTTTCCCAATTCCACATCTGCTACCAGAGTGACTAATCCTTTTCATGTAGCCCCAGCAGCAGTATACTTGGCACCTCTTCAATAACTGCTCCCTTTGCCCAATCACCAACCCTGAGCTGATGCCAGTTTGGGTCAATGAAGATGACCACAGCTATTCATGGTCATGGGCTGGGTACCTGATGCTGTCACCACAGCTGGGCTCTCCCATAGGATGTTGTTTTCAGTGTACGTGGGAAAAAAAGCAGGACATAATTTGAGCCCAGGGTTCAGTTCCAGAACTTGCTTTTAACTCAGAAGCTGGTCTAATTCTTCACCCAAGGGCAAGAGCTTGTTTCCACCTTGGGGTCAAATTCTTACAAAAGTTCATAAATTCCAGTCAATATGCCTACTGTAGTACTAAAGGCAGATTCCCCCCTATCAATCTAGGGGGCACAACTAAATTTTGTTGCCAAGATGCGGAAGGGGCTTGTGGTGAAGAAAATCTGCAGTCCCCAAAGGCCTAGTGACAGTCAGATGCCAGGGCTCCCCTCAGTGGTGAAACAAGGGTGGAGCGAAGGCAAGTAGTTCTGCAAGGCTCCGTTACACTGGAGTCAGCGGCCCCTCCCCCTTGCTGTTGGAGCCATTCCGGCAGCAACAGGGGAGTGTCCTGCGTGTTACCTTTGCTGCCAGAATGGCTCCAACAGCAAGGGGGAGGGGCCGCTGACTCCGGTGTAACGGAGTCTTGCAGAACTACTTGCCTTCACTCCACCCTTGTTACGCCTCTGGCTCCCCTTGAGTCAGCCCACTGCGTGGCTTCAGCAACGCACCCCAATGGCTGAATCCTTCCTGCCCCCTCCACCATCACACTGCTGGTCCTGCCTCCATCTACCTGATTGCCGGAGCACAGGACCGATGGCGTCTGGATGGAAAAGCCTCAGAACAGGAATCCAGGGCCCAAGCCACCAGACACAGGAGTGACTGTACTGGGCAATCAGCTTCTCCGCATCCTGCAGCCCTTCCTCAGTTGGCCGTGCCTAGGACAAGGACCGGGATTAACAGAGATGCCAGCTACGCCTGCCACACAACACGGATCTACTGGATGCATAAAGCTCAGAGCCTCCTTGGAGCAGAAATGTTTCCTCCATCCATTTGCTGGAAAAGCACGGCAAGCTTACACCTGTGACTGGCAGGAGAGAAAATCCTTTATCTTGACTGAAGCTTAGGTGATGGGGGCAGAATACCAGCCGATTCACAAAGCTGCTGCGCTCTCCGTTTTTCTGCTTGCGCACGTTCATGCTTACGACGAGCAGTTGTCTGAAGTGTCTACAACAGATGTGAAAGCTGCAGTTCTTTTAAAGGCCGTGACAGACCGCATGAATCTCGGCTCGTCCCGGACGCCCGAGGAGCTTAGTTGAGGCGTGCTGAGGTGTCTGGTTACCACAGCGGAAGCGAGCGGTCTCCCGATTTCCGGCACAATCGAAAATCCTCCTGGGCCATGTTTGAGGGGGCTGCACAGCGGAGCTACTGTAGCCACCAAGGGGGAGGAGAGTGGCTATCTGCCAATCGGGTGTGTTAGCCAATCACCGTGGAGGTTTCTTCCAAGAAGGCAGGACAAAAGAAGGGACTATTTGCGGGAAGACACTCCTACTCCTCTCACGCTCGCTCACCTCGGCGCTCGCTCATTCGCCTCGGCATGCGGTCTGTCACAGCCTTTAACCATCACTCAACTCAAGCTTGGTAGATTGGCAACTGGGGGGGGGGGGTCAGCCCTAAATAAAGCACTTCAACCACAGAACTCTTTGCTAGCTCCTGCTCTGTGTTGGTGGCACTTTCAAACATGAGACTTGCAGCCAATCCTAACCAACTTTCCAATGCTGATGCAGCCGCAATGCAGTGCTGAGGTAAAAGAACAACCATTCCCTTACTGTGAGGAGGCCTCCGTGACTATCCCCCCCCCACCACAGAACGCAGTGCGCACCCTGTTGGCACAGCTGCATCGGCTCTGGAAAGTTGGTTAGGATTGGGTTGTTAAGGTGTTCTTGGTTCAGTTTGTTTTGTAATGAAACAGTAAAGGCTAATGTTAGCCAGAATGCTCATCTGCATTACAAACGCCACGGTTCCACTTTCTCCTCTGCGCGTCAACAACACTCAGATATTAATATAACTAGCTCTAGAGACGCTAAAGGCGAGTTACGCCTCAGTGAAAGCACCCTTTGTCCTCCTTCCTATGGGTAATTTCACCCTGCGCACAACAATTAACTGTAAGGCAACAGCAGGAAGAACCAAGCAAAGAAACAGGAAAGGCAACTTGAAATATGAGCATATCAATGCCCAGCTCTGCCATGGGCTTGCAGAGACACAAATCCCATTATTATTCCTATTACATGTGACATATTGGCACAGTGCCAAAGTGCTGATGCAACGTAGAGTGTAAGCTGCTGAGTCCTTTGTTTAGTTTTCATTAATTCATTAGCCGGCCTCAGGCAGGTAACTCTCCTCTCATCAGACTTCTGCCTGCACTAGGTAAAGGTAAAGGTGACCCCTGACAATTAAAAGTCCAGTCGTGTTCGACTCGAGGGTGTGGTGCGCATCCCCATTTCAAAGCCAAAGAGCCAGCGTTGTCCGAAGACGCCTCCGTGGTCATGTGGCCGGCATGACTCTCCTTGCCGCAGCGCGTAGCATGCGGCTGGAACACGGAGCGCCGTTTACCTTCCCGCAAGCAGTACCTATTTATCTACTCGCATTAACATGCTTTGGAACTGCTAGGTTGGCAGGAGCTGGCCAAGCAACAAGAGCTCACCCCGTCGCGGATTCGAACTGCCGACCTTTCGATCGACAGCTCATGGTTCAGCGGTTTAACCCACTGCAATATGCGGTCTTAAATACTTCTACTAGCCTACTGCATAGGGCAGTCTTAAGCATCACAATATGAAGCAGCCTGAAGCCTTGATCCGCACTGCCTGCGTGCATGCTCCCGCCCAACTGACAGTCATCAAAGACCTCTGTTGTGGGTAGGGGAGGCAAAACTAGCTGGCCGAAGAGAACTCCCAGGTGCTGTTCACAGAATTTTGCCCTCTGCTGCCCCCAAAGGGTGGAGCAAAGGAGGCTACTTCACGAAGAGCCAGGACCACAGATGTCACGTGTCCAGGACCAGGTGGTGCCAGATGTGACTCGTGGCCAGAAGAAAAAAAAAAGAATTGCCCAGTTGTTGTTGTTGTTGTTATTAATTATTATTATTATTATTATTATTATTATTATTATTATTATTATTATTCTGCCTGACACATTACAAAATGCATTGGGCTGAATAAATGGATGATTTGTGCACCTCAGAGTAGTGGTGTCACTAGGGTTGGTGTCACCCCCATGGACCTCCTCTTGTACCAGCTGTGGCTGGAAACGTCCAGGTCTACTGAACTCCCCAAGGCAGAGCTGAGGTCTTGGTCAACTGGAAGGCCAGGTCTACTGGGTGGGTAGACCTGGGCTCCACCTCGGGAAGACCAGTAGATCTGGGCTCCAGAGACTTTTCCGGCCACAGCTGGTACAGCAAAAGCTTCAACCCTCCCGTGGCCAGGTAGACCTGGGTTCCGGAGCTTTTGGTGTCACCCCCCTGAAAGCAAGAGGGGAAAAAAAGACGCCTGTGGGGGGACATGATTGAGACGTATAAAATTATGCATGGGATGGAGAGAGTGGATAGAGGGAAGTTCTTCTCCCTCTGGAACAACACCAGAACCAGGGACATGCACTAAAATTGAGTGGAGGGAGAGTTGGAATGGACAAAAGAAAATATTTCTTTACCCAGCGTGTAATTCATCTGTGGAACTCCTTGCCACAGGATGTGGTGATGGCACCTGGCCTAGATGCCTTTAAAAGGGGGTTGGACAGATTCATGGAGGAAAAGACCATCCAAGGTTACAAGCCATAAGCAACCTCCTGGCTTTAGAAGTAGGTTCTCTCTGTGCCAGGTGCAGGGGAGTGACAACAGGAAACAGGTTATCTTGTTGGCTGTGTGCTCCCTGAGGCATCTGGTGGGGCCACTGTGAGATACAGGAAGCTGGACTAGATGGGCCTTTGGCCTGATCCAGCAGGGCTCTTCTTATGTTCTTATGGCTGAAACACAAGCCCCTAACATACACAGCTTTTCGCTAGCAGGAGAACCAAGCAGCATGTAGCAAGCCTAGGTAGCAACTAGATAAAACTTTAAGCAAAGTCAGCAGTTCCCACACCAAAGGAAGGCCAAAAAGCTGGTTGCTACTGGATAGAAAGCGGGCCTAAAGAATTTAGAAAACCCAGCCAAAAATGGAGGGGTGTAGATACAGAATGAATGGGAGGGAATGTAACTGACCACTATGTGTAATGAGCTCAGCCCCCAAATGGGCTGAAGCTTGCTTGATTGTATGACTATGTGTAAATAATTAAGCCCTGCCCCTTTGGGCAGAGACTGGCTTGCCTGCTTGCCCTTGTGCCCTGGCCTTGTCTCTCTTCTGCAAAACAAACCTGGAAGCGTTCCAAACTTCAAAACCTGTTGTGTATTTGAAATGCCGCACCAGGGACAAACTCAGCCCACTGCCCCAGAGGTTTTCCTCCTCCTTTGTTCTTCCGTTAGTGCCTTGTCTTCCCTCCCTTTGTCCCACCAAAACTAGGACATTGTCTTAAGGCCGTGACAGACCGCATGCCGAGGCGAACGAGCGAACGCCGAGGCGAGCGAGCGCGAGAGGCTGGCCACCGTCCTCCGCGCTCTGAGCTTGTCTGTAGGAGTGTCTTCCAGCAAATAGTCCCTCCTTTTGTCCCGCCTTCTTGGAAGAAACCTCCACGGTGATTGGCTAACACTAAAATTTACACCCGATTGGCAGATAGCCACTCCCCTCCCCCTTGGTGGCTGCAGTAGCTCAGCTGTGCGGCCCCCTCAAACATGGCCCAGGCGTCCGGGATGCGCCGAAATTCGTGCGGTCTGTCACGGCCTTTAGTGATTCACAGTCCATATTAAAATAGAGGTTTAATGACTGTGTCAGTCAGATTTTGTGCTTTTAAAATCTGACTGACACAGTCATTAAACCCAGAGGCGTCGCTGTGGCGTGGTGAGGTGCGCGGGGGGCCCCAGGTGATACACGCGCGCAGAAAGGTGACGCGCGCACAGGCACGCGTCGCCTCCCCTGCGCACACACGCGCGCGTCGCCTGGGAGCCTCCCACCTCGCCAGGCCGGCTCCGGGCGCCCCCTCAATTGGGAGAGCCGGCTCGGGGACGTCTTCCCCGGCCGGCTGCCTGGGACCTTCTGAGGAAGGCCTGCTGCGCGAATGTTATTTATAACGTTCTTTTGCACATGCGCAGACTGTTACTGAGGGAAAAGGGCTGCATTAGCATTAGCATGGTCAATTAGCATTAGCCAACGCCCAATTAATTCGCAGATCTATTATCTCACCTCATTTTCTCTTTGCCTGGCTCCTTGCCCTGCCAAGGCTACTCCCTAGGCAGTGTCTGCTCAGGCTCTTCCATCAGGACCTGCTTTGCCTGTGCGTCCTGTGCCACACAACCAACTTGCTCCCTGCTTTGCTACTACCCCCCTTGATCCAAGGTTCTGAACTCAGTGTTCCTTGTGAGGCATGAAATACACTACCCCACATCTTGTGGCTCTTTACCGCACAATACCTGCCCAAGAAGTGGAGAAAAATTAAGTGTCAAAGAAAAGAACCATATATTAATGTTTGTTTATGGTTCTTAAGGGGGGAAATAAGGCATGATCACACTAGAGGATTCTTGGAAGAGCCATATTCTTGGGACCTACCACATTCCTCAAATACCACAGGGCTGTGTACGTGACTCCGAGGGAACAAAGGAGGATGGAAAGTTGAATGTCTTTGCGCATGTACGGGTAGATTTCCATTGAAATTGGAGAACTACTCAAGGGGCTGAATGTTGACACCCACATTTGTAACAAACTGGTATAAAACCCAGCCATGAATTTGGCTCGAGGCGGTGTCCTGCTTTTCTGCTGCTAAGCACAGGATGCTTGCCATACAGCGTTGTATTTACGGAAAGTAAAAGTTGTTAGAAAACAAACCTCCTCCGGCCATCTGAGTATTCTTGGTATACAACGCAAGACAGGGTCTGGAGTCTCCAGGTTACACTTGCTTGACACACCAGCTGGGATTTGTTCCAGCTTGGGTTGGGCTTAATCCCAAGTCACACCACCTGAGCAGGAAGAGAGTATCGATTTTCACAATACAGGTGGGCCCCGATATCCACTGATTTGCTATCCACAGTTTCAGTTATCCACGGATCGTGGGGACCCCCCCAGGCTTTTACTTTTTTTCCCAGTAAGCTTCGTTTCTTCCTTAAAGAAACAGGAGAAGCTGGCTGCTTATTACAGGCAAGTAGAATGAGACTAAGTACTAGAGAGGCTCTGTAAGGTTAACAGAAACCTTGCAGAGCCTCTCTAGGACTTAGTCTCGTTCTACTTGCCTGCAATGGAGCCTGCTTCTCTGTTTGTTTTAAGGAAGAAACAAAGCTTGCTGAAAGAAAAATAAGAGCTGGGGGGAAGCATGCCTGCCTGCAAGGGAAGCAGGGTGGGGGGGCCTCAGGAAACCATGGAGGGGGTGTTCGCTCTTATCCACGGTTTCAAGTATCCACGGAGGGGCCTGGAACATATCCCCAGCGGATATGGGGGCCCACCTGTAATTGCTCTCTTCTCTGCTTTTGATGAGATCTCCTGCCATAATCACCACTGCCTTGCTGCTCTCACCGCTGATTAAGCATGAAAAAAAAATATCACTAAACATGAAGACCCCATAAAAATACTGTACAACCATCCTGAAAATCCACCATCAGAAATGGTAAAAGGCACAGCTACAATTGCATTTGCTTGTTTGTTTATATTCTCAGTCTGATGAGCACCCTCTGTTTCTGGCTCAGCACTGTTTCTTCCCCACTCCCAGCCAATTTTGTGCCTATGCTGAAATTCCCAGGCTGGAGAAGCTCTACATATTCAGCCAAGACCTGTGTCCAACCACCACAAGAACTCTCTCATCCCTGGAAGAGAGGCAGCTGCTGAAGAATACTGTGGCCTCTTGGGCCTCCTGACCCACTAACCATCTTGCCACAATCCACCATCGCTACTACAGTACCTGAGGCTGTTGTGACTGCCTTGACAAAATCAGGATGAACCAAGGACAGTACTGGCATGAAGGGCCCCATCCATATCAAAAATGCCTTGGGGAAGGTGGCTACCAGCTGGGCTACTGTAGACAAGCCCTCCTCAGAGGGTTCAACCTGTAAGGGACATGGCAGAGTCAGTGAGCACTGGTGTTAGTAGGAGGGCTGGGCAAGAGCATCCGGTGGGAATGACATAAGGAAAGAAATACACACTAACCAAAGCCCTGCAACAAGAAGATGCCATTTTATGGAAGAACTTGACTGTAAGGAGCCTTGAGTTCAGCTTCTGGCCATGTATCACAAAAAGACATCTTGGGTCAGGCACAACCTCGGTTCACTGCAATGAGGTGTGTACAAGAAATGGTCTGAGATGTTTCTTCTTCTGCAGATACAAGCAACATCTGGTATGTGGGACTGTAGCCCTTTTCAGGCCTCTAGAGCAATGGTCTTCAACCTTTTTTGTGCCACGACCCCATTAAATTAAATTAAATAAATAAATAAATTAAATAATGAGGCTGGGGACCCACCATTCATCCCACCCCCCTCCCGGGACCTGATGCACCCACCCCCGTCCATTGCCACCCCCTGCCCTGGCACCCTTGTCCTGCCAAGCTCGTTTGGCCCACACCACCGGTGGCGGGGTTATTCCGGAACAGGAGAGCTGAGCCATGGTTCCACCCCCACCCCCAGCAAATTGAAAGAGGGAGGGAATGAGAAGCCCCCCAGCATTACCCCCCAGCAGACATTTTGGTTCCTGTAAGTTGCCGGGACCCCACAAATGAGGCTTCGCGTCCCGACTCCAAGGTTGAAGAACAGTTCTAGAGGAATATTTTGTGCAATGAACGAACACGTGTAGGTCAGGAGGGAGCACCAGAGCAGCAATCTCTACCTCTAACTCCCAGATGTTACACACGTTCTGTTGCAGGTCTGCAGCACCTCTATGCTTGCATCTGTAGGCATTTCTCTGTTTTGACAATGTATGCGTATTGGCATGAGGCAGATGTGCGAGAGAATTGCGCTCCCCTCCTCCATATGAAAGACTGCTGGAGAACTGGCCTGAACATCTGCATAGGGCTAATGTCTCTTGCTATATATATATACATATATACATATATATATATATATATATATATATATATATATATATATATATACATCCCCCTGACAATTAAGTCCAGTCGTGTCCGACACTAGGGTGTGGTGCTCATCTCCATTTCAAAGCCGAAGAGCCAGCGTTGTCCGAAGACGCCTCCGTGGTCATGTGGCCGGCATGACTCTCCTTACCGCAGCGCGTAGCATGCAGCTGGAACACGGAGCGCTGTTTACCTTCCCGCAAGCGGTACCTATTTATCTACTCGCATTGACATGCTTTGGAACTGCTAGGTTGGCAGGAGCTGGCCAAGCAACGAGCGCTCACCCCGTCGCAGGAATTGAACTGCCGACCTTTCGATCGACAGCTTATGGTTCAGCAGTTTAACCCGCTGCGCCACCCGCTGGTATACATACACATATATATACATATGCATGCAGATTATTTGCAACCCCACTGTCCGAAAGAAAAACTGGTTGCAGGTAGCCCTTGAAACTGGACCCTGCAAGCCTGCCCTTTGTATCCCCAAAAAGGCAGAACTGCAAGTGCCAAATTCAAGCACTACCTGCAACCATTGTTCCCTTCAAACAAGGGGGGTACAGAGCAAGGATCTGCATAGGCACCGACTATGAAGCGTCTATGCACTTTTCATTCATTGCTATTCACTCCTAGGCTCTGAAAGCAGATGGGGTCCCAAGCATATTTACCTCCATGGGATGATTCCAGAGAGATGGCCATGCCCAGGACCAGGAGCAAACATAACTGGGAGAGCCCTCTTGGCATTCCCCTGCCGTTGGCATTGCTCCACTCCATTACTTTTGGGTTAATGCCCAGTCTCATCTTGGAAGCGGCAGACCTCGCTCCCAGGGAAGGCTTTGTCTCCCCGCACACAGCTCCCAAAGCGTGCAGCTGCTTCAGCCGAGAAGCTGGTCTCCTATGGGACCCGTCACTAGGCACAGGGGCCCTGCTTACAACATGCCTTGAAACGGCACAGGGAGGAAAGAAAAAACAAAGGGGGGGGGGAATTGCTGACAGCTCCATAGAAGGGCCAAGCCTGGGATAGGAATAACAAGACATATTTTGGAAAGAGAGGGCTAGTTGCTCAGTTTCAGAGCCTTTACGCAGGAGGTGTAGCTAGCCTTTTTTGGGGTGGGGGCCGGCCGATCGTTTTGCACCCCCCGGGCTTGCACACACCCCCTCCGCAAAACACGAACGTGCAAAGAACAGCCTAAAAAGAGGCTTTAAAAAGCCTCTTTTAGGCCGTTTTTTGCACACACCCCAGGCATGGGGGGGCATTTTCAGGGCTGGGGTGGTGGTGCACTCCAGGGGGGTTAGTTTCCTTCTTACTGTGTTCATGCACACACACACACACACACCCGGGTGGCGGGTGGCCAGACGCGTCCTTCCTGGCTGGCTGGCAGGCAGTATCAAAAACGATGCTGGAGAGGCTGCGCCTGCGCAAGCCTGCTGCAGCCTCTCTAGCTCCCTTAGTCTCGCTGGCTGAGTCCTCCAGCCACTGTGGCAGCAGTGCACCCCGAGCTCGGCACCCCTGCGCCTGGGGGTCCATGGCACCCCCGCCCCCATCCTAACAACACCAACCCTGGCCCAAATGAGGGTGGTTGGGCTCTCCAGAGAGCCAGAGCCCTAGTTTCAAGCTGCTCCCTGGCTCTGACATTTCTGTGGCTGGAGGCGTGTTGTGGAGGGAGGAACCATACTGCGGTGGAGCACATCCAAGTCCAAGCACCTGCAGTGAGAACCTACCATAAGGAAAAGGGACAACTGCCTTGGTAATGGGAAGGGCAAGACAGCATTTGGGCCAGCAGGAATCGGGAACCAAACAAAGAGGTTTGCAAGACCAAAGACCAAAGTCCAGAACATCTTGTTTGTCTTCCCAAAGGGAATTAACATCAAACACTTTACAAAAGCCTTTACCAAAGTCCAGAACATCTTGTTTGTCTTCCCAAAGGGAATTAACATCAAACACTTTACAAAAGCCTTTTTTCTCAAAGGATGCTTTAGTTGCTTCTTGCCTTCTTCACAGCTGTAACTCAGATGTAGGCTGTTCACATTAAAAAAAAAAAATTGTGAAAGCTCGGCAACCCGGACATTTTGGCAGCAACGCGATGACATTATCACATCACCACCAAACATCCAGGTTGCTGAGCTCCACGCTGAAAAATATTGGGTAGCGGGGCGACAAAGACTGGGAACCACTGCTGTAGATGCAATTTGAAATGGACTCTCTTCTGCTTTCTGTCCCATGTTTACAACAGTGTTGTTCCAGACCAAAAGAGTGTGGAAACCAGCCACCTAGATGCTGTGGGGTAGGGTAGGATTCAAGGACAGCACCCCGAGACTGGACAGTGATGGCGGCTGCAGTGTCCCAGCCTTCCCTTCCTTCCTTCCTTCCTTCCTTCCTTCCTTCCTTCCTTCCTTCCTTCCTTCCGCAAAGGCAGAGACCACCCTTCTCCTGAAACCATGCCACACTTACCAGGCCCAAGTGCCCCAAGAACCAGTTCTTTCGTGGGGGCTCTGGGAAGCAGCGCAGTCTCTGGCAGTTGATGTAATAGCTGCGGCAAATGTGAAAGGCCTTCGAGAGTACACGGAGGAGCAGAGCCAACTGAAGAAGCAACAGACTGGAGATGGCCATAGTCCGGAACAGGGTTTTCTCAAGCGCCAGCTTCTCCAGCACCCAGTCGGTGAGGGGCAGCATCCTGGAGGGAGAGAAAGCAGTGGGGAATAGAACTCTTGCTGTGCTTAGAGGGAGAGAGTAGGAATTAAAAACAAGCCTCCACTTGCAGGGAATCTCCATAGCCATGAGTTCATTTTCTCTCCTGACAATCCGCTCTAAGGATACCTTGAAAATGCAGCAGGCATGGTCTCACAAGAGACAACCCGAATCCCACCATCAGCCTAACCTGCTTTCCAATTTCTTCTAGGGAGAAGGAAACCCTGCAGCAACACAGGTGCAACACAGGTGACAAAATGAGGTCACCTCATCAGTAGCATAGCTGGCGTTTTTCCAAGGGGGCTGTGAGCGGGATGACACTTCACCCCGCACCCCGCCACCGGAATGGAGCAGGACTGGAGCCAAAAGGTTCCATTCCGTTCCATTCCTGTGGCGGGGGGCAGGGCGAAAGCGCGACGTCCTGCCCACGGCCCCCTTGGAAAAACGCCAGCTACGTCACTGCACCTCATTGGGTAGGCAAGACCTACCCAAGACCTCCTGATGCCTGAGGCTGCTTAATACTGTACCAGCCTCCACTCCTCCCACTCTCCAATGTCCTAGCTCAGCACTCTCCTCCCCTCCACATTTCCTCTTCCTCCTCTCTGTCCCCTGATTCCTTTTCTAATCCAGAAAGTGGAAGGAGGAGGAGGAGGAGGAGGAGAGTGGAGGCAAGTAGGTGGACAGAGATGGGCGCCCCCCACCAATCTGCCGCCTAAGGCAACTGCTTCAGTTGGCCTCATGGATGGGCCGGTCTTGCTCAAACAAGGCATAACACACAGTTGTGAGAATCTTTTCCCCAACGTTTTTTAAAATGAAAAATAGCCTTGGAGTTGGAGGCTGCAATCATGGCTGGAAGAGAAGCATGTGCAGAGGGGGCCCAATGCTTTCCCTTCCACTTTTATCCTCCTCATTATTATTAAGAATATGTATATACTTTTCAACCAAAACAAGTTCACAAAGCAGTTTACAGAGACAATCAAAGAATTAAATGGCTTCCTGTCCCAAAAAGGGCTCACAATCTGAAAAGATGCAGAAGAAACACCAGCAACAGTCACTAGAAAAGATACTGCCCTGCAATGAAGAGGGAAAGTTACTCTCCCCCTGCTAAATATAAGAGGAGTGTTAATGAGTGGTGAGCAGGAGACTTCCCTTACTTGATCACTCGTAGCCTGCGCAGCAAAAAAAGTTCAAAGCGACCGGTGCTCAAGGCTGTTTTCTCTGGAGATAACGGCTTGTCACAGGAACAAATAAACACTCCAGCACCATCCAAATATATTGTGCAGAGATATATACAGTGACTTAGCACATAGCCAGAACGTAGAGGTCTCAAACATAGTCTAACACCAGACTCTTCTATTTCCTCATTGTTCCCCTATGTTTCCTTCCTCTCTCTAAGGCAAGGGTGGGGAACCTATTTGCGGTGGAGGGCCATTTTCCCATGGTGAAAATGTGTAGCGGGCTGTGCGCCCCTCCACCGCAAACGGGCGCCCCCCATCGCGCACGCGCCCCCGCCCCCATCTCTCTCCTTACCTTCAGCCTCCAACCAGGCCGCTGCCGCCGGCCCTGTGTTCACCTCGGCATGACTAAAACTCAAACCGGCTGTTCTGTACATGCACAGAACGCCGCTAAGAGGCCAAGAGAGGGCAAGAGAGATTGCCCTCTCTTGGCCTCTTAGCGGCATTCTGCGCATGTACAGAACAGCCGGTTTGAGTTTTAGTCGTGCCGAGGTGAGCGTGGGGCCTCCGGTCTGGTCTCGCGTGGGTCGCACTGGATCGCCCTGGGGTCCGGAAACTAAGGGGGAGGGGCCGCTGACTCCAGTGTAACGGAGTCTTGCAGAACTACTTGCCTTCGCACCACCCTTGTTACACCACTGTCTTAGTCAAATGGTAGCCAGAGACAACCAATTAAACAGCAAGCAGGCATTGGCACAACAGTAGCAACATCTTGAAAGAATGTACATAGGCTGCATGTGTGGTTTCCTTGTCAGAACCTTTATGCTACTGTAACTAAAAGATTTTCACTATGAAGCAAGAACTTCCTCTCTCATTTAACATCTTAAACAAAGCATCAGTCTTTTTATCTAGCAACGGGTCTTCATGTACTCTGCGGTGAAATAATTTCACAACCCAGGCTTGGGAAAGTGGGGGTTATTGTGCAAATTCCTGGTGACCTATTTGAAAAAGCCTGACGTCAGCTGTTTCCCCATGAAACTCCTCCTTCTTGCCTTGAAGTCCCCAACATCCTGATGAATCCCAGTAGTACTAAAACAACTTTTGGATGACAGCCAGCAGAAGTAGCAAAGTCGTATAAAAGCTGTACTTAGAGGAGGTCTGCATTTTCTGGGTCGTGTGGATTTATCCCTGAAGTATCCAATAATGGGCCAGCCATTCCAGAAACCAAAACTTAACACCAAGACTGTGGCAGGGGAAAGGCAAAGACCTTGAAGTTCATTGGGCCAAACTACATGTTACATTAAATGTGAAGAATGTGCTTGCTTGTGCCTGTGGCCGCCCGCCCTTTGCCCTCAGTCCGCCCCCCCCCCACCCGCTGGATCCTTACCTGGGTCCAGCAGCAGTCCGGCAGGTGCTTCGTTGGCAGAGCAGGGGAGGCCAGCCTTGCACCAGCCTTCCCTGCTCTCGAGTCATCATAAAAATGTCTTACAACACTTTTACGATGGCTTCAGGCTCACAGACATTTCGTTTAATAAATCTGTTCCAGGACCTTTCCGGGTATTAACATCATGTTGACTGATCTGTAGTTTCCTGGATTTTCCTTCTTCCTAACTTTAAAGATAGGGATGACATTTGCTTATTCTCTAGGTCAGCATTTCTAAAACTATTATTTCTTTCTAGATCACCATTAAAAAAAAAAAGTCTTGTAAAGTTAGGTGGGTCCTGATAGAATGTCATTTTAAAAAGTGGGTCCTGGTGCTAAAACATTTGGGAACCACTGCTCTAGGAGTTCTCAAAGATTACAGAAAGTAACTCCTGGGGACGTACATTCACAGTGCAATCCTACGCATGCCTACTCAGCATGTAACTCAGAAGTAACTCCCACTATGTTCAATTGAACATACGGTACTCCCAGGAAAGTACGTACAAGTTTGCAGCCTCATTTAACATTACCAGGTGTCCCCTTATCTCTTTATACCCACCTTGAGCCATGACACCCCCAGTTTCTTGTTAGCGCAACTATCGTTAGGCTGGGCCACCTTCTCCTTTGTGGGAGAAGACAAATGCAACATAAGAATTAAACAATTCTGCCTTCTCTCTGTCGTCTGTTACCAAGTGGCTGAGCTTCCCCCCCTGCCCACGGCAAAGCGGGGCTTTTTCCTACCTTGCTATAGAATCGCTCGCTTGCTCGCTCCGTCTCTCTTTGCACCACTCTCTGCAGCAGGTAGTGAACGACCTCAGGGCCACCTGATCATGCTCACCCTGAAACCCACAATGCCTTTCCCTCCCTCCCCGGAGGGCAAAACTGAGGTGTTTCTGCCCTCTTGTGGCCATCCTTCTTCACATTCCTTCGTTCTGCTTTTCAAGAGTCACAGACACAACACTCGCAACGTGCCTTAGAGAGGCAAACCATTGGTTCATCTAGAGGCTCCTGCCTTGCAGTAGCGTCGCTAGACGCGTGACACCCTAGGGCTGGGGGGTGCGCATCACCCCCCGCCCTAGGGTGTCACCCCCCCCACCGAACTGGAGGTCGGGGAGCCGGCCTCGGAACATCCAGCTCCACCGGCGCTCCAGGGCCTTCTGAAGGCCCGCTGGCTCAAAACGTAAAGTTTTACGTTTTTCGCACATGCGCAGTACATTTTCTGAGGGCAAAGGGCTGCCCATTTGCCCTCAGAAAAGCAATGCGCATGTGCGAAAACGTAAAACTTTATGTTTTGAGCCAGCGGGCCTTCAGAAGGCCTTGGAGCGCCGGCGGGGTTGGACGCTCCAAGGCTGGCTCCCTGGCCTCGGAGCCTCCGGACTCTGGAGGCTCCGAGGCCGGGGGAGCCGGCCTCGGAGCGTCCGACAGTGATTCACGGGTGATGTCACCCCTTTGCGCGCGTCACACGCGCGTCACCCCCTGGCGGTCCGCCCCCCCTCCAGGCTCCGTCGACGCCTCTGTGTCAAGCCTCTCGGGAATGCTGAGAAGGTCCCTCCCACCCGTCCAGAGCCTTCTACCTCTGTTTTCTGGCCTCCGAAAACCTGAAAACCCAGAAGTGACTCACCAATGTCGTTGCCAATCACTTCCGGTGGTACTCAGCAGGAGAGTGGTGCCCAAAGTGGTACTCAGCTGGGAAGGGGTTGAGAACCCCTGCTCTAGGCAAATGAGATCATCACTGAGAAGCTTGGGTCTGAAGTGTCACACCATAAGAGAGATGAACTTGTGCTTTTGGGAGCAGGTGTTTTTGGGGTGTTGGAGTGGTCCTCCTCATAGCAAGACATGGGCAGAACTGAGGTATCTTTGACACGACTGGTACCAAGTGTTTATGTTGAAGATAGTAAGAGAATCACATACCATCCTAAGTCCAGGCCTCTGGCAGCTGATATAATATCCAGGTCTAGAGTTACCATTTTTCCTTTCCACTGAGGAGGTATGAACTGAGTTGGGCTTGCGTTCCAAGGTTGCCTCCAGCAGCAGATGGCTTCCTTAGCCTCAAAGGAAGAGCCCCAAAGAGGGTAGGTTTTCTTACACAATCAATTGGCACACCTACTCCAGAGTCCCTGCACTCCTGTTCCATATCCCTCGAAAACAAGAGCAGCTCCACTGGCGTCGACAGGGGGAAGCGGGGGGGGGGGCGGGCCGCCGGGGGGCGTCGCGCAATTCCCCCCACTTACATTTTTGAAGTGAAGGTGGGCCCGCCCTCCCTCCCTTGTGTCCGTTTGGCTCCAAAATGAGCCGAAAACGGAGCGGGGAGGGCGCTCTGCTCCTGCGCGTGACGTCACGCGTGGGGGCGGAGCCTCCCCTTAAGGGCGACGCACGCCCCCGCTCTGGGGTGATGCGCGTCGTCACGACACTGCTGAGCAGCTCTCTTGAACTTTGAACTTCAATCAGCCCACGAGAGATCATAAAGCAAATGATCAGGTGTCAGCGGAGGGCACCAAGTTCAAGGCATTTATTTGCAATATCTGCCAGAGCGGATGCCTACTGAATCAATAGAAAACACTGCAAAGTCTAAACCAGCATTTCATTGATGTGCAATAAAGTTCTGGTAAGCAAGCAAGGAGGTTGGGGTTTTATTTGTAATTGTATTTTCTTTGGAATTTACTATGTAACTGAATTTGCATATTTTCTTCTCCATTACTTTTGCTTCTGTCATCTTCCCCTCCCCTCCCACCCCTTGTCCTCTTGCTTTCTGACAAAATGTTGACTATAAACCTCTTGGGGCAGGAACTTGCCTTTCCTTTTTGTTCCTCTCGCTGTACGTTGTACATTGCTGGTGCTGTAAAAATAAATAAATAAATAAATAAATAAATAATAGGGTAGCAGTGAAATCCTGGATGTTTATCCAGAAGTAAGTCCCACTGTGAAGCTCAAGCTTGGCTCATTAATAATACCAGGGTTGGGAGCGGAAGCTTTGGGTAGATCAGGGTTTCTCAAACTGTGGGTCAGGACCCACTTGGTGGGTCACAACCCAATTTCTGGTGGGTCCCACAGAGCCTCCAATGAAAACATGGGTGATGGAAAGATCAGATAATTAATTGCCTCAAGCCCTGAGGCTACTCAAAAAACCAGATAGCTGCTAATTGCCCTGCAAATGGCATCACTAGGGTGAGCGCTGCCCTGAAGCGAAGGCGCGCGTGCCGCCCTAATGACCCCTAGCCCCGCTTACCCCCAGGCCCTGCTGCTGCCGGCTCCAAGACATCCTCCTCGGCCGGCTGTCCTGAGTATTATCAGTAAGCTTTATGCAAGTCATCTCTTAAGGTAAAGGTATCCCCTGACAATTAAGTCCAGTCGTGTCCGACTCTAGGGTGTGGTGCTCATCCCCATTTCAAAGCCGAAGAGCCAGCGTTGTCCGAAGACGCCTCCGTGGTCATGTGGCCGGCATGACTCTCCTTGCCGCAGCGCGTAGCATGTGGCTGGAACACATCTCTTAGGCAAACTTAAAAGTTGGTCGGAGCAGGAAAGCTTGCTGGCAGACGAGCAAGCCGGATTTAGGGAGGGCAGGAGCACACTAGGTCATTCCTTGATTATGCAACATCTGGTGGAAAAATATACAGCCAATAATCTTATTTCCATACATGCTGCATTTATTGACCTAAAATCAGCCTTTGATTCCATCTCTAGGGTCAAACTGTGGCAGAAACTGGAGGGTATGTCCATTGATAGTAGATTATTGTGCCTGATTCGAGCCCTGTACTCCAATACATCCCTTAAGGTAAGATGTACCCAATATGGGCATCTTTCAGAACAAGTTCCAACCTGTAAAGGGGTAAAACAGGGCTGCGTCCTAGTGCCTCTTCTGTTTAACATCTATGTAAATAGCCTGGTGGAATACATGGACTCACCTGATTTCCATCCTCCAACGTTAGCCAACCGTAAGATACCTGTGCTGCTATATGCGGATGATACAGTCATCCTTTCACGAACACCAGTGGGACTTAGAAGGGCCTTAAAGAAGTTTAGTACTTATTGTGACGATAATCAGCTTGGGTGATTATCAGTTGTCATTAACTACTCAAAAAACCAAAGTTTTATCCTTTGGCAAGAGGCCAAAAATCAGGGCCTGGAGCATCAACAGCCACAAGATTGAGCAGGTTTGCACCTATAAATACTTGGGGGTAATGTTGCAAGCGATTGGAGCCAGAACTGCTCACCACGAGTACGTGGCCAAGGTAGGCCTGAAATCTGCTCGTGCAGTAGTTAAGTTTTTTAACACCAAAGGTGGCCATTATTTGCCTGCAGCAATTAAGTTACATCAAGCAAAAACTCTGCCCCAGCTTTTATATGGGACAATTTTGGGGCCCCTTTTCTCCAGTTTCGCCCCCTTGGAACAGGTGTAATCAGTCGTGTCACTAGACGCGCGACACCCTAGGGTGGGGGGGTGCGCATCACCCCCCCGCCCTAGAGTGAACCCCCCCAAACACCCCCTTACCTAAAGGCCGGGGAGCCCGCCGGGGAGCCGGCCTTGGAGCGTCCGGCTCCACCGGCGCTCCAGGGCCTTCTGAAGGTCCGCTGCTTGAAAACGTAACGTTTTACGTTTTTCGCGCATGCGCAATACATTTTCTGAGGGCAAAGGGCTGCCCCTTTGCCCTCAGAAAAGTACTGCGCATGAGCGAAAACGTAAGAATTACGTTTTCAAGCAGCGGGCCTTCAGAAGGCCCTGGAGCGTCGGCGGAGCCGGACGCTCCGAGGCTGGCTCCCGGGCCTCGGAGCCTCCGGACTCTGGAGGCTCCGCGGCCTGGAAGCCGGCCTCGGAGCATCCGACCATGGCGCGTGTCACCCATGACGCGCGTCACCTCCAGGCGGTCCGCCCCACCCGCCACGCTCTGTCGACGCCAGTGGGTGCAATCCAAGTTTTTAAGATCTATCTTCCAAGTGTCCAGCTATGTTTCTAATGCAAGCTTGCGCTTGGACTCTGGCCTGCTCAAGGTTGAGGCTAGGGTTTCCCTAGCCTCTATCAATACTCGTGTTGTAAGCACCCCAAGGGTACAAGTGACTTCAGTTCATGAGATTCGGTGAGCGGACACCAGGCTCCAAAGATGGAGTGAGGGTACCCAAAAAATAGAAGAGAGAAAGAGGGAGAGAGGAAGGAAAAAGGTCTGCAGTTTGCAGAGGCGCCAAAAAGGAGCTCAAATAGACCAACGTTGGGTAAAAAGAAGCTTTTACTAGGCTAGCCCAGGACACAATCAGCAAGGCAGAAAGTGTGTCAGATACAATCAATACAAAAACTTATATACATTTGATTATTACAGGGAAAATCAGGGAGTCCATTGTTACAAGAGTACATAATAAAGGAAAGCCAATGAGGGAAAGGATCCAAAAGTTACACGTTGATACAGCCAATGGAAGGTCGGATTGAAGTTTTGCACCAATGAGATCAGCAGCAGCAGATGTGAAGTGTTTAACCAATAAAAAGATAAACTTTATTGTAGAACCAATGGAAGTGTAGTGTTTTGTGCAACTGGGGCCAATGGGGATTGGACCGGATAGCCAATGGGAGGAGGGGTAGGGGTGCTGGGTGGCTGGGGTGATGGGATTAGGTCCCCATCCCAGGTGAGTGAGGTGTTCCGGAGTTTTATGAATGGGGTCTTTTGTGTAGCCTGTAGACACAAAAGACAAGGATTTCCAAATTGATAGGTAAAGGTGCCAATTCAATGAGTCTCTGCCCCACTGGCACCAGGTATACAATGATAGACATTCAGGTGAAGGCTGTCAGTCAGGAAGGAGGGAAGCTAGTAATTGAATTAATTGTAGCAGGCCAGATCAGGAACTATGTAAATGGGAAAAGGTATTTGAATAGAACGATGGTTGAGGAGATAGACATTTGCATGAGAGAAGCAAAGGACATCAGAGTCAGGATTGCAGGGTGAAAGACAAGTGTGATTTGGTAGTGGGAGATGAGACACACAGAGGAGGAGTAATGGCTTCCCAGGGAGCAATGACACTAACCCAAGATTTCCCATGTTCCTGGAGACCCCCCTTTCCCTGCCCCCGAATGGCCTCCCAGATAGAAGGAAGCCATTCAAGTGCATCACAGAATGGAAGCTGTTGTTGTCAGCTATAGGTTATGGTTTTAAAATGGTTTCCCTGGACTCCTGGTTATGCAGCACTCTTGGCAGGAGGCCCGCTCCCAATGCCCTCAGCATTCCCAGCGCTTGGCCTTCAGTCAACCTCCTGTGCCCAGGCCGAGGGTGGCAAAGGGGCTAAACCACACACTTACCAGCCCTCTCCTGGACCCCAGAAAGGGCGCGTGGGGAAGACCCCCACGCCTTTTACAAGCTGCAAGAATATGTGCACTGTACCAGGAGTCTCTGAACTCTGCTGAGGAATGACTCCACCAAAGTGTCAGGATGGGGACCCTTCTGTGGAGGGACCCCTCCCCAGCGACACCCCGTTGATCCCTGATAAGGATCCGGTACCATAACCGTGGAGGGAATTCAAGAAAACAGTATTTTCTACAGGATAATGCACTGCTTTGAATTAAAGGAATACCACTTTTTAGAAACTTCCAAAGAGAGAGAAGGTTATGAGGATTAAATAGGTACAGAGTGAACTTTTGCTGCTGCCGCTTCTCTAGGGGTTCAAAAATTACTGTATCTTCGCGATTTCTGGACCGATTTGGATGGGGTAAAGAGGTGGGGGTTCTGTGGAGCGAGGAATGAGATAAGAATATTTGGGGAGGGGTAGCTTGCCTACAACACTTGGCTAAATCTAAACTTTAATGCCCAGGGCCTAACATCACTAATCCTACAAGATAACTTTCAATCGTCATGGCTTATGGCAGTTCACAGGAAATTGAGATATCTGGGACTCTCCCCTGAGGTTGTGCTGGCAATGGACTTTTTTCAAGCAAGAGCAGCCATAAGGCAAAGGCTGCTAGACACAGAGCGGCAAGAGGACATCAGCAGAACTCCACACTTTTTAGCTGCAGAGGACACTAGATATAAAGTAGCGCCGGCAGCCTATTTGTTACTGCTGGAGCTCTCTATGCATAGGAGGGCCTTTTTTTTGGCCAGGTGGAGAGCCCTCCCTTCGGCATTTTTGGAGGGCTGTTTTAGAAGGATTCAAATATCTGAAAGGGTTTGCCCGTGTGACTCGGGAGAAGTGGAGACAGTAGAGCATGTCCTGTTTTGCTGTCCATTTTATCAGGGGCTGCGTACTAGGTTTATCTTCCCCTTTATTAAAAAATATCCCAGTTTGACTGATGTGGAGTTGGCCAAGATGCTTCTCCTGGGAAAAAGCCCCTGCTTTACTATCCAGTGTGCACGTTTTCAGGCAGCTGCTTGCAGAACTCGAAAGAGTATTGTCAACATCGAGGGAAAATTTTAATGCTTATTTAAGCTTTGTTTGTTCTCTTTTGTGTAGTGTTTCCTGCTTGTTTTAAACTTAGGCCTGTTATTTGATGCTTTGATGATGTTGTGTTTTGCTGTTTTATGTTGCTGGTCATCGACCGTCAATAAACTATTGGAATTGGATGATGAGTTCATTCTAACTCAGTCAATCTAACTCATTCGAATGTTAGGATACATTCTAACAGATAGTATTCCTTCCAGCTCTCGATGTTCTATTTGGGTTCTTGTATGAAGTGATGCCAAGTTCATTCGAACCTTTTTGCTGTGGCGAAGTTAGCCCAGGTGGTGGTCATGTGCATTGATTTTTAGCATAGTGAACTGCCACAGCTTTAATCCATAAAACACTCATAAAAGAGTATAAGACGCACCTGATTATAAGACGCACCCTTAAAGTTTGGTGCTATTAAAAATTTTTAATTAAATCACTGGCATTATTGCAACAGCCTGATTATAAGACGCACCCCTAGTTTAAAAACTTAAATTAGGAGAAAAAAAGTGAGTCTTATACTCAGACCAATACGGTATGTAGAGAGCGCTCTAAAACCTACTAACACCCCAAACCTGATGCTAGACCATCTCTGCATACCAAACTGGTATTGACTTCACTAGAGTTGTATAAATTTGCCACCAATTTCATTTTGTGTGGCAAGTGATCATCTCATCAGTTAAAGGGGGAGAAATACCTGCCCCTTCCCATTGGACCCCTGCCCCTCACTCCTTGAGCATGATGTCTTCAGTATCTCCCACAGATGCTCCTTCAGCATCTCCTTCAGCAGACCTGTAGGAGAATATCTTGTACCCCTTTCCACCACCTTTTCCAGGAATGCTGACAATACTGAAAAAGACGAAGAGAGCTGTTCTATCACAGGCACAGAGCGAAGACACAAAACAGTGTTCACCTTGTCCTGGAACAATCCCCCCTCTGTCAATGTCAGGTTAGGTAACACTTGAGAGTTGTGCTGAAAGGTTCAAGGCAGTGTGCAATGAATGAGTGCCACAATGTTTACTCCAACAATGTTTACTTGCATGACACACACCCTGCATAGGACACTGCTTGGCACTTTGACGTCAAGAGAACTTTGCATTTGACAACAAGCCGGTCCCCTACTCCCTGCAGCACAGATTATGGCAGGAGGCGCACCCCAGGTGCCAGTTGCACCCCCGGTGCCTGCCTTCGTTCAACCTCTTGTGTCCGAGCCGAGGGTGGTGAAGGGGCCATACCCACACTCACTCATGCCTCTCCGGGACCCCAAGCAGGGTGCTGGGACTGTACCCCAGCTTTTTACTAGCTGCAAAATATGTTGCGCTGCTTCCAGGAGCTTCTCCGCTCAGTGCAGGCTAGCCTTCGCTGAGCGGGAGGAGCGGGACCCTTCTGTGTAGGGACCCATCCCTGGGGTGTCCCCAATGATCCTTGGTACAGATCCGGTAACATAACCATGGAGGGAGCCCCAAAAACACAGTGATTTTCTACAGAAAGCCTCACTTCCCCAAATTAAAGTAATACAGCTTTAAGACTGTCAAAGGGAGAAAAAAAGGTAAAGAGTTCAGTTGGTTAATCCCCTTAACAAGCGGCACACTTCGTCTGCGGTTCTTGGCCGAACGCCCAGAAAGGGGATTAAAGGTTTAAGAGTTAAGCGGCTTAAAGGATTAAAAGGGTACAGAGTTAACTTTGGCTGGCTGCTGCTTCTCTTGGGGTTTCGGGAGGCTTGCGGCAGGCGCGTGCCTGTGTACTCTTGACCTCTGCTGGCACGCACCAGCTGTCAAAGTGCGCGCAGACCAGGAAAGAAGCCGAATTTATAATACGATTGACTTAAAATGGCTGTATCTCAGCGATTCCTTGACGGATTTGGATGGGGTAAAAGGCAGGGGGTTCAGGGGAGGGTGGCCGATGAAATAAAAATATTTGGGGAGGGGTCCTTTGCTTACAATACTGCAAGTGAGGTCTGGTCCTTTGCTTATAACACTGCAAGTGAGGCACCTCTCAGAGTGAGGAGAGGATCTCCTGCATGGTGCAAGAAGACAGACATCCTGGGTAAAGCTGGTGATGCTAGTCCTCAGTGTCACACTGGTCAGGGGGACTAGAAGCCTGACAAAGGCAAGGCCAGAAATGACACCAATGACACTTTTCCCTGACACCAGCTTAACCATTCATCTTTTAGGGATGTTTGTTCCTTGACAAATGCTGTCTTTCAGTGTTAGGCTTATCAGGACGTCTCTGACTTTGTTGTGAGAACAAAATGAACTGTAAAATAATTAAAGGCACACCTGTGTTGGCAGAGGAAGCGGGGCATCAAATCAGGTTCTGCAATGCAATATGCATTATTAAATTATTCAGACATGTTCTTTCTATGATAATTGTAGTGGTATTTGAAACTAGACTGACTCATGTTATCCTCTGAACACCAGAGAACTGGGAGATCTTTCTGGGATCCCACAACTCTCCCGCCCTGCAGGGTCCATCAGTGCTCCAGGTGTGTATCTATTATTCTGATTTTGGCTGACCGTGAGTGTGCTGAGCATGTCTCTCAATGCTGAAATGGGTTGGGGGCATCTGAGATCCAAGCCTTCAAACCGAACACAAAATTGACTGACTTGCAACTGGAAATCCTGCCAAGGGGGATTCCTCAGAACTCTGACACATATAGTCGGGTTTTATTTGCATTTCCAATCTTCAAGTGAGATGCTCCCCAAGATAGCACTAAGCACAGAACGCTAATCATCATAGAGTTTTCCACCCCATGATTACAGTCGGGCCTCCTTTCCATGCTCAGTACCAGCAGTGCTTCCATTTAGGCTGGTTGTGCATGGTGCAGATCAGGGACGTGCTGTGTGGGGGCGGCAGGTGAGGCAGAACCGCCCTTTCGGCGTCCACGGAAAAGAGTCGCAGCATTCTAACCCTGAGATGGCGCACGCCACACACTTTCACCCAAGAAAATCCAGTTTCTCGGGTGAAAGCGGGTGGTGTGCATGCATAATCTCAGCTCTTTTCCATGGACGACAACAGGGCAGTTCTACCTTACCTGCCGCCCCGTACCACATGTCCCTGGTACAGATTTCCACAGGACCTGCATCATGCTGTGGCTCTGAGCTCGAATAACTAGATCAAAGCCCAGTTGCTTGTACAACCACCCTCCGTGGTCTCCATACCTGCAGGGGTGATTTCACCATCCAGAGACAGACTACACCACACCACATGGCACCCGAGGCAGAGACACTAATGAGCACGTAACCCCTCCCCCCGCCTCCTCGCAGAAGCAGGTGGGAACGCAGCAAGCTGAGGCTAGAGCAGCCAATGTCAAGCTTGATTTCTGGGTAGTCAGATCTCACTTCCAGACATAAGGAACACTTTGGGCTTTGGTTATGGGCTGGCCAGCACCCTCTCACCCACTCATGCAGTCAAGAAAAAAAGTTATTGGAGTGCATGTCTGCCTAACTAGGCTTTAGGACATGTGATCCTTTGGATGAACTGAGATTGCCAGTGGGGCAGGGTGGGTGGGTTTGACTGAAACACTCCGGAGTCCCCTGTAGATAGATAGGTAGATAGATCATTGTAAACAGACCCAGTGATAGAGATTGGGCTAGAGTAGTGTTTCCCAAACTTTTTCAACCCGCGGCTCCCTTGACCATTAGCAACCATTGGCCGTGGCTCCCCATTACATTATGTTGATGCCTTCCAATTGGCACTGCACTGTTTTCCGAGAGGATTCCATGGCACTCCGCAGCTCCCCTGGCTGGTATCCGCGGCTCCCCTGGGAGCCATGCCTCCCAGTTTGGGAACCACTGGGCTAGAGGCTGGGAGGCTGGGATTCCAGCCAGAAAGAACCCCTCCAGTCTAGACCAGGTTCCAAGGACTGGATGGTGCTTGGCTGAAGTTCAAGCACGGAGTTGTCAATGAAAGACCCCCTAAATGTTGGGAGGTCTTGCTCTTGTGCCAATACTCATTGTTGGAACTCACCAATTGGCCCATCACTCTAGCGGCTGCCTCTTCCCGCGATATCTGGATGCCAAGGCAGCGACAGCTTCTTCTTAAAGCCTTTCTCTGACCTGTGTATTGCCATGAACATCAGCCACACTGGGACCTCCCAGATACAATTTGCCCCATTTGGCTCCATTTCTAGGCAAGTGTGTGATGCGCAGCAGACAGACTGACCAAAAGGTAGGGGCAGGAGAAAATGGTGATAAAATAAAAACACATAACACCACTTTCTGCAAAAAATAATAATCTGCAAATAAAATAAAATAAAACCATGTAATTTTGCGACATTCTTTATCTGCTGACACTGTACAACCTATACCACCTACCTAATACACTTTTAAAGCGGTTACAATTGATAAAAAAAATGGGGAGATTTTGGAATAAAAATACATAACACTGCTTTCTGCTATTTGATTTCGGTTAAGCACCGAAATCTGCGAAACAATAAAACCATTTTCTCCCACCTCTACCAATAGGAGCAGAAAGATAGGAGTCTAACAATTGGAGAAGCATAACCACCAGTCCAACTAAAGCCTCACCCCTCAGTATGTCAATGGCTTCCGATAGCACAGCTGGTGCATGTGTGCATGTGTGTGAGAGCTGCTCTGTAGCTATGAGAGGGGGGCCTATTTTGTGAACCAGCATGTGCCGTCAACAGGTCATAATTTGATGACTCACTAGTTTGAATAGGAGATAGAACTGTTGTCTAATCATGCCTGGAGAGAAGGACCTGGACCCAAATATGCCTGGGAACCACAGCCTCTGATGTGGCAGCATTCTTCTCTAATTGCCGATGTCTGGAATCAGATTGTGGTTACTCTGTAATGAATTAAAAGCTCTGCACTTGTTCAAAGGCTCTCTCTTCTTGGCCACTGCTTCACGTAGTATAAGGCTGTGACACACCGGCTGCACTGCAGTGTGTGGACCAGCGTCAGCCTGCAGAGCGAAGATCATGGGAGTAAATGAGCATATTTCATAATGGAGGGACGAATGTCAAAGAGTGGAGATCCCCAAGGTATTTGGGACTATTGCTATTTTACTTACAGCACAATCCTATCCAACTTACACCACCAGTGTAACCAGCGGGGGAGGGCAGGATGGGAGGCTTTGTAGGGGAGGGGAGATTTAAATCCCCTTGAATCCCTCTTTGGAGGGGATTTGAATCCCCTTTCCATTCTGGGGCCTCCCGTTCTCACTGCACCACTGGTTACACCGGTGGTGTAAGTTGGATAGGATTGCGCTGTGAGTCATGAATCATCTGTTTGTTACCTTCATCCTGCCAGAACCTCCTTGCACCTGGATAGCATCCTGCAGCTACCTTTACTGCAGCCCCCTAAGGAAGAGATGATCACTCTTTCAGCATTAAGCTTTCCGTGCCTCATACGGTGTACTGTAGATGAAGGCAGCTTCCCCTGGCACTGTCGGAAAACCATTATGCGTGAAGCAGCCCTGGGTCCTTCCGTGACAACAATGCAGCTACGCCTTCCATGCTTCTCTAGCTATATAGACAATCTCTCAATCTTCCCAGAGTTTCAATCGTTCACAGTCACAATCTCTCTTGACGGCATGACGATTCCCGGTTTGTCAGCTTCCAGCCTCCACCCATCTATTCTCCTGTGTTTTTCCATTCTTACAACTGAGCCCAGCCCACATATCCTGCTCTCTGCCTTCTTTCCTCACAGCACCCAAATGAAAGCAAGACTTGTACGCTTGTATACATTGAGGAAAAGAGAAGAAATCCCACCGAAAGTACAGAAAACAACATGCTGCAAACCTGCAAGCAGCTTTTGCCCTTGCTGGATCATTGCTGTTCAACATTTTATTTCGCACTGACAATGTGCCACGACTGACAATGCACAGCCTTAAACGTGAAAGTCAGAGAAGCACCTGGTCCTGCTCAGAAGAGTTTTCAGCCAACCATAGTTGGACAAGCAGCTGGGAAGAGGTCAGGTGAGCAAAAAGGAGTTGGGAGCCCTTTAAATAATATCTCTCTTAAAAGAGTGGTCTGCAGTAATTCTTCTTGATTTGTATGGAAAGGAGCAGGTTTACTCTACCGTCAATAAATACGAACTTTATTACATATAATAAAAACAGACCCGCCCCCCCCCCCCAAATTACCAATACACCTTTACCAACTACCTAGGAGGGCACAATCCTTTGCATGTCTACTCAGAAGTAAGTCCCATTGTGTTCAATAGGGCTGTGCATAGGATTTCAGCCCTAGTCTCCAATACTACCAAGTTACCTTGGGTATTGATGTTGGACTGAGTTTGGATAATTGAAAACAAACTTGGGGGCGGAGTCAAATTAAATCCTGCTTGCAGAGTGCCTCATATCTTCTTGTCTTCAGTGATACAACAAACAGATATGTGCATCAAGGATCAGGTCCCTCTGACATAGCCATACCTTGATGATAGTTCATTATGGTAACTCCACCTGTTTCCAGATCCTTGGAGATTGCCAGACCCAGGTTCTCTTCCACCTTGATTTGTGATCGCTATTTCTGGCCACAATACGTTTCTTGCATCAGGGAGCCGGAGCACGATATCCCTCCCAACTGCAAAGAAGACCAAGGTTTCTACTATGCTAGCAAGGAAAAAAAAAATAGCAGGAAGCCAGGAATGCAAGAAGAAATGTGATGTCCTCCTCCCCCACTCACTCTGCACACAAATGCACAGAAATATCAAGAGCTACCTACAGAAACAAGAGCACAGCACCAGAGCACAAAATTAATCTCCACTGGTTAACCCACTCTGGCACAATTTCTGCTGCTTTGGAGATGAGTAAGGGGAAAAAAACCAGGAATGATTGAAACTCCTACTCCACAGGCCTGACTCACTCATCTCAGAATACTGGGGTGTGTTGCCTTTATCTTTTGCCCTTGCTTGTTCAGTTCCTGATGTCAGTCATGTGTCACAGAACACAACAGAGTCAAATACCTGGTGTCAGTACTAAGAGGATCTCCCTTGTTAGGTCAAGGAGGTCATCAGAGCGGAGTGTTGAAGGTTCTTCGGTGGAGTGGGATTGGGCGGTTCGCCTATATCCACACAGAGCCAAGTCAGTTTGCTAGTGGTGCAAAAACCAGTGGCAAATACTAACATCTGTCATGATGGGAATTTGCTTGTGCAATGCATGATAACTGCAGGCAATTATATATAAGTTTCCTGGAAGACCAAACAGCTGGCAGCACATCTGATCCCTGCAGGACGGAGGTAAGTGCTTGCTTTCTTATTGGAGCAGAAGGGGTGGCTCTCATAGGCTTCGAGGATATGCATATGCATATGCATATGCAGAGGAGCCAAGTGTTAATGTTCTCTCTCCTCTCTCCCCGAAGACTCCTGGCTATCTCCCCCTCCTTTTATGCATTCTGGTTTACCTGTGTTCCAACTGGCAAACACACTCACCAGGAACACAGTTCCTTTGCTCTAAAACAGGGGTTCTCAACCCTTTCCCGGCCAAGTTCCACCTCTGGCACCACTCTCCTACTGTGTACACTGGAAGTGACTAGTGGTTACATCATCGTCAGTTACTTCTGGGTTCTCAGGTTTTCGGAGGCCAGAAAACGCAGATAGGAGGCTCTGGGTAAGTGGGAGGGCCCTTCTCAGCGTTCCCAAGAGGCTCGGCCAAAGGCAGGAGCCTCTCAGGATCAAAAACGCACCACCGAAAGCACCGCATTGGAGCAGGGTTCCGGTGGTTCGACGGTCTGAGTACCACCAGCAGTCGACTGAAGTACTACCGGTAGTACCACTAGTTGAGAACCCCTGCTCTAAAAGATCTGTAACTAGAGTTGCCAAAGGACCCAGAATCTCCAGGAACTTACATAGAATAACTCTGAAAGCAATCCTGGAGATTTTAACAGGCCCTCCAGGAATTTCCAACATTAAATCATGTTGGGAGGGGGAAAAAATCAAGAATAGCTTCAGAGTTGGCACCCCTAATGTGACCTTTCAAGTTCTGATTCTAAGTCCCTTTTATACCTTATGCCAGTGGTTCCCAAACTGGGAGGCGTGGCTCCCAGGGGAGCTGCGGAGTGCCACGGAATCCTCAGAGAACAGTGCAATGCTAATTGGCAGACATCAACAAAATGTAATGGGAAGCCACGACCAATGGTCAAGGGAGCTGCAGGTTCAAAAAGTTTGGGAAACACTGCCTTACTCCAAAGGAAAGGGGAAGACCACAAAGGTGGCTGTGCTGAAGGACTCATAAGTTACAACATTCTGTACTGTGTTCTCTTAAAGTTCAGGGAGGTAGTTGGAGAATTTGGAATGTTGTGTTCAGCTGTTTTGGGGCAGGGATCAGCATACAAACCAAGGGAAAAGGTGGGATCTGCTCTGCAGGGCAAGAACTGGAGGTGACTGTGATGGAACAGGAGTTTTGCTGAGAAATGTAGCCCAACTTGCTGACATCCAGAAACACCACTCAGACCTCAGCACGACTTCCACTATTTTGCAAGCATTTCAGGTGCTAGAATACAGAAGTGATGATACAGTATTTGCTCCAGAGGGTGAACAACATGTTTGAACATATGAAGCTGCTGTATGCGGATGAGAAGTAGCCCCTCCATCCATGATTTCAGGCAGGGGTCTTTTCCAGCCCTACCTGGAGATGCCAAGGATTGAACACGGCACCTTCTCTATGTAAAGCCGGTCCTCCTTCAGCCGGTGCACCCCTGACTGAAACCAGTGTCAGTGTTGTCCTCTGAAGTGAGGGGGGAACCATTCTGGGAGGGTTTCCGGCTTTATTTACAGCAAACCTTGTTATGATGACCAAGGCAATCAGAATAAAAGTTCCTCTTTGCTGCCTGCCTTATCTACGGCAGACACTTCAGAGAACGTACTGGTGGTCCGCTGGGCTACCTCACAGCGCCCTTCCCTGCCTCACCACCCTCCTTTTTGGCTCAGCATAACGGGGAAATCCCCACTAAAATGTTCCTTTAAGGTCCCTTATTATCTCATTTACGAATGCTTTTCTCCCGTTTTGGTCATCAATTAATTCCACACGCAAGCAGCTTAGAAAGTTTAAAAGAAAGCTTTATTCTTCTAAGTGGTTAGCAGCAGGTCATGTGCGTGCGCGCTCCCACTTCCAAACATGGAAGCTATATTCCAAAGGAGAGCCACAGAGTTAGTAGCTCAGGCAATCAACATTCAAGAAGGCACATTTACAAAACAAAGAAAGCTATCCCAATCTCCCTAACTGTAGAACTAAGTTACCAGCCAGCTGAAGTTGCAGACATCTTCACTACTGGGGCAGAGCCTCCGGCCTTATTCGAAGTTCAAGAAGAGAGCAACTAACTTTCCCACTTTTATCCACTTTAACCTCGTGGGGCATCGTCCAATAGGTGTGTAGTCACGCAGGCTAGGGGACCAATCATATGGCCTGCACTTACCTCTGTATCTCTGCTAATTTCTGCACCTGAGCTAGCTTTTGGTTTCACACCTCATATCTGTAGGCAGCTGTAACTTTCCAGTTCCTGACTCCTGTTATCTCCCTTCTGCTGTCCTTGGTAATTTACACCTGTTCTCAGTTTCAAAGGGGGCTCTGCTTTACCTCACAGGCAGTAGCATCACTGGACGCGCGTCACCCGGGAGCTGGAGGGGGGAGACGCGCGTCACACACACCCCGCCCACGGGCGGTGCCCAGCAACCCTCTTTCCGGTGTCCGGGGGCCTTCTGAGAAGGTGACCCTTTTCTTCCGGCGTCCAGGGCCTTCTGAGAAGGCCCACGGCGTCGCACGCTATTTATTCTTTTTTTCGCACATGCGCAGAACGTTTCTGAGGCAAGGGCTGCCTATTTCCATTCTGCGCATGCGCAAAAAAAGAATATAAATAGCGCAGCAACACCGTGGGCCTTCTCAGAAGGCCCCGGACGACGCCGGTCGTGGTGGACGCTCCTAGGCTTTCTCCGGCTCCGAGGCCGGGAGAAGGCCTCGGATCGCCCGCCTGCATTGCCCGTCCAGAGGCTCTGAGCCTGGGAGAAGGTCTCAGGATGCTCCGAGGCCTTCTCCCGGGGGCTTGGAACCTCCGGATGGTGACGCGGACGGGCACGCGTGGGCTCGGAGACTCGGGGCGGGTGCGCGCGGGCGCACGTCACCCCCCGGCAGCCCGCCCAGCGCGCCACGCTCCAGCGACGCCGCTGCTCACAGAAAACTAAGTTCTCTAACTTCTAACACCAAATCACCCAATGTGCAAATTGCATTTCAAAAGGGGCAATGTAATAGCATTCATGTCTTTCCATCCAGCACATACGTCTTGCTACTGACATGGAACAATAAACGAAACATGGTTACATTACAAATACACATAAGTAACATAGACATAGGCTCAACTCCTTCACAGCCAGGTTAGTGGAGACAATGGGTAGCACCTTCTCCATAGTGGCGCCAATATGATGGAACTCCCTCCTGGTCAAATTGAGAACTATGCCCTCCCAGGCAGGCAGCCTTCCGGCAGGTGCTAGAAACCTTTTTCAGTTGGCCTTTCCACCTTAGTTTTGAATCCCCTTTCTGTTCTCTGAATCCCCTTTTGAAATTTTTAATTAAATAATTAATTTTTATATTAAAAAAATATATTCAAAAAATGCTTACCTGGTCGCTGGTCGCCGGACTGCTGCTGGGGCCGCGGCAAGCAGGCTTTTTTTGTGGCCTGGTCTCGCAGCGGCACCGGGAGAAACGGAGCCGCTGGGAGACCGGGCGAAACACAGCCTGCTTGCCCGGGCGGCGCGAGCCTCCGGCAGGCTCGCACAACACGGGCAAGCAGGCTGTGATTCTCCCGGTGCCGCTGTGAGACCAGGCTGGTCTCGCAGCGGCACCGGGAGAAGCACAGCCTGCTTGCCCGCGTTGTGCGAGCCTGCTGGAGGCTCGCGCCGCCCGGGCAAGCAGGCTGGCCCGGTCTCCCAGCAGCTCCGTTTCCCAGCGCCTTGGGAGAAACGCAGCCTGCTTGCCTGGGTTGTGCGAGCCTGCCGGAGGCTTGCGCCGCCCGGGCAAGCAAGCAGGCTGGCCCGGTCTCCCAGCACGGGCACCGCACGGAGCCGCTGGGAGACCAGGCGAACGACAGCCTGCTTGCCCGTGCTATGCGCGCCTGCCGGAGGCGTGCGCGGCACGGGCAGCAGGCTGTCGTTCGCCCGCTCCCTCACTGGCTCTGTGCCGCTCGCCGCCGCCATCTTCTTTTTTAAACTTACCCGGGCGCCGGCAGCATCTTGGATCACGAAATCTCGCGCGATCCAAGATGTTGGCGCCCAAATCTCGTGAGGGCATCATGCCCTCACGGGATTTGGGTGCCGACATCTTGGATCGCGCGAGATTTCGTGATCCAAGATGCTGCCGGCGCCCGGTTAAGTTTTTTTTTTTTTAAGATGGCGGCGCCCATTCATCCCCCGGGACCGGACCGGGAATCGAGCCCGATTTCCGGGACTGTCCCGCCAAAACCGGGACGAATGGTAAGCCTATGGAAGACAGATCCGCACAGTTCTTTCCAGAAGGGTTACGTAACCTCGCTCACCCCCTCCCAAGAAATCCACAGGTGTTGTGAGCTGACGAGGACGGCCTTGCCAGCTATCTCATTCCCACCAGATAATGAAATCCCAGAATGCATTGCCAGCATGGCCAGTGCTGAGAGCGCAAACGGGCCTCTGAGAATTTAGCTGTTGACCAATCACCATGATACAGGCAAGATTCTGCACATCCTGTTCAAGATGGGAGTTTTGCAAGAGATCGAGATTTGCTCTTAACATTACAGGGAGGTGGGTGCTGGGTGCTGCTGTTAGGTGCTGCACCCATCTTGCCCCCCCCCCCAATTATCCTCGAACCAGTCATGAGACAAGTGTTTCTGAGTTTACTGGTACCTAAATTTAGTAGGCAAGGATCCCTGTGCAGGAAGGAAGGTGGCAGTACAGCTTGCTTCAGTATCTTCCAAAAGAAGCGAAACTTTTCTTCACCAGGGAACATCTGCTTGCTCCTTTGAAACACAAATAAGGCCAGGAGATGCCTCCCTCTGGTGTTGGAGAGGAGAACTACACAGTCAAATCAAAAAGAAACATGACATTTAGAAAACACATTTTTTAAATACCGTGTTTTCCCAAAAATAAGACAGTGTCTTATATTAATTTTGGCTCCAAAAAATGCAGCAGGTCTTATTTTCAGGGAGGTCTTATTTTCCCAACCTGTGGCACGAACCCCCCCCCCCCCGGGCACTTACTTTGACCAATTAAAGCTTCATTCTTTCCCGAGGGTGCAAGGCTCTGCAAGGCCTGCATTTGAGTCTTCCACCATGGAGACGACGTGCTAGAGAGACTTTGCAAAGTTGCAGCCTCCTTGCAGGCCTTTCTAGCACGTCATCTCTATGGTGGAGGACTACAGTGCAGGCCTTCCAGGCCATGCACCCTCAGAAAGAATGAAGCTTTAATCGGTCAAAATAAGTGCCAGGGGGGGTCACGGGGGGTGCCGGGGGGTCGTGTCCATCTGGCTGATGATCCTAGTTAGGTCTTACTTTTGGGGAGGACTTATATTGATGAGTGCCAGCAAAAGTCATGCAAAAATGATGGTAGATCTTACTTTCGGGGGAGGTCTTATTTTAGGGGAAACGGTAGTTACCGTAGGCATTACAGTGGCAGAAGGACAGGACCTTCCTTTCAAAGGGCTTTCTGCCTTTTCAAAGGGCTGAAATGAACATATATTTACTTATTTAGACATTTCTGTGCCTCACTTTAACTCAAATGGGCCCACATTAAAATTCAAAACAGAAACAATATCATAACTTGAACAATTGCATTGAAAGAACAAAAACTGAACTGCAAAACTAGCAGGCAAATACATCGCCCAAACTCAATTTGTCCTAAACATCCTTTGGGGAAAAAATCTCTCCCCCCCCCCCCGAAACTGAAGCCAAGGAACAATGCAAAGCAAAATTCCTTGGGGGTGCACGGCCACCCTTTGCACCTCAGATGGGGACGACACGCAAACAGCAATACTACCTTAGAAGTGGATGGGTAGGTTAAGATTGTCAACCCTCCCGGATTGACCTGGTATCTCTGGGAATCAGCATTTCGCTCAGTGACCACTGAAAGCAATCCTGCAGATTTTAACAGGAATGCAACATTACCAGCACAATCCTGTGTAACCTTGCACTGGTGTAACAGCAGATGCACCAGTGTAAGTGCAATTACACTGGCATAAGTGCACTTACACTGGTCATCTACTGTTACACCAGTGCAAGGTTACACAGGATTGTGCTGTGTATCATGTTAGAAAAAAAGTCTCCAGTTCAGTTTGAAAGAAGAGGTCCTTAAGACACCCAGGTCACAGACTGCTTAGGGAGTCTTCAAAAATCAAAACCAGACCCCTGAATTGAGACTGGAAACCAAGTGGGAGCCAGAAATGGATTCATATGCTGCATGGGACTTGGCCCCTGTGGTTTTTGTTTTGTTTGTCATGACATTTTTATTATTGATATGTAGTAGATTAGAATTAGAATATACAGGTAACAAAGAGGGAAGACCACTTTTTAATGCCCTAAAAGAATTACGAATGGAAAGACAAATGGTAGAGAAAACAGAAAAGCAACCTTCAACTCACTGACTAAAATCCTTAGATTGCCTCATGGGTTGGCTTGTGGGATAACATGAACTAAATAACCTAAGGGGAGTGTTGCTACATGTTGAGAAAGGGCATGATGCCCTCATGAGATTTGGGCGCCAATATCTTGGATCACGCAAGATTTCGTGATCCATTATGCCGGCGCCCGGGTTCTTCAAAACGAAGAAGATGGCGGCGGCAAGCAGGTGTCGTCCGACCACTCTCTCACCGGCACGGAGCCAGCAAGGGAGCGGGTGAACGACAGCCTGCTGCCTGTGCCGCGCGCACCTCCGGCAGGCGCGCACGGCACTGGCAAGCAGGCTGTGTTTCGCCTGGTCTCCCACCGGCTCCGTGCGGTGCCGGTGGGAGACCAGGCTGCAAAGCCTGCTTGCCTGTGGAGCAGCGCGAGGGCAACCAGCACGACAGATGGGGTAAGTTAATTTATTTAATTTTTTAACGGGGAAATTAATTAAATAATTAAAAAGTCCGGGGCGCTTTGCGCCCCCTTTAGTTTTAAAATTATTTTTATTACATTTATTTTTTATTTTACATTTTTAATTAATTAATTGACTGTGTGTGTGTGTGTGGGGGGGTGTCCCGGTTGGGGGTGGGGAAAATATGGCAGGCCTAGGTAGTTAGGAGGGGGTAGTTTCAGCATTTCCAGGGAACAAGCCTGAAATGCTATGAAAACCAACAAAATCTATTTGGCCAGAGTCTGTGGCAGGATAAACCAAAACCAAACATCAGACTCCATGCGGCACCACAAGTAAGCACCCTTTCTACGTTCCTGCAAAGTTGTCACTTTTACACAGTCACACAAGTGAAGGGGTGAAAGTGCCCTGCCCGCTTGCTGACCAGCAGGCTCTCAAGACTGGCTTCCCATGTGACGTGGGGCACATTCTGATACTATTGTGAACAGGCTGCCCTTCCTCATTGGCCTCCAGGCAAGAGGGCGAGAGAGGCCCGGCCCCCTGTCATTGATTGTTTTTCTCCCTCCCTCTTCCTCCCTCATAGCAGTGCAAGTGCCAGCTGGCTCCGTATCTGGACAACCAAAGCAGCTGCTCTTTACCCTGCAGAGGAGATGTTTCTGATATGGCTGAGACTTGTGCCTGTGCTCCTTTGTGTCTCTGCTGCAGAGACAGAGGCTGGTGCAGGTAAGGCCTGATCTCCTGGGACCGTTTGAGCTTCAATGAGTATGACACTGCCACCCCTGTGACTAGCCCTCTTTTCACCAAGCCAGAGTTGGGTGCTAGACAGCAGAGTTGAAGAGGGACAAGAGCAGCTGAGGTCAGGGGAGATGAATGCCATGGCATCCGGCTCCAGAACTGTCATGAAAATTGGACAGTCTCCACTGTACTTTGTATGGCGGAGAGCGGTGAGGTCTCGTCGTGGGTGACAGTCTTTCTTTTTCATTCTCGCTCGTCACTAAAGGCGAGCCCAGGTAGGCTTCATTTGGGGAAACAGATGTCCTGTTTTATTGCCTCCAGTGTTCCTGGGTAGAGATGCAGGCTGCTTCAGCGTGCACTAGTGCTAGGCTTACCAGATCTCCAACCGGGACAGAGTGCTAGACCTTTTATTTATTTATTTATTTATTTATTTATTTATTTATTTATTAAAAAAATTATACCCTGCCTTATCCTATGCCGAAGGCAAATGCCCAAGGCGGCTTACAACAAAAATTAAAATACATAATTTAAAATACATAAAATAAGTTTAAACAATACGTAACTAAATTTAAAAACAATAAAATCCACTGGGGGGGCGATAGTATGGAGCAGAGAAGCAGCATGGCAGAGCATCTTGAGACACAGGAGGCAGACCACAACCCATCATCACCGAAACGCTAGATGAAACAAAAACGTTTTGAGCCCTTTAGGAGAAGGAATGTGGGCTGGTGTAGCTTGTTAAAGCTTAGAGCACAGTCCTAGGCATGTCTACTCAGAAGCAAGTCCCATTGTGTTCAGTGGGGCTTGCTTCTGAGTAGACATGCCTAGGATTGTGCTCTAAGGTTTAACAGTGGGGCTTGCTTCTGAATAGACATGCCTAGGATTGCGCTCTAAGGTTTAACAAGCTACCCCTGCCCACATTCCTTCTCCTAAACGTCTAGCACTCTGTCCCGGTTGGAGATCTGGTAAGCCTAACTAGTGCCCACAGTGTTGCTGACCAGGACTAGGGCAGGACCAGCATGGACAGGGCTCGTTCTCCACTCTCAGGGCAGGGCCAGAATATCACCCCTCTAGTGTTCCCGGGGGACGTCATCACTTCCAATGGCTGGCGTGCTGAGCAGGCTGGTTAAGAAGATACTTGGGGATGGGGAGGACCGTGTTATTTGTATTCCGTGGACTTTAGAGGACTGCTTTGGGCCAGCTTCCCCACACCGTGGCTTCTGACCCATTTCATTCCAGGCTCCAGTTGCAGAGATGGTGGACAGGTGGGTCATTATTTTATTGGTTGTTTTGTTTATTTATTTAAATATATAAATATCATTTATTTATTAATGATTATTAAAATCATTATTTTATCAATAGCAATATTATTGGCACCAAGATTTCAAAAAATGAGGAACTGTGCCCTGAACAGTTGTTGAGAGGGTGGCTCAGTAACCGAGAAGTGCAAAGGAAGCAAAAACATAACCTAGTTCATGACCTAGTTAAATCGGGGCCTTTGGCTTAATCTCATCAATGTCAATGAAACCACAGAAGTCTGAGACCAAGTAATGTGACTTAACTTGTTTGTGGATCACAGCCTCAGTCTATAAATAGGCATGTGGGAGAAAATCATACTCTTTGTGTCTTGTCATTTGAAACGCGCACAACTTCTGTGTTAAAAAAGAGAAGAAAACCTGTCTAACTTTTCCTTTGGAATAAAATTTTCATTGTTGCAGTTTCTTCCAAACCTGATGTTTTTTTTTTTTTCAAATTTTGGCAGCTGATGTTTTACAAATGAAGTCATTGTTGTAACCAAACAGGGAAATCCAGTTTTCAAATATTCATTTTGAAGAGGACGGGCTTGGACAGAAACGTTCATTTTCAAAAATGAATTAAGGAGTGAAGCCTCACTGCATAGCCTTGAGCATTGTTCTTCGGAGGTGCAGTTCATGGGGAATCCCTTCTCCACCCCCACCCCATCCACCCCCTGTTAAAACAAGAGAGAGTTTTGCAAGAGCATGGTACATTTCATTCTGTGTCATCATAGCCCACTACATTGTCAGCCTCAACTTCCAGAGAGCGTAATAAGGATAAAACCAAACCTATTCTAGGTGAGACCTCTGCATGACATGACAGGGAGCCAAATTTTGGGACCCAGGGGGGGGGGCATGATTAGGACTATCCTGTCCATCAGGCCAACTGAGGCAGTGACCTCAGGTGGCGAACTTGCAGGAGGTGCCTGCTGCTTTTCCTGTTCCCTGGATTTGTAAAGAAAGAGAATGGAGCAGAAGAGGAAATGTGGAGGAGAGGGCTCTAGCCCACTCCTCCTCTCTCCTTCACACTTCCTCTTCTGCTCCAATTCCTTCTTTGTACTGAATCTAGGGCGGAGGAGTGGCATTGGCTGGCACTGCCACTTCAAGGATGGCATTTGCCATGGCAAGGTACCAGAAGAGGTAACATTTGGCACACCACCTCAGGTGCTGAGAGATCTTGGGCCTCATGTCAAATATGCAAGATTCCAGAGGTCATGCATGGCCTGTGCAGTATGAATGGACTGAATACACATTGCCTGCTACTTTCCATTGGCTGCTTGCTAGCTCTAATTTTGCTCATTCTGTTGTGCTCTTTCCAGGTGACGACTTGACCTTCCACATCAATGTTGTGATTGGAATTCTGGAAGACTTAGAATCCCGCCTGACCGAGACCTTGAACTGGACCAGGGCAGACCTCTTCTGGGAACTGGGCTGTTCTGAAAACGAGTTTTGCCAGCAGCACTTCCATGGCCCAGAGTCTGCAGGGCTCTCAGATTTGCTTTCCCTGAGTGAGAAGCAGAGGAGTTTCTTCAAATGCCTGTTGAATCACACAGTGGACGATTCCTTGGTAGAGCATGGAGTGCTCCTGACGCCGGATGGGACCACAGTGTCCCTCAGCCCCGTTCTGGTTGGAATCGCAGCGGGACTCCGAAGGAGGCAGGAAGTGGCTTTGCCTGCCACACCATTGCTCACTGGTCATTCAAACAGAACGAAGGCGGACCCTCTCCTTGCCTCCTTTGCCAAGGACCTTGGCACGGCCTTTCTCCTCTTCCACACGAAGCAGAGCCATCTGGCCCTGGGACCAGACGGCTGCTGGGATAACATCCTTGCACCTCGTACCTTCACCTTGATGGGCTCTCCCTCAGGCCTTCCCGATGCTTTTATCAATGGTGCAATGGATGGCCTCATTCTGAGCGCTTACTTGGCAGGGAGCGCTGAGCCACCATCCCACATCAGCGCTCTCCTGAGCAATTACTATGGCGGAGAGGGTCTGCAGGGGGACAGCCAGCTCCGAAGCAACTTCCGGAGAAAGAACTTTGCAGCCCTGGTGAGTGAAGACGAATTAAGGGAGCACATAGAGAGCTCCCTCCGCCAGCTCTGGAGGATGAACGAAACCAGCTCCCTTTTCGAAGACATTGTTGGGAGCCAGGAGCTGACATCCCTTGCGAACCAGGCCGTAGACGATTTCATGGCCCTGTACGTTGGTATGTGTCACACGTGAGTTGGGAAATGATTTGTCCTGCAGGGACCATTTGATTGATTGCTGTTTTCTAAGGGCCAGACTAATCTGCCCTGCCTTTCCATTGGCTGAGCTATTGCTGTGGTTCTGCATGCCTTTGCTACTAAATTAATCGGTCCAAGCTACTAATCAGTCATTGATTTCTTTAGAAGCATAGCCCACCAAAGGACTCGGGACAGAGGCAGCCACACACACACGGCACCATTAATAGATAGCTGCATACCTGTCCCCATGCGCTCTCAGTCCAAGTCAAACAGGGCATAGGGAATTAGTGAAAGAGGAAGGACATAGCAGAGAGACAGAAGTGCAATTAAAATACCAGTAACATACCAGGGGCTGCAGTGGCTTCGTGGTTAAGGCGCTGAACTGCAGACCAGAAGGTCGGTAGGACAGCAGTTCGAGACCCGAGTGCCACGTGACGGACTGAGCTCCCGTCTCCTGTCCCAGCTCCTACCAACCTAGCAGTTCGAAAGCAAGAAATTGCAAGTAGATAAAGGAAGATAACAGCATTCCGCTAGTCATGCCGGCCACATGTCCATGGAAACGTCTTCGGACTGCGCTGGCTCCTCAGAAACAGAGATGAGCACCACACCCTAGAGTCGGACACAACTGGCTTTTGAGCAGGGGGTACCTTTACCTTAACATACCAGTAACAGGTGATGCAACCAGTCGCCCACCCCACTGTACTCTCTAGCTCTGTTACCGCCCTTAAATACAATCCCAGCACATTCCTATTTCCCTACACCAGCAATTTTCAACCACTGGTGTGCCACGAATGGTCTGCAGTTGTGCTGCTGGAGTTTGGGAGAGGGTCTATTATAAGGGCCATTGGGAGATGTGAGCCCCCGCCGGCCGCGCGGTGTGGCTTGTCAATTTTCCAAAAACCGATGGTGTGCCTTGATAATTTTAGTGCCCTGTCAGTGTGCCGTGGGATGGAAAAGGTTGAAAACTGCTACCCTACACTATTGCTCAGACCAACTTTTCAATCCCCACCCTAATTCCCACCCCAGTCGCAGCAGAAGGATGGTTCTCCCTCTTTCCAGACCTTGCCACACTTATTAACCTTTTTTCAGAATTTGCTACCTGCCCCCTCCCCAATCCTGTCTCGAGTCTTGTTACCACCACTGGCTGCCCCAACTTACCTTGTTTCTTCTGCTCTGGTCTAGATCCCACTTTGCCTCCTACCTGGATCTGCTTCCGCCCTGCCGATTTCCTTCCCTGCACCGATCCCTTCAGCCTGCCCATAGCCTAGACTTGCACATCAAATGCAGTTGTCCAAAAGGTTACACAGAGTCAGGTATGGTGGTGCCCAGCAGTGTTTCTGGGTAGCAGGCAGCCAATTTCACTGGCAAGCACTTTCTCGGATCCTCTCATGCACTGACTGTGCCACAAGAGGATGTTGTTCATGCAGGACAGAATATGCTGTGTTCTGGAGACACCTCCATTCTCACCAATGTGCATTTTATGTTTATGTCAGAGAAAGTCAATTTTTTATTTTTATTTTTATTTTTATTATTATTATTACTGATAACAACAGTATTTATATACCGCTTTTTAACAAAAAGTTCACAAAGCGGTTTACAGACAAAATCAAATTATTAAAAGGCTTTAAATGGATTTACATGGGATTAGATGGATTTAAATGGGATTACATGGATTAAATTTATGCCCCCTGTGAGACTATCACCATAAAAGAGGGTGGCTCAGGATGAAATCACACAATGGTTCTAATACAATGGTCATCTGTGGTCTCATAAGATCATAAGAAGAGCCCTGCTGGATCAGGCCGAATGCCCATCCAGCTTTCTGTATTTCACAGTGGCCCAGCACATGCCTCAGGGACAACAGGACACCTGTATCCTGCCGCCACTCCCTTGCATCTGCCATTCAGAGATCGCCTACTTCTAAAAGCAGGAGGTTGCTTATACTCATCTTGGCTTGTAATCTGTGATGGACTTTTCCTCCATAAATCTGTCTAATCCCCTTTTAAAGGCATCGAGGCCAGGTGCCATCACCACATCCTGTGGTAAGGAGTTCCACAGATTAATTACACACTGGGCAAAGAAATATTTTCTTTTGTCTTTTCTAATTCTCCTGCCACTCAATTTCAGTGGATAGTTCTGGTGTTGTGAAATCAAATGCATCATTTCATACATCTCAATCATGTCCCCCCTCAGGTGCCTTTTTCTAGACTGAAGAGCCTCACTGTAGCCTTTCCTCTCCCCTGCAATATCTCAGCAAGTATGCTGAGATTATGCTGTGTGGAATGTATATCCACCCTATCTCGGCTCTGTAACTTGTCCCTGTCCCTCAACACTTGTGTTTTTATTCCTTCCACCAGTGTGTCCTGCAATCATCCCCCGGTGCATGTGGGGGGCCAGACCCTACAGAGGAACACCAACCCAGCTGAAGCTGCCCTTGGGCTTTGTATATATCCACCATACCCACTCCCCTGGAAAGCCATGCCGAACTTTCCCAGCATGCGCAGCCAACATGCGCTCCATGCAGCGATTCCACCAGGATGACCGTGGCTGGGATGATATTGGCTACAGGTGAGTAAGGCCCTGATCTGCTGTGTACCATGGAGTCAGGTAGAAAGGCATTCCTCCAAAGTGGGATCCTGGAAGTGGGCAGGAGGCGGTCGAGGTGGAATTGCAATTGGATGTCCATCCTATCACATCACAATCCCGGCTAACGCTCAATGAATGAAGCCTAGTTTGTACTGAGGTTGTGTCTGGGCTGTACCAATTTGGACTTCAGGTGGAGATTTGCATGCCTGAAAAATAGAAAATGAGGTGCTTGAGGACCAGCTAGGCTGGAACTCTTCCCCTTACACCTGTTTTTCTTTGTATGGTTGGGATAGTTTTGTCTGGAGGTTGATCATTCCATCCTGGGAGCTCCAACCTGTAGGCTGAAGTGGCAGAGCCCAGACACTAGTACACCACCTCAGTGAGAACTAGGCCTGAGTCAAGCAGCGATGGCAACTAGTCATGATGACTGTGTGTGTTGCCTCCAAGTTCAGAAATAAGAACATAAGAAGATAAGAACATGCCTCTGAATAAGAACATCAGAAGAGCCCTGCTGGACCAGGCCAAAGGCCCATCTAGTCCAGCTTCCTGTATCACACAGTGGCCCCACCAGATGCCTCAGGGAGCACACAAGACAACAAGATACCTGTATCCAGGGGCGTCGCTGGAGCGTGGCGGGGGGGTGGGGTGCCCCCGGGTGACACGCGCCACCTCCGTGATGCGCGACACCCTTCGGACGCTCCGAGGCCGGCTCCCGGGCCGGCCTCGGAGCGTCCGGAGGGCGACGCAGGGGGGGAGCCGGGTTGCCCCCCCCCGCGCCGATATCGTAGCGTCACTAGGGTGACGCGCGTCCTAGTGATGCTACTGCCTGTATCCTGTCACCACTCCCTTGCATCTGGCACAAAGAAGACCTACCCCTACTACCAGGAGGTTGCTTATCCCCATCATGGCTTGTAACCTGTGATGGACATTTCCTCCATAAATCTGTCTAATCCCCTTTTAAAGGCTTCCAGGCCAGGTGCCATCACCACCTCCTGTGGCAAGGAGTTCCACAAACCAATTACATACTGGGTAAAGAAATATTTTCTTTTGTCTGTTTTAATACTGTCCCCTAGTTCTAGTGTTGTGTGAGAGGGAAAAGAATACCAGCTCTAGGTGTCTTGCCTTTGCTTGTGGTCTCCTCAGACAGATCTGATTGGCCACTGTGGGAAACAGGCTGCCTGACTAGGTTGGCCTTTCTTGTTCCCATCCAGCAGGGGTCCCTATGCTCTTATTATAGCATAGGCTGAAACCCTGTCTAGTACAATTCCACATACAGAAACCTTCACAAATGTGGTGGTACTAGTGGCGGAAGATTTTCACTTCTCACACATACATACGATATATTGATATTAATCAGATAGCTAACACCCCATGTCAATCTACTTGTCCTGAAATCTGCTTATTTTTCCAAAATTTTGCTAATACTACGTTTGCCTCATATGGTAAGCTTCAGGTCAGTGTACAATAGGGTCATTCCGTGTCAAATCAACCAATGAAAAATCCTTGACGTCATGGATTTTGTTCATTTTCGGTACATTTGTAGCTTACCATGAGATGTTTAAAAATTATTTTTTTCAGATTTTTTTGTCCATCCGTTTTTGAGATATTGAATGTTCAAAATTGCCAAAAAAAGGCCAAAATCCACTTGTCACCATACATTCAAACGCAAGTTACTGGATAACGATGAACGCTACAGACATGGGACAGGTGTCATTTTGAAGCTTATGAATAGGGCTTTCATTTGATATACAACATGACAAAATTGTAAATTTTCAAGAAATTCAAAAATATTCAAATAATATTAATTTTGAAATTTTGAAAAATTGAACTTTTTTAAAATTTTCAAAAAAATCACACTTAAAGGTATATGTCTTGTAGTCAATCAGTCAAAATTTCAAGATGGTATCTCAATGGTATCATACAAAAATTAAATTCTTGTTGGCAGTGACCAGGAATTAAACCCCTCAAGTCCATTTTTCTACAGTTTACATTGATAAAATTAGGTGGTAAACTGAAATGAATCCAAAAATTTATAACAGGACTTATAGAGAGAGATTTATAGAGCATGAATTCACTTTCTATTCTTTTACAGGATCAGCTTTTTGGTAAAACTATCAAAATCATGAGCTTTTTACTTCTGTTCGTCGTTTTAAAATTTTCCTTTAGTTGCTGAATAATTTCTGAATCAGCACAGTGATATTTTTCCTCATCTAAATCATCTTCAGAAGTAAAAAAATAATTATTTGTAGGTCCTTTTAATCTTCCCCATCTTTTCTTTGCACTTTAGATACTTTCTTCTTGCACACCGGAAGACTCACCAAGGGAGGTCAAAGAGGCATTTAAGTGGGTTTGGACAGTGTGTTTTTAGTGAAGGTTTCTAGGACATCTTTGTTGTGAAGCTGCTTTATTAGTCTTTATTAATTCATTAACTGTTTGATAATTACATGATTTGAAATATGGAGGAGAATAAGTGGTCAAAAAACTGTTGCAGCCCTTTTAAAAAAAGGAGGGCACTGGGTTAGTAAAGACTTGAGGAATGTAACTGATTGGATGGTTTCACTAAATAGTGAAATCAAACCACACATGAATAGAAGCCTTGTCAGATGGAAAACAATATACTTGAAAAGGAAATTCCTCCTGAGAATTATGAGATTCCTGGTCTCAGTCATATAAAGGAGTCTGAGTATTTGGACCCTGATACAGCTTTAAGCCACTTAAATGCCTCTTTGACCTCTCTTGGTGAGTCAAGAAGAAAGTATCTAAAGTGCAAAGAAAAGATGGGGAAGATTAAAAGGACCTACAAATAATTATTTTTTTACTTCTGAAGATGATTTAGATGAGGAAAAATATCACTGTGCTGATTCAGAAATTATTCAGCAACTAAAGGAAAATTTTAAAACGACGAACAGAAGTAAAAAGCTCATGATTTTGATAGTTTTACCAAAAAGCTGATCCTGTAAAAGAATAGAAAGTGAATTCATGCTCTATAAATCTATCTCTATAAGTCCTGTTATAAATTTTTGGATTCATTTCAGTTTACCACCTAATTTTATCAATGTAAACTGTAGAAAAATGGACTTGAGGGGTTTAATTCCTGGTCACTGCCAACAAGAATTTAATTTTTGTATGATACCATTGAGATACCATCTTGAAATTTTGACTGATTGACTACAAGACATATACCTTTAAGTGTGATTTTTTTGAAAATTTTAAAAAAGTTCAATTTTTCAAAATTTCAAAATTAATATTATTTGAATATTTTTGAATTTCTTGAAAATTTACAATTTTGTCATGTTGTATATCAAATGAAAGCCCTATTCATAAGCTTCAAAATGACACCTGTCCCATGTCTGTAGCGTTCATCGTTATCCAGTAACTTGCGTTTGAATGTATGGTGACAAGTGGATTTTGGCCTTTTTTGGCAATTTTGAACATTCAATATCTCAAAAACGGATGGACAAAAAAATCTGAAAAAAATAATTTTTAAACATCTCATGGTAAGCTACAAATGTACCGAAAATGAGCAAAATCCGTGACATCAAGTTCCAAAATGTATTTTTTATTGGTTGATTTGACACGGAATGACCCAATACTCTTCATGCACAGATTCCTCAAAGAGTTCCAGTAATATTGTTCACCTAGCAGGTGTGAAATTCCATTTCGGCAAGGCTGTTCTTCTTTTCAGCATTCCTCAGGTTAACACATACCAAAGAAGTGTACATATTGTCAGCGCAATCCTAACCAACTTTTCAGCACCAATGCAGCCCCGAGGTAAGGGAACAAATGTTCCCTCACCTTGAAGAGGCCTCCATGACTGCCCCTGCACTGCAAAATGCAGTGTGCGTCCTGTTGGCACAGCTACACCAGCACTGGAAAGTTGGTTAGGATTGTGCTGTGTGTCTTGCAAATAAGCTGCCAGTGTTCATTTGTAAATGTCCTATTTAAATTGCTCATGATTTATTATTATTGTTGTTGTTGTTGTTGAATTATGGTTTCTGCTTTCTAGGTGCTTTCAAGGTGCACTATAATATTATACATTCTAGATCTAGACAATGTCTTTCCTTCCAGATAACTCATTTTAAATACAAGTAGCACCCACATTCAAGAAAGGGCTTTTTGCTTTCTACCTTGTTTGGTAGGCATTGAAGTATGGAAAGCATCTCCCAAGTTTTTCTTTTTTCAGTCATGTAAAGTAAACAAACATATTTCTGTTGTAAAATTACTCAGGGCGCAATCCAAACCTACTTAGGCCGCCGTTGTAACCAGTGGCCCAGCGAAAACGGGAAGCCCCAGAACGGAAAAGGGATTCAAATCCCCTTTGTGTTCCCCTTTTGGAGGGGATTTGAATCCCCTTTCCGTTCTGTGGCCTCCCACTTTCGCTGGGCCGCTGGTTACAAAAGCGGCCTAAGTAGGATCGGATTGCGCCCTCAGTCTGACAACACTGTGTTTTTCTCTGAAGAATGAGCATGCCTATGCGAGTTATTAAATCCAGAGTGGGGCGAGATCTTTAGCCATTTCCACCACAACCCCCATTCCTGACACTGTTTTTCTGTTCCTGCTGCAAACAGCTTTGTTGTGGGAGGTGACGGGTACCTCTACCAGGGCCGAGGCTGGCACTGGGTAGGGGCTCACACCAGAGGCTACAACTTCAAAGGCTATGGCGTCAGTTACATTGGGGACTACATGAAGGCTCTCCCAGACAACTACACCCTGGAGCTCATGAGAGACAACTTCATGCAGTGCGCAGTGAGGGGTTCCAGGCTGCAGGACGACTATACCATCCATGGACATCGGCAGATGGTGCCCACCACCCTGTGCCCAGGAGATAGACTCTTCAAAGAGATAGAGACATGGAAAGGGTTCAAGGAGAGGTGCCAGACAGAGGAAGGTGTTCGCCGCTGTATCTGATCTGCAGCCTGGAACGGCCATATACCAGACAGGAGCCATCCTGACCCCATCATCCTGAGAATGTCGTCAGTGCCCTCCTCAAAAGCCAGAGGCCAGCCCTCAAAATGTGCAATGAACGAACATCCACATCCCGGTTCCTCAACTGAAATAAATTATGAAACTCATGCAGTTGTATACTTTGATTTACAAATATGGGGGGGGGGGGAGGAGGCAGAATGCAAATATCCGTAACAGTGGTGGTGGGGCATTCGTGTGGGACTGGAGGGACTGGAGAAAAAGGTACAAACTGCAGTGGCCTCTCTGGCCAAGAGGTGCACAATGTAGTCCTCCTTTTATACAGTGGACGATCCCTGTGCTCAGAGGCGTCACTACCCCCGTTGGTGCCTGGAGCAACGGAGGTAGTGACGCCCCTATAATTAATATCGCCGCGGCCTTTGGCCGCAGCGCGATCCGGAGGGGGGGCGCGATCCGGAGGGGGGGTGGCGCGCTCCGGGAGGAGGCGGCTGGCGCGCTCTGGGAGGCAGCGACCCCCCCCTCAACCGGGAGAGCCGGCTCGGGCACGTCTTTCCCAGCCGGCTGCCTGGGGCCTTCTAAGGAAGGCGCGCGAGAACGGTATTTATACCGTTCTTTTTGCGCATGCTCAGACTTACTGAGGGAAAAAGGGCAGCCTTTTTCCCTCAGTAACAGTCTGAGCATGCGCAAAAAGAACGGTATAAATACCATTCTCGCGCGCCTTCCTTAGAAGGCCCCGGGCAGCTGGCCGGGAAAGACGTCCCCGAGCCAGCTCCCGATTGAGGGGGCGGTGGGACTCGAGTCCCACCGAGTCTGACTCAGACTCGCGGGTGGGGCGCCGGGCGGGGCGCCCTTCGGGCGATGGCGCCCGGAGCGGGTGCTCCGCCCGCTCCGCCCTAGTTTCGCCTCTGCCTGTGCTACAGCAGTTGTAAATGAATGCACAAACTGCCTTTTTACCTTAAAGGCAAATCTCCCAAACCAAAGAAAGCAGAGCATCATCTCCCCTTTGCAATGCATTATCAGCTTGAAATGTGAGTGCCATCCAGCTGTAGGGTGGGGAGATCTCAGGCCAGGCTGCACAGAAAACCTGAGCAGTGCAGTAGTGGGGAGGGAATTAATGCCCCCCACTCAGGGGGGCTGGCGCCAGGGATTGGCTACAGCATTGGGCAGCTGCCAGCCTGCCACAGGCTCAGAGCCCTCCGAAGAAGGACCCACTGCAGATCTCCAACACCACCACCTCTGTCTTCATGCGGTGATGGCAAAGTGACTCCCACCCCAACGAGGAGGGCGTCAGTGAAGGGCAGTTTACTGACAGCCCCTTGAAACATGGAGCTGACCCTGGAACTACAGATCAGCAAGGAAGTCATGTTTGGGGGCCAGCTGAGCAGCTGAAAAGTACATCTGGGGGTTACCTCTCCTTCCTGCATAGTCTGGAAGCGCTCTTTTTTTTCTCCTTGTAGAAGGGGGAGGGGAGAAAATGAGCACTTCCAGGGACAATTCCCCTTCCCTCTAGTTGTCCTCACTGCCATGACTTATAAATGTTTCTAACATGCCCCTACTAGGGGAGGGCTCTGTGCACACACAGCCCTTGTTGGTAGGGGTGGGGGGTTTTTTGGGGGTGGGGTTGCCAGATGCAAGGAAGTGGTAACAGGTTATCTTGTTGTCTGTGTGCTCTCGGAGGCATCTGGTGGGGCCACTGTGAGATACAGGAAGGAAGCTGGACTAGATGGGCCTTTGGCCTGATCCAGCAGGGCTCTTCTTATGTTCTTATGCCTCTCTTTGACAACAACAAACAAATTCTGCATTTGGGGAGTCTACTTTATATCTCCCCCCCCACCTTGTCCCTGTGTGATGACCCAATTTCATTACCTTACTGGTTGACATAGCTACAAGTTTGTTTTTGGAAGAATGATGACTGCTAAATACAATTGTTGTTGTTGTTAATTCAAAACCAACCTCATAGAACACAGTCAGATAGACAATAACAATAATAAGAATATTTACATAGCTCTTCTCAACAAGAATAGTTCACAAAGTGGTTTACATACTACAGTAAATCAAATGGTTTCCTGTCCCCAAAGGGCTCACACTCTTAAAAAAAAATTACAGAAGAAAAAATTACAGTAACAGCCACTGGAAAATACGCCAGGCTGGGATGAAGAGGGACAGTTGCTCTTCCCCTACTAAATATAAGAGGGCACCACTTTAAAAGGTGCCTCTTTGCCCAGTTAGCAGGATAACGTCATATGTGGTGGATTATTCTGAGGAAGTCCGGCATTGCTTAAGTGTGCCCACTCCCTTCTACGGTGCTGGTAGAGCTAGAGTTGCCAACTGATCAGAAAGAAAAACCAGCCTGGCTGCTTTTCTGACCTCTGAGCCAGTTGTCTAAATATTTAGAGCTTTAAAACGTATTCTTAGAGTTAAGTCAACAGCATCACTTTCACTCCTTCATTTACATGGTCCTTTTAAATCAAACCGGAAGTCCCGCACTTCTGCAACTGAAGAAATCGTGTGAGGTAAGCAGCTGCTATTTTATTTTTTTAATTTTTTTTAATCGTGCAGAGGTGGCAGACATGAGGCAGCACCAGGCACTGTTCCAGGTTGCGCCACACCCCTGCTCCCACCTAAAATATGGTGATTGTAATGCAGAATGGATGTAATCTCCAGCCTGCAATGTGGGGAAAATAACATCGGGCTGTATTCTAGGGTCATTGTAAGCCACTATCTCTCAGCAATATGGGAATGTTAAAAGGGGATGTAAAAGGACATTACATTACAAGGTTGTCATAAGTCTGTCGGCCACTCCTCCTGCCTGCAGTAGAGGGATACGATAATTACATAACTGCAATGAATTTATTATTATTATTTCATCACAGCCTATGCTGGGTTGGTTATATTCTGCAATTTGGGATCTAGCCAAGATCCTGGGAATCTCTGCATTTCCCAGGATCTTGGCTAGATCCCAAATCAATAATAATAATAATAATAATAATGACGACGACAATGATGACGGTGGTGGTGGTGGTGATGGTGGTAACACTATAATTATTATTCTTATTAAGAAGAAAATTGTACAATTGGACCTCCGTATCTGCGGGGGTTCCGTTCCGGACCCCCGGTGGATACTGAAATTCACGATAAACAAAATTGCTTTAGCACGGATACAGGGATCACTGTAAAAACTTGGGGGGGGGGAGGTTAAAATAGCGTTTCTTACCTTTTCACTGGTCCCAATGCATTCTGGGGCGACCTTGGGGAAGGGAGGGGAAAGTCAAGTGATCCGAAAGAGGCTGTAGGAGCGTGATTTCACTCTCTACAGCCCTGCAAACGTTGCTGTTTGAGAGGTAAGAAAAAAAAGGTAAGAAACGCTATTTTTAACTTTTTTTTTTTTTTTAGGTTTTTACAGTGAACCCTGTATCTGCGTTGAGACAAATTCATGGACGCCAGATCCACGGATAACGGGGTTCCACTATATACCACTTTTCAACAAAAGAGTTCACAAAGCAGTTTACATAGAAAAATAAGTAAATAAATGGTTCCCTGTCCCCAAAGGGCTCGCAATCTAAAAAAGATGCAGAAGAAACTCCAACAAACAGCCGCTAGGGAAGATGCTACGCTGGGGTGAATAGGAACAGTTGCTCTCCCCAGGGCCGGCCCATCGATGAGACCTACTGAAGCAGTCACCTTCGTCAGCAGATTGCTGGGGGGGGGGCGCCCATCTCTGTCCACATATTTGCCTCCACTGCTCCTCCTTCTCCTTCCAGTCCCTGAATTGGAAAAGGAAGAGGGGGGCAGAGAGGAGAAGGAAATGTGTGCGTGGGGGGGGGAGAGTGCTGAGTTAGAACATTGGAGAGTGGGAGGAGCAGAGGCTGGCACATCATTGAGTTGTTTGGCAGCATTTGGCAATTTGTTTCAGGTATCAGGAGGTCTTCAGCCAGCTCTGGATCTTCCTCTACTAAATATGAAAGGAGCACCACTTTAAAACATACTGTACCACTTTGCTCGGTTAACAGGAGTTACATTACACAGGTAGCAGTAAACAACTATTTCTCAGCCTCAGCTCCCCCAACCTGCAACAGAGAGATAATAACTCTCGACTCTATTTGCATGAACATATTCCTTTGCTCCTACATTTCTTTGGCAGGAGGGGCGGGGAAACACACTGCAGCCAATGAATTGCAACAATGAAATCCTGGATTTCTCCACTGCCTCCCATGAGCTGCTGTCATTTTTACCAAGAGAGAGTGGGGGGGGGGGAACTCATGGTATCAGAAGTAACTGAGATGTCCCATCTGCAGATCCTGTAGTGTACAGGAATTGCCAGTCCAGTACTGCCTGGTCAGCAGCTGGCGCTAGACATGAAAGCAGAGCTCTGCCCTTGCTGGAGGAAATAATGAGGAGCTGCATCTTTTCATCAGCAACGAGGTACTGTTAGAGGAAACCGTGGCACAGCTATTTTGAGAAACCACAGCAATTTAGGTAAATCATGCAGTGTCTTCAGTGGAAAAAAAATCAACACAGCCCCGACAAGTCTTAAGACGTTGCCTAGAGCACGTCTTGATACGGCACTAGGGCCAACGAAGAGACTCTTGGCAAGCCTTGTTCCATCAAATGCAGTCCCTGTTTTTTCTCAGGTAGGATGCGGTGTGGGTGCATGGGGGTAAAGGGTGGCAAGATCTGAGCCTGCTGCCTGCCATCCACATTCTGTGGCTTCCAGTAAAAATCGAAGACTCGGCTCTTTGCTGTGTTGCCATCAGCAGTTTCCGAGAAACAGATCAGGTATCCAGGCTGACACAGCACTCTGTGGAGGGAAGGGTGTTTGCTGCTTGGCAAGGCTGAATGATCTGAGCTGTGGCCTGTCAGACCTGATGCCAGGAGCATGTGAAGTAATACTCAGTAACTCAGTGCTTCGGAGCATGTACAGAAAGCCTTTCCCTTATCAAGGAGAAAGGACTCCCATCTTCGACATAGGAAAGAAGCTTTCGGGCTAGAAGCCTTCATTCGTAGTCAGGTGTCATTGGTAGGCAGACTTGAGCTCCAGCAGCTCTTTCCTCAATACCTCATTTGGCGTGCAGAGAGCTTTGAAAGACAGCTCTGAGAGTAGCCATACAACACATTTGAGTGTTAACTTGGAATAAATTGGGGCAGATCTTCAGAGGCCCACATTATATGTATACTGTACAGGTGGGCCCCCATATCCACTGATTCGCTATCCACGGTTTCAGTTATCCATGGATCGTGGGGATCCCCCCAGGCTTTTACTTTTTTCCCAGTAAGCTTTGTTTCTTCCTTAAAGAAACAGGAGAAGCAGCCTCTGGCTGCTTATTACAGGCAAGTAGTATGAGACTAAGTCCTAGAGAGGCTCTGCAAGGTTAACAGAAACCTTGCAGAGCCTCTCTAGGACTTAGTCTCATTCTACTTGCCTGCAATGGAGGCAGCTTCTCTGTTTGTTTTTAAGAAAGAAACAAAGCTTGCTGAAAGAAAAATAAGAGCGGGGGGGGGAAGCAGGGGAGGCAGGGTGGGGGGCCCTCAGGAAACCATGGAGGGGGTGTTCGCTCTTATCCACGGTTTCAAGTACCCACGGAGGGGCCTGGAACATATCCCCAGCGGATATGGGGGCCCACCTGTACTCAGGGCTGGCCCATCCATGAGACCTCAGCAGCAGATTTATGGGGGGGGGCACCCATCTTTGCTAGCCTACTTTCCTCCACTGCTTCTCCTTCCACTCCCTGGATTGTAAAAAGAAGAGGGAGACAGAGAGGAAGAGGAAATGTGGAGGGGAGGGGAGTGCTGAGCTAGAGCACTGGAGAGTGGGAGGAGCAAAGGCTGCTGGCACATCATTGGCTAAGCTGGGCAGCATTTGACACACCACCTCAGGTGTCAGGAGGTCTTAGGCTGGCCCTGTGTATACCGATTGTAACTCGTATGTCAGAGGTTCTCAACATGTGGTACGAGTACCCCTAGGGGTACGCGGACCAATGGCAGGGGGTACGCCAGAGCCTGCCCCTTATCAGCATCAATCAGTAGTTAATTACTTGTTAATTAGAACTTAAATGCAATCCCCCGTCTGTCTGTCTGTCTGTCTGTCTGTCTGTCTGTCTGTCTCTCTCTCTCTCTCTCTCTCTCTCACACACACACACACACAGAGTTAAGTAAGACATTTTTTAACATTTAGAATTGTTTAGGTACTTTTTATTTAACGAATTAGCTAATTAATTAATTGATTAATTCAATTAATTAGCAATTAATTAGCAGGGGTACTTCAGAAAATTGGACCGTGATAGGGGGTACCTGGGCCTCCAAAGGTTGAGAACCCCTGTCGTATGTGATTGCCCTGTCATTTGAAGTGTCCTTCATGAGACTGTTGCTGTCAGCCCAGAATGCCTGGGTGCATCCTGACAGCATATCTAGCATTAGAGTTTGATCGATATGAGTTGGCATAAATACTCCTGATTCCATCTTAAGATTCTTACAAAATGCAGACCTTTGGGGGCCATTTCACAAGGCCCACCATTTTTGCCTATCTTAACATTCAGCCTGATGAAGAACTTGAAAACTTGCTTAAGATTTTGTATTTTTGGTTGGTCCTAAAAAAGGTATTGCCAGAATGTTGGCTTTTGGATTTTTTTTCCTTACTGACCAATATAGCTCCTATTAATTGTAATGTTCTCATATGCAGACTCAGTGCTGTCAATGCAGGGAAAGCTCCCATAGGGTGAGGCGGCCAGTTTTTGTTTTTGCTAACTTTGGCAAACCTGCAAACCATGCGATTAAAGCAATATATCAGAAGCCAAGGCTTCCAATATATTGCTTCAGTCGCCTGGTTTGCAGAGTCTCTAAAGTTAGCAAAAACAGAATGCATCCATAGAACTTGAAAATGACAAGGCTAACCCAGGTAATCTGAACAAGAACCTTGCTGAACAGGGCCACTATGTATGTGGTCTGATGTGATGGGAAGTGTGTAACCTGCTTTTTGGTGGCACAGAATGGATTGCCTTGCTAGTTCCAGCAGCTCAAACCTATTCTTCAAGAACAACTGAACAACTACACCTGCCGGGCCAGGCAGACAGAGTGTGGCTTCAGCCACCCACACTGCAAGAGGAGGCAGTCTTGGTGTTACTCAGGCAGGGTGAGGTGAGGAGATTATAATCTTGCTGCAGATGATCACATGGGGACTTGCAAAGCACAGGGCGAGCAAGAGAGGAAATCAGTCAGACAGAGAGGTAGTGAAGACAGGACAGACTAAGAGAGACACCAGGAAGCCAAGGTAACCGGTGGATGGCTCTGTGCCACTGCAATGGGGGTGGGTTGAGTGTTGGGGTCTTATGGGCCGGGGGGGGGAATTAAGGTATGCTAAGAACGGAGGGATGGAGCAGGGGGAGTTCCTATGTTCCCCTTTGGGGCAGTAGCTCCAGCTGCTGTGCTGGAGTATGGGGCATGGGGGGGGGGGGCTGGGAGAAAAGCCAGAATTGTAAGGGACTTTCGGACAGGGCAGCACAAGGGAAGAAAGGCCTTCGATGTGCACCGGTCTCTTTAGTGCCCTGATTTGGGATCTCCAAGAGACACCATCCCATTGCTCCTTGAAGGCCACGTCATCTGTCCTGAGAAGAAACAACAGCCATGTTGTTCAGACTCAGACTCAGTGCAGGCGATGACATCGAGGCCCCTGACAGGTTCTTTGGGCAGGAGATGCTAATCTGAGGGGAATTGCTAGACCCACTGCCAGCTAGCCCTGGTAGAAGAAGCCAAGGACTTGCAGTGCCTGAAATACTCTGCAGGGGGAGTACTTTACACTGAGGTTGAGCAACCCCCCCTCACCCCCACTTCCAGGATTAAGGGCATGTCCACTTGTGTGAGCAACAACATGTGCTTTGGGGCTGGAGCTTCAGTGGGCCACTGGAAGTGCAGAAACCATGCCTAGGATGAGCGTTGCACAACACTGCGGCATCTGTCACAGAGTGCTATGTGTGGCTGCTCTCCACTTACCAGCTGGGGATTTCCTTGATGTGCCAATGATGCCACGCAGGCTCAGCCCAGCATAGGAGCACAACAGCCAAACCAAATCCTGAATAAAGATGCCCGGGAAAAAACAACAAAAACATTTCACTCAGTAGGCTTACCAGATCTCCAACCGGGACAGAGTGCTAGACCTTTAGGAGAAGGAATGTGGGCAGGTGTAGCTTGTTAAACCTTAGAGCACAATCCTAGGCATGTCTACTCAGAAGCAAGCCCCATTGTGTTCAATGAGTAGACATGCCTAGGATTGTGCTCTAAGGTTTAACAAGCTACACCTGCCCACATTCCTTCTCCTAAAGGTCTAGCACTCTGTCCCAGTTGGAGATCTGGTAAGCCTATCACTCAGCAGATGTGACTCCACCAGCATTCTCCTCCCATTGTCTGAAGCTCTTGTGCCACCACCAGACACACCCAAAGTGCTGCTTCCCCCGTTCCCATGTGCCACACATTTTCGCTCTCTGTTGAGCCTGGTTTCTCTGCAGCTGTACGCTTCTCTTGCAAACCTAGAGAGGAAGTGGGGTTAGCTGCCTAACAGGAAACAATCTCCACAGCAGGAAGGAAGGCAGGAAATGAAATGTTGGTACCCGGAACGTCCCCCGTCCCCTCCCCCTCCCTGGCACACAGAGCACTCAGCGATCCCATCTCAGGACCTAGCACCAAGCAAGCGGGTTGGGCAGCATGTGCCCAATGTGCAAGGGATGTGGTAAGACAGGTTCTGTGGGACAGGGCAAAGCTGGTTGCTCAAGAGGCAAGCCCCACCATGCTCCACCCATGGTTCTTTGGAGCTAGGCCACCGTCTGCAGGGTTCAGAGGAGCAGCATTGTGAGTCTCCTCTGGATGATCTTAAGGCAAGAGGACTCCAATGATACTTCACTCCCAGGCTCTACAAGCTTGGAGAAGCTTAGCCCGCAACGTACATCCAGCCACTCTGCAGTGCAAGCTCTTTCATCACAGGAAGTGCCCGGGTATGTGCTTGTCAGTGTGAGATGCAGTAAAGGCTGCCAGTTTCTTTTCTGTTTCAGCGTTGCTAGAACAAAACTGGCAACCTAGATGCAGCTAGCACAGCACAGCATCTTTCAGGCAGAAAACCCCTGCGGCCATGCACTTTGAATGGACTGGGAGAGGATGTGGCTGCTGTGTGCCATCCATCCAACACCTGCCTGCCACTATTAAGGGCCGTTCCTGGGCAGAAAAGCCCACTTTCTGGGGACCTGTGGTGGAGACTGCATCTATCTTGTCCTTCCCCTGATAAGGCAGGTACCTGTTTCCTCGCTGCTCAGGACAGGGATTCCAGAGACTCTGTGCCTTCTTCAGTCTCACTGCTGCCAGCCAAGGTTGGCAGAGTATTAAAAGAGACGACAACAAATGCCAGAGCAGAGGATGAAAAATCTGTGGCCGCTTCTGTCTTGTGGTGTCCTGAACGGTCACGTGGCGCTGGCGGGATGTGGTGGGGCTCTGGTGTCATTGCTTTTCTGCAGTCCTCCTTCTTTACTTTCTTGCTTGGCAGATGGAGTTGCGCCACAAACCCAGGCCGCCCGGAACAGAACCCCCATCCTTTCTGAGGTCCTATAGGTGGCAGACACTTCCCCGGAATGGGGAGAAGGAGCCAGAGCCGAGTGCAAGTCATGCATCAGGGGGCAGCAGGCGCAGAGGCAAGCTGCAGAAATGGAAGCGAGTGCAAAGCCAACCGGAGAGCGAACTTGCTCTGTCCTGCCGTGAGCAGCAGCCACCACCAGGCGCTTACCCAGACAACAGAGCCCCTGCTAAGAGATCTGTCTTCCAGAGGGCTTTCTCGACTCCTGCCAAGATGCCCAAGGCCCCAGAGGGAAGCAGTAAGCTGAGCCTAAGGAAGTACCTGCGCTCCATGTCCCACTGGAAAAGCCAGGACGGTGCACCCCGATCAGAAAGGGAGTCCAAGGAAGCAAGCAAAGGTAAGACGATGCTGCCCCAGGGTGACCTTGCAAGGAATCAGGCTGAGTCAGAGCCTTGTACTGGACTGGGTAAAGGGATCGTAATCTGTGGGACTCCCTGCCACAGGATGTTGTGATGGCATCTGGTCTAGATGCCTTTAAAAGGTGGTTGGACAGATTTATGGAGGGAAATTCCATCACAGGTTACAAGCCATTGGTGACTGTATGCAACCTCCGGGTTTTGGAGGTAACCCGTCTCTGAATGCCAGATGCAAGGGAGTGGCAACAGAATGCATGTAATCTTGTTCTCTTGAGTGCTCCCTGAGGCATCTGGTGGACCAGTGGGAGATACAGGAAGCTGGACTAGAGGGGCCCGTGGCCTGATCCAGCTCTTCTGAAGTTCTTAAGGGAGCCCACTTGGGGGTGTAGAGCTGGTCCAAGGTTGAGTGTGGCTCAAAAATGTTATTTCCCTGTGGATCTGTGCAGTTACCCCTTAACACATTTTTGGGACCACTCAGTAGGTTTGCCAAGCTGGATGCATCCCCCAACCTGAGGTTCCTGAGGCAGGGCCTGGTGATGTCGCAAGACTGCTGACCCTTGAAAAATGGGGAAATAATCTGTTGCCGGGGCAGAGCCCAGCAGCAGCTTCAAAACTGCCTGATAGTGCAATCCTACTGAGTACGGGCGCCAGCGCTGTGGCCTCAGCGCCGGTGCTGGGTGTTGCAAACGTGCCAGAAAGTACGTTTGGACACCCGGAGAGGAAGCAGCGCTGGCAGGAAGGACTGCGCCATCCTGGTAAGGCCTCTCTGAGCAGCATGGGGGAGGGGGAAGTGCGGGAAAGGGGTGTAACTGGGTGGGGGGAGAGCAGGGGATGGATAGATCGGGTCTGGGAAGGGGGAGGGATCGGCTTGTCAGATGCCATATCTTATCCCCCCTCCCAGGCTCTTGCAGCCAACACAGGGCTGCTTGATTCTCCTCCAGCTACAGAGCTGGCCTAGAGCCGAGTAGCCCCATTTTTTTTATTTATTTTTTTTTCTGTATTTATATACCGCCTTTCTCATCATCCGATTTCTCATCAGATTTATTCAAGGCGGTTTACATAGGCAGGCTATCCTAGACCTGATAAAGGTCTTTACAATATTGTTCTATTCATATATAGAACCTTCCATACACAAGATGTTTCCCTTCCGAGTACAGCCCTCCTTCTGGCTTGTGCTCTGCACTTCCAAGCTTCACAGTTTTACCGCTATTCACCCTCTAGCAGCTGACTCCTCTGCATTCCACGCTCTCACGCTGCCTTCTCAGTGTCTTTGCGAGGTCTATCAGCAGCTTCCGTCTCCCATCCAAGCGAGAACTGAGGTCGACCATGCTTAGCTTCTTCAGGCAGGGCACTGGCTCAGCCTCCAGGCCACACCTCCACACAAACCCATTGCAGCGGTTGGGGGTTTACTCGGGGTAAGCAGGCATTTGCCCACTTACCCCAAGTGGTTCCTTCCACCCCACGGATAGGATCCAGCGTGGCCCGCGTAGCCCACATTGAAGAGCCTATGCCCGGGGGGGTAGGATTGGACTATGAGATTAATTTTGCCACCAGTCCACCTGAGAAAACAGCAAAAAGCTGGAGAAACAGGATCATTTCTGGCAAACTGGCACTCAGTCGAATACCGCATTGGCTTGGGACTGAGGCACTTATGTATTGGCATTCACAAGACCACACGTTCAAACCCTGGCATCTCCACTCAGAGATGGGAGCGGCTGTTCTCTGAGATTGTGAAGAGCCAGTCATGTAAAATGATAAGACTGAGCCGGATGGACCAATGGTCCGAGGACCAAATCAGATGTGATGTTAAATATTGTCAAATGTGGAGGCTATTTTATCTTTAAATAGCAGCCCTATTGGGTCCCAGTCAGTAGCGTTGCTAGACGCGCAACACCCTAGGGCTGGGGGGTGCGCGTCACCCCCCCCCGCCCTAGGGTGTCACCCCCCCCGAACTGGAGGCCGGGGAGCCGGCCTCGGAACGACTGGCTTCGCCTGCGCTCCAGGGCCTTCAGAAAGCCCGCAGGCTCAAAACGTAAAGTTTTACATTTTTCGCGCATGCGCATTGCTTTTCTGAGGGCAAAGGGCTGCCCATTTGCTCTCAGAAAAGCAATGCCCATGCGCGAAAACGTAAAACTTTACGTTTTGAGCCAGCGGGCCTTCAGAAGGCCTTGGAGCGCCGGCGGGGTCGAACGCTCCAAGGCTTGCTCCCTGGCCTTGGAGCTTCCGGACTCCGGAGGCTCCGAGGCCGGGGGAGCCGGCCTCGGAGCGTCCGACGGTGACGCGCGGGTGACGTCACCCCTTTGCGCGCGTCACGCGCGCATCACCCCCTGGCGGTCCCCCCCCCCCCCCGCCAGGCTCTGTCGACGCCTCTGGTCCCAGTCCAGACTAGAACCTTGGTACAGGATGTTTAACCTTTACCTTGCTGCTCTTAAGCTGCTATAGTTCTTCTTGCTTCAATGGTACCTAGGCTTTGGGGGCCCATAGCATTTGTGTGTGGGGGGGGGAAGAGATTTTCTGTAGGAAAAAAGCACTAAGGTAAAAGGTTAAATACTGTACCCTGAATCTCTGTACTACCCATCCAATCTGAATCGGACCTTCTCATAGCTGATATTGAAAGAGAAAGTAATCTCTAAACCAAACCATGTCACATCGAGTTTGACCCTCAATAATAAGGCAGCTTCATGTGTTCATCAGATCAATGGATATGTGATAAAAAATATATTGCTTTAGGTTTGATCTCATATGTGTAGTCCCACTTCACATGCAGAATTTGCTGCCTGATGCAGAATTCAGCACCCCAGCTTAGCCTTTTTTCCTTTTAAAAGCAAAGGAAGGGTTCCTTTAGGAAGGGTTCCTTAGCCCTTAAGGCTAAGATATGTTTGAAAACATGAAGGTAGCACCTGATGAAAGCTCCTAAGCCAGCACAGAAGTAGTGGGGAGATCATGGGGGGGGGGGCTTCAGTGCTTTGCCCAACTCTTTTGTCTTGCTATGTCAGATTATATGGAAATATGCTTAATTGGTAGACTTCATTCACCTGGTACAGAATTTGGATTGTTTTAGCTGAGCTGACAAAGCCCTGAACTATTCTCATCTGCGTTTATTATTGTGCAAAGGCAAGCAGAGGGAGGTAGACGGTCTCTGGATTTATTTGTCACCATTAAAAAACGTGTGATATTGTATCGCTTCCCCATGATGCTTGGAAGGCAATCCTGTTCATCTCTTAGAAATTCCCTCCTGTCAGTTTCTGGAAACCAGGAGTGTAGTCAGAAGCGTCACCAGGGGGCGGGGGGGGGGGCCCTGGACGGCATGCAGGGAGACGACAAAGCAGCGGGGGGGGCACAAAAATGGGCAGGTGGCGATGCGAACGTTCGGTCTGTCCTGCGCCTGGGGAGCCCTTGGCAATGATGGTGGCATCACTTCCGGCAGTGATGTCATAGGAGGTGACATTTTGTGCTGCGCCCCCCCCTTCCCACAGGGTGTTGGTTCGCTTCTAGTTGAGGGGACCTGGGTGGGAGGGAGTTGAGCTCTTAAGATTTCTCCAGCAGGAGTAGTGATGTCCTCAGCAGGAGTTTTCAGGTTCTGCCACTGAAACCTTTTTCAAAAGAGCCTTAGCCAAGAAGAAACATTAAACTCAACCGGAAGCAAACTGAAAAGTTTGCCTAGGGGTATATAATAAATAGGCCAGCGGGTGGCGCAGTGAGTTAAACCGCTGAACCATGAGCTGGTTAACTGGACTTAATTGTCAGGGGTCACCTTTACCATTACCTTAAAGACAGTTTAGCCCCAGCTAGCTGCTCTCTTTCAGGGTACAAGGGAAAAGGAAGCGGCATTGGCTAGGTAGATAGCTAATGCCCGGAAAAGCCCAAGTTCCTAATCCTCACTGTATTTTCAGTTTATGTGCAAAACCGAGTGGCAGGAGGTTCTTTTCACTGTGGAGAACGTATAAAATTATGCATGGGATAGAGAGAGTGGATAGAGGGAAGTTCTGTTCCCTCTCGCACAACATCAGAACCAGGGGACATCCACTAAAATTGAATGGCCGGGGAGTTAGAACAGAAAAAGAAAATATTTCATTGCCCAGCGTGTAATTCATCTGTGGAACTGCTTGCCACAGGATGTGGTGATGGCACCTGGCCTGGGTGCCTTTAAAAGGGGATTGGACAGATTTATGGAGGAAAAGTCCATCACAGATTACAAGCCATGATGGGTATAAGCAAGCTCCTGCTTTTAGAAGTAGGCAATCTCTGAACGGCAGATGCAAGGGAGTGGCGACAGGATACAGGTATCTTGTTGTGTGCTCCCAGAGGCATCTGGTGGTGGGCCACTGTGACATAAAGGAAGTTGGACTAGATGGGCCTTTGGCCTGATCCAGCAGGGCTCTTCTTTCTTATGTTCTTATGAGAAAGGTTAGGAGGCCAACCTGAAGTAGAGAAAAGCTAAACCGATATAATTGGGATCTGAACTATGCTGAAGGGGTGGGTGGGTTATAAGTATAATAAAGAAAATATATTAACAGATTAGCTGCTGTCTTTGTTAAATTGAAATAACTAAAGGTAAAACCAGTTTAGTCTTTGTGACACATCGCTGAAGGTTCTTGATGCCTCTAAAATTATTTGGCTTTATCACTGGAATGTGGTTTTTGGTTTCATTCATTCAATTCCATTTGAATCCCCCACCCCACCCCCGTCTCCTAGCAACATTTGAGTGAAGTCTTCTTCACAATGCTCTCTTGAATTGAGAATTATAAACTAGGCGACACAGTTTTCCCAATCGTTCCTTCTTTTTCAGGTGTTAAGCAAGAGTTTTGCTCCCTCAGTGTTCAAATGATTGACAGAGGGATCACTTGCCTGACTTCACTGAAAGGCCTTTTCCTCATGATCTGTGTTTGCTTCATAAATCAGCACTTCATAGCCCCCACATCTTCCCTCAAGGTGGCAGCTTTTGTGGAACGTGGTTGCATGAGAGCCAGGCATGTTTGTGTATGTGTCATATAGTTGATGTTGTCTGCAATGTTGTTTGTGACAAGTTATGCAACCTTTCCCTTACTATCACTTTGAGAACCTTTCATTTCAGTTTAGAATTTAGTTAGAGGATTAAAAAAAAAATCTTACGTAATTGTGTTCTCTCCCATTGTATAATTCCCTGTGGGGGCACACATTTACAGCCCGATCCTGCCTAAGATGCAGTGGCCGGCCGCTGCATCCTAAGCAGGATGCGGCCTGTGCCAGGGTGGCAGTGGCTCACCTCAGGGGAAGTGGAAGTTCATCCCTGGTGTAAGCCTCGGTGGCCCCAATGGGCCTCCTTGGATGTGCGCCAGCGCACAACCGGGGAGGCCGTGTAAGGCCAACCAGACCCGGGAAGGGGTTTCGGCACAGCCCAGCGCCGATATCGCCACCCCCTCCCCTGCCACCCTGGCCCTCCCTCCCCACACCCTCCTGCCGCCAGCGCAGGACTTACCTGTGTCCGGTGGCACGGGTGTCAGGTGACGGCGCTGTGAGTGGCGCCGGCCTCAGTGCCAGCACCGCTTACACCTGAGGTGCCACGAAAATGCTTTATGACACTTTCACAACACCTTAGGCCAGCGGAGCACTTGCTCCACCAGCCAAAATTTACAGAGGATTGTACCCTTAGACAGGTACACGGTAATCCTTCCACAATGGATTGCTCCCTCATCACTCATGCATCATGGGGATTGCATACAGATTATTTTAGAGCAGAATCACAGCTTGCTACTCTTTTTCTTCCTGCATTTCCAGCCCAGCTCCCCACAATCTTGGCAACCCATTTGACAGACAAACTAATTCACCGTCAGTGAATCTAATGGTGATGCATTGGTCTGCCTTGCCCCTTCTCCTTCATGCTCAAACTATCTGCCATTCCTTAATGTTTTAAAAGCATAAGCATTCATTCACTTAATAGTTATTTGGTGCATTAAAAAAAAGCCACAATCAACTTTTTGAAAGTAGAAAAATTATACTAGGGTAGGAGGGGATTGTTCTTACGAAGTCACAGGAATCAGTCAGCAATTCTGCATGGTCTCTCAGCTGCAAACAAGAAATACCTGGTTTCGTTCAAGTCAATCTTGAAAAGAAGGCTGTATGTGTCTATGCATAATGCATATAATGTGTTTGCCTGGACAGAGTTGGAGGCATCATTTGTGTCATAAACGAGCTCTAGGTCAGTTGTGGTTTTCAGTGACTGTGCAGAATGATGCACTTTCTTCCTGCTTATTTTCAAATCTCATAGCAAACATTTCATCAAGGGCGGCCCATCCATTAGGCGAGGTGATGCAGGTTGCAGCAGCAGATTGCAGGAGAGCAAGAGGGCGATGGACCCAGCCAGCAGGGTGCCCCCTTTGCCTCAGTCTGCCGCTGCCACCACTTCCTTCCAGCCTGTTGCGGATGCAACTCACACAGATCTGCTTTCCATCTACTAATAGCGAGCAGAAGGTGGATTACTCACCTCTTTGCCTTTCTCCAATCATGGCTACATGGAAATGCAGGACTTCTATGATTTACTGGGAGTGTGAGAACGAAGGAGCGCCTTCATTCACACGGTCCCTTAAATTAAATCAAATGTGAAAGTCCTGCACTTCCACAACTGAAGAAATTGCGTGAGGAGCACAGAAAGCAGCTGCTTTTTTTTTTTTTAATTGTGCAGAGGTGGTGGACTGGAGCAGCATCGGCCAGCATTCCGGGTTGCGCCGCCACTGCATAGTGGCCACTACAAACATAATTTGCAGTTAATGATGATGATAGCTATACAAAAGCTGAGCTTGGTAGATCAATAGCTCCTCTTCGAGAACATTAAAATCAGCCTTGCAAACCCTCAGATCAAAACTAAGCAATTTATAAGGCCTTAGCACCTTTGCAATAGGATCAGGAATTCTCTCTCAGTATCAGCTCCTCCCGTCTACCATATATACAGTAGATAATAATGACCTATCTTACAAAAGCGTTGTACAAGTTACTGAGGTAGTGTATGTGAAATGCTTCGACCGCTCAAGAAGCAGCATATAAATGCTAAACTTTGTAAAATAGTGATTGTGTCACAACCTAAGGATAGTATGAATAATTGCAAGAGGTTTTGAAAAAGTCCAGAATCGCATTTGATGCATATGCATGGATGTGCTTGTACTGCATGTGCATGTGTGTGCACACATGTGCATGCGCACACGCACAGAGTTCTGTCCCTGAAAGTCCATGCCACAAAAGGAAATCCACCGGAACATCAGCTCTGGCCATCTGGGTTTCAAAGCTGGCGTTTTAGTTTGGAACAAACTACCGGTATTCTGTTTCGTGAAAGGCTCTTCCTTACGAGCCTTCTCTATTTCTTACTTGGCAGTTGTCTTTGTGGTGCTAATCTGAAGACCATAATGTTGATGTATGCCCATTAGTGCAAATATGAGACATTTTACATTTCTAACACAGCTCAAGCTGTTTATAAACCAGTCACTAGAAAGCACAGAACAGGAGCCTGGAGGCTTCCCGAGCAAACACTTAAACTAGAACAGAGCAAGAGAATGCAAACACAACCAAGATTTTCAACACAGCTGCCAAGATCCCTCACACACATGCTGCCGGCCTACCTACAAAAAAGCAGGCAGCCTGCTTTGAAGAGCGTGGTAGTAAAAACATTGGAAGTTGCCCTTTCTGGTTTATTTACATGGGGAGCCAGGCTTGGGAACACTCCATGGTACAACCAGGTTAAACTTGATATGTTCTTGGGAAAGAAAGCTGAGCGGACACATGGTGAACCAAAACCTCCTCAGCACCAATGAATTACAGCATTTACAAGGTTGCTTTGCCACCCAAAAACCTCCTCTGTTGACCACTCCTGATGACCTCATCATCATTCTATGCAGCAAAGTTGCAAGCTGCTCTTATGGCATCATGCCGTGCCAAGTGTCAGGAGACCTGCAGCAGGTGGCTCGCCACTGAGTCATTTTGCTACTAGAAGATGTCTGGTCTTTGACTAATCCTGAAAGCAGTGGGAGTTCAGATATGCAGTCTCTTTTTTCAGCTGGTTACCAGTTCCTTTCTCTCCACATGTCCCCCAAGCAAGCCCCCTCTTGTTGTTTGAACCAAGAGTTTTGTTTTGTTTCAAACATATATTTGGAAGGAGGAACTTTCCACTTGGAAGATCATCTAGTCCAGGGGTTCTCAGTCAATGGTACTAGTACCGCCAGTGGTACTTCGGCCAACTGCAGTTGGTACTCGGACTGCTGGACCACCAGACCCCTGCTCTGACATGGTGCTTTTGGCGGCAGATTTTCGCTCCTGAAAGGCTCCTGCCATTGGCCGAGCTCCCACCCGCCCAGAACCTCCTACCTGCGTTTTCTGGCTTCCAAAAACCTGAAAACCCGGAAGTAACTGGCGATGATGTCAGCACCAGTCACTTCCGGTGGTACACAGCAGGAGAGTGGCACTGGAGGTGGTACTTGGCCGGGAAGGGGTAGAGAACCCCTGATCTAGTCCAACTGTGTGTCCTCTTGACCTCTTGGCCCCCACCTGCCAATGATGTGAAGCAGGGGCTAACTAACCAGTTAGGGGCCATTCAGAGGAATTTTATCAGGGGGTACAAAGTTTCTTTTGGGCCCCTTCCCTACATATGAATTTGGCTTCTGAGCCCCCTTTTTTTTTTGCTCTAGGGCCCGCTTTTTGACCCATTTTTCGCCCTGAGCCCGGGTACAAATTACCCCCTTAACCCACCCTCTCAGAGGCCCTGCACCCAGCACAAACATCATGTCATGCCGATAACATCATGTCATGCACTGAACATAAGATCAAACCAAAGGTCCATCTAGTCCAGGATTCTGTTTTCCACAGTGGCCAGCTAGGTGCTTCTGAGAAGCCCAAAACCAAGGCATGAAGGCTGCAATAAGCTCTCGTGCTGCCGCAAGACCTCTCACCATTTCAGAAACTGGGTAGTGCACATCAATGTGCTTTTAACCTCTCTAGTTCCAGTGATGCTCTGTCACACATGTCACCAGCACCTGTGTCCGTGAAAGCTGCCAGTGATTAGCAGAGTGGGGTGGTGACGGGAATCGTTTGTGCTCTGCGAGCATAAGCCACTGTGCATCTTTCTTGGCTTCAGGATGAGCACATCTCTGCCCAACATGCCTCCTGTCACAGACCCATCTCTCTCTTCCACCTCTCTTCTTACTCCTTGCCGGAACGAAATGCACGAATTCTGGTGCACAAGAAAGGAGGGATGATGCAAACCAGGTCAATCTGCAAAAATGTTACATTCAAAATCTATTCTGTGCTCAATGTATGAGTTTCTTACAGCCCAATCTTATCCTGGGCCTATGGCAATGGATCTCGCGATCTGCTGCCGTAAGTCCAGTTATGGCAGCACAAAAGGTGTGCCGCTGTTGGGCTCTCCAGAGCTGCCAGCTCAAATGGCTGGAGGCTCCGCGTGCCCACCAACGGCCCACCCAAGCTGCACTGGAGCAGGTAAGGTGGTGGCAGGGGTGGGTTGTGGGGCAGTTCAGGGGAGGATCGTGGCAGTTCAGGGGAGGAACTGGGGGTGGAAGGGGTTGGATCTCTGCAGCAGCCGCGTGCACACCAGATCCTATCCCCCTTCCCCAGCCTGGACCTGCCTCCTAACTCTCCTTGAACGTATGCCAGCAAAAGAGCTGGTGTGGATCCAAGGACACCCACTGACTGCCAGGTAACCTATGGAGAGGCCATCTGGTTTCTCCCCCTCTCCCCCCCCCCCCATCCTAGCATGCAGTGCTGCATGCTATGGATTGGTGGGGATAGGATTAGACTGTTAGTGTAGGATTTTAGTTTCCTTTCCATGACTCTTCCCAACTACACCCCATCGCTCTGAGGCAGGATTATGCAAAGTTTGTTTGGGATAGCTAAATTGGCAAATAATTGCCAAACACTATCCAAAGAAGAGGGTGGGGTGGGTTGGGCTGCTGGTATGGGTGGGGATGTATTTCAAAGATTCTCCCATGATGGTTTGTATATCAGAAGGCAGATAACTCTGCTCTGCTTTAAGCCTGGCCCCACTGCCCAATACCAAAACTTGTGTTGCATCCTTAGATGCAGCTGGAGGCATCTGTAGGTGGCAGTGGAAGCAATGGTCCAGTGGCTTTCTGCCCCAGCTGACTATGCCAACCCATCCTTGTTCCCGATCTCTATCTGCACATGCCCACACAAGAGTAGGCAAGATTCACTTTAGGGGCAGGAGGAGTGTGGCAGGTCAGCACCCCCTCCTTTCCCTCTGATATCTTGCTTGAGTGGCAGCAGCTGAGGGCACGAAGATTGGGATAGCAATCCTGGCCTGAAGGAAATGGGCTGTGGCAAACGAGGAGAGCAATGTCTAATATAAGTATTTACATACCACCTTTCTTGGTCATTGGATTTCTCCTCCGACTTTAATCCAAGGCGGTTTACATGGGCAGGCTTTTTCTGTGTCTCGAACTGCCATTCACAGATCTTCAGGCTTACAAGGCGGCAACTCTACCAACTGAGTCAGACCTCCTGCTCTAGTCCTTAAGCCTGGCTTCCAGTGCGATAGCCCATCATGTGTGTCTCTGGCATCTTTACCTTTATTTATTTTGCAAGTGCAACCCAGTCAAACAAAGTCATAGGCTGTGCTACTCTCTCCATTGTCCAAGGCAAGTCTAGTAAGATGACAGAGCCGCGAGAGAGAGGGTCTCCAGCCTTCCAAGACTGGCCTGGAGTCTCCCAGAATCAGCATCCATGTCCAGGTGACTTCTGATAGCAATCGTGGAGACAGTTCAATAGGGTTTAATGATATTACATCCTGTTGGTGAGGGAATCTCGACTCCAGAAATAGCTTCAGTCAGAATTTGTATCTGGTCACCCTGGGCGAGGGGCTATCAAATGTACAGCACCTCACTTCTACAGCCTCCCACTAAAGAACTCTCTTTCAGGTCCTCCACCCTGTCGGACGCTGCCATGAGAAATGGCTGAGTGCCTTTCAAAGAGGGGGAGTAATATATCCACTATTTGATTTGGACATCCAGTATGTGTGAACAGAGACAGTAGAAGGGGGAGTGAGAAGCAAGGTGGGAGTGGGAAGCAAAGGTGAGAATCAAGACCATTTGGGCCAGCCAGGCCCAGTGCAGAAGGAAAAATGACAGTGATGAGCTGTGGTTACTTAGTAGGGAGGCAAAAGCACACCAGGCTCAGAAGCACTTTCTCCTTTATTATTGCATCACATGTCCTGCACCTGAACCTTGGTCTGTGCCTGAACCTCCATAATATCTCCATCTTTCTTCCTTCAGGTGATGAGTCTCCTGCCCCGTTGACCCAACTGGGTCCCTCAATAGCTTCTGATGATGCTACTCTCTGGGATGTGGCCACTGTGTCTCTGCTGGATCGACAAATAATGATTTTGGACAGAGATGAGGAGGTGAGGCCATCTCTGTATGGAACTGTAGGAGTGAGAGCAGCGGCGGTGCAACCCAGAATGTTGCCCAAGGCCAGCTCGGGTCCATTGTTCAGGGACTTGGTTTGCTTCCTGGGAAGTGCTAGAATTTGGCCCTCGGGACCTGAGCCCCACATTCCCCACATTAGCCTGCCAGCTGCTTAAGATTCCTGGCCAGGATTTCCAATGTAGCTGGAAATGTGCAGCGTAGCTTTCTTGCCCTCCCTGGCATGGACAGCCATGTAAACATTCTGCCCTGGCAGCACAGAAAGGTCCCTGGGCCATGAGGCAGACTGTAGTGCAGTGGGACAGGGAAGAGGCAGATTATTCTGTGCATGATGTTCTGTTTGCTGTTTTAGGGTCTGCTCCTGGGCCGGAAAAGAACCAGCAGTTCTGTTTCAGAGTCAAGTTCACTGTACCCACCGGGCAGCCAGAGGGACTGTGGTGAGTGTTGAGAAGCTGCTATGTGTGTACACGCATGCACGCGCACACGCATGCACATATGTGTGTAGCATGCACGCGCACACACGTGCACCTTTGTGTGCAGTGTCATGGTTTCACCTTCTTGAACGTACTCACATGTATGTCCACTGTCGTGTACTCTGTCAAACATTTGCTCTGTCAAATTCAAAATACAGTTCAGCAGGACAGTTTTTGCAGTGGTGTGACTAGGGTTGGTGTCACCCATTGTGGTAACTCATTGTGTCTCCCCCATGGACCATCGAAGTCCCCATGGGAGGCCAGGACTACCAGGCACTCGAAACACTGGGTAGACCTGGTGTCCCAAAGGCCCAGGAGCTCGTGATGGGGACAAATCCAACCTGTGCACCTGGGAAGCGATTCCAGGAAAGTGGGTCGGGCCTCGGGTCAGGCAACAGGTGTAACCCCTCCCTGATAATGTCACCCGATGAGGTCCACCAGTGGCGTCACTAGGTGGGTGCGGGGCTGTGGACCGCACCACGTGACACCCTCAGCGGGTTGGGGTGACACCACTGGTGGGCCAAAATTCTGGAAATCTTGTATTTATGAATAATACCATCATGATACCATATATCATTGGAAAGGTAATTTAATGTGGACTGTAATGAAACAAACCATTTTGAATTATCTGTATTCTATCATACATTACGGCCAAATAACCAGAAAATGAGTCAGCTCTCAATTCTATGTATCAGAGCTAATACTAGAATCCTTCTTCAGTTGTGTGAGTGTCATCAAGTTGGCCACCGGTGTTTTTGTTGGGTGACCTGTACTGTTATATATTAAAATAAATAAAGTTAATGGTGGGGACACCATGAGTTACCGCACTGGGTGACGCAAACCCTAGTGACACACACCTCCTGCATTCCCCTAGTGACGCCACTAAGCTTTTGCTATAGCTTCCAAATATGAAAGGGCGGGAATTCATCAGAAAGGAAAACACAAGTATGCTCAAGGCCAGGGTATCTCAAGGGTCCAGTTCTTGCCACGCTCAGAGATCAAAGTGAATCCGTGCTTGTGGTCAGGCAGCTTTAGGGGGTTAGAAGGTGGGGGCATGAAAGACCTCTCTTCCCTCCCTGCTTCACATCTCTAGGGATCCTAGGAATGCATCCCAGAGGTGGATTGGTGGGGAGCAGAAGGCAGGAGAGAGCAGCCAGGAGGAAAGATTGCTGGATATGTGTGGAAGGGGAGGTCATGGAAGGTGTGTGGTTTTGAAGTGTATGTATGATTTCTTTATTTCTAAAAAGGAACTGTGCCTTCTGCCATGTAAAGTCACTGCACTCTTCTGTTCCTAATTGGGTGGACACAGGCTGCAGTAGTTCAAAGATTTTACGTATTACTTATTACCGGTAATTGTATTTATATCCCACTTCTCCGTTTACAATAAAACTCTCACAGTGCCTAATAAGAATGAAGAAAAACCACTCTGCACATTATCAGACACGATTCTGCTGGTTTTTATGTATAAAATTAACAGCGCAATCCTATCCAACTTACACCACCGGTGTAACCAGCGGTGCAGCGAGAACGGGAGGCCCCAGAACAGAAAGAGGATTCAAATCCCTTTTGAATACCCCTTTGGAGGGGTAACAGTGGTGGCGGAACGTTGCGGAACTTAGCTTTCCGCCCCACCTCAAGCGACGCCAGTGGCACTGTGGGACTTACTAAATGTAAGGGACTCTGCTACAGTACTACTTCTAATTTATCAGAACTAATATACCCCAGAGACCATCTCTTCGCACATAAGCCTCACATGGGCCCTATTACCTTCACTGTGGGAAATTAGAATGACATGTGTGCCCCAGTGGCAGAACATTTAATGCGATAGCCTGGAGCCTGTTTGGGATAGTGACAGCACACAATCTTATACATGTCTACTCAGAACAAAGCCCCATTGTGTTTAATGGGGTATACTCCCAGGAAAATGTGTGTAGGATTGCAGCCTCAAATACCCAGATTTAAGGATAGTACTTTCCTCCTGGATTTTAGAAAGAGAGCATGACCCAGCTGTTCCAGTGGGCCTTTCTGCAGGCGTTTTACTATTTTAGGGGATGACTAGTTTCAATATGCAGCTGCTGTTTGAGATGGAGTTCTTAGATTACTTACACCGTTTTGTAAATGTGTTTTGATTTTTCAGTGTTGTAATGCACTTTGAGCTCTGGGAAGGTAGGGTGAATATGTTGCAAGAGACAGATGGAGGTAAACAAATAGGGGCTATATTAAGCAGGCAAATGATAGGGTGTTCCTGCCTTGTGGGCATGCAATCTGCGTTGTTAGACAGATGAGACAGGTATTCAGTGAGGGAGAGCTCCGGGATTTATAGTGAGAGTAGTCCCCATGGCTTGTGGGCCAAGTGGCATGTGAAATTAGTCACATGGTGTGGCTCTAGATGCCTGGTTTTTGTAATATACAGTATATAGCAGGGTGGGGGGTAGAATCTGGACTGAGACTGTGACAAAGGGAAAGGGAGGAGGCTCTAAATCTTCCTGCAACATTGGTTCCTTCCAATCAGTGGCGTCGTTAGGAGGGGCGGGGGGACCCAGGGCGAGCTCTGGAGGGGGTGCACTGCTGTCGACACATTGCTAAATTTCGGCGGCGGCGCAAAAGCACCCCCTGCCATGTTTTCATGGCCTTTTTTAGGCCACATGGAGCCTGGAAGGGCAGGAGGATCGGCCCTCCCAGGCTCCATATGTCCCAGAAAATGCCGTGAATATGCAGGGGGGAGGGTGATTTCATGTCGTGGCGCCGAAATTCGGTGGCGGCGCAATAGCAGTGACATCACACCCCAGGGCGGGGCTTGCGGCGTCATGTGGGGGTGTCGCATTGCCGCCCCCCATGGGATGTAGCTACGCGTCTGCTTCCAATCTGACTCTTATCCCCCAGCTGTTACCGTATGTCTCATGGGAGGTTCCAGACTGGGACCGTGGCAGAGACAAAGTTTCTTTGGCAGTTTCTTTAAGATGAGCCTCGGAGCAGAGAATATTTGTGAATATCCATTTCAACTCCAGTCCACACACCTAAGTCACACTAAGCAGCAGTGAAGGGTTTGGGCTAGAGAGAGTGCCAGGCAGGGGCGTCACTAGACGTGCGTCACCCTAGTGCGGGGACGCGCGTCACCCCCCCTAGGGGCGCGACGTTATAGGCGCGGGGGGAGGGGGCCACCCGGCTCCCCCCCCGCATCGCGTCGCCCCCTCCGGACGCTCTGAGGCCGGCCCGGGAGCCGGCCTCGGAGCGTCCGAACCCGTCGGCGCTCCAGGGCCTTCTGAAAGAAGGCCCAGGCAGCGCGTCAATCCGGGTATTTTCCTGATTTTCGCGCATGCGCAGACCCGTTTTGAGGGCTTTTTGCCCTCAAAACGAGTCTGGGCATGCGCGAAAATCCGGGAAATACCCGGATTGACGCGCTGCCTGGGCCTTCAGAAGGCCCTGGAGCGTCGACGGGGTCGGACGCTCCGAGGCCGGCTCCCGGGCCGGCCTCGGAGCGTCCGGAGGGCGACGCGCGTCACGGAGGTGACGCGCGAGGGGGTGCGCGCGTCACCCCATGACGCGCGTCACCCCCTGGCGGCCCGCCCCCCCGCCACGCTCCAGTGACGCCAGTGGTGCCAGGCATTGCCTTCTGCAGCCTACGTGGCATTTGGCAGCTACGTCAGTCCACTTTGCTCCCACAGAAATGTCCGTTGAGAGACGAAGCCTGCTGGACTCGCAAGCCCATGAAAAAAGGCCCTTCCAGGAGTCTCCCTCTGGGCCACAACTCAGCAATGTCAAGGTACAAAGACCTCTCTGCCCGTGGCAGATTCAGGGACCCCCGGCTGGTACTTAAGGGGGTCAAGGGAGGAAAATTCTCTTTTCTTTCTGCATGTGGGATGTGAGAGCCTACTTGGTATAGGTTGAATGTGTGGGGCTGGGCTGTGGGTGCCTTGGGGATAGGCTCCACCTTGGGAAGGGTGCTGGACTAGATGGCCTTTGGTCCCTTTCAGCTGTGATTCCTTGCCCTGCTATGAGGAAGTTGCCCCACAGCAACATGCAGAAGACCCTCACTATCATTCATTCTGCCCCCCCTCACCCAGGGATTGCTGTGGAGACGCATCAGAGAACGGAAAGGACGGATGCATGCCAAGTCTGACTCCTCAGTCACGCTCACTGCCAGTGGTGACAGGTAGGCCTCAAAAGCCTAACTCTACACCAGGGGTGGCCAACGTTCCACCATTAGGGCCTCTGCGTTCTTAAGAGTTGTGTAGAACAGAGGTTCTCAACCTGTGGTACGCGTGCCCCTAGGGGTACGCGGGCCACAGGCTGGGGGTACGCGAGATGCTTTTTCATGTACCCCACATACCCCCTAAGGGTGCGCAAACCAGAGAAAAAGTGCTTTTTCGGCCATGTGGCGCGGCTGAGCAGGTCCTCTGGCTTGAGCCGCAAGCCGAAGAGAGAGGCTTCAGCCCGCCAGGCTGTAGCCTCTCCCTCCGGCTTGCGGTGCGAGCCGGAGGACCCGCTTGGCCGCGCCACATGGCCGAAATCGTCCCCGGTAGCTCTCCCTTACCTTAGCTTGCACCCGACGCCATGTTAGATCTCCCGAAGTCTCGCAAGATCCAAGATCACGGCGCGAGATTTGGAAGCCACGATCTTGGATCTCACAAGACTTCGGGATCCAACATGGCGGCGGCTGCAAGCTAAGGTAAGGGAGAGCTACCGGGGACGATTCCGGCCATGCGGCACTTCCGGAGGACCTGCTCAGAAGCGCCGCATGGCCGGAAAGGTAAGGGACAGCAACGGGGGACGATTCCAGCCATGCGGCGCTTCCGAGTGGGCTCGGAAGCGCTGCATGGATGGAAAAAAGCTCTTTTTAAATCTTTTGGGGTGCACTTTTGGGGAGGGGGTACACGGGACTTGGGAGGAATCGGGGGCTTGGGGGGCTGGGACAGGGGGTACGCGGGAGGGAAAACGTTGAGAGACGCTGGTGTAGAAGACAGAATCTTGGCAGTTGCAAGTGCTGGTGGTGCTGCTAAAGCAGCTGCACCTGCTGAAATGTCCTCACCAGGCTATACAACCATTAAAGGGCCAGGAGCATTCATGCTGAAAGGTTGGCCACCCCGTCATAGACAATATGCACGGAGTGGCAACAACTGCTGTAGAGGAATATAATACAAGAGCCCCCATTTCTTTTCATTTATAATATTTTTCGGGCACAAATTGATTTTCAATCCTCACAAAAATTCCGGGGGGTGGGGTGGAGGGCGGATCTAAGGGACAATTCACTAATCCATCTTTTGACTGAGGAGGACTTTGACAACTGATCGTGGGAACTTTCAAGTACATGCTGACATTCAGCTGACTAAGCACAAAAGAAGGAGCAACCATTATGGTAGCTGAATAATGACTTGGATTCGAGTCGGACTCAAGTCGCGTCAATGACTTGACTCGGACTTGACTCAGCAGTTATAAAAGACTTGAAAGACTCGACTCGAGACTTGGAGCCTTTTACAACAAGTCAAATTTTATTCAGATTTAAACTAGTTTTCCTCATTTAAATAGATAGGTAGGAAATCGCAACCAAAGACTCGGGACTTGGGGGCAAAGACTTGGGACTTGACTCGCGACTTGGAGTCAGAGACTTGATCCACATCCCTGATAAAGACATACTCTTGCACATAGCTGCCGCAGACGCAACGGGAAACAAACACATAAACTGCTGCATGGAATCTAACAACTTTTAAAAAATATGAAGTGCTTTCTGGCTTACCAGATCTCCATCTGGGACAAAGTGCTAGACCTTTAGGAGAAGGAATGTGGGCAAGTGTAGCTTGTTAAAGCTTAGAGCACAATCCTAGGCACTGGCGTCGCTCGAGGTGGGGTGGAAAGCTAAGTTCTGCAGCTTTCCGTCCCACCGTTACTCTCCGGTACGAGGCGCCCCGCCCCCTCGTCATAGGAGCCCATCAGCGGAGAGAAAGCAATGCGTGTTGCTTTCTCTCCGCTGACAGGCTCCTACGACGAGGGGGCGGGGCGCCTCGTGCAGGAGAGTAATGGTGGGGCGGAAAGCTGCAGAACTGAGCTTTCCGCCCCACCTCGAGCGACGCCAGTGATCCTAGACATGTCTACTCAGAAGCAAGCCCCATTGTGTTAAATGAGTAGACATGCCTAGGATTGTGCTCTAACGTTTAACAAGCTACACCTGCCCACATTCCTTCTCATAAAGGTCTAGCTGCACTCTGTCCCAATTCGAGATCTGGTAAGCCTATTTTCTGGCACTTATACAATATAATAATAATCTGTATTAGGAAGATTCACAATTATACATACGTATTAGTAAGTGATGTTTCGGCAGCATTATTGGCAGCATAAATGACATACCTCAAACAGCCAATGATTGCCCACTGTAACATTCAAACTATGTACTGTCCATTAGCAGTACAAGAATAGATTCCACTAACACAGGCCAAGAGAAATAAATAAGTTTATCTGCCAGGAGTTACCTAGAAAAATCTCACTATGGAGAAATTTATTTATTTTATTTATTTATTTACAGTATTTTTACAGCCATGAAATTAAAAGACGCTTACTCCTTGGAAGGAAAGCTATGGCAAACTTAGACAGCATAATAAAAAGCAGAGATATCACCATGCCAACAAAAGTTCGTATAGTCAGAGCGATGGTGTTCCCAGTAGCAATGTATGGTTGCGAGAGTTGGACCATAAGGAAGGCTGAGCGCCGAAGAATAGATGCTTTTGAACTGTGGTGCTGGAGAAGACTCCTGAGAGTCCCTTGGACTGCTAGGAGATCAAATCAGTCAATTCTAAATGAAATCAAGCCTGACTGTTCCCTGGAAGGACAGGTACTAAGGCTGAAACTCAAATATTTTGGCCACCTAATGCGAAGAGACGACTCTCTGGAGAAGACTCTGATGCTGGGAAAGATTGAAGGCAAAAGGAGAAGGGGAAGGCCAAGGATGAGATGGTTAGACAGCATCACCGATGCAACAAACGTGAAAATGAGCGAACTCAGGAAGATAGTGGAGGACAGGAAGGCCTGGCGGGATATGGTTCATGGGATCACGAAGGGTCGGACACGACTTAACGACTGAACAACAACAAAATTTTTACCCCGCCTTTCTCCCCAAAGGGACCCAATACACTATGGGTATCCACTATAATGTTATGCAGTAGTATTATGGGCCCAATCCTATTCTCTGCCAGCCTGCACAATGCAGCAGTGCAAATGGAGCACATGCTGGGGGAGGGGGGGGAACCAGGTAGCACAGAGGAGAAGGAGAAAAGTACAAAACTTTTTCACTTACCTCCCTGTAGACTGCTTGACCTCCAATGGGTCTCCTTGGACCTACACCAGCTTTTTTGCTGAGGGGGATAGGATCTTGGCATGTGTGACTGCCACTGAGATCCTCCCCCTCCTGCTCCCAAACCACCCCCAGCTCGGCCTGCTCTCTGCCCCAAACCACCCATGATCATTCTGCCTCCCCCCCCCCCCCCGCTGACTTCAGCAGGCTGCTGTCTGATGCATGCCCTCCAGCCGTTTGCTTTGGCGGCTGCAGCCTACAGAACAACAGTGCGACTTTCGTGCCATCAGTCCATCCAGGACTTACACTAACAGATCTCGAGATCCGTCAGCGTAAGCCCCAGATAGGATTGGGCTGCATGTTATTTAACAATAAAAACAGCAGTTCTTGATGAAAAGTCAGCAGCAACATTTCCACACTGTCTGTTCCACTTCTGTCTTGGCTTCTCTGTCATTTCCTGCAGGGAGACCCTCCCTGGCCCAGCTCTTCTTCTGGACCTGGGCAATGAGAAGGATGTCTTGATCCGCCCACTTCACAGTAGCCTTCTGGGAGAACGGTTCTGCTTTGAGGTAAGGGCTTCTGGTGCTCCTTTTAAGCTGAGGAGCCCCCTGTCCCCGGGGCATCCTTTCAAAGAAGAGGCGCTGGGGCTCAGATCTACCTGGAAGCCATGCCCCCTCACCTCAGATTGGTGGGAGCCATGGCAGTTGATGTAGCGAAGTTACAATGTCAAGCTCGGAAGCCGTGTGCAGCCACTGAGATACCACACTGTTGAAAGAAAACAGCTGGAGGAGATGTGTTCTATACAAATAGAACATTTATTGTAAAAATCCCTATGGGGGGTTAGAAAAGCCTGCCTGTGTAAACCACCTTGAATAAAGTCCAGAGAGAAATCTGACAACATAGAAAGGTGGAGACGCTTACTCCTTGGAAGGAAAGCTATGGCAAATTTAGATAGCATAATAAAAAGCAGAGATATCACCATGCCAACAAAAGTTCGCATAGTCAGGGCGATGGTGTTCCCAGTAGCAATGTATGGTTGCGAGAGTTGGACCATAAGGAAGGCTGAGCGCCGAAGAATAGATGCTTTCGAACTGTGGTGCTGGAGAAGACTCCTGAGAGTCCCTTGGACTGCTAGGAGATCAAATCAGTCAATCCTAAATGAAGTCAACCCTGACTGCTCCCTGGAAGGACAGGTACTAAGGCTGAAACTCAAATATTTTGGCCACCTAATGCGAAGAGAGGACTCTCTGGAGAAAACTCTGATGCTGGGAAAGATTGAAGGCAAAAGGAGAAGGGGAAGGCAAAGGATGAGATGGTTAGACAGCATCACCGATGCAACGAACATGAAAATGAGCGAACTCAGGAAGATAGTGGAGGACAGGAAGGCCTGGCGGGATATGGTTCATGGGATCACGAAGGGTCGGACACAACTTAACGACTGAACAACAACAATAATATAAATACAGATGATGTTATTGTTGTTGTTATTGTTATAATAATAATAATAATAATAATAATAATAATAATAATAATAATAATAATAATAATAATTCTAAACCTCATAGAACACAATCAGATTGATAAAAAGTGTCATTGACTGGTGCTAAATAGTGGGTACAAGTTTCGACCTGAAACCTAAGGCTGACGATGATGATGATGATGATGATGATGCATACGTTCAAAGGATCTTCCTTCTCCAGAGTATACAAGATGTGGGAACTTAGCTTCCCAGACCAGACAAGTGGTCCTCAGGCTGAAGCTCAGTCTTCTGCTGTTCTTCTGTCCATAAAGCTGTCTTGGCTACCTGAGGGGCTACAAGAAGTTCCTCAGTCTAGTGGGGTTGGGCCTATAGAGTTAGAAAGTGTCCCTGCAGAAGAGACAGAGTACCATTTGGTGGGGTTTAAAGCAGGGTGGAAGATCGTCCTCCTTAACAGGGCGTAGCCATGATACAAGCACATATCCTAGGAGGTTAAGGTTAAATCCTTGCATTGACATTGGGATCCAGAGGTGAGCTCTGGCTTTGATTCAGCTCTGCCCCCCTCTCTGCCTCTCCGTGACATCCCCCATCAGCAAATGGGATGGTCACAGGTGGGGCAGAGCATAGGCTGTCCTAAACACAGTCCTCCCTTCTCCCAGGTGCTGATCAATGGGGGGCGCCGTTGCTTCAGTTGTGCATCTTCTGCGGAGAGGACCCGCTGGATGGAGGACTTGCGCCGAGCAGTCCAACCTAACAAGGTACAAGCAGCACTTCCAGCGCTATTTATAATAAGTGCATGCTCTCTCTGCACCAATTCCTCCGCCTTCCCTATTATGTGTCGCCCCCACCACCCCTTCCACTCATGCCTTCCCCAAGTCCTGCCTCCCATTCCTACTCCTTCATGCCCTCCCCATTTCACCATGTAACAGGCCCCTGTGCCTGTCTCTATTGGCATCTTGGTCTTGATCCATCCTCTGATCCTGCTTGGCTCCTGCTTATGCCCCATTCTGCCTTAATCTTGCAGAACTTGTTCTCTGTCCAATACTCCAAATGTTGCGTAGAAGATAGGGACCCTTACTCAAACCCACAAGCCTCACCCCTGACTTCACATCCCCCACCAGCTTAGCCCAACCATAACCCCATAGCCTTCTAAGGCTGCAATCTTATGCACATTTACCTGGGAGAAAGTTCCATTGAACTTAATGAGACTTATGTCTGAGTAGACATGTATAGGATTGTGCTGTTAAAAAAAGGTAGCTCAGGGAGGCATTAAAAAATCAAGAGAGCTGAACTTCCTTTGGCCCAGAGACGTCACTAGAGTTTGCATCTCCCAGTGCGAGGGCTCATCGTGTCACCCCAGTGGTATCAGTGAGGTTGGTGTCACCCAGTGCAGTAACTCATGGTGCCACCCCCATTAACTTTATTTATTTTAATATATAACAGTACAGGTCACCCAACAAATCAGTAACCAACAACAAAAACCAGTGGCCAACTTGATGGCAGTCACACAATTGAATAAGAGTTCTAGTATTAGCTCTGATACATAGAAATGAGAGCTGACTCATACTAACACCTTATTGGTTCCATGCTGTGTCATAACAACACCTCATTGGCTCTCGGAACTTATTGGTCTTATCAGTCTTATTGGTCAGTTTAGAGTTAAGGAAATCCACTTTTATATAAGGCAGCCGTGTTTTCTTTTTCTAGTTATTTGGCCATAACATTTGATAGAATACAGATAATTCAACATGGTGTGTTTCATTACATTCTGCATTAAATTACTTTTCCAATTACCGTATTGGCCCGAGTATAAGACGCACCTGATTATAAGACGCACCCTTAAAGTTTGGTGCTATTAAAAAATTTTTAATTAAATCACTGGCATTATTGCAACAGCCTGATTATAAGACGCACCTCTAGTTTAAAAACTTAAATTAGGAGAAAAAAGTGAGTCTTATACTCAGACCAATACGGTATATATAACGTTATGGTATTATTCATAAATACAAATTTTCCAAAAGGTTTCCACAATTTTGGCCACTAGTGGTGTCACACACACACACACCCCGAGGGTGTCACCCAGTGCAGTCTGCAACCCCCCTATAGTGACGCCACTGCTTTTGGCCTCCCTGTATCTTGAGTCTCCTGTCTGTTCCTGTTTGTTCTCACTTGGTTTTGTGTCCTACGCTTTGCCTTGCATCACACTCCCATTTCATAACCTTCTCCCTTTATGACTTTCCCAGGACAACTGTGAACGGATAGAACGTACACTGAGCCTTTGGGTGTACGAAGCCAGGGACCTGCCTCCTAAGAAGCGCTATTTCTGTAAGCTGCATCTAGATGGGACCCTGTATGCTCGCACCACTACCAAGCAAGCCAGCCCCACAGGAGCGATCTTCTGGGGCGAACACTTTGACCTGAAGACTCTGCCACCAGCCGCGGACCTGCAAGTCTGCCTGGTGCAGGAGGAGGAAGGGCAGCGCCAGAAGGGCAGCACCATTGCCAACACTTCCATTCCCCTAAAGGATTTGGCTGCTGTGCGCCAGCCACTGGAGAAGTGGTACCCCCTGGGCAGGGACAAGCACAATGTGCCCGCCCTCCGGCTACGAGGACGATACTGTGACATCCGTGTGCTGCCCATTGTGCAATACAAGGAGTTTGCCGAGTACCTGACCTTCCACTATCAGGAGCTGTGTGCTGGGCTGGAGCACAACCTCAATGCCAGGGACAAGGAGGAACTGACAGGTGTCCTGGTGCGCGTGTTGCAGAGCACGGGCAAGGCCAAGGTATCTCGCTGTTTACAAATGTGCAGGCTGAGAAGGAAGGCCTGGGTTACAACCACCCATGGAGTCAGTATGAGTCTGGAGGTTGCATCTGCCGCCACTTCCCTGAGACCACCAAACTTTGGCCTGCTTTGGCCAATAGTCTGCACTCTGCATCCAACACAGTCAGTCCCTCTGCTGCAGCCCTGGGAGATGATAGGACAGCTCAAAGTTTGCTTGCACCATTTGGGGGTTTCCTTTTGTTGTTGTGCCAGAGCTACTGGCGCCTTGCAACCCTTGCATTGCTTTACTTCCAGTGGGGTTGGATTTTCCTTTTGGCTGCTATGGTGACTCGGAAACTATACCCATTCAATGAGTAACTCTGTTCCATGCACTCCTCTTTGCTGTGGTTGCTGCACTTTCCCAGAATCACAGAACAGACATCAACTTGGATATCACCAAATTGGGACCCTGGTTCAGGAGCAGGAGTGGCGGTGGGGCAAGGGATCCCTGGTGCAGAGCAGGCTTGTGTTCCCACTAATCCTTTCCCCCTCTGGCATTGCAGGCCTTTCTCATTGACTTGGGTGTGGCAGAGCTGGACCGTTTCGATGAGCGGGAAGCACTCATCTTCCGCGAGAACACGCTTGCCACCAAGGCCATTGACGAATACATGAAGTTGGTGGGAGGCCCATACCTGCTGGCCACGCTGAGTAAGTTGTGTGGCCAGCTGGCTGGCAATGGGTGACCAAGCTGTGGCCTTTACAGGAGGAACTAGTTGGGTTTTTCTATCCCTGCCTGGAAGCTGCTTTATTGACATCGGAACAAAGCCCCAGGAGGGTTCTTTGGGGCCCCAGTCTTTGTTGCTCAGTGCATAATCTAATCTGGGGACCCTAGTGATGACCAAAACAGGCTCTCTAATGTTACCCGAGGGTGAGCGTACCCATGGGTCCTTCACTCATCACCACCTTTTGCCAATCCTCAAACCTCTGCCAACTCCTAGGATTCCTGATAGGTTAGGGTCTAAAACATGGCCAATCAATACAACAAATAAAAGGGATGTGCTAAAACCTATTTCCACTGTTACTTGTTCTTATAAACTCCTGCAGTCAAGAATGGCAGCTAGTCCCAGAAAAGCACTTAGTTTTCAGTGGAAAAACTTTATGTGGCTGCAGCAACTCCATTTCATGTGAGTGTGCCTTTTGAAGAAGGACAAGTGACCGCAACCACTTCCACACTAGCCTTTTCCTGCAAAAAAGGCCATTCTGTATTTCCTCATTTTGTTCGTACGGACAATCCAGATGATGTTTTTGCCAAGCTAATTTCACCCTAGTGTTTTCCATGCTGTCCTCCCTGATTTATGGCAGAGACTTTATTTTTAAACCCAAATGCAATTACAGCACCAACGTTTCATGTGTGGACTGGCAAAGCTCTGTTGAGGGTTCTCTGGGCTACTGCCTCTTTAATTGCTTGCTTACTGTTCACTTCCAGCCTGTGTAGAGCACTGAGTGGGCCCTTACCTGACCAATTTTTCTTCCTCTGTTACAGTACTTGTGCTTTTCATGGTGTGTTTTGATTACTTGTTTTCTATTTGCAATTGCTTACTCCTGAAAACGAAATCTGCTATTGCAGTTGCATCACAAATGTTATTAAGACTAGAGGCTGTTGAGAATGGATAGTGAAAAGGTGGAAAAGCAGTGGGACCATAGACAACGGTAGTGCGCATGCTTTGTACATAAAATGTCCCAGTTTCAATAACTGGCAACTCCCATTAAAAGGACCTTGAAAAGCGGCTGCCACTGAACTAGGGCCAACCTGCACGGTATGTTAAAATCATGTATAGTTTGGCCTCGTGTGTGATGTTTGTTAACTTAAATAGCAGCCTAAGGATGGGGTCAGCAGGATTGGGACTGGAGCACAGAGGGATGGGCATTTAACCGTTTCTTCTCAGATCACCATCCAGAGGAAATCCCACCCCCAAAGCTGCTCTTAGTCTTGGGAGCAAACTCCACTGGCACCAGTCAAAGCTGGCACCAATCCTGAGACTGGTAGAAGCTTTGGGCCATTTTTATCAGGTTGCAGCATCAGCAGTGTCACTGTGGGGGGGGGGGCGGAGCTCCAAGTTCCGTCGGGCTCTGACCCTCAGTGGCTCCAAAGGCAAGGGGGCGGAGCCACTTTCTCCCGTCATGTAACGGAGGGTCAGAGCCCGACGGAACTTGGAGCTCCGCCCCCCCTGCAGTGACGCTGCTGTGCAGCATGAGGGGAGAGGCTTAAATCTGCCCTCCTCATGCATTGGAGCCCCAATCCTGATCCCCACCCCTGTGGCTGCTATTTAAGCTCACAAAAACAAACCGTGCACTGAGTGTAATGTGTAGTTTGGCCCTTGGATCGACCAGTGGTCTCAATATAATGGCAGCGTCTTCTGTCCTCAAGAAGCACTGAACCACTCACTAAAGAATGCGGAAGCATTCCCTCTGGGTGGTGGGGGATCGTTTTGGAAAGGCCATTGGTTTGACCGAGAATTGTAGGTCATGTAGCTCTGGAGTGTCTTGATTGCATCTACAGCCATCGTCATCATCATCACAGTCTGGCTATAGTCTTGCGGATCTCTTGCAGGCGATGTCATAGCGCACCACTATGCTTTGGCAGACAGCTGTGAAGTGGACCCCAGCAAGTGCGCACCATGTGAATTGGCTGACAACCGCAGCAACCTGCAACAGATCTGTGAGGAGGTCTTCCTGAGGATCGCTGGGTCTGGCCAGTAAGTGCTTGAGTGAGAACAGGAACAGTCCCCACTCGGCCTCTGTGCGGGGAAACGGGGGCTGTTGCTTGTGGCTTCCTGGGGAGAGCTGTGCTTCTGGTTCTCAGACTTCTGGAACAGAAAGATCCAATCCAGGAGCCCCGGTAGCCCCTCTCAAAGCAGCCTTGTTGGTCCAGTGAACTGACAGCAGCAACGGCAGCAGTGCTCATTTTGAGCAAAGCCACTCTGTGATATGAGGGTTCAGTGTGTAAAGTTAGTTAATAATTAAGAGAGTGCCTTTGAGGAGGCTTTGAACATGTGCAGACTGCAATTCTCTCATCACGAACTTGCGGTGAACTGTGATAAAGGCATCTTTCTGAGAATTCCTGGAACCAATCACTGTGCCAACAATTGGGTAATTGTTGTGTTAGGTCACCATACTCAAGCACCCATGAGAACGAGCCAATGGGCCTTGCTTGTGTCTCTTATCTTTCAGAAGGTACTTTTACCTGGTCCAACTCTGGCCTGCTCTCAGTGGGATCCTGTGGGGAGGGGGCCTAGCCCCTCAGAGAGATCCCAGACCCCTCCCTGAATCTTCAGCTTTGATAAAAAGCAAATATAAAGAACCGAAAGAAGGAAATGAAAGCATGCAAGCAGTACTCTAACCGGTTGCACAATAATTGCTCCTGGCTTTCTGACTAATTAATTCAAAGGCACTGGAGTAATATGTAAGCAGCAGTTCCTTTACAGTATTTATACACTGTATGAAATTAAAGTGTATGTTATGAGTTTTTAGTATCAAAAAGGCGACCTGTATTTATGCCCTTCTGTATTGATTCCCACCCCTGCATAGCCCTTAGGCTCCCTTAGCACAAAATGTCCGCCGTCGGGCATTTTCTCAGCCACCCATGAGCCATCACAGCTTCTTTCTCTCCGCAGCTCCTTTCCTGCTGAGCTTAGTGAGGTCTTCACTGCCTGGCAGGAGGCGTGCCACTTGCGGGGCAAGGCAGGTATTGGCCAGCGGCTCATCTCTGCATCCCTCTTCTTGCGCTTCCTGTGTCCAGCCATCATGTCGCCCAGCCTGTTTGGCCTCACCCAGGAGTACCCAGATGATGCCACCTCCCGCACGCTCACGCTGGTGGCCAAGGTGATCCAGAACCTGGCAAATTTTACCACGTAGGTACCTGGATGCCTGGCTGTGCTGAGGAAGATTTGGTATGAAGCCTGGAATTGGCTTGATGTGCCAGTCCACACTGGTCTCCAAGGAAATAAGAGAGATTGATAACCAGGACATTGGCACCTGTATGTTTCATACATACCTCCGACAAGAGGTGTAAGCTCTCCCCGAGTAGCGTAAATTGTGACTGAACTATTGATGCTATTTGAAATCCTTGCACCAAAACCAATAATGATACATCAAAACATTCAGTTATACACGAAATTGTTCGAATTTTGTGACACAGTGTAGTTTATAGACTACTTTTCATCACCATCAGCTTGACCCTATGCAGTTAGGCAACCCAAGCACCTCGAAATCTGTAGGCTGGGGGCCAAACTAGACCGGACAGGGTCAGCTGTCTTTTATTCATGTGTCTGCCCCATTCACATATAAGCTGGGGGTGGGAAGGTCTATGACGGGGTGGCCAAACTGCGGCTTCTGAGCCACAATATGGCTTCTGAGCCATATTTGACGTATAATGTGCGGCTCTCGCAAATATGTTGGCTGAGCTTCTTTTTGCATCTCAATTAATATAAAGGGTAAATAAGACATTTTCAAGCTTTATAATTATTTACCTGGTATAAACTGAGAGTCCACTGGATTAAAACGTACATTTAATGTTCATGGTGGGTTTAATTTAAATGCTTCTGAAATATTGCAGCTCTCAAACATCCCTCTTGTGGCTCTCAAACATCTGAAGTTTATCAAATGTGGCTCTTACATTAAGCAAGTTTGGCCACCCCTATAAAAAGGGCCATGGGGTGGTGGTGGAATTGCCCCCTCTCCCTCACCTTACCTCATAGTGCTCCCTCGCTTCAGGCAACATTCTCCCCATCCTGACTCACTTCCAATATCAGACCTGGACTGAGGAGAATACGCAGCAGAATAAGGCAGGGATGGGGGACGGTTTGGTCCCTTCAGTCATATGCTCCATTTCATGTGTTTTTTTTTTAAAGGATTCCCCCCCCCCCTTCATATGTGAATGCAGCAGTCACCGGAACCACTAGTTTGATCCCCAGTGCTTAGCCACAACTAACAGTGTCCTACCATTTGCTATAGGTTTGGGGAGAAGGAGGCCTACATGAGCTTCATGAATGAATTTCTGAAGCGCAACTGGGACACTATGAAGTCATTCCTCAATACCGTCTCAAGCCCTGGCAGTGCCAACCACTTGGCTGCCTATGATGACTCCATTGACTTAGCCCTGGAGTTATCCATTCTTCATTCTCTGCTCTGCAACATCTTCTCCACCCTGGAAGAGGTACTAGTTGTTGTTTTTTTGTCTCTTTGTGCTTTGTGTGCATGTGCCTATGTGAGTCTGCCTCCTAGTGGCAAGATGCTGAATGTCCTTCTCTGACTGAACCAGTTCAGGCTCTAGGATGCAAAGCTGAATCCAGGAAGAGCCAACATGAGAGGCTGAAGCCATGAGGCTCTGCAAGTCTGAGGCAGGACCTCTGAGAGGAATTTTATCAAGGGGTACAACGTTTCTTTTGGACCCCTTCTCAAAGGGTGAGGGAGTAAAACAGTATTGGGGGAGGGCAGCAATAGCCGGAAACGTTTTTGGAGCCCAGGTCTACCAGGCTTCCTGATGCGGTGCCCAGGTCTACCCACCTGGTAGACCTGGCCCGGCCACCGTATTTCACTCTCCTTGAGGCCAGCTGACCTCCCAGGAAATTTCTGGGGGCCCTCCTTTGCAGGGGAGTAGCTACACCCCCACGGGGGGCCCACTCACCGTGCAACCCCCTCGCGATGTCACAAGCACCACACTTGGGGTGTGCCGTAACATGTTCCGCCCCTTTGGGGTGGGGCGTCACTGTTGCACCACCGCCGCTGAAATTCAGCGGCAAAACAGCGGCACAAAAGCCCCCCTGGGCTTTTTAGGCCTGTTTTTGGCCTAAAAAGGCCCAGAGGCGAGGCTAGCGGTTATGCCGCCCGGAGCTAGGGGTGTTGGCTGCCCTGAGGGTGGCCAACACCCCCCTAGCTCCGGGCAGCATAACCGCCCGCGATTGGGGGGGCGACCCGGAAGGACCATGCTCCGGGTGCCCGCCCGCCCGCTCACCAGCCACCTCCCTCCCGGCTCCTCCCTCCGGGTCCGCGCGACTCCGGAGGCCGGGAGAGAGCGTCCTCCCGTCATGCCGGCTCGGCCCCTACTGCCCAGGCCTTAGCCGGCGATTTCGCACATGCGTACAACGCCGATGCGTTGTACGCATGTGCGAAATCGCCGGCTAAGGCCTGGGCAGTATAGGCCGAGTCGGCATGACGGGAGGACGCTCTCTCTCTCGGCCTCCGGAGCTGCGTGGACCCGGCGGAGCCTCCGGGGGTCGGTTGGGCGGCCTCCCGCTGCTCTGTCTCGCCCGCCGTGTAGGTACGGGCGGGCAGCAACTCAGGACGGCGCGGCGTTTTGCCGCCCCAGCCTGAGTTGCCGCCTGGAGCCATTGCTCCCTCCGCTCCACCCTAAATACGTCTCTGCCGGGAGGGTGCACGGGAGGGGGGTGCACACAGGGGGGTTGTTCTTCTTACCCGAAGTTCGTGCACCCCCTGGGCGGTGGGTGGCTGGACGAATCCTTCCTGGCTGGCCGGCAGTTTAAAAGACGCTGCTAGAGAGGCTGCACCTGTGCAACCTTGCTGCAGCCTCTCTAGCTCCCCTAGTCTCACTGGCTGGAGGACTTTCAGGGGGTGCACGAACTTCAGGTAAGAAGAACCCCCTGGCATGCACCCCCTGGTAAGGCTTTCTTCCCCCCCGGTTCCGTGTCGACCTTGGGGGCGTTTCGATCTCCGGAGGGGGTGCACTGTCACCGCCGTGGCGCTGAAATTCGGCGGTGCACCCCCTCTGGAGCTCGACACCCCTATGCCCGGGGTAACAAAACCTACTGCCCCCCCATCGATGCCACTGGCTCCTGGGCTCCCTTTTTGACCGTGGGCCTGGGTACAATTTACGCCCTTTACCCCCCTCTCATGAACCCTGCATCAATGCTCCTGGGACCGACTGTATGCCCCCCTCCCTTTGCAGCTCGTCATCAATGTCTTCTGACAGTTATTTCACAGAAAAGCATTGTGCAATGCTGATGTGGAATAAGGGCGTAAAGTCTGGACAGAAACTCATCGGCAGTGGGGTCCAGCACAGACAGGGATATGGGAACAGTGGGTTTGGGGAAACAGGGAGGTATGGGACAGGGCAGTTGAGAGGGACAAAGGCAGAAGGATATTTGATCTGGAGTTTTAGAGCAGGGACGGGGAACCTTTATCCCTGGCAAGGGCCGTTTTAAATATTAGAAATTTGCTTGTGGGATGGCCGTAAGGCCGGGCACCATTTTTATTTATTTAATTAATTTTTGCCCCCATCGGCCTCTGGAGGCTCCACGCTCACCGTCCGAAGCTGCCGCGCGTCACCTCCGGGTCCACGCGTCACCTCCGGAGACTGGGAGAGGGCCTCCACACGTCCTCCCCGGCCGCCGCCTCAACCCCTTCTCACCAGACCGTCATCAGCCATTTTGCACATGTGTACCATGCCGATGAGGGCAAGAGGGCAAGAGCTTGCCCTCATCGGCGTGGTACGCATGTGCGAAATGGCCAACGGCCTGGTGAGAAGGGGTCGAGGTGGCGGCCGGGGAGGACGTGCGGAGGCCCTCTCCCGGCCTCCGGAGGTGACGTGCGGACCCGGCGGAGCCTCCGGGGGCCAGTTGGGTGGCCTCCCGGCAATCTCTCCGGGGGTCGGACCGGATGGCCTCGGGGGCCAGATCCAGCCCTGGGGCCGGAGGTTCCCCACTGCTGTTTTAGAGTTTAATTTTTTTAAGGTTTTTGCAATCAGGCTTCTAAAAGATTAAGGTGGGACTGTAGGGAATGGGTGTGGGGCAATTCGCAAACATGGGGGAATGTTTTTAAAACTAGTGAGGTAGGGGTGTGTGTGTGTGTGTGTGTGTGTGTGTGTGTGTGTGTGTGTGTGTGTGTGTGTGTGTGTGTGTGTACACTTTTAAATAAACAAATACATAATGTAAATTGTAGGAATTGCTAAACTCAATCAGTCAAGCTGTACCTGTGACCACCTGGCCAGGGTAAGATCAAATCTTGCTGTCAATCTGGCCAAGCCAGCTATACCAGTTCCTCATTTCCTGCAAGTCCCCTGGGATAGGATGCATTCTTACAGCAACCATTTTTTGCTTTGTTGCCTATAAGCGGACACAAGAGAGAATGGAACCTCTGCCCACCATCCTCCGTGCCATCCAAGAGGGGACTCCAGTGCCTGTCTCTGTTCAACTTGGCCCCAGCACAGAGAGGTAATGGTTGTACTGAATGGCTGTACTGTACTGTACTTAATGGCTGTACTTAATGGCTGTACTAATGGCTGTACTTAATGGCTGTACTGAAGGAATGAGGTCATGTTGTCCTTCCCAATGGGCAAGAAGAAGAAAGTTTGCCTGTTGGAAGGCTCAGCAGATGGATTTTGCTCATGCTCAGAATGTGACTGACCACCATATTTGGTTCTGGGAGAGCTTTTCTCCCAGCTTGAATTAGCCCTTGGCGGGTCTTCCTTTCCCTGTCATTTGGATTGTGCCGGTTGGTCAGCATTTGCATGTGTCTGTCTGTGGATGGGGTGGAGGGGGACGTTGGTAGGTAGCTGATCCTACCTACTTTTTTGGACTAGGTGATGGGACTGGACTAGAGCTGCAATCCTATCCATACTTACCTGGGAGTAAGCCCTATTGACTATAATGGGCCTGACTTCTGAGTAGACATGCATAGGGTTGGGCTCCCAATGGTGTTTTCAGATTGTATGATTCTAAGCTGAGACCCCTCCCCGCTCATACCCCTCTTCCTGAAGTGACATAACTCTTTGTCCAAACGAATCCTGCGTTTGGCAAATACTAAAAAATCTGACTCAGAAATAAAATCAAAGAATTTGAGTGCATTCAAAATAAGCAAATGTACTGTATATATGCTTCTTGATTTGCATAAACTGAGCACCGAGTTTAAATCCTTTTCAAGCAAATGTGAACAGGCCCTGCTCTGTGGGTGCCCACGATGTGCACGGGATGAGAAGTTGGGTCAGCCCTTCCTCTATATCAGATAGTACTAAAGTGGATGCTAATCGCAGGTCAGGTTCGAGTATGGGATCAGAATTCAGGTGGTGTGTGTATTGCTTTGAGGTCATGCCCCGTTGCTCACCTCCCCACTCCTGGCTTTGTGTTCCAGACAAACAGAAAACCTGAAGCCAGGATTTATGCCCCCACGGGAGCTGGGTAAGCACAGCCCTCTGATCAAGAGCCACTCCATGACCAGCATTCAGAAGGGCAGAGGCAAGGAGGAGCCTGTGGTCCCTTTGCACCCAGCCAAGACCAGGAGCAAAGTGCAGCGCACTCAGAGTGTCCCCACCCAGGGCAAGGTGGCCCGAAGACTGCACAAGCAGAGCAGCACAGAGCATGTGGCTCAGCACCAGGACAGCAGCCCTCAGTCTGGCACCTCCAACCCGTATGACGATGGTGGCAACAGCAAAGCCTCCCAGGTAAGGTCTCCTTGGGCTCAAGATTGGTCTCCTACCTAACCATTCAACATGGCTTGGTGAACATTGGCTGCCTTTATCCCAGCAGTTCCCTGGATAAGGAGTAAAGGATCAGAATCCATCTAGTTGTGCTGTAGAGGGCAGAATATTGTTATGCACTTCTCCAAGTGGCAAGACGTTTCAGGGGCAGCACTACCTGAGTTGGTCTTCCTTTGGAGGAGAGAGCACTTGGCATCTCATGGCATTTTAGTAAAATTTGCCTCTTTATAAATATACAAATAGATCAGGGGTGGCCAACCTTCCACCAATAGGGCCTCTGCGTTCTTAAGAGTTGTGTAGAAGACAGAAACTTGGCAGCTGCAAATGCTGATGGTGCTGCTAAAGCAGCTGCACCTGCTGAAAGGCCCTCACCTATACAACTATTATAAAGGGCCAGGAGCATTCACGTCGAACGTTTGGCCACCCCTGAAATAGAGCTGAAGGAAGCAGCATTTACATGCCTTCAAGGGAACAGATCAGCTACCCCAGGTCAGATTCGCAAAAATAAGCTCTGCACCCAGAGGTGCTTTCAACACTCTCTCTCTCTCTCTCTCTCTCTCTCTCTCTCTCTCAAAACTGCTGTGTCTTTAAATGCTCGTATACCCCTTACATCAGCCCCTATTCTTATCTTCTGGTGGGGAGATCACCTCTTCCTGCTTTCCTTCATTCCAGACAAATCTCTGTATGCACAGACTCTCATTGAGATGCATTTATTGGCCATCAGTCTTGAACTGACAGGTAGATGAGTGAAGTGCACCTCATTACTCCTCCTGTTCTCTGGCAAAAGGAGGACAAACACAGCCTAAGCAATTCTGGGCAATATCTGTCTCCAACTTTGCAGAGAGGTCTCATCCACCTCCAGGAGAAAAGACTTGGACACCAGGGTGCCCAGATTTCCTGTTCCACACGATCTCTCTGTTAAAGTCGGCCTTGCAGAATCAGTCCTGAGCACAGGAAGGCTTCCTAAGCGCCTTTCTGGTTTTCCAGGCAAGGCTGAGAGCAGGTGCCTTTCAGAAACGCTCCTGTTCTGGGATATTCTGATGTGGGAGAAGGAGCTGGGCTAGACTCAAGATCCGTCATGTCCCTACCATCTCTTGGCTCTGAGGGACCCCTTAAAACCCACCTGATAATCTTGCCTGAATTCCAGGGGTATTCAAAGCTCCACCCATCTGCATCGCTCCCCCGGAAATCCACAGTGCCTTGGCTGCGTCACTCCGAGGAGGCAGCTGCAACACAAAGTGACCTATATGCTCTGCGGCCGCTGGAACAGGTAGTAGAGACGTCTTCTCCAATTATCAACCTGTACATCCAACGGGGTCTCCTCCAGCCCTAATTGCATGTGCCATTGTTAGAAGCAGTCTACATGTAATAACGGACCAACGCACATCTATTTCCCCAACTACTGGTGTTTCCCTAGTAAAAGATAGACAGGCTTGCCAATTCCAGCAGGTGGGCTGGCTAGGGGCTGTTGTTCTTGGTGGGCTCAGGGCTCAGATGATGCCCTCATCTCAGGGCTCAGAAGGGCTCAGATGATGACGACAAGCAGTCCACCAACGACTGTCTGCTTGACCACGTGATCGTTCTGCAGTGGCACCGATCTCAAGCTGTTGAAACTTACATCAAGGCTTTCCTTGAAGGGAAGCCTAATAAGGGTATAAGAAGGAAGCAAGAGAAGCGCCATCATCTCAGTGAACTAAGGCTACCTAGTGAGTTCATGACAGAGTCAAGATTTGAACCAGGGACATCCTGATTTGGTGCTCAGGCTCTTAGCCACTGTGCTTTACCAATCCCAGTTAAACAGCTGTTCATATAGCTATTTTATAGCCCCGGACTTGGGGCTTTCTGCAGCTAGATGAAGAGTTGAGGGCCTGTAACCAATGGGAACTTTTATTACTGGATGAAGCACACATGCAATTATGAGGACTCAGTCGAGACTCTCTTTCTTATTGGGGCACCAGAGCCAAGCATTCCCTCAGTTGAAATACAGCAGACCACCAAATGTGTGATTTCTAGCTCTCCTCCTCCTCCTCTGTGGCTCCCACTCCTCTTCTTGAGATACAGGTGTGACTTGGAATGTCGCCCTCTGTGTCCCTTGTGCTCATTGACATCCTGCTTCTGCCCCATCAGCAGGTATGCATGGCAACCCAGTAGAGCATCTTTACTAGTAGACAGGTCTCTGAGTATTCTAACTGCTGATCTTGCATACCCCCCGCAGTATGGAAGGCAGATGGAAGTGCTGCAGACAGAGCTGACTGCAGCCTCGGAGAAGCAGAAACTCTTTGAAGAGCAGCTGGAGAAGCTGACTGCCCAGAATCAAATGCTCCTGGAGGAACAGGTCAGGTTTCAGGAGCAGGAAGAGACCCTTTGCAAAAGGCTGGAGGAGACTGAGGGCCTCCTTGTGCAGCTCAGTAGCAGGTAAGACATCCCAGAATTCCATAGGTGTTGGTTGGTTGCTTGGTTGGTTGGTTTACACAGTACCATCAGTGTACAGGGAGGCCACAAAGGCATGAAATTGTGTGGGTTTGGGACTGAAGACATTTAAGCCTAGGGCCATTATGGTCATCCTGTACATGTTGCTTTACAACATTTGAGAGGAGAGGTCCTTTCACGGAGAGAGACAACAGTCTAGAAATAGGCACAAGGGAAACAATAGAGCAGTGTTCTTCAACCTTGGGATCGTGACCCCAATGGGGTCGCAAAGCCTCATTTGTGGGGTTGCGGCAACTTACAGGAACCAAAATGGCCAGCAGGCTTCCATGGCTGCAGAAGCGAATCCAAAACCTGCTGATCAAAAAGTTTCCCCATCCCCAGGCTTTGCAGGCAATCTCGTTGGTAGGTGTGGGCCTTACAAAGGTGGCCCAGCTTTGCACAGTGGACACTGTGTGCAGGATTTTTTTTATCAGCAGGACCTTTTTCCAATCGCCATACAGTGCGGGATGGGTGGACGAATCAGGTACCTGGAGGGGGGCAAGATCAATGGTGGGTCCCCAGTCTCGTAATTTATTTATTGGGGTCGCAACACAAAAAGGGTTGAAGACCACTGCAATAGAGGAAAGGGAGTGATGGTAGGGCAAATGGGGGAGGAATATACAATTGTTTCACACACATCTACTTAGGGATAGTTGCAAGAGGGAAGAGAAACAAGGGAGGTGTGCCAAAGGCTTCCTACAGAGCTGTATGGCCACCTTAATGGCATGGTGACCTTAGCTGGTACCTGCTGTTAATTTTCACCAGGGTGTAAATCAGGTCTGAATCACCATCAACTATGGTGAGCTGTTCCTCACAGATGAGAAAGGCAGAGGAAAAGTATTAGGAACATGAGCAGGGTAGGGGGCGGGCAGCCATTGCTGTAAGGAGACTGGAGACTCTCTCGGTCAGTATGAGAAGATGCCTTTATATGCCTTCATTGTGTTCTTTAAAATCCCTGTGACATCTAATTTCCATTTTGCTGGTAGTTGACTGAGACTGGGAGACAGTGACATGTTAGAGGCCAACCAGAGATCATAGTATGTGGGGGGGGGGGCTCCAAACAGACTTCACCTCTAACCCAGTTGCAGATCTCTAGACCAATGCTGACTCTTGTTCTGTTGCAGGATGTCAGGTGTGGAGGGCAGCTGGAAGAAGGATCATGAGAAGCTTCGACTCAGTGAGGAAAAGACCAAATGCCTGGTAAGAGCCCCCTGGGGCCATTCAGGGCGGTGGGTCATCCCAGGAGTCAAGGGGAGAAGAAGGGATGAACACTGCCCAACAAATGGTAGGGCATTGCAGATGGGGGCGCATGCAGAATGGTAGGTTTGTATATATGTATTTCATGCTGGTATTTGGTTGGACAATAGGCTTGCTCCAAAGTTCAGCTTGTGCACACACATTTCTTTGTGGCAAGATATGGGTCACTGGCAGGGGAGTAACAAGCTCCCATGCCACTCGGGGCATGGGAGCTTGCTGTGCCCTGGAAGTGAAATCACGCGACGTCACTTCCGGGTTTGCACACAGAGCCCGCACCGCTGTTTCCCAGGCTGCAGTGCGGGTGGACCCTCCCACCTGCGCTGCAGCCCGGGAAACAGTGGCGCACAAAGCTGTTTCCCAGGCTGCAGTGCGGACAGGAGAGTCCGCACTTCACTCTGCAAGGCTAGAAGTGGGCTGATCGTGCTGAGCTACATTCTGGGCCTTTTGGTAATGATAGGACTACTGCTTCACTGACAGCACAATCCTATCTAAAGTTATGCTGGTGGAGAGATGGCTCCGCCGGCGCTGGGTGTTGTAAACGTACAATAAGGCATGTTTTCAGCGCCTGGCGAGTAAGCAGGCTGGCGGAGAAGACGGCGCTGCTCCATCCCAGGCTGCAGCCACCACCTGCAGACACAGCTAAGTCCTGCGCCGGGCAGTGGGGGAGCGTGGGGAGGGCTGACTGGGGAGGAAAAGGAGGGGGCGATTGGCTGGCCAGTTCAGGGATGGGGGAGGGATCACTGGCGGTGTGCTCCACCGAATCCTATCCCCTGTCCCGGGCCTGGCGAGCCCTACACGGGCTCCTCGGATTTGCGCCATTTTGCTGGTGCACGTCCGAGGAGGCCCATTGGGCCTGCTAGGGCTCTCCCTGGGGGAAAGGGACAAATGTCCCTTTCCCCCAAGGGGTGCTCCAGCTCCACCGGTGCGGGCCCAATCCTGTCTAGGATGCAGCGGCCACCTTAGGTGCGCCGCCGCTGCATTCTAGACAGGATTGGGCTGTGAGGATTCAACAATCCTGACTTTCCCTGTGCTTAATTTCTATGACCAGAGGTACCAGGGTGCAACCAGCTGTGATGGTGTAGGGTTATCTCTTGCAGGAGCAGCGTCTGTCTGCAATGGAGAGGGACCACGATCAACTTCTCCGGGCTGTCAGCCAGATGCTGGGCTGTCGAGGAAAACAGTCCAATTCACAACAGCGGCCGCTTTCGGGACCTGTGTGGGTAAACAGGACCGAAAACGGGGATGAGACCTAGCCCAGGTTCCTTTGCCTCACCCAAAAAACCAAGCAGGCACCTCCTGGTTGAACCTCTCTTGTTCCAGTCAGAAGAGCCCATTGATCTTGCAGAGGTCAGAAATAACTGAGCATCTCTCTATTGGACAAGCTGCTGCCTCTCAAATGGGGCTCTTGAATGCAATGCTCTGATAGAACCTTCAGCTGCTACCTCACTAGGAACTGCGCCACACCTGCCTGTGCCTCCCATTCCCAACCTAGATGGGACGGTGCTGTTGCTGCATCCCTCCCCCCCCCCCCTGCAGCAGAGCCACCCTGACCTCCCATCCACAAGGGCTACTTTGGTATGCCATTTCGAGATAAAGCTATTTTCCATAGACTCTTCTTCCTTCCCAGTACTTTATTGTCCTTGAAACTGAGGCACAAACGACACGTGACAGCTATAGGTAGGGGCAGGAGAAAACGGTGATAATGAAATAAAAACACATCACACTGCTTTCTGCAAAAAAAAAAAAAATCTGCGAATAAAATAAAATAAAACCATGTAATTTTGCATCATTCGTCCTCTGCTGACACTGTACAACCTATACCACCTACCTAGTACACTTTTAAAAGGGTTAAAATGAGAAAAAAAAATGGAATAAAAATACATAACACCGCTTTCTGCTATTTCATTTTGGTTAAACACCGAAACCTGCAAAAAATAAAACAAGTTTTCTCCCACCTCTAGCTATAGGTCTGTGTCTGTGTTGTTAGCCTGAAGCTTCCTCTGTCACATCGAAAGCGGGTGGTGGAAGCTTGATTTAAGGAACAAAAAGGGACTCTGAGCGAAGGGTAGTTATCTTTCCTTGTGCCCACCGTTGACCTCCCTGCAGCCTCTTAGCTTGGGTGCTTTTCTCCAAAGGCCAAATCAGGCAGCACATCGGAGAGGCACGAATGTATCATTGATGTCTTTTTGTGTGTTTGGTGATGTCATAGCGAAGGTGCAATTGGTGCGGGCTGCACTGAGAGCGACATGTGGGGAGGGGGTTGACACCAGCACCACCTGAGTCTTCGGTCCCAACCGCACTGTCGCTGACGAGGCCTGGAGCGGCGAGCAAAGCTCTGTGTTCGCAAGGTTTTTGGCACCTGAAGGGTCCTTGAGCCTGTTTGGCTCCAAATCACAGCACTCTTGAAGCAATTGGCAGTGACCTGATAATATGACGATGTCATCATCACATCACCGCAAACCTACTTCTGGGTTGCTGCACTCCATGCCTGTGCACCAGGCACCATTAACCCCTGGGCCGCCGCTGAGTGTGTCTACTAAAAGCTGTTGTGGGGTAGGGGAGGGATTTGTATTGAGGTCATGGTGGGGGGAAGGGGTTAATCCTTTCCCCTCGTCGTACCACAGCCCTAAACCACATTGCCCCACCACAACTGCTATTAACGACAGAGAGGAAAACATACAGGCATAAAAGGGAGCCCGGGGTGCTGCTGAAGGAGCAGGAGACATGAAGCAGACAATTTGGGGGGGGGGGTCAGAATCTCAGGGACAATTCCCTGCTCAGTCATGAAATTGACTGGATGTCCTTGAGCAGGTTATCTCCCTACCTAACCTAACACACACACACACACACACACACCCTGGAGTATAGTGAGGCAAATGTGAGATACCCAAATGTATGCTGCCTGCAGTTGTTGGAGGAAGTGTAGCTCCAATGGCAACAAATGAATGTACCATGAGTGGGGAGGAGCAAAAAATTCAGGGAGGCCTCCAAGAATCCCCCACCCACCCACCTTGAACAATTTTTCAGCAGGGCCCAGAAAGCAGGTGAAAATGACTGTGCAGGATCTGTTCCTATTGCCAAAGCAACTGGTCTGATACATTTATCTTGCCAACACAGCACAGTTGCCTCAGCAAAAGGGGCATTCTCTTCCTTGAGTAAGGACAAATTTTTGGGTAAGGGCAAAGCATCGGTTTCATGGGGGGGGGGGGGTTCTAGCCTTCCTACCTTTCATGATGGCTCTCTTCTTAGCTAATATTTTCAGAAAGCTAAAAGGGGACCCTGCTTTGACTAAAACTGAGGAGGAGTCCGGGATAGAGCTTGTGGATTTCATTAAGGTCCCCTTCCCTTTCCCTCATAATTTGAGGTCTGATCATTGGCTGTCAGCAATGTTGTCATGTCATCACCATATCTGATTGGCTATTAATGATGCCCTACACATGGCTACACATGCTGGGAAAGATTGAAGGCAAAAGGAGAAGGGGAAGGCAAAGGATGAGATGGTTAGACAGCATCACCGATGCAACGAACATGAAAATGAGCAAACTCAGGAAGATAGTGGAGGACAGGAAGGCCTGGCGGGATATGGTTCATGGGATCACGAAGGGTCGGACACGACTTGACGACTGAACAACAACAACAAAACACATGATCCCTGACTGGCTGAGATCACTTGGGGAAGAAGAAAGTCTAGGAGTGGGGAATGGTGCTGAAGTAGGATTGGACAAGAAAACCAAAGCTGAGAATATCAGAGAACAAAGTCCTATTAAGACTTTTGTGGGGGGTGACAGTTTCCAAAAATGTTTGTGGGTGAAATATTAGTGTAGTCTTATCCATGGGCCAAAACTGCACAATGCAGTGTCCCTTATGAACACAAGGGGGTGCTCTGTTTCTAGAAATACTACAGTTTAACTTCTAAAAGGGGTGGCTGCTTTTGTCTTCACTTAAACCAGTGGTTCCTAAACTGTGAGCTGTGGCTCCCTAGGGAGCCACGGAAACCAGCCTGGGGAGCCATGAAATCCTTAAAAAAAAACCAAAAACCTCACCACCTTACACAATGTATAGGATTGTAGCTTTCATGTGGAGCTATGGCCAGTGGCCCAGTAGGTCAAGGGAGTCGCTGAATCAAAATTATTTGGGAACCACCTACTTAAACTATGCAGAAAGTGTACAACAGCAGGGAGTCAAAACAATTCCTGATGCCCCCTCCCAAACCGCCCCTAATGTGAGTTGCACAGAACCCCCTTCACTCATACCATCTGTGATATCCGTGGCAGCAGAGGACAACTCACGGGCATTTATTTGCCCCATTGCCTGCCCAGTGTGACCCCTCTGGTGACTGTTCAAAACTGCCCACTCAGGAGCACACAAGGGACCGGTGTGGAACCTTCACTCCTCCCATGCCTGACTTCCTCGAAGTGTGTTGGCCTACTCTAGCCACTTTTCTCCATTTCATGGTTCAGTTCTGGTACTGGAACCAGGAAGTGTCTGGAGGGAGGAATGAATGGGAAGGGGGCGGGTTTAGGACAACTTTGACCATTAAAGTAAGACTTGCCAGTCTATCATTTGTATATGAATGGAACAGACCTATGGATGATGGCCCTGTTACGTTTAGCTTGGCTCTAAATTTATTTTGTTTCTGTGTGATACCACTGAGATCTCTGTTCTGGCTAGGATCCAAAAAGCTACTTATATCTGTGACCAGTGCTGGCACCAGATTGCCGGGGCTCCTGGAGCAAACATTAATAATTTGATAGGCGTGGGCTAATGTTGACTCCTCACCTGGGTGTACCAACAGCCTAGGCAGGTCCAGTGAAATTTGTTTGTGTTTCATTTTGATAAGCAATACCATGTCACAAACTGCACTTAGAAGTTCTCCTGATTTACAGTGGTGACACACTCATTCATTCATTCATTCTTCACATTTTTATACCCCTCTTCTTCCAAGTTGCTATGGGTGGGGCTCATGGTTCCTTCCCTCCTTTTGTCCTCACAACAATCAGTTCTGTCATTGTAAACAGTGGATAGGATTGGGTCTTTAGTTTGCATAAGTATTGCCATCCCCCCCCCAAAAAAATTTTACAGTATTTACCGTATTTCTGCAGAAAAAAAAGTGTTCCCCCCTCCCATGGCTTCAAAATGTTCTAAAATTGTACTTCCTACTGCAGTAACAAATCTCTCATGTTTAACTGTGTGAATGTAGCCTTGCGAATATTTTCTCTATTGCATCCAAAGATTTGGCTGTTCACTTCAGATTAATATGTAAAATTCTGCCCTGTCCCTTGAACAACTTGGTCCATACTGCTATAGCCTGCCAGACTCTCCTACCTCATCCTCTATCAATAAAACTTTGCAGGTGCAATCCTGCGCAGAATTAGGTCAGCGGAGCGAGTGCTCCGCTGGCTTAAGGTGTTGCAAAAGTGCCAGAAAGCAATTTCACGGCACCTCTTGTGTAAGCAACGCTGGCGCGGTTTTCCTTGTATCCCTCTCTCTTTCTCCGCTTCTTTCTTCAACCCCCTGCCTGGCTCCCTTTGCACCCCACAGTCAACACCCAGATATTATTCATTTTAATCTTAACATAAGAACATAAGAAGAGCCACCTTGGGTCCCTTCGGGGAGAAAGGTGGGATATAAATATTGTAAATAAATAAAATAAATAAAGAGCCCTGCTGGAGCAGGCCAAAAGCTCATCTAGTCCAGCTTCCTGTATCACACAGTGTCCCCACCAGATGCCTCAGGGATCTTAACTGGTTACTGTATCTGTTGCAAGTGAAGACTTGAATAAATGTATGGGCATAATTTGTGTTTGCAATGTCTTCCTGGAAGTACCCATTTGCCATTCACACCTATACCATTCACCCCACCATCCCTCACACACTCAAGTCCTGTACAAGTCTCTACAAGTCTGCAAGATGTACAAGTCCTGTGTCTCTGCAACGCACACCATTGTTCTCCCGAATCCCTTTATGCTGATGTCTTCTCAATCAGAACGTTCACGTAAAATGTTCTCGCGCATCCCATGACACCGCAGCAGCAGCCCAGGCAATGGCAGGACTGGTGCTCTCTTCCATTGTACACTCAGTAGTTTGGTTTCAGTCACATCACAACAGCTCCAACTTCGGCTTGGTTCCTACATAAACCATGACTTGACCCCATAACTGTGCCTCAGACCCGCATGCTCCTTCTTTGCCAGAGGGGAGCATCCCCAGCTGCCTCCACTGCTTTTCCTCCTCTTCCCACTCCCTGGATCCCACTTCTACTCCCTTCTCCTCTTCTCTTGCTCCTCTCCTCCACACACTGGCATCACTGGAGGCGGGGCGGAACGCTAAAGCTGGAGCTACATTGTACGCGTTCGCGTTCCGTGTGCATCTGGCGCTGCCAAGATGCAGCCATAGCAAGCCGGAACCAATCCACACTATTCCAGAGCACGTGTTGAAAATCACTGCCCAACAAATAATCATGGCACCTTCCCCTGCCCCCCCTCCTTCAGTTCACTTCAGGCTGCTTATTAATAAGTCTCTTATTATTTAATAAGTCTTTTATTATTTAGTCTCTTATTATTTAGAGTTTTTCTGACATCTGCCCTGTGATTGGCTACCGCGTGAAACGCATCCCGCCCCCACAGTACAAAGCACTGCCCCTGATTGGCTGGACATTCATGAAACGGGCAAAAGTCGAGTCGAGGTTGACTTTGCCCGTGCGGGGATGTAGGCAGCCGACGGGCCAACACCAACAGCCAACGAGAGACCACATGTGACGCACGTGCCCGTGCCGTGCCGTACGCTGGCCGTACGCGTACAGTGTAGTCCAGGTTTAAGTTGCGCACCACACTGACCTCCGTTACTCACCGACACGAGGTGGCCCCACCCCCTCGCCTTTGGAACCATTCAGTGGAGTGAAGGCAACACGCAGGGAGTCTCCTGTGCGTTGCCTTCACCCCACTGAATGGCTCAGAAGGCGAGGGGGCGGGGCCGCCTCGTGCCGAGGAGTAACGGAGGTCAGCGTGGTGTGGAACTTAGCGTTCCTTCTGCCCCACCTCCAGCGACGCCACTGCCTCCACTGATCAATGCTCTAGGGGTGGCCAACCTTTTCACACGAATGCTCCTGGCCCTTTAATGGCTTTATAGAGGTGAGGGCCTTTCAGCAGGTGCAGTTGCTTTAGCAGCACCATCAGCAATTTCAGCTGCCAAGATTCTGTCTTCTACACAACTCTTAAGAACACAGAGGCCCTAATGATGGAAGTTTGGCCGTAGCCCATCACATTTCTCTCCTCTACACTTTGTGGAGTGGGAGGAGCAGGAGAGGCAAGTAGAAAAAAACAGGTGGGCACCCCCTTGCCATTCTGCTGCCTGAAGCCTCAATTGGCCTCATGGATGTGTCAGGCTTGGCTATATAGTCTTTAGAACATAATAAATCAGCCAACCTTCCACCATTAGGGCCTTTGCGTTCTTAAGAGTTGTGTAGAAGACAGAGTCTTGGCAGCTGCAAGTGCTGATGGTGCTACTAAAGCAGCTGCACCTGCTGAAATGGCCTCACCTATACAACCACTGAAGGGCTAGGAGCATTCATGTGGAAAGGGTGGCCACCCCTGTAATAAATCATTTGGCAACACCCTTTCTTTAAAGAAACTCTCAGGTTTATTGAATCTAACATCCATAAAATGTCACAAAGATAGCAAAAAAAGTAAACTACAACTCATGTGCCTAACTAATCTAGCTTTGTTGACAGAACATTTACTTCACAGGGAAAAAAAAAAAAACTCCAAGCGTGACACATGTCAGGACTTTCACATAAGTTAATTTATAGTTTTGGGGTCCTTTCCTAATGTGCAAGAGAGATAAGGGAATTCAACTGCTGTCCTGTTCTGGCCACAAGATGACGGTTTCCAGCAGGAAATGGGATCAAGAGATGGTAGCATATAGTCAGAGGAGCAGGTGGCCAGGGTAGATGACCACCAGCTGCAGGACTTCAGAAAGCTCCAATTCTACTTGCTCAAACAAACCCTTGAGCACAACTGAGCATTCATCGCCCCATCTGCCTTACTATACCTGTCTCATGCTCTGCCACCTCCGTGAGGAGTGGAGCCCTTAGAAAGGGCAGCTTCCTTTTCCGAAGCCTTGCATTCCATCACCAGGCCATTCTTTCCAGATGAGTTCACTGATCGCTGTGGCAAGATGCATTGTTGGATCATGCAGTTGGCAACAGAGGGTGTAGCTCCCTGTAGAGTTCCAGTTTGGTTGGGTTTCAGCAGCCTGCATGTGAGGTCCTCTCTACTGGGTCCCACACTTTCATCCCTATCAGGGTCTGTGTCCTGCTCCTTTGCAGCCTGAGTTTATGGACCACACAGCACATGCGCACACATGCATACAAGCTCTCTAGTACTTCCCCTTTCATGTCAAGAGTCCTGGCCGCTGCTTAAATTTGGGGTCATGTCAACAGCAGCCAGGAATTGATGGGACCCGATGCCATGATCTTAGTTTTATTAATGTTGAGTTTCAAGCCAACTTTTGCACTCTCTTCTTTCACTCTCATCAAGAGGCTCTTTGGTTCTTCTTCACTTTCTGCCATTAGGGTGGTATCGTCTGCATATCTGAGGTTGTTGATATTTCTCCCGGCAATAAGGCTGAGCACCAAAGAATAGATGCTTTCGAACTGTGGTGCTGGAGAAGACTCCTGAGAGTCCCTTGGACTGCTAGGAGATCAAATCAGTCGATCCTAAATGAAATCAACCCTGACTGTTCCCTGGAAGGACAGGTACTGAGGCTGAAGCTCAAATATTTTGGCCACCTAATGCGAAGAGAGGACTCTCTGGAGAAGACTCTGATGCTGGGAAAGACTGAAGGCAAAAGGAGAAGGGGAAGGCAAAGGATGAGATGGTTAGACAGCATCACCGGTGCAACGAACATGAAAATGAGCGAACTCAGGAAGATAGTGGAGGACAGGAAGGCCTGGCGGGATATGGTTCATGGGATCACGAAGGGTCGGACATGACTTAACGACTGAACAACAGCAGCAGCCAGTCCTGACCCCCAGTTTCCGTCACATTTTAGGATGGCCAAGAAATGAAATCCACCAGGATGAAGTGAACAATGAACAATCTGGGACACCGCTGAGGGGCCTAAAAACACACACATTTCACCCCCATCACCAGCATTGGCTTCCCCAGGTTTTCATAAGGACCCTTTTTTTTTTGCATCTAATGTGCCTGTGTTGGACTTCCTTGGAAACTTTCCAATTACATATTTGTTGAACAGGATAACATGTTCTTCCTGACTCCTGGTTCAGAATATCTCATTGGAAAGAGTCGCCAAAGGGGCAGCCTAAAATTCCCACAGTTGCCTGTAGACAGGCCTGGGGTTGATTTCTCAGAAGAACTGTTCTGGAAACCACAGAACGTTTGCTCATGTAAACTTGCCCTTTGTGTATATGATATGCTGTATGTAGCTGGGCAATTTGTGAGGCTGCAAATGATTTCACAGTCAAGCATACAGTAGGTGGAAAGGGAAGGACGACGCAAGAGACACGCTCCTACTAGCCTCGCCCAGATATGTACTCATCCGTTCTGTTTTTCAAGCCCTTCTATTCTCCAGGAACAGGATGAAGTAATCCTTTACTGCTTCTTGCTGTTGCCAACAAGCCTGTTTAAGAGGGAAAGGATATTGTACACAGTAGTGGTGAGAGAGCACTAGTGCCACGTTGCTGGGGGCCCGGGGCCCTGCATTAGGCCCCTGCCCAGCTTACTGGTGGCAGGAACAGGCAGTGGTCAACCAATGGTGACAGCTCCTCTCACCTTCCCCACTGGCAAATGAGATGAAGATGAAGATGAAGCGTGCTGAGGTGAATGCCAGAGAGAGAGAGAGAGAGAGAGAGAGAGAGAGAGAGAGCTGGACTGTGAAAGTATCATCTCGAATGAAGGGTTCTATGAAAGATTAGAACGTTATTATATTGTAAAAACCCCTTGGGGTTTAGAACAGCCTGCCCATGTACACCGCCTTGAATAAAGTCGGAGGAGAAATCCAATGACCAGAAAGGCGGTATATAAATACTGTATATTATTATTATTATTATTATTATTATTATTATTATTGGTGGTGGTGGTGGCACTTTCCCACTAGCCAATCGGAACACCCCCTAGAGGACCTACAATGATACAGGGGCCTCGGGGCGATACTCCCGTTGGGGTGCCAGCAATGGTGCAGCAATGATACAAGCCCTTTGGGCAGTTTGCACCACCCTTGCCACTGCTGCAGAGGAGCTGAGGGGTTGACCTGGTTGAGCAGGCCTTCTGATGGGCATGGGTCCTCATGATCTAAGCCAACCCCTGATACCAACCTGTTGGAAAATATTTAACTTCTCTGTGTTGCTTAGAATCATAGAATGTTGGAAGGGTCCTTGGAGGTCATCTAGTCTAGCCCCCTGCTCAGTGCAGCCAACTGCTACAGCATCCCTGACAGGTGGCCATCCAGCCTCTGCTTGAAAACCTCCAATGAGGGAAAGTCCACAACTGCATGAGGCAGATTGTTCCAATGCTGGACAGCTCTTACCCTAATTCTTCCTTATATCTGGCCAAAACCAACCTCCCTGTAATTTCAACCCATTGGTCCTCAGGAACCACAGAAATTAAGTCCTGCCCTTCTTCCCTGTAACAGCCCTTCAGATAATTCAAGACAGCTGCCATATTTATTTATTTTGTCCTCACAACAACCCTGTGAGGTAGGTGGGGCTGAGAGATAGTGACTGGCCCAAGGTCACCAAGGAAGCTTCGTGGCTAAGCGGGGATTTGAACCTGGATCTTCCAGGTCTAAGTCCGACTCCCAAACCACTATACCATCCTGGTTCCCCTACACCTGATTCCCCTTGGTCTTCTGTTCTCCAGGGTAAGCATACCAAGATTGTTCGAGTGTTCCTCAAAGAACTTGGTTTCCAGATCCCTCACCATTTTACAGCCCAATTCTGTCTATGACCTGTGTGAGCTGTGTGACCAGTTGTGGTGGGGCAAAAGCACACTGCGCTAGATCCTATCCAGGCCGGTGCAGCTGGAGACTGCCTCGAGGGAAAGGGACGTTCGTCCCTTTCCCCGGACAATGCCCCAGCTGCTCCTATGGGTCTCTTTGGATGTGTGCTGGCAAAATGGCCAGCACAAATCTGAGGAGCCCACGTAGGGCTTGCCAGGCCCGGGACGGAGGATAGGATTTGGTGGAGTGCACCACCAAGGATCCCTCCCCCCCTCCGGGACTGGCGAGTCAATCACCCCTCCCGTTCCGCCCTCCCCACGCCCCCGGTGCAGGACTTACCTGTGTCCGCCAGCAGCGTCCTCTGTTCAGCAGAGAGTGAGAGGCGCCAGCCTTGCTGCCGGCTCCGCTTACTCTCCGCCAGGTGTCATAAACATGCCTTATGGCACGTTTACGACACCCAGGAGCAGCGGAGTGGCCTGCAGCCGCAGACAGGATTGTGCCATTAGATGCCCTTCTCTGAACCTGCTCAGGCTTATCAATGTCCTTTTAAAAGAGGTATCCAAATCTGGATGCAGTATTCCAAGTGTACACCAACAGACTAGTGTAGAACAGAGTGGAATCATCATTTCTTGTGATCTGGATTCTATGTATCTCCTAATGCAGCCCAGCAATACATTTGGTTTTTTTGCAGCCACATGACACTACTGGCTCATGTTCAACTTGTGGTCTACTAAGAGTACAATCCTATGCATATCTACTCAGGACTGCAGCCTAAGACAACTAGCAGCGCGATCCTCTCTCTCTCTCTCTCTGCTTAGAGTGGCGGATCGCACGTTCTGCTGCTCCAAGCCGTAAAGCACGTTTGCGATGATTCTAGAGTAAGGGCCGCTGGCGCCGAGTCTGGCAGCCCTCTCTCTGTCACCCTGCGGACCCGGCACCCACCGGTTGGAGGTAAGTCCTGCACCTTTCGGTGCAGAGCAGCCCAGGGGTGGCAGTTGGCCAGCCCAGGCTGGGAGAGGTCAGGGATATCGGCGGCGCACTCCACCGATATCCTGGGCCCGTTCCCAGGCCTAGCCAGCCTCACTCCGCCACCCTGGATGTATGTCAGCTTCATAGCTGGCGTACATCCAAGGAGGCCCATAGGGCTCCGGCTGGCTTGCACCCGGGGAAGGGAGGGACGAATGTCCCCTTTAGGCCAGCCGCGTATCCTTCCGTGTCACCTGCATGATGCGCATCATCCAGATCATTTATAAAAAATGTTGAACAGCACTGGGCCCAAGACCGAGCCCTGTGGCACTCCACTTGATACCTCCCTTCACCTTGACGTAGAGCCACTTAATAGCACTATTTTCTCCTTTGACAGTTCTAGCTAAGAAATACAACATTTGTTCTCTGAGTCCATTCAAATCAGTTTTCCTGAAATCCCGAGTTCATATCTGACTACAATCAAGGAAGTGATAGTGGCAGGGGTTTTGGCAAAAGCAACCACATCATCTTGAAATTCTTGATATTGAGGGAAAAGAAAGCTAAGTGTAGTCAGATATGAAAATATTAAGTTCAGTGGAGTCAAAAGTAGAGTCCTGCATGTAGGAGCAAATAATCACAGGCACAAGTACAAGTAAGAAGTAAGCCCAGGATAGCAGAATCCCTTGTTCCTTCCTCCACCAAATGATGTTGACTGCAAGGCAAGCTTCTTTGCTTTGGGTGATGTACAACTCAGAGAAGAAAAACCTCAAAGCAGATGAAGTGATATTCTGACAACTTCTATTGCAGAAGATGCAAGCTGGTTTCAAAGGACACAGAATCACTCATCAGGCTGATGCAGAGTTCTGCATAACTCAAAAATAGCATAGCAACCAAATGTTGTCACAGTGGAAATTTCACTGCAGTGGCCTGCATACCAGACTAGAGATTAGACATTTCTTCAGACTGTTCTGAGTCAGGGAGGCCTCATCAAGAGGAATACCTTCCCAGGCTCACCTTGGGAATGAAATGCAAGCAGCCTGTTTCCAAATGGAAAAATGAACTGCACTGGGTGTTGCTGTAACCCTTGAGAACTCAGATGTGGGTTCCTAAATTGTGAACTCAGTAACCAAGACCAGCGGCGTAGCTAAGGGGGGAGCTACCAGGCCTCTAGGAGGTGCCATGGGGGTGCCATTTAATAATAATAAATTATTATTTATTGAATTAGTTATTTAATTTATATCCCACCTTTCTCCCCCATATAGGGGGGACCCATTTTGATTAAGGTGTGTACTGTACTGTAAGGGTCTGGGGGGATGAAATGTTACATTTCTGTGAATGTTTTGGGATTATTAATTAATTATTATCATAACTAATAGTATACGTAATGAGTTTGTTGGGACTCAAAAGGGGTGTAAAAATGTCATGGGCATAAGGGTGCACCGGACCCTAGCTCCTCCTCTGACCAAGACCATAGGTCTCTAGTCAGGGCCATTCAGAGGAATTTTATCAGGGGGTACAAACTTTCTTTTGGGCCCCTTCCCTACATATGAATTTGGCTCCTGGGGCCCCCTTTTTGACCCATTTTTCACCCTGGGCCGGGGTACAAATTACTCCCTTAACCCTCCTCTCAGAGACCCTTATGTCTCCAGAAAATTGAAGGAACCAGTTAGGGGTTTTCTACTCTTGCTGAGTGTCTGCAGTATTCAGTATTCCACACCAACCAACCAACCATATTTTATTGGGTGTCCAGAGAGGGTCCCTCCCAAAGCCATAAAGCATAAAGTTCACCACCTCCCTGCACTCTGTCGATTCAAGGACTTTCTCTCCGGCCGGCCACTCCTAGGAGCATGAATAAAGCACAGGAATATTAAACTAGCAACGGAATATTTAATAATTGTGCTTATTCACACTGCATTAAATTAAGAATCTGAATAAACGACAGCTTAAATGGAACCGGAAAGGAAGTCGGCTTTGGAAGGGGGTCTGCCTGGCCCTAGCAGTTCATATTTGGTATTGGTTATTTTAAAGAGCGGCCGCCAGGCGCACTGTTCTACAAAGTCTGTTGACTTTTCAATCAGTTTCTCTGAAGTCTCAGTTCGGTGACATCACTCAGGATAGGAAACCTCGGCAAAAACTGACCGGAAAACACAGAGGGAGTCTTCAAAAAAAACCAGCAACCCTTGGGAACCCGCTTGGTACCTGGGAAAACGCCTGCAAACACTAAATGCAAACCCTACTCTTCCTCCTGAGATGATTTTCCGCATCGAGGCTGCTGCAGAGTAAAAAGCCCCACCCCACCCCAGGCCCCCTCATCCTGGGGCTGCATTCGAGTGGAAGAGCCACTTTCAGCAGTTGCCGGGGGCTTGCGCATTCCACACATTCTCCTCATAGTTCCAACGTTCCACTTCGCTTTTTCCACGCAGTCACCCAGCCAATGAGCTGCAGCGGGGGGAGGAGTCAGTAAGTGGTTCGATTGAGTCCGCTGAGGCCTTAATAGGCGGCGAGTGCCTGGGGCGTGACTCGTCCTTAGCTTTATCTAAAGAAAGATAAGCAGTATGTCCGCAGGATCATCAGATAACAGTAGTAGCTTTAAAGCCTTTAATAACTGTTTTTATGTGAGGATGCTGAGTGAAGTTCCTAGGCAAGCGTCTTTCGCTGTAGCGTGGTGCAATGCTCTTGGACTTGCTTGCTGATCAGAACATATTGGATTATTATGATATGATCAGAGGTTGCCTATAGGTTAGTAATAATGTCTAATAACAGCATGGCAATTGGGACAATTTTGCCATGAGGCTTGGGAAGAAGGAGCCCCTTGGAGCAAGTGCAGAGTGCCTTCCTATCACTGGTGAGAACTCTTGCCATGTAGCAGGGGTGGCCAAAATTGCTTCATGTAAGAGCCACATACAATAAACTTCAGATGTTTGAGAGCAGAGCCGCAATATTTAAGAACCATTTAAATTCTTAAATATATTTACTCACCATGAACATTAAACTTATGTTTTAATCCAGTGGACTCTCATTTTATACCCAGTAAATAATTATAAAGCTTGAAAATTTCTTATTAACCTTTTATATTAAATTGTGATGTGAAAAGGAGCTCAGCCAACATATTTCTGAGAGCCGCGCATTATGGTATGTCAAAGAGCCACATGTGGCTCAGGAGCCGCAGTTTGGCCACCCGTGGAACTGTTATGAGATTGCTTATTACAGTATTTATTTATTATTTCCCACATTTGTATACTGCCCTTCCTCCAAGGAGTTCAGGGTGGTGTAAATAGTTCCTCCCCTCCTTTTGTCCTCACAACAACCCTGTGAGGTAGGTGAGGCTGAGAGATAGTGACTGGCTCAAGGTCACCCAGGAAGCTTCATGGCTGAGCGGGGATTCAAAGCTGGGTCTTCCAGGTCTCTAATCAGTGGCGTCGCTAGGAGGGGGTGGACCACCGCCGGGTGCACATCCGGGGGGGTGTCAACCCCCCCCCCCCGCATTGGTGGCAATTTGGCTGCGGAGGCCGCAGAACGCTCCTGGAAGGCGGGCGGCGGGGAAAAATGTTGCCCCCACCCCACCTGCCTTCCAGGAGCGATTTTGCGCCACGTGACGTTGCCCCGCCCCAAGTGACATCATGGGGGTTGTCATGAGGGGTCCGCCCCCCACAGGGCATAGCTATGCCACTGTCTCTAAGTCCAACTCCCAAACCACATCTTGGCTCTCCTACATCATCATCATCATCATTATTAATAACTGGGTAGCTCTAGTAGTTTTAAATTGTTTTAATAAAAATAGTGATTCAGAGAAAATAAAATATATATACAAATGCAAAGAGCCAAAACAAAACTTTTCAACATGGGGAAAACCCATAAGTAATATATAATTAATTAAGCGATCTCTAACCTCACTCAAATATACTTTGATGTAGCGTGAAAGGATTCATGGCCTGATATTGCCTGTTTCGTCGAAATATACTTTGGTTGAGTAAAGCCATCCTTTGCTCTTGATTTCTTGTTCCACTTGAATTTTTGTGGGGAAACAGATAGGAAAACCCCATCACTGCATCCTGGAAGACAAACTATCACAGAATAGAATCCTGAGAACAGGGGGGAATATTGGAGTATCCAGCTTAATCAGTGACATAGCTATGGTCTGTCACTCCCAGAAGTGACATCACTCCGGGGGGGGGGGTGTTTTTAAAAAAGGGAAAAAAAACGGCAGCGGGGGGAAAAGGTGGGGGGAGTGCCAGTGGCTGCCAGAAGCCTCTTCTAGCACTCCCCCCCCCCCGCACCCCTCGAAAAACACTTTCTGCATACAAGAGAGAATAATGAATTAATGATTTTGGGATTTGATGAATAGAGTTAATGAGACTAAATTAAATTATTGGGAGAAATTTAATTTTAGAACGAAAGCTTTCATAGCCTGCAGTAATCTTGTAAGATTTATGATATACGAGTAGAGAAGCCATGTAAACAAGCCAGCTAGAATTAAAACAATGTCAAAAATTGCATGCAATCTCCAGACGTTGGGTAATGCAAAGCAGACAAGAATATCGTTTAAAATCTAAGGCTAGAGTTTGTAAAGTCCGACGTTCGTTCCTTTAGATCAGGAACATTTTCTAGGAGCAATCCTAACTGCTCCTAGAAAATGTTCCTGGTCTAAAGGAACGAAACGTCGTGCTTTACAAACTCTAGCCTTAGATTTTAAACGATATTCTTGTCTGCTTTGCATTACCCAACGTCTGGAGATTGCATGCAGTTTTTGACATTGTTTTAATTCTAGCTGGCTTGTTTACATGGCTTCTCTACTCGTATATCCTAAATCTTACAAGAAATTTAATTGTTAATTTAAGATGTTGGAGATATATTTTGTTTATTTGGTTATTATGCTTAGGTCAGTGGTTCTCAAACTTTTTAGCAACAGGACCCACTTTTTAAAATGACACTCTATCGGGACCCACCTAGCTTTACGAGACTTTAAAACAATTATCTAAAAATAACTAACTAAATAAATTTTGTATATTTAATATAAATATATAATATAGTATAAATACGTATATACTACACTAAAGAGCTCAGCTGCTTGCAGGGTAACTATCTTGCAAACTGCAGGAGCTCATCTCTTTGAAGGGCAATTAGCAGGTATCTGATTTTTGAACAGCCTCAGGGCTTGTAACAATTTTTTATCTGATCTTTCCATCACCTGGGACCCACCAGAAATCAAGTTGCGACCCACCAAGTGGGTCCCACAGTTTGAGAAACACTGGCTTAGGTAGTAGGAGAACTGTATGTTATTAGGATTTGCCTTGCTATTTGCTTATTTTCTGAAATATTTTTATAGTTTAGATATCTGTATTGGATAAATTTAATAAATATACAGTATATTCGAACAAGAAAAATGTGATTGGTGCTGGACCCCAGTACCCGTACCTCGCGGATACTGGGGTCCAGCACCGATTGATAATTACTCACGGGGGGGGGATTCTCCCTCACGCAGGCCTGCAGATGCCTCCGCAAGCCTCTCCAAGAGACCTGCAGAGGCGTCTGCAGGCTGCCCTGAGCAAGGAAACACACACACACACACACCCAGTGAGTAATTATAGATCGGTGCTGCGCCCCAATATCCGCGAGGCGCAGATACTGGGGTCCAGCACCGATCACATCTTTTGAGGGGTGTGCAGCATTGCGGCAGGGGTGGACCTTTTTGGGTGCAAGGCTGGGCAGTGTGCAGCTTACACACACACACAGCCTTGTACTCGGGGCGGGCCGCTCCTGCCACAACGCCGTTACTACACTACTGAGCATCATAACTGTTTTCTTTGCGGTGTGAAAAGTATGAGGAAGAACACAGGATCAGCATGCATTGATTCCACATGACTCATTACATTTATGCTCAATTTCCAAGAATAAATAAATAAAGAAGATAACAGAAATGCTACTCCTTCTTTCAGTGAAAGTATTTGTCAGGGAGCCAGGTTCTGCAAAGGGATGTTGCCTGGAAGAACCAGAATAGTAGTAACTGATGCTGAGAAAGAGAAGCTGAGAAAGAGAAGCAGCAACTCCAGGACCTCTTTTAAAAATTAAAAAATATTTAAAAATCAATTAAAAATGCAAATTCATGATGGCAAAAAAACCATAGCCCCATGAGTTATGTCAACATTTCCCAACAAAAAAATCCCATCTCTTCATATCCTAGTGTGCAGTGCAATTGCCCTGTGATTTATCTAGACCAGGGGTTCTCAACCTTTGGAGGCCCAGGTACCCCCTATCACAGTCCAATTTTCTGAAGTATCCCTGCTAATTAATTGCTAATTAATTGGATCAATTAATCAGCTAATTAATCGTTAAATAAAAATAGTAAAACAATTTTAAATGTGAAAAAAATGTCTTGTGTGTGTGAGTGTGTGTGAGAGAGAGCGAGTCAGACAGACAGTGGGATTGCATTTAAGTTCTAATTAACAAGTAATTAACTACTGATTGATGCTGATAAGGGGCAGGCTCTGGCGTACCCCTGCCATTGGTCTGTGTACCCCTAAGGGTACTCGTACCACAGGTTGAGAACCCCTGATCTAGACATTGGAGATTAAAGAAAGCAGTAGTAAAACAACAGAGAAGAAAAACAGGAGACAGAAATGGTGACCTACGTGGCTGCTCAAGTAGCAGGTAGTAGCAGCAGCTCTGCGTTTGTGTATGTGTATACAGACATGTACATTTGTGTGCATTCTGTTCAGATGCCACTCCCTATGTGGATCATAGCAGTGGCATGGAGGGGTCTCAAATCACCACTGCACGTACCTGGCAGCCACCGATGGAGAGACTCTCCACACAATGAAGTCTATCTGTCTGGCAAGCATGTTTTGAACATGACAGCCCTGTATGGAACCATGCTCCTGGGGAAGTGGTTTCAGTGTCCTTCCACGCAAAGACCATTGCATGAGAATCAGAGGTGAGGCTGTGCAGGGGGAAGTCAGGAAGGACAGGATTAAAGGCTCCTCTTTGAAGCGGAGTAAATCTGTAATGCCAATATTCATGTGGATGTTGTGAAGGTAATAATAACAATAAAATTTTATTTATTTATTTATTTATTTATTTATTTATTTATTTAAAGAATTTATACCCCGCCTTTCTCCCAACAAAGGCACTCAAGGTGGCTAATAACCAGTAATAATAACCAGTATTTATATACCACCTTTTCTTTGGTCATCGGATTTCTCCTCTGACTTTAATTCAAAGGCGGTTTACACAGCAGTCTTTCTAAACCTCAATACAATATGTTCTAGTCTTGCATAGAACCCTTCATTCTAGGTGGTTTCCTTCACAGTCCAGCCTCTCTCTGGCGTTCGCCTCACCACGCTTCGACTGACAGGCAACCTTGACTTCCACTCAAAGTGCAGCTGCAGCTTCTCTCCCTGCAGCTCATCAGCTCGGCATGCCAACAGCTCTCCGACAGCACACGGATACTTCCGGGCATCCCAAACTGCCGTCCTTCAGATCTTCAGGCATATGAGACAGCCGCTCTACCAACTGAGCCAGACCTCCTGCCCACTTTGGTGAGGTATGGCCTCACTTTCCTTTTCTAGGATGCTCCTTTTGTCCAGGCTTTTCTCTTTACTGTTCCCAATTGACATTAATGAACATGATTCCTATGTAGGGACTAGGGAGAAATGTCCCTGTATACGTTTGGTCTTAAACCAAATGCAGTGCGTAAATAAGGAAGAGATGACGGCAGATGCTTTGGTTTCCGTTTGTCCTGGATAATCTTGCTGAAGTACCTCACACCATTCAGCTGTGGTCATGTGAACCCAGCCTTGACCACAGTGTGGTTGGCTGAAGGTCATAAGGAACGCAAGAGAACTCCCTGTGCTACTAATCAAGGCTGGGACAAAGAGGGAAGGTAATAGCTAGGCCCACCCCAAGGACTGTGAAGAAAACGGAGCTGACTTGATTTCTGCAAACTCTCAGCAAGGCCTGTCCCGCTCCTGCTCATTTCTCAGTTTAGTTTATGCAGGGCTCTCCCTGGAAAGTGGGGGTGGGGGGTGGGTCTCGATGGCATTGTTATCATGAGATTTCGCATTCTCCCAAGCAGAGCCACTCAGAGGAATTTTACCAGGGGGTTCAAAGTTTATTTTTGGGCCCCTTCCCTTCATGTGAATTTAATTTTCTTAACGTCTGCTTGTTATGAGTGACTCTTTTTGAAGATTTTATACGTGTGTGCCTGGAGTTCTCTGTATTTTATATTTTAATTACATGGCTACTTCACCCATAAAACTTGTGTCTTGTAACCTTTTAAGTGAGGACTTACTGTACTGTACAAGATCCAGTCAGCATTGGCATGAACTGAACGTCTTCCCTGACTGTTGATCTTGTGAAAGTTCCATCACATGTCAAGACAGTGTCTCAACAGCATCTTGGCTGAAGCCACATTGCAGCATTTTCCGGGATATGGAGTGTAATGATCTTGACCCAGGCTGGAGCATTCACAAGACCTGTCACATACCAAATTCCTAATCCACGTTATCTCATGAGCAAACAATCCTATGGGAAGGGAATCGGTTCTCAGCTGAAATTGGCCAGAGTGGGTCATCTCATTTCTGAACTGTTTGCGTAAAATTAACTCTTAAGGCTAGCACAGAAACAATAAACAGAAAAGAGATCAACAGTCATAACAGACGTTCCTTTATTCCAACATTTTTCGCCTTCCAAATTTGTAACCAGATCCGCAACATGTTGTGCATGCAACCATTCCTTGGTGCAAGGCTATGCACATCAAATCAGAGGTACGCCCCATTGAGTTCAATGGAACTTACTTGCAAGTAAGTGTGTATAAGGATTACAACCTGAATCAGGCTATGCCATCACAGCCTAGTTTCCCACAAACACATAGCAAATTGTCATGCAGATCCTCACCGTAAAAGCCATAGCTGGCTCCATTTTGAATGTGTGTAAATGAAGTGGTTGGAGGGCCAGGGTTTGCATTCAGAGATCTTGCATCCATAGGGCAGGAACCTTGGTCACATACTGGAAGCCTCTGGAAGCACTGCAAACACCTGGCTCTTCCCAGTACATAGGAGAGCCAATGAGCCTTCCTGCCCAGATGCAATCAGGGCCCAGAAGTTAATTTCGTGACACACTGCCCGTGGCGGCATGGTACGGCATGAAGCGAAGTGAAGCCAGCCTTCACTTCGTGCCACTTCCTGTCTACACTGGCCTGAAATCGCTCTCTCCGTGGCTCTCTCTGTCGTCTCTAGTCTTGCCCTCAGAATCGAGGTTTTTCAGACTCAATTCTGATTGGCTGAACGCTTCCCTTCGTGTCCCGGACCCGCACCACAGTAGTGAACGCGCCCTCTGATTGGGCGAAGATCAATTTTTCCAACTCCTATTGCATGGCATCGCAGCTCACGTACGTTGCCCCAAGGAGGAGGAGAAGACAAGAGAGACTGACCTCTTTGCGCCACTTCTGGACACTTGCTGATGCTCCGCACTGCACTGCGTGAGGTGTGTCACAGCCTTTATTCTTGCGGTACCTTCTCCACCCAGTGTTTTTCCAGGCCTTTCTATTGTGTGTAAAGGTAAAAGGTAAAGGTTCCCCTTGCTCGAAAGCCAGTCGTTACTGACTCTAGGGGCGGTGCTCCTCTCTGTTTCAAAGCCAAAGAGCCAGTGATGTCTGAAAGACACTTCCATGGTCATGCGGCCGGCATGACTCAACGCCAAGGCGCACGGAATGCTGTTACCTTCCTGCCAAGGCAGTACCTATTAATCTACTTGCAATTTCTTACTTTCTAACTGCTAGGTTGGCAGGAGCTGGGGCTGAAGACGGTAGCTCACATCGTCACGCAGCTCTCGGGTCTCAAACTGCTGTCCTGCCTACCTTCCGGGTCTGCAGTTCAGCGTCTTAACCACTAAGCCACCGCGGCCCTTTCTATTGTGTGTACTAATATGCTAATCTCCTCAGTCACATGGTTCCCCCATATATGCCTTGGGAAAAGAGGTGATTGGCAATGCTCAAATTACGGGGGGGGGGCAGAGAGGACCACTTACCTTTTGTGATAGCCCCCTCAGCTACTGTTTTTAGCATGGGGTTAAAATGTGTTGGCTAAAATGGAAAGAGTGAAGCTTGTGGATTTCATTAATGGCCTTCCCACCTTTCCCCCATAATTTCAGCACTGGGGGTTGGGGCGCATGGGTCTGACTGAAGGTGGGGCCCCTTCTGAATTTGAGGAATGCGAACAGACCTGCTTTTGGATAGCAGCTGCTCTGGGAGTCTTATTGGACTTTGTGCCCACATAGCAACGGCCTCCAGGGACTGCACCGTTAGTCCAGCTGGAATCTCCATACCAAGAGAAGAGACAGCCCTGTATTTGATTTTGTGTTACTGAACTCTGAATGCAAACAGAAACTAGTAGCAGGTTGACAAAGGCACAGAAAAGGAGGGTCAGATAGGGTAAGAGAAACTAAAGACACATTCAACAAAAGGGTGCGTGTAGGAAAGCTTCAAGATTTCACCTTAATAATCTCTGCAACAATCTCTGTTGTGAAATAGACCCGCATGCTGGGTAGGTTAAGCTTTTATTCAGCTACCAAGTTGCTGAAGAAGATTCCCACAAGGAGTGGGGATTATCACAGAGGGAAACGCCCTGAAGCATCTACACATGCAAAGATATATATATATATATATATATATATATATATATATATATATATATATATATATATATATATATATATATATATATAGATAGATAGATAGATAGATAGATAGATAGATAGATAGATAGATAGATAGATAGATAGATAGGTAGATAATTTTATTGGCATGTTGTTGTTGTTGTTGTTGTTCAGTTGTTAAGTCGTGTCCGACCCTTCGTGATCCCATGAACCATATCCCGCCAGGTCTTCCTGTCCTCCACTATCTTCCTGAGTTCACTCATTTTCATGTTCGTTGCATCGGTGATGCTGTCTAACCATCTCATCCTTTGCCTTCCCCTTCTCCTTTTACCTTCAATCTTTCCCAGCATCAGAGTCTTCTCCAGAGAGTCCTCTCTTCGTATTAGGTGGCCAAAATATTTGAGTTTCAGCCTCAGTACCTGTCCTTCCAGGGAACAGTCAGGGTTGATTTCATTTAGGATTGACTGATTTGATCTCCTAGCAGTCCAAGGGACTCTCAGGAGTCTTCTCCAGCACCACAGTTCGAAAGCATCTATTCTTCGGCGCTCAGCCTTCCTTATGGTCCAACTCTCGCAGCCATACATTGCTACACCATCGCCCTGACTATACGAACTTTTGGCATAAATACATTAAAAAACAGACAGATATAGACAAACAACCAGAAATCCCCTAGCACATCTAATAACATCTACAATCTTGTAAAAAGTTCACTGCCCTACTATGAATCTATACTTTAATACAACAGCTGTCATGTTGGTCAGGGCCAATGTCAGATGGTGGGTCTACCTAGGCATATGTCGAGGACCCATAATCCCCACAGGGCACCAGCTGACCCGCTCTGTTTCTGCAATAGCCGTGGGAGCTGTGGGAGCCTCAAAATTTAGCTAGAAAATTGCATAGTGACTATATACCAGTATTTCTTGAAATCGATATGTAACACATACAGTTGAGAAGATCTAGCGTCACCATTGAGACTCTAGTCTTAAGTGGACTGAGGCTGCTGCTGCTGCTGCAGCAGCCAGTGGGATTCTCCCTGGTACCTTCTAGGGGCCCTAAGATAATTTCTGTTGATCTCTGGGGTGGAGAGAAGAGGAAGTATCTCAGGCAAGACAACTTTCTCTTCCTTCTCCCCCCAGAGGCTAGAGAGGCTGAGATGCTCCCAGTAGTAGTGGGACCTCCACACTGGGACCACTCACATCGGCATCCGGGGAGGGAAGAAGAAATGCCTGGCAAGACAGCTTCCCTGTTCTCTCCCCAATGACGCCAGTTTCGGTTAGAATGCTCCCAGTGGTGGTGAGATTTCTGCCACTGGAACCATGCCAGGGCAGGAAAGATGGGAGGGGGAGGAACTACCCACCCACCACACCACTCTCAAGCCTGCCTGCCTGCCTGCCCACTTGTGGAGGGAGGCAGAGCCAAGAGGGGGAAGGGGAGGGATGGACTGGAAGGGCGAGCAGGGGGATGCGGCAATGCAACATGCAAAGGGTCCCCATGCTTTTGGTGCCCCCAGACCTGCTAGACCCTGGTGCCAGCCCTGCTCAGTTCTAAGTGGTGAGTACCTGCAGCTGCTGGGGCCCCATGCCCTGATAGGCCCATCACTGCTGTCTGTCAGCATGGCCTTCCCCTCCCTCAGCCTACCCAGGGAGGCTTTGGCCAGGCCACTCTTTTTTCCCACAGTGCCCTCATGTTTGTAGCACTGTTCCAGGGTTTTATGGGAAGAAAATAGCAGGTACCATTTTTTTTCTTGCAATGCCATGGAATGCAACTATATACAGGCATTGTGTGTGTCGGGGGGGGGGGGAATGGTGGTGACCAACTGGCGTCTGTTGTTGGGAGGAGCTCTGCTGCTACCGCTGTCTGTGATGGTGTGGGAAAAATAATAATAAAAAGACCTACAATGGCTGCCAAGGTAAGCCACCATTCCCCACTTTAAGGGGAGGATGCATCAGGTCTCACAGTGCAGTACAGGTGGGCCCCTGTATCCACGGATTCGCCACGGTTTCAGTTATCCACGGATCGTGGGGACCTCTCCAGGCTGTTACTTTTTTCCCAGTTAGCTCCGTTTCTTCCTTAAACAAACAGGAGAAGCAGCCTCTGGTTGCTTATTGCAGGCAAGTAGAACGAGACTAAGTCCTAGAGAGGTTCTGCAAGATTAACAGAAACCTTGCAGAGCCTCTCTAGGACTTACAGCGCAATCCGACTTAACTTTTGTGGTCATGAACAATACAGAGCAGCAAGATTCCTCTTAAGCTAACACACCTCCCACTGCAAGGGACAGAAACTTTGTTTTCCCACACACCCCAATGAAAGCCTGACAGTGCAATCCGACTTAACTTTTGTGCCAGTTTAACCAGCGGCGCAGCGAGAACGGGAGACCCCAGAACGGAAAAGGGATTCAAATCCCCTTTGAATTCCTCTTTTGGAGGGGATTTGAATCCCTTTTCCGTTCTTGGGCCTCCCGTTCTCGCTGCACCGCTGGTTAAACCGGCACAAAAGTTTAAGTCGGATTGCGCTGTAAGTCTCGTTCTACTTGCCTGCAATGGAGGCTGCTTCTCTGTTTGTTTTAAGGAAGAAACAAAGCTTGCTGAAAGAAAAATAAGAGCTGGGGGGGGGGGGCACGCACACACCTGCCTGCAGGGGAGGCAGGGCAGGGGGCCCTCAGGAAACCATGGAGGGGGGGTTCGCTCCTATCCATGGTTTCAAGTATCCATGGAGGGTCCTGGAACATATCCCCAGCAGATATGGGGGGAGTACTGTACTTCTGGCATGGACTGGTCTTCCAGTCCTTGCTGACAGGAAAATGGTTAATCAATTCCAGGTGCTATCACTTTGTTGGGCCACATAACTTTCCCTGGAAATTGGGCCGTTGATTGCAAGCAGTGCTTTGTGTTTGGTACACAGTCCTTGAGAGAGCAGGGCACTTCCATGCCACTGTGGGCTCACCTGACCTCTGGCTTTATAAACTGGGCTCAGAATGCACAGCGCCTGTGTGCAAACGGGAACCAGGGAAGCTCTGCCAGACCCTGCACAAAAATTCTGCATTCTCCCCCTAGAGTTTTAAAGGCAGCTTATTGAATAAGGCAAGGCAAGCCACATGGTGTGCAAGTAATGTGCACATGGGGGAAATCTGTTGCATGTACAGGGACAAAGTGCAGGGGATCGTGGCACAGCTCAGTGAAATGACATGAAAAGTAGAAGGAGACAAAGTTAAAGGTGCAACAATAGATAGCTGTTATTGTGGAGATAAAACTACAAAAACTGGGAAGGGGAATTAAAAATGCCATGCAATGCATATGACAATCACTCACACAACTAGGCCCTAAACACCAGCAATTTCTAGATAGAAGAAAAGAGAAGAGGAAACCCTTACAAGGAAAAGAGGGTGGAGCAAATGAAGGAAGGGAGAAGGTAGGGTACGCAGAATGTAGGGCAGTGGTCTTCAACCTTGGGGTCGCGATCCCAAGGTCCGGAGGGAGACAACGTCTTTCCCCTTAAGGGGAGTGGCAGCTCGGCGGTGATGTCAGGACGGCGGTGACAGAACATCCGGGTTTGTGCTGCCGCTACCGCCTAAGTAAAAAAAAAGGGGGTGGACTTATCTGGTGGTGGCAACTGGAGACGGCACATGATCCGGGTTCTTGCCACTGCCGCAGACGGGTAAATCCCAACCCCCCCTTTTTTTACTTAAGTGGTGTGAACCCGGAAGTGCCATTGCCACCGTCACTGCCTAATCACAAAGACTTATAGCAACCTTTACCTTCATAAGAACATAAGAACATAAGAAGAGCCCTGCTGGATCAGGCCAAAAGCCCATCTAGTCCAGCTTCCTGTATCACACAGTGGCCCCACCAGATGCCCCAGGGAGCACAAGACAACAAGACAACCTGTTTCCCGTTGACATTCCCTTGCACCTGGCACAGAGAAAACCCACTTCTAAAACCAGGAGGTTGCTTATGGCTTGTAACCTGTGATGGTCTTTTCCTCCATGAATCTGCCCAAACCCCTTTTAAAGGCATCTAGGCCAGGTGCCATCACCACATCCTGTGGCAAGGAGTTCCACAGATTAATTACACACTGGGTAGAGAAATATTTTCTTTTGTCTGTTCTAACTCTCCCTCCACTCAATTTTAGTGCATGTCCCCTGGTTCTGGTGTTGTGCGAGAGGGAGAAGAATTTCCCTCTATCCACTCTCTCCATCCCATGCATAATTTTATATGTCTCAATCATGTCCCCCCTCAGGCGCCTTTTTTCTAGGCTGAAAAGCCCCAGACGCTGTAGCCTTTCCTCATAAGGGAGGTGCTCCAGCCCACGAATCATTCTGGTCGCTCTTTTCTGCACCTTTTCCAATTCAACTATATCCTTTTTGAGGTGTGGTGACCAGAACTGGACACAATACTCCAGATGTGGCCTTACCATCGATTTGTACAAAGGTATAATGATATTGGCCATTTTATTCTCAATCCCTTTTTTAATGATCCCGAGCATGGAATTGGCCTTCTTCACAGCCGCCGCACACTGGGTCGACACTTTCATCGACCTGTCCACCAGCACCCCAAGATCTCTCTCTTGATCCGTCACAGACAACTCAGAACCCATTAGCGTATATGTGAAATTTTGGTTTCTTGCCCCAATGTGCATCACTTTGCACTTACTTACATTGAAGCGCATCTGCCATTTTGCTGCCCATTCTCCCAGTTTGGAGAGATCCTTCTGGAGCTCTTCACAATCCCTGCTGGTCTTCACCACCCGGAAAAGTTTAGTGTCATCTGCAAACTTGGCCACCTCACTGCCTATCCCCGACTCCAGGTCATTTATGAATAAGTTGAAAAGCACCGGTCCAAAGACCGATCCTTGGGGCACACCGCTTTTCACCTCTCGCCATTGTGAAAATTGCCCATTGACTCCCACTCGCTGTTTCCTGGTCTTCAACCAGTTCCTAATCCACAAGAGGACCTGCCCTCTTATTCCCTGACTGTGGAGTTTTCTCAGGAGCCTTTCATGAGGGACTGTGTCAAACGCCTTCTGAAAATCCAGATATATAATATCCACGGGTTCGCTCGCATCCACATGCCTGTTGACCTTTTCAAAAAATTCTAACAGGTTTGTGAGGCAAGACTTCCCCTTGCAGAAGCCATGCTGACTCTCCCTCAGCAGAGCTTGTTCTTCTATGTATTTTAAGATTTTATCCTTAATGAGACTTTCCACCATCTTCCCTGGAACAGATATTAGGCTGACTGGCCTGTAGTTTCCCGTGTCCCCCCTCCTTCCTTTTTTAAAGATTGGTGTGACATTAGCTATCCTCCAATCCTCTGGCACAGTGGCCGTTTTAAGGGACAAGTTGCATATTTGGGTCAAGAGGTCAGCAACTTCATTCTTGAGTTCCTTCAGAACTCTTGGGTGGATGCCATCCGGGCCTGGTGATTTATTGATCTTTATTTTGTCAATTAAGTCTGAAACGTCTTCTCTTTTAACCTCTATTTGACTTAATTCTTTAGTCAGGGGTGGCTGTTCCAGCAGCGGTATTTGCCCAAGGTCTTCTGCCGTGAAGACAGATGCAAAGAACTCATTTAATTTCTCTGCAGTCTCCAAGTCCCCTTTTATCACCCCTTTCTCTCCCTCACCATCCAGTGGACCAACCGTTTCCCTGGCAGGTTTCCTGCTTCTAACATATTTGAAGAAGCTTTTATTATTCCCTTTTATGTTGCCTGCCATACGTTCCTCAAAGTCTTGCTTGGCCTCCCGTATCATCTTTTTACATTTCTTTTGCCACAGTTTGTGCTCCTGTTTATTTTCCTCATTAGGGCAAGACTTCCATTTACGGAAGGAAGCTTCCTTGCCTTTTATAGCCTCCTTAACTGTGCTTGTTAGTCATGCCGGCACCCTCCTGGACTTGGTCGAGCCCTTCCTCCTTTGTGGGATACACTCCTGCTGGGCCTCTATGACTGTTGTTTTAAACAGCCTCCATGCACTCTGGAGTGATTGGACTCTTTTTACCTTCCCTTTCAGCTTTTTTTTAACTAGTCTCCTCATTTTGGGGAAGTCTGCCCTTCGGAAGTCAAGGGTTTTCGTGTCAGTTTTGCTCGGCACTCTCCCTCCGACATGCATGGCGAAACAGATCGCAGCATGGTCACTGTTCCCCAACGGTTCGGTAACATTTACCTCCCTGATGAGATCTTGAGTGCCACACAATATCAAATCCAGAGTCACCGGTCCTCTGGTCGGTTCCGTGACTAGCTGCTCTAAGGCACAGTCATTTAACATATCCAGAAATCCAGTCTCTCTTTCATGAGAGACTTTTCAGCTTCGGGTAAAGGGAAGAAAGACTGTGGGAAAGAAAATGGAGAAGCAGGAGACCAAGGAGTCCTAGACTCACACACACTTGCCCCAAGGAGCAAGGGAAAAACATTGCCAGAAATCTTCACATTCTCCATCCATTTCTCCAATGTGTATGCCTCTCCTTTTCCCATCCTGCAATTAGGGAAACTGTACTGGCTTACAATCCTATCTTACTCAACAGATAAGAGCAATGGCTCCCATTAGCTATATTTTTGTATTTTAACTTCTTGTTAGGTTATGGGAGGAAAGGCAGGATACAAATATCGTCATTATTATCATCATCAGTGGTGTCACAGCCCACCAGATGTTTGGACTGGGATTTTTGGCTGCTCACTAGTTCGAACTCTACCCGAGAGTTTTAAAACTGGTGAGATATTGCCGTATAATGTTCAGTGGTCCTAGTAGTGCATCTCATTGCTGTTGTTCAACTGTTACCTTGTCAGTGCCTGATATTTCTTAAAGGCCTTGGGGGTTACGCCTAGTGCACCAATGCCGCCTTGGGTCCCTTCGGGGAGAAAGGTGGGATATGAGTACTGTAAATAAATAAATAATAAACAATGACAATAGGGGTGGTGGTTCCCTGAAGGTGCTGTATTTCAATTTCCAGGTCTTTGTATTTTGTGATCTTTTCCATTTGTTTCTCCTCGATTCAATTATCTCCTGGAATGGCCACATCAATAAGCATCATTTGTTTCTTCTCAACCACAGTTATATCTGGCATGTTGTGTTCCAATTTTTTATTTGTCTGGATTATTATTATATAATGTTGACTTCGTAAGATGAAACAGTTGACCATCTGGTCAGTGCTTGTAGTAAGACTGCCCAAATTGACTATAAAGAACGTCATGATAGAGTTGCAGCTATGGTTTACTGGAATCTTTGCAAACAATACAATTTACGTTGACCAAAATTTATGGGATCATAAACCTGATAGTCACTGAGAACAACTAAGCAAAGATTCTTCGGGACTTCAGATTACAGATAGACAAACATCTAGAACAGGGGTTCTCAACTGATGGTACGTGTATCACCAGTGGAACTTTTGGGTACCTCTGGTGGTACTCGGACCGCGGGGCCCTTGAACCCCACCAGGACCCCTGAACCCCCGCAAAAACGCAGCACTTTCAGCACTGCATTTTTGTTCCTGAGAGGCTCCTGCCTTTGGCCAAGACTCTTGGGAGCACAGAAAATAGCTCCTCGCCCACCTGGAGCCTCTTACTGGCCTGCGCTGTGTCCGGTGGCCTCCTGTGCTGAAAACCGGGCCGAAAAACCGGAAGTAAGCAGCAATGACATCATCGCCACTTACTTCTGGCGGTTCTTGGTGCAGCGGTGGTCATGTAGGTGGTACACCACACTGAGTACATTGTACACCCCTGATGTAGAACACAATATGCCAGATATAACGGTAGTTGACACAAGGAAAAATCAAGTTTGGATCATTGAGATTGCAATTCCAGGTGACAGTTGAATTGAAGATAAAGAAGATGAGAAGATCACAAGTATCAAGACCTGAAAGTAGAACTTGGACGACTCTGGGAGAAGAAGGTCAATATTGTGCAGTTGTCAACACCAGAGAGACAGCTGACTTTGCAGTGAGACAACTTTGCACTTCCAAGCCTACTGCCGAACTTACTTCTGGTTTGTGTGGCACTGGGAGTGGGGAGGTACTTGTGCCTTTCCAGAGCGTATGATAGAGTCATATAACAGATGTACCAGCCTTGGTCAACTTGGTGGATGACTTGCTCTGGGGCCTGGACAGGGGGAGGGTGTCCCTGCTGGTCCTGATGGATCTCTCAGTGGCTTTCAACACCATCAACCATGGTGACCTTCCAGGTCAGCTGGCTGAGTGGAGGTTGGGTGGCACTGTTTTACAGTGGTTGCACCCCTTCTTGGCTGAAGGTAGTGTTGGGGGACTCCTGTTCAGCACTCTGGGGCAATGACAGGTGGAGTACCGCAATGTTCTATCTACATGAAACCGCAGTGTTAACATCATCTACTACATGAAACTACTGGGAAAGATAATCCAGGGATTTGGAGTTGGGTGTCGTCAGTATGTTGATGACATTCAACTCTATCTCCTTTTCCTCCAGTTCTGAGGTGACTGCCAAGCTCCTGGAGTGCTGCCTGGAGGCGGTTGGGAACTCGGTGTGGATTAATACACTGAAATAAAATCCGGTCAAAACAAACAGAGATCCTTCCTGTCCAGAAATTCAAAACTTGGGTGCTAGAGCATCTACTTAAGAACATAAGAAGAGCCCTGCTGGATCAAGCCAAAGGCCCATCTAGTCCAGCTTCCTTTATCACATAGTGGCCCCACCAGATCCCTCAAGGACCACATAAGACAACAAGATACCTGTATCCTGTCGCCACTCCCTTGTACCTAGCACAGAGAAAACCTACTCCTCCAACCAGGAGGTTGCTTATCCCCATGTTCTGAATGGGGTTGCACTCCCTCTGCAGGAACAGATGCACAGCTTGGGAATCCTTCTGGATCCAAGACCACCACACCATGTCAGGACAGTTTGGCCTTTCACCTCTTTATGCGTTGCTCCTGGACGGTTCATAGTGTTGAGAACAGGTATTGGGTCCTAGCCTGCCTGCCCTAAAAGGTTTTCTGAGGAAAGGGAGAAATCAGTCATAATGCAAAGGAAGACATTGCTTCTTTCTTCCTCTGGGAGTATGGCAGAAGTGCCTCAACAAAGCACCATTGTGTTTGCATGGGGGGGGGGGGCAGAGAGAAATGCCAGCGCAGCAATGCCAGCGGGAGCTGCTGTGCTGGAACTGGGCTAAGATTGTGCTGCAACAGGCTGGGCATAATACCCTTACAATACGTTCTGTTTGGGGGAATCTGATGGAACCCCTGTGCACAGAGTGAGGCACTATATTGTCAGAACAGAAATGATGTGCTGCCCAGAGTGGGGCTGCTATAAGACGTTTGAGGGCCAATTCCCAAATCCCAAGAAGGGGGAAGTCTTTCCCTGAGAGGTAGCAGCAGGTCTTAACCCTTCTGTTGGAAGGCATTCAGGCCCAGTCGGTGACAAAGAATAAAAGCACTTTTGATTGATTGATTGATTGACTGTAAAGGAACAGGCCGTCCTGCTAAGATTTTATTGAGCAAATTAGGCTCACACAGTCCCTCACTCACTCTCTCACATGCACCGAGACTTGCCAGAAGCGTGTGATGGAATAAATGCTGCGGAGCATCAGAGAGCCAACTCTTTTGGGATCTTGGCCAGATTTCTCTCTAGCACCTTGTCTTAAATGCTTGGGGAGGTGCACTTTGCTGTAAAGGTCTCTTGTTGGCTCCTCTAGCCTCGTTTCATTGGTCCCATCATCACACTGGTCTCCTGGGGAGGGAGACGGGGATCTCTGTACCTGTCCAAATTGGAGTTTTGCCATAGTATCAAAAGGAGGCCACTTTCTCAGCCATCGTTTGGCCTCCTCCCATCTCCTGATCTTGTGTAAGGGACACGCTGCAAGGCTTACAAGGAACTTGGCAACATACATGGAACCATTATCTTCTTTCTTCACCTCTCCCTGTGATTTGTGTTATGTACTTCAGGTACAGACTGATACACATGTCCACACACAGAGACACACTGCACAGATGCTACGTTATGCCAACCCTCCTCCTGCAAAAGACAGACAAGCCAAGAAATCAACAGATGCTTATTTTCTCTCAAACACTTAATAATAAACGTTGGCAAGATGGCAACACTCTGGTTCATTTTGGTCCTGACGTTCCTCCTCTTCACATGAGATTTACAAATGAAATGCATAAAGTGTCATGTCAAAGAATTTGCCATCTTAACAAACATAGTACTGTGTTATGTATGACAGCGGGTGCCTTAGTGAAGTGAGGCCAAAGCCTACAGTACAGGGCACCCCATATCTGCGGATCTGCTATCTGTGGATTCATTTCCTGTTTAATATTCAGGACCTTCTCTAGTATGTAGGCTGCTTGCTTTCTCTGTGCTATAAGCCAGCATGCTTATAAGCATGCTGGATTATAGCATTTTGTTTAAGGAAGAGATGTGTTTGGCACCAGCGCTAGACACATAACTAAGGTAATGGGTGCGTGGGTGGTGCGAGGGGACTGTGGGGGATAGTGTTCCTCCTATCTGTGGTGTCCCGGTATCCGCGGGGGGAGGAACCTATCCCCCGCAGGTACGGGGGTCATACTATAAATACAAAGAGATACAATTATGAATAACACAATTCCTTTGATTCCCAGGATTGACCATTTGTGGGTAGCCACCACTGGGCCTGTAAATCCATTGTCTAGCAAAGGGAATTCCCTGCATCAGAGGTACAGATGTTGTAGCCATGAGTTTGGATGGCCAGATCTGGCTCATCATACTAATATTCACGGAAGAACAATTTGGCTCCTTCCTCCTGTAACCTCCTTAAGACTGCCAGAGCCTGGGGAGCGCTTGATGAACCAAAAGCCAAAACGTTTAAAAAATGGGAACCAAAGCCGAAATGTTCAAATAAAAGTAATTAGACTCTCTGAAGCTGGGGCCAAGAAACTGTCATCTCAGTAGCACTGGTCTGGATCGAAGCACAGAATGACAGTGAGGTTGGGGTTGCAAAGTCAAAGGTTGAGTTTTCAGACTGGGGACGTCTTTACCAAGCAGCTGGATGCTTGGTCAGAACCCATCTCCTGGCAGCTGTACGTTCGGAAGGGCAATCAGCAATTTCCAATGCATCACTGGGTCGGTAGGTAGTAGTGAGGCGGATATGGCCTTTCTGTGGCCTACATTGTGTGGCTAGGAGTCCTTGGGTGTATTTTTCCCCTATGAAGGTGGGGTGTAGATCAGGGGTTCTCAACCCCTTCCTGGTCAAGTACCACCTCTGGCGCCACTCTTCTGCTGTGTACGGTACCACCGGAAGTGATTGGCAATGACATCATTGCCAGTTACTTCCGGGTTGTCAGGTTTTCAGAGGCCAGAAAACGCAGGTAGGAAGCTGTGGGCAGGTGGGAGGGCCCTTCTCGGCATTCCTGAGAGAAGCCTCTCAGGAGCAAAAAATGTACCACTGAAAGTGCCTCCTCAGAGCGGGGCTCCGGTGGTCCGAGTACCACCAGCAGTCGGCCAAAGTACCACTGGTGCTACTAGTACCACTGGTTGAGAACCCCTGATGTAGTTCATACCAACACAGTAGACAAAAGAGAGAGAGAAAAAACCACATACAGAAAACACAAAAGTATCCCCTTAACATGACACATAAACGCATGAGCAGGCAGAACATTACCACATCCATGTGATGTTTCAGGTTCTGCTGTTGGTGCTGATTATCTATAAAAAGAACCAATGCAGTTAATAATTCACAGAATAATTATACAAGTATAAATTCAATTTCACCAGGTACTCACCCATGTCACAATTCAAAAATCCAAAGTCATTTAAACTTGCATAGTTCCTGGGGGTGCAGACCATTGGACAAGCAATTAAGGTTGTTGGTAGCTGAGGAATTACCGGTAGCTTTTTGTTCTCTGCCATGCAAAGTGCTCAGGTCCAAAATTTCAGCATTTGGTTATTGCCACTTCTTCTGGCTCCTTGCATATACAGGAGCCCAGGGGCGCCTCTAAGATCTTAGTATTAACCATAAAACATCAAAATGTGAATAGAATATTGTGCTAAATAGAATATATGTGATAAAATATAAAAGAGAAAATAGGTCCATGATTTTACAAAAATAAAATAAAAGTCATTTTCTTAAATTTGATCAGGTTGTTAAATGAGATGAAAAGACTTTGATACCAGGAATGAGTTCAAAATGTTTTTTAAAAAAATCACCCAAAGGTTTCACCCCAAAGAGAGAGTCAAAAGTTTGTAAAAAGAACAAAGAAGATTTTGTAACCATGAGGCCTATAAAAGAAAATTCAGAGTCACAGGGGACATCATGTCCCCCCCCTTTTACTTTCAACCCACTCCTATCCTTCCCCCCCCCCACTGGTGCAGCTACACCAAAAACAGGTGCACTGTATCCAGCAAAAGGGGGGGGGTTGGGAGGCTTCTGCAGGGAAAAAGGATTTAAATCCCCTTACACCTGGCGCAGTGGGTTGAACCGCTGAACCATGAGCTGTCGATCGAAAGGTCGGCAGTTCGAATCCGCGACGGGGTGAGCTCTCGTTGCTTGGCCAGCTCCTGCCAACCTAGCAGTTCCAAAGCATGTTAATGCGAGTAGATAAATAGGTACTGCTTGCGGGAAGTTAAACAGCGCTCTATGTTCCATCTGCATGCTACGCGCTGCGGCAAGGAGAGTCACGCCGGCCACATGACCACGGAGGCGTCTTCGGACAACGCTGGCTCTTCGGCTTTGAAATGGGGATGAGCACCACACCCTAGAGTCGGACACGACTGGACTTAATTGTCAGGGGATACCTTTACCTTTTACACCTGCATAAGCCTCCCACTCCACAATAGGTCTCCTTGGACCTGGGCTAGCTATTTTGTTTGTGCAAGTCCGAGGAGAGAACGGGGTGGGGAAGCTGCTGCTGGAGGGGATAGGATTCAGCATGCGCCATCACTGCAGGATCCACCCCCTCCTGCAGCCTTCCGGCCCCCATAATGCCCCCCTCTTCATCCAGTTTCACCCCTTCCTGCCCCCGTTTCACCCTCCCCCCACCTCTCCCTCTGGCTTACTTGCTCCAGCGGGTGACGGGAGAGGCAACGACGCATGCAGAAAGGCTCCGGCCTTCCCACTGGCAGCCTGGTAGTGTGCTGCCGGAAAGCGTTTTACGGTACTTTTGCAGCAGTCGCCACCAGGATGCTGATCAAGGCCTTTCCCCAGGAGGCTGGGGGCTCTTTTTGTGTTTCTTTTGTGAACCGTGTTTTCTATATCTCACTCAACAGTCCCTATAGCTATATATCTCTATTCAGATCAAAAGCCTGTCTTTCTTAGGAAAACTGCCTGGGCCACAACCGTCTGTAAGCGGCGTGCTTTGCAAAAACAGCAATGGTGTGTTGCAGTGTGCATTCTGCATGACAGACATCACAGAATTGAGGGGTGGGAGTTGGGTTAGACTCCAAGATCCAGGACTATGCAGTCTGGCAAAAAGTTTCCAGACGCGACAGATACCATCTGGGATAATATTTGAGACAGACTCCATATTCCAAAGTACAAAGGCAGATGGGCACAGCTCCAAACTAGGGATGCCCAGGGTCTCCTCGAGATAAGCTGACAGACAGACACTCAACCTCCAGTTTACAAACACTGTTGGTTGTGTATTATTATTATCCTTCTCAAATTGGCCAATTCTCAACCAACTGTTAGACCGAAAAAGATGTGTTGCCCAGAGTGGGGCTGCTATAAGACATTTGAGGGCCAATTCCCAAATCCCAAGAAGGGGGAAGTCTTTCCCTGAGAGGTAGCAGCAGGTCTTAACCCTTCTGTTGGAAGGCATTCAGGCCCAGTCGGTGACAAAGAATAAAAGCACTTTTGATTGATTGATTGACTGTAAAGGAACAAGCCGTCCTGCTAAGATTTTATTGAGCAAATTAGGCTCACACAGTCCCTCACTCACTCTCTCACATGCACCAAGACTTGCCAGAAGCGTGTGATGGAATAAATGCTGTGGAGCATCAGAGAGCCAACTCTTTTGGGATCTCGGCCAGATTTCTCTCTAGCACCTTGTCTTAAACGCTTGGGGAGGTGCACTTTGCTGTAAAAGTCTCTTGTTGGCTCCTCTAGCTTCGTCTCTTTGGTCCCGTTACACTGGTCTAGTTCTGGTGAAGGACTGGTCCAAACTGGAGCTTTGCCATAGTATCAAAAGGAGGTCACTTTCTCAGCCATCTGTTGGGCTCCTCCCATCTCCTGGTCTTGTGTAAGGTACATACGCTGCAAGGCTTACAAGGAGCTTGGTTGGCAACATTTATGGAGATGTTCTGTTCTTTCTTCAGCTCACTTTGTGATTTGGGCTATGCATTTCTGGCATAGACTGTATATTATGTATATATGTACTGTATATTATTATACTGTGTATTATACACACACCTACAGACACAGGCATACTGCAAGATGCTACGTTATGCCAGCCCTCCTTCTGCAAAAGACAGACAAGCCAAGAAATCAACAGATGCTTATTGTCTCTCAAAAACTTAATAATAAGCACAGTGTTGACAAGATGGCATCACTCTGGTTCATTTTGGTCCTGCTGATACCTCTATCTCATTTCAGTTTGAGAGCTTAACAGTCCAATCCTATCATGCGATTTAAAGCAGTGGCAGTGTCTCACTGCTGTCAATTGGCTACCAATGATGAGTGGAGCGCACCGCCAGTGGCCATTTTCGAGCCACTGCTACAAAGGGGCGGCAGCATCGGCAGCCCGCTGCTCTGGCAAGTGACTTACTCCGGTGCAAATGAGCCAGCATGGGTGGTGGATCACGGTCAGGGAGGGGGAGGAATGGGGCGTGTTGGAGGAGAAACCAGGGGGCATGTTACCTCTCTATTTAGCCGTGGTATTGGTAAGTATTGGCTAGGCCAGCGGGTGGCGCAGTGGGTTAAACCGCTGAACCATGAGCTGTCGATCGAAAGGTCGGCAGTTCGATTCCTGCGACGGGGTGAGCGCTCGTTGCTTGGCCAGCTCCTGCCAACCTAGCAGTTCCAAAGCATGTCATTGCGAGTAGATAAATAGGTACCGCTTGCGGGAAGGTAAACAGCGCTCCGTGTTCCAGCTGCATGCTACGCGCTGCGGCAAGGAGAGTCATGCCGGCCACATGACCACGGAGGCGTCTTCGGACAACGCTGGCTCTTCGGCTTTGAAATGGGGATGAGCACCACACCCTAGAGTCGGACACGGCTGGACTTAATTGTCAGGGGTCACCTTTACCTTAAGTATTTGCTGGCTCGGCCTGGGAGGGGGCAGGGATATTGGTGCTGAGTTGCGTCCATATCCAGCACCCTGTCCCAGGTCAGGCCAGCCTTACATGGCCTCCCTGGACGCACACCAACTAAAGAGCTGACATGCATTCAAGGAAGTCCATCTGGGCCTGTGGTGCTTACACCAGGAGAAGGGGGACAAACATCCCCTTCCCCTGATGTGAGCCTGGGCCACACCAGCACGGCCCACATTCTGCCCAGGATGCAGCTGCTGGCCCTTTAGGTCGGCTGCCACATCTTTGGGCTGTGAATCAGCATATAAGGTGGCTATATATCTCCAAAACTAGAGCTGATAGGGCAAAAGTGATGCCATTTTTTTTAATCAGCATCCCAAATATTCCCAAGAATAGGTCTAAATCCTAAGTCACCAAAATTTATTGCGGGTTGTGTAATCTTCATTTTTATTGTTCTTATATTTTAATGTTTAAACATAAGTTTAATGTTTAGTAATGTTTACTAGTTTAGTAATGTTTAGTAATGTTTAGTAATGTTTAATAAGTTTAATGTTTAAACATAAGTTTAATGTTTAGTTTAGTGTTTTAACACACCATGTGGCACTTCACTGACAGGATACACTTTTTAAAAATAAATGAGTGAGTGTAAAGAAGAGGGACTGCAAATGGATTGTATGGTTTTGTATGATTGTGTGTGTAAGCAATGTTTGCTTGTGAACAAGTGGGAACTTTTTTTATATTTGGGGTCCAGTTAGTGGTACTTCCATGAGACTTCAAGCTGGAGAGGAGACGTCCCTCCCTTTGATTTCCTCACGTCAATAACATCGCAACACAACGTGAGTGCATTTTCCTGAACTGCTTGGGCCTTGGACCCTGCTTACTCAGTAAACATGGCAAATGATTCAAGGACCAAGGGTGGGATGATTCTGGAAAACAGTTACTTGCTCCCCAAGGTTTTCTGTGATGCTAGGATCACTGGGTGACCTTGACCAGCCTTCAAATCTTGCACGCATGCATCCCTGTGGAAAGTATTGAGAGAAGTCAGAGGCAATCATTTCTCCTCTCTTCTTGGTTCTTCTCACTGGTGCAATCCTCAGAGGGGAAAAAAATCCTATGTGCAAACATTTTCATCCTCTCCTTCTATCCCAAAATGGGCTCCCCAGTACAGCTAACATTAACAATAAAATCAATCACAATTAAAAACAAACAAACAAACAATAACAACTCAATTACGCAAATGAACAAACCTCATGTCTTCCCGTGAAGGGGAATTTTGGCATCCTGTCGGTGCTACATTTCACCGCCCATCAACCTACTTACTTAGAAGATTCAGTATTTTGTCCTGCCCTGTTCAGGGGCTCATGGTGGATACACACTGCACCTAGATACAGGGGGAATAGGAGCATACCAGCAGCTAGCCCCACATCCTAGTGCTGATGTGCTCTGTAACCGCACCCCTATGTTCCTGGTCTACTTTTCTCTGAGGAGGGAAGCACTGAATCCAGGGACAGACGCGTGTAACATTTCCCTGACATGCCTTTTACATTGGGAAAAATGTATTTGGAGTGGCAGCAATTGGGTCAGAGAAGTGGTGGGGCAGATGTGTTTTACTCCACCCTTTTCTCCACCTGCTGTTTGTCCTGGCTCCAAACCACCCTCCCAAGAGGCCTCTCCCAACCCAACCCTTTGCCCACATTTGATACTCTATGGGGGAAGATCACTTGGGAGGTGATTCGAGCTGCAATCTTATGCGCAATGACTCGGGAGCAAGCCTCATTGAACTCCACGAGGCTTCTGAACAAAGCTGCACAAGATTGCACAGCACAAGTGACAAACCACACTGGTCACAGCTCTCTGTAAAAACAGACCAAAAAACCTTCCCTACATTCACAATCGTTCACTTTGCCCACTATATACCTGACACAGGGAATGGTGTTATTACTGATAATGGCCACAATCCCCCCCCCCCCCAGCTCTTTGCCTGTTACTGATATAACATGGATTAGTACTCAGCTGACAACAGCTGGACCAATAATAATCAGTAGGTTCTCAGTAATACAAGCCACCCTTCCTTCACAATCAAATTATGGAGAATAGTTGTGTGTGTGTTTGTTTTAATTTAGTGTTGATCTGATATTCACAAGCATCAGCTGGAAGAGAAGGAAGTGCCTGGAGACTCTAGTCTCTAGTTGTAGAGGAACTCCAGGAAGTGCCTGGAGACTCTAGTTGTATAAACTAAGCTGGGTAGCTAACTAGCTAGCTAAACATGGGAAAAACTACCAAACACTCTTCACTGATCCCATCACTCCTCCATCTCCCCACTATGAACCCAGCAGAGATGTCCAAAAGTTGCATTTGGTATTTATTTATTATTTATTTTCAGTATTTATATACCACCTTTCTCATCATCAGATTTCTCATCAGATTTATTCAAGGTAGTTTACATAGGCAGGCTATCCTAGATCCGATAAGGGTCTTTACAATATTGTTCTATTCATATATAGAACCTTCCATACTTAAGATATTTTCCCTTTCAAGTGCAGCCCTCCTTCTGGCTTTTGCTCTGCTCTTCCAAGCTTCACAGTTCAACCTCGAACGGTTGTCTAGATGTCTAGGTATTGCCAACATTGGCACATCTGCCTCAACGCCCAGAGCCAGACCTCTTCTGTCCAACAGACAGGGCTGACCCAAGACCTGCTGATGCCTGAGGTGGCATGCCAATTGATGCCCCTACTTACCAGTGATGTAGACTTGAGTCTATTGACACGGACTCGAGTTGGACTCAAGTTGCGTCAATGACTTGACCCGAACTTGTCTCGGCGATTGTAAAAGACTCAAAAGACTCGACTCGAGACTTGGAGCCTTTTATGACAAGACAAATTTTATTCAGATTTAAACCTTTCCCCCCCATTAAATAGATAGGGACTTGCAACTCGCAACCAAAGACTCGGGACTTGGGGGCAAAGACTTGGGACTTGACTTGAGACTTGGAGTCAGAGACTTGACCCACATCCCTGCTAGGTAAAGGTAAAGGTGACCCCTGACAATTAAGTCCAGTCGTGTCCGACTCTAGGGTGTGGTGCTCATCCCCATTTCAAAGCCGAAGAGCCAGCGTTGTCCGAAGACGCCTCCGTGGTCATGTGGCCGGCATGACACTCCTTGCCGCAGCACGTAGCATGCAGCTGGAACACGGAGCGCTGTTTACCTTCCCGCAAGCGGTACCTATTTATCTACTCACATTAACATGCTTTGGAACTGCTAGGTTGGCAGGAGCTGGCCAAGCAACGAGAGCTCACCCCGTCGCGGATTCGAACTGCCGACCTTTCGATCGACAGCTCATGGTTCAGCGGTTTAACCCACTGCGCCACCCGATAATGTGCCAGCCTCTGCTCTTCCCACTTTCCAATGGCTTAGTGCTCCCCTCCCCTCCACATTTCCTCTTCTTCTCTGTCCCCCTTCTTCCTGTTCCAATCCAGAGAGTGGCAGAAGGACGAGCAGTGGAGGCAAGTAGGTGGACAAAGAAGAGCCAAGTTACTTCCCGCCCCCCCCACCTGCTGCCTGATACAACAGCTTCAGTTGGCCCTGCCAATAACCTCTAGAACTCAGCTCCATCAGAAAAAGGCATCCACAGACCATCACACCAGCTGCATCTCCTGCCCTTTCCTTGGCATCCCTGAATATCAATATAATACAGGTATTTTGAGAAGGCTTGCCACAGGCATCAACAGCAGCTTTAAGTAAGGAGGGATTGCAGGGGGAGATTATGCTCAATTTTGATGGAAACATTTTTTTTTCCTGGAGGCAGACCGAAGACATGGCCCCGGAGTCAATGGCGCCTGGTGCGCAGGTGCAGAGTGTGGTACTAAGGAAGTAAGTTGGCGGTGACACGATGACACCGTCACGTCATCATGTCATCATGGCCAATTGCTTCCAGAGTGCCGCAATTTGGAGCCAACCAGACACAAGGGTGGGTGGGAGAGCCTTTCCACTGCCAAAAACTTTGCGCGCATGGAGCTCTGCTTGCCGCTCCAGAGAACCAAAGACTCAGGGAGTGCAGGTGTCACCCCCCGGAGCGTTGCGCCCAGTGTGGCCCACACCAGTCACACCCCCATAGTGATGTTACTGAGAAGACACAAACAGATAACAAAGCTACCGTTGTTAATAAGACTGCTGGCAGAAGGAACAAGGAAGGTTTGGGTCCTATGGTTGTGTGAGGAGCTGAGAAGGTTACCAGTGGTCAGGACTACGCTCAGACTTCCGGTGCTAATTGGTTTGCTTCAATCTTCGCACACTTTTTCTCCTTGGCACCAAATCTTCTTCAAAGAGCAGTACGTCTGTCTTTGGTGCTGTAACACCTGAAAAGGTTCACAGATTGTGGATGAAACGTTGTGTTTTTTGTGGTTTTTGTTTTTTTATGGTGTTTTAAACGTGGGATTTTAACGTCTTCAGACTGTTTTTATCTAGGTTTTTAATCATAAAGGATTTTAAAACATTTTCCCTACATGGCTTTTAATCCTGTAACCAGTGGTTCTCAAACGTTTTAGCACCAGGACCCACTTTTTAAAATGACACCCTACCGGGACCCACCTAGCTTTACGAAACTTTTTTTTTAAAAAGGTGATCTAGAAAGAAATAATATATTTATTTATTTACAAGTAACATTTATTTATTTGGAAAAAAAAACCCTCAATCTACTGCAGGAGCTCAGCTGTTTGCAGGGTAGTTAGCAGCTATCTTGCAAACTGCAGGAGCTCAGCTCTTTGAAGGGCAGTTAGCAGCTATCTGGTTTTTGAATAGCCTCGGGGCTTGTGGCAATTACTTATCTGATCTTTCCATCACCTGGGACCCACCAGAAATCAGGCCGCTGCGACCCACCAAGTGGGTTCCAGGACCCATAGTTTGAGAAACACTCCTGTAAACCTTACCTCGGTGTGTAGATAACAAAGTACCACCATGCAAAGAGAAGGATTGGTTTCAGTAGCTCTCACTCCATGTTCTAACTACAGCTAGCCTCTTTCTGGCTACCTTTCCATACACATTCCAGTTCTTGGAGATAGGCTTGTCCTTCCATAATGAGTAGATTTCTTTTTCGTTGAGTATTTCCCCCCCACACACACACACACCATTTTTAAATGTTCCTCAAGGCACGTGTGTGTCATGTTATGTACTCTACACTTTATGTAGTCATGTGGTTTTCTAGACACTGTTGGCACTGTATGAAGAATCAATAGGCGCGCGCGCGCACACACACACACACACACACATACACACACACACACCTTTTGTTATCTAATCAGCTTTTACTGACCTACGACATGAAAGAAAAATGGCCAAAAAAGTGTTTTTGCTTAGGAATCCGAACCCCTCTTTGATTCCTTCCACTTGGGGCACTTTAATGTAATCCTATGCAGGCTACTCAGAAATACATCCTGAAAAGGGTGGTGGGCAGGAGATTCCAGGTTCTTTATCCTAAACAGCCTGCATAGCAAAAACACGAAGCAACCGGTGCCCAAGGCTGTTTCTCTGGAGACACGTCTGTCACTAAAAGAATAATCATTCCACACAAAGCAGTATTCCATCACCATGCAAATATATTGTGCAGAGATATTTACAGTGACATATCCATCATCAATAGCCAGAATGCTGATTCTACAGACATAGGCTAATGCCAGACTCTCTGTTCCCACATAAGATGTGGCTGCTTCAGGCACCTCCTGTTCCCACATAAGATGTGGCTGCTTGCCTGCTTCAGGCACCTTGTCTGCACCAATCAGAAGAGCCTTTGCTCCCCAGATGTAATATTGGGATATAATAATACAGGGGGGGGGCATATCCGCTGATCCACTATCTGCGGATTCAGTTATCCACGGATAGCAGATCCCCCCCGCAAGACCCCCCCCCAGGCACTTACTTTTACAGAAGAAACCTCCGTTTTTTCTTCAAAAGGACCAGGATGAGCAGCCTCCTTGCAGGCCTCACCAACTAGACTTAGGTGCTAGAGAGTCTCAGCAAGGTTGCGGAGACTCTCTAGCACCTAAGTCTTGTTGGTGAGGCCTGCAAGGAGGCTGCTCACCCTGGTCCTTTTGCAGAAAAAATGGAGGTTTCTTCTGTAAAAGTAAGTGCCTGGGGGGGGGGTGGAGGGCACAGAGGGGGGGTTGGAGGGCACGGCCGGCCCGCGGGGGCGCGGGGGGCTCTGAAAACCACGGAAGAGGCATTCGCCCCTTTCTGTGGTTTCAAGTATCCACGGTGGGGGCTGGAACGTATCCCCCGCGGATATGGCAGCCCCCCTGTACTTGGCGATTAGGAATACCTCCCACATAGGTGCAGAACTGAACAAATGTATTATTTGTGATACAGCATATTCCTCCTGTGCACAAGACCTGAGGGATTTCTAGTCTTCCAGACCTCAACATATCCCACTGTGTTCAAGCAACTTACTCACAGGAAAGTGTATCAAGGATTGCAGACTTACAGCGCAATCCTGTGTAACCTTGCACCGGTGTAACAGTAGATGCACCAGTGTAAGTGCACTTATGCCAGTGTAACTGCACTTACACAGGCACTGGTGCATCTGCAGTTATACCGGTGCATCTACTCAGCGGCGGAACTTGGGTGGAGCGCGTGGAGCAGGAGCTCCAGGCACTCAGGCGGGCAGGGGCGCTCTCGGAGCACTTACCGTCGTGAAGCGCTGCGTCGTATCAGCCCTCCCTCCCTCCCTGGAGCCCGTTCGGCTCCAAAATGAGTTCAAAACGGGCGGGGGGACGCGTCGACGTGACACAACGCAGGCCCCGCCCCCACGCGCCGGGAGGGCATCCGTCATTTCTGCATCTACTGTTACACAGGATTGCTACATTGTTACATAGCCTTGTTACATAGCAAGGTTACACAGGATTGCGCTGTTAAGCAACTTCTCCTCTGTGGCATACACACAAAGTACTTGAAATGAATATGTCACATTACAAAAGTAACAGGAATTTGATCATCATGTCCCCAATGTTGCTGTTTCCTGTTTTGTAACAATTCATTCACAATTCATTCACTCATAAATCACCTGAATGAGCAAGTATATTTATTGAATGGGACTACACTGAAGTAAATGCGTTTCTGGATTCTAATCTTTTATTTGAAAAATATTTCCGCAAATGTCACACTGCTGAGAAGAAAGCTTCTCTGTCACTGTCTCTCAGCCTCACCTACCTCACAGGGTTGTTGTGAGGACAAAAGAAGAAAGCTTCTTCTCAGAAAGCTGAGAAGAAAGAGTATGCATATTGGGCTCTCCATAACTTAAACTTGCTCTAAGTCACTTGTGGACATTTTCAGGAAGGAGGGTGCAATCCACAATGAGGCTCATGCATAAGCCCCACTGAAATGAATGACTGCTGCCCATGAGCAGAACTGTTCAATTATGATATGATGATCCAGAGTGCCAGGATGGTGTAGTGGTTTGGAAGTCGGACTTAGACCTGGAAGATCCAGGTTCAAATCCCCTCTCAGCCAGGAAGCTTCCTGGGTAACCTTGGGCCAGTCACTGTCTCTCAGCCTCACTTATCTCACAGGGTTGTTGTAAGGACAAAAGGAGGGGAGGAAATATGTACACCACTCTGAGCTCCTTGGAGGAAGGGGGGGTATAAAAATGTGAAAAATAAATAAATATTGGAGCAGTCACTTTAAGGATGTTGATATTTCTCAGTATCAGCAAAAAGAGCTAATTTTAAAAGATGTGTGCAAATTTTGGGGGGGAAAATATGGCTGGGCTCTAATTCTAAGGAAGATGCCTGAAATATGCCCATTGCTGCCTCCTGCCCAAAGTGAATGACAAGAAAAATCCAATCCGATGTTCAAAGTTGGGATCAAAGATGGATAATCAAACTGCAGTCTATTATTAAGGTAAAGGTATCCCCTGACAATTAAGTCCAGTCGTGTCCGACTCTAGGGTGTGGTGCTCATCTCCATTTCAAAGCCGAAGAGCCAGCGTTGTCCGAAGACGCCTCCATGGTCATGTGGCCGGCATGACTCTCCTTGCCGCAGCGCGTAGCATGCAGCTGGAACACGGAGCGCTGTTTACCTTCCTGCAAGCGGTACCTATTTATCTACTCGCATTGACATGCTTTGGAACTGCTAGGTTGGCAGGAGCTGGCCAAGCAACGAGAGCTCACCCTGTCGCGGGGATCGAACTGCCAACCTTTCGATCGACAGCTTATGGTTCAGCAGTTTAACCCGCTGCGCCACCCGCTGGCCTAGTCTATTATTACTCAAGATGAAAACAGTGATGATAGGGAAATGAGTTGATTTCTAGGTGTGAATTTCATTCACCATATTCTACCTGTTTCCTACACAACAGAGAAGGCAGTCAACATTCACTGTAGGTCAGGGCATTCAGCATTTCCACCTCATTGGCTGCTCTTGCAGAGGGGCTGGAAAATACAGTACTGTACTGCGTATGCTTATCTCATGTTACACATTGTTTTTTTTTGCCAAATGTTACCAGTGGAACATGGGGAGGGAGGGAGTCATGCTTTCCCCATGGCATGTTAGGCCCTCAGTGGGTAAAACATACCCACCGCCTGGACATTAGTTTGCCTAGGCGCCACTGGCAGGGAGCTGTGTGTGCATGTTGCAAGTATTAAATCATAGAGCTTATCTGAGCTCCCCCTGACCCTGTAACTCTGCAAACATACAGGTGGTGGTGGTGGTGGTGGTTTATATAAAGAGGTTGCCGTTATGCATTCATTGCCATTATTTATTGTCAGGCTAAAATAAATATTATTTGCTTGAGGGACAAAAATAACTGAATACCGTATTGGTCTGAGTATAAGACTGACTTTTTTTTCTCCTAATTTAAGTTTTTAAACTAGGGGTGCTTCTTATAATCAGGCTGTTGCAATTTAATGCCAGTGATTTAATTAGATTTTTTTAATAGCACCAAACTTTAAGGGTGCGTCTTATAATCAGGTGCGTCTTATACTCGGGACAATACGGTGATATTGAGAGAATCACAGCCTTGTAGGGCTTATACGCTGATTCCCTCCCCCCCCCAGAACATTTTGGGCCCTGCTTTTTCTCTTCTTTCTATCATTCATTCCTATTTGCAGCATAATCTGCCGCTGCTAGAGCACAACTTTTGAGTTTGGATTTGTTAGTCACTACATGATCTCATTCAGCTAGTGATCAAGTAGTGAACATCATAATGTCACACAGCACCACAAAGCCAATCAGATTTAGCTACATGGTGATGCCACTGAAGCTCAAACAAAGCCGTAGGCAACCTTGCAGCACAGGAAGCTGATGCACAATTATGTTCTTATCCCCCATATCTGACTCATGAATATTGTATTCTCTTATGAACTTATTGACTTATGGACCATTGACTTATGATCTCACTTATGAACACCTTATTTGATTTTCCCCCGTACATACTGGCTTTTTTTTTATGTGGGCAAAAGCTTTTGCAAAAAATGTTGTCCATTTTTTATCTCAATGTTTGTTTGTGTTTGTGTTTTTTGTTGCCCACACTTATATGCCACCTTTTCTGACCATGCACGGGAAGCAGTGTATGGTAGAAAAACAATGGCGCTGAGGCTGCAATCCTATATAAACATTCCTGGGAGTAAGCACCATAGAACACAATGGGACTTACTTCTGAGTACATATGCATAGGATTGGGCTGTAATACAAAGGAACAGAAACATTTACATTGCAATTCTATGCATGTTCAGTGGAGTGGGCCGGATTAAGCTAGTGTGAGACCTGTAGCATATGTTATGAAAGGGGCCCTAAATATTTTTTTTAAGCCAGAGGCCGCTTTCGGGTCACGCCAAGCCCACAACGCACTCCATGATGGGCCTCCACAAGCCCAAGGACGCCTTGGGGAAGTGACCAGAAGCAACTTCCAGTTTTGTGGAAGCAACTTCTGGTTTGCAGAAGCAACTTCCCTGCAGAGGCCACCTCTTCTGGGGCCCCTGGAGGCACCTCTTGCTGGATCTGGTAAGGCATTGCAGTGCAACTTCACCATCCACGGAATTTGTTACCTGTGGGGGTTTCTGGAACCAACCCCCCACAGATAACAAGGGCCCACTGTATATTTAACTAACTCACAGCCCATTCCAACCCAAGTGCTAAGCAGCCCAAGTCAGACCTAAAGTCAGCCTAAGTCGTTTAGGTCAAAGTTAGATCTGGAACGCAACCATTTAGGGCGAAGTTAGGTCGAAGTTACGACCGACTGACTAAGAACAGCCCATTCCAACCCAAGGGCTAAGCAGCACAAGTCAGACCTAAAGTTGACCTAAAAGTGGGCGGAACATGGGCGGACCGTGGGTGTAACGGGGGCGGCAACCAATTAACATTGGATTCCAGACCCTGGCAAGCACAGACACGCCCCCTCCAACACAAATGCTGACACAAAATTTAGGTCGACCAAAAAGGTGGACCCAAATTTGAGGAGACCCATAGGAGCCATTTTACCTTACCCAAGCCAGCCCTCTCCTGAAAATTTCTAACACCCTACTCCTGAGTTAGGTCAGAGTTAGGACGGAGTTGGGCCTGCTAGGTCTGGAAACCGACAGAGTTATGCCTAAGATAGGGAGCCTATCAGCACCCAGCCCCACCCAGCCTCATTCCCACAAAAGCCCAGCCCCAGACCTCCAGTCACTCTCTCTCTCTCTGAGCACGTGGTGTGGGGTTCTGTCCCCCACAGCCACAAAGTGGGACTTTGTCGGTGGAGGGCAAAATTCACAAACACCCCACTTCTCTCTTCTCCTCTCTGCCTCCCTCTAGGGCAGAGAGGGCTGTTCTGGCTGTGGCCAACCTGTTTACAGCTGTGCCTGGGCAGCTGCCTCCATGCAAGTGTTTGCTAACCCATGTCTTTCTCCCAGCCCCTCTTCCCCCCCCCCCACAGGCAACAACACCAGCAGGTAAGAGCAGGGTTTGTGCTGACATGTGGTCTGACTGCTGCCTCTTTGCATTTAGAAATATAGGAAGGATACATACCTCTTTACCAATGTGTTGTCTCATAGCTGTCTGCATAGCCTGCCATGATATGCCTCTCTACCAATTTCTTGTCTCATAGCTGCCTGCATAGCCTGCCATGACATGCCTCTCTACCAATGTGTTGTCTCATAGCTGCCTGCTTTGCCTGCTATGATATATAGGATACATGCCTCTTTACCACTGTTGTGTCTGATTGCTGCCTGTAGTCATGTGAGCAGACAATGCCACAAGTGTGGAACTGTTAGCCTTATGTAGACACCAGCTGTTTTCCCCCCCCCCTTTTCTCCACAGGGTCTACTGACAGGTCAGTATTGCTAGGTTTGCCATGGTTGTGACCCCCAAGTTGTGTTGTTGTCTCTCTCTCTTTGACCCTTTTCCCTTACAGGATCATGTTCTCCTTACACCCAGGTAAGCAGCTCAGACCATGCTATGTGTGTCACACCTATCAGCTGTGTTTTATTTCTCTCCCTGCAGGCTTTTGCAACCAACACACTGGCTTGCCGTCAATGGTGACTGCTTCTGCATACCAGCTGACATGTAACTCCCCCTTGTTTTTTGTCTCCCCAGGAACGTCCACTACCACCTACCTTCCTGGGAGCACCCCTGGGCCTGCAGTCTGGTTGCCCCACTGTCGCCTCCCTCGATGCTGCCAGAGGTCAGGGAGCCAGCCCTGCAACCCTCCTCAGCTGCCGGCGCTGCTGCTGCTCCACCTCCCTGGCTGTAGTTCTTGCTGCCCCTCCCCTTTCTATGGAGCAGGCTGTGGTTCCAGAGGGGAAGAGCCTGCATCTCCAGGTCCATGGGGCAGGGCTGCTGCTGCTTTCAGATTGGCTGCTGTGACTACCCCTGGCAGCCTCGCCTGACCATCTCTGCTAACGTTCCAGAACAATAAAGACGCCCCTCGGGCAGAGCCCCGGTGAAACATATGTGCCCAGTGTTTACACAAGCATTGCCCCACACACACAGACAGCCCCCAGCACTGAAGCCCCTACATGAGTCCCATCCAGGGACTGCCACGGCCTTCCCTGGGAGAACCCAGCAGGGGCGCTGCCAGACCCCCATGGCACAGAGGGGAGGGGGGAGTCGGGGGGCCTCTCAGGCAGGCAAACAGTGACAGCCAGGGCGTCCGCCCGTAATGCAGGCACCTCCGTCGAAGGTCCGCCCGTAATGCAGCCACTTCTGCCCAAAGTCTATCTGCATAAGAGACGCCTGTTTATGCATCACCTTCATCTGCGGAGCGCCCCCTGTGTCCCTATCGGTCTCTGCAGACCCCTCTCTCAGAATCTGTCTCCCACCAGCCTTGTTGTCTGTCTGTCTGTCTGTCTCTGACCCACCCATGCCCCTCCCCAGCACCCCCTGTCTGCCTGCCTGTGTGTCTGCCTCCCCTCCCACTCCCTGATGATGGCTGCTGGCCACCCCCCACCCTGCCAGAGCGCCTGCTGTGAGGCGCCGTCGTCGCCCCATCTGGGGGTGTGATGAGCTGTGTGAGCCCTTCACGCTCGCAGCAGACAAGCCCAAGGCATCTCTCAGTCTTGGCCGGGGCACAGAGCAGCAGGCACGCCGGGATGCCTTCTTTGTGGGCATTGCCCCGGGCTTTGAGGCCCAGGGCTTCAGGCAGCGCACGGGCGAGTCATGTCAGAGGCAGTTCCAGTCCTCATGAGACCCCCCTTGTGTGTGACGTTCCCACCCCCCTCCCCCGCTCACCCCCCAGTGCAGCCTCAACGTGGCTTGGGGGTGGCATCGCCTTCTGCAGGAGGGAGGGGATGGCCACTCTCCCCTGCAGCAGGTGGCTGATGCACAGGGTGCCCTGTGGCGGCTGGGCTCAGGCACCTCGCTCACCTGTCACCTGCCCTGCGCCCACCACATGACTGGCGCAACCCCCCTGCCTGCGGTCAGCCCCTTTGTGACCGGGCTGCGACAGACCCTGCGGCAGCTGCCATGGATGGACGCTGACACATGCAGACAGAGGCCTGCACATGCCTGAGCCAGACAGGGAGCCTGGAGAAGAGCCTGCCTGCCTGGGAGGTAAGTGTTGCCTGGATCCTGGGGTGGTGCTGGGCCACAGAAACTGCAGCCTGCCTAACTCAGGCATAACTCTGACCTACCTCAGGCATAACTTCTGCCTAACTTAGGCTGCACTTAGGCCACACTTATGCCTGACTTGGAGAGGAGTTGGGTTGGAATGGGCTGTCAGTAAAGTTACATTTGAGTGAAATTATTTATTTGTATCACGTTATTAATGACATCCCTTATGATTACGTACCAGGCGGCAGCATGCAGCTCCCCCAACCTGTGTAACCAACAGCCTTGCCAGATCATGAGAAGCCGATTTCACCAGACAGCTTGCAAGCATTTAGTATGGGCCCCTAGAAAATGCAGTCATATAGCATATGCTGCTTTTAAGGTAAAGGTAAAAATATCCCCTGACAATTAAGTCCAGTCGTGTCCGACTCTAGGGTGTGGTGCTCATCTCCATTTCAAAGCCGAAGAGCCAGCATTGTCCGAAGATGCCTCCGTGGTCATGTGGCTGGCATGACTCTCCTTGCCGCAGCGCGTAGCATGCGGCTGGAACACGGAGCACTGTTTACCTTCCCGCAAGCGGTACCTATTTATCTACTCGCATTAACATGCTTTGGAACTGCTAGGTTGGCAGGAGCTGGCCAAGCAACGAGCGCTCACCCCGTCACAGGAATCGAACTGCCGACCTTTCGATCAACAGCTTATGGTGCAGCGGTTTAACCTACGCGGTTTTGCTACTACGTTAATCCATTCCAGCAATTACTCCTTAATATGCATGCATGCTCAGAAAGGTTGCATATAAATGTATACCTATAATACCTCCTAAAGGTATTAACTCTGACATAATGAACAGGTGATGACATGACGACTGCTGATGGAAGTTTAGGAAAGGAAGGGGCCAAACGGCAGTTGGTCCCAGCCCAACCAACAATTTTTAGGACTAGCAAAATGTGTGTAGTAGTCGGAGGGCTTGCATACTGGTGTGCGTGTACACAGCGCATCCTATTTACTCTGTACACAATGCCCCCCATCCACCCACCCCACATAATCCCTGCGACTAACAAGTCACCTGTGTGGGTGTCCCCCAAGCTTTTCTGCTCTCAGTGTCCCCAAAGCTTTTCTGCTTTTCTGGATCGGAAGGAGCAGAAGGCGTTCATCATTTCTATAGAAGAAGAAGAAGGGGGGGGGGGGCTTGGATAAGCAACTGGGGTGGATGCTAGAGTTGTTCCCTGCTTTTAAAAATTGAAGTTCTGCACCTCTTCCTCCTCCTCTCTGCGCAGCCCCACGCGGGGTTCTGGTAAGGTTCTTGCTCACATTGCAGTGTGACAGAATGTTGGGCTTTGGGGACCGAACACTGAGAAACGCCTTCTACCCGCAGGGATAGCGAGTAGCAAGAAACACATCAGGGGGAGCAAAAATATGTTTATTTTTGTACGCCTGGGCTGGGCCCACGACCCCGCCCCGAGGACTCTCGGGGCGCAAGAATTGCAGGATAGAGCAAAATGCACACCCTAAAGCAGGAAGGGGCGAGGCTGAGAGCGAGAGCGAGCCTTCGCCAGGAACAGGAGGGGTTAATGTGCTAACGTCACATCGTGCGTTCAGAGCTGCTCCTCCTCCTCCTCGCTGTGATATGAGGAGGTTTGAAAATCACCCCATTGGAAGCCCCTCCCCTTTCTTTACTATGAGGAGGAGCGCGAAGATCTTGTGCAAATCAGGCTGGTGACTGCCGCGTGCGTTCGGAGACCGTGAGCGCTCGGCTACACAAGGCAGATTCCGCTGGCCCCGACTCTCCGTGCACAGGTCCATTTGGGCTCTCCTGCTGGAAGCAAGGTGTGAAAGGAGGAAGGGCGGCAAGGGCGCTGCGAGAGAAACATGAACGCAGGTGGCGCGGGAGCATCTCTGCTGGTCTTGGTGGTGCTCGGCATCCTTGGTCAAGTTTCTGCAATTGGTAAGGAAAAACGCAGTGTTCGATCTTGTCTCCCCTGAAGCGTCGGATCGGGCTGTTTCGGAAAAAACCGGTTGTCAAGGGCGAACAGCTGCAGGAGGCGCAAGGTGGAGTTCAAGAGGTCGGAGGGGGCTTCAGGGAGGGGGTGCAAAATCCTCTATTCTCTCCTTCCAAGATCCACTGGGGAGAGCAGCGCAATCCGCCTTCACTGGTTAGTACCCGCCCGGTTTGTGGTAGTGGGGCTGTAGGACCCTGCGTCTTCCAAGAAGAGCTTCAGACCCTCCCCCCAAATCTGGAGACGCGAAGCTCAAGTTTAGCAACTATCATCATCTCCAATTCTCCACTCTTTCTTTCCTCGGCTCATTAATAGGTGTTGGACACTGGCGGTGGGCATAGCATAGCAGCGCGCTTCTTAACGCGGCTACTCAAAAGTAAGCCCCGCTGGGTGCTTTGGGTAGCAGCCCATATAATCACTTTTTCTTCCTTCCCCCCCCCCCCCCGTTTTCTCTTTCCTTCTCATCGAACCTCCCCTTCCGCCAGAGAATGTGATTTTCTCTTGTTGATATCTCTTTTCGGGCAGGACCTGCTCTTGGCTGACTAATGTGGTTACCACAGGTTTAGTCCTCCCTTCAGTTTCGACAGGAGAGATGAGCTAACCCCTCCTCTTCTTTCCACTGTGATCCTTCATGCCATTAAACTGCAATCTGGCTTCAGGAGCTCTTAAATGTATCAAGGATCGGAGCTTTAACCTTGGGGATACCGAGAAGATGCCTTCCTCTCCCCAGGGATAATCCAGCGGCTTCCTTTACACATCTCTTAATGAGCAGACTTCCCTGGAGTCTGCGCTTATTGATTTCTGATGGGGTCCCTGGAGATTTTTGCCCTTTTTGTCTTGTTTAAAAGGACAAAGTACAGAAATCTCAACTATGAAGCTTTCTGCTTTTCTTTCCTTCAGTGTGAGCAGGCTGGAAACACACTTGTTGCTGCCGGACAAAACGCGGCTTTCATAAAATGCGCCCAAGACTTGAGAAAGTGGGTGGAGTCTTAGCGATTGCCTGAAACGGCATGTAGCGATCACTGAGCATGCAAGATCTGTTGTGGGGTGATGTGGGGATGAGGCTGCACAAGAGTATGATTTGTTGGTACTGCAAAGGTGGGGTGTTGTCTGTATGTTGGTCTAAGGTAGCGTTCTTTTAAAATAGGGTGTGTCGCCTGAGTTGGGAGTTGTGGGAAGTCTCCCATAGGTTTAGTGATATCAGGATATTTAGTAGGCGAAGAGGCTGCATTGGGTATTCTTGGGACTAGGAAGAAACTCAAGCCTTTTTTTAAAAGGAGGCTATATAAAGTTACACACACTTTGCTATTACCACACTAAAAGTTGTAACTACTACGTGGGAACAAGGAGGAGGGGACTATGCAGGGAGCATGTGTGTTGGGCAGGATAACTAAGAATGAGTTGGAAGGCTGGAGGAGGCCCCTGTTCTTTTTGTGGTGGTGCTGAATTCAGCCAACCACAGCCCTGGTCTGTCCAATCATTTTTCTTCCCCACACGCTCTGCATGCCTATTGGCTAGTGGAGGAAACGGACCATCTTCTAACTCTTCTGCATCAGCCAATGGGTACTGGAGCAAGAACGCCCTTTGGTCTTGCTGTAGAAGACACCTTCATCAATAAATCCCTCTTGATATGAGGGATCTGCCGTTTTACATCTGACCTCTCCCAGTCTGAAATCTCTGACTTGTTGTAGCTTTACAGCTTCTGAGCATTCAGCGTATTTCCATGCACTCGACTGTAGGAGCAAAGGAATGTAACAAGAAAAAAGAGAGCATAAGATAACTTTGGGAAAAGCAGTACATGTATACATATACCGGTAAATATTATTAGAGTGCGATCTTTAAATTCCCAAATATCCTTGCACTCTGAATTGACCACAGAAGTGGGTAACCCTGGTGTCCTGTCGGTGCTTTCTTGCTTGCATGTAACTTGTCCTAGTGTTTGACTGATTACCTTGTAAGATATTTTGCTCAATAATGTGGTAAACTAGGAGTCACCTAAATGCAGGGGTGTGTATTTCTACTTCTTTTCCAAACACTTCCCCTGTGTCAAGTTCCACAGTGGTTGAGCCCTCTCATGTTGAAGTGATGGGCATAACTCCCCGAGCAGAACCACTAACTATTGAGGGGGTTTGCTGTGTCTGTCTGAAAGGCACGTGTCCTTTTTAGGATCAAAGTTCTAAAGGACAGTAGCACCAAGTTTGACTTTAGTTTCAGCTATTTGCTTTAAAAAATTTTCTTGGGATCGTCTGCAGTGAACTTTAGTCATGTTTGCAAGAGAAGACTTTTGACCACACTATTGACGTTATTCAGCTTGTTCTGTTAAACATTTTGATCACTCTAAGATGCTCTGCTTTCTGGTAGGAGTTTCTGAGGAACGCATCCTTGACTGGACTATCTTGTATGCAAAACTTTAGTTATACAGGACTAGAATCTGCATGTTGCTTCACTCCCACCAAAGGCAACCTCCCATTTCTTCCCGGCCCACGGGTGTATACATTTAACTCCTGTTGCGTATATACACCCATGGACAGAACTGGTTTAAAGTAAAGCAAGTCTGTGAATGCAAGTGTTTGTGGGACTTGTATGTGCCTTATATGTGACCATATCTTCAGCCTCAGCTGGTCCTCTTGTCTATCCCGTTTGGTTATTCATATGCATAAGAAGGCACACCCTGGCTGAGTCTTGTCCTTGTGCAATAAAAACAGAATACAGTATAACGAATATTTATAGAGGAGCAGCTCATCGGGTTTCTTAAATTCTGATGCTCTTTGCAGTTCACTGTCCATTAATGCTGATTTCCACCACCCCCCCACACACACACCCAATATTTTGTTGGCAGTTGCTTTTGGCTTTGCACATAGTGAAGCTAAATTGCTCTTGCATTAATGGTGAAAAGGGGAGAAAAAAGTCACTCTCACACTTGGTAGTTGGTTTGGGATAGTGTTTTTGGAAGTAAATGTCTCAGAGCAGCAGATTACCAGTAGGGTCTCTACTCATTTTTGCTGCTGAGACACACACACAAAAATGTTCACATTGTTAATAAAAATGATTCACGAAATAGTTTCCCTGCTGATCATCTCTTGGGTTGGCTTTTCTTACAGGTGTTTTTTTTCCGCTTGGAATAGGAATCTTAAGACTGTTGAAGGCTTAGACTTTGCTTTAATTCTTAGTAGTGGTAGAAGACGATGATCGTTGTTGTTGTTGGTTGGCTGCCCTGAGCCTATGAGAAGGGCAGGATATGAGAAGGGCTAAACTGCTCCACTCTGCAGAAGGAATGTTCCTCATCCTTGAAAACAGCCGCGGCGGCGGCGGCTGCTGTTTAAAGTAGAAAGGCCAAAATAGGCCAATTATGAAGGAGGCTTGGACTGTGCTACCCTGGCTGCATCATGGCATGAGGTTGTCGGTTTGCACTGTGATCAGAGTTTCCGGCTGTTATGCGGGTGTGGCTGCCTCAAAGCCTTTCTGTCTCCGACATCCCATTCAGCTGCATGCATAGTGTGGGGCGTGGGGCAGGGGGAGAGGATAGAGTTGGTTGGACCAGCATGGTGTTGCCTCAGTTAAAGAATCCCCACCCCACCTCCTCCCACTGGGTTTGTGGGAGTTGCTTTTGATCTAGCTGCAACTTGTGGCAGCAGCACTCAAGAGGCTCCAATCTTAAATGCAACTATGTTGGCAGCCACTATGTTGCAGCCACTATGTTGCATCTGTGTAACTATAGCTAGAACTGGTCTGCAAGAGTACAATGTGCTTTACAAGTCTTGATCTCATTCATTCTTGCAACCACTCTATGAAGCAAGACATGTGCATGTGGGGAAGTGAAGTGGAGAGATGGTGACTTGCTGAGGTGAGACTTGAATTCAAGTTCAGCGCACCGCTTGCTACGGACGACTTCTAAACTCTGAACAATTCACTATGGTCTGATGGGGGGGGGAGAGATGATAGCGCAAGGGTGTTCTTAATGGAAAAGTTTACCCCTGCGATTCATGCAAGTTCATGATCTCAGAATAGAGTTGTGTTGCTTTTTAGGTTTTAATTAAAAGCTATAAACCAACCATTCACGGGCTGCACAACTTCACAAGGCATTTTGACATTTTTGATACATGCTTGGATTCTCAGATACAGTATAATGAAAAGTTTCTAGTCCTCATGCATCAGAGATACTTTGTAATTACAAAAAAAGCCACAGAACTGGCAACAATTTTAGTACAAACTAGAAATGCATTGTGTTAGATCGGACCATGGTGATATTTCATGGGTAGGCTCAAATGTCTTGGGTTTGAGAATGACAAGGATATATTCACCACATTCAAGAAATTCTGCAACGTATAGTTTTTAAAATATGTAAATAACCAGGACACTGTAGTTTACCAATATAGCTTTGTTGTGTACCCTAGAGCCCAAGTCTAAGTTAGTGTGGAATATTACTTTTTTTCTTCCAGCCTAGTCTTCCAGATGATTATTTTATGCAAGCCCTGGTTCAGTCTTGAAATACTTTTTTCTAAAAGACTGTTTCCTTCCCCATTCCCCCCCCCCAAAGAATATCCTGTACTTTACAGTAGGTCATCATCTTTACAGGAACTGTTAAAGCAGCGTCATGTCTCTGCACAGTGTGCATTTGAGGTTCTCTTTTCTGCTTCCATCATCACTCCTTGCCACAGGATGCAAGGATGGCTGTGGAACTCCTTGCCACAGGATGTGGTGATGGTACCTGGCCTTATATGCCTTTAAAAGGGGTTTGGATAGATTCACGGAGAAAAAGACCTTCACAGGTTACAAACCATAAGCAACCTCCTGGTTTTAGAAGTAGGTTTTCTCTGTGCCAGGTGCAAGGGAGTGGTGATGGGATACAGGTATCCTGTTGTCTGTGTGCTCCCTGAGGCATCTGGTGGGCCACTGTGTGACACAGGAAGCTGGACTAGATGGGCCTTTGGCCTGATCCAGCAGGGCTCTTCTTATGTTTTTATGATGTTCTTATCAAATGGTACTTCTCATTGGGCAGGATTCAGGGAATTACCGTATTGTCCTGAGTATAAGACGCACCTGATTATAAGATGCACCCTTAAAGTTTGGTGCTATTAAAAATTTTTTAATTAAATTACTGGCATTATTGCAACAGCCTGATTATAAGACGCACACCTAGTTTAAAAACTTGAATTAGGAGAAAAAAGTGAGTCTTATACTCAGACCAATACGGTAGTTTACTACTAAAAGTTGAGTAGCACTCTTGCAGAATCTAGTAAACATTACCTTTCTTATAAACTGGGTTGCTTGTCAACATTGCCATTGATATACCTGTTACTAAACTCCTGAGGATCTCACAGCGCAATCCAACTTAACTTTTGTGCTGGTGTAACCAGCGGCGCAGTGAGAGCGGGAGGCCCCAGAACGAAAAAGGGATTCAAATCCCCTCCAGAAGAGGAATTCAAAGGGGATTTGAATCCCTTTTCCATTCTGGGGCCTCCCGTTCTCGCTGCGCCGCTTGTTACACCGGCACAAAAGTTAAGTCGGATTGCACTGTCAGGCTTTCATTGGGGTGTGTGGGAAAACAAAGTTTCTGTCCCTTGCAGTGGGAGGTGTGTTAGCTTAAGAGGAATCTTGCTGCTCTGTATTGTTCATGACCTGCAGTCCTGTTCTCCTTTCTATACACAGACCCTGTATATAATCTGTATTAAAAAAAAAAAAGATGCTCTCTATATTCTGCATCCACGTATGGAAACGGGGAATGTCCCATATCTTGTGGCGTTTGTTCATATTCCCATAATCCATGGGAAGAGGCATGTGCAGGGGGCTGATTCTCTGACCATTGGAAACCTGGCTCAGCAGCCCTCCGGCTTTATGCATCTTTCAGTTTTGAGGCGCTATCAGACACTTTGCCTGATGAGGCTTAAGTTTGGTGCTTTTGGCTTGTCTGACCTAAACCTCTTAATAATGTTCAGAGCTGCAATTCCTGATTCTGGATAGCGATAAAGTAGGGGACAGCACCTGTTCAGCAGTATTGCTGGCAAACCCTTGACTTAAAATAGGAGGTCCAACCATGAAATCAAACTTGCATTGCTAGTGTGTAGTACTCTGTTTCAGAACTGTGCTGGTGATGGAAGAACGTCCCTGCTGTGTAGGGAAAGGATGGAACACATCTTGATGGTCACCTGCCTATTATCAGCCAGTGACTACTGCGATCCAGGGATTCTCGCTTGTACTTCCTTATTGTTACCATCTGACGTAGTTTTGGTGTTTTTTTTTTTTTAACGTTTACCTAGTGCAATCTATGAAATCATTCTCTCATTCCAGGCCCCTCCTTCTCCAGTAGAGCACACAAAAAGGGAGTGGCTGAACAGTCATAAAACTGTGTCTGTATACGGTTGTATGTGCTGCTTGCAAAGAGGATATCCTTGTTTGTCTCTTAAAGATATGGTCCTATCACCATGGCGAAATCTCCTGATGGGGAGAGTTGTTAGCTAAACAGAGCCTTGTGCAAATAACGTGAGAGGCTGTAAAAAGGTTCAGGACCTCCCATCCATCCGTTGATTATGTTAATAGCAGTGCTGAGAGGAGGAACCAGTGGTGTGACTGGAGTTCCTCCTTCTGTGTGGTTGTGGATGACAACTAACCTGGGAAACATGCCTCTCTCCTCTCAAAGGCAGTGGGTTGGTCTTCAGTGACTCATGTGAAATGAACCAGGTTTCTTGCTTACAGCTCCTCCCTTCTGATGTGGAAATTGTGGGCAGGAAGCTCCAGATTTGGTGTGTGCTCCATTTCTTTATTTCAAAAGGATGAAGATTTTCACAGGACCGGAGCTTAATAAGCTTGTCACCTGAAACTTTGAAAGAACGTGGGTTATTTAATCAAATTTAGTTTTACGCAATTGACCAACATAACATAAGTACAAATACTTCTGAAGAAGAAAAAAATATGTTCTCTGTTTATATATGGTGCATGTTAATGTCACAACAGGTGTTGCCTTGAAAGAGGCATTTCTTTTTGTGTGAGTGAAGACGAAAAGACCCTTGTATTAAAGTACTTGTATTAAAAAAAAGTAATAAACATGTTTAAGAAACTATTTTTTGTAAATTAATTAGGGAAACCTTTTTAGTCTATTAGTCCTGTTCATTAGAACTTGTCGTCATGTTACAGAAATTGTGCCACTGGCCGTATCTCAGCAGCATTGTACATTTTTGGGAGTATATACATGACCATTTGCTTAGGGCAGTGGTGGCCAACCTTTCAACATGAATGCTGGCCCTTTAAATAGTTGCATAGGTGAGGACATTTCAGCAGGTGCAGCTGCTTTAGCAGCACCATCAGCACTTGCAGCTGCCCAGATTCTGTCTTCTATACAACTCTTAAGAACACAGTAGCCCTAATGGTGGAAGGTTGGCCACTCCTGGCTTAGGGGGCTATTGGTTGATGAGAGCAATGCACTTGACCTAGGCACTGGTTTATCCTTTAAATTTCTTGCCTGGCATTATAATGGGTCTGTGCAATTAGTCTTATATCATGGAAATGGTACCTTCCAACAGTAAGTGCTGAGGGGGAGCACTATGAAATGATGGGTTTCATACCCTTTTTAAAGTGGCTAACAGTATGGTCCCTTCTCTCTTTCAGGTGTGGCTAAATGTGGGAGAAATGAATTTCAGTGTGGGAGTGGAGAATGCATCCCATACAAATGGGTTTGTGATGGCAAATCTGAGTGCCAGGATGAGACTGATGAATCCACTGACGTCTGCAGTAAGTTGGCTAATTTTGACTTTTCGTTCCGTGCAAGCAAGCAAGGCCTTCAGACACCCATGCAAGATGCTCACTCTCTAAGGGCTTATTCACCAAGTCTTGTACAGCAACACACACACACACACACACACACACACACACACACACACACACACACACACACACACACACACACACACACACACACACACACACACACACACACACACACACACACACACCCCGTTAGTATATTGTGTGATCTTCTGCAAGCTTCTAGGGTGTAGGAAGAGCATGATGTAAGCATCTCTGGCTGAGGAAGCTTGATGTAAGGGAAATCGAACATTTCAATGCAAAGGCTTGAGTTTCTCTTTTTCAGCTTTGCCTCACCACCGTGGGGTAAGCATAGTGCCTCCACATGATATTTAAAATCTTTAAAAAAGAGGTTGCAATATGGCAAGGAACATCCTAGCTAGTGCCAAATAGCATATCATACACTTTAGCATATCATACACTTTAGCTTATCGGGCAACCACATTCTATTCAGAAACTGCAGTAGAACCAAACATGCATTTTCATTTTTCATGCCACAAAATATTGTGAGTTTGAGTGCTAGGCAAATGTGATGTCCCTGGAACATGCATGCAGCTTTAAGAGACTGTTGACTGCATTCTGATATTAGATGGGGCCCCTGACAATTGTATTAACAGATCGCCCCTCTTTCTCCCCTTCCCTGGGCATGAGAAAAAGGCTACTAAAGCGATGGACTTTCCTTCTTGCGGCATGAGGCTGTATTCACTTCCACAGAGGTGGGCTGCGGTAATGAAATTCAGAGACCGCTTGTCCTAGAGTGGCGAGAATTGCCCAGTGCCAAATAACATATACACAAATATGGCAAGTCATTTGTGGGAAGTAGCCCAGGCTACTTCCCACAAATGACTTGCCGTATTTGACTTGTCAAATGACTTATGACATAATTATTGTTTTATATTATAATAAATTTATACTTGATTGTATTTCAAGTAGATTGTACCTTCTCTTTGCTGTTTGACATGTTAAGAATTCCTGAACACGTCTGGCTAATTTTACAGTCCCTAGCACTAGCTACCTATATTGTCCATGGAATCCTTGCACTTACTTCAGAGGAAGTGGGAGCCTGCTGTGTCCTACCGCTAGGGATATCGCAGCTGACTAGGAGAAAATCACACAGCACAATCCTAAATGCGCTACCCGATGGTGGCACGCCTCCCGCGCGGGTGCTGACTGCCATAAAGCTGTCGGCGCCAGTTGCAAAAACCTCCCCGACAGTGCACTGACCAGTGCGCTGCCAGGGACACCAGTAGGAAGGCCTCTGCCTTCCCAGCCGCGGCGGAGGATGTCTGGATGCCCGGCGGGAAAGGTAAGCTTGCGGGAAGGTGGGGGGAACTGGGCGGGGAGGGGATGAAACGGGATGGGGAGGCCGTGGGGGAGGATCCGTTGCAGAAGGCCCTCACTGGATCCTATCTCCCTTCCCTGCAGCCTCCCCTCCCCTTTTCTCTCCTTGGATTTACACTAGCAAAATTGCTAGCAAAGGTCCGAGGAGACCCATTACGGGTCATGCGGGTTAAGGGGACTAAACATCCCCTTTCCCTGCAGAAGCCTCTCAGTCCCGTCCTGCACAGGATGCAGTGGTTGCCATTTTGGCACCGCTGCATCGGTGGGGGGTGAAAAAGATAGGATAGGGCTCACACTCGAGTTCTGTGTTTGGGCTTAAAAAAAACTAGGTTTGATGTCCTCAAGTTACCTGATTGGAATAGTGGGACCCGCCACCTGCCTTCTCCATTCCACCCCCTTTACCTAGATAGCCAAACCTGTCTGCCCAATGGGCAAAGCAACTCTATTGATAGGCAGACTAATTACCCCAGACAATAAGAATCCCCCCCTCATCCGCATCCAGCATATGGATGCAGATGAGGGCATAATGGCTGGGGCACAATGGCATTTCAAGTGGACAAAGGCTGCTTGCAAGCAGCTGTTCAGGCACTGAAGCTGCACAGGAACTTCTGAGTGGTTAGGAATGTCTGAAAATAAGGGGGAAAGAGGGGGGAGGAAATAGGACATTCATCACACTTCCCACCTACCTGTGGCCGCTATTGCACAGAGCAACATCCATGAGAAGGAAGTGGCTGCTGACGGATGCTTTTTTCTAAAAAAGAGTGTAGAATTGAAGTGCCATGTTAGCCTAAGCCTCTCAGAGTAAATGTCTCTTTGCTATTGGAACAAGATGGAGTATTAATCTGATGCTAAGCTGGCACTTTATGTCTAATGTGTCTTTTCAGAATCTGTGACTTGTGAGCCAGGGCAGTTTAGCTGTGGTGGCCGCATAAATCGTTGTATTGATATGTCCTGGCGATGCGACTCGCAAGCAGATTGCGAAAATGGCTCAGATGAAGAAGACTGCCGTAAGTGTGGCCTCTGCTGTAGGACTGAACTTCCAGGTTCTGTTCCTCCGTGTCTTTATTTTGTCCCTAATTTTTGTTTAGTGTTTATAAGGCCTGGTGGTGCAGCAGTGCTGTGAAATTTGAGGTACAGTCAATCCTCGCTACCCACAGATTCGCTTATCCGCAGGGAGCAAGAGCACAACTTACTTGTGCCATTCACGGTCTGTTCTCGGCTATCCGCAGCCATTCTGAAGGTACTATATTGTGCCAATTTGATTTCCCCCTCTGACCCCATCGATCCCATAGGATCAATGATTCTGTATCTGCAGATTTGGTATCCACTGGGTTTTCCAGGAAGCTAACTCCTGCGGATACCGAGAATTGACTGTACAGTCAAATCATTTTATCCACGGGTTTTTTTATCCACTGATTTGACTCAACACGGATGGCAAAACTGTGGAAGAGGGAGTCCAACTGCACTATGTTACCTCTTTTTTTCAGCATTGTCGGGGGCCTGCCAGCCACTTCCAGCCTCCTGTGCGTGTCTAAACAGCTGAAAAATGCAGCGGGGAGTCTCTGGCGCCATTTACAGGTAGCTTCCAGTAGTGGCTTTTGTTTTTTCAGTTGGTTTAAACAAACTCAGGAGGAGGGAAGTGGCGAAGATGCTGGAAAAAAGGTAATGTGGCATGCTCCCAAACTCCCCCCCCCCCGGATTTCATAGAACAGTGATTATCTTATCTTATATATATATATATATATATATATATATATATATATATATATATATATATATATATATATTATATATATCACTCACTCTGAGTGAGGTGTGTGTGCGCTGAGAAGGGTGGGATATACATTCAACTGCAGGCACATTGCATTCAAAGGTTGTGATCTTTTTTTTTTTTTTTTTCGTCCTTCAATCTTATAGCCCCTAAGACCTGTGCTGAGCAGGAATTCAAGTGCGGAAATGGGAACTGTATTTCTCTGAGCTTTGTTTGTGATGAAGACCGGGATTGCGCGGATGGCAGCGATGAAGAAAACTGCTCTGTCCCGACCTGCAATCCTGAAATGTTTCACTGCAATAGCTCGGAGTGCATTCCCAAGCTCTGGGCCTGTGACAACGATCCAGACTGTAAGGATGGGTCAGATGAGTCGCCAGCATACTGCGGAGTGACCAAGAAGACCAACCCTTGCTCCCAGGTGGAGTTTCACTGTGGGGGCAGCGTATGCATCCCCCAGCGCTGGCAATGTGATGGCAGCTTTGACTGCAAAGACAAATCGGATGAAGAGAATTGTGGTAAGTTCTGAGAGAGGCGGGGCACATGTCTCTCTCTCTCTCTCTCTCTTTTGGGTGCCCCCTATGGAAAGTCATGGATTAAGCTCGCTTGTGGCCCTTCCATGAGTGGGATAAACTGTGCCTTTCTCTTCACGGCAAATATTTTTATTATTTATTTATTTATTCATTTACAGTATTTTTATCCCGCCTTTCTCCCCGAAGGGACCCAAGGCGGCTTACAACAGAAAAAAAAAAATACATACAAAAAACACAGTATAAAAATATCACATTTTAAAACCGTAAAAACAATTAATGAAAATTAATAAAAACAGTGTCTAAAAAACAATTAAAAAGATCATGGCTACAATCAGAGCAGGAGCATAAAAACAGCAGGACCCCCACCTGTACCAGCGATGTTTAAAAAAAGGCAGGGGCTCAGAAGGCTTCTTTGAACAAGAAGGTTTTTAGGCCTCGCCGGAAAGTGTCCAAGGAGGGAGCAGTTTGTAGGTCAAAGGGGAGGGAATTCCATAAGGTTGGTGCCACTACTGAGAAGGCCCTGTTTCTGGCCGCCGCCCCTCGCACCTCCTTGGGCGACGGCACCCGCAAAAGGGCCTTCTCTGATGATCTAAGGAGATGAGCCGGAGTATATAGAAGAAGGCGGTCTCTCAAATATCCTGGCCCCAAACCGTATAGGGCTTTAAAGGTCAAAACCAGCACTTTGAATTGGGCCCGGAAACGAATCGGCAGCCAGTGCAGCTGTCGGAGGAGCGGCCCGACGGAGTCGAACCGCCTACCTCCTGTGACCACACAGGCCACCGCATTCTGCACTAATTGCAGTTTCCGAACTGTTTTCAAAGGCAGCCCCACGTAGAGCGCGTTACAATAATCTAGTCGCAACGTCACCATGGCATGGATCACCGTGGTCAGGGCTGGAGTCCTGCTTTTTTTTTGTTTCAAGGAGTCCTGCTTTTCAAAAACCGCTTTAAAAAATTCAAGGGCTGGGTGAAGCTGTTGGTGTTTTGATAGCTTTTCCTGCTTTCCGTTCAACTGCATGGCATTAGAGCCACATGATCTGCAGGATAATTAGGGGGTGTTAGTTCACACTGTGAGCAGCAGGGTAATTCTGCCTGGCTCTTCCCCCCCCCCCCCCATAAACTCTAGCATTAATTAATGTGCAAGCAAACATGACTCTGTTGTGAACTTGAAACCAATTAACATGTACACCATGCTGGAGTTAGGTCTGAATAAATATTCCGCCTAGTGGTGATGTCCCTAAAAGGCGATGCTTTCTATCTAGCTGCAGTCACATGCCACCCCGATGAATTCCAGTGTAATGATGGCACCTGCATCCATGGAAGCCTGCAGTGCAACAACGAGAATGACTGTAAAGACCTAAGTGATGAGATTGGCTGTGTCAATGGTGAGTGTACCACACACTGGTTTTGTGGGCCTAGAACGGGCTCTTGGGTACATAACACCAGGATGGTGTAGTGGTTTGGGAGTTGGACTCAGACCTGGAAGATCCAGGTTCAAATCGCCGCTCAGCCGCGAAGCTTCCTGGGTGACCTTAGGCCAGTCAGTATCTCTCAGCCTCACCTACCTCACTGGGTTGTTGTGAGGACAAAAAGAGGGGAGGAAATATGTACACCACCCTGAGCTCCTTGGAGGAAGGGCGGTATAAAAAAATGTGAAAAATAAATAAAAAAACATGGCAGATTGAAAGCTCTTTGGGTGGTCTCTGGGTCTGTCAGAGCCTCTTCCCTTCAATCAGCGTCCGTCACAGCCCACCTCCACCCCATAGCAGCCTTCCTAGAGAAGGGAAGCAGCTCCCCAAAGACAAGGATATGTTCTCAACAATGCTTTTCTTAACATTTTATTACAGTGACCACTTGCAACGGACCAAACGTATTTAAGTGCCATTCTGGAGAATGTATCACTATGGACAAAGTCTGCAACGGGCAGAGAGACTGCAGGGACTGGTCAGATGAGCCCCTCAAGGAGTGCCGTAAGAATTTTAATTATTGGCTCTGTGCTGTGCTCAATGTTGCCATACTGCTGCTCTAATTGGACCTCTGGAACTTGCCAGCTAGAATAAATCATTCCTTTCCGACTTCAGGGAGCTAGCTTTAGTTGGAGGGAGATGTGTTTGGCCTCAAGCTACATCTCTTTTACAGTTACTCACTGCTGGAGAATCCTGCCTGTGGATGATCTGTTATCCTGGGAAAGCAGAGGTTAAATGGAGTTCAGGGGTTAATCTATTTACAAGCTCAAATGATGAATCCAGTAAGCGAAGACTATTAAAAAAAAAATGGGCAAGACCAGAGGCTTTCTACTGCAAGTACTTCTGCCAAAGTGACACTATTCACTTCTAGCATTGGATTTGCATTGCTCCAGCAGCAGTTAAATCTGTTGAAAGATCCAGCAGGGGTTCTACAGAGACATCTCTTCTCTCCCCCTCCCAGTTGAAAGATATGTATGGCTAGTTCTCGTGCTCCAAGTAACTGGTGGTTCTAGAGTCATAGCTGGTACTCCTTGCTCTCTGCAAGGCGGTATGGCAGTGTTTCCCAAACTTTTTTTGACCTGCAGATCTCTTGACCATTAGTGACTATTGCCCATGGCCCCCCCATTACCTGATGCCTGCCAATTGGCATTGCACTGTTTTCCAAGAGGATTCCGTGGCACTCTGTGGCTCCCCAGCCTGGTTTCCATGGCTCCCCTGGGAGCCGCGCCTCCCAGTTTGGGAACCACTGCAGTTCCCAGTTTGGGAACCACTGCAGCCAGGCTAGGCAAAAAGGAACGAATGGATGCAGATGAGAAGTGATTACAGATGTGAAGGAAAGGAAAGTAGAAAGCAGACTGGTAATGTGTCTGAGCGTTCAAAGCTCTGTGCATCCACAATCTTGGTAATACTACCTTGTTAAGTGAGTTGATATTAATCCTGTATTCTAGATGGGGCGGCAGTTCCCCACTGCTACCTGGCAGGGTCATGGCAGAAACTGGTTTGGAGAATCTAGATCGTAGCATGGATGGTCTTAGTGTTATTATCTGAATTCAATGTTACTCAGTGATGGGAGAAGTTTGAACCTGATGCAGATATGGACTCATGGCTTGGGGTGGGGGGGAGGCTTATCCCAAGACCCAAAAGTGACTTACTTTGAGAGTAGCTTCATGATCTACTTTCTTTTTAAAGGGACAAATGAATGCTTGGCCAATAATGGTGGCTGCAGTGACATATGCAACGACCTGAAAATTGGATACGAGTGTCTGTGTCCTGAGGGCTTCCAGCTGATTGATCAGCGAAAATGCAAAGGTAAATTTCAGGGTGTGCATGTTCCTTCCGTGTGGACTGAAGCCTAATTTCTTACCTAACTTTTCTGTGGAAAACTATGCAGAGGAAAAGGGTGGAACTGAGGGCTTGGAGGAGCAGTGGTTAAGTGAGTGGGGAAGGAGAGTGTGCTGGCTGACCCCTTAAAATATTCAGCACTGAGATATTCCATAGTGTCTCTTAACGCCCTGCAGTTGCAAGGCAGAGTACTCCTCCCCAAGTCTGCAAGGTGCAGATTTAAAACTAGGTGACTATGCTGTTCATGGATGAATTGTGTGTAAACTTAAGATCGTGCCTCTTTCCAACATGGGTATACCAAGGCAAGGTAGTAGATGCGATTCAGGAGCAGATGCGATTCAGGAGCAGATAAAGAGCAGCATTTTCTGGCAGCCCGAAAGAATAAAACCGTGATGTTCAATCTTTTTCATCTCACGGCACACCTATAGGTCGTCGACATTGTCAAGGCACACATCAGTTGTTTTTTTTACAATTGACAAGGCACACCACACTGTTGGCTGGGGACTCGCATCCCCCAAAGCACACCTGCGGATCATTCACAGCACACCAATGCAGCACACTGGTTGAAAAACACAGGAATAAAAGATCATGCTTTATTCGCACATCTTTCCTCATGGGTCCACTCACTCGCTCCACTTGTCAACTGCAGTCAAAGGTGGTGACTGCTGTTTGATAGTGATGGTGCTCAGGTGTTGGTTCCCTACTGCTGGTAGATTAAAAGCATCCAGATTAGCAGGGTGGGGTGGAGAAGGTGTTTGGAGGTATGTTGTGACTATCCAAAATATTTCAACACTCAGAGCACAATTGATCAGTGACACCAACGTCTTAAAAGAGGAAGTGAGCCATGTTGATGTTTATGATTTGGACACTTGTACGAAACTCTGAATAATGTAAAATCTGCAGCAAAGCAAGATGGAATGTTTGCACTTCCTCATTAAGTGGTATCTAGTCGTGGGAGAGGAGTTCGTCTCCAGACAAGTAGCAAGGAAATAATACAGACTCCTTGGAGCATAAAGACCAAATATAACATTGAAGCAATAACCTAGTTCATCAGGTGCTTAAAAACCTCTTCTTGATTTGTAGATATTGATGAGTGCCTCAACCCTGACGCCTGTAGCCAAATCTGTGTGAATCTGGTGGGGAGCTATAAGTGCGAATGTAACAAAGGCTATGAGGTCGACCCTTCCACCAAGACTTGCAAAGCCATTGGTAAGTTTAGGGTGTTTTCTATACCATAGTGGTACTGTAACCCTTTGGGGCAGCCAAGGCTCTTGATGATGCCTGCTTTCATAGTGGCGGAGCGATGAGTATAATTCTCATTTGCTGAACCTTGTTCTTGTTGAGAAAGGGCAGGATGTATTGTAACTGCAGCATGATCCCAGGTATAATCAGTCTCCTTTTTCAGAAGGATTTTAACCTTAGCAATACGTTTCAGAAGAATGAATCAAAAGCCAGTTTGGATAGAATTAATCACTTCCAGCATTTTGATGCCGTGCATAATGCTGCCAAGCAAACACAAACCCGAAAGGAAGGGCTTTAACTCTTCTCTGTCGGGAGCAGTGGCCATCAGTGCATCTTGCTTCTGAGACGTATTTCTTTTTTGTTGAGAGAGAGAGTTGATACCTGCATTTGCTTTTCTTCCCCCTTGCTTTGTGTTGCATCTATTAAATTGTAAGCTGTTTACGTTTTGCACTCAAGACTTAGTACAGTTTAATGTCAAAAAGATAGTTGCATATAAATGTAGCAAGTAAATATTTAATGCACAATGGAATTGTATGAGCTTTGTTCTTTCTAGTGCAGACTTGGGGGGTTGAGTGGGAGTGACAGTACGGAATCTAAGTACGGAATCCTATGTGTAAACCAGGGGTGGCCAACCTTCCACCACTAGGGCCTCTGCGTTCTTAAGAGTTGTGTAGAAGACAGAATCTTGGCAGCTGCAATTGCTGGTGGTGCTGCTAAAGCAGCTGCACCTGCTGAAATGTCCTCACCTATACAGCCATTAAAGGGCCAGGAGCATTCATGTGGAAAGGTTGACCACCCCTGGACTGTAAACCAACAATTCTCTATAATAGGTGACCTGGTACTTCAAGACCTTGTTTTCAAGATTATAGCCCAACATATTGCTGCAGATGTGTGTCAGCGGGTGCTCTGTGGTCAAACTTTGAACCTCCCCTCTCATGCTTTTGGGCATACCTCCCATCTATCATCTGGGTTACCATGCTTATAACCTGCCTATCTCTTTCTTGTGCAAGTCCTTATTTCAGTGCATTGATTAGATTGGGAGTTGGTCATTTGTGGCTTGTGAACCTTGAACCAGGATGGTGTAGTGGTTCAGGAGTCAGACTTAGACCTGGAAGATCCAGGTTCAAATCCCCACTCGGCCACGAAGCTTCCTGGGTGACCTTAGGCCAGTCACTATCTCTCAGCCTCACCTACCTCACAGGGTTGTTGTGAGGACAAAAGGAGGGAAGGAACCATGTACCCCACCACTCTGAGCTCCTTGGAGGAAGGGTGGTATAAAAATGTGAAAAAAACAAATAAACTGGTGAGGAGGTCCAACCTGGATGGAGAATTTTGACCTAAACCCCACTTGTTCTGGAATCTCAGGGAAACTCTTCTAAAGCCTTACAGTTCCAATGCCCTTTGACACTTCCCTTTGCCAGGCACCATTGCATACCTCTTCTTCACCAATCGTCATGAAGTCAGGAAGATTACTCTGGATCGCAGCGAGTATACCAGTCTGATCCCTCATCTCAAAAACGCAGTTGCCTTGGATATGGAAATCGCCACCAACAAAATCTACTGGTCTGACATCAGTCAGAGGAAAATATTCAGGTAAAAACAGCTGGTGTGTTTACATGCACTGACTTTGTTGCTAGGCATATCGTATTAGTGACCTTGCTGGGTTAGTTGGCTTCAGATCTATTAAGGTGAAGGGAGGACACCCAACAGCACCTGAAAGGGACCAGTGGATGGAGTACTGGGCTCGAACCTTGGAAGGCTGTGGTCTAATGCAAAGAAGACATTATGTTGTGAAGATGGATGCAGAGGGATGTCGGTGTGTTGCTCCATAGAACCGCTAGAGAAAACAAGTGGTTTTATTTCTATAAATATACATCCAAGTTCTTGGGATGGCCTTTAGCAAATATTTTATATTATTTGGCCTCCTTTTCTATCTGAACAGTAGGAATAGTGAGGGCTTACCACAGGGGTGCTATGGGGATTATAGAGAGCAGTGGCGTAGCTAGTGTGGGGCAGGGGGTGGACCTCCCCCCTGCGGTGCTCTGGAGGTGTGTAGCATTTGCCACTCGAGTGCTTGGAGCAGCGAGTGGAGAGTTGAAGGGCCCTCCCATCTGCCCTTGCGTCTGTTTGGCTCCAAACCGAAGCCATTCCAGAAGTGGCCAGGGTGATGCGGGGTGTATGTGATGATGTCATCATGTCACACATACACACACCCCGCCCTGGGCGCCGGCCGGCCCAGCAATGCTGCTGGTAGAATCAAAATGGAGTAGCAGTGAAAACATTGCTATTGCTAGCAAAATGGCCTATCTGATATGCCAGCGGTCTTGGCAGAGTCCTTTTCCAGCACTGACTGTAACCGGCAGGCCTTGGTAGTAGCTGCTTATTGACTCGCAGGTGGAAAGTGGGCGTGGCTGCCACATACTGCAGAATCCGGGGTGCAACTCGTGAGTCGCAGCCACTGTGCCACCTTCCTTCATTTCAATAGAATGTTTTTTTGTTGTCCCACCCACAGCACACCGATAGACAAGGCAAACAACCACTCCCACCATTCCACGGTGATCAGCAGTGACATCCGACTTCCAGATGGCATCGCTGTGGACTGGGTTCATAACAACATTTATTGGACTGACTCTGGCCTGGGCACCATCTCTGTGGCCAGCAGCGAAGGCTTGAAGAGGAAGACTCTGGTCAAAGAAGTTGGTGCCAAGCCACGTTCCATTGTGGTGGATCCAGTTCATGGGTATGTGTCCTCTTGGAGCAGCAGCTGGAAGCTGCCTTGAATCTGTGGGAAACTGGGTGTTGCTGTGGGAACATACTCTAGGACAGGGGTGGCCAACCTTCCACCATTAGGGCTACTGTGTTCTTAAGAGGTGTGTAAAAGACAGAATCTTGGCAGCTGCAAGTGCAGAACCATTTAAAGGGCCAGCATTCATGTTGAAAGGTTGGCCACCACTGCTCTAGGAAGAGGGGCAAAAAAAACATGTGTGAACTAGAGGCTGGCCTTTGAGATGAGGCTTGAGCAGAGGATTGACCACAAGAATGTTGTCTGCTGCATTTGACAGTACTCTGGGGTAGTATTAACTATTTGTATATGGGCCCCCACCGGGGGGAGGAGCAGGGAAGAAAACAGTTCTGGCTGCTATGTTTTCCTGCAATATTGTGAATACAGAAAAGAAATAACAAGGGGCCCCCAGTATCTGCAGATCTGGGATCCATGGATTCACTTACCTGGGGGTCCCGGATATGTGTCCCTCTCCCCGTGACCCTTACCTTTATTTCTTGCTTAAATAGAACGCTATCAGCAGCAGTGTGCTGCTTCTAGCACAGAGCCTGAATGATTCTAGCACAGAGCCTGAATGATTCTAGCAAGCAGGCTCGGTGCTAGAGAGGCTCCGAACATTAACAGGAAGCGGAAACTGCCAGGGGATAGAACAGGAACCTGTCTCCCGCAGGTATTGAGGCCTCACTGTATTTGGCATTGGGAGACGGGAGATGTTGTCGGGAGAAGCTGAGAGGGGTTTGGGTGGGTGCAATGTTTGATTGGAAAGCAATTGAGGTGACACCCACCCACCCACCCCAGGCAATGGGTAGCTTTTTGAGAATTGGATTAAACTGATTGTTTGTACCTTCTTCCCCATCCTTGATCTCTTGTTAGGTTTATGTACTGGACTGACTGGGGCTTGTCTGCTAAAATAGCCAAAAGCGGTCTGAATGGAGTAGACAAATTCCCCTTGGTGAAGGAAGGCATTCAGTGGCCTAATGGAATCACACTAGGTAAGCCTTGCGCCGTTGAAGAGAGACTGGAACAAGAATAGGGCAGAGCAAGACGAGGCCGTTTCTAATGTGTCCCTGCAAGGCAGAGCTTGAGACAGTTTTCTGTTGTCAAATGACAGCTCCTGTCATCACTGCCCCTTTCTCCAGCTCTCACATGCCTGATTAGATCATCCTAATGGAGTCTAGGCCAGTGGGTGGCGCAGTGGGTTAAACCGCTGAACCATGAGCTGTCGATCAAAAGGTCGGCAGTTCGAATCCGCGACGGGGTGAGCTCTCGTTGCTTGGCCAGCTCCTGCCAACCTTGCAGTTCCAAAGCATGTTAATGTGAGTAGATAAATAGGTACCGCTTGCGGGAAGGTAAACAGCGCTCCGTGTTCCAGCTGCATGCTACGTGCTGCGGCAAGGAGAGTCATGCCGACCACATGACCACAGAGGCGTCTTCGGACAACGCTGGCTCTTCGGCTTTGAAATGGAGATGAGCACCACACCCTAGAGTCGGACACGACTGGACTTAATTGTCAGGGGTCACCTTTACCTAATGGAGTCTAGTTTGTGCTCTTCCCTCATCCTGCTGCTGGATGCAATAAGCAGCTTCTGTGCTGAATTCCCTTCCTTGCCCCATCACCACACACAGGTTAGAGCACAGGGGTCAGGGAAGTCGGCCATGTGAAGTAGAGACACTGTTGGACATAGCATAGAGACTGTTGAACATAGCATAGAGACTGAAGGCCCAATCCTGTCTAACTTCCCACCACCAGTACAGCAGCAATGCAGCCCCAAGGTAAGGGAACAAACATTCACTTACCTTGAGGAGACCTCCATGACTGCGCCCCCCCCCCCACCGAAGGATGCAGTACACACCTTGTTGGTATGGCTCCATCAGTACTGGAAAGGATTGGGTAGGGTTGGGCCTTGATGCTTCTGACTTGCTTTGTGTCAAGTTGTAAAAGAACAAAAGTAAAGATCATGATGCGGTTAGAACATGTTGGGTTTCTGAATGCATCCCCTCTTAGATGGCTTTTGGGAGTGGAGTTTTCCATAGTAGGAAGAAACTGAATTCAGCACTTGAACAGTGTACTCCTGAAATCCTGGCAGCTTCAACTATCTGAACCTGCGCCTTTTGAAGTTTGTTGGGTTAAACATTTTGACCCCGTCTTTCTCCCTTTGGGAGAAGTTAGCTGTGCTCCATACAGGGGTACCTGGTTCCAAGTGAACTGAGCTTTAACCGCCTGATTTGGAGGAAGCTTTTGCATAGAACTTCTGTCCTCCATTTGAAACTTACTACATGTATGAAAGCTTTTACAAGGGGCACAACTGTTGTTCTTGTGAAATTCTTGGTCCCACGTGCATTGGTGGTCTCTGTTCTAGGTTGTTTTATTAATTGCCTTGTTTCCTTGCATATGAACAGAAGGGTAAGTTTTCTGCTTTATAGTATTCTGACCCCTGTCTTCTCTGTTAGATCTGGCCAACCAGCGCCTCTACTGGGTAGACTCCAAGTACCACTCCCTCTCCAGCATCAGTGTGAATGGTGAAAACAGAAAGACCATCCTTGTGAATGAGGAGAAGTTGGCTCACCCGTTTGCTATCACAGTCTTTGAGGTGAGGCAGGATTGTAAATACCTGGATGTTGTAGGGATGCCAAATGGTCTAGAGATTCTGCTTGTTGAGACCGACTGTGGCTATTGTATTGAGGTTGAATACCTCTTGGGGTTTTTTTTTAAGGTCCATTCTCTCAGTACAGGTGCCCCCCTTGTATCCACGGTTTCATTTATCCGCAGTTTTCAAATTACCTACCCACCCACCCCGTCGGACACATGCAAAACAAAGCTCTTTGTAAAAGAAAGCAGACAGAGAACACTAAACTCGTAGCTGCTAGAGGAGGCAACTGTGAGACCGCTAAGAGGCCGCTAGCATTCTGTCGGTTTCTTTTGTTTTTTACAAAGAGCTTCGTTTTGCAAAGCATTTGCAAACAAACTGCTGCCTGCTTCATGTTAGCGTCACGCTGAGGACAGCACCACAGTAAGTATTGTGTGTGTGTGTGTGTGTGTGTGTGTGTGTGTGTGTGTAGGGTTCGCTGCCATCTGCAGTTTTGGGTATCTGTATAGCAGCAGGATCGTATCCCCGTGGATACGGGGGGGGGGGCGCCTGTATAACTTTTCTATTTGGGAGAACAGTAGTAGTTGCTCTAAATCCGAGAACCATCTGATTGCCTGCTCTGAGTCCTAGCAGGTGTACTTGAAACAGTTGCTAGCAATTCCAGCAGTAAATTAGTAGTTTAATCACTGCAGAAATGCAAATCCTACAGGACTTGTGGTTTATTTGGTGGTGGCTCCAGCAGGAAAACATGAACACAACCCCAAAATGTGCATTTGCTCAGTATGAGGGGATTTTTCTAAGTTAAATTAAAAATTTATTGTTTTTAAATTATGTATTTAAACTGTCTGTATTTTAAACTGTTTTTAATTTTTGTTGTAAGCCGCCTTGGGCATTTGCCTCGGCATGGGATAAAGCGGGATATAAATTTTTTAAATAAATAAATAAATAAGTGATCAGGGTATTTGCAGTTGGATAAGAGTCTGTATCCTGCACACAGCTCAAAGTAGGCTTTAAAGTCAAGCCAAATAGGAGGGTTCCCAGCCTTGACGCTACTGAGTCATTAACGTGCTTTGCATCCGATTTAATTAATCCATGCAACAATCCTTGGAGCAGGTTACGTGCTTGCTCCTATTGCAGACTCCTCGGTTCCTCTCCCTTCCTCTCCCTTCCTTTCTCAAATCCTGTAACTTACCTGGTTTGTTTCTGAAGGAGTCCAACGTTGCATTGTCAAAATGCAGTAGTAGCAAGGTTCTAACGTCTCTCTTTAATATTGCTTCTCCCCCAGGATAAAGTATTCTGGACGGATATTGTGAACGAAGCCATCTTCAGTGCTAACCGCCTGACTGGCTCGGATATTGTCACGATTGCAGAGGACCTGTACTCGCCAGAGGATATGACTCTCTTTCACAGGGTGCGGCAGCCAGAAGGTACCTGCCCATCCGACACCTTCCTGCCCCCCATGTATCTGAGCCCCCCATGTATCTGAGCCCCCCATGTATCAGAACACACCTAGTGTTCTGCACTCTGATGCCTGTGAGCTTTTCTTAAAACGGGCTCTTTTTTAAAACAGGTGTGAACTGGTGTGAGAAGAACGGCATTCCCAATGGAGGCTGCCAGTACCTATGTCTTCCTGCCCCACAAATCACAATCCACTCTGCCAAGTACACCTGCGCCTGTCCAGATGGGATGCATCTGGCCACGGACATGAGAAGCTGCACCACAGGTACACAGAAAATGAGCAAAGCTGACATTCTTGCCAGGAGCTGATGACAGTGGTGACAGGGTGGGAAGGAAGGTGTTCCGGGCTTTCCTCCTAGTTCTCCAACCTACTGTGCAGAGCTGATAAACTACACCAGGATGGTGTAGTGGTTTGGGAGTCAGACTTAGACCTGGAAGATCCAGGTTCAAATCTCCGCTCAGCCACGAAGCTTCCTGGGTGACCTTGGGCCAGTCACGATCTCTCAGCCCCACCTACCTCACAGGGTTGTTGGGAGGACCAGAAAGGAGGGGAGGAAATATATACACCACTCTGAGCTCCTTGGAGGAAGGGCGGTATAAAAATATGAAAAATAAATAAAAATAAATAAACTGGTCTGAAGAAATTTCAAGTTCTCATCTGTTTGGGGTGCCCCAAATCAATGCCTCTATCCATCTCCATCACATAGGTAACGTTGTCCCGGATGCTCCAGCCGCTGCCACCACCCCTACCACCACCACCACGGTGCTCCCTACCACAAGGATGACACACCCCAAGTGGCTATCTGCCACACCTAGTGCTCCAAGGCAGAAAACTGAACACCCGCCACCCGCTGCTGCTACCACTGTACCCACTGAACATACCACACCTGGAATGGTTACTTTGTCCCAGCAAGGTGAGGGGTTGCACTTCAGCCAATCACTTCAAGGTGGCCCTATAAATAATGCGCTGCCCCATAAGAGTAGCTTGTGCCTCATTGTAGCTTAGCGAGTTAGAAACCTTACATGATGGGTGATTAGTGGAAGTTGAGGTTCCTGAGACTCTCAGTGCAGTATACTTTAGCTTGCTTGTCTGATACTTCTGTGGTGGCAACTAAGCATTCAATCACGCTTCAGCCCACTCACCACGTATTGAAGGCATTTGGCTGAGGTGCGTACACAGTGTCAAGCTTGCGCTTGGTTGCAAATATGACCGTGCTGGCAGGGGACTTGAACCATGGATTTTTATGCAATCATGGGCAATACCCATGACAAAGAATCATGCTGTGGTTTCTGTAACAGTTCTTAATTTCTGCAAAGGACTGAAGTAAGAGCTGCATCCAAAGTGCCTAGTTTCAGCAGTGCTAAATGAGAGGGTTAGGGTGAGGGGGGAGGTTTTGCTTTGCTTTAGTGTAGGCTAACTTTGGCAAGGGGTAGTTGCCTGGTAGTTTGAAAGCTGTAATTTTGGGGGTGGGGGCGGTCTGCTTTCTGTTCCCCCTACCTCCAGCACCAGGCAACCATTCGGCATACTCACTTGGATAAATCTTTCATCTTGAGTGCTCTGTTTCATCTCTGTCCCCAGCTCGACATGACATTACTGCAGAACTGGATGAAGCAAAACACAGTGGTCCAACAGCTCTCTTTATTGTCCTACCACTTGGTAAGTTTCTGCTTCCTCAAGGTAACATGGGGTGGGTGGGTGTTCTTGTCCAACTATGATAGCTCCAGCCATGAGATGAGGCTTAAAATAGGTCTCCTGTTTGAGATGCTCTTGAGAGGAGCCGCTTATCGATGTAATTGGGCACACAGAATTATAAACTTTCTCTTGCATGTTTAGCTTAATGGCAATTCTCTGGTTTATGTGTTGTATAGAATATTCCTTCAGTATTGTTTTGGTGGTGTTATGATAGGCTGGTTAAATGTTCGCCTTTCTTGGATTTTTTTTCTCCAGTGCTAATCAGTCTGGTCTCCTTTGGGGTTTTCCTGGTCTGGAAGAACTGGCGCCTCAAGAACACCAACAGCATCAATTTTGACAACCCTGTCTATCAGAAAACAACAGAGGATGAGATGCACATCTGTCGGAGTCAGGATGGGTACACCTATCCATCGGTAAGCTAACATGCAAGATAGCTGGAACTTCAGTCTTAGGGGTGAAACTGGACGGAATTTCCCCCCAAAGGGACATAGACTTTGGTCCCTTTGCTTGCTATAACGTTTGTTGAGAGGTCCAATTCATTGCTGTCTCTGACCCCTTGCCTTTTCCCCAGGGTGATTAGTCTATCCCTTGTTGCACAAGGAAGAGTGCCTTCAATAAAGTACTGGGTGTAGGTGTGGTCATCACTTGCATACACTTTAGAGCACAATGAATTTTCAAGTTCTGGATTTTTAAAATGACTGTTCCACAAAATATGAAACATTGACCAAGTGAGACAATACTTTGAGTAGATTTTTGTCAGTTTCTCTCTGCCCACCCACCCCCTCCCGCCCCAAAGATCATTTTGACTCTAGTCAAGATATTGGCACACTTGGCCCCATCAATGCTAAGCAGTGTAAATTTCAGATCATCCTTGGCACACAGGGACTTATTGTGGTATGCTAAGGTTCTAGGGGATATGAAAAGCAGACAGGAGTTAAGCATTAAACTTCCATTTCCAATTTCAGGCTAGCCACCAAAACATTGTTTGCTGAGCATTTTTTTCACCATCTGGCATACATGCATCTCCTTGCTTTTTTCCACTTCCGTCCTGGAATTAATCATTGCTAATAACTTGGATATTAGACTTCACACTTCAAATGTTGAAATTCAGACTTAAGATGTAGATTTATAGACATAATTTTGTTCTCCTGAAACTAATTTCCGCTCCACTAGATGCCTTCTGTACTGAAATTCTAGCACAGGAAGTAGCCCTCCTTGTTCATGTTCTGCACATGTCTGGCATCAGTCCTGAGCATTCTGCAGTATTTTGTGTATGTGTGTGTGTGTGTACATTTATGTATATGTATATGTATATGTGTGTGGATAGATAGATTTTTGTCCAGAATGCTGTTGGTCCTCTCGAGATGTGGAGAAGGTGGGTGACTAAAAGAGAGCTTGTGAGTTTGCCCCCACAAATTGCCAGAAAGGGGTAGGGGTGTGCCTCTTGTGTTTTGCAGCTTGAGTAGGCTTACCAGATCTCCAACCGGGACAGAGTGCTAGACCTTTAGGAGAAGGAATGTGGGCAGGTGTAGCTTGTTAAGTCCTAGAGCGCAATCCTAGGCAATGTGTTCTGTGGGGCTTGCTCCTGAGTAGACATGCCTAGGATTGTGCTCTAAGGTTCAACAAGCTACACCTGCCCACATTCCTTCTCCTAAAGGTCTAGCACTCTGTCCCGGTTGGAGATCTGGTAAGCCTAAGCTTGAGGAAACTTTGGTCCAAATTCCCTCTAGTCTTATTCGTTGCTGGTCAGCTGCTCCTTGAAATAGCAGTTTGTCAAGGGAAGAATCTGATGACCTACAGAGCTTTTTTGCAACTCTTCTTGTGTACCTTGTGACCTCTCTTAGCCTTTGAACTGATGCCTTTTATTTTGATGAGTGAACTCAGGAAGATAGTGGAGGACAGGAAGGCCTGGCGGGATGTGGTTAATGGGATCACGAAGGGTCGGACACGACTTAATAACTGAACAACAACAACCCATTTTTATTATCAGGATTGCCTAAACCTGGGTTCAGCTGGAGGGGGTGGGGAAAGAGGATGCCACAGACTTCCACAGCTGCTCTACCTACTGCCCCTTGCTGCCCCTTAAGTAACTTCATCCCATCTTTCTCCCAAACAGAGACAAATGGTCAGCCTTGAGGATGATGCCGCATGAACCCTCTCTGACACCTGAAGTGCCTCTTGCCAAATGTTGTTGCTGCTGCTGCTTCTTCTCTGGGAGGAGAACAACCACGTGTGCTCTGGCTTTAGTTCTCTCTCTCAGCTGTTCAACACCACTTCCTGGGTGACTTGATGGACCTCGCCCTTCTTCCCCTCCCCTCTCACCTGTCTCTCTTTTATTTAAAGTGCATTGGTCTGCTGCTGACCTTGCAGAACAGAGCAAGAGAAGCTTGACAGTCTTGTTAGAATGTTATGTCGGTCATCTATGTTTGCACCCTGGGCTGCCACCAAGGCAGTGATGTGCTTTGCATCTCCTATTCTGGGCAGGGTCCACACGATTCTTGCATATGAAGGAGAATAATAATTGTGGCCTGTGGCCTGTGCCACTTAAAGGACCAGCCAGCAGACACTAAACAAGCTTGGAAGGGATGGGAAATCCGAGCCTTAGCTGAAACGTCAGAGGCAAAAACTGCCTTGTATTTATGAGCTTCTGAACACCTTCCCAGGCCAGAGAAATCTTTTGAAGTGAACTTGCCATCAAATAAGACTGTGACTTTGCTCTCTATGTCCAAAGAAACCGACTGCAGGGACTGTCTCCTGTTGGAAACCTCTCTGTTGGCTGAAGACTGCCGGTTCCATTTCAGCCTTTCCCTGGCAATCCCATCTTGCACTTTCGTTTGGTTTTTGGTTCTATTCATGATTTGTGTAGCCTGTGAACTTTGTATAACTGTATTTGCACTTGATTCCTTTCTTTGTCCCTTCCGTCACATGTTCCAGGAGAATAATCCAAATGAATGAGACAGGCTGACTGTGGGGAGGGAAGGGGGGAGGGGTTGCACTGGCTCGGTGCTGGCTCTTTTTGTGCCTTTGGTGCAGGTGGACAAAGGGTAAAAGATTGTGCTGGCCAAGAAACCAGGAAATCAAGCCATTCTCCTGCGTGTTCCACCTTGAGACCAGGTTTACAGTTGCCTTAAGCTGCCAGGTATTCCTTAATTTCTTCTGCCCTTAGCTTGGTCTTTCTTTTTTATACACTTACCTCTTTGTTTTACTGATGGTGGAGGGCTTTGAGGGGTGGGGAAAAGAAGAAATTTAGAATGGGCTTAGAGTGCAGAATCAGAGTTAGCTACTATCAGGAAAAGAATAGAATTGAATGTGGCACTTCTAAGCGTTCATGGGTGTTCCAAAAGGGGTGGAGCCCAGCTACTGAAGTGCTCTTTTGCCACTGACGTTCTGGTAATGGCAAATGGATAATGCCCTGATCACTTGCTGCATTTAAAATGGTATCCATAGCATTTAAGATACATTGCAAGAAAGTAGGATTGGGATGTAACTTGAAAAGATCTGCTGTACTGTAGTTCAAGCCTGTCTAATATCTGTTGTTGAAGGAATAGAAGGTATCCCTTTTTACCCTTGCTCTTTCCTGTAAGACGAAGCAAAGGTGAGCAAAATCTAGAATAACAAATGGCAACTGTATGTTCTTGGCCTGACACATCTGATTCTTTTCCACTGACTGGGGGGAAAAAACACTACTACATACCAAGAAAAAGCACTCGGCCTTTTTGGCCTGAAGCTGTGAAGGATTTAAACCTCTCTCTCTCATTCTGGAGGATGTAAATAATGTACATTGTACAGTGCTGAGATATATATTTCCTTTGCTCAAAATTGCCTTTTGTGTATTTGTACATAATGTTCATAAAATATGTTATTTATTTTATAATTGTATGTTCTTATGGTTGCTAATTTGGTTTTGTCCTTTTTAATTCCATCTCCCTGCTTTGTTGCCTTTTTCACTTGTTACGCTTAAAGAAAACATGGGCAGAGAAACCATTTGCTACGCAAAACTGTGTACGGAGCCAGGTCAATTTGTGATTAACTGAAGTGCAGTCCTAATCTGGAGTAAACCTGATAGTGTGAATATGTTATACATACACTTGTCAGAGTGTACTTTAAAGAAGAACTTCACGTGCACTTATACATGGAGCTTTTTATCTCCTGGCCCATGTAGATACTTCGATTAGCAATTATATACTTCATTCCTCCTGTTACTGGTGCTCTAAATAGCAGTGCCTGAAGATGAACTGAAGCCAAAGTGATTAACTTTGACTCGGTATTTATGGGTGCAAACTGTTAATATGAGGACATATCTCCTTTTGTACAGGTATTTAATCTTTGACAATATCTCTTACTAGCTATGGCACAACTTGTTTTAATCATTACTCTGTACACTCAGAGCATGTTTCTGCCTGTTCCTCAGGGGTCGATTGCTGTTGTGAATTCTTAAAACTGTTTGTATCATTGTAGGAGTCTTGCGCTGTTAACCTAAAAAGCACAAGCTGATTGTTCAAGCTTTTCAAAATTCTGTGAGTTCCTTCTAAAAAGAGTTTTAACAGCCTAAAACACCTATAGAATGTTCTGCTTCACATAACTGCAAACTGTACCATTCGTTGTTTGCAAATGACATTGACTATAGTATTTTGGGGGCCTTAAATTAAAACTTGAATGGTTGTTTTGGTAAGAGTAAAATTTAAAAGTAGCTTTTTCTAAAAACAACACTGTATTTTTCAACTCAGAAGGGAAAAGCCTTGAGGCTGCTCTTAAATCATTGTGTTTGATTGTCAGTGCATTCAATGCCTCCCTTTTGCCAAACGATGATGAAAGGTTATCCTTGGGTTGCTGTGTGGCAGAATAAGTTGTTTTGGTCTTGTCCTCGTTTGGGTTCTACGTTTTTGCAATAGGAAACCCTTTCTTTACACAAGGATTATTGATGGCGCTAAAATGACTTGACCTTTTTTCTTCTCACCACCGTTTGGAATAAAAGTTCCTTTTTTGAAGGAGCCTGTCTTGTGTGTAATAGCTGCCCAGTATATTCATCTAGCACTTTATCTCATAATGTTTGGCTCTGGACAGGTGTTGTCCTTGTCCCTTTTGGAAAGCCTTGCTCCGTTGGAGCGCTGTATAACCAGCAAGCTGTGCTTAGCAAAGCTGTAAAGTCATCCCACAGATTGCTGAGTCAAGTAGTTTTTTTAAAAAAATCTCAACTGAGTCTTTCAAGGGGCAATTTGTCCAAGGCAGAAAACTCCATGTAGGGTTGTCTAGAGGAGGAGTGGGGGGGGGGGGCAGCAGCGAGTACTTGTTAAGCTGCCTACATTGGTGTGCTAGACAAGGTCCTTGCTATCTTTTTTATCTATTATCTAGAACTCAATGAATGACAAGGCCACCTCTCTTGCAGAATCTCTAATCCACGCTTGCATAACTTGCCTCCTGGCAGAAGAGTCCCAGTCAAGCTCTTTTGACTAGTAGCCTGAGCCCTGCTTCTGAGCACGAGTTGAAATTATTTGCTGCTAAGAGGAATCCAGTTTCTTTCTCTGACGCATTCTTAGTTGCTAACACTATGCTTCAGGCCCCTTGGAACGGATGCAAACACCTGATGCATGAGGGATTGGCTTGTAGCTTCAGTGCAGCTGCAAGACTGCATGTGCGTCTTTTTTTAAATGCAGTTATTCCTTGTTTAAAATCTATGGGGTCTTTCCCTACATGCAATTGATTTTTTTAAAATAAATAAATACACCAAAAAGGGCTCTTTCGCTTCTTACTTTTAAAAGTAATTCTTAAACGACACAGTACTGAACTTTGTTCTTGGGGAAAGGTTGCCTGAGCTCTTGCACAATTTATTCACTCATGTTGGGTCTGCCTACACTCTTGTAAATACACTTGTGCAGCAGTTCTGAACTTGACAATCCTCGTTGTTGTGCCAGATGGATGGTATACCTGTGGAAGCGCCACAAGCTGTTCAGTGCGAGAGGATTCTGGTATCCAGCCTTGAGGGAAGTCTCCTGGGTCCTGATTTCTCCCTACTTAGAGCAGCACTCACATCCTCTGTTAATGCAGATTAAGCCGACATTGAGCCCCTTTAAGGCGTCTAAGCTACTGACTTCAAAAGTTTCAGTACTAATTGCCTCTGGTTTGAATTGGCTCCATCCCTGCTCCAGAGGGGTCGTGGTTGCTTTCTGTTTAAAATTAACCAGCAATTTATAGAGGCCCAGGATTCCTTGGCAGTCCTCACATAAGAGGAAATGAAGTTGTTGGGAGGAGGACATCATCTGGTGCTTATTGCTATAATGATGCTTCCTGGCAGATAATGGCTTGGGCCAGTGGCTGAAGGCTAGCTCTGAGGGCCAGCTCTGTACAGGAACGTTGTGTTTTAAAAAAATAAACCCTCCAGTCTCATGTTTCTGAAATGTAACTATGGTTAGTCCCTTATTGATCAAATTCTAAACCTTAAAACAATAAAATAGTATTGTATTTTCCCATGGGCATCACTTTGAGTAGCTCAGTAAACCTTACAAACAACAGTCCTTTTAAGCAGTGATGTAGACTTGAGTCTATTGATTCTGACTCAAGGCGCATCAATGACTTGACTCGGAGATTGTAAAAGACTCAACTTGAGACTTTACGACAAGTCGAATTTTATTCAGGTTTAAATCCATTTCCCCCATTAAATATATAGGGACTCGCAACCAGAGACTTGGGACTTGACTCGAGACTTGGAGTCAGACTTGATCCACATCCCTGCCTTTAAGGTGGACTAGTATGCCCATGTTACAGAAGGTAGAGTATGCAACAGACTTCAAAATAAACAGATTCTTCCTAAAGCTACCTGGGACAGCTCTGGGTAGACAAATACTGTACAGTATGCCAGTGTTTCTCAAACTGGTTCAGGACCTGCTTGGTGGGTTGTGTTACCAAAATTGCCTTTGTAACTATGGGGAATAGCTTTAAACATAGCAATTTGGTATGTGCAGGGACCTTGAGACCTGTGTATACCAGAGTTGGGCTTCCAGAATTCTGTTTAAATAACATTGAGGACACAGGTGGGTTACTTTCCAATATTTACTAGATACCATAGTTCAGTCATACATACATACATAAAACCAATCGCACTCAATATACAGAGCTAAGAAACTTGGATAGAAAGGTACAGAGACTTAGCAGATTTCCTTGGTTTGTACACATGGGTGATATTACCTGTCCTGGAGAAGAGGAGTTGTCCTGGGATTGCAGTACTGGGTGTAGGGGGGGGGGAACATGAGGAGAAGTGGGAGAAACAAAATGGTTCTACGGTTCTGAACAAGCTAGATTCAGGAACTAACAGAGTGGCTAACTGAGAAGTAAGGCAAAAGGGTGTGTGTGGGTGTGTGTGTGTGCGCGCGCGCGCAAGAGAGGGGGCAAAGGGGGGGAGGAGAGCAAGATAGAGCAGAGGGCTCACCAGTAAGAGTCCAAAACGCAAGAGAGAGACTGGCAGGCTGTCACTACTTTTCATAGGGAACTAAGAACATGGCACAAAAAAAGGGGGGGAGGATACCTTGAGTGGGCATCAGTACACCTCTGGGTAAAACCACACAAACAATAGGAAAGTGGGAGGAGGGTGATGGTTTGATGGTCCAGTTGTTAAGGAGCTGGCTGATTCAATCATGGGACACAGCTGAGGTTCTGGAGCGTCTGGGATGAGTCATTTCAGGTGGCCCTCTGTATTGTCTTCTCCCAGGACCGAATTTAGCATATCCGGGAGGGGTGAGGAGTAGAGCTTGGACACATGGCAAAATGGTGGCTGCTGCTCAGGGTTTCTTTCCCTCTTGGTTCTGCTCCTGGCTTTGGGGAAATCCTTTTACAGCATGGCTCATGGCGCAGGAACGCGGCGTGGCCCTCGCGTTGCACCATGATACAGTCCAGTCTGGCACATGTTCCGTTCTTGCTCGCAACCCATTTCAAAAAGCCTCTCATGACAACACACATTTTTAAAAGTCTTTTGGCAACAGTTCTCATTTTAAAAGGACACTGGGCAACAGTTGTGATCTGATTTCTGGTGGGTCCCACAGAGCCTCCAATGAAAACACCCGTGATGGAAAGATCAGATAAGTAATTGCCTCAAGCCCTGAGGCTATTCAAAAATAAAATAACTGTGAATTGCCCTGCAAAGAGCTGAACTCCTGCAGTTTGCAAGCTTCTGTAAATAGAGAGATAAATGTTTGAGCATCTTTTCTGGTGAGTTCCCCCCCCCCTCCAAGTCTGTCAATGACAGGTAGTGGGGGCAGGTGAAGGCTGGGTCACATAACTAAGCCCCTCAAGCCTTAAGGCTGAAATGGATTGAGGTTTTTCCAAATAAAATATAAATAAAATATTATTTCTAGATCACACTTTTTTAAGTCTCATAAAGCTAGGTGGGTCCCAATAGAGTTTTAAAAAGTGGGTCCTGGTGCTAAAAAGTTTGGGAACCACTGCTGTATGCAAATATGTGTTTTTACTTAGGCCTTGTCCCTCCTGAGAGGCGTTTGCTGCTTGAGTTTCCAGTAGGTGGCAGTGCACCTCAAGGGACAGATATAGTTGGCTCCTGCAGTACCCAAGTGTGTCCATGTGTAGCTAAAGACCCCAGATGGCTGTAGTATGGTGTGTGAGCTACTAGTTTGCAAGGGATGGAAAAGGCGAGTGTAAAATGGCTCCAAGGTAACCTCTTTCTACTAAAGGGATAGAACAGTGAAGAGAGAGCGCTTTCCACCTGCATTTTAGCCAAAATGTATGAGGAATTGGCCTCTAAGGTGGCACTGAGCCTCTGCAGTGCAGTTCGTCAACCTCCTGTCAGGATTATAAACTGATATTATTATGGAGATGTAGGTGGCGAAGACCATCAGGACATACTGTCATGCAGAGGGCACGTTGGTAAGTGACTGGAAATTAAATTGGGGCCAATTTAGTGGCTGTGCATTGGGCACCCTGTCTCTCCAGGGGGAAAAGGATTATAACCTCTCCCGACAATTGACATGATTGTCACGCTATATTTTGTTAGCTAGGGCATGCAGCTGTCCACCTCTTCTTGAGGCGCTTGGTACAGTTTTCTGCACTAGGGCACAAAACTCTCCACATCAAGGAAATGGACCATGATTGTCAGCTTGTGGTCTGTCAGCACACACGCACGCGTGACTTAAAGGCGATGTTCCTACAGCTGCTACATCATAGCAGAGAGGAAAGGGTTGTACAACTGTCGCTTTATTCCTCACCGCAGGCGCCTATGTGTTCTACAATGCAGATGTGTTCACAATCATTTGATGTATTTTTTTAAAAAAAATAAAAGCCAGGATGGTGTAGTGGTTTGGGAGTTGGGCTTAGATCTGGAAGATCCAGGTTCAAATCCCCGCTCAGCCACGAAGCTTCCTGGGTGACCTTGGGCCAGTCACTATCTCTCAGCCCCACCTACCTCACAGGGTTGTTGTGAGGACAAAAAGGAGGGGAGGAAATATGTACACCACTCTGAGCTCCTTGGAGGAAGGGTGGTATAAAAATGTGAAATAAAAATAAATAAAATGCTGCTGCTGGTGGTTTTAATGGTTAAGGAGATTTTAATGTTTATATGCAAATTACTGTTTTAAATACCGTTTTATGTTTTGTAAGTTGCTTTGGGTGCTTTTTGGGGAAAAATCGGGATACAAGTTAAGCAAATAATAAATACTGTACATATTCCATAAAATCCAGCCACCAGTGTTAGCCTTTCCCTGCATGGACAGCAAGATGCTGCTCTTAAAAATAAAGCTCTTACTGGGCATTTGCCTTAACCACAAATAGTTGCTTGTAAGGTCAGCTGGTGCTTGGTTGGGTTGCCACAGCGACACTCCCACTTCCAGTACAGAACAATTTTCCAGACATGTTCTCTTAAGAGCCACTCTGAAGAGCAGCTGTAGCTCAGCTACTACCTCCATTGTTGTTGCTGAAGAAAATAATGGGTGTTGCTGTCATTGCTGCTTTTCTTTTGCCTGGAGTGCAGCCTCAGCTGCAGTTCCCCAGGCTTCGGAGCCAAGTTGCCTCAGCCAGGCCCTGTGCAAAGGCCACCATGGATCATTCTTCCCCCTTTTATTCAGCTGCTGCCAAGGTGGACAAGGCCTCACACCAGCTCCTAAAGACTCGAGAGCAGCTGATTCAGTAGTTAATCGGATATGTCTGTAACTCCAAAGTGTGAGAGTGCTTGAAGTGGCTTGCCCACACTGGCTGTTTTGATCTTATTAGTCTTTTTTAATGAAGGAGGCTGGCTGCTTCTGTTTTCAATGGCATTTTTGATGGTCTTTGCTGTTCTATGTGCCCTGTTTAATGATCTGGCAGCAGTCATTTGGCTGAGGCTTTGGGACAGGCAGGGATACCCTCCCATTTGGCATAAACTCTGAGTGCAAGTGTGTGTGTGTGTGTGAGAGAGATTTCTATTAGTGCCAGATGTGCCATAGGAGGTTGGTTTAAAAACTGCAGCCTGGGTTCCCTGCCTATGTGTTAGCATTTGGTTTCTGCTAGCTGCCTGCACCATGAGGATCAGTGTGTGATAATGTTGATGCTACACCTCAAATAGTCATAAAGATCACACTTTTCTTTGCCTCACATTACCCAATTTGAATGGCTCTTCTTTGCTTTGGAGGTGTTCTATGAGTGAGAAACTGTACAACTTTTTGTCTCCCTTAAAAAAAAGGTTATTGCAATGACAGGGAGTTGGAATTCTTGGATGCTATAGCAAAGGCAGGGAAATAGTATCATTCCTGGGGTGACTTGGGAGGAGGACCACTCTTGCTTTAATCTTGTTTGTTCCCGGGCAGCCCAGGAACTCGATAAGATGCAGCGGTCGGCCCTTTAGGCCGGCCACCGCAGCCTACACAGGATTGGGCTGTTAGTGGGTATATGCTCATGCAACACAAGTTCTTCCTTGGAGATGACAGGGCCGTCTGGCATTGCTCATTGGCCTTGTTAAAAGTTATGGATTCAGGTTGCAAGTGCCAGAAGATGAGCGATGTAAAAGGAACAGGCTGATGATACCCATATTAGGTCAACATCTACTGGAATGAAAGACTGTAAACTTAAACTCTTAATTTGGTAGTACATTTCTCCATACCAAAAAGAAACACAAATGCATATTATGCTGTCCCAACACTCAACCCAATGCAATTCTTGTTGGCAGCTGCACACACTATTATAATTTTTTTTAAAGGCTTTGATTTAAAATTAAGACCATTACAAATTTACTCATGCTTTACAATGCACAGAAATCAGAACTTAAAGCATGTTATGCAATTTTAAGTTATGCAAATTATGCAAAAAGCAAATTTAAGTTGTGCAAAATTAATTGTGTGTAATTAATCTGTGAAACTCCTTGCTACAGGATGGTATGATGGCACCTGGCCCCCAGTGACACCACTGCCCTGCCCAATTCTACCAAACTTCTCAAGCAAAGCAAGTTGTTGGGGCTACCTGAGGTCGACAACCTTAGGTTGACACACAAGAACCTTCCAGCAATTTAAAGGTGGGTACATACTGCCCCTCCCCTTTTCTTATCCATTTGTGGCTGAGGGGGCAGGGAAGGAGAATCACAGGACCAGTTCCTTAATATGCTGAGATAACCTCCCTTGACATTCCAAAATGAAGCAGAGGGCAGCCTTTCCCCTACCATTGCAGCTCCTGCATTTGTTCAACCGAGTCCTTTCTTTTGAGTGCCTCTCCTCTCCTTCCCTGTCCCTTCAAGCCCCTTGAGGTTCTTTCTAATAGGAGCTAGTTTTCTTTCTCCCCCTCTCGACTTCTCTTGCCAGCAAATGCCTGCCTGGTGCCAGAGTTCTGTGAGTGGGAGCTTTGCTTGCAATGTCTAGGTTTGACAGGTTTCGACTCCAAGCAAAGCATCTACAGTATATCTCTGTACTGTACTAGAGAGTGCAAGGAGGAGGTGCTGTTTTGCACAGCTCAGGCAGTGCTGGGCACAGCTATTTACATCATATGCTTTTGTGTCTGGTCAAAACTAGCGTGAGCATCCCAGGCATTTTGATGGCAGAATCACTTCACCCAGCCAACGTTCTGCTGGCACTGTGGATCAGAACCAGGGCTAGCCCCAGCCAGGATAGCATCAGAGCAAACCCCCAGCCGAACGCCATTTTCAGTGGTGTTTCAAGGGTCTGGCAGGTGAGAGAAGTAGGCAAGCAAGCAGCCACCGTTTCTCTCTGTGACTGGGTAAGAGTCTGAGGGGGCACCCCTTAAGACTGTGGGGTCTGCCCCCCAAGCCAAAGTCTTCAGCAGGATGCATCTTATCTAGGACCTTTAACCTTGGCTACTGGTTCAAATGCTGAATGATGGCTACAGCAGAGCTACAATTTGCCTGAGGTCGGGTCTCTATGCACTTGTTAAAAACCTACCGGTATTACTTTCATTTGACTCAATTACACACCTGTCACATGTACAAAATTATAAGGGGAAAGATGACTGTATGCATACACACACCAGGTGAAGATTTTCTGGAAATCTGGAAGGTGTGATTCTTGGTTTGCAGAACACTTACAAACACCATCCACAGAAGTCAACAGAAAAACAGAGAATGTAAACCTTTGTGCACCTTTTGCCTATAGAAATGAAAAACATTTACTTTATATGTCTGACATTTTTTCAGATATTCTGCCTTAAGGGATTTGTAAATCACATAACTTCCATGCCAATAGGATGGGAAACAGAAATTGTATGCAGCACAAAAGCTGCTAAGTGCCTCACTGACAGCTGTGTAAATCATTTTCCCTGTACCTTTTAAAACCTGCTTATAAAATGGATTCCTGGTATCTAATCTCTCTGAAATGTTTCAAATATTGTACCTTAAGAGCATGATACAGTGCTTGAAATATTAATTCTGTTTAGTTGGAAAACACCAAAACACCCCATCAGAAGAGGTGGGTCTATATTGAAATCAATGTAAAAGTAATGGGTTTTCCATTTGTTGAAAACACAAACTGGAATTGCTGCAAGTCTAGACTGGACTTGCAGTGGATGCAAGATGGATCCAAGTCTACTGCCTATTTCCCATCTGTTGGAATGTACATCTAGCAAAATGTACATCATTTTGCTGTTGGAATGTACATCAGCCTTATTCGGCTCAGCTGGCAACAATTTACCATTTTGGGGTGTATGGCTCAGGTCTCAATCCACAAAACTTGTCTCGGTTGGAGGGAGGATTTAATCCAATCTAGAAGAATAGATTGGTTTGTAAACAGTAAAAAGGCTCTTTCTATCAAATTACTGTATGTATATAGTATATAATGAGCTATTTGGAAAATCACCATGTGTTCTGATCAATTTCAGAAGACTCCCAGTGCATAGAAACTGCTGCAAAAGCTTTAGCCTCCCTAGTACAGATTAGACCTCTTTTTCCACATCCTTGAGATGGAGGGAACAGGGAAGCCCAAATGTGCCATGCAGGCAAAAGGCTGTACAGTGGCTCTGGATCCGTATGTCCATCTCATCCCATCTAATGAAGAAAAAAGGGATCCTAACTGGTTTGGAACAGCAAGAAAAGCTTCGCCCCTCATCTTAGCTCTGCAAGCAGTGCATGCAAAAAGAGGGAGGCACCCCATGTGTGAGTTCACACCCCATCCAGTTCTTCACCACTTTTCACACTGATGCTCCAGTGTGGCAAAAGGGCCAGAAGTGACAAACTGGGCTGACATCTATGCAACATTTCACAGGGAGCATATGCCTTATTTATTGACATGGACATTTATTGAAGAACAGTAAAATATACCAGAGGTTCTCAACCTGTGGTACGGGTACCCCTAGGGGTACCCGGACCTCTTGCTGGGGTACGCCAAGCCCTGCCCCTTATCTGCCCCATCAGCAGCTAATTAAGTGTTATTTAACATGGATTTTAAATTACAATTATTTTCAGAGCCCTTCCGTCTCTCTGATTTTGGTTTTGGGCTTATTTTTGTACTTTGGAAAAATGTACTTTGGTGGGGTGGGGGAGGGAGGAGCTGATTTTGGGAAGTGTGACTTGGAGAAAAAATGATCCCTGTCTGTCTGTCTGTCTGTCTGTCTGACACACACACACACACACACACACACACACACACACACACACACACACACACACACACACACAGAGTTAAATAAGGCATTTTTTTTAATTAGCAGGGGGTACTTCAGAACATTGGACCGTGATAGGGGGCACCCAGGTCTCCAAAGGTTGAGAACCCCTGGTATATACAGATAAAAATGCTAGACTACAATCTGAGCAGAAAAACTCCCATCAGAAGTTTCAAGTCTGAGAAAATAAGGACTTTGTTGGATGCCTAGATGCCAGGTGAGTCTCCCTTGGGGAGAGCATTCTGTAACCCCACCCCATGCTGCACCTCATTTTCCCCCACATCAGATGGGAGCGAAAAGGAGTGTGCGTGGAGAGCTCCAGTTCACTACTTTGTTCCCCTTTGCCCCATTGCACTATTTTGTCCCTCTCATTGTTGTCCTCTTACATCTCCTTCTGCTCTCTCTCCTCCCTTGTCTGTGCTGTCACCACACCTCAAGACACTCATGACTTTACTCTCTCTTTCACCTGGGAGATGTTGCCCTACAGGAAGATGGCACTAGACCACTGGTTCCCAAACTGGGAGGTGCAGCTCCCAGGGGAGCCGCGGAGTGCCACGGGATCCTCTCGGAAAACAGTGCAATGCCCTATTGGCAGGCATCAACATCATGTAATGGGGCAGACAAAGGTAGTCAACGGTCAAGGGTGAAAAAGTTTGGGAAATACTGCACTAGACATACGGCATCTGTTTTCTGCCTCTGCAAAAAGGAAAGGGTAGAAACAGCCAATTCAGTAATTTTGCAGGGAGACAAGGTGCTAAGGGAAAGTGGGCAGGAACTGCCACACTCCAAACGAAAAGTAGCTGCTAGGACTGGTGTGGGGTGTAAGGAAGACAGAGCCTGGGATTCAGCTCCCAACATTTTGTTTTCCTCTGTGAATTTTGATATCTAACATGTTCTCTGAATATCTGTCATTCAACATGATCATCTTACATCTAGTGATTTCAGCATCTGACAGTTGTGATCATTGTCTCATTTATCTAGTTTCCAAAATTCTCTTTGTCATACTCTCAACTGAGCATGTTGGGTACTGGTTATTTTATAGAGATGAGAAAACAATCACACTTGACAAAATACTGAATATAACACTCATTAAATGTTCAGAGAACATCTGGAGAAGAGTCACCATTAAATTCAGAGCACAATTTCTAGGGCCACATTTATTTCAGCTCCAATGTGACCCCAGCTGCATGTTCCTTTCCTTACAATAATGTGTCACAAGGCCAAAATATCCCTTTGTTTGTTCTCATCGTATTAAAGAGAGCTTTCCAAAACTAATATCGAAAGTATACCTGATTGACAGTGCAATCCTATCCAACTTACACCACCGGTGTAACCAGCGGGGGAGGGCAGGGCAGGAGACTTTGGAGGGGAGGGAAGATTTAAATCCCCTTTCTGTCCTGGAGCCTCCCATTCTTGCTGCACCGCTGGTTATACCAGTGGTGTAAGTTGGATAGGATTGCGCTGTGATTTTGTTAAGTTATTTCTACCCTGTGTATCCAAGCATGGGCACAGGGTCTATATCCAGAGGAATCAACACTGAGCTCAGAGTCCCCCTCCCTCAGTGTGCGTTTTTGGGTGCAATATGCATGCAGCATGCAGTGGCGTCCCTAGCCCTAAACCTATAGGGGGGCCCTCATCGAATTGGCGTCCCCTCCCCACCCCTTGGCACCGCGATTTGGGGGGGCGCCAAATCCGACATTTATTTATTCCCCCCCTGGGCGCCACTTCCCCCCTGGGTGCCGTGCCGCTTCCCCCCGGGCTTCGCACTTACCTTTTCAACTTCCCACCACCAGCAGCGGCGGCGGCTCCACCGGCCCCGCGTCGCGTGCACTCACTCGCGCGACCGCGTTTCAAGTTTCACCCTTACCCGGCCGGGCCGGCAGCTGTTTCTGTGCATGTGCAGAAACAGCCGGGTTGAAAACGACTCCTTTTCAACCCAGCTGTTTCTGCACATGCGCAGAAACAGCCGCCGGCCGGGTAGGGGTGAAATGCGGTTGCGGTCGAGCCGAGGTGAGAGCGGGGCCACCGGTCGACTCGGACTCGGGCCCCGAGTCCGAGTCGTCCGACTCGGACTCCAAGTCCAAGTCGTCTGACTCGGACTCGTCGGTGCCCCCCGAAGCTGGCGCCGGGGGCCCTGAGCCACAGGGCCCCCCATCTAACGACGCTACTGGCAGCATGCCAGGCCCTTATGGGTGTCAGGAGGTCAATGTGTGCTTCCTGTATGCCATCCAGCCCTTCCTCTCACCTGGGTGCAAAGGACTAAAGCTCCAAACTTGAGCAATTTGCACTTCCAACAATGAGTTGGAAGGGCTGGCTGGAGATATGAGAAGGGAAGCCAGTTCTCACAAGCCCTGTAATGGCCCCCATTTGCTGAACATGCATATTGAATAAAGTGGGGGGAGAGATAGAGATTAATAGGCATATTGAGTGCTGTGCATATACTAGGACAGTGGTAGCCAGTGACTAAACTCCGCCCCCATGTGGGGGGGCTGCCGACACGACGATGCCCACATGATGCGGGGGCATGACGTCAGCGCGCGGCTTCAATCACGCCCTCTCCCCCGCTGTTTGGCTTCCTTTTTGGAGCCAAATGGAGCCCGGGCAGGTGAGCCGAAACGTAGCCATCTTGGCTGCGAAGAAACGACGACAAAACAGGTAACCGACCTGCGAAATTGCGCCCCCCCCTGAAGCTGCACCCACTCGGCGCCTGGGGCCCAGGGCCCCCCACCCCAAACAACGCTTCTGGTGGTAGCCAACCTTCCACCATTAGGGCCTTGGCGTTCTTAAGCGTTGTGTAGAAGACAGAATCTTGGCAGCTGCCATTGCTGATGGTACTGCTAAAGCACCTGCTGAAATGCCCTCACCTGTACAACTATTAAGGGGCCAGCATTCATGTTGAAACGTTGGCCACCCCTGCACTAGGATGAAATCATGTCCTTAATAATTTAGTACTGAAGTGAGTTTGTTGAATTAAGGTACTGCTCCATTAAAATTCAAGTATGCATGTGCAGAAAAAAAATTAAAAATTGCATGGCCAAGTTAGACATTTTTTTAAAAAACGGTTATATCTGAAAAACATTTTAACAGCAATACCCCCAGAAACAGAAAACAGTTGTATCTGATAACTTTGTTTCTTTAATGATTATAAATGGCAATAACTTCATTTATAAAGTATAGAAATATCATCATATGGCAATCATAAAATAGATTACATGTATATGAGGTAATACCTCAAATATAAGATTCAGATGCAGACATGCAACTTCTAATACCTCGTGAGGCCAATTCCTAATGTCTGCTTTGGGAGCAGCAGCAGAAAACGGCTGTTAAGAAGAAATACTTTTACCGCCTGTGCGCCCAAGAACAACAAGAGAGCCAGTCTGCTCCAAACAAACATTTGTTTCAAGCCCAACTAGTTTCTAATGGCTTTTACACAAGGCAGAATATAAACTGTGCAAAGATTTCAGCTAGCAGATTTGCAGCTAAGACAGCAGTCCTTCGCCCAGCCACTCTTCCTCCTCCACATTTTGGACTTTGGCTCTTCTAAAATTCCTAAACAATGTGCACTAAAATAATTTATATATAGTCCTTTTTTTGGTGTATCTTAATATACAATATCTATATATATTTAATATAAAAATAGGATGTACCCTTTTATTATTTCAAATGATTCATGTTTAAAAAACACAAACCATCATGATTTATCTTTTAAAAATATTCTCTCTCATCTTCTGGTCATTGATGGGTAGGAGAAACAGAAGTGCATTTTAACATTTTAAAATCCAAAGAATTAAGCGAAGAGGACTTTTTGACTTGCAAAGCAAAAGGAATACTTTTTTTTTTTTTTAATGAGGAGCATTCATAGACGCTCCTCAAAAAAAGAGAGAAAGGAACAGGACAAGTTTACCTCGTATGCAATTTGGTATTTCAGTATTTAGGCAAATCATGTCAGGCATGTTTTATCTTCATATATCTGTTGCTCAGCTTTAGTATATCAGACTGCGCAGAGCACCAGAGAAAGAGAGCTGATTATCATTCCAGGCAAAGACCTCAATCCTTTGAGAATGTCTCCTGCGCTCACTTTGCTTAAAAGAAAGGAAGATGTGCAGATGTGGGGAGCACTCTGCTGCAACTCCTCCTTGTGCTAGCAAAATACCTGTACTCTATTACTTCTCACTTTAAACTTAGTGTGAAACTCGTTTTGGTTCTCTTTTAACATTGCTTGGACTGCAATGTCACATTATTAAAAAAAAAAAAACTAAACTAAAAATCCTTCTAGCCCCTTCCTCACATGAAGAAACTGTGTTCCTGAAGGTCACACAGGACCAGGCAGGCGCCCAGTGTGGCTTCCAAAAATGATTTCAAGTAAATTCATGTTGAGGTTGCCTTTTGAAACAAAGAAGACAGTCCCTGACATGACAATCTCTTTAGCATGGCGTTGCTTTGGACTGAGGCATTCCTTTCAGTGGCCTCTGTGACAGAAAACGAAAAATGGTCAGCCTCGTTTTAGAGACCGATGAGAAACACTGAAGCAAGGTGGCGGTAAGGGTTTTGCTCAAAGGTCACTGAGGAGACCACCCTACCTCTTCACAATAGACAGAATCCCCTAAGACAGACCACCCAAACACAGGTCTAGCCAATCAAAACTGCAGCAGCCGGTGTGCAACAATGGTCTCTCTTTGCATTGTCATTTGCAGGACAGCCCTCACACCATGCCTTGTAGAGTCCCCCTTGCTCTTGCAGTAGCTTTGAGTGAACAAGGGAAACAGGAACTCCCCCCCCCTCCAAACAAAATACTATCAGTAAAGCAGAAAAGCCTTTAAGTCATACCAAGCTGGCTGAGAAACTGCATCCAGCAGCTCTTTGCCAATTCTCCTGTTTGCCTCACTAACTGGTAGAATTGCAGTCGATCAGGCTCAGTCGATCTGGCTATTCCACAAGGCCCCTAAGACAGCAGGCTGAAGTTCCTCCTGCTGGAAGGTGAAGCACCAGGGGTAGTGCCGCCGATGGGAGAGATTCCAGCTGACGGAGGGGATGGGAGAGGCTAAAGGACAGACAGCATTTCTTGGGAAAATTTACACGCTTGCAGTAATGTACCATTAGATGATTTTCCTCCCTGGTCCTTGACAAGCTCTCAAGCACTTCTTCGGAGGCTAGCAAAAAAATGCTGCCATCCCCTTTTGCGCTACGGAGCATCGCTGGACATTGCTGCTGTATTCTCAAGCTTCACTTGCTTCGGGGTTCCCTGAAAAAGGGCATTTCATGGTTAGAATTCCATTAAAACAGTGTTTAAGAAGCATCCCTTTTCTCTGACTCCTTTGGCCTGCTGAATCCTATCTCAGCCTTTGCCCTGTCCAAATTATTATTAAATAGATGTTAAATAGATATCTAATGTCTATTAACTCCATGGGGCTCCTCACGAACAGTTCTGTACTCGCAGCTCCCTGTAGACAGCAGCAGTTACTGGATCAGGGCTATACCCAATGTGCAGAGGGAAAAACTGAGGCACAGAAAGTCCACTTCAGACATCTTTAATATAAGTAGATCAATGTGTGGTGGAGGTGGGAGAACAAGAGTGCACCAGTGAGTCCCTTCCCCTTCACGCACTGCGAGTACAGTGTTTGTCTGCAGTTATCAGGATCCCATCTGATCACAGAGAAGATCTCTCCTGAGAACAGACAACAGCAGACAATGTGATACGTGGGTGGGGGGCTGGGCTTCAGACCATTTAGCTCAGCATACTCTTACTACCCCCTTTATACATTAATCTACCTAGATTAGTAATGCCTAAAAAGGGTTAAAGATAGGAAATTCTGTCCGAGGCCATATGGAGAACTTCCATATCAAATGTTGGGCCACTGGCGTCGCTCCCATGAAGCGACGGGAGCGGGCCGCCTCGGGGCGACGCGCGCACTCCCGCGCACCACCTCTGTGGAGCGCATCGCCCTCCGGATGCTCCAACGGAGTGTCCAATCTGGCCGGCGCTCCAGGGCCTTCTGAACGAAGGCCCACTGCGTCAATACGCAACCTTTTTCGGGTTTTGCGCATGCGCAGACCGTTTTGAGGGCAAGAGGGCAGGCCCTTGCCCTCCAAACGGTCTCTGCGCATCCGCGAAAACCGGAAAAGGTTGCGTATTGACGCAGTGGGCCTTCGTTCAGAAGGCCCTGGAGCGCCGGCCAGATCGGACTCTCCGAGGCAGGCTCCTGGGCCGGCCTCAGAGCGTCCAGAGGGTGACACGAAGGGGCGGGGGGGGCCCCGGGGGCCCCCCCAAAGGGCATCACTGGGGCGACGTGCGCACCCCCACCTTGGGGTGTCGCGCGTCCTAGTGACACCAGTGTGTTGGGCTAAGGTATTTCTTAAAGAACTGGAAGATCACTGCCAATATTTATTTGATATGGAATAAGGCCTTCTCGGCAGTGGCACCCCAATTATGGAATTCCCTCCCCCTGGAATTAAGAACGGCTCCCTCCTTAGAGACCTTTCGGCTGAGCCTTAAGACATTTTTATTCAGATTGGCATTCGATGTCTGACATGGTGGGCTGGCTTTTTAACAAATGGCTTTTAACAAATGTAAATATAGGTGACCCACTGTGGCTGTTTGTTTTAATTGTTTTAATTACTTGTTTTTAATCATTTTTAATGTATATATGTATTTTAAAGTTTTTTATCTGTAAGCCGCCTTGATTGCCCTTGTTGGGAGAAAGGCGGGGTAGAAATTCTTTAAATAAATAAATAATAAATATTTACATTCCACATCTATACATTATTTCAAGGCTATTATTCAGAGGGCACCTCGATACAGAGTTTAAAAATCCAGATTGGGCTCTCCCAGTGCCGCCTTATCCAATCACCACATGAGCTGGACAAAAAGCTTCCGAGGGTTGTATCTGGCCCGTGGGCCTTATGTTCGACACCCCTGCTCTGAAGGGAGCCTGAGACTGGAGAAAGAAGCTGCTTTAGTCTCCGTTCCAGCCTGTGTCTGGTCTTTTTTAAAGATACAGTACACATTTTCTAGATGTCAAGGATTTTCAAGGCAGTTTTGAGTATACATGATTTTAGCGACTCTGGAATGTAACCCTCGTGGAAGATGCAGGCCAACTGTACTGTAATAATGACAGGAAGCTACCAAAATCTGTCTGACAGTGGCGAGGTCTCCACCATCCAGGAGAGGGCAGTGTTGGCAGAAGTCAATCCTAGATGCAATCACAACTTGGACAGCCACAAAAAAAAATACTGGATCCAGGAGAGCCTGCAACTGGAGACCTGATCGTTGAAGGGTGTGTGTGATTCCATTCAAAACAAAGAAATCCACCTCTTCCAGTATAAGGTTTTCCTGCTCTCATCAGCATCTCTAGTTTAGTTGGGTTGAGGTTTAGTTTATGACTGTCTTCACACACCTTCAGGAAATAAAGCCTAACCCCCTCGATTTGAGGAGGAGAAATACAACTGGGATGTCTGCAGCATACTCCAAACGTCTAGACCACCTCACCGAACAATTCTGTGCCAATATTAAACGAAGTGGGAGACAGGATGGAACCCTGTGGCACTCCATAGAATAATTCTCATGTGGCAGAACACCACCCTCTGACTTCAAGCTGCAAGATCGTTGTTGAACCACTGCAACTATTTGGTACGTGCGGTTTTCCTTTGAAAATGCCCGCCATAGAAGCGAGCAAAATGTCAGGTGCAAGCATTTTTTTTTTGTAGACCGTGGCCTTTAAACCTGAATAATTTTAACTCGAACTTGAACCCTAGGTTTGTTTAAATTCACACTTAAACTTGGGGTTGTCCTTTCTGGGTTGTTACGGATGCACCATGCATTAATGAAGGGCACTCCTACGCCCTGTGGGGATGTAGGAATCGACCCCCCTCCCCATCTTCCTGAAACAGCAGAAGTAGTTAAGGATAGGAAAAGTACCTAGCTATTGTGTTCAGAGACTTTATTTTCTGCTTCTCTTTTAAGCTCTGTCTTTACCCTTTTGTCAGCCACCCTTCTTGATCAGTCCTGGTTGACTTTTGATACGAGTCTTCTTTTTTTCACCCTCTGAATCCCTTCCCTTTTTTATTTGTTCTGTTTATTCAATCCTTTAATAAGCCCCTCTTATTCAGTCCTTTAATAAACCCCTCTTTACAGGTGGGCACCCATATCCGCTGGGGATATGTTCCAGGCCCCTCCATGGATACTTGAAACCGTAGATAAGAGCGAACACCCCCTCCATGGTTTCCTGAGGGCCCCCTCCCTGCCCCCCCAGCTCTTATTTTTCTTTCAGCAAGCTTTGTTTCTTCCTTAAAACAAACAGAGAAGCAGCCTCCATTGCAGGCAAGTAGAATGAGACTAAGTCCTAGAGAGGCTCTGCAAGGTTTCTGTTAACCTTGCAGAGCCTCTCTAGTACTTAGTCTCATTCTACTTATCTGTAATAAGCAGCCAGAGGCTGCTTCTCCTGTTTCTTTAAAGGAAGAAACGAAGCTTACTGGGAAAAAAGTAAAAGCCTGGGGGGGTCCCCACGATCCGTGGATAACTGAAACCGTGGATAGCGAATCAGTGGATATGGGGGCCCACCTGTATTTTTACTGATTACCTGGCTTGGGTTCAGTTTACTAAGGAATGTGTACTGTACGTTGTCCTAGACCGCCCCAGCGTCACAACTGTTTGGTTTTAAGTGGGACCCTCTGGGGTTTAGGAGCCAGGGTGAGAGGCTTTCCTAGGGTGGCCTTTTCCTATCTGGGTTTCCCTGTTCTTGGATGGTGACAGCGAAAGCTAGCTTTTTTTCCCCAGTACATTCTAGTCTGACCAGTGGGAAGCATGTGGGAGAAAGAGCTATCATTAACCACTAGGAACTGTGCCCATTTCACCTCCCTCATTCCTCTTTCCAGAGACTGAGTGACTTGTCTAAGGGAGGCCATCTAGTGAGTTCATAGCTGAGAGGACATTTGAACTAGGAAGTTCTGATTTGTTCTCATTATACTACACCAGCTTAGCACCCAAGTCTCTGCTCTACAACCTTATTCCACTACAGAAACCCAGACTCTGCCTTGTGCAGAAGTACCTAGGAAACATTGGGGAAGCAGCAAAGCTGCTGGTGGGGAAGGGCTGGTTTTTGGTTTTTTGTTTTACTTGTTGACAGTCGGATGCCACCCTAATTGCCACCTCTGACTTTAGAATCCTTTCAACTTGGAAGTGGGCCTGCCTTTGTGAGACATTTGCAGGGATTTTTTGCTGAACTAGACACCACCAGTCTCTGCCCTGTATCTCCTTGACGAAACATGATAACACACTGCGAAACATGGCAACTCACTGGAGATGTGGCTTTGGCAAAGTTCAGGTGAGCATACAGCATGATAGCGATGTCGTTCTGGCCTGCTTCCAGTGCAATGGAGAGAGCTGTGCTGCCATCCTGCAGGAGACACGAAGAAATGGTCGCCACCACAGTTATGGCCATATTACGTCTGTCAAGCAACAACTGACAGAAAGGGACCTCCACCCTCCAAGGCTGCAGTTTCCTGGAATTCCAGGAGATGGTGCCTGTAACTGGATCATGGGGATCCATTATCTGCGCAAGTCTATTAACAGCTATTAGTTGGGGCAGCCAAATGAAACCTCCATGTACATCTGAATTCTGGGGACAAGCAAACAGGGGAAGTTAATCACCTCTATGCCATTCCTAAGTGCCCAAAGACATCCGGTGGATCAGTGCTGGAAACAGAATGCTAGACAATTGAAGCTGTCCATCAGGGCAATTCTAATTTTCTCACATTAATACAGTTACAGCGCAATCCTGACCAACTTTCCAGCACCGGTGCAGCCACAACGCAGCCCCGAGGTAAGGGAACAAATGTTCCCACACCTTGAAGAGGCCTCCATGACTGCCCCTGCACTGCAAAATGCAGTGTGCACCCTGTTGGCACGGCTACACCGGTGCTGGAAAGTTGGTTAGGATTGTGCTGTTAGTTTGCTGATGCTTTCAGGGCATTCACTTGGCAGATTGTGAAAGAAGCTTCCCCTGGGTACAGGCCAATGAGGGAGAGGAGAGATAATGACAGAACAAGACAATCTGAATACAACAGGAAAATCAGGCAGTTACTATGCAAATTAAGAGACCATTTCTTGATTCCAGGGTTCAGTTTCTAAAGAGAAAGGTACTGAGGTTCAAGTCTGCCAGGGGGGCAAGGTAAAGCTAGCTATAATTAGGGAAAAACACTTTGCACATGCTCAAAAGGCACTCTATTATTACTCCAGATATTCCAGCACTGAACCTTGGCCCAGACGAAGTTCTGCTCAGTGTTGGATATCAAGGTGAACCATGGGCTTGTACACTTGAAACAGCTGGGAAACATCTTGAAACATCTGGGAAAAGCTGAAGTCAGGCAGCGGGTCTCTCACTGAAACAGCCAGGTTGTGGGCACCAAGATGGAATCTAAGGAGCTCCCTCCACTGCCAATCCCAGCAATAGCACAGTCAGGACTCACATTGTCAGAGAGGGCAACATCACAACCAGGTGTGGCCAACAGCAGGCGAACGATCTCAGCATGGCCATGTTCACAGGCACACATCAGTGCTGTGGAGCCATCGTCATCTTGCAAGTTGACATCCGCTGCGCTGGCTAGCAAGGCGCGCACCATGTCGAGACGTCCATGGCTGACGGCAAGCATCAGTGCAGTCTGCCCAGCCTGCGGGGGGGGGGGGGGGAAGCAATGGTATAAGATGGAGCTAAATACTGGGCAGGGGAAAGAGGACAGCCTGCTCCAGTATGCAGTCCATAAAAACCCCTTCACACGTGCTTGCAAAGCAGCCAATGAGGAAAAGTACATTTGAAAAGGTTTAGCAGTCAGCTCCACAAAATGAAGGCTTGCAAAGCTTTCACAGGAGCTGAGCTGTCGCCTTGCAGAAGTGCTTTGCTTCAGCAAGCTCATCTCTTGGAGCGATTTCCTTCATGGCCAAAAGCACTGTGAAAAGCAACCGTTCTCAGAACAAACCCAAAGTCAGGGAATCAAACTTTTAAAAACTGTGCGTCTGTGTGCGTGCGCTTGCGTGCGTGTGCACATATACAGTAGGGGAGAGAATCGGCATTTAAAATCTTGTACGCACCCCTTCCTCAAAGTGGAAGAGTTGGTGGGTTGAAGCACCCTGCCCTGGCAAAAAAAAAAAAAAAAGACGCCAACTACAACTGCTCCCTCGTAATGCCTTATTATACACCCAGCTCCCCAAAGTGCTGGCCATGTGGGTACCTGGCTGGCCTTGGCATTAACGTTGCCCATTTTCAGCAGCTGCACAATGGTCTCCATATCCTTCTCTGAGCGGGAGGCAGCCAGTGCCGTCAGCATGATGGCTGTGTAACCAGCTTTGTTCTGCTGGTCCACGTGGCACAAACCTAGAAGAGGAAGGGAAACACAGAAGCCTCACTCCCTTTCCTCTCCCTCGCCCCTTTGTCAGGAAAGATTTGGACCAAAATGGGTCACGTAGCCCCAAGCTCTACCCCAGGACCGCACATCCCAGGCTTTAAAAGCATTCCTGGCAGGCACCTGTCCGGCCTGTATTCTAAAGCCTCCAAGAAAAGAGATGCCACAACCTCCCCAGGTGGCTGCTTTCACTCTTGGGTTCAAGAGAACCTCCTTCCTAACGTTAGCCAAGACCTCCCTCCTCTTGCTTCATCGTCTTGCACAGCCACCAGCAGGCACACATCTGCCGACGACATCCCATCTCGATCCTTGCAGCCCCTTCTCCTTGCTTTAGCTAGTTTTCCCAAACACCTAGGGATAACGCTCTCCAGCCCCAGCCCCACTGATTTCTCCACTGCTGTAACCAGTGTGGTTTGGTGGCTCCGATGCAGAAAATCCAGCTTCAAATCTCCACTCAGTCAAGAAACTCAGACCCTGGACTCGATTCTCTCACCTCACAAGCTAAAGTTGTAGTGAAGTTAAAATGCCACTCGTCTCTGAGCAATGTGGAGGATGGAGGAATACAAATGTGACAAACCCCACCCCCCACCCCCACCGCTAAATAATAAAATTCCCTTTACACTCTTATCGCATGCAGCACTTCAGTTACATGGAGGTCTTGAGCAGCCAAAGCACAAGTGCAGGGGTGTGCGAGGAGAAGAAAGTCCCTTTTGCGGCGGCAAAACGGCTGTCCTAGGTAGCCTAGAAGGGCAGGCCCTCCTCAAAGGATTCGCGATCACCCCATTTCTCCGCACCCACCTACCTGTTTCAAGAAGCTTTGTGACCACGGGAAAGTTGGAATGTGAGACGGTGTAATGCAGAGCCGTGTTACCATTGGCGTCAGCCATATTGATTATGAACTCCAGCAACTGTGGGGAGATGACCCGGAAAGCAGCCATGTACTGCGCGACAGATTCTGGGTCAGCTTCTTTGTGGCAGGAAAGCCTCAACCAACAGTGGAGCATGGTGGTGTAGGCCAATTTCTACAGCGATATTAGGAGGAAACAACAATGGTCAGGGCTGAAGCTATTATGTTCCACTTCTGCTTGGCTAAATCAGCGATTTTCCAGCACTGTGCCGCAACACATCGGTATGGCGTGAATGGTCTGCAGGTGTGCCATGGGAGTTTGGGGAGGGTAATTTATCAGTAGGGCCATTGGGGGATGTGAGCCCCCCCGCTGGCAGCACGGTGCGTCTTGTCAATTGTCAAAAAACTGATGGTGTGGCCTTGACAATTTTAGCACCTTGTCAGTGTGCCGCGAGATGAAAAAAAGTTGAACATCGCTGGGCTAAATGCTCTGAGGTTCCCTGAATGTTTCCAACTTTCATTACCCTCATCTATTTGGCACATATGCGCACAGCACACTTACACTCTTTAATTTCCTTTAACTATCATGACCTCTTAAAAGGAACCCTGAGAACTGCGATTCTCTGAGGGTGCAGGGAATTCCCAGCATAGGGTTTGCAAGCTCAGTTTGGACTGCAAGAGAGAGAATTTCTATCAATGCTTCCTTTCCATCAGGATAGGGCAGGATTGTTTTTTTTTTTTAATTGACAAGACACTTTACACTGCCGACAGGGTGCTCACATCCCCAAAGGCCCTACTAATAAATGACCCTTCCCCCAAGCTTCCACGACATACCTGCGGACCATTCATGGCACACCAATGTGCCACAGCACACTGGTTGAAAATAGCTGGAATAGGGGCTAAATGACATCTTTACTAACAGGATACATCTCAGCCCACATGCACCTAATAGGAGCCTGTACAGCAGGGGTGGGCAACCTTCTTTGGCACTGGGGCCAGAAGCCATGTCTGTGAGTGGATGGCAGGCCACTGCGTCGTGACACCAATTCTGGACTTTCAGCAATCAAGTCATCACCGAACTTGTGGGCTGCTGAGCTCCGGCCCGAGCGCCACATTAGCGCCAGCGTGTACACGCTGCCCATCACATATATGACCGACAGCACCACGCTGAAAAGCCCACGAGGCTGTCACTGCCTCCCGCCAGCCGCCACCTCGTTGCCCAGCAGAGAGCTCATGCTGTGCTCCATCGCGGGGGCCGAAGCCTCCCACCCAATTTGCTGTACAGCCAATGGCAGAGCCGCCTGCCGAGCCTCACATAGTTCCAGTGCTGCTGCCGCCACCGCCGCTTCCCAGGGAAAAGTACCATCTGTTGCTTCGCTATGGGCTGGAGACTGCGGGTCGGATGACTTCGGGTGGCGGGCTGTAGGTTGCCTACCCCTGCTTTTTAGTGTGACAGGTACATTACTATGCGGGCTTCACAATGTGAGCGACGTTATCAAGTTAGTATCTTGTTTGCCCTGTACATTATTTTTTTTAAAATACCATCTCTTCATCCATGTGTGTGTTGGGGCTATCCAGGTATTTCTGCAGGACTTCACAGGCTGAAAGTAGATCCTTGCTGAGTCCCGTCCTAGAATGGATAGAAAGAAAGGGAAAGGGAAAGAGATTAGCTTTCACACAGAGGCCAACAGAGGATAAGGTAGCCTCTGAGGGTAAAGACAGAATATAAAAACAAAGTTCACTGTTCATTCTTCAGATGTGGTGCAAGCCCAAGTCTGCGACTGAAAATGACAGACATGCATAACACTAGTCTGCTCCGTTCGATCAGAATTGCTTCCCAAGAATCTCCTTTTCAAAGCAAAACAGAGAGCAGTTTTTTGGGGGGCTGAAGAGATCTGTAGGGCATTGGGACCTTCATAGCTCCTTGACTTTCGCCTTCTCTCTTCGGCCGCATTACCCCACCCCCAATCGACAGATTGCTTCCTTCCCTCCCTCCTGACAGTTCGGTTCTGGCCAAAATGCTAACAAACAGTAAAAAGGTAAAGGTGACCCCTGACAATTAAGTCCAGTCGTGTCCGACTCTAGGGTGTGGTGCTCATCTCCATTTCAAAGCCGAAGAGCCAGCGCTGTCCGAAGACGCCTCCATGGTCATGTGGCCAGCATGACTCTCCTTGCCGCAGCGCGTAGCATGCAGCTGGAACACGGAGTGCTGTTTACCTTCCACAAGTGGTACTGTATTGTTAAAATTAGCAAAATGTGGCACTCATCTCCTCACTTATGCACACCCAACATCTAGTTTCTTAAAAGGAAGAGAAAGTGGAATGTTCTGGTCGGGGCCATTCAGAGGAATTTTATCAGGGGGTACATGGGCCCCTTCCCTACATATGAATTTGGCTCCTGGGCCCCCCTGTTTTGCTCCAGGGGCCCCTTTTTGATCCATTTTTCACCCTGGGCCCAGGTACAAATTAGCCCCTTAACCCCCCTCTCAGAGGCCCTGGTTCTGGGCACAGAGTCCTGGTAGCCTTGAAGATGGTTACCCAGCTGATGGTTACCCAGTATTGCCTGCTTGTTCCTCGCTGGGTCCTTCTGCAGTTGGTATTTTTTCCCTCTCAGTAGAGATTCCTGGGTGAGATGTAGCTGCGGCTGTCCCAGCAGGCTTTGGGGGCTCAGTGGCAGTTGCCTGGGCTGCAGGGAGCCCCTCACTTGCCTCGTGGTATTCACTCTCAGTGCTCTCATTGTCCGAAATGTTCTCAGCTGTGCTGGAGTCCTCAGAGGAGGTAGACTCGTACCTGGGGTGGGTGGGGCAACAGGGTGTGAGAAGGGCCAAAAAAGGCTCGCAAAATCAGTCCTAGGCTGCAGTCCCAGAACGGAAGGAGAATCTGGGAATCCTGACTTCCTCTAATTCTGTGTCATTAAAGTGCTTCAGGCTTGGAGGATTTCTTGGATGTGGCATTTACCAATTCAGGACAATACGTTTTCTACGAGCCACGCAGGGACTGTAATGATCCCTGCTAACCCAGAAAGCAGACTGGAAGATAAGTAGTGTTGATGCACAATCCAAAATGATGGGTTGTAGCAAAACTGTCGCGCAAAGCTCCACAAAACTATTTATCTCTCTCTCTCTCTGTGTTTTTTTTTTTTTTGGGGGGGGGGATAATGGTATTATTTTCCCACACTCCAGGTTTAGGGCCAAACCAGGCGTGTGAGAAGCTGCTGTCTGGGTAGAGCTTTTGGAGACTCTTCCCTCACAGAACTCAGGAGTGGCTTGAAGGCCTTCCTTTCTATTGTAATTCAGGAATGAAGGCTTCCCTGTACCCGCCATTAACTCCCACGAACTGGAGGCTCTTTTTGCTGGCCAGACACTCTGCAGGCTCTTCTTTCTTCTTCATGATTGATCGGATCCCCGCTGTGAATGGCACTGTAGAGGAATGAAGAACAGGGGCAGCAATCAGAGAGAGCCCCCTCCACACAGAATCCCACAGCATGTCTCACCATCCCGCCCTCCTCACCTTGGTCTTCTTCCTCACTATTTGTATCTAGCTTAGGTTCCTGGGACAGACAGGGAGTCACTTGCTGTGCCTGAAGGGAGTCAGGAGTTGAAGGCTCAGTTTTCTCCGATAATCCAGCGAGCTCTGAAAAGAGGAGAAAGGCAACCCTATCAGACCTGGTCTCTTAGCTTGTCATCATTCACCATGTGGGATATATCTTGGCTCCTGAGCACAGCCGGGCAACCTAACCTGCTCTCTTGCTCTACCTTGGAAAAATCTCTTCTGTGGCCTTCTACCTGCAGTTAAGGGGATACAATTTTTTTTTTTAAGTACTCTCTTACTGGACCGGTTCTATGGTGTGAGGTGCACACAAGCTTTTGGGATGCACAGAATCCTCCCAAGTAGACGAAGAGGTCTATGTAGCTGAAAAGTCAGCACGCTGTTACACCAATGGAAATTAGAGGAATAGATAGATACACCATTAGCCATTTCAGAGCTTTTTTACATTGGCTTCCTAACAGAATACAGAAATTGCATAGGATGGCCAGACGACGTGGTTACTTCCCACAGTAGCCCTGCCCTGGCCAGCATGTCATCCACCTGTGACATATCCCACGTATTGTACACAGGGTTATCAATGCAGCATGTGGCCCAACTATGTGGAAGCAATGACCACATAGGTAATGAACACGTGTGATTCAGGACTAAGAATCTGAGAGCGACAGGAGTCCTTCTATCCAAACTTCTGGTATTCCTTTGAATACCAGGAGCAACAGTTGGGAGAGGGCTATGGCCTTCATCTACCGCTTGTGGGCTTCCCAGAGGCATCTGTTTGGCTTAGGGCGGACCCAGTAGCGTCACTGCGGGGGGGGCAGAGCTCCAAGTTCCGCCGGGCTCTGAGCCTCCGTTACACGATGGGAGAAAGTGGCCCCGCCCCCTCGCCTTTGGAGCCATTCCGGCCGACGAAAGCAAGTGCAAGTCCTTTCGTCAGCCGGAATGGCTCCAAAGGCGAGGCCGCTTTCTCCCGTCGTGTAACGGAGGCTCAGAGCCCGGCGGAACTTGGAGCTCCGCCCCCCCTGCAGTGATGCTACTGGTCGGACCCCATGTCTTCCTGATGCCTTAGCCAACATGCCAAATGCTGCCCCTCCTTCCCGGATGACGTGCCAGTCTCTGCTCCTCCCACTCTCCAATGCTTTAGCTCAGCACTCTCCTCCCCTCCACATTTCCTCTTCCTCTCTGTCCCCTTCTTCCCATCTAGGGAGTGAAAAGAGAAGGAGAAGCAGTGGAGGCAAGTAGGTAGACAGAGTTGTGTGCCCCCCCCACACACACACACACATCAATCTGCTTACCTGAAGTAACCATTTTAGTTGGCCTCATGAATGGGCTGGCCCTGGGTTGGCTGATGTGGGAAATGGCATGTTGGACTAGCTAGGCCTTTGGTCTGATCCAGCAAGGTTGTTCTTATGTTCTTCAAACTCCTGCAATAGCATGCAGCTGGATTCTCCTCTTGCCTCCCTCCCCCTCCTACTGCAACCTAACTGCAAAGAAACTAGGATAACCCTTCTCCTAAATCTTTATATAGCATCACAGGTATGTCAAGTACTGCACTATAATGTCCTCTCCTCCACCCGTTTCCCCCCCCCCCCCAATCAACGAAACCCATCCCAAGGTGATTAGGATTTAACTTCCAGCCCATACTGGAATCTCTGGAATCTCTGCTGTGGTCTTTGTATGCATAGTTAGGAACAAACCCAGTTCCTAGAAACAGGCAGGAGTAGACTTACCATATTTTTGGCGACTCAATCCGGGACCACCACCACCACCCCGATTTTTTTTGGGGGGGTCGCCAATTTTTTTAATCTTTTTTTGGTTTTTTTTTCTATAAATGGGTTTATTTTTTTTTAAAAAAATTGCCCCCTTACTGTGTCCGCCGTTTTTTCTGCAGCCTCACTGCTGCTGCCATCGCTGCCGCCATTTTTGTCCTGATTGCTGCGCGCAAGCAGCCGGGGAGCCCTTCAGAACGAGGGCTTCCAGGCGCACGTGGCTCGGCCTGGAAGCCCTTCATTCTAAAGGGCTTCCAGGCCGCTTGTGCGCATGCGTGCAGCTCGCAAAGCCGCACGCATGCAAACAAGTGGCCCAGAAGCCCTTTAGAACGAAGGGCTTCCAGGCCGAGCCACGCACACCTGGAAGCCCTTGTTCTGAAGGGCTCTCGGGCCGCTTGTGTGACCCAGAAGGAAAATGGAGGAGGAGGAGGAGGAGGCAATCCAGGATGGCGCCATACCTCCCGGGGTGCCGGGACCAGGGCCCGAAATCCAGGAGCGTCCCGTCCATTGGGGATGTATGGCAAAGTCTAGGCAGGAGAGAAGTGTAGCAAGGGATATCTGCCAGCTTTGGAACTCAGGCTGGTTCCTGACTTGCAAGAGCTTTTTCTACAAGTTCTTTGCAGCAAAGCTGGCTCATAACTGGAGCTTGCAATAATCTTTTTGTTCCAGACCCTTTGATCTCGCCCTGGGAACTTCAGGGGCTATTTTAAGCACTTCTCTTTCCCTTGCTGCAGCTATAAACAGCTGGTAAAAATCAGTAACTTAGATATACAAGTTCTTTTAATAGAAGAATTGCAGGGGGTGGGGACAGCTTTCCAGATTGGAGGAAAAAAATGTGTATTTTCTGGTATGCCCAGACAAGGGGGAGAAGAGGACTGCAGAACCCCTTTTCCCTGGAGACTTCTCAAAGCTGGAACTTTTTCCAGAAGTCCTGTCAGACCTTCTGATTTGGTTGGCTTTTGGAAGCAGGAGTTAAGCTTATATGGAGCAATTTTAATTTATACTAGCTAGCTAGTGGATCTTTCATTCTATCGATCAGTTCAAATTGGAGGGGCCCATACTCATCGTCACTTAATTTGCAGTGCATTGTCACCTGACCTGAGCACCTGGAAATGGGGCAGTGGTAAGAGACCTCTTATTTCAAGGGTGATCCCCAGATTGAAGACAGATCGGATTTGGGAGAAGATGTGCCAGATATTCTGTCAGGGAGATGGTGTGTTCTTCTCTCTTCTTCTCCTCAAAGCATTCTAAACTGTTGTACACCTACTAGCAAACTCAACTCCAACCACCGACTCCCCCCCCTTACCTGGTATTTCTTGCTTTGCTTTCCCGTCTTCCTCTGTGCTTACGATGCTGATCTTTTTCACAGAGTGGAAGGTGGCAGCCATGGTCCCTGGGCCAGCATGGACTGGGAACGTAGTCTCCATCACCTCATCACTGCGATAGGTGGCGTAGAGTGGCACTTTTGCTTCTCCCTCAGACAAGTCTTTGCTAGCCAAGGCTTTGAGACTGGCATAAGACTCCTTGTTCTCCAAGCTTTGTGCCCTCTGTGGCCGATGGTCAATCTCTGTGGCCGTGCTGGCTACAATCTCTGGTTCTCTTTCCACTTGGACCACCTTGATTGTATCTACCCGAAGGGGGACATCCTGGTGCTTCTGGAGGCGCTCATTAGCCCACTGTCCTATGCCTACTTCCCCTACGCCCCACTCTGGGGTCAGGCCACCATCCCCTGTGGATGTTTCCTTGTCCTCTTGTTCCTTGCCCTGACACTCCAGTTTCTGGTGGGCAGCCTGGAGCTCTTGGAGCGCTCTCTTCAGTTGTGTTTCTAGCACAGCAATCTTGGCTGAGAGAGCCTGCATAGCTTGGTGCTGCTGCTCCTCCTCTGGGGAGGGCAAACCCAGCTCCTCCTCCCTGACTGCCACCCCTATATCACATCTCCCCACCCCCCCACTCAACCCTCCATCTTCTGCCGACATACCTACACCCACTGACCTCACCTCCTTCTTGTCCAGCCTGCTTTCAGCATCAGGCCTCAACCGCCCCTCCTCCATACTTCCCCCTGCCTGCTCCTCAGGGATATCTATGTACAGCTCCCCCCTGCACTTGCCCTTGCCAAACCCCCCGGGATGCCCCAAGAACTTCTGGCTTTTGAGCTGGACACTGAGCTGCCGTTTCTCTTCCTGCAGCACTGAGATCTTCACCTGAAGCACTGGGATCATCTTCACTTGCTCTTCCAACTGGCGCAACTTCTTCAAGGCCACAGCCATCTGCTCCCGGACATGCTGTAGGTGTCCAGGAGTTGGAGACACTGGGGTGGACAACCCAGACCCCACTGGGGTGAATTGTCCAGGAACACCTTGCTGCGAGCCATTGTAAGAAGTCTGACGGGAGAGGCACTGGCTTCCCACCAAGGAACTAGTGGATCCAGATATGCTGCTATGAAGGCTTCCAAGACCACTTGCCCTGGGCCTCTCCCCCTCTCCAGAGCCTGTTTGATCTTCTAGCTTCTTTCGGGCATCCAGCAAGGTCTTTTCTACACGGGCATTGAAGTTGCTTGGTGTGGCAGCGTACTGTGGGTAGAAGCTGCGCCCACAATAAGAATAGGAGGAGTGGCGACTGTCCATGCTGGTGTTGGAGCAGAGTGACTCAGTAGAGGTCCACCATGAGCCGGTGTAGCCATAGCCCCGGGGCAGTGAGCTGTAGCGTGGTCGACGGTGGACTGGAATGCGCTTAATAGTGTGGCCCTTCTCAATGTCATCCACATACTTGAGAAAGTCTAGGTCCAGGCGGTAGCCATAGGGGGTCTCCACTGAATAGGGCAGGTCCTGCTCCTTCCCATGGAAGGCTGTAGCAGAGCCAGGATTGGCCTTCCCTGCAGAGCACGGGTGGGGAAGATAAACTTAAAAACATTCCTTTTTTTAATCTGGTGAAGAGCTCTAGTGAACGGACTGATAATCTCCAACACATGACAAGATTTGGGGGGGGGGGGAGGAGAGAGAGAGAGAGAGAAATCATCATGTCCTGTCAACAAACATGCTGAAAAACCTTCCAGGTCATGGCAAACCAAGATGTTAAAATGTGTGGATGTATTTACCAAGGCCACACTCATCTTTCCCCAGTCTTGAATATGGACAGTTTTTAACTTTGGAACAGTTAAAAAGGAAGGAAGGAAGGAAGGAAGGAAGGAAGGAAGGAAGGAAGGAAGGAAGGAAGGAAGGAAGGAAGGAAGGAGTGTGCAAGTTGGGAGATCTGCTGCACCTCATTCTTCAAAATGGCAATCTATGGTTTGTCATTAAGCCTGAACTGAGACACCAATGTACTGACTACTTCTATAGATGAGAGACAGTTTCCAAGAATTGCTTTCACATGGAGATTCAGCAAAACCCAGGCATCATCCAGAAGTGGCATAAAATCTTGTAATTAGGAGTGGGGGTTAATTGGTACAGAGCACAAAGGCTTATTTGTTTAAAATTAATGACATGCAGATTTATACAATAATACCTCTCATATCCATTTCAGAAAGTTGCGCTCTACATGAAAGCACTACAGAATACATAGTTAATGTAACAGGCAGGAAACAGTAGCCGATTGGCTCAGAATGCACTACTCCTGTTGGTTAGAACTGCTGTCAGTCACACTGGGACCAAGAGTGCTGTAAGGAATTGGCACTAAAGGAAGCTGCATTATGGGAGTTATTATTGTATATTATGTATAAAAAAACTTTTTCTTAAAAAAAAATGGAAAAAAATTGAAAGTTGGATTACAAAATGTTAAATGTAACCTATAACAAATTCATCTTCTGAAAATAAACTGATTTAAAATGAATTTGAACTTAATGCAGGCAAATACTCTTAAAACTGAACATGACCCTCTTGGGAAAAACTGGTTGTCTTTGTAAAGAAAGGACCATGAGGATCTTAATCACCATATAGCTGACAATTGATGCACTTCTTGTACTGTACTGTGACTTCTGCAGGCCATGCAGGGATGGCAAGTCAGCACAGGTGTTATTCACTGCCCCATTCGGGTGACTTTTGACTCCTATTTTATGTCTAGTAACTGCCCGACCTTAATAAACTGGCTCTGAGCCAAGACTGTAATTATGCATATTAATTCCTTTATCTACCAATCAAGGTGCATTCCATTCATGGAGAACTGATCCACCCAGCACCTACTTTGGGGGTGGGGGCAGACTAATAGGTGCTGCCCTTTTAGTGTCGATTCCAATTAGCACCTGCCGACAGAAGCCTGTCATGGCTGCAGGTCACAAAAAAGAGAGCCTCTTTGGGAATACGTTGAATAGCTTCACTTGGTAAAAAGAGGAAAACGTGACAAACGTAAACAGCGCCCACAAAGAAATGCATGGCCTGGTGGTTTTCAGACCGAAGCAACTCTACAACCAATTGGCATGCACTTTTATATAAGAAGCAACTAAATAAAAACGGGACATTTTGATTCAAATCCATTTTAAATAGGCATTTTCCTTTCAGTGATTCATATCTAGACTGAAATCACCTTGATACATATGCATACAAACATATGCAATTGATGAAAAACAAACGCTGTCATACATATAAAAACATTGTTACTTGCCCTGAGCCTTTGGAATGTGGCAAGCTACACACCTAAAACAGAAATTTTAGAAATGCTGTGTGCCCATGCAAGTATACACCTATAATTATCGATGCTAAGTCAGTACACGATGCTGGGAACTAACAACATAGGATAGGGTTATCACCATCCTGCCTTGCATCTGAATTTCCAAAGGTGCATGGCTGGTCACTGTTAAGAGACTGAGTGCAGACAGACCTTGGTCAGATCTAGCAGTACCATTTTTGTTGTCAATGATATTTCCCACTATCCCCCCCCCCCCTTCTGTCCCAGGCTCAGCCTGAAGTGGGAACATGGATATTTGGCATTCAGGGACATTAACAACCTCCGTAATTCATCATCTGCCAAGACATTCCACGGACACTATGTGACATCGCAAGCTGGATTTTACAAACATCAGAGGTTCAGGCAAGCTTTTAACCTCACTCATGGAATGGCTCCATCCTATCTTCCTGTCAAACTATGGACCATGAAACCATCCCTGCAATACCAGATCCAAGGAATGGGATATGCAGCACATTTGCTGAGAGCTGATGTACAGCAGTGTGACCCAAGATGGGGGTTGGGGGTGGCAACACTGGGGAGTCAGCCTTATAGCACCGTATCCTGCCATTATCTGTCCACAAGCAGCTTTCATACACCCACCTGGAAAACCAGTCTCCATGTGCAGCACCTGGGCCATTCTTTAATCCTGGTCCAAATTTCAACATGCACACGCAAAACAGAAGAGACTCTTCAGATCTTGGAACAAAGTTATACAGCCTGCAAAGAGAAGTACAGATGCTGTTAAAATCCACATGTGCCTAGGGCTGGTCCAAAGCTCGGTCAGTCTGCGAGCTGCAGAGTTTTCTTAGAAAGTGCTAAAATGAACATTTTGACAGTACCACGGAAACTTGTCCAGTTGCCATTTGGCTCTCTGAACACAAGAAGTACTTAGAAGCAATTAACCATGTAACAAAGTGCTACCGATACTAAACACTTAAGGCACAATCTTGACCTTTGCTGCGCCAGCCTAGGGTGTCACAAACGTGCCGTAAAGCATGTTCACGACACCCAGAGAGTAGGAGGCACTGGCAGGAAGGCCTGCTCCATCTCGCCAGCACTGAATCCTGCAGACCGCACACTGGGGCAGGTATGTTCTGCTCTGAGTGGCGTTGGGGCTGGGGAAGGGCGGGAAGGAGGTGTAATGGGGCTGGGGAAGGGGCGGATTGGGCCCAGGAGGGGGTGGGATCGGCGGTGGCAACGCAAATCCGTGGGAGGCGGCCATTAGGCCAGACTGCAAAACGATACTATATGAAATGTAGTTGTTCATGAAAGATTGAACATTTATATATTGGTAAAAAAACCCGGGGGGGGGGGGGTTGGGGAAAGCCTGCTCAGAGGAGAAATCCAATGACCAAGTAAGGCGGTATATAAATACTGTATATTATTATTATCCTCCCTCCCAGACTGGGAAGCCCGACACAAGGCTTCTCAGTTCTGTACCAGCGAATTAGCAGGCACAGATCCATGTAGCCCCGTTGATGTGGCTGGTGCTTTACCTGGGGTAAACGGACGAATGTCCGCTTACCTCGAGGAGACCTCCAGCCTGCTCCTGGCCAGCACAGGATGCAATGTGTGTCTGGTGCCCATGCTGCACCGGCGCTGGATAGGGCTGCCCATTACTGCCAACGCTGCACTGAGCCTGGAAGAGGTGCAACAACTCTTGCACAGAGTGCCTTTCACAATCCTCTCACCAATTCATTTTAATTGCTACCATTTTACAGGAAAGAAAAGCCAACAGAGTGCAACTTGCCCAAGACCACGTGGTGAGCTTCATGGCCAAGCAGGGGTTTGAACCGAGCTGAAAGAATAGTACACTCTATCCATGAAAGAACTTGCGCTAGTACTGTGCTAGCCTGGCTAAAGTTGGTCCCATTTCAGGTCTGGCCATTTCTCCTTCAACCCCTGCCCCAGGCCTTCTACCTATGCCACAGAATGGGTTGCATCACGAATGCAAGCAACGGAGAGGTAGCACTGACAGAAACCCTTCTCTGAACCAATTCTCAGGTTCGGTTTGAGTCCCTGCTTGCATGGAACGGTGGCGTATGCACAAACCCCTCCTGCAAGCTATGAGCTTCAAGTCATGACTTCCAGTCTCATCTCTCAGCCAGAAACTAAGAAGATTTACGCAAGTCATTCCCTCCAAGCCTCAGTCTCCACACTCTCACACAATATGAGTAATACTGGACTTCCTCTATAACAGGGGTTCTCAACCTTTGGAGGCCCGGGGACCCCCTATCTTGGTCCAATTTTCTGAAGTACCCCCTGCTAATTAATTGCTAATTAATTGGATTAATGGATTAATTAATTAGCTAATTCGTTAAATAAAAAGTACTAAAACAATTCTAAATGTGAAAAAAGTCTTACTTAACTCTGTGTGTGTGTGTGTGTGTGTGTGTGTGTGTGTGTGTGTGTGTGTGTGTGAGTCAGACAGACAGACAGACAGACAGAGTGGATTGCATTTAAGTTCTAATTAACAAATAATTAACTACTGATTGATGCGGATAAGGGGCAGGCTCTGGCGTACCCCCTGCCATTGGTCCGCGTACCCCTAGGGGTACTCATACCACAGGTTGAGAACCTCTGCTCTATAACATCATCTTTAGGATTTTCAACACAAAGTATACAGAACACTTTTAAAACTTGGGGAAAAGACAGATATAAATACCAGGTGGGAACATGCTAAATATTGGTGGAAAGGATGGCAGAGAGCTGTAGAGGCGTGAGAAGAGAGGGTAGTCAGGAACACAACAAGGCAAGGAGCCCAAGGAAGCGGATGGGAGAAGAGAGGATGAATGGTACTTATTGTTTTCCAATAGATCAGCCCGATCTTGAATTGCAGCTCTCTAGTACCCTTACATTTGTGTGTGTGTGTGCGGGGGGGGGGGGGGGGAATTGCAAAGCCATGACAATTCCTGGATCCCCTGTCCAGTTCCTCCTTTCTGATCTCACATTCTCTGGCTGCAAAGCACAGTCACAGGGAGTGCAATGAGGGTGGGCAGGGAGAGGACGGCGCTTCCTCTGCGCTCTCTCTCCCTCCCCCATCTCAAAAATCCCCCACCCCAGTCCCAGTGTGCTGGGTCAGCAGATCCTCTTGTGCTTTCTCCAGCATCTTCCTCTGCCAAAGCCCCAACACACCAGACAGCCCTCCGCCTGCCTGTTCCCGCCACCCCACTCCCTCAGAAACTCCAGCCAAGGCCTGGCAGATAGCAGGACTGCAGAAGCCATTCCAGTCAGAATTCCTGTGTCAAAGGGGAGGAGGAGGAGGAGGGCCACAAAACGAGCACAAAGACTTGAGGCCTGGAGAGGGAGGCATCAGCACTCCCAACAGCAAGCAACTGGCCGGTGCTGAGAGAGACGAAGAATGGAGGTGCTGGGCCCCAAGCTTGCTTTGTATGCCACACCCTTCCGGTATGAAAGCCTTTCCCCAAAGTCCTGGTGCCAGTAAAAGCCTGGAGAAAGAAAGAAATGCTCAAAACCAGAGTCTTGTTCATAGCAACATCACATGTTTCAGGGTTCTCCTAAAACTGGAGACAGGTTCCGGGGCTAAACACTGGTGAGTTCTATCGCTCGCTGCATCCTGTGGAGGGCAGTCCTGGTCCTGGAGGTCTCCTCCAGTTAAGGGAACATTTGTTCTCTTGCCCAGGGGTAAGCCTCTCTAGTGCAGGAATGGGTCTACTTGGACATGCACCAGCAATTTTGCTGACGCATGTCCGAGTGGACTCGGAAAAGTGGATCGAGGTCTGAAAGGGGTAAAGGATATTGTTGGCGTTGCTGCCACCAATACCGCCCCCTTCCAGCCCTTGTTCCACCCTATCTCCTCCCCATTCCGCCCCTCCCCGCTGATTTACCAGTGCCAAGGGACATGGAGAATCCATTGGTGGGCCGCCACCACTGCTCATCATGACAACAGCCTGGCTGCTCCGATTGGCATAATCACATTTTGCGACAGCCATAGGACCTTACTAGTGTTCCGGCAGCATAATGCCCAAATAGGATTGGGCTGCCCGGTGCCAAAGGAAGTGCACATGATAAACTGCATATTCTTGTCCTGTCTTTCTCTGCATCCACGTCTCCCTCGGTGGTCTCCCTCCTTGAGTCTCTTTTAAATTGCAAACCATCATGACAGAGACCTGTTTCTCACTCTGTGTAAAGTGCCATGCACACAGACTGTGCTATGTAAAAAATGATAAAAATAAGGCTCACCATCATGACCTTAACGGTACAGAGATCTCTCCATCCCATTAAAAAAAACCAAAAACTTAGGGCCATCCTTTCTTTCAACACAAAGTTGGGCCCATATTCAGCTACTAATAACACCTGTTTAAAAAAGCAAGAGTTTTCATTTCATTTCCGTCATCTGACCAATTCCCACTTTAGCTGGGCACATGAGTAGGCAAGTCTTTGCTGCTCTAAAGAGGGAAACACACCCACCCACATGTTAATGGAGGAGGAGAGGTCTACCAACGGCTACTACCAATGATGGCAATATGGAACTTTCATGTTCAGATGCAGCAAATATGCGCATCACTGTAGCGTGGCGCGCGGGGCGGGCCACCCGGGGGCGACACGCGCGGACGCTCCGAGGCCGGAAGAAGGCCTCGAAGCATCCACCTCGTCCGGTGGTCTGGGACCTTCTGAGAAGGCCCGATGCGGCGACGCATCATTTATTAGCTTTTTCGCGCATGCGCAGACCGTTTCTGAAGGCAAAAGGGCAGCCCTTGCCTTCAAAAACTGTCTGCGCATGCGCAAAAAAGCGAATAAATGACACACTGACACATCGGCCCTTCTCAGAAGGCACCGGACTGCCGGACAGGGTGATCGCTCTTAGAGCCGGGGGTAAGCATCACCCTAGGGCAGGGGTGACGTGCACACCCTCGCTCCAGGGTGACGCGCCCCCTAGCGACGTGGGTGCCGGAATACCAGTTGCTGGGGGACAACATTGCCTTTAACCCTTACTTGTTGACCTTCAGCCTGATACAGCAGAACTCTTCTTGTGCTTTTATATTTTATCACAGAGCAGAGATTTTGCCACATCACCTTCTCTGGCATTTACTCTGGAATAAGTGAACCTGCGCATTAGCTGCCATCCAGCTCCCTGTTCTTTCACAGGTAAGCCACAGTTATCTCCAGCAGGTTCTTAGTTTCCCTTCTAACTATGGGTGAGAGACAGGCATGAGCAGAGGCAGGTATCACTTTCAAACCTACAACAAAAACTATTACCTAATTGTTAAAATATTACTACTTGTCTTAAGGCTGACAGATCATCATACCAACAAGGGCATGACCTGCCAGCTCAAATGGTATCATTCACGGGGACGTTGGACCTGGGAAAGCCAATTCTGGCAGACGCTCAAGGTTGTTCTATGCAAACTGGTCTAACGTAGACATGAAGACACATTGCTGGGGACCAAGGCCTCTTGCACGACTGCCAGCCAGCCTGCCCAAAAAATGTGCATGTATCAAATATTTCATTTGACTGCAACAGCTGCTTTGAAGGCAGTGGCACCCCATGCTACAACTGCGATCAGACAGCTGTCACCGCACAGCTGGAAGTCTGCACAGGGTTTCCGTGGTGTGAGGCGGTCGTGTGAACAGGCTCCATGTTTTGATTCAATGGCTTTTCCTTGCGAGCAACAGCTGGCTTGTTTCATTCCCACTGCAAGGAAAACAGCCTGCAGCACAAACTCACACACAGCTCAGACACAGAGAGAAGCCAGATCCCATACATCTTTATGCTGGGAAGCAGGGAGGGCAGACAGAGCATTGGCGATGAGTGAAGACGGGGTGGAGTTGTTAAGTCTCAGGGGTCTTGCTGCACAAACTCCAGCTGACAGATCACTGCTGGGGTAATGATGGCATCCATTCAAACCAAAGCCACCTGTAGCCCATCAGCTATTTTGCTCAGAGCAGGGCTACTGCGCTGCAAATAAACTGACCTGGGATGCTGTCAGCCATTACATCACAACCACACACTTTTTGAGCTATGCAGCAGGCAAGGTGCCTGGCCTGAAGGGGAAATATCCACGTGTGGGAAGTCTTTCGACAGCCCTGCCTATACTCCCAGTCTCCAACGGCCTGAACTCCCCCACCGACCTTTTTTTTCCCCCACCAGCCACAATCCCTCTTGCTTCCTAGCTGCCAAGAACCTCAGCCATCCAAGGAGAGCGTGTGCGAGAGGGACAGAGAGAAGTACGGCATCAATGGCGCACAGCCAAGAGATCACACACAAGCGCACAGCAACAGGAACCACTACAGACCTCGTCTGATTGAGATGCCAGCAGCCCTTTAGACTTGGGTTTCGGAAGGGAGGGGGTGTAAAAGAAAAGAAAAAGGAGCAAGCAGGAGGGGAAGGAAATGAGCAAAACAAAGAGATCAAGAGCTTGGGAAGCAGAAAGAGGGCATAGCATGTGCTACGGACAAAGACATTTCACCCAATCAAAGGGGTGGAGTGAATCCAGACTCGGATGACCTGGTTTATTTCTCTCCCCTCCGAGCATCTTCACGGCTCGAAGATACACCCCTACCTCTTCTTTATTTAAAAGACAACCTATGCAATAGGAGACTGCATTACCCACTCAGTGTCCTAAGCTCATGCTAGCCAGAGCCTTAGGGTCAAGTGGATAACAGTACTAATTACACAGGACAGCTAAATTAATAAGTAGAAATCAGGCAACCATGCTTCTCAAACTTTACTTGCTTGATCTATACATGGACATCTGGAAGCAGGGGAGAGGTGGAGATAGGAAAGAAGAAGAATGATGCTCATGTGCCAACTTGCTCATAAAGGGACTCCTGATACGTTTCTGAATAACAAATTGATGGCCCCCCCATTTCTCACAACTACCTTTCAAGGAAGGCTCTTGAAATGGACCCTTCTCTCCCTCAACTGGTCATAACGACAACAGGTTTATATGCGTATACAGGAAAGGATGCAAAGAAAGAGACCGGTAACTGGTTGCATCATGATGCAACCATTCTGTCGTCAAGTACTGCCTCTTTAAGAAGTCCCAAAAGGCCCTCAAGATAGAGAGGGCCAGGTGCAGGGGTGGCATCGGGGTCGGCCAGGCTGGACCCTGGCCAAGAGCCCATGCCCACCAGAGGGCCCACCCAGCTGGGCTGACACCTGAACCCCCAGTACCAGAGGCAGCCGTAGTGCCCAATCAGGGGGGTGGGCAGCAAGTGCCATGGTTGGGAGGACACAGTGCAGAGCTTTGCCCCTGGTGCTGGCACTGGCCTCGTGAAGGAACGGAGAACGGTTTCAGTTTGCAGCAGAAGTCTTTGCAAGTAGCTGGACTCGGGCAGGCCGCCCAAGACCTCCTGGCACCTGAGGCGGCACCCCAAATGCTGCCCCCCATCTGGTGATGTGCCAGCCTCTGTTCCTCCCACTCCCTAGTGGGAAGTGTAAAAGGAAGATTATGATGGAGTGGAAGAGGAAGTGTGGAGGAGAGATGCTCTATATCCCATCACTCTCTTCTTCTCTGTACTGTTTCTTCCATTCCATCCCCCTCTCCCGAGTCCCTTTTACAATCCAGGGGAGAGGAAGAGAGGAACTGTGCAGGTGAGTGGGCAGACAGAGGCGGACATCTCTCCCACCCCTCTGCTGCCCGAGGTGACTATTCTCAGTTGGCCTCATGAATGGGCCCGTCCTGGTTGGACCTGTATGTCCCAGGCCCATATGGACTACTAGAAGCAGTCAGCAATTGAGTTGTGCTCAATTTACCCACCACCACCAGTCTAAGTTTTTCTGTCTTAGAATTTTCCAGTAAGTTGCAAGCTATCGCTAGTTCTTAGAAAGAAAAAAAAATCTGGTGTCTGTATTCACATACAAATAACTTCATTGTCATAGGTATGACTTTCAGGCAGGCAGAGTCATTGCAACTTTTTTTTTTTTAGAAATCAATAACTGAGAAGAAGAGGAAAGCAACCATGGAATGTCTCGATGCACTCACCAAGGGATCTTTTCCCTCTCACACAACACTAGAACTAGGGGACATCCACTCAAATTGAGTGGAGGGAGGATTAAAACAGACAAAAGAAAATATTTCTTTACCCAGCGTGTAATTGGTTTGTGGAACTCCTTGCCACAGGAGGTGGTGATGGCAACTGGCCTGGATGCCTTTAAAAGGGGATTGGACAGATTTATGGAGGAAAATTCCATCACAGCTTACAAGCCATGATGGGGATAAGCAACCTCCTGGTTGTAGGAGTAGGTTTTCTTTGTGCCAGGTGCAAGGGAGTGGCGACAGGATACAAGTATCTTGTTGTCTTCTGCTCCCTGAGGCATCTGGTGGGGCCACTGTGTGATACAGGAAGCTGGACTAGATGGGCCTTTGGCCTGATCCAGCAGGGCTCTTCTTATGTTCTTATCTAGGAATACTGGATTTTATCCACTCTTCTGTGAATGCTAGACTTCAGCTGCCTTTCCAGGCACAGTGGAATATTCAGTCACAACTCCCAGCGTTGCCAGTAAGTCCTTTTGCAGAGTCTGGGACAGTACCTTGGGCTTTAGACACAGACACACAGACACACACACACCCCTCCTGGTTTTGCTCTCCTGACCTCTCTTCAGAGAAGTTAGAAGTGCCAGCGGGAAATTTGGTCCAGCTGACTATGAACAACTTGCCCGATGGCACAGAAAGAGTTTGGGCCTGGTGGTGGCATAGTCAGTCCAGTATGATATCAGCAAAGCATCTGTAGCCGGGGGGGGGGGGGGAGAAGAGGGAAAAAAGGGGGCTGCTTCCCATGCAAGCCAAGAGAGGCGTGAGGTTTTTCCAGAGCTGTAGCCAACAGACCCGCAGCTCCTAGCAAAAAAATTCCATGTGGTTTGGTCACACATACACAGCCCAGTGTGCCACTGCCAGAGCTCTGGAAAGTCTGAGGCAGGCAGGGGAGTGAAACTGAGTCATCATGCTTACCCAGATTTCATGCTTCCAAACCATGTTACACAAGATCAACAGGCATTTGACCTCATGCAGCAGACTTCAGTGCAAGATGTCAGTTCCACTCCGCCTGATGGAAGCCAGCTTGTGGAGGTGGCTGGAGGGCGAGACTTGCATGTCACATGAAAGAGGTGGGGGCAAGGCCCGTATGCTGTCGACCAGGGATCCAGATGACATTAACAGAAAAACAGGCTTAGTGAGGAGTGTTTGATTTTGGGGACAGACTTAGGAAGACCTGGACTCAAATCCCCACTCAGCCATGAAGCTTCCTGGGGAACTTTGCGCCAGTCACTTTCTCTCAGCCTCACCTACCTCACAGGGTTGTTGTGAGGATAAAAAAGGGAGATGAGCCATATCCTCTGTCCCAGTGGTGTACTAAGGGAAGGCAGTAGTGCAGACCACCCCAGGGTGACACACCACCCAGCTGGAGGGGGGGGCGACAAAGGCCACAGCTGTTTAAGTGGCTGGGGGCGGCCGTGTCTTTGGCTTCTCTTGGGGAAGAGAAGCCAAAGATGGGGCCGCTCACCAGCTGCTTAAACAACCATGGACTTTGTCCCCCCCCCCTCCAGCACCTGTGTCTTCTTCTCCCTGCGATTGGGGAAGAGAAGCTGAAGACACAGCTGCTCCAGTCCCTACCTCCTGCCTGCTCCGAAGTGACATCACTTCTGGGTGTCACCAGGCCGGGGAGGGGGGTTGACACCCATCCTTGCCGCCCCAGGCAGCAAGGAAGCTGGGCACACCGCTGTTCTGTCTTGAGTTTCTTGGAGGAAGGGTGGGATACAAGGGGGCCCCTGCTATCTGTGGATTCGCTATCCTCAGTTTCACGTTTCCATGGTTCTCCACGGCCCCGTGCACACACACCCGCCCATTACCTTTGTTGTGTGCCTTGCTTTAACCAAAACACTATAAAGGTTGTGACAAACCAGCCACGCTGCAGCATGGTGCGTGGGCCAGCGTCGGCACATGGCTCGAAGATCTCCGTCCACCTTGTGTTTTGTAAGATCGTACGGCAATGCAGGAGAGCTTCATTGCCGCGCAAGCAAAGTTGGAGAAATTTAACTACAGCCAATGAGAGGCCGTGTTTGATGCAATGGGGGCAGGATGCGAAGTGACGCGTTGGTCAATCGGAGTTGAGGGTTGTTGGTTTTTTTTAGCCAATCCTCTTCAGCACCGCTCCTCCTCCACCGCAAGCGACCAATCATTGGGGACGTTGGTGTGCGGGAAGTGCTCCGGTATAGACAGGGTGTGTCGTGCAGTGCGCAATACTCTCGTGCCACAATGCACAGCAACGCGGGCGGTGTGTCACAGCCTTGAGCAGCAGCCTGCTGCTTACAGCAGAGAAGCGGACAAGCTGACCGACAGCTAGATAGGCTCAGCCAAAGGTTAACAGGAAGCAGTTCCAGTTCCTGCTTGCACGAGCCAATAACTTGCATTGCTACAAAAGCTAGGCACCGGATTATACCCAACCTAATACAGGCCCATCCTTTTGGGCTGCATTTGTGAGCAGATTCCCATGCCAAGGCTCCGAGGCACATCCTTGAATCCCCAAGAAACCATTGACAGCATTCACATTAGGGAGCCACATTTCCAGGTCAGGGAACTGTGTGGCTTTGCTTCAGCCCTGGCACTTTTTCATTTAAAAACCAACAACTGCCTTACTATACTACCTTGACATGGCTGGGACTAGGATATCTAGCTCACTGATACAGGAGAAGAGAAACCTATCTGAGAATGCTTATTATATACAGTTAATCTTACAATACATTCTTTAACATGGGTCAATCGCCTTTTTTAACATGCTCAAGAAGTTAAAAGAGAAGAGTCTCCCCATGACCTCATGGCATGATAAGCGATCAGATAAACAACTGCATGGATTATCTTGCAAATGCAGAGCTAAGCCAAGTTCAGAGAGCAGCACAAGCTCACAGCGAGCTCGGACTGCCACATGGACAAACAAGAGCATACCAGATAGATTTGGGTGGGCCAGGAAAACACGGTGGGTAGAGTTAGCAACAGCACACCTTGCAAGCAAGCACATGGCAAGAATACGTTGTATGATCAAGTCCAGCTCAAGTCCAGTGACCACTTACCATCAGCCTTATTTTGAAAGGGCTATACTCTCAGGGCTAACAGGTTTCAGTCCAACCATGGCTGATGTTCTTTCTATTTCACTCCCTCGCCTAGACAAAGAGGATGGTACAATTTAACACACACCTTGGCAATAGACCTGGTGGTGTCACAAAAGCCTCTGATCCAAGTTTGTGTCATTCTGATCCTCAAAAAAAAAAAAAGGCGGGATGCATTTGAAAAAGGTTTCAAATGCAACCGAAAAGACTGGAAGCTGGGTTAAGGAATGACAATTGGCAATAAATCCTCTCCCACCTTTCCCCCTTTACATTATCTTTTATAGAGCCAATCTGGGGTGGAGTGTTCTTCCAAAACACGCATGAAAAAGTTTCAATGTCTCATTCCCCATCTGGGCCTGACACTGTGGCACTAGCAGGCACTATAAAGCAAAAAACCCCTAAGGCATCTGGTGGGGCCACTGTGTGATACAGGAAGCTGGACTAGATGGGCTTTTGGCCTGATCCAGCAGGGCTCTTCTTATGTTCTTATGTTCTTAAAAAAGTACCAATACGTAGTCCATCTGTTCATTCCAACTCTGTACATTTCAGGGTTACAGAAGATCCCTTATCAGACAATGTTCAGATTCTTTTTTAGCAAATTCAAGAGAACGATTCAGAGCTTATCCTCCTATCAGGCGCCGTTTCCAGTGGCTCTAAATCCCCAACAAAGTAATGTACCTTCCGAGATACAGAGCCCTGACATGTCTCAGTTCTTAGCAACAGTTGCATCTTTTCCCCTTGTGGGGCTCTGGTGGAGCTCGAAGGAGACTCCTGCAAGGATCCCTATTATTCCAGATCCATTACTTGCAGTTCTCACAGGATTAAACAAGACAATTGACAGAAAATCTGGGTCACTGAACAGCTGCAAAGCAACAGGGGTGGGGAGGGAACACGGTTTAGAAGTGAAGTGAGGGGGTCATAAGCCTATCCTTATTCCCTCTCCCCCAGCCCCAGCAATCATGCATCTGGGTACTCCTGCTTTCCTGCTAGGGCAGCGGTTCCCAAACTGGGAGGCGTGGCTCCCAGGGGAGCCGCGGGAACCAGCCAGGGGAGCTGCGGAGTGCCACGGAATCCTCTCGGAAAACAGTGCAATGCCAATTGGCAGGCATCAACATCATGTAAATGGGGAGTCGCGGTCAATGGTCGCCACAGGTCGAAAAAGTTTGGGAACCACTGTTCTAGGGGGAAAAGAAGCTGAGGAAAGGGATACAAGGAAGAAGCAGTGGGGAGGGGGAGAAGTAACTCACCCCCTCCAAAGTACATTTTCTGCCTGCTGCAGCACAAGCTCTCAGACTTGAGCCTGCTGCCAAACATCGCATTTGGGCCATGGTGGGTCCCATAACAATGACCGGGCCTTGACCCAAGGCAGAAAAGGAACTGAAGGTTGTGGAAATGGCACCAGGTGTTCTCCCCCCTTTGCTGCTGCAGCAATTGGGGGGCACAGTCTGGCTCCTTATCTCCTCCTCTCACTGGGGGGGCTCAGGGCCCAACTGTAGTTTCCTTGCTACTAACAAAACACCACTTTTTCTTGTGTTCTTGCAGACACAGCTACCAGCACCCCTCTTGTTCTCTGCCTCTTTTTGGCAGCTATTGTTTCCACATCACCAAATACTAGCTCTCCTTTTCTTCTCCTGGAACAGGGGATGCCTCTTCTTCCTGGCACAAGACTTGATCGATTTCTTAGAAAGGCTAGAAGCTTACAGAGCTTCTTTTAATGTCGTATGGAGGTTCTTTTGCCAAATATCTCTGCTTGATAGGGAATAGCATTTTCCATATTTTAAAACTCATATCCAAAACAAAAACAAAACATGCTCTGAATAAGATGTCTCTGTTTTCTTTTGAAAAACCATTTTGTCCCCAAACTCTGAAGGTAATTGCCTCGGTTATAAGAAACCCGCATCTGCTTTTTGAGTCCATCCAAATTCTCTCAACCTAACTCTTACATTCTATGTGAAGCTACCAAGTAGCCGAACACCTGCAGTATTTTATGGCTTCGAAGACATAGGAAATACTTTAGAAGCCTCCCAAGGCAAGCATTACAAGTCCTTTAAACTAGCCATACTTTAAGAAAGCAGAATGAGTGTCACAGAATGAAGCAGAGATAACAAGAAAATCATGTGATCAACTGGACGTCGCCTTCGCATTGCTGGGATATGCTGAGTAAAAGCCATGTTACCTTTAAAGAAGGTCCCATAGCAAATAAGAACCAGAATTTCGTGCATTGCAAAGCTTGTCCTCAGCTTCAAGAATGCAGAAGCGCTGCATTGACCAGAGACAATCCAACCACTCTAAAACAAAAGAATACTTAAAAAATATTTGGTGTCTGTTTTTAAGAATAGAATTGCTTGGGGGAAAGGCTGGGGACAACAGGGTACATACAGTTCAGGAGGCACCGGTGCTTATAACTTAGATACACATTTAATTTCAATATGCTTGCTTGCTTATTTAATTAATTAATTTATTTATTTATTGCATTGAACTCAATGGAACTTATCAGGTCATATTCATACATTCTAAGTACCCTCAAGTTTAGTTATGGCTCAATCCTGTTGAGCCCTTGCGCCGGCGAAGCACATGCTCTGCCAGTACTAGCTGTCGCAAACATGCTATAAAAGGAAGTGCCGGCGGGAAGGCCAGAGCCTTCCTGCCGGTGCCAGCAGAAGGAGCAACGTCCACTGGAACAGGTAAGGTCTGTGCTGTGCAGCGCAGGGGCGGGGGAAGGATGGAAGGAGGGCGGGAAGGGGTGTAATGGGGCAGTGGGTGGCAACAGGGGCAGGGGTGGGCAGATTGGGCCCTGAAGGGGTGGGATGGGCGCTATCCCCCTTCCCGGGCCCAATCCTCCAACACGGATCAATGTGGACTTCCGCCAGTTATATAGCTCACACAGGTCCAAGTTGACCCATTGTGTAGCCTGGGGCTTTCCCCAGGGCAAGGGGACAAATGTCCCCTTACCCCGTTGAGACTTTCCACCTGCTAAACTCCCCGGCAGGATGCCACTGCATTAGCATGGGGAAGTTTAGGTAGGTTCAGGCTAACCATTATGTTCCTAAGGTCCCCATAACTATTTCTTTCTAATGCCTAGTAGAATGTAAGATAATTTTATGCATATCTCTGAACAATAGCAGCAAATATGAATTTCACTTGGCAAGCTCTCCATGTGCAATACACCAAAGGAAGGGCTGTGAATTTGATGGGCTATCAAATGTGGGATGGTTTTAGCCAAGGAGAATAATTTGCACTTGGCAAGGGCAAAAGAAACCCGTAACAAAAGGAAGGACTCACATTCTTGTTACACAAGCAAACAAGCTTTCTTTGTCGCCTTTTCTGAACAAGGTAGATCAGAGCGTGGCAGTCATATTGCTCACAGCATACTAAACAATCATAATTCTTTACTTTTGTACAGGTGGTACAGCTAGAATTCCTTCACAATGATGCTTCTGGTCAAAGGCAATCCACAGAATTAAATAGGGAGTCCTGGTACAGTTCCCCAGTGACAAGACATCACTGAAGATTAGATTTGTTACACAGCTGCTTCAGTTGGTTCATTGCGCACTTGAAGATTTGAACAAACAAGTGATAAAATGCTGCAGTGTGGTTTGGCTGGGCTCCCACAGATCATATTCACTCAAGTATAGTAATTGAGAGCGATCCAATTTATAGCAGGGGGACGGATTCGCTGGTTGGCTAATGCACCCTGTGTTTCTTGAAGGTGTTCTTAAGTGCTTTTGACTCAAGATAGTTACTCTGACTCAAAGCAAGTTGGGGAAATTGACATCAAGATAGCAAAATGGAAAAATCAGGCAAGGGGTGGGGGAAAAGATGCACAGCACCAGAATCCACTACATCACACCCACAATGATGCACATACCAGCCTCACTCAGCATGCATCATCACCATCACATACTGGACCTTAGAGACACAGTTCTATGCCGAGTGTCACACGTGGAAATCACTACCACTGTGAATATCCTGTGGAAATACGGATGGATATTAGAATATATGTGAGTGAATGAGAGACAGACGCGTAGCCAGATCAGAACAGTTGTCAGCAAACCACAAGGTGAGTAAATAGCATAGTTCCAGCTATTTAATGGGTTGAAGGAGGTCATAAAAAGGTAAAGGTATCCCCTGACAATTAAGTCCAGTCGTGTCCGACTCTAGGGTGTGGTGCTCATCCCCATTTCAAAGCCGAAGAGCCAGCGTTGTCCGAAGACGCCTCCGTGGTCATGTGGCCGGCGTGACTCTCCTTGCCGCAGCGCGTAGCATGCAGCTGGAACACGGAGCGCTGTTTACCTTCCCGCGCAAGCAGTACCTATTTATCTACTCGCATTAACATGCTTTGGAACTGCTAGGTTGGAAGGAGGTCATGGACACAGCTAAAAAACAAACAAACCCTGTTCCTGCTATTAGAATTTTATTTATTTTAACAGTGCTGTTTCCAAACAAAATGCTGCTCCAAAGAGGGGCTCAAATCTCTTCTCATTGTCAATCATGATCAAGACATCTCAAAAACGTCATCCAAATGAAAGCCACTATATTCCAGCTCCCATCTATTTCAGTACTTGAAGAACTCAGATCTGGTACAAAGCCTTACATGTGAAGGGTCTCTTGGATCTTGACAGATAAAGCTCTCACCCTGGTGTTGCTGCTATAAATTAATATTCTGGCTTAGCAACTATGCTCAATTCTGGTCAAATGTACTGGTCAAATGTGGCAGGACTATGCTGAGCTAGTTTCCTTGCCACACATACGGAACCAGGCTCCAATGGTCAAACGATGCCATGCGAGACCTGCGGCGCAAAGAGTGCCTGAAGAAAAGCGAGCAAGACAAGAGAAGTACAGTACAGGTATGCGATGGAAAAGGACCATTTCAACATGGCTGCTCACCAGCTGGCCCAGCTTCTTATGAGCGGATGGAAACAAGACCAAAGCGGTCAACCTTCTTGTAGAGGTGATCTCAGAACACAGTTGTGACAAGCTCAACACATACAGAGGGTTATATATCAAGTGATTCTGATACAAGTAATGTTGCTTCCTCGGTAGCTTAGTGGCTAAGTGGTGTCTTAGTGGCTAAGATGCTTAACTGCAGACCAGAAGGTCGGTAGGACAGTAGGTCAAGACCAGAGTGCTGTGCAACAGAGTGAGCTCCCGTCTCCTGCCCCAGCCAGAGGCGCTGCCCTAGTGACCCCCCGTTCCCCCCCTCAAAAATTTTCACGCCGCCAAGGACACACACCCCCGGCCGGCCGGCTCCACACATCCGCGCCGGCCGGCTGTCCGAGGCCTAATGACGAGGCCCAATGCGGCGATACATAATTTATAACGTTTTTCACGCATGCGCACAACGAGAAACGTTCTGCGCATGCACGAAAAATGTTATAAAATACGTATCGCCACATTGGGCCTCGTCATTAGGCCCTGGAGCGTCGGCCGGGGAAGTCACTCTGAGGCCTTCTCCCGGCCTCGGAGCCTCTGGAGGGCGACACGCGCAGCGGAGGTGAGGCGCACGTGGGTGCGCGCATCACCCTCTGCGCGCATCACCCTTCGGCGGTCCACCCCCCCGCCTCCCTCTAGCGATGTGCCTGGCCCCAGCTCCTGCCAACCTAGTAGCTCGAAAGCAAAAAATTGCAAGTAGATAAATAGGTACCGCTATGGCGGGAAGGTAACAGTGTTCCGTTAGTCATACCGGCCATATGACCACTGAAGCGTTTTCGGACAGTGCTGGCTCTTCGGCCTTAGAAATGGAGATGAGCACCGCACCCTATAGTCGGACACGACTGGCTTTCGAACAGGGGATACCTTTACCCTAATGTTGCTTCCTGCAACCATAAAGAGGCAAGACTTGAGAACAATGCTGTTGCCACAGAGGGTTGCTCAAAAATTCTAATCTGGGCTGTTAAGATGTCACAATCTCTACCATTTCATTCTTTCTGCAGATGCCTACTGAACTGTGGATGGGCTTTGATACAAGTAAGAACTCCGGCATCATCATCATCATCCTTTCTGAGCGTGCAAATAGCTTCACATCTATTATCTTGATGTAGTCCTTTAACAACCCTGTAAAGATATTATGATTCCTGGACTGCAGCTGGTTTGCCTAAGGCCACTGAGGGAGTTAACACAGCAGAGATGAGATTCACAGCAGAGATGAGATTCAAATCAGGGAAGTCCCGGTTCGCAGCATAGTCTCTTTACCGCTACGCTGCACAGCTGCTGCTTACGCTGGCAAGGAACTTCCTGAAGAGAAGGCAAGATTGCCAATCCCCGAACAGATGAATACAGACAACCAGCTTCCCCCATATGGGGAAATTTTTTTCTTAAACGTATGCTAGCAAGCTGCAAATCAAACAACTCATTGGTTTTGTAAGATACTGTGATTGTTATTGTTGTTGTTGTCCCACCCTAGTTACTGACTCATGTTGCTGCTATGGTATGAAGCTCTTCTTATTCCCCCACCCTCACACATTGCTGCTGCGTTTTGTCACAGTTTCCTGATTTTTTTTTTGTTTACGGAAGTATTTAATTCTGTTTTCACTGTGTCAGAAGTTAACTCATACTAACAGTGGTGCTTTTTGCATTGGTTACCATATATATATTCATTCAATAGCAGGTTCTCTTGTCTTTTGGGAGGCAAAGGCATTCCCAATGAAAGAACTTCTGCCTTTTAAAAACTTGTTTTCTGTAATAAATAGCAACAAAGGCCAGTGAGCCAGCAAAAGGACGGAGAGGATGAACCAAGTCTCTTCCACGCATATGCTCGATTCAGGTGGATTTTGTCTTACTTGTGTGTTTCTCCTACTGAAGCCTTGGTTGTGTACACATACGATTGTGTTGTGTGCACATATGACGCATGTGCTATTAAAAACTGTAGTAGGGAAAAAAGCCATTAAATGTTTGTAGTATCCATTCAACACAACATTAATGGCACAGACCCCAATACTCACCTCCCGGGCAGCACGATCCTGCCTAAGATAAGGCGGCTTGCCTAAAGGGCCAGCTGTTGCATCCTAGGCAGAATATGGGCTGTGCCGGCGTGGGCCAGGCTCACCGTGGGGGAGGGGAACATTCGTAAGGGCCACAGGCACGTGCTCCACCAGCCTATCTTTAAGCAGGATTGCGCTGTGAATTCCTGTTCCCACCACAACACACATGGGCATTGTCCAGAAGGGCACAGGCACTTGCCAGGTGGGTATTGACACGAGTACCAGGGAAGCCACCCCTCTAATAGCCACCAAGTGTAGTTTGCATTGATGCAGATCACCATACTGAGCCAATGGTATTCAGAATAGGCTACTATTTGGATCTACTCCTACCCCCCCCCCACACACAAGAACCAGATAAGCATTCTAACTATTGGATGAGGTTTAGATGAATTTGAGAAGCAGCCAGAATGTCACCTTGGCCACAGAGCAGCCAGGCACAGATCCTCCGTGCCTCTCTCACCAGGTGGAAGAGACTCCAATGCCCTCTGATGTACACAGATTATATGTCTACGCACTGGGGAACAGACAAGAGAGAGAAGCAGGGAGGAAGAACACTTACAGCCCCCAGGCTCCTGGCCATGACAAGTTCCCACCCCCGCATCCAACATGCAGGCTCACATTGAATTTTCCACGTGGTATTCCCCCACCCACCCCCGTCACTGACATTCACAGAGAGAGCACATTCTGCATCAAAAAACACAGCACTGATAAATACAAGCTTTAGAAACACCTTCCCATTAGCCTTCATGCTGGAAAGCCAGGCTGACTCACAAGAGGCTCACAATGGGTGGAGCAGCGGGAGGCAGCTGGGGGACTGTTGCCACTCATCTCCATGTACCCCAGGTCTTGGATGTTCTTGAAAAACATACGGCCAAGCATGGTCAGGGTGTTTCTTGAATATTTGTTCTCATTGCTTTTTATCCCCCAAATTAGCAAAGAAAAGGCACAAATAAAATGGGGGGGGGGGAGGCTTTGCAGCACAGGCATCTTTCACTCACTCATACAGGTGCACACATGCATGCAGAAGTTACCATGGCAATGAGTAGCAACAAGGCAAGGAAAAAATTGCTGTTGTCTCTTTGGATGGGCAGCCTCTTCAGACTCAGGGCAGGTAGTATTTCTTCATTTTATTCACCCCCCGTTACTAACCACTATGATTCCCATATTATGGAGATTTGGGGTTGGAAGAGGGAGAAGAGAGAAACCTGCCTAAGGCCATCCAATGAGTTAATGGTCAAATGGGGATCTGAACCCAGGACCCCAAATCCAAATCGAATATGTTAAACATTAAGTATAGTGGACCCTTTCTATCCGCAGATCCCGGATCCATGGATTTGACTCACCGCTGATCCCGGATCAGCAAGGTCCATGCTAAAAAACCTGTTTAAAAAGGGGGGGAAGCCCCAAAATTGCCATTTTTACCTTTAAATAACCAAATTGCGCTGTTTTCAATCCTCCATGGGGCTTCTTGAAGTTTAATGACCCAGGAAGCACCCTGGGGCAAGGCTGGGAGGAGGGAAGCGCCTTCGCACAACCTGGACATGGGTCATTAAGCTTCAAGAAGCCCCATGGAGGCTTAAAAATGGCACAATTTGGTGGTTTAAAAAGGTAAAAACAGTGATTTTGGGAATCTTTTCCCTTTTAACAGGGTTTTTAGCGTGGACCCCAGTATCCGCGGATCCTCGCTATCTGAGGGGGAGAGAAAAAGAGTCTTGAATCATGCAGACCTGACCATGGTGATCCATGCCACAGTGACATTAAGGCTAGATTATTGTAACACGCTCTATGTGGGGCTGCCCCTGAAGACGGTTTGGAAACTGCAATTAGTGCAGAATGCGGCGGCTCATGTGATCACTGGAAGTAGGCGGTTTGACTCAGTTGGGCTGCTGCTCCAGCCTCCAGCGGCTGGACTGGCTGCCAATTTGTTTCCGGACCCAATGCAAGGTGCTGGTTTTGTCCTTAAAATTTTTTTGGTTTTGACCTGGCTTGGGGCCACGGTATTTGAGAGACCGCCTACTTCTGTACAATCCGGTTTGTCCCCTCAGGTCATCAGAGAAGGCCCTTTTACAAGTGCCGCCTCCCATGGAGGTGGAAGCGGCGGCAGCAAAAAACATGGCTGTCGGATCAACCTTATGGAACTCTCCCCCCCTCCTTAGAGGCTTTCTAGCAGGGCCTGAAGACTTCGGATTTGAAACAACCCTTCTGAACCCTCTCAACAAGGATTTTTTATAAAAAAAAATTAAAAAAAACTTTTAAAAAAAACTTTTTTTGACTTTTATGGGTACTCCTCTTTCTTATAAGATGCCTGCTGTTAAGTTTCGTGCTTTATTGTAATTGTTTTAAAGATTGTATTAATGTTTTAGGTTATTTGGGAGGGGGGGATTTAGTAGTTTTAATTGTGATTTTATGACTTTTGTATCCTCTATGAGCTGAGGATTTTTTGTAAACGGCTTTGGGCCCCTTATGAGAGAGAAAAGCGGGACAAAAACGCAATAAATAATAATAGGCTCCTAAAGCCTTCATACTTTTGGAGAGGCCGTAGTCCAGTGATAGACCACCTGCTATGCATGCAGAAGGCCCCAGTTACAGTCTTTAGCAAAATCAGATAGGGCTAGGAAAGACCTCTGTTTGGAACCCTAGAAAGCTGCAGCCCAATCAGCATTGACAAAAGTGGGCTGGATTGGTTTGATTCGGTATAAGGCAACTTCCTCGGTTCCCGATGTTATATCACAACAGAAGAACAAAGAGGCTGACATTCTCACTCCTTACAGTCTGTTTTCCATTGGGTCTCCAAGGACAATCTGAACAGCATTTCTAGGATGGTTTCACATTTCATTTTAGAAAGCAAAACATAAGAATCCGCTCCTCATGCACTATTTCCTTGTGAAATGCGGTCAGGGAGTCTCGACCAAAGCCAATAAAGAGGAGACGCATGGGCTAGAATGTAACTTGTGACCACTGCCCTTCCAGATCAACATCAGGGAAAACTGCCTGAAATCTGTGGACTCACCCAGTTTACTCATTTTGGGAACAGAGATATTCTCACTCATATTTCCAGATGTGTGGGGTGCACTGAAGTCCATGGTACAGCAATACATTTGCCTGGAGGACGGGCAGGCAGGACCAGTGGGGGGAGGGGGCTCTGCAACTCACAAGACCAGCTTTAACGCTGGCAAAGGCCTTGCTGAGGTGGCAAAATTTTGAGGCGGTCGAGTGGACGGTACCACATCAGACTGCAGGAGTGGGGTACTATTTAATATTTCACCATATGAAATCTCCTTGCAAAAAGAAAACTAGCATATCAGGGAGAAAGATCATCTAGGCCAATCCTTGCTATGCTACTTTCCTATTTGCAGGTAGCTTTCTTACACAGGGGAACATTAAAAATGCGATTCCCCACATGTAAAATCTGAAGTGGTGCAATCCATTCCGCTGCATATATAGATCCAGCCTGAGTCATCACAGGCCCAAATTCAACTCAAATAAAAACAGCTGTGCCCTTTCCTCCAGACAACTGGAGTAAAAAGACGTGTCTCTACTGCAGTGTTTCTCAAACTGTGGGTCAGGACCCACTTGGTGGGTCGCGACCTGATTTCTGGTGGGTCCCAGGTAATGGAAAGATCAAATAAGTAATTGCCACAAACCCTGAGGCTATTCAAAAATCAGATAGCTACCAATTGCCCTTCAAAGAGCTGAGCTCCTGCAGTTTGCAAGCTTGTGTAAATGGCTCCTGGGGAAAACAACAACAAGCAAACGGAGACTAAAGAACAGCGATAGCTATCGCTTCCATTTATCCAAGGTACAACGGACAAAAATGCTAGAATCTTTAGGAATCACAACGTGAAAACCATCTTCACCCCAACAACTAAATTAGGACAGCTGCTGAAGAACCCCAAAGATCCGAGACCGGTGCTGTCAAATCCCGGAGTATATCAGATTGAGTGTGAGTGTGGAAAAGTGTACATCGGAAATACGAAACGTCCGATAGAAGTAAGATTGCGGGAACATCGGAGGGCTACGGAATCTCATTAGGAAGAGAGATCAGCAGTGGCTGCACACATAAAAGAGACGGGACACAAAGTAATGTTCGATCAAACACGTTCCCTCTTTCATGAACCTAAACACAAACAGAGGCTGAATTTGGAAGCCCTAATGATTTCGCAGAAGAAACCTTCGGTTCTGATGAACCGTCAACAAGAACTTGCCTTTGCTAACAGAATTTGGCTACCCATTTTAAATAGGTCGAGAATAAGTGCGAACAGACTCCAAAGGTTACGAGAGGACAAGACTTCCGGTCCCAATTAGCGCTTCCCGCGCTTTCGAGGTTTGAATTGTATTTAGCTTTTAGTGCTCCGCTGAGGTCTTTTTCATCCAGCAGTGGCTACACTGCGTCTGCCTTGAAAAAGCTCCGCGTGAGGAGAGAAACGTCGGCTAAGAAAGAAGATCCTTGTCTGTGGTTGGAATAATTTTATACTTGTGTGTCAGCACTCACTGGCATTAAAGAAATCCATCACACAACCACGTTCCAAAGGTTTTTTATTTTTCTTCAATTGTGTCTACATGGCTGTGGAACCCATATTCCCCAAAACCTTGGTAAAAGTTTTTTATGTTCTTATCTGTAAATTGACAGTTGGGGGAAAGAGCAATAAAAAGAAAAGAAAAAGACAAGAATAAGTGGAAAATGTTACTTGCTGGAAAGAACCATTAAATGTTCAGTTGGTCAGATAGCAACAGCATTTCCAAGGAAGAGTTTTGGTTTTTATAAAGTGAAATGGAGCTGCGACAACAGTGTGGCTCAAAAGACGCCATTTTTTTTAGCCTGCATTAACAGGAGCCTCATTGCCAAGACTCCTTCGCTTTGGGAAGATCTCCTTTGGGCGTTTTGTTCACTTCTGGAGACCAAAGATCAAAGAGGCGGCTTGGAAGTTTAAAAGGTTTCCAATGAGAGCTACAGAAAAAGAAGATTCTAGATCACACAGAAAAAGAAGATTCTAGAACACACAATTCTATGGAGGAGAGGCTGAAGGACCTGGGTGTGTAGCCTCAAGGTTAAAATGAATAAAAGGGGGAAAGGCCAAGAAGTTTTCCCAATACTGAAGGCTTCTGAAATAGGGAAGAACAATTATTCTTTTCTCTCTTTTTTTACATTTAAAACAGTAATCGCTTTGAGCCAAAGGAGGCAGATTTGGATTGACCACTAGGAAGAGCTTCCTAACAACGAGAACAGCAATGGAATTCAAGAGGCTGTGATATAATCTGCTTCCTGGAAGGGTTTTAAGGAAAACGTTGAGGGGTGAGGTAGGGGGTAGAACCAGAGAACCCCTTAAGACATTGTCATTTTTATTTAGATGAGATTCAATTATATTCTCATCCAAAACAGCCATTATACAAAGTTTTCGGTATTTAAAAGTCACTGTGTCCCCCTGAAACCATAGCCTAACTCCAAACAGCACTTCTCTTTAACCAAAGATTCTGGATGTTTAGTAGGTTATCAGCACTTTTTTTTCCCCAGGGTCCAAGCGAAAGGTCTGCAAGCCAGGATACAGCTAAGTGGAAGTTCATGGACTGAGTTTCGAGTGACAGGATACCGGGAAAGGGCAGTGACTGGAGATCCATTGCTTCTCTGTAGAATGACACCATCAGAGAGTCCTGAAGACTCCACAAGGTATTGTTGGATGATGTCCCATACAGGCCAACTATGCCTTTTACTTACTACCAATTCAGGTTCCTCTGTCATGACTGTGAACTGGTGCTTGAACTAAGGAGCCACCAGAAGAAGAGGGACAGACAATTGGTTACTACAGACAGTGGCCCTAAAAACAGAGCCGCAGAACCTGGAAGAGTTTTTCAGCGATTTTAAACTGCTCTGCTCCAAGCTCCTGCAGCACAGCTGCGGACCTTTCATGGCACACCAATGTGCCATGGCACACTGGTTGAAAATTGCTGGCCTAGAGGATGAAAGAGGAAGGGTAATCTCTGTGGAAGAAGTGTCTTTTTCCACAAAATATTTCAGTGAACACAATTTCTTTATGGGCTATAACCTTTTCAGTGGCTATGAGCTGTTCCTGTGGAGGCACTAAGGAACAGATGTGTGTAAAAAAATATAGGTTATATAGATAATATGTTAAAATGTAAATATATATTTAGTATTGTTGGTCATTAGTTCACTCTATTTCTTATTATGCTATTTTAAAGTAGAACTCTAGGTTTTCCTTTATTTGACTAGTATTTTGTCTAAAGTTCTGAGTGGGGTTATTCTCCCATCAGGGAACTTGAAGGTATGACATTCCCAAGCAGTCTCCCATCCAGGCACTGATGAGAGCCAGACCTGCTTAGCTTCTGCAAAGTTGCTGCATCACATGCTTAAGGTCCACAAAGCAAGGGCCTGCTGAGTCTTCCTTTGATGTAAAACACAAACACTCTGCAGAAAGCCATAGCTGAACATCTTCTCAGCAATGGTCCTGCTCATGTAGTACAGTCCTTATGAAAGTCCAGGGCCAGAGGGAAGCATTAGCTTGCTGACAAGATGCAGGCCCCAGCTGGGTATAAGCCCCAAGGCTGGGTAGACCCGTAGTCCAATTAACAGACAGCTGTCAAACCTAGGCTTACCAGATCTCCAACCGGGACAGAGTGCTAGACCTTTAGGAGAAGGAATGTGGGCAAGTGTCACTTGTTAAAGCTTAGAGCACAATCCTAGGCATGTCTACTCAGAAGCAAGCCCCATTGTGTTCAGTGGGGCTTGCTTCTAAGTAGACATGCCTAGGATTGTGCTCTAAGCTTTAACAAGTGACGGTTGGAGATCTGGTAAGCCTAGTCAAACCCAAGCAATTAACCTGAGGAAACAGGGCTGAGGCCCAAGCCGGAGCAGCAAGTAGGCCCAAGACTTGGAGCAAGATTAGAACCAGGCAGAAACTAATAGCCTCAAGGCAGGGTCATGCACACAGGCACAGGTTGAAGGCAAGACAGGCCATTTCTTTAGTGTGAATGGTGACCAGTCACACATGGAGGGAGGCAGAGGAGGGCCAGGTGCCCCCCCAGGCTGCTTGGGTTCAGCAGGCACAGGAGCCACCCAGACGGAGAGGTGGTGGCTAAGTTAACCCACTCCCCAAGGAACACCCAAGTTTCAAAGCTCTTTGCAGCTGGAGGCCTTGAGGCACTGAAACTATGTCCTGCAAATTAATCTAAACGACTCTATTCCAAGGATGGGAAATGAATAGAGATTTACTACAGGAAGCCAACTTTGCAAAAATCCATGCTGTGGCTAGAAGAGCAGAACCTCTCGGACCAGCTCCAAGCAGAAGGCCTCGGCATCCAACTCTGCCCCAGAGGCCATGAACAGAGACAGACAAAAGCAGCTGGTTAGAGACAGGAAGGGTGGGTGGGCATCCTGACCCCAGGGGTTTCCTGCTTCGCTAAAAAGTCTAATCCATATACAACAAGCATCCAATGGAAAAGGAAAACAAACGCTTTTAAAAATAGCAGCATGCGGTGGCTGGACGGGTTTTGCTTTTGAGGCAGAAAGAAACTCAGCTGCTCGGAATGACGCGAGTGCAAGAGGGCAGGGCTGGAGCAATCAGACCACCCCCTTTACAGACCAGCGGGTTGAGATCAAGGTCGATGTGGACCCCAAAAAATCCCCAGTGGGTGAGCAAGCAACAGGACGGTGGAGACCACAGGCTTGGCTGCTGCATACAACGGTTTCATGCCCTCCTGCCAGTGAGCTAAGTTATGGTCATAAACTAGTGTTACCAAAAATGCTGGATCACAACTGGTAGCAGCAGAAATACAGAGAGTTCGAAGGAACATGCTCTACCATGACATGGTGTCCCAGCACCAAACAGATAGCCAAACTACCTGTGATATAATTAAAGTGCTTTAATGGGCTTTGTTTAACTCCCTGCTAACGGGGCAAGAGGCACTTTTTCAATTGGTGCTCCTCTTATATTTAGCAGGGGGAGAGTAACTGCCCCCTTTCACTCCAGCACAGTCTCTTTTCTGGTGGCTGTTTGCTGGTGTTCTTCTGCATCTTTTTTAGATTGTGAGCCCTTTTGGGACAGAGAGCCATTTAATCATTTGATTTTGTCTGTAAACCGCTTTGTGAACATTTTGTTGAAAAGCGGTATATAAATACTGTTGTTGTTTTTCATCACACAATAGCAGCTGTATTGGATTGGGACTGTAGCATGGGTTAACATTAGAGTCCCCTTACGCACACACCCTGCCATGATCCCAATCCAGCTGCTATGGATAAAAAAAAAATACCAAGCCCATCAGGGCGAATCATGCTTTAAGGCTCACATGTACTTTGACCCTGAGAGTAGTGCCCAAGGGCAGACCACCCCCATCTCAAGATCCCTGGAGAGCCAGCTCAGGAATCCCCAGACTGAGGGGTCTCAAAAAACCATTTGAGCAAACCCATCCTGTCTGCCTCAAGCATGGCATTAGCAGAGACCCTCAGGTCTGGGAAACACTGATCACAGGCAAGATCACAAGTTACCTTTCTACCATGCTAACTGCACTCACTCATCAGTGACTTCGGCATGTGAAAACTGCTAGCATCAGTGGCCACAGATCTTTTGCTTCCCTTCCTCTGGCAAACTGCCAAAATAGGAGCGGTTCTTGGAAACATGCCACACCGATGCCAGCTGTTGGAGCACACAGGACAGGCCCATCTGCACAAAGGTTTCCAAGAAGGGCTGCAAAGAAGAAACCACTCAGCCTGGGGGATTCTAGAGCTAAGTCTTAGGGCTGACCTACATTACACGCAGAGGCTCTGCCGCCGCCTCCACCTCTGCCTACGCGCTTGGAGCGGGTTGTCCCTTCCCGCCTGTTGTCCCTCCTGTTGTCCCACCTTCTTAAGGTGATTGGAGGTAGTTCTGATTGGCATGCAGCCACTCTCCCCCCTCTCCTACGATTGGTAGGCTGCAGTAGCTCCGCGAACCACCCCCTAGCTCTGCGAACACGCCCCCTCAAAAGTAGGATTCCAGCTTGAGGTACGCGCCGGCAGTGCGGAGGTCGCAGCGGCTCCACTTGCTTCCGATATGATGTCAAAAGCTCCGTGACGCGTGTAATGTAGTTCAGCCTTTACCGTTGTCTAGAGGTTGTCCGTTGTCTACACACTGCAGGCAGTTTCTCCTCCAAACTTGCAGGCAGAAAAGCAGCAAACTGGACGGGTAGCACAGAGAACACAGACATTAGCCTCTTTCCCCAGGCCTGCTTAGGGTGGTAGGACCAAGTTCAGTGGAGGTAGCCACCAGAAGTCACCAGACAGTTCCCTGTACATAGAAACTAGCATTAAGCCTAGGTTAGAACAACATGCTAATTTTCTACAGGGAGGATTTTATTTTATTTTTTGTAAGGAGGAACACTCTATTCTGTGCAGTCTGAAGTGGTACAGCTCAGACACACGTTTAACACGTCAATGACAATTAGGACAAAGTTTGATGGTGGACTGCTGGGGGGAAAAGAAAGTAGGGGCTGTGAACAAAATCTCCAGTACACACAATCTCCAGTACACACAATAATCAGGGTTCAGAGTGGAAGTATCCACTTATTTCCAGAGCAGTCTTAACTGCATCGTGGGCCCCCAGGCACCAACGTGATTGCGACCCACTTCCAGTTTTCTGGTGGGTTGCGATCGTGTCGGAGGATCTTTCTGAGGCACGGGGAGGCCTGCAGCGGGGTCTGCAGGCTCCTCGCACCCCCCTAGGGGACCAGCAGACCTGTCAGGGAGGTTAAAAAAAAAAAAGCACAGCAATGATGGTGGCGGTGCAAAAAAAAAAAAGTGCCTTTTTAACACTTTTTCCCACGGTGGTGGTGCAATGGGGCTCCCCTGCACTCAAGGGCCCCCAGGCAACTGCCCAGCATGCCAAATGGAAAAGACGGCCCTGCTTATTTCCTCATCATCATACGGGTCAGCTTCCAGATGACACCCATGGAAAGGGCTGTGTATGGGTCAAAGAGGGAGGGTTTCACTGGACTAGGGCAGCCAGAAGGCAGAATGAAGAGTAAAAGGCCCTCCCCATGGGAGGAGGTCTACACAGGAACATAGCCCTCCATTTCTTACACAGGCTGAATGCAGTATAGGTTTACTCCACTTCAAAGAGACATTTGGATACAGTTTCTTTCAACACAGAGATGCACTGAGTAGAAGCTGCAGACCAGCAGTCCATATCTGTGCCAATACCCTTCATGATCTGTGCCACTTATGCCCAACTTCCAAGGCCTGTGCTGCTTTCCCTGCCCCCTCTCAAATGTGTGGGCCAACTCGCGTTTGCTAGGCAACTACAACGTGTTTTCCCTTCTCACCCTTTTGCAGTTGCAAGACACAGTGGAGCCTTGAAGGAGGAAAGGAAACCACAGCTTGGAACACCTCTTGCAGACTTAAGCAATGGAGATTAAATGCTCCATTGGTCAAATGGCTAAACTAGCTTAAGGTTGGGACACAACATTGGCCCAAGGAAGGTTGGACGCATTTGTAGAAAATAGACAGGGCATTTGCTACTTGGCCCTACTGACTGCTCTGCATGATCCAAGAAGTGGTGCCCAAGATCCCTCGCAACATCACAGTGAATGCTGGGCTGGCCCAGCAAGACATTCCAGCATCCTCTATGCAAGGGATTCTGGGGGGAAAATTCTTGGATCACCAAACTTCTGGCATTATTGCCATCAGAACTGTACAGCTGGGCAGGCCCCGATGACGAGACCACAGTCAGATTTCTCCACTGGGAAGTGAAAGTCAGTGCTTGCAAGTCTACTACAACGACAAGCCAGCGCTTCAACCAACAGGTGAAGAAGGGAGATGAAAAGATGGGTGCAGGGGACAACGTGCGAACAGACACAGGGAGGGAACACTACAGATGAAATGAGGGTGCACAGAGATTTGGATGGAGGGGATCATCAGCTACAAGCATGAGAGCCCGCAGGGCAATGACAGCACAATCCACAAAGAGCTGGCCAAAGGAGGGGAAAAATCTGAGTGTTTCAGCAGAGTTAGCATGCATGCTGTGTCAGTGTCACACACACACACACACACACACACACACACACACACACACACACACACACACACACACACACACAGAATGTCAGTCCTTCAAGACATGGCAGAACAGCTCTGGCCCTTTCCCCCTATATGGAAGCAATTTTCTCCAAGAATAAACAATTTTGCAAGCTGCTACATGAGAACTTCCTCCTGCCAACACAGAAATCTTGGCAGTGCTGGGGGAGGAGCAGAGGATGAAACGCCAACCTTGTGGGACAGCAGGGTGCAGGGAAATTCAGCAGCCAGGCTTTTCCCGGAGCAGGAAGCGGGGTGAGAAAGGGAGGGAGGGAAGAGTTTACAGGCAGAGTGGAACTGAATTGACCAACGTTAACATGCATTGGGGGGCATCTAGTCTGGGAAGATGGAAATCAGACTTCCTACTAGAGGTCATGATGGAATAGGGAGGACTGGCTGACTAAAGAGTGGGTCATGGAAGCAATCCCTCCCCCTCCACGATCAGTGACAAAGGCTGCCAAATTTTGGATTCTCGTCTGGACTGGGTCCTAGTTACTTGTTGCAGGATCAAAAATGACTGAGAATTTTGTTCTCTGGGGCCACAGTGTTACCATGCTCTATATTTCTGGCTGGCCTCAGTCCTGATGTGTAGAGCAACCATGTGTTAGCTGCAGGTGTGTGCTGCAACAAGGTGAAAGGAAGGTGCCACACCCAAATGAAGCGTGATGGAAAAGAGGAAAAGAACAAGAATCTGGAACAGTGAACATGGGCAGAAGTATTTTAGAACCTCCAAAATACCACTTGAGAGGAAATCTTAGTGGCTTCTTGCACAAGGTCCCTGTATCAGTCCTCCTTCTTGCTTATGGCGCACACAGTAGCACAGCTGACATTTTTCCAAGGGGGCCCTGGGCGGGATGATGTGTCTTCGCCCCACCCCCGCCACAGGAATGGAACGGAACCTTTTGGCTCTGGTCCCGCTCCATTCCGGGGGCGGGGTGAAGTCCCCGCCCAGGGCCCCCTTGGAAAAATGCCAGCTACGCTACTGGCCGCACATTATAAAAGCTGGAAATTATAGGTAAGATCTGGAGTGGTGGGAGAACAGTAGCCTAGAGTTTTACTGTCATGAGGACTCTGCCTCAGCGGGGAAGGAGCGTGGACCAGAGGACTTGCTGCTCCTCTCCCAGGCCTCTGATTTCATGAAGCAAATCTTGAAAGCATTTGGAGGGCTGGTCAGAGTTATGGCTCTACTAGGAGGCCCAGGCAGACATGCCGAGGATTGGCTGCTCACAAGGGCAGAGAAAATCCTGTTTCTCCCTCAGGCTGATGCAGGACTGGATTCATCGTCAGTCATGCCTGCATCCATTTATGGGAAATTCATGGGGATTTCATCAGCCCACGTTCGTGCAGGCGCATGCATGTGGATGTAGAGGGAAGTGGCTGTCTGTATCATGGGCACAAACAGCCACCTCAAGTCGCCCAGGTGGCAGGCTGCATCTATTTGCCTCTCTGCAAGAGAACCAAGACAACTTTTTCTCCACAAGGATGAGCATAGAAAATGAGCAGTCAGCCACATGCCCTGAAAGGATGGCATGAATCTGCCCAATGCCAGCTTCCACCTGTTGCCTTTTAGCACCTCCCATTTGGTGAATCTGTTGACTCTCACCCTGTTAATTTCCTGTTAACACAAAAAGGGTGGGGTGGGGGAAATGCCATAACTTTGCAAAGTGCCTTAGCTGGGGATGGCATCTGTCTGCCAGAGCTGTCAAGCAACAGGATAAAAAGCAGAGGTGATTTTCAACAATGCTTTTCAACACCTTGCCTCCAACAGGGCTCATCCCCTCCCACCTCTCCAAACCTCAAAGTGGCTGGGGGGAGGGGGAGAGAGAAGAGGGAACATCTCTCTCTCTCAAAAAAAGGCAAGTGTTCATTTGCATGCTAATACACAAACATTCATGAGCATCAATCCACCCCCTGTGCAGAACTAGAAAGTGGGTCCCTTCTGGTCCACAGGCCACTAATTTCTCACCAAACAACTGGCTAGCCCACAAGATCTTTCCAACTTTTTTTTGCTATTTGGAAAAAGAGGTTGGTGTTTCTGCAGTCTGATCTTCTGTCTGGCTGATACCTCATATTTATTACATTTACAGTGTGGGGAAAAAAGTATTTGATCCCCTGCTGATTTTGTACGTTTGCCCATTGACAAAGAAATGATCAGTCTGTAATTGTAATGGTAGGTTTATTGTAACAGTGAGAGACAGAACAACAACAAAAACCTGAAAAAACCAAAATCAGCAAGATTTCTGGCTCCCAGGTGTCTTTTACTGTATACAGGTAACAAGCTGAGATTAGGAGCACTCTCTTAAAGGGAGTGCTCCTAATCCCAGCTAGTTACAGTACCTGTATAAAAGACACCTGCCCACAGAAACAATCAATCAAGCAGATTCCAAACTCTCCACCATGGTCAAGACCAAAGAGCTGTTCAAGGATGTCAGGGACAGGATTGTAGACCTCCACAAGGCTGGAATGGGCCACAAGACTATCGCCAAGCAGCTTGGCGAGAAGGTGACAACAGTTGATGCGATTATTAACAAATGGAAGATACACAAAATAACTGTCAATCTCCCTGGGTCTGGGGCTCCATGTAAGATCTCACCTCGTGGAGTTTCAATGATCATGAGAATGGTGAGTGAGGAATCAGCCCAGAACTACATGGGAGGATCTTGTCAATGATCTCAAGGCAGCTGGGACCATAGTCACCAAGGAAACAATAGGTAACACACTACGCCGTGAAGGACTGAAATTCTGCAGCACCTGCAAGATCCCCCTGCTCAAGGAAGCACACGTACAGGCCCGTCTGAAGTTTGCCAATGAACATCTGAATGATTCAGAGGAGAACTGGGTGAACGTATTGTGGTCAGATGAGACCAAAATCGAGCTCTTTGGCATCAACACAACTCGTCGTGTTTGGAGGAGGAGGAATGCCGCCTACGACCCCAAGAACACCATCCCCACCATCAAACATGGAGGTGCAAACATTATGCTTTGGGATTTTTTTTCTGCTAAGGGGACAGGACAACTTCACTGCATTAAAGGGACGATGGATGGGACCATGTACCGTCAAATCTTGGGTGAGAATCCCCTTCCCTCAGCCAGGGCATTGAAAATGGGTCGTGGATGGGTATTCCAGCATGACAATGACCCAAGACACACGGCCAAGGCAACAAAGGCGTGGCTCAATAAGAAGCACATTAAGGTCCTAGAGTGGCCAGTCTCCAGACCTTAATCCCATAGAAAATCTGTGGAGGGAGCTGAAGGTTCGAGTTGCCAAACGTCAGCCTCGAAACCTTAATGACTTGGAGACTATCTGCAATGAGGAGGGGCACAAAATCCCTCCTGAGATGTGTGCAAACCTGGTGGTCAACTACAAGAAACATCTGACCTCTGTGATTGCCAACAAGGGTTTTGCCACCAAGCACTAAGTCATGTTTTGCGAAGGGGTCAAATACTTATTTCACTCATTAAAATGCACATCAATTTATATTGCTTTTTTGAAATGCTTTTTTTCAGGGTTTTTTGGTTGTTATTCTGTCTCTCACTGTTACAATAAACCTACCATTACAATTATAGACTGATCATTTCTTTGTCAGTGGGCAAACGTACAAAATCAGCAGGGATAAAATACCTTTCCCCCCCATACTGTATATCATGCCTTTCTTCCATGATGGAGCTCAAGGTGGTTTACATGAGGCGTTCCCAGGAGGTCACCCATCCAGGCACAGAACAAACCTAGACCTGCTGAGCTTCAGCAAGGTGACTGTATCAGGTGTCCTCAAGACCATGGCCTGGGATACAAACATATAAGCATTTCTAGATCAGGTTAATTAACCCAATCCTAGATATTCTTTGGGCAGCCACAGCCCCATGACTTCCCTACTGCCACCAGCCTGGTGTGTCTTTTCAGGCCTTCGGTTCTCTTGACTACTTCTCACCCTGTTCCAAAGATGTGTCTTCAGACATTGCACAAGTGGAAGCAAAGATCAATCGCAGAACTCCTCTTGTCCTTAAAATGAACCATCCATAGAGAATCTCATCAATCAAATACAGCTGCCAGCTCCTGAACCACAGCCTGGTGGATTCCTGCCATCAGCCCAGATACTGCTATTGGAAGAGATGAAACTTCTGCCTTGGATGCCTTAACATATATACAGCCAGCCAGTTTCTGATGATCGTGTCAAGAATGCCAACTGTTAGATCTCACTATATCCAAATGCCAGCAGCTCTGCCCCGATGGCTGTGGCAGAAATCACTCTCCTGCAACCTCAGTTCCTCAACTACAATGCACTCTTGATTGTCCATCCCGAGCGTGACAAAGAAGGTATCTTACAAGACACACATTAATCTTGTTTTGCAACACAGGGCAGGGCTTGGACTTGTCAAAGAGGAATGAAATTAAATTAGCCAGATGGTGGATCCTGAACCAATCGCCTTTCAAAAAGTCCCAGCTCAACCACCTCAACCCACTTAGGATATTACCGCTGACTGTCAGATAAGAAGTCAGCTACCACCACCTCGTTGCTCCCAGAAATCTTTCCCAGCAGGCTAGTGGATAACATTGCTGTGCTGCAAACCCACTGGAAAAAAGGACTAGGCTAGGCAAGATTGGGCACACCCACACAGTTGATAGCTGTGACACTGGGACGAATGTGTAACTTTCTTCTAACCCAAGCAGGAATAAGCACTCTTCACAGCAACAACAGCTGTCAACTCTTAACAATCACAGAAGCAGGCCACAGTTACGAGCAGCAAAAGCTTCTCTCACCTCAGTCAGCGCCATGCCCTGCTCTCTTTGCGTCTGATCTGGAGAGATAAGGCACCATGCCGATTCTACTCATTCGAGCCTTTCTTGTCCTCTCTTCTTTTCCACCCACCAGTCTCAACGTATCCTGCAAAAGAAAATGAAAAGATTTGATCTTCAGCAATTGGTGGAGTTCAGCGAGCACACACATTTGTATTAGATCTCAACTAGTGGTACTAGAACCACCAGTGGTACTTCGGCTAACTGCTGGTGGTACTCAGACCGCAGGACTGCCGGGACCCTGCTCCAATGCGGCGCTTTCGGCAGTGCGTTTTTGATTCCAAGAGGCTCCTGCCTTTGGCTGAGCCTCTCAGGAATGTTGAGAAGAGCCATCCCACCTGCCCGGAGCCTCCTACCTGCATTTTCTGGCCTCCAAAACCCTGAAAACCCGAAAGTAACTGGCGATGATGTCATCACCAGTCACTTCCAGTGGTATGCAGCAGGAGAGGGGTGCCGGAGGTGGTACTTGGCCGGGAAGGGGTTGAGAACCCCTGTGCTAGACATTCAGTCCTGAATAACCATCACCATCCGCCCCTGTATGTGTGTTTGCAGTGCACTAATGTACACTAACCAATAACCATCATGACACTACTCAAACATATCCTAGGACTGAGAAAAAGTCACACTCTTAACTTCACACAATAAAAGTTCCAGGAGTTGCAATCTCAAGGTTAACAATCCTAGTCTCAAACATGTCAGCTATACCCTGTTGCTTGAGTCATTTGCAGGTCATTCTGTCTCCATATCAAGAACTTTGAAACCTGCCCACCGTGGACAACCACCCTACTCTTGCTTATGTTTCTGTCTGTCTGCCCACGTACTTCACTCAGAGGTAGAAACCTTCGGCAACATTCAGGCACGTCTGCAAGCGATACTTTTCCACTGCTGGTACAGACAAAGAGAAAACATGCTGGTACAGACAAAGAGAAACAGTCCTGGCCACCCGCCTCCTCTGCCTTAGCGCCTGCTTTAACTAGACACCAGATATCGCCTATTAATTCATACATTCTCAGAATCCCACTGTATTTCTGCCATTCACCAGCATCTGAAATTCAAGCCTACCCATTTATTTATTAAAAAAAAAAAAACCTACATCCAGCGCTTTCCCCTCCCCCACTCCGGAGGCATTCAAGAAGGCTAACAACATAAAACCCGGAAGCGACAGTAACAAAACCATCTTTAATATTTATTAGTATTTATTCTCTGCACTTGAGCCCAGGAACGAGTCCAGGATGGGTCCACCCAAACAGTCACTTGCAGGGACCATATTGGTTCAGCTGACAACAAAACAGTGTGCAATACAAGAAGTGTTCCATAGCCCAGTAGTATAGTGCATGCTTTAGCTGTGGAATGTCCCCAGTTCAATAACCTATTACAGGGGTGGCCAAACTGTGGCTCGCGAGCCACATGTAGCTCTTTGACATATGTGCAGCTCACGGAAATATGTTGGCTGAGCTCAATTTTTGCATCACAATTAATATAAAAGTTAAATTAAAAAATTCAAACTAATAATTATTTACCAGGTATAAAATGAAAGTCCACTGGGTTAAAACGTAAATTTAATGGTGAGTAAATATATTTAAGAATGTAAATGCTTCTCAACATCTCTCTTGCGGCTCTCAAACATCTGAAGTTTATCGTATGTGGCTCTTATGCTAGGCAAATTTGGCCGGTTAGAAGATCTCAGGTAGTAGGTGCTGAGCCCTTGGAGCTCTGCCCAAGACCTTGGACCAGCTGCCAAGTCAAAAGTGGTCCACCTAGCCCAGTATTGCCCAATGGTCTGACTTGGTATCAAGCAGCTCCATGTGCAGGTGTAATATTACAGAAGATGTTAGGGCGTATCTATTGGATTTTGCAGTGTGGTCACCTGGGGCATTAATATAATTTGAGTTGGTTTTGACCAGGTCATGAGCTGCTTCATACTAATCCCCAAGATAAACAGAATGCAACATTTGAATGTTGAAGTTTTGATCGGGCAGCCACATTATATCCCTGAACTTCCCCAATTTATGGCAAGAATTTTTAAAAAGTGATTGATGCATGGTTAGGAAACACAGGTGCAGGATGTCTTTCACCTGGCCCAACCATGCACCTAAGGACTGCCCCTCCCCTTAAGTTACAGGTTGGCTTCCCAATCTCAAGGACACTGTGTCGCCTGGAAATTAAACATCTGAAGCAGGAAGAAGGGACAGGAAAAGGGTGCAGGTGAGGCAAACCATGAAGAAACAGGGAAGGCAGAAAGATAAAGGGATACAAGAAATAGGGAGAAGTCTCCGAAGAGCTTCTCTTTGGTTATGTATTTTATTTTGCATGATTCATTATTTTGGTACAAGCAATATTAGTGAACTGTGGGGAATACTGTTGTCCAAGCATCCACCCCAGCGATCAAGCAGATTGAGAACTGTTGCATTCAACAACATTATGGCCATGACAATCAAGATAAACCATGTAAAAGTGGGAGCCTTTTAAACCAAACCAAAGCCCACTATGATGGCTCAACTGCTCTCCAGAATCATTTAAATTAACGTTGTGGAATAGGGGCCACTGAAAAGACCCAAGTTCTTTTTAAAGCTAATATAAATTTGCTAAATCCGAGTTGCTAATAGTTAAGGTTTGGCCAGAAGGCTAAAATAAAGACAATATGATAGAGTTCTGTTCTCTTCCTCACACTGTGACTGAGCTAACTGCAGTCTCTTTTATTGCCTTCCTCTGTAATGTCACGATGTGGAGGCTCCCCCAGTCCTGGGGGGGGGGCTTTAAATGCATAGTAGCAGGTGACAATGTAGTGAGTACCTACACACCAATGAGCCACACAAAAGGAAAGAGCTGAGCTCAGTAAGAGATTTCCGGTTCTGGAGAGGAGTTCCCTTTTGTTCTCTTGGAATGAAAAACTCCGGTAGCCTTCGCAATTGTTAACACTATAAGAAAGGCTGAAGTATCCTTCATTTAATTCTGCTGTCAAATCATGTGAACTGATATTTTAGTTATTTGTATAGTTGAATTGAAGCATTTTATTCATGGATATCACAGTTTAACATATAACATTTTGCTTTTTATGATGCAGGGTTGAGAGAAGAATTGATAGGGAAAATTTTTTTTTAATGACTGCTATGTCTTGAAGGCCAGCGGGAGGCGCAGTGGGTTAAACCGCTGAACCATGAGCTGTCGATCGAAAGGTCGGCAGTTCGACTCCGCAACGGGGTGAGCTCTCGTTTGGCCAGCTCCTGCCAACCTAGCAGTTCCAAATAGGTACCGCTTGCGGGAAGGTAAACAGCGCTCCGTGTTCCAACTGCATGCTACGCGCTGCGGCAAGGAGAGTCATGCCAGCCACATGACCACAGAGGCGTCTTCAGACAACGCTGGCTCTTCGGCTTTGAAATGGGGATGAGCACCACACCCTAGAGTCGGACACGACTGGACTTAATTGTTAGGGGTCACCTTTACCTTTACTTATGTCTTGAATAGACAGACAATTTAGAGTACTGGACTCTTTAAAAGATATTGGTTTATGTTTTGCATTTAATAGTTACCTTTCTTGCACTGTTTAAATTCAATCCTACATGTTTCACTGACATTTCAGTTTATCACTGCTGATGATATGTCATTGTCATAGGTAAGTATTTTATTACGAAATGGAATGCACTGTTTCCCATTGCAACTGCTTGCCATCAAGGGAGAAAATACCAATTTGATACAGTATTACCAATTTGGTATACCAATACAAGGGAGAAATAAAAAAATGACTTTTGGGTGTTTGGGGTGAAATATGTGAAAAATAAATTAATTTGGGGGGTGTGCATGTGTGTGCTTTTTCCCCATCCTGCAAAATTATAGGGCTGATATTTCTAAGAGCTCAACGAATAGTAACATTTCAAAATCCCAAATGCAAGCCAAGGTGATGTCACCGCACAGACACAGGAAATACAAAATCTGATTTAAGCGTCTCCTATGGAAGGACCATCAGCAGCAACTCAACAAATAGCCAAATAAAAGAAGTAAACGGAGCCCAGCCACTTTTCCCTTTGATGTAATGCTGGAACCAAGGTGCTGCAACGAGACTGGGGACCGCTACAGTCTCCTGTGGGGGATCAATGACTCCGAGAGCCCAGAAGACGAAGGGGGAAAAACGCCAGGGAAGTCCCTGTGGTGAAGCAGCCCCCAGTGCAACTGGTGAAGCAGCCCCCAGTGCACTTGGAACTGAAGCAACGCAACAAGGATGGCTGGCTGTTCCTTGCCCACAGTGCGGGTAGGGGTAAGCAGGATGCTTTCTGGCAAGCACCCATTACTGAAAGTGTGATGTACAGAACAGAAAGTGCTGAAGGAAGATGGGGAGGTCTAGCAGATTCTCTGGAAGGGCATAACCTGAAAGTTGGCGGGGGGCAGGAGCCACTCTCTGGTTCTGAGGTCGCCTTTAAGTCTGCATTACCGTAAGAGGGCTTAGGAGCAGGCAAGAGCTTAGAGGGGAAGTGCTGTGCATCTGGCAAGCTTCAGGACAAAGCAAAGGAAGAAATCGGCACAATGCAAACTCAGCAGAAGGAAGAAAACATTTTCACCCAAAGAGAGAACTCGGGGAAACTCTGCAACCAGAAGGAACCACCACCAATAGGGCAGCAATAGCCCAAAAAGGAAATAAATGAAAATTCAGCAAAAAGAAAAGACAAGCTGCGCAAATCAGTTTTCATAGATACATGTGTTTATGCTGCACAATTTATGTGGCTTCTGCTATCCAAGAGAAAGACAAAGAGCAACACAAGGCACTCAAGTCCCACCTTCTGACTGCCAGAAGCCCTGCCCAATGTTCCCAACTTTTGATATTTCACTAGACACTGCTCATGTCTTTTCCAGCTCATCTTGGCAAGCCATAAGGACTAGAAACTTGCTTTTTTAAAAGCAGAAGTCAAAGTGCTCAGGAAGCTGAATCTTCTGCCAGATGAAACCCAAATGTGTAGAACAATCACGGATGCACAGACAAAGCCCTGAGCAAGAACATAACCAGACAAAACTTAACAGTTTGTCTGTAGGATGGGCAGTCCTTTGGTGCATGGTTGAGCCAGATAAAAGACATCCTGCACCTGTGTTTCCTAACCATGCATCAATGGTCAAAGGATCCATTCTAGTCATGAACACTAGTCAATCCAGTGTGTTGCCTATTCCAAGATAGATTAGCTCCTCAGAGTATCCAATTCTAAAGAGGTCCCCCCGCCCCAATCAGCTAATCCTTTTTGTCTTTCAGTCTGGAGATTGTGAAAGTTGAAATTCAATGTAAGACTCACAGAGCATATGCTCTACTATGGCTCCTCCCCAACAGATTGCCCAATTAAATTTCCAGTAATAGTACAATAATAGTAGTAGTAATTCTAGGAAAACCTTGCGTTTATTAAGCCGGGAGAGAATTGTGTAAAAGTTATCTGGAGAACTGATGGCAGAGGCAACATGAGGACTTCCCAATTCACACATCAGTCTTTTAGCCACTACACTAGCTGATGCAGGAGTAGTGCTGGAGGTTGGCCAGATTGGGTACTAGCTAAGGGCCCATGGCCATCAAAGGACCCACCTGGCTGGACAGATCCTGAACCCTCAAATGCGGGTGGCAGTGCCCAATGAGACATCAGGGAGCACCATGGAGAGGCTCAGTGCAGGGCTTTGCCCCAAGAGGGCCTCAGCAACCTGGCACGTCTAGCTGGCATGCCTAGATTGGTATGAGAAAAGTTCTTCTTGGAACCCTTGTGGGACTAAGCACCTGGACACATTTCTGGGTGGCTGTAGTCTCGCTGGGCCTGATGGAAGTATCAAGCCAACTGTCAGAGCTCTAAATGAAAGTTGCTTCTTTGCAGGATTGTCAAATCCACAGCCTACTTAACACATTGATGTTATTAAGCAAATCAACACTGATTTTCCCCATGCAACCAGGATGCAGTTCATTGGGGCGCCTTCAGTGGGGTTTTTTTTTTTTAGTTTGTTTAATAATCCAATAAAGGAGGAGGTCTGGCTCAATTGGTAGAGCGACCGTCTCATATGCCTAAAGATCTGAAGGATGATAGTTCAGGATGGCCAGAAGTGTCGGTGTGTCAGAGAGCTGTTGGCACACCGTGCTGATAAGCTGCAGAGCCTCTGTGGGGGAGAGAAGCTGCAGCTGCACTTGAGTGAGAGTCAAGGTTGCCTGTCAGCTGAAACGTGGTAAGGCGAACATCAGAGAGAGAGAGCTGGACTGTGAAAGAAACCATCTAGAATGAAGGGTTCTACAAAAGATTAGAACATTATTGTATTGGAAAAAAAAAAAACCTTGGGGTTTAGAAAGCCTGCCCATGTAAACTACCTTTGAATTAAAGTCAGAGGAGAAATCTGAAATCGGTGACCAAAGAAAAGATGGTATATACTGTACATACTGGTTTATTATTAAAGTTTAAGTGCTTTGGTTAGGTCTATTTTCTGAAAAATGTATTCCATGCAGGCTTATATTCTACTTTTCTTCCTTTTCACCCAGATCCCCTTTCATTCCAAAGAGGGGAAAAAGCAAACAAACCAAATCTATCTTCTTCACAAACAGGTGGAACAAAGCCACAAACAGCCCTCTCCCAAAGAGAAAATGAAATCACATTATCACAATAGCAAAACTCTGGTAGTTTTTTTTAGGACATAGAAAAAAGACAAACACTGAATTTCTCTCTCTTTATAAGCTATATTGCAGGGGTAGGCAAACTGACTCCTGAGCCACATGCGGCTCTTTGACATATAAAGTGTATCTCTTGGAAATATGTTGGCTGAGCTTGTTTTTGCATCACAATTTAATATAAAAGGTAAATAAATTTTAAAGCTTTATAATTATTTACCAGGTATAAACTTCACTGGATTAAAACATAAGTATAATGTTCATGGTGAATAAATATATTTAAGAATTTAAATGCTTCTTAAATATTGTGGCTCTCAAACATCTGAAATTTATCGTATGTGGCTCTTACATTAAGCAAGTTTGGCCACCCCTGCTATATTGTACAGTCCCAATGCTGCTAACACTTCTTTGATGTTTTAGGAACAAGAAGAAATAAAACTAATCATAGCACCCAGGCGGCCATTATATATGAATGTATACAGGGCCGGCCCCATCCATGAGGACAACTGAAGTGGTTGCCTCAGGTAGCAGATTGGTGGGGGGCACCCAACTCTGTCCACCTACGTGCCTCCACTGCTCCTCCTTCCACTCCCTGGATTGGAAAAGGAAGAGGGGGACAGAGAGGAAGAGGAAATGTGGAGGGGAGGAGAGTGCTGAGCTAGAACACTGAAGAGTGGGAGGAGTAGAGGCTGGCATATCATCTGGTAAGGGGGGGCAGCATTTGGCATGCCGCCTCAGGTGTCAGTAGGTCTTGGGCTGGCCCTGAATGCATACACAGGAATTGAAAAATAAAAATAAAACCCTGTACAACACATACACTATATGGATCACCTATTTTTGGTACGAATTTTCCCAGAGATTCTCTGGGGTTTTATACTGCAGTGTCAGACAAGAAAGTTGTAGCTTTTAAAATTTAAGTATGCCTTGTGGAAATATAGAACAAAGTTTTGGATTTATAAATACGCCTACTTAGAATTCCTTCTGTATTTGTATTTGCTTATTGTGCTTCATAAAAACTTCCCACATGACTAAGAGCCACAGTGCAATCCTAACCAACTTTCCAGTGCCGGTGTAGCCGTGCCAACAGGACATACACAGCATTTTGCAGTGCAGGGGGCAGTCATGGAGACCTCTTCAAGGTGAGGGGACATTTGTTCCCTTACCTCGGGGCTGCTTTGCGGCTGCACCGGTGCACGAAAGTTGGTTAGGATTGCACTGCCACTCTGTACAGCAGCCCAGGTAGCAGAGTTAATTTGTTGTGGTAATCATGTAAAACAGAGGGGCCGACACTGGCTCAGGCTGCACAGTGTCTATGGAGACGCACATCTCCCTTGCACTCTTAAGGTAAAGGTGACCCCTGACAATTAAGTCCAGTCATGTCCAACTCTAGGGTGTGGTGCTCATCCCCATTTCAAAGCCGAAGAGCCAGCGTTGTCCGAAGACGCCTCCGTGGTCATGTGGCCGGCGTGACTCTCCTTGCCGCAGCGCGTAGCATGCGGCTGGAACACGGAGCGCTGTTTACCTTCCCGCAAGCGGTACCTATTTATCTACTCGCATTAACATGCTTTGGAACTGCTAGGTTGGCAGGAGCTGGCCAAGCAACGAGAGCTCACCCCGTCGCGGATTCGAACTGCCGACCTTTCGATCGACAGCTCATGGTTCAGCGGTTTAACTTTACACAGTTGTTATCACAGCAAAGCTTGGTGCAAAACTGGTGCACCTGAGCTGCCAGGTGAAACAGCTCTGAGCGCAACTGTCCTCGGCACTCCCTAACAAAAAACACAAGGCTGAAGTCTCCGACTGCGTGCATCTTGGCAGTGCACAGCTTTCCACAAATTCTTGGGAAGGTCAATGTACCTGTTTTCACAGCTTTTTGCCACAAAGTACAGTCCTGTGACCATTGCTCTATTGCAGGCGTGACCAAACTTGCTTAATATAAGAGCCATATACAATAAACTCCAGGTGTTCGAGAGCCACAATATTTAAGAAGCATTTAAATTCTGAAATATATTTACTCACTATGAACATTAAACTTACGTTTTAATCCAGTGGACTCTCACACAGACTATACCTGGTAAATAATGATAAAGCTTGAAAATTTCTTGTTTACCTTTTATATTAAATTGTGCGCAAAAAAGGATATCAGCCAACATATTTCCGAGAGCCGCATATATGTCAAAGAGCCGCATGTGGCTAAGGAGCTGCAGTTTGGTCACCCCTGCTTATTCCAAGGCTGGCAACGCTAGTCCACTCAACCCATCTTCCCACCTACAGTAGCATTTCCAATGGCAGGAATATCAGGAGCTCACTGGTCAGTCCATGTATCTTAAGCCACAGTAGTGAAGGTAGCAGCCACACCATCGTTCCCCTTTGCTCTATTTGCCTCCAATATAAATATCCAAGACATTAAAAAAAAGGAGGAGGAGAAGGAAGTGACTGGTGGGAGAGAAAGCCATGAACTACATCTCGGTGAACTTTGGCTTTCAGACTAGGAAGTATAGACAAACCTTTGGCAAAGGGCCCTGGCTCTCTTCCAGCTGCATCCCTATTCCCTACGTGGAGGGATGCCTTGGCCAGATCTGCACATTCAGGACCTAGGAGGGTCAGCAACTTCGACTGTTCCGTAGCTCAGGGCTATTCTTAGCATCTGAAACGCAGAGTGGAAAGAAGCCAGAAGTTGCAGTACAAAGGTCTGCTTGTGCGAGGAAGAGATGAAAAACAGCTTCCCAAGCTTGGAGTTAAGGAGCGATGGATGGGAGAGGTTTGGCCCAGGGTGAAGGAGTGGGAGTGGACGAGCTTCTGGAAGAAAAACAGATGAAACACAAGGGAAGGAGGGAGAAGACAGAGAAAAACAAATCCCCAGCAGGCAAATGAGGGATCTCGAGTAGCCACACCCCAAAGGCAACCAGAATTCCAGCAGAGAATCTGATTCCTCCAGTTCCTGCCTATGAGTCACTCTTGGCTCTGTGGGGATGGGGCCTGGCCACAAGCAGGGAAAAAAAAGACTGCCTAGCAAGGGTCAGGAGGGGCCAAGGCCACAAGGGAACGCCGAGAGCAGGGCTGGACTCTTCCTTGCCTTTGCTAAACGCCAGACTTCACGCAAGAAGCCAGCCAGGCATATCAGGGTTGGAAGAACCTCTAGGAATCATGACATGGTCAATTTTGAACCACACCCAACTTGATGAAAGCGGCCCAGGAACGGAAGGGCTTCCACAACGTTCACTGCTTCTGAGACAATGTCCAAGGGTCAAGGTGGCAAAGCAAAGACTTGCAAAAAAGAGCTAGTCATGGCAGAATTTGGGGCCCTGGCCCAGACCCAATTTTCAAGAGAACCTGCTTACATAGGAAATGTAAAGCTGAACTTTTCAGACTTTGGAAGACGCCAGAGGTCACTTCTCACTATCAGATGTTTTTTTTTCCCCCACACACAATAAGTGTCCACACTGCACACAGTCGGGATGCTATTCCTCAAAGTAAAGCTTTTGGTGGCACTAGGCAGGGACTTGCATTTCCCCAGCACCGTATAGGAGAAACTGCAATGCTTCCTCCAAGATTGGTTCCAGAATCGTAGTTGCCATCCATGTGTAAGAGTGGTATCACAGGCACATGACTGGATGTACTTCCTGACATGATCAGTTCCCAAAGCAATTCCATTCCCCCGCTGAACACTTGCTTAGAAACCAGATACCAGGCTAGAAGAGCCCTTGTTCTCATTTGGTGACTTTCTTACAGTGAAGAGCTCAGCGAACCTCCAACACACTCACACACTCTGTGGAACGGATGTTGCTCCAATGCCAAAGTGCGCTCGTACATCCTTTACCACCTCTCCTTTCAAATTTGAACTCTGGCCCCAAATATTCCCTTTAACCATCCATGCACATCTTAGTTTTGGACTACTTCTGGCACATGGGGGAGACAGCCAACTAACTCACCACAAGTTACATAAGGTACTTGCATAACTTTGAGTACCCAAATTACCACCACAGGAGATGCATCCCATTGTATGCTTTCAGTGCTAGTTTGCAAATGGAAGGCAGACTACAAATTTGTGGAGCAGAAATCCATGCAATTAATTTGATGACTGGTGAGAGTGAATATTTGATTCTGTTCCACACCAGCTCTCAAGGGTGCCACTGGAATTTTTGGGAGGGAAAAAAGGCACATGTACATTTATTCAATTAAGTGTGCATTCATCTCATTAAAAAGAATCAACTGTTGAAATATTGGAAAACTGCTGCAGGGGGAAGGGAGGGATTGTGATGTCAGCCAGTTTCAGCCAATCAGCATTGTGCATAAGCAGTTTCAGCTGCAAACACACCAAACAAACTTTCTCTGAGCTTGATCCTGAAGAGCATACATTTAAACCGAATGCAGTGAATGCATTTGCACAGTGGTTCCATCCCTCAAATCATGTATGTTCAAATGTACCCTGGATATGTCAACCAACTTCCCTGAAAACAACAACAAAAAAAACATTGTTTGTGTGTTTTTATGAGGCAATAAGAGTTCTCCTACAGCACAAGTCTATGCTTGCCTAATCAGAAGTAAGTCCCAGTGTATTCAATGGGATTTACTCCCAGGAACGTGTGTACAGGGCTGCAGCCCTAGTGGGGTTTGATATATGATAAATATAATATACAGTATTTATATACCGCCTTTCTTGGTCACTGGATTTCTCCTCCGACTGGATTTCTCCTCCGACAAGGTGGTGTACATGGGCAGGCTGTCCTAACCCCCCTTGGGGTTTTTTTTTTTGACAATATATATATATATATATATAAATGTCCAATCATTCATGAACGGCTACTTTCCAGGTGGTATCCTTTTTACAGTCTGACAATTCTGCTGGCTGGCGCCTCCCGCACTCGACCGACGCAGCTGGAAGCTCTTATCTCTCCTCCTGGAGGCTTTCACAGCTTTTTGCCGGCGGCGTGTCTTGAACTTATCAAGTTCACCGGTCTTCGGGCTTTGAAGGCAGCAGCTCTCCCAACTGAGCCAGACTCTTCACTAGCTCACTGAGTCACATAAGTCATTACCAAGCCAAGACTTACCATTACACACAAACATACTTCTGTCCCAAATAGACCCCTGATGCTTTCTCCTCCCAGTGCAAGTCCAATACACACTTGCAGAGGTGCTCATCCAGCTGAAATTTCATGAAGGCAAGTGGGGAAGCCATATTAGAAAAGAAACAGACAAGGTACCATCTTCCCCTGCCACTTCTCTCCTCCAAAACTGATCCCTCTCAAAGGTTTTTCTCTACAAAGAATGGCCACCTGGACTTTGCTGTCTGCTCTTGCATGCATGTTTAGTTCTGCTCTTAGCATTGCAGTCAACTAGCGAATATGCATGCAAGCCACAAAATACTTCAAGCAGATTGGTGGGGAACACCCATAACCCGCCTGCCCACTCGCCTTCTTGCTTCTCCTTCTTCCACTTCCTGGATTGGAGAAGGAAAAAGGGGGACAAAGCAGAAGAGGAAGTGTGGAGGAGGAGAGTGCTGGGCTAGAGCAGGGGTTCTCAACCCCTTCCTAGCCGAGTACCACCTCCGGCACCACTCTCCTGCTGCGTACCACTGGAAGTGACTGGCAATAACATCATCGCCAGTTACTTCTGGGTTTTCAGAGGCCAGAGAATGCAGGTAGGAGGTTCTAGGCGGGTGGAAGGGCCCTTTTCAGTGTTCCCGAGAGACTTGGCCAAAGGCAGGAGCCTCTCGGGAGTAAAAACACACCACCGAAAGCACCGTGTCAGAGCAGGGTTCTGGTGGTCCAAGTACCACCAGCAGTCGGCAGAAGTACCACTGGTGGTACTAGTGCCACTGGTTGAGAACCCCTGGGCTAGAGCATCTCTGTCGCTCCACCAAACTGCTACCTGAGGCTACCATCTCCGTCTGATACTGTAGTCTAGCCCACCACTCTCTTCTCCTCTACCCTTCCTCTTCTGCTCCATCCCCCCCTTTCTTCTCCAATCCAAGAAGTGGAAGAAAGGCTGGCACATCACTCAATAAGTGGAGGGGGGGAAGTATCCGACACTGGGAGGACTTGGGTCAGCCCCAACTTCAATACACATCAGGTGCTGCTCATTTATTTTATTATTTATTTATTTAATGGATTTCTACCCCGCCTTTCTCCCAATAAGGGCAATCAAGGCGGCTTACAGTTAAGAACATGTTAAAATACATAATACACAATAAAACATAATTAAAAACAAGTAATTAAAACAAATAAAACAGACAGTCCCAGTGGGTCACCTATAAAAGCCATTTGTTAAAAAAGCCATTTGTTAAAATTTAATGCCATTTAATGCGTACTTTAAATAAATCAGAGGCAATTTGTAGAGATTTATTCACTCCTCCCTTTTCAACACCTTTATTTGAAGTTTTAGAGGGAAGAAAAGGGGAGGGAAGACTATGATGCAGTATTAGTGCATGTGAGAGCAAGAGAGTGCGTTTAAAAGGAAAGATGTAAAAAGCTGGAAAAGTGACCTTTAAAACACCTTTAAATGCATGACCTTTAAATGCATGGACAGACCAGGTGGCTGGACAGTCAAAGCAAGTTGTGAGAGAGCATTGCTCCAGGTAAGCGTCAACTTGAATTGGCTCAATTAATCTTTAAGCTCCACCCCTTATAGTTCTAGCTCCCAGAAAAAGGCAGCCCCACACCATTTGCCTAGCTCTTTCAGTATTCTAGCCCTCATACAGAAAGACTTTGCTTTCCTGAGCAGCTTGGCCTTTGTGCTGGGCAAACTACAGCGAACACTTGATTTAACAGACCTCCATTTAACAAACGTTTTCTGCTCCATTAAAAATTAGCCAAATATTGTTTTGCTGCATGCACATCGCCACTGACTTCAATGCATTTAGATTTAATGGACTTTTGAGCATTAACAGACACCCCTTCCCCACATTAGTCTGTTAGATTGAGGGTTCACTGTATGTCTATGCTACATCTAACTTTCAAGATGGCTAATCCTCCCACCTTTATGTATCCATGTACACACCAGGTATGAAAAAGACATCCTTTACCCAGGATGTCAAAGAGGTGTGTGTGTGTGTGTGTGTGTGTGTGTGTGTGTGTGTGTGTGTGTGTGTGTGTGTGTGTGTGTGTGTGTGTGTGTGTGTGTGGTGTGAGAGAGAGAGAGAGAAAATCCAGCATTGATAAGATGTTCTGTTCCGAAAATACTTCTGTAGTACTTGTGAATTCACCCTTCACTACAACTCACTCACTCGAACACATGCCAGGAAAAGAACGGAAATACTATGTGCCGGGATGAGAGTGGCACCACACACAATTTGCACTCCTCCTGAAAAACTGCAGAGAATCTTTTCTAACAGACCAACCATGCTATGGGGGCAGCCATGGAGGCTGTTCACATGTCTGTCCCACTCACTATAGCATGAAGTGCGTCCGTGTGTGTGTGTGTGTGTGTGTGTGTGTGTGTGTGTGTGTGTGTGTGTGTGTGTGTGTGTCTGAGTCTAATTATTGTACAAAAATTGTGTACACCAGTGGCACCAGAGGAGCCCTTCCCTCTCCCACAGTTCATCTCCTTCCCCCCTCCCCCTGCTCCCAGTTTCACTTGATAGTGAAGCCGGGTTGGGACAGATGAGCCTGAGGGGCAAAGGAGCTTGGGGAGGATAAAGCAGTAGAATTTCAGAGCTTCAGTAGAATTTCAGAACTGCTGCTTTCACTAGCCACACTGGACTGTAAACCTGAAGTGTGCTACGTTTGTTTGTTTACATGTATATACTGGCATCTACCACAACAATCCTGCGGGTATGGAGACTCCCTCCCAGTGGCCTTCATGGCTAAGCAGGTACTGGAATCTAACCCACAACATTCTCACACATTGTTATCTCCGGTATGCCCCCTTCCCCCAGGGGCGAAGGGAGGGGGTGACGCATCCACCACCCCTCCTCCCCGCCCGGCACCCCCCCATGCCTCCCAGAATTCCAAGGGCCGCAGGAGATTCCCAACTCACACGGAGGGGGCGATGCACCCGCTTCCCCACCACCACCCGGTGCTTCGCCTTTTTCATTCCATTCGGGACTTCTAGGGCAGGCGATTCTCGGCAGCGCTTCCCCGGTCCACAGCACCGTCCACGCAGGCGCACGCACGAGCCAGAGATTTCCAGTTGTGTTGTGCGCCTGCGCGAGGAGAGAAACACGTGCTGGTTTCCCAGTGCAACTGGAAATCTCCGGCTCGTGCGTGCGCCTGCGTGGACGGTGCTGTGGACCGGGGAAGCGCTGCCGAGAATCGCCTGCCCTAGAAGTCCCGAACGGGATGAAGAAGGTGAATCACCAGGCGGCAGCGAGCACATCACCCCCGGCAGCCTGCCCCCCCCCTCCACGCCCTAGCGACGCCACTGCTCTGAACACAGCTACACTTCTCTATCAATCTCTCCTCCAAATGAAGCAGCAGCACATGTTCACCTCAAGCATCTATTCCCTGTTTTACTATAGTACATGACTCACGGGGAAGTTCTTCTACAGAAATCCTGGGGGAATAAAAGGGGAACAAATAGACCTTTCCAGTGGACCATGCACTAGACTCGAGTTTATTTATTTTTTCTCCCTGGGGGAAGGTGCTTCTGAATCAGAATCAATGGGATCTTGTTGATGAGGGTGTCAGAGTTTGGCCCCATCACTAAAGTTCAGCTCAGCTCCCAGCTCAGAAAGACAAGTCGTTCTCTCCTTGTGTCAGTCCCCCACCAGTGAAAGGGAGCAACTAATATATTGTGCCATGTATTCTAAAAATAAAAAGAAGCAATAGTCAATCAGATTAAGATCATAGTTTGATTAATCTACTAATTTCTTATGTATCGAAATGATTAGGATCAAGATATAACTGAACCACGTGTGTATTTTTCATGATTATGAAGGTAATCATTAATAATTATATTTGTGTTTTTTGTTTTATAATCTTGAACAAACAATATTTGTAAATAAAAGCCAATCCTTTGGGTCAGAACTAATATGGGCATCATAAAACTTTATATTTGTTGATTTCATGTCATCAGGGTGAAGCTATTTGTTTTTAAATAGTTTGTTGATTTTCCCAAAGATGTGGTTTGGCTGCTTTTATAACCCAAGCAGGACTGCAGAAGTCAGGTTTTGGAGACTAAGGATTTTCCCAAGGATGTTTCTAATAGTAGAGATCACAAAAGTGACCTATCAGATTTTGCATCTGTGCACCTGACAAATTGCATATTGAGTTTCTTCATATTATGGAGTTTGGTTGGTTTTTGTTTTTAAAGTAAGGATGCCTGTTATTTATTATACTTGGTATTCTGACTTCTTGCCATGCCGAGTCTATATTTTCCTTTTACAGAGAGCAGAAGACCCTGACCCAAAATGCTTTCAAGGCATCTGCATTTTTCCCCCAGTGTGGTCTAGCTGTCTCTTGCTTAATTGGGGAGGCTTTTGTCTCTCTACTTGGCAAGTTCTTAGATTAGGTTTAACAGAGCAGCAGCATCAACTCAAACTTTCTGATCTCAAAAGACGGCTAGTTTTTTTTTAAGTTATATTTTTCTTATATTGGTAAGGAAGAAAAATGATTCATTCAATATTGTATACAACCCAGATACATGCATACCATCAAATCATCCTACACTTTTTCATCATAATCCTATTAACTTCATGACAAGTGCATCCACGGGAGAAATCTTGCTCATATTCTAATGGTTACGCAATGGACAACCAGTCTCCAATGCTCGTGTAATGCCTGCATTTTAAAAAGCTGATCTTCAAGAAATTTGTGATAAGATTCATTCCTAGATACTCAGGGGGCATGCAATTTCTGAGCGTTTGGTGCTTACTTTCCAGCATTTGGCATATATAAGCCTAGCAGCTAAAGGTAAAGGTTCCCCTTGCTCGAAAGTCAGTAGTTACAGACTCTAGGGGCGGTGCTCATCTCTGTTTCAAAGCTGAAGAGCCAGCGCTGGCCACTAGGGCGACGCGCGCAGGGGAGGTGACATGTGCGTGGGTGCGTGCGTCACCCTCTGCGCGCATCACCCTCCGGCGGTCCACCCCGCACGCTTCGCAATAGCAACGCGCCTGGTGCTGGCCAAAGATGCTTCCGCGGTCATGTCTCAACGCTGAGACACAACGGGACACTGTTACCTTCCCACCAGAGCGGTACCCATTTATCTACTTGCAATTTCTTGCTTTCGAACTGCCAGGTTGGCAAGAGTTGGAGCAGAAAATGGTAGCTCACACCGTCATGTGGAACTCAGGTCTCGAACTGCTGTCCCTGCAGTTCAGCGTCTTAACCACTAAGCCACCATGGCTCCTAAGCCTAGCAGCTACTATTACTCAATTTCACATAGACTCATAATATTGTTCACATTTTTCATGTCTTATACAGTATTTGATGGGTTAAAGCTATGTGTAAGTCAAAAACTGCAAATACCATCTTGCTTATCCATTTCCAGAATCTGAAATGCCACTGTGTTGTCATGTTGCAACCATTTTGAACATTATTATATCTACATTATATTATATCTACAGTATATTATAGCCATTATGCCATTTGATTACCAATGCTAAAAGAAATGAGAGGTGAAATCTGAACAGCAGCTTATATCGATAGGATCTTCAGTATAGCACAGGGTGAGAGGAGTGAATATGCTTCTTGTCCTCTTGACCAGAGGGGAACTGTAAGGGCCGGCTGAGCGATGGAAAAGAAGGAACAAGGGACACAAACACAAGTCATGCATCAGTTTGAGATCAGGTCCATCTGAACCCTGCTGCCCTTCTGACAGCCCTTCCCTTCCCCCTAAGAAGAGACAGACACCCCCCCAACTCATACTTTCACCCCTCAACTTCAGATCTTGTCTTTTTTGAAGGACAAGTGGGAGGGCTCCCCCCACCAGCTCTTTCCTTTTCTGAAACTTGAGGGGGAAAAAAGTGATATGGGACCTTTCTTCATTTACATCCTTCTCAATACATCCAATAGCTCTCATGGGAGTCACTTTAGGATTTCCTTCACCTGTGCCACATCACACTTTCCCCAACCCATACAATGCACACTAAAACGTTAACGAGCTCTTTGATATGCCACACTCCCCATTTCCTACCTAGCCAGGGAGGCTCCTGGGGAAACAGTCCACCAGCGGATAAGAATGTTTGTAACAACAAAAACATGACATTGAATCATCTTCATGTGCTTTTCGATTGGGAGGCAACAATACACCCTTGGAAGCATGTGGTGTAGCGGACAGATCATTTGGCCTCGGATCAGGGAAACTGAAGTCTGAGTCCCTGCTCAGCCATGAAGCTTGTTGGGTAGCTGTGGGTGAGTCACTATCCCCCACTCAGACTCTCTCACAGGACTATTGTGAGAATAAAATGGGATACTCCCTCACATACGCCTTAGAGAAAGGATGGGATACAACTGCGAAAGCACAAGTTCATCTGTTCAGTGCTGTAACAGAAATGCCTATATATATTCTATATACAAGAATCTCAGTCGGCTTTCTCAAAACATGCTCCAAGCAGTTAATTTTTTTTTAAAAAAAAATTATGTTCAGTCAAATGTCAGGAGCGGATGGACAGAATAGCGGATGAACCTTTGGCGTGACCAGTGGTATGACTCTCTCACTCAGCATCACTCTGGAGCAGTGAATTTCAACCTTTTTCATCTCATGGCACACTGATAAGGCACTAAAATTGTTAAGGCATACCATCAGTTTTTGTTTGTTTTTTACAATTGACAAGGCACACTGTGTTGGGGGGCTCACATTCCCCGATGGCCCTACTAATAAATGACCCTCCCCCAAACTCCCGTGGCACACTGGTTGGAAAATTGCTGCTCTAGAGGGAGGGGAAGCATTTGGAGGTGCCCGGAACCAGCTTGCTATATTCAGCAACTACAGGAACCATTCAATGGGTGGAAAAGAAAGCGCTGTTAGAAGAGCAGACCAAAATACATTACTATGTCCTGCCTTCCTAATAAACCTCCAGAGGCTCATAGTTTGGTGCTGAGCAACAAAGAGGGTGAGCTCTCAGGAGAAGATGGCCAAGGAACTAGCATTCAGAGTCAGCAGTACCAAAATACGCACAGAGCAGGTTTGTTTCCCTGCTAACGCACCCTATTTAAGAGCTCCTCTCCCCCACCATTGTCCCAAACGCAGCCCTTGAAGGCCCTCCAGTGTGGAAGGGGGGGGGGAAGAGTCCCACAGACTCTTTTTGCAGACAACAGCCTACTGGGAGAGAAAGAATCTGATAACGGTGGACAAGGGGGGAGGAAAGGTGGGGGGCCTGGCTGGGCAGAGTACCAACAAGCTGGTGGATGTTGTTGTTACAGATTTTTGGACAATGCAGCTATGAAACTCATCCCACCCAGTTTCCTTCTGTCTCTCAGAACGGGGGGGGGGGGCAGGTATGGAACATTCCATCAGTCCCTAGGGTCTCTCCTTCAACAGTGAAAAATCAACTTCCTGCTTGATGCACATCCAAAACACACACAATACGTGTCGGCGTGCAAGTGCGCACACACAGTGAAACAGGAATGATGAAAACCTCCCCAATTCCTTCTCACTCATCTAATGCAGTCGCCTCCTCCTCCCTATCCCAGCACAGGCCTTTTCCTCAGCCTAGTTACCAGAAATTCACGGATTCCAATACAGTACTGAGACGTGCTCTTGAATTATAGGTAGGATGGGTTTCTCCAGCAATCTCACTTTAAGGTTCAGGGCTGCTTTTTGGCTTCATTAGATGGTGGTAGGAGCCATGGAGGACACAGAAAGCCTAATGCACATGGCCCCTGCTCCCCCCCCCCCCCCCGCAAGAGTTTCTTGCTTAGGAAGTAACTCTTCTAGGCAGCTTGCCCAGTTTGCTCAAGCGAGCAGAGTCAGATTGATGCACCTGAGCAAAACAAAGAGTGCCATGCCTGCAATTTGAGAAACAGGGTGAACAAGGAGGCTGCTTCCTTCGATATCTATAAGATGCTGTGTGACTCAGAGAAGAGGGACTGGTTGGCTGCCTCCTAACTGCCTAATGCTGCTTCAAGCCTGCAACCCTGCCTTGCTGCTTTTTCATATTATGGTCATTACGCCGCATTATCATCATTTCCATTTAACTGAGTAGTACGCATGCAATTCCACTTTTGGTACAATAACTTCCTTGAGCATTAAACAAAAAGGTACGTAGTCAATTGTTCTGCAGTACATTCATATACACAAGTATGAATGCCCACCAGTTCTATTTTTCTCAGACTCCATCCATTGCCCAAAACCAGAGCTTGGAGGAGAGCAAGCCTGAAGACTTCTGCGGCGAGGTCTCTACTCCACACTTTGCCAGTCATTGAGCCCAGCCTTCTAAACAGGAGACAGGTCAGTGCTCCTAAATGCCTCCCATTTGAGGGTGGGGGGCGGTAGCAGTCCCATGTTTGAACTTCAAGCAATTCTTCTCCAGAAGCCCCTTCCTCTGACCAACTCACTGGTTCTATACTTGGCAGTATAGTATATACTGTACTATATACTATATAGTACAGGCAGAAGACAGACAACAGTGGGGGTGGTTTCTAGCCAGTTGGAATGTAATTTGAATGAGGGATCACTCCTGATCATGTGTACACTCGCCTCTTAGCAAACATCTGCAAAACCTGGAGGCTGTAGTGGTACAAAAAGAGTCTGTGGTGGTATAATGGAGACTGATGCCTCTTTCAAACCACTTTTCACCATTTGTCAGTCTTCAATCACTATTGCTTTAAATAATTAAGTGGTAGATTATAGTAGATAGTAGAATGCTAAAGACAAATATTTGTACTTGGGGGGGGGGGGACTGCAAACCTACCCAACTACCCCCAGTCTATTTTGAGAGCTTATTGAATATATCCAACAGTGGTGGACCAATGATCTTGCTCCCCCCACCTCGGTTGAATCTAAAGTGGTGCCCCCATGCAGCTCAGAGGCAAGAAACACACCAGTTCTGACCCACTCTTCACAAAACCTGCTCATTTCCCACCACCCTGGCCTGCAAAGCCTCTGCCTTCCAAATCCCTCTCCAGCCAGGAGCAGCGGCCCCTTTAAGACAGCTTCAGCCAACTGCCAGGCGCACATGGATCCAATTAGGTCCTGCTTGCAAGATCTAGAAGCTCAGCAGCTGGGTGGGGTCCCCCTGGAAGCCTGCCTCTCTGGATCAGCTTCTTTTGCTCCACTCAGATCATGCACGGGGATCCCTCACCCCATATTGAAACTGCCTAGATTAATGACGGAGGGTGGCGGTTTTATACAGAGCCCCTCACTTAGTATCAAGATGCAGCTACCTCTGGCATGGAGCACTTAGAAAGAGATCTCTCACCTCATATGAGAGCTGTTTAATCAGCAGAGGCTAGGGAAGCTTCCTGAATGCCAATCTGGAGTGAGGAACTGTAGATACGAAAACAACCACTTAACATTCTTATTGAGATGACTTTGCGGAGAACATTTTTCTGCTCAAATACTCTGGCATATCCCATCAACCGAGCCCTTTTCAGGTCACAGCCAAAGGAAGCTTGACAGCATGAAACGAGCAGAAAGGGGAAAGAAAGGAGATGCTCCTCACCTCTGGAAAGTGTGTCCGTTCAATACTGTGCCACCAGGACTAGACACATGACAGAGGTTCAAGAGAGAACTAGGCTGTGGTAAGAAATCCTCTACCTTTGGAGAACACACTGCCAGGGCCAATGTCAGGGTTGAGCACCTGGGACACAGTCCAGGGCTCTCAAAGGGCCCAGGAGCCACAGCTGACTCCTGAGGTCTTGCCACCTGGTGAAAAAAAGAAGGCAGCTGCTCCCCAGTACAGCCACTGAGAAACACTCCAAGCTGCCACCACTACTAAAAGGTAAAGGTGACCCCTGACAATTAAGTCCAGTCGTGTCCGACTCTAGGGTGTGGTGCTCATCCCCATTTCAAAGCCGAAGAGCCAGCGTTCTCCAAAGACGCCTCCGTGGTCATGTGGCCGGCGTGACTCTCCTTGCCGCAGCGCGTAGCATGCGGCTGGAACACGGAGCGCTGTTTACCTTCCCGCAAGCGGTACCTATTTATCTACTCGCATTAACATGCTTTGGAACAGCTAGGTTGGCAGGAGCTGGCCAAGCAACGAGAGCTCACCCCGTTGCGGATTCGAACTGCTGACCTTTCGATCGACAGCTCATGGTTCAGCGGTTTAACCCACTGCACAACCCGCTGGCCTATCCACCCACCACTACTACCGCTGTCAAAATAAGCCTCCCCCAAACCTTTTGGGGGCTTAACTTAGCGGCAGTGGCAGCCCAGAACCCCTTTTTGGGCAGGTGGCGGGGGACACATTTTGCCTGGTTTCATATTCACTGCTTATAAGATGAAAGGAGACCATTGTATGTAGGGAAGAATGTCATGATGAACATCTATTCGGGGGGGAAGCAAATGGTTTGAGCCATTTGCCCTGGCAAAGGAGAAAAGGAGCACGTTTCAAACATAAGGGCAGCCGGAGTGGAAAAGTAAGAGAAGAGGCCCAACGAGAGCTTGGCAGAGAGGCCAACTGCAGCCAGCCACACCCCAACCCCGTCCTAGGAGGAGAAGTGGGGGGGGGGGATTGGATTTTAATAAGAGCCTCCGGCTGGCATGAAAGAACCAATTGTGTGATCTTGCCGAACTCCCAAAGCCCACTTACAATGAGGCCCTTCAGCCAGGAACGCTGAAGCTGCCCGCTTTTGCCCCTGCAGGCAAGGCCTCTTGCTTTCAGAACTCTGGGCTGAGAGATCCGCAGATGAGTGGGTGCAACTTGTAGGCACCCCGTGGATCTCGCCTCTGCCACAGAGCTCTTAAACTTCGGAGACAGGCACTGCCCCTTAGGGAGGCAGGAGGAAACTATGGAGAAGTTAGGATGTGCTGTTGGGTGGTGCTGTCTGTGAAAAAACATCCAGCAATGAGCAACATCTACACCAGAAGAAATCCTAACGGTGAACAGAACCAGGGCAGGCAGGCAGGCAGAAAGAAAGATAGAAAACGTCAACATGCAAGGTTTTTGAGCAGCTGGGGTCCAAAGTATTTGTGGCTCCTAACAGGAAGAAACCTTGAACCCTCTGCGGTCAGGAAGCAGACCCTCCCCGCACTTGTTTCTTTCCCAGCCTTAGGCTTTTCCTCATCTCCCCCACCTCCAACTTGTTTGAGACACTGGCATCAGTTACTGCCACACCTGGACAGAGGACGTGTGCTGGCATGAAATGGCATTCAATGACAACATTATCTTTGGAAGAGACTTGCGGGATGGGCTACTCAGGGGCTGGGAAGATCTCTTTTCACCGAAGATCTTACGGGAGTAGGGAGATGCTGCAATAGCCTACCCTTTCTCCGACTATAGACATCTTCCGCCAATCATCCCCTAACTAGATCTCTTTTCCTGACAAGGAGCCGCTTCTGGCACAGTAAACACTCTCCCAAATTAAGATGAAAAAGAAAGCTTGCAAACTGAGAACAATCATGCAAAAATGAACTTATCTGCACAGATTGCATTAACCGGCATCATTTATTCTGGGGAACATCATCTGCATTTTGTCCATGCCGAAACTGCAGTTTGTAAGCATAGTTTTTTTCCTCCATGTCTCAAGGCTAAGTAATCTTACGTGGGTCTGGGCAGTGGTTTTTCTCATAAAAACAGACCTGTGCTGTGTGTCATCCTGTTCACTTTCATTTCAAACCCAGGCAATCTTTTACTACAACATCAATAAAACATAGCTTATGCATTCCAATGGTTACAATGGAAATTAGTTCCCTTTAAAAACTCCTAAGAATAATTTGCATCACCTTTTGAGGGTGCACTATTGGATCCTGTTGACTACCTACCAACCAACCAACCAACCAAACCTTCCTTGGATGGACGTGGTTTTCAGGCAAAGGCGGGTCTTTCTCAGGGCAGTGGGAGCTGGCCTATGTGGTCAGCAGAATCCCCTTCAACATTATGATCATGACATTTTTCTGGGTAGTAGGGACATTCTTTGGTAGACCATCTAGAAGTGTCTCGTGCTGTCCTCAAACCAAGCCCAGGTTTGCTGGTCTCATGTTAGGCCAGCAATTTTCAACTGGTGTGCTGCAAAGGGTCTTCAGGTGTGCCGCGTGAGTTTGGGGGAGGGTAATTTATTAGTAGGGCCATTGGGGATGTGGGCCCCCTGTCAGCAGCATGGTGTGCCTTGTCAATGGTAAAAAAAAACACTGATGGTGTGCCTTGACAATTTTAGCACCTTGTCAGCGTGCTGCGAGATGAAAAAGGTTGAAAATCACTGTGCTAGGCAAACCTGTTTTCCCGCTGGACAGTGGTGGGCGATGCCACTTGGAACCTGTTGAACCCAGTGTGGGGGATACTCTGACCTGCACAGTTGCCAGGGCTGACTCAGAATGGGTGGGCTGCACATCAAGAGAGGAAGAGGTTTTACAAGATTGGATGGGGCCCACACCAGTAAGCCCAAGGAAGAAACCGATCCCCAGCCTTTCTGCTCCCTCCTCTTCTGCCCTTAAGAGTCCCTAGACCAGGGGTTGGAGGCCTTGGCACGAGCCTGCAAAGGCTGGTAAGAGGGTCCAGGTGGGTGGGAGAACTTTTCCCAGCATGTGAAACCCACATGCTGGAGCTCTGGCCACTGTGCTGAACCTCCTGCCAGCCTTTGCAGGCTCGCACTGAAGCCTTCATCATGCAAGGTGGGTGTCTGCAGGTGCCACGTGTACCATTGACATCCTCCTCGCGTACCACTGGTTGAGAACCCCTGCCCTAGACAAGAAAAGCTGTAGACCTTTCATCTCTATTTCAATTTCAGTCCAGCCAGGCAGAGGGTCTTTATGTTAAGAGTGAAGGCATTGCACTCCCCCTGTGCCAACCAAAATTATTCCTTTGCCCACTTTATCATTGGCCAAAATGTATGCCTGTAAGGATTCAGCTGTGAAAAGAGCCCTAGGTTGAGAGGACATTTTAAGGGCCATTTCCCCTCCCCCAGGGATATTAGTGCGGTGAATTCTCCGGCCCTTTCAATGGCAGAATCACTTTCCTCTTATCAGGCAAGACCCCACTCCCGCCAATGTTATACTTATTTTGGGGGGCAACCCCCAGTTCCTTATTCCCAAGTGTTTGGGGGCATCACATGCTAAAGCAAGTTACACAAATACAATGAATGAATTGAACTGAATAAGAAACTAGGGATGGTAAACTTGAGCCTTGTGCGATACGTCAGTGTGCAGGAAATCCACGAGTCACCTTCTCCTCCTCGCCTGTCCCTTTTCTACTCTTTGGGGAAAAGGGCTGCGTGCCCACAGTCGCTATCTGTCACACCACTGATGGACTGAGCCCAGCGAGATCTTAACCTTCAAGCCACTCACAGAAGGCTGCCAATTAGTTAATTGCTAATTGGCTCCTAATCGGCTCACCCCAACTGTGATCCTCCCATTGACATCAGTCACACAACAAGATGAGATGGGATGCCTGCAGGGTCACAAGGACAGGGTGAGGTTAGGACACAAACGGCTGCTCCAGACATACTCAGGCTTTCCGTACAAAGACCCCCCGCTGCTAGGAAGGCAGTGAAGCTGCCGATACAAACTTGCTCTGTATTTAGCCCCTCTGGGAGGACAACAGGGGCTAAATGCAGTGCACATTTGTATCAGCTGCTTCGTCACAGGCACCTGCAGCATCAGCAACACGGTTGATGCTGTCCAGGCACAAACACCTTCGGGGATCCAAGCTGCAGTTTGTCCAAGGCCACCCAGAAAGAGACTTGTGCCCAGTGTCTGCTTTCAAAATGCTGCGAACACAGATGCCGTGCTCCACTCCAGAGGCACCTGCATTTCTATACAATACAGCACACATGGACCACTGGAGATAAAAGAGGGTTGTAGTTTGTGTATCCAGACTCAGGAAAAGAGGCCCAAATTATTTTTTTACTATCTAACAGGCCAATGCCATATGACAGTTTCGCCAGGAACGTTTCTTTAAACTGCTGGAGACCATCGTGAACGTCTTGATCATTGCATAGCCCTCTTGCACAATGCTACCTTCAGTGGTGACACTTCCTTGTACCCACAACAGCCCAGAGAAGCAGGAGGGCAGCCATACTTGTTGCCTTCTCACAGACGATGGGAGGAGGGGGAAGGAAAAAATCTATTTCCCGGTCAAAGCCACCCAGCAAGTCTCAGTCCAGCTCGGTTCGATGAAGTCGAAGTCACCGCTCATTTGCCAAAGGAGAGAGGGCCACTCCAGCTACTGCGTGTCCTTCTCTTCTCTCTTTCCTAAGCACACTTCAAGTCACACAGGCCTGCTCCAAACCCTTCTAAAGATCAGCAATTCTTTGGGGCAGCTCCTGTCTACCACACTTTCCAACCTGGAAGTCCTGCCCCTAATCCCAGATATTAGAAGGGCTGTCCTACCATAGAGAGCTCCTCTTCTTCTCCATTACCATGGTCTCAGAGAATCAGTGCTAAGCCTCGGGGTTGAGAAGAGGAGAACTGCTTCAGTCCTGGTTGTACCTACCATAAAAGCCCCCAAAGACACACACGGGACAAGCTTGGAGAAGCAGAGTAAGGGATCAAGGGACCTACCCCTCCCACTGGCTCAAGATCTTAATAATATTCAGCCTCTCTTGCTCCTGCTTTTTGCTGCAGAATTTGAAGTATCACTTTACTCACTTTCTCTCTCTCATTATGGGGAAAGGAGGCCAAAAAGGCCACACTCAAGATTCCCACCTCTTTATTCTGGGCCAAAACAGTGCAGCCTTCCTTCGGAGTCAACATAAGCCTACCATGTACATCCCAGACCCAAACAAAGGAATCAGCCACTAGAAATATCCTTTAAAAATCCAACTGAGTCCTGGGGACTGGTCTAATATAGAGTAGGAAGTTTAACACTTATAGGAAAAACAAACACTTTAAAAAAAACCCGACATAAAAATGAGATAGAATTCGGTCCCACCATTCAACAGCAGCCAAGTAAGAAAAAGAAACCACAGCCCTTCCTAAACATCTGGGAGTCCTGTAAGGCACTCTCTTTTTCTCTCCCCTCCTCCCCTAACTCAGCCTCTGGTCCTACGTCAGCTTCTGCCTCCTGCCCCTTTTTTTTCCTGCCTGTAGAGAAGAGGCACATTTTGTCCAGGCTTTCTGTGGAAAGAGTATCTAATCTAAACACAAGAGCAAGAGGTAGATATTCAGCATACTGAGAACTGAGCATTTTGGGGAGCCCCTCCCAGGCTGAGGCCTAGATAAGGTTCCTCCCCTGACTCCGTAGTAGGAGACAATTTCTATCCATGCTGTTTGGAGGGGGAAATGAACACACTAGGAGTGGAACCTGGGAAGGCTTGCTCCGTGCATGTGTGTGTTACACATCTACACCAGTAAATTCACAACTGTCTATTTCACCTTTGGAGTAACCCCCCCCCCCTTCCAGGTTTTGAGTGTGTCACAGCAGCTCCTTAAAAGCTAGCCAGAGGAAAGACAGCATTTTGGAGAGCCACTGTGATGCATGCTACTCACACTGGATTTAGAAAAGCACTGTATATAAAAAGCTATAGAAAGGGCAAGTTTCCTGTTGCAGAATCTATCAAGCTATATCCAAAAGCCAGCTCCCAACATTCCATCCCACTCTCTCAATGTTCCGTCAGCACAGAAGCGGGCGGGGGGGGGGAGGCAAGGCAGCATGGCCCAGAATCAAGACCCAATGATGGGGCAAAGTGAAAGGGCTGCAATCTGGGGCACCACCAACCCCACTTAATCACTCCATGCATTCTGTTCACTAAGGGTGCATTAAAGTGCACCCCTTGACTTGCTCACTCATAAATAAGGCTGCCAGCCATTCCTATTGCAACACTCTCCTCTGAATCAACAGGAGTTTGCAAACAGGGACAACATAGTAATGGACAATAATCTTCCCACCCCCACCAGTGGGTGTCCAGGCCTCCACTATCTCAGGCACAGAATGAGGTGGAGAGGGAGGGAAGGGAAGTACTATATCTGTGCGCTCTGGATACTTTGCAAATCCTATTGTGCCATGGAGGGGGGGGGGGATCTGCAATGTTTTGGATAATCCTCTCTACATGCACACGCATGACAATGGGCATTTTGTTAAGTTTCAGACTAAAAATAGAGGGCACTTGGTGAAGTTTTGATTTGGGACTGATTTGACATATTTTGCCATGTGTGTGTAAAATGATGTAAGATGCTTTGGAGATAGAAGAGGGAGGTACAAATTACCAGATATAAAAAATAAAGAGACAGTGCTCATCCATGGTTAACCTGCAGGACTATACAATGCAGGACTATACTGTACAAATTGATAAGGTCACATCTGGAGTACTGCATACAGTTCTGGTCACATCCCAAGAAAGATATAGTGGAATTGGAAAAGGTGCAGAAGAGAGCGACCAAAATGATTAGTGGGCTGGGGCACCTCCCTTATGAGGAAAGGCTACGGCATTTGGGGCTCTTTTGTCTAGAAAAAAGGTGCCTGATGGAAATGTATAAAATTATGCATGGGATGGATAGAGTGGATATCACAACACCAGAACCAGGGGACATGCACTAAAATTGAGTGGAGGGTGAGTTAGAACAGACAAAAGAAAATATTTCTTCACCCAGTGTGTAATTAATCTGTGGAACTCCTTGCCACAGGATGTGGTGATGGCACCTGGCCTGGATGCCTTTAAAAGGGGATTGGACAGATTTATGGAGGAAAAGTCCATCATAGATTACAAGCCATGATGGGTATAAGCAACCTCCGGGTTTTAGAGATAGCCTATTTCTGAATGCCAGGTGCAAGGGAGTGTCAACAGGATACAGGTATCTTGTTGTCTTGTGTGCTCCCTGAGGCATCTGGTTGGCCACTGTGAGATACAGGAAGCTGGACTAGACAGGCCTTTTGCCTGATCCACCAGGCCTTTTATATTCTTATGTTCACCGGATAATGTATGACCAAGAGATCTCACAAATAAAGACAAGAGAGGACTGGTGGAAATTTAGGGAACATTAGCAGCTATATACCAGACAGCGGGATTGTCTCTCCACACCCCAACAGCCTCAAGGGCGTGGGGCAGGACTTGTTTGAAAAGCACCAGGCTACGCAACTCTCTTGAAATGCTGCTGGGGACGGGGCAGGGAGCTGCCTGCCCGCTTGCTCTTTTCTCCTCCAGGACAGCTGCCCGCCTGCCCAGATGTTCCCAATTAAGCCTCGCTCTTTCCATGCAACTCCCCCCCCATGACTGGCTCTTCTTGGGGACCCAACATACACCCCCTGACCTCCCATCCCATCCTTCTGTCAGAGTGTGCAGAGAGACATGACGGGCAGCCTCACAATCTCCTCCACCCCTCGTTTCAAATCTTGCCATTCCTCTGGTGAACCTCCAGCCTCCAATGTTTATTGTTCCTGCCCCACTGATTCTTGTGGGCAGAGATCTTGAAATCCAACCTCACTCCCTGGAGGTTCCAAAGCAAGTTCCTGCCAACGCCAGCCCAGCAGGCATGGTGTAAGGGGGGGGGGCGGGGAGCAAGGCTGGAGAAAATACACACCAAGTGGAAAACAACTTTAAAAAGCGGAGTTCCGACTCTCAACAAGGCAGCGCTGCCGCTACCCTGTTTAATAGCAAACAGCTGTAGATGACCACACTCCCCCCCTTCCTCCTAGCCCCCAAACAGGCAATGAGAACTGTGTAGCAAATCACAAGAGAATGGGGGGGGGGGGAGAGAGAGAAATACACAGATGTTGTTTGTTCTTCCTTTCAGCTTTTTTTTCCGGGGTGGGTGGGTAAGAGAAACGAAGCAGCGTTTTAAATTAAAACCATAACCTGGAGAGAAAAAGATTTAGGCAGCGTCTTAAAACAGGGGGCTTTGCTTTGTCTGGAATCGAAAAGTGGGCTTCTTACTGCTGCAACTGAGGCAGCATACCGAGCAGTTTTGAGAAGCCAACCAGGTCCAAGCGAGGTGGGAAGAGGGTGGTGCTGCTGGGTTGATCTGTCCCACGAAGGACAGAAAAGGACTGAAAGGAGCAGAAGAAGCTCCCCCGACAGACTTACCCAAAGAAGTGGCTGGCTGGCGTGGCGAGGGTCCCCCTCTTGCCGTTCCAGAGCGGGCTTTTTTTTTTTTGGTTTCCCTCCTCTGCGCAGATCACATCCTAAAACCCGAGGGCGGGCCGGGGAGAGAAAGAAGAAGAAAAAGTTCTGAGATACAGAAGTTTAGAGACAGTCTTTGAAGAAGCGACGCGAAGGGGACGAAGCAGAAGCGCATCTCCTCGCTCGCTCTGCCCGAGAGATGGCAGCGCGGCCAGGATGCGGTACCTTTGCAGCCAGCGGTGCGCCACTCCCGGCCCCAGAAAGGACTCCCCGTCTGCGAGGCTGACTAGCTCAGAGCGCTCCCCAGGACCGCCTAAGGCCCCGCCCCTCACCACTGAAGCCCCGCCTCCTCCGTCCGAACAGGGCAACGCCGCCGCGACCATCTGGATCTGGGGCGGGGGGGGGGGAGAAGAGTCGGAGATTGCTTGGGCGCGCCCCTTTGCGGGGGGGGGGGGCTGGGGCGCGGATTGTTCCGAGCGGAGGGGGCAAGGCGTTGCTGCTGCTGCTGCCTTCAGATACCCTTAAAAGTGACAGCCAGCAGTCTCAGAATCTCTGCAAGCTTACTCGACAGTCAATCCCGTTGGTTTCAGGTGACGTATTCCCCAGTTTAAAAAAAAAAAAAAAACGAACATAGGATTGCACGCTTATTATTAGTGCGGTCACTTAATTAAAAAAATAATCTTAGTCGACTAATAGCACAATCCTATGCAGGTCTCCTCAGAAGTAAGTCCCGTTTATTTTATTAGTAGCCTGCAATCCTTTATTAGTAGCCTGCAATCCTATACACACATACCTGGGAGTAAATCCCACTGAAGTCAGTGAGACTTCAAGTTCTGAGTAGACTGGTCACTGGTGCTGTAATATGTTTAACAGATTAACTGCACAATCCTGTCTAATGCTATGCTAGATTGGCGGAGCAATTGCTCCACTGGGCTAAGGTGTCGCAAACGTGCTGGAAAACACGTTTGTACCACCCGACGAGTAAGCGGCGCCGGCGGAGAGGCTTGCCTTGCACAGCTCCACCAGCACAGCAGGACGGATCAATGCCATCGTGGTGGAGAGAGGTGAGTCACCGCGGTGTGGCACAGGGGTGTGGGGAAGGCAGGGGGTGGGATTGGTCGGCTGGGCTCGGGAAGGGGAGGGATTGACAGCGGCCTCCTCCCCCATATCCTGTCCTCTTTCTCGGGCATGGCCAGCATTACATAGCCTGCTCGAATGTGCGCCAGCAAAATAGCTGGCACACAATTCGGACAATTGGGGTGGCTGAGGCTCTACTCTGTGCCACCACGTCCTGCTAGACAGGATTGGGCTGCCCACATTTCTTCCCGGCCCACAGGTGTACGCATTTGACTCCTGTTGCGTATATACACCCTTGGGTAGAAATGCCTTAAAGCAGCATCACTTTGCATATGAATAACACAACATTTCTGAAGAAAACTACCATTATTTCTTTGCTTTTAGAGGATGGTGCCTGCTGTGACTGCATCTCGGGAGAGGAAGTCCTTCCTGAATGAGGGGGAGAACCATATCATTTTTCTTAGATGACATCTGTCACCCATGCATTTGTCAGTACAGTACTTGATTATTTCATACATTTTTTTAAAAAAAATCTTTCCAGGCAGTCAGCAACCTGTTTTTAATTAATCAAAAGGTTTTTAATCAATTCATGTAATCAATTAATAAACTAAGCACTGCAACTCCAAGACTTCCTTGAGAAGACGTCCCAGGGAGAACCATGGAACCTCCATCTAAGCGTGGCCAGGATCAGGCAGCACTCTCTTCCAGTATCTGTTAGTCAACACATTCCAGGGCTGTCTTTAGTTTTTATGTTCTGCAATCTGTGATAGTCTGGGCCCAGAAAATAAGAATGTGAAACAAGTAGCAGTACACAGTTTTACGGCTCATTTCTGTTGGTGTCAGAATATAGAGCTGCAGTTTTCAACCTTTTTCATCTCATGGCACACCGACAAGGCACTAAAATTGTCAAGGCACACCATCCGTTGATTGACAAGGCACACCACATTGCCGGCGGGGGGGGGGGGAGCTCACAACCCCCAATTGCTCTACTAATAAATGACCCTTCCCAAACTGAGGGTCTGACTGCGGCGGAACTTAGAGCTCCGCCCCCCTGAGTGACGCCAGTGCCAATGTGCTACGGACCACTGGTTGAAAACCACTGCTATAGACATTTCGGAAATTACCAGAATTCTCTGTCGAACAGAATTAGAAGACAAAGGCTGTTCAAGCTGTGGTTTGGTTTCTAAATCTGACAGCCAAGTCAAAAAGGTGCTCAAGTTATGTGGGTTATGAAGCATGCATGTGAGTGAGTAATGCATTGATTTTCTTGAAATTGCTGATCAGGAAATGATCAAGAAAGAATCACTTAGTTAGGTGTGTCTGCAGTGTTTTTCCCCAGGAATCTTCAACTCATGCACTCACACCAGCTGCAAATGAGCACAGAAAGAACTGAGTTGAAGTTTGGAAGATTTTCAAGCAGCGTTCCAGGCAGCAAGCAGAAAATTCAGAGATCTGCAAAACTGCTCTAGCTAGTTTTTTTTTCTTTGCACTGCAAAGAAAAGAACTAGCTAGAGCAGTGCTGTGAAGTTGAAGAATGGCTGAGAAACAGGTACAGAATATTTTTGGGGAAAGGCCTGCTCTAACCCCCTTAAGTGCTAAATTTAGTGCATAGCTGAAATTACGCACACTTTCTTTTCACGTTCACTGAAACAGCAGCCAATGGCTTGATGAGCCTCCACAGCTCTATCACCACAAAAAGAATTTTCCTCTCCCCCATTGTCACCTCAGTGGAGTCAGTTCACACATTTAACTGTTGAATGTTCAAATGATGTATATGCATGTGTGAAGAAACCTCAGTAAAACCAGCATAGGGGGGAGCGGTAAGAGAAAAAACTGTCTGCCCACATATAGAGTGTTTTTGGAGTCCATGTAGACTGCACTGATTTACACAGAGCCTCAGAAATTCCCCATTGCACATAGAGAGACAGGTGGGATAAGGTTAATGTGTGGTCAACTCCCCAGGCACATCTTGTAAAAATGTTCACACTGGCCAAATAAATCTAGTTTCTTTACATGTGCAGTATTCAGCTGTAGACTCAAACAGGCTGGGGAACTACTAGCATTAAGACAGACTGCATCAACAGATTCAGGTAATTGTTCTGGTCCACCCAGAAGGTAAGAGTTGCCAGAATGTTCTTGCATTAGAGTCAAATATTCCTGGACTTGTCCTAAAAGGATTGTGTGACAGTCTCTTCTTGCCTTCCACCCCCTGCCAGTCTAAGAGAAAAACTCTCTGAAGTCAAAAGTAAAGGCAAAGTATTTATGATAGAAAAAGGTTTAAGAGCACGCGCATTGCATTGCACTGTTTTCTGAGAGTGTGGCACTCCGCGGCTCCTCTGGCTGGTTTCCGTGGCTCCCCTGGGAGCCATGCCTCCCAATTTGGGAACCACTGCCCAGCTGGCTCAAAGGGGTTAAATAACTGTAAAGCATTTCCCGCCCTTTTCAGAGCTGAGGAGAACACCTGGCCCAACGGACAGCACTTCTTTATACTGTATGGGCATGAGCAGCTAAAACGTTCCACAGCAGAGTATAAAAGGAGAGCTCTCATGCTGTTTGGGGCTCTCATTCTGGGATGCAGTGGCATAGGAATGGGGGGGAACCACCCCCGGACAGCACAGGGGGTTGCAGAAGCCGCCGGGGGGTGCACCAGCTGACGGCGGTGGCAAAAAAAGGTGAAAAGGGAGCTTTTTCGGCATGGCGGGGGGGAAAGGAGCCCCCCCGCCCGGGCCCCTAGTAGCTGTTTTCTGGCAAAAAACGTGGGGGGGGCGGGTTTCACCGGAAAACATAAGGACGGGGCTTGTGATGTCACGAGCGAGGAGTGGGGCTTGTGACATCATGGGGGTGTCACGTGGGTGCTCCCCCTCAGCGAGGCTAGCTACGCCATTGCTGGGATGTCACCTTGAATGTTGGTCATTGACTCTCGCTCTCAGGAGGCCACCTGAATGTTAGCCCTGGGTCAGTACCATCAGGTCCTCATACAAGGAAGACCCCTACTCTCCCCTCCTAACCCAGGCTCTCAGTTCTCAGAAGCCACTGGGATTGGTAGCCTCTGGCTCTCAGCCCTGGAAGTCACCAGGCTGTTAGCCCCTTTGCTTTCTTTATTGTCGTTCTTTGGTCATTTCTCTTCCTTTGTAATAATAATAATAATAATAATAATAATAATAATAATAAAACCCTTGTTGAGTTTGAGAGAACTGTGTCAGACTGTGTTTTTCTGGAGCTTGTGGACGGGTACATCCATACAAAAGGTCCAGCACACAAACGATCCATGGCGGGCTCCTCAGCCCAGATTTGACTAAGGCCGGATCTACACTGCACTGCCTCCGGCGTGGAGTCGTCTTGCCCCTGCCTCCGCCGAGCGGTTCGGAGGAGTGTCTTCCTGCCTGTTGTCCCTCCTGCTGTCCCGCCTTCCTATGTAAGCGCAGCTGTGATTGGCCACTCTCCTCCCCCCTCTCATCCGATTGGTGGCTGCATTGCGTACGGCGAAGCTACCCCTCAAAACATGGCAGGAACCATCTTTGACGCACTGTACACGCCGCAGCATCAGGAGCGCACAAATGCTCCGCAAGACTGTAAAATTCTCCGCAAAGCGCCGGACACAGTGCAGTGTAGATCAGCCTTAACTTTTACTGTGGAAGTTACAGCAGGGGTAAAAAGTAGGTGTGTATGGTAGGTGAGTCGAGTTTAAACACTTCACACTCTTAAACACACAGTATTTCCACTGAAGGAAGAAAAGAGTTGCCTCAACTTCACTCTCACACAGAGTACTAAACACATGACACATCTCCAGATAAAACGTTTGTTTCCTGGAGTGATTTCTGTTATCTCAGAGGGCAGAGGCACTTCTTAAAGACAAGTTGATCACCAAAATAGCTGCCAGGAAAAAAAAAAAGCCTGTATCTGGGGACATGCTGGCCACATAATGGCTTTTCACAGATTGTGACTGCTAGAATGGTTAAATTGCATCACGCACAGGAAGCTTGGATCATGTGAATCAGCCCTGTGCCCAGGGAGCCCAGGAAAATTTTCTTGGAAGCCAGCAAGATGCAGGGTAAAGAAGCCTGGGACATGGGACCCCAATCATCTCAAACAGAGGTCATGTTTTCCTAAACTTTAGGACCTAAAGCATTCCCCATAAGTCAGATGTAAAGCACAGCACGTCCTGTCCCTATTTCTCAGAACATTGCAAACTACCATGAGGGATAAAAAGGTAAAGGTAAAGGTGACCCCTGACAATTAAGTCCAGTCGTGTCTGACTCTAGGGTGTGGTGCTCATCCCCATTTCAAAGCCGAAGAGCCAGCGTTGTCCGAAGACGCCTCCGTGGTCATGTGGCCGGCATGACTGTCCTTGCCGCAGCGCGTAGCATGCGGCTGGAACACGGAGCGCTGTTTACCTTCCCACAAGCGGTACCTATTTATCTACTCACATTAACATGCTTTGGAACTGCTAGGTTGGCAGGAGCTGGCCAAGCAACGAGAGCTCACCCCGGCGCGGATTCGAACTGCCGACCTTTCGATCGACAGCTCATGGTTCAGCGGTTTAACCCACTGCACCACCCGCTAGCCATGAGGGATGGGCAACCCCAAATCCGAATTTTCCTTTAGAACTTCCACAGCCCTCCTAAGTGGCTTGTTCAATCACGGAAGTTTCCTTTACAATTAAAAATTAAAAACAACAAACTTTAAGAGTCAGAGCAGTCCAGCAAATATGGATGCATGTAGTAGGCACTACAATTTGGGGAAAAAAAGCAAATCCTGTTGCATGCTATTAATAATGGCATCTCCTCAGGGTAGGCAGAAGCTCTCATTCTGACCATCTTCCCTTTTTGAGGGATTTGGTGCTACTGCAGGTGGTGGAAGGGAAGAAGAGGTCTGTGGGTTTTGAGCAGGGATGTGAATTGAGTCTCTGACTTCAAATCTCGAGTCAAGTCCCAAGTCGTTGCCCCCAAGTCTTTGGTTGCGAGTTGTGAGTCCCTATCTATTTAATGGGGAAAACGGGTTTAAACATGAATAAGATTGAACTTGCCGTAAAAAAGATCCAAGTCTCGAGTCGAGTCCTTCGAGTCTTTTACAATCACCAAGTCAAGTCTGAATCAAGTCATTGATGTGACTTGAGTCCAACTCAAGTCCGAGTCAATAGACTCAAGTCTACATCACTGGTTTTGAGCTGGAATAGGCAGTGTTGATTGAGTGAATCAGATTCTGGATCACATGACAGAGTGAAGTGCAATGCAGAAGCAGCAGGAGCTCCATGAGCTCCATTCCAGCTACATGAGCAACTCCAGTGCTCCAAACACATTGCTTATTGTCACAAGTAAGAATCCAACCTGAGTTAAAAAGTGGGATAGAGTGACCACGTCATTTTGAACCCATTGCAAGTTTTGTTCTTGCTGCTGGACACAGAGTAAATTCTTGCTCCCTACCCTTTCTGAGACCTTTAGAGGTGAAATAGTCAGCACATCCCCCCAATTAGTTCCTTCTGATTTGGTGCCTCACAGGAGGCTGTGGCTTCTAGAGCCCACTAAGTATCCTTGGAACTCGCTTCTAAATCATTCCAGCATCTCAACATTACTCATCCACTGTCATGCCTGGAACTGAGCATTATTTTAAGTGTGCATTTATCGTTAGAAAAACTAACTATTCCCCAAACCCTGGGATCACTGATATCTATCTAGACACCATTCCCAGAGAAGGATGGGGGGACAGCATTGCCCCCAGGAAAAAAAAAACTCTCTCTGGCTATGCCTATAGGGCAGGGCCCTCCTTGTCTTCTCCTCGCCTTACTTCTTGCTTCATGCTCTTGTCCCTATCTCACAGCTGTTCCCTCCTCCTCCGGCTTCACTTCCCCCACTCCCTTCTCTTCTTTTGAGTCAAGTTTCTCCTCCAAATTCCTTTTCCTGTCCAAAGCAAACTCAGTGGCCTTTTCCCTGCAGTTCTTGATCCTCTTGCCGCACCCTTCCTATTGGTTCTTATTTCTTGTTGCATTCCTGCTTTCTCCCAAGCAGTGACTTCATACCTGGAACTTTCCCGAAGGACTTAACCTTTGTCACGTCTCTTTCCCCCAGCCCCATGAGCCTCTTCTTCTGCAAGGCCTTTTCAAACTCCACTTATCATGCATTTGCCTTGTTGAACACAGTTAGTCGCTGACTGTATGACTGTAAGGGCTCAGTCCAGCCCAACTCAGCACATGTCAGGCACAACTGAGGCCCAAGTGTGGCGTAACTGTGGCCTAAGATAGGGCTGAGTTAGGCTGCAGCTATGCCTGAGTTAGGCAGGAGGCAAGAGCAGTGGGCCAGCACCAGCCCAGGATCTAGGCAAAACTTACCACAGAGGCAGGCAGGCTCCTGTGGTGAGGTGTCAGTCTTGTGGAAGTGAAGAGCCCCCTCCTGAGCTAGGCAGTGTGCAGCTACCACAGCTGCTGCAGTGTTTGCAGCAGATGGGCAGCCACAGGTGGGCCTGCAGGCACTGGGCGTGCGACAGTCAGCTGAAGGGCAGAGGTTGTGCAAGTGCCAGCTGCCCCAGGGCACCCTGTGGATTAGCCACCTGCTGCAGGGGGAAGTGCCACAGCCCTCCCACCTGCAACAGGTGTTGCCACCCCCATGCCACGTTGAGGCTGCACGTGGGATTCATGGGGGGGAGCGGGGGAGAGAAGGGAAGGAGGGGGTGGGAACGTCACACACAAGGGGGTCTCATGATGGCTGGAACCGCCTCTGACATGACTTGCCCGTGCGCTGCCTGAAGCCCTGGGCCTCCAGGGCCGTGGCTATGCCCACAAAGAAGGCAACCCGGCGTGCCTTCTGCTCTGTACCCCGGCCAAGACCGAGAGATGCCTTGGGCCTGTCTGCTGCGAGCGGGAAGGGCTCACGCAGCTCATCACACCCCCAGATGGGGCGACGTCGGTGCCTCGCGGCAGGCGCTCCAGCGGGGTGGGGGGTGGCCAGCTTCCATCATCAGGGAGTGGGAGGGGAGGCAGACACACAGGCAGGCGGACAGGGGGTGTTGGGGAGGGACACGGGTGGGTCAGAAACAGACAGACAACAAGGCTGGTGGGAGAGGGATACAGGGAGAGGGGTCTGCAGAGACCAATAGGGACACAGGGGTCACTTCGCAGATGAAGGCAATGCAGGAATGGGCGCCTCTTATGCAGACGGACCTTGGGCGGACCGGACGCCATTGACAGGCGGACCGTGGGCAGAACGGACGCCGTTGACGGGTGGACCGTGGGCGGGTGAGAGCCCCGGTTGCCGAAAGGGCTCTTCACGGACGTGGCGGACGCGAGCGGATCCAGTATGGGCGCCATGTCGCCTGTCAGTGTTTGCCTGCCTGAGAGGCCCCCCAACTCCCCACTCCCCTCTGAGCCCTGAGGGTCTGGCAGCCCCCCTGCTGTAGTCTCCCTGGGAAGGAAGTGGCAGTCCCTGGCTGGGATTCATGCAGGGGCTTGTGTGCTGGGCGCTGTCTCTCTGTGTGTGGGGCAATGCTTGTGTAACTCTGGGCACAAGGGGGCTCTGCCCGAGGGGCATCTTTATTGTTCTGGAACGTTAGCAGAGATGGCCAGGCAAGGCTGCCAGGGGTAGTCACAGCAGCCAATCTGAAAGCAGCAGCAGCAGCACACGTGCCCCATGGACCTGGAGACGCAGGCTCTTCCCCTGTGGAACCACAGCCTGCTCCATAGAAAGGGGAGGGACAGCAAGTACGACAGCCAGGGAGGTGGAGCAGCAGCTGAGGAGGGTTGCAGGGCTGGCACCCTGACCTCTGGCAGCATCGAGGCAGATGACAGTGGGGCACCCTGCCTGGAGCCCCAGGGGTGCTCCCAGGAAGGCAGGTGGTAGTGGACGTTCCTGGGGAGACAAAAAACAAGGGGGAGTTACATGTCAGCTGGTGTGTGGTAGCAGTCGCCATTGAAGACAAGCCAGTGTGTCGGTTGCAAAAAGCCTGCAGGGAGAGATCAGATTACACAGCTGCTAGGAATAACGAGCTTGTCACAGTGTGAGGAGCTTACCTGGACCTCAGAAGGGCATGATACTGCAAAGGACAACAGTGAAGGAGAGAAAACACAGCACAACTACATACATGGCTAGCACATCATAACTGACCTGTTGTAGACCCTATGGCTGCGGGTTAGTAAACACACCTTTGTTAACAGGCAAGTCACATTTACACAAACACATATTTGTCTGCTCACATGGCAACGGGCAGCTATCAGAGGACACATTGGTAAAGAGGCAGCTATCATATATATGTGTGCTGACAGGCAGAAGTACTACATAAAGGCGAACACAGGCAGAAGTCATACATATTGGCATGAAAAGGCAGAAGTCCAACATTATGGCAAACACAGGCAGAAGTCCTACGGTATGGCTTACACAGGCAGAAGTCCTACATATAGGCATGAACAGGCTAAAGTCAAACATATATTGGCATGAACAGGCAGAAGTCATAACACATGCCATCCCATACCCTTCTTTTACCTGCTGGTGTTGTTGCCTGTGGGGGGGGGGAGAGGCTGGGAGAAAGACATGGGTTAGCAAATGCTTGCAAGGAGACAGCTGCCCAGGCACAGCTGTAAACAGTTTGGCCACAGCCTGAACAGCCCTCTCTGCCCTAGAGGGGGGAAGAGAGGAGAGGAGAAGAGAGAAGTGGAGAAGTTTGTGAATTTTGCCCTCCACCAACAAAGTCCCACTTTGTGGCTGCTGGGGGACAGGACCCCACACCACGTGCTCAGAGAAAGAGAGAGAATGGAGGCCTGGGGCTGGGCTTTTGTGGGAAAGAGGCTGGGTGCGGCTGGCTTCGGATAGGGTAACTATCTGTGTCCATGTCCAGAGTTATGCCACAGCTATTCCGTCCTAACTCAGGCATAACTCAGGAGTAGGGTGTTAGAACTTTTCAGGAGAGGGCTGGAGTGTGTAAGGTAAAATGGCTCCTATGGGTCTCCTCAAATTTGAGTCCACCTTTTTTGTCGACCTAAATTTTGTTCCGTAGCTGTGCTTGAGGGGGCGTGTCAGAGCTCTCCTGTGTCTGGACCTGGACCCAAATTCGTAACCGCCCCCGTCACTCCCCCGACACGCCCCCGACACGCCCACTTTTAGTACAAACTTAGGACGGAATAGCTCTTAGGCCGAACTTAGGACGGAATTGGTCAACTTTCCTTAACCCGTCCTATGTCAGTCACAATTGCAGCACAAATTCGGCCTCAACGGCACAATTCAGTCCTAACTTCAGCCTAAGGCACTTAGGCTGCTTTTGCAACTGAATTGTGCCGCTGAGGCCTTAGGCTGGACTGGGCTATAAGTGACTTACCCCTGGCTATCTGTCACAGAGGCTCTTTCCTAGTGCTTCTGAATAAGACAGAAGCTTGGCCAGCTCCTGCCAACCTAGCAGTTCCAAAGCATGTTAATGTGAGTAGATAAATAGGTACCGCTTGCGGGAAGGTAAACAGCGCTCTGTGTTCCAGCTGCATGCTACGCGCTGCGGCAAGGAGAGTCATGCCGGCCACGACGATGGAGGCGTCTTCGAACAATGCTGGCTCTTCGGCTTTGAAATGGGGATGAGCACCACACCCTAGAGTCAGACACAACTGGACTTAATTGGCAGGGGTCACCTTTACCTTTTTACATTCCCCACAACACCTAGAGAGCCACACTTAGATTAGGCTAGTGTGATATCCCAGCATTGTCCTCTGCTTGGCTTTCTGAAGAGGAAGTTCTCTCCCTTGGGGGAGTGAGGTTGTCTTGAATGAACAGCTCAAGAACAGGAGTAGGGACCAGCCCACTTCTTTCTCCTTGCCCCCCCCCCCTCCGTTCTAGTGGCTAGACATTACTGCAATGATTTCTGCAGCAGAGTTTCTTTTCTTTTTAGCAGTTTAGGAACAAATCTAAGACAGGTTATGTGTGAACCCAAACAATTATTCTATTCTGAGCTGCAGAGCCGAGCTCTTCTTCCTGCACTGTTCTGTTTTATTTCTGCTAAGATAATCGGACAAGCAAGAGATGCTATTTTCTGCCTTTGCTGTAAACATCTTAGAGTCATGGGGTGCCTGTGAACGAACTGTTCTCGGCTAGCAATACAGATTGTAACTCTTGTGCTGCCCCGGCTGACTTCAATTTTTAAAGCCTCCCTTCCCCCACCCCCCAAATATGTACTGGGAATGAGGTATTCCACTCACAGGTCTAAGCCCTGCTGCACGGATGTTCTAAAACAGCAGTGTTCAACCGTCGGGAGACCGCGGACCAGTGTGACAGAACTCAAGGCACCACGGACCACCCTGGCAACCCGGTATGGTGTTGACGCAATGATGCCATACGTCATTGTGTCACCGCCAATTGCTTCTGGATTGCTGGAATTTCAGAGCCAAACAGATTGTGGGCTCCGCTTCTAGCTCTGCTCACTGCGCTCTGAGCCTCATCGGTGGACTCGCAGCAGGGGCCAAAAATTTGGGTGGTGCTTGTATCACACACACCCTTAACAACCAGAGGCCTTGCGCGGACCACCTGGCAGGGTCCCACGGACCACAGGTTGGGAACCACTGTTCTAAAAGGTGTAGGACGCATGAAGGACCCCCTAGGATAGTGGCCGCGTGTTAGCCCCTCCTTCTCTTACCATGTTCAGTGTTTGTTGCTTCAGGCAAATGCTGAATGCACAGAAGGTAGGGCTAAGCATATATGTCACTGGCAGGAGGGGGGCAGGGCAGGATTAGCACAACACCATCCAGGGGCACTCCATGCAGTGCACTTTTATTTCTTTTCCAGCAACATCTTCAACAGATGGGAGTCTGGAAGATTGAAGCCTAAAAGGAAGCCCCTACTAGAACGGACCACCTGAAACACAGGGAACTGGTTGCAGGGGAAGCAACCTGTCCCAGATTTTTGATACTTGGGAGCCCATCGTCTAATCTAGGGTGTTGTAATTCTCCTCCCCAATCACAATTCTGAAGGAGAGTTATTCTTGACAGCCCCTCCCTCCTTCTGATGCACAATAGCATCTTATCAGTCTGAGATGGCCTTTGAATGAGTCTTCCTATCATTGCATGGCAACTACAATAGCCTGGTGAGATTGTGCGCAGGTTGGCTGGCTCAAGATGTTGTCCAATAAAAGTGTTCAGTTGCTCTGTGTGCTGCAGGAGACAACCAAGCACTCTTGACATTGGCCTCTTGTGGGATGTTGTGTAGGCCAGTTCTTTGCCTCAAGCCTTCCAGCACTGCCTTCTTTCACTAGTTCTAATGGGCAGGGCTAGTCTTGCCTGGTATTCCCCCTTTCCCCAATTATTCAGGAAGCTGCTACACTCAGCCATTCCTCCGCATCCCCTCCTATTCAATCGACCTTGTGTTTTGCCAAGAACTAGTCACAGCAGTTACCCATCCTCTGCTGAGACCTGGGTCCTACTGAATGAGCAACCCCTACTTTTGCCTTGCCCCTCGTCCCACTGGATTCCTCACCCAATTCTCATTGCTGCTGGGATGTCTCGCCCAAAGGCTCGCTCACCTGCCCCTCATACCAGACTCCTTTTTCTGTTCCTGAACAGCAGAGAGTGGATTGCCTAGATAAGCATTAGAAAGGCTCGAAACAGCATAAGGTCCTCCCTGCCTCACTAGTTCACACTCTGCACTTCCTCCTCTAGACTTCTCTTGTCTCACTCCCCTCTTCTCTTCTCTCAGCCAAATCTCTCCTTCAACAGGATACCAGAGGTAAGACCAACCCAGGCACTCAGTCCCTGCCCCAGCAGCACTGGTGAAATACTTGCACCGAGGGCTGAAGAGCTGGAGTAGAAGTAAAGACACCATTTGCAATGAGAAAATATAAATGACTCCAGCTAAGAGTTTGCATTTGTTAAACTTTTGGAACCCTCTGAAGTCTCTGTAGTGTGACAAAGGCCAGGGAAAGACAAAAACAAGCATGTCAAGGCAGAGGAGAAACAGAGACTAGGGGGTGACAACAGCAGCACTGGCTCACACATGTCCTACAAATGTCTAAGCCCCAAGCAAAACCTGCTTCTATTCTCACGTTTCTGTTCCCAACCATGTGGACCAGAAACGTGGCCTGTTTATTAAAAGGAAAGTCCAGGTTCTTAGGATTCAACAGTTAAGCTCTTTAAGTTAATGTGGTTAAGTTCTTATATTCTGTAGTTTATGGCATGGTAGCACCTTGTGCAGATTCCGAGGTGCCTTGTGTGCAAATGAGATATCTTTCCTACTCATTTAAAAAAAGTACAACCAGTCTCTTGGGTTTTTGTTTTTTTTTAATTGCATTATAAATAATACATTTACAGCTTCCTTTCTTGAGGAATAAGAGAGACAGACAGACAACAATCAAAGTTCAGCTACCCAATAGGCTTGGTCATGACACACAGGTGGCATCTACCATATGAGGAAATCTGGCCTGGGGCAAAGTAGGAAAGGTGAAATTCTGGATCCAAAATGTGCCCCCACCTTGCTCTCTAGATCAAACAGTTGTAGCTTTTGGTTACAGGCAGGATACAGAGCCCTAGTACGAATCTCTTTTTGTCTTCCATTGTTAGGAAGAGGCACAGACCTTACAAGTCCTTGGGTGGAAACACAAGCAGGAGAATGAGAAACAATGGGAGGCTCATCTGTTGCAGTGGCTCAGTGCCCATATACAGTTCTGCCTGCACAAATCTGTCTGCTCTAGTTCAAGTTGTTTTACTTGAAAGTGATGTTAAATTGGCATTCCACATCGAGACAGATTAGAGAGACACATAATCTGAATTAACCTCCGTATTGTTTGGTGAAATGTTACCTCCTGCCCCCAATTCTGGGTTCAAAATAAAAAACCCCGCAGCCATTTTGTTATCTTCCATCCCTAAACCATTCCTTATTAAAAGGAAATAGAATGCATCCTTTTCCTCACTGCCACTGTGGGCTGATGGCATCTCTTCATTGCTCCCCCAGAACACCATTCTTTCCTTTATGGGAGCATAGAACATCTGAGTTTTCAGCTCGAGCCTGTAGCATTTCCCTTCCACCACTTGCCAGTGGGAGGCGACAGGAGAAAAAAGGCACTAACTAAGATGAAGAAAGCCTAAGGGACAGTAGTGCAAGACAACAGGTGGCATTTGGACAGAGGGAGGTGAACAACACCCCCCCCACACACACACACACATCACTCTGCTCTAGAAGGCACTGTTGTGATTTAGTGTGTCTTGAATGCTTGCCCCTGCTTTGGAAAGGGCCTAACTAGAGGCATGTGAGTCAGAAAAGGGTCTTTGGTCCAAATTCCAGAGGCAGAAGCTGAGGATCCCAGTTGGCAGGAGGCTACTGGAACAGTATTGGTGACCGCTTACACAAGTGGCAGCCAGGGTCTCCTGAGATGGGAGTGGAGGAAAGAACAGAGGAAGTGCAATTCAAAACTCCTGGGTTTTAGGTGAAGCTTTGGGGTAAGTGGATCCAGGACATGCTCCTATCCCAAGGTCAGACATAGAACCTAGGTGTTCTAGGTTCCAGCCCCCAACCCCCCTAGACCATTCCCTTCTTCCCTGAGTCAGGCCTAGGAGCCGGAACTTCATCCAGTAATTGATCCATGAATAGCAGGCAGCTGCTGACAGCTAAAAGGGAGAGTCTAGGACAGAGAGGGGTGGGGTGTCCATCAGGGAGTGCTTCTCCCAGCTGTCAAAGACAAGACAAAACACAGAATCCAAGTGCATGAGACTCCAACCACAACCACAAAACCAACGTTTCAGATCTGGCTGTTCCATACGGAAGTCCAAAGCTCATGTGTGCAAGCAAATCCTCCGTTCAGAAGGGAAGGTCTGCAGAAGGTCTTGACTGGAATGCCTGATTTGAAGGGCACGGCACTGAGAAGTTTCCTGAGGATGGAGCACAGCCTTCAGCTGGGCAAACGTGGTAGCCAGGTGATTCCGACCGCTAATTTTCAAAGATATTTTCCTTCCTACCGGAGTGGCAGATTAGCGCAACATCCTGGAGAGAGCCTGGTGTGACATAGGAGGGGACTCAAAATGTGAATGTTCTCTCCCCAGCATTGAGCAAGGATGTCATTTGAGCAGAGCTGGAAGCCTAAGGATGCAAAGGTCCATAACTCCCCTTGCAACTGGTCCCTGTGACTCAAGTGGTCCATTCTGGTAGGGGCTCCCTTTTAGGCTTCAATCTTCCTCAGACTCAATCTGTTGAAGGAGTTTCTGGAGGAGAAATAAAAGTACAACAGAAGTCTTGAAAGGAGCTTATTCCATGCTGGGAAGGAGTGATGGGGAAAATGGCAAACAGATAGTTTACTTCAGTCCGAAGGGAGATAACAGATGAGGAACAAATTGACAGCCTAAATTCATAGAATCCCAAAAAGCTACAGTAAAACCTCAAGCCCAGGCTCCAAAGCCTGCTGCTGTCATAGTACAGCAGATTTATAAAAGCTGTTCAGGAGGCAAGGATTCTGAATGAGACCTCCAAGAAGAGGTAGACCCTGAAAATACTTCTCCATCATTTCTTATGCTCTGAACAGAACATACAGTTGCTGGCTTTAATAAGTCATTTATTGTCCCCCAAGTCATTTATATCTCATGTAATCATGTTGAAACAGCCCAATTTAACTTTGCGTACTCACACACAGGAAGCGTCTGACCTGGCTGTGGACAATATACCGCAAGCCTAGTGTCACAGCCTTCAAGTCAAGAAGTCCCCAACGTACTACTGGACTAGGAAGGGACAGGATCGTAAAGGAGAATCTCTTCAGGACATTGGGGGGAGGCAGCGGGTACCTTTCCCATGTGTTGGTGAATGGATAATCCTGCTTTGCATTAACGGGTTGGACTGGATCTTCTTCTGGTGCCTCCCAACTCTATGATTCTACGACTGGGGGCAACTGGGAAAGATTGGGACCTACTAAATTTCCCTTTCCTAACTGCTGGACACCCAACTAGATACATTTAGCACAAACTGTTGACACACTTCTAGATTATTGCATTCCGTGCTCTGTTAGGTCCAATGTGGCTTTCCAGATGTCTGGGCACATCTGGCAACAGGAATTCCCTTTTTATGTCAGGGAGCCTCCCAAGAGTATTTTCATTGGGCTTGTACAGGAGGAGCTCCTAGTGGACAGTGTCTGTTTCCAGAGGAGTCCACAGAGCACTGTAGTCTAGACATCTCAGACGTTCTCTGGGAAAAAGACAGGTACAGACACAATTAGGAAAAAGACAGGTACAGACACAATTAGGAGCACAGGTGCCCAAGAGGTCGAAGACAGAATTGTGGTGACTACCGGTGTAAGGTTGTTCTTTTGATCCACAAGCATTTTTGGCCCAAGGCACTTTTCAAATCCTGCTCCTTGCATTGGTGCTACTGCAAGTTAACTGCCACATGGTCTCACCTGTGAGCCGAATGGGGGGCAACGGGGGTATAGAGCTGAGGGATTTTGCGATTGAGAAGAGGATGCAGGGATTCCTTCAGGCGCTGGTAATTCCTCTCCAGTTCCCGATGGTACTCTCGTTGGTCTGCCCCAATTAGTGTCTTGTTTTTGCGAAGAGCATCTTCACACCTAAAAAGGAAGCAGCAGGGATAAGGCTCATGGTTAAATCGACTCAAGGTTGACCTTGGGGAGTTTTCGCTCTCTTCCCTCTGTATACCGAGCACAGGCATGGCATGGCAGGTTCTTTTTAAAATGCTGTGATCTAGACCTGGGTTGTCCTGGTCCTGGGTTGAATTGCCAAAAGCTCCTTCTTTCAAACACCCCAAAGGGAAGTACAGCCAGGAGGTAGAACAAATAAATTATTCCAGATAGAGGGGGTTAAGGTCCTTTCTTTGGCAGAAGAAAGCAAGTGTATTTATTTTTCACATTTTTATACCGCCCTTCCTCCAATGAGCTCAAGGTGGTGTACATAGTTCCTCCCCTACTTTTGTCCTCACAACAACCCTTTTTCGCGCCACCATGCTGCCGAATTGCCGCCGATGCGGTGGCTTTCTCTCAATCCCCCCCCCCCGTTTGTCACCCAGGGGCGGTGGGCCCTTAGCTACGCCTCTGACCTAAGTCACGACACCAGCTCTATAACTGAATTTGAACTCACATTTGCTATTGTTGGGCTGTTCTTTGGCTCTAAGTAGACAGGTAAAATCTGATTTTCCACAATGATACAGGCATCTACTGTAGTTAAGATTCCTTCACAGGTAGATCATCAGAAATCTTAATGGCCACATTATGTGCTGGTGGCACAGGAAACAGCAGCTGTAGGTCTCATCAATACTAAGACTCTGATCCTACAACATTCTTCCGCCACTGAAGCAGAGGTTCTTGGCCAGAGACGCAGGCAGGGAGGAGAAAACAGACGGGCTTCAGTCTGAGGTTGCAATCCTATACACACTTTCCTGGGAGTAAGCTTCACTGAATGCAATGCTACTTACTTTGGAGTAGACATGCATAGGATTGTGCCGTGAGACCACTCTCCTTATAGAGTTTGCAAGGGTGACTGACCATGTTGAAACCAAGGGCTTTTTTTCCTTCAGGGAAGTGGTTAACAGTTAACACAAAGGATGGTGAAAGGGGAGAAACTTCCAGTCAGTCAGGAAAGCAAAACTAGAAAAACGCTTCTTTTAGCAGGGTTGTTACACAGCAAGGGTTCCTCCACCCTGAATTTAGTTACAAGAACAACATCAAATAAAACAGTTGTTGCATCAAGCAGCTAAACTTTCCAGAATCATCAGCTGTGAAGCCTCAGCTGCAGGGCCACAGGTTGCCCCAGTACCCTACCGTATCTGGATTCCAAGAATGTTTCTTGTTTCAGCCTTCCCTCCAATCAGTGTCTCTTTCTGAATGATAGCGCTGGGATCAATGGAAGCAAGGGAGGGGGCTTATTACAGAGACAGGGGGTCTTTGGTCCCCTTGCCAAGTTCACACCTACAGCATCAGGACAAGGATGCAGTACCTCTTGGTAAAGTCCTTGAAGCAGAGCCGCAACTTGTTATGGTGCCTGTACAGCTTGGGGTCATCCGGGATCTCAGCCAAGAACACCTGCGCCACTTCCAGAGGTCCCTGAAACACAAAAGCTCTGGGGTCAAGACGGGGCAGGGCAGTCCTAATGGTTCAGTGCGCTGGCACGCCCGAGTCCGGGAGGGCGGCTCTTCATTCTAGCATTCCCACTATCACACTTACAACCTCAATTCCAGCTTAATAATTCACTCACAGGCATCGCACAAGAAGACTCTTCAGCCCAACCCTATGCTTTCTCCCCCTGCTCCCACCTTGAGTTTTAACTTGAACTCACTCTCTTCAAGGATTATGCTCTATTCTCATCCTATCCCCTTGCCCTGCTGACTCTCAGCAGTCTCGACAGACTTGCTAACTTGACCCGAGGCCTCCCATGAGCCCTAATAAGTGAATCACTCCTTTCCATCCGATGGCTACCTGGTTGACTGTAGTGCCAACACATCCCTGTAGCACCATCTGCAACATCTTGGCGTCGGCTGGATCCTGATGGGTGGCAAAGGCCAGCTCCTGAGTTTTCTTCTGCATGTCTTCAATGGCCACCTCAATTGGAATAAGAATAATCTGGGGACACAAGATGGGATGATGGAAACGTAAGCAGCGTGTCCATAGTAGACCTTTTTGTATGTCCTCAGTAACTGTAAAAAGGTAAAGGTGACCCCTGACAATTAAGTCCAGTCGTGTCCGACTCTAGGGTGTGGTGCTCATCCCCATTTCAAAGCCGAAGAGCCAGCGTTGTCGAAGACGCCTCCGTGGTCATGTGGCCGGCATGACTCTCCTTGCCGCAGCGTGTAGCATGCAGCTGGAACATGGAGCGCTGTTTACCCTCCCGTAAGCGGTACCTATTTATCTACTTGCATTAACATGCTTTGGAACTGCTAGGTTGGCAGGAGCTGGCCAAGCAACGAGAGCTCACCCCGTGGCGGATTTGAACTGCCGACCTTTCGATTGACAGCTCATGGTTCAGCGGTTTAATACCATAAACTCATACCATAAACTCACGTCCTTAATCATAATAATAGAAATGGATTCCCTAAGATTAATTGTTTTGCATTCCAATACTTTCTGAAACTCTCCCAATTCAAAATTTTATTTTATTTATTTTTGCTTATTGCTGGATTATACTTTGTTTTTAAATACCTGGTTAATATATGCATCTTAGCCAAGTCTTATAATTTCAGCCATTCTCTGGGTTCTGCCTTCTAAAACTTGGCCAAAATGATCCTAGCTGTTGGGCAGTGCAATCCGGTCAGGCCTGGTCGGCCTCCTCGGATTTTCGCCAGCAAAATTGCTGGCAGAAGTAGGAGGAGGCCGTGTAACGGCCCAGCCACCCGGCGAGGTCCAGGATATGGCTGAAGCCATCCTCCTCCCCCTCCTGGGCCGGCTGGGCCCCTTTCCCTGCCTGACGAGCTGCCCTCTCGACCGCCGGATCCTTACCTGGGTCTGGCGTCGGCACGTTTGCGGCTACTGCCAGCGACGGAACGCTTGTTCCGTCGTTGGCTGAGCGCTCAGCATTGCGCTCATAGTCATATAAAATAATAAGGGCTCCTTCAAACTAGTAACTTTACCTTGAACTTGTGTAGGAAGAAAACAAGGCTGGATGTATTATACTTAGACTTACCATTTGTCCTGGAAAAACTGGGACAGTCCCGGAAATGGCCCTCCATTTACCGGGATTGTCCTGGGAAGGTTTTCCGGGCCGATCAGTAAGGCCGCCGCCTCCATGTTGAAAATGGAGAAACTTAGCCAGGCGCCGCCATTTTGACTCCCGATATCTTGCAAGATCCGAGATTTGGGCACCCAAATCTCATGAGGGCATGATGCTTACCCGGCGCCGGGTACGTTTCGGGTACATTTCTCCATTTTCAACATGGAGATGACGAGCAACAAGCGGGTGAGTAGTCTGCATTCACCCGCTCTCTCACCGGCACGGAGCCAGTGAGGGAGTGGGCGAACGACAGCCTGCCCGTGCTGCGTGACCCTCCAGACTCGCATAGCACGGGCAGGCTGTCGTTCGCCCGCTCTCCCACCGGCACGGAGCTAGCAAGGGAGTGGGCGAACTGGAGGCACCGATCCGGCTGAGTGCGGCCCCACGATCTCGGCCAGCTGCTCAGCCTGCTCTCGCCCGGGCGAGAGAGGGCCGAGTGGCTGGCCAAGCGCGGTGCCGGAGGCACCCATCCGGCCGAGCGCGGGGCTGTGCTCTCGGCCGCCTGCTCAGCCCGCTCTCGCCCGGGCTGAGTGGCCGGCCAAGCTCGGCGCCAAAGGCACCGATCCGGCCGAGCGCGGCCCTGCGCTCTCGACCAGCCGCTCAGTCTGCTCTCGCCCGGGCGATGGTACGATGGCCATCAACTGGAATAAGCACAATGGCAACGGGATTCAGAAGGTAAGGTAAGTCAAATTTATTATTTTACTAGGAAAAATAAATAAATAATTAAACATCAGGGCCGCGCTTCATGTGGCAAAAAAGGGGCGGTTCGCGTCCCCTTAGTATTTTAATTATTTATTTCTTTATTGGTTTAAATAAATAATTAATTAAAAATTGCGAACGCGCTTTGCGCGGCAATAAGGAGGCACTTTGCGCCAAAAAAATTAAAAATTAAATTTATTTTACTTACTTACTTAAATTAATTAATTAGTTGGGGGGGGGGGTTGTCCCGGTTGAATACCGGGGAAATCTGGTAAGCCTACTTATACTGTGTAACACAAAAAATGTTTATGTTGAATTTTTAATGCTCCTTTATACAATTCAGAGGCACTGATTCCAATGGTAATCTTACTTTTTGTATCATCAAAACATTTTTAGTTATCTTAAAATTTGTGTACAATGCCTAATGCATTGTAATACATGTCGTATTATACAACTGCATAATTTGTGTAGCGTAAATTGTGGCTAAACTATTGATGCTACGCCAAAAATAGTGGCATTTTTTTTAAATCCTTGCCCCAAAATTAATAAAGAAACATCAAAATATTCAGATAAACACGGAATTGTTCACATTTTGTTACACAGTGTTATCAAGTTTAACATTCAACATTTCTGAAATTAATATTGCTATCTTGTTTCCAGAACTATTGTATTTTGTTGCAGGACCATCAAAAGTGAAAAACATCTTCCATTTGGCCACATTTCCCACAGGCACTACTGCATTCTAGATACATTTTTTAAAGCCTTAGTGGTAACACATACCAGAAAGTCATTACCTTGTAGCAGTTTTAAAGCAGAAGAGATTGTGTGTTTCCACACCAAACCAAAGAGAATTCTAGTCTTGCAAGGTAAATTTAATCCCTAAAATCTCTGACCAATTAGCCACATAGGCTGCATGCAACCTCAGGTCTGATACTATGGTGCAACAAGATCTGATAAATAGCAGATAAGGCATGTCTAGTCGTACATTTAAGCAATTTTTCAAGCAATGTCAGTGGTCCAGTGCAATTAACCTCCAGTGCAATTAACTAGATCAGACAGTGGCGTATCTGTAAATACTCATAAAAAGGTGGGGAAAACTCTTCGCTACTTCCTAGCAAGCACTCATAGGAAGCAATTTGATTATTAACAATCCAGTGCAGTTGGTGCACTTCTTTTTTTAATTTTAAGCCAACTAGAAAACAAACCCAGATCCATTTTTGGGGTTAAAATCTCATCCATCAGAACATAGAGGCATTTCCCTGGCAACAGATATCTTCTATGTTTATTTTAAATCACTAACAAATGTTTAATAACTGTATTATTGTTCAATGACCACCTCAATTGGAATAAGAATAATCTTATTTACCCAATCTTTCTTACCCAATGGAATTCCATATTAAATGATGTCCTAAGCAGACCTTTCAAAGAGATCTTAATAAACATTTGTTCTTGTCTAACTATATCACTGTCTTCAGAATTATACCAATCAGTGATCCAATTTAGACAAATAGCATGCTGATATAACAAAATATTAGGAAATGCTAATACCCCTTCTGCCCTTGGCTTAATAATAGTATTAAATTTAATTCTGGGGTGTTTTTTTTTTTAATCTTGCCACGTAGATGCATTTATTAAATCCTGTCACTCTTTTACTTGATAATTTACAGCAACATGAATACTTTGAAACAAGAAATTAATGTTTGGTAATACTATATAACAATTTTTATGGCAGCTGTTTTCCTAAATAATGTATTCTGGTTTTTCTAGTTACTGAGAAAGGGCTTTGCAGGGTGCTGAATCCACTGCCAAGTGCAGGGAACGTTATTCAGCAACCTCTTTGGCTTCTAATAGTTCAGCAGGCATTGCAAACATGTTTTCAAGTATATTCTCATAGCCATAACTGTGAGTCAAGGGCAAAACTACATCATCATCATCATACTGCTTTTTCTTTGGTCATCAGATTTCTCCTCTGACTTTAATCCAAAGGTGGTTAACATAGGTGGGCTTTCTAAACCCCAAGGGATTTTTACAATACAATATGTCCTAATCTTTCGTAGAACCCTTCATTCTAGGTGGTTTCTTTCACAGTCCAGCCTCTCTCTGGCATTTGCCTCAACACGCTTCAGCTGACAGGCAACCCTGACTCTCACTCAAGTGCAGCTGCAGCTTCTCTCCCCCACAGAGGCTCTGCAGCTTATCAGCTCAGCGTGCTGACAATGACAACTTTCCAACAGACACGGACACTTCATAAGAACATAAGAAGAGCCCTGCTGGATCAGGCCAAAGGCCCATCTAGTCCAGCTTCCTGTATCACACAGTGGCCTCAGGGCACCAGATGCCTCAGGGCACCAGATGCCTCAGGGCACAAGACAACAAGGTACGTGTGTCCAGTCGCCACTCCCTTGCACCTGGCACAGAGAAAACCTACTCCTACAACCAGGAGGTTGCTTTTCCCTCATGGCTTGTAAGGTTGCCCAAGGAGGTTGCTTTTTCCCTTTTCCATCATGGCTTGTAAGCTGTGATGGACTTTTCCTCCATAAATCTGTCCAATCCACTTTTAAAAGGCATCCAGGCCAGGTGCCATTACCACATCCTGTGGCAAGGAGTTCCACAGATGAATTACACGCTGGGTAAAGACATATTTTCTTTTGTCTGTTTTAATACTCCCTCCACTCAATTTGAGTGGATGTCCCCTAGTTCTAGTGTTGTGTGAGCGGGAAAAGAACTTCTCTCTATCCACTCTCTCCATCCTATGCATAATTTTATACGTCTCAATCATGTCCCCCCTCAGCCGTCTTTTTTCTAGACTGAAGAGCCCCGAACACTGTAGCCTTTCCTCATAAGGGAGATGCCCCAGCCCACTAATCATTTTGGTCGTTCTCCTCTGCACCTTTTCCAGTTCCACAATATCCTTTTTGAGATGCGGCGACCAGAACTGGACGCAATACTCCAGATGCGGCCTTACCATCGATTTGTACAACGGCATAATAATATTGGCCGTTTTATTCTCAATCCCTTTTTTTAATGATCCTAAGCATGGATCTTGCATGTTTGCATGAAGTCCCAAACTGCGGTCCTTCAGATCTTCAGGCATATGAGACGGTCGCTCTACCAACTGAGCCAGACCTCCTTACATGTGATGCTAAATGCATCCGTGTGTAGTTACAACCTTTAATTTACTTTTGTGTATCAACCACAGAGGGCCACAGTTTGGATCACAACTGCAGCATGCAAGTAGGGAATATTTAACTGTACATTCATGTCTTTGTTCCACTGAACATCATCTCGATAAAGCAACAATTTCACTCTAAAAATGTAATTACAGCAAACAATACTTTTAGGGTTAAACCGTCACCTTGCAGAGGCAATTTTCAGAAACAGTGCAGAAGTGAAGAGTTAAATACCCTCTTCCTCTGTGCTGGAGTTCCAATGCAAACTATGGCTGTAAAGTACATAGTTTGGCCCCGAGATTTACAGGAAGCTGGTTGTACACTACACATCAGATACACACAGAGAACCTTACATGCTGCCTCATTCTCATGTGCTCCCACTCATCCCTCATCCTCACACCCCAACTGACCTCCTCCTTGTGGATGACATTGATGCGGGTTTTGATGTAAGGAAAAGCGTGAGAGGTGGTGAGCAGGGTCTTGCGCTTGAACTGCTCATGCAAATCGCCATGTGCTCGCCCATCCAGCGTGAAAGGTGTGCAGAACATGAAGGCACGCAGATTGTAGTTCTTGTCAAAATACGTGACACGGTCCTTCAGTTCATATGTGTCAAAGAAGGGCTCCACATAAGTCAACTGAATGTATGCCTGGGGCAGGGGAGTGAACACAAGACAAGGGTCAATAAGAGTCAGGGCAGCACTAAAGCCCGAGCTACATTGCCCACGTCCGCATTCCGTGCATGTCTGGTGTCCCGCCCCCAGATCAAACAACAGGCTCTGATTGGCCGGACGTAGCGCGGACGCAGCAAAAGTCGAGCTGGGCTCGACTTTTGCTGCGTCCGTGCTACGTCCAGCCAATCAGAGCCTGTTTGACCTGGGGGCGGGACACCAGACAGGCACGGAACGCGGACGCGACGCGGCCGTGGACAATGTAGCTCGGGCTTGACATCCCCGCCACAGCCCAAGTTAGGAGCCCGGATTGTCTATCAACAACTAAACACCGAGACTGGGGAGACCATCAAGCCCATACTCAAGGCAGACTCCCTGAAAAGGAAGCTGGGCTGCTCAGCTTCTTGAAGTGCCTGTCATGCTGGGCATCCACAGTTTAACATCCAGGCTCCTGTTACTTCCTCCATCCCATTCTAGTCACTTATGAACAAGTGTGGTAGTGGCAGGGGAACTGGAACCTACAATGCATTGCCAATGTGGTATATGAGACGGGGAAGAAGGGAAAGTGGGGCAGTTCAACTCTTGGCTAGAATACCATATGGTAACCCTTTACCCTGCCTGCCTGCCGCTCATCCCAGCTAAACTGGTGAAAGGATCCCAGGACAGTTGGGGCTAAACCAACTGTCTAAAGTTCCCTTACTTTAGAGATCTTCAAGTTGAACAAGAGTCAAACCGATTGGCCTGTTGATGCCTTTTCAAGTGCTCAGCTGATTAGTGCAATGGACTTTCAAATGCTTGAAAGAAACTACCTTGTTGGGATCCAGTTTAGCCTTGTCCACAGGGTTGGAGTCTTTGATGATTTCTACCATTTCATCCCCAAAACGCTCTGCATAAAACTCCTGCAAAAGGAAAAGAGACGAGAATGTTCCTCAGGATAAGGCAAAAGGGACAGGGTCCGCTCTGCGTGGGCCTGCCAGTTGGTGGGCATCCTTAGCCGTAAAAATCAAGTGAAATTCCTTACAGCTACTATGGAGCGAGGATTATCCTGTGCTTCTCAGAGAGTTAATGAAGGGGAAAAGTGTTGAGGGTGCATGGACTGGGTCACACACATCACATGGGTCATGAAACAGTTTGGTGAATGAAAGTACAGTACTATTCATCCACAAAGCTGGCTCCAGGGCCACAGTCCCCCTCCTTCTGCTTCCCCCCCCCCCCCGAACCTAAGCAGATAGAGCAAAAGATCAAGCAAAAGCCATGTTAGCGGCTGTACTCACCACAAGCAAGGGGGAGAGATGGCTGCTCTTTAAAGCCAAAAAGGAGGAGAGAAAGACCTGAGCTGAAGAAGGGTTCTGCCAGCAGCCAATCTAGGACACTGTCTCACCTACCAAACTCTCAGATATCAAGAACCAAGTGGGTTTTGCAACCACATGTTCAAAAACCCATGTGGAAGAATCCAAACTCACAGATTAGATTAGAAGGACATTAAGTGGCAAAGAGATAGCAGCTGGATATTCTGTGGCATGAAATCCATGGGATAAGGAAACTCACCTGAGTTTTGCATCCTAACGTGTGCTTATTCTGTGGAAAATGCCCATTACCATGTAGATTTCTGCATGGATGATTTGGGTCTTAGATGGTAAACTCCTTGGGGCTGAGGAATTTTTGTTTGTGATTCTGCAAAGTGCCATGCAAACTGATGACACTATATACATACAAAATAATAGGAGGGAACTTGCATGTACATCAACTACAGTAATACATCCCATAACACTGCTTCTTTTAGTGCTGATTTGTCCTGGCATGAGTGACACCCAGTGCATTCTGGGAAGCACAGGGTCAATCGGTGCCAGTTTCCTGTCTTATCTTTAACAATGTCTCCTATAGCACTGTTTCACACAGAGCTTTACTTTCTGGTAACGCTGTCACAGTGTCATGGGAGGTATTACTGACCTCTGACTATCACACATGTGTTGAAAGCCAAGATTGGCAACAACGTCCCAGTCCATGTACACCAGATCTATAAGAGGCATAAGATATACACATGTGCTCAAAATATGACAATGACCTAGTGTTCCAAACGACCCGATTTCTAGGCTGGCCTGTCCCTTGCTTATATGGGCAGAAGAGTCTGGCTCAGTTGGGAGAGCTGCTGCCTTCAAAGCCTGAAGACTGGTGAACTTGATAAGTTTGAGACACGCCGCCGGCAAAAAGCTGTGAAAGCCTCCAGGAGGAGAGATAAGAGCTTCCAGCTGCGTTGGTCGAGTGTGGGAGGCGCCAGCCAGCAGAAAAAAGTCAGACTGTAAAAAGGATACCACCTGGAAAGTAGCCGTCCATGAAAGATTGGACATTTATATATATTGTAAAAAAAAAAACAAGGGGGGTTAGGACAGCATGCCCATGTACACTGCCTTGGATTAAAGTCGGAGGAGAAATCCAATGACCAAGAAAGGCGGTATATAAATACTGTATATTATATTATTATATTATTCCCTTAATGCTGTGCTACATCCTCCCCACAGTCACTGTCTTGATCCATAATTCCTTCAATGACATCCCGGCTCTTACCTCAAGTCGGTGAGAGATTTCTGCTAATTTGGTGATAGAAGGCTCTTTGTAAACGAATTCCTGCTCATCCAAGTCCCCAAACTTGCAACCATAGAAACCAACCCGAAAATATGTCCCAAACATCCTCTAAGAGACCTAAAAGGGTAGAGTGAAAAAGGGCATAAGACAAGAATCAGACTTGTACCTAGTGATGGTTCGAAAACCCTAACAAGCACCCTTTGCTAACCCAACCAACCATCCTATTCCCAGCACTTCTTTCCTGGAGTTTTCCATATGCAGATATATAAGCCTATATGTAAATCTAGGAACCAAGAAACAGGGAGACAAGATTCTTGTTCTCATTTTCATCAGATCTGTGAAGAACCACCCCAAGGACCACTGACTTTTGAAGGTGCTTTTGTGGTGCCCTTACATGGATATAAAGGGCAAATTCTGTACCCATGTCCCCGCCTAAAATACAGTTACAAGGCTCTAACCACTATATCTTTGTCATGCCTACAGCTCTACAATCTCCCCTGAAGGCTCCCGCCCAAATCCTTTATGGTGAAGGTGGTTTCCTTTATGTTGGTGAAGGTGGTCTCCTCAACCAACCAGGTCTCATTTTTCCATTGCAAAATTTCAAGAAACATGCTCCAACTTACCAAATCAGGGCGGGCGAGAGGCAGATGATGGGTAAGATAAGTTGAATGGGAAGCAAAACAGGAAAGAGAAGTTAGCAAGAGTATGCCAGCTACTGAAACCCAGCAAATGCCCAAGGGTGTTGGGGTTTGATGACAGGAAGACTTCTTTTTTTTTTACAAAGCCCCTAAATACTTCTGAGATAACTTCCTATCTAGGACCATGGCAATTCCTAAGACCGGGGGGGGGGGGGTCAAATAACTTTCCAGAGATCTCTAGGTGGTATTATAGAACTATCACTGTTTGTGGTACACATGCTATTTATTTACTTGGCCCACCATGATCTCTGGTCAAGTTGGCCTTAAAGCTTTCTGGAGCATTTTAAGCAGTATCAGGGAAAAGCCAGAACTTGTTCCCAGCAGCACAACTCGCTTTCCTACAACAGATTTGCATACAGTGCCCCCAATATCACAGGCAATGAGTACAATGTTCTTCACTCCACCCACTCATCCAGCAATTTTTAAACATTTCCCCCCCTAATTTTGCAAAGCAAAGGATGCATGCATATCCACAATCAGCCCTTTGGAAAGGGGGAAAAATGTACAAGGACTATCCATTCCTGTACAATAATGTCCCACCATTTTGAAAGCATTTACTTATGACTGAGCATTCTCTCTCCAACACATTCAAGAAGCAGGTCTCTTTCTCTCTCTCTGTTTCCCTTTGTACAAAGTAAACCAGACCAGAAGCTGCTCGCTATTCTGTCCTTTTCACCACTTTACTGGTTTCTATGAATTCTGGAAGAAGTGGTGTGCAGTTAGGCAATAAGCTTTTTCCTCTGAAGTGAGGCTTTCTTCCCCTCTTCCACTTTGTTTGTACAGGTAATCAAGCTATTATTACTAGATCAGGACTACAGTAATGGTCAAGGGGTCAACACTTCCACTGTTCTGTAGAAAGGACTGTCTGCACACAGCAGACAATGGGTTAACAAGACTGACCGAAAGTGCCCTCTAAAGGACCATGGTCCATACCTCAGATGCTCTTCAATAACACTAGTTGCTTGACATTTATAGAAAACCCCACCTGTGCAAATTCATCCGAGTCCTTGCCGCATTAATACGCTACATTAATGCTGCATATGATGAATGCTTTATCATATGCCACCTTAATGAAACATGCTAGGTAGTAGATCCCCAAGGAATCAGGCCCCAGCTGCTGTGTAAGCACTTGAGATTGTCTTAGTTTATAGTGGGCTATTTCCTGTTCTCTCTGCCATGGAGGCTCCTTCTGAATCCCTTATTTCTTCCAAGCAAAGGCAGTCCTGCAGGCAGCCGAGGATTCCAGAGTGTTCTGGTTTCCTTTAAGGTCACTCCTTGGAAGTGAATGTTCTATGTATGTGGAAGTTTGCAACTTGATTAGAAGACACACACATGTACATCTCAGTGGGACATTCCTTCTCTTATCTGGGTTGTGCGAGTATCCCCACAGTTAGTGACTGCAAATGAAATATTTTTGCGCTACACTGAAAGTGGACCTATTCAAATCATCCATTTTTGACTTTCATCCATGCTCTGGTCCGTAACCAGACGAAAGTGCAAGGTATTCCTGTATTTCATTTTTGCAAGGGAACGTCACCCAAGTCCTGGCCCTTTGTCAGGGGACTAATGAAGGGCCTCTAGCCCTTACGGCACATAGCTGTTTAGAAGTTTTGCCGTAATGTGCAGTTGGGACACAATCTTATGCATGTCTACTCAGAAATAAGTCCCATTTGTGTTCAGTGGGGTTTACTCCCAGAAAAGTGTGTATAGGGTGGTAGCCTAAGTTAACGATATAAATATGTTACTGAGATCCAAAGAGCAGTGGCGTTCCTGGGGACGGACGGACTATAAGTTGCGCACAGGTCTACTCAGCGTTACATGGTGGCCCCACCCACTCACTGTCGGAGCCATTCCTGCGCGTTGCCTTCGCTGCTTGGAATGGTTCCAACGGCGAGTGGGCAGGGCCACCGTGTAACGCTGGGTAGACCTGTGCACAACTTACAGTACTGCCCCCCTCTAGGAACGCCACTGTCAAAGAGGGGCTGTGCTAGCACTGCTTTTTGATTTTTTTCCTCAGCAAATTGGTGCCATTTCATGCACGCATCCCTGATCTGCTTTGCCTGCACAGGGAAAACCTGGGACTCCGTTTTGGCGCCATAGAACTGCACTGAAAAGCATCAGGTAGAAAAGAAGCTTGGTCATATGTGCACAGAGGAAGAGTGGAGACTGCAAGGAACGCAGGTAGCATGCACACAAACACTGATGATGAAAACGTAAGATGCGTTGTAGCCTACCTCCCAGCCAGAGGCCTGATTGACAGAACGGAGAGGATGAGAAACGGGGGCAGGGGAACAGAAAACAGGAAGAAGGAAGTTAATTTCTTCAGAACCTAGCACCTGCTCATCACAAACTCATCACAAGTGGGCTTGGGCTAGGTCTGGATATAACCTTAAATGGCCACAGCCTAATCTGGACACAATTCCCTTCAGTATAGAGGGAATTGCCTCTAGCCCCTCCCTTCCAGTTACTTTTATTGGAGTTAAAAAAAACACATATAACACAGGCAGGTTGGGAGCTGGCAACCCAATCCTAATACCATTCTTTTTCTGACAGACATCCGTGAAAAGTCAGTGGCGCGGGAAGACTTTTTGGAAGACCACTGGCAAGACCCAGCCATATGGACCAGTCAGCAGCTTGAAACATTCACTCTATGGTCTCCGCCCAGGGGAAAAAAAAGACAACAAGAAGATGCCACCAATGTCACATCTCCCATTAGCTCCCATGAGCTCCTAAAAGTGCTTTCTTTCTTCTTCTTTCAAGGTCGACATTGTCAGTGTTTAGGGCTCACTTTGTTCCTGAATTCAGAGTAACCTATGGACTTCCCTATTTACCTTGAATTCCAAGAACAGAAATGAGACCACAAGTGGGTCCCCATGAAGTATCCTCCTGTCTAGCCAGTACGCCCCCCTACCTCTCTGCCCAATCAGAGCTGGAAGCGGATCCTAGAAGTCTGGCTGCTCACCTCATTCCCTTCTCAAAGTTGAGAGAGGCAGAGATTGTGGGCTCCTATTCAGCAGCGAGTGGCGCAGCAGGTGGCGCAGCGGGTTAAACCACTGAACCATAAGATGTCGATCGAAAGGTCGGCAGTTTGATTCCCGCGACGGGGTGAGCGCTCATTGCTTGGCCAGCTCCTGCCAATCTAGCATTCCAAAGCATGTCAATGTGAGTAGATAAATAGGTACCGCTTGTGGGAAGGTAAACAGTGCTCCGTGTTCCAGCTGCATGCTACGCGCTGCGGCAAGGAGAGTCATGCCGGCCACATGACCACGGAGGCGTCTTCGGACAACGCTGGCTCTTCGGCTTTGAAATGGAGATGAGCATCACACCCTAGAGTCGGACACGACTGGACTTAATTGTCAGGGGATACCTTTACCTTTTTTATTCAGCAGATGGGGTAACCAAGCTTTTCTCAGACTGCTACAGGACTGGAAAGAACTTTAATTTCCGATAGTGTGGGAACTTATTTTACTTCCAGCTACATACTGCAGGTGGAATCTGCAGTGCTTTGTGAATAATCCATTATGGATTATTATTGAAGTCCAATGGAACTACTCATGGGTAAGCTTGCACAATTACATTTCTATGATGAAACCTCTATCAAACTCAAGATACAAACAGCAAAGGATCTGTGCTGCACCAGCTAGACAAATTCCTTCACTTATGGTATTATTTTCAGATGTCACGTAAAGCATAAAGGACATCTCCTTCAAATGTAAGCACAAACCTCATGAAGATCGGTGAGGAATGTGCAATGTTCTTTCAGATGCCTTTCGTTAATATCAATTTCCTCAAACACAAGCTTTTGGAGTCTATCATGAAAAAGGGATAACGTGAAGGTAGAAGCTGTGGGACAATGGTACATATGCATAACCAGCTTTCTGAGAACTGACCTATACACAGTTCAAGAACCACTACTGTTTTGACCCTGTATGTATTTTTTCCACTTCCGTTAACTACATAAACTGAACTTATCAAAGAAAAACTTGCATTCAAGGACTTCAGCAGAATAAAGTTGGCTGTGAAGTTTGTGCTTACGTTTGAAGGTGATGGCCAAAATTCCGTACTCAATGGCTGAGAAATAATGACATCGATGATTGGATTCAACCAGTCGGTGAAGCAAAGGTTCTTTGGGAGTGTATTTATTAATTTACATACTTACTTGATTTGTATCCCGCCTTTCTCCCCGAAGGGCACTCAAGGCGGCTTACAAGATCATAAGACAATTTTAAACAACAATTTACAGAATACCATTAAAATAACATAAAAACATTATGCAAATTCAATAAAATAAATTCAAAAAGAAACAGTAAACAAAGCCAGCAGCAACATCACATAAAAAGGTCAAAACCTGAGGTCAGATATATTAAAACTCAGCTGTCTAATACTGAAAGCCATGACCTCAGAATAAAAAGAAACATTTTTAGGCCCCACCGGAATGCCTCTAAGGAGGGAGCAGTTCGTAAGCTAAGAGGAAGGGAATTCCATCAGGTTGGTGCCACCACTGAGAAGGCCCTGTTCTTGCTACCGCCCCTCCCACCTCCCTGGGCGATGGCACGTGTAAAAGAGCCCTCTCCGATGACCAGAGGGTATGCACCGGATTATATAGAAGTAGGTGGTTTCTCAAATACCCTGGCCCTAAGCCATATAGGGCTTTAAAGGTCAAAACCAGCACCTTGAATTGGGCCCGGAAACAAATTGGCAGCCAGTGCAGTTGCCGGAGCAGCGGCCAAACAGAGTCAAACCACCTAGCTCCAAGGGCGCCGCATTCTGCACTAGCTGCAGTTTCCGGACCGTCTTCAAGGGCAACCCCCTGTAGAATGTGTTACAATAGTCCAATCTCAAATATATGTTGGATGACTATCTTAAGTTTTATGGGTTTTTGTCATAAATATGCAACTATGCCAATTCATTCATAACTAGTCCCATTGACCTCACTGAAACCTACATGCTCCATCTGGAATGCTTGAGGACATCTCCCTAGAAAGCTTATGTAGGTATACAACTTCTACTTCAATGTACACCTGGAAGCTGGAAATGACATATTTTGGTCCTACCTGGTGCTAAGCTTCTACACTACTACTCCAGCCTCTTTCCTAAAGCAGGATTATTCACTCCCGATTATACCTTCTCTACTACTAGAATTAATCAGAGCATCCTGACATTACAGTATGCCAGAGCTCAGAGCAGGTGTGAAGAAGGTGCTTCATATCTGAAGTGCCTGTCCAATTCAAAAGTTTTGTAAGATAAACACAGCGGGTTGAACTACGTGAGCCAAGGCACAGGTACTACAAATTCACTGCCAGACTGACTTGGAAGAAACAACCGGTTAGGAAAACTCAGTAACCTGTGGCCTTAGTTTTTAGGCTCCGATGCCAAAGTTGACTTCATCCAACCTCCTGCTTCCAATAGTGGAGGCTTCTAATTCTTCAAGTCCACTTTATATTTTACTTTTTTTTGGGGGGGGGGACACAGGGAAAAAGCTTGGGCCAGGGAACAAAAGAATGGCTGGGCAAGCATCCAAAATATTGAGTTTTTACTGCCTATACCCGCACCATGCACCTATGCACATTTTGCGCCCCCAGCAACCCTCCCAAAATGAGACACGACAATAAGGTCTTGGAGGGTGATCCCACCTGGTTGGTGATCTTGCTGAAGGCATCCTGTAGTTTGCCATGCAGCACTGCCAGCTTTTTGAAGTCCCGGTTGGCTTCATGGATGGGAATGAGGATCTTGTAGACTTCATTGACGGCCTCATAGAGCCCACCCTGAGGATGGTGAGGAGATGGAGCAGGAATTCAAGGAGCCATTCAAAACACAAAAGAAAATACTGTTTAAAGAGCAACAAGGTAATTGGAGCGGCAGATGGGAGGGGAAACTGGTGTGCAGAGAGTGTCAGAGTGCTGAGGTCTGCAGGCAGACAGACAGTTCGGAGGAAACAAAGCAAGAAGTCCCCTCTACGAGCAACTCAGTCTGCATTTGAAGATTTGCTTAGACCAGGGGTTCTCAATCGATGGTACGCGAAACACTAGTGGTACTTTGGGGTACCTCTAGTGGCACTGGGCTCCCCTTAACCCTGCTAGGACCCCCGAAACCCGGCGTTTTCTCTCCCCAGAGGCTCCTGTCTTTGGCCGAGCATCTCGGAGCGCAGAAAATAGTCCACCTGCCCACCTGGAGCCTCTTTCCGGCCTCCAGCACCGAAAACCAGGCTGAAAACCCAGAAGTAAGCAGTGATGACATCATCGCCACTTACTTCCGGTGGTACGCCGCGCCAAGTACATTGAGAACCCCCTGGCTTAGACTGAGGAGTCAGCAGTTTTAGATGACCAGATCACCTGATCCCACTGGACTGAATGCTGCAGTACCTCTTTCGGTCATCAGTAGTGCTTCTGTGTGGATGCCAAGAACTAAGTGCTGTGGGAAGAAGCCATCTGGGACCTGCTGCCAGACCAGAGGGGGGCAAATATACTGGGGAGTTCCAGAGAAGGCCAGAAACACCTTTCAATGAAGTCTAAAGCCCTTTGCAGACAGACGCTGTCTGCACATTTTTTAAAAAAAATGAACAAAAAGAGAAACAGAAAGCAGGATCTGAGGCCAGGACTGACGGCTCAGCATACCACCTTGTCAAAGACTGGTGGCTACTCTCTCCTAGTCATTAAGCTTGATCAAGATTGGCGGAGGTCAACTGTGACAGAATTTTAGTCCAATAGGAGGAAGTGGCTAGTTGCTATTTGGAATGCCACACAAACGATCCCTCCTCCAATACTGCAACTGGAAATGAAATACACAAACATGCCCTGCTCTGTACAATCACTCCCACTGGGGGTCCGTTATGCCTCATTGAAATAAATGATAATGAGATGCCTGTAAACAAAGTGCTACAGGCGACCAGATTATTTGTCTTAATATACTGTAAGAACTAGAACAAGCAAAATGCCTGAAACCAAAGTGCTTCTACCTTAAGAAAATAAACCAGGATGAGAAATGGCACATTTCTCGCAATGCAAATGGAGTCTGGAAGTATCGGACTGCAGCTGAGGATTTTGACAATGATAGTTCGATCTTACAGGGAAACATGGCAGGTGTGTGTGTGTAGGGGGGGGGAACAGGTATTATGAAAGGATGCCAAGAACTGAGAGCAGTGGGAAGGGCAGAAGTCATGCTTCTTCCTGTCCATTTAATGCACACGCACAACACCCCATACCACTTAGGTTTCTAGAGCTGCAATTCTATACATACCTGGGGGGGGGGGGGAAGTCCCATTCAACTCAACAGGACTTATTTCAGAGTAAACACACATATGATTGTGCAAGAAAGCAAAGAATCTCACTTTGCACGTAAGAACTCATGTTCCACAGCAATTCCAAACAAGCTATTTACTAGATCTTGGGGTTCTACCGCTCCAACAGAGCAACAGCAGGTTACCCCCCCCCCCCAAGAAATGGAATATTTTAATTGATTGGCTGTCCCTCCCTTGCATGCCCCCATAGTGCCACATTGCAAGGTCTCACCATAGTAAATGAGGAAGCCGCCTGGTCGAGCAACCCCACCAGCCCCTGCTCAGTGAAGTACTTTCCGGAGCAGATGCCCTCTTCATCGGGGGACAGGACGTCATCCGAGACAGCAGATTCTTCCAGCACATTGGACGAGACATTCTTAGAGAGGGACAGACATTATTCTAGGAGAGTAAAACGCAGTTCTTATCCTCCCCTCCGCAACAACCCAAGAGGTGGATATAGTAAGGGGTCTGGCTATCAAGGCCTTCAATTCCTGCAGAGGCATTGCTGGGACAGGGGGCTTCTGGGTTTTGTTCTCAGTTCTGGTGGGATAGTGGAGTTCACTCGTATGGGGGAACGAATGCTGAGAGCCAGCACTCCTGCACACTCCCAAGGCCTAATTGTGTATTCAGCTCTCTCACAGGAAAGGAAGATCGGGGCTAAGTACATCAAGCATTGAATTAAGGAAGGACTGAGGGAGGGTGGCATAATTCCTTGATGCAACAGATCAGTCCTTTTCCTGGAGTTGCCCTGCCCTCTTCCCCTCTTCTTACCTGAAAAGTGACACACCCCACAGGTAGGTAGCGGCAATCCTCCAGCATACTCAGGTACTCGGCTACCAGGGCAGCAGAGTGCACCAGACACTGCGCCGCCTCGGCATGATTCCCACGCTCGGAGTGCTTCGCTGCCATGTTCTGCAGCCATGTCAGCCTCAGGTCTGGGGATGTCTGGTATCCCTTGGCTATCCTAAGAGGCAGGCAACTGTCAGGGTCAGGACTTCTGGGTTCCGTGACTGGCTTTATTTTATTTTCTGTATTTATATATAGTACCACCTTTCCTATCCTCAGATTGCCCTTCACATATTACTCAAGGCGTTTAACATAGGCGGGCTTGTCTAGATCCAATAAGGATCTTTACAATATTGTTCTATATAGAACCCTTCAACTCCAGATGGTTTCCTTCCACGGTGTAGTCAACTTCACTAGCTGCAGAACACAAGTCTTGTGCTTTCCGCAGACAGCCACAAATCATGCCAAACAGGGGATCTTCCAGTTGTTATCGCTCTGTCACTGACATTCTCAACATTCCAGTCCGTTCTCTCACCACGGCACGCAACAGCGACTCCTCTCTGTCACAGAGGGTCATAACAGCTTATCAGGGACTTCCTGTCAGTCTCCCTTCCAGCATGAAACAGGCTGCTCCTGCTTAGCTTTACCACTGACTCAGGTTTAGGATGACTTGTGCCAAACCTATTCTAGCCCTCTCAGACAGGAAAAGTTCCAAAAACAAACAAACAAAAAACCCTCAAAACCTTTCTCTAGCATGTCTTTAGTAAGCAAAGTGCTTTAACAACCCTTATCTCATTCAGCTTCACACCACATACGGGCTTTCCAGAAGACAAAGTACAGTAGTAATCCCCGCTCAGCCATGAAGCTTCCTGGGTGACCTTGGGCCAGTCACTATCTCTCAGCCCCACCTACCTCACAGGGTTGTTGTGAGGACAAAAAGAGGGGAGAAACTATGTACACCACCCTAAGCTCCTTGGAGGAAGGGTGGTATAAAAATGTGAAAAATAAATAAATAAATAAATAAATAGTACACTGATTGTAAAGCTGTTGCAGGGGATTTCCCCCCCCCCCCCTCAAATAATGTACCTTTTGTAGATAGATCCTGGGAAAATACGGCTTTCCCATTTATGAGAGCTCACAAATGTGGTTGCTTTTGTGTCATGGGCCCTGGATTATGAAAAGCAGCACAAGTCGTTGTCTCAATCATTTTGTGACTTTTAAAGAAGATTTTCTTTAGAAAGCAGAATGAGAGTGCTTTCTGCTTGTACTGATTAAGCACACAGCCCTCTAACTGCAGCCCACCAAGATATGATAACCAGCAAGGATCTTTCCAAGCCCGCAGCAATGTTCTTGTTTCAGTAACCCTTTCTTCTAATATTCCTGAAATATTCCCTTCCAAGATCCCCCGCTTCCCAGTACCAGAGTGTATGTTCTCCTTATATCAAAATAGGGGGTACCGTAAACAAGTTAACCCTCATAGAGCTAAGCTACCTACCTGACTGCAGGGTTAGCTCACCCCTTCCATTATATGTTGGGATAGGGGTAAGAGAGATGATTTCTCACCATCAGCAACAGCTAGGCTAACATGAGAGAAAGCAGTAAGGAAACAAGCATCTCTTTTCCAGGCTTAAAAAGCCTGAACATGTCTTGATCTTGATTCACAGCAAGCCAATGCTGGTGATGACGTGCCAATCTCTGAGCCAACAGCCGATTAGGATTTGAACCCTGCTGTCCCAAGGCCAAAATGCAGACACCCTGGCAATTTTATTTTGATTCATCCTCTCTGTGAGAAACAACCTGGCAGGAATCAAGGTTGAGAAAGCAAGCTATGTTGGGCCTTCGTGCCTTCCTACTGCTTTCCCACCTTGGGAACTGGTCCTTGTCTCACCTATACATCAGGTCCATCAGCATCTCAGGATCCTCCTGGTGCTCCTTCATCTTCACTGTGTCAGTCAGGATCATGTGCAGGTTGAAGACAAGGTCCTGAACCTGGGCAGGGAGATGAAAAAGCAACTTCACACATTGTCTCAGTTTTCGGGTTTGAGACTGTGGTAAGGTTTCAGCAGAAGTTCCATTCTGAACTTATTTTTCCAGATCAGTTACTGTATATAACTGCCATCATCATATTAACTTCTGAGGAAGCCTTACAAAACATTTGGAGGCGAGCGTGCGTAGGGGACTGGACGCCCCGCCTCAAAACGCTGCCCTAGTCTCCACGAGCGTCTTCATGCAAATAGCCCCTCCTGATTGTCCCGCCTTCTAATCGCTGATTGGCTGAAACACAAGTGCACTCCGATTGGCTGAATCCCCTCTTATCACATTGGTCACAAAACTAGCTCCGCGTCCCGCCCCCTCAAAATCTTGAGCAGGTCCAATTCAGATTGCACCGGCACTCGGGAGAGCGCAGGTCTCCCGCGTTCCAATGCGATCTCATAAAATGGAACCCACACTGCTGCACGAGCTCCACATGCGCCCAGGACGCGCCAGGACTCGTACGGTGTGGGTCCGGCTTAAGGCAAAACGTCAAGTGATAAGACTTTATTGTTTTAATTACCACAGTCTCAGTCTCAAACCCGAAAACTGAAACAACGTGTTAAGTATGGACTGTGAAAGCCTGAGTAAATATCTAAAAAGCAACTTTGATTGACGTTTGTTTGCACAGGACTACAATGTAAAATTCCAGGGATTTTAATCTACACAAGCAAGACAATCAGAAGCCCAGAAATTTACTCCTTTGCTGAGGCAAGGCTGGGAAGAGGGAAGAGCCTTCGCACGACCTGGAAGTGGGTCGTTAAGCTTGCAGAAGCCCTGCGGAGGCTTGAAAATAGCGCGGTTTTAATGTTCAAAGGTACAAATGGGGATTGGGAGACCTTTTTCTTCCTTTATATGGAGTTTTGAAGGTGGACCCCAGTATCTGTGGATCCTCACTATCAGAAGGATCCACAGATCAGCGAAGACGATGACGACGGATCGCCGTCCCCGCGGATAGCGCCGGCCCACTGTATTGCTTTTCTACCAAAAAACGTTCACAAAGCGGTTTACACAGAGGTGTTCACATGTACTGCCTCCTAGCCTCAAACAGTGGAAAGACCCCATCTTTGGGTCGGAAGATGGACCATGAAGCCACAACCCAAAGACTGGCACTGCCAAAAGCCTCTGGCTTGATCTTGCGTTCCACTGGCAACAGTACCTGCTCAGCGAAAGTGGTGTCCCGCAACTCCAGGTCCTCCTCAGCATAGGTCAGGATGGTCTTTAGCGAGCGCCGCAAGTGCTCCTCGTTGAAGTTCTGGGATGTTCCCACCAAGGAGGAGAGTGACATGGTGACCTGCATCTTCACTCGGGCAAAGTTCTGTGCAAGGGAGATGCAGTAAGAGTCAGCAAGGCAGGCTTTAGCAAGAGAAGCCAAGATCATTTTATCCAATTCTGGGCCAGGGATGACCAGAAGTTATGCTTGGAATAAAATTATGCAGAACACTATTCCAGGGTAGACTGATTGAAGTTAATAATTAAAATCACAGAAAAAAAAGTGTCCAGAAGAATTTACTTCTTTCCATTGCTGCTGCTCCCCTCCCCATTTCTGCCCCTCCTCCCAAGGTCAGTGCCAGGTTGCTCTGGGTCCTCAGGCAATGTCCTGTTCTGGGCCCTTGTGCACATATGCAGAGCACACACACCACCACTTCAGCTTCAATGTTTCTTTCTCTCTCCCCTATCCCCTGGCTGCTATCCCCCTCCCTCCACCAGCCCTTCAACCCAACCAAGCTCCTTTCTTTCTTTCTTTCTCCTTCTGTTACTGGTCAGGGCTTGGTTGGTCAGATGGGCATATCTTACAGCCTGGCCAGCAGGTTCCCCTGCGATGATGTAGGCAGACCTGGCACTCATAGGTCCCCCTGAGCTATGAGCTACTCATAGGTCCCCTTGTAGTCAACTTCACTAGCTGCAGAACACAAGTCTCGAGCTTTCTGCAGGCAGCCACAAATCATGCCAAACAGAGGATCTTCCAGTTATCGCTCTGTCACTGACATTCTCAGCATTCCAGTCCACTCTCTCACCACGGTACATAACAGCGACACGCAAGCTTGTAGAGGAGCCACTGGCCTAGGAGAAGCCGACCATTGGGGAGGGGGTAGGAGTGGGTCAATTACGTTCACTGGCATTACTGCAGGACTCCTGCGCGTTGTTTTCACTGCTTTGACTGGTTCGGAAGGCGCGGGGGCAGGGCGCTCGGATCATGGAAGGCTCGGATCACAGAAGAACTTAGAGCTCCGCCCCCCCCCTGCAGTGACGCCAGTGATTACGTTATCTGGAACCTGGGCAGTGCCCAGCTATGCTACAAAACAACAGCTTCATGGTGGGAGAGAGACAGTCCAAGACCAAGTGCCTTTTTACTCCCTCTGGTACTTACATTACCAATCTCAAAGTTCTGTCGCATGAGAAGGTAGAGCGAGGCACTTGCATGGGTGCGAATGGTGCCCACCCTGCTACTGCAATGGCGCAGAAGGCGCAGGCACAGGTCCGCACACAGTTCTGTATCCTCCTCAAAAAGCATTTCGGGGAACTGCAAGCACAAGCACAAGTTATTTTTATTCAACATGGATAAATTGCCTTTCTACTGACTGCAAACAAGGCAATGCATAACAGAAGCATAAAAAACGACAGTACAATAATTTTAAAAACAAGAAATCAGATTACTGTGACTTAACATTAAAAGCCTTTATAAGTCAGGTTTTCACCCAACGCCTGGAACAGTACAAAAATGGGGGCTTGGCAGGACTCTTCAGGGAGGCTGTTTCACATCTGCAGCTCCACCCAGTGCGGTAACTCATGGTGTCACCCCCCCCCCCCCATTAACTTTATTTATTTTAACATATATAACAGTACAGGCCAACCTACAAATCAGTAACCAACAAAAAAAAAGTAGCCAACTTGATGCACTCACACAACTATATAAGAGTTCTAGGATTAGCTCTGATACATAGAAATGAGAGATGACTCATAATAACACCTTATTTGTTCCATCCTGTGTCATAACAACACCTCATAGGCTCTCAGAACAGTTTTGAGTTAAGGAAATCCACTTTTTTATTACATAAGGCCAGTTGTGTTTTCTTTTTCGGGTATTTTGCCATAACATTTGATAGTATACAGATATTTCAACACAATTTGATTCATTACATTCTGCATTACATCACCTTTCCACTGATATATAACACAATGGTATTAGGCATAAATCCAAATTTATGCCAGGATGGTGTAGTGGTTTGGGAGTCGGACTTAGACCTGGAAGATCTAGGTTCAAATCCCCGCTCAGCCATGAAGCTTCCTGGGTGACCTTGGGCCAGTCACTATCTCAGCCCCACCTACCTCACAGGGTTGTTGTGAGGACAAAAAGGAGGGGAAGAAATATGTACACCACTCTGAGCTCCTTGGAGGAAGGGCGGTATAAAAATGTGAAAAATAAATAAATAAATAAATTTTCCAGGTTTCCACAATTTTGGCCACAAGTGGTGTCACCCCCTTGAGGGTGTCACCTGGTATGATCCGCACCCTCCACACACACCCTAGTGACACCACTGGATACTGTCCACCTCGCCCACAGGGCCCCTAAAGGATCCACCCTCCAAACATAGCTGGACTCAGGAACCTGGACCCAGATAGAGGATTGCCTCCCTCGGCTATTCCCTTCGGACTGGGACCAGACGCTTTAGAAAAGTAACAGGTTCCATGCAAACATCTGCTCCTGCCAGGGTTTCCAGAGCTCGAACAAACACATATCACTCACCTTGCTGACTAATGCCCGCTGGGTGGCAAAGCAGTGCTGCAGGAAGGCAGCGCTAGGTGTACAACCCATGCTGTGAAGAAGAACTTTCAGCACCCCACCCAGGACACTCTCCTTCGCTTCAGATAAGATCACCGTCTGCAAGGAGAAAGTTTGGTACGGTGGCAGCAGGGGGAAGGAAGGAACGAACTGAACTCAAACCGTGAAGCCCTCCAGAAGAAGCCATGGAGCTGTGCTGAGGTCTAAATCTTGAACGTGATAAAGATAGGCCAGGGAAAAACTGCTCTTCCATTGCCAGGATCCAGGGTCAAGATACCTTGCATTGAGAATATCAGTCACCTGGCACATATGGATACTTTCCACAACAACATGGGGTCATGGTGGAGGCGCCAGTCTGGCATGATGCAGGAAATCTATGAGATTGCCTCAGTTGCACATGCGAGTGCCAATGTGGAGCCCAGCCACAAAGCAGCTTACAAAGAAGCATTGTAGCTTACAATGGACGCTACAATGTACAATGTTGTACATTGAACAATGAACACTACACTGAACACTTACAATGAACACTAAAGTCTTCTTCAGAACGTCATCCACTGTGGCAGCATTCCCAGGCAAGGGGGGAATCATTCCTTGGGTACAGCACTTGTCTATGCAGAAGAATGCTGTATATGTGTGTGGGGGAGGGGGCTGGGGCAGGGGTTTGGCAGCCCATAGGAGATGTAGGCGTTGAGACCTGTGTTACTTGCTGCAGGTCTCAGGTCTTACCTGCACAATGATTTCCAGGGTGTCCAGCACCACTATGTTGGCCTCTGTGGCCATATTCCCATCCACTAAAGCCTCGTGCTCCATCTCTTCTTTAGACCTGAGCAAGGGACAAAGAAAGCTTAACGGGGAGACATCTGTGTTACCAGTTGCACGACCTTGCAGGGCAAGGAGGACGACGGTCTGCTGTACCACCTCCAACAGCTTCTCATAAAATATTAGAACTGATCTCCTTCTCTCCCCAATAAGAACTCCCAAGGCAGGGAAAGCCAAAGTGAAAATGGCTCCTAAGAAACTGCTGGCTTGTCCTTGGCCCTAGGCCTTTCCCAGGCCAGCAGTTGCTCACTTAAGAATGATCAAGTGGTTGGAAACACCTGCCCTATGGAGAAAAGCTAAAATCTTTGGGTCTTTTTAGTTTACAGGTGGGTGAGGGTAGGGCACAATAGGAATTTATAATACAGTGGGCCCCCACTTCACAATGGAGCACTCTAGAGCAGCAGTTCTCAAACTGGTGGGTTGCAAGCCACCAGCAGAACCGGATGCTGTCCCCTGCCACCTTAAGGGGCAGGGACAGCATGGCGGCAGCGGTGGCGGCCCTGAGGAATGCCGCTGGCAGGAAAAAATGTTTTTAAAAGATTTTTTTTTCCACTTACTGGGTGTCCTGGAGCCCTCCGGAGGGTTCGGCGAGGCCCACGCTCCCCTCTGCAGGCCTCCCCGAGCTTTAGATTGCTGCAGAATGGCAATTACAATCACTTCCAGTGTTCTTCTGAAAAACGGAAGTGGTTGTCATCGTTGTTCCGCGGCAATCTAAAGCATGGGAAGGCCTGCAGAGGGGAGCGCGGGCCTCCCTGAACCCTCCGGAGGGCTCCAGACCCCCGATAAGTAAAACAAGCACCTTTTTCCCCCGCTGGTGCCGGTGATTCCTGGGATCACCACCACCACTGTCCCCACCCCCGCAAAGACTCAAAGTTTTTCCCTGGGTTGCAGCGCTTTTAGGAATTACTGCCTTAGAAACAGTGCATGTGTGAAAGGTATTATTCCCTCTCCCCAATCCCCCAGAGATGCCCCAAAACGCACTTGTCCACCTTGTCCGAATTCTGCCTCCAGTGGGCGATATTCTTTCTCCAGCGAACATTCTCTTGGTTCCCAAATGGGCTGCGCTCTGAGGAGGAAGATAAAGAAGGGGACTGCAAGGGTATCTCAGGCTTGGAGCAGGTCCCAGAAAGCAAGTTTATCACAGATTACAGAGAACACAAGCAGCTAGGAGACACTCAAACATTCTGCATGCTCATAGCCCAACTATAGTGAGCAGAAATAACAGAAAATGGACTTGGTTTCCAGACCTGTCACCATTTCAGCTGCCCTCCTGCTTCAGTTTATCCATGTCTTTCTTAAATGTGGTGCCCAAAACTGAATGCAGTATTCAAAGTGAGGTCCAACTAGTGCAGAATAGAGTGGAACGATGACTTTTCGTCTCTGTTATTGCAGCCCAGCACTATGTTCACTTTTTGGGCAGCTGCTGCATCACACTCGTGGCTCACGTCCAGCTTGTGATCCACTAACAGCGCAATCCGACTTAACTTTTGAGCTGGTTTAACCAGCGGTGCAGTGAGAACGGGAGGCCCCAGAACGAAAAAGGGATTCAAATTCCCTCCAAAAGAGGAATTCAAAGGGGATTTGAATCCCTTTTCCATTCTGGGGCTTCCCATTCTCACTGCGCTGCTGGTTAAACTGGCTCAAAAGTTAAGTCGGATTGCGCTGTAAGACATCTAAATCCTTTTCTCAGGAGCTGCTGAAAGGTACTGGAAACACAGCCAGTCTCCAAGGTAAGGAATGATATGGTGTCCACCCCCCTTGGTTTAAAAGCATCACACTGATAATATTCCTAAGAGGTCTCTCTTGCCAATCTTAAAAAGAATGCAGGGATGCACAAAAGGTGGCAGCTTATGTCTGCTGGCTCCAAGACTCGAAGCTCATGGTAGCTGATCCCCTCTTTTGCAGTTCTCACCTCGGCTGCGTCGAACCATCTCCTGCCGTGCCCCAATGGTGCCTAGGATGGCTTCCTCCAGTCGGGCTTTCATGTCCAGGGACTTCTTGAATGTCAGGCTGTTGATGCGCTCAAAGGCCTTCTTGCCCTGTAGGATGGTAGGAAGCCAAGCAAATGTCACTAAGGAAGAGAGGGAAGTTGGACTGCAGGGGCAAGTCTGACTGTTGGCTGCCCAGAGTTTATGGGAATGAGGGAATGAAAGAACTGACCAAGTACCCATTTCAACAAAAGAGGAGTAGTGGAACGTAAAGCCCTTTCCGTTCAAGATGCTCATCAGCGAATGTTGTGGACTGGGGCCAAATCAGCCACCTTTGTAGCCCAACACCAAATATTCTGGAAAGAGTTCACCATTTATACTTGTGTATAAGTCGATCTCATAGATAAGTCAAGGGCAGGTTTTAAGCCAAAAATCATGGGATTTGCTATGACCCGTGTATAAGTCAAGGGTAAAACTTAGGGGTGTATGAATTTTTTTTAATTCTTTGAAAATGACTTACCAGTAATTGTTTTGAGGCAGCAACAGAAATTCTCCAAACAGGAAGGAAGGAAGGAAGGAAGGAAGGAAGGAAGGAAGGAAGGAAGGAAGGAAGGAAGGAAGGAAGGAAAGAAAGAAAGAAAGAAAGAAAGAAAGAAAGAAAGAAAGAAAGAAAGAAAGAAAGAAAGAAAGGTGAAGGTGCTTATGGGAGTTGCAGACTTTGTGAGGAGTGCAGTACTGTTCTTCCATAGCAGCAGCCCTCACAAAGACTAAAACTCCCATAAGCTCCTTCACCTTTCTTTCTTTCTGTTTGGAGAATAGCTCCATTTCTATGCTACTTCAGATCAAGATAAAATAGCTCTGTTTTTTTTACCCATTCCTATGCGTCCCGCTTTTCAGGCCAGTCCCTCCCTGCCTCACCGAGCAGCTGTTCTTAGAAGCCCCATGTATAAGTCGACCCAGGTTTACAGGGTAAATGTTAAGGCATTTTTGACTTATACACGAGTGTGTGTGTGTGTGTGTGTGTGTGTGTGTGTAATTTAAAAATGTATACCCCACCTTTTCCTATGCCAAGACAAATGCCCAAGGTGGCTTACAACAGTTAAAATACATAATTTAAAAACAATATTGGCAACCAGGTATCTTGGAATTCAAAACGCATGGGCACCTCCCCTCCGCATTTGTCTCACAGGCACTGACAGTCCTTTGGTGAAGTCAGCTGTGCTAACAGGTATCACAATATCCCAGGGGCAATGCTTTCACATAAGCTGCACGGAAGCAGGTCATTTATGTCAATTGCCCGAGGCTTCCTACATTCGCTTTCTAGTCAACCCTCCCACATCCGAAGCATCCTTAGAGACCTACATTGCTGCCACTTTCCAAGCTTCTCCTTGGAAGGAAAAGCCCCAGTCTTTACTGTCTAACTGCTTTTATACTTGCCTCTCTGCCACCCCTGCCTGCTATGTTCTGTCTGAGAAGGGGGCTCACATAACGTTTGGAGAGCTGCAGCTATCAAGGAAAAATGCAGCACCAACACAACATTTTCTGGAACATCTTGCAACCTGCCCTCCTGCTATTTGTGCATTTCAGTCTATGCACTGTAAAGATACAAGGGCTCCCCCGTATCCGCGGATTCACTTATCCACGTCACCCCCCCATTATCTTATGTTGGTATCGCTCACGCCTGCGGGGGATAGCAGAGGATAGCGTTCTCCCTATCCGCGGGTCCTGGTATCCACGGGAGGGGGGGCAGGAACCTGTCTCCTGCTGATACCGGGGCCCTACTGTATATGTATATGTATAATAAAATAATAATATACAGTATTTATTATCGTATTCAATACGTACGTTAATATGTATTAACACGTACAGTATTTAATATTGTAAGCTGCTTTGATCTTAGGAAAAGCAGAATATAAATCTTTTAAATAAATATATTTTCAATGAACCGCTTCTCATCTCTCTACCTCCTTTCCACAATATATGTTTTCAGGTCAGTCCTTATAACTCAGCACATGGGGAGTGGCTGAATTACTGTTTATGTTTCTCATAATGAGTATAGCTTATGTGAATTTTCATTGTCCTGTTTAATCTTTTTGGCATATTTTCAGTACTCAGTGCCCAGTGTCCTCTAACCTTATACTCGAAGCAAGAGACACAGAGGTACAGCAGGTCAAGGAGACGGTTCACATGCAAGGCAGAGAGGTCGGCAAGCCAACGGTGCAGCATGGCTCCATCTGCGTTCTTCAGTACCCAGAGGAGACACACCAGCAGGTTCCGGCTGGCCTCAGCTGAGAGCGTGCTGTACTGGCGAGGAGGCTGCAAAAAAGCAAAAGCCAAGCTCAAGTCTCAGGGCTGCCCGAACAATTCACAGGATGCCGGCACTCCTTTATCCCTTCGCCCCACTGAGTGAGCCAAAATGACAAAGGATCACAGTCCATTTGCTCCATCAACCCCCATTATAAAAGCAGTGCCATCTTAGGGAAGGACGTCCTGCTCCTTTCTAGTCATAACATCCAGAAAAAAATGATCCCCCACCATTCTAGTTTTGACTAATAATACTTTTTAACAAGGTTGAGCCCACCATTAGGAACAGACCACCTTAATCACCGACACCTTTATGCTCTATGTTAGATCATACTATGTGCGCAGAGAGGTGTTCTCAATGGCCAACAACTCTGCACTGCTGAAGTTCATTTCCTTTCCTGAACGCTTCCCCAAAGACTCAACCTGAGCAATCTTTCTTTGTGCTGTGAAACAGTTACAAGAAGAGTGTGTTCATGCATGCTTCATGCATATTTTTTTTTTAATTGGCTGCTTCATGTGTGAATATAGTTACCTTCTTGTACGGTTTGGGTGCTACAAGTCTGAACACACATACAGAGTCTCTACTGCTTATGGAGACTAGGTGGGCGTCTAGTTATTCCAAGGAGTCTCGGGCTCATTCTATTGGGGGTTTTCACAAGACCTGCTCCCAACTCACCACTGATGGCATCTGGAAGAGGTTGGGCCGGTGAGCGTGAGGCAGGGGAGAGCCAGCAATGGCCATGGCGACTGACTGGCTAATGGTGCTCCCATCCCCATCTCCTTCCTCACCCATCAAAGAGGCTAGCCGCCCTCGCTGGCTGTGATTCTCTGCAAAGGAGAATTGCCCAAGGACTGATAAACGAATACACAACAGTTGAGACCCCCAAGCACTAACACTCTGGATGAATGGTATTCTATTCACACACAAAAAAGACAGTCACCTCCATGGAAATATTTAGGAGAAAAGCTAATCTGGAAAAAAAAACAAAAGCAAAAAACAAAACAAACACATTATAGATGGTGGTGAAGCCACATGGTTGACTTTTTTTTTTTTTTTAAGCAAAGGGCATATTTCATCAGCATCAGATAGATGCCACAGAAGTGATCTCTGGCAAAACTACTACCTGGGCCAGGCTGGGGGCCACCAACAGCTGTACCCTGACCTAGACTTGGGAGGTCTAGTTCAAATTGCTAGTCAGGCTTGGATGCAAAGTGCAGCAGAGAAAAGGTTCTGCCTTGCTGACGAAACAAAGGGAGCATCAGGCTCCTAGCATTTATGCTTAGATCAGGGGTGGCCAACCTTGCACCATTAGGGCCTCTGCGTTCTTAGAGTTGTGCAGAAGACAGAATCTTGGCAGCTGCCAGTGCTGATGGTGCTGCTAAAGCAGCTGCACCTGCTGAAATGCCCTCACCTATGCAACCATTTAAAGGGCCAGCATTCATGTTGAAAGGTTGGCCACCACTGGCTTAGATCAACAATCCAGAAGCCAAGGACAATTACGGAGATTACTAATGCACATCCCTGTTCCTTTCTGTGGACTCCAGGGCCCAAACTGACAGTCTTGGGTAGCTTATTTATTTTGGTTACTTTTCAGTTCTGCCAGATTCCCACAGAGGGATGCAATGAAATTCTGCTGGTCCAAATATAGTGCTCCCCTTCATTTTAGCTGAACCTTAGCAGGCTGCAAAACTGGAGGGGGAGATATTCATTAGTTTTGTGTGGGGCACATGAAACGGCATTGACTGCACAATCCTACTGAAGAGCTATGGCGGTGTATCAACTGCTGCGCTGGCATAGGGTGTCACAAATGTGCCATAAAGCATGATGGCGACACTCCACGAGCAAGGTGCGCCGGTGGGAAGGCCTCTGCGTCATCCCTGAATCCGGATCACTGCTGTGAGAGGACGGAGACAGGGCGGAACAGGCCCAAGAGGGGGATGAGATCGGTGGAGCTGGTGCACGCTGAGCAGAAGAATCTGGCTCAGTTGGGAGAGCTGCTGCCTTCAAAGCCCAAAGACTGGTGAACTTGATAAGTTTGAGACACGCCGCCGGCAAAAAGCTGTGAAAGCCTCCAGGAGGAGAGATAAGAGCTTCCAGCTGCGTCGGTTGAGTGTGGGAGGCGCCAGCCAGCAGAATTGTCAGACTGTAAAAAGGATACCACCTGGAAAGTAGCCATTCATGAAAGATTGGACATTTATATACTGTATATTGTAAAAAAAAAAACACCCAAGGGGGGGGGGGTTAGGACAGCCTGCCCATGTACACCACCTTGGATTAAAGTCGGAGGAGAAATCCAATGACCAAGAAAGGCGGTATATAAATACTGTATATTATATTATTATTATATCCTACCCCCCCACACAGGCCTTTCCTGCTTGCATGGGGCTGCTCGGTTCTGTACCAGCAATTGAGATGGTGCAGATCCGAGTAACCCCATTGCGCAGGCTGGTGGTTTACCCGGGGTAAGGGGAAAATGTCCCCTTACCCCGGACGAGACCTCCAGCCTGCTCCTAGCCAGCGCTGGTGCATGATGGCTCAACTGAGAAATACACTGAGCATATTAAGAGGAGGAATTAAAAGGACTATAACACAATAATATTAAAACTTACCAGAAAATATTGGGGGCATTACCCATGAATATGGAAGAATTATTCTGCTGATCATGGCAAATGCTAATACATGAAATGAAGAGACTTGGCTTTTAGAGATACCTGGTGGTACTCTAATAATAAAAAAGATGGGTTACTCCACTCATTTGGGAATTTAAAAAAATACCTGCAGCACAGCAACAGAAGTTATAATACAGTACTTGCAGAGCTGATGTGTGTAACCTGCACAGTGGAATCAAATGGCATCAGAAAAGAAGAGATTCCTCTGAATGAACATTAAGATACAAAAAGATCTCATGATTTGTAATCCTCACCACAAATGCTGCTTTTGAAAGACTTCGGGGTGATGAGCCAGAATAAGCAGTAGGAGTGGAGAACTTGGCCAGACAAATTGGGACAGAGGTTCTTACCGATATGAAAACCAGAAAGCAATTAAAAGAGAAGCAAAATGATAAGAGTGCAATTTTGCACTTGACAGAGCGGGAAGTTTTATTCACAGGATACTGATGCTCAAGACCTAAGTAGGATCAAGAAATCTAGTGTGCTGATTTTAAGCTTGAAATAATAAAGCTTAACACGTTGAATGAATGTAGCTGGTTTAAGCCACTTGGTCAATGAAGAACAGCAAAACATTTAAAAAGTCAATTTCTTATCTCTCTAAACTGTTTAGTAAATCAACACTCAGCCACTGAAACTAATATACTAGACGCCTGGATTTTCCTTGAAGGGTAGTGGCTACAGTCAACCAGTCTGACACAGCTGGACTGATGCCATGATCACTGAAGCTCTCTAATTAACAGGCTCCCTGCAAAGTATGTGGCAAAGACCAGAAGGCAGCATGTTTGCCATATGTACTGGAGCCTTGGAAGAGGCAGTCACCATTCCAACAGGCTGGGAATCTATATGCACTGATACCTCCTGTCCATTCCCCTCCACCACCTCCTAACTACAAAAGGTCTTCCTGGCAGTGGTGTCACTGATGCGTGGCGGGGGGCGGCGCGCACGGGGTGACGCGCTGGGAGGCGGCCGGAGGGTGTGATGCACCAGAGGGGTGCGCCCAATTGGGTCTTCGTTCGGCCCTTCTGAGGGCAAGGCTTCGAGCGGTGTTGTGCGCATGCGCTGCTCAAAGCCTTGCCCGGCCTATTCAGAAGCGGCCGAGCCGTCGGGGAAGACACGGCTCGGCCTGCCAGCTCCGGGGGGTGACGCACCGGGATGGGGTGAGTGTACGGGGTGGTAGTGACGCGGCTGAACGGGGGGGGGGGGGGAGAGACACCAGTAGGGGTGGTGGTGGTGACGCGCCAGCTGCGGTGGGGGTGACACACCGAGCTGGCTGACCCCGCATGGGGTCACGCGCCGACTTGTGACATGATTGCTTCCTGGCCTCACCTGTGAAATCATAGAGCTGGGGCAAGGCATCCATGATGATGCCAATCAGAGGCAAATACAGCTGAGCCACATGCGCCCGCACAGTCTGATCCGTGTGGCGGATGTCCGAGTCATGGCTGCACAGCAGGTTGTGTAGCGTACTGATGGCCTTCTTCTGCAGGAAAAAGGCCCTGAAATAAAGCAAAGGTAAGGGTGTCAGAAAGGGAGCCGGTTGCAAATAAGCTTTTGGCTTGAACTAGGGCATTGGGAGCCACGAGACCATGCTGTCTTGATTGCTGTTACTGTCTCTGGACACCGAGAAAACCCACAGGGTGTGGGAAGACTCAACAAGTCCCTCCCTCTAATCCCAGACGTGTACATACTGGCACAAGCTCAGAGACTGCCTCATTTCCACTGCTGCTTCACATACTCCAAGGTCAACACAAGCTCACCTCCAGAGTGGATGACCCTGGGTATCATACCTACCCCTCTGCATCTGGTTCCAGGATGAGTGCTAGTTCCATCAGCACCAGTCCTGCTAGGAAGTGCTGCTGCCGAAAGGCCACAGAGAGTTCAAACATACTGGCCACTCGCTGGTCCTGTGTGTGGCTGGAGAAGGCCGAACCCTGGAAAGGGAGAAAAGCCCACAAGAAACCAAGCAAAATTGTGTTTCCCCACTGTCAGCACGTCATGAGCTTTTTCTGACTTTCCCATCAGAGCAAAGATGAACAGCCCCTACGACTCCTGTTAACCAAACTGCTTCACCCTACACTTGTTAACATTTCATGGTATGTATCCCTTCTGACTGGACTAGAGCCTTTCAAGCTCTGCTTTAGTCAACTTCCTAAAGTCGTTTGAGGGGGGGAGACATGAATGTCTCCTTGATTGTATCCCAGAAAAGATTGTGTAACTCTCAGTAGAATTCAGGGCTGTCGCTAGCCCATAGGGTGCCTTTGTGTGCATTAGGAAAAGGCACCCATTCATTCCCACCGGAAGGGACGTTCATTCCACTGTAAATGGTGCCCCCTTAGATGTGGCACCCTTGTGCAGTGCACAACCTGCACATTCATGTGTGGCAGCCCTGGCAGCATTCATGTTCCAAGCACGGGGGCAGACAGAACAAAGGAGACGGACCCTCTGACGCATGATCCTGGGAAATGGTGGCTTTCAACCATGGGAAGAAAACACACTTCCCCAATGAGGGTCAACACAGATCCCGACCTTTCACCTCTGGTTATCATTGGCTCTGGTTATCCTTGGCTCACCTCTGGTTATCCACGGCAACCCTCCCAGCTTTTTCTCCTGCCACCATTTGCCCTTATTGCTCTTCTCAACTTCTACCATGCTACACTCTACGCTCTGAGAAGACTTCAATTCGTCCACCATAAAGTCAGCTTTTCTCTCTTTCTAATTCCTTCTACAAACCTACACTTGCAAGCCTCCTGTCCCCCATCCCCCCCGCGGTATATGTTTCTTGCCAGTAAGTAGCTCAGATAACTTTAAAAAGGATTGGACAGATGCACAGAGGAAAAGACCGACCAATGACTAGAAGCTAAACGGAACCTCAGTGTTCAGAATGGCAGATGCTGAGAGTCCCAGTGGAAGGTTGGTGCTTTCTCGTGCCCTGCTGGGGGGGCTTCCAGAGACATCTAGCTGACTTTTGCTGGAGGCAGAATGGTGGACCAGATGGACCTTCGGCCTGATTCAGTATGGCTGCTCCCCCTTCTCATGTCCCAATTCCTTCTGCTGGGACTTACCTGGGAGGTTGCTGAAGAGACGGAGGGAGATGGCGAGGCAGGTGGGGAGAGACCACTGCAGGGCAGGTTCAGTGTAACGTAGTGCTCATGGCTACAGATGATACGGATGAAGTCCATCCTCAGAGCAATGAGGGTGTTGGGGTTCTGAGTGGTCAGGAGCCGGTTATTGATCTGAAAGAAGAAGAAGGGTGGCCGCAGCTGGCTTGGCATCATACCCCAGCCTCAGACAGTGATCACACAGAGCCACTCTCACGTTTCCCAGCATCCAATACTAGGAGGTTCCAATAGAACCCCAATTACAACTGAGGGAGAAAACCACAATGGGGCCCTCTTCCACCTCTGTGTGGGGTATATGTGAGTCTCTCTCTCTCTTTCTGTCTGGCTAAGCTTGTCATCAGAAAAGAATGGCCTACACCTGCTTGTGTCTTGAGGACGAAGGCAAAAGGGACACGATGCGAGCAAGAGGTGATGCTGGGTGCCAATCAGACAACCCACCAGACCCAAGGGATAGCTAGGCAGCTGCCACTGCCGCCACGTCCCCTGACGTGGGCCGGACGTCCCCTCACCCCCTTGGCTGCTAGTCCGCTACATCGTCACTAATAGGAGGGGTACAATTTATGGGAATGGGCTGTCAAGGGGTACACGAGTGAAAAAAGGTTGGTAACCACTGCACTAACAGAAGCTATCCAATGATTTCCAAATGATCCAAATGATTTCAAGCTTTAACTATGAGTTTTGCCAGTTCACAAGGTTTCCCACAATCATCTATAGAAACTGTAGGGCTATGTGCCCTTGGGCAAAGGGCACACAGGGCTCCCCTGGTTACCTGCTTGTAATAGGAGCGTAGAAGGTTGAAGACAAAGCCACGATCCATGAGGGACAGCAGGTCATTGAGGAAAAATGCCAAGCTGCTGTTGAGATGTTCCACCAGCTCCATATCCTATGGATAAGGGCAGGAGAAAATGGTGATTACGAAATAAACACACATAACACCGCTTTCTGCTAAAAATTCTGCAAAAATAAAATAAAACCATGTAATTGTGTGTCATTCTTCATCTGCTGACTACTGTGAGCTACTGCTGCGCCTGGCCGGGTGGTGGGAGGGTGGACAGGGGATCCTCGCCCATGTGACAAGCTAGGGGGTGACAGCCAGTGACAACACTGATCACCACCTGCTCTTGGCCAGGTGAGGGGGTGAACAGGGAGTATCTGGCCAAAAGAGGATGGGGCTAGGCTCAGTCCTTAAAGGCAGCCCTGAACTGGTCAGAGGAGAGTGCAACAGAGAAGGAAGGGGAGTTGGAGAGATGAAGAGGAAAAGAGGAGAAAGCTGGGCCAGCAACTGGAGCACGAAAAGGAGCAGAAGCCCCCATCACAAACCACTGAACCCTCGAGGGAGAGCTGGACCTGGACCCAAATCCCTGGGAGACTTTGCTGTCACAACATGTGGCTTGAGGCACCCTGGTAAGCTATACCCCGGGCTACACTATAGGGAGCACACCTCCATGTAAGCTGCCCAGTCAAGGAAACGCTGGAAGGCCAAGGCTAAAGAGAACCCAGGGTGGAAGGATGACCTGGCCCCCTTTTTTTCCTTTTGCATTTGTAAAACACTTGAGAGAGCAAAATAAAGGAGAAGTCCCAAGGAGCATTCCTCCATGTCTTGGCTGATACGTCAAGAGGCCTCACGAAAACCCCTGGAGGTGGAGATGATAGTACTCCACAATCATTTTACAGATGGGGAATTGGAAGCAGGCCACAGCAACATGTCCCAGAGCAACTTGTCCCAGACACCCAGTGGGGGATGTTTCATCTTCATTATATTTTTTTGTCAGAGGATCCAGCAAGCCACTTTACATACGAAAATGTAAAGCTTGGTGCATTTATTTATATGTGCCACTAAGCAAGGATGGACAAGAAAATACAGTACAGAGAAATGTTTCCTGTGTTGCTACTGAAGGCACACTCGTCCCCTGAGACATGAGTATCACACAATGGACCACTTCTGTGCTCCAACATCAACAGAAGTCCTTGGTTCACAACTGAGTGGGTAGTTAGTTTGGAGCTGGAGCCAAAATATTCACCAGACTAGTGGTTCCCAATCTTTTTCACCTGGCGACCCACTTTCGGCATGGAGTTCTGCAACCCGGAAGCGTTAGCGGTGATGTGATGACATCATCATGTCACCGCCAATACTTCTGGGTTGCTGAGCTCTCGCATTTTTTTTTACGCGAACAGTCGGCTGCCTGAACCTCTGCTCAGCGGTCTCCAGCCGCTCTGGGCCTCGTTGCGACATGTTCTCCCTGAGAGAACAGAGGCAGAGGTTTGGGCGGCCAACTGTTTGCGTTAAAAAAAAAAATGTGAAAGCTCGGCAGCCCGGAAGTTGAAGCTCAGGCAGTGGGCTGTTCGCGACCCACCAAAAATCGGGTTGTGACCCACAGTTTGGGAACTACTGCACTAGTCTATGCAGATTTAAAACATGAATGAAGTCGCACTGCATGCAAGAGGAGTGAAGGCACAGACAAACTGGACTGACTGATTGACTGGACAGAGAGGCAAAGAGTAGAAGCCTTGACACCAACCTTCTGGCAACGGCCAGCAATTTCGGCACTGATCGTGCACACGAGGGCCGTGATGTCATCAATGAAACGGTCAGGGAAGCGCTGCCTGCGAGGTGTCTCTAGCTTGTCACTCAGGAATAGATGGTGAGCCATACTCTTCACCTGGAAGAAGAGGGAGCAAGTGCCAACAGGCAGCCATTCTGGACCAGCATGATCAGCCAAATACATTCGGTCGGGGGCTTCTCAACAGGACCTGAGCTAGCCGGTCTGGTTGTCCAGGGCTGGAAAAATCCTTTCTCAGAACTCTGCATTAGGTTTAAGACAGTCCTCACTTTGACTGTCTGACCAACATACTGTTGTTGAGACTCAGTTTTTCCACACAAGCTAATGTGCCAAAATATTGAGGGCAATGTTATGCCAAAATGGGGTTGTCTGCACTCTCTTTTTTTCATTCTTGAGTTCACAAAGTGCTATTCTCTGAATACTCATTCACAGCTAGCCCAACAGGACAAGTGGACAATAATTTCACTTTAAATCTGAGAAATCCGCCCTCATGGGGTACTGCCAGACAGATTCTTGCACCTGCCCTTTGGCGACTTTTTCTCCACTTCTCAGAAACGCACCTGGGTGAGGACCACAGAGCACTCCGCACAAGTGAACAACTGCTCTCCAAGACTTCAGGGGCCATTTTTGTTCAAAGGCCAATCTAGAATGATGATTGGGGGGGGGGGGAGCTCTGCCTACATACCTCATGGGACAACTCAGTTCTCTCAAACCTTCTACCCATGAGGACACTGCAGAACACTGGGAACCGTACAGGAAAGAAGCTGTCTAAAGGGAATACTACAGAAATAAGCAAAAAAATCAGGGATGTTCCTACCGGGGGGGGGGGGGAGGCAGCAGAAGCAAGGAACGTACCATCAGCTGAAAGAAGAACCAAGCTTGGTGCATGGTAGCCTCTCGCACTGCGCTGGTGCTCACCACCCACTGCAGCGCCAGCTCTTCATGAAGCAGCTACAAGCCCAGGGAGAGAGAGGGAAAGTGTTAGTTATAAAGTCACACAGAGCTGTACACATGCCATGTGAAAATTCAAGGCGAGGAACAAAGACTCACTTCTCTAGTTACAACTGGTGGGGAAGTTTTTAGACCAAGGGGAGGGAGGAAGGGAGAATGTACCCTCACCTACAGTGCCTATTCTTCAACAACGAATCCGTTTGCAGCATCTTCACTTCCTGGCTGAAAGACACACCAAGCTCCATGCTGCCCAGATTTGCTGCTAGACCCAGGATAGCCAAACAATGGCTAACAAAGGCTAGAAAATGGGGCAGACTTCTGCATATACTAGGCCTAGTTTGTAGCACCAAAACAACAACAACAAACCCTTAAGGAGATCTTTGTAGTTATTCATTCCCAATTAACTTTCAAGGATGGATGCGCCTGGGTATAAGTGATACCCATCCAAACTCATCCCACTTGGATCACTGTCTCATTGTGTCAATGGCCAAGCGGCCAGATGCTTTGGTACAAAATGTGTACCATTTTGTACCAAAGTTGTACCAAAAATGTTTGCGCAGGCTCAACAGCGCTGTTCTGACTTCCGGTCAAATCTACGGAACGGAACCAAGATGGAAGCTGGGGACGTAGTACCCAAACTCCAGGGACTGGGGACATAGTCCAAACTCCAGCCCAATTCAGAATTGTGCAACTGATTGAGCCAGGGCAGTGGTTCCCAAACGTACCCAGGTCACGGCGCCCTTAGCGCTGCAGTAACTCTTTCACAGCGGCAAAAGCCTGGAAACCTTGGAAGAGTTTGGAGGTGACGTGATGATGTTATCACGTCACGGCCAAACTCTTCCAGTTTGTTGAGCTCCATGCTAGGTTACCGGGCTTCATGCCAGGTTGCTGAGCTCTGCTCGGCTCCGCACCGGATGGCAACCCCCCGGTGACACCATTGCGTGACGGTGCCCCTACAGAATTTTTTCCCCCAGAAAAATCCCATGACGCCCCATGAGCTCACCGTGGCGCACAGTTTGGGAACCACTGCGCATGGGGGAATTTCCTCATCCCCATAGTGCTAAATAAGTTATCAATGAAACAGACACAAAAGCACTTTGGTCTCTGTATACCTGCTAAAATAGTCCCAAGAACTTAAGCTGCTCCCGCTCCTGAGTTCCACCTAGGAGCAGCTCCTACCTCCTCATGCCCAAAGCAAGAACAGCCCATGCCTACACAGCCACTCCTGGCAAAAACCGGGCACTTCTCTAACAGTGGTTTAACAGGGTTCTGGTTTGGGAGGAAGGTTCAGGTGAGTTTCGTATGTTGAATAGCAGAAACAGAGCAGAAGCTCAGCAGGGAAGAGGCAAAAAGTGTCACGACAGCAACGCTCAAGGGACGGGAGAGAAAAGTGGAAAGAGAAGAATGACAGTAAGAGGAGGATTGGCTTTTTTTATCACAACCAAGTGGCTTGGTCCCCCATGACTAGCCTTACCAAATCTCCCCTGATGCGGGGGGGGGGGGCGGAAGCGATCATGGCCGGAACATGGCCGGGATTGGAGGCGTGGCCAGGGGCGTGGCCAGGGGCTGGGACGAAACTACGCGACGAGGCTGTAAGCTCTCCGAAGCAGCCCGAGTGAACTCGGGCCGTTATGGAGAGCTTACAGCCTCGTCGCGTAGTCGCACAAAGCTGGAAGCTCTCGGAAACGACCCGAGTTCACTTGGGCCGTTTCAGAAAGCTTACAGCCTCGCGCAAGTACGCGACGAGGCTGGAAGCACTTTGAAAATGTCCGAGTGAACTCAGACATTTTCAAAGTGTTTGCAGCCTCGCGCAGCTGCGCAAAGCTGAAAAAAAGACGGGGGCAAGTCCCAGCTGGCTGGGACAATGACGGAGACCGGCCGGGAGACCGGGATTGGGCTCCCGAACCGTGATTGTCCCGGCCCAAACCGGGACTATGGTAAGGCTACCCATGATCATCACGGCCTACAATTCTCCATGGCAGAAGCCAACTATTAGGATCAAGGGCTCAGCCAGCACTTACGTTATACACCAATAGCAAACATTGTTTCAGAATTTCAGCACCCAGTATTGCTTTGGTTCTCTACCAGAGCTCCTGGCCCAAATGCCTAATGCCCAAACATAACATTTAAAGCTTTTTAGAGGTTTCTGGCTGGTGTAGACACAACAATATCCATAAGTGTGGCTGCACAAAGGACACAAGTCTGAACGCGGCTTAAGTCTGGGGGCATGCTACTGGGGTGTTTCCCAGCCCTCCTCTACCTTTTTGGTTGCTGGTCTCATCGGGGTGGTCGGAGCAAAAGTGGAGCCCTCAAGATAGGAGGAGATGCGATTAGGTGCTCGCTCTGCAGCCTGGGAGATGAGCAGCGGCAAGAGAGAAAAGAGGAGAGGATGGTGGTGAAGAGGTGTTACTCAGAATGGAAGAAGATGCGAGGTGATGGTGGAGAAAAACACAGCCTGGTTTCCTTACCTGAGAGGAGAGAGATCAGAATTGGAAAACAAACCATCCCTAGCCAGGAAGCTGGAGGTCACAAAGCATTTGTGAGGTCACCAACCTCTGGGCTGTTCGAATTAAATAATTGGACATGATGAAGGGTTTTAGTCACTCCAGGGGGCTGTTGTTATTTAAACAACAGATAATGGGAAGGCTAGCAAACTGACAAAGTTCAGCAGGACAAATGAGTTCCACTCTCTGAGCACCAGAGTGGTTCACAAATGATGCCTGCATGTTTTGTTTCTTATTTAATGAATTTGAACCCCACCTTTCCCCCGCATTTACAAACACTTCCCCCCACAATCATAGGTAGAAGGTATCTGTTTGTTTTAGTGAAAGCAGAGGCTTTCAAGGACCCAGTTTGTGTGTCAGGCACGGGCGAGCACCGAATTCCAAGCATTGTAGAATTGCAAAAGACAAGCAGCTCTGGTCAGGTCAGGGCGAGAAGCTTGGTGGTGCAGTTTAAGTGGGTGAAGTCTGCTGAATTAACAGAGAGCCCTAGTTTGACGACCAAATATTAGCAAAAACAGCCAGTCAGACCTTTACATTTGTAAGGAGAATGTGTATTTAATATCTCTGTCCAAGTGTTGCTGTGAGGACTTTTGTCTGGAACCGCAAAGGCTTCCAGGGGGCAAGAAGCACGGGTCCTTCAAAAATGAAAGCTGAAATCTCTCTCTCTCCCATAACTAAAATGTACCGCTTTCAGACTATCTACTATGCTCCCTGATCCAGTGGAGCCTAGACTCACTTGTCCACGGAGCAATTAGCTTCCAGGTGGCCTAGGCTTGTCATAATCTTTCTACTATCTCAACCCCCAGCTGCAGTATGGAAATTTAAAATACTAGTCTACCTTACAGGATTGTTGTAAAGGGTTACTGAGACAATGTCTGTGAAATGCTCTGAACAACTCAACAACACACACTACATAAGTGTTGCTACTGGTCTAGCTTCACCTGCTGCCTGATCAAGACTAGGAAACAAACCAGAATCACTTCCAGCTCCGGGGGGGGGGGGGGGGTCAGCACATACTTCAAGCTTGCAGATCTACAGCACCAGAGTTCCATTACCAAGTGCAGCAGTAGCGTCACTGCAGGGGGGGGGCGGAGCAGTAGCGTCACTGCAGGGGAAAGCTTTCGTCGGCCGGAATGGCTCCAAAGGCGAGGGGGCGGGGCCACTTTCCCCGGCGTGTAATGGAGGCTCAGAGCCCGGCGGAACTTGGAGCTCCGCCCCCCCCTGCAGTGACGCTACTGCTATGCAGGTCCAGTAGCATACAAGACTAGGCACCGTACAAGGGAAGAGCATGTTCATGGGCTTGGCTGTGGAATAGAGCCAGGCCTACACTCTTGCCTGTTTCTCTAATGCTGTGCTGTCGTTCAGCTAGAACGATAGAGGCAAAACTATCTAGAGGCACGGGAAGACATGGCTGTATGCATCCTGTAGGCTGCACTAAGGTCACAGACTCTCACGTTCCCTTTAACTGGGCTAGGAGGCAGGGATGTATCTAAGTAACAAGGTCACGAGTGCGAGTGCGAGTCATTTTTGCACGAGTGCGAGTCTGAGTGCGAGTCAGTGCCTAAATTTTTGGGCAAGTACGAGTCAAGTGCGAGTCATTTTTGCACGAGTGCGAGTCGAGTACAAGTAAGGCGAAAAACCACGAGTCACAAGTCACAAGTCGAGTCACTTTGGGGAAAAATGGCTTTTTTCCCTGAAAATGGGGTGGGTGGGTGTCTGTGTGGGGTGTGTGTGGGGACCTCCGAGGCTTTTAAAGCACCCACTTGGCTTCCCCTATGAGTTGGAAAATGACTTGAAAATGGGAAGTCGTTACCCCCACGAGTGCGCGTCAAGTGCGAGTCCCGTGGGTCACAAGTACGAGTGCGAGTGAGAGTCAGTGGGCCATGAGTACGAGTACAAGTACGAGTCAGGGAAAAAGTGACTGAGTAGCACTTGCGAGTCGAGTCATTTGACTCGAGTCCCCATACCTGCTAGGAGGTACCTTTTAAGTGGTGGTTCTCTTATATTTAGTGGGGGAGAGCAACTGTCCCTATTCACCCAGCACAATATCTGTTCCAGTGGCTATTTGATGATGTCTCTCATGTAGTTATCAAGTCCTGATAGGACCCATTTTTTTCATTTATTTTGCTATGTAAGCCACTTTGTTAACTATTTTTTGTTTAGTAATAATATTTTGAACTTAACTTGGACTTGAGAGAGCCAGGATGGTGTAGTGGTTCTGGAGTTGGACTTAGACCTGGAAGATCCAGGTTCAGATCTCTGCTTAGCCATGAAATGTCCTGGGTGACCTTGGGCCAGTTACTATCTCTCAGCCTCACCTACCTTACAGGGTTGTTGTGAGGACAAAAGCAGGGAGGGAACCCACCACCCTGAGCTCCTTGGAGGAAGGGTGGTATAAAAAAGTGAAAAATAAATAAATCTTGCTTACAAAGCTATAATGCAGTGTTTCCCAAACTTTTTTGACCCACAGCTCCCTTGACCGTTGGCGACTCTTGGCTGTGGCTCCCCATTACATTATGTTGACACCTGCCAATTGGCATTGCACTGTTTTCCGAGAGGATTCCATGGCACTCCGCAGCTCCCCAGGGAGCCACACTTCCGAGAACCACTGCTATAAGGGTGGATAGCTGCAGTCCACACAACTGCCGTTAGATGGTACTGTTGCAGCATGGAAAGACAACGACCCATTTCAGAGAGCTCTGACAGGGTGCAGAGAATCCTACAAATAAGGAAAATATGTGACACACCTTGTGCTTACACTGCTACATACAGTAAACAATAATGCCTATTTTCCTTAGCCTTCTTGAAGGGTCACAGGAGTTATGGCTTCTTCCAAACGCACAAACCACGTGCGTAGCTAAAGATTAAAATGGCATCTCCCTGTTTTCTCGAGCGTTCTATGCACGAGGAACAGCCAAGAAAGAAGCTGCATCATGACTCTAAGAACTGCTCCTGATCTCACCATGTATAAAGGCCCTGGAGGGTGATTACAACTGAATACAGAGAGAAACCTTAAAAACCTGAGCTCAACATATGCCAAGACTGCAAGCTCTAGAATCCAAAGCAAACATGCTGCTGTTTTTAAATCCTCAGGATCCTCATGTTATTTAGCTATCATATCCTTTGCCCAGGAAGCTCTGGCTGATATACTGTACATGGGGTCAAACCTTTTTCATTCTCATAACTCCCACACAAGGTAGGTTATTTATTTATTTATCACATTTTTATACCGCCCTTCCTCCAAGGAGCTCAGAGAGGTGTACATATTTTCTCCCCTCCTTTTTGTCCTTACAACAACCCTGTGAGGTAGGTGGGGCTGAGAGATAGTGACTGGCCCAAGGTCACCCAGGAAGCTTCGTGGCTGAGCGGGGATTTGAACCTGGATCTTCCAGGTCTAAGTCCGACTCCCAAACCACTACACCATCCTGGCTGACTAAGAGATGGGAGCAGGGTCACCCACCCAGTTTTTTTCATGATTGTCTGAATGTCAGATGCAAGGGAGTGGCAACAAGAAACAGCTATCATGTTGTCTCAAGAGCTTCCAGAGGCATCGGGTGGGGCCACTGTGAGATACAGGAAGCTGGACTAAATGGACCTTTGGCCTGATCCAGCAGGGCTCTTCTTATGTTCCTAAGAAGATTTGAATTCAAGTCTCCTTAACAGTGCCAGGCCTTACCTGACTGAATATTTTGGATATCAAAACTGTGTTTCCTCAGACAGCCTCCTTCTGTCAAAGGGTCTTTCTTGCAGAAGACATATGTACTACTTTAAAGCTTTGTGTATGCATTTTTTTCCCCAAAATGGCGAAAGGCAAGTGGGACAAGTTTCAAACATTAGTTACCGGTAAGTAAAAAAGCTCATATTTATGAAAATGTTCTTGATGCCCATTACAGATCAAAAAGTTGAGAACATAAATGGACGGAATACAGTATGAAAACAGAAAATGCAATCGGAAGTTTAGAGGACTGAAAGAAGAAATATAGGCTGCAGATTTAGCAAGCTACTTAGGAAAAGCATTGCTAGATGAAGACAATCTAGATTGGAGGAGAAGCAGTCACTAGGATTGGAGCTACAATAACCATTAAAAAAACACTTAGGGAGTGTCTAGTTACATTTACATTTAGAAATGTTATTCTACAACATGTCTAACAATATTAGGATAAGAATTTTGATCTAAGAAGGGAATTTAATTTATTAAAACATAAGGTGAGACAGGAAAAAAATCAGAGGAAAAAAAATCAGATATACATGGGGTATCTGTTCAAATTGAATGCATTTGTAAAATCAGAGTTGAAAATTATATTCAAGAGGCAACAAAACTACACTCCTGGTGTATTGGAAAGATATGCAGAGACAGTAACGCACAAAGTAATTTTTTCTCCCTTTCTTATTCTGACAACAAAATTAAAAATGGCGGGGCCATTCAAGTTTTTAATCCTTAATGTTACGGGAATCAATTTAGCAATACTATACAGTACAGTGGGAAAAAGTGAAATTGTTATGAAAATAAAAAGCCCTGTTACTATATGAAACATGTATTGGACAGGGAGGCAAGACATACTTGGAAAAATCTTAAACTGAGGGATAGTTATCTTTCTAGCAGCAGAGCTAAAAGAAGGGGAGTGGTAACCATTATAAAGAAACAGGCCTACTTGAGTTAAAAAAATGTGATGAGATGAGGATGAAAGATTTTTAATTTTCACAAGGATCATGGATGGACAGGAGATAACAGTGGCAAATGTTTATACAGTGAACCCTCAATTTTATGGACCTCAATTTAACAGACTTTGGAAACAACGGACATTTTCTGCTTCATTAAAAACTAGTCATATACATTGTGCACAAGCATCTCTGTTTGAAGAATTCAGATTATATGGATATTCCTTCCCCTCAATTAGTCCATTAAATCAAGGGTGCACTGAACATCTAATAATACCCAATCATCATTATATCAGGAATTTATGAGCGTATTGGAAGATACAGCTATTGGGTAAGTCACTGATGAGGGGAACATAATGGCATATAAGATGAAATTTGGACAAGTTAATGAAAATGTCTCGACTGGAATATTACCAAAGTCTTTCTTCAAAAGCTTGGAAAGGAACGATTTGTTAGACTTATGGCAGTATTTTTAATAGTAATATCAGGGATTATACCTTTTATTTATTGTTGTTTATTTCTAAATAATTATAAATTAGGAATTAGAGGTTATGATTGGATTAATGACAAACATAGATCATGCCTTAGTATCCTTTGTATGGAAATGTTATAGTCAGTTAACCTAAACAGTAGCATTTAAACACTTTTCTATTCTAAGAGCAACTGAAATAATAAAATTTGCTGTAAGCAATGACTTTGACTCAAGTCACAGTTAAGCCGAGGTTAATAGGGGGGTGATCAGAGATGCTTTTAAAAGTCTATGTTAAAGGACTATTTAAAAGAAAAAATCGATAGTATTAAGAAGAAAAAGCTGTATTGAGAAAAGGCTATATTGACACAAATTGAAAGGCTGGAAAACAAACATGAAAAAGTGCCAAGATTCCTTGATTATGATCCAACTGTCAGTTCTGAGGCAACAACTGAAGAGAAGGCCTTCAATATTTTAGCTGAACTCAGGGCTGGCCTATCCATGAATCTGCCTGAACTGCTCACATCAAGCAGCAAGTTGGGAGGAGCAGTGAACTAGCACACCTCACATCTGCCTGGCTGCCATCACCCTCTGGCTTACTGCTCACTGAGTGGCTCTCAATCCTATTGTCATTCACCGAGGGTGAGCGGGAAGAGGACCAGGCCAGTGGTAGCCCACCTCTTCCTCCAGGGCTGCTGGGGAAAAAGGGGGCGCCGGAATTGGGCCAGCGCCGGTGCAGCTGGAGATCTCCTCGGGGGACCCCGGGTAATGCCCCTATGGGTCTCCTTGGACATGCACCGGCAAAATGGCCAGCGTAAATTGGAGGAGCCTGTATAGGGCTCGCCAGGCCCAGGATAGGGGATAGAATTTGGCGGAGCGCGCCACTGAGGATCCCTCCCCCCTGCCAATCCCCCCATTTGTCATCTCCCAAGTGATAGGCGGTAGAACTGTAATTCTGTAGCAGCAGCTATTTTTCATATGTTTGGGAAGTATCCAGAGATACTGCACTTTTGGAAGCAACAGATTATGGACATCATGGGCTATTCTTTACCATACAATCTGAAAACAGTACTTTGGGGGTTATGTTGTCAAAATAGTACTGGGGGGTTGATCGAGCATCAGTGACTTGCTTGCTTATAGCTGCAAGAATTTATATAGGGACTAAATAGAAGGGTAGTCATCCTCTGAACATCTTTGAATGATATGAGAAAATGAGGCAAATAGCCTTAATGACAAAACTTACATATTATAAAGGATTAGAAGAGCCTTAGGTTGCAATCCTATACACACTCTCCTGGGAGTAAGCCCCATTGAACACAATGCGATTTACTTCTGAGTTGACAAGCCTAGGATTGCATTGCTGTTTAGATAAATGTATGGAGTCTTTTTACTGGGTACTGGAATACCAGGTTTTGTGATCACATACATCACTTTGTATTATTTTCAATATTGTTTATTCAGAGGGAAAAGGTGGGACAGAAATCATTTAAATAAGTAATGACATAAACAGGTCACATTTATGAAAATCCCCTTGATGCCCATTGCTGTGCTCAACTCCCTCCCTCCCCACTCCGTCGGAAAACCTTATTCTCCGATCTTAATCCGTGCTAAAGACTGCTGCAGCTGCACTCCGACAAGCAAATCGAAGAGGGAAGCAAAAGGAAATGAGAAGGAGAGGAGAGGCACCTGCTTCAGGTCGGTGCTGGAGTTCGGATGATTCCTGCGAAGTACAGACTTTGGGCCCCCAGGAGCATAAGCTGAGTTGACCCAGGAGTGAGAGCGGTCGATCCCCTAGGCAGCGTGCAAAAGAAATCATAAAAGGAAAAATAATCACAAGGGAGGGGCCAAAATCAGAGCAGAAGGACCCAACTTCAGAAACAACCACAACCATTGCTGCTGCTAGGGAGAAATGACACCCAAGCTTTCAGGATTCGAGTGGCTGGAGGGCAGAGAAGAAGCAGGTTTGGGGCTCAATTTGAGTCAGGTGCTACGTTTCCTGTCAAGTCATTGAAAAGGAAGCACACAGAGCATCACTGCATTTTATACATTTACATATCACCCTTCAATAAATAGTTGGTTCACATAAAAAAAGAAAATAATAAATACATATTAAAACAAATATATCATTACAATAATTAACAGCAGAACAAAAATATCTCAAGGTTAAAAGAGCTGGGAAAATAAAGTGATAACCCTGGACAACAAATTTTAACAAAGGTCATGTCACCAAGATTAAATTAGACATTTCTTATAGATTTTGATTGAGGTGCTGAGCACAAATATGACAATGAAAATGCAAAAGTGGCTACGGTTTGTGAGAGATCTGGAATAGATAGTTCCACAGACATGTACTGGTAAATGCCCGACGACACTTACACCTATGTACGCAAATGCGGACTGTTTCTCCTAAACAATAGCCAATCGACAGATTTTATTTGTCATTTTGTTTTCAGCATGTCAAAATTAGTAAAAATCGTTAGCTCTTTCCATTTCACTCAACTGGTGATTGCTGGTGCTGCCACTTCGACACTAGGGAATTGCTATGTAGAATTGCTATGTAGAGGCGTCCCCCACCCACCCCGGCTCTGTTTTAAGCATTTTTCTGGTTATGATTCTGTGTACCAGACTCTGGTTGGATCTGGCTCACAGATTTATCCCTGAATTTGCATAGATAACCGAGTATCACACACATATGAGAATAGAGGTGGGGCAAAGTAGGGCCTTCTCTGTGGTTGCCCCTGGGGCAATACGAAAACTTCTCTGAGGTGGTGTAACCAACACAATTCACTGTTTTGCAATGTTTGTCCTTCAGAGAGCATATAGGAGAAGATATTCAACAGGGTCCACACCCAGGTCTCCCAGCACCGCTCACCTTGCTGCTGATGATTTTCTGAACTTCCTCATCTGGGGAGTTTGGCGTGGTGGTCAGGTCAGGGTTGCTGTTGCTGATGCTTTTGGAACGGGAGAGGTTAAGACTGGCAGGGCGCCCAGTTGCGCGGGACAAGGTGGCATACTGGATGGGGCCATTATGGGGGGGCATTCCAGCTTCTGCAAGAAGTACACACAGAGTTAAGTCAAGAGATACCAACAGATGGCCACTACAAACATTTATGTATGCACAATACTTATGTCCTGCCTTTCCCCTCTAAGAAGAGTCGACCAAGGCAGACTCTTGGGAGTCCAAAGATCTCCATTGCTATGAAAGGGAACTTTGGGCAGAGTCGCAAACAGTTCAACACTTCCCAAGGCTGTGAGGAGATGGCATGCCTGCCCAGCATTTCCACTTTGGTCTCCACATTCTGTCACTGGCTGCCTTCTTCCCCTCTGAGCAAGAATGGAACAATTACCATACACTGTGTAACAATTACATAGTGAAGGTTCCTTCTGGTCAAATGGAGAAGAACTTGGAACATGCATAAATGTGCATAGTGCTTTACATATAGTGAAAAGACAGGTCCCTGCCCTGAGGGGCTTACAGTCCACCAGCTATTCTCAACCTTTTTTTGAGGGGGGGGGGCTTCAGTCTGTTAGGAGCTCTTCTCAGGTTCCAGGGCCCAGCTGTCAAACACAAGCAGATAAACATAAAATCATTTATTATTGAACACCAAGAAAACACCACTTCAAATGTGCCAGGGATCCCCAGGGGGGGCATATGGCTCCTGTTGAGAATGGCTTGGCTAGACACTGATACAATGGAGACACCAGAGAAGAGGAAGGGACTGGATACAGAGGAAGCATATGTAATTGCTTCAATTACCGTTGGCCCTCACTATCCGTGGGGATCCGTTCCGGACCCCCGTGGATAATGAGGATCCAAGGATACTGGAGTCTGCTTTAAAACGCTGTAAAAAGGGGGGGGGGAAACGCATTTTTAAAAACCTTTTAAGCAACAAACTGCGCCATTCTGAAGCCTCTGCAAGGCTTCTGGAAGCTTAACAACCCACTTCTGGGTCATGCTAAGGCTCTTTCCCCCTCCCAGACTTGCCCCAGGATGCATTCTGGGACAAGGCTGGGAGGGGGGAAGAGCCTTCGCACAACCCGGAAGTGGGTTGTTAAGCTTCCAGAAGCCTTGCAGAGGCTTCAGAACGGCATGGTTTGCTGCTAAAAAGGTTTTTTTTAAAGTGGTTCCCCCCTTTTTTTCTTTTTACAGCGGATCCACGGTGAGACAAATCCACAGGTCCCGAATCCGCGAATAGAATGGGTCCATTGTATACGTACGTAATTACACTAGGGTAGAGGACTAAAGCATTGTGCCTAAGTCTTCATGAAAAGGTGGTTTTTAAGAAGGGATTTGAAGGAAATATTCTGCATTTGTTGAGCATTCTGCCTGTGCTCTTTTGGGAGGGGCAGTTCCAAGCACATTGGGCAGCAAGAGAGAAAAGACCAAGTTGTCTGAGAGAGCAGGAGACCTTCAGATGGTTGAAGATGGTGGAGATGGAAAAGCAAAGGGCAGGGGCAGGAGCATAGTGGGATATGAGAGCTGAAAGATATGGAGGGGCAAGGTCATGGAGGGTTTTGAAGGTAAGGACAAGGAAATTGTGCTGGATCTGGAAGCGGACAGATAAGCAGTGAAAGGATTTAAAGAGGGGCTTAACGTGATTGGTGCAGTGAGTAAGATAACAGGATGCTGGATGGAGATAAGGGGACTCACCCAATGAAAGGAGGTGCCGTGATTCTGGGTTGTCCAGAAGGCTCAGGATGGAGGCCATTGCTTGGTCAAAGGTGAAACTATCTATGAATTGAAAACTAACTACTGGGGCAAAACCTACCGTAGGTGCCAAGCTGCTGAATTGTCTATCACGAGAAAGCTAGGCACAAAGCTCGATATCAGAGCTTGGAGTAACGTTACTGAAACATGTAATCAATGTTGGGGGAGGTGGTGAGCTAATAGTTCTTTTTGACTCATTACAAGAACCACACATAATAGGAACAAAAGTCCATGATGTGGGTCTCACATGAGACACAGTAGTCAGGATGGCAGGATGTGTCCACTGATGGGAAGACAAGGGAGTTTAGCCACACAGTGGAAATACTCTCTCACGCTCTCTCTTTAAAGAACTAACAAGTACTGACACGAAGAAGTAAAATAAGACTGAAAACTGAGGTAAATGCATCTGCTGTACATGTTGGAATGATGTGGGAGAAAAAGACAAGCCAGAAGTGATTCTTCCATGATGATGCTTGACGGAGCAGTTGAAACACCACTGAAGGATTGGGCATTCTTCTGGCCCTCAAGACACAGGGTGTGCAGGGGATCTCCCTGCTTGAGAACAGGGGCAAAATGTTCAACAAAGCTCTAGAACAGATGTTCCCAACCTGTGGTTCACGTACCCCTAGGGGGTACCCGCGGAGGTACACGAGACGCTGCCCATTATCAGCTGCTGCAATCAGCTGCTGCAATCACCCGTTATCAGCTGCAATCACCCGTTATCAGCTGCTGCAATGATAATGGGCAGCGTTAGCCTTTTTCCCGGGTTGTGGCGCGGGCAGGAGGACCTGGCCGCCTGTGCCACAACCCGGAGGGAAAGGCTACAGCCCTGCAAATCGGCAGGGCTGTAGCCTTTTTTTCGGGGATGCGGCGCAGGCAGGCGGGTCCTCCCGCTCGTGCTGCAACCCTGAAAAAAGGCTACAGCCCTGCTGATTCGGCAGCAGGGCTGTAGCAGGGCCCGCCTGCCGGCACCAAAAGCTGAAAAAAATACACTTTTCTGCTGGGGGGTACGTGAGGGCAGGTAGTCCTGGGGTATGCAGCACCTTTGGAGACCCGCGGGGGGGTACGCGGGCCTCCAAAGGTTGGGAACCCCTGCTCTAGAAGTTTCCGAGGTTGCACAGAACTCCACTATGTGTGACCGTATAGAGATCATAAGGAAGAATATGGTAGTCATCTCATCAAAAGAAACAGGGAGAAAAAGGAAAACATAAGAACGTAAGAAGAGCCCTGCTGGATCAGGCCAGAGGCCCATCTAGTCCAGCTTCCTGTATCTCACAGTGGCCCCAACAGATGCCTCAGGGAGCACACAAGAAACCTATATCCTGTTGTCACTCCCTTGCACCTGGCACAGAGAAAACCTACTTCTAAAACATCTAAAACCAGGAGGTTGCTTATGGCTTGTAACCTGTGATGGACATTTCCTCCATGAATCTATCCAATTCCCTTTTAAAGACATCTAGGCCAGGTGCCATCACCACATCCTGTGGCAAAGAGTTCCTTGAGAACCTCAACTTCAAAAGGCTGAGAAAGGCAGAAGAGGGCTGCAAGACAGTGGAGCAGATGCTCTCACTTCTGGAACTGAAGGAGGTATTTGGGCAAAGGGTGAGAAGGGGGTGATGGAGGGACAGGACTTTGCAGAGACTTACAGAACAAACCTGCATCCCCCCCCCCCCGGGGAATTAGGAAGATCTACCAGGAAAACGAAGGGAGGAACCAGGACGCACATGTGCCGTGAGCACACACAGCACATGGGGCCAGATGGACGATATAGTTCTAACTGGTCCATTGTTGCGCTTTTTTTTCCTTCAGTTGGAGCATCTTCCTCAGCTGTTGTACTTTCAACAGCTGGAAGAGCAACTCACTCCAGTAGACGTCTGATGCCTCTACAAGAAGAGTCCCCAACGGCAGATGGAAGATGTTGCCTATTACAGGAGGTCAGCCTCTCCTCTTCTAAGCAAGAGAAACTTTCACCGCAAGTTCAGTATTTTGTCTTCACTAAGTCTTCAATGGTCCTTCCACCACCACTACCACCCTTAGTTCTGCAGTTCCTGCCTTTTAGCCGACTAGAGGCCACTGAAGAGCCAGTGGTAAATTAAAAGTCAGATATATTTCTCTAGGGCAGGATTTCTAAACCAGTGGTACTTGTACCACCAGTGGTACTTCAGCCGACTGCTGGTGGTACTCGGAGTGCCGGCCCACCAGAACCTCGATCTGACGCGTCGCTTTTTTGCTCCCGAGAGGCTCCTGCCTTTGGCTGAGCCTCTCGGGAATGCTAAGAAGGGCTCTCCCACCCACCCAGAGCCTCCTACCTGTGTTTTCTAGCCTCCGAAAACTCAGGAGTAACCGGCGATTATGTCAACGCCAGTCCCAGTGGTATGCAGCAGGAGAGTGGCACCGGAGGTGGTACTCGGCCAGAAAGGGGTTGAGAGCCCCTGCTCTAGGGCTTTGCTCTCCTATTCCTCCTACAACAAGGTCTTGCTTATGGGATACAACTGCTGTACTCTAAAGGAAGGAGCCCCAGAGTCCTTTTTTCTTGGGGTCCCCAGCAACTGCTGTGGATGTCTGTAAAGGAATGCACAGGTCTCCACTCAGAAGAAACTCCAGTAGCCTATGAAGGAGCACAGAACTCCAGTTGCTGGCCCAGCTGCCTTGTTGCTTGGTGCCAGATCCGATCTGCGCTTCTTGCTGCTGGGCACAGTGCCAAGAAAGAGGGGGAAGAGAAACAGAATAAGAGTAAAAACTCCTAAGCCTATCTAGCTCAAACAATGAGGGTGGGGGTGAGAAGGGAAAAAAAAAAGTCTGAGATCTTTCTGCCCTCTAGGACTAAGACACTTTGACAATCCTGCTTCCTCAGAAGAGGCAGGACAGAAAATGAGATGACGACGACAGTTTCCAGAGGTGGAAGTCTGAATTTTCCACTGGTCGGTGGGAGGTTTAACCCATCCATTGGATGATCATATCCGTCTGAGCAAGAAAGAAACATGAAGGCGATAAGATAATCTTTGCTCCACTCCAGTGATGTTAGAACTACATTACATTACTCTTTTGGCGAGAGAGGAAAGAAGAGATTAGAGCTATTTTGCCATTGTACCCATAGTGACGTGCTCTGGAAGCCATCATATCTCCCACACCATATACAAATACGGCTGTTAAACAGCCCCCCCTCTTACATCCAAGAGCCTGAGGACCTCATGCTAGTGTTAACATTGGTTTGTTTAAGGAACGTGTTTGTCTAGCCCAGGGGTGGCCAACCTTTCAATGCTCCTGGCCCTTTAATGGTTGTCTAGGTGAGAGTATTCCAGCAGGTGCAGCTGCTTTAGCATCACCATCAGCACTCGCAGCTGCCAAGATTCTGTCTTGTACACAACTCTTAAGAACGCAGAGGTCCTAATGGGTGGAAGGTTGGCCACCCCTAGCCATTAGACACATAAAAAGGGCCCCGCTAGATCAGACCAGAGGCCTTTCCAGTCCAGCATCCCTTTTTCCACCGCGGCCAACCAGATGCCATAGGAAGTCCAGAAGTAGGACATGAGGGCAACAGCCCCTCCTGCTCTTGCCTCCCCAGCAATTGGTATTGAGAACCACACAGGGCCACCCTGACTAGCTGCCATTGATGGGCCCCTATCCAGCATGAATGTGCTTAACCCTTTCAAAAGGTCACGGTCACACACACACACACACACACACACACACACACACACACACACACACACACACACACACACACACACACACACACACACACACACACTCAGTGCTACCTGGCAAGCCTGGCTCTATTGCAGGGAGACGAAAAACGTAGAAGATGTAGGAGGCCAGTAGATGGTTATGACCGTGTTGGTCCTGGCTGCCCTCGAGGTTCTTATGGATCTGGTTCACCATCACAGCAATGGCCTCAAAAGCAGCACGACCCAAGTTCACTGCAAAAGCCAATGAGAAAAATGGGGAGATACAACCGCTGGGCAATAAAATGGGGAAGCGCAAAGAAAACTTAGAGAGGTTCTGAAGAATATGGACAAAAAATTGATGTATCATAAGAATGTTAACATCAAAATTAACACAGAGAACTGAGGGTCAAACTGGATGTTCCTCTAAGCCCCCGTGCCAATGGGTAGGGGCAGCAGATTAACCCTCCTCCCCAACACGGCAGCCCTGATTCGCAAGGAGCATGATCCAGCTATTTACTGGATAAAAAACAAGTACATTAGCCTCAATCAAGTGCGTAAAGTAATGTCTAGTATGACCCAGAGAAAGAAGTACAACCCATTTCCTCCCAACCCGCAGGTGTATGCATTTAACTCCTGTTGCGTATACACACCCTTGGGTAAAAAAGTATTTCCCCCCCCAAAACTGACTGCTTTTTATCTTATTTTGAAACTCTAGATCAGGGGTTCTCAACCTGTGGTACGGGTACCCCTAGGGGTATGCAGACCTCTTGCTGGGGGTATGCCAAGCCCTGCCCTTTATCTGCCCTATCAGCAGCTAATTAAGTGTTAATTAACATGGATTTTATTAACATGGATTTTTGGAGCCCTTCTGTCTCTCTGATTTTGGTTTTGGGCTTATTTTTGTACTTTGGAAAATGTACTTTGGTGGGGTGGGGGAGGGAGGAGCTGATTTTGGGAAGTGTGACTTGGAGAAAAAAAAAGAGATCCTTGCATCTCTCTCTCTCTCTCTCTCTCTCTCTCTCTCTCTCTCTCTCACACACACACAAACACACACACACACACACACACAGTTAAATAAGACATTTTTTCACATTTAAAATTGTTTTACTACTTTTTTATTTAACGATTAATTACCTAATTAATTAATTGATTAATCCAATTAATTAGCAGTTAATTAGCAGGGGGTACTTCAGAAAATTGGACCGTGATAGGGGGTACCTGGGCCTCCAAAGGTTGAGAACCCCTGCTCTAGACATAATCAGAGTCATGTTGCTGGTATACTGCTGCATTTATAACTTGCTGTATATTTATTGCTTTTTTCCCCAAAATAAAAATAGTTTTAATAAGATATAGTCGCCGTGACTCCAGAACAGATCCAAAATCAAAAGCAGAACACATTGCTTTTGCCTGGCTCTCCCCATCCTGCAAACTGACCTACTTTACACCCATCCTCCTACTTCATCCACAGAATTAAGGGTAGAACCCCGGATTCCATCACATCCACTCAGTCAGGCTCCTACACTCTCACCAAAGTAAAAGAATACCGGCACCTCCCTCCCCATCAAGTTATTTGCAAACCACATGTATGCTGTCGTTTCAGATTTCAAACACACTTTTAAGTTGTGAAAGAGTCCACATGCCAAAATAAACAGAAGGACCCAGTGAGTGGAGTGAATGAGGTAGAAACAATGAGGCAGAAAGACGACACGATGCAAGGGCTGGGATTGGAGGACTCACCAATCTGCCCTCCAATGACAGGCGGGCGCACAATGAGTTCGATGAGCTTGTTGAGGATCTGGTGGCTGAAGGCGACCAGAGGCTCTAGACTAGCCACCCGCAGATTGCCCACACTGGATTTCAATTCAGACTCCATGTTGCTCTCTGTGAGGATCACATCTTTCAGTCGGAAGGGGAAAGTGTATTCTTCCAGCACATGGATCAGGGTGAAGAACTTGTCTAGGAATGGGTCCTGCCAGGACAAAGGATGAGCAATCTATGCTGCACCAGGAGTTCGACGCATTTCTTAAGAGTTCATCGTAATTTAGCCACTTAACCACCAGTTGTGATGAGGACAAAGAAAGATGTCCCAGATTTTAAGGAAATCAGAGGGCCTGCTCTACCTCAGATTCCTTTATGAGACTTAGATTTTTACTATGATTAATTATGAAGGATTGCCTAGTTGAACAAGACTGGTGTTCAGCTCAATATCCCATGATCCAGAGAGGTGAACCGTTCAGAAACACACCTCTCATCATGCATTATTTTGATATATTAAAAGGGACCAAGAAAACCTTATTTATCTTCATGAGATATTGATTTTATACACGGAGAAAGAGAAGAGATGTTGGACTTATATACTGCATGTGTACTTTGGGGAAAAAAAAAACGGGGGGTGGGTGGGTTAGAGAGTTTTCCATTCCTTGCAACATGGAAGCTCTACCTTCCCCACCACCACCTCCTCTTCTTCTTACCTGAGTGTGGACAGAGGAAACTGCCAGCACCTCCACATTGAAGACACCCTTATGATTATCCACCCATTTCATCCCGGGCAGCTGCACCTGCAGAGAAGCAGTGGGAAGAAACAGCGGTTTTACACAAGAGGCTACAGAAAGTCCTGGCACAATCTGTCCTACATGCAAGCACCCATGGCCTATTCTGGAACCACATTTATGTGATCCAATTGCAGTAACTCACAGTAACTCACATCATTAGGATGGCTGGGAGAAGAACCATCCCACTGCAGAAATTACTGCCAGCTCTCTGTGCACAGCACAAGCACATTCACAGGTGTTTGCGTTTTGTAGCTTTCCACTTGTAGAGAAAGACCAACTGTAGCTGGATATCAAGATATGACCAGAATGTCCATTTCTTAATCACTGATGATATCCATGATTGTTTTCCTTTCCTGTATACAGAACAACTGTATACCTACAGAACAACTGTGGCCCTTTGCCCTGACTATTTGCAGCTCCCTTGGGGACACTCCGAATACCCACTGTATGTAGTTATAAGGCTGGCTACCGCTTCTTTGGCCTGCCTATGCCCATCAACAACAGGGCTAGAAATAGGAGCTGCATCATGTTGGCTACTCCCTTAACAGAGTTTGGAAAGATGAGCACAGAAACAATGGAAGCATGAAGAAATAAGCTTGTGGAGAAAGTCATGGTAATAGAGAGGGGAAGGAGCACTATGGGGCAGAAAGAGAAAAAGATGGGCTGCGGAGATGATGGGCTGCGGAGACCTATGGGGTGAAGAAAGAAGAAGAGAGGGTTTGACTATTTCTCATTCAGGTTTAATGAAAATTTTGGTGATTGCGACACAGCTCAATTACTGGTTTCGGCTAGAGGGGGAAGAGAAAAGGTTAAGGTGGAAGAGGAACATGTGGCAGTGTGGCCTATTCATATGTATGAGTAATGTGGCAAAAATGCTTTTCCATAGTTCATGTAGTAGTGTGGTCCATTTAAGTAAAAAATGACCCTCAGATTCATTCAAGTTGTGTGTCCATTTATTCCCATTGCTAGCGAGGATATGACTTTCTGCATTCGTGGTAAATAATGAATCCACAAAACAGACAATGCATGCCTAATTAAAAAGAAAAACAACAGGAGGTTGCCCACGCAACAGTTTCCCTTTTGTGCAACCTATTCTGGATGTTTTTGTCTCTTCAGTGGTCTCCACCTCTAAATGCGAGTTTTACTTTTAGACACCTCCTAATCGTTCATATATCTGAACTTTTTTTTTTTAAGAAGCTAAATTCAGACAAATGTATAAAACCGGCTTCATTTAATCTATACTTGTACAGTTTGATTACCCTTTATCTGGACATCCGAAATCCAGACTATTCCGAAATCCAGACATTTTTGGGGCTATAACGTTTAAAAAAACTTTTTCTAGCACCTGGCTGGCAAGGCATGGCATGCTGGGGCACAAAATTATTTTTAAAAAAATTATATAAAATTACCTTCAGGCTATGTGTATAAGCCGTATATGACATAAATGAATTTCGTGATTAGACTTGGGTCCCATCCCCCATGTTATCTCATCATATTTATGCAAATATTCCAAAATCCAGACAAATCCGAAATCCAGACAACTTCCCGTCCCTAGCAGTCCGGATAAGGGATACTCAACCTGTATAAGATGGCAGCGTAATTTTTATACAAAACCTGGCTGCGAGGCACTTTCACTATGGACTCTGTGGGGCACAGAGAGGTGTGGAAGAAGGGGGGGTAGGAGCAAGTTTCACAATACCACACAAGCAAGAAGAGGCCCTTCAGCAGATTTCAACATTCACCAGGCTGCCCAGCACAAAGAACACTGGCCAATACTTACATCAGGGGTGAGTACCGAGTAGCTGGGTGGAGGCTTGTCAACAGACACAGGAAGGCAGAATTGGCCAGTCCTCAGGCGCCCATGCTGCATGAGCGGGACCCACTGCAGGAGAGAAAAGGGGCAGAGTGAGACCTAACAGGATTACGTGCGCTCGTTTGTCCCTGCTTTGCAGCCATCCATCCTTACTGAGCAAGGAAGAGAGAGAGAGAGAGAGACCTGAGACGACCCCTCAGAAATGAGCGGCAGTGACAGCATTAAGTCCCACAGAGCAAACCCAATGGAGGAGGAATCCCTCACACCAGGTAGAAGAACATTCTCCAAGGGGTGCCCCAAGCAAAATGAACATTTGATCCTGCATTGAATCAGATCCCTGCTCCGTCTAACTCAGACCTGTTTACTCCAACTGGCAGTAGCTCTCTGAGGTCTTCCCCAGTTCTACTACCCAAGATCTCTTGCATTTGGAGATACTGGGATTTGAACTTGGAACCATTTGCAAGGAAAGCACATGCTCTTCCTTTTACGCTATGGGACTCCCCAAATTCTGTGAGCACTCACTGTGTAGCCAACAGGTGTCTCCAGAGGGGTGTTCTGCTTCTGCTGGCAGCTCACATGATAAAAGGTGAAGAGCAGGTGGTGGTTGTCCGTCAGGTTGGCTGGGATCTTCAGCTTAAACTCTTCATAGAACTCAGGAGATCTGAGGACAGGTGAGGAATGTCAGAATAGCCTACTAGGAGCCAGCTATGGCCAGGGATGGCCCCAACATATCGGAGATAATCAAGCTCAGAAATAATAGCGCAATCCTAACCAACTTTCCAGCGCCGGTGTAGCCGCAATGCAGCCCCGAGGTGAGGGAACAAATGTTCCCTCACCTTGAAGAGGCCTCCATGACTGCCCCTGAACTGCAAAATGCAGTGTGTGCCCTGTTGGCAGGGCTACACCGGTGCTGGAAAGTTGGTTAGGATTGCGCTATTAGTCTCATTGAGTTCAATGGGACTTACTTCCAGGTAAGTGTGTATAGGATTGCAGCCTTAATGTCCTTAGGGGAAAATGCAATCAGCAAAGAAACTGCAGAGGACCACTGAATGTTTCTCTGAGCAAGTTACCTTGGGGGAAGCATGGTTATTTATCCAAAGAACAGCATATATGCCCAACTCACTAGCTATCTTGAGCTCCCACAAGAGTGGAAAGACAGGGTGAAAGTTGTCCTTATAACAACTAGCCAGCTGCACCCCATTTTGTGGCATCTGCTCCACCCCCCAGCAGCCTAGTTGCTTAGACTCACTTATTATGGTACACCACAGCCGTGTAGACCTCTTTCGCAAACTCGCTGCAACTCGACTTTCCAAAGATAACCTGGGTGTTAGGAAAGACAGAAATAGCATTGGTTCAGAGACAGGGAGAGTGAAGTCCAGCTGGCCACAGGTAGAGTGACCGAAAGACACCACGGTCAAAGAGGCACTTGGCAAGATCATGCAATTTTCAGTTTGCCTACAAAAAAAATACCAAGTGTTTGTCATATTTTTCATACTGGTGCTGTCCTGTTGGGGACAAGAGGGGAGAAGAGACCTGCACATGGTCCATGACCCTTTCTTACTTACGTAAGCAATTACTGTATAAATTTTCTTTTTGTATTCTGTAGGTTAGAAGGCACCCCAAGGATCAAGTAGTAGTCCAATGCGTGCTGACAGTGGCAAACCACTGTTCTTCTTTAAGGCAACCTTTCAGATATTTTTTAATGACTGTCAAAACAACTTCCTCCCTCCTTATCCCCAAAATCAAGTGTGGAGTCTTGTGAATCTCTGTAGTGCCACATGAGCCTCGCATCGCCAAGTCTCGCTCTGAACAGCCTTGGGTACACTCGGCGATGATGTCATCACCAAGCGCCACTGAGACAACAATTGACAGCGGTTCATCAGCCAAAACTGATGACAGTTCAGGGTTGGTACCAGCTCTCAAAAAGGGCTGAAACAAATCGTCATGGAGGAGGAGGGAGAGAAAGCCAAAGAGAAGGAGGAGAGGAAGAGCAAGGGAGGAGGAGAGCAAGAAGGAGCAAGAAAAAAACAAAGGAGAAGAGAAAAGGCAAGAACAAGGGAGAGTGAAACAGGAGGAGTGGAAAAAGGAGGAAACCAAGAAAGCCAAACAGCAGAAAGGTGAGGCAAGGACAAAAGAGGTGCCAGTCCCTTTTCATGCATCCCTGAAGACAGAGGAAAGGCCCCTGGAAGGGAGCTGAGCCATTACCAACACCCACCTGGCCTCAGGACGAATTCACCTACCAGAGGTGGAGGCAAGGCAGAGCCACAATCTGGGTAAGCACAATCACACCCCCTTTTATAAGATCACACCTGAGGGAGACGAGCCCCCTCAGAGGAGGATCCTGACGGCCAGACAAGTTGGGTGGGCTCTGCAATAGGTCCCATTCCCTCAGGGCACCTGGCCGAACAGGGCCTCCACTCAACAAGACGAGGAGTAGGTTCGTCCCAAAAAAGAGACTGACTACCGTTGGACTCAGTAACGGTTATTAAACTTGAAGCACCTGTTTGTGTTGATCACTCTGAGACTTTTGGCACAATCCTACCGGCCAGGAGCACCAGCGCTGGGTGTCGCGAATGTGCCGTAAAGCACATTTGTGACATCCGGAGAGTAGGCCATGCTGGTGACAGTGCCAGTGCCACCACTCCACCAGCGAGTCCAGTGCCTTGCACCACGGAGCAGATACATTTTGCACCGGGTGGCACAGAGGCTGGGGGAGGGTGGGGAGGGGCGTATTGGGGCGGGCGAGGACGGATCGGCCCTGGTAGGGGGGTGGGGTCGGCGTCCTCATCAGACGCCATATCCTATCCTCCCTCCCAGGCCTCCAGCCCTAACACGGGACTTCTTAGGGCAGCGCCACCGATTTAGGTGGTGCTGATCCGTGTAGCCCCATAGCAGAGGCTGGGGTGTTACTTGGGGTAAGGTACTCTGAGGAGACCCCGCTCCTCTCCAGCACTGGATACAGTGTGGGTCTGGCGCCCACGCTGCACCGGTGCTGGATAGGATCGCACTGTTTTGTTGTTGCAATAAATCTTTCAAACACACCTCCCCTGTATACCCCATTTCTAGATACGCTGTGCCCCCATCCCCAGGATGTGAAACTCCTCCTGTGGGACAAGGGGAGGCGGGGACCACCACACCAACACAAACAAACTCCAGTCTTTTAGCTTCTAAATTAAATATGTGAAAGTCCTTCCTGGAGATTACATAAAGCAAACTTCTGTAGCCCCATGGATAGAGTTAGACTCTGACTTGAGACTCATTGTGTAGCATGGCAAATCACTATTTCTCAGCTTCAGATCTGCAGAGGTGACAGCTGCCTACCTCACAGGTATGTTGTGAATTCAACAAACATTACAGAGCACATTGCCAGTTCAGAACTGAAGAAATCTGAAGCAGCAAAACACTATAAGTCATCTGAGCAAGGGATGGTGTTGTCTACCATATCATTACATACAGAGGAAAACGTGATGAGATTTGGTATCAGCCAAAGCCCAGCTAAGCACTAAATTCAATCTATGATCTTTATGCAACTCTGATTACTTTATCTGAAGTTGCTCAAACTTTGTCCTTCATTCTGAAGATATCAAACTTTTGGGCAGACATTTTTTGTGGGAACACAAAGGGAGGCTGGAAAGACCATGACCAGAGGCCACGCAGGCTACAGAACCCGCGTCAGTGATGGCAAGCTAACCCTAGAGCCATGTGCAGTGCTGAGGGGCAGCCCCTTTGCTGAGCACCCCATCCTCCCCTTTCACGAGTAATACCCCTGGGGGGTGGCAGGCCACAGCATCTGCCATCCAAAGTGGTATCGGGTGGATTGTAGAAGGCGACCTTAGTAGGCTTAATTCAGCATGGGGATCACCAGTTGACCACCTTTAGCATAGAAGCACCATCCCTCAAGCATTACACCAGGGGTTCTCAACCTGTGGTACGGGCACCCCTAGGGGTACGCGGGCCTCTTACTGGGGGTACACCAAGCCCTGCCCCTTATCTGCCCCATCAGCAGCTGATTAAGTGTTAATTAACATGGATTTTAAATTTTAATTACCGTAGTTGCCCGAGTATAAGACTCACTTTTATCCCCTAAGGCAAGTCTTTAAAGTAGGGGGTGTGCCCTACAATCAAAGCCTAGCGTTTCTGCCTAGTGTTTTATGCAAAGCGCTTTCAAACCAAGCCTCTCCTGGGGCTTTTTTTCCTCTCTCTTTTTTTAAACTGCAAAGCACTGTGTTTTCAAGCCTTTCCTTGCAGTTCTTAATCACTTGCTAAATGGCTGAATACCATGAGAGATCATTATCTCTCAGCAGCCTCTGGAAGCATTTGAAAAAATTAACCGTTAAGTTTCAACCCCACTGTGGAAACTAAGATATTTATTGATCTTGCAGTTTAAAAGTTGAGAGTACAGTTTGAAAGTTGAGAGCAAGAGCTCCTGCATAGGCTTACCATATACAAAGGGAGACAGAATGCCTACCTTTAGGCTGCAATCCTATGCACACTTTCCTGGGAGTAAGCCCCATTGAATGCAATGGGACTTACTTCTGAGTAGATATGCATAGGATTGTGCTGTAGATATGCATAGGATTGTGCTGTTCATTGAAATTTGGGCAGGTGCAGCTCATCATCATGGAAGGGTGCAACAAGCTACACCTGCCCAAATTCCAAAGGTTAAAAGGTAGGCACTCTGTCCCCCTTTGGATCTGGGAAGGCTACTAATACTAGAGTGCCCAGATTCAATAAGGGACAGGGTGCCTATGCCTTTAACTGTACTAAAGCTGTACTGTTCTACTAATGTGTATATTTAAGTTAAAAAAAGTTAAAAATATATTCTTTAAAAAATAGCACCAAACTTTAAGGGTGCGACTTATAATCAGGAGTGTCCTATACTCGGGACAATACGGTATTTTCAGAGCCCTTTTGCCTCTCTGATTTTGGTTTTGGGCTTATTTTTGTACTTTGGAAAATGTACTTTGGTGGGATGGGGGAGAGAGGAGCTGATTTTGGGAAGTGTGACTTGGAGAAAAAAAAGATCCTTGCATGTCTGTCTGTCTGTCTCACACACACAGAGTTAAATAAGACATTTTTCACATTTAAAATTGTTTAGTACTTTTTATTTAATGATTAATTACCTAATTAATTAATCCAGTTAATTAGCAGTTAATTAGCAGGGGGTACTTCAGAAAATTGAACCGTGATAGGGGGTACCCGGGCCTCCAAAGGTTGAGAACCCCTGCATTACACCTCCCACAGATACAGCTACAAAATGCATGTTCACACAGTTGAGGACTAAGAGGTTGACTTAAGAAAAAGAAATTCATAATTGTGAATGCAATAGCAAGACATCCCCCAATGTAAGCTTATTTGTATAAGACAGCTCCAAAAACAGAGACCAGTTGGCCATGAAACCATGTTTCTAGACAAGATGGCATCTTGGGCTCAACGCTTTCCTGACGCTCTGATGGCTCATTCACAATGCCACTTAGCTTTTGCTCTGCTGAGTCAGTGGAGCCACAGAAGACTTGAGGAAGCAGCAGGGAGTTTGCCTCACTCACCGGCATGGCTTGACTAGGGTCCTCTCCAGCCATGAACTGCAGCTTCACTGCGATATTCCGCACTGAGCCCTGGCGGCTGCTGAAGTTCAGACTTTGGGGGTAAATGTAGAGCAGGTTCCTGCAAAGGAAGGAAAACCTTTACAGCTTGGGGGTGGGGGTGGGATAGGGGGTATGACGCCGTCTGGTGGGCTTGCCAGAGTGCCTGCTCCTTGCCTCCAATGGAAGGGGACGCAGGTATACCAGTGAGAAATCTGTTGCCATCAAATAGCACAGGAACAATTTATTAGGGACGACCTCAAACCCTGCAAGTTAGAAATATTGAACTATCCTTCACTGCCTTGCAGAAAAAAAGGGGAACAGTTCCCATTAAAGTGGGGTGCATGGTGAGGGGGAAGTGACACACACAGGAGCAGCAAGGGCCCAGAGCACAAAGGCCCAAGCAGAAAGAGACCTTTGGAGCTCAAGCACCTGCATCACGCCACTCTTTCATGTAACCCACTCCAAAAGATTACATAATATTGTTGCGTCCCATGCTGGCTCCCTGTCAGTCCAGCCAGTATAAACATGTCCAGTGGCTGGGCAGAGACAGATCCACTCCCACCCACAGCTGTGCAGTCTTCCGATAATGCCAGACCAGGGTCCCACAGGCAACCTCCAAGTCCCCAGAGGTCCATTTTGTAATCTCCTGCCAGCCTTGGGCAACCTGCCTGCCCCAGGTCAGGGGCTCTGTGCCCTGAGAGTGAATAGTTCATTGTGGGATAAGAGCCCAGACTCGGTGGACTCAGAAACAGCTGGAGAGAAATGCTCAGCAGAGCTGCAAGGCCCAATATCTGCAGCCGGTTTCACAACAGACCCCTCCCATCCCCTGTATATAAAGGGGCAGACTTCACTCTCTGTCTGTTCTTTGCATAGCCCAGTGACAGAAATGCTGATTTTTATATTCCTGGGCATCCTGTTGCCCCACGTAGCCATGCCTGCCCCTTTGCTCACAGGGCTCCGGCAGGTGGCACTGCAGGGGGAGGTGAACATTCTGGTCTACGGGGTGCTGCAGTTCAGCAAGTCACTGCATGACCTCTATGACTCCACGGCCCAGAAACTTGACAGGATCAGGCATAGCATCGGCCTCTACGAGCAGCGCCTGGGAGTGCTACATCGTCAGACTCAAAGGGCCCAGAAGGACCAGAAGGAGATCAGAGGGGTTGTGGAGGGGTTGAAGGTAAGGGGGTTTACAATGGTAACAGCAGTGGGGACCATTCCAGTCGCAGTTTGGGGTGTGTGCTTCTGGATCCTGTTCTGCTCCAGGATGCCAGGTGGTGGAAACAGGCAGGAGTGCCCTTTATCAGCTTAGGCTGGCACTCCGGCTGTAGCCTTTCCTGGTGAGTTCTGACCTGGCCACAGTCCAATATGCCTTGGCAGCAGCCAGGCTGGAGTTCTGCACTGCACTCAGTGTGGCACTGCCATTGAAAAGCATTCAGAAGGCTCGTTTGGTACAAAGCACAGCAGTGAGAGGTCTCCCTGGAGTTCGCCATAGGGAGCACAGAACACCACCGTTGTGTCAACTGGCTCCCTACTTGCTTCCAGGTCCAATTCAGGGTGCGGATATCAACCTTTAAAGCCAGGAACGGCCGTGGACCTTGGTGCCTTAAAGACTGCCTCCTCCCACATAAGCCTGCCTGTTCTCTAGGGTCTTTTACCTGGTACGGGTTGAGTATCCCTTATCTGGACTGCTTGGGATGGGAAGTTGTCTGGATTTTGGAATATTTGCATAAATATAATATCTTGGGGGATGGGAGCCAAGCCTAAACACGAAATTTATTTACAGTATGTCTTATCTATACACCTTATACACATAGCCTGGAGGCAATTTTATACAATATTTTTAATAATGTTGTGCCCCAGCATGCCTTGCGCTGTTCCAGCCAGGTGCTGGAAAATGGTTAAAAAAAAGTCATAGCCCCCCAAATGTCTGGATTTCGGAATAGTCTGGATTTCGGAATAGTCTGGATTTCGGATGTCCGGATAAGGGGGTAATCAACCTGTAGAACGTGACTGAGCAGGAGATGGAAAAATACAGGTTGAGTATCCCTTATCCGGACTGCTTGGGATGGGAAGTTGTCTGGATTTTGAATTTGTCTGGATTTTGGAATATTTGCATAAAGTAATGAGATAACTTGGGGGATGGGAGCCAAGTCTAAACACGAAATTCATTTACAGTACGTCTCATCTATACACCTTAAACACATGCCCCGGAGGCAATTTTATACAATATTTTTAATCATGTTGTGCCCCAGCATGCCTTGCGCTGTGCCAGCCAGGTGCTGGAAAATGGTTAAAAAAAAAGTCATAGCCCCCCCCCAAATGTCTGGATTTTGGAATAGTCTGGATTTTGGACGTCTGGATAAGGGGAAATCAACCTGTAAAAAGGACTCCAGCTCTGTGTTCCCACCCCTGCTTCAAAGGTTAAGTGTGTGGGTCTGCAGAATTGGGCCTTCTCAGTACCCCCTCTCCCAGGCAGTGCATCTGGCGCCCCCTCGCTCCTGATGTGGTGTTAACATTTCTTTGTTTCAGAGGGTGTTGAGGGGGGTAATGTTTGCATCTCTGCCGAGGTACTGCAGCTTTATCATCGTTTCCGGTTGTGTGGATTTATTTTGACGATGATTTAATTGTATAGTTTGTTTTTATGTATATTTTAATGTGCTGCGAGCGGCTTTGATGTTTCCTTCCAAACATAAAAGTAAGGTATTTTGTAAATAAATAAGCAAGCAGCCACAGAGGTAGAGCAAAGCAGCAGCTCTAACAGCCACATTTGGGGGACTGCACCCAGATTTAACGGCAAGCTGCTCTGGCAGCCACTCTTGGCCACAATATCAAATATACTAAATATCAGGGTCGATATCAGGACACAGGGCCCAGCAGCCTAGTTCTGTAGCTCAGAGGTTCTCAACCTGGGTGGTACGCGTACTGTGTCTTATTAGCTGTAAGTCCGCATTGGCTTTTAGTTTTTTAAATTTAAACTCCCAACTCACAGCTGACTTACAGCTGTTAAGGCACAGACTCGCAACGTTGCAAGTCTGGCTGGTTATGAAAAGCCTCTGCCAAATCTTTATATAAATCTTTATATAATCATATAAAAAAGCCTCTGCCAAATCTTTATATAAACCCCTTTCTAGCATTTATATCCAAGTTAGGGTGAATAAGGTATCTGACTAAAATAGTCCCTAATTTATTACTAAAGAGAGAAACTTCATTGACAGTGAACGTAAGAGATTCTTGTGCAACAAAACCACCCCTTCTCTCCCCCCAGACTGTGTTCCCAAGTGGCACGCAAATTAAATGCTTTCCTACTGGCTGGTTCAATTTATATGCTGGGTTTTAGAATACATCGTTTCTTCCATTTAAAGAAGGCAGCTCTTATGGCAGATTGAGGTGGTTCTCTGCCTTCTTAAGGAAGCTAAGAAGGAATTGCCTTGATTTGTTTTTGAATGGGAAACCTGGGGTGATATTTTCTTTAAAAATAAAAAGGGGTGGCAAAAATTGAAAAAAAGGTGGCTAACAGCGTAAGCTGCGTGATTTTAATGATTAAATTTTATATTTTAATAATTAATTTAATTAATGAATGAATGCTAAATAATTAATTGGCACAGGGAGTACTTCAAAAAAATTGACCGTGCCAGGGGGTACACTTGGTGAAAAAGGTTGAGAACCCCTGCTGTAGCTGACATTTTAACGGTGAAGTCATACGTTAGCAGATTCCCAGTCTAGCTCACATCGTAGGACCATGATGCCAGCAGCCAGACCCCAGATCACTCTTTCCCACCCCATCTGCCATCTCTGTGGTTTCTCCAATAGGCAAAGAACACAGTGCTGTGGCAACAGACTTGGAACAACAAGAAGATGCTGCAGAAGGTGCTTGTGGGTCACCAGAATCTGTCAAAACGAATGAAGGGGGCTGAAGAGATGTTGGCTAGCATGGAAGAGAGAGGCTTCCCAGACAAGGAACGGGGCTTTCCTGCTCTGAAGGTAACCCACCACCCTCGCCTCTGCAAGCACAACTGTTCCCTAAAGCAGAACCACAACTCACTTAGCTTGATGCTTTGTGCCGCTCTGTTCCCGAAAATGCCCATGAGGCTCAAACAAGTGTTCAGATATGTGGGCTCTGAGTTTATTCACAGGTGTTCTTTTTTTGGGGGGGGGGGGAACACCCCCCTGGCCCACTTTTCTTCCAACCTTTATTTGTACTTTCACACATAAAGGCAGATACAGAAAACTGCACTCAACCAGCCATCAATGCACTGACATGCCCACGAAGTTTGTTCACAAAAATCGCAAAAGCAAACTGGTTCCTCCATTGATGCAGTTCCACTACTTGACCTTCCACCCAGCCCAGTGCTATTCAGTTCCAAATTTAAATGTTGCACCTCTTTCCATGGAGCGCAGGCAAAAAGCCTATATACGGTACCTAAATTCTCCTCCTTTCCTGTTCATCTTGCCAAGGTGAAATCTCTCCATGGAAGAGGTGCCCAGCTGATAGAGAAACTGCAGACTATCAAAAGGTTCAGATTGCTCAGGCTGTACATGGGTTAATTTGAGCTACATCACCTACACTCGATCCTCCCACTCAAGGTGGCACAGGGCAGAGGCCACACACCTTGTAGGTACACAGCACACGCTGCACTGTGCCTGTTTCGAAGCAACACACACTTATCTGCAATCCCTTGCTGTTCTGAAAAATCAAGCCGGATCCCAACCCGTTTTAAGCCCATAAGCTTATTTTCAGCTTATCCAAATCTCTTTTAAGGTGCTGTCTGCTTTAACGGCACGAGCCTCTGTGCAAGGATTAGGGCCGACAGTGCTCAGCAGAGCTCAGTGTGCTGCTACCACGACTAGTAGGCACTTATTCAGAGCCAAGAACCTCAAAGGCAAGAGGGACAATTCCCAAAGTTACACAGCATGTGGGACATCTGAGTTTTAGGCAAATTATTTCCATGCCGAATTAGATTTTACGGGCTTGTCCTTTCCTTAAGAAATGACCGCTGCTGGGTTTTTTTTCGGGGTTCTTATTGTGATATTTTTAAAGGCTGTTTTAATGTTTAGGATATTTTAATGTTTTTAGGGTAAAATTACTGTTTTAAATGTGGTTTTATGCTTCGTAAGCTGCTTTGGGTCTCCCTTTGGGGAGAAACGCGGGATACAAATTGAGTAAATCAGGGATTCACAACCAGTGGTACTAGTATCACCAGTGGTACTTTGGCCAACTGCTGGTGGTACTCGGACCACTTGACTACCTGAACCCTACCCTGACGCGGTGCTTTTGACGGCGCGTTTTCGCTCCCAAGAGGCTCCTGCCTCCCAAGGGTGCTCCCACCCGCCCAGAGCCTCCTACCTGCATTTTTGGGCCTCTGAAACCCAGAAGTAACTGGCAATGATGTCATCGCCAGTCACTTCCGGTGGTACATAGCAGAAGAGTGGCGCCGGAGGTGGTACCTGGCCAGGAAGCGGTTGAGAACCCCTGGAGTAAATAAATAAAGGCAAGCAGCAGCATCTCCTCCTGACGCTTAAAGCCATCTAGGCCACCTCCAGTAGCACTATTAGTACAGATGAACTGCCCCCCCCCCCATAGAGGGCAGCATTCACAGCTGCAGCAACGCCTCTCTGAGGTCTGCCTCCCAGGCCAGAGAGAGGGCCAGGTGGCAATTATAATGGGATAACTAACATATAGCAAGGTCTTCTCACTAGGCACAAGTGCTAACCTGGGTACAGTACAGAACACTCAGTGGATTGGCATTCGGCACGAGAGGATCAGTGAATGCAGGGAGGGAGAGTCCAGAGTAGGCACTGAAAGCGGTCGGGAGTCTCCAGGGCCGCAAACTGGGATCAAGGAGTCCTCCTCGCCCAAGACTCGAGCGACGGAAAACTGCTGACAAGAGAGATAAAAAGTGCCAAGCTGAAAAGAGCCCCCCTCCCTTAACCTTCTCCCTGCAGGCCTTAACCTTAACCCTTAACCTTCTCCCTGCAGGCACACATGCAACAGCAGAATCTCACCATCTGGTCCCTGCTGGGAGCAACTCACCAGCAGCAACAGCAAATGGCTCGACAGAAAGAACAGCTGCTCTGGATCCAGGAAAAGGCAAGGCAAGAGGGGCAAAGGGCTCCTTGGGGAAGGCCCCTAAATGGATATCAGATGAGAGTGTGTGGCAGTGGTGGGGGGAGGTCCTAGTTGCTGTTTGTTAGAGGAGACCACACTCTGAGATAGGACACTCATTCCAGGTCGCCACCCATGAGCATGACTGCAACACTGCAAAGTCTAGGGCAGCAATTTCCAACCTCTTTCATCTCACAGCACACTGACAAGGCACTAAAATTGTCAAGGCACACCATTGGGTTTTGGACAATTGGCAAGGCACACCACACTGCCAGCGGGGGGCTCACATCTCCCAATGGCCCTACTAATAAATGACCCTTCCCTCAAACTCCCGCGACACACCTGCAGACCATTCACGGCACACCAATGGGCTGCATCGCACTGGTTGAAAATCGCTGGTTTAGGGGGAGGAAAGGGACACACCCCAAATTCCAGGCAAATGAGAAGTGGTACATCCACCTGATACTTGCTATTAAAACAAAACAGGCAAACCTACTCTAACACAATCTTACATCTCCATGTCTGCCGACAGGCAAGACCACGTGAGGGAAAAGAGGTTTGATATGTGGGCTGCCTGCCTAATACATCTTCCTTGTCCTTCTCATTTCCAGATTAACCGCCATGAAGGTTCCAAAATGAACGCGGGGGGCACAAAGATGCCACAGAAAAACTGATCTCGGAGCGTTAGAGGGGATTTGTGATCTTCAGAGCAGACACGTCGCTGCATCCTCATGGCAGACAGTTGCAACTGTCCTGCACCGTCGTTTAGGCACGCGCCACAATGGTAGCCAGCAAAGGCTCAGGAGAAGACTGGAAGGGCTATCCCCTTCACTGTGAGCACTCTGCGTCCCCTGCGGGCTTTAGCTAAGTAACTAGATGGGAGAGATAGCATATCCTCATCTCAGAGCAGGAACTGCAAGTCCGCCGAAGGGCTCTTTAGAGAGGAAGAGCATTTTTGAGCAGCGGCAAAACAAGCAAATTTCTGGCATGGTCACCACCCAAGGCTGCTGCCTCTTGCAACAGGCATGGCTCTCCCTGTATCGTGGCGGCTATTCGGACACTCACCTGCCATGCAGTGGGAATGGTCGTTCTGTGTCCGAGGCGGCCAGAGCTGACCGAGGTGGCCAGAATAGCAGCAATGTCAGTACTTCGCCAGAGCAGAGATTAGATGGGAGCAGCAATAGGAGCTACTGAAAAACTGCAGTTTTATCTACTGCATGTTGTAAAAGGGGCTGGCTTATTATTCAGTTTAATAACTGCAGCAGCAGTAGCAGCTAAGCCCACTGATCGAAACGTGTGACAGCTTCACTTAAAATTGGTACAGTAACTGAATGCTAGAAGAAAGTCCAAGCTGAAACTGGTTTCGTTATAAAAATGTTTTAATGTATCGGTCTTCTGTCTCCTTTTGTTCTTTGAACACACTCTTTTAAAGCCGAACTGTGAGTACAAGTCTGTGGGGGGTTAGTGTTTACAAAGGGAGGCTCCTGTTCAGTGGCGTCGCTGCGCACGCGCTGCCCAATGGCAGGGGCGCATGCTGCCCCCCGTGCCCCCCAATTCCCCCCCCTCCAGAGAAGCTGGAGAAGGAGGACTTACCCCCGCTCCAAGCGTCTTCCTTCTCCGGCAGTCCAGGGCCTTCTGACGAGGCTTTTTCACGCATGCGCAGACCGTTTCTGAGGGCAAGGGCTGCTCTTTTGCCCTTAGAAACGGTATGCACATGCTAGAAAAAGCTAAAAGGTAACGTATTAACGCATTGGGCCTCATCAGAAGGCCCTCGGAGCGTCCGGAGGATGACACACGGGGGTGCGCGCGTCACCTTTGCGCATGTCACCCTGCGGCGGCCCCACCACCACGGCCCAGCGACGCGCGTGCTCCTGTTGGGCAACCAAAGGGAAGAAACGGGGTAAGAGTGATCTGGGAAAGAATAAAAAGGAACAGCAGGTTTCAACCAACATCATGTGCCAGTGTAGAATAAAGTTGAACCTCGCTATCAGTGGGGGTCCGTTTCGGACCACCACCCCCGTGGATACACAGCAGTTTTACTCTAAAAGGTAAAGACACACACACACACACACACACACACACACACCGCTTGTTCCCCGTTTTTTTTCTTTTTTTACAATGGACCTTCATGGGTCCGGGATCCGCACTGAGACAAATTCGTGGATCCCGAACCCGCGGTTAGAAAGGGTCCACTGTAATTCTCTGCAGCACCTGGAACTTCAATCTGACTACAGTGTGCTATGGGATCATTAGTGCCTGCTGTTTCAAACACACCGAGGAATTCAGAAGCATAAACCTGTGAGGAGCAGAACTGAAGTCGGACATTTAAATGCCACAAATCAAACCAAAAGGAAACTACTTTCATCCTCAAAGGTCAGCATGATAGGCTAAAACCTGCACTGTGACATGAGCTGTGCTCACCTGTACGTTGTGTGAGGTGTGTAGACTTCCCTCACTGGGAACTCTAGGATTTCCTTGGTGGGTCTGACACGGAGATCAGGATAGGGCTGGACATGCAGCAGCTCCGGGGACAGGCAATAGTGGGGGCTCTCTGGCACTGGTGAAATGTCAATCTTAAGCTGGGCTGTGGTGCAGAAACAAGAGACATGTTTGGAAGGAAGTCTCACATGCAGAACACAACATTCCCATATAGATATGAATCTCTGAGACGGAGCAGGCTTGATGGGGGGACTGGGGAGTTCCAGGACGCTTGAGTTTCCCACTCCTTCCATATTTCCATCATGCCTGAGGTCGTTCTGAACCCAACAGCTCACTCTGTTCCACCTACTACTGGAAGGCTGAACACCCTATAGCAGCAGAATTGCAATTGCGTCTAGAAACAAGTGACAGGTTTGACTGGCCTGGGAACAGGTTTGGAGAGACCTCTGCCACACATCCCACTGGGTTGCACAGCATTTCACAGACACAGAAAGAGGGCTTAGCACCCACTTTCCAGCTCCTAATTCCTATGCGTGGAACAGCAAGACCAGTCAGCATTGGTTGGGAGTGGAGCTGAATGGCCCTTGTACTCATTTGAATGGATTCTAATACATACACCTACAACTATCTCCTGCATTGCTGAACGTTTTGCCTTCACTTTGTAAAAAAGTGAAGCTTCACTTTGTAAAAAAGTGAAGCTTCACTTTGTAAAAAAAAAAAAAAAGACCTCCCAGACACTTTATTTCATTTCTTCTCTCTGTACTCAGGATATAGATACTTACTCAGGTAAGACCATTTCATGCATCTTATCAAGCAGACTCTGGTCGACAAAAAACTAAAACACCACGACATGCTTTAGCCTTTTCAGAAGCCCCAAGTCTCCTTATTGCTTTCCTCAAACCTAACACACAGTTACCCCTGGTACAAATTCCCGTTCCACAAGAGCTCATAGCAAGAGGTGGTGCTACAGAACAAGCCAGAATGAGGACGCAGAAACCCACCCTACCTGTGACAGGTCGGAGCCTTCTAAGGACAGACGATGGCCGCCTCATATCTGCTAGGAACTTGTACAGGTCTTCATCACTGAGGCGATCACTTTCCTGAAATTTGGGAGCAGAGATGGGGGAAAAGAGGAGGGCAGGAAAAGAAAGACGACGGTTGAACCAGGGCAAAGACAGTGGCATCCTCTGATACAGGGAAGAAAGGTGCCTGTGGGGTCCTCAATAGATATGGTACAACCTCCGAGACCTGCCCTCTGAATACTTCCAAATCCCATGATAACTTGGCTTTACTGAGATATATAAGGATACTCAAGGACCACTCAGGGCAAGAAGATTCCTTAACCTACCCAAGAGAGCTGATGGAGCAGGACGACTCCAACTCCGAGAAATCAAAGATAGGTGCATCGAAGAATGCAACATCTGAAACCATGTCTTCCAAGGTCTATGAAGGACTCTCCCTCTTGTTAAAAATTTTGGGATTTTCTTTCTCTTTCTGGGACAGTATTACAGGCAATAAGAGGCTGGCATCCACGGCCTCAATATGCTTTCTTTCTGGAAGACACTGCAAAAAGGCGTTTTCCTTGGGCTCCAGGGCAGACCGATTGGGGGCAAGGAAGAAATTTCCCCCAAGTCAGATCCTGGAAGTTTTCTGCTTCCTTTACAGCATGTGTTTGGCTATGCTCATGTGCTGGAGCTATATGGGGTTTTTTTTGGTTTTTTTGCTGGATCCTTTCGGTACTGGCTATATACCATGGCCTAGGTTGCATGGTCTTTAGGTTCCTTTCAACATTTTCATTCTATATGTCACACCACATGGTTATTTCCAAGTGAGAGCAATTCCAAATTATATTTACGTTCAATAATTCTTTGGTAATCTGGTTTGGTGAAAGTGTTCCACATGGGCACAAACTACCATGCCTTGGAAAACACTCAAGCACCCCATCATGCCATTACAGTCAAAATGCCTATTCTAAAAGCTAGAAAAGCCTGCAAAGGAACATCAGCGCCCCTTTGGGACTACATTCCAATAGCAGGTGGGCACCACCACACCTCACCCACAGCTAACATGCTGCTGTAAGGCTTAATGAACAATAAATCGCTTCTAGTCAAACCCATGCATCAGAAGTCACCAGAAGTTTGGGCTCTGAAGTTTGGTTGGCATACACAAGTTCAGGTCCTTTGTTCACAGTGAGCACTCTTCTGGAAAGTGCTTTAAAGAGTAACAATTGTGAGACAGGAAGGAGCACTTACAGGGAATCCAGTTGGGCTGTATAGAAATGGACGTAGGGTAAGCATTCTTACAGACAAAAGAAAATATTTCTTTACCCAGCGTGTAATTCATCTGTGGAACTCCTTGCCACAGGATGTGGTGATGGCACCTGGCCTAGATGCCTTTAAAAGGGAGTTGGACAGATTCATGGAGGAAAAGACCATCACAGGTTACAAGCCATAAGCAACCTCCTGGTTTTAGAAGTAGGTTTTCTCTGTGCCAGGTACAGGGGAGTGGCAGCAGGAAACAGGTTATCTTGTTGGCTGTGTGCTCCCTGAGGCATCTGGTGGGGCCACTGTGTGATACAGGAAGCTGGACTAGATGGGCCTTTGGCCTGATCAAGCAGGGCTCTTCTTATGTTCTTATTCTGCCTCAAATCACAGCCGCACTTCAACAAGCATGCCAGCATTTGAGGTGTGAGGCTCATCATAGCTTTCAACGCCAGGAAACTGAAAACCCTGTCACACTAACAGGTATCCACAACTGCATTCTTAAGAAAAGGGATCCCTCTCACATCTTAGAGATACAAAACCCCAAAGAAAATGACACTACGGCTCAACCCAGCCAAGCCCACAGGTTCGTACCTGCTTGAAGAAGTTGGTGACTGTGAGGGTAGCTGGGCGGAAGTTGCTGAAGCTGCAAGTCTCCTCCCCAATGCTCAAGCGCTCATACGCTTTCCTCTTGCGCTCATTCCAGGTGCCTTTGCGGTCTAGGAAAGAGGCAAAGATGTTCAATAGGAGACGAGACAGAAAATATTCTCATGCCCTCATGGGCAACAGGCCAGCGTCCTATGAAAGAGGCAACGCACAGAGCCCACGTACACGAAAAAAAGCATGGAGCCAAATCAGGTACGAAAACAATTGGGAAAGCTGAATGTATGGCGGTAGGCACCACTGTCTGTCAGTTCCATAATATTTGCCATGTGCAAATATGACAATTCTTTGTCATAATTCTCTCATTTGTCCTCCTCACTGAACATGCTTACAGTTTAGCTTGTTTTTATTCCCCATAGCTTTTGTCTTTGCATGTGTGTGTGTGTGGCGATAGCGATGGATTAAAAAGTATTGTAAAGCATTGAAAGCACTGTGTACGTTCATAAATGATGGGTTCCTGCTGCTACAGGCTACTCCCGTCATCTGAGTTGTCATGTGGCAAATACAACTGACTCTGCAGATAAGGCATTATAAAATTATATAGCCTTTTACTGAAGCAATGACAGCAATTACCCACAAGTTTTCAAATTGTCCTCCCCAACCTAAATATTTGTGGTCTCTTGTAAAACACAATGTCCCACAAGATAATCTGAGCTAGCCGTTATCAAATCCTCCATTACATCATGTGCTTATCAAGTCTAGGAATTTAAACATGGTTTTAAAGTTTGGCGCAAACAAGCTGGGAAGTACCAGTATTTCACACAACCAAGTTCTCAGATGGAAGAAAACTGATTGATCATCATGGCATTCCCTGAACCTGCTTGAGGCTGTTGCAGAGGCTGTATTCTTCACTGTGTTCTAGGATGGCAGCTATGCAGACTGCCAAAGCTCTCTGCAGCAAATTATTTTTTTAAAAAAATCTGTTAACATACTATAGCAGAGACAAAACACAATATAGGTACGAAATTAAACTTGGGATCCATCATTGAAGAGTTCCAGAATCTGAGCCTCATCCCTTGTCTCTTGCTGCCAGTTCACTGAGGAATCACCAGCAGCACACCCTTGTTTTAAAGAAAGGAGAGCAAGATATAGAAGATGTATTCCTCACAAAGCCTACAACTCCCATAAGCTCCTTCACCTTTCTCACCTGTTTGGAGAGCTCGTTTTCTGCTGCTTCAGAACAAGGTAAAATAGCTCCTTTTTTTACCCACCTCCGTGCGTCCTGCTTCTCAGTCTGGTCCCCCTCTCTCCCCTCACCAAGCAGCTGTTCTTAGAGGCCCTGTGTATAAGTCGACCCAATCAGGGTCAATTTTAGAGCATAATTGTCCAACTTATACATGAGTATATACGGTAGTTTTGGACCGATGCACAGCTAAGCCAGGGGCCACAGTGCCACTGCCTTCACAATTCTAGTCACAGGTCATCCTATTCCTTATCTTGGAGGTACGCAACGTACCTTGCAACATCCTCCCCTGCTCCCTAACTCACTCCATCTCTACCACATTTCCTGTCCTCCTGACAGTGCAGTCACAAGGGGTTCCCAACCTGCAACAACCAAATCCTAAGCTTTCCTTGGACACAGGATCAACATAACTAGAAAAAACAGCAGTGGAAAGTGCTCCATAAGACAGCAGGCAAGTGACCTTTCTCCACTGAGCTGGGCCACAACATTCAACTTACCACCCTCAGCATCAGAAGCATCTCTCTCCAGCATTCCGGTGCTATTGATGATATTCATGAGATGGATGGCGGTCCAGGCAAATGGCATGCGGTACCTCCCTAAGCGGGTACAAAACTGCTCTGCTGCCAGCCGCAACTTCTCCAGCTTCTCCTTGTTCTGAATGCACAAGTGCCGGGGGGGGGGGGGGAGAGAGATATAGTAATGAGCGGAGCGCCTTTTCATTACTCAGTCCTTAACTGTGAGACAGACCTGTATTATTCTGGTGAGGATATGATTCCAATAAGAAATTGAGGCTGTTTTTGATTAAGGGTAGTGTTAGGTTAGTTGATTATAAGAAGAATAGATTGCTCTGCAACTAGGCAGGGTACAAGTAATTGTAAGAATTAATTTAAGCATAAATGTTAGTGGCTAATCCGAATCTTTTCTGTTATTCTGTACTTTTCTTCTTCTTTTTCTGTACTGTTTATTTTATGCATCATAATAAAATAAAAAAAAATCGATATAAAAAAGGACATGAGTCCAAGAGACTTGACTGTTCTCAGGCCACCCAGGGAAGGAATGACAGAGGTGGAACTGGAACCCAGAGCCAAGTCCAACATACTATAGCCACCCACCCTCCCACCCAAACATAGCATCAATTGGAGCACAGCAGCTTCCTTGGCTGGATTCCATCTACCTTCAGAGCATCTGTCTCCTTCATGACCATGTAAGGCTCAAAGCACTCACTGATGTCCCCCTGCTGTAGCACCTTTTCCAACTAGATCAGAAGAGAAGAAGAGGTAGGTTACTGGTGAAGAAGTCTAATGGATATCCTGAAGTTTCTGATAACTTATCCAAAATTATAAATTTCTCAGATCCTGCGTATCTTAAGGACCACCTTCACTCATATGTACCATGTTGCATGTGTCATTCTTCATCTGATACCCTACTCCAGATGCCGCAGCCTTCAGAGGTGAGGCATTCCATCCATTTGGAACAGGGTCTTTTCAGTGGTGGCTCTGACACTTTGGTACTACCTTCTGTTGTAGGATCCATGTGGCCCTCACTCTCCTAGTCTTCAGGCACCAAGTGAAGACCTACCTATGTTTGCAAAGCATTCAGAACCAGGTGATCTTTCATGATTGTTCTGGTTCTGTTTGAATGGCTGATGACTGACCCAATTGCTATGATGGGTTTTCTATAACTGGGGGGTTGGTTTTTAAAAAAAAAATGCTGTTTGCAATTGTTGTGTGGATTAATTTTTTTTGTGTTGTACTTTTACAAAAAAAATGTATACTTATTTTTACGCATTAAAATTGAACCAAGGATTCCATGAGCTATGTTTCAAGTTCAACCCTAACTCTTGAGAAAAGCTGCCATACACAGTTCAAGCAGCTGGAGGGCTTCAACTTGAAAGTTCTCTCACGAGTTCTATAGAACAGATAATGACAGATGGAGAACTCTATCCCCAAGAGCTGTGCTTACTCCGTGCTTTAGCAAAAGCAAGAAGATTCTGTGGCAAGAAAAGCCAAATTGGGTCCAGCAGAGATTATGTAATTCAAATGTTTTTGCATCTTTTTTTAAAATTCAAATAAGTTCTTTTGCTTATCCTGCTAAGAGCAACAAGATGGGAAAAAATCCTCTAAAGCCCCACTATTGGGAATCCTACTACTACTCTGGTTTCAGAGAATTCATCAGACATTGCTCATATGCTTCACAGCCATGAGGACCACAAGCATGCTTAAACAAACACAACGGCTGAGATTCTCACGATGCCGCATTCTGCCTCCTACAACAAATTCTTTTCCTGTGCTCACACAAAACAGCAGAGCAGAGCCATCCTGCCTACACCTCACCCAGAACGTCTGCTAGGACTGCTGTGAGCTGGGTGGACACCCTGGAGGTGTCCCAACCAAGCGTCTCACCTTGATCACCAAGAATATATCCGGAGAAGGATGCGTGAGAGAGAAGATAGCCGAGCGAGCCAGGGTGGAGATGGCAGGGTGGGCACTCTGACCTCGCAGGAGGCCCTTCATGTGCTCCGAGTTGAGATCAAAGTAGAAGTTTTCAGAGATCTAAAAAAGTTGGAAAAGAAAGCAGCTGGAGATCCTTACCAGGCACTCATGAGACCCCCTACTCGACCCCAGCATTAAAAGCAATACAACTGGAAGCATCACAGTTGCCAGATAACAAGCAGAGGGAAATTCTGGGTCTGAGATTTGCTGGGCATCTTCACTCTGGTCTTGGAACATGGTCTGCTGCTGCCACCAATGCTTTTACAAGAAGCCTGATCCTAGTCCTTCATGTGGACACAGGGTAGATGCCCTGCCAGATATGCCTGATCTCACATTCACATCTTCGGAGGTGCTCATTCAGCTCAAATTCAAAGGGTTGGGAGCAGCAGGGCATGCAGCCCACTGGGCCTCTTACTACATCTGAAGCCCCTTGGGTTGGGAGGAACCAGGCAAAGCACTGCCTATGGGAGAGACAGGCTCCTATGCAGGGGTCTCCAAACCATTGCCTTGGGTGGGTAGAGACCCATCCTTCCTTCTTTGGAACTCCCAAACAAAGGGGGTGTGGTGTTGAAGCAGGAATCAGGGAAAGCCAGATATGACAGCAGAAGACAGGACATTGTTTGGAGAAAGAAAAAGATGTCTTTTCTCCAGAAAACTGGGAGTAGTTCCTGTCTACTAGGAGAAAAGGAATGCAGGCTGCTCTCCTGACTCCAGGGGAAGAAATGAGTCCACATCAAGGGGTCTTATGTATAACGCACTGCCAAGACATCTATCCCCCTGACATAATCCAGAGTGGCTCCAACAAAACCAGTACTCCCCATGCCTATCAAGGCAGTGCATCAAAAGAACCTTGACATTACACAATTGGAGGCAGCCTTTCCATTTTACAGCCCATGGAGTGAAGCCCTCAGATTCCTGCCTCACTTCCTCCCCCCCATACCCTGCCGAATCTGGACTCGATTCCAGATGAAAGGCTGCCCAGCGCCTCTGATTACTCCAACACAGCAGCTTAGCAGAAATATAAGGTACCTTCTTCTTCTCTTTCACATCATACAGAGCCAGTGATCCAAAGATGGGCTCGATCTCGATCTCAAATCTACTCCATGAATGAGAATGAAAGTGATATGAAATATCATTAAGAAGGTTGTTCAGAGAGAAAATAACCACTCCTGTCTCAGCTACAGTCACATGCACTTTTTGATCCTAAATACAGTAGGGCCCCAATATACGTGGGGGATAGGTTCCTGCCCCCACCGCGGATACCGGGAACCCATGGATAGGGGGAACGCTATCTCTGCGGCTCCCCCACACCCATTACCTTTGTTCTTCTTCATAGAGCTGGTGCTAGGTCAGTGTGTTTCTTCCTTAATCAAAACACTATAAACAGCATGCTGCTTATAGCGTTTTGGTTAAGGAATAAACACAATGACCTGGTGCCAGCTCTATGAAGAAGTTCAAAGGTAATGGGCGTGGGGGGAGCCAGGGCCCCCCCGCGATCTGTGGATAAGTGAATCCGTGGATAGCGGATCTGCAGATACAGGGACCCCCCTGTAATGAAAGCCTAAGAAAAAGGTTTCAAAGGAAAATTAACTGGAGTGGATATGCACACTACTCAACATCCTATTAATTGCCAGGGCTGTCTCTGATGATCCAGAGAAAGGGATGCCCCCCCCCGCCCCCAAACCATGGTGCCAAGGTCTCCATGACTGAGCAGTCAATTAATCAAAACATAAAGATCTCTGGCAACAACTTTGCACAAAGGAGCAGTTTCCTCAGCTAAACGTACTGGCTCAAGGCTCTCCCTTTTCTGACAAAATACTCTGCAGAATTTCACATGAAATTAGGTAAATGATAATTTAGATTCCCAAGACTTTCCCCTCCCCCTGCCCCCCATAACAAAGCAAGTTTCTAACTTCCACTGTTGCAGAAATACTTAAAAAGAACATGCAGGCAATTATTCAAACGGCATCGAAGATTCAGGCACTTGTGCATCATTCTCAGATCCTCCATCCATGGTGTGCCCTTTAATACCACTGCCCATTACCCATATGAATCAATTACTCTTCCAGTCAACAAGCTGCCCCCTTGCAAAACACTTCAACATTGGGTTCAGAACTATACAGATCTGAGAAAAACACACACACACTAACATTATTTGTTTTGAGTGAAAGGGTTGAACTGCAAAATTGGTTGTTGTTTTTTGTTAGGAGGAGCAATTTTGCAATCACCTTGTATGTGCCTGGAACTGAGTTAAAACCCATTTCTTCCCGGCCCACAGGTGTACACATTTAACTCCTGTTGCGTATATACACCCGTGGGCAGAAATGGTTTAAGGGAAGGCTCATATACAATGGAACAGATAATGACCATCACGTTCCTTTTGACAAGGTTCAGAAGCGCATGATGCATTTCCAAGCCCTGCCACAGACACACATAGACTAGGCAATGGTCACACAGTGGTCCCCTGTATCTCCCTGGTAGCCCCATCCACAGAATCAGTCCGCCCAGCATCAGCACTAGCAATGTAGCTGTGCAAACAGGCTTCAACTGAGTGTTAAAGCAACAAGCAGGTCCCTCCTCCCCAAGGGACTCCTACCCTATTTACAAATTAGCATGAAAACCTGCTGGGCAGACATAACTTCTCCACGCAGCTTTCCACTGTGAGATGACTGCAAACACACTCACCTGCCTGTGAAAACATTGCTGTGAAACTTTCTCAAGTTCTCTAAGAGCGCTGCCATAAGGTAGTTGCGGCGGCCCCTGTGGGCCAGATCCCAATGGCGTGTGGGCCCAGGTAAGTTGTGGCTGGGCCAAGCGGCAAAGGGGTGGGGGAAGGGCATTCCAGGGGCATTTCAGGGGGAGGATGGATCGGGCCAGGGAGGGGGCGGGATCAGCGGCGTACGCCATATCCTATCCCCCTCTCAGGCCCATTTCACCCGTCATGGGCAGCCTTGATTTGCGCTGCCAAAATGGCAGGCGCAGATCCTAGGAGGCTCATTGCAGGGACTGGGGCTTTACCGGGGTAAGGGAATAAAAGTTCCCTTACCCCAAGGAGATTTCCAACCCCGCCTACTCTGCTCAGGATACAGCATTGCCAGCGCCGGCATAGCTGGATCACTGAGCAGAGAATAGGATTGGGCTGTAAGTCTCAGAATTTACAGCGCAATCCGACTTAACATTTGTGCCGGTGTAACCAGCGGCGCAGCGAGAACGAGAGGCCCCAGAACGGAAAAGGGATTCAAATCCCCTCCAAAAGAGGAATTCAAAGGGGATTTGAATCCCTTTTCCGTTCTGGGGCCTCCTGTTCTCGCTGCGCCGCTGGTTAAACTGGCACAAAAGTTAAGTCGGATTGAGCTGTTAGTCTTCTTCAGAGGCAACCTGAAGGTCTCCAAGCACAGCTCACAAGCAACCACCCAAGGAATTTCTGGGTGGCTCCTGATTTGGCCTTCTTCTTTGCACAGTACCACATCCTGAAGCCTTCAGAGAAGGACTTTCTCTACACTGCAGAGACAGAGAGGCGCTCCAAACTTTTACCTACATTTGGGTTTTGTGACTTACTTCAGAGACAAACACTTCACCAGAATCCTCTGACCAAAGTGCTCCTTGGGAACCTCGGGAATGCTGCAACGTTCTACCGCTTCATCCTGAGGGGACAAAGACAGGCACCATCGAGATCATCATGTGCTTCCTCGTGGGGGAATACTGTCAGAACTCACCAGAAAAAAAAACTGATGTAGACTTGAGTCTATTGACTTGGACTTGACTCGGACTCAAGCTGCGTCAATGACTTGACTCGGCAATTGTAAAAGACTCGAAAGACTCGACTCGAGACTTGGAGCCTTTTACGACAAGTCCAATCTTATTCAGGTTTAAACTTCTTTTCCCCATTAAATAGATAGGGACTCGCAACCAAAGACTCGGGACTTGGGGGCAATGACTTGACTCAAGACTTGGAATCAGAGACTTGATCCACATCCCTGAAAAAAAGTGACCCCAGCTGGAGTGCCCCGAAACAGGGAGATCAGCCAGCTAAAGTATCCTTAAGAAGGAGAATCAAGAGCCCAGCAAAGTCGACGACTACAGGTCCTGCCCCCAGGCCTCCTCTCAGCCCTGTCCATTACAGTTCCTGCTCTCCTGACAAAACTAGAACAAACAGAATAAATGGGTTACAGAAGGGTTCCTTCTACCACCTTTATCAAATGCTGGGCTTCAGGGGACGCTCTCGGGGAAGCATCCTCCATACCAGGGACATGCAGTGCCTTCGTCACAGGGGAGGCAACCCCGCCCCTTCCTATTCTTCGGTAGAGTAGGAGGGGGGGCACAGTTGCCTCACCTCTCGCCCCTGCACCGCACGTCCCTGCTCCATACCACCTGGCATCGGCCTCCAACAAACACTCTCCTAGCCCCATAAGCTACTATCTCCAGGATTCCTGAACATGCTACCATCTCCTGGATTCGACAGGATTCCGCCAAAAGCCAAAGGAACCCCAGGGCTCACGCTCACCTCATCAGGAGCAGGATAAAGGGCCAGGATCTCACTGTGCCGGTTCTCTTTGCGTAGCTCCTCGTTCCTGCGGTCGGTCTCCTCAATGGCAGTGCGCGCCAGCAGCGAGGGCAACAGGGAGTCCGCCGCAGAGTTCTTCAAGTCAAAGATGCTGGAGGCCCAGCTGCCTCGGGGCATATCATCCAGGGAGGCAGAGGATCGCTTCAGGTCATCCTGGAGGGGCAGGCAGGGAACACATGCTACTAGGATAAGGGGGCAGCTCTAAATTTTTGGCAGCATAGCCTGGTGTGATATTTATCCGTTTAAAAGATTTCTATCCTGCCTATGAAGTGGGACTCTGACTGAGCAGGGCGTCTCTGAAGTGCTGATTAACATGGCCTCTTCGCCTGGATGTTGGCTCTTTTGTGTGAGGACGCTTCATGGAGGAGAAAGTGCTGGGGGGAAGTGGGACATGCATGTGTTTCTATCTAAATTGGGGGGTCTGTCCCCTGAGTTGTGATGGTACATCATAGGCAAACCGGCTGTTAATTTTCTGCCCAGCAACAGGGCCAGTATGTGCTCCCAGCCTGTCTCTAAGGAGCCAGAGAGCGGCCGGGGGAGTAACCTTGCAGCTGTGCGCTTATCTGAATCACAACACAAGATGAGGTGTGAAGTATTCTGGGATTTCATTCAAGATTCTCAGACCGAACACCTGGACAGGCTGCCTTTTGCCAAGACAGCCTGACTCAGCATATTGTCTCATTTGATTTATGATTGGTTAGAAAGTATAAAAAGTTCCAGGTACTGGTAAGCAAGTGTGCCCCCAAAGACCTCTGCTGCGGCCCCCGGCTGCTCTTGGAGCTCCCCTCCCCCGCAGTCACCCACACTCCCCTGATGATCAGAAAGGCGGTCGGGAGCCGACCGCCTTTTCGATCTTCAGGGGAGCGTGGGCAGGGCATGCTAGACAGCGGGGCGGGGCATGCATCGGTCATTATTATTAATTAATTAATAATTTAATTTATTGTGCGGCCCCCAGGTTTCATGTCGAAGTTTGCATGCGGCCCTCGAGGTACGAAACGTTGGACTACCCTGATCTATATAGTATCAACTGTTCTCAGGCGGCCTGTGTTCCAGCCTGAGAGCAAGCAAGGGGAAGGGCCCAGCCCATGGGACTCTACTCTTTACACCTGCTTTGCTATGAAAATTCAAATCAGCTTACGAACCTAGGACAACATCATAATAACATCATAAAAGTTAAAAGCAGCAAGCAGGAAAATAATCAATCCAGGATAAAAGCATTCAAAGAGCAGAGCAGGAGGAAGAATCCTTTGAAGACAGCAAGCAAGGGCCCACTCAGATCTCTATGGAGTGGGAGTTCCACAGTCAAGGAGCCACCACTGAAAAGGCCCTGTTTCTCGGGACTTGCCAAACAACCATCCGCTAATGGCTGGCCAGAGCTGATCTCCAAGTCTGGGTGATATGGGAACAGGTAATCCTTGAAGTAACACGGCTGAAGAATCTTAGCCAGAACAAAGCTTTGAACAGAACCTGGAAACAAACTGTTAGCTGATGTAGAATAGGAGCTGCATGTTCAGGGTGATCTACCCTGCTAGTAATCTTATAGCAGCATTTTGAGCCAGCTGAAGCCTCCAAACCATCTTCTGAGGCAGCCCCACATACCACACATGACAGCAGTAAGGGTAGTCTGGCTGTAACCATGGTTCCCTATCCTGGAGGATTTGGAACTGCTTAGGAGACCAACAGCCCAATCCTATCCTCCCCCGACGTAGAAACCTACCCGGGGGAGGCCCTGGCTGGAGGTCTACTTGTGGTAAGCAGGCATTTGCCCGCTTACCCCAGCTGCTGCTACAATGGAGCTACTCTGTTCTCCGCCAGCGCTTTAGCTGGCATAGGACCAAGCAGCCCTGTGTCGGGGCTGGAGGCCTGGGAGAATAGGATATGGCGCCCTCCCTCCCTCAGCCCCTGTGCTGCTCAGAGCGGCCTTACATGCTCCAGAGTGCATGGGCCCTGGATTCAGTGCCGGCAGGATGGCACAGGCCTTCCTGCCGGTGCTGCTTACTCACAGGGTGCTAAATTGTGCCTTATGGCACCAGGCGCTGAGGCCTCAGTGCTGGTGCCCGTGGGGGATAGGATTGCGCCAAAAGTGGTTGCTCTTGAGAGGTCACAAGTTGGCCTTGTCTGTTCCGATACCCCCCTCTATCTGGTGAACGAAGCCAAAGGTGGCCAGATACGATGTTCACAGAACCCTTTGCTCACACATACATTACAACTCACAAAAAAACGCTGCTCCATCAAGTTAGGCTTTACCAACCTGAGTAGACTTACCGGGTCCCCCTGACTGCTCCGCTCCTCAGCCACTTCATCTAGTTCAAAGATTTGCCTGGGCAGCCCCTTCTGCCGGTCCCTTTGCCTCTCAGCGGTATTGGCATTGTACATGGTGCTTAGCCTTTGGTACCTGGACCAGGGCAGAAGAGACTGCAATATGACTGCCTGCTGGTAATCTGCGACAGTGTGAATGACATTTACACGCAATCACATAATTGTAGGGTGATGTTCACCTTTATCTGAACTCTTCTGGGCATGAGAGTTTCTTGTTGGATTCTGCTTCCTTCCCCTTACAATTCATCTTCCAGACTTTAGCGGTTTTAAAGTCTGGAAATTATAGTACTCTCTTGAAAAAGTCTGCAATCCGTACTGTATTTTCTTGCAGGTGTTTCATGAATGCTTTAGTGCAGCGATCTTCAACCTAAGGTCCAGCAAGAGACAACGTCCTTCCCCTTAAGGGGAGTGGCGACTTGTCGGCGATGTCAGGTGGCGGTGGCGCAAACCCAGAAGTGCCACCACCGCCGTCCTAAGTTTAAAGGGGGGGGTTGGACTTATCCGTCATCGGTGGTGGCTGGAGAGGCCGCACAACGCAGGTTCTCGCCACTGCCGGGTAAGTCCAACTCCCCTTTTTTTACCTAGTCAGCGGCGGCGCAAACCCAGAAGTGCCCTCGTCACCATCACCAAAGAGTCGCAAAGTCTTACAGCGACCTTTACCTTCGGGAAAAGGTTGAAGATCACTGCTTTAGTGGGTTTTCTGCATTGTCATAGTGCTAAATAATGGATCTGGCTCCGCTGCCAGAAGGTGCATTTTAACTTTAGGCTATCCACGCCCCAGTGTAAACCTGGCACAGTTGAGATGCTATTGAGAGAGGATGTTAGAACCAGAACAGCTGATCTAAAGCAAAGCAGTGGGGAGACGTGAAGTTGACAAACTGGTCAGTTCTAAGAACCTCTGGATGAGCTTCTCAATTTGAGATGCTCTATGTTGCTGCCCATAACTTTCTACCACTTCAAGACAAGTAAACTTATTGGGGGGGGGGAGTAAGAGGGTTTGCAGACAGGTAAAATGGCAACTCTGTCTCACTACAAGCGAAGGGATACAGTTGGGGGCTGTTTTTACAAACATATATCTGTGCCATCCCTGCTAACTGGGCAAGAGGCACTTTTTCAATGGGTGCTCCTCTTATATTTAGCAGGGGGGAGTGTAACTGCCCCCCTTTCACCCCAGTACAGTGTCTTTCTGGTGGCTGTTTGCTGGTGGTGTTCTGCATCTTTTTTACAGTGTGAGCCCTTGTGGGACAGGGAGCCATTCAATCATTTGATTTGGTCTGTAAACTGCTTTGTGAACTTTTGGTTGGAAAGCAGTATATAAATACTATTGTTAATAATGGTAATTAATAGTAATAGTAATAGTAATAATGGTAATTAATAGTAATAGTAATAGTAATAGTGAACTGTGGTGCTGGAGAAGACTCCTGAGAGTCCCTTGGACTGCTAGGAGATCAAATCAGTCGATCCTAAATGAAATCAACCCTGACTGTTCCCTGGAAGGACAGGTACTTAGGCTGAAACTCAAATATTTTGGCCACCTAATGCGAAGAGAGGACTCTCTGGAGAAGACTCTGATGCTGGGAAAAATTGAAGGCAAAAGGAGAAGGGGAAGGCCAAGGATGAGATGGTTAGACAGCATCACCGATGCAACAAACATGAAAATGAGCGAACTCAGGAAGATAGTGGAGGACAGGAAGGCCTGGCGGGATATGGTTCATGGGATCACGAAGGGTCGGACACAACTTAACGACTGAACAACAACAAATAGTAATAGTAATAGTAACAATAAGTGCTGCAGGCTCTGTTCCTTTTCCTTCTCAGGGTCTAAGCAGGCATTACAAGAGAAGCCAGCTGCCGCCAACTGCATCACCCCATGCAGAGGCGTAACAAGGGTGGAGCGAAGGCAAGTAGTTCTGCAAGACTCCGTTACACCAGAGTCAGCGGCCCCTCCCCCTTGCTGTTGGAGCCATTCTGGCAGCAAAGGCAACACGCAGGACACTCCCCTGTTGCTGCTGGAATGGCTCCAATAGCAAGGGGGAGGGGCCGCTGACTCCAGTGTAACGGAATCTTGCAGAACTACTTGCCTTCGCTCCACCCTTGTTTCACCACTGACCCCATGTGACTCCTTTGTATAGTCTTGTAACCAAAAACGTGTGATGTTGCAGAGAGTGGGGAAGAAAGATAAATGCTGGACACAATGACATCATGCCAAGCATTTCTTTTTACAGGACGTTGCAGAGGAGTTTTGGGTCCCCTGCAACAATCTACTTGGGCCCTTATCAGCTTCGCCTGCACTTGGGAATCTCAAAGAAGAGAGAAACACTGGTTGGGAAAAGATCACAGTTTCACGATTGTGTCATCCCAGGGAAGAGTGAGGGGTGAAGAGTAGCTTATGGGAAGATACAAATGGCTGCTGGGATAGATGGGAAGTGAGAGGAGCCCCCCCCCCCAAAAAAGGTACGTTCCTTTAGAAGCCAACATTCTCTTTCAAAAACAGAGTGCTCCACTACAAAAGGTTCCTTCAAGTGGAGCACATTCAGCCCACATCCAAAAGACAAAGCTCTATGCACACCCACAGGTCCCCATCCACCACCACTAGGAACCAGTCATTTTCATCCTTCCTTTCCCAAGCAGGCTGCAAGAACAGGACAGAATCAGTAAACCTACTTCCTCTGGACAAGGACCCAGTCTTCTGTGTAGACTTGTACAGCATCTCGGACACGGGCATCCTGCTTCCTGGAGACGAAAGGAAAGAAGCCTCAGGGATACAGCAGGCTGGCTGCTAAAAGTGGTGACCTCCACAGACTTACTTGCAATACAGTACTCATTTTGCATAACATTTCACTCCACACCTTCAGTAGACAACTGGTGAAGACCCAGAGGACATTTTTCTCCCATACAGGTCACAAAAACCCAACTACCTATATGCACAATCCTGCCAGAAGTTGGAAACCTAGCTCCAAAAGCTAGTAGCCTTGGCTCTTGGTGGAGACTTAAATAGTCACCATTAGTCCTCTCTGCAGGAACTCAAAGTTCACTCCTGGATTTCAGCGGCAATCAAGAGCTCTTCTTACTATCTGGGGTAAGACAACCTTTCTTGTCAGATCTGGATATAGTAACCAACACTTTGTCACAAGGACAGACTATTGCAATGCACTCTGCATGGAGCCGACCCCAATAACTGGGCGAGAGGCACTTTTTCAATTGGTGCTCCTCTTATAGAGTAGTCAGCAGGGGGGAGTGTAACTGCCCCCCTTTCACCCCAGCACAGTGTCTTTTCTGGTGGATGTTTGCTAGTGGTGTTCTGCATCTTTTTAGAGTGTGAGCCCTTTTGGGACAGGGAATCATTTGACTTTGTCTGTAAACCGCTTTGTGAACTTTTGGCTGAAAAGTGGTATATAAATACTGTTGTTATTATTATTATAATAACAACAAGAACAAGAACAACAACAATAACAATAAAGTCCAGAAGACTTAGCTGGTGTCTTCTGCCAGCATTGGCACATCCCATTTTCTTCTGGATATAACCCAAGCTGCTACTTTTAGTGTTACAAAGGGCTAGAGGCCTGAGCCCAGCATATTTATCTCTTCCCATGTCCCGTCACATATCAAAGTTCAACAAAGAGCACCTAACTAAATACAGCATCTATGTGTATGTTCATGCAGAATTCTCGGGATCATTAAAAAAGGAATTGAGAATAAAACGGCCAATATTACCGTATTGTCCCGAGTATAAGACGCACCTGATTATAAGACGCACCCTTAAACTTTGGTGCTATTAAAAAAAATTAATTAAATCACTGTCATTAAATTGCAACAGCCTGATTATAAGACGCACCCCTAGTTAAAAAACTTAAATTAGGAGAAAAAAGTGAGTCTTATACTCAGACCAATACGGTATTATGCCATTGTACAAAAGCGATGGTAAGGCCACATCCAGGTTCAAATCCCCACGCAGCCACGAAGCTTCCTGGGTGACCTTGGGCCAGTCACTATCTCTCAGCCCCACCTACCTCACAGGGTTGATGTGAGGGGAAAAAAGAGGGGAGGAAATATGTACACCACTCTGAGCTCCTTGGAGGAAGGGCGGTATAAAAATGTGAAAAAATAAAATAAAATAAATACTGGTTGCCACATCTCAAAAAGTATATAGTGGAACTGGAAAAGGTGCAGAAGAGAGCGACCAAAATGATTAGTGGGCTGAGGAACCTCCCTTATGAGGAAAGGCTACAGCGTTTGGGGCTCTCCAGGCACCTGAGGGGGGACATGATTGAGGCACCTGAGGGGGGCACCTGAGGGGGGACATGATTGAGACGTATAACATTATGCATGGGATGGATAGAGGGATGTTCTTTTCCCTCTTGTACAACAGCAGAACCAGGGGACATCCACGAAAACTGAGTAGCAGGAGAGCAAGAACAGACAAAAGAAAATATTTCTATACCAGCGTGTAATTAATCTGTGGAACTCCTTGCCATAGGATGTAGTGATGGCACCTGGTCTGGATGCCTTTAAAAGGGGGTTGGACAGATGAATAGTTTCATTCAGAATTATTTTCAGATTACTTACTGAAATATTCAGCTCCCTACCACATCTTTTCCCTCCCCCTTGTGTGCGAGACTGCGTCAAATGGGATGCCTCCTCTTCTCCCCCCCCCATCAGCTTCTCTCCTATGAATGAGTTGACTGGGGTACAGAGAGGTTCATGTCCTTTTTTTGTGGCAAGCTGGATCTTCCTGCAGCTTAGTTTCTCAATATGCCATGAATAGTCCACTGAGATCTATCACTGACATTTTATAGGAAAGAGCTGTGAGAAAAACCCATCTTGTGAGATCCCTGTGGATTTCCCCCTCTGACCTCAGTTCTTCATGCGTTTGCTTCCCAAGATGTCTATCCAAGCCTCAGGCATCATTATGCTGCCACTTAAAGCAGTCTTCCAAAATATATTCTGTCATATTGAAACCGTGACACTGAAAACAAAACAGTGTTTTTGCCTTACCACCAGGGCTGGACCATCCACGAGGCCAACTGAAGCAGTCGCCTCAGGCAGTAGACTGGTATGGAGTCCCTATCTCTGCCTGCCTACTTGCCCCCACTGCTCTTCCTTCTCCTTCCACTGCCTGGATTGGAACAGGAAGAGGGGGGCAGAGAGGAAGAGGAAATGTGGAGGGGAGGAGAGTGCTGAGCTAGAACACTGGGGAGTGGGAGGAGCAGAGGCTGGCCCATAATTGGGTTAGGTGGGGCAGCATTTGGCATGCCACCTCAGGATGCTTGGGTCGGCTCTGCCTACCACAAATTGGGGTCTACTGACTAGTCAAACAATACAGTACCAGTAAGTTCTAATACAGAAAATGCAAGCAAATTGCCATGTTCTTTGCTGTGGTAACCCTTGCATGCCTTTGTCCTGAGGGATGAAAAGGCACTGCAGTGGAAGGTTACAAAGTGAACTGGAAGCAAAGAGGACCGCCCCAGATACCAGAAAAGCATCACTATTAAGTCACACCGCTTACCCATCTTCAGGGACACCTGGCTCCAGGGTCCGACAGTCCCGTGGTTCATGGATCACCTCCAGATCATCAGCAGGAAACTCAACCAGGTCACGGAGTGGGCCAGGCTCAGCATCTGGTTGGTGGCTGTACAGGTACTCCTCAAAATCTACTGGCTCCACCACTTCTGTTAGAGGCACCTAAGAGCAAGGCAAAGGCAAAACAAAGGGAAATGAACATGCACATCAGAAGAAGAGGGAAAAAAAACTTGTGGCTCAGCTCACTTGCTTATGTTGCCCGAGGTGCCCGAATTACTCTTACTCCATGCTTGTTGTGGCACATGACAACCCGGATAATGGGAATAGCCTGTAGCAGCAGGAACTGATCGTTTATGAATGTACACAGTCCTTTCAATGCTTTACAATACTTTTTAATCCATCACTATCACCACGTGCACATGCACAATGCACACATGCGAAGACAAAAGCTATGTTTTAGCAAGAAAGCTTTCATGGCCAGCAATCAGTTTCAAAGATTTAATTGTTACGGGCATCATAGCCATGTAAAAAACAGACTTGAATAAAAACAAATAAAATCCACTTGCGTCTCCTGTTTCTTTCAGCATTCAACAAGACAGATAAAATTCCATTAAAATCCAAAGTCCAAAGTTCTAAGTTCCAACGTTTCGTTTCCTAATTCCTGGAAACATTGTCTAGGAAAAAAAATCAAAAAGATTGAAGATGATGTTCCCTGAGGTTCGCGTTAGTTATTTTTATCCCAAAGGAAAGCGCGGGAACGAAACGAAACGTTCCCGCGCTTTCCTTTGGGATAAAAATAACTAACGCGAACCTCAGGGAACATCATCTTCAATCTTTTTGATTGTTTTTTCCTAGACAATGTTTCCAGGAATTAGGAAACGAAACGTTGGAACTTAGAACTTTGGACTTTGGATTTTAATGGAATTTTATCTGTCTTGTTGAATGCTAAAAGAAACAGGAGACGCAAGTGGATTTTATTTGTTTTTATTCAAGTCTGTTTTTTACATGGCTATGATGCTCGTAACAATTAAATCTTTGAAACAAAAGCTATGGAGAATAAAAACAAGCTAAACTGCACGCATGTTCAGTGGTGAGGACAAATGAGAGAATTATGATAAAGAACTCTGCACATGGTAAATATAACGGAATCGCTGGGAAACCAATGTGAATGAAATGACTTAACACACAAGAGGAAGCTTGGGCAACTGGCTTTCACTGACTGTTCAAACCAGTGCTTTTTCAGTTATAACATCTCAGTCCTTCTGAGGATTTCAGGGAAAGTCCTTGAATCCCTGAAGATGTTAGCCTGCAGGGGCTAACAAAATGTAGGATTTTTCTAACATTTTTTTTTAAACTTTGCCCCGTTGCTACGGGGGGATTTTGAAAACGTCTTTACCTTTGGCTTAATAAACCTGAAAAAAAATGTTTTATTCTGACTTAAAACACAGTTTCACCTACCAGTCAAAAACTTGTGATTAAGACAGCATACTGTACCTTTAACCAGGAACCTTTACAAACACCCCACTATGAATCTGAAGCATATTTTAAACTGATGCCATCTATACAATGACAGCGAAATGGATGCAGAGGCGAGAGGCGCCTTCCCACAAACCTTGAGGGGTGACAACAGCCACACAGGAGCCGTTCAGGAAGAGACTAAGGGCCCAATCCTATCCAGCTTTCCAGAGCCGATGCAGTCGTGCCAACGGGGGCATGTGCTGCATCCTGGGGGGGGGGGTGCAGTCACAGAGGCCTCCTCAAGGAAAGGGAATGTTTGTTCTTTTACCTCAGGGCTGCACTGCTGCTGCAACAGTGCTGGAACGTTGGATAGGATTGGGCCCTTAAGGAGGTGCAGAAACCCAGGTGAGCAGGAGCCCATCTTTAGATAACGAATTTATTTTACCTCAGTTTTTTGCACCTGGCATGGCCTTTTACCCGTTAACTTCTGGACATTCAAAAATCATTGCTGGCCATGAAAATCTTAAACCGTTTTTGAAAATCTTAAATCGTTTTTGATAACGCATTTGTTCAGACCCTCACCACATCGCCACACAGCATCCCCCAATTCCCCAGCAGAGCTGGCTCTCAACACCCCCCTCCCACAATACACATCTTTGCACTTTACAAAACCTCACTACACAATGACAACAGTGTTCAGAAAGTTGGTGAGCTGCTGAACTGCTACTGTTCAGAGAAGAGGTAGAAGAAACAGCTGCGGGGGAGGGGGGAGGAGAAGCCCATTTCCTTTGGGGGGGGGGTTGTGGGTTTGTTTGTTTTTAGACAATTGAGTTCCACGCTATAGGCCATTTGGAAACAGGCCAAATGCAAGCATCTGTTCCGATGACAAATGGCAAAAGAAATCACCCAATCGCCCCCCCCCTTTCTTTACAAGTTCCATCTACTTGAACTGCAGACAGCAGCACCTGCTACCAATTGTCTTGCTTTCTCTAAGCCAAGAGGACAGCAGATGTGTACATTTACCAGGAGGCTGGATTCTCTGCTGGCAGTTTCACAGGCACACGGAAAAGCCAGACGGGAAGACTCTGACAGGCACCAAGCTCAGAAGGTGGATGACACAAAGCAACTTCCAAGAAAGGAAGACTGGCTGGAGAGAGGGCAGAAGCACGCACGTCTGATAGACTGCAGTCACTTCTATTCTTTCAAAGACACCCAAATCTCAAAGCCTCATTCAAAGGATTCCTGTTCCAACCTCCACCTTGAGGTGGAAATCTATCCCATTTTCCAGCAATACATGTACCCACCCAACCGCTGCTTTGGAAAGCCATGAATTAAGGAGCCCAGATGTTCTTAGAAGACAACAGGTGCTAGCAATAACTGAAGTCCAGAAATTACAGCACAGCCTGTGCAGCTGTTCTGATCTGTCTACACATCCAAGAAGAGCCGAAAAATGCAAGATGCAAATAAACGCAACTAACGCCTGGGATGCAGGCACTTTTGTTCATCATTCGACATCATACTCTCCATACGTCTTGACTCTCCGCAAAGGAATCAGCAGCCGAAGTTTGCCAAATGAGCTCGTTTGAACCACAGCAGGGCAACTAGGTAGTCAATCAACAATGACCACCAACTCCATTTTGATGGGGGTTAACACATCTTAACACCATCTTAACACACCAACCATTCCATTAATATAAGCTTATTCGAAGACTGGAAGTGGAAGCACTGGTCCACTTCACGGGCAGCATGCCACCTGCGGCGGGAACAAGGAAATTTGCAGCACGATGATGCCACGTGCAGTTTGTATTTATTTATTTATTTAAAAAAATTATATCCCGCCTTATCCTATGCCGAGGCAAATGCCCGTCAGTATTGACTGACATTACGTTAATGGGTAAGGGGGAGGAGAAGACATTACAGTTACTGTTTTCAGAAGGAGTCACATGACTTGCAGTAACATCTAGTTCTGGCCACAGCCTGGTGATTCTGACTGTAACACTACCCACGTTCAAATTTTGTTTTCTTAATAAACGGCTTCTTGTATTGCGCCCTGCAAATTCTACAGGGTTCTAGCATCCCTCTCCTCAAGTCTTGCACACCTATTGGCATCCTACACTACTTATAATGAAGGAGTTAGAAGAGTCTAGTTTCTGTCATGGACAGCCCAATCCTGTGTAAGATGCACCGGTCGGCCTAATCGGCCCACCGCTGCATCCTACAGAGGACGCAGCCGGCGGGGCTGGGGCACACCTTGGGGAAAGGGACGTTCGTGTTCTGAGTTATGGTTGGTTGGTGCCTGACTGCCGTTTGTTGATTGATTATTGGTTCTGTTTTTATCCTCGCTTTTTACCGGTAACTTAGCTATTTATTATGTTGTAGAACTGGTATTTTGTTTCTATTCTTTTTACATTATATTGTGCTTTTAAAAAAAAAAAAAAACTTTAAATTTTGAAAGGTATTTTGAGTTACCCATCAGGGTTACCCGAAGTGGGATATAAATACTACAAATAAATAAATAGAAACAAACCACCACAGAAATGATCCACATAACCCATGCACTTTCCTCACCCTATTCTGCTAAAAAGAAAAAAGACAGAACAAAAGAAAGCAAAACCCAACTAAAAACAGCCAAGGAGATTTTTTTTTTTTACTAATGTACAGTATATTTAGCCTAGACGTGCAGATCAACAACAGAATAAGCAGCCTAGGGAGGTTGTACAATCCCTTCCCCTAGAGCAGTGGTTCTCAAACTGGGAGGCGTGGCTCCCCAAAGCCAGCCAGGGCAGCCACGGAGTGCCACAGAATCCTCTCGGAAAACAGCGTAATGCCAACTGGCAGGCATCAACATAACATAATGAGGAGCCAATGGTCGCCAATGGTCAAGGGAGCTGCAGTTCGCAAACGTTTGGGAAGCACGGCCCTAGAGACATATTCTGGGGTGCTTTGTGTATAAGATATCCTGTCTTTAGTGCGCAGATGTCCCAATTTTTTGGTTCTAAACAGAACTGTATTACTAAAAGGTATGATCCAAACAGTTGCCCAGCTTTACGCTAATAATTTCACAAGGGCCCAGGAAGCTGACAGTTCTCAGATTATGGCTCTCAGATTCTGCCTATTTTCTCAGAGTCTACCCTATGTTACTAGCCAGGCACGAGCGTCTGTTTTCTGGCAGATCCCTTCCACAGCACAGCACTGGGTAACTCACCGACTGCGGGGTGCCACCACGCTTCTTGGAAAGCTGGGGGGAGTTGCCATACTCTCGGGACACCTGTTTCCTCACTTCAGCAGCCACCGTCCTGCAACAGAGGAAGAAAATAATCACGATCCCGAGTGGCATGCCTTGCTGTGTCCCAAGAGAGTCTAGCAGAATGGGAAGCAAGACGTCTGCTCACACACAGCCTTGCTCTTAAGAGATCATTCACACCAATGCTCTCAAACACCAGCAGCAAAATACTTGTGGATCATCCACGCTGCCATACTCAGTTTAGTAAAGGTAAAGGCATCCCCTGCTTGAAAGCCAGTCGTGTCTGACTCTAAGGTGCGGTGCTCATCTCCATTTCTAAGGCCATAGAGCCAGCACTGTCTGAAGATGCTTCTGTGGTCATGTGGCTGGCATGACTAACAGAACGCTGTTACCTTCCCGCTGCAGCATTACCTATTTATCTACTTGCAATTTCTTGCTTTCGAACTGCTAGGTCAGCAGGAGCTGGGACAGGAGACGGGAGCTCACTCCGTCACGCGGCACTCGGGTCCCGAACTGCTGTCCTACCAACCTTCCAGTCTGGAGTTCAGCGTCTTAACCACTAAGCCACCTGTTACTCAGTTTACTCTCCATTAAACTGGCAGCACAGACAGTGTATGCGAATTATTTTGTTGTCGAAGTTGCTGCTGTTTTAGAGGGTAGATGTGAACAACACTCGGTTTCAGATTTCAAGCTGCATCTTACATTTGGCAGTTTGCACAGCCAGTTTTAACTCTAGGAGCACAAATGCAGCCATTAGTTTCAGTGGGATTATGAAACTACATGAACTGGGGATAAAAAGATTGGGAGGGGGCATGCATACGGAGGAGAAATATCCATCAGACTTGGAGAAGGAATACAGCAACACTCACACACCCATTCTGTTAACATACTATTTATTTAAACAAATTATACACTTTTTCAATGAGGACTCAGAGTGATTTAAAAAAATTTTTTTAAAGCAAATACATTTATAAAACCAGAACAGCAGCTAAATGAACAACAGAAAACCCAACAGAGAGAGGACTACCAAAACTTGTTAAGGTAATAAGAAATCTGCGGAGGCTCACAAAAAAAGTCAGACCATCAGTGGAGAAAAATGTACTGTATAGAGAAGGGGCTAACTGCACTTCCAGATGGTAGGGAGTTTCACAGTACAGGAGCCACCACTGAGAAGGCCCTCTTGCAAGCTGCCACTCACCAAACTTTCAACAGAAGAGAACGGAGTAGAAAAGCACACCACACACCCAGGCATGTGCCATTACCTGGAGCTTTCCCCGTGACGGGAGGGACATAAGTGCTCATTCCCACTTTTTAGAAGGTTCCAAGAGATGTTCTGCACAGGAACAGGATCTCTGTGCCTGCACAGAGATCACAAAAAGGAACCCAGAAATCAGCTCCCCTGACTCCCAGTTCAGGGCCTGGACCACCAAAGCACTAATTCACTGGAGCTTATGAACATTTATGTCCATTTGCAAATTCTATGCCCACCACTTCCTATGACTCTGGATGGAACTCAGGATCGTGCTTCTTCATTTCTTTGTCACTGGCAGCCAAGCTGCAGAGCCAATTCACCCTGGCTTCAGGGCAACCCAAAGCAAGACCAGTGCTGGACCCTGTTCAGCTTCACTGGGCATGATGCTTAAAGAGTGCGCTTTCAATCCTCTCTGGCCCCACCCACAAAACCCAGGGCCAGAACAGGCAACTGGGAGGTAACATGATGTGCTAGGCACAAACAGGCAAGGAAATTAGAATGAGAATGGACAAGATAAGAGCGCTGCTTTTCTCTGGCTTTCCAAGCAGTGCCAGTTTCCTTTGGACAAGTGCATCTAAGATGATGGAGCAGCATCGCACAGAACTGGCAGCCACCGTTCCTTCAGAAAGCCAGCTGCAAAGTGGAGACACACAGACCTCTTGGAATCCAAGGACCTTGTTGCGGCAAGGCCAGGAGAAAGCCCTGGAAGACACTTACAGCCCTGATAGCAAATCTCAAAGGATCATTTCAGCAGAGCGAGACACGCATTACTGTACTCTGAAAATGCAGAAATGACACGCTTGTGCCAAAGCATCTTTTCTGCCAGCTTCATGACATGATTAAACTACAGCCCACCATGCAACTGCTTAACCAACTTTGGAAGGTCCTCTGTTTGCTCACTATATAAAAGAGAACTGCAAACCTCCCAGGCTGAGTCAAGACAGTCGATATTGTTATCCGTGGGGGATCCGTTCCGGACCCCCCCCCCTCACGGATAGAGAGGATCTGCAGATACTCGGGTTCGCTAAAAAAAGGTTTTTTTAAAAAAAAATAGCATGGTTTTTTTTCCCTTTTAGCAGGAAACCGCACTGTTTCCCAGCCTCTGCAGGGCTTCTCTAAGCTTAACGACCCACTTCCGGGTCACGCGAAGGCTCTTCCCCCCCCTTCCCAGTCATGTCCTGGACGTGGGTTGTTCAGCTTGTTGAAGCCTCATGGAGGCTTGGAAACGGTGTGGTTTGCTGCTAAAAGTTTTTAAAAATGCAGCTTTTTAACCTTTTTTTTTCTTTTTAAAGTTATTTTAAGCGGACCCGCGGATCCGGGACACAGTGTAACAAATCCGCGAGTCCCGAATCCGCAGATGGAAAGGGTCCACTGTATATGCAATATATGAGTCAACACCCGATATCAACTCCCTGCAGAGTTGATACCGGAAAAGTTGATCGCGGGAGAGAACAGCAGCTCCCATCGTTCCTTCTTCTCGTGGTCTTTGCTCGAGGCTCCTTCCTTACGTTGCACTGGCAGCGTGGGAGCAACTGCAGCACAGCTTCCTTCTGCGCTGCTGAGGTTAAAATGAGAACTCCTGGGCCATGTGGAAGGAACTGCGCCATGAGAACGGACTACTCATATGGCGGGATGGTGTAGTACAGCCGGGATGTGTGTAACAGCCTTAAAGGAGGCAACTACTATGCGAGAGCTTTAAGCCTGTGACACACCGCCCACCCGTGTCCCGGTGTGTTGCAGTGCAATGTGGCCGCCGTGTCGCACTGCACCGCGATGCACACTGTCTACATTGGAGTGCTTTCGCACATCAACGTCCCCAATGATTGGTCGCTTGCGGTGGAGGAGGAGCGACTGGCTAAAAAAACAACAACCCTCAACTCCAATTGGCTAACGCATCGCTCCGTGTCTTGCCCCCACAGCACCAAACGCAGCCTCTCAATGGCCGAAGTTCAATTTGTTCAACTTTGCTCTTTGCAACTTTATTACAACGTAGCTCTCCTGCGTTGCAGTGTGATTTTGTAAAAGGCACACCAACACATTTTCCAGCTGCATGCGAACACTGCTCTACACAACGCAACACAGCACGGCCAGTTTGTCACAGGCTTTAGAGAGGCACCAACTCACAAGGGCTCTTGTGCCTTTTCCTCCTACTGCACTGCAGACCAGCATGTCAGCATAACAAAGGGCAAAAGAGTGGAAGCAAATCTTCCTATCATACCAGGAGATGGAGGAGGAGAAAGAGAAAAACAACCACTGCTGCTGAATAGGTAAGTAAAGGGGGCTAAGTAAAGCAAGCTCCAAGGTAAGTAAAAGCAAGCTCTAAGAGGGGGAAGACTAGCAGGGACATAACCTACATATTTCTCTGTGCATGCTTGGAGAGGAATTTTAGAGGCTTCTACCTCTCATTGGTGTGGGTGTAGGGGAAATTACCGTATTTCTTCGAGTCTAAGGCGCCATCAATTCTAAGGCGCATCTTAATTTCAGGAACACCAGCAGAAAAAAAACAAAAACCATCGATTGCAAGACGCACCTCCTTCCTGCTCAGCGCCAACTCTCCCCAGCTTGGCTGCCATGGCAGTCCGATTTTTACCACGCCATTTTGCCCCCTCTGCTCAGCGGCGAGCTCTCTCTTCCTGAACCTGAGAGCTCGCCCCAGCATGCCCCACGCTGCAGCTGATGATCTCCTCACTGCATTTGAGCAGTGCCTTTGCAGTCCTCCAGAAAATGCAATTTCCTTACTTACCGGGGCTTGGGAGAGCTTCAGGGAGGCCTGCACAACCCTCTGCAGGCCTCCTCGATCTTCAGTTCGGTAAAAAAGAAAGCAATTTTCGGCCATTTCCGGTTTTCGTGAAAACCGGAAATGGCAGAAAATCGCTGTTTTTCACCGAACTGAAGATCGGGGAGGCCTGCAAAGGGTCGCACAGGCCTCCCTGAAGCTCCCCCAAGCTCCGGTAAGTAAGGAAATTGCATTTTGGGGTGCTTTTTAGAGACCTTCGATTCTAAGACGCACCCCATTTTTTTAAATGCTTAATTGGGAAAAAACATGCGTCTTAGAATCGAAGAAATACAGTAGATCATTTTAGAATTAATCCAGGCAAGCTGGGAAGAGCTGTACCCATTCTAGTTGCTAGTGACTGCCAAGGCTCCCAGAAACCAGGCCCGCTTGAGGAAGAGCAAGCCACTGTGGCCATCAACAGAATTACACAACCGAAAAGAGCCTTGCTGGGTAATAACTCCAACTCCCTGCACAGGAGAGCTCTCATTCCGACACATGGATGCTAAAGGATCCCCAGTGGATCCTTTACAATCCCCAGAAGTCTGAGTCTCTGTCCAGGGTACTAAACTAGTTCATGCCAGCTCTTCCTAAACCTACTCAAAAAGGAAACACGCTTCTGTAGCGCTAGCAAAGATCTTGCTCCAGGGACCAGAGGGCGCAGGATTAAAATGTCCTATACAGAAAGCAAACAGGATTCCGTTTCCACTAAGGGCCGGTGCAGATTATCTTCTCTGCTTGCACAAGCATTTCCAGTTGTCCCTGTGTCTGAAGTTGTGTGAGCAAAAGCAACAAGCAAATGCAACGGGTCTTAGCAGCAGCCATTTCCATGATTTCGGACCTACCGTCTAGCTTCACAAGGCCATGGCCTCCTGGATCACACATCATATCTGCCTGGTTACAAAGACCTTTGGGCAAAGCCAAGGACGCTCGTCATACATAATTAAAAAAAACATATTTTACACAAATTATCTCCAAGAGCTTACAGTCTCAAACATATGAGCGGTGGGTGTGGGTGTGGATGTGCACGTGCACATGCGCATATTTCAAAAAATGGTGTGGGAGGGATTCCTGAGGGAACCAAGGGACAGCAATTAATTTCCACAAAGTAATTGCAACAGGACAAAGGGTGCTGTGACAACTTAGAGAGGTTCAGTAGTTTATTGAAGGATAGCAAACATTTGAAATCAGCAGGGCAGAGAAAAGGGCCCAGATCCCATTTCCTTGGTGACTTGTTCTTCAATCAACAGCAGAAACGCGCACCCCCACCCCCACCTCAACATATTTGCCTCCAAGCTTCCAACTGGACAGCTTAACAAAGAAGGCAGATGTACCACTAAATCCCCTAACAGGATCAAAGGGCATTTGGAGGCGGGAGAGGAAGCAGGAGGTTGTAAATAAACCATAATTAAGAGAAGACTTTGCAGCCTGGAAGGAAACACGCAAGGCCCCAGGCTCTTGCGGACTGGACCAGGAAACTACCTCACCCTTTCCTTTGGCTAAGGAAGCTGCTTGATCAGTAAATCCATGCAGAACAAGGCACATAACCCTTGGCCAGAATGAAAATACTATAGGGCAGTGGTTCTCAAACTTCTTAACACTGGGACCCACTTTTTAAAATGACACTCTATTGGGACCCACCTAGCTTTACGAGACTTTTAAAAAAAGTGATCTAGAAATAAATAAATAAATAAATAAATAAATTATTTACAAGTAAAGAGCTCAGCCGCTTGCAAGGTAATTAGCAGCTATCTTGCAAACTGCAGGAGCTCAGCTCTTTGAAGGGCAAGTAGTAGCTATCTAATTTTTGAATAGCCTCGGGGCTTGTGGCAATTACTTATCTGATCTTTCCATCACCTGGGACCCACCAGATCTTTCCATCACCTGGGACCCACCAGAAATCAGGTCCCGACCCACCAAGTGGGTCCCGACCCACAGTTTGAGAAACACTGCTATAGAGAGGTAAAGGAGCCATATCACAGATGGGAAGAGTTCAGACGGCCACCAGCTACAACTGCCTGCTCATGGTGGGACCATCTATTCTATCCACACAGATCTACAATTCGAACCTCCCTGTGCCTCTGGAGGTCCAAAGGTGATGGCAAGGTCAAGCAGGCAGCGTCTAGCAACACCCAAGGATGCCTGAACCAAGATGCATCTACAACAATGTGAAAAATGAGCTATGCCCCACGGTCAAAGAGAGAACCTTTGAAAACTAAATGCAGGACAGAAACGAGCGCAAGCATGAGATGCACACACAGCCTCTCCGCGCTCTGTTGAGGCCTGTAGCTTTCCATTACAGACAACATTTATTTTTAGTATCCACAGGCAGGGATGTTAATTTTGAAAACAGGATGCCAAAAACGACAGGAGAATTAAAATAAAGAGGGAAGTCCAAATTCACGTGTATTTTATAAGCACATTTCAATGCTTATAAATTCTAAAAGCACAAGACAAGATCCCCCCCCCCCCAAAAAAAAGTGTGACTCAACCAGATTTAAGCTTGGAAGATAAAGAATGCTGAGCAGAATACAGCCACCGACTGTGGATTGACATCTGCTGGGTTTGAGTGACAGAAGACTGTCACTCAGAACTGTGTGCAGACTGACTGCAGAAGGAAGGAAGTTTGCACATTAGGGTCTGGCTCAGGGAATATTTCCTCCATGGCTCTCAGAAGCCCACCCTGCCCAAGCTTAACCTCATCCTTTCCCTTCATGACATCTTTTCTGCATGTCAAAAGGAACAAGAGAGTATCTCAAGAAATATTCTACAGCAATACCTTGCACTTTCGTCTGGTTAGGGACCAGAGCATGGATGAAAGTCAAAAACAGGTGTCAAAGCATAGCCTTATTTAGCTTGCAAATTTATTTTGGCCCCCGACAACACTAAAAAAAAAAAGAGGTAATGTGGCATGGTCAGACTCCCTATCCACGGATGGAAAAACCGTGGATAAAAAGGTCCGACTGTATAACAAACAAAGCCCCAGGTTATCCCATGATTTATGTTCTCTCTCTCTCTCTCTCTCTCTCTCTCTCTCTCTCTCTCTCTAAGTATATAGTATCAAGCTAAAACACTGGGACTCATCTGTTTGTACAAGGAAAGTAAGGAACACCTTCGGACATCCTGGCACAGAAGCTTTTGTAAACTGAAGACAGGTGTTTCTCTCCTCCCCACAGTCAAGATTATCCTTGCGTCAGGCAAGATAACAGAAAGCGCTATGGGATATGTTCGGGTTTGCTCCCAGAAACAGGGACACTCGGTTCAGAGCACCACAGGTGAGATGCCAGTGGGCAAAAGATGCCCCACTGGGAACTACTGCCACGGTTGCTGCGGGATTTTGCCCATTGCATAGGAGTTTTGATAGAGCTGCGTCTGTTGCCGCAGCAACAGGAAAACCTGACCAGGGATATAGTTCAGGAAGGGAAGGAGCTGGGGGTTGTAGCAACTGCTCTGGGGCCAGAGGAGGCTGAAGGCCTTGGCTTCTCAAAAGGTTGAGACTGGAGGCTGATCTACACCGCACGAATTCCGGCGCGTCTCAGGCGCGTGCAGCACGTGCAGAGCTGTGTGGCTTCGATTTGATCAGATCGCATCAGAACGCGGGAGATTGGCGCTCTCCCAAGTTCCATTGCAATCGGTCGTGGAGCATGCTGATGTTTGGCCGTTTTCAGCCAATCAGAAGAAAGTGAGGGTGGGACGTGAAGTGTTTCACCAATGGAATGAGAGGGGGGCTTTCAGTCAATTGGAGTGCGCTTGTGGCAGCAGCAGGAGTCAGTGGAGCCAGGGCAGCGTCTCGGGGCAGGGCGTCCTGTCCCCTACGCTCGCGACCCTGCAAACGGATTTGGTGTAGGTCTGTTAAAATAGCTCAGGGAAGCTGCCTAAAGAGGAGCAAGAATCAGGTGTGGACTTAACCGCCTCCTCTCTCTAAAGCAGGGGTTCTCAAAGTGGTGGGTCGCAACCCATCACTTTTTCCAGAAGTGGCCGATATTTATTTATTTATTTATTTATAGAATTTTTACCCCGCCTTTCTCCCACCAGGGCAACCAAGGCGGCTTACAACAAAAATATTAAAATACATGAATTCATTTAAAATCAAGAATTAAAATAATTTAAAACAGTTAAAACAATTAAAACAAACAACCCCAGTGGGTCATCCACATTTAAATTTGTTAAAAGCGATGTGTTAAAAAGCCAGCCCACCATGTCAGACATCAAATGCTGATCTAAATAAAAATGTCTTGAGGCCCCGTCGAAAGGTCTCTAAGGAGGGAGCCGTTCTTAATTCCAGGGGGAGGGAATTCCATAATTCGGGCGCCACTGCCGAGAAGGCCCTATTCCGCGCCGCCATCCCCCTCACCTCCGTCAGTGGCGGCACGATCAACAGGGCCCCCCCTGATGACCTCAGAGTACGGGTCAGATTATAAGGAAGGAGGCGGTCCCTCAAATACCCTGGACCCGAGCCGTTAAGGGCTTTAAAAGTCAAAACTAGCACTTTGAATTGTGCCCGGAAACGAACCGGCAGCCAGTGTAGCCGCTGAAGCAACGGTCCGACTGAGTCGAACCGACAGGCCCCGGCAACCACCCGGGCCGCCGCATTCTGCACTAGTTGCAGTTTCCGAACAGTCTTCAAAGGCAGCCCCACGTAGAGCGCATTGCAGTAATCTAGTCTAGATGTCACTAGGGCATGGGTCACCGTGGCCAGGTCTGCATGATCCAGGTACGGTCGCAGCTGGCGCACCAGCCGAAGCTGGGCAAAAGCCCCCCTGGCCACAGCCGCCACCTGGGAATCCAGGAGCAGCTGCGCATCCAGGAGAACCCCCAAGCTGCGGACCTGCTCCTTCAGAGGGAGTACAACCCCATTCAGAGCAGGACGATGATCCAGTACCTGAGTCGTAGACTTCTGGACCAGAAGAACCTCTGTCTTATCAGGATTTAATTTCAGCTTGTTAGCCCCCATCCAGCTCCCAACTGCCTCCAGACAACGATTCAGGACATCGACCGCCCCCTTGGAGTCAGGTGGGAAGGAGAGAAAGAGCTGGGTGTCATCCGCATACTGATGACTCCCTACCCCAAATCCCCGGATGACCTCTCCCAGCGGCTTCATATAGATATTAAACAGCATGGGGGATAGAATTGACCCTTGCGGCACCCCACACCTCAAGGGCAAGGGTGCTGAACAAGCATCCCCCAGCACCACCTTCTGGGATCTATCAGCCAGGAAGGAGCGGAACCACCTCAGAACAGTGCCTCCAAGCCCCAACCCAGCCAACCGACCCAGAAGGACATCATGGTCAATGGTGTCAAAAGCCGCCGAGAGGTCCAGCAGGACCAACAGGGACGCACTCCCCCTGTCCAGTCCCCGGCGCAGGTCATCCACCAAGGCGACCAAGGCCGTCTCTGTCCCGAACCCCGGCCTGAAGCCAGACTGGAATGGATCCAGATAATCAGCTTCCTCCAAGACCCTCTGAAGCTGAGACGCCACTACCCGCTCGATCACCTTGCCCAGAAACGGGATATTTGAGACTGGCCGGAAGTTGTTCAAAATCGTAGGATCCAAGGAGGGTTTCTTCAGGAGGGGGCGCACCACCGCCTGTTTCAAAGACAGCGGCACCACCCCCTCCCTCAGAGATGAATTTACCACCCTCCCCGTCCACTCAGCCAGCCCCACCCGGGCAGCTCTAATCAGCCATGCCGGACAAGGGTCAAGCGGGCAAGCAGATGGTCTCACGCTCCAAAGAATCTTGTCCACATCCTCAGGTTCTACAAGCTGAAAAGAATCCCAGGAAGAACAACAGACAGGTGCCTCAGGGACATCATTAGATACTGCTAACGCAGCATCCAAGTCATGCCGAATCCGATCGACTTTGTCCACGAAGTGCTTTGCAAACTCATCACAGCGAGCCACCGTGTGTTCCACCCCATCTACTGGGGGGGCCAGATGGAGCAGGCCCCGGACCACACGGAAAAGCTCAGCTGGACGGTTCTCCGCGGACGCGATGCCGGCAGAAAAGAAAGCCCTCTTAGCTGCCGCCACCGCCACGGAATAGGCTCTGAAGTGAGCTCTAGCCCGTGCCCGGTCGGAGTCAGCACAAGTTTTCCGCCACCGTCGCTCTAGGCCTCTGCCCTGCCGCTTCATCGTCCGCAGCTCCTCAGTAAACCAAGGGGCTGCTCTGACTCTGCGGCTAGGTCGAGGACGCTCAGGAGCGATCAGATCCAGGGCCCTGGTCATTTCCCCATTCCAGAGGTCAACCAGGGCGCTGGGTGAGTCGCCGACTCTGTCAACAGGAAAATCCCCCAGAGCCCTCAGGAATCCATCCGGATCCATCATCCTCCGGGGGCGGACCATAGAATGAGGTCCCCCACCACTGCGGAGGCGACAAGCCGCGATAAGCCTAAATCCCACCAGGAAGTGATCTGTCCATGACAAAGGAGTGATGTTAATTTCCTCCACATCCAGATCACCATCCACCTGCCCCGCAGTAAACACCAGGTCCAGCGTGTGTCCCGCATCGTGCGTCGGGGCAGATATTCTCTGAGACAGACCCATGGTTGCCATCGCGGCCATGAAGTCCTGAGCCGCAACTGTCCTCGGGGCCTCAGCGTGGACATTAAAGTCCCCCAGCACCAATAGGCGAGGGCACTCCAATGCCAGCGCCGAGATCACCCCGTCAGCTCAGGCAGGGAGACTGTTGGGCAGCATGGTGGGCGGTACACCAACAGAATCCCTATTCTGTCTCGCCCTTCCAACACGACATGGAGGCACTCAAACCCAGTGGACCGCAGGACAGGGTACCCAGTGAGATGGATGGTATCACGATAGACTATCGCAACTCCGCCTCCCCGCCCCTGTAGTCGTGGCTGCTGCAATACCCGGAAACCCGGCGGGCACATCTGGGAGAGACTTACCCCTCCCGACTCATCCAGCCAGGTCTCCGTAATACACACCAGGTCAGCACCTTCATCCAGGATTAAATCCTGGACTAGGTAGATTTTATTATTAACTGACCTGGCGTTCAAGAGCAGCAGTTTCAGACTCAGGGGACTGTTGCCCAGGCCGCCAAGGGTCAGAGGGATGGGAGAAGGGCCAGAAAGAGGGACAGTCTGCCTGTGACTGACCCTTGTTCTCCTGAAACGGCCTGCCCAGTCCCCACCGCCATATCTTCCGTGACCCATCACTCTGCTAATGGTGGCCGCCCGCCCCTCCCCTAGGCTCCCTCGAGGTGTCAAACACATAGCCCTTCAGCGGAGCCTACTTCCTGACCAGAGGAACTAAAACTCTCACACACTCACCACACACTCTCAGTCACCACCTCACTCTCCAGTCAATCCGTATATAAAAGCATTCCCTCCAACCCCCAATTACTCCTGTCCAGCAACCCCCGCCTCCCTCTCACTGAGGCGTGGGTCACGGCACCCCACACCCCTTGCCCCCCTCTCACCGGGGTAGAGGTCCCACTCGTCCCCCTTAGGCCTCCCTCTCACCGAGACCAAGGTTAACCATTCACAGAACTCCTACGCTTACCATCTACCACAATCATACACACTCAACCACCCACATACATATACCACTCACTCTACCTTTCTCTCGATGCTGACATGGCGGGCTGATATCCCCTTAAGGGGGGTGGCCAGCAAGAACACTGGTGGCAGTGCTCCAGGATCGTACGCGCCCTGACCGAAAAACGCTTTTTCAAGCATACCTGGTTGGTCTGACAAGCCTAAACAGAGAAAGCACCTATAAGGGAAAATGTCCCCTCATCTTTGCATTGGCATATTTATAAAGACTTCTTTCCCAGGGGTGCTCAAGTCAGGTATAAATGATTATGGCTGCAATTCTCAGCACACTTCCCTGAGGGTAAACCCCACTGAACTCAGTGGGACTTACTTTCAAAACAGACATACATAGGTTTGAGCTGCACATAATCAGTTGTGAGACGATAAACTCTGGTGAAAGGGTGTCAGTTTTCCACAAAAGGCTGAAGACTTTTCTGTTTCAGCAAGCCTGCTCCGATCCCTTCTGATTTATTGTCCTGCTGCTCTGTATATTTTTTCCCTATTGTTGTTATTTGCAGCTGTTTTGCTTAATATTTTGATTTGGTTTAGAATAGAGGTTTCCCACTTTTGTTGTGAGCTGCCTTGGAGCCGATGGGAGAAAGGCAGGATATAAACCGTGCAAATAAACCGTGCAAATAAAGAGGCTAGAACAGTGGGCTGTGACCAGCCCAAGAGCAACAGCAAGAGGCACCTCCAAAACGACTTCCTTTTTCTTGCTATCCAAGGAGAATAGCTGATAGACACCTCTGGATATGATACATGACACTTGTACCCCACACATTCTCCAAAGAGCTCAGACTGGCATTTTAGCCTCACACCAAGCTGGTGAGGTCGTTTAGCAATTGGGCAGACAAATTCGCAGAGTGTTGTGAAATCTAAACATAAAAAGTCCTCTAGGTTTCATGGGCATGCTCAGGTGGGGCTCAGAGGGCAGTCCTTTCACAGGCCAAGGCTCCTCGGAATGTCCATGACCAATGTCTTCCAGGAACAAAGAAGGAAGCTCACAATGCAGAATCAATGCAGGCTTTGTTCGTTTCTCGCCTGCCACTGCTCCACCATGACATGTTTCTTCTAGACCTTTGCGATCAGAAGAACAGCCTGAAAACACACCCCTGGTTCCAAAGGAGAGTGGAGCCGAGTAAAACGTACAGTGGCCAGCAGGTGGGGCTTCGTTACTCGGCAGCAGAGTTATTTTGTTCCTGACCACTAGCAAAATTTCCCCAGGAATCTTCTCTCCGTATTTAATCCAAAAGTAGGAACAACTGTACAGCTGCTCCGAAACTCAGCATGTAGGGTTTCCGGTTGCAGTGCTAGGTTTTTGTTTTGTTTCTTAACACAAACTTAGCACAAGCTCAAAGAAATTCTTGGCACACTGGTCCCAGAGACAGGCAGCTCGATCCTGCCTAAGATGCGGTGGCCGGCCTAAATGGCCAGCCACTGCATCCTAGTCGGGATGCAGGCTGTGCCGGTGTAGTCAGGGCTCACCTCAGGGAAACAGGATGTTCGTCCCCTTCCCTGTTGTAAGACCCAGAGGCCCCAATGGGCCTCCTTGGATCCGCACCAGCTCTTTAGCTGGCATGCATCTGGGGAGGTCGTGTAAGAATGGCCCGGCCCAGGAAGGGGCTTGGGATATTGGGGGAGAGAGAGAACAGGGAAAAAGCAAGCACCACACACACATTCACTGTCACTTTTCTCACTCCAAATTACACCTTTCCAAAAACTGCTGAGGTTCAGTTACATGTGTTTACAAGTAATATGTGCTTCTTCCTTGAATTAATTCCTGCTGATTTTACTGGGACGCTTCCTAACTCAAAACAGTCTGAAGCAAGAGATTAGAAGCACTATCCCTATTGAAATTAGCACATTGTATCAGAACATGAGATAGGAAAATTCGGACAAATTTCTCGTATTCTTGAATTTCAGGAAAATATATGTGCAGGTTTTTAGGTTGTTTTCTTGGCCGGTACAGATTACAAAATGTTAACGATCCTTTAAAGATGTTGGTAGTAAAGACCAACAAAACGTCAGGAGAAGATGAGTCTTTTTCTGCTTTTAACAACGGGACAATTTACCCGGATAATGTTGTTTTTAACTCTGTAAATATATGTGCATTTGTACAGGTTTGATACTGCTGTGGATGATGTACAGTATTCTGACCGTGCGATAATTGTAATGTTCTAAAATGATTAAGTAAATCTGGTAAGAAGCGGCTCCAATGTTGTTCATGGTTTTATTAGTTTCTTCCTTCGAGGTTGGACACCAACCAAACACAAAGCCACAAGCCATAAATTATTTCCTGCATGTGCGGTCGTCTGCCAGGCTGAATAAAGCACAACACTTTCCAAAGTGACACTGCCATGACTTTGTATGTTTCAAAGCACTGTGCCAGATAGACAGATGTCTCATTCATTGGCACGCACTGGCTGGACATGAATGCTTCCAAAACTGAACTCAACTTAGTGCATGATGCTGAGGCACAAGGAACATCAATGGCATTTTGCTCAATGATAACATAAGGCTGGTGGGGAGGGAGGGAATATCCTTCTCTCTTGAGTTACTGTTTAGGTGTCAGAGAATATCCTTTACTCACTGTAAGGTACAGTTGGCCCTCAGGAACCACAGGAGTTCCGTTTCTGGAACCCCCGCAGATACTGAAATCCGTGGATTGTGATTGCGGATAACAGGGCCAACCTGAAAACGTTTTAAAAAGAAAAGGTTAAAAAGCTGTTCCCTTACCTTTTGTTCTTCCTTCTACATCTACAAGCTGAAATCGCGCTCTGGAAGCCTCTTCTGGGTCATGCGACTCCCCCCTCCCCTCTCCCAAGTTCGTCCCAGAATGCATTCTAGAGTTATCCTGGGAAAGGGAAGGGGACTTGAGCGACCCGGAAGAGGCTTCCAGAGCACGATTTCAGCTTGTAGAAGGAAGAACACGCAGTCGTTTGCAGCAAAAAGTAAGGAACCCGCTTTTAACCTTTTTTTTCTTTTTAAAACATTTTCAGGTTGGCCTCGTGTAATATAAATACCCTATCCGCGAAGTATCCGTGGTGAAACAAATCTGCGGATGCTGAAGTTGCGGATACAGGGGGCCAACTGTATAAAACAGGAAAGCAGCAAGCCAAAAAAAGAAAATGTTTTCAAAACCTCAGTTTAAGTCTTCCAGGTAGTCAAAACTGTTTTTTATGTTGTCATCATGAAGAATAAAATCCACCATGTTTATTTAGATCAGCAGCACTCCTTGGATCATCCTTACTCCTGGAGAAGCAGCGACAGGTGCATTCCATCAAATTCATCCAGTGTTAAGGGTACAACATTCTCAGATTCAGATACAGCAGCAACGCTTCACGTCTGCAGGATTTTAAGTCTAGAAGACTATCTGAACCAAGTTGATGACTGGGGAAATGCTGCAAGTTCCCCAGAACACAGACAAGCAGCCCCCCAACAGGGACAGCCATGTGAAGTCCATGCTTTGGGTATTCCATGGCAGGCACTGCTCTGCCCTCCCATCTGCCCTCCCATCTGCCCTGCCTTCCATGGCAGGCACTGCTCTGCCCTCCCACAATTTCAAGGAAGTCAGTCTATAGTGGACGTCTATGAAGCCTTCACAGTTTGGAGGCCAGATTTTCTCTTCCCCCTTTGCCTCATTATGGATGCTAAGCAGAAGTTGCTGAGCTCTGTTCCCAATTCTAGCTGCACATCATGTCTGACCAGCAAAGGCACAGAAGAGAGAATCTCTCCCAAAACTATGCAACTCCCTTTCATTTGAAATTTCATCTGCAGGAAGCCTTGAATTTATCAAATATACTCGTGTATAAGTCAAAAACTTTATGCCTTAAAATTGACCCTGAAAACCTTATACACAGGGTTTCTCAGAACAGCTGCTTGGTGAGACGGGGGATGGGACCAGGCTGAGAAGCAGGACGCACGGGAGTGGGTAAAAAGAAAACGGAGCTATTTTACCTTGTTCTGAAGCGGCACAGAAACAAAGCTATTTGCTAAAAAGGAAGAAAGGTGAAGGAGCTTATAGGAGTTGTAGTCTTTGTGAGGGCTGCTGCTATGGAAGTACTGTACTCCGCACAAAGCCTACAACTCCCATAAGCTCCTCCACCTTTCTTTCTTCCTGTTTGGAGAACTTCTGTTGCTCCCTCAGAATAATTACTGGTAAGTCGTTTTCAAAGAATTTCATACACCCCTATGTTTTACCCACTACTTATCCACGGGTCAGAGCAAATTCCATGATTTTTTTAAAAAAAATTGCCCTCGACTTATCCATGAGATTGACTTATACATGAGCATACAGTATATACAGTAGTTATCAGGCTATTTATTTTGCACCGAATACATATTTTAATTTTGGTATATGCCTGCGTGGTTGGGTGGGTGTCCTACCAATTTTGTAGTATGTTACCCACTGTATCTTCAGGAGGATCAGGAGAGATATTAATAAATAAATCCTTCCACAGGGGATTTGCACAGCCTACTAATTTGGTGCTAGGAGCAAGTCCGATACGGTGATTGTGGAGGGGGTCCGTTGTGCATCCAGCCACACTACAGACGGAGGCAACTCTAGGATGTCATAAGAACAAAACACTGTGCTCAAAACACTTATTATACAGAGGTACAAGGAAGAGGCTGTCACATTTGTAAAAGCAAGGGCCTAGAACTCTGCTTGCAATATGGGTGCTTACACACACACACACACACACACACACACACACACACACTCAATCAATCAATCAATCAATCAATTGCTAGCATTCTGCATAGGGTAGTCCTTGCTCTCTTTTTGGTTTTTAAGCAGCAAATGCCTACGTCTTTCCTTTATAAAGAAAAGCCTGAAAAATTACAACAGCTTCCCTTTTGTGCCACGGAGAGTACACATCACAACTTACAATAAATAAATATTATTTAAAAATCTATAAAATCTTCTCGATCAATGCAAACTACCTCTTAAAAATAACCTCCCTAATTACAATATAAAAAGGAAACAAAGCAACCTCAGTAGCCAGGAAAGGCCCATAAATGAAATCGTCTTCATCTATTGGTAGAAGGAGAGCAAGGATATGGCTTGGCAGATTTCTCTAGGCAGAGCATTCCAAAGGATGTGTGCTACCACAAAGAGACTCTACCCTATCGCTTCTAAGAAAGGAGAAACACAGAAAAACTACTGTTGTCCACTAGTGGCCAATTTCTGGTGGATTACCTAGTGCCTGCTGAGATTCTTGCAAAAATGCTGGACTTGATCTCCAGCAAGTCACTTCTGCTTTCAATCAAGAGTGAAATATTGGGGATTATTTAATAATACAGGCATTCCCCCACCCCGTATCTGTGGGGGATAAATTCCAGCCCCCCATGGATAAGAGGGAACCCTATCTCCACACCCTGCCACGCCCATTACCTTCGTTTTTGTCCTTTACTGTGGCGCCAAGCAAGCATGATTCTTCCTTTTACAGAACGCTATAAGCAGGCAAGACACAAGCAGGCAGGCAGTCTGAATGCTAGAAGGACAGAGCCAGAACGTTAGCCTGCTTGTCTCTATAAGCTTGCCTGCTTATAGCGTTCTGTAAAAGGCAGTATCGTGCTTGCTTAGCGCCACGATAAAGGACAAAAATGAAGGTAATGGGTGCAGGGGATGCGGAAAACCGCGGATAAGTGAAACAATGGATACAGGGGCACCTCTATTTAGTTAGCCTTAAGCGTCCCTCAGTATACTCATGTAGAGAAGCTTCTCTATTTATGCACATGTTAGGCTCCAGGGGCCTATTTGTAAGTACAGCAATGCCCCTGCCTCTGTTGCTGTAGCTGTCAATTTCACTTGGGATGCTGTCAGTTTCACAGTCAGCCTTGTCCGTTTCACTGGGGAAGCTGCCAGTTTCTCAGAATCACCACTGAGCTGCTGGGAATGCTTCTGAGTGGCTTCTCTAAGCAGCATCGGCTTCAAACTGGAAGTCGAAGCTGGAAGTGTTCAGCTGGAAGTTGAACACTGATAAGTTGAATGGAGTATCTGTTGAATGCGGCTGGTAATGGAGGGCAGCCACACAGCTGCCAACATTCAAGAGACTCTGAGGGGCACGCTATAGCAGTGGAGCCTAGCTGCAGAAAGGCAAAGTCTCTTTGTCACAGGCAACAGGGCAAACATGGTAGCAGGGCTCCAGGCTGGTAAAATCAAAAGGGGCTGCAGCGGTGTATGGCCCATACCCTCAACCTGATGGTTTAGGGTACTTTGCTATATTAACTCTAATACAACTAAGTGAACCAGAAAACTGGCAGGGCATTTTCACTGCAGTGTCCGAGGCAATGACCTGCTGCAGCAGAAGCAAGAAGAACTGGGGTTCCCACAACACCACCTAATCCCGGATGTGGCAACCACATCCCCTTTTAAGCTGCTTGAAGGAGTGCTGGAGCAGCATAGGGCACTCCATGCCCTGACCCTGGAGACGCCCACGGGTGTGACTGCTCCTCTGGGCAGAGAGGAGTGGGACATAATGGCTCAGGTGGTCTGTGTCCTCTGAAGCTTTGAGGGTGCAATGCAAGCACTTACAGCACAATCCTATCCTGCTCCTCCACCGGTGCAGCAAGAACTGGAGGCCCTGGAAAGGAAAGGGGATCCAAATCCCCTCTAAAGGGGGATTCAAAGGAGATTTAAATCCTCTTTCCCTCCAAAGATTCCAGTTCTGCCCTTCTCCGCTGATTGCACCCGTGGAGGAGCTGGGTAGGATTGCGCTGTTAGTGAGGAGACAGCCATCCTGAGCCAGGTGATCACCAATGCTCCAGGGCCTCCCTGACATGATGGAGGGCATAACTGCAGGCGGGGCCTCTGAGAGGGGGGTTAAGGGGGTAATTTGTACCCAGGCCCAGGGTGAAAAATGGGTCAAAAAGGAGGCCCTGGAGCAAAAAAGAGGGGCCCAGGAGCCAAATTCATATGTAGGGAAGGAGCCCAAAGGAAACTTTGTACCCCCTGATAAAATTCCTCTGAATGGTCCTGACTGCAGGGATGATCTAGGGGTGGATGGGGAACCCCAGAGGGTCAGAGCAGCATTTTTTCCAACCAAAGGTGGGTGGCCCTGCAAGATTCTCTAGCCTTGCAGAATAAGAATAGGTAACCTTGGTCTGTGGTGCGGCCTCTCCTTGTCTTGTCTCAGGCTTAGTCAAAGGTCGGCAGTTCGAATCCGCAACGGGGTGAGCTCTCGTTGCTTGGCCAGCTCCTGCCAACCTAGCAGTTCCAAAGAATGTTGATGTGAGTAGATAAATAGGTACCGCTTGCGGGAAGGTAAACAGCGCTCCGTGTTCCAACTGCATGCTACACGCTGCGGCAAGGAGAGTCATGCCGGCCACATGACCACGGAGGCGTCTTCGGACAACGCTGGCTCTTCGGCTTTGAAATGGGGATGAGCACCACACCCCAGAGTCGGACACGACCGGACTTAATTGTCAGGGGTCACCTTTACCTTTACCTTATAGTGGCAAAACCACTTTTGTTAGCTAATCTGAAATTCAATAAGAAGCCGTTTCTCCCCCTGCTTACTCTGCAAGTTAGCTAGGTACATAGGTAATGTGTGAAGGTACATTACAGGGCACTACTGAGTCACCTAAGCAGGCCTGACCTCATAAAACACCGAGATGGCTATACAGAATAATATACGGAACATACAGAATAGCCACCTTGGGCATATACTTCGGCATGGGAAAGGCAGGATAGAAATTGCTTCAATAAATAAATACATAAACTGATAAACAGCTCTGTGTAGCACGCCGGCCTGCATCGGTTTTCATGGCAGAAGATGGTCCAGTCAAACATAGCCTTATCTAATCTGAATCTCTCTTGAATACAAGCGAGTCCAGCTATGGTACCCCCCCCCCATGAAGAATAGAAGTGGACATCTCTCCTCCCAGGGCAATGGAAGAACACATGTACGTGCATATATACTCATGTCTCTCTGATCCACCGCTGCAGGCCCACGACTGTCTTGGGAAGAAGAGGTCAAGCCAAGGGCAGCCACAGAAACTGACAGATGTTAGAAGCCATCCTGAAATATTCACCTTCAGTGTTCTTTGCTAGCACTGAAGCCACCCTGAAGCTCCACATAGTTCCATCTGCTTCACAGACAGTCAACCAATGGGGTTTTTTTGGGGGGAGGGGGTTATTTGTTGCCCACTAGCATTCGAGGGAAGGATGGGTGGGGTGGAAGGAAAGAGGAGAGAACTCTGGTTTAAGAACAGCTCCTACGCAGTTCAGACACCAGGAACTGCTGCTCAAATGTCAATGATCTGCAAAACGGAGATGGGGGTTAAGACAAGAGCCACTCAAGCAACAACAATAACTATTAGGCTCCGTTCCAAAAGCATTAGCTTGAACTTTCCAGTGATAGGTCAAAGGGAAGCAAAAAGCAGGAAACAAATGAAAAAAGAAACTTTTAAAAAAATCACAGCGCAGCTGCCAAGGTCCCCTCCTGGCAGAAGCAGGGGAAAACACCACTTCCTTCCTTCCCATAAAACAATTCAAACACTGACGGGCTGATCCAACTAAGATTTAAGCATGCATTTAGTAGTTGTTCCCCAAGGATATGCTCACACAAACACATTTACTCCAGAGTTTGCGAGTTCTTCCTGAAAAGTCTTGCTGAAAAGTCTCACTGAAAAATCCAGGAGGAAGAGATAAGCCTTACTTATCCAAGAGACAAAGCAAAGCGACTTTTCCATGCTCAGAGGTCTTAAAAAGCCTAGCTTAAAATGCATTTGGGGCTTTCCTGGCTAAGCCCCCAGCTCTTTAACACTTTCAACCGGAAGACACAAAATGCTCCTCTTTCTTGTTACCCTCAAGCAAAGAACTCACAATAGGGAAGACCATTCTTAGACTATGTACTTGTAGACTGATCAGTCTCCCAAATGCTACAAGCACAATTTGAACTGAGTAGCAAGACAGTCAATGCTTGCCACCAGTGGTTCCATCCCGTGGTCCAGACATGCTGCTCAAATTTTGCCTCCATCCCTTGTACCCACACACTTCAAGGGGACAGACATTCCACCCACTCAAGGGAATGCTGTGCTAAACTGATCTCATGTTCCAGTTCTGGACAAAACAGAGCTTATCTCTGGAATTTTTTTTAAAAAAGGGGAGAAAACTTTTGCTCAAAGTTACATGAGAACCAAGATTCCTCTCTTTCAAGGCCACTTCCTGTTTTATCTGTGTATTGAAAACCTTTATATTCTTCCTTAATCTTCATACAACTAAAGGTAGCTAACATCCAATTAAAGAAGTGCTTTCCCAACTTTTTGATAACTAAGGCACACTTTTTTCTGAATTATAACTGGAGGTACAAATTCATTCTTACAGTGATTCTCATTCTTACAATGGTCCACTCTCAGTGGAGTTCACTCCTCTCTGGTTCCAGAGGAATCACTCACCTGTGCATGATGCCTCAAGATTTGCTCTGGTTAAGACCAGAGCAGTAAATCAAACAGAGATGCAGCAGGCAGGCTCCTCCTTGGGCTCAAAGAAGTCTTTAATCATCACTCCCTCATCTACCTTTGGGGAAGGAGGTGAGGTCACTTTGTCCTCCAATATGTACACCCCCAAAACCTGAGGATTAGTGATTTGCCAAAGGCCATGTATAGTACTGTACAGTCCTAGGTGTGGTTCCTCAAAAGAAAATCTGATTTACAGCCGGGGGGGGGGGGGGAGCCAATTCCTCCGTAAGACCATATAGGATTCCTGGTGGTACTGAGTTTGTTGCAGGGCTAAGGTTTAAGCAGGGACTTGCCAGTTCTCAGCTCAGTCTGTTTGCTACTATGCTACATTAGCTCTCAAGATAGATAAACAAATGTTTTGGAAAGAAAAGCATACCCTGAAGCACAACAAACCTATGAACAAGGCTCCTCTGGAAATAACAGGAACAATGTTTTCTATAAATGTAATGCGGACATGTTTGACGGTCAATGAATTACGTCATTGTTCAAAATGTATTCAGATCTTCCTATCTCATCAAACATCCTCCTATTATGCAGATGAAAACTTTCAGCTATACAGACACACTCCGATTTGGGGGAACACTTTGTTAAAAAAAAACAAGACGAGAATTCAGGATGCCAGTACAGTACACACACAAATGTGTTTTCAAAAATCTGTGGGGAAATGTCCCCATAAGCAGGTGTAAATGCACATTCCATGTGCTCCAAACCTACTGTTTTATGATTTTTTAAAAACTTGCCAGGGAGCTAGTAGTTTCCGAAAGTTTATTTTTGCCTAGACTCTGAAGCTCTAAGAATTTCAGCTCTCATCTGTAAATAAACAAAACAAGAAAAACCCTCTGTATTTAGCTTAAGCAAGGGTAGGGATGGGGTGAGAAAGAGAACTTGTCTTCACCAAAGCTCACTCCAAGGGAAAAGGAAAAAACTAAAATAAAAATGAACACAACAAATGGGCACTGGAGATGTATAAGCCTACCCCGGAGGCAATCATATATACACAAACCCCCTCCCTCTCTACTGTTCCAGTCTTGCAAACTCAATAGAATGAAACTGATTTCTTGCATACAAGCAGGGAATGCAGAAAATGAAGAAATGTCATCTTATATACACCATATGAACGGGACATCAATTTTTTGTCCATACCCAAAGGGGGATATTCCAGCTACGTAAACTGTGCTTATAAGGCTACTGTTCCACCACAAAGCATACTTCTTGTCATAGAAAGGGGAGGGGGAGGAGAGAGGAGGACGTTTCCAGAGAACTGGAGAGAATAAGCAAAAAACAAGGAAATTCTATATGACACCCCCCACCCACCACCACAAAGCCCTCACTAGAATATACTACTACTTTGTGGAGGACAGACTAGAAAGGTGTGGAATCAGAGGTTTCCTTTCTGTATGCCCTTGCCTTCATCCTCCTCCCTATGTCAAGCATTTAAGATGTAAACTCCTCGGGGCAGGGACCTGCCTTTTTGCTACTACCTCGCAAAGCATAATGCACACTGACGTCACTACAGCATATCAATAAAACACTAAATAACGACCATGAATAGACATGCTGGGCGTGTCCCTTTGGTTGCAGATTAACGAATCTGTATAGCCATTAGCTTTTGGCACTTGCTCACAAGGTGCATGCACCAGGGCTCCAGGCTACAGACAGCCGCTACACTATTGTAAATTACAGTGATCACGCGCATGAAAGATTCAGTGTTTTTAATCTAGTTTAATCTACACATTCGCCCAAGGGCGCTACTAAGAGATTCGGAGGGGTCGCAAGTATCCACTCGGTCAAACTGCGCGGTGTCGCTACGGGGGAGGGGCAGCTGAGAAGTACTATATGTGCAGGCGGGGGGGGGGGGAAACAGGCTTGTAGTTTCACACACACACGCAACCAGTAACCCGTGACAAGTTATCATTGCCAACAGGTGACCAGGAAGGAAAGGAAGCGGTGTTTGTTAGCGTCCCACCCACCCACCCGCCCCAAGATGTCAATGAGCTACAAATGGCTTGGCAAAAGTACGCGTGGGAAACGACGGGAACGGTTCTAGTTTTGCGGATGTATTTGCAAGGCGTAGAAGGTAGAACCCAATCCTATGCATGCCTACTCAGACGCGAGTCCCATTATAGCTAATACGGCTTACTCCCAGGTAAGTGTATAGGATTGCAGCCTTCGTTAAAGCCAAGGTGTTTTGGCGGGGAGGGGAGAGCAAAGGTCATCACAAGGCAGGGATACAGGCAAGCTTGGCGAAACTGCGGAGTAGGGCAAGCAAGGCAGGTTGGCTCTGGCCGTCTGGGAAAAGGGAGAGGCTGCTGCTACTCAGACGCTCCCCCGTCCCCAGATCCGGGGGGTGGGGGTGGCGCATGCGTTTCCCGCCCGCTCCTCACCGGTTAATGCGGTGTGCGAAGGCCCTTCGCTCCGAAGCCGCCATCCTCCACGATGGGCTCGCCCTTGGTTCGGGAGATCTCAAAAAGTGGCGGCGGGCGAGACGCTTCCTTGGGTTGCAACAACCGCCTGGAGGTGGGAGTAGCTAAGCTGACCGAGCCGCAGCCGCCGGGGTGGGGGGCGGGGTCTGCGGGATCCAGCGCCAGTCACCAAAAGCGCCCCCTACCGGCCTTAGGCGGCCTCAGGCTGAATCGCTTGCAGAGTCCGCTTCGCTTCCCCCCCCCCCCCCCGCTCCATTCTTCCTGGCTGGGGGAAGAGAGGAAATCCTCTTTCAGTCTCTGATATCCTTGAAAGATCCTCTTCCTGCCGTGCCTGTGTGAAGGAGTCGGCGGGGACACACACAGGAATTCGGGGTTTTAATTTCAAAAGGATCTGTTCTAACTGTCTTGGTAAGTGTGTGTGTGTGAGTGAGTAAAGTAATGTGGACAGTAAGAGTGCCTCTGAGCATGGGCAGACAGCACTGTCTTCACCGCTGCACTGTCCCTCGCGCTGCATGCTCAAGATTAGACAAAAGGGCTTCTAGATAGACACATCGACTTTCTCCACAGAAATTGACCTCTTGAGTGGCTTCTCAAATGCAATCTTAGAAGAAGCATTCCCTCCTGTGTGTGAGAGAAAGGGAATGGCGAGAGTTTAAGATTACATTTGCTGTGACACATGCTGATATCATCCCAAAACAAGAAGTATGTGGTTTTGTAGAGAGCTGTTTTTTCTCATATGCAAATAGATGCAGGTTTCCTGAACTTACTAAAACTTATATGATTGACTAAGAATTCTTTAACTTGCTGACAGCCCTAGGTACAACCGATAGGAAGGTCAGTGACAATGTTTATGCATCATTTGCAGAAGGCCTCCGCTCCAGTCCCTGGCATCTTTAGTTAAAAGGATCTCTGGTGAGAGAGCCAGGAAAGACTTCTCAGAAATAAGCCCAGCCCAGATAAAATCACAATGGGTTGGGTGCCCATCCCCTCTGCCTGTACATTCTCCCCTAAATATCGTCTCCATGTTTATAGCATGTAATTCTGCCTTCAATGTGTTCAGATCGTGAAAAAAAAAAGGCAAATTTAATGTTAAGAATTTATTTAAGAGGCCAAAAATATAGTAATTGTAAATATTACAAACCTGTGGTAAAGCCACATGCAGAATACTGGGCAGTCATAAGCACTACTGTATATGCCTCTGGCAAGCCACATCTGGGCTCTGGCAAGCCACATCTGGGCTCTGGTATTCAGTTCTGGGCATAATGTTTCAGACATAATTTACATAAACTGTGAAGAAGTCTGAGGAGAGCCACAAGAATGATTAAGGATCTAGGAAAAAAATCTCCAAGAAAAACCTAGGGAAAGCAGTTGTGTTTACTAGAGCATGGGTTCTCAACCAGTGGTGCTAGTACCACCAGTGGTACTTCACTGGTGGTTCTTGGACTGCCGGACCCCTGCTCTGACAAGATGCTTTTGGCGGCTCACTTTTGCTCCCGAGAGGCTCCTGCTGCCTTTGAACAAACCTCTTGGGAATGCTGAGAAGGGCCCTCCCACCAGCCCAGAGTCTTCTACCTGCGTTTTCTGGCCTCTGAAAATCCAGAAGCAACTGGCAATGATCTCATCACTAGTCACTTCCAGTGCCGGAGGTGGTACATGGCCAGGAAGGGGTTGAGAACCCCTTGCTCTAGAGAAAACAGTATGAAAGGGAATAGCTTGACATGTTAAAATTTTAAAAGATCTTCCATGGAAAAGTGGTAAACTGTAAATGTTTCCCTCTTGTCATTGTCAATTTTAATTTGTCACTCCTAATGGCAATATTACCAGACTGGCTTTTAGATATTTTTTTTCCTAGCAGATGGATCCAGCTCCCTGTGATTTTTGATGCATTTTGGAGAATAATCTTCAACCACCTGAAGATGAAACTTTGGGATTAAATGCCTTACAGCTACTAGACTATACTGCCTAATTTGGCTTTTGTTGTCTCTCTTCCAAGTGTGTGACCTAAAAAATAAATTTCAGACTTTGCTAATATAGAAAGACTTTCTCTTTGCTTGTTCTCTGCTTTTCAAGGGACTCTGGGCCGCAACTGGTCACAGGAGCTAAAACTGAATAACTGATAGATAGATGTATATTTTTCTAAAAATGGGGGAACAGTACTTAGCAAAGTTGATAAACTAAAATCGGAATAAGTCCTCCTGTGCTCCATCATAAAATTCTTATTAAACTCCAGACTTTGGGGCTATACCACCCTGCCCAACTTATCTTTTCTTTCCCCCCACCCTTTGTCAGATCCACCCTAATGAAGAGTTCTGAAAAACTGGAAGCTGCTGCTGCTGCTTGCTAGTTTGGTTCATGCCAGTATTTACATATACAGTATTGCACTGACAAGGAGCCACAGTGCCTCCTAGTGGAGCTTTATAAAACAAAAACCTTAACATTGCTTCCCTTGCCTTAGTTTCCAGTACCTTTTAATGTTCAAAATTAGAGGAAGCTTTTTGTCATGGAGGGCAAAAGTAGACACGAGGAAGGAGAGCCGTGATCAGATCTTCTGGTGTATTTTTCTATAGTTAAACACAGCTCTGAAGGAAGAGGAGGATTTGGGCCACAAATTTGAGTGTTAACCCTTTCTCCATGCACCATGGTTCTGATCCAGATGGCTTTCCTCCCCTCACTCCAAAGAGGTGAAAACTGCAGAAGGGAAAGAGGTTCTTTGGCTTTCCCCTGTCTCTATTAGCTAATAGCAGCTGCAGGGGGATTTATCAAGTCAGAATGGTGGGGGGGAAGGGGTTAACCTCCTCCCCCAATGCTGCAGCCAAGATCCAGAACGAACACGCGCGCACACACACACCTACCTCTGTTTTGTACACAAGATAAGGTTTAGGGAGAGGAAGAAGAGATGGGGGTTCACTAGGTTAAAAAGAAAAGTTCTGTCCCCAAATTATAGCAAAATTTCAGGGCAGCTTTTTCCACTCTCCAGAAATTCCCTTTCCACACACCTCTGCTATACATATATAGCAATAAAATCCTTGGGTTCACAGCTGGCAGTCAGAGGTGGATCTGAGCCCTTTAGTATTGTATAACAACATTGGAGAAGATTTTAGAAAGGGGGGGGGAAGTGATGCTGTTTTCTCTTCCGCCTCCTAAGCCTCCACACCCATGAGCCTACAAAAGTGTTTGTTGTATAGCTTCAGTAGTAAGGTGGCAGGAACCATGTATGCTACAGGAACACTCCTGTTAAGTGCTACAGATACACTTCAGCATCTGTTGTGGGTCTGCATTTGTTCATAATACAATATTTACCCACTTTTTAAAGGAAAGGACTTTGTGTTTGTGACATGTCTAGCTAGTTGTACATAAATCCATTTGTTAATATTTTTATTAAGAATATTTACCACTTTCCCCCTGAAGTAGTAGTTCACAAAGCAGTTCACATAATACAAACTCAATAAATGGTTCCCTGTCCCCAAAGGGCTCAGTCTAAAAAATTACAGAAGAGACACCAGCAACAACCACTAGGAAAGGAGACACTACTGGGGTGAAGAGGGACAGTTGCTCTCCCCCTAAATATAAGAGGATACCATTTTGAAAGATGCCTCAGTAATCACTAGAGGTTAGATATAGGGGCTACCAACCAATTAAAAAAATATGGAATATGTGGGGGAGAGGAATGGGGCAGGTCAGCTGTCCCATTCTCTACATCTAAATGGCACTCTTTAGATTCTCTAAATCTAAATGGCACTCTTGCATATATAGGGCATGCTTCCAAATAGTTTCTCTTTGGCAGATTATTGATTTCAAGACCATAAAGTTTCAAATACCATTTCACTTTGTTTTGTTATTTATTGCAATATATGGGAGAAGAACAAACGTCTAAGCCTAGACACTAGACTCTAAGGCCACATAAAGGCAGCAGTGAAGTTCAGCGTGAGATATTTCTGGGAGTCTCTCAGTGAGAGAGGAAGGACAAACCAACTGTAGAAGTGTGATTTGTGGCATTACAGGGAACCCTAATAAAGATGTGCAAATTCCTGAATTTTGTTTTGGTGTTTTTTCTCCTCTTTCTTGCATATGCAGCAGAAAATCAGAGCTAAAACAAAAGCTAAAAAATTAACAAATCTTCCTAACTCAAATTTATTTCTAAAATTTGTCACTTGCAGTCCATCTATCACTGTATCGGTTTCTTAATTTTTTCTCTTCTCTAATTACAGATACTACTAGATTTGCAGGTTTTAGAAAACTGGGTGTTTACAATGAAAATTCTGCATGTGTGTCATTGGTAGTTAATGTTATTGCCATTCACATGATCAATGAGGGTTAAGATTTTTTTAACTCTCTCAACATTGAAATACAAGTTCTTGAAATTAAAAATGCCATTTAAATTTTGGGAAACCTGGCTGAACTTCAAATGTATGTGAAGTTTCATGCTGGCGCTAAAGAAAAGCCTTGCATCTAAAGTAAAATTGCCTGTAAAATATAACAGTTTTAAATCCATGTTATAAAAATAGGGTTATGCTAACTACCTGGACTAGTTGAGGTGAGGCTTAAAATTAAATGTATCACAGGTTTTGTATTTCTTTTCATTTAAAAGGAAAAAAGGTTGAAAGGGGAAAACAAGAGGACTTGTAACTCAAATTGTACTCGATCCTGGAATGCATAGAAGAGAGTTCACCCCACTCCAGGCTTCAGATCCTGAATCCAAAGATCTCCCTAAGGCAGTGTTTCCCAAACTTTTTCGACCTTCGACTCCCTTGACCTTCGGTGACCATTGGCCGCAGCTCCCCATTACATTATGTTGATGCCTGCCAATTGGCATTGCACTGTATTCCGAGAGGATTCCGTGGCACTCCGTGGCTCCCCTGGTTGGTAGCTGCAGCTCCCCTGGTAGCCACGCCTCCCAGTTTGGGAACCACTGCCCTAAGGGATAACTTGGATAACTTGTCCTGACACTGATAGACAGCTGCAACTTTAACTTCTAATTTGTAAACTGGAAGGAGATGTAGGAGGCCATCAACCTGAGCAAGTCTCCAGGAGAGGGGCACAATACCTCTTGTGTACACATATTGTTATTATCATTAACAAAAAGATTTATATTCTGCTTTTTGACCAAAAAACCCACACATCCACAAATCATTTATCATATTGCTGTAGCTTTAAGACAAGTAATGATGGTAAGAATTTTCAAAGTCAACTAGGGGCTGACATCCCATACCTAAGCTACTTGGGTATGCTTTTTAAGTTAGAAATCACTTTGGTTCCTCTGGCACACTGTTTTGGAAAGAAGGGGTTAATGAGCTGCCTCATCTCCAGGGACCTCTGTACATTCTCCTCCCTCTTTCCAGGCTGGGAGTTAAGGAGCAAGGAGGGGAGAGATAAAGTCTCGGAACCAGGTGCAAAGCAGGGAGAAAGTAAAGCTCTAGGCAGTAGTTATGGATGCTTGGTAAGTAGCTGACCGCACCTTGGAAACCAGAAGCATACAAGGTGCTGGGCGCAGAGTCAAATTTCACAGCTGAATCTGCGAAAGGTAAGAGTCTTTTGTGCAGAATTGACTCACCTGGATATATTGAGTTTAGCACAATGTGTTGCATTTCTGTTGAAAGGTGTGCTGGGCCAGATGTACAGTGACTAGACACAAAGGAGGATAGCACGGCTTCCCAAATTCTGTTAGTTATGTACACGTGGGAAGTTCAGCAGGTTGAGTTTATTGTGCAGGAGTGGACAAAACGGTGCCTACAAAACTTCCCTCTAGTTCACCGCTATTACGGTTGCGCCCTTTTTGGCATCTGGTCAACCAACTAGATCTCTAGCAGCCACACACAGTTCATTCTCTTCCACTAGCTGAGGTTGGGGCTGTCACCAGAAACTGGGTAACAAAGGAAAGGCTGGCTCCTATTTAGTTTGGAGCAGGAGAGGTCTGTAAAACAACTGATGTTTGGTGCACACATATCATTCCTTGCTACCAAAGTGACTTGCCTTGGAATAGCTTACAAGCAGGGGTTCTCAACCCCTTCCCGGCCGAGTACCACCTCCGGCATCGCTCTCCTTCTGCGTACCACCAGAAGTAACTGGTGATGACATTGTCAGTTACTTCTGGGTTTTCAGAGGCTAGAAAACATAGGGAGGAGGCTCTGGGCAGGTGGGAGGGCCCTTCTCAGCATTCCCGAGAGGCTTGGCCAAAGGCAGGAGCCTCTTGGGAGCAAAAACGCAGCACAAAAAGTGCCGCATCAGAGCGGGGGTCCAGTGGTCCGACTCGAGTACCACTAGCAGTCAAAGTACCACTGGTGGTACTAGTACCACTGATTGAGAACCCCTGACTTACAGCATTAAGGACATTAGGATGAAGTTTAAGCAGGGTTGCCAACTTTTTTATAAGCCCCTATTGCTGTGTCTTTTGACAGCAGTGGGATTTGCAAGCACTAGCAAGTGATAATGTTCTTGCTATGAAACACTTTATCCTGCTCTTTCTATATAGACTGATTTTGGGGAAATCAAGAAATCATCCTGAGTTGCCAGACGTTCTTCCATATTATCTGGTCCATATCTCCTGTTGGAGTCCTTTAGGTTCTGGAGAACCTGGCTGGCTATGAGGAGGGACCAAACTAGAAGTCCTCTCTTCCAACTTCAGGTCTGCTTGGTTGCTTCTATAGCTCCCGCCTTTCTCCATCATAATCTCCCAAACGTGCTTAGGCAAAATGCACACAACTCTGCTCATATATCTCTTTACATTCCCTCTCTTGAGGGAAAGTTACTTTGGATAGAGGCATAGAGAAAGGACATCTCCTTTACTTTTTTGCCATTTCCAGTGGTCCTAAATGCCTACTCCCAAGATCTTTCAGAGCCCTCTTGGGACTGAGAATATCTGTGTGTAGCTGCCATGGGGGATGTTATAAGAATACAGTCCAAAGAACCCAGAATGACACACTTGTGTTTTTTGCAGCAACACCAGATTCTTTCTAGTAGCGGGTGGTCAGCAAACCATATAAATGGGGCATAATTTATAGTGGGTTCACCAGGTTTGAGCACTGGAAACTTCTCTCAATGCCACATTTCAGTCTTTGGAGATAGGAAGTAGAAGAAAGATAGGAACACCTCTGAGTATGTACAAGTTGACTAGACCCCACCTATCTATAAGTAGGGCAAATGGCATTTAGGTTAAAGCATTGTGTGACTTTCAGGCAGGCCTGAGCCTCAGAACCTTTTGCTGGAGCAATTTAAGCAGGGAGTTGTATCCAAAGAACTGCATGATGAGGACCATTCCACACACACTCAAGGGAGCCTGGGATGACAGCCTCCCACTCAGCCCCTGCCCCCATGCTGCATGACAAGCCTCCTTTGAAAGCAAGAAGAGCATGAACAGCAGTTTTTGAGATGGCATGCGTGGGACTGTGGGTCTCAAAAGGAAGAAGTCGCAACCATTTTGTTGGGCATTGTCTTAGTAGCTCATTGGATCCAAGCCAGTGGGGGTAAAATGGGAATTTCTTCACACATACTTGATGGCGAGATAACACAAAAAGCATTGAGCTCAAACACAGCAAATTTTCACTGGAAAGAAATTTATTTTTATTTTTCACATTTTTATACCTCCCTTCCTCCAAGGAGCTCAGAGTGGTGTACATATTTCCTCCCCTCCTTTTTGTCCTCACAACAACCCTGTGAGGTAGGTGGGGCTGAGAGACAGTGACTGGCCCAAGGTCACCCAGGAAACTTCGTGGCTGAGCAGGGATTTGAACCTGGATCTTCCAGGTCTAAGTCTGACTCCCAAACCACTACACCATCCTGTATTTAGTGCTTTATTAGAGGGGTAGTAAAATATATGCCATTCAATGCTTTCTGTGTTCTGCATTACTGGATTCATGGAACAACTGGGCAAGTATTTCATCTAGCACTTTTAAAAAAGGTATCTAAAGCAGGGGTTCTCAACCAATGGTACTAGTACCACCAGTGGTACTTCGGCCGACTGCTGGTGGTACTCAGGCTGTCGGACCACTGGAACCCCACTCCGACACAGCATTTTTGGCAGTGCACTTTTGCTCCCAAGCGGCTTTTGCCTTTGGCCAAGCCTCTCAGGAATGCTGAGAAGGGCCCTCCCACCTGCCCAGAGCCTCCTACCCTGTTTCCCTGAAAATAAGACCTCCCCCGAAAGTAAGACCTACCGTGATTTTTGCTGGCACTCATAAATATAAGACCTCACCTGAAAATAAGACCTAGCTAGGATCATCAGCCAGACTGACGCGGCACACACCCCCGCACTTACTTTGACCGATTTAAGCTTCATTCTTTCCTGAGGGTACAAGGCTCTGCAAGGCCTAGAAGGCCTGCACTTGAGTCATCCACCATAGAGACAACGTGCTAGAGAGGCTAGCACCAGTGAGGGTCGTGCCACTGGTTGGGAAAATAAGACCTCCCTGAAAATAAGACCTACTGCATTTTGGGGAGCCAAAATTAATATAAAGACACTGTCTTATTTTCAGGGAAACACAGTATCTGCATTTTCTGGTCTCCAAAAACCTGAAAGTAACTGGCAATGATGTCATCACCAGTCACTTCCAGCGGTACGCAGCAGGAAAGTGGTGCCGGAGGTGGTACTCAGCCAGGAAGGGGTTGAAAACCCAAAGCAAAACTAGCATTTGACAAATTTGCCTGCAAAACTAGCTTTTGTCCACTTTTGCCTACAAGGTGTATCAGGGCATGCTTTGGCCAACTGACGCTTAGTCCTGCCATCTTCAGAATCAAGTTAAGGTTCTAATAAATTATGCTGTAAGAAGAGGAATGGGGGGGGGCAAGAGAAGTAGTAACAATTTAATAATTTCAATTAAGATTGAGAACATTTGTCCAAGAACGAGTCTTAATTTGGATACAACACAGGAGTACTCAATTGGTCATTTTGTTTCAAAAAGATAGGAGAATCAGGTCTTTCTGTTGGCTTGCAGAGTTATTCTTTAAGCAACACTCAGTTAATGTTTTCTCTACACACACTGAGGCATTAGTCAATTGTTTGTGACCCTGTCAGCCATCGTAGCTTTTACCTCAGAGTGGCTGCTAACTTGGTGTCAAAATAAGAAGTTCAGTTGATGCCAAAAAATTACAAAGAAGTTGCCCACCGTATCTCACATGGGAGGGAGTGCCCATGTTGTGGGGACCTCAACTGACCATTAAAAAAGGTAAAGGTAAAGGTGACCCCTGACAATTAAGTCCAGTTGTGTCCGACTCTAGGGTGTGGTGCTCATCCCCATTTCAAAGCCGAAGAGCCAGCGTTGTCCGAAGACGCCTCCGTGGTCATGTGGCCGGCATGACTCTCCTTGCCGCAGCGCGTAGCATGCGGCTGGAACACGGAGCGCTGTTTACCTTCCCGCAAGCGGTACCTATTTATCTACTCATATTAACATGCTTTGGAACTGCTAGGTTGGCAGGAGCTGGCCAAGCAACGGGAGCTCACCCCGTTGCGGATTCAAACTCCCAACCTTTCGATCGACAGCTCATGGTTCAGCGGTTTAACCCACTGCACCACCCGCTGGCCTCAACTGACCATTACTGCCAGCCAAGTCTCAGAAGGCAGTGGAACTCACAAGAGGGCCTCTCTGAAGGATCTTATAGGACACGCAGATTCATGTGGAGGAAGGCGGTTTAAATCCCAGCCCTGCCCGTCCCGTCCCACTTCAGAGCTGCTGTACTTCCCACAAGAGAGGCTGCTATTTTGTCTATGCTAATCTAGTCAGAGGTCTGCGCACACTTGACATTCATGTTGCCTATTACTGAAACAAAATGTAAACAGGGTGGGGGAGCAGGAAGAGAAAATAAAAACAGGCCTTTGGATGGGAGCAAATTCAATTCAGATGCTCTCCCATAACTCTTATGTCCTCTGCCTTTTCTGGTGTTGTAAATCACAAGGATAATGGAAAACAGGGTGTGATGTTTCCCTTTGCATGTCTGCCTCTGTGTGTGATGGGGAGCACAGAAGTCGGAGGCACATGAAGCTATACAGAGTTAAAGCCAAGTGGATTTCTCAACTTGGTCAATACTCAGGAAGACTACTATCATTCTAAGCCATTCTGAGCTCTCCAAAAGGGAGAGCTGAGTATAAGTGTAACAAACACAAGCCACACACAGAGCTATGTCATAATATTCAAATTGGCCCCAAGGCTCTGTGGTCTGTCTGAGCTGGGAATTGACAGTGTTGAACCTCAGATATTTCAGAAACCACTCCTAAGCACTGGGACCACATATCCCGTGTTGTGGAACTGTTTTTTCCGTTTGATCCAGAGAAAGGAATGTATCTGAGTGCAGGCAGAATATCATTTCTCACCATAGAATCATCAGATATAGTTTGATAACAGTATTTTTTTTTCCTTTTAGACATTTGTGCTTCCCTGATCAGGGCTTGAGGACTTGGTACCCACGGCAGTTTAGTGGGGTGCATATCAAGTCCATCAAGGGGAAGAGAAGTACAGTTAAGTCAGGGGACCAGGAGCTCGGGGCAAAGTCTACAGAAGTAGTTCAGCAGCTGGGCAAGGATCCAGGGCAGGAAAAGAACAATTCTGGCTATTATCCATGGTAGCCAGAAGAATCTACAAGGTTAGGGGTGACCTGACCTAGAAGGGCTTCCTGCCAGTCAGTCCCCCTTCCCCCCCCCCCCCCGAGGACAGAGCTACATAATGCTGGGAACACAGTAGGCACTAAAAACAGCATCCCTTCATTAGTATCCCTAGGGGGTTCACAAATGTTGGCTTGGCTGACTAGCCACTCATTTGTGGTTGCCAACAGACCCATCCTCCCCTCTCCATTAGGCTCCGAGGGCTTGAGAGAGAGAAAGGTGGGATCTTCTCTCATATGCACTGATGTATGGGCAAAGGTGAGAAAACAACAGGCATCTCCTGGTTCTTACTCCTACTGTTTCTTATCTTCTCAAAAATGCCAGTGAAAATGAGACCTTCAGCAAGAGGATCTGTGTGGTACTGTGTGGGGACTGAGGGTGGCAGGACTTGATTAATGGATACCCGAGTATGGACCAGTACGAACAGATTAGATTAATGGATACCCGAGTATCACCCTGGGTTATGATGTCACAACATGGTGACACATGTGACAACATGTTTCTCCACCCCTGCTAGCCAATGATGTGGAAACACATGGTGATATGAAACGGGGTAATTTGGGGTTGGTAGTAGAGGGCTGCACCTTAGTGCATTTGCCAAGGGCCCTGGGCATCCAGATGGTGCAATGCCAATCCCTGAAATGCCCACAGCCCACTTTAGTGTGGTGACAGAGAACCTTCCTGGCTAAGAGAGTCGCTGTATTGCCATCTTCTCTCAGCTGTCTCACCCACAAATGGGACCTTTCCCCCACACTGAGTAACTGTCTCCTCCACAGGGTTCTCATCTGCAAATAGGAGCTTTCCCCCCATAGGCTTCTACCTACATCATTTTTTGGTTTTGTCATTCCAGTGGGTCAACCTGGGAGAGGGCATATCCACCATGAATGGATACCAGAAGCCTCTAGTATCAAAAAATCTAGTATCAATGAATACCAGGCTTTCAGGATGACTGCCTGCCTGCCAGCCAGCCAGGGCCTCTGAGAGGAATTTTATCAGGGGAGTACAAAGTTTATTTTGGGTCCCTTATCAAAGTGGAGGGGGAAAACAGGGTGGGCAGCAATAGCCGGAAAAGGCTCCGGAGCCCAGGTCTACCAAGCTTCCGGATGCAGCACCCAGGTCTACCCACCTGGTAGATCTGGCCCGGCCAGTCTTTCACTCTTCATGAGGCCAGCTGAGATCCCAGGTAATTTCTGGGACCCCTCCTTTGGCTGCTGGGCCCCCTTTTTGACCCTGGGCTGGGTACAATTTACCCCCTTTACCCCCCTCTCATGGGCCCTGCGGCTGCAGGGGAAAAGCTCCCATTTGCAGATGAGACATCTGGAAGGAGACGGTGTTGGGGGGGGCAATGGAGGGCATTTGGCTGATGGCCCTCCCCCAGACCTAGAGCCAACCCTTTGGTAAGTGATACTACATGTTATGGGAGAGGGAAACTTGACACAAGGATCCTTTCAGTGTCAGCTCTCTGTCTCCTGTGACAGGTAGCTCTGGTCGAAGAGATCTGGTCGTTTGCAGAGGGCACTGGGGAGTAGGGACACTTGACATTTTGTGAGGCCTGCTGCTGCTGCTGCACGCTGGCCAAGAGATCGAAGCTTCTGCCTCCTACTCTGAAGGATGAAGCGCTGCACCTGGCAATGGCTCCATCCTGATGGAGATCCCTTTCCTAACGAGAAACCAAAGCCAGGCAATTCCGAGAAAGGAACAGCTGCTAGGGTGCTGCTAAGCAACCGCTTCAGCTGGTCTCCAGCAGCCAGGAAAACAAGAGCCCCAAACGGATCAACAAAAGGATGCTGGTGAAACAAAATGGCCCAGTGAAGCAGCAGATGCTGCCAGCCACTACCTGCAGTCTGATGATGGCAAGCTGCCCTCACCCTTCTGGCTGGGGCGAGTCAGTATAGCAGTAAAGCCAGGAGACAGGGGAACACTGGGTTCTGGCCTTATATGTGTGAAGGGCTGTTTGCATCTGCAGCTAGCGCAAGGCCAGCCCTCCTGATGCCTGAGGCGGCATGCCAAATGTTGCCCCCCCCTTACCCAATGATGGTGTCAGCCTCCGCTCCTCCATTCTCCAGCACTTTCTTCCCCTTCACATTTCCTCTTCCTTGCTATCCTCTCCCCCCCCTTCTTTTCCAGTCCAGGCAGTGAAAGAAGAAAGAGGAGCAATAGAGACAAGTAGGCAGATAGATGTGCACCCCCTCCAATTTGCTGCCAGAGGTGACTGCTTTTTTTTTTTTTTTTTGGAAAAAAAGAGGTAGAGATTTTATGGGTTTAAAAGATCATGTAAAATTTTGTATAATATCAAACAAGTAAGAGGAATTCCAGTTTAAAATATATAAAAATATATAAAAAGGGGAGGGGTTTTTATATATTTTAAACTGGAATTCCTCTTACTTGTTTGATATTATACAAAATTTTACATGATCTTTTAAACCCATAAAATCTCTACCTCTTTTTTTGCAATATGTCTGATCATGAGAATATCCATGCTTTTTTTGGCCTCCTGAATGAGCCATCCCTAAGCTATCCTCAGTCCATATGGTTGCCAGGGATTCCAGGGTCAAGAAATCTTGCTGTTTTAGGACAAAGCCTAGCCTGGTAAGCTCCCCAAGATAGTACATATAGACCTCAACAGATTTTTTTTTTCCCCAGAAACAGACAAGTATTATACATCATTGCAATAGCAGCCATGATGAAGTCTGGATTGGCCAGGTCTGGTATAACTACTAGAAGCCACACTTCTGTCTTCACTTGGTCAATAGAGTGTTATCTCCCTGTTGCCTTTCAGATTCCCAGCAACGGACCTCAAAGCCCTGGAACTGGAAAATCAACATACTCTATGTTGGCCAGCCCTGGTTCAGTCTGAGCCAAGCATGATCATTGTCTTGCAACTACTCAAAGGCTGTAATCCTATCCGTACGCACCTAGGAGTAAGCTCCATTGACTATAATGGGACTTACGACAGAGTAGACATGCATAGGATTGGGCTGAAAGTCCAGGTGCAGGGTGGTGGTGATAGCGACAGGGTAACATTTGACAGTTCACATGGGTGTAGATTACAGATTGCTCAGCCCTCCAGTTGCTACACAATACACTTAAAGATTACCATGTCATAAATGACTCAACACATGCTGCCATACAAACATCCAGTGTCCCATGAGTGGCTGAGAGGTGCTGGCTGCATGAGAGTCCAAGACAAGTAAGGGATACCAGTGAATTCAAAGGGGACAAAACATGATCAAAATGGATATTAGGTCAGAATTTCCTTAGATTAAGTGGAAGGGAGACCATAACAGGTTAGATTATGACTGGTTCAGAACAAATGTGTTTTGACCAATTCATCAGTTTCAATGGAATCTCTCACACACACACACACACACACACACACACACACACACACACACACACACACTTCTTGCTTGCCCCCACCACAGAATGCCTGAAATTCTGTCCAGTAGAAACTGACCTGATCACATAAGGCCAGATAAATCCTGGATCCCTTTGGACACAGAGAAAAGATCTGTCCACTGTGACATTTGCCACCAAATAGAAGTCTTATGATTACTACTAAGACTATTTATATACTGCTTTTCAACAAAAAATGTTCAAAGCGGTTTACAGAGAAAAATCAAACAACTAAATGGCTCCCTGTCCCAAAAGGGCTTACAATCTAAAAAGATGCAGAGGAAACCCTAGCAAACAGTCACTAGAAAAGACATTATGCTGGGGTGAAGAGGGACAGTGAGTTACTCTCCCCCTGCTAAATATGATGAATACCAGTATATACCATATTCATCATTATTGGATCAGCCCCACATACCATGCAGTAACAAACTTGTGATGTTGGAGACTCAGTGGTGTTTTGTTTTATATGTACTAATTTCTAAATTGTGTTGTTCATTGGTGAGGTCGGTGTGTTTGGTTTGGGGAAATGCACACAGTCAAATTGTAGGCGAGATCCATTTTTCGTCCCACTCTGTGCCTTTCTGGACAACTGTGTCATTGCACTGTTGCAGCTACATAGTTGTAGATCCAGAATCTTTCCCCTATTTGCCATTGCTGGAAATACTAACACTTCCAATTCCCCTGCATCCTTCCCATAGCCTCATACGAGTATCAACAAAGTACCAAATTCAGATGTAATCATCACTGTCAAAACAAATTAGATAGAGGGGTCCAGAACATAATTTCTGAATAATGGATAACATTAGAAATAATGCAGTGCTTGAACAAGTCATCACAGCAGAGCTAACAGCTGCCTTTGAGAATACTTGTCTCTTAAGGGCACAGTGCCACATAGCTGCTGCTGCTGCTTCAGTGTGCCTCTTTGATTTTTCGGTTACCTTGTGGCAAAATGGAATACAAAATGTTTGATTCCCTGCCTGGCCACCATGCCACTGGGGGAGGGGGGGGAAGAGAGAGAGGCAGCGAGCTTATTGAACCTTTTCACAGACCAGAATTCCATATTTAACTTGCCATGGAGCCATTGCCAAAGTCACCCAAATATTCATGGCTCCACCTTTACCATTTTAAAAACAACATTTGTTATACAATTCAAAATAAATATCACTTTATTTAAGCATGCCTCTATAGAATGTCTAAGGCGCACTTAATATCTGAGGTGCACTTACCTGGAAGTCTTAGCTGAACTCAATGGGACCTACTTTTGAGTAGATATGCCTAGCATTGGATTGTTAGGTATTTCAGCATTTTAAGGCCAGTTCTGAATGATCCATTTGTCCACCAAGGAATCTGCAGTCATCCTTGCACCCCTTGAACAGCAGATATGATGTGGCCTGGATTACGGGTGGGCAACTGGCATCCCAAGAGCTAAATTCATTGGCTGAAGAGATACTGTCTGGGTCCACAGCTGCCAATCCCATCTCTTCTCAAATGGAAAAGAGGGAGAAAGTGAACTGTGAGGAAGGCAGGTGGGCAGGCACCCTCCTCTTCCTGTGAGGCTTCCCCCCCCCCCCCAGTTTTAAGTTTGTTTGAATGGGGCAGTGAAAGGCAAGGAATGGAAGCTGGACTTTTCTGAAGGCGATCAAAAAGGGTGGTGGTGGTGAGAAGTTGGTCTTCCACCCCATAGCTATCCAAAGCAGGCTGCTAAGCAGCTGAGAAAAGTAGCAACTGGCTAAGAATTTAGCCCAAGCCAGCCTTATGTTTGCAGACGTTGTCAACTGTTCTGTGGTCTCTTTGAGCGGATGACTACCTGAAGTCTCTGTGCAATGGCTAAGCATGAAATTTGCTGCTCTTTTGGCTTCATCCCTGTTACAGGTACAGAAAGATGGTGTGCTTCACTTTCCTGAAGACGATGATGTTTGTGTTCAATGGCGTGATATTTGTGAGTATACAAGATGGACATGTCACACACAAACACACTGAGGGTAGCGGATCAGCTGCATCCTTGCAGAAATCCCTGCATCATGAGATCATTTCTGTGTGGCTAAGAGGTGTCTGCTACGGAGTCAAGAGCAAGCTTTGTCTCCATTTTCAGCTCAGTGGCATTGGTCATCCTGAATCAAACATTGTGGGACATGGTTGTAGCAGCAGTTGTGGGGGATGCCTTGACCTTGTGCAGGGGATGGCCAACTGAAAGCCCATAGGTAGGACCCAGCCTGGTCTTTCCTAGACCCCAACATCTCTCTCCAGGCCAGATTGGACACATGACGCCATTTCATATCAGGCAGGCACCATTCTATGGTCCATTCCAACATTTTGCTATGTCTTGCATTTACAATCCAGTGTAGGCAGGGAGGCCAGGAAAGCCCAGTTCTGCTTCTCTTGTTTGCTTGTGCTCTTTCCACTAGTCAATTCCTTAAACCCAACAAGGGGGATAAACTCTACTGGGCAAAGCTGCTATAGAATGGCTGGAAGGGATCCAGCCCCATCCCTACTAAATACACTGCCCATCTCCAGCCAAAAGTGTGTCTACCAACAGCATATCTAAGAAGAGCTGAGGGGGGGAGGAGGGGAGATTTATGGTTGTGTGCACAGTGGGGATAGTATTTGTCAGTTTATCATTGGGGATAGTATTTGTCAGGAGCCCTAACAAGGGGGGGGGTCTTGGGCACCTACCTGCAACTGGGGTCATCACTGGTATAGGCTCAGCCATCTCCATAGGGCTTTCCCAGGCCAAGCCCACTTGGCTTGTCTCCCTCAGAGCAAAGGCAGGGAGTGGGCTGACAACAGCCTCTGTCACAGGTCCTTCTCCAGCCTCCCAGGGCTCTAGAGTCTCTCTTGCAGTCTGCAGGCAGCCTTCAGCAAGCCCCTTCTCATCCCTGTTCCACTCCTTATACATACTGTATTCTCCTGGCCCTGGCTGGTCCCTCCTCCCCTTCCTGGTTCCACCCTCCCTACCTGGTTGCCCTCTGGGTCCTATGCCTCCGCATCTAGAGGATGGGAAGGCTCCTGCAGGTACTTGCCATGGGATGGGAAGGCTCCTGTAGATACTTGCAGCATGGGCAGGTGCGCTCTGCTCCACGGGCTGATAGCCCACACCCTGCCCAGCTGAGGCCTTTCCAGCCCCTCCCAGCATAAACATGGTAGACTGCTCACTGGGCAGGCTGCTAAGTCTGTCCCACCAGGACAGTGTTTAATAGATCCTAGTTTTGCATTGCATTATCAGGGCTTTCTAGTGTAGAAACGACACCTTCTGACTCCTCTCTCTGCTCTCCCTTGTCCCCACAGCTGGGGGGTGCTTCTGTGCTGGGCATCGGCATCTGGACAAAGGTGGATAGCAACTCCTTTGCGAAGGTCCTGGGAGCTGCAGCTCCACAGTTGACACAACTGATCAATGTGGGCTACCTGTGCATCGGCGTTGGCTGCTTCCTTCTTCTCATGGGCTTTTTGGGATGCTGGGGGGCTGTGAAAGAATGCAAATGCCTGCTGCTGCTGGTAGGTGTCCTCAAGAAAGAAGGGGAAAGGGATATTGCCCCCCTGGGACAGGGCTCCGGTGTTCTAGAACTGCTCACTGACTGGGCTAGGTCTTGCACATTTTCTGACATTGGGTCAAGAAAGTTGTATCACTCCATTTTTTTATTTATTTATTTATTTATGTACAATATTTTTACCCTGCCTTTCTCCCCAAAGTAGGCTTACCAGATTTCTAACCGGGACAGAGTGCTAGACCTTTAGGAGAAGGAATGTGGGCTGGTGTGGCTTGTTAAAACTGAGAGCACAATCCTAGGCATGTATGCTCAGAAGCAAGCTGCACTGAACACAATGGGGCTTGCTTCTAAGTAGACATGCCTAGGATTGTGCTCTAAGGTTTAACAAGCTACACCTGCCCACATTCCTTCTCCTAAAGGTCTAGCACTCTGTCCCGGTTGGAGATCTGGTAAGCCTACCCCGAAGGGACCCAAGGTGGCTTGGGTCCCTTCTGCTTATCCTGCTCCTAGATAGAACTGGCAGTCACACACACACACCCATGAAGTAGTTCCATCAGAGAATAGGTTCTGGATCAAGGTCTCCAGTCTGTCTTGTCTCTTTGGATACAGGGGTCCTCCCAACTTTCATCTTAGCAGGGTGAGGCCCAAGACTTCTTGACAGTGACACCTGAGACAGCATGCCAAATGCTGCCCCTCTAACCGGATGATGTGCCAACCTCTGTTCCTCCCACTCTCCAATGTTCTAGCTCAGCACTCTCCTCACATTTCCTCTTCCTGTTGTCCCCCTCTTCCTTTTATAATCCTGGGAGTGCAAGGAGAAGGAGGGGCAATGGAGGAGATAGCCCCCCACCACCACCAATCTGCTGCCTGAGGCGACCAGTTGGCCTTGTGGATAGGCCAGCAGCCCTGCCTCTCAGGTCAATAACATGCAAAGGATTAGGCTGGGCTTGAGCTTGTGATATGGCCAGTTACAGTATTTCAGACAAGGACAGTATTCTATTCAATGAGCGCAAAGGGAGGTGAAAGATATCAAACAATACAGACAAACTCTAGAAAAGGAAAATAAAAAGGCAGCAAAGCTTCTGATGTTCTCTTTAGCTCTGTGTCAGTGGTGCTATACTGAGCAGGTTCTAAGATCTTAAAAAGTAATTAGGGCTAGGCTTCCGTTATCTTGATATATAGAACAGCTGTTCTGTAAGAAGAACGTGAAATCTGACCTTTTCCATAGGCACAAAAGCCTCTTTTCAAAGGAGAAGCAAGGGAAAGAGGAGCTTAGTTTCAGGGACTCCGGTGTAATCAGCTCCCAGGGGGCTGAGTTAGTTTAAAATATTGATTCAGCATCATCCAGTGTTAGTAAGACTCTGTGGTCAGGGACAGAATTTCCTTTGAAGCTAGCATTAACTTAGCATGTTAATAGTCTAGTTTATAAGCTGCTTTGGTTGACCTACATGAAAAGCAGGATATAAATCTCATAATTAATTTTTGATTGATTGATTGATTGATTGATGGGATTTAACACCTCAAAAGTCTAAGACATAGAATCAGATTGTCTATAGATTATTTGGTGAATCAACATTAGATTCCCAAAGGGCTTTTCTATCACAGGATGACACGTCCAACTCAATAGCGTAGCTGGGGGCGGCGGTGTGATAAGTGCTGCAAGACGGCCCCTCCTACTCACCATTGGAGAAATTCTGGGCAGCGAAGGCAACACAAGGAGACTCCGTTTGGTTCACTGAGTGCCTGTGCATTGCCCAGAATGGCTCTGACGGTGAGTGGGAGGGGCCGCCTTGCAGCACTTAAGGCTGATCTACACGACAGCGTCGCGGAGCGTTTTTGTAATCCGGCGGAGCCGCCGGACCTCCGCCCCACTGCCGCGTACTCCAAGTCGAGTGCTCTATTTTTTAGGGGGCGTACGGCAGAGCTTGGAGGTGGCTCGCGGAGCTGCTGCAGCCTACCAATCACAGAGAGGGGGGGGGAAGAGTTTAACCAATCACAACTGCGCTTTCTTAGGAAGGCGGGACAACATGAGGGGTAACAGGCTTGAAGACACTCCCCCCGCTTCCAGCGCGGAGGCGCCAGGCAGAGGCGACGGCGGAGCCGCGACGCTGTCGTGTAGATCAGCCTTTACTGCACCGCCCTCTCCCCAGCTATGCTACTGGTCCATCTGTATTCTTTGCATTAGGCTGCAATCCTATACACATAATAGGATGTTTATTGGGAATAAGCTCCACTGAATACAATGAGGCTGATTTCTGAGTAAACATGCATACAACAATTGCACTGTTATTCACCTATGATAAGGATGGAAAACTACATTCTTGATCAGTAACATGTTGCAAATCTCCCAGTCTGTATCTCATTATTTCAGTTTGTTAATGCATATTAATACTTATATTAAATAAATGCTACAAAAGTTGTTCATGTTACGTCTACAAAGGAACAATGATAATCATTACCTACACGTATCTTTTTCTCCCATGCTTTTCCCAGCTGATGGAGGAAATAGGCTGTCTATTGCTTGTTATTCAGGTTCATTGTGCTCCTCAAGTACCAGGAAACTGCAGGGAACAGGTAACTTTCCAGCACCAGTGCAGCCACAGTGCAGCCCCGAGGTAAGGGAACAAATGCTTGAAGAGGCCTCCATGACTGCCCTTGCACTGCAAAATGCAGTGTGTGTGCGCCCTGTTGGCACGGCTACACTGGCACTGGAAAGTTGGTTACCAATCCTCTAGAAGTCCAATCCAACTGGAGTCTCCTGGAATCAGCATCAATCTCTAGGTGATTACTGAAAGCAATCCTGGAGATTTTAACAGGGCTTCCTTGGCTTACTGGCATTACATCATATTGGGGAAGAAAACATTCTCCAGGAATAGCTTCTGTCCAAGTTGGAAACCCTAAGGAGGAAGTGGGGATTTCCTCAGAGCCCAAAGTCCCCAGGCTCAAGGCTGTGGGCAATCTCTAAACAGAACCTAGAGTTCCTGGGCTGTGGCTGATGCTGGTAGTTTTAGACATGCTGTCTCTTTCTGTTTCCAGTTCTTTGTGCTCATACTGATTCTCTTCATAGTGGAAGTGTCGGGGGCTGTCGTGGTGCTGGTTTTCTCTGCTGTGGTAAGTTAACGTTAGCATTTGGGTTTGATGAAGACTGTGGCTTCTGACATCCAGATTGTGCAGCAACAGGAACCCTGACCAGACAACATGCAATTGTGTGAAATACTAGTGGGAGCCAACGTTACTTCATTTATACCAGGGGGGTGGCCAACCATTCAACATGAATGCTGCTGGCCCTTTAATGGCTGTATAGGTGAGGGCATTTCAGCAGGTGCAGCTGCTTTAGCAGCACCATCAGCACTGGCAGCTGCCAAGATTCTGTCTTCTACACAACTCTAAGAACGCAGAGGCCCTAATGGTGGATGGTTGGCCACCACTGATTTATACAGTTGCAACTTTGGATGTTCCACTGTCTTTTGAAAAGCTCCAGAGTGGTAGCCGCCCTGTTAGTCTGTTGCAGCAAGAACAACGGCGGAGAAGCCTGCGGTACCTTAAAGACTAGTAAACGCATTGTAGCACTGAGTTTGCGTTTGACTCGGCAGAGTAATGTGACATAACAGTCTCTTGCATTGTTGGGCTTTCTGATCATGCCTCGTAAGAACATATGCAACCTGTGGGTGGGTGGTTAGGGTCAGTGTGTCAGAAGCTTGCTAGGTTGGGCTCTGGCCAAGGGCCTATGGGTCCCCAGGGTGTCCACTGAATGACCCCTGAAGCCTTCCGAAGTAGACTGCAATGGATGGCATAAGTCACTCCACTGAGCAACTGGTGCCGTTGCTGCATTGTCCCACCCATCCCACCTATCCCACTTGCAGTTGGGCTTCCCCAGAGCCCCTTGCAATGATGGAGGCTGCTTAGGCACCCCTCCCTCAGTGCCACTGCTGAGAAGGGGCATCCTCTAGGCTCTGATCACTCTGGTTCTTTTCCCCAACCCGTCCAGGTCAGGAAAGAAAGAGAACCCATCTTGGAAGGTGGGTGCCCCTCCCTCAGTGCTGCCAAAGTGCTGAGGAAGGGGCATCCTTGGATGGTCTATAATCACTCCATGTGTATACATATGCAAGTGTGTACACAGTGTGTACATATGTAGATACAAGCATGCACTTTGCAAGCACCAGGGTGGGGTAGGCCAAGAACATGTATTGACCTGGAGGAGGTGAGGACGGCCCAACCACGAGACAACTTGAAATAGTCACATAGAGTGCCACTCTTGGAGGGCCACTCTTGGACCGATGAGCCCCCCGCCTATCTGTCTACTGCTCTCTCTAGCCTGCCGTTGGGCGCAAGTCAGAAGAGGATCATAGCAGCCAAGGGGGAAGGGAAAAAAAAGGCAAGTCACCATGGCTTCAAATTGCTACTCCCAGCCTACTTGGTGCTTATGAGTTTGCTATTTGGAGCCTGCCCAGTGCCCACCTCCCTTTAGTTTACTTATAAAGAGTGTGGCATGCAGCCTCGCTGCTCTGTGCCTCTTCTGTTTGCAATGATGGAACCAGGATGGTGTAGTGGTTTGGGAGTCGGACTTAGACCTGGAAGATCCAGGTTCAAATCCCCGCTCAGCCACGAAGCTTCCTGGGTGACCTTGGGCCAGTCACTATCTCTCAGCCCCACCTACCTCACAGGGTTGTTGTGAGGACACAAAGGAGGGGGAGGAAATATGTACACCACTCTGAGGTCCTTGGAGGAAGGGTGGTATAAAAAAATGTGAAAAATAAATAAATAAATAAATAAAAATGAGCATGAGTAGACGATTCTGGGTTTGCATACACATCCAGAGACAGCAGTAGGCAGGGGATCCAGGTGGCATGCACTGCCCCTGCCTGGGAGCCGTGTGTGTGTGTGTGTGTGTGTGTGTGTGTGTGTGTGTGTGTGTGTACACCCACACCCACATTGCATCTGCCAGTTGATAAAACATTCTATGCATCTTGTCCAAGTGGGCTCTGGTCCATGAAACTATACCACAATAAATGTGTTAGTCTTTAAGGTGGCACAAAACTGTTGTTTTGTCTTCTGAAAGAATTTTAAACCTCTGTGGCTTGCAGTACGGGTGAGGTTGAAAGGCAGTGGGTAGCAGATAGACAACCCACAGCCAACATGAGCAATAAAATTGGGGAGGCCTACTGGTGTGTAGGATATTGACTTAGCTTGTTTAAAATCAGGTTGATGTGTCTTGAACCATGACATCCACTCAAGACAATAAATGCATATTCTCTTTTCCAAGCTGTTGCCATGTAACAACAGAAATATGGTTTACTTTTGCTATCTTCCTTGAAATGCACACTCGCGTGCGTGCACACACACACACACACACACACACACACATGTTTTTAAACACACCTTTAGCCCAATAGCACTCCAGGCAACATGCAGTCTTTGTAAAACCATCATGAAAATCAAGTCAACAAAGCTAAAACACAGTGGTAGTAACAAAACAAATCGCATTAGAACATTCAGTTGGAATCCAACAAACATATTAACAAATACACTGCTTCTTGGTCTACTGCCTGGTCCTACTCCTTTAGCCATTCTTCCTCTGGGTCTTCTTCTCACTCAGTTTCATAGCCTTCTGCCTCACATCATTTACCCAGCAGCTCACCTGTTTTCATTGTGCCTTTGCCCTGCAACAGCATCCAGCTTTTTTTCCTGACCTATACCCGGCAAGCATAATATTTTCTTCAGGCCAAATTTATCTTTCACTTCTACTACAGAAGTTACATTTTTCAACATTCTCTTGCTGTTATATTTACTGTCGGCATTTAGCATGTTTGTAAACATTCCATGACATCATTGCAGCTTATACAGTGTGAGAAGATAGCTCACAGGTGACAGACAGGCAACAGCTATATACAGTGCAATCCTGTGTATCCTTGCAACCGGTGTAACAGTAGATGCACCGGTATAACAGCAGATGCACCAGTGTAAGTACAATTACACTGGCATAAGTGCACTGATACACCGGTGCATCTACTGTTACACTGGTTGCAAGGTTACACAGGATTGCGCTGTTACACGATAGGACAGGATATTAAGGGATAGGTGAAATAGAATCCTTTAAAGTAAGGTACTTACAAAGTTGTCTCCTGAATCCAGGGAGATATATTTGTTGACTACTTGAAAAACTGGGCCTTGAAGACTTTAAAGGAGAACTATGGGAAACAAGATGACATCACAGCCATATGGAACACCACAATGAGAGAGGTGACAAAGTCCAATTTCTAATCATATTGTCAGAAGTAGATTTTCTCCTTAACTTAAGGCATGCTTCCACAGCAGAGGTTTTGAAGGAGTTTGGAAAAGGTTCAAGCCTGTGGAGGTGCTGCTACAAAGAAGGGGTGCTAACCAGGGACGTGCGGTGTGGGTGCGGCAGGTGAGGCAACCCTGCTCCCTTCTAGTTCACGGAAAAGAGCTGCAGTCTAACCGTGAGATTGTGCGTGCTACACCCAAGTAAGCAGGAAGCGCACACTCACAATCTCACGGTTAGGCTGCGGCTCTTTTCCGTGAACTAGAAGGGAGCAGGGTTGCCTCACCTGCCACGCCCACACCGCACGTCCCTGGTGCTAACCCTCCAGGATTGGCCTGGAGTCTCCAGGACTTTGCATCAATCTCAAAATGACTACTGAAAGCAATACTGGAGATGTTAACACGGCCTCCTTGTTTAAATGACATTACATCATGTATTTAATTTGCTATGTGAACTGCTTTGTGAACCTTTTTGCTGGAAAACCATATATTAATATTACTATTACTACTACTAATATTATTATTAATAATATTAATAATAATATTAATAATGAATTTAAATGATTAAATGATGGTGGCCACGTCCCGATTTTTTTGGGGGGCAACCCGACAGGACGCCACCCCGGGTGCCCCCCCGGCTCTGCCCCCCCGTTGCAGCTGGCTCCGCTCCAAGGCCTTCTCCCAGCCTCGGAGGCTCCGAGGCCAGGAGAAGGCCTTGGAACGACCTCCCTGGCCAATGCGCCAGGGCCTTCTGACGAAGGCCCACTGCGTCACAACGTTATTTATAACTTTTTCGCGCATGCGCAGACCGTTCCTGAGGGAAACGCCCTTTTCCCTGCCCTTTTCCCTCAGGAACGGTCTGCGCATGCGCAAAAAACGTTATAAATAATGTTGTGACGCAGTGGGCCTTCGTCAGAAGGCCCTGGCGCATCGGCCGGGGAGGTAGCTCCAAGTGTCCATTGGATCAATTGGATCAAGCTCTTTCCTTGCATTAATCCAGCCAAGTTCAGGCATTTTCCATCAGCCTGCTTGTACTTTTTCTAGCCCCCCCCCCCCATTTAAAGATATTTTTTCTAAATTTTACCTTTTGACTTTTTGTCTAGTCCATGCTCACGGGAAATACAGTGGGTTATCACGACTGATTGCTCGTGGGCACTACTGTGATTTGATTTTTAATAAGAACCTTTGGAGTACTGTGCTGTACTGGGAGGGGTTTTTTCCCCCTCAGACAGCTCCCCTCTGCCTGGTCTCTTTAGCCTGGAAAGTTGGCAGTGGGTAGAATTACCAGTTTCCACCCCATTCAATGGTTGATCTCCTAAAAAGAGAACACGGAGAGCAGGAAGGTGTGCATGAGTGCTAACCACTAGGCACTACTCTCCTTGGTCAGCCTGCCTTCTCCTGGTACCTTTCCTGACAAGAGGTCAGCTGCTTAGAGTCAGATGGCGCCATGGGAGAGCAATCAGAGTCAGGCAGCCCAATCCTACTTAACTTTCTGCGCAGTGATGCTGTAGCGAGGCCAGTGCAGACAACTGACAGTATTCTTGCCCTGTGTGGCTCATGAAGTCTGGTCCCAGGGCATGATCTAAGAGCATGTAATACAGCTAAACAAGTCTAGCTGTGGACAGTGCCTGGACCACACTGATTTAATGTGCCCTAGCCTAGCACATTAACTGAGCAAATCACCATGGAAAAAGAAATCTTGTGATTGCACAACAAGGATTCCTTTTGTACTATGATTTAATAACGCAGTCATATTAAGATTGGTGTCTTTTTTTTTGTATTCTGATTTAATGAATGAACCTGTGTCCTAGTGTGCACTGATGATAAACTGTGCAAAAAAAGAGACGTGAATTTAAAAACTGCAGCAAACTGTCCATGCACATTAGGCTGAACAAAGTCCAGAATTCAAAAATGGAATAGTGGTGAATTGCTAACATATCCTTGCCACTGTGCAAATACCATCAGGTAATTCAGATCTCCAAAATCCAGGGAGAAATTTACTGTAGGCAGGGAGAATTTCATTAGCATCTCTTCCTAAAATACCAGGCACAATTCATTGCAATGTCTCTATTGAAATGAATCCATGCTCTGTACAAATCGCATTGATTCCAAACCTCAGAACATGTGACATCAGAGACATTTGTGCTGAATTTGTGCTCCCAGGGCCAGCCCAGGACCTTCCTTCTGGCATCTGAGGCAGCATACCATATGCGTTTCCCCCCCCCCCCCCCTTTATCTAGCAGCACACCAGCAGCAACCTTTGCCATTCCTCCTCAAAAAGTAGGAGAGAAATTGGAGTGGAAGAGGAAGTGTGGAGGAGAGGAGGACAAGCTTTGATGTTCCCATGTGTGGTGGTGAAGAATTTCCTAGCATTACCCTGTTATGCATACAACATCCTCTTCAGCTGCTGTCTCACCTGTGCATGTAACACAAAATGACTACTATAACAAGATGGATCTCTCTGTTCTAGCTGAACTGCTGTGGATTCCACAACTACACAGATTTCAGAAATTCCTACTACCTGGATCAGACTAATCAGAATTATCCGGCTACTTGCTGCACAGCCAAAGAAGAGTGCCAGGAACCTGATGCAATGAAGAGCGATAAGAAGGTGACTTGTCTTTGCTGAGATCACAGTGCAATCCTATGCATGTCTTCTCAGAAATAAGGCCCATTAAATTCAGTGGCACTTACTTCCAAGAAAGTGGATATAGGATTGCAGTCTAGTCACATTTATGCTAGTTATAACATGGGTTACTTAAAACTAGGCTTACCAGATCTCCAACTGGGACAGAGTGCTAGACCTTTAGGAGAAGGAATGTGTGCAGGTGTAGCTTGTTAAACCCTTAGAGCACAATCCTAGGCATGTTTACTCAGAAGCAAGCCCCATTGTGTTCAATGGGATTGTGCTCTAAGGTTTAAGAAGCCTAGGATTGTGCTCTAAGGTTTAACAAGCTGCACTTGCCCACATTCCTTCTCCTAAAGGTCTAGCACTCTGTCCCAGTTGGAGATCTGGTAAGCCTACTTAAAACCCAGTCTCAAAGTTTTATGGATGAGGACAGTGGTGTAGCTAAGAGGGGGCTGTGGTGTACTGTGCCCTGGGTACCAAACATCGGGGGGGGGGGGGTGCCAGGAGGTGCCAGAAGCCTCTTCTAGCACCCCCTGGCACCCCCTGCTTATCTAGCACCAAATAGCTGATGGGCATTATGCAATTGCATAGCACCAATCAGCAGTTTGGCACTAGATAAGTGCCTTGGGGACTCCAGGGGGTGCCCCTGCACACCCTAATCACATATTACTCACGGGGGGGGGGGCCCTCCGGAGACTTGTTCTCCATCGGGCAGGCCTGCATCAGGCAGGCTGGAAGTCACTTTAAATCAGGCCGGTGAGGCTTACAGAAGCCTGCGGAGACCCCTGAAGGCCTGCGCAATGGAGAATGGGCCTCCGAGGTGAGTAATTCGCAATGGTCCTGGACCCCAATATCCACGGGGTGCGGATACTGGGGTCCAGCTACCATGCACTTTTAAAAAACCTTTTTTTAAAAAAAACCACAGGGGTATGACATCACACCCACGTCCTTTCCAGGGGTGACATTTTGAACTGTGTCTACGCCACTGGACGAGGGAAACCTGAACTTTTTGAGTCAAATATGGCCAAACTAGAAAATGTTAAGTAAGAAGTCAGAGTGGGCAATTCTCTGTCATTAGGCAGAAGCAATGTATCGGTAGGTGAGAACAGGGAACTTTTGGTCAGAGGTCACACACAGTGTTTTCTGTTATGCTGAAGTTGGAATTTACTGTATATGAAGCTGCTTTTGACTGAGTCAGTCTAGCTCAGTGTTCTCTTCACTGACTGGCAGCAGTTCTCTAGGATTTTAGATAGGGGTCTTTCCCAGCCCTATCTGGAGGTGGCAGCAATTAAAGCTGGGAAATAAAAACATAAGAAGAGCCTTGCTGGATCAGGCCAAAGGCCCATCTAGTCCAGCTTCCTGTATCTCACAGTGGCCCCACCAGATGCCTCAGGGAGCACACAAGACAACAAGATACCTGTATCCTGTTGCCACTACCTTGCACCTGGCATTCAGAGATAGGCTACCTCTAAAACCCAAAGGTTGCATATAGTCAACGTGGTTTGTAACCTGTGATGGACTTTTCCTCCATAAATCTGTCCAATCCTCTTTTAAAGGTATCTAGACCAGGTGCTGGGCCGTGGTGGCTTAATGGTTAAGATGCTGAACTGCAGACTGGAAGGTTGATAGGACAGCAGTTCGAGACTCGAGTGCTGCATGACAGAATGAGCTCCCATCTCCTGTCCCAGCTCCTGCCAACCTAGCAGTTTGAAAGCAAGAAATTGCAAGTAGATAAATAGGTAACGCTGCAGCAGGAAGGTAACAGCGTTCTGTTAGTCATGCTGGCCACATGACCATGGAAGCGTCTTTCGACAGCGCTGGCTCTTCAGCCTTAGAAACGGAGATCAGGAGGAAAAGCTGCTCAAGGCAGCAATCTTAAATATTAGGGTGCAAGTCCCAATGAACTCAGTAGATTATGTGACTGCAAAATACGTTAATTGTGCTGCATGTAACTGAAATGTGATGGTCCAGGGGAAGTGCTTAATTTCTAAATGATGTATTGATTATTTATGGTAATGCCTTCCAAAGGTCATTCTGCAAATTCAGAGTATGTGTTCAGTATCATTCAGGGTGCTGTTATATGTACACTTTTTCAGGCAAGCAAAGGCGATATTTGGGAAATAGAAGAAGGATTCTAACATGCATGTTGTTTGGGCCCTAAGGTCAGCATATCTTCCCATTTTAAACAATGCAGAACCTTTGCACAGCCAATTTGGTCTACCAAATCAGAGTTTAAGCTCCAGGGTTTCTCAGCAAAGCCTCAGTGCTTTTAAGGACAAAGAAAACTATTTTATAGAATTGACATTTTTGCGAGAGAGAAAATATATAATTTAAACGGTTTAGAAAGAACCCTATGTTTTTCCGTTTTGCCCCCATTCTTACTATGATTATGAAGACTGTGCCTCCAATGAGAAGCCCACGGACCTGCATCTGCTGGCAACGTGGATCAAGGAGTGGTGTTTTAACGACATCACACTGAATGCTATTTTGGTTAACATGGAAATGGTATGGGGAGGAGGAGGAGCTCCATTCCTGAAACACCCTTTGCTACCTCATGTCTCTGTGCCCTTTTTGCAGGGCTGCCTGCATAAATTCAAGATATTCCTAAACAACAATGGGAAGATTGTTGGAGGGGTGGCTCTAGGGATCGGCGTTCTTGAGGTAAATGCTCACTTCTTATGCACTTCTTTATCTGCAGAAAGTTACTTTATTAACCACAGTCACTTTATTAACCACAGTGAGCCTATGTCTAAAATGGGCGTATTGAACCAGCACCAAGGGCCTCACCCACCCTGGAAAGGCTGCTTCACTCATCCCACTGCCTGCTTTGATCAGGGCCCTTTGGGAGCTCTTTTCACATCATAGTTATGATGACTGAATATTACATCCTTTGTGCCAGTGAAGCGCAAAGTGCCCAGGAAACTATCCACATGACTGGGGATAATTTCCTGCACTAAAAGGAATCGCATCACACCTGATCTTGTGACAACTTTAGGTGCACATTCTGGCACCTTGAACAGTGGCGTCACTGGCGTCACTGGAGCGTGGCGGGGAAGAGAGAGCACCCCCGCGCGCTCCACCTCCGTGACGCGCGCCACCCTTCGGACACTCCGAGGCCGGCCCAGGAGCCGGCCTCGGAGCGTCCGACCCCGTCGGCGCTCCAGGGCCTTCTGAAAGAAGGCCCATGCAGCGCGTTCATCCGGGTATTTTTTTGAATTTCCGCACATGCACAGAGACCGTTTTGAGGGCTTTTTGCCCTCAAAACGGTCTGCACATGCGCAAAAATTCGAAAAAATACCCGGATGAATGCGCTGCATGGGCCTTCTTTCAGAAGCTCCCCCCCGCGTCGCGATGTCAGAGCGTCACTAGGGTGACACACGCCCCCTGCCCCAGGGTGACGCGCGTCCTAGTGACGCTACTGAGTGGCGTCACTAGGGGGGTGCGGACCGCACCGGGGTGACACCCTCGGTGTGTGTGTGTGTGTGAGAGAGAGAGAGAGAGAGAGCGCGCACTAGTGGCTAAAATTGTGGAAGCCATGTATTTATGAATAATACCATAACGTTATATATCGTTGGAAAGGTAATTTAATGCAGAACGTAATGAAACAAGCCATTTTGAATTACCTGTATTCTATCAAATGTTATGGCCAAATAACTGGAAAAAGAAAACACAACTGCCTTAAGTAACAAAAAGTGGAGTTCCTTAACTCAAAAATGACCAATAAGACTGATTGTTCTGAGAGCCAATGAGGTGCTATTATGACACAGAATGGAACCAATAAGGTGTTAGTGTGAGTCAGCTCTCATTTCTATGTATCAGACAAATACTAGAACTCTTTTTCAGTTGCGTGAGTGTCATCAAATTGGCTACTGGTTTTTTGCTGGTTACTGATTTGTTGGTTGACCTGCACTGTTATATATTAAAATAAATAAAGTTAATAGGAGGGACACTATGAGTTACTGCACCGGGTGACATCAACCCTAGTGACACTATGAGCTCTCGCACCAGGTGACGCAAGCCCTAGTGACGCCTCTGACCTTGAATATATTGTTGAAGAATTGTCAATATACATGCTTCTGCTTACACTTACACTTTCTAGGTGGAAGAATGGACAAAAGGTTATATGAAAACTAGCCTGAAAAGTTCTAAAACCTTTTCCTCTAATGAGCACTGAGCCAGACTCTTTCAGGGACCAGGGGTGAAGACAAACAAAACATTTTTAGAACAGTGAGTGGTTCTCCAGTGACCTTGTTGCATTCAGATCAAATGCCCCTTCTCCAGGGTTGAGTTGGGGGTGGTGGTGGTAATTCTGTCTTTTTGAAGCACAACCAAGCTGTGTATGATGCTGGTTGGTCCCACCCACCCCCATGCTATAACCAGTAGAGTTTTGCTGTTTTACAAGTGTCGCCCTCCCTTTTTTTACAGGCAAGTCTTTAAGTAGTAATTTTAAACATTAAAAAAGAAGACACTCCACCTGAATGATGGAGGGGCAAGACAGATGAGCCAGCATTTGATTTGCTGACATGCATGCCTGTCATTTTGATTGCAAAGTCAGTCTCACCCCATGGCTCAAGGAACTGCTCTGAGCTCCATGTTATACTATGCCTGTCCCCACTCTCACAGCAATGCAGTTCCTTCTTCTCTGAGTGGTGGAAACTTTTCAGAGCTTAGAATAATTGACTAGATGTGGCTTCAGATTTTAAATTCTGGTAACCTGGGGTTTCTTTGCAGATCAGAGAGCTTAGTGAGATTGCTCCAGCCTTTTCTGTTGAAATAAAAATGGCTACAAGAAACTTTAAATTCAGCTTTCCAGATAAAAGATGGCAATATGCCAACACTGCATAAAGTTGGAGGTTTTTTTATTCAGAAACCATATGGTGGGAAGAGTAGAGGAATAAGGACACGTATGAGGGAGAGGGCAAGCCATACTGGAGAGCTGGCTAGCTATGTGGAGTAGCCAAGACTTCCCCCTTGTCTGTCCAACACTCTGTAGGACATTACCTGGATGTTTTCAAGCATATCTTCACAGAAGATGAGCCATATCGGCATATATTGGGTTCTCTTTTTAATCCAGATTTTTCTCCAGAATGATACCTGACTCTTTTGCGAATTCTGCATCGACAGATTAACGAAAGAGTAAGAACTCAGGGCCCCAGGGGATTTTGATCAGGCTCTGTGTGAGTTCTTATGCCAATGCTACCCATTAGCCAGACTATGTATGTGGACGTATGGGAAAAGTTGCCATTTTGGGGAGAGACAGTAAAATAGCACACAAGGTATGTGTCTCAATAAATCCCAGGGAGTCTGTCTTGTGTAAGATGAGATACTATCCTGTCTGTTCTCTCCTTCCTTAGCTGGCTGCCATGGCTGTCTCCTTGATCCTGTTTTCTCACATTGGTACTACTACTACTACTACATGTGCTTGAAGGAAGAGGTCTGCTGACGGCGCAGCCTTAGCTCCAGCTGTCACCCTCTGCACCCACGACGAAAGAGGCCTGCCATCAGAACATCCTTATTCGCTGAAAAAATGAGGGCAATACCTTTTACTGGATCGGCACAGATACGAGCTCTTGCTCTTCACTCATAATGATCAGCAATTAAATCTCAATCATTTTAAAAACTCCATGATGAGTATCGCAACCTACAGTCGGACACGACTGGCTTTCGAGCAGGGGATTCCTTTACCTATACAATAGCTCAGCGCTTCTCAAGCGGTGGGTCATGACCCACTTGGTGGGTCACAGCCCGATGCAGAGGTGAGTCACAAGTTAGGCCTACCCACCCACCCCCGTGCTGCTGTTTGGATCCAAATTGGAGCCAAACAGATGCAACGGCAACAGGAGGCCACTTCCAGGTCATGACCCACCTCGTCCTGCCACTCCTGCATCGCGCTGGGCCCCGGGATGGCCTCCAGAGGCCTCCACGGGCCTCAGAAGGCCTCTGGAAGTGACTTCCAGGACACTTCCGGTTTCAGAGACACGACTTCCGGTCATGTCTGTCTGGAAGCCATCCCCAGGCCTGGCGTGGCGCAGAAGCAGCAGGACGAGGTGGGTCATCATGGAGGTAAATAGATTGAGAACCACTGCAATATGCTTTCTCTTGAAAAGACAACCTGAAAACACAGAAGAGAAACCTGTTGAGTTGTATATCCCCTGCCCTTCTCCCTACGCAGGAGGATTCATTCAGGGCAGTTTTTCCAGGGTTAGGTTCCTTTGAAGGAGGGCACACTGAAGACATGTTGCATCTTTGTAATAAACTGTTTATTGCCAAGCATACTGGCTTACACCACAGTCCTATACCTGATTACTCAGAAGTACATCTCACTGATTTCAATGAGTAGGGGCAGGAGAAAATGGTGATAATGAAATAAAAACACATAACTTTGCTTTCTGCTAAAAAAAAAATGTGAAAAAATAATAAAATAAAACCATGTAATTTGGCATCATTCTTCATCTGCTGACACTGTACAACCTATACCACCTACATCATTGTACACGTTTAAAGTGGTTACAATGGATAAAAATGGGGGGGAAAATTGGAATAAAAACACATAACATAATTTCTGCTATTTCATGTTGGTTAAAACACTGAAATCTGCAAAAAAATAAAACCATTTTCTCCCACCTCTCTCAGTGAGACTTGCTCTCAAGTAAGTGTCTATAGGATTGCAGACTTAGTGGGCATTATGGGAGTGCAAAAGCCAGGGCTGCCCATGTCCTTTTCACGCGGTCACCCCTTACTTGGTGATGTGCCAGTCCCTGCTCCTTCTGCTCCCTGGATTGGAAGAGGAGGACAGAGTGGAAGAGGAAGTGTGGAGGAGAGGAGAGTGGTGTGCTGGAGTGTCTCTAGCCCTAGCCCACCACTCTCCTCCTCTCCTCCATACTTCTCAATCAGCCTCACAGATGGCCCCTCCTGGCAAAAGCAAGCACACAGGGAGGCTGTATTAGTCTGAAAGCCACCCCAGCATCCTAAAGTGCCTTCACCTCTCCCTATAGTCTAGTAGTCCCTGACCATAAGTCTTATAGGAATTTGGAGGCGAACGAGTTCTCTCTTTGTTTCTGCGGCATTGGCATCGTCTTGTATGACAGCTTTTGCAAAGTACAGGTTGATTAGCCATTATCCGGACATCCGAAATCCAGACTATTCTGAAATCCAGACATTTTGGGGGCTATGACTTAAAAAAAACAAAAAACACCACCAAATCATCACCTTTCCAGCACCTGGCTGGCATAGCACAAGGCATGCTGGGGCACAATTATTAAAAAATGTATAAAATTACCTCTAGGCTATTTGTATAAGGTGAATATGAGACAAACAATTTTTGTGTTTAGACTTGGGTCCCATCCCCAAGATATCTCATTACATTTATGCAAATATTCCGAAATCCAGACAAATCCGAAATGCAGACAACTTCCCGTCCCAAGCAGCCTTGTCCCAAGGAATACTCAACCTGTACAAAAGCTAAATGGTATCCTATAAAACATGTGCCCGGGTTGCCAGATGTCTACCCAAGATTTTACCCTTCCTTTAGGCATGCCCTAACTAACAGGATCTGAAGAGAGAACTCGTCCACCTCAAAATTCCTACAGGACTTATGGTCAGAGTCTGTATCACTAAGACCTCTGAGCCAATCTAGCAGACCAGACAGAATTGGCCTCAGCCCTCACCCTGGCAAGGTGGGTGTGACTTCAAGGTACATACCACATAGGAACATGACTAGGGTTGAATCTGATCTGTTCTTCTGTTCTAGGGACATTCTTGTTTTTACTGCATTCTAGGGCTCTAAGCTTTAACCAGCTTAATTGATAGCCCCAGCTTTAGATGATTAATCAGTGGCAGCCAATTTTAAGCAGCCAGACTGTGAGTTAAGGATAGACGTGTTTATTTTGTTGAGACTGTTTTGGTTCTGTCAGCCGCCATTCCCAGAAAAGCAGCCCTGGGGGACCTTCTTTTATCATGGCTGCAGTCAAGCTCATGATTGAAAAGGTCTTTGGCTAAATTTTGCAGAGATAGCAATGAAGCAGGAATACATGGGAGAATGACTGATCAGGGCTGGACCAGATAGTGGGAGGAAGCTGGAACACAAGGAAAGGAAGACAACTTTATTGCCTCCATAAACAACCTTAGCAGGGACAGGGCCCCTCCGATGGAACAAACTTCCAAGAAGAACAGGCAGTTCTCACAAAACCAATGTTATCTGAAAACTAAGGACCAGTGGGAGAAGGTGTGTTGGCCACCTGGACTTTTGATAAGGAGGTGTTGCTGTCTGTCTTGATACCATCCAGAGCTGGACGTCAAGGAGGAGAAATGGACAATTCCAAGTTAACCCCAGACCAGGTGATGGGAGGTGAGAGCAGGGGAGGGGCTTTGAGGATAGAGCCCGGTCCATGGGAAGAACAAACAGCCCTCTGCTCCAGCCAAGAAGATAAAAAGATGAACCCAGAGGACGGACAGGGGCTTCTTCTCCTGCATCGCCTTCTTCAGCACCATCTGTGCGCTTCTTCCTGCATCCAGACTGAGCAACAGACTTTAAGGCAGTGTTTCCCAAACTTTTTCTACCTGCGGCTCCCTTGGCCATTGGCGACCATTGGTTGCAGCTCCCCCCCTTACATTATGTTGATGCCTGTCAATTGGCATTGCACTGTTTTCCAAGAGGATTCCATGGCACTCCGCGGCTCCCCTGCCTGGTTTCCGCGGCTCCCTTGGGAGCTGCGCCTCCCAGTTTGGGAACCACTGCTTTAAAGGCTGGCCCTGAGGGTGAGAGCTTGAGAGAAAAGATGGGCCACCTTCAAACAAAGTAGGAGCTTTTATTATTTAAATTGTAAATTCTCTCTCCCTCCAGAATCTCAAAAAGACATTTGTATTGATGTTTTGCTAATGTGCAGGTGTATTTCACCAGTGAAAAGGTAACTAATTAAACAATATGTTCTTTTAATCAATTGAGAGCCATTCAGTGCAATTCTATGTATGTTTACTCATAAATACGTCCACTCAGGTAAATGAGCACACAGGATTGCAGCTGTATGCATTCACAAATCAGCCTGCACAGATCCACAAACTCTACAACTGTGCCACTATCAGAAAACAGGAAGCAATCTATAGGCAGAGCTATACCACGCACCACAGGAAAAGCAATCTTGTGTTGCATTGTATATTGTATTAAATGTATTATCAAGGAATTAAACATGTTGAAGACTTTCTTGAACACACCCAGTTTAGAAGTGAGGAATATGACACACAGAGAGATGTTGACACATGCGTTCTGCTCCCACACAGAGAGCTCAGCACCTCCACACCTTTTTCTTGCTTCCACATGCACACAGTGGTTAGCCTGCTGCGACTCCAACCAATGAGTCTGCTCCAATTCCAAACCCTCTCCACTCTCCCAGCAGACTAGCGGGCACCTCCACATACAACCGCCAGCTACTGAGACAGCCTTAAACCAACTCTGACCACCACGACTCTCCCCCCTACTGGTTGCCTGAATGACCTGCCTTCCAGGCTGTCAGAGGTTCCTGAGTTGTCCACAGCTCCAGGCTGCCTATCTGCCCAGGCTTGGGGTAGCTGCAGAAGAGCTGCGTTGGTCTGCAGCAGAGATGGGGCCACTGCTGAAGCTTGACACATCAGGGGCCATGGCAGCTTGACACAGCAGCTGTATGGGCAGTGACTTGAAGCTTTGCACGTGTGATAGCTACTTCATCTCAGACAGGAAAATGCCTATCCTGTGTGCACCGTGCATGCATGTACAAAAACATGATATAATTTTAAATAATTGCATTTAATTATATAACATATTATTCCTGCCCTTTACAGGGAATTCATACCAGTGGCTTTTTCTTCATCTTTGTAGCAAAAGTCCACAAGCATATGTGTACATGCACAGATTGTGTGTGTGTGTGTGTGTGTGTGTGTGTGTGTGTGTGTGTGTGTGTGTTACAGTTGGTTGGCAATCCCAAGTTGTGGTAATATCAACCCTGTTCCTGGGCTGTACTGATGGCTAGTTATCATTAGTCACCGATGACCAGGCAATCGAAGGGAACACTGCCTGGAGAAGAGGATCCCATGAGACTCAAAACAAGTGGCCCCTGTCTCATGAACTTGATTTCTTCCTTTTCAAGTTGGAACTGGTTTGCTTAGGTCTGCCAAGGTAGCAGAAATATGTATATAAGGGAATCACAGGGAAGTCCTGCTTGACACATAGCTGGCTAGAAAGGAATGTAGGTTTTCAAGTTCACAAGTGACATCTGACAGGGAATTTTATCAACGGGGCACGAAGTTTCTCTTGGGCCCCTTCCCAAAGGGGAAAAATGGGGCAGGGGAGGGCAGCAATGGCCGGAAAAGTATCTGGAGCTCAGGTCACCCAGGCTTCCTGATTTGGTGCCCAAGTCTACCCGCCCAGTAGACCTGGCCTTCCGGTTGGCCCGGCCTCTGTCTTTCTCTCTCCATGAGGCCAGCTGAGATCCCAGGAAATTTCTGGGGGCCCTCCTTTGGCTCCTGGGTCCCCTTTTTGACCCTGGGCCAGGGTACAATTTACCCTCTTTACCCCCCCTCTCATGGGCCCTGACATCTGAAGAGGTTCTTCACCTTCTGAACACATAGAGCCCATGCCCTGCAACCCTTGACCAAAGAGTGTTTTTGTATTTAAAACAGCAGCAATCTGCAGCTGAAAGGGAGTGTTGTGTCAGGCTGCATTTTCACATTAGAAGGCAAACATGGCAAAGCACGTTGCCCTACAGAAAGTATTCATAACCACCATAGTTTGTCCCAATTATCACAATATAGTCAAGGATTCTAAAACTTCCATGCCACATAAGATGCGATGTGTTGAGTTCATTCATCTTTTTTGTGCAAAACGTACATAGGTGAGGGAAGTTCATACACAAGTCTGGCTATACTAGGTTTTGTCAGACATACTGTGCAATCTTATATCTACTTAAAAGCAAGTCCCATTGTGTTCAATGAGACTTACTCCCAGGAAAGTGTGTATTGGATTGTAGCCCTAGAGGAAAAAGTTAAAACTCTCTCTCTCTCTCTCTCTCTCTCTCTCTCTCTCTCTCTCTCTCTCACACACACACACACACACACACACACACACACACACACACACACACACACACCCTTTCATTGGCAGGTAAAGACCTTTCCAGGAATCCAAAGGCTTTCTCCAATCACAGATGATTTACAGCGCTTGCTTCTATATTGACTGTTCCAAATGCCTTCAATTGTTGCTGTTATTAGTCATTTTGTTTTTAATTACAGTTCATACTAAATTTAATGATAGGCTTTAATTATCTATTATTCATACTCGTAAATCATTTGAGTACATTTTAATGTAGAAAAGCAGCTATTCAATAATTCGATCAATAAATCCTTTAGCTGAGGCAACCAGCCTGCAACTCTGCAGACCATGGAGTGATTCACACAAAAAAAATGTATATTTCTTTCATGTGGTGGTGGAGGAGTCATTTTCAATAGCGCGTTGTGCTTGGCATTGGGATGTCCAGATGATACTCACATCTCAGCTTGTTTTTCAAAGCGTTTCCAAAACACCATGAGATGTGACCTTGATATGTATTGCAGGAGTCACAAGACTGAGTTAACGTAACAAAACTCACTGAAAAAGTCATCTTGTGTTGTAGTGAGTTTCAACCACTGTGCTGCGGCACATTGGTGTGCCACGGTCCACAGGTGGGCTGCGGGAGTCTGGGGGAGGGTCATTTATTAGTAGGGCCATTGGGGGATATGAGCCTCGCAGCAGCAGTTACAAGATACTTGTAACCTGTCGCCACTCCCTTGCACCTGGCACAAAGAAAACCTACTCCTACAACCAGGGGATAAGCAACCTCTTGGTTGTAGGAGTAGGTTTTCTTTGTGCCAGGTGCAAGGGAGTGGCGACAGGTTACAAGTATCTTGTTGTCTTGTGCTCCCTGAGGCAGCTGGTGGGGCCACTGTGTGATACTGGAAGCTGGTCTAGATGGGCCTTTGGCCTGATCCAGCAGGGCTCTTCTTATGTTCTTATGTCCCTTGTCAATTATCAAAATACTGATGGTGTGCCTTAACAATTTTAGCACCTTGTCAGCATGCTGTGAAATGAAAATGGTTGAAAATCGCTGTTGTGTTGGTTTGAGCACCGTGGCCTGTGCCATGGTCTACAAAGCCCATTTCAAAGGATTCAGATTTAGATGGAGTCCAGCATGTTTAGTATGTTCACTCACTGCAGCGTAACCAACTTGTGGAACTAATAGGTTCTTAACTACATATATTTAAAATCTCAGCTAGCTTTTTCTCACTTTCAGCTTGACTCTGCCTCTGATTAACCAAGAATGAAACTGTGAACAGAGCAATGTATCCAAAGAAAGTAATGACTAAGTGCCAATGAAATGAATGGGATGAAAGTTACTCATAAATTAATATAAATTGTATCCAAAGAAAGTTAATCATGACATAGCATTGTTGAAAACAGTGAGGCAACTCAAAGAAGGTTCCACCCGAAATCCAAGTCTGGTGCAAAGTGATTTAAAGGAGGTACAGGAAAAGGAGCATTTATTGAAAAATATTTGCAGGTTTCAAAGTTCCATAGTTCAGTTTGGGCGCTTGACTTGCTGGTCAATACTGTTGCATGGCAGAAGAGCAAGTGCACACACCCCTCTCCTCCACCAACGACCTTAAGTAATACACGGCATAAGGCCAATTAGATAACCAATTGGTAGCCATTAATTCTTCCACTCACAGCATTCTTTAGCCCAAGGAGTTCTTACTCTGTCAGGTGACCTCTGATTATTCTTCACAAAGCAATGATAGTTGAGACATATTTCCATCCATAATGTACCAGGACAGCACCAGTGAAGTTTCATTGGTGAGGCAAAGGAAGGTTACTTGGAAGGGGATTGCTTCAATCAGTGGTTCCCCAAAGTGGGAGGCGTGGCTCCCAGGGGAGCTGCGGATACCAGCCAGGGGAGCCATGGAGTGCCACAGAACCCTCTTGGAATACAGCGCAATGCCAATTGGCAGGCACCAACATCATGTCATGGGGAGCCGCAGCCAATGGTCACCAATGGTCAAGGGAGCCACAGGTCAAAAAAGTTTGGGAAACACTGGCTTCAATCTTTCCCCTTCCCACGACCGTCCTTTGTTTAAGCCACTCCCACAATTGGTTCTACTTCTGTCTTTTCACCCTGACTCTAGCCCCTTTCCTCCATTCTAACTCCTCTCCTGCTCCCCTATTTTAGGCCCCTGTAGAACTATTGCCACCTCACTGCTCTGCTGCTGTGAAAGAGGAATCTCAAGATGGCACTGGATGCCAGGAGCAGGGCCGGCCCATCCATGAGGCCAACTGAAGCAATTGCTTCAGGCAGCAGATGGGGGGCACCCATCACTGACCCCCTACTTGCCTCCACCTCCTCCCACTCTCTAGCTTGGAAAGGGAAGAGGCGGGCAGAGAGGAAGGGGAAATGTGGAGGGGAGAAGAGTGCTGAGCTAGAACATTGGAAAGTGGGAGAAGCACATCATTCGGTCAGCATTTGGCAAGCCACGTCAGGAGGTCCTGGGGTTGGCCCTGGCCAGAATGATTCTGGCCAGATTCTTGACATCCTATCCCAGTGTTTCCCAAACATTTTTGACCTGCAGCTCCCTTGATCGTTGGCGACCATTGGCTCCCCATTACATCATGTTGATGCCTGCCAATTGGCATTGCACTGTTTTCGGAGAGGATTCCATGGCACTCCGCGGCTCCCTGGGAGGGTCTGGAACCTAGACTTCAGATTTCTAGAATTCTGGGGAGCAGGTACTTACTCCAGAGAGGTGAAACAGTACACACCCAACTCATCTGTCCCTACCCCTTCCGTCTTCTTTTCAGAAGATGGGGGCTCAGAAGTCTCTGCAGCGATTAGAGGAGCGCAAGACAAAAGAACACACTGGGTATGCCAGAAGCAGCAGTTCCCTCGGCAGATGCTCTTCATCAGAGTCTCCTGCTCCACACACACACACACCTCCCTTGGATCCCGGATTCTTTGGAAGCAAGGAGTGCTATTATGTCGTTGGAGCGAAGCAGACACACACAGAGAATTTAGGTGACTGTGGGACTGCAGGTTGGACAGGTCAAAGAAGTAGACTGCAGCTCAAGGGAGCTGAATATCACGTGTTGATTGGAATGTAACAGCCAAGTCTTTGGCTGAAGGTCTCAAGTCTACTATAATGGGAGTCTGGCAGCAGCAGCAGCACCATGCTGGAAAGACACATGGAAGGGCAGGGCAGACCCTATGCCACAGGTAGAGACACAGGCCTTTCTGTTCCTGTCCAGGTGTGCCTCAGTCTCTCTACTGCCTGTAGAACTTAGCAGCATCCATGGCAAAGGCTTGGCCACCCATGGCCCAACTGGTAAAGAACTACCATTAGCAGCTCAATTCACATGTCTCTCCCCAGCACAGTTCCATGTGGTTGGGATCCCAAACAGAGGCGGAGCTGGGCACTGGGCGGTGGGCCCCCAGCGGTGCTGTCGGGCCCCAGGCAGCAGGCGGGCAAGGGGTGTCAAAGCAGGCAGCAGCAGGGCGATTTGGGCAGTTTCGGGGGTGCGAGTGGGCAGCAGCGGCAACGAGTTTCGCCCTCCCACCCTGTGCCTCTGTCTGATCGAAAACGGCAGTGACATCACGGTAATACTCATCACTTTGGAAAGAGGCAGGGGAAAAGCACGAGGCCCAGCGGTCTGCCTCTCCCTCTCCCACCACCGTCTTTCTGATCAAGCAGCATCCATCACCCTGAGAACAATGTTGATGAGAAGAGGCCTCTGCACTGCCCACTGCCACGTACTTTTCTAATTGTGTTCCTCACACACTCGCTTCTTAAAAAGCTCAGAGAATGAGGATACCCATCATCATCAAACTGCCATGAGATTTATTATCATCATCATTTTTTTAAATAGTGGAGAAGCTCACACAAGGTTGAAGTTGGCAAAATGAAAACTGGCCTTGCAGTCTCTCTGAGCTGTCCAGAAACAAAGCCAGATTACTTGGCACTGCAAAGGGCTACAGTTCCACTGGAGCCTCAAAGAGGAGTTGGGAAAGTTCATCACTGTCCCAGAGCTGGGTCCACATTGCCTGGGTTGCAAAGAGAGGTTGTATGCTGGAGTGAGTGAGTGAGTGTGTGTGAAATCATGCGCCTCTGCTAAAAAAAAGGGCCAATCATGCTACAGGCGAAACAAAAGGGGCACTAGGCAACTGGCACATGCTTGTCAGAGGTAAAACAGGCATACCCAGAGGCAAAACAGGGTAGATCAGCCAACCAGCAGTCAGGTGTGATGTGCAACTGCTGAGCTATCTCCCCTGCTTATGTAGGACAATGAGGTGCTGCAGGGTCCGATGGGTGGGCAAAGTCCCATCTAGCAGGAGCAACTGCTGGACTGCACAGGTGGGGTCTCATTCAGCGCCGTGTTCTTGTGGTTGTTGCTGGTCGTGCCAGGGCTGGCATCCAGGCTCTCGTTCATCTTCTCACAGATTATGTCCACCAAGCGCTCAAAGACCTGCTTGACGTTGATGTTATCCTTGGCACTGGCCTCAAAGAATTCAAACCCTGGGGAGAGGAAAAGGAATGAAGAAAAAAGAAACCACCACAACACGGAAGGTCAGAGTAAGAGGAACACTTTGTTGCTTTGGGGGTGGGTGAGTGGGTAGGTAGGATGGGGGTCTAATAAGGAGGAGTGTGGATAAGAGGCGGGCAGGACAAACCTAGCTCATCAGCCAGCCTCTTGCCATCTTCAGTCGGTACCACTCGCTCGTCCTCCAGGTCGCACTTGTTCCCGACCAGAATCACTTGAGCGTTATCCCAGGAGTAAGTCTTGATCTGAGTCGCCCTAAGGGAGGGATGGAGAAGGAAACTAGAAGAACGGTGCATTCAAATCTTGCAGTCCCCACCCAGCTTGCCCTATGTGACACATTCGCAGAATTTCTGGCGGGGCAAGTGACTTCATTCACCACATCAGCGTATTGCTTCAGGAGCTGCAAAGCAGTAAAGACCCAGACTAAACAGAGTGGCTTTTAATCTAAGCTGCAATGCCTACAGCCAATAAGGGGGAAGAAGAAACACAAAACTTCAGCAGTTTGTCTAATGTGGTCACATTCTCCAGATTTTGAAAAAATAGAAGTCGTTGATGTGCGGTTTTCTTCTTCTCTGGGTTCCGGAGGAGTTCTCAGCAGGAAAGATTATGCTACTTACAAGGGCTTGTTCAGGCAGATCTCATTTCGGGGAGCAGAAGCACTGCCTCAGTTCTTCTGACCTCTGTTGCATTCAGTCCACACCGGTCCCACCGTAGACACGTCATACCCGACAGCCGAGACCAGTCTGGACTGAATGCAAAAGGGGTCAGAAGAACTGAGCTGCATGATTGATTTCTTGCTATTACCAGAGTCCCAAAGGGTGAAGGTGACCTCATTTTTCCAGGACAGTTCTGGTCTTCGAGGCAGCAGGTTACGTTGCTGAACTAAGAGAGCAGAAGTCACTATCTGAATGGGACTGGACCATGTAAGCCTCTGACCCGCAGTGGGTCTCCTTGGAACCGCACTAGCAATTTCGCTAGTGCAAATCCAAGGAGAGAAAGGGAGCGGGGATCCAGCGAAAATGGAGGGTAGGATCCAGCGCATGCCATCGCTACTGGATCCACCCCCCTCCCACAGCCTCCCCGCCCTGTCACATCCCCTTCCCACCCAGTTTCACACCTCCTCGCCCCCATTCTGCCCTCCCTGCCCCCTCCCACAGTGGTTTACCTGCTTCTCACGGTGGCTGGAACAGGCTCCAGCCTTCCCGCTGGCATCCGGGCAGCACGCCACTGCTGAAAAAGTGCAGGAAAGCACTTTTTGGCTCTTTCAGCAATGGCTGGCAGCAGAACGCACATTCCACTGCTGGCCAGAGCCCATAGGATGACTAATCAGGACTTCCCCTGTTCAAATCTCACCTCCGCCATGCACTCACTAAGGTGGACAAGCCACTTCCTCTCAACTTCAGCGCCCCCCTCTGTAATTTGGGGATAATTATTATTTATTATTTATATTTATTATTATTATTATTGATAGGGTTGTTGTAAGGATTACATCAATATAAATATAATACACATTAAGTGCTTCGAACACTCAAAAGTGCTATACAAATGCCAAATTGTAGCAGCACTGGAACAGGGTAACTTGATATTTTGCTATGTATGCCCAAGAGGAATCCATGTCAGATTGTCAGGAGATTTTAAAGGACCTCAGCAGATGTGTGAAGAGCATCACTCCTTTTCATAGTATGTTGGAACATTTGTGTGGCACACTGTGCTGCTCTGTGCACAGGAGGCCTGGGGTAGGGTGGGAATATGTGTTTTCAGACACACTAGGGAAGAGGCTTTATTTCTGAACGCTTCCATAAATGATAAAGTGTCCCAACATTTCTTCAGAACTGGACACAACTGAGTGAAAATACAAGTGTGGAATCTTGGCTGGGTTTTCTTGGTCCAAAGTTTGGGTGCGGGCAGTATATGAACAGTCCTGAGTGGAGACGTCTTTGGCTAACACCCCATGCCCCAAATCCTACTTTCTTTCTGGCATATAGGGTAGAAATTAAGTCCATGGCAAATGAGAGTCACAACCCCAATCTCATCTACAAATTCTGTTCTGCATCCCTTACCAGTCTTGCACAGCGCTGAAGGACTCCTGGTTGGAAATATCATACATGAGCAAGAAACCCATCGCTCCCCTGTAGTAGGCCGTTGTTATAGTTCGGTATCGTTCTTGGCCAGCTGTGTCCTTGGAGAAGAAAAAAAAAAAAAGAGGGAGACAGGTCAATACAAACTTTTCAGCCAAACTCCACCAGGAGCTGCAGAGGTGAAACTAGACTGGAGCAGAGGCAAGTAGTTCTGCAAGACTCCGTTACACCGGAGTCAGCGGCCCCTACCCTTTGCTGTTGGAGCCATTCCGGCAGCGACAGGGGAGTGTCCTGCGTGTTGCCTTTGCCACCAGAATGGCTCCAACAGCAAGGGGGAGGGGCTGTTGACTCCGGTGTAACAGAGTCTTGCAGAACTACTTGCCTCCGCTCCAGTCTAGCTACGCCACTGAGGAGCTGCATTCTCTCCATCTTGCTTCATAAGAGAAAGTGTCCTGCTGGATTAGATCAAAAGTCCATCTTGGAATAAGGAGCCACAGCATAAGAGGGGTAGGTAGGCCTTTATCTCCTGCTTGTAGGCTTCCCAGAGGCATCTGGTTGGATGCCTAACTAGATGGGCCTTTGACCCAAGTCAGCAGAGCTTTTCTTATGTTTTCACAATGTTCTTACATTTAGCAGGGAGAGAGCAATGGTCCTACTATTCACCCCAGCATAGAGACTACCCCAGTTGCTGTTTGCTGGTATTTTCCTTGTGTCTGTTTTTTTGAAGATTGTGAGCACTTTTGGGACAAGAAACCATTTTTTTCACCATTTCTTTTGGGACAAGAAGCCATTTTTTTCACCATTTATTTTGCTACGCAAACCTCTTTGTGAACTTGTGTCGTCGAAAAGCAATGCAATAATGTATAGTTATTTTGTAAAAATGACTGGCTTTGTGTCTTGACAAGATATGGTATCGGCACCTAAAACTGGAATCTGTCCTGGTTTCAATATCTCACTCATATCATCACAGCCACCCCCACTCCTTGATAGCTTCACTCTCTATGGCTCAAGCCTGAGACACCCCCTCCCCTTTTACTGTTGTATCTTTTCCACAAAAAGCAACCCTTTGCTCCCAATCTGGGGCAGGGGCGAGAGAGAAACCAAAAGCTGGATGATCAAATTCTGCTACCCACCTCTCCACATTAAATTGGCCAAGTAGACAAATCTAGATGCACCTCTTGGTTGGCAAAATCCCACTGAGCAGCAGCAGGCTGACCCCAAGCAAGCAGGTCTCTCACCCACCCAGCCACGTTCAATTCAGGTCCTGCTTCTCTTTTGAGGCACTGCCTGTCCATACATTTTCCAAGCCTGGTTTGTGGCTGAAAGATGTAATGTATACCAACCTTCATACTTCCTGTGCCCCCTCAGAAGCTCAGAACCCCTTTTAGGGAAATTTATATTCTAAAGGCAGCCACGCTTATTGTGCATCATCTAGAAGAGCACTCTTTGAGTGGAAAACATGACTCATAACTCATAACATCATTATCGTAATCAAAACAGCGCACTAAAGGAATATGCGGTGATGACCAGCTGAGGTACGGATCGAGTGATAAGGCCACAGGCACAGAAAGGCTGTGGAATGACAGCTCATCCCCAGCCTTGGAGACCAGAGTCCTCCATGGCTCTCTTGACACCTGCTCCCCTGGAGCCCAGAGACTGGCTGCCGTTACTGTGGAAACCAGAGCTTACTTTGTAGGCCTCTGACATACGTCTCCTTTCATGCGGATGCCAGGCTCAGGGGAGAGTTTCCATGATGGTTCAGATGTGCGTAAGGATTGGCATTTGACTGTAATTAAAATTTAAAGAGTTGGAAAGCTTAATGGAGCATTAAAAAGGGAAAAGAAGGTGGCAGGAAGAGAAAGTCTGGATCCTTCTCTGCAGAACAGATGCAAACCTTAGACCAGCGTTTCTCAAAGTTCTCCCCAAGAGTAGGGGAGAACTTTGAGTGTTTGCGGGGGTGGGGCAATGATGGCAGTGATGGATCATGCTGCCAGTGGGAAAAGGGGGGTCTTTTTTTACTTACTGGGGGTTGTGCCACCCTCCAGAGGGTGCAGGGGAGTGTGGCCACCCCCCATGGGCCTCCCAAACCTCAGATCAGCTCCCCGAGGCGAATGAAGCCCACGTCTGGTTTACTTTCTGGTTTTGCTGAAAACTGGAAGTGGGCTTCAATTGCCTCAGGGAGACGATCTGAGGCTTGGGGAGGCCCATGGGGGTGGCCGTGAGCCCCCCTGCACCTTCTTGAGGGTGGCGTGACCCCTGGTAAGTAAAAAAGACCCCCTTTTTCCCGGCGGCGGGAGGTCACCGGTCCCCACATGTTACCACCTCCCCTTAAGGGGGTAGCAATCTGCCCCTTCTCAGAGTGGTGGGTCACAACCCACCAATTTGAGCACCCCTGCCTTAGATGGAAAGAGGCCAGGACAGCCAAGTGCTGATCCAAACCATTTTGCTGAATTGGAGATTGTCTGCCCCAATACACTTCCCACAGACAGGTGGTGCTTTCGTCTATTTAGAGAGTGAACCTGAAAAGTGCGTCCAGCCACCAGCAATTGCAAACCCTATCTGAAATACAAGGCATGGATCCATCAAAAGTCTCCCTCCAGAGTGGCCCTGTTCCTTCTAGTATAAGGCAGGCATTAGATGCCTGTAAGGGGGTCCGGGGTGGGGACCCCAGCAACAGGGTGTCAAGGGCTGACCCCGAGTCTTGGGGTGCACTGGGCTCTGGGGAGACCTCCAGTTCGAGCCCGCAGGGGCATATCGGGATGACTTAGAAGATGCCTCAGAGGGACCGGAGGGAAGGGGGTTGCGGCACCCGGTTCCTCAGGTCTGCTGCAGGAGGCTTGCTTGGCTGTCACTCCTGTTCTCCAGCCAGCCGGCCCACCACTGACTCATCCTTGGCCAGGCATCCCTTATATACCCCTCCTGGCTCCCTAGTCCCGCCTCCCCAGGCCCTGAGCCAATCCCAGCATGTCTGCCTGACAGGCAGAGGTGGGAGCCTATCCAATGTCGCGGTGTCCAGCTGGACGTGGGCGGGACTTCCTGCCGCTCGGGACTCCGCCACAGATGCTGACGCCATCCATGAATCGAAGCGGGGTCCTGTGCTGGCTTCGGGGGCCAGCGGGTACTTGGCAGAGCCTAGGTTGCCCTGTCCTGCTGAGTACCCACGGTCCTTAGCTGCAGGCAGGGCTGATGGCCACTTGCCCGTCCCGGCCTCTGTTGCCATGTTGGCCGGAGCCGCTCCAGGCAGCCGTGGCAAGACGCCGTGTCCGCCGTTACCAGCTGGTTGGTGGTCCTCCTTCCGGGTAAGTATGGGGCTCTCGCCAGCCAACACCAACTGTGTGGTGCCACTACTAGCGCAACTGAATACGAGGTCTCTGGAACACCACCAATACTAGCCTTCCTGTCCTAACTGAAAAAGTACAACCTCTGCCACAAGTTTTCCTTCCTTGGCTTCTTTTTCCAATCCTGTGGGAATGGCCAGTCCTTGTACAGCTGGGTACACTACCATGGAAACCACAAGGGTCTGGTTGGGGGGCAAGAGGAGACTCACAATGCAACCTCCTCTCTACCCATACATGGATCCTTTGGTGACTTCCAGTGCCCACGTCAGCAGCTGCTGTGTGCAAAGGAGCACTTACATCTCGTGTTTGCACAGGGTTATCACACAGCTGCCAGATGGCTCGTTTTCCCAGGTCAGTGAATGCTCTGAAACAATGCACAAGCCGGCCTTGGTCCTGGGACAACACACTAGAACAACGGGGCTCCTAGCACCACCTCAGGTCAAATCTCACATGTCAAGAAGCAGTGTGGTTCAATCATTGGACCCAGAAGACCCGAGTCAAAGGTGTGCTCAGCTGTGGACACACCAGCCACTTCCTTCCCAACTCCCACTCTCTATGCCTAGCCCAGTGGTTCCCAAACTTTTTCGACCTGCTGCTGCCACCTGCCAGTTGGCATTGCATTGTTTTCCGAGAGGATTCCGTGGCACTCCACGGCTCCCCTGGCTGGCTTCCGCGGCTCCCCATCTAGTTTGGGAACCTGTGGCCTAGAGGAAAGAAGGGTGTTATGTTCAAGCGTGGGGGACAGGTAGAAAAGTGCTGTCAGCAGCTCCTGCCTTGCCCTAGACTAGAGCTCTCGACTAGACTATTTATTTATTTAATTTAAAAAAATTATATCCCGCCTTATCCTATGCCGAGGCAAATGGCCAAGGCGGCTAGAGCACCATATGATGGTGTAGTGGTTTGGGAGTCGGACTTAGACCTGGAAGATCCAGGTTCAAATCCCCGCTCAGCCACGAAGCTTCCTGGGTGACCTTGGGCCAGTCACTATGTCTCAGCCCCACCTACCTCACAGGGTTGTTGTGAGGACAAAAGGAGGGGGAGGAAATATGTACGCTACCCTGAGCTCCTTGAAGGAAAGGTGGTTTAAAAATGTGAAAAATAAAAATAAATAAAATACTCAGAAGTCCCAAACTAAAGCATCCTCCAAAAGAATCATCAGAACATTTTTATTGGATCCACTTTTGGAGCCTATAAATGAGTAGTGATAGGCTTTTTTAAATTGCATTTAATTTTTCCAGCAGCTCGGTGCTTTGAGTCTTGCCTTGATTTCACGTCCTCTGGCTTTTCAGGGTCATGGCAGACTGATCATCCATATGAAGAAGAATGTGCAGACTGTTAGAGGTACCTGGCACTACCTTGCCCCATCATCATAAGGTGTTCCAGCCGCATGCTACGCGCTGCAGCAAGGAGAGTCATGCCGGTCACATGACCACAGGGGCGTCTTCGGACAACGCTGGCTCTTTGAATTTGAAATGGAGATGAGCACCACACCCTAGAGTCGGACACGAATGGACTTAATTGTCAGTGGTCACCTTTACCTTTTTATCCACAGCCTTGCCAGCTTCGGGCCTCAATTCCTGGGCCAAAGAACGGCTAACATTTCTTACCCAAATCTGCAGCTTGACTCTCTTTTCATTCCTGTAGACAGTCTTGACTTTGAAGTCAATGCCCACCGTGCTAACAAAGGCCGAAGTGAAGGAGTCGTCGGCATATCGGAAGAGGAACGACGTCTTGCCCACACTGCTGTTGCCAATGATCAGCAGCTTGAACATGTAGTCAAAGTTCTGGTCGGCAGCATCCTTAGGTGCCTGGCGAGTATCGTTTGCGGAGGCCATCTATGAGACAGAGAGAGTGGATAAGCGGAGTGCAGCAACAGGCTGAACGCAGAAAAAATGACCCATTAAAATGACAGAAATAAAAACAAAACTTTACCAATGTTAGAATGATGGCCATCTAACAACATTCTCTGAGTTAAACAAACACCCCCCCCCCAAAAAAAAAAGGTTGGCCTACAGCATAAAGGGCTTACAGTACAATCCTATGCATGTAAGCCCCGTTATGTTCAGTGAAACTTACTCCCAGGTAAGTGTGTAGGATTGCACCTTTAAACATGTCTTGGACAGGCTCACAGTGCAATCCTATCCAACTTCCCCCACCGGTGCAGCGAGAACGGGAGGCCTCAGAACGGAAAGGGGATTCAAATCCCCTCCAAAGAGGGATTCAAAGGGGGATTTAAATCCCCCCTCCCCTCCAAAGCCTGCACTCCCCCGCTGGTTACACCGGTGGGGGAAGTTGGATAGGATTGCGCTGTCAGTCTCTGGCAAATCTCATGGGGAAAGAAGAGGATGCAGCAGCTGAGAGACAGCAACTCTATGTGGTGCTTTTGCAGCAATGACAAATTTAATTTTAAGATTGTGACACAGAGCTGGCCCAAGACACTCTGCCATTCCAAGCAGGTGCTCTACACAATCTGGGACGTTTCTCTTGTACCAAACCCCAGCAAACCCCACAATGTTACCAGGGCTGCTTGTACAGACATCACACCCACTAGGAACCTATCCTGGCACAGTCTCACACATACCCCCCACCCCAAACCTTTTTCCATTGTAATGATTTCCTATTGTTTGATTTCCTGTAAGCTGCTCTGGGAGTCCTGTCAGCACAACTGCTTTAAATAAACAACATACCTTGGATTGATCCCAATAAAGAAATTGACTACTGTATTTTAGCAACCCTGTATGTTGTGTAGTAATGGATAAAGAGGACTATGTGATTTTCATGTACTTGGGAGAAAACAACATTTAGCTATCCAAGAGGGATCCTAAAACTGGAGGAGGACAGTAAATGAAATCCATACCTTCCACCACCTGCGCAGATGGGATTATCTCAAAAGAGAGAAAGTGACTGTACTAGGCAAGCGTCCCCAATATGACTTCTACAAACTGTGTATGTAATGTGCCTTCTAAAATTAATCTCTAGCTTTACTAGTATACATATTCTTGACTTCCTGTCTCTGTCTTACAAGAGAATTATACATTCCGATCACAAGGCTAGCTCTTACTTCTTATGTTTTCAGAGGGAGCTTCCCCATTCATGGTTTCTTTGTCCCAAAATACCACTGTGTAACCTGAAGCCTTAACAATAGGCACAGCTCTAATCTAATGGGCAGCCCAATCCTAACTAAATTCCCCTTCCGACAATGCAGCTATACCACCACATCCTGCGGGGCGGTGGAGGGGGGGGGGAGTCATGGTGGTCTCCTCCAGGTAAGGGAACATTTTTTCCCTTAACAGGAAGTAAGCCTCCATTAGAACCATTTAATCATTTGATTTTGTCTGCAAACTGCTTTGTGAACTTTTTGTTGAAAAGCGGTATATAAATACTGTACTGTTTAATAATAGTAAAATAATAATAATAGTCCAATGAGTCACCTCGGATTGGCGCCAGCTACTTTGATGGCGCAGGTCTGGGGTGAGTAAAGGAGAGGGAACAGGGGGAAAATGGGACAGATTTCAGCGCAAGTCGCAGCCGCCAATATCCGCCCCGTTGCACCCCTCCCCTCCCAGACACTCCCCGTTCCTCACCCTCTGGCCCATGATCTGCCCCCACCATTGGCTTTCTGGCTCCAGCGGGGGCAGCAGGTTCTTGTGGTAGCACTCACAAAATATCTGCCAGTAGCACGCTGTGTGAGCCATCAGCTGCCATTTTACAACAGCAGAACTCAAGTTAGATTGGGCTGTAAGTCTATAACAACCTACTCTATTTACCATCTTAAGACTAAAAGAAATAATAGTTTAACACCTTCACTCAGAAATGTCTACGGCTTTCTATTTATTTCTTTTTTTAAAAACATTCAGTTTGAGGAGGCATTGTGTACAAGTCAAAAGCTTGCATCCTACACTGCAAACTTTGGTTGACCCTAATACTGTACAGCCAGCTTTTATTGACACCAATAATCAAACTGAGAGGTGCAAACACACGTTCAGTTTCTTTCACATATCCAGATATTTTCACACATGAACTAGCATACTCCCACCCTCTGACATATGGGGTGGGTGCGCGCGTGCGCGCACACACACACCTCCCACTTTAACATCTTAACATTCCACATCTTATACTCAGCGGAGGTAGTTCTTGAAGCAGGCCAGCGGGTGGCGCAGTGGGTTAAACCGCTGAACCATGAGCTGTCGATCGAAAGGTCGGCAGTTCGAATCTGCGATGGGGTGAGCTCTCGTTGCTTGGCCAGCTCCTGCCAACCTAGCAGTTCCAAAGCATGTTAATGCGAGTAGATAAATAGGTACCGCTTGCGGGAAGGTAAACAGCGCTCCGTGTTCCAGCCGCATGCTACGTGCTGCGGCAAGGAGAGTCATGCCGGCCACATGACCACGGAGATGTCTTCGGACAACGCTGGTTCTTCGGCTTTGAAATGGGGATGAGCACCACACCCTAGAGTCGGACACGACTGGACTTAATTGTCAGGGGTCACCTTTACCTTTAGTGCTTGAAGCCATCGGCATGCAGACAAAAACCAGTACAGAAAGCTGGGAGGAAGAGGTGGAGCCACAGCAGCCAGCTCTTTCATGAGAACATTGTCAAGAACTGCACAGCTCCTCTCCTCAACCACATCTGGAATGCCTCCTCAGGTGTACCACTGGGGTTACAAAAGCACCCAGAAGGAGTCAGTGATTTTTTCCCCCTTTTCGTGAAAGTAAACAAGTGCCATCGTAATTTCTCTATCTTTCTTCTTCCTCTTCCAAAGAATGACACATCCTAGTTAGCAAATAGCTGTGTTTGATTCTGAAAACACACCTAGGAGGAGCCCTACACACACACACACACGCACACACACACACACACACACACACACACACACACACACACAGATAGCAAGGATCCGCGGATATTGGGGTCACTTAAAAGGCTTTAAAAAGAAAAAAGGGGGAGGGATGCAGGTTTTTTTTAACCTTTTAAAAGCAAACCATGCCATGTTCAAGCCTCTGCAGGGCTTCTTGAATCTTAACGACCCACTTCCGGGTCATGCAAAGGCTCTTCCCCCCCTCAGCCTTGCCCCAGGGATGCATTCTGGGACAAAGCTGGGAGGGGGGACCTTCTCGCAACCCTAAAGTGGGTCATTCAAGAAGCCCTGCAGAGGCTTGAACACGGCATGGTTTGCTTCTAAAAAGGTTAAAAAAACCTGCGTTTCCCCCCCCCCTTTTTTCTTTTTACAGTGGACCTCGAACGTACGGCATATCCTATTCGTCACTCCCAGGCCTCCAGCCCCAACACAGGGTTGCTCGGTCCTACGCCAGCTAAAGAGCTGATGGAGAACCGAGTAGCCCCACTGCACAGGCAGGTGGTTTACCCAGGGTATGGACACTGGTACTTGCTCCTCTGAGTGCATGTCTCAAGAATGGATGTTTTTAATACATATGCACGAATGAAAAACACGTACAGGAATGACCATAAGTCCTTCGTTCTTTTCATTCAGTCCTGTTTAAAAATCAGCTGTGAGATCCTGTGCTGAAACAGGCTATCTGCCTAAGGTTATAATTTCAGGCTAGCCTTTCCACTACTCCAGTGATGTGCAAGCGGTTGTGCGCGCATGCGCGTGCACACACACGCTCCTACTTGGCAGGGTTCCCATAGCAGAGACTATAATCCAACTGGTCCGACTGGTTTGGCTCTCTGTGTGGAAATCATTTAACAAAAGCCACCTTTCCCGTTCTCCAAGTTTGATCAGCAACTAAGACCAGAGGCAGCCTAGTAGTGGGCCAAAGAAGTCTGACAAAATTTTCCACCAAGTCCTCTCTTTTTCTTTGCAACCAATACTGCGGGTATTACATTCTATTTTTTTTCCACTACCCAATTAGATTTTAGTCTTATCTGTCCCTGTCCATTAAAACTCTATACTAAAATTTCGCTAAAGAAACAGTGAACAGAAAACAGAACCAGAATAAAAGCATAGTACAGAAACGGAATAAAAGCATAGTAAATCAACTAACACCTATATTGGTGGAGACTCATATTCAATAACTCACCATTTTACTACTGGTTTACTCCTAAAGCACCTCCTGAAGTTGGGCAAGGATCCTTATTTATGCCTTGTGTGCAAGAACCCAGGTCCAACTCCTGGCATCTCCACTTAAACATATTTCCAGCACTGGAGCTGGATAATAGTTCTTTGCAAGAGTTGCAACATGTCAGCATTGGCAGTCCTGGACCAGGTGGATCACTGGTCTAATCTAATTCAATATTGTGCATCTTTAGTATACCTTTAGACTGGGAGGGTCATTTAAAATACTGTACAGTACATGCTTCCCTAGCAGTAGTTCATCATACCTACATGAGTTACTGTCGGAAAGGCCAGCAACAGCTGTAGCATCCGAGGAATCAACAAGAAGCATATCAGTCCAATCCGATGCGTGTCTACTCAGAAGTAAGTCCCCTTATACTCAACGGGGCTTACTCCCAGGTAAGTGTTCATAGGATTGCAGCCTTACAGCCCAATTGCAGCCTTCGGCAGCGGTACTGGGCTCCGCACTGTCGCAAATGTGTTGTAAAGCAGGTTGCGACGGCATGGAGGCCAGTGCCGGCAGGCCTCCACCAGTGAGGGAGAAGCGCCCGCTGGAGGCAGGTGAGCTCCACACTGGCCGGCAGGGAGGCTGGTACATTCTGGGGTGGGGAGGAGGGTGGATCAGGCCAGGGAGTGGGGCAGGCTCAGCGGAGGAGGTCTTCGCCGAATCCTATCCCCCATCCCGGGCTTGAAAGTCCAACAGGGAATTGCTTGGAGCTGCGCCAGCCATTTAGCTGGCACACGTCCAAGTAGCCCATAGGGGCTGCTGGTGCTCAACACGGGGCAAGGGGATGATTGTCCCCTTCCCTCAAGGAGACCTCCAACCCCACGTTGGATACAGCAGAGTCTCCCCTGGCGCCGCTACATCCAAGCGTGGGGCTTTGGATAGGATTGGGCTGTTAAGTCTCTCTTCCAGGAGAAAATGGTTGCACAGGCGGTCATACAAAAGACAACATCCTTCAGAGACCCTCTGATTCAAAGCATGGATGCCATTCCCACCTGAAGAAGGTGACTGAACTTAGACACATCCAAGACTAAATAGAGAAGAATTTACATCTCGAAGAGTGACGAGTGCAGTGGTGGCTTTCCTGCTGGAAACCCTTGGCAGGTGCCAAGGCAGTTTTGTTATGGCAGTGGGTAAAAGAGCAGGGAGCTTCATGCCACAGAGAGGAAAGGAAGAGCCAGGGAAAAAACCCTCCTGATTCTAGCAGGTGGGAAAGGGCCAAGTGTGAAAAACAGGGGGGGGGGGGGAGAGGGAGCTGAAGCCATCAGAACCAGTTTAAATAGGCAGAGGGGGGAAAAGCCAGTTCAGGATAGAACTAATGTGGCACAATAACTAGAACGTTGGCCTTGGGTGCAAGAAACCTGTGTTCAAGACTTGTTCAGCCATGAAGTTCACTTGGCAGCCTTGTGTCATTCCTTAACTTCTCTCCTGGGATTGCTGCAAAACTAAAACACAGCTTTGAGATCCTTGGACAAAAGAAGAGTGGGGTACCAATGCAATGCAAAGCATGGTACTGCTAGGAGGTAGCAACCCAGAAGGCCTGGTGGAAAGGCTACCAGTACTGCAGCATGCTGGAGATCCAACACCTGTCAAAGGGGTCATCCATCCTATCATGGATAGGAACAGCATATGGCTGGGCTTGCTTCACAAGCAGAGTATGGACAGCCAACCAGTGGAGGCAGAAGATACTTGTAAGCAGGGAAATGGGAGAAGGTGGCCTTTGGCCCTTTTCTAGATGTTTGTACACTCCCCTGCCCTAGCCAAGAATCAGCCCAAGAAGCAGCTCCACTGTATTACATGATCAGCATGGATCTCTTACAGCAGGGGTGGCCAACCTTCCACCATTAGGGCCTCGGCGTTCTTAAGAGTTGTGTAGAAGAAGACAGAATCTTGGCAGCTGCAACTGCTGATGGTGCTGCTAAAGCAGCTGCACCTGCTGAAATGCCCTCACCTAGACAACCATTAAAGTGCCAACAGCGTTCATCTGTAGGCTTACCAGATCTCCAACCGGGACAGAGTGCTAGACCTTTAAGAGAAGGAATGTGGGCAGGTGTAGCTTGTTAAACCTTTGAGCACAATTCTAGGCATGTCTACTCAGAAGCAATCACTGAACACAATGGGGTTGCTTCTGAGTACACATGCCTAGGATTCCGCTCTAGGACTTAACAAGCTACACCTGCCCACATTCCTTCTCCTAAAGGTCTAGTACTCTGTCCCGGATGGAGATCTGGTAAGCCTATTCATGTGGAAAGGTTGGCCACCCCTGTCTTACAGCATCAGGATTCTGGGGGCACATCTTGTGGATCACAACTTAGCCTCACTGATGCCCCCAACCAGATTCTGCAAGTCAAAGCAACTGCTTAGGTTGTTTGTGCAGCTGGACTGCCAGAAGCTCTGTACCTTTGACAAATAAGAGCAATTCAATTCAGCCAATTCAGCTTTTTCTCAACATGAAGACTCGGGGGGGGGGGGGAGTGCCTCTCCTGAAGTTCTGCCTAAACTGGAGGTTTAAGCTCATGAAGGGGGGGGGGGCGTGCAAAGGACTCAAGTAACAGCTTGGCTACTGTTACCCTATTACTTTTAGCCCTACCAAGCATCAGAATCTAAGATTTTGAGCTTCCCCACCTTTACCACCACGGAGCCAACAGGGGACAGTCCCTGTTCCGTTAGGAAGAAAGACAGCAGGTTCCTTCAGACCAACTGAACCCTCTCCCTCAAGAGAAGGGCCTCTGCAAAGGAAAAGGTTTGTTTGATCAAGGTGGCTGACTAGAACTGCCCTTGCCTTACAGGTCACACAGATGAGTAACGCTGCTTACAGCCAGGGTGGTGGCCGCAATGGTTGGGTGGGGACGGAGCACAAATCTTGCACGGTTGGCCTATACAGGCCAGGTTCAGCTCCTTCAGGTAAGACCATACCATTGAGTTGCCTGCAATACTGGCTGGCAACACCCCCAAGGAGCTGCCAGACTAGTTTGGGACAACAGCTCTAAAGTGACGAAGACAACATTTAGCACATGAGCCAGGTCTGAAGTTGTCACCATCTGTGATGAATAAGGTCTCCATATCTCAAGGGATGGGAAATAGGCCATACTGCAGCAACCCCACGGTTGTGTGCGAAAACAAATGAAAAAAATCCATTTGTTTTACATTGGGTCTCCATTGAAACCACTCCATTTTCTGATGCTGTTTAAAACGGTGCACAAAAATGTACGATTTATTGATTTCAGTGAGATGCCCAGCAGGTTTTATGCTCCTTGTAATGTCTGTGTTCCCCATCCTACTGGCATGGCATTTTTTTCCAGGCAGGCATTCTACTTCATCTTAAGGCACGATACCTGAAACAATTCATATGTAGGGCCAAAGTTGCTTAATTTTATAGGCAGTCGAAAAAGGCGCACACAACTAGAACAAAAGCTTTGCATTAATTTCAGTGGGAAAGACCAAGCAGTTCTTGTGCGGCTTGTAACTTCTGTGCTTCTCCCGGTTGTAGTTACATGACATTTCTGCTGTCACACTTCTGACTCTCTGCAATCCTTTTGAAAGGTTTTGAAAGGGTCAGATCTTCCAAAAGTCAAAATACAGAGGACAACGTTTTCTCCTTTTAAACCTGTGAGCTTTGATGGATCTGCTTTTATAGAAGAGTAGCAGCAGAATGAGAAGTGCAGCAGGAGTACATATTGACCATTTGCTTTCAGGCATTTTGGAGGCGACTGAAGCAGGTGCACAGACAATGCCTAGCCTACTGAACTGCTATAGACTCCCGAAACACACAGAAGAGCAGAGTAGGCGACAGCCAGCTGCAGCAGGGGCAATGTGGTGGACAGTGAATGGGTAGGCCACACTTGTAAGACAGGCAACTAGTATAAATTAATAATAATAATTATTATTATTATTATTATTAATACCACCACCACCACCACCCTGTACCACCTTTCTTGGTCATTGGATTTCTCCTCCGACTTTAATTCAAGGCGGTTTACACAGGCAGGCAATTCTAAACCAAGAAGTTTTTACATTTACAATAACTGTTCTAGTCTTTCATAGAATGTGTCTTTCCAGGCGTTTCTTTTTCACGGTCTGGCCTCTCTCTGGCATTCACCTCCCATGCGTTGACTGACAGGCAAACACCCCCCCCCCCAAGTGATGGCTGCAACTTTCTCTTTCACAGAAGTTTCTGCAGCTTGTCAGCGGCGACAGCTCCTTGACTGCACACAGATTTTTCTGGGAGTCTCGAACTGCCGTCCTTGATCTTCAGGCATACGAGGCTGCAGCTCTACCGACATGGTCAAAGAATGAGTAATCATGATTTTAACCATGCCCAGTCCTCAGTTGTTTTGTCTTGTCAAGGTTTCTGCATGCAAAATGCTAGTTAAGCGCTATTTTAAAAGCTTTGGAGGTGAAACGTTGTCCAAAAGGTAACCAGATGTGCATACTTGACTCAGCAATAGACCAAATAAGAACTTGTTAAGCTTCGCAAGGATTAAAGGCATCCTGTATCCTTTCTGTAGATAAGAATTACCGAGACTCGGAGACTTTTTAAAACAATACTGTATTTAATCATCACGATTAATCACCCAACTCTTCCTCAAAACTTATGTTCACCATTCTCTAAACTGGTGCCTGGCTTTCACAACATGGAAGCTTGCACCCATCACCGACTGCAAATCCATTCTTAACACAGTCTCATTTGGGCAGCTCACATTTCTTGGTGCATTTGCAGGTTAGCAGACCACCAAGCACAATTTCACATGCTGGCAGCCCCTCCAGCCACTGTACAATCAGCTGCTCAAGCCCATCTTTGGATTCCAACGTCCAGCCCTTGCCAACAGGAGTTTGTATCTTTGGTCCTGCTCCAAACCTTTTCCCCCATACTGCAGTCTGGTTGTTTGCATCTTGTATATATGTTAGAGTGTAGAGTCCATGTGTGGTGGCAGCTGGTAGCTCTCTATCTCTCCTTTCTTGGCACAGAACAACGTGGTATTTCGGATGGTTGATATTAAGGGCAGAAGGTTTTGGAGCATAAAGAAGGCATGCGAAAACCTCCAGATTTGCAATTACTGTAGCTCTGAAGGTATTTAAGTGCTCTTATGCAAATGCCCGAAGTCTACGGGCAAAGATGGGAGAACTGGAATGTTTGGTGGCTAGGGAAAACATTGACATAGTAGGTATAACAGAAACCTGGTAGAATGCGGAGAACCAGTGGGATACTGCAATTCCAGGATATAAACTCTATAGGAGGGACAGAGAGGGGTGTGTTGGAGGTGGGGTGGCCATCTATGTCAAAGAAGGGGTAGAATCCACCAAAGTAGAGCTGGAGGGGGCTCTGACTCCTCCGTAGAATCATTGTGGGTTAGATTACTAGGCTCAAAGAGCAATGTAATAGTAGGGGCATGCTATCGTCCTCCAGATCAAAAACCTGAAGGGGATCTTGAAATGAGGAAGCAAATCAGGGAGGTGTCAACGAGAGACAGGGTTGTAGTCATGGGGGACTTCAATTATCCTCACATCGACTGGGTCAATTCATGCTCAGGTCATGAAAGAGACTGGATTTCTGGATATGTTAAATGACTGTGCCTTAGAGCAGCTTGTCACGGAGCCAACCAGAGGACAGGTGACTCTGGATTTGATATTGTGTGGCACTCAAGATCTGGTCAGGGAGGTAAATGTTACCAAACCGTTGGGGAACAGTGACCATGCTGTGATCTGTTTCGCCATGCATGTCGGGGGGAGAGTGCCGAGCAAATCTGACACAAAAGCCTTTGACTTCCGAAGGGCAGACTTTCCCAAAATGAGGAGACTAGTTTAAAAAAAAGCTGAAAGGGAAGGTAAAAAGAGTCCAATCGCTCCATGGAGGCTGTTTAAAACAACAGTCATAGAGGCCCAGCGGGAGTGTATCCCACAAAGGAGGAACGGCTCGACCAAGTCCAGGAGGGTGCCGGCATGGCTAACAAGCACAGTTAAGGAGGCTATAAAAGGCAAGGAAGCTTCCTTCCGTAAATGGAAGTCTTGCCCTAATGAGGAAAATAAACAGGAGCACAAACTGTGGCAAAAGAAATGTAAAAAGATGATACGGGAGGCCAAGCAAGACTTTGAGGAATGTATGGCAGGCAACTTAAAAAGGAATAACAAAAGCTTCTTCAAATATGTTAGAAGCAGGAAATCTGCCAGGGAAACGGTTGGTCCGCTGGATGGTGAGGGAGAGAAAGGGGTGATAAAAGGGGACTTGGAGACTGCAGAGAAATTAAACGAGTTCTTTGCATCTGTCTTCATGGCAGAAGACCTCGGGGAAACACCGCTGCCTGAACGGCCTCCCCTGACTAAAGAATTAAGTCAAATAGAGGTTAAAAGAGAAGACGTCTCAGACTTAATTGACAAAATAAAGATCAATAAATCACCAGGCCCGGATGGCATCCACCCAAGAGTTCTGAAGGAACTCAAGAATGAAGTTGCTGACCTCTTGACCAAAATATGCAACTTGTCCCTTAAAACGGCCACTGTGCCAGAGGATTGGAGGATAGCTAATGTCACGCCAATCTTTAAAAAAGGAAGGAGGGGGGAACCGGGAAACTACAGGAAACAGCCTAACATCTGTTCCAGGGAAGATGGTGGAAAGTCTCATTAAGGATAAAATCTTAAAACACATAGAAGAACAAGCTCTGCTGAGGGAGAGTCAGCATGGCCTCTGCAAGGGGAAGTCTTGCCTCACAAACCTTTTAGAATTTTTTGAAAAGGTCAACAGGCATGTGGATGCGAACGAACACGTGGATATTATATATCTGGATTTTCAGAAGGCGTTTGACACGGTCCCTCATGAAAGGCTCCTGAGAAAACTCCACAGTCAGGGAATAAGAGGGCAGGTCCTCTTGTGGATTAGGAACTGGTTGAAGACCAGGAAACAGCGAGTGGGAGTCAATGGGCAATTTTCACAATGGCGAGAGGTGAAAAGCGGTGTGCCCCAAGGATCGGTCTTGGGACCAGTGCTTTTCAACTTATTCATAAATGACCTGGAGTTGGGGATAAGCAGCGAGGTGGCCAAGTTTGCAGATGACACTAAACTTTTCCGGGTGGTGAAGACCAGCAGGGATTGTGAAGAGCTCCAGAAGGATCTCTCCAAACTGGGAGAATGGGCAGCAAAATGGCAGATGCGCTTCAATGTAAGTAAGTGCAAAGTGATGCACATTGGGGCAAGAAATAAAAATTTCACATATATGCTCATGGGTTCTGAGTTGTCTGTGACGGATCAAGAGAGAGATCTTGGGGTGCTGGTGGACAGGTCGATGAAAGTGTCGACCCAGTGTGCGGCGGCTGTGAAGAAGGCCAATTCCATGCTCGGGATCATTAAAAAAGGGATTGAGAATAAAACGGCCAATATCATTATGCCTTTGTACAAATCGATGGTAAGGCCACATCTGGAGTATTGTGTCCAGTTCTGGTCACCACACCTCAAAAAGGATATAGTTGAATTGGAAAAGCCATAACACTAAACATGCACTAAAATTGAGTGGAGAGTTAGAACAGACAAAATAAAATATTTCTTTACCCAGTGTGTAATTCATCTGTGGAACTCCTTGCCACAGGATGTGGTGATGGCACTTGGCCTAGATGCCTTTAAAAAGGGGTTTGGACAGATTCATGGAGGAAAAGACCATCCAAGGTTACAAGCCATAAGCAACCTCCTGGCTTTAGAAGTAGGTTCTCTCTGTGCCAGGTGCAAGGGAGTGACAACAGGAAACAGGTTATCTTGTTGTCTTGTGCTCCCAGAGGCATCTGGTGGGGCCACTGTGTGATACAGGAAGCTGGACTAGATGGGCCTTTGGCCTGATCCAGCAGGGCTCTTCTTATTTTCTGAAGACAAAAAACACCCTTGGCCCAATTCAATAAAGGTTTTCTGTGACTCTTCATTGCTGATCAAGATCTGCCTTTCCGTCGCCAGCAAACACACTTCCATTATTGCATTTAGTAACTGCATGCATTTCAATTAGAGCCAGACATACTGTACATCTCTGCCAAAGCTTCAATTATTTCTCCCACTGTCAAACATGGTGATTCAGAATGTATCACCATATCTTAGGAACTGTGGTGAAAATCCCCGATTCTCCTCTATTTTCTACCTGGTTTCGACCTTCCTATCCCATAAGGAAGCTTCTGTAACGGGTCAGCATCCTAAAGGGTCAGCTGAGTCTTTTCAGAGCAGCAGCCGTTACTGCTTTGTGGTTTACCCTCCCCTTCTTTCCCAGCATTTACTTTTACGTTTCCCATAAACAAAGAATTTGGCTTTGAGCCAGCCCACTGGACCATAAAACCCACCTGATTCCCCAGAGTGGGAATGTTAAAGGACTCTGATGACTCCCCAAGTAACCAATCCAAGAGTTATATATCGGTAGGTAATTTCCAGAAGGGATAAAAAGTGAAGTAAGGGAACTTCTACTGAGCATTTGCCCTGGTCTCTCATCCAGCATCAGGTGCACAGGTAAGGGTCGCCCACCCACAGCCTTGTGTGGGCATAGGAACTGATCTCCTGGACTGGAGTACATAGAACAGGGAAAGCAACCAGAAAGATGTGATATTTTTTATAATTTGTTTCAGCTTGCCTTTCAATCTTCAAGCCAAACTTTGGTCTAACCCTCCAACCTGTTAGTGCCTTGTTTCCTTGTCTGCATTTCCATCCCCTTTTTTGTTATGATCTTATTTCTCTAATAAACTCTTTTACTGCTCCACCTGCCTGGTCTCACAGCCCAATTTTATGCTGCCCTTACACTGCCAGAACCCGAGTTCTGGCAGCGTAAGGCGCTTTACAGCAGTTGCAAAGGCAACCTGTCATCAGGAGGAGCCGGGCCGCCCCCAAAGGTCGCAAGCAGTGGCCCGCCAGCAGAGCTGTCGTGTCCCCCAGCACTGGTAAGTCAGTGAAGGGAATGGGAGGGAGGTGGGAAGGGGGCAGAACAGGGCGGGGAGTGGGTGAAACGGGGAAGAAATGGGGTGGAATGGGGGCGGTATCGGCAACAGTGCTGCCGGCGATATCCTATCCCCCAGGCCTCAATCTACCTTCCTGAGTCTATGTGGACTTGCGCCAGTGAAATCACTCCCCCCTCAGGGGAGAAATGTTCCCTTACCTAAAGGAAACCTCCGGGACTCTCCCCCCTCCCCCCTGATACAGTACGCGCTCCAGCAGGGCGGCTGCATTGGCAGGGGAGAGAAGGGATAGGATTGGAACATCAGTTCACTCTGGAGGGAGCTGGTTGCCACATCCTCCCATATTTGCTACCATTAGGCTTATAAGAGGACCCCCAACCCCGATTTGAGAGCTCTTCACTATATTGGGAGGGAGATTTGCCCAAGATGGTTGGTCTCCATCAGTCTGGCTCTTCCTTAGTCTTCTTGGGTGGTGGCAGCATTAACTACCGTCCCAGTGTAAGCCTAGTTCAAGGACAAGACAGGGGTAGCGAAGTGGGTGCTAGTTGCAAGGCACTGAGCCCTGCACCCCGCTATCTGCCCGGGAACAAATGTGCCCCAACAACATCATCAAATCCCACATACGTAACAAATACTTCTTTGCCTATAGAGTAGACTACAGTTGCTTCATAGCCCTCTCCAGAAGCATAGATTGAATACAGAAGCTGCCCATTAGCTTCCTCCTACATACATTGGAGAGAAGGCATCTCCTCACTGCCCTCATGTGTGATTTTACAGCATTTCTCATTATATACAGCAAAGAGCAGCTTCTCACCCAGAATCTATTTGTACGCTGCCTTCTGCCACTCATTAAGTAAGAACATGATCAGACTGGTTTCATGACTGGTTTCTGAGAGAAATTTCCTCCCATCTTACAATTGGTGAACTGGTGATACATTACTACGCAAGTTATGTCCAACCTCTTCCCCTCTAAAATTACTTTTCACAGGTCTTGATGGACATCTCCTGGTAAGTGTCAAAAACAGCATCAATTTTTACTCTGGCTTTTTCCCTTCATTACCAGACACAAAATTGAAGTGACCACCTGCTCCAAGTTAAAGTCACCACCCTTCACCGTCTGCACCAGGGCCATTCCATCACCTAGAATGCCACAACTTCCAGGCACCCTTTGTGTGTTTGAAATTTGGAAGGTGTGATCCTTTCAGAGTTTTGCAGAATGCAACAGAAGCAACATGCAACTAAAATGAGGGAAGCACAGAATGTTACAAGCAGCACAAAAAAAAATACGTCGGACCTTTTCTATTAAAATCAATGTAAAGCTTCATCTAATTGTATGCCTTTTAGGGTTGCTGATAAAATGACAACTCTTTGTTCTGTATGCGTGAAACATTTAAGATGCTAATCTTCATCAGAGAAGTAGAATACCTGACCCAGGAAACTTTGAGAACCACTGGACTATAGTAATCTGTAAAATAGGCCCCAGCCAAAGTTGGGACCCCAATTTTGGGGGAACTATCCAGCAGTCCTATTCTGCTCCATGTAGTAGGGTATCCTTAAATACCCACCAGTGCTCAGAGCAAAGCAGCTATTCCCTTATTATATGACAGGAGAGAAGGTGGGTGGTGGTGGTATAAATATGAGTACGAGTGATCAGAATAAATCTGCTTTCCACACCACTGCAAAGTTTAGGAAACAACAAGCAGGACAGGGAAAGGGTTTACATGAACGTGTGCATGTGCATCTATGCACATGCCCGGAGCAATGCTACGGGACTCCAAGATAGCTGGCTACTCCTTCCCCCATGGCCACAAATCCTGTGTCCTCACTCTCCAACAACCATCTCCAAGGGTTGCCACCTTTCCCAGAAGAAGAAATCCTATCACCTCATTTGTATATGCCAATTCAGATAAATATAGGCTAATTTTAAAAATATGCCGCTTTGGTTAACACTCCAGAGGCAGTGTCTGTCTGTCTCCCTCCCCCCCCCGCGTGTGTGCGTAATTAGTATAATCAATATATCCTACTAGCCTACTATTTGCTACATACTGTATAATATCCAACTAAGCCAAAATATCACCAACATTCTATTCATCAAATCCACTCCCCCCCTCTCAAAATAAATAAATAAATGGTTTCCGATTATTCACAAAAAGGTTAACTGACTTTTCCTTAATTAAAATTGTAAGTTTATCCATTTCAGCATAATCCAAAACTTTCAGCCACCAATCTTCCAGCGATGGTATCTCTGAATTCTTCCAATGTTGTGCATATAAAATTCTTGCCACATATATAAAAACAAAGTTTGAATTTTTTCACCTACACGATCATCCCTCATACCTGTCTGCCAATGTATTAGGAAACCTATGCCTACCAGTGGGGATCGGTCCACATTCTCAAGGTTTATTTTGGCTATGATCAAAAGTCATTTCTGAGGTGTTCAAATACAATACCAGATCTCACAACATAAAGTCTTGTTTAGAAGAAAGCCTTACCATGTAAAAGTGAGGTGACATTAGTGGAAAAAGCTTTATTTGTAAAAATAAAGCTCAATTTTTCAATGAAAGTTCCTTTACTTTTAGAAGGTGAGGTTGGGGGAAGTTTTGAAAATGTTTTCTCTCAGCTTACAGAGGCACACTGGTATTATCAGCCATTGAAAGGCATTGCCAGTAAGAGCCACTGCTCTTACAGTGTAAGAGCCAATATCTGGGTTTACTACACATCCACACCTTCGCAGGATCTGATAAGCCTATAAAAGGATGGCAGGATTAATGGCTGTTACACCAAGATAGGCAGGGCATGCTAAAGGAATTCCTAACCACTGGCTATCAAAACCAGAAATGACTAACAGAGGATTGATGACTAACATCCTCTGAGACTACTTGGATATTTCCATTGGGAATTTCTTGGGCAAACTTTCGATCTTAATTAAGGTAATGGTGGGTGTGGGCCCCCCGCTTATCCGCAGATAAGTGAATCTGCGGATAGCGGATACGGGCCCCCTGTATAAATAATAATTTAATAGCCCAATTTTCACCCCCAAGGCCTGATTGTTGCTAGCCTGGTGGGTTTGTACAAAGCAGGATGGATCACTCTGGTCCCTTTTCAGAGCACTTATAATATGTACTCTGCCTCAGAACAAGAGACAAACACACATCAAGAACCACAATTTCTTTGCTGCATTAGGAACTGCAAGAACACACCCCGCGCAGCTAAGCAAGGAGCTCACACCTCACTCCTGAACATCCACCAGCCATCCTTCCTAAGCATCCCAAGGTAAGCAACACACACACACACACACACACACACACACACACACACACACACACACACACAAAACAAGACCACAGAATGTCTCCTCCTGCAATTAAGGGAAACTATGTCCTGGATTGACAACCCTGCCTTCCTCAGACAGTAGCAGTGTTTCCTACAAAGACGACACAGGACAAAGTATGTCGTTTGCATTAAGAAGGCCCCACTACAAAGAAACCCCCAAATGCAGGTAAGCTTGAACCAAGCACTGGGAAAGACAACAGGGAGGTACAGCCATTTCCATTGCTGAAGACCAAGCAACCACTCTCCACCTATTGCTGCTGCCAGCCAAACACCTCTGACTCATTCTTTCTGGTAGGATCAGAGCCAGCAGGCAGACAGCAAAACAAACAGTACCCAGAGAGAGAGAGAGATGCAACTTCCTGTAGTGGATCAGTATTGTCTCAATGAAAAAAAAATAATCCTCCTCCAAAAGTGAATCCACAAACACAGACCCTAAGGCTGCCACCAAGTGAATGCACACTCTTCTTTCAAAGCATAAGTGAGATTTAAAACTCCTGGCTGAGGCATGAGGAATGAAAAACCAACTAGCAGATGGCATCCTCTCTCAGTCACTTCAAATGTATTCATCACAGGGTCATAATGGAAGAGTTGTGATGGGTTCTCTGCAAAGACATTCTACCTGGGCTGAGAGTCTGTCCATCCCACTGAGACACCAGCAAGAGGGGTGGGTCAATATCCCCATGACTGGTGCCTGCCGGTGTGATAAACCACTTCATGGAAGTGGGGGCTGGATGTCAATACCAATGTTTGCTAGAGAAATAAAGTACCGTGAACTAGAAAGCAACCAAATGGACATGATGGAGGCATGGCTGGATAGCATGAAGTGGGCAGGGCAAAATGAAAGACATGCTGGGGCATAACTGAATTAAGTGGTGCCTTTCAAGTATAGGTAACGTGGAGGGGGGGGCAGAATTAATGAGCATCACTGTGGCTGGTTTTGGAGTTTTATTATTAAGACACTTATACCTTCTCCTTTTCAACCCCATAAAAGCCCCCCAAGGAGGTTTGCAAGAACATCAGTTAAAAACACAAACAATCCAATAAAAATAAACCATCAAACTGAAAACAAGAGTCAGCAACAAAAAACCAAGTCACAAAATTAAAGAGGAACAGAAAAATCAGGCCAAGTCAACTGCAGGGTAAAACAGGGCCTCATCCTCATCCAAGCACTGAAATGTCACTCCTGAGAGGGCGGAGCAGACCCCCACAGGCCAGGGAGTGCCCTATCCTAAAAGTTGCAATCGAAAAGGCCCCGTCCTGCTTCCTTCAGAAATCCAGTTGGACCGTTTAGCAGGGCCTCCAAGGATGATTGACATGGGCAGGCAGAACATGAGCCTCTCCCCACAAGGCAGTCCTTCAGATATCCTGGTCTTAAACCATTCAGAGTTTTAGAAGTGAATAACCAACACACTGAATTTGAACACCTTGAATTGCCAGAGATGCTGTGTGAGTGGCTGGTGGCGTCGCTCTATTAGCTTTTTTTTTTTTTAATGGAAACAATTGCACTTTTGTCTCGGCTACTTCAGGGAACACAGAATCCTGACTACATTAACCTAGCACTAGTTCTGGTGTATCAGCAGCTGGCAGAACTTACCTGGCCATAAGACCAGATTCTCGGTAACAATAAATAAATCAATGTGTTTAATACTATTGTCTTTGATTGTACAGCAAGTCCTCACTTAAAGTAGTTTCGTTATAAGTTGGTTTGTTTTTAAGTTGTTGAGGAAAAAAAATCGATTCCCAGCCAGAACCACTGTCTGAGAGGCGTTTGAATGTTCTCCCCATGAATGTTCTCCCCATGTCTGCGTGGGTTTTCACTGACCTGGAAAGCTCACATTTATTTCAATGTTTAATATTAGAAGTGTTTTGGGTCTTTATTTAGAAGTTTCGCGATGTTTTTGTGACCAGAAATATGCCATAAGCTCTTGTTTATGTATATTAAGCCTGTGGTAAAATTGGTTTCTTTTTAAGTTGTTTCGCTTAAAGTTGCAGTTTCCAAGAACCTATCAACAATTTTAAGTGAGGACTTGTTGTATACCACTTTGATTTGCCTTGGTAAGAAAGGTGGGATATACATTTGTTGTTTATTTTAAAGGAATGCTGACCACATAAACCCAATAGGTAGATATATTCTGTGTTTGCCAAGTTTTTTGTACTCTGCTGCAGTCTTCAAGGACTGGAAAGCTGCAGGCTCAGAGCTCAAAAGCTTCAAGAGAAAGGAATCTGGCAGCATGAAAAGGGTGTGTGGGGTGCAGCATAAGGGCAAGAGGATGGATGTACAGTACTGTATTTGTAATCCTTCAATATTGCAATTAACAGGTTTTCCGGTGTTCCTGCCCTCTCTATCATGTTCCAACTTCCAGCACATGCTGAAGCCTTAAGATTAGGATCAGTCATATCTTATAGGTATTATTCAAGCCCAAATCACACATATGAATAAGCATCGTGATATGGTACAGTATAACAAAATGCTTCTGCGTTCTGAATTTGTAAGCAACGCTTTATTGGCCTAAAAACTGAAACCAAGTCAAACCAAACCATTTTCAGTTCAAACATGGTTTAAGCCCAAGGGGTGTGGGAAGGAAGAGAGATTTGAAGTAAGAAACAACAGGCAGGAAAGTATTAGACACTCCAACACGTTTTCACTTAATAGCCAAGCCCGCCCCCACCCCGTCATTTCTCTTTAAAAATAACCACCAAACACTCTTGCAGGTGTATGTACAAATATGTAGTTAGCCCCTGAGAAACTGTGGGAGAAGCAGGGAAAGGACTGAGCAGAAGCAGGGGGTGGTCATAACAGCAGGAATGCAGGGCCTGATGGAAGAGAAGGAGGTTACAGATAAGGGAAAGGAGGAAGAAGGAAATAAAGTGGCAAAGGACTTGGAGAAAAGAGTCTGAAATGATGAGCCAGGGATTGCTGGAAATCTGCCTCTGGAATACTCCTCCCTTCCTCTAGCATTGGCTGATCTGTTATGTTGTCACAGAATGTTCTGGGGGGCAAACCTCACACGGTTCCTTTCCAATATGCCTTTCCTGCTGCCTCAGAGGCATTCACGTCAGCTTGCAGTGGTTGGTGTCGTCAGAAGAAAAACAAAAGAGTTCTGTTTAGGGCAGTGCCTCGGCACACTTGTGTGCACACAGCACATGAGAAGGGCTGAACGTGGAATAAATTCATTTAGAACCAACTTTTTCATAAGGTTCCAATGGTATCTTACTAACCAGCAAAAAGTGTGCCGTGTTCCAAAGACAGGAGTCCTCAGCAGCCTGTTGCAGTTAGCTTACCTCTCATACATAGCTCCCTTTCCTCTACATATCAGGTCACAGTGCTTGTTCAACGAAAAGGCTAAGTTCAGACCCAACCAATGAACCTCCCCTTAATGGTGATTGGGGCACACACAGAGGACCACATTGTTTAAACCAGAGGTTCTCAACCTGTGGTACGGGTACCCCTAGGGGTAAGCGGACCTCTTGCTGGGGGTATGCCAAGCCGTGCCCCTTATCTGCCCCATCAGCAGCTAATTAAGTGTTAATTAGCATGGATTTTACATTGTAATTATTTTCGGAGCTCTTCTGTCTCTGATTTTGGTTTTGGGCTTATTTTTGTACTTTGGAAAATGTACTTTGGTGGGGTGGGAGGAGCTGATTTTGGGAAGTGTGACTTGGAGAAAAAAAGATCCTTGCATCTCACTCACTCACCTCACACACAGAGTTAAATAAGACATTTTTTCACATTTAAAATTGTTTTAGTACTTTTTATTTAACGATTAATTGCCTAATTTAATTGATTAATCCAATTAATTAGCAGTTAATTAGCAGGGGGTACTTCAGAAAATTGGACCGTGATAGGGGGTACCCGGGCCTCCAAAGGTTGAGAACCCCTGGTTTAAACTCTGGGTTTACTACACTACTACAATGGAGTGCCGTGTTTGCTTTACGTTGCTGTTTTTAAAATGCTCCCTTGAGCATCCCAGGAAGACGGAATATAAATATTTTAAACAAACACATAGCCGTTCCATACTCATTCCACCCTTAGTTGTGTACTGAAAGAGGGAGAAAAGAAATTCAGCCTTTTGCCACACTGTACTACCCACCCAGATCATGAGAACCAATATTTTAATGCTGTGAAGATGTAGCCGCTCCACATCAAGTGATCTCAAAAACGTTCACTTAAAAACGCCACTTGCAAAAATGCTGCAGGATGGCATGGGAATGGATTCAATTGGCCACGCTGCAGCCTAACTGAGAATCGTTTTTTTTCTTGGCAGCAAAGCAGAGCTGCTTCATCACCTCTTCCAGACAAGCACAATGAACCAAGAGAGCTGGAGTGGAGATCTCAGCAGCACACAAGCGGGGCACTTTCACGTGCGCCGTTTCAATGAGCTTTTCTTTAGCTGGCAAATGCAAAACCTGCATTGATGAGAACGTAGTTTTGATTTCTCTTACACTTTCTATCATGCATTAACAACATGTACTTATGGCACAAGTACATAAGAACATAAGAAGAGCCCTGCTGGATCAGGCCAAACACCCATCTAGTCCAGCATCCTGTTTCTCAGTGGCCCACCAGCTGTCGTTGGGAAGCCCATAAGCACAGGCATACTTCTTTTCCACTGTTGCGCCCCTGCAACTGGTAATTCAGAGACATAGTATCGCTGAAAGTGGAGGTAGCATACAGCCATCAGGACTAGTAGGCATTGATAGACCTGTCATCTGTGGATTTGTCCATCAATCTCCTTTTAAAGTCATCCAAAGTTAGAGGTCGTCACCGCATTTTGGGGCAAGAAATTCCAGACGAATGATGAGTTGCATGAAGTAGTAACTCTTTTTTTGCCCATCCTAGTTCTTTAGCAGTCAGTTTCATTTGATGACATTTGTTCCCTTACCCCAGGAAACGCACCAGTTTGCCCAATGGGGCTACTCGGATCTGCGCCAGCTATATTACTGGCACAAGTTCAAGCAGTCCTATGTAAGACTGCCAGACCCAGGAAGGGGGTTAGGATGCAGCGGAGACCTCCTCTACCAATCCTGCCCCTCCCAAGCCTGTCCCACCCACCTCACCCTGTTTTGCCCCCTTCCCGCCCTCCCATCAGGCCTGCGCCTCACAGAGGTCATACTTGCTCCAGCGACTGCAGGGCCGGATCTGGCCCCAACAGGATGTCAGTTATTATCCGCTTATTCACAAGTCATCATAAACGTGCTTTATAGCACGTTTGTGACACTCAGCACTGGCACCACAGGGCGATAGGATCAGTCTCAATCATGTCCATCCTGAAATGCTTCCCCCCCCCCAAAAAAACTAAAAACCTCAAAATATGGTAGCCCTTGGTGAGGGACTTTGAAATCCAAGTCTACAACGTCAATGGGATTGCCTTTGCAGAAACCATGCTGAACTCTCCTTCAACAAAGCTTGTTCTTCTATATGCTTAATCATTTTATCTTTAATTAGGCCTTCCATGAGTTTACCCAGAATAGACATTCAAGCTGACTTGCCTGAAATTTCCCGGTTCCCTTTTAAGTATTGGTGTTACATTAACTACCTTCCAGTCCAACAGAGGCTGATTTAAGGGACAAGTTACTTTTTTTTGTTGTTAAAAGCAATTTCACATTTGACTTCCTTGAGATCTCTTGGCAGGATATCGTTTGGATCCAGTGATCTGTTAATTTTTAATTTGTCAATGTACTCCAACACCTCATCCCTTCTTTTTGACCTTGTTCTTCAGACTCCCTCCCCAAAAAGGTAAAGGTGACCCCTGACAATTAAGTCCAGTCGTGTCCGACTCTAGGGTGTGGTGCTCATCCCCATTTCAAAGCCAAAGAGCCAGCGTTGTCCGAAGACGCCTCCGTGGTCATGTGGCCGGCGTGACTCTCCTTGCCACAGCGCGTAGCATGCAGCTGGAACATGGAGCGCTGTTTACCTTCCCGCAAGCGGTACCTATTTATCTACTTGCATTAACATGCTTTGGAACTGCTAGGTTGGCAGGAGCTGGCCAAGCAATGAGAGCTCACCCCGTCGCGGATTCGAATCAGCGGCTTAATCCACTGCGCCACCCGCTGGTAGGCATAATAGTCATAGGTATCTTGCCTTGCATCTTCAGTAGGCATAATAGCCATAGGTATCTTGCCTTGCATCTTCAGTAGTGAAAACAGATGGAAAGAATTCATGCAGCATCTCTGCAATCTCCATAAAATATTGTCTGAAAAACAGTGCTGGGAACAGGCTCCTGATCTGCCCTTAAGGGACTGCATTTATTACAAGTCAACTTCCTGATTCAAGCAGGTTTTGAAATGTGCTGAAAAGGGTATTTAAAAATAGGGGGAGTGAGCGAGCTGTCTGTCAGATGTGGGAAGTGGACTGAGAATGTTGGGTAGATGCTGAATTCTTATATGCAGATAGGCTGAGCTATGCTGAAAGATAACAGAGAAACAAGAGGCACATCTGAGAGCTGATGCTGGCCACCAAACAAAACATAGTTGCTGGAGCATCTATTGCATACACACTTGTGCAATTGCTACAGTACAAACAGGGAGACAGTGACCCTTTACTGCTAGGAAGCCAGCAATCCTCTTCAAACTAGAGAGACAAGCTGTGGAATGTGTTCATGAATTCAGTGTAAACAAACAGAAGACACAGACATTTGTATAAAGCTACTATTACAAATATTATTAACCAATCATTAGGTTAAAAAATCACAATAAAAGTACATTTATAAACAAACAAAAACTTGCTCTCACAAGTCTCTTAAGGAATTTCCAGTTCCAAGGTTAGGAAACCTCTCCAAGGGCCCTGGTTGCCTTAACTGGGTGCAGGGCAGGGCGGGATACTCAATAGAAAATGGTGGTGTGTGTTCCCCCCCCCCCCCACACACACAGATTTAACCAAAATGAAATAGCAGAAAGCGGTGTTGTGTTTTTATTCCAAATTTTCCATCAGTTGTAGCCACTTTAAAAGTTTACTAGGTAGGTGGCATAGGTTTGTACAGTGACAGCAAAAGAATGATGCAAAATTACACGGTTTTATTTTTTCACAGATTATTTTTAGCAGGAAGTGGCGTTATGCATTTTTATTTCATTACCATTTTCTCCTGCCCCGCCCTATCAATATGGCACTGCTGGCTGATCCCTGAGAAGATTTCTACAAAGACTCCAGGAAGCACAACAGAGCACAGAATGCGGCACAGGATTTCACTGCCTCATCTCTCAGTCTCTACTACTTAAAAACTAAACAAGGGAAGCAAGTTACCAGTTCTTCTTGTTCTCATTATGCAAACAATGTCTACTGGAAGCTCACGAACCGACTTCCAGCACTGAGAGGACAACCAGAATATTGTATGCTGTTTATTATTTATTTACATGGAAAAGCATTTCTAAACCATCTGTGTCTCCCCAACCAGAGGACCTCAAGGTAGTTCGTCACAAATCATCCATGTGCTCCATTATCGGGGGAGGGGTGGGGTATAAAGCTTTCAAATATAAATCCACAATAAAACCCCACAAAATAAGATTCGACAGCCACCATAAAGAGAAACAATGTGGGGGCACCGCTAATGCAACATAGGCGATTATGCAACATCAACTTGAACAAACTCCCGCATGCTACACGCACACAGAGTTGCCATCTGCTGGGTCAGACTACTGGCCAATCTAGCCCTGCAGCAGCTGTCAGAGCCCTCTGGTAGAGTCCTCTCCTAGCCCTGTGACCCAGATGCTAGGAGTTGAACTCTCACATACTCCACCATTGGGCTATGGCTGCTACTCTGGAGTGAAGAAGCACCTGCAGGGAAAACGATCACTCAACTCAAGCGATCTGGAAGCCTCAAGTCACCAAGCGATTCAACGACAGACCGCCGCCTTCTCAGGGACCTTAATCCCAGAATAAGCTGCCAGCCCTCTTGTGCTAGTCTAGACTTTTGAATACTTCCAGCACCACCAGTGACAGTTACTACACACCGACTTGTTGGGGATCAACTCCCCTAACTTCAAATTGTGTGTAGCTGAACAGCTCCCTCTTCTTGCGTGTCTGAAATGGGGGCCTCCGGAGCCTGACCTCCTGGACCACCACTGCTTTGGTGTCTCAGCAAAATAAGCAGATCAGGCTCTGCAGGTCAAGGGGGCTTCCAGGTTACGGCACCAGCCTGAACACCAGCCCAGGTGAACTATGATCAGCCCCCTCCCTGGACACTTTCTGACGGCCCAGGGCTTAAAGACTTTTTTAAAAAAATATTCCAAATGGCTTTTGGTGGTGGGTAGGGTTGAGGGGAGCCAGCAAGTGGCGCAGTGGGTTAAACCAATGAACCATGAGCTGTCGATCGAAAGGTTGGCAGTTCGAATCCGTGTGACGGCTCCTGCCAACATAGCAGTTCGAAAGTAAGAAATTGCAAGTAGATTAATAGGTACCGCGTCAGTGGGACGGTAACAGCGTTCCATGCGCCTCGGTGTTGAGTCATGCCGGCCACATGACCACAGAGGCGTCTTCGGACAGCGCTGGCTCTTCGGCTTTGAAACGGAGATGAGCACCGCTCCCTAGAGTCGGACACGACTGGACTTAATTGTCAAGGGATACCTTTACCTAGGGTTGAGGGGGAGATTTGATAGGTTGCTAGTGAGAGCGGTCTGTTGGCATATGTTTTTAGCTGCTGTCTCCATGTTTTTATTTATGCTAAAATATGTGCTTTTATTACGTTTTGGTTTTTATGTGATTTTATTATGTACAACAGTATACATGTGTTATGTTATACACCGCCTTAGGCACCAGTTTTGCTAAGGGAAAGGTGGCACATACATGTGCAAAACAAACAAACACTGCCAGCAGACCTCACAGCCTGCATTTGGTCAGTTGGTCAGACCAAAAACCCTTGCATGCAAATCTGTACCTCCGTTTGAGCACTCTACCCTACTACTGTGTGTAGCAACACACACGGTCTTGCCTTCTACTACTCCTCATCTCCCTGTACCCGAGTCAGATCGTAGCTGGGGTGGTGATGGTGTCAAACTCAGAGCTTGGTCAAAGGCCAGAGACACCCTGCTCCTCCACAGATGCATTCTGCATGCTACATGTTTCAGGACCTGGCTATTTGAGCAATCGTAGTTTGGCTCTAAATAAACTCCTTGAACTCCGGAGCAGAGCACAATGTCCTCCCACTACACCAGCTGGGGGTACATTAAAATGTACGTTCTCACCCCCAAATGTAATTACATCCGATTTCACCTTAATGGCAATTTCCCAAGCCATTAATTTGATTGTGTTCTGTCCACATGCTCTAATTATTCTTGAAGTAATTATTTCACACTTGCCCCAGTTCCCTTCCTGAAACTGGGTTAAAAGACATGCAAGACCCTGCTGTGCCTTCATTTCTAGACACGTTCACACACCAAAGCAAAACCAGAGAAGTGCTGGGAGCCCTCCCCCACCCCCCACTCACTCTGGTCCCATCTAATTTCTGAAATCTTCCGCAGCATTGGTTGAAAAAGACCATTCCACCATAGGCAAGCATATGAAATGGAGGGGACTGAATGGATTTCAACACCCATTCTGCAATGTAAGCCATATTCTGCTTGCCAACCAAGCCATAAAGGACCAGCAGCGTCCTTTATAGGCATCATAGCACATGTCTAAGACTATACTGATTTAGAGGACCAGGTGCACCAATTCTGTGCTTCCGATCTCTTTGCAACATGCAGCGAGGCTCTGTATCCATTCACATGCCTGACAAGGATCCATGGAGCCTATGCAAGCTGCATGGCTTGCTTCTTATAGTGAGGGGTGCCTGCCCTTTTTCTAGGGTGCTTCCAGTGCTTATACAGTAGCTAGCTGTTAAAACACCCAACCGGGAACATGGCAAAATTGTCACTTCAACAACTGGGAAACTCCCTTCTCATCAATGGCCCCAATACATAGTTTCCTTAGGCTAATGGTTAGTGGCAAGCTGGCGCAGCGGGTTAAACCGCTGAACCATAAGCTGTCGATCGAAAGGTCGGCAGTTCGATTCCCGCGACGGGGTGAGCGCTCATTGCTTGGCCAGCTCCTGCCAACGTAGCAGTTCCAAAGCATGTCAATGCGAGTAGATAAATAGGTACCGCTTGCGGGAAGGTAAACAGCGCTCTGTGTTCCAGCTGCATGCTACGCGCTGCGGCAAGGAGAGTCATGCCGGCCACATGACCACGGGGGCGTCTTCGGACAACGCTGGCTCTTCGGCTTTGAAATGGAGATGAGCACCACACCCTAGAGTCGGACACGACTGGACTTAACTGTCAGGGGTCACCTTTACCTTTAATACACCTTTACGATGGGCACTGGTGACTTCTTACACAGAGTGTACAGCATGTTGAATAGCAACTCCCAGCGACTGTTCTGTCTAATCCTGTACACAAAAGCTGGAAAATATTCAGAAAAAATAGCTATGCAAGCACAACAAACAATTAAATCAGGTTGCAAAATGGTATCATGCATGCACGCCAAGGCCATGCCACTCATGAGGCTGACGGAGGCGACTGCCTCAGGCTGCAGACTGGCGGGAGACATCCCCCTCCACCCACCCACTCCCATTACACTTCTTTCTCCTCCCCCCACTACTTGGACTGGGAAAGGAAGAAGAGGGGATGAGGCAAGAAAGGAAACATGGAGAGGAGAATGGTGGGCTAGAGAGAGGTAGTTTATTAACAGTCAAAGACCAGCATAACACCAACACAACATCGACAAATCACCACATATCGCGGGGAGGGGGAAGTTTTTAACCAAGCCTAAGTTATGACAGGTGGAAAACTCTACAGATAAACAGAGCATAGATCAGCATTAGAATTTTCCCTCGTTACAAGCAGCTGCCAAAAAGCTTGCACACCGGATTGTGAACCAGGAACCTTTCTCCATGAGAAGCATCTCAGCCAACTCCAAATCTGTCAGACAGGTGGGCTAGATGCAGACCACCATTCTCCTCTACCTCACACTTCCTGGATTGGAAAAGGGGGCGGGGCGGAGCAGAAGAGAGAGGAGGAGGAGCAGAAGTTAGCACATCACCAGGTAATGGGGGGACAAACTACCTCAGGAGGTCGGAGGTCTTGGAACAGCCCTGATGCACAGATAGGATGCTGAAGAAAGCTTTTTTTCCAGGCCGGCACCTGTGTGTGAGTGCAGGAGTACAACAAGGGTTCACTTCCTGCCTGTTAGAATAATCTGAAGCATCACATGGTGGGCACCTGTATTCTCCTGACTTGTGGAGGAGAGGCAGAGACCGGTATCAGAGGCAGCTGTTTCACTGACTAAAATGTTGATAGCGAGCAGGTGCCCCTCACCTAAAATGTTGCAATCTGCACATTTTTTCTCCTTTCAGCTGAAAGCTTGCAAAACAAATGCATTCTAGAAAGGGCTGCTGAAAGACAAACTTGTGGTATGACATGGATGAGAAAATTGGGAATTTCTTTCTTTGGGGGGGAGGGCCGTGTAAAGACAAAACCTGATTTCTGTCTTCCAATCACGTTTGGGGAGAGATTAAATTGGAAGGAATTTGAGAGATTAAAACTCCCAGCCCACAGGTCTACGCATTTCACTCCTGTTGCATATATACACCCTTGGATAAAAATGCCCTTTTTAAAGAAGATTGATGGGGGAGGCACCTCAGAGGAAAATGAATCTAAAGAAAGAAAGTAGTTTCAGTAGCCATGGGACAAGGAGAGGTAACAGAGTTTGGATGTTGCATAAGACAATCCCTGCTCTGGGAGACCAAGAAGGCCAGACCAGTGTTTTCTTTACAAAAGCAACCAGCCAGATGCTGGCCAGAGGCAGGGCATGAATGCAACATCCCTTCCTTGCTGTTTGACTCTAGCATCTGGTACTCAGTGGTATACTGCCTCTGGACATGGAAGTTCCATTTTACTCTCGCAGCTAATAAGAAAGACTTGCCAGAGTAGAAGTGGGGTGGAGCAGATAGGACAAACTCTGGCGGCTGGAGTCAAAAGAGGGTGTAGGCTTGTCAGGGTGGATTTAACTTGTGGCACTCTACGTTCTGGAGGCACCAGCTGCCATTGATGAGGGAAGCACATGGGACGGTAGTTATTCAATGTATAAACCATTCAATTCTATGGAGACTGAGTAATGTTTAAAAAAAAGCCAAGCCATCAATTCAACAAGAAACATGCATGCATATATCAAAGCCACAACCCTTCTGCAGCAAAATTATACAGTGCCACTGAAGAGCCAAGAGAACAAAACAATGCGGTTGAAAGATTTCCAGCCTCAGGCTCAGATGAGCTTCCCTTGGTAGGAACTTCTGCAGAGAACAGAGCTACCACCACTACACACCGACAAAGGATTTGTCATGACAGTGAAGAAATCTCACATAGTTCTCCTCAATAGATCTCAAAGGGCTTGAGGAAGGTATAATTTGGTTAAGGGCATATTAGTCAAGTAGTTACTCTGAATGGTTGCTTAGCTCTGCAAGACTATCACACAGACCCAGCAGAGAACCAGTGGCAAAACACTCATGTCAACTGCAATACAGAACTGTACTTGTTCTCTCCAAGTACAGCAAGGCCATGCTGGAAAGAGAGCCCACCCACCCACCCCGTGGTGTCAGATTTTAACAGTATCGAGGTCTTCTTTATCACCAATACACCACTTAGAATAGGGGCTGGCCGTGTGACTGGATAACAATGGAGTCTGAACCCGCCACAGGGAGAATTGAGATGCAAGAGGAAGGTATATTGCGCATCTAGACCTGCAAGAAAAAGGGAATAGGGCATAATTTGAGCTCATGGGGCCTTAGCCTTGGAGCCAGTTTATAATGGCAGAGCTCTGGCATGGGATAGCAATAAGGAATGCCTCTGAACATACACAGAGTGCCTTTTCATTACCAGTGAACAGCCACAAACAATCCTCAGATATCCTGAATTAGAGAAAAGGGTTTTCAGAGGAGAAAGTGAGACTTCAGGCAAGCAGAACGGAAGGGGAGGACTAAGAGCCACTGGCTGGTTGGCTGAACAGGCTGCTGCTACTGTGTTTTCCCGAAAATAAGACAGTGTCTTATATTAATTTTGGCTCCCAAAAATGCAGTAGGTCTTATTTTCCCAACCTGTGGCGCGACCCCCCCCCCCCCCGGCACTTACTTTGACCGATTAAAGCTTCATTCTTTCCCGAAGGTGCAAGGCTCTGCAAGGCCTGCACTCAAGTCCTCCACCATAGAGATGACGTGCTAGAGAGACTCTGCAAGGTTGCAGCCTCCTAGCACATCATCTCTATGGAGGACTCAAGTGCAGGCCTTCCAGGCCTTGCACATGCAAAAATGATGGTAGGTCTTACTTTCAGGGAGGTCTTATTTTCAGAGAAACAGGGTAGTTCAAGGGTGGGGAACCTATTTGCAGTGGAGGGCCATTTTCCCATGGAGAAAATTTGTTGCGGGCCGGCCGTCAGGCAGTCCGAAATTTTGGCGCCCCCCCACCGCAAATTTCTGCGTCACCTCGGCGCCTCCTCCTTCTGAAAGCGGCATACGTGTACATGCGCAGAATGCCACTGAAGCCAAGAGATTGCCCTCTTGGCCTTAGCGGCGTTCTACACATGTACACGAACGCTGCTTTCAGAAGGCTCGAGGTGAGTGGGAGCCTCCGGTCTGGTCTCGCGCGGGCCAGACCGGATCGCCTTGGGGGCCGGAGGTTCCCCACCGCTGAGGTAGTTGGTCATTTGAGGCCTAGTTCTTGCTGAGGTGATAAAGCCGAGTCTGGGCTGTACCACTTCAAACAGCAGGTGGGGGCTCACATGAATGCTTCTCCTGTACAAAACAAGTCCCTGCACAAAGAACATGAGCATGCCAGGGAGAAATCTAGCCTAGAACCCTTCTCTCCAACATACACATGTTCTATGTGGAGGGATTGTTCTATAAGGAATGCTGATCAATTCTATGAGCCCCCACCTGCTGTCTCTGGTGGTATAGTCCAGATAAAGTTCTACCACTTCAGTGAAAAAAGGACTTCTGTTTAAGGTGATACCAATCTTGTTTGCTGTTTTTTCTGATTCTGCTTTTATGATGTAGCCTGCCCTAAGTCTTCAGGATAGATTTTTTTAAATCTCAGCCCAAGTGTTAATTGATGAAAATGTAAATAAATATCAACGCACAATAATTTATCTATGCACCCAACCCAAACTATCCTGATTTAGGGAATGCCACGTCTCAGTTCTCGAAAGCCAGGAAGAGGCATTCATGTCTGCAGGTGCCCTGCCCACTTCTAATGATCGCTGACTGGAACACACAGCCAGTTACAGCCTGGCAAGTTCTGAGCACCTGCCAGGATCATCAGAAGTTCAGCCGTCTGAAACCTCCTCTCCACCCATAGGTAGGGGTTGCCAAGTGACCAGAAAAGGTCCAGCCTGACCTGCTTGTGTGTCTTTTCACAGCTACTGGGTGTGCAGAAATCAGTACATGGAGAAATCTTCGCAGCATGGAGATGCAATATAATTCACAGCATGGCGTATAATTACTAGCGGTCTGAATTTATCCTATCCCAAACAATTAATAACCCTTCACCTATAAGTCTCTGCAGACCAAGCTGCTGTTAGAAGTACAGGAGTCTGGCAAAAAAAAAAAAAAACAACACTAATCAGAGGTTTGACCCACTCTCATCCCACTTGTCTTCTGGAGTAAACCCCCTCTGGCTTTGCTCTTACACCAGGAGTTGGGGCTGGGCCATTCCCAAAATTAATATAGGAGCAATTTTAATCTGTTCCATATTTAAGGGGATCCCATGACGGAGCCCTAAACAGCACCACACACCCCCAGCATCAAAACACTGGCAAAGTTATCCAAGCATTTGCAGCTGATTTGGGCTGCAACCCCACACACATTTACATGGGAGTAAGTCCCATTTAACTCAGTGCAAACCTAGGATTGCACTGTTGATATCTTTACCACTGGATTCATACAGAGATTGTGCCAAGGGGCTGAGGCGCAGCCCTAAATATTCCCCTTCTTCCACACTCCTTTACTGAGAAGGAAAAACACACAGAAGAACTTCTTCACACGTTCTTACAAATGGCAGTATCGATCGTGCTCACGACATGACTTCAGAATTTCGTCGACGCTGCTTACCCTCTTCCGAAGTACGTGAAATCAGTCTTTGAACCTTACAACCAGTTTAGTTACCGCTCTTTTTTGGGGGGGGGGGGGAGAAGAGAAACAGTTCAACACACGATTGGCTAAGTAGTTGGGGCTCTACTTAGTTTTTGCAGCTGGCGGAGGGAAGCAGAGACGTCGTCTGATGGGGGCGGGGGGCCCAGGGGGCCACTGGCGGTAGTTACCCCGCATTTATTAAAACGGGCTAAAGAAAGGTGATGTTTGCGGTCCAAGCCTGCCTCGCTGCATGATCAGCCCCACAAGAACCGCATTCCCCTTCCGCCAACAACGCCTCCACAACCAACGCCTCCCCACGCTCGAGAAGCCCCAAAGGAGTAGTTTCTTTCCACTCGGGCAGGTCGCGGCATCTCCAGCTCTGCCTGGCGCGGAGGCAGAGGCGGCCCCCCAGTTCCTAGCAATCCAGCGCCGCGGCAAAGCTCCGCCGGCAGCTGTTCCGGCGGGAGGACACGATCCCCTCCCCGCAACTCCCCTCGCCTCTGCGCTCCGAGCAGCTGCTGGCGAGAAGGCTGCACGCCCCAAACACGAAAGAGCAGCTGCTGGCCCCGGCCAAAAGAAACCGGACTTCTTACCTCCCTTGCTGCTGCTGCTGTCGCGGCGGTGCGTGCGGAGCTCGGGCTGTTCCTCCTATCACAGCGGCTGGCTCGCCTCTCCAGACGGATGTGTCCGAGTTCTTGGCAGCAGCAGCTCCTCGCTTGCACGGGAGAGAAAAGCTACCCTGCCGAAAAAGGAAGGTGTGCCCGGGCCGCCTTTCCGCAGCAGACCTCAGCAATCGACCTTCCACATCATCCAACCACTCCCACCCTGGGGCAGGAGGGGGGAGAGCAGCAGATAGGCAGCAAGTTGCCGCTCGCCCTTCCTTCCTTCTTCCTTCCTTATTTCTCACCTCCGACTTGCAACGTCTCTTTAATTTCATGTTTGCGAATTTGTACCCAGGCTGCAGAGAACTCTGCATGCAAGGAGGGCCTCTGGTTTTTTCCCTTGGAGTCGCAGTTGGGCGGACCCCTGCCTGGAGAACTCCCGACCTCCCCACAGAGGTAGTTCAGCGGTAGTGAAACGGTGTGTTAGTTACTGCTGGAAAAGATAGCGCAGGACTTCGACATTCTAAAGCAGGGGTGGCCAACCAACCTTCCACCATTAGGGCCTCCAGTTTCGTAAGCGTTGTGTAGAAGACAGAGTCTTGGCAGGCAGCTGTAATTGCTGATGGTGCTGCTAAAGCAGCTGCACCTGCTGAAATGCCCTCACCTCTATACAGCCATTAAAGGGCCAGGAGCATTCATGTTGAAAGGCTGGCCACCCCAGTCTAAAAGAACTGAAGATGCAGGTTCTCTGTTGTCATCCACAACTCTTCTCATATGTGGGCTTCCCCATACCCCCCGGAAGACGTCAGGGCCCCCGGTTAGGAAAGGACTACCACTTTTTCCCCCCGCGGCAGCATGATCCCCAGAATCGCTGCCGCTGTTGTCCCCATCATCCCTGCAAAGACTCAAGGACGAAACACACCGGGTGCGTCTCGCGTGTGTTGCATATGGTGCGACAAACGCAGCAAAACCTGGGCATTGGCTAAAGGCTGGGCTACATTGTCCACGGCTGCGTCGCGGCTGCGTTCTGACGCAGCCGGAACGCAGCCGAACGGGCAAAAGTCGAGCCGAGCTCGACTTTCCCTGCGGGGACGTCGGCTGCTGGCGGGCCAGCGCCGGCTGTCGTCGGCAGGCTCCACTTGACGTGCGTGCCCGTGCGTACCCGCACGTTGGACGCACGCTGGCCGCACGGGTATAGTGTAGCTGGGGCTTAAGGGAGGCGTCAAAGCGAACGTGCCTCCCGGCGCCTCCTGGCAGCCCTCATGTTCCAGCCGGAGGCACATCCCACTGCAAGAACATGGGTGCCGCCGGACACACCGATGAAAGAACCAATGACTTTGAGAACCAATGACCTATGGATTTCTCCATAGATCCTGAACTATTTCCTGCTATCTCCCTCATACAAGGAGTTTGGCCTTTCTGTTGGGCCCCTCTCACAGCTGGGTGTGGTTGAGCTGTCTGCACTGCTTAGTAAGGCTCAGGAATTGCACAACTGCTGCAAGAAATGTGGGTCTCCATTAAAATGTTTCATTCTCATGTTTGAAGAAAGTTCCTAATCCTCATACAAGTCATTATTTTGTACAGGCTTCTTCGGGGAGGGAGCTTGTTAAAAACAATTCTGGGAAAGGACATGGTATGTGTTGTGGCAATTCTTTTCTCACCTCTCTCTCAATATTTGGGCTGTTGCTCTCTACAGGCAGGCAGAAGACCAGCCTTCTAGTAGAGAATGTTTTCAGTGGGGCAGGTGGGCAAGGAACTTTGCAGAGGCATTGTTAGGGGGTGGGGGGCACGGCGACGGGGCGCCAAGCAGCGTGTGTGTGTGTACTTGCCTCCGGATCTGTCACCCCCTACGCTGCTTTTCATCTTCTTGGAGATGTCTTCGGCTGCAAGATCGGCCCACCTGCCCGCCTGGGCACCGTTTGGCTCTGAAATGGGCCTGAAAGAGCACACGGGGGTGGGTGGCTGTTTTGCGCCGTGCTGCCACCGAATTTCGGCGAAAATGATGTCACGCCCCCTGGGTTGGGCATGTGGCGTCACGTGGGGGTGTCGCTTCGGCGGCCCTCCCCATGGAGGGGGTGTAGGAACGCCACTGGAACTCTGTCTTACTACAAAGTCAAAGCTACTGTCAGAACAACTCTTTCATGGTGGGATAGGGATGTGGGGCTTTGTGGTTCTTCTGCCACTTGTCTAATTCCATGGAGTTATGGAACTCACTGGCAGTCAAAGTCAGATTATTTCCCATTGCACTCTACGGTGGAACCCCTGTGGCACTGCTAGTATCTGTTGCTCTGCTTGGCCAGTATCTCAGTGGCATCACTAGGGGGGTGCGGACCACGCCGGGTGACACCATCAGGGAGGGGTGACACCAAAATGACTTTGTAAGGCTCGCCGCCTGAGCCTTTGCTTGGCAGTCTTCAGTCCACTCGGGCCTTGTTGTTTCATGTTCTCGCTGACTAGCAGGTTTCCCCCACTAAATGGGGTGAGGTAACCTCGGTAAAGGGAAAAGACTACAACTCCTAAGTACCCTTGCAACAGACTACCTTCCAAGAGAGGCTCTGATTGGCTTTTTGGCTGCTAGTTCCTGTGGTTAGGTGGTTTGGCTGTGACGTGATGACCAAGCTTCCGGGTTGCCGACCTCTGCACACTGGGTGACACCAACCGTAGTGATGTCACTGTATGATCTGGATGGGAAGATTGGCCTGAGTTACCAAATGATGATGGGGGGGAAATAGCCCAACTAGGATCTTTTGCCTTTAACAACAGCTTGATCTGCAGAAATGGGCAGTGGAAACTTTTCATGAATAGTGATTAATGCTATTACTTGTCCATGTTTGCAGCTCAAAGCGCAGCTGCAGAGGCTGGCAAAAAAGTGCTAACCCTTTTGAGAGCCTCTGGTCTGAGCTTTCCAAGCAAGAGTGGGATAGAAATGTGATCAGTAACAAAGTTTTTGAGAATATGGGATTGAGGAGTGACAGAGAACCAAAAGAACTGGGCAAGGATGAGACTCTCCTATTCTAGCAAATATTTGTCTGCAGGTCTCTCCCTAGGTTTTTTTTGGAAGAAAATAGGATGGGGCATATCGCCACCTAGTGATGCTAAGACTGAATCTGAAGTTGAAATATGAAATCTTGATTGTTAAATATTTTTCAAAAAAAAAAGGTGAAAGCTTTTGTATTTCTTCCACTGTGAAAATGAACGTCTCACAATGTTTTTGATTTTTGGTAAATGACATTTTCATATATTAGAAAAGGAAATAATTTGTACTCCTCTTACTCGTTTTGCTGAACAGAATGTGAGCAATGTCTTCAAAAACCAGAGGGAGTCCCTTTTTCCCCCAGCTGCTTTTCTTACGGAGTGCTAATTTATCCAAGTGTCCAGTTTGTCCCTTTGCCACAACATCATTTGAATAGATTTTTTTCACACACAACGCTACAGATTACATTCTGCTCACTTTCTGGTACAGTGGAAACCTTTCCATGTTGGGGTATGGAAGGAAGAGGTGATCCCTGCCAAACGCAATGGTTTCTGCTTCTGTCTGCCACAGCATCTCTAGGTCATGCTTTTGCTGCTGTTTCTGCTTGGAGCTAAGTTTCCTCCAACAATTGATCTCCTGTTCCAGCCCACTTCACTTCTTCCTGTTCCACTCGCCATCTTGCTTTCTCTCGCAATAGCATCAGGGGTCAGCCAAGCTAAGCCGAGCCCATCAAAATGCCCCCCCCGGGGCTGACCCCTGAACTCTGGAGGCAATGGTAGCACAGCTGCTCTGAGACATCCTGGCAGCTTGAGGGCACTGTAACCCAGCACTGTTTTCCTCTGTATTTTATCTTCCACTCTGTCCCCTTCTTCCTTTTCCAATCCAGGGAATGGAAGGTAGAGGAGGAGCAATGAGGAGTGAGTGGATGGAGATGGGCACCCCCAGCCAATCTGCTACCTGAGGCCGCAGCCTCATAGATGGACCAGCCCTGAGTGGTAGCACCCAATGCCCCACCATGAGGTGGGCAAGGAGTGCTTTGAGGAACCCAGTGCAGGGTTTTGCCTCGAGACCCCCAGTAACCTGGTGCTGCTTTCTCTTGTTGCATCTTCTTAACCTCCAATTTTATTTTATTTTAATTTATTTTCCACATTTTTATACCGCCCTTCCTCCAAAGAGCTCAGGGTAGTATACATAGTTCCTTCCCTCCTTTGGTTCTCACAACAACCCTGAGTTGAGAGATAGTGACTGGCCCATGGTCACCCAGGAAGCTTCATGGATGAGCGGGGATAGGTCTAAGTCCAACTCCAGAACCACCACACCATTCTGTCTTAGCGTATCAACAAATTTTGCTTGAGCCCCATGTTCTCAGTAAGAGAGCTGGGTTGACCCTGGTTTCCTGGCTAGCTCTCTGGTACTCTTACAACTAATTCTGCTCAGACGGGCAGCGCAATTCACCGTATCCTATCCCTGTTCCGGGCTGTGCTGGCATGGCACGGAGATCTATTTGGGGAAAGGTGTAAACCGGGCAAGGGATTTCCGACAGCTAAATAGCTGGCTGAAAAGGAGGCTGTGTAATGGCTGAGCCAGCCCAGAGGGAGACGGGGATATGGCGGACGCCATCCCCGTCCCCCCCCAGGGCTGGCTCAGCCAATGGCCCCCCTCCCTCACCGCCTGTGCGGCTTCCAGGGGATCTCTTACCTTCCTCTGGCGGCCGCATGGACATTCCCGCGGTGGAGTGAGGGCAGCCGGCCTTGCGCCGGCCTCCCTTACTCCTGAAGCGTCGCGAACATGCTTTACGGCACGTTCGTGACGTCTTGGAATAGTGGAGCGCTCGCTCCTCCATTTTAAAGCTCCAGAGGATTGCGCCACAAATGTGTTCTGTAAAGAATGGCTTTTATATCCTGCACCACTATCTGCATTAGTACCCTGAAAGGATAGAGCACCCCCTTTTTATATGGGACCTTACTGCATCTAAGAATTCTTCCTCTAATTGTGAGAGAGTCAAGAATCTCTGCTTACTGTTCCATCACTGCTTCCGATTAAGATGGTAGCAGCTAAGATTGTTTTTAATTTGTGATTGTATTGTAATATTTTAACTGATGTTGTTTGCCACTTTGAGGCCATATGGCAAAAAGCACAAGTCCAACAGATGGAACAAATAAGTGATTGTCCCTCGCCTGCTGTGGACTGGCCTGCCAAAGGAAGTCTTCATCTCTGCTGAAAGTACGCAATAATTGCGAAATGTTTGTATTTCAGTTAGCCCTTAAAGGATTTGGTGGTTTGTTCAGCTATTTGTTAGCTTTGGTGTTTCTTTAAAACTTAATAATCGTATTTCTGTTCTTACATTTACTGAGCACCTTGGAGAGAAGCTGTCTATACTATATTTACTGAGCACCTTGGAGAGAAGCTGTCTATACTATATTTACTTTCGGTCTCTTCTAATGCAGCATGTTTGAGCACCTTTTAACTTTGACTGGCGCAGTATTGTGTCACTCGTCTTTAGTTACATCAGAAACCATATTCAGTAAGCTCCCAGGACATTTGCACAACCATATTCAGTGTGACACTTGCAGTACCCAAGAAAGTACAAAAACTATCTTGCTACAGCGGCAGCAATATATATATTTAAAAAAAAGCTGCTGTACATACACAAAATTAACAGTGATAAGTCCCTACCCTTAAGCTTACAATCTAAACAGACAAAGAAGAGGGGGAGTAAAGAAAGACCATGGAGGAAGAGAGCCCCAAAACAAAACTCTAGGAGCTTTGGGAGAAAAGAAAAGTCTTCAGGTGCTTCTTAAACAGTAGGAGAGTCTGTATCATACAGATGTCTGGGTGGGGCAGTGAATTCCAAAGACAGGGTGCTATCAAGGATGAAGGCAGCAGGAGACAGCAAGTTCTACATCTTGTCAAGAGTGTTGGGATATTGGTGCCTGCAGGACTCTGGAGGGCAGTGTATTGTCCAGATGCCTGAGCCCCTTTACTTTATAGAACCTGTAGGAGCTGTGTTCTTTATGTAACTTCCTTCCTCCCTTCTCCCACCTGTCTGTCTGTCTGTCTCACCATCGAAGGAGCAGCAGCATCCAGGCTCCTGAGCTCTGTCTCTGAATAGTGGGCAGGCATTACTGGAGAGCACCCCCTTCCGCACAAACAGACCAGCATTCAGGGTTCTCTGTTCCCTAAGCTGTAGAAACCGCTGATACCTCAGAAGTTCAATTGCTTGTAAACTGTTAGTAAAGTTTTGTGGGTTTTTTTTGAACACTTAACTGTCTCTGCTCCTGTGTGTTAACTGGTAGCAGCAAACTAGCTGGGTGGCAGAGCTTACTATAGGAAAGGCCAAGTGTTTCCCAAACTTTTTTGACCTGCAGCTCCTTTGACCTTTGGCGACCATTGGCCGCAGCTCCCCATTACATTATTTTGATGCCTGCTAATAGGCATTGCACTGTTTTCCGAGAGGATTCCATGGCACTCCGTGGCTCCCCTGGTTAGTTTGGGAACCACTGGAAAACGGGTTCTATATGCCAATAAAGGTTCTGAAATCTGAATCGGAAAGGTTGCTATTTGAAGAACCTAGAGTTCTCAAAGAAGTATAAACAGAAATTACAGAAGAAAGATATATAGGCATTTAAACGTAAGCAGGAGAGATTTGTGTCCACAAGGATAAGAGAGCATCAAAGGCACAGTCTGACTATTACAGTCAGAAAAATCGGCCGTGGCAGAGCATATATTAACCACAGGGCATCCCATAAATTTTGCTGACACGCAGATATTTATTTATTTATTTTTATTTACAGTATTTATATCCCGCCTTTCTCCCCGAAGGGACCCAAGGCGGCTTACAACAGGAAAAAAAAACATACAAAAAACACAGTATAAAAAGTATCACATTTTAAAACAATAAAAACAATTAATGAAAATTAATAAAAACAGTGTCTAAAAACAATTTAAAAGATCATGGCTTCAATCAGAGCAGGAGCATAAAAACAGCAGCACCCCCACCTGTACCAGCAGATGTTAAAAAAGGCAGGGGCTCAGAAGGCTTCTTTGAACAAGAAGGTTTTTAGGCCTCGCCGGAAAGTGTCCAAGGAGGGAGCAGTTCATAGTCAAAGGGAAGGGAATTCCATAAGGTTGGTGCCACTACTGAGAAGGCCCTGTTTCTGGCCGCCGCCCCTTGCACCTCCTTGGGCGACGGCACCCGCAAAAGGGCCTTCTCTGATTATCTGAGAAGACGAACCGGACTATATAGAAGTAGGCAGTCTCTCAAATATCCTGGCCCCAAGCCGTATAGGGCTTTAAAGGTCAAAACCAGCACTTTGAATTGGGCCCAGAAACGAATCGGCAGCCAATGCAGCTGTCGGAGGAGTGGCCCAACGGAGTCGAACTGCCTACCTCCAGTGACCACACGGGCCGCCGCATTCTGCACTAATTGCAGTTTCCGAACCGTCTTCAAAGGCAGCCCCACATAGAGCGCGTTACAATAATCTAGTCGCGACGTCACCGTGGCATGGATCACCGTGGTCAGGTCTGCACGATCCAAGTACGGTCGCAGCTGGCGCACCAGCCGAAGCTGGGCAAAGGCCCCCCTGGCCACCGCCGCCACCTGGGAATCCAGGAGCAGCTGCGGATCCAGGTGGACCCCCAAGCTGCGGACCTGCTCCTTCAGAGGGAGTGCAACCCCCTTCAGAGCAGGATGATACTCTAGTACCTGCATTGTGGATTTCTGGACCAGGAGAACCTCTGTCTTGTCCGGGTTTAGTTTCAGCTTGTTAGCCCTCATCCAGGTCCCCACCGCCTCCAGGCAGCGCTCCAGAACCTCAACAGCCACCCTGGAATCAGGTGGAAAGGAGAGATGGAGCTGGGTGTCATCAGCATATTGATAGCACCCAACTCCGAATCCCCGGATGACCTCTCCCAGCGGTTTCATGTAGATGTTAAATAGCATGGGGGACAAGATGGAGCCCTGTGGCACCCCACACCTCAAGGGCCAGGATGCCGAACAGGCGTCCCCCAGCACCACCATCTGGGACCTATCTGCCAAGTAGGAGCGGAACCACCGCAGAATGGTGCCCCCAACCCCCAGCTCGGCCAGTCGGCCCAGAAGGACACCATGGTCGATGGTGTCGAAAGCCGCTGAGAGGTCCAGCAGAACCAACAGGGACGCACTCCCTCTGTCCAGTCCTCGGCGTAGATCATCCACCAAGGCTGTTTCCGTCCCAAAGCCCGGCCTGAAGCCAGACTGAAAGGGATCTAGATAATCCACTTCATCCAGGACCCTCTGGAGTTGAGATGCCACCACCCGCTCAATTAACCTTGCCCAAAAACGGGAGGTTTGAAACTGGCTGGTAGTTGTCCATTACTGTGGAATCAAGGGAGGGCTTCTTCAGAAGGGGTCGAACCACCGCCCGCCTCAAAGCGAACGGCAGCACCCCCTCCCTCAAAGAAGAATTGACCACCCTCCCTGTCCACTCGGTCAGCCCCTCCCGGGCGGATCTGATTAGCCAAGCTGGGCAAGGGTCAAGCAGGCAGGCAGCCGGCCTCACACTCCAGAGGAGCCTGTCCACATCCTCAGGCTGTACAAGCTGAAAAGAATCCCACAACACCGGACCAGCAGGTGCCAAGGGGACATTCTCAGATATTGTCAACGAGGCCTCCAAGTCATGGCGTATCCGATCTATTTTATCTGCGAAATGTTTAGCGAACATGCCATCAGAGTTACTTTATGGGAGATTTAGAGGGATTCCCTCTAGGGAGAGATGTTGTTCTTGTGCTGTGGGAGGTGTGGAATCTCTGCACCATATGTTATTTTATTGCCCCCTGTATAGTGATCTACGTGAGAAATATTTATATCCGATCTTGTCCAATAGGTGGAGTTGGGAGGATCAGGAAAAAATCCGGATTATTTTACAGGGTGTAGATGTTGTATTAACAGAAAAAGTTGCAACCTACTTAAAGCTAATTGTAAAGAGGCGCAGTGCGAGTCATATGGGTAGTGTATGCTAGGTTAGGACTCTTCACCCTTACTTGTTATATGTCTATGTTGTATGTTATGTATGTTTTAATTATGCCAATAAAGGTTCTGAATCTGAATCTGATGTCACAGAGGGCCACCGTGTGTTCCTCCTGATCCACTGGAGGGGCCTGATGGAGTTATGTTAACTTGTATGTTATGCCAAATGCTCTTGCATTGGTATTGGCCGCTGTCCTGAAGCTGTGAGAGCCCCGGGATCCTAGCACAGTACAAGGCCAGCACAACCGTGGACCAAACCCTCTTACAGGTTTTAAAGTACACTCCTGACCAAGGAGATACTCCTAACCAAGGAGAAGGTAGACTGCCACCAGCTGGGGAGGTTCCTTGACCATCCAGTCCCAGCTACTGGAATGGCCTCAGGTAATACGTTGTGCAGGACTGCACTCCCTGACCAAGGGAGTCAGTGGCACAAGGCAAATAGGTTCTTAGGGTAGTGTGTGGCACAGCATACAAGGCTTCCAGGATTTAGCCTGACTGGTTCCAAAGAAACACACCAAAGGAAAAATATAGATGGTTTATTTTAGGCTATGCAAAACAAGCATAGAAGCAAGAGCAGTAAAACTGCAAGAGCATTTGGCATAACATACAAGTTACAAAGCAACAGGATAAAACAAAGAAATCTAACTCCTAGCCAGCTAGACATTCCCTAGCACTCACCAAGATGTAAGGAGTTGCCAGCCACCCCCTCAGGGATGCTGGGCCTACTCAGCCGATGTCCGGGCTGAACAACGACATCAGGACAGGGAGACTAACTCCAACAAAGCAAGTTAGAGAACTGACTCAAAATGGTTCCCCAGGTGGATAGTTAAATAGACCTTTTGGGGGCAGGTGATGGACATAAGGGAACTAGCCAATGAGATACGGACGCGCAGTGTACCTTCCAGAAGATGACTTCATATGGTTCCTGGCCCCCCTCCCAACTGGAGAATCTGGTGATGGATTCACAGCTGTACCCAGTTAATGAGGGAAAGAAGTGTTATCTTATTCTCATGCAGATAAGGCACTAACAAGCTGGGCTAGCTCGGACAAGACATAGCTCCAAGGACGTTGGGCAAACATCCAAACACCAGGCCTCTGAGAGCAGAATAATTCCTGTTCAAAATGGAGTCAGAACCGTTTGTATTGACTAAATGCAACTCAAGTCTGCACATCATCAGTTGCGCACACGTACATGGCATGCACGCATAGACACACAGGTCCCGGTGTTTTTCAGATAGAGCTCTTTCCCTCTTTCCCTCATTTACAATATCCGTCTTGCCTGTCATTCTCAGAAAGGATTTCTGACAGTTCGCTGTCACCATTCTCCTTTCCTACCATACTAAGGACTGAGCCCAACAATCCTGATGGATGTACTTGACTTTAATGCATGTACAAAATACAGTATGAGCTCTTTTGACTACATTCATCGCAGGCAATCCCCAGGAAGGAGCCAGCAGTTTACTGTAGCTGCTGCATCACGCCCCTTGGCCGCTGCTAAAATGATGCAATCTTTCTTCTTCACAACTGTCTGCTTCTCAAGTGAATGTCCTGACGTGGGGAGGTGGAGAAGCAGGGAAAAGATGTATTGCTAAATTGCCACTGCAAGAGCCCTGCAATGCAGGCTTCCCTGAACAGATTTACCACTTGGAAAGCTTGCCTTGCAATGGCTGGGGTGTGCACATGGGGAAGTCCCTCCTTCCTGTGGGGCTCTTTAAGATCTGTGTACTCAGAAGGCAAGGCAGAAGAATAAGTGCCCATGCGATCCGCTGCTCCAGTAAAGACCAGCACTGACTGGAGACCATTCTCTTTTCCCTTTGACAATGCTTGTTGTCAATGTAATATTTTAAAATGGTAAAACCATCTTGAATGCTAAGGCAGGAAATGGGTATATCAATGCAGTTAAATAAATCATGCACTCTGTTCTCTATTTATACAATAAAACATTCTCATTGTATTGATACTCCCAGCTGTCTGTCTTATCTGGTCTGACACCAGGCGGATCTACAAAATTTGGTTAACAGTGGGATGAAATGGAGTATGGTCTTGTGATTCATACAATCATAGAATGGGATTCTCTACAACAACTATCACTATAAATGAAAGCATACTCTTGACCCAAGTCATCCAACCTCCCAAATTCCAGTCCCACCAGTTGGTATTGACTTCGGTTACCTTATGGAAAACTGCCACAGCTTCTTTAAATCAGATATGAACACGCTTGAAGTCTTCCAAATGCGATGCCTGAGACAGATCCTGGGTGCCTCTCTTTGTGATCGCCATCGTAACCAGACCATTCGTAACCAGACCATTCGGACAAGATGCGACTATCAACCCTCAATTGAAGAACAAATCCAAAAACGCAGACTGCGATGGTTTGGCCACATTTGCAGAATGAGTACCAGTCGGCTGCCACACAGTCTTCTCTGGCGAGAGAGGTCTGCCCACCGGAGGGTTCAATGAGCAGCACCGAAGAAAACGTGGCTTAAACCGAAGAAAACGTGGCTAAAAATATTGCCACCAATTGTCAGAGTAGAAGCATATCATGAAATACATATGGACCCCAGCGTCACGTACAGCAGTGTATTGGTTGAGAGGACAGCTTGCTCCCCAAGTGCCAGCTAAGGACTAAAGAAGAAGACCTCATGTGCTCCAATTCCAGTGACCCACTGCACAGTCTCTGAGCTCAGCCTGGGCCTTGCAAGCACCCCTGCACAACCCCAGGGTTTCGGCACACAGGGTGACAGAGAATTCCAAACGATGCTTCAGGAGACCGTTGGATTCAGAGCAGACCGTTGGCTTCATTTCCCATCAGCTTCATCCACATACCATTCTCGGGGGATCCCAGAAGAAACTATGGTTACATTAGTCGCCTTGGGTCCCTTCGGGGAGAAAGGCGGGATAAAAATACTGTAAATAAATAAATTTCAACTGGTATAAAAATAGTAGCAGTAATAAAACTGTCTAGCTGTTTAAATGGTATATATGCCCAGTACTGATTTGGCCTCAGTTATTTGGGGGGAGGGGGCTGGAATCTGGGCTTGGGATTCACCAGATCTGGCAGGTAAATCTTCCAATACTCCAATTTTCTTGTATTCCTGACCCAGAAGACCCTGATTGGAGTTGGCTTTGAGGAGGGAGTTGAAGGAACTCGAGTTCACATCGTCAATGTCAGGGGATATGTTCTTGTCGAAAAAAAGGAAGGCCCAATGGAGTGACCTCCCAACTGATGGCGGTGGACCTAACTGCACACGGAAGCAAGATCTCCTCACAGATGCCTTTCTTTTCCTCTGTTGTATTCAGATTCAGTGGTGTCGCCAGGCACCCCCAGTACTGGTGCGGCCCCCCCGATGCCCCCCAATAAAACTGTCAACATTTTAGGTTTCGGTTTCGAAACCTATTTTTGACAGGTTTTTTGGGTTTTTTTTTCTTTTTTCGGCGATTTTAAGTGTGAAAAACGGGATTTTTAACGTGTATGTATGCTTTGCGGGAACTTAACTTGAATATGGGGCGTTCCAGCGACGTTCCAGCACGATCTTCTTCCTGCTTCTCTCTGCGCCCGGGCGCGGACTCTGTACCGCCCCCAGCAGCGCTTTCCGGAGTTTGCGCATGCCCAGAATGTCCCTGGAAACTCCGTGGGTCTGCGCATGCGCAAACTCCGGAAACCGCTGCTGGGGGCGGTACAGAGTCCGCGCCCGGGAGCAGAAAGAAGCTGTGTGCCCGGGCGCAGGAAGAAGATCGTGCTGGAACGTCGCTGGAACGCCCCATATTCAAGTTAAGTGCCCGCAAAGCATACATAAACGTTAAAAATCCCGTTTTTCACAATTAAAATCGCCGAAAAAAGAAAAAAACCCCAAAAAACTGTCAAAAATCTGAATCAGATTTCAAGACAGATGGCCTTTGAAAATGGAACTCTAGCTCAGAGGCCAAAGGGATGGCTTTTCCTGTGGTCTAAAGAGGAGGAAGAGGTAAGGCTGTGCATGCTCTGAGAGGTGGGCCTGAGTGTTGGGGTGAGATTTAGACAACACTTCCAGGCTGGAAATTTGAGTCTCGTTAGGGAGGATTAATGCTCACCTCAATGGGGGGGGGGGGGAGAGTTCATTGCAATATGCCGTTGGCACAAAGAAAGGATGGCCCAAGGATTGGCATCCCAATCAGTGTCTGGGAGGAAACTGGCTGCACATTGAAGGAAGAACACCTCTCAGGTGCCTTTCCTTCTGTTGAAGCCAGGCTTGTGAAAAGAGAAAGTCGGAAAGAGAATCTTTTACCTTCCAGGATAGAGACAGCAAGAAAAGGAGAAGGTAAGACCACGGATGCTCCAGGAGGCGGGCCAGACTATGGTAGGTGAGATGTCGCCAACAGTTCAACAATACGAGTGAAATCAAATGTAGCACAATAATATCTGGGTGGGGGTAGGGAAGAGTACCCAGCCAAGGTCCTGCCCCCAACAATCTTCTCTTCAAAAATGCTCCAGGCATGAGAATTGAAAATGGGTGTGCTTTTGAAAAAAAATGTTTTGAACATGAGGACTCCTATTAGACATGGATACAATTGATTCAGCTTATTAGCTCAAAGCGAGACACTTCTGGGGTAATGGAAGTTCCATTTAGAATAGCAACCTGTAAATGTAGGAGAGCAGGGACCGTTTAAGTTTTCAGTTGGTCTTAGAATGTTTACTGCCTTCTGAGGATGCCACAGATGTTGGTGGCGAAACATTGTGAAGCAGATTTTTTAGGTATTGTTTTATTCACATCTGTTTGCACATTAGCATGGGGAGAACTCTTGCATAAACAACTTCACCACTCCCTCCTCTTTGGAATGTCACGCACATTACTCTGGCTCCTGGAGCCAGGAACTCCCTTATACTAACTCAATTAAGTCCCACAGGACTGGCTGGGACCATCAAGAGGTGTCAGATTCTATTGTAAAGCTACCTCCTCTCATCGTTCCTAATGTCCTCTGCGCTGGGTAACAATAAACCCATACTTTTTCCTTGTTCGCCAGTCTTTCTGGTCCTCTATTATTAATTATCCTCTGCTTAAAATTCCACTACAGTTGAGAGCTGTGATATTTTGATGTTTTAACATTTCAATATTTAATTAAACGATGAAATTTCTTCCCGGCATGACTAAAGTTTTTAACTCGGTGAAAATTGTTTTGTTCTTTGGGGTGGGGGGAAATTGGGACCTTTGGAGCTGTGGCAAATATCTGGTATCCTTGGCCACAGTCTGACACTCTCCAGAAGCGCATGGCCCAATTTAAGCACCAGGGCAACAAAGGGATCATCAGAAGAGCGGGACTGACACATTGCTCTTTGGAGTTATGTGGGCACTTCTCTCTGCACCAAAGATGGCTCTTGGGTGGGATGACCTGGAATGGGGGGAATCACAGTTCCTTGCCTTGCACATGAGTCCCCATCTTGTGACTTATAAAATCATAGAATGTGATGTGGCAGCAACCTTTAGGATTAAGTCCAATGAGAGCCAATGCGCCAAGCCACAAGTCCAACATCCCTGGAACAGCCCAGAAATTCCAGCTCCAGCTCAGAGAAGAAATGGGCAGATTGCAAATCTCCTCCTCCAAAGAGTCACAAATATTCATGCCCCAAATCAGAATGCTTCTGTCGGGGCAACAGAAAATGGGAGTGCTTTGGAAGAAATGGTACTGTTTCCTACAGCAGCTTGTGAAGTTCACTTCTTTGTTTTGTTCTTTTTTTTTGGGGGGGGGGAAATCCTGGACCTTCCCAGCTGGCTAAATTCTGTGAGCTGTAGCCCCATGAAGACACCCTGGGAAAGGGCCTGGTCCAAAACAGGCAACTTTAAGGGCAGAAAAGCGATGAGCTTCTCAGCAGGCAACAAGGGGGGGCTGAGATCCCGACCCTGGGAGGTACTGTATGTGGGCCCTTTCTTCTCTCTGCACCGATGGCTCTTGGGTGGGATGATCTGGAGTGTGGGGGAATCGCAGTTCCTTGCCTTGCACATGCGTCCCCTCCCCAGCCTGTGACTCACAGAATCATAGAAAGGGATGTGGCAGCAACTTTCAGGATCATCCAGTCCAACACAAGCCAATGCAGGCAAGCGGCAGCCCAGATAGGACAGCCCAGATTGAGATGCAGAATATCAGCGAACACCACATTGTTCTAATAAACACTAAAAGAAAGAAGACAATAGAATATTAGCAATATTGGCCCTGGGACTAGGTTAAACTTCCCCAAGGACACTTCCATCAGTCCATGAATAGCAAAGTGTTATGTTTGCCTCCAGACATGGTGTCCCCCAGTGTCACATGTACTGGGGCGGGGTCCTCACTATGTACGCTGCATGCTGTGCCTAGCTTGGGCCCAGAGTGCAAAGCAAGAAAACAGAAAAAGGGGCCTGTGATTCAGAAGTCCAAAGGCCAAAAAAAGGGTCTGTCACCCCCTGGCCAAGAGTGGAGCATGTGGGACTCCTAACATGTGACCAAATCTTGCCTAGGTCCCCAGTGGCTAGAAATTCTCTCAGCTTGGCTCAAAATACAGGCGACCTGGTCTGGGATACTGCGCGAGGCTGAAGGGCCCCCGAGGTCTCCATGAGGCAGAGGAAGGAAGGAAGGAAGGAAGGAGACTGCTCTCAGAGCCCAAAGAGCCCAGAGCCCAGAAGACAGGCACAGCTTCCCCTGATGCCTCTTGTGCCGCAAAGATGCTAAACACCAGTGACAGATGTGGTGATGTCTCTGTGTGTGTCAAGCCCTCTTGCCCTCAGCAATGTTTGGGCTGCCATTTTGAGGAGAGCTGCCATTTTGTGCCTGTCACCAGAAGAGCTGTTAACACTCCACGTGGGGGCAAGATGGGTGGGGCGCAGGGGTAGAGTAATCTACATTTGGGTATTTATGTCTTTTGAATAGTGACGAGGGAGAAGAGACCTCATCCTCTAGCACAGAAGTTCATCATAACTTGTTGTTGGAGGAGAATTCCTAGTTAGTTAAACCAAGAGATACATCTTAATAACAAAGGGCTAATGCAGTGGTTCCCAAACGGGGAGGCATGGCTCCCAGGGGATCCGCGGAAACCAGCCAGGGGATCCGCAGAGTGCCACGGAATCCTCTCAGAAAATAGTGCAATGCCAATTGGCAGGCATCAACATAATGTAATGGGGAGCCACAGCCAATGGGAGCTGCAGGTCTAAAAAGGCCGGGAAACACTGGGCTAATGGAACGCTTTCTGAGGGAGAGAGCTGGAAAAGAGCGGGAAAAGCCGTTAGAGCTGAGATTTGCCAGAGAGAGAACTTAGAAAGCAAGGTTCAGCAGTAAAGTCCTTACCATATTAGGAAACTCTTCTGGAAGCTTCTGCAGAGACTCTATATAAGCAGCCCACTATCTGGGCTCAGGGTCCGGCCGAAATCCTTGCTGGCTCAGGCTACTGAAGGGGACGACATCTGGAAGAAACACAGAAAGAACACATCTGAGGGCTTTTCTGCTGCCGCTGAGTCCTGGAACACTGAGGAGAAGCCGACAGAGATTGGGGTGAGGCTCGAACACCCCACTGCTGCCCCCACTTAGTCCAGTTCAGCTTTGGAGCTCTGATGACGAGGGGGTTAGTAAATCAAATGTAGGTAGCAGACGCGAACCAACCACAGCAGGATGATGAAATCCTCAGTGCAAGCAGGCTGGCACTACATATGACCAGGCTCCAAGAGGAGCTCAAAACCTTGATAATTCAATACCAAGAACTGAGCAACGCGTACCTGATCTTGCAGGGAAGCAACCAAATCATGGTTCATCAGCTTGAGGAACTCTAGACCATGAAGGTGAGGTCCAATGTTTTGTGCATGTGTGTGATATTGATTGACCTGGGGCAGGACTGGATGGGATGGTAGGCAAGGTCTAAGTATAATCATTTGGGATAGGTGCAGGATGCTTTCACAAGAAAGCCAGGTGCAAAGGAGTGACAACAGGAAACAGGTTATCTTGTTGGCTGTGTGCTCTCGGAGGCATCTGATGGGGCCACTGTGAGATACAGGAAGCTGGGCTAGATGGGCCTTTGGCCTGATCCAGCAAATACCTGCACTTCACTCAGAAAGAAAAACATTTTCAGAGACCCAGAGAAAGCAAAAAAAAAAAAAAAACAGAAAACAAGACCTGTGATTCAGAATCACAAAGGCCAAGAAGAGACTCTCCCCAACCATGAGGGGCAGAGGAGCATGTGAGATTCCTAGCATGTGTCTGTTGTATAAGAACTTTTCTCTCAAAGTACCAGTACACAGTGGCTAGGAGCAGCACTAGAGAAAGGAGGGGGGGGGAAGGGCTAGAGGACCTGAGGGAAAACTGAAGACTTTAGGGGCCATGTGCAAAGAATGGGTGTGGTGTGCAAAGACTGGGTACCGTGTGCAAAAGGAGCAGGGGCCGTGTGCAAATAGGCTCTATATAAGCAGGTCACTTCTGACACTCGAGGTCTGTGGTTGCTTTCGTTGTCACCTTTCTTTGGTCCTCTGCTGCTGGCTGCCTAACACCTTAGAAAGGAACCCGCCCATCTGTTCTCAATAGGCTTGCCATCTGTCCTGGAATTTCCAGGACCGTTATGGATTTTTTTTGGGGGGGGGCTGTCCTGGATTTGTCCTGGCCCCCATTGCCCCCCTGGCCTGATCAATTATTTTTTTTTAAACAAAATGGCCGCTGGAATATTTCCCCTGAAAAAATGGCCACCTGGGAGGCTTCACCGGCTGCGATCATGTGATTAGGAGAAGCAGCTTGCTTGGCTCACCAGGCAGGCCTGGTATGGGAGACTGAGCAAGGCTGAGAGGCCCCTGCCATGGCCCAAGGCCTCCTTGAGCACACAGGTCAACATGGGGGAGCAAGCAAGCAAGAAGTCTTATGCAAGGGTTGTGTTCCAGAGTCAGCGTGTAAAGCTAAAATCTCGTGTGCTCAAAATTACTGTGAAAATCCCTTACATTGGAAAAATAGGTACTGTCTCTTTAAAAATTACAAGACGCGGTTGGGAACAGAGCCATAGATGGAACAGCAGCTTCAGTCTCCCATCCTAAGTTCAGTCAGAGCGGGGCATGAATTTAGTAAGTGGAATTGCCTTCTCTGTACAGCTCTCTCTCTCTCTCTCTGTGTATTTTGGGCCTAAAGGAGAGGACGCTGCAGTTAGAAAGGGTGTAATGTGGGCCTCCACCTGTAGGGGGAGCTGTTACATTGTTAAAGGCCTGTGGGCTGCTCTGTGGTGCTTTTGCTTTGACCAGTCCTCTCTTTAGTTCCTTTTTTCTGACTACAACCTCTGCCTGTATAACAATGGCTGCAGTGGCTTCTCTAAACAAAAAGTTCCGGAAAAAAAAATCAGCTTTGCTATGTGTGGGCCTGGTTGCTTCCCTCATCTCATCTGTGCTGCCAGAAATCATGAAGAGAAAGCTGTGAAAGGACAACAGGTGCCCCAAGATTCTGGAGAAACATCCAGGCTCAAGAGAAGCAGTGGACGTTGCTGGGGCAGGGGGCTAGTGACATAGCACCACTTGTCAGATCACCTGCTGCAAAGGCTTGTGTCCCCCCTCCACTTAGCCCCTACACTGGTGTCTGTGGACAAACCCAGGCCTCCCACAATTCATTGCCAAGCCCCTTCAGGCAGAACACACCTTTCACACCAGGCAGAAAAGGATCTGAGGATCTGTTAGTATGTGTGGCAGAGAGAATGACAGCGCAGCTCTTTGGAGTAGGATTGTCAAATGCGTGTTAAAAGTCGGAGACTGGCATTTTGGGCTGGAGCAACCATATCAAAGTGCATTAATTGACTCTCTGGTCTCTAATAGGAGGTGATGAAAAACCTTGAAGAGGACCTGAGATGTGTGGCTACCTCTTAGCATTGTCGATTGGATGCCATCTCCAGTTTCAGGTATTTTGGGAGGGAGTGGTGATATTTGTTCATGGTAAATGGATTAAATAGGATGGCCTTGTGTAAATCAAGGGAAAAGTGATGAAGCAAGCCAATTAGGCATAAAAAAAGAAGGGATTGGCCCTCTGCTGTCTGGTGGTTAGGCAAAGAACTGGGAAGGGATTCATTCTGAGAGGGTCCAGAGAGGAGTTTTGCCTTGAGGGACAACCTGCAATTTCAGATGATGGGGGGAGGGGAAGGATGATTTCAACCAGGAAAATGGCACATATGAAGTGTTTTGTGTGCACCTGTGCAGTGTCGTCACTAGGGCGTGGTGGGGGGTGGGTCGCCGGGAGGGTGATGCGCCCGAGGCCTGCTCGGTGAACCGCGTCTTCTTCGGCAGCTCGGCTGCTTCTAACTAGGCCAGGCAAGGCTGAAAGTGGTATGCGCACAACGCCGCTTGAAGCTTTGCCCTCAGAAGGGCTGAATGACCCAATTGCGTCTTCGTTCGGCCCTTTTGAGGGCAAGGCTTCAGGCGGTGTTGTGCGCATGCGCTGCTGTCAGCCTTGCCCAGTCTAGTTAGAAACGGCTGAGCCTCCGAAGAAGACACAGCATGCGATTGGGCATCAGGCGCGTCACCCTCTCCCAGCACGTCACCCTCTCCCGGCGCGAGCAGTGAGTACCGGGGGATGATGCGGCATTGGGGGTGATGCTCCGAGCCGGCCGACCTCCCACCGGGGGTGACGCGCCGGCTCGTGACGCCACTGCGCATATGTGTGTGCTTTAACACCTACTTCCCCAAAAAAGGCCTCCCTGAAAATATATTCTTTTATTTTTTATTTTTTTAAAAGGGGGAAACAACCACGGATCTCAACTCATCTCTTCAATTTGTGCCTTTGGTTGCCAGGATTTATATTACTTCCTCATGCAGCATCAGCTAATAATTTCCCTTCCATTTCAACATGCAAATGAAACCAGAATTTTTGGAAAAAAATTGAGACAGCTATCCTCCATATCATGGCTCAAAAATGTATCAGCCATATGGAGACAGGAAGAAAAGAAGATAACAGCCAGGTATTGATCTTCTCCCTCTAGTGGCAAAGATGCTTGCTGGCTTTATGCTCCCTGTCCCTTGTCTCATGAGACACATTTGTTTTAGAACTTGATAGATAGATCAGTGTTTCTCAAACTGTGGGTCCTGGGACCCACTTGGTGGGTCGCAACCTGATTTCTGGTGGGTCCCAGGTGAGCTCCTGCAGTTTGCAATATAGCTGTTAATTACCCTGCAAGCAGCTGAGCTCCTTATATTTATTTATAGATCATCTTTTTTTTTAAGTCTCGTAAAGCTAGGTGGGTCCCGATAGAATGTCATTTTAAAAAGTGGGTCCCGGTGCTAAAACGTTTGAGAACCACTGAGATAGATCCCTTCCATCCCGATGAAATAATTTTTGAAAACTTGAAGGAGAAGGAGGAAGACTTATAAGCTCTGATTTCTATTCCCCTTCCTAGAGCAATGAAAAAAGTTAAGATCTGCCAGGCAGGAAGTGATACATGCATTGGGAATCTCCTTTTACTAGGAAAAAATCAGGAGGACCTGCGGTTATGGCAGGATCAGGCCTTGCTTTCCCTTTGTCCATGGAACCAACTCTTCCATTACACAGATATTTTCTGCTCGTTTCCCTGACAAAACATGGCACTTCCAGAGCACAGGATAGGCCAGTAAGTTCTCTGCTCATTCCATTCTCCATCACTACCCCTCTCAGAGTGCCAATATTTCCCTCCCAGGTTTCTCTCTCTGGATAAATTTCCAGTAAGTCATACAGAGTAAAAGTGACTTGCAGCGCAAATCCTATCCAACTTACACCACCGGTGTAACCAGCAGTGCAGCAAGAACAGGAGGCCCCAGAACGGAAAGGGGATTCAAATCCTCTCCAAAGGGGGATTCAAAGGGGATTTGAATCCCCTTTCCGTTCTGGGGCCTCCCGTTCTCGCTGCACCACTGGTTACACGCTGCATGGTGGTGTAAATTGGATAGGATTGCGCTGTTATTCTCCATGCCGATGGCCATCATCTGTAGCCTCAACCGGTGTCTAAGGAACCCATATCTTTGCTGTAACACAAGGAAGATATCCCAAGTGAACATCTTAAATCTGTCCTAGAAAAAAATTAATTCTGTCTGCAAAAGACCCTATGGCCAAGCAAAAGGTTTTGGAAATAGAAATCCCAGTTGATAAGCTTCTTCCACTTTAATATATAGAGTATATAGTTGGGCCTGTGTCTCTTTTCAAAGTCAACCAACAGTGTTGGCATAATTAAATATCTTGTCTCCTCTCTTTTCACTCATTCAGAGGAATAGATAATAGAGGATTTCAGCGATGGTGAGCTGTGAACCATGCATCATCACACAGCTCTGAGTGCCAACCTCAACATCCCCCAGTTGTCTCCATCTTGGGCAAATGTAGTGCTTTCCAACCAGTGGTACTACTTCACGGTATGGCAAGTGGTACTTGTTTCCAGAGCCATGGTGACCATGTGGCACTGCCCTGTCTAGCTTGACCCTGCTGAAAGTGGAGATGGCTGGGGAATGATGGTGCATCAGTGAGCAGGCTGTGGCTGGACAGCTGCCTGGTCCTTCAAGAGAGGCAGTTTGGGGAGGGAGGGTGCTGAGCGAAGCCTCAACTGTGGAATCAATAGTTGATTCCTGTGCACAACTGCCATCTCTGGTGGCTACCATAAAAGTGGTATGTGCACAAGACAAGGTGGTACAGTACTTGCAATAACAACAAAATATTTACTCAGGCTTTCACAGCCCATACTTAACACATTGTCTCAGTTTTTGGGTTTGAGACTGTGGTAATTAAAATTAAGTTATCACTGATGAAGCCTTACAAAATATAAGGTGAAACGTCAAGCAGTGGCAGTGCGCTGCCACCCCACCCCGCGCTTGAAGTGACGTAACGGCTGCAACCATTATCGACCAGACAGAAGCACAGGGTGGGTGGGAGGGCCAAACCTGCCGCCGCCACTGCTCGCTTGCACCGACAAATGGCACGGTTCTCTCCAGCGGCGGCCACTGTGACAGCCGCCTGGGGCCCGATCCCGCCACGTGGAGGCCCACCGCCCCCTCCCTGACAACGCTTCTGACTTCAAGTGATAAGACTTTGTTGTTTTAATTACCACAGTCTCGAACCCGAAAACTGAGACAACGTGTTAACAACAAAATAGTTTGAAGAGTCCTGTTCTGTGTGAGGAAAGACCAAAAAGGTACCAGCGGGTGGCAGTGGCAACTCTTCACCTTGCTGGATTTTCTTTCTTCTCCCTCTGCCAGTAGCGTAGCTAGAGGTAAATGCTATACAGCGCTACACTGCAGTGCAAAGTGGCCTCTCCTACTCGCCATCGGAGCCATCTTGACTCTGACAGTGAGTGGGAGGGGCCACTTTGCATCACTGTGTAGCATCCTGCAGAACTTACCAACCCCCCCCCCTTCCGTGCTACAGCCCTCTGCTGACTCTGGTTCTAAAATGAATCTGAAAGCTTCTCCCTAAACAAGGTGTTACTGGTTTGGGCTGTTTTGCTGTCTGTGAATGGGCTCCTTTGCTTCTACTATCCAGTCCTTGTATGTATAAATCAAACATATTACAAAGACACCATAAATCTCCAGTGGTCTCTCACCGAAAAGGAACTAAAGCCGGTAGTATTGCCTCTTGACTTCTCTCTTCTTGGGGCAATAGTAATATTTATGAAGTCACACAACATTAGGGGAAATGTTGTGTACTCCCTCCTTTCTGCTTAGAAAAAAACGCCTTATGAATGTGGTGGCCAGGTTTGCAATTGCACAATACGTGATTAACTGGAAAACCACCATGGATTTGATCCTGATAATATCTCTTATTATTTATTTAATTTAGCACCCCCAAAAAGCTTTTTCTTCCTGGAGGGTTAATATCTTGTCAAGAGCCAAAAGTGATTAATGTAATTGTTCTCCTGAAAGAGACAAAGAGAGTTGTTGAAATTATTCTCTGGAGGCTACCTAGTCAGGCTTATAAAGCAGAAAGTTCTGAGCAGGTATTTGAGAAGTTCTTTGAGTGGAAGAATTTTAAGCAGGAGGAATGCAATTGTGTCAAGAATGCCACAGATGCTTCCCTGCAAAACCTTGTGATGTGTTTCAGGGGATAACAACGTACTTTGACATGACTGGAAACATTCTTGAAATTGGAGGGTGCAGTATTCCAATGTGGATGACATTCTTAAGAAGGCTGAATTGGATATTTCTCAAGAATCAAACATTTGTCTGATTGAACTAGATGAAGCAGGTTAAAAAATGATTTTAAGCATGTATGACAACAAGGTTATGCTGAAGATCCAAGAGCAACATCTCTGATGACAAAGTACAGCTTCTCCTCCCCCCCCCCAACCCTGACAGCGTATGTCACAATGCCAGGCTTCTATCATCCATGGGAAGAGAGAATTCTGAACGATGCTTCAGGAGACTGTTGGACTCGAGCAGAATCTGCTGTTTTGGAACTCAGAGGTGGCTTCTGAAATCCAGTGGAGGCGCTCTGACCACCACCACCCCACGCCGGAAGTGACATCACCGCCTCCGCAATTTTTCCACGAAACAGGCACAGGGCGGGCGGGCCACCTTTCCACTTTTTCTTGTGCTCGTCCGAGGCTACACGAAGCTGTCAGCTAAGGTGGTTGTTTCCATTCTTCCCCTTTTGTTCATCTGAGGACTTACGAGGTCGTCAATTAAGGTCCTGGAATGCAGCATCTCAGTTCTCTCTCGGGCGCTTAGCTGGAAATGTTTATTTCCGCTTTGATGATCTCCAGCTGGTCGGCTAGCGCGCGCCTTTTAAACCTGCAACTTTGAGAAGGGCACTTACCATCTTACAGCTGGCTGGGCTGTTGCCTGACGAAGATCGCCAAAGAACGATCGAAACTGTCGCATTGTTCTTAATATTTTTAATGTTATAAACGGAGTTTTATTGTTTTTAACCTCAGATTTTATTGTCATGGCTTGTCATTTTATCACTGAGAATTGTTGCTAGCCATGAAAAACTGAACGCAGTATAAGTATCATTAGCAGTAGCATTTATTAGCAGTAGAAGTATTTATTAGTTGTAGTAGTAGTAGTTATTAATATTAGTAATTTATTTGTGTTTATCAATAGTATTAATTAGTAGCAGTAGTATATATTAGTAGTATTAATTGCTAACCACTATTAGTAATGTATTAGTATTATCAGTAGTATTAGTATCAAGGTAGCATAGAAGGTTTCATGGCTGGGCACAATGCTCACAGAGACGGAATATGGGATTTTCAGATGTATCCAAGTAGTTTTGTCATCTAACAGCAAACTATTGCTGTGTTTTGCCTTGACAATGTCCTGAGTAAAGGAGGAAACATTGGCAACAAGAAACTAAGACTTTCATCTCTGCCTGTCATTTTGAAGTTCCATGCACTGTGTCTTAAGGGGTACGTGCTTTAAAGAAAGAAACGCTGAAACATCTGGTACGTTTGAAAGTTTTATTTTTCTCAAAAAGAATACATGGCTGAAAATCCCATATTCCCAATCTTTGTGCGTATTAGTATCAGTCAGCATTAGAATCTATTAGAAGTAGTAGTATTTATTCATAGTAGTACTGTACCAGTAGTTGTTACTAATCATTAGTAATGTATTAGTATTTGCTAACCACTATTAGTAATTTATTAGTATTATCAGTAGTATTAGTATTAGTATCAGTCAGTATTAGTATCTATTAGCAGTAGTAGTATTTATTCATAGTAGTACTGTACCGGTAGTTGTTACTAATCATTAGTAATGTATTAGTATTATCAGTAGTATTAGTAGCAGTCATTAGTACTTATTAGCAGTAGTAGTATTTATTTGTAGTAGTATTAGTTGTTACTAATTATTAGCAATGTATTAGCATTATCCATAGTATTAGTAGCAGTCAGCAGTAGTATCTATTAGCAGCAGTAGTATTTATTCATAGTAGTAGTTGTTAATAATCATTGTTAGTAATGTATTAGTATTATCAGTAGTATTAGTAGCAGTCATCGTTAGTATTTAGTAGCATTGGTAGTATTTATTCGTAGTAGTACTAGTTGTTACTAATTATTAGTAATGTACTAGCATTATCTGTAGTATTATTATTAGCAGTAGTATTAGTTGCTAACCACTATTAGTAATTTATTAGTAGTATTAGTATCAGTCAGCAGTAGTATTAGCAGTAGTAGTATTTATTCATAGTACTAGTAGTTGTTACTAATCATTATTAGTAATGTATTAGCATTATCCTTAGTAGTAGTATTACTGAGTTTCATTGGGTTTTCATACACAGCACATAGAGTGTAAGCCCTTTGGAGCTGAGATTTGTCTTCTTATTCCTTGTAAAGTGCTATGATATAACAGTGGCATGAAAGAGCTCAAGCAAAGGGCCTACCAGCCCACAGCACTCTCATCATATTAGCATTGTCTTGCTCTCCTCTCACAAACTTCCGTTTCCCATCCACCATCCCGTCTCTAGGTGAGTGGTACTTAACCACAGAACACCCACTCACCTTCTGTTCGGTCACCAATCTCCTTACCTCCCACCATCTGTCTTCCTCCTCCACCACCACCAGCTTCTGCTTCCAAAAATATGATCTTCTTACATCCCATGATGGTCTTTGGTGGAGAACTGTATGATACCTACTCAAGGCCATCCTTCTGTACTCAGGTATCATACAACAAAGTCACATATTTTTGGGGGGATGGGTAAGGGATGGAAGGCTAAGGCTGGAGGTGGGAGGGGAATGGCGAAGCTGAGGGTGGGTGGGAAGGGTATCAATATCACCAGTTTAACCAACTTCCGTTGTCTACTTCCCACTATATCCAGGGGCTTAAACTGCCCTAATTTCTAACAGCACAATCCTAATTAACTTTCCAGCACTGATGCAACCATGCCAATAGGGTGTGCACTGCATCCTGCAGCCATGGAGGCCTCTTCAAGGCCTCTTCAAGCTGTATTGTGGATGCATTGGCACTGGAAATTTGGTTAGGATTGGGCTGTAAATCCTTGTTGTATTACTGTATTTTTAATTGTGATTTTACTGTTTATATCACAAACTGCCTTGGGTGCCCTGTTATGGGAGGGGGGGAAAGGCGGGGTAGAAATATTTTAATAAATTAATTAAACTATCACTCATCATATGCTTTAGTGCAGTCTAGTCACATGCCCTTCCTTTAAATGAGGACCTCCCACTCTAATTTACCACAACAGAAAATTGTGGGGAGCTAGCTAGGGGTACAAATTTAGCTTCCAACATTGTCTTACATCAAAGTGATGTGATCTGAAAATTATAATTGATCTCAGAAGTGATCATTTCAGGCAGGCTAGATGTAAGTCAGCAATTTGATTTCCTGGGGACTGATGTTGCCTTAATTTGCCCCCCTTAAATCAGTACCCATTGCCCACTCCCCTAAGAAAGGGTTGCCCGATGAAAACCACATAAAATCAGATCCTTTTCTGGAAACTCATTCCAAGCAGTTATTGGGCTTTTCCCAGAGCTGGACTTCTTCCAGGAAGTGGTAGTGCAAATGGTGCCCAGAGGCGACAGGCGCCGGGAGGGCGCGTGGGGGCAGAGCCAGCGTCGCGTCGACGCCCCCCGCCCGTTTTGCTCTCATTTCGGAGCCAAACCGGCTCCAGGGAGGGTGGGCGGACCCACACGACACTGCACTTTGGGAGAGGGTGAGTTTCCCCGCCCGCGATCGAGCGCCTGGAGCTCCTGCTCCACGCGCTCCACCGTGGTTCCGCCGCTGATGATGCCATGGAACTAGAATTCTTGGGTAGTCAGAATGAGTGTCTGTTTGTTTTACCTGACCAGTTGCTGTTCTGTTAAATGCAGGTGCCACAGGAGAATGACTTGGGCCTTCTGTTCTAGATGGATAGGAGGTCTACGTTCGACGAGCAGACAAGGAAGGCCAGACGGCTGAATATGGAAACACACAGGAAAATGAGTGAAGCGAGAGAGATAAAGAAGCCCACCCACCCACACTGCTGAGAATTAGGGATTTTTTTTTTCTACCTATGTTCATTGTCAAAGCCAATGGCTGTTTCATTTCAGAATCTGGAAGGGTCTTGGATGTAATTCAGATTGGGAAGGAGGTTGGTATTCCACCCTCTGTCCATTTTCAATATAAGCGATTCAGGAGGTCAGAAGTTAAGAAAAAGTTAAGAGGGCATAAACAGGACAAAATGGCTGCATCTGCTTTTCCCCTCTTCCTGCTACAAAGAGTTGAAAAGTAAGAGGGGAATAGAGTGGAAGAGGAAGTGTGAAGGAGGGGAGATTAAACTGAGGGCGAAAGGGGATTCTCGTTGGATTCAAAAAGAAAGAGGAATGGAGCTGAACGGGAAGTGCAGACAAGAAGAGAACATCTTCAATTCTCTCTAGCCCACTACTCTCTCCCTCAGGCTTCCTCTTCTGCCCTATTCCTCTCTTCCTTTTCAAATCCAGAAACATAGAGGAGGAGTGAGGCAGAGGCTGGCACACTACAGGGTTACAGGGCAGCATTTAGCACACCACCTCTGGTGATGGGGAGTCTTGGGCCACCCTTGTTTGTGCTCTGTTTGCCACCATTCATTTGTCTATTCTCACACAGAAAGGAGCAGGGAAGATTGGAGAGAGACTCTACAGCTATCATCTACCAAGGGACAAGATCCAGGTGTGACTGGTCTCCTGGAGAGTCTGGAGAACTTATGCCCCAATCCTATCCTCCACCATCCTCCACGATGCAGCCGCACTGCCGGAACATGTACTGCATCCAATGGCGAGGGGCTACCAGCCCAGATCAGTAAGTAAATATTTTTTTACTTATCTCCTTCCATCACATGGCCTCCAATGGGCCTCCTTGGACCTACGCCAGCTATTTTGCTGGCGTAAGTCCAAGGAGAGGCAGGGCGTGTGTTGGGCTGGGAAAATGGGGATAGGATCCTAACATGTGCTGTTGCCACCGAGATCCAGGCTCCTGCATTTCCTGTCGGCTGAAACTGCCCCGCCCCCACCCCCTTTAATCAGCCCCAAACCCGTGAGTCATGAACAAAAAGTTTCTATTTGAAATCTCAGAATTAATTTTCTGCACACACCTGGCAGCTTTTCTTCATCACCAATTGCCTTAGACATAGCGCCCCCCCCCAATCATTTTCATCTTGTTCTTGCTCATTTACTTTCCTAGTTCGTGTACTACCTGAGCCAGACTGCAGAAAGTCCTTGTCTGTTTTGAAAAACCAGAAGATTGACAGGTGTCCATTAGCTTATTTTAATTCCCTTTGTTTAACCTCCTTACATTTCTGGCTGTCTGATTTGTACTTATAGGCATCAGACATGGGAATATGGGACGTGTGAACTTACTAGACATTTATTCATGTATATTTGGGCCTATAGATCCTCCCAGCAGCACTGATCCTGGGATCAAGGTTTCTCAGTCTAAGTTATTATTATTATTATTATTATTATTATTATTATTATTACCGCTTTTCAACAAAAAGTTCACAAAGCGGTTTACAGACAAAATCAAATGATTAAATGGCTCCGTCCCAAAAAGGCTCACAATCTAAAAAAGATGCAGAACATCACCAGCAACAGCCACCAGAAAAGACACTGTGTTGGGGTGAAAGGGGAGCAGTTACTCTCCCCTTGCTAAATATAAGAGGAGCACCAATTGAAAAAGTGCCTCTTGCCCAGTTAGCAGGGGTTTAGACCTTGTGCTGAAGTTGGATCAATGCCGTTCACCCAGTGAAGCTCAGGACTGAATACTCTGGCAGTAGCCTTCTGGGGGCTCTTCCAGGCAGGTACTGAGGCTGAGGGCCCTTGTCCATCAGAGTGCCCACTGGGCCTAACTGATGCCTAGAACCTCAGTACTTGTGGTTCCGGCAGCGCCCCATACATTATCATGAGGGCTTTGCTCCAGGCCTGCAGCAACCTGATGCCAGCACTCCCAAGATCCATTAGAGGAAGGACAGGATAGAAATGTAATAAAGAGGGGGGAAATTTGGTCCTCTCCGAGAGCTGATAATCTGTTAGGCTGCCTTCTGAGCTAATAGCCCCAGTTCAGCCCCAAACTAAGACCTCATTGCAGGTATGGGGACTCGAGTCAAATGACTCGCAAGTGTGACTTAGCCACTTTTTCCCTGACTCGTACTCATACTCGTGACCCACTGACTCGCACTCGTACTCGTGACCCACGGGACTCGTACTTGACTCGCACTCGTGGGGGTAACGACTTGCCATTTCCAAGTCATTTTCCAAGTCATAGGGGAAGCCAAGTAGGTGCTTTAAAAGCCTCAGAGGACACACACACACACACACACCATTTTCAGGGGGAAAAGCCATTTTCCCCAAAGTGACTCGACTTGTGGTTTCTGGCCTTACTCGTACTCGACTCGCACTCGTGCAAAAATGACTCGCACTTGACTCATACTTGCCCAAAATTTTTGGCACTGACTCGCACTCGGACTCGCACTCGTGCAAAAATGACTCGTACTCGCACTCGCACTTGCGACCTAGTTACTTAGATACATCCCTGCCTCCTTGTTTTCATTGTAGTCCTAAATCCATGGCTGGGCTGTTCTACTTTAGTCCAGAGGTGTTGATGCCCAGGACTGAATGTCCTTCTACACAATTACACTCTCTGCATACAGAAAATAAGCATGTCGGGAAGAAGGGTCCTGCCTGGCTCCTGGGCAGATCTGAACATGGAGCAGACAGGTGAGGGGCAGAGGGGCCAGGGGCAGCAGGCATGGTTGTTAGGCCCAGATTTGGCCTCTCAAGGCCTTAGAGCCTGTTCTACTCTCTAGTCAATGGCACTTTAGTAACATTTCACTAGGCAGAACCCAACTCCCTTGTATGTTGTAATCCCTTGTGTCCTCTCTAATTTTCAGTGGAGACATCTTGTGCTCTAGTGATGAAAACCAAGTCAGAGGTCGAAAAAGGGCACCTGGCTGTTTGGGGCATTTTTTTTCCTTCGCTCCAGATGGAGGTAGCCCGTTGCAACTCACTCGGTGCTCCAGATGCCATATTCTGTAGCTCTAGCTGTTCCCCAAGGAGCTGAAGGATCCACTTCTTTGCTATAACACCTCCCAGCAGTGGCGTAGGAATGGGGGGGGCGGGGGCGGGGTTGTGTCAAAGCCTCAAAATCAGCATCAAAATGGCAGCGGCAAGAAACGCGGCAGTGGCAAATACGGCAGAACAGGTCGGAGAGGCCTTCCAGCGGTGCGGTGAGCCTCAATTTGTGTCCCCCTCCCACACCTCCCCGAGGGATGTTTGGCTTCGGATGACGTCACTCGGAGGGCGGGCCAAGTGACATCACAGGGGGTGTCATCCCACGCTGCGTCCCTCCCCGTGTGGTGTAGCTATGCCACTGCCTCCCAGGGAACCATCTCAAAATCTCATCTCAACCCTGACCTAGAGCAGAGGCGGACTTTTCTGAGAAAATCCCTGCAGCCAAACTGCACGTATAAGAACTGTCAGAACTGCCCAATGCTGGGAACCGTCAGATGAAACCCATCCCATCAAGACCTCTTCCATGTATTCAATAGATACAATGACCTCCTCCCCACCCCTGGCCTAAATCAAATAAAAATGGGATAATGAACTCTTCTCATCTTTTTGCTTCTCTTTGATCTGTGATATAGACAAGGATTTTGAGGAGAAATTGCTTTAAGCCATCACCAGACTGCTCTTTTTTCTCCAATGTAGAGTTTATTTATTTTAAAGCCAAAGAAAGGAAAACAGGAAAGGAAAAATTACAGTGCAATCCTATGTATGTCTTATTACTCAGAGGTAAGCCCTATTGAGTTCAATGGGACTTACTCCCAGGAAAGTGTGCATAGGGTTGTAGTAGAAAGGGAAGTAATTAGCCATTATTGCTATTACATATATTTGATTTCCCACACACACACACAGACACTGTCATTATAGGAGGGACAAATGACATTATACAGAACTGCACACAATGTATTTGTGCTGCTGTGATCACCTTTATGATTCATATTTATATATTGCTTTTCAACTAAAGAAGTTCTTAAAGAGGTTTAGATAGCAAAAGGAGTGACAAAATTGTTCCTTGTCCTTATATTGGGGCTCAAAATCTAAAAAAAGACACAAGGGAGACGCCAGCAAACAGCCCCTAGAAAAGACACTATGCTGGGGTGAATAATAAATACAGTACTTGACATCTTCAGGAGGGCAAACCCTGTCCAGATTTCCTAGTCCTCATGGCTGCAGAGCATAGGTGGCTGCAGAAAAGTGCAAGCACCCTCCAGACAAGTAGCTTACCCACCCCCCCATTGCTAGACCCCTGTGGTTGTGTGAAGAAAAGACACTTTTCAGATGTTCCCACTGGAAGACTTTGCCCTTCTGTGTCCCCCTGCCCCCCCCAATATTTGCAATTTCATAGCACTTCCTGAAGGTGCAGTGTTTCATGTGAGTGATTGATGTTATCCTCGCAACAATCCTGTAACTAAAATAACATTATCCCCATACTGCAGATGGAAAGATGGAGGCTGCACGTAGGTGGTTTCCCTAAGGCCACATAGTGAGCACGTGGCAGAGGTGAGAGTATAATGGGGGAAATCCTGATTCGCAGCTCAGTCTCTTAGCCACCACACTACACCAGCACTCAGTTGAAAGCATCATTCTAAAATCTCCGGCATTGGGAAGCAAAATCTAGCCTGTTCCTGAAAAAAATTAAAGATAGCTTGAAAATGTTGCTTTCTGCTATTTGCCTTTGAATAAGACTCTTTAGTGCCCTCTGCTGGGTTTGAAATAAGAGCAACACAATAATAATGGAAAGACAAAAAGCCACTTAGTCTTTTGGTGGGAATTTGAAACAGAAGCTGCCTTACTCCTCATGATGTGGTGGCCTGAGGGCCATGACCAAGGCAAGGAGTGGTGCCAATAGCAGCTGGAAAGGAATATTGTATGAATATTGAATATTGGCCTGAGTTGCCAGAGATGACTGAAAAACCAGGGCTGGAGAGTCATAGTCGTGGTGGATATGGAAACTTCATGGCAATCTCTGCTCCTCTGAAATGGGCTCCTCTCCTCCTCTAGGCTGCCCTGGAATGCCCCACGACATGAACCTTTGAGCATTGACTCTTAAACCAAATGTCTTATGGGATGTGTCTTATGGGAACTTCTTTCAGCTGAGATTCTGTTCCAAGGTAAATGATAGAACCTATTCTCCCTTGCCTCAAAGAGGGTCAGCATTAACCTCTAGGTGTCTTGTAGCTCGTTCAATGGGAAGTTTTGAAGTTCTTTGGCTAGAGCTTGTGATCCTGCACTTTGTATTTTGATCTTTGCCACCGTATTCTGTACAGCTTGAGATCTGGCTATAGGAACTCTCCTTGAATATGACTATTCTTTTTCTTCCCCTCCCCCTTGTCAGCTTCCCTTTGAGGTACAATAAACACCACCAGGCCATGGACTTATCCCTCTGTGGGTAACTTGGCTTGGAAGGAGATTGCGGAGCTTGACTTGGCTTGCCAGATCAAAGGTGTTTTTTTTTTTCAAAAACAAGGAAGGCACTTTGGGCATCTGATATGTGTTTGACAAACTTCCATGAAGCTACTGTATTTTCAGTCGGTGAAATAGGCTGCAGTGTTCTGCAATGAGAAATGTTAAAATAAGGAGCAGAGAAACTTTGGCTTATGCAAAACATGGGGACAATTGGTCTGTTTTGACCAAAATAATTGGTAGCTGCAGCCTCCTAGTTAAGGTGATTCCCCTGGCTCTGGGCCTAGCCATTATGTGTCAGGAGAGAAATGGGAATTGATACAACATGAAGTTGGTTTATTGCCCACTCACCAAAGAGCAGCATCTTGGCCTTGCAATAAGTCTGTGAGCTGAAATAGGTGAGACTCGAGTGGCCAAGCCTGTCGAAGGGTAAGATTTCGGGTTAATTGCATGCTGGCAAGAAGCACAGATTACTTCAAGGAGCAAGTCCTATTTACTCACAGCTGGGTCCTGATCCTATGTGGGGTGACCTGGAAGTTATTTCCCATTGTGCCCAGTGGTGTTTATTCCAGCTACCAAAAGCCATGTGTAATGATGCTGCCACACACCAAGATGACTGCTCAATGCTGAATGTGCGATTCCCACTCCATCTCTCCAACATAAGAAATGACTGGTACTGTATTTTTTAAAAAATAAACTACAGTAGTTATATTTTGACGCTTGCCTGTGTGGTCCATGTCCGCGGGCAACGCTACTGAGGTTTTGAGATTAAATAAGAACCCTGGATGTTCACTGGTTTTTTGGGGAGAGGTTTTCTTTTCCCAGACACCCACCCACCCCGATCTGGTTCTCTGTAGCCTAGGGTGGTAGTAGCAGATAGAAACTATCAGTTTCCTGTCCTGTTCAGCTGCTGGTCCAGTAAGGCCCTACTGCTTTCAGTCAGCCTGTTTTCTCCTGGTACCTTCCCTGACAGTTTTTTTTTTAAACAGAATATGAAACTATGAAAATTTACAGCCATAAATGAATCAAGTTGTGAAGGTTTCTGAAACAGTCCCTTTTGCTGTTTTATCATAATCAGTATAGTCAGCTGAGGGCACAGTCTAGAGCAGCTGTTTTCAACCTTTCTCATCTCACAGCACACTAAAAAGGCACTAAAATTGTCAAGGCACACTCCGTATTTTGACAATTGACAAGGCACACTGCACTGCTGCTGGGGACTCACATTCCCCAATGGCCCTACTAATAAATGACTCCCCCCCCCTCCCAAACTCCCACAGCACACCTGCAGATCATTTGCAGCACACCAGTGTGCCACAGCACAGTGATTGAAAATCACTGGTCTAGAGAGTTTTGCACGTTTAAACACAAAAGGCTTATTGGGAGATGGTCTCGGTAGCTGCTCTGGCTCTCTGAAACATCCTCATTTTGAAAGTATCAGAGAAGCCAGAGGGCAAAACGGGTGCAGGAGCTAGTGGTTAGCAACAGCACCCTTCTTACTGGTTAAACTGAGAAAGGTAACTCTGCTGCCACCACCCAAAGCTAGGAAGCCCAGACCAAAAGAGGAGACCTTATGAACACCTCTCTTCCAGGTTAACAGACAGCCCTAAAATTTGGGGGATCCTTTTGAACCAAGTAGTACTAGAAAGTGATGGTCTGAGAGACATGGCAACCTGCTCCCTCTGGCGTGAACAGAGACCAGGCACATAAAACAGTAAAAATTTAAGAACTTTATTAAAGGGCTGAGGAATCAAATCAATGAATGGAGAAAGGCAAGGGGTGAAAGCAAGGCACTGATCAGTTGGCAGATGGCAGGAAAAGAGAAGGTGGCGGTTTTTAGGTAAAGGTGACCCCTGACAATTAAGTCCAGTCGTGTCCGACTCTAGGGTGTGGTGCTCATCCCCATTTCAAAGCCGAAGAGCCAGCGTTGTCCGAAGACGCCTCTGTGGTCATGTGGCCGGCGTGACTCTCCTTGCTGCAGCGCGTAGCATGCAGCTGGAACACGGAGCGCTGTTTACCTTCCCGCAAGCGGTACCTATTTATCTACTCGCATTGACATGCTTTGGAACTGCTAGGTTGGCAGGAGCTGGCCAAGCAACGAGAGCTCACCCCATCGCAGATTCGAACTGCCAACCTTTCGATCGACAGCTCATGGTTCAGCGGTTTAACCCACATGGGCTAAGAAGACACTGATCAACAAACAAAAGGAGAAGAAAGGGATGGGCAGTAAAGGTTGACACAGGTCAAAAAGTAAGCTGAAAACAAAACAAATCTCCGATGTAGTCAAGTATGATCCTTGCCCCAATTATTCACATTGTCCTAGGATTCTGATCCCTATACTCACACATGCAACATGGTGAATGGGTGAACCTTGCATGAATCAACAGCTGCTTCCAACAATGGACCTGGGCAACACACCAAAAAAGGTGTGTGTACTGCCTCTTGATATAGCCAATGAGCATTAACCCTGTTTTCTGGGGGACTGGTCATTTTGGGGGGGCACTTGGGGTTCTGAATCTCATGTCAGGTGGCCTTTGCAGTCCAATGAGCTGGCTCTAATTAAAAAAAATGTTTACCTGCTAAGGGTAAGATGAAGATGCTCTAAGCAAGGGCAGCATCCCAGGATAATGGATACTCCATCAAGATGACTCAGCAGCCTTTTTAGGATGCTAAGGCATCTCAGAAGGGTCCAAAATTGGGGGGGGGGGGGGGAAGAGAAGAATCATGGATTTTCACCACAAGTGGCTTGGCTAAGGGCCAAAACTGGGTGTTTTCAATGCAGAACTTTTCAGTTTATGCAGGCTCCGACTGGCTGGGGCAAACAGGGGGGACACTTCAGTTGTCTGTATGTAGAGCCACCTTCATAACGTTTCAAATTGTTGCTACCTGTGTTCCATTATAAGCGCAGAAGCAGGAACAACATGTATTTATGCACCAGCGTCCAAATCAGCCTGTCTGGACAACAGGACAAAAATGACCCGAGACTACTTCAGGGTGGGTCTCACTGGTTGAGCCCCTTGTTGGTTCACAGGTTATCCAATCTCATCCTGCAGGCTGTTTCCGTTTCCGGCTGTTCCAAGAGCGGGACACTGGTCCCATCACCATTCAACTCCTTCCGACAACAGCCAAACTCCTCTTCCACCTGGCTGAGTAGCACAGCCCAGAGCACAGGCTGCAGTCAGTGGTTTAAGAAAAAGCTCACCACCAGTTTTGTGCCTTAGAAAATAAATCCTGTGGCAAGAGCAGGGAGAGAGGATGAGAACGGAAGGGTAGAGCGAGCCCTGCAGGCTACAGGCTGTCTAGGTGCAGTGCCAGGCATGCCAAATTCACACCTGTGCAGATGACACAAGCCAGATTGAAGAGGGAGGACAGGCCATGGTATGTGAAGAATTTCTGGCGCAGGTTCCGATACTTGGCATCCTTCTCCTTTAGAAGCTGGTAATCCTCTCGCCGGGCCGAGTGTCCCACTTCCTCCCCAAGACCGTGCTCCCTCTCAACCTCCTGCATCTTCAACATTGTCTTGGTGGTGACCGGAGAAAACCAGGAGGCATTAACAGCAGTCAGGACGAGGCAGATGAAGAAGAGCCCAATCTACAGAGAGGACATAACAGATTGGGATCAGTTCTAGAATTCAGGTGTAAAGCTGCACAATTTTCCTGTTGGGGCTAGTTTGTTTTTGTTGTCTGGGTATTCATAGGGAGGATAGAAGGGGGCAGAGTGGGTTCTAAAAAATCGAAATTAAACTTCTAGTTTGTGTCTTTGGGCAAAGAGTCTATTTAGCAGGGAGAGAGCAGCTGTTTCTCTTCACCCCTGAACAGCATCTTTTCCAGTGGCTGTTGCTGGTGTGTCTTCTGCACCTCTTTTTAGATTGTGAGTGCTTTGGGAACAGGAAACCATTCGATTTATTTGGCTTTGTGTACTACTTTTTGTTGAAACGTGGTATACAAATATTCTTAGTAATAATCACAAAAAGCCCTTTAGTGGGAAGCAATAAAATAGAACACAGCATGAGTACTAGCATGTCTTATCTCAACACAAAACCAGCTCAAATAGAATAGCCTTACAATGCTTCTGAAAAATACAGAAGCTTTGGAGAGTTTGCTAGGGCAAAGGCATTGCTGAGTGTTTGTCAGTCACAAGAACCCTTGCTCATGTGTACTGGATATCCTTGCTTGACACACAGAGCACCTCCCACTGACCTGAGAGGTTGTGATAGAATGTGGTAGAAAGAAACTCTCAAGTATTTTGAAACCAGGCCATGGACTTGGGGCTTTATCAGTCAAAACCAGCTTGCAATGTGTTACACTAAGATGACAAAACATGATGACATACTCATTATAAACATTTTTTTTCAACAATTCCTGTTCATGCACATGAAAGCTTTTTGATGTGGAAAATCCACAAGTATTACAAGGAAAATAAGAGAGAGTGTTGGCCAACGTGGATGCTACCTGGTAGATTATTTCAACTCTTGTCATTTTATCTTCAGAAAGGAGACATTTAGGGACCTGCCCACTTGTAGCATCATCACTCATGTCTCGCCTTCATACATGGAAAGGGATTGTTGTACCTGGAAACCTTCTGGTTATGGCGGTTGCTCAATGTGCTTTTCACTCCCTCCAGTGAGAAGGCTAGCAACTGACCAATCTGATGTGGATCATCTACTATGTGTGTCTAGGGAGCCTTTATACAGTCAGACCTCGCTATCCATGGGGGATCCGTTCCAGACCTTCCTGCGGATAGCGAGGATCCGCAGATACCGGAGTCCACCTGAAAAAGTCTCTTCCAGGTCGCACAACTCCCCCCTCCCTCTCTCAAAATAGCTGCAGAATGCATTGCAACTCTGTGTGAAGCCAATGGACTGAGTTCATTAGTTACTTTCTTCTGCTCACACCCACTGGCACACGTGGCTACCTTGAAGTTCTGCAGAGACGCTCTAATGGCCCACTTGTAAAACTAGAGCAAGCACTTACTGCAATGCATTCTGGGGCAACCTTGGGAGAGGGAAGTTTACTCCAAGGAAAGAGGCTCAAGAAACTCTCGGCATGCCTACATAAAGGAGCATCTCCTACCCACGCACTGGTCCCAAGCAAACGTTGCAATGTTTCAGATCACTGATTGGTACCTGGATGGTTTCCTTGAAAGTGAGTAGCTCCCGTGGGTGGTATGCAGCAAAGATGGCAAGGTTCAGAAAAGTGCAGCCAAGTAAGGTGTAGAAATAGAAGGGAAACAGCTTGCTTTGTACCAAGCCAAAGGTATGTCGGCTCACACTCCGGAAAAGAACAAACCCTGTATGGAGAAGAGAAATGATTACAACAGGTGGGCGGAGCTGTGCTCTGTTCCAAGCCACAGAAGAGAAACAGGATCCGAGGTCAACAGACTGGACTCGGAGCAAAGTTCTGGGAGATGGCAGGACCCCACCATAGTGCAAAAAGAATAGGGATTAATGCGCTAGAGAAAGAGGCTTGAGGAGGGATCAGAGAGTATATGCCATAACAGGTTTCTTTCTTGGCCTCTCCAGGCACCCCTCCAAATCTTTTTCCACATGTTTATACCAACCTTCCTCTAAGGAGCTCAAGGTGGTGTACATGGTTCCTTCCCTCCTTTTGTTCTCACAACCACCCTGTGAGGTAGGTTAGGCTGGGAGACAGTGACTGGCCCAAGGTCACCCAGGAAGCTTTGCGGCTAAGCAGGGATTTGAACCTGGATCTCCCTTGCCTTTGGGATGGATCAGGCTAATAGAATAAACATATTAAGCCAGTGCTTCCCAACCTGTGATTCACGACCAACTTAGTGGGTCGTGGTCCGATGTGCGGTGGGTTGCAGTGTTGGGCCTGCCCACCTGCACTTCTGTCCAGTTGGCTCCAAATTGGAGCCCTCCAGATGCAATTGAAAGCTACTCCCAGATTGCGCCACGCCCGGCACGCACTCCCTGGGCCTCAGAAAGCCTCCGGAAGCGACTTCTGGTTTCATGGAAGCAACTTCTGGTTGCTTCTGGAGGCCCGCGGAGTGTGTCCCAGCATGAGAGAACAAAGTGGGTCACGGCAGGCGATATTTTGAGAGAATGAGGTGGGTCACAGCAGGGGAGATTTTGGGGGACCACTGTATTAAGCCGCCACCACCACCACCCACACACACCTACCTGCAATAAAGGTTACCCATGCCTGCATCCCCCAAGCTGTGGAGAGAGTGAAGAGCTGGGTGGCTCTAATAAGGCTGCCAGGTTCCCCTTCTGTGGGCATCTCTGTAGCAAGAGACCTAGAAGTGAACAGAAAAAAGGAGTGAGGGAAGAGGGGAACATCCCAAAGAGATTCCACAACATGTTTTCATCTCCATCACCACACACATATTACATACCGACAGAATACTATTGGGTGCAGTACCAAATGGACACACAGACCTTGCCCAGAGGGTGACTACCTGGACATGGGTGTGTGTGTGTGTGTCCTGCTGCTATCAGCCTGTTTACAGAGGGACGGTTGGGCAGTGCCAGAAAGACTCAACTCAGGCTAAGGCAACTCAAGCAGCTTCTAGAAGAGAACTTCAAGTAGGTCTCTCAAGTAGCCCAATGTAACACCACTGCCTTGAATGGAAGCAAAGGAGGATGCCAGAAACAGATCAGTTCAACCAGGGTCAGTCTTATGAAAATGCTGCCCTTCATCTTACCCCTAACCCCCAGAATAGAGAATCTGGAACTTCAGGAGCTGACAGCAAACCTTTATGTTCTTGATTCTATGGGGATGAGCAGTGAATACATTTAAAAACACAGATTGATATCAGTTGGGTGCAGGTACCTGAAAGTACGAACTCTGGTAAGCCATGGTATGTCCGAATAGGAGATATACTTGCAATGGGGAAACTACCTCACCAAATCAGAACACAAGAGCTTTAAAAAACAATGAGAGTTACCACTCCTAACATAGGTAAAAGAGGAGCAGAGCATCCCCGCCCCACATATATAGGGGTGGCGTTGAGGAGATTATGCCAAGTTTAGTCCAGAGAATAAGATATATGTCTGACAGAATCCTTCAAGTTCTTTTAATACCCATTAATAAAACAATTTGTACTAGCTATTTCGGTTAGAAATTGCACCTGGGTTTTTGTCCCTGACCTATTTACTTCAGTGTGTTGGTTCTGAGACTAGATATTGCTGTTTTTGTACAGTATATCCTTACTCAGTTGTGAATCTTGTCCATTTTAATGTTATTGGATATTAGTATTTATTGCTACAAATCATTTGATCATATATTAAGTCAATTAAAATATAAACACATTTAAGTAAAAGCAGGTATTGGAGAACCTCTATTGCTTGTCCCAAACAGTTCAGATCAACAGCTGGCAGAAGGAGATAAGAAAGGTTGTGAGGCAAACATCTAACCCAGGGTACATACTGTATGCAGAGCAATCGCCTGCATGTTTACTGAGAGCAGAGGTAGCACTGCAGCCAAAACACAGAGCTACAAACCAGGAAGGCCCTATTTGAAGTTCACCACCACTGCCATGAATTCATCAGGGGGCCTAAGAAGGCAAGTCCCACTCTCACTCACAGCTGCAACTACCCCTCCCCCTACCTGCAATAGGAGGATAATAATGACCTGCTACTGTATTATATAAGCGTTACTGGAAAGCACATGATTGTGCTTTTGAAATTGGTGTACATGAAGCTGCACCTTGAACACTCAAAAGTGATATAAATGCTCAGACCCCCTCAGACTTAATGCAAAGTATTATACCGTAAACCGTACTTGAATTCAGCAGGACAGCCACTCAAGCAGGGTTACACAGCCTCTAGCCTTTTCCCACGTTACTCCCTCGGCCTCCGAGAGAGTTTTTTCCCCCCAAGGAAGATCCAGCCCGTGCCAAAAATGCAGTTTAGCAACATTGGAAGATTCCAGAATTTCGCTGTTCTTCCATTGATAATTATGCGCCAGCCAGAGCTGTTCTGTTCCCAGCTCAACATCTAACCATATTTGCTCGGAAATAAGTCTCGCTGCGGGGGAGGGGGGGATTAGTGTGAAGGGGGGGGGCTAGCGTGAACAGAATGACAGTCCTATATAGCTAAGGGGAGTCAGGAGAACTCGAACTCAGAGTCGTATCTTTCCAGCCCCTTTCTTCCAGGTACTGCAACCTCCACACTGATGTAATAATTTGCCAGCCCGACTCCGAGACAAGCTGGTGGTGCCCCTTTACCAGGGCAATTCTGTACAGAGGTCTTCGGAGACAAAGTCCAAGCAACGAGGGGTGGGAACACCCGCGGGTCGTGCGTGCCCGGAGCGAGGGAGGTCCATACAGCGAGACCCACGCGAGTTGAAACGCACGCACACGGGTGGGCAGCTGCTCGCAGAGGCCCGCTTGGACAGCCCGGCGACTCTGCAGGTTTACTTCTAAGCAAGTCCTAGTCCCACCGAATTCAATGGGGCGTTCTCCCAGCAACACGAATGATTAGACACGTTCCCATGGAATTCAGACAGAGACTTACTTCCGCGTAACCACGTTTAGGACAACGTGAAATAAAATGGCAGCGGCGCAACCCGATCCGCTGCCCAGCAGCGACTAAGTAAACAAACAAATGTTTTGAATGTCAGAAAAGGCGAGGAGGCGTGGCTGCAGCAAAGCTGTTAGACAGCAATACAAAGTTTCTTCCCAATCTCCCGTTCCCACAGCCAGAAAAAAACAAGAAGGGATAAAATCGGGGAGAGAACAGATGAAACGCTTATGCTGCGATGCTAGCCGGACGCCCAAGGAGCCCGCCACGTTCTCCGGAGCACCCACCTCTTCTCGATCCCAGCAATCACCACCAGACCTCGCTGAGCGCTTTCCTTTCTGCTCCACTCCTCAGCAACACAATAACCAAACCCCGCCCCTCGTCCGCAAAGTCCGTACCTTACTTACAGGGCTTGAGCGGTGACGTCATGAAAGGCGGTGGAGCTGCGCCTGGCCACGCCCCTTTATTGCACATCGGGGAGCTGGCAGGGTCCAGGTTCCCCCTCCCGCTTATTTAGCTGGCCAGCCGAGTGCTGTGGCTGGGAGGCCGTGTGTGGGCAAGGGGGCGCCGGCCGGGTGATGGATGCGCTGGAGGGGAGGATGTTGGCCACAAAGGTAAAGGGGAGAAGGGAAGGATGTTCCTTGATGACCGAAAAAGAGCAGCGGTTCCCGATCTTTGGTGGGGCAAGCTCCTTCCCGTAGGAATCTGTCTCAGCACGCCTGGAGGAGGCACAACCACAGGGACTTTCCTCCCAGCAACTGAGGTTCAGCACTGCAGTCTCCTGCTCTGACAGGAAGTTGCTAAAATCCATAGTTTCTGGCCACTAGTACTGCAGAGCTCTCCCCATCTATCTCATTCCCTACCTGGCTGGGCTTCGGAGGGATTCCAAATGTCTTGTTCTAATTCTCTTCCAAATGGTAGTGCTGGGTGCGGGTTAGTGCTGCTGCCGCACTTCGTAGATCTGTACATACCGTACTACATACCGTATACTGTACGCGGGTTACATCCGGGGGGGGGGGGGATTCTGTGTGTGTCCCTGTTGAAGAGGTGACTGCCCAGAGTTGGGGGCTTGACAGATATAGTAATTTTAGAAGTTCGGAAGTAGGAGGCAGCAATGTGGCCCAGTGGAAAGCCCTCATATCTGATTTGTGCCAGCTATTACACACGTAAACAATCACACAATAGCGGCGGTTGAAATAGCGCCAATTGAACACTGGTGTAGTGGACCACCAACATAACTAGTACTGAATACACAGAATGACGGTACCGCAGCCCCTCACTCTAACTCCCCACAAGGTTTGTGTCCTGTGCCTTCCTCCAGGACTTGGCAAGTAGCCCTATCCCCCCCCCCCACACACATTCTCCATAGGCACATACTTTTCAATGTTATCATTTCAATGCAATTAAACATCATTAAACACATCTGATGCTGGGAAAGATTGAAGACAAAAGGAGAAGGGGAAGGCAAAGGATGAGATGGTTAGACAGCATCACCGATGCAACGAACATGAAAATGAGCGAACTCAGGAAGATGGTGGAGGACAGGAAGACCTGGTGGGATATGGTTCATGGGATCACGAAGGGTCGGACACAACTTAACGACTGAACAACAACATTTAGGTTGTGGCTAACCTGCAGTGAGAGATAACCCTCTCCACACTGTGTCCCTCAACATTTCTGGCTACAGATCTGTCCACAGTTTTTAGTAAAGGCTAAATTTTGAATAGGCCAGCGGGTGGCGCAGTGGGTTAAACCGCTGAACCATGAGCTGTCGATCGAAAGGTCGGCAGTTCAAATCCGCGACGGGGTGAGCTCTCGTTGCTTGGCCAGCTCCTGCCAACCTAGCAGTTCCAAAGCATGTTAATGCGAGTAGATAAATAGGTACCACTTGCAGGAAGGTAAACAGCGCTCCGTGTTCCAGCCGCATGCTACATGCTGCGGCAAGGAGAGTCATGCCGGCCACATGACCACGGAGGCGTCTTCGGACAACACTGGCTGTTCAGCTTTGAAATGGGGATGAGCACCACACCCTAGAGTCGGACACGACTGGACTTTTAATTGTCAGGGGTCACCTTTACCTTTACCTAAATTTTGGAATGGTGAATTAAACATGGGGAAAAAAATTGTCTTGCAGCACCATCTAGTGGTACATCACCCCTCCAGCAGCTCAAAATCAAGGAGCCAGGTCTCCTGGAAGAAGTGTATCCTCTACTTCAGGGGTTCTCAACCGGTGGTACTATGTGTACTACCAGTGGTACTTTTGGGGTACCTCTGGTGGTACTTGGACCACCAGGCCACCCCAGAACTGCTTCTACCATTCACAGCTGCAAGCTAAGCTGTGCATTATGGCAGGAATGGCTTACTTGCTCGAATCAACAGGAGCCATTTGCTCTTTTGCTGTCTTTTCTGCACTGCACCTGCTCTCAAAGTAGTGCAGTCCTTGCTCTGAGGCTTTGCCATCTGCACCTGCCCAGCTGAATAGCCTGAGAGAGGCAGCAAGCACTGAGGATCTGGTAGAAGGAGGTTTGAGACAAGCTATGCTAGCTTCCTCCCTCCAGAAAGGAGACAGTATCAGCTAAGTATCCCCAGCCTGCTGCTTTTCTGCTATAGTCCCTTCCTCCAAACTGTGTCCCGCCCCCATACTTAGAATCCTCAGTGAAGCAAAGTGACTGGGGAGGTTAATAAAGAGAAGTAAAAAAGCAGCAGATGGGGAAAGGGTTAAGCACCCCCACCATCTCTCTGCTGAAAATCACCACCCAATTAAAAAAAAAAAAGAAGACATCCAAAGATAGGGTTCCACTATGTGTGTAGTAGGTATGCCATAAAATGTCCCAGTATGCTAAGCTAAACCTGCATTTATATATATGCAGAAATGTGTTGATGTGTAGGCAATAGCCTACACTTTCTGTAGCCAGGTGTCTATTGTTGGTAAATCTTTATAGAGGTGATTTTGGACTCCCATTCATAGTGCAGAACATAGTGCATAGGACTTGTGCAGAAGAACTTCCTGGTGGACTCATAGAGCTGGAACGGATCACACCCTCTGATGCAGCCCCTGCTGGGCCAGGCACCCATTCCTCCATCCATCTACTACCAGCCTCTCACGAATGACTCTCAAACCCAGACTGCTTGTCTACCACAAGCACAGGTGACTCTAGCAAGCGAGTCAAGCCATGAGATCCTGGGAGAAGGCAACCCATGTGCCAGGTTCTCTGGAAAGGAAGGAGCAGGTCCTCTGTAGAAAAAATTATTGAGGAGCAAATAGTCCTAGGTGACTCTAGTGAGTGAGCCATGCCACGGGCTGCAGGAAAGAACTATTCCTGGGACCTCTATAGCCAATTTGCTATGGGGGAAGATTCTTTTGCTGACCCCAGATATGATTATTGGTCAGCTCCTGAGCATGAAAAAAGTCCATGTGCTCTTCCTAAAGAAAACTAAGAGGTATGTGGGGACACAACTACAACCCCAACATTCTTCCCCAATGTTTGCTGTCTAGTTGTTCCTTCTTTGGTTCTGATGCCAACTCAAGCTGTAGAACTGTAGGAATCTCTGCTTCTTTCTTCCAGGGCACACCTGTGTTGACCATTTCTAGGTCTGAGAAGAGTCGGGCCGCCTCGCCTAACTGGTGCCTGTCTCGAGCAGGCAGTGCTGGATCAGCAGTAAGCATCTTGAATGGGCTGTCTAAGAGTGGCAGCAGGGGACTGAGCACTTGTGTTCTAGGCTAGGGGTGGAAATCCCACAGTCTGACATGGATTCTTGGACATCATTAACTGCATAAAGACAGAAACTGTGCAGCCCAGAGGTGACCCAGAACTGTGACCCAGCCTCTGAGTATCCAGTATGCCTTGGGCTCCGGGAGTCACAATGACCTGAAATAACAGGGTACCTTGTGTGTATATAGGGGTGTGCAGATAATGCGGCTTTTGGAATTCTCACAAATGAAAATGGGAGATGTGTCTTTTCTTTTGCTGGCAGAGCATGAGAGAGAATCTATCCAGTGCTCATCTCTGCGCGCCTTGGGTGCCAGGCATTTTATCCCGCCACCCCCATTTCCACTAGGTTCTGTGGAGGTGTTATGGGCCTATGTTCCAATGCCTATGAGACAGAACTAGCCCATTGGAGCAAGCAAGACTGATGGGAATTCTCTCTGGTCTTCTTTGTGCAACAGGACATGATGGAGATACTTGGTGTGAAGTCCCCTGGTAAGTGATTCTCCCTTCGTTGTACCCTTGCAGAGAAGTAGTTGGCTGCTGGTAGGGATGAAGGTGGTAAGCCCAAGTGTGCTCACAATGTCAGGAAGGAAGCAGGGAAAACAGCAGCATTGACTCAACATTTTCTGGTGTGGAAATTTCCTGCTTCACCTGCAATGAGAAGAACACTTCCTGAGTTTCAGTCTCTCCCCTCTCTACCTCTCTGGTGTTTTTGGCATGGGATAGGTCGTGCTGGAACAAAGGGGTTCATTTTCAATCCATTTGCTCTTTTCTGCACTCTCTCAGATTCTGTGATTCTCTTTTTTCTTAGTTCCTGTCATGTATTTCTCATTGTTCCTTCAAAGCTTCTGGTTCTGGTTCTCTTTCCCACCATCTGTTGGCATTGTGTGTGTGTGTGTGTGTGTGTGTGTGTGTGTGTGTGTGTGTGTGTGTGTGTGTGTGTGTGTGTGTGTGTACACATTCTCCCTCTTGACTGATTCATTTTTTATTTCTCCCCAGATATGTGCTAAGACAGTTATCAAATCTTGTCACTTTCATCTTTGTTTTCTCTATAGTATGATGAGGCTCTATAAATGTCAGGCGGCCCTTGTTTGTGCTCTCACGGGCAGCACAATCCTGTGTAACGTTGGAGCGGCGGAGCATGCGCCGCCGCCGATGTTCAGGCGGGCCACCCCCCCTTAAAGGTTTTTCACTTACTTCCGGGGAAAGTGGTGGGTCACGACCCACCACTTTGAGCTCTAAGGGGTTTGCGCCAGTGCACGGACCCCTTCTTCAGCTGCATGGTGTGCAACTGGGTCGCAATGCCGTCTCCAGATGCTCGGTGATGATGTCATTACGTCATAATTGAACATCCAAGTTGCCGAGCTCAGCACCGCATGGCCATGCGGTCATGCACCTTAGAGGGAACACTGGTTGGGACCCCAGAGAAAAGGCACTCAAATGGGCCCAGGGAGCCCAGTGTGCATATTGATGTAGGATTTAGGGGCCTCTTTGCATAGCCCACAAGGAGACAGCAACCTCCTCAGCAGGGCTAATTAGCACCATCTCTCCTGCAGCAACTCCATGAAGCCCTAGATCTGGCTTATGCATAGCTGTTTCTTTTGCAGGGTTGAGCCCAGAAACCCAGGTGATCCTGAAAAATGACCTGGAGCTCATCAAAGCTCAGCTCCAAGCCCAGACCAAGGTAAGTATGATGAAGGTGGGGTATAGAGCTAGGAGGGATCCCTGTTTGTCATGCAGGGACATCTGGGCAAGCTTTGAGCATTAAACTATTAGAGACTCTAGCACAGCAATTTTTAACCGGTGTGTCACGGCACATTGGTGTGCCATGAATGGTCTGCAGGTGTGCAACGGGAGTTTGGGGGAGACCAAGGTCATTTATTAGTAGGGCCATTGGGGGATGTGAGCCTCCCGCCAGCAGCAGTGTGGTGTGCCTTTTCAATTGTCAAAAAAACTGATGGTGTGCCTTGACAATTTTACCGCCTTGTCAGTGCGCCGTGAGATGAAAAAGTTTGAAAATCACTGCTTTAGCATAATCTCCCTATATCAGCTGAAGGAGCAAATAAATCTACAGGTTTCTAAAAAAAGTTGGATGCATTTATAAGTACTTTGTTATAGGTTTCTATTCTAATGCCTCAAGTATGGCACATGAAGTTTAGGAAGGCGTATTTAAAAAACTCAAAGCGTTATTTTGACAGCAGTCCTACGCACACTTAAATTGGAAGAAGTCCCATTGAACTCAATTGCAGCTGGCTTGGGAATTGTAGAGGGGTAGAAATCCATGGTGGTGGTGGTGGGCAATCCAGTTGGTATTTGTTAAAAAAAAATTTAAACCCATCAGGGCCAAGGATGATTTAAACATCATGTGTACTTCGATGGCCAGTAGCCATCATCACTAGGGGTTTTTGAAACCGGTGTTTGCCAACCTAGCAGTTCCAAAGCATGTTAATGTGAGTAGATAAATAGGTACAGCTTGCGGTAAGGTAAGCAGCGCTCCGTGTTCCAGCTGCATGCTACGTGCTGCGGCAAGGAGAGTCATGTCGGCCACATGACCACGGAGGCGTCTTCGGACAACGCTGGCTCTTCGGCTTTCAAATGGGGATGAGCACCACACCCTAGAGTCGGACACGACTAGACTTAATTGTCAGGGGTCACCTTTACCTTTACTAATCCCATTGTGTTCAGGAAGACTTAAGCTGTCCTCTCATATTCAACAAAAACAAACACCTCTAGCCACCACCACATTTCTGACAGTGAATTCCAGAAATGAGTGGCACATTTCACAGAGAAGTATTTTCTTTGACTGTTCTGAATCTACTGCCAGTCAATGTTGGTGGATGACCTTGTGTTTTCTAGTATGTGGGGTGGAGGTAGGGAGAGAAAAGCCTTTCCTTGTTGGGAAGGTTCTCTGATCATTGTGGTTGTCCTCTTCTACCTCTCTGATCAGGTGCTCCCCAGGTGGTCTGTGCTGTTGCCTAGTGGTAGGCTTACCAGATCTCCAACCGGGACAGAGTGCTAGACCTTTAGGAGAAGGAATGTGGGCAGGTGTAGCTTGTTAAACCTTAGAGCACAATCCTGCTGAACACAATGGGGCTTGCTTCTGAGTAGACATGCCTAGGATTGTGCTCTAAGGTTTAACAAGCTACACCTGCCCACATTCCTTCTCCTAAAGGTCTAGCACTCTGTCCCAGTTGGAGATCTGGTAAGCCTACCTAGTGGGGTCAGGCCTTGCTCTATGGCACATTCAGATCTGTCTGGCCTGTACACTCAGAGTGCGTGATGTGGTGAGCTCTCCCATGGCAGTTGGCAACAGGAAGGGGAAAGAGCTGTGGGGCTTCCAACCAGAGGCCCAGCTCCCAGAGTACCTTAAGCCCCTGCCAATGACCCCATGCTGCTTTCCGGCCCACAGCCCCTGTTGTCCTCCCATCCCGTGTTTAGACAAGAGGGCAGCAGCTGCTGCAGGCATTATTAACCCTGTCTTTCTGGGCATGTCTTTCTGCTAGGCTTTTCAGGCACTGAGCCACTCCGTCACCTTGCTAGAGCAGGAGAGCAATCAGCAGCAGGGCAGAATCAAGCAGCTGGAAGGTGAGGATGGGAAGACCCCAGCTTAGCTTTAAAACCCAGGACTCGGGAAAATGGGAGGCATACTGCTCCAAAGGGGAAGCCACTGGAACCCTTGTAGAAAAGGGGGTGTGGTGCCTGAGGCTGAGCTGTTCCTGTGTGTGTGTGTGTGTGTATGGGGGGGGGGTCCATTCAGAATTCTACACGGAGTCTGATATTGGGTGTGGAACATAGGTGACGGGCAGCCCGATCCTGCCTAAGATGCAGCGGCCGGCCTAAATGGCCGGCCGCTGCATCCTAAGTAGGATGTGGCCCACACCAGCGTGGCCGGGGCCCTGGTGTAAGCCCTGGCGACCCCAATGGGCCTCCTTGGATGGTGCACAACCATTTAGCTGGCGCACAGCCAAGGAGGCCGTGTAACATTGCTGTTTATGTTCTTGCTGAGCTGTGCTCAAATATACCCCTCTCTGTCTTTTCCGGTCCAGAGGATGTACAGTTTGCCGGTCGCTCAGCCCGTGGAGAGATGTTTGAGGGTTTAATGCAGAGGAAGATCCAAGAGGTTTGGCGAGCCATGACCAAAGAGGTGGAGGGACTCCAGGGTTCCATGAACCAGAAGGCAAATTCGATGGAGAATCTCTCGCAAGAGTTCCTTGAGAGGTGGGAGAAAAGGCACAGTGGGGAGGAGGGCAGAAGGAAAAGCTGAAAACTGGAGCACAATTTTACAGTTTTGGATGCAGTTGCAGAGATCAGACAGCACAATCCTATCCAACTTACACCACCGGTGTAACCAGCAGGGGAGGGCTGAGCGGGACGTTTTGAAGGGGAGGGGAGATTTAAATCCCCTTTGAATTCCCCTTTGGAGGGGATTTGAATCCCCTTTCCGTTCTGGGGCCTCCTGTTCTCGCTGTTCTCCTGTAACCGCTGGTTACACCGGTGGCATAAGTTGGATAGGATTGCACTGCAGAGAGTTATGTCCATGAGAAGGAGAGAGAAGGAAAGAGAAGCTTGCCCAAAGCCTCCAGTCCAATCCTTGGCTAAAGTGGGGTTCCCAAGTCCACACAGCAAATTCTGTCTGCTGTTCTTAGGTCTGAAACAGAGAGGAGAGGAGGGACCTGTTAACTGGGGGTCCTCAACTGTGGAGTCTGTGGGTGCCACCAACCCCAAGCTTGCCCAAGACCTTTTGGCACCTGAGGAGGTGTGCCAAATGCTGGCCCCCTTTCCTGGTGATGTGCCAACCTTTGCTCCTCCGACACTCTAGCCCACCACTCTCCTCTCCTCCACTCTTCTGTTCTGTCCTCCTCTTCCTTTTTCAGTCCAAGGAATGGGAGAAGGAGGATCAGTGGAGGTGAATGGGTGGACAGGGCACCCCCTGCCAGTCTGCTGCCTGAGGCGACTGCTTCAGTTGGCCTTGTGGGTGGGCCGGCCCTGCACCATGGGGGGGGGCATCATCATCATCACAAAATGGCCACGGAGGGTGGGGCCAGACACAAAATGGCTGACGAGGAGACAGAGCCAGGAGTGGCAGCAGCAGGCAGCAAAAGGGCAAGCAGGCGTTGGGCACCGCCAGACATCTCCACAGACACCACACAGGGCCCCCGTTTTAAACGAACTAAGGGGCAGGGGGGGGGCAGGGGCAGTGACAGAAGGCTGAAGAGCCTTGTTGCCCTGCCTCGTAGTTGATACTACTTTGGGGTGACTCTCCAGTCTGTTTTTCTGAAACTCCTCTTTGTTTTCTCCTGTCCCCTCTGCAGCAAGAAGTTCCTTTGGGAGGAGCTGGAAGCAGTGCAAGGTGAACTGCGGTGTATCCATCAGAAACTGAGTATGCAACTATGATAGTAATTTTCCTTGCTGCATCATCAGTGTTTCCCAAATTCCACACTGGATTTGTCTCCAGCAATAGTCTCTTCTTTTCCCCCGCCCCATGGCACTCCAAACTTCCTGAGACCTTCTCAGCATTTGACCTTTAAATATCTCCCCACAGGCTAAGTGGATGGCCAGCTTTGAGCTCCTTTGGGCCTGAGTATCATACAGCCTGCTCGATCACCTGACTGTTTCTGTATTTATATACCGCCTTTCTCATCATCAGATTTCTGATCAGATTTATTCAAGGCTGTTTACACAGGCAAGCTATCCTAGACCCGATAAGGGTCTTAACAGTATTGTTCTCAAAGAAGCAGGGAATACAGGTTTAAAAGCCATGTAAAAATGTATTAAAACCCAAGTAAAAACATATCAAAATCACTCGTATAACTCAAGGTTAAAAACAAGATAGAAACCCATGTAAAACTAGCTTTAAGACACAACATTGAAAGACACAACGTTTCGTCCACGTCTGTGGACTTCTTCTGGTGTAGGAACAGCGGCATGCTGTGAAGATGTAATGATTACAGTGATCTGACAGCAGAAAGCCTTTAACTGGAGCAAGGCGCGAAAAAAAGTGCACGAAAGCCTGAGCCTTTACACGGGTTTTTTTATCTTGTTTTTAACCTTGAGTTATTGCATGATTTTAATGTGTTTTTACTTGGTTTAAATAGATTTTTATATTTGTACATGGCTTTTAAACCTGTATTCCCTGCTTCTTTGAAAAGTACTGTTCTAGTCATATACCGTATTGTCCCGAGTACAAGACGTACCTGATTATAAGATGCACCCTTAAAGTTTGGTGCTATTAAAAATTTTTAATTAAATCACTGGCATTATTGCAACAGCCTGATTATAAGACGCACCCCTAGTTTAAAAACTTAAATTAGGAGAAAAAAGTGAGTCTTATACTCAGACCAATACGGTATATAGAACCTTCCATACTCGAGATGTTTCCCTTCCGAGTGCAGCCCAAGTGCAGCCCACTTGTGCTCTGCACTTCCAAGCTTCACAGTTCACCCTTGGACGGTTGTCAAGATGTTCTCTCTCTAGCTGACTCTTCCGCATTCCACCCTCTCACAGTGCCTTCTCAGTGTCTTTGCGAGGTCTGTCAGCAGCTTTTGTCTCCCATCCAAGCGAGAACCAAGGTCAACCCTGCTTCTGCAGGCAGGGCTTCGGCTCAACCTCCAGGGAAACAGAGGGGGAAAGGGGTTTGCCCTCCACTTGACTAGGGTCATCGTTCTTGGTTGTCTCTCTCCACATCATTTCTTAGCCACTTTAGTTCCCTCCAGCTGCATCCATAGACTTGCAGTTCCCCAGCTCAACACCTCCTCTTAAGGCTGGATATTTCATATACTTCCAGCTTTGCTCAGTGTCCCCCCTTTTCTTTAAAACATTGAGGAAGGCGATGCCACAGCTTCCAAAGCCTCCACATGGATGTCCAAAGCCAGTCTCCCTTGAGTGCCTGTGCCACCCTTTCTCTGCCAGGCTGCCTTGTCCACTGGCGTCACTACGGGGGGGGGGGGGAGCTCTAAGTTCCTCCGTGATCCGAGCCTCCATTACACGGAGGAACGAGGTGCCCCGCCCCTTCTGAACCAGTCAAAGCAGTGAAAACAACGCGCAGGAGACTCCCTGCGCGTTGTTTTCACCACTTTGACTGGTTCGGAAGGCGCGGGGGTGGGGCACTTCGTTCCTCCGTGTAATGGAGGCTCGGATCACGGAGGAACTTAGAGCTCTGCCCCCCCCCCCGTAGTGACGCCAGTGGCCTTGTCCAACAGTGGCCTCCCTGAACTCAGCAACCAAGCATCCCATTCCAGACACAGCTACCCCACCACCACTTCCACCACACTGCACCGACCCCCACTTCCCCTCTAATAGACTACAAGCAAGAATTGTTTCTGCATCAGGCCCCAGAAACCTTAAGGCTTCCCCTGGCAGTAAGCCAATCCTGAGGGTGCGTGCATGCGTGTGTGTGTGCGTGCATGCTGGGAAGGTGGAGGCTGGTCTCAGGGCCTGTTTGCACAAGGGGGGGGCACATGTTGCCTGCTGCATTGCACCTGGCCTGAGGTGAAAGTGGGGCAGGACAGAAAAAAGGCAGCGCTAGGAGGACATCTGACAGGTGTCTTGTGTTTGGGCTCTTATCCTAGAGGACCAGGAGGTAGACATCACTAGGAACTTGATCGGCATTAAGAAGATGCAGGAGAATCAAATGAAGTGCACCAAGGTGAGGGGCTCCCCTTGGCTCCATCTTTGCTGGATGCTGGAGGCTTGTATTGGAATCTCAGGGTCAGAAGCTGTAGATTGCGACAGTAACACCCCCCCCTTCCAATAACGCATATTACACAGGTATAGGAGAAATAAAGGGGGCATATTTATTGAATGTGTTACATCAAGTGTGTGGGCTTGCAGCGGGTCCTATCTGAGATGGTCCAATTCAGCGGTGCGGGCACCTAAACTGGAGGAGGCTGTGAGAGCCTGACTCCCTCCTTCGAGCGTAACTGTCCTGGCTCCGAACCAAAATTCACCTAAAGGCTCCCTGAACTTTTTCATAGCCAACCCCTTACAACAGTAGGTCAAGGAAGCAGAATTGCCCTGCCCTCCCTGTGCCGGGGGCACTAAGGCTGGCATTGCAATTCAAGCATGAGAGTCCGCCAGCCAGCGCCCCAGCACTGCCGCTGTGAATCCACTGCCTATGTTTTGACTGGGCTCAGGACCCAGCTCAGTGCCTTCACCTGTAAAATGGGAATTAATATTTCCTCTTCACAGAGTGGGATAAGGAGGAGCTGCTATTGTTATTGCTTCAACAAGCAGCGCTGCACAAGCAGAAGTTTAACAACAAGACCTTGCCTGCAGACTTGCAATAGAAATAGAGATGCAGAAGGAAAAGGAAGGAATTCCACTGAGTAGCCTTCCTAAGCCTTGGGAACAGGATGCGACTAAAGAGGAGAGGGTGGGTGGGATGCAGCACGGAGCGCCCAATGCACTTGTCACTCCAGGGAACACAAGGAGGTGGCCTTTGAAGACAGAGTGCCCCCTACTGCACTCTCCCCAGATTTGCAGGTGTGGTGAGGAGGGATTGATAGAGCGGTGGCTGGATACTGGATGAAAGTAGAGCCAGGAAGAGAACGGGACTCATCGGGAAGAAGGGCAGTTACCGTTACCTGCCCTGCACCCTTGGGATTGGACAGAATCATAGAGGAGAAGCCTTATCAATGGCTCTTGGCTCTGGGAGCAGAATGGAAGTTCCACATTTGGAGGTGCTGTGTCACTTCATACTGGTCACTGTGGTGGTGGTGGGGAAGTGGCAGAGGGCTGTGGCCTTCATTCTCTGCTGGTGGGCTTCCCCGAAGTATCTGGTGTCCGCTCTTGGAAACCGGATGTTGGACTAGACGGGTCTCTTCACCTCCTCTAACAGGCCATTATGACGGGCCGAGCTGTCAGTCTGAATTCATCTCGGCAATGCAAGGGTGCGCGTAGATCAGACAGGTCACTTGGGCCCTGCTGAAGAGCGAAGGTGTGCCCAACCAATCTGCGAGTTTGCGCTCGTGCAAACTCAGCCTGAGAAATTCATTGTGCTTCCTGCGGCCCAACATCTCCGTCCTGGATGCAAAAGAAGCAGCCGCAGGCTGGCTGTTCCCCAGTTCTTACTTGTGTGCCTTTGGCCCCTGTTCCCAGTTCCTGTGCCAGCTGAGGGACAGAGTCTCAGGCGATGCATCAGAACCTGTGGTCGGCAAGCCTACGACTGAAGAGCTGAATGACATCTGGTAAGACAAGCTTCTGGAGGAGTTCCTGCAGGGAAATCTCAGCCTGCTCTCTTGCTGCATCAAGCTATGTTGTGGTACTGAGCACAGTATTATTTTATTAGATAATTACAATGAGTAACTATGAAATAACTCATCGAACGTCGTAGAAAATGCCTGCGTTCCAGGCTGTGCAGCTGTCATTGATTTCAGTGAGAGACCAGTGCAAGCCTCTCTGGAATGAACAGGGCCTGTGCAGAGTCACAGGCTGCAATCCTATGCACACTTTCCTGGGAGTAAGCCCCATTGAACACAACGGTACTTACCTCTGAGTAGACATGCATAGGATTGTGCTGACACTTGGGGGACACCTGCAACCCATGAGCTTAACAGAAACACCATGTGTTTTCAGGTCACAGGGGATAGGCGCATTGGTTGCTCTGAGTGCAAGCTCAGAAGCCCCCTGAAATATGTAACCTGAGCTTCTTGCCCTGGAAAGTCCCACTTCTCCTTGCATTACGAGTTCATACATGCAGATTCAAACTTGAGTATAAAGACACATGCACAGTTTGATCCAAAGGTTGCACATGTCTGCCACTGAAAGGAGGGGTTGCCTTTTACGCACAGGGACCAGATTAAAAAAGAGAAAAGAAACTTGTGTGACAGTTCTCACATTACAAAATTCAAATCTTAACACAAAAGTATAGATCTGTATGTCTGAGCTGGTAATGAGAGAAGCTGTGCTAGAACTGATGGATTAACCAGAAGGCCAGGTGACTTCAGGGATCAAAAGTACTGTTTCAGACTGCGCAGTTAGCTTCCTGGGGAGGGAGGGAAGCTCTGGCCCGACCTTCTGGAGAGGGGCTGTAGCTCAGTGATAGAACTCCTACTTTGCATGCACAAGGTCCCAGGTAGGGCTGGGAAAGACCCTTGCCTGACACTCTGGAGGGCCTCTACCACTCAGTGTAGCAAATACTGAGCTAGATGGACCAATGATCTGACACTGTAGATCTCCCTGCCGGTCGCGTTCTTCGCGCTGAATGGTAGCGACAGTGAGGGGGCGGCGCCTCCTCCTTTCGGTCCCTACACACGGTACTCGACGCGGCATTACTTACGGTGCCGCCCCTACCGTGGAAACGCCACTGCTGTAGACGACACTTCATGTGCTCAAGAAAGACTCGGTAATGGGTGGGTTGCCTCTCTGCTCTTTTATCTCAGGAGTAGGCGGTCCACAAAGTTAGGAAGTCACAGGAGCTCTTCATGTCTCCCTTCCGTACAGGTCGGCTGTCAACACTCTGCGCAACTCCATCACCAGCTGCAGCATCTGGAGTGACAAGAGGGGGTCTCCGAGAATTAAAGGTGGGTGATGGCAGCAAGCCTGATGATTCCCTCCCCCCCCCCCCGATTAGAAAGGAGGCAAGCCCAGCCAGGCCACTTGAGGCTGTGGGAGCACAACGTACCCTGTGCCTTCCCAAGACTTGATGTGATCTACAGGGTCCCTTTGGGCTGACTCTTCAGCTGGTGTGAATCAACTATGCCGCAGTGGAAGCAGGGGGCGGAGAACGCCCTCAATTTTGAGTAGACAGACCTTCCTTAGTTGAAATGGAGTGCACTGCGGTGGGGGGGGGGGCGCGCCTGGCCACGATGACTCAGCACTTTTGGAGAACTTTCTCTTGGCTCTTTGACAGGCCGGATGAACCGTCAGCGTCGGAGGTCCAGCTCACCTAGCACCTTTTTCTCCGACTCAGGCCTACCTCAGTAGCGATCTGGCTCAGATCACAGTTCATAAAACAGAGAGGTGAGTGCCTGGGTTACCCCCCCCCCCAATTCCCTCCCTTGCCATCTTCCCTTGGGGCTCAGTTCAGCTACGTTGGAGTATTCCCTACTTTCTAACAGGAGTGGCACTGTGCAGGCAGCCAGCCAGCTCTTCTCCCCCTCCACCCAAGACTCAGGTGCCAGGCGAGCTAGTTGCCCCTCCCTTCTCTTTTCAGATGTTAGAAGAGGACTCAAGAACTGAGAGATAATCTGGTCCCTTCTTTGGAACTGTCCAGATGGAATTAAACTGAACTGCTTTGAAGAGACTCGTTCCGGGCATCTTTGATCCTCCAGCACGGTGGATGCAAGCAATTGCAGTGATCTCGGGAGGGAGTGCTAGAGGCAGGAGGGGGCTGCCGCCGTCGCCGCAATCCTCTTCTGACTTGCTCTCAGTGCGCCAGAAGAGGATCAGAGCCCCACCGGAGTGGCAGGGCTGGAGATGGGCTGGGGGTTGTTCTTCAGGTCGCCACCCCTCCAACTTTGCTCCTCCTCCTTGTGAATGTGTCCGATCACCCTGGTCAGGCCGGCCCTGCCTGGCTTCCAGATGAGTCTTGTTCTCTTTCCCAGCATCTCCCCGTTTCTTACACCCTTTTGGAGATGCTTCTTCTTCTAGCACTTCACAGTCTGCTTCCAGATCCCCCAGCAGCAGCAGCAGCATCCTCTTTGAGGGGGTATGTTTGTTTCTCCTTGAATTCTGTGTTGACAAAAGCTTTTCCTGTCCCTAGCTACACTCTAGTCTAGCTACACACTCAATCCTCCACGTGTCACGCTGAGATTTTTGGAGCTGTTCATTGGAGCAGATTTTGCAATCCAGCTGGCATCCCCCTGGCCTTCAAGCACCCCGTAGTATCTTTATAAACACCCAATTAACTGATATACATCCGTTGTAGGGTGACCCAACTCTTAACCACTGAAGAACTGTGGGATGGTGTCTGCCATCCCCAAATATCCTTGAAACATATTTTTTTTAACCTTTTGAGTCATTATTTCTGCTTCAAGGAGGGATTTTCTGCTCTACTTAAGTCGTGGTTTGATTCTTCTGTTTGGTTATTTTTTCACACTCTTCCCCCCCTCCCCGATTTTGTTGCCAAATTTAGCAGCGATGAGATCTATTCTGAGTATCTATTATGACACCTGCCACCCTTCTCTGCAAATAATTCACCCAGCTATTTGCACCTTGAGCTAGGTTGCTTCACTTTTAGGGTTTCGGCTCCCATCTTTGGGTCTCCAAAGGAAGGAGTAAAATATCGGGGGGGGTGTGTGTGAGGGTGGTAGGCTATGTTGTGTTTGGCTTACAGCCCAGTCCTAACTAAATCCTGCCCCTCCCGCCGATGCAGCTGCTCCAATGGAGAGCACACTTTATCCTGCGCGGGGGGGGGGGAGCCTCTAAGGAGGGAGGTCTCCTTGAGGTAAGGGAACATTCGTTCTTTACCCTGAGGCAAGCCTCCGCTGCCCCAATGGGTCTCCTCGGATCTGTGCCAGCTATTTTGCTGGCACAAGTCTGAGGAGAGGAAGGGAGAGGGAACAGGGTAAAGATTGACAGAGGTGAGGGGGACAGCGGTGAGGAATAGAGCCTTTTCGGCGGTGGCGCCCCAACTATGGAATTCCCTCCCCCTGAAATTAAGAACGGCTCCCTCCTTAGAGACCTTTCGGCGGGGCCTCAAGACGTTTTTATTCAGGTTGGCCTTCGATGGCTGACATGGTGGGCTGACATTTTAATAAATGTAATCATAAGGTGACGCACTGGGGTTTGTTTGTTTTTAATTGGGGGTTGTTTATTTTAATTACCTGTATTAATTATTTTTATTGTATTATATTTTATTATGTATTTTAACATGTTTTACTTGTAAGCCGCCTTGATTGCCCTTATCGGGAGAAAGGCGGGGTCTAAATTATTTAAATAAAACAAACAAACAAATAAATAAAGATCTGGTGCAGCCAGGATCCACCTCGTTCCACTTCCTGCCCACCTTCCTCCCTGCCCAGAAACTCCCCCATTCTTCCCCCTGTCTGCCCCGTTTGGCCCACCCCCTCCCCCACCATAGTTGGCAGCAGCATTGGGCCTCCGGCACTGCTGCCGTTTGCGGTGGCGGTCCCAAAATGACCAGTGGCAGCGCATAAAGGGTAGCATAGTCCTAGTTAGAATTGTTATTTGCTTGGTCCTCCATGTCCAGCAGGCTCCACCCCAGGTCCCAGGCACACACAGCCAGACTCTTTCCCTGAAAGGCTTAGTGCAAACCTCTGTCCCCACCCCGCCAGCAATACACTATTCCCCTTTCCGCTAGGCTCCACCCTCTACTCTGTCTTTAGTTCCCAAGCTGCACTGCCTGATTTTGTGATCCGAGCCTCAAGAGACCTGGCAATGTACCTGCCCTCAGTAGCGTAGCCGGGGGGCGGGCGGGCTGTGCGGTAAGTGCTGTACGGCGTTATACGGAGGTGAAAAGTGGCCCCTCCCACTTGCCGTCAGAGCCAGTCCAGCAGCGAAGGCAACGTGCCTTCACTGCCGGACTGGCTCCAATGGTGAGTGGGAGGGGCCACTTTGCACCTCCGTATAACGCCGTACAGCACTTACCGCGCTGCCCCCCTTGCCTACTGTACCTGCCTGCACAGAATCAGCCTCCATAATTTAGATCTTGAAGGAGGACTGGCCAGATCTGTTGGTTCCTCCTAGTTTCCATTTCCTCCATCACAGAGAGAAACCAACTTCAGCATTTTTGTTTTGCAGCCCCTGAAGAAGGAGGTCATATGCTTAGTTAAAAACAATGGGGACACTGACAAAAAAAAATGGTGCAGAAAAGGTTATTTGACTCTGGTTCCCCAGAGTGCAAGAGAATTTTTCCAGGATCAGGTTCTCTCAGAAAGGAGAAAAGGCATGCAAGTGTGTGTGTGTGTGTGTGTGTGTGTGTGTGTGTGTGTGTGTGTGTGTGTGTGTGTGTGTGTGAGAGAGAGAGAGAGAGAGAGAGAGAGAGAGAAAATCTCTTTATGGGTAGGACTGCATTAGCAAGCAGAGGCAAAGCCAGCCCATAAGACAAATTAGTACAGAGCCCTCAGGGTGCCTTGGCTGCCATGTGGTTTGTGTATTTATTTTTTGTAACTTGGGCTCCACCTTTCCATTACAGAGAATGTTCAAAGTGGCTTCCCTTACTTCAGTGCAAACCTTTTTTGAAATCTGTTTGTCTTGCAAACTGAGTTCAAGACCTTAGTTGACATTATGGTCAGTGTGTGTGTGTGTGTGTGTGTGTGTGTGTGTGTGTGTGTGTGTGTGTGTGTGTGTGTGTGTGTGTGTGTGCAGTTACCATAATGAGAGAGACACACACATAAAATTCAGATGCTATACTATTAGATATAGGCTACCTTGAAATGTATAGAGTTGGTGCTTGTTCTTGATATGTGCTCTGTAACTGAATTACGTTAGTTAGCTGGTGCCTCAGCTTTTCTGCCTGCAAAATAGGGAGAAGTGCATAAGCAAGACTTGGTTAGTAGGGTGCGATAGGAGGCGATGTACAGTATTTGTATAGCTTCTGGGAGTCGCTATTCATATCCAGAGCAACACTGCTGACCCACTCGCAAGTAAAGGCTCATCGCAGGGTGAACCTTTGGTTTATGGATTTCAACCAAGCAGTCTAGCTTGCGTCTCTCACCCCTTTGACTCTGAGGGGATACTGGCAGCATCTCAATGAATGTTCCCCTTTGAAGGATTCTCTTTCCTCCCTTCCATTCTTTCTCTCCCCTCTTTTCTCCCCTCCCTCTCTTTCCCCTCCCTTTGTGTGTGTGTATGTGTGTGTGTTGTTCCCTCTCTCGCAAGCTCTCTCTCCCTTTCCCTGGAAGGGCTCCAGCTGCTCACACACGAAACAACAGTTAATCTAGCAGTCCAGCTTCTAATTGGGATATTGGCATGATCAGCATGGATTCCCTGTTACGTCCTGCAGACCGTTAAATTTGCTTAGACAGAAGAGGAGGAGGAGGAGGAGAGCTGATGTGGGCCGGGGAGGAAGCCATGGCTGCTGCCTAAAAAAAAGAAAAGAAAGAAACCCTACAGAAGGTGAGAGATGCAATCAGCCATCGGCTGGGATGTGGGGTGGATGCGATTGGGGGGGGGGGGGAGGCTGGTTAGCCTGCAGACTCTCACTTCCATCATGTGTCAAGTGTTGCTTTCTATTTCAGCTCATCAATTGCCTCTTTCCGTTTCCTCCTCCTCCTTCCAGGCATTCATACACTCATTGTTAGAGCGTTGACAATAATTGTACTGTGCTTTGTGTTTGTGTGTGTGTGTGTGTGTATGTGTGTATGTGTATGTCTGTTTTAAAGGATGGTGTTGTTGCTAAGTTACGCTCTTAGGGTGGTGGGATATATATATATATATATATATATATATATATATATATATATATATATATATATATATATATATATATATATATCCCAACGGTCACCGATTCCATTGGTCATGGAGACCGAGCAAATCTCTTGTCTGAGGCTTGCTCATTGGTTTGTGGAGTTGTCCTGAGCGGCGATGAGGCCTTTGGCTAATGGGGAAGGACAAGGAAGGAACCTCTTGTGGCTGGATTCACATGGCACCGGCCATGGTGCTAGTAAAGTTGGGTAGGTAGGTAGGTCTGGGGCTGGCATCTGTTGGGAGTAACAAAGATCTGCTGTACTTGTGGAAAAGGGACGAGAGATCACCCTCCTGTTTGAGGGCTGGATGATGAGCTCACGCTAAGAAAGAAAACAGCAGAGAGGATGTTTTCAGCCCCAAATCTTCCTCTGCAATGTAGGCAGAGAGCTGAAGCTAGAAAATCCTAATGCTGTTGTGCATTTATCATGCTTGACACTTGGGATTATTAACTGGACTTGCAGTAGATTGCTTGAGCTGTGTGTGTGTGTGTGTGTGTGTGTGTGCACGTGTAAGAGTCTGGAAGATGAAAAAAATTCCTCTACTGCAAATCTGAATCCTGCACCATAACACTCCCCCTTTCTTTGTACAGGATGAATTGTGCACATCAGAACAGTATATTAATAGCAGGGGGGGAGGTTTGCATTAAGTTGTCAAGTTTTCACCCTTTGTTTTTTTTTTACTGAGCATTTAAGGTTTTTAGATTCTTTTGCCAGAGAGGGACATGGTGGAAGAGGGCATAAGAACCTGGCCTAGATGCCTTTAAAAGGGGTTTGGACAGATTCATGGAGGAAAAGACCATCACAGGTTACAAGCCATAAGCAACCTCCTGGTTTTAGAAGTGGGTTTTCTCTGTGCCAGGTGCAAGGGAGTGTCAACGGGAAACAGGTTATCTTGTTGTCTTGTGTGCTCCCTGAGGCATCTGGTGGGGCCACTGTGAGATACAGGAAGCTGGACTAGATGGGCCTTTGGCCTGATCCAGCAGGGCTCTTCTTATGTTCTTATGTTCTTAAGAACGAAGCAGTAGTAGACAGAGGACTAAGACCAGGGCCCAAGAGGGAGACAGGGAAACTCATTTGCAGGGCCTAGTGAGGGGCTACACTTTTAGTCAGCCCTGAAATTCAGAAGCCAGCAAAAACGAGACACAGTTTATTTCTTACTGTATGTTAAACTGCAATGGTTAAAGTAATAATTGTAAGTTAACATCTGTGTAAATAAAAGAGCAAGAAGAAATGCCTGAAGAAATTGATTTGAAAACTTATGAATTCAACTTATGGCTGCCAGACTTATGACTTCCCCACTGAGAGAATAGGAGCTCATGGAATGTATTGTTTTAATTAATTTTCCCAGCACGATTCGGTCAATGTTCATATAGCAATTATCTAAGACTGAAACTTTCATTAAAACGCAGTCTTAAGAAAAACCCAAACACCCGCCCTCTGAAGCCGATGTGCTGTCCAATTTTTGGAAATAAAGTCCACTGTAGGATTTACTCCCAAGTAATTGTGCCATGGGACCGCAGTTTTAATGAAAAGAAAGTTATGGAAGGATTGTGAGACGGAGCATCACAGCTTTCGTTGGTGTAAAAAAACAACACCACCAGTCTCTTCAATATTGTCTTGGCCAGTCGCCATTCTGTACGTGTGTGTGTGTGTGTGTGTGTGTGTGTGTGTGTGTGTGTGTGTGCCTGCGCACGCACACCCACAGTATTCCTCTTGCAGACTTTGGACTAGTTTTGCAGAGACGATTTGTACACTTTCAGTTTCATTGTCACAACTTGAATTTTGAAAGGATCCACATTCTGTTCCAGATACAAGTGTGTGCAGTCATGGCGTGCATGGCTCTGTACATGAGGATGGCAGGTGGGGACATTAAAGTGGGGACATTAAAGGATGGCAGGTGGGGACTTTGCTTAGGGTGTGTTCGTTCCTGAGCCTCCTGAAGACTCATTTTTGAACACGTCTCTTGCGTTGATCCCAGACACATGAGAATTGTTCTGCTGGGGCTCTAACTTGTCACCAGCAGAAATAAAGTTGCCGAGATGCCTTCAGAGAGACGTCGTGAGTGACAACCCTTTTGGTTGTGGCCCCTTTCTTGACTCCTCAGAATCCGAACCTGGATGCATCCTGGAAGCAGCAGCAATGCATCTGACATTTTAATGTTCTCCTCTCATATTGCATATACCGGGGTGGCCAAACTGCGGCTCCTGAGCCACATGCGGCTCTTTGACATATAACATGCGGCTCTCGGAAATATGTTGGCTGAGATCCTTTTTTGCAACACAAAAGGTATATTTTTCACGCTTTATAATTATTTACCAGGTATAAATGGAGAGTCCACTGGATTAAAACATAAGTTTAATGTTCATGGGGAGTAAATATATTTAAGAATTAAATGCTTCTTAAATATTGCAGCTCTCAAACATCTCTCTTACGGCTCTCAAACATCTGAAGTTTATCATATGTAGCTCTTACATTAAGCAAGTTTGGCCACCCCTGGTATATACTATAAAATATACTTGGGGTGCAGAGGTGGAGTAATTAAATCAAACAGAGATAAAGAAAAAAGATGGGTAGGGTTGTTGCTCCCTCTGCACTAAAAGCTGCACGTTGAAAGTGAGACTCTCCACTAAAGTGGACATGAAATGGTCAAATTAACAGTGGGTGGCAGAAAGCAGTACAAGAAGGGACTATATTGCCTCCAAGTGAGTTCTCCCTTTTATAGGGAGAACCTTTTAATAAAAGTTCTCCCTTTTATAGGGAGAACAGGCAGAAGGGATCCGCCTTGGAAGCACGGTGAACTTCAGTTCTTAATAGAGAATCTATTTTAGACTTAACAATAAAATGTCATTCTGACCCTCTGATTCCTGTCGAATGGGAAATGCTCAGATGCTACTGCCGGCGGGAGGGGGAGATTCCTTACTCAAGAACTGTCATGCTATCCGTGAAGGTAATAATGGGGATGTTCCCATTGCGACTAAGGGCTGCGGGGTGGCGCAGTGGGTTAAATCACTGAACCATGAGCTGTCGATCGAAAGGTTGGCAGTTTGAATCCGCGCGACAGGGTGAGCTCTCGTCGCTTGGCCCAGCTCCTGCCAACCTAGCAGTTTGAAAGCATGTTAATGCGAGTAGATAAATAGGTACCGCTTGCGGGAAGGTAAACAGCGCTCCGTATTGTCATGCTGGCCACATGACCACAGAAGCGTCTTCGGACAGCGCTGGCTCTTTGGCTTCGAAACGGGGATGAGCACCGCACCCTAGAGTCGGACATGACTGGACTTAAATGTCAAGGGACACCTTTACCTTTTCCATTGTGAGAATCAAACTTGCAACTTGCTTGTTGGGTCAGAGAGGGAAAGACAAACAAAGGACGAGCGACCGACAACAAGTAAAGAGCGAAAGATTTTCCATACCTGTGTGCAAGGTGAACTTGGGAGGTCAGCAGGTGGGAGAAGTGTTCCTGCAGGGAATGATAGCTGCTCTTGCAGGTTTGGGGGATCCACTTGGCAAACTTGCTTTGGTGTCTCCTTTTGTAGGTAGCCCCTTTCCTTGTGGAGGGATCCAGCCCCTGTTGCCATGGCTGGTGGGAAGCAGGAGCTGAAAAGAAGCATCTCCATCATCCCCTGCTTTGTGTTTGTGGAGGTAAGAGCCTCAAATCCCCAAAGGTGGGTTTGGCCAACTCAGGAGGTGGAAAAGCCCCAGCCCCGAGAAGAGAGTGGTTAACACTGGCTAGTTGCCCTGGACCTCTGAGACGCACGCCCAGGAGGACAATTGCAGCATTTGACATGGTGCAACAACAGGCCTTCACAGTGGTCTTTTGCAGACCCTGTTCTTTTCAAATCTTTTGAAGTGATTCACAGTGTTTTATTTATCATGGCCAATCCAAGACATTTTGCTACCTGAATAGCTGCATGGTAGAATCTGGGTGGTTTTGCCCCAGCAACCTAGCAAGGGATCCTGGATTGCATGCAGATGAAAAGTGCCCCAGGTCTCAAAGGATTGCTTGGGATGCTTCTGCAGTTGGGCCAGACCTGTTGCTAGGGCTGAAGAATTACATCGCTTCCCCCTCGCCCTGTGCTCATTTTATACAGGTGCTTGCTAGAACGCCAGTCACCCAAATGTGCTGTCCCTGTCAGGGAGCGTGTTGGGCTTTCAGGCCCGGGAAGGGGGATAGTAGGCCTCCACCATGCCTACCCCTTTCCCGGGCCTGACCTCTGCCCTCCTCCCCGCCCCCTGCCCCTGAGTGCCCCTCCCCTGTTCCACCTTGCCCCGCTCCTCTGCAGCCTGGCGGGAGCCTACTTGCTCTGGCAGGGGCTCCAACGAGATCTGGTGCAGACAGGCCTTTCCACCGGCACCACAAGCCTCCAAGCTGCCACAATGTGCCTTACCGTTACGGCACATTTGCAACAGCAGGCATGCTTGTTCCGCCAGTGGAAGCTGGCATTGGATTGGGCTCTTAATCGTTTAAATAATAAATAAATTTCACCCTCAAAATGCACTTTGTTCCTTCTGTGCCCCTCAATATATATGTTAAACATGCTCTCCCAGAATGCCATATCCCTGAGCAACCCTGTGAGGCTACTAATGAGGCTTTTTTTTTTTTTTTTAAGTAGGAAATCCCAAGCACCCTCACATCTACGGTAGTTTGGTCCTCAAGTGCCTTTTAGTTGTTGCACAGAGGTGTGGGAACTGCTTTTCTAAGCCTTTGTCCCACAGCGTGACTGTACCATGTTTAAAGACTCATCACCACCATATGGGAGTGGGGGCAATCACGTGGCGTTTTCTTACAATGCAGCGGTTGTCTGGCCAGGATTGGGGTGGTGACTTGGTGGTCATTGGTGGTCACTGACCTGGTAGGAGTGCTAACGGCAGCACTGTGGGGTGAACCAATGGAAAAAGAGCGCCCACCCCACCGCTGCAACATGGGCCTGCAAGGGCCCTTCAGGTGATCATTTCTGTAGGGCAAGTTCTCCCGACCACTATTGAGGCACTAGTTATGATGATAGTTGTACAACCAGAATGAGATGGCAGGGAGGTGCAGCATCACTCCAGGGGGAAAAGCCTGCTCTTAATTCCCAAGTGCAGATGCTTCCCCTTGTCCGAAACAAGGCATTAAAATGGTGAAACTTAGTAAACTAAATGACAAGCAACTTCTTGCCATGTGTGTTTAACTCCTAAGGGAAACTTGAAAAGAATAGGCCCTAACTCATTATTGTTATTGTTATTGTTGTTGTTGTTGTTATTGTTATTATTGTTATTGTTATTGTTGTTGTGATTATTATTGTGGTTGTGGTTGTGGTGGGTGTTGGGTGTATGGGGGTGTTGGTGTTGCTGGTGTGTTTGTTTGTTTAACCATTACACTGTGTAACAAAATTCAAACACTTTCGTGATTAAGCTGAATATTTTGATGTAACATTATTAATTTTGGTGTGAACATTTCAAAAATGCTGCTATTTTTGGCATAGCATCAATAGTTCAGCTACAATTTATGCTGCTCGACAGAAGCGTCGCCGGGGGTGGGGCATGGAGTGGGGGCCTCCGGGCAGCAATGGGGGGGTGACAAAGTGGGTGGCGGAGACGACAACCGTGCCATTTCGGCGGCGGGAAGAGCGGGCGGCAACAGCGGAGAAGACGATGTTTTGGCCCATCCTCCCCCCTCCCACGTCTCTGAAGGCATGTGAAGCGGCGGTGGCGGTGACGTCACTTCCGGTGGTGACGTCACCGGGGGGGGGGAGCATCGCAACACCACTGCTGCTTGAGGAGACCTTACAAGCTCTTGTCATGGCCATGTTTACTCTGATGTAATGGCGAATGACAGTGTTTCAATATCAACACAAAATTTAAGATAACTAAAAAAGTTTTGAAGATACAAAAAAAACCCCCACAAGAGTATTGTCGGAATCAGCACCTCTTAATTGTATAAGAAACATTTAGAAATAAATATAAACTTTTTTTTGTTACGCAGTGTTATTATTGGTTAAATTATATGCAGTATTGGTTAAATTAAACCATATTATAATATGGTTATTATTTAACCTTAATTATTTTATTCTGTTTCTATACTGCTTTTCAACAAAACGTAATTCACAAAGCAGTTTACACAGCAAAATAAATCAATAAATTTAGTTTTTGTGTAGGACCAGGCAGCCTTGCACTAAATTGTGTTTTCTTGTTAACGTTCTGCATGCTAATACTGGACATGCATGTATCCTTTTACTATATATCTACAACATTGAGAAACTGTTTTTATACTGCTTTGGATTTGGTGTGTGCGCGCGCACACATGCGGTTGTGTGTGTGTGTGTGTGTTCATCACCAGTGACATCGTGGGCATCATCCAATCGGTGTGTGACAGGGGCGCTAATTGCTGTGCTGGGATCTGCTTTCAGCTTTTCCCATGTGCTGCCGGAAAAGTTGCCAGGCTGTGGCGGGACAGAAACAACAACCGTGCATGCGATCGCTGTACAATACCACTGCCAAAGTCTCTGAAAAAGCGATCCTCTGTGCATAGTCTCCAAGATCAGCTGTCTCACTGGGGTCGTTTACTAGCAGTGGATCGTGCAGAAGGGGAGGGGAGGCTCCGGAGTTACCAGGTGCACAGGAAGCAGGAGGAGAAAGGACTGAAGGGATGCAACTGTCTGCCTCACTTTGAGTCAGGCAAGCTCGGGTGCTTCTCCTTCCAGCCGTGATGTGATGTGCAGCTACAGCAAGCATCCGAGCGTGAAAAGGAGTGCACGAGGAAGCTTGCACGGAGTGGCAGGCAGACGAAGGAGGGGATGCCAGGCTCCTGTGGATCCAGGCACCAGCCTCTCCTCCTTGCGTTGGTCTCCCATTCAGTCCATTGCGCTGCTGCCTCCTGCCTGATGTGCCATGTTCTACTTCCAGCTGGTGATCATGGCCGGCACGGTGGTGCTGGCCTACCACTTTGAATACACAGACACGTTCCCCGTGCACCTCCAAGGCTTCTTCTGCTACGACAGTGCCTACGCCAAGCCCTACCCGGGCCCCGAAGACACCAGTCGAGCACCACCAGTCCTGGTCTATTCTCTTGTCACTGCAGTGCCCACTGTAACGGTAAGAGGGTTTATTGGGCATGGGGGAGGAGCCAAAATCCCCACTCTTTGGAAAAGAAGGATCCCAGGGCAGTTCTGTGGTCACCATAATTCTGGTGTCAAGTCTCCTGCCTGACAGTCTTGGTTGTAAGTGTTTGTTAACCAAGCTGCACATTAACAGACAGAAAAATCAAAGGCAAGGGCCATGGTGTGTGTGTGTGTGTGTGTGTGTGTGTGTGTGTGTGTGTGTGTGTGTGTGTGTCTTGCCAACTGGTTTGCATGAAGCTCCGCTGGGAAAGGAATAGAGCTGTTCTTCAATTTCTTCTTGAATTAAAATTCTAGAGATAATAATCAGAAATATGTCTCGCTTAATCATGCCAAAATCCTTGATTGTCTGAATCTTGGTTCACCCCCATGTGGATATCTGTACAGTACTTACAGTGGGCATAGATAGTACACTCACACACAATGTATTTGTGAGAGATGCAGTCACACACATATACTGAGGATGCACAATGCTCCACCTCAAACATATCCTAAATTAATATCCTCTGACCTGGACATAATGACAGTAGGACAGATCCATGCTCATGTCATGTTCCCCAGGACCCTCTTAATCTCATTAAATGCAAGCTTAATGCCAGGCTGCAACCCCGCTGCCCCATGTTTGCTCTGGCAGCTATCATCTCTGGTTAGCATCTGCATGATAGTTCCCTTGGAAGAAGGGAAGTCACAGGAAGTGACTCTGGCCATGGATGTCCCGATTTGGGGGAGGAGTGGATCAGGAGAGTTCAGAGGGGAAAGGAGATTTAAATCCCCTTACCCCACCCACTCTGCACCAGCTCTGTAACTGACGAAAGTCCGAGGAGAGAAAGGGGGCAGGGAGGCTGCAAAATAAGGAGATAGGATCCAGCACGTGCCATTGTTGCAGCCAGATTCACCCCTTCCCACAGCCTCCCTGCTCCCCGTTCCTACTCTCTCCCTGCCCCCTGCCCCCTCCCACCCTTGCCTTGCCTTACCTGCTCCAGCGGGCACAACGAGGTCCGGCAACGGCTGGTGAGCACTGTTGCCTCTTGTGGCAGCGCTCCCAAAATGGCCACCGTCGGAGCAGAGCAGTCTGTCGGCAGCCATTTTGCAACAGCGGAACTCTGTGCAGCTGTCGCAAAGTGCTATGCCCAGCAGCCCAGTCGGGCATAGGATTGGGTGTTTAGTTCTGGGGCCTGGAGCACAGGACAGGTTTTTGCTAGCTATATTCCCTGCTGCAGCAATCAACAGCCTGTGATGTCAGAAGTATCAAGGGGAAATCCCACAGGGCACGCTTTATTCAAGACCCTGCTAGATGAGTGTGTTGGACTCACCCAGAAGGCAGGTCCACCTCCATGCCAAAATCCGCTTCCCAAAATTTGCTTCCCAAAGCCAACACTTGCTCACTTCTTTGGATGGAAAACAGTTGCATTAATTAGCCTCGACTTGGACATGACTCACCGTCTCTCTGTCGCACCCTAGATTCTTATTGGAGAACTGGCTGCCTTCTTCCTCCAGCCAGAAAGACGCAAGGAAAAAACAATAATCTCAGGCGAGTGTTGCTATTTTAACGCCCTCTTACGCCGCATCATCCGCTTCTTAGGTAAGTGGCGCATGAGCTCCCGCTCCTTTGCATTCAGACTTAAGTCACCCCCCCAAGACCCCTCTGCTCCCACACTGCAGGGCTGGATTAAGACCTTTAGAGGCCCTAAGCACTGAAAAGATTATGGTGCCCCCATATGTATTTATTAGTTAATAAATATAATTATAAATTACAATTTAATTTAAAAAATTCAATAATTATATATATAATAATATTTTGGGTTCAGTGATTCTCCCTTCTTTTTCCAGACTTTGTTTTGGTTAACTGGGTTTTTTTGCACCAATGGTCCATGGTAAATCTGGCACTGAAAAAGAATTCTCCGGCGCTCCCTTCCCTTGATGCCCTAAGTGCATGTGCTTCTTTTGCTTAATGGTTAATCCAGGGCTGCCACACTGGACTCCATCATGGCAGGTCCCCCTATCCCCAGGGCCCATTCCAGGTGGCAGTCTTCATTTCCTTCCTTGTGTCTTTCCGCAGGCATCTACTCCTTCGGCCTCTTCACTACCACCATCTTCGCCAACGCCGGCCAAGTGGTGACTGGCAATCAAACGCCGCACTTCCTCTCAGTGTGTCGACCCAACTACACTGCCCTGGGATGTCAGTCGCCACCGAGCACCATCTATGTCACGGACAAGGCAGCCTGTACTGGGAACCCTGTCCTGGTCACCGCTGCCCGCAAGGCCTTCCCCTCCAAGGATGCTGCCCTCAGCGCCTATGCTGTGGCTTATACTGTGGTATTTTTATTTTTCTAAAAGCGTTTTTTATTCCATCTTTCTTGCCTGTGGCAACCCAAGGTTTGGATAGATTCATGGAGGGGATTGAACATATTAATGGAGGAAAAGTCCATCACAGGTTACAAGCCATAATAAGCAAACTTAACATAAGAACATAAGAAGAGCCCTGCTGGATCAGGCCAAAGGCCCATCTAGTCCAGCTTCCTGTATCTCACAGTGGCCCCACCAGATGCCTCAGGGAGCACACAAGACAACAAGATACCTGCATCCTGTCGTGTCGCCACTCCCTTGCACCTGCCACAAACGTCTGGTTTTAGAAGTACTGTATTTCTTCAATTCTAAGACACATGTTTTTTTCCCAATTAAGCATTTCAAAAAATAGGGTGCGTCTTAGAATCGAAGGTCTCCAAAAAGCACCCCAAAATGCTATCTTCTTACTTACTGGGGCTTGGGGGAGCTTCAGGGAGGCCTGCGCAACCCTCTGCAGGCCTCCCTGATCTTCAGTTCGGCCAAAAACGGTGATTTTCAGCCATTTCCAGTTTTCGCGAAAACCAGAAATGGCCAAAAATCGCTGTTTTTCGCCAAACTGAAGATCAGGGTGGCCTGCAGAGGGTTGCGCAGGCCTCCCTGAAGCTCCCCCAAGCCCAGGTAACGAAGGAACTGGCACTTTCTGACGGGGCCAGAAATGCTATGCAAAGGCAGTGCACTCAGTCATCCTCAGCTGCAGGAGACATTCTGGGGAGAGTTGGTGCTGAGCAGGTAGATTCAATGAAGGGAGGCGAGTCTTACAATTGATTGATTTTTTTTTTTCCCTGCTGGTGGTACTGAAAGTAAAGGTGCGCCTTAGAATCGATGGCGCCTTAGACTCGAAGAAATATGGTAGTTTTTCTCTGAATGCCAGATACAAGGGAATGGCAACAGGATACAGGTATCTTGTTGTCTGTGTGGTCCCTGAGGCATCTGGTGGGGCCACACACTGTGAGATACAGGAAGCTGGACTAGATGGGCCTTTGGCCTGATCCAGCAGGGCTCTTCTTATGTTCTTATTATGTTCAAGGTGGTATACAATGTCGTATGAACTGACACTTGGGATATAGGGGGCTGAGAAGATGGATGTTGGGGAAAAAGAGGGAGCAGAAATGAGTGGGCTGGCTGAAAAGTGCCAAGTCCCTCCCACAAGCGCATGTGACTCAGCATCACTTCCCCTCCCACATCAGGCACACAGAAGGGGAGCAGGTCTGGGCCTGGCTTGCCTCCTCTCATAGAATGCTTCATTAGGAGGCCTAGAGTGCCCTCTGGTGGGCATGGAGAAAAGGTGGGGAAGAAAGCCGCCCAGAGCATTGCCTGATTGGGCAGAATGCCCACCTTTCTGCCAGCCCAGTGAATAGAGAACATTAAGTAATTTGTATCTCAGACAGCACTTAATTCTTGGTATCACTGCCACTTACCAGTGATTTTTATACACAGGCAGCTAAGAGGGCTATAATGCTAAGCAGAGGTATGGATGCCCTGGGTAAAGTCTGGGCAGTTCTCTTTTGGCACAGGGCTAAGTTCTTGTTCTTTCTCCATTCCTCTAACACTCTGGGGCCCTGGAGGTGTGGCATGCCAGTGGCGGGCAGCCCAATCCTATCTAAATCCCTGTGCGGCAATGCAGCGGCACCGGCGCAGCTTCCACTGTATCCTGTGGGGGATTTTTGGTCTCTGGAGGTTTCCTTGGGATAATGGAACATTAGTACCCCAACCTGAACCTGTGCCAGTAATATCGCTGGCTCAAGTCCAAGTTGATCCATGCAGGCGGATAAGGTCCGGGAAGGGGATGAGGATTCAGCATGCGCTGCCGCCACTGAACTCGCCCCCCTCCCAGGCCTCATCCACCCTCCTCCCCACCCCCGTCACCACCCGCCCACTCTCTTCCCCATTCCAGAATGGGGAAAGTGTGGCCTGAGAGTTTGAGGGAAATGGTGGTAGCAGCTTCAGGAAGGTAGGAAACTGTTGGCAGTGAAGGTCGCTTCAGTAGGAAGTGGGATATTGATGGGGGGGGGGCACAGCAAGCTGGAGTTTATTATTATTATTATTATTATTATTATTATTATTATTACTAAGAGTATTTATATACCGCTTTTCAACAAAAAGTTCACAAAGCGGTTTACAGACAAAAATCAAATGATTAAATGGCTCCCTGTCCCAAAAGGGCTCACAATCTAAAAAAAAAGATGCAGAAGAACACCAGCAAACAGCCACCAGAAAAGACACTGTGCTGGGGTGAAAGGAGGGCAGTTACCCGCCCCCTGCTAGATATAAGAGGAGCACCAATTGAAAAAGTGCCTCTTGCCCTTTTGAGTTTCCTACTTGGGAGGTACATGAGGAAGAATGTTTATAATAAATTTGTACCCATGTTCTTTCTTTACATTAAATATACAGAATATCAAAGGAAGATGGGTGACAGTTCTGCTTGCCAACTTACTACATTATGTCATGTATTACTACTCCTCTTCCCCCACTCCACCCTTCCCCCCCCCGCGCAGATGTATGTGACACTGGTTTTCCAGCTGAAGGGCTCCCGCTTGGCCAAACCCTCCCTGTGCCTATCCCTTCTGTGCCCTGCTTTCCTGGTGGGTGTGGTTCGCGTTGCTGAGTACCGGAACCACTGGTCTGATGTGCTGGCTGGATTCCTTACAGGTGGAGCCATTGCCACCTTTTTGGTAAGTGACACGGTATCAAGGGAATACATGGGGGTATTTGACTGCACTAGGCATGGGAAAGGGAGCACAAACCTGAGAAATGTACAAGCCCGCCATCTATGAGCGCAAAGGGGCCCTAGTGACAAAGCATCCTGGCAGCAAGGCATTGAGGTAGATGAGAAACAAACAAGCGAGTTGAGCATCTGTGAGAGTTGAGCAGCTGAGCAATAAGGTCAGGGCACTAACATCCCCTCTCCTCAAAACCAAGTTCTCTAAAATAAAATACCAAGACTTAGGTTTCTGCGTAAACAAGCCATAAAAAGACTTCACCCACCCACCCCCAAACCATAACTACGGTAGTCCTGAAGGCAGAAAGCTAACAAGGGGGGGAGTGCTTTCCAGTGTATTGTATTGAGTGCCATATGCATGACTATCTGCCTCTTGGACATAAGTTATGAGAGTGTCCTCGGTGCAATGAGCCCTTGGCTCTCGGGGAACAGGTTTGTTCCCTTGACACCAAGGTAGCTGACCTGGAGAAGCTGAAAGAGTCAGAGATGTATGTGGATGAGATCTTCAGGGATGTAGACAGATGTGTCCCACTCCTGGGCGGACAGTTCCACTGCTGTCATGGAGAGTGCAAGTCTTTGGAAAAGAGGACCTCATTCTGAGAAACAGAGAAGTTATCCTTTGGAAGGGACCCATTCCTTGGATGCTAAACCAATACCCTCCCATGGCAAGGGTAGTCCTCTAGGGCAGGGGTGGCCAACCTTCCACCATTAGGGCCTCTGTGTTTTGAAAGGTTGGCCACCACTGCTCTAGGGCATGGGAGACTTCTAGCAGTGAGTGATTCATTCAAGAACATACATGGATTTGTGATGGGCATGTAGACCACATGGTGACTTGCCTGCTGCCTGTTGTGAAGTTTGTGGATGTTGCAAGTTGCCTAGGTAGGCTGGTAGTCAGTGCTGGGGAGGAGGCAGTGGTCATGGTGTGCACATCAGGACCAGTGACATTGGGAAATGTAGTTGGGCTGTCCTGGAAGCCAAATATAGGTTGCTAGGTCGGATGCTGGAGGCCAGGACTTTAGGGCAGCATTTTTGAAACTGCTACCTGTTCCACACGTAGAACCAGCTTTGTGGAGTTTGTTGCCACAAGATGTGATGATGGCCACTAGGGATAGTGTTAAAGGGGAATGTGACATGGAGGACAGATCTAACAATGGCTACTACTCATGGTGGCTGTGAACTCCTCCAGGTTCAGCGGCAGAATGCCTCTGAATATTAGTTGCAGGTACTGGGAAGCAACAGTGGGAGAGAAGTATACCTTTGTCTCCTGCTTGTAGGCTTCCCAGGTGCAGCTGGTGGGCCACTGTGGAAAATAAGGTGCTGGGCAAGATAGGCATTTGGCCTGGTCCAGCAGGGCTTTTCTTATGCGTTTATTTTTATTCATTTATTTTTCACATTTTTATACCGCCCTTCCTCCAAAGAGCTCAGGGTTCCTCCCCTCCTTTTGTTCTCACAACACCCCTGTGAGGTAGGTGAGGCTGAGAGACAGTGACTGGCCCAAGGTCACCCAGGAAGCTTCTTGGCTGAGCAGGGAATTGAACCTGGATCTTCCAGGTCTAAGTCCAACACCAGAACCACTACACCATCCTGGCTGTCCATAAAATGTTTACTGCATGTTACAGGGCTATATAAGGAGAAGGAGAAGATGTTCAGGCAATGGAAATTGTGCTGCTTGGGGAGCTCCATTAGGGGCCCCAGTGCAGGCTACCTTTGTGGTTCAAGGAAGACCCTAAACCTGACTTTCAGTTTCAAAAACTGTGGAGGCTGCAGATTTGATTGAAGTGGCAGCAAAGCACAAAGTTGGCACTTAGCTTTTTTCTCAGGGACTGTTTTTTTTTCTCCACAGAGGAAAAGACATGGGGACTCTGCATCTTTTCCTTTCTGGATGATAAAGCAACTAGGGATGATTTGGATCAGCAAAATGGTCCACAGGAAAAGAGCTAAGCAACCCCTTAACGTCAGAGTCCTCCCTTGCTCTGGTCAAATTTTCAGCCTCTCCCACCTCTGAATTTCAGTTTAAAAACCTCAGCAACAACTTCTTGTGGGCCTCCTTCCATCATGTGGAATGTGACACAAAGAAGTAGCGTAGTGGTACCACAGCACTATACCGGATCAGTCATCCTTGCTGCTAGGAGGCAGGAAGAGCGACGTTTCATGCTGCTTCCTTCTTTCTCCTGCAGGTGACCTGTGTGGTTAACAATTTCCAGAGCCCTCTGCCTCCTGCCACGAAAGTTCCCCCTCCTGAGAACGTGGCCAGTGCCCCTGTTGTGGGCTTGCCCTGTGTCGACAGTTCCCTTGAAAAGTTAAGTGTGGCTCAGGTAAGGGGAACCCCTGATGCACTTCTGCTCGCCTCCTGTTCTGTAAAGGCCTAAGATGTCTCTGCAGTTCTCTCTCTCTCTCTCTCTCTCTCTCTCTCTCTCACACACACACACACACACACACACACACACACACACACACACAAAGCCATTTGCAGATGTGCCTTCAGACTGGGTCTTGCTTCACCTGAAAAGGCCGTAAAGTGGGGAAGTAGATTGATTACTGGACTTTGGGTCAAGCGAGACATGATTTTAAACATCAAAAACATTCATTATCCTGGGATGTCTGTTGTTTATTAAAAGTTTAAAATATGTAAAATATTTAAAACAATCTTAATGTTTCACCACTACTATCTGTGGCATCTTCAGAAGGTAGTGGTGAAACGTTGAGACTGTTTTAAATATTTTACGTATTTTAAACTTTTAATAAACAACGGACATCCCGGGTGTGCACATCCCAGAAGTTTGCTTATGGCTTGTGGGGGGTGGGTGTGAGGCTAAGCAGAGTTTGGAACGGATGCAATTGATGGTTTGGAGTGAGGGGCAGCACTAGACTGGAGAGATATCAGTGCTGTGTAGATCTCACTGCCTAACTCCTACGTGGGGCCTATAAGTAGGCTTACCAGATCTCCAACCGGGACAGAGTGCTAGACCTTTAGGAGAAGGAATGTGGGCAGGTGTAGCTTGTTAAACCCTTAGAGCACAATCCTATACACACTTTCCTGGGAGCAAGTCTCATTGAACACAATGGGGCTTACTTCTGAGTAGACATGCCTAGGATTGTGCTCTAAGGGTTTAACAAGCTACACCTGCCCACATTCCTTCTCCTAAAGGTCTAGCACTCTGTCCCGGTTGGAGATCTGGTAAGCCTACCTATAAGTGAGGTCTGGGTTCAAAGCAAAAGTCTTAATCTTGATAGAAGAAAAACAGGAGGATGGAGGAACCGAGGGGCTGAGCCTATGATAACATGGAAGCAGGTGAGTCAGGAACAGAGCAAGCAAAGGACTCCAGCTGCAACAGATTAGGTTCCATTGTGTGGGACAGGGGGAAAGAACTACTTGAGGATGTTCTTCTCGGAACTTTGGGAAGTAGTTTCTGGGGCATGTTCTAAAGCAGGGGTGGCCAGCCTTTCAGCATGAATGCTCCTGGCCCTTTAATGGTTGTATAGCCTGGTGAGGACATTTCAGCAGGTGCAGCTGCTTTAGCAACACCATCAGCAATGGCAGCTGCCAAGAATCTGTCTTCTTCTACACAACTCTTAAGAACGCAGAGACCCTAATGGTGGAAGGTTGGCCACCCCTGTTCTAAAGGCATGTGACACAGTCACCTTGTTGAAGCTTCTGCCTGGGCAGAAAAAATAAAGCAGGGGACCAAACAAGGAAGAAAATTTAGTGGCTTCTGCTAAATGGACATACAGTTTAGGGGAGATGTCCATAGTTAAATTGAAGGCAGAAGTCAACTGTTTCATGCATGGAGAGGAGGCAAAGGTTGTGTTTCTCTAGGAAGAATTCTGATGAAATCACTAGATTTTAAGGAGACGAAAGGGCAGTTACAAAGAAGGGGAAGCTTTCCCAGATGTGCAGAGCAGCTCCACAAGAGGGGCCAAAGTGAGAACTGAAGGGGGCGGGGAGCAGATGGATTTGTGCAGAGGGAGGGGGAGAGTTGAGGAAGAGGAAGGGGCTACAAAACCAGTTTGAGCAACGCTTTCTGCATGGCGGGATGTGTTTGGTTGCCCATCTTGTGTTGTCCGTTGAAACGGTGCTGCTGCAGCGACCACATCGTCCAATGGTTTCATTGCTCAGATGGCCAAATGGAGTGCTGCTGGCTTCACTAACCATCACCCAGCTGCACAATTCAGCAATTTCCAACAGTTGCCTTTCTTGGTCTTCTCTCTTTTACTATATTTACGTTGCGGTGGATGTCCCAGACTTGACGAGTATTGAAATTCACATAAAAATGCTAACAATCCCAGATGAATGTTGTGAATATCTGAAAAATCAGATCTATTTCTCAGGGGTTTTGAACAGTTATAAGTGAATGCTGATCACCATGCAACACAAGATGGGCAACCATGCTAAAGTAACTGCCAACATTCACGGGTGTATTCCTGCATTTTCAGACATTTACTGTCAACCTCCATGTGTGAATGTTGACAGGGTACTAGGGTATTTGCACCTTGGATGATTGTACCCTCCTGCTGCTGCTGCTGCTGCTGCTGCTGCTGCTTCATTATTTAATAATAATAATAATAATAATAATAAACAATAATAACAATAATAATATTTATATACCACTTTTCAACAGAAAAGTTCACAAAGTAGTTTATAGAGAAAACCACTTTCCTTGCTTTCTTCTTTTAATTTTTTTTAATGCTCGAATATACAATTTTTTTTAAAAAGTGCTTTGTACAGCAACACCACATTCAGCTATGCAAAAAGTATTTCATTCTTTGGCTCACATTCTAGGAAGTGTGGACTAGAGGCTTGAAGGTGATTCCAAGAGTAAAATGGAGACAGTGCCAAGGAGACAGTAGCTCAGTGATGGGAAGGAGCTGAGATACTGTGAACTGATTTGAGGGAGAGGAGAGTTCATGAACGGGAAGGTTGATAGAAGGCAAGACCATGGACGGGTTTTTTTTTTTTTTAGAGAAGCTGCAGAGACGGGTGCATCTCTGGGATGATGATGAGGAGGAATAAAAGTGGCAGCAAGCAAACATCAAGGCTTGGCCAAGATCTTGTGAGATCTAACCACGTGAGGGCGAGATGTGTCAGGCTAGTTGCTCTTGAGCCCCGAACTCTAGCTGTCTCACTGGATGGGAAGGCCAATTAGCACAATGGTGCAATCTTAGGAGGTCCATGTGGATGGAGGCTGCTTGCCAGGAAGGGACTGTCATTGCTCAAATCCCTGATCCCTTTGGCCCTGTAGTTTGCACCTCGCAGGATCCACCCACTCCACCCCCTTCCCTTCTCCACTCACACTTCACGCAAGTCAGTGATCAAGCAGCAGCTCACCAGCACCGTCCCCCACGGTCGGCCCATCCATGAGGCTGATGGAGATGGTTGCCTCAGGCAGCAGATTGGCAAAGGGCACCCACCTCTGTCAGCCAACTTGCCTTTCCTTGTTCAGCTCATTCCCTGGATTGGAAAAGGAAGAAAGGGGCGGAGTAGAGGAGGAAGTGTGGAGGAGAGTGGTGAGTCGGCCCGCCTCTCTCCTCTACACTTCCTATTCTACTCTGCCTCCCTCTTTCAGTCCAAGAGTGGGAGGAGCAGAGGCTGGCAGCATTGGGCACACCACCTCAGCCCACTGGGAGAGCATGTAGTAGGTCAAGCCCCACACAACCACCACCACCCTTTAGCTGGTCTTGGTTCAGCCTGGTTGAATAGTAATGACCAATATGGACCTTTGATGGAATGGTGGCACTGAGCATTGACCTGATGGGGCCCCATTCCCCAAATGAATTGCTATAGACAGGGGGACTGTGGAGTGCTACACTGAAGACAAGACATGAAAATGTGTTCCCCCTTCCTCTCACACACAGATTTTATGAGCATTTCCTATATTCCAGGTTGTTGCTTTTCGATCCCTGAATTCCTGGTCTCTTGGGATGACTCCCTTCTGTGTCCAAAGCCCCCCCTCTCCCCTCCTGCCCATAGAACAATTCTCCATGCCCTGAACAAGTGTCCCCTCCCTCCTCCAAGCAGTGCGTGATGAGCAAGTAGCTAATTGTCTCAATCTCTGTGTCATTTCTCTCCCGTTCGTCCGTGTCTGCCCCTGCCCCGCTCCCCTGCCCTGGCGCTGCTCCCCTTGGGGTGGGGGGGATGTAGCAGGTGAGGGACCCCCCAGAAGAACAGGAGTTTTCTACGCTACTCTCAAGAGGTCTGGAAAGGCAGCTAGCGCGATCTCTCCGCTTGGTGGCGCCTGGCAGTGCAGCAATGGCCCACCCCTACGAGTAAGTGCTTGCTCCTGGGGGAGGGGAACCGCCTTTGGGTCATACACGCAGCCGTTTTCAAGGTGCCACCCTCCTCCTCTCCTACTTCAGAGGGGTTCTTTGAAATAGAGTAATGCTTGTGCAGGGGGGGCATCACGGGTAATAACTGGGGTGGTCGGGCTATGGCTAGAGGGCATGGGGGTAGCATCTGTGGAGCAGAGAAAGAGCGGAGGTGTGCCAGGTTGTGGGCCTGGTTGGATGCTGGAGGCGACAAGAAAGTGCAGGAGGAACAACTGGACCAGGTGCTTCAATGGCCTAAGAAGAAACTATAGGCAGGGCCTCTGAGGGAGGGGTGCAGGGGGGGTACATGGTGCCTGGGGTCAAAAAGGGGGCCTAGGACCCAAAGGAGAGGAGCAGGAAATGTCCTGGGATCTCAGAAAATGTTTGCATATATTGTGTGAAGACTAGTATTGGCTACATGCACCTCATGGCATAAAACGGTAGTGGATAAAAACAGAATGACTAATGGAGAAGGGAAAGGGCCCCAAAGAAACTTTGTGTACCCCCTGATACAATTCCTCTCAGGGCCTCTCTGACTACAGGTACAAAGGAGAACTGGGTTTCCCATCCATTTCGAAGTAAGAGGGAAGTGGAGGGAATAAGCTAGGCTAGAATGCTGGAGGCCAAGCAGAAATGTCCACTCTCAGAGTGATTATATTTTAAAGGCCATGATGACAATCAGTTTCTCCATTGACATATTTTGATTCTTAGCCTACCACATCCTTTACATTCAGGGCACAGTGCCAACCCCGAGTTACTCAGGGCCCTGGGGCAAAGTCCTGCATTGGGCTCCCATGACACTCAGTCCCCTGCATGCTCAGACCAAGAGTTCAGAGGTCAGCCCAGCCAGGTGGACCCTCTGATGGGCATGTGCCTCAGCCGCCACCTGAGCTGGCCAATCCCTGATGGGCAGATGTGGCCCTTGCAAACCAGGGAGAGGTGCCCAATGTATCTGTTGAGCCCACCTGGTGAATAGTCAGTGGTGTGCGTCTAGATTCCAACATAACGTGTCCTGCAAAATCTTTGGAAAGCAGACCTGTTGGCATGCAGGCGTGCTGGCGTGCAGATTAAGCATGTAGAGCTTATCTACAACATGTAGAGCATGACCAAGCTTGATTCCATGAGAAGTCAGCCTGTTTTGATTGCTACTTGGGGAAAAAAATGTTTGTGTGAATCTGCTCAGAATCTCACATCCACAGAGGACATGGATCCAAACAGGACATCATGCCTACTGATGAGGGGGCACACTGCTCTTGAGGAGAGAGTCTTCTTTTGACACAGCCCATGTGCACCAGGAGGCCTGGCTGGCAATATTTAAGAGTAGGAGTACTAAATGTGTGTGTGGAGATGACTTTACATGGACATCTCTGAAAGCTTATCATGGTTGCCCCCTAGTGTCAGTATTCATCACACGCATCTGAGCCTTGTTGCATTGTCTGGGCTTGAGCACAATCACCCCTTGCTCTGGCTGCATCATCTTTTCCCTGGCTCTCTCGTAGAATGGTAGGAAGCAATCTAGCCCTTGTGACCAAGGCACTAGGTACCCACTTAAGGCAACTGGGTTCCTTTAGGAATAGGAGCATCTCACCATGCTTCTGCTTGGGCTTTTCAGCACTGGAAGCAGAAATGTGAGAAAGTGCATCCCTAAAAGCAGGGTTGAAGGATTAGCACAGGAGAACAACGTGCCCACTCATCTCAGCTTGTTGCACCCTGTTCTCCCTTTCAAGTAGATCAGGTGGATGGAGGCGAGTATGAAATCAGGGGTTAGCCAGATTGGGCCCTGACCCCACACATATCAGAGGGCCCACATGGCCAGGCTATTCCCTTAACCCCCTGTACCAGTGGTAGTGCCCAATGCACCATCAGGGGGGGGGCACTTTGCACAAGGGCTTCCAGTAATCTGGTGCCAGTGCTGCTTGAAGAAAAGACTGAAGCTAGCTGCAGCCTGGACCCTGGGAATTGAATGCACTTCATAGCATATCTGCTGCAGATCCAACCCCTGACAACAAGCCTTTGCAGGCATGCCCTTAGGAAACCAGCAGTTATGGTGTGTGTGTGTGTGTTGTGTGTTGTGTGTGCTTCCAGTTCTGTGGAAAACACCCCAAATTCTGCAACTAGAAAAATTCTGGGATTAAAATAAACTATGCCAACAAAGTAAATGTACCTAATTGGCCTCATTTGCATGCTTACAACACAATCATAGGCATGTCTACTTGGAAGTAAGTCCCATTGAGTTCAATAGGACTTACTCCCTGGTAAATATGTATAGGATTGCAGCCTTTGTGCACTGTTCTGTTTGTCTTCATGCCAGAGTGTGAATTTCTATTTGGTCCAGTCATTTTGTGAGGACAGCAGATTTAATTATTTATTCTCTGTAATTATGCCCTACTTTTCATAAATCTACCATAGTGGCTTACAAAAACACAGAGCACATTATAAATACAAGCTAGAATGCAATGAAAGAAGATGAGCAACAGCGTTGAGAGACAGGGTGGAGAGATCTAGAGTAGAAGTGTGCTCTTTTAAACACACAAGATAATAAAAGCCCTAGCCTTGAGAGGTTGTATTTTGCATCTGATCTCATGGCCCTGCTCCTCCCTGTCTATTTGGCTCTAGCGTAGCTCATCTGAAGGCTGTACTGGGGAAACAGATCCAGAATGTATGTCCTGTTACACTGGGGCAAGGTAGACAAGTATTTGTTCCTGCTTTTGAAGTCAGGCTGACTTCCTTCTCTCTCTCTCTCTCTCTCTCTCTCTCTCTCTCTCTCTCTCTCTGTTCTAGAATCACGGAGCTGTGTTCTCAGAGGTCACCTGACCCTCAACTGTGTCTCTTCCCCACCACCCCAGATGTCCTCATTCCCTCCCGGTCGGTCACCAGCGAGGTCTGACCCGAGGAGGTGCTTCGGGTGTCCTTTCAGCCGGGATGGGGTTTGGGGGGAGGGGGGGTAAGATACCTTTGTATGCTCTCAGTTTCCCAGCCTCTTCCTTGGCCTTTCCTGGGATTAGATTTGTTGGTCATCACAAAATTCTTCTGATCATGTGATGTGAGCATGCAACATGGCTGGGGTGCAACATGTCAAAGAAAAAGTATAAGAATAAAGTAAGTTTTCTGGTAGGGCTGATGCCATTTCTAGGAGCTTTGCTCTGCTGCCAGTGGCAGGTATTCTCTGGGGCTGATTCTCCTGGGACTTTGATCAGAACTTGCTTCCTTCTCTTCCTCTTCTTCCTCATTGTGGTGTTTTGACGCCCCCTTGAGGAAACTATGATCCACAATGGCTGACTAGGCATCTCTTCCCACAATCACTGTTCATCTAGGAGTGAGGTTAGGTGCCATTTCCAAGAAGTAGCTTCACCTCAGTAAGTAAGAGATATCACTCCATCCACTTTGAGCCCCAAGAAGGCAGATTTACCCAAAGCAGATGAGTGGGGAATTCTTCATTTAAGTGCAGACAGGGAGGGATTTGAGCTGCTCTGTATGTCCAGACAAAGCCAGTGCTCAACACTTGAGAATTTGGGTCGGACAAGAGAGTGGGTCCAAGTGGGGTCTTTGCTGGGATTAGATTTGAAAAACTAGACCGATAGGATAAAGTGGACAAATCCTTCAAACAGGAGTTGCTACAGAGCTGTTTGGGGACCATTGCACTACAGTGGATGCTGCTGTCTGTCCAGGTGTCTGTGTGTGTGTGTGTACGCACGTTTGTGTAGGGAAATGGCTTTGAGGAGGCTAGGAAGTATTCCCTTCTAATGCTTTCTGTCAGTTCCATGGAGCATAAATACAGACCTTTATGGAACATTAGATGATGGCTTACAGGCTGGCATCAGTCGATCCAATGGGACAGGCACATGCTTCAAAACGGCAAGAATGTGAAAGTGCTTTTGGCATGCAGCCTGTGCAAAATCTGAGACAGGGGGGAGGAAGCATTTCAAGCAGGCTGCAGCAGGCACTAAGAGCAGGAGCTGATCTTGGCATCTTCTGACCGTGCTAAAACCGGTGGCCATTTTTTATAACGTGGAAAGGTAGCTCTGGCCAACGGTATCAAAGCATCTCTCAACACTGCGGACTCGAAAAGGATCTCTGCCACTGCCTGAGACCTCTTGTGACCCACTGCTGATCATCAGAGTAGACCATACGGAGCAAGACAGATCAGCAGCCTGACTCATGTGTTCATACACACCTTACTCATCCGTCTAGATCAGGAGTGGCCAACCTTTCGACATGAATGCTCCTGGCCCTGAAATGGTTGTATAGGTGATGACATTTCAGCAGGTGCAGCTGTTTTAGCAGCACCATCAGCAATTGCAGCTGCCAAGATTCTGTCTTCTACACCACTCTTAAGAATGTAGAGACCCTAATGGTGGAAGGTTGGCCACCCCTGGTCTAGATTTACGTGATGCTGCACGCATGCATGCACACATATACACACAGCACTTTCTCTCCTGAGTCCTGGCATATGAAACAGGTGCAGAAGCCCTGGCTCAGATGGAGTCCTTCTTTGAATGGACCAGGACCAGCTGATGCCTTCCAGAGCCGTGCCCTGAAGTGGTGTCGGAGTTCTGTGCAATGACTTCTAACCTGCACAGTTTCTGCAGCCCCGGATCCTTAGTGATCCATTTGCCAAAACACAACCTCGTTGGGCTTGGAACCATTTGCATGTGGGTAGGTATCCTAGGGTAACCTGGGGCAAAGCCCGAGACACCCCCATTTCCATTGTCTCTTAAGGGTGCGTCTTCACTACAAATGCGAAACCACCCGTTCTAAATCTGTTCCATTTGCCATGGCTTCCGAGCAGGAAACAGAATGGAGACCTTTGAGCAACCTCCCAATGTTACAATTCCCAGGTGGTTCTGTGGAGGAAGCGGGTGACAGTAACACCAGTTTCAGACCAGTTTAATGGTGCAGTGTAGATATCTTAGTGTCCCCACCTCACCTCTTTGACTTGCCCCCCCACCCTTTTATTCCATATATTTCTGCTGCAAGCATCCTAGCAGACATGGCTCTTCCCACATTGCACCCCCCCCAATGGGTGACCCCCAGCTCTTGGAAAGTGATGCCACCCCTGCCTCCCAAGGAGCATCGGAGACCCACTTACTGCCAACAGCCCAGCCTGGCACTGTCAGCCACTATGAGCAGCATCACCAGGCAGCTACACCCACAGCACCTTTGGGGTGTGTCACAGGGAGGGGGTTGGGGGGCTGCTTTGGAAAGTGGCAGAGTGTTTGGCCTGCTGCCACTATGCTGGGAACAAAGCACCACCCACGCATTTCCAACATGATTTTAATAAAAGATTTGTTTAACAACCCTTTTTTGCTTTGAAAAGTCATTCCTTTGAGGAGGTGTCTGGGGGATGGGTGGGAAGAAGATGAAGCCTTTCATATGGGATGCTGAGCGTACAGCAGATTCAAATGTCTAATTCCAAAGTGGAGAAAAAAAATATTGAAAATCACATATATTAGGCCCCAAAATTATTTGGCCTTGTGTCGCCGGAACCAGTGTTCTGGCAGTGCAAGTTCCTTTACGGTGACATGAAAGCCCAGCCACTGCCGCAAACGGGGTGAGAGATGTGGCAAGCATCTCTGGGAGGCTCTGCAAGCCCTAGTAAGTTGGCGGTGTGGGTGGGCTGTAGGCAAGGAGGGGGAGGGAGAGGGTGGATCCAGCAGCAGTCATGCATGCCAGATCCTATCCCCCATTTTTCTGCCTGCCCCACCCCCCGGCTCTCATCGGACTTGCACCTGTTTTGTAGCTGGCATAGATCCAAGGAGACCCATAGGTAGCCTTACCAGATTTTCAGGGACCCAAGGGGGGCAGTGACATCATGGGACCAGAAAAATTAACATAAATACAAATATTTTTTAATAAATGTAAAAAGTTGATTTATGATGTGCTGGGGCTTCAGGTGTGTGTGTGTGTGTGCGTGTGTGTGTGCGTGTGTGCGCGCGCGCGCGCGCGGGGAGGCCTGCGCAACCCACTGCAGGCATTCCCGATGTTTAGATAGCTGAAAACCAGAAGTGGCCTAAAACAGCCGTTTTTTGACGATCTGAACATCAGGGAGGCCTGCGAAGAAGACCCAGTAAATACCGTTTTTGGGTGCTTTTTTCCCGGTGGCAGCAGCAATCCCCGGGATTGCTGCCGCTGGCCCTGCCCCCACAAGCACTCCGACCAGCTGGCCGGCCGGGATGGCCAGGATGGACCCGGAAACTGGGACTGTCCCGGCCAATTCCGGGACTATGGTAAGGCTACCCATAGGCAATTGGGCAGTCTACTGTAACACTGGGGCAGAGGTTCTCTAAGTGTGAGGCACGACTCCCAAGTGCGTCATCAAAAGCAGCCAGGGGCGTCGCGTTAATCTTGTAATTAACACATATTCTTGCTTGCAAGAGAGAGAGAGCGAGCAAAAAGAAAGATCGGGAAAAGCTGCTGCCTCTTCACATCAGGTCACTCAAAGTTAATTTCAAAACACTTCAGGTTTGTAGGCAGTTTCCACATCTTGTTTTTAACCACAGCGGGAGCGAAGCCCTTTCTTATGTTAAAGAACGATTAACAACTCTATTGATAAGCTGAGTACTTTGGAGCTGGAGCTGCAAAGACAGCATCTAATTTCTCTCCAAATCCTGAGACATTGCAGGTTTGCAAGTAAAGTATTTTCTTTCTGTTGAATGTTTTTAATAAAGCAAACACAAAACAAATGCAAGAACTGCAATTGAAAATGGTGCAGAGCAGGTTCTGCTTTACATACAGTCTTTGATTTCTATGTTTAGTTTGGTTGATTAATTAGGATTTCCCTCCTTCCTTTCTGACCCACCTCTAAGTTAGTTCCCCACTCTATTTGCTGGGACAAACCCCCCCCCCCCCGGAAACTGCCAGGCAGTATAAGAATCTGTTTTTCATCTTGCAAAGATGCTACCGAAAGGAGCTAGCTTTCTCTCTCTTTCTCTCTTGTGCAACTGGGGCTTCCCTCCCATGCTTTGATGTTTCTCTTGCCATGAATAGGACTAACACAGACGACATCAGTGCCCTCTACCCAGGCCTGCCAATGGAGGTAGGGCAGCATCCCAACCCCACCCTGCGCACTCCTGGCTTAGCTGCTGCTCAGCATAAGCATGGAAAATCCACTTTAGGGCTCGTTTTGGGAATATACACATACATATACATATAAGAAAGGGTGCCTCTGAGCATGTAAAGAGTGCCTGTTTCTTCCATGCACTGTAATGGGGAGTCACGGCTAACGGCGAGGGAGGTCAAGGGAGCTGCGAGTCAAAAAAGTTTGTGAACCACTGCACTGAGGTAATTAAAAAATACCTCCTGCAGGCTGTCTGATCACTCTAGATAGGCAGGATCAGGCTGTAAATCATGTTAGGGGGGAAAAAAACTTCAGAAATAGCTTCAGTCAGAATTGGCAACCCTATTACAATAATCTTAATTGATCTGAAAATATATTTAATGCTTCCAGCAACATATCTTCATGCAACAGATTCTAGAGCAGTCCTAACGTGAGAAAAATGTTTATAGTAGCTTAGGAACGAGAGTTCCATAAATAAATACGGTGGTCTTATTTGTGGAGCTTCTGAGCAAGTCTCTTAGCTTCTGTGCAAACTGGAAAAAGACTGCCACATGAAAACGAAAATGTTCAGGATGATTAGCATGGCCCTGTTGATGGTTGGATTTGAGGTGCGAACTGCTCTGTGATGACAAGTGCCCATGGCTTGTGCAACCATTGCTTAACCAGCAGAATCCAATCAGGCTATGCTGTAGCTGACTGCAAGGCTGAGCTACAGATTAAATGTCCCTAGTTAAAATCTTGCTTGATGCACTAGGTGGCCTTAGGCAAATCACTCCTCCTTAGTCTCAACCTCTACGCTATCTGCGATATGAGGGCAACAACACCCAGTGGCGGCCCCGGGGTTGATGGCGTCTGGTGCGCAGGCACCTGGAAGAGTGCGGCACCTGGAAGTAGGTTGGCAGTGATGTGATGACGCTATCATGTCATCATGTCACTGCCAATTGCTTCCGGAGTGCCGCGAGTTGGAGCCAAATGGGCTCCAGGGCGGGTGAGAGGGCCCTTCAGCTCTGCTGCTTCAGCGGGCCAAAGATGCGGCTGCACCGCTGCACACACACACACACACACACACACACACACACACACACACACACACACACACTGGAGCATCACGCCTGGTGCGGCCTGCATCAGTTGCACTCCCCTTGGAACGCTACTGGCAATACCCACCTATCTTACAGGATCATTGTAAGGATAGCAAGTAGATCACTTGCAAACATCATACAAATGCTAAAGGTTATTACAGTAGTTGCTTTTGTTGGCAAGCTGATATCTATCAGCTGCAAGAGGAAATGAAACCAATGAGGACCATTTTATTTCAAATACGATTTTGTTGAAAATCCCCTTCCCTGCAATGCTTTTGCCTTCCCTGAAACCTGACATAGTATCCTTGAATATGGAGGAAGGATTGAGGGTTATTGGAGGCACTGTACTGATCTTGTCTTTGTTAGTTCAATACAAGTTTCTGATTCTGACAGCGCAATCCTAACCAACGTTCCAGCGCCGGTGCAGCTGCAATGCAGCCCCAAGATAAGGGAACAAATGTTCCCTCGCCTTGAAGAGGCCTCCATGACTGCCCCTGGACTACAAAATGCAGTGTGCACCCTGTTGGCACAGCTACACTGGCATTGGAAAGTTGGTTAGGATTGCGCTGTGAGAGTGTGTTGATGTTGCTTCTCCAACTTTAGCCACAAGATACCATTTTTTTAAGGTTCATTTCATGGGCACCTGCATAAGTACTGTATATTCCTTGCTATCATTTTGCAGTTCCAAACCCCTGCGGTTTGGTTGTGGAGGAGCTGGCTTCCAAAGTCTGTCCCCAACAAAAATGGCTTTTTAAAAAAGGGTTCAAGTGGATGATAGGTCTGATAACTGATGGTGATTAGCCATGACAGGTCAAGATCGAACGTCCATGTCCAGACACAGTATATCCCTGAATACCAGATCCTGGGGACATACAGCAGCAAACAGCTTTCTCCTATATGCCTTGCTTGTAAGCTTCTCAGGAGCATCTGGCTGCCCAAATCAGTGTGGCAGGGGGGTCTGGCTCAGTTGGTAGAGCGGCAGCCTCATATGCCTGAAGGTCTAAGGATGGCAGTTCGAGATGCCCGGAAATATCCATGATCAGTCGAAAAGCTGTTGGCATGCCACTGATGAACTGCAGAAGCCTCTGTGGGAGAGAGAATTCTGCACGTCAAGTCGACGCATGGGAGGCGAATGCCAGAAAATAGGCCAGACCACGAAGGAAACCACCTGGAATGAGCATCCTATGAAAGATTAGGACATTAGGTTTAGATTGCCTGCCCATGTAAACCACCTCAGAGGAGAAATCCGATGACCAGAGAAAGGCAGTATATAAATACTGTATTATTATTATTATTATTATTATTATTATTATTATTATTATTATTATTAATTAAGGCAGTATATTACAGTATACAGTAAGAAAGGCAGTATATAAATACTGTATTATTAATTAATTAATTAATTATTAATTAATTAATTAATTAATTAATTAATGCTACTTGTCTGATCCACTCTAGCCAATTTAGAGGTTTTGGTCTGAGCCAAGACTTCCCGCTTCAGTCAAAGAGGAGGCTCCCGCTACATCTGGAGAAAACACACACTTACAGTTGGGGTCTTTGAGTGTGTTCCCCTCCCTTACCTTTCTCTGGCCTTCTGGAAGCTCAACCGCCTTCCTCGGGGCTTTCTGCACTGTGACTGTGAGCCGAGGGGTAGTCCTCCAGTTTCTGCAGGGTTTATTATTATTATTATTATTATTATTATTATTATTATTATTATTATTATTATTATTATTATTAATTAAGGCAGTATATTACAGTATACAGTAAGAAAGGCAGTATATAAATACTGTATTATTAATTAATTAATTAATTATTAATTAATTAATTAATGCTACTTGTCTGATCCACTCTAGCCAATTTAGAGGTTTTGGTCTGAGCCAAGACTTCCCGCTTCAGTCAAAGAGGAGGCTCCCGCTACATCTGGAGAAAACACACACTTACAGTTGGGGTCTTTGAGTGTGTTCCCCTCCCTTACCTTTCTCTGGCCTTCTGGAAGCTCAACCGCCTTCCTCGGGGCTTTCTGCACTGTGACTGTGAGCCGAGGGGTAGTCCTCCAGTTTCTGCAGGGTTTATTATTATTATTATTATTATTATTATTATTATTATTATTATTATTATTATTATTATTATTATTATTATTAATTAAGGCAGTATATTACAGTATACAGTAAGAAAGGCAGTATATAAATACTGTATTAATAATTAATTAATTAATTATTAATTAATTAATTAATGCTACTTGTCTGATCCACTCTAGCCAATTTAGAGGTTTTGGTCTGAGCCAAGACTTCCCGCTTCAGTCAAAGAGGAGGCTCCCGCTACATCTGGAGAAAACACACACTTACAGTTGGGGTCTTTGAGTGTGTTCCCCTCCCTTACCTTTCTCTGGCCTTCTGGAAGCTCAACCGCCTTCCTCGGGGCTTTCTGCACTGTGACTGTGAGCCGAGGGGTAGTCCTCCAGTTTCTGCAGGGTTTACTGGCTTTCCTCTGAAAACCAAATCTTCTCTGCCCAGCTCTGTCCCACTGTTGCCTAGCGCAACCTTTGCCCTTCCCTAATCTTCCTGTGTAGAAGAACCAGTCATAACCCCCCCCCCCAATAAGGAGCAGGTGCTTCCCCTTATCAATGCAGTCTGATGATAAATATTTCAGAGCAGCCTCCAGGCAGCCATTTTCCCCATTAGCTTCCCATTAACTGAGAGCGGGTGCATGAGATGGATGACTTGGGCAGGCCATGATTCAATCACCGCCTTCCCAGGGGCACTCCTTTTACGAGCTAGGGGCTGTGCCGAGTGCCGTCATCTTAGGGAGAAGAGCAGGCAAAGGCAGGCTGTTGTCAGATGGATTGGAGGGGTGTGCGTGTGTATGTGTGTGTGTGCCCGTGCCCGTGCGTGCTTGTGCTCGGGCCGCCACTGTGGAGGTTGGGAGGGGATGGGCAAAAAGCCTAGCAAAGAGACTAAACAACAAAAACAACCCCTTTCAGATCAGAGTGATAGAGGGTGTTGTCAGGACTCAAGCATATGAGCTGTGATGGAGCACATACAAATGTGTGATGATGCAGTCTTGAGAGAGATGCATTTTTGCACTCATCCAAATGAATCTACCGAGTCTCAGTATTTATTTCTGAGTTTGCATTTGTTCAGCATCCAGGCTGCCACTCCACACATGGCTTTATCCCTATGTGAGTGTCAAAGACTACTGGATAAACCTCTATGTTCAGTTTGCAGCATCTGGTGGGAAGAGGCTTTCGGTGAATGTGTACCGTATGTGTCAGGAATTGAGAGCCAGAGCAAGGTTTTTTGATCCCCTCAGAGAATTAAAGCTTTGCCCCCTCTGCCTCTTGTGTCTAATCACACGCAAAGCAGCATCACAATTATATCTGAAATGATGAAGATTGACCAAAATGCCATTTCCTTATTTTCCTTTAAAAAAAAGGTCTGTCACTTCTTTATGTCCTCCCTATTACAATGGTGGTAACCCCTTGGCCAGCGGGTGGCGCAATGGGTTAAACCGCTGAACCATGAGCTGTCGATCGAAAGGTCGGCAGTTCAAATCCGCGACAGGGTGAGCTCTCGTTGCTTGGCCAGCTCCTGCCAACCTAGCAGTTCCAAAGCATGTTAATGCAAGTAGATAAATAGGAACCGCTTGCGGTAAACAGCGCTCCGTGTTCCAGCCGCATGCTACGCGCTGCGGCAAGGAGAGCCATGCCGGCCACATGACCATGGAGGCGTCTTCGGACAACGCTGGCTCTTTGCCTTTGAAATGGGGATGAGCACCACACCCTTGAGTCGGACACGACTGGACTTAATTGTCAGGGGTCACCTTTACCTTTATAACCCCTTGGTGGTCAGTTGAAAGCTCTTGGTTACATCCCCTGGAATGTGGGGGTATTACTTAGCCAGCCCCCTAAGCTGCCTCTGTTTGCCTTTCTCAAAAGTCCAGGCAATGTCTCTCTCCCAACTAATTTCAGATTATTATTATTATTAAATATTAAGAATATTTATATACTGCTTTTCAAGGGTAGTTCACAAAGCGGTTTACAGTACACAATTCTATGCATATCTGGTCAGAAGGAAGTCCCATTGGGTTCAGGATTGCATATAGGAAATGTGTATAGGATTGCAGCCTTACATAGTAAAAGAAATGGTTCCCTGTCCCCAAAGGGCTCGCAATCTAAAAAAAGATTCAAAAGAGACACCAGCAACAGCCACTGGAAAAGAAGCCATGCATAGGGCGACATAACATAGTGACATGGGTGATGATGATGCAGGTGCACCTCTACGGTTGAGCTGGTCGCATGGGAATCCACTGACAATGCCAACATCCCAGCGATAAAACCAACACACATCCATAGATCGTCACCTGTGGCAATGTATTTTTCCAGAACTCATGAAGACAAAATGTCATGTCACAAGAAGCAGCTCACACAGCCCAATCCTAAGCAACTTTCCAGAGCTGATGCAGCCTCAATGCAAGGGAACAAATAACACCACGTTGGCACGACTGCATCGGTGCTGGAAAGTTGCTTAGGATTGGGCTGTTAGTCTCTGATATGAGAGAGAGAGAGAGAGAGAGAGAGAGAGAGAGAGAGAGAGAGAGAGAGAGAGAGTCTCCTCCCTGCCCCCACCCTCTCCCTTCTCCTTCTTTGCAGATTCATTAACCAGTCACCCAGAGTTTTAAGCGCACAAGATAGAGTTCCAGCTTGCCAAGCTGCTGCAGGGGGAGTGTGTTGGGTGGCCGTGAACATCTTTGGCCAAGTGTAACATGACCTTTGATCTCCGCGCAATCAATGGGAGTGACTCGGGTACCGAGCCCTCTGCTTCAGCATGAATAATTGACACTCTGAATCAGTGACAATGGAATTAGTGGCCAGACTCGGTTTTCTGCCAAGTGGGTGAAGCAAGACGAGGGGAGAAACTTTACCCACTGAAAGACAGGCTAGTCAGGAGGGGTTGGATCCCAACTGCAGAGGCATTTTGAGGCAGGGCTGCCCCACAGCAGCCTCCAAGCACAAAGACGGTGGGACATAATATATGCAACAAAGTCTCTCTGCTTCCAGAAACTCCCCCGAGAAGCAGAGTGGGCATTGAGAACCATTAAGGATGGCAGAGTGTGGGAGACAGATCTGACCCAGCCCTGCAGAATACACAGGGCAGTGATTTTGCCCAAGACCCATTGCAATGAATAGGGTCACGTTTTTGAACAACACCGTTTCTATGGGGCTTGCTCAAGAAACCGTCTCAGGGATGATTAGGGTATGGAGGGGCATTTGTATTTTCTATCACAGGCACCTCTGTGACTTGGGCTGACCCTCTCTGGTTCTGCAGTTGTATTCCAGCTGAAATTCGAGCAACTGTCCCCAAATTTGGCAGCATTTAAAATTTTATTACTCAGATTATTTTCATGTGACATTTCAACAATTTGAGCGTGAAATTGATACAGTACAGTACTACTAGCGTTCTTTAGTACTACTACAGTACTACTACAGTACTACTACAGTTCTTTAGACGTTGATATTTTTGATTGTTCTGGGTAAGTGTCTAACATGGAATCTCACAGGTCAACCACCAAATCTTATGTACCATGGGCACGGCAGCAAGCAAATACTGAGCACAATGCAATGCATGTCTACTCAAACATAAGTCCCATTGGGTTCAATGGGGCTTGCTCCCAGGAAATGTGGAATGTCGGCATATTTTATATTGGTGTTTGATACCCAATTATATTTGATTTCAGTATTGGTTATATGATTGTGGGTGCAAAGGATTGACATCAACATTTCCAGAAGAGAATTCTGAGAAGTTGAGTGAATTGATTTGTTTGGTGTTGAAAAGCTGAGCAAGAAAGCCAAAGCCAAAGACTCAGGCCAAGTTGATGGGAACCTTGGCCCCAGTGGCAGTGCTCCGACCGCCCCCCCCCCTCTGTGCCGGAAGTGACGTCGCCGCCGCCATCTTCCAGCACACAGAGGTGCATGGCGGGTGGGAGGGCCAAACATGTAGCCACTGCTGCCTGCTTGTGTCGCCGAAATGGCCCAAATTGCTGCGCCGCCGTCCAGTTTCACACCCCCACCCACCTCCCGCCAGGGGCCTAACAGCGCCAACGGGGGCCCACCGCCCCCACCGCCCCCTGCCCAGCTCCGCCTCTGCTTGGCCCTGCCTGCCTCCTCTGGTTCCTGTCGTGATACAGCAAGTCCTCACTTAAAGTTGTCGATAGCTTCTTCTTGGAAACTGCGACATTAAGCAAAACGACTTACAGTATAATGAAACCAATTTTACCATAGGCTAATTGATAAACGTAAAAGTTCTTATGGAATTTTCCCATAAAACAAAACAATTTTAAACTAAACGACTCTTGCTGTACTTTATTAGTCACTGCCCTCATGTTTACCTCCTTTCCTCTTCACCTTGATGGTTAAGGTGACTTCATCAAGATGCTGTTTCAGGCAAGGTAAGGCGTAGAGCTTGACCTTCTCAGTTCATCCTTGCCTTGCCAAAGGTTAAGCCAGGATGGTGTAGTGGTTTGGGAGTCGGACTTAGACCTGGAAGATCCTGGTTCAAATCCCTGCTCAGCCACGAAGCTTCCTGGGTGACCTTGGGCCAGTCACTATCTCTCAGCCCCACCTACCTCACAGGGTTGTTGTGAGGACAAAAAGGAGGGGAGGAAATATGTACACCACTCTGAGCTCCTTGGAGGAAGGGCGGTATAAAAATGTGAAAAATAAATAAATAAATAAGTGGGGTGGCCTGATAAAGAGGCAGCTGACCCTGATGCTGCCTGGGCACCAGGGAAAGTGTGGGAAAGGGTGACCCTGGGAAAGGGTGACCCTTTCCAAAGGTCACACGACTTATTTACAGTTATTAAATTCTTGCAAATTCTTAAGCATCAAATCGTTACATTGCAGTCTTCAATTAGTCCCTGGTGCTAATCTTATGTCGGTTATGAACTCATTAGGTGCCTAACAGCCCAATCCTAGGCATGTCTACTCAGAAGTAAGTCTCACTGATTCAATGGGACTTACTCTCAGGTAAGGGCCCAATCCTAACCAGCATTCCAGAGCCACAATGCAGCCCCAATTTCCCTTACTTTGAGGAGGCCTCATTGACTGCCCACCCCCAGGATGCAGCACACTCCCAGGGGTCATGGCTACATCAGCGCTAGAAAGTTGGATAGGACTGGGCCCTTAGTGTATATAGGATTGCAGCCTTAGGGAATTCAGATGAAGATAGGAAGCCGCCTTATATGGAGCACATCTCGGTCCCTGCTGTCGACATTGGTCAGTAGCAACTCTCCAGGGTTGCAGGCAGAAAGGGAGCTCCCCCCCGCCCCCCCCCAGTCCTTGCCAGAGATGCCAGCAGGGATTACAGCTGGGACTTTCTATATGCAAGGCACATGCTCCTCTACCACAGCAAAGCTCTACCACAGAGTTGAGGCCCCTCCCCTCTCCTTCACATTCCTGTGGCCTCCCCCCCCCACCCCCACTTGCAATAGGAGGCTAATAACTGTGGTCCAACTAAGAGGGTTGTTGTAAGGATTGTAACAATAAGGTATGTGATGGACTTTGAACATCCCACAGCAGCACCATCTCCATGCTAAGCATTATTATTTTTGTGTCGCTGACAGTATTTGATGGCTGACAGCACTGGACCTGAAACTTCACATTCAATAGCTGGATGGGGCAAATGACAATTTTGCATTTTGCCAACTTTGGTTGCAGCTCAGTCACGTTTCCCTATGGCTCATTCGCAGCTCCCAGGACTTGCTCAGGACAACTTCCCTCCAGCAGATGGGGTCAAAACCACCCGACCCTGACTCCGCTGCTTAGATTGGTGCCCAGTTGCTTCACTTTGCTCCACGACAGGGTTGCCACAGAATACACTACAGAGGGGTCTGACCCCCAATAGTGCCACCCTCTGAGGCTCTGCATTTGTTTACTTCTCACCATCCCGGGCCTTCTCTCTCTCTCTCTCTCTCTCTCTCTCTCTCTCTCTCTCTCTCTCTCTCTCTCTCTCTCTCTCTCTCCTCTCCCATTCCAGTTAGATGGAGGAGGGGAAACCTCTTCCTTCAGTTGGGAGCAGGAAAGAGCAAATGAATTCCTCCCCACTACACTCTATCCAAATGTTTGCATGCCCATTGAATTCCCTGCCAGCTGCTGTCGATGTTGCCTGCGCCCACTCGGCATGCAGAGATGGCACCCACGTGCCCAGTTAAGTTTTCCTCCTTGCTGCCACGTCCCAACGTGTTTGTGACATTTTGGGTCCTTCCTAGATGCCACTCCTTGGGTCTGAGTGGGAGAAAGTGAAAACCCCACCTCTTGGCATCTCTCTGGGCTTCATGGTGGCTTCATTCTGAAGCTCAGCGTTTCACACACAGCCCTCCTGTTTTCACTGGGGGGGGGGGTTCCTCTGGCTCTGTCTGTCAAGAGGTAGATTGTGTTTCCTCGGCATAATCGTTAAAGAGGATCTGGGGGGAGCCTGTATGACCACTCTGGGGGCTAGACCTGGGCTGTGCGTGCGCCTTTGCCTGTCACAAGGCACAGAGAGAGACTGTTTTCGCCGTCTTCCCCTTTTGTACTCCGAGGTGGAATCGGGAGGTGGTAGGACTGAGAGAGGGGTTTTTTTCTTCCAGAAACATGGAGGTTTCTGGACCGAGGGTGGGTGGGAAAGAGGAAACATCGGCAAGGCTTGTGGAAAAAAGGGGAGGGAAGAGAAGAGAGGCGAAGTGGGAGGAAGGGAGGCTGGCAGGCAGGCAGGCAGGCAGGCAGGCAGAGGAGGAGGAGGGAGGAGGGTGTGATCTTCATACACATCAGGATGGGATTCCATAAGAAATCCAGGGCTTTCCTCAGCTGGGGCTGGACCACGGAAGAGAGAAGGGGACAGAATCTGGTGAAAGAGGCTGGGAGAGAGACCCTCTGCTTGAGAGGCAAAAACAAAACCACCCCAACCCCCCAAAAACTACAAGGGTGAGTCGAGGGCTGTCTCTTTCTTTCTCGGTTTCTCTCAGGGCGGAATTTCTGCTTTGAAGCCTCCAGAATTCAAGCTTGATGATTTACCTCCTTTGGCCATTTCTGCTCTGGCGTGTCCAAGACCGGATGAGTTTCCTGGGTGTATTTCAGCTTCTCTATGGAGATGGCATTAACTAAGGTGTGGCCGCGTGGTAGGGGAGAGGAGAGCAGGGTGGGTGCCCTAAACTCTCCCCCCAGAACAGCTTCATGTTTCTCTCTATTTCCATTGCTAAAGCCTTTTCGTGTGTGTGTGTGTGTGTGTGTGTTGTTTTGGTGTCGCTTATTAACCTCCCCCATCCGACTTTCTCAGCCCCCTGGGGGCTAGATAATATTTCTGCCACCAGCCTTCCCAACAGACACTCTTTACTAGATAGGGTGAGAAAAAGAAAATGATTGAACTGTCATTTTTGTAACCTACTCTGTCTCCCCCCCCCAAAAAAAAAAATCCTGTGTATATTTCTGATTAGGAAACAGGGAAGTCCAATAATTTTCCGGTCCACATTCTTTCAATCATTGTTTTAATTAAAGACATATCTAATATTTCCGTTGCCTTGATTTTGCATTTGCTTAGGGTTGTCACTCTTTTGGGTGGGTGGTTTTTTTTCTCTTTAATCTGTGAAATTTCTCTACCCTAAAGAACTTCCTTGGGAGCCTCTGGTGGGCCTAAAGGTGGAACACAAAGGTTTTTTTTTTTTTTTTTAAACATAGTTGTGTTTTAATGGGAAATTATTTTACTTCATGCTCCTTGGTTGGCTTAGTATCCTTAAACAAACATGAAAGAAAACATAGCCCCCTTCCATAAATCTTAATTTTTGTGCTTTTCCAACCAGTTTTCCAATTGAATCTTTAAAATTTTTGAAAAAAAAATGTATCAGTAATGATATATTCAAAGAATTCTCATGCTATAAATGTTTTTTATTTGTCTTGGGAAGATACTGGACCAGAAATGGTTGTATTAAAAGTTGCACCCAAAGTCACTTATGGCCACCCAAAAGAGTGACCCCTCCTCGGAACCTTATAGAGATGTAGAGGTTTGAGGACATGAGCCCTGAGCTGTAAGGCAGACATGAGTATGGAGTGCCGAGAGTTGCTCCGGTTTCCTCTATCCAAACCTTTCACCCTCCATTTCCTATCACCAGAGCAAAATCTTGCTTCTGATCAGTGTGCATGTATGTGTGTAAAGTTAACTAAAGCTTTTTCTGCCTGGGGGTATATGGATCCAAGATGAGCAAACCCAATTGCCAGATGGTTTCAGTCTCTCCAAATCCCTCTGGGTTCAATCCTGCTCCATCTGGTGCAAATGGCCCTCTTTGGGTACCAGCACAACAGACTGGATGATAAGAGGTGTGATCTGGAGTCGTCCATCAATGGAATACATCCCCAATGTCTCTAGCTAGTCTTTTCAACCAGGCACTCAGCAATTATTACTATGGGTTGGGAGCTGGCCTTGGTGCTGGAATCAAATGGCAATGGAGTGCTACAGAGGGCAGATAGCCAAATAAGAAGGGAACTGCTTGGGCTAAAATGCAGTCCAGTGCTTTATTACTGCTTCAAAAATATAAGTAAGCTTCAGCCATCAAGGAGAATATTTTAAAGATTATGCTTTCAGGGTGCCTGGCAACAGAGGTTTGCAAAGCAGGTGGGCTGAAGTGGGGGAAAAAAGAAGATAAGAACAGGAGGAGATGATTTGCCTCTAGAGCAGCTACAGAACTCAGATTTCCAGGCCTTATTGCCTCCCAGACATAAAAGCCAGGCACCCTCCCTCCTTAACCCAGTTATGATTCCATTGGCCATCTAAGAGAGGTGAGGTGGCCTGATGAGTGCAGTCATTTACTGGAGGTCTGAGTTCCAAGACTTCCTTTTTACCTTCATCTGTAAAAGAGATACTTGATGGATGCAGCAGTTGCAGATGGCCTTCTGCAAGTGACAGATTACCACAGTACGCCCACAATAATATACTTTGATATGGTCATCATTATACTATGATGGGAGGGATCTTTTTTTTTTTTAACCATATATCTGTACCTGATCAGAAATCTGGTGAAGCAGGGAGAGTGGTAAATTTTTTTTTCTCACCAAATGCCTGGTGTACTGTATAATTATGTGCCCAGTGTGGAAAGTCACTATTTCATAATTGGTCATCTGTATTTGGCTAGTGATTGCCTGCGTTAGGCCAGTGAGTTTCAAAGTGTGAGATAGGCCTCCCTGGGGAGACATAGTCACTGATAGGGAGTGTGGCAGCCTTCCTTAACTCCTACCCAGTGGAGGTCTTGATTAGACCCTAAGGATAGATTGCACAATCATGGTCACCACACCCAGATCAGGACTGTGTTAAAAGTAAAGGTAAAGGTATCCCCTGACAATTAAGTCCAGTCGTGTCCGACTCTAGGGTGTGGTGCTCATCCCCATTTCAAAGCCAAAGAGCCAGCGTTGTCCGAAGATGCCTCCGTGGTCATGTGGCCGGCATGACTCTCCTTGCCGCAGCACGTAGCATGCGGCTGGAACACGGACTGCTGTTTACCTTCCCGCAAGCGGTACCTATTTATCTACTTGCATTAACATGCTTTGGAACTGCTAGGTTGGCAGGAGCTGGCCAAGCAAGGGAAGCTTTTCATTTCTATTTATTATGTCTTTATCTTACGCATCCTCCAAGGATCTCAGGATGGCACATGATTCCTTTTCTCTCCCATTTTATCCTCACAACCACCTTGTGAGGTAGGTTAGAACAAGAGAGTATGACTGGTCCAAAGTCAGCCCGTGAGCTTCATGGCTGAGTGGGGATTTCAACCTGGGTCTCCCTGCTTCTAATTTTAGACTCTCACCACACCAGATCTCAGTGTAGCAACTGTAGGGCTACTCCACCATGTGGCCTTGGTTTTTTTTTTTCCCTTCTGCCTTGACCTGCTTGTCCCCAGGCCCAGAGAGCATTGCCCAGTGAGTTGTCTTTGACCGTAGGCAGGCTTGTACAGTTATTTCCTGAACTGAGGAGGCTCACTATGATTGCTCCATCTGGGTAGCTATAGTGGCATCCCAAATGATGAGGCAAGTGAAGGCAAGGTTCTCCTACCCTGTTGCATGTCAGTTGAAATCGGGCAGTCCAATCCTGCATAACTTTGCACTGCTGGCCTAAAGGGCCCATTGTGGCCTGCACTGGCATGGCCCGGGCGCACCTCAGGAAAAGGGGGCATTCATCACGGGCTGCATCGCGAAAGCAGCGCGGGCTGCAGTGGGTCTCCTTGGATGCGCTCCAGCTCTTTAGCTGGCGCACAACTGGGGAGGCCATGTAAGGCCGGTCCAGGCTGCAACGGGGCATAGGGTATCGGTGCAACTCAGCACCGATATCCCCGACCCCTCCCAGCCTGGGCCAGCCAATGGCTCCCTCCCTCGCCGCCCCTGCCCGTCCTCCCCATGCCCCTGCACCAACCGGCGTGGGACTCACCTGTGGCAGCCAACACAGGTCTGGGATGCTAGTGGTGTGGGTGGCTCTGGCCTCCGCACCAGCGCCGCTTACTCCTGAGGAGCTGCAAATGTGCTTTATGGCACGTTTGCAACTCCTTAGGGTGGTGGAGTGGGAGCTCCGCTGGCCTAAAGTTACACAGGATTGAGCCGTCAGTGTATCGACTTGCTACAATAGATCAGGTGTGTGGATCTTTGGTGACCAAAAGGCTCTCATGATGGAAGAGGAATCTGTCTCTAGCCTCCTGCCCCAATTTTGCTCCCAACTTCCCTGAACTTTCCCTGCATGAAGGCCACATCTGGTCACAGAGTTTTGTTGAGAGCACAAGTCATGTCAGCTACACTGTTGTACCAGCCCAGAACTCTAAGTTGATATGATGCCACAAGTTGTAAAAATTATGCTGACATCCTTGTAAACCTTGTGTCTGTACATTAGAAGGACCAGGCTGTCAATTATGACTCCCCCCCCCCCCCCGGTGGTTGTTCTGTGACAGTAGTGGAAGGCCTTGAGAAGTGGAAGGCAATGTAGAATACTGGAACTATTGTCTTTGTTGTAGGCCTTGCCCTGGTACACTACAGTATGAAAGAGAGACAGCCTCCCCCACTAATCAGGGAATGGGTCAAATAGCCATACAATAACCTTACACCACAGTGTTGTAGTCAGAACCATGTTCAGCCCTGGGCTTGAATAGATACGCTGCTTGACCACCACACATCACTGTGAACAAACCAGAATGCCAGCTTAATAAAAATGTTTTCAGAATTGTTTCAATTTTATGAGCTGCTGGAAAGTCAGGAAGGTGGAGTGGTAAGGGAAGAGGCCAATATCATTTTTGTGTGTCTGAGAAGGGTGGGCGGGGGAGAGGAAGCTAGTAATAGTAAGAATGTCTGGGCTGGACTTCTGCCTTCTGTTCCCAGAAAAATAACTTGGAGGTGACTGGAACAGGATACTGGAAATGCCAGGCACCCCAGCCTAGGCCCAAAGTCAGCCAAGACGTTGTCAGTCAGTCAATCAATTTCAGATATTTCTGCCACCCTGGGATTTTTTTTAATCTGTAGAGCAGGGCAGAAATACAATCAAATTGATCAATCAAATCAGCTGGATAAACCTAATGTAATGAGATTATGTATGTCTTTATAATCAATTACTGTTCTGTGCATACTTGTTGGTATCATCACATTATTATTTTTTTCTAGAGTAAGTTAGAATTAAGTGTTCCCTCTTTCTAGCCTGTACTGTAACACTCATCTGCCAACACCCACAGCAATATCTGGGAAAGAAACTCAGAGCATTGCTCAACAGTTAGACTAAATCTAGTCCAATTCCAATTCCAAAACCTTTATTGGCATCTTACATAAATAAACATACATTCACATAGACATAAACATAAACATACATACGTGGCCCTTAATCAATAGCCTTAGTCAATAGTCTAAACTTTATACTTTATAACACCTCATAAATGAATAAAATCTATACAATAGAAATACGCTAGAGTAGCCCAAGTCTAGTCTAAGGTGACAGACCCAGGTCTGGGAACGTGGGTGTCCAAACACATACAAAGTGCCAGGGGAAGGGGCCATTTGCAGCAGAGAGGAAGCAGGCAGGGGGGGCCCGGGAGCCAAAGTAGGGGTCCCATAAATTTCCTGGGATCTCAGTTGGCCTCATGAAGAGTGAAAGACGGTGGCCGGGCCAGATCTACCAGGTGGGTAGACCTGGGTGCTGCATCGGGAAGCTTGGTAGACCTGGGCTCCGGAGACATTTCCGGCTATTGCTGTCCACCCAGTTTTGCCCCCTCCCCTTTGATAAGGGGCCCAAAAGAAACTTTGTCGTTGTCATCCCCCCCCTGATAAAATTCCTCTCAGAGGCCCTGCCTTCCCCCACTTGTTGCTTGTCCCCTACAGCCCTGTCTCCCCAGCCATGTTTTCCTCAACCTGAGGACTTGGGTGCATTTTGCTGCATCAACATGAGAGGAAGTAACTGGGGGAGGAGACAGGGTCATCACCAGCCTTCCTTGCTAGGTGAAACAGGGACATTTCTAGGTGGGGATTCAAATGTGTGAATGGGAGATGGGTAGGGCTGGCCCTCTCCCTCTCTGGGAGCCTTGGACAGCAAGGTGAGGCACCACCTCCCATCCCTGCAGCACACAGCTTTTCCCACATGCTCCAACACACCAAACATGCAGCTTCACTCCCACAGGATGCAGTTCCCACTTCACTCCCACAGGATGCAGTTCACCATTATTTCCCTCCACCCCACTGCACATGCTTCTGTGCTCCCCTTTGTTTTTTCCCATCTGCCCATAATCACTGCCGGCTCCTCCTCCTCCTGTTCCCTGGCTTTTCAAAAGGCAGAGGACAAGGAATGGAACAGAAGGAAGTGTGGAGGAAAGAAAATACAGTGGTGAACTGCAGACAGTCTAGACCATACCACAGGTGGCCAACCATCTGCACGGGTGCCACTTAGTGGCACGCCTAGCCTTTTGAAGTGGCACATGCCGCCATTTCCTGCCCGAACCGAGCACCGAAGCCCCTCTTTCTTGACCCCAGCGCGCCTTTCCAAGCCTGTAGCGCTAGAGGAGGTCTCTGCACCCCACTGCGATTATTCTTCTTGCACTGTCACTGTGCTTTAAATATTTTCATTGCCTTAGAAATATTTATTTATTTAAGTGGCACGCTCAAGATTATCTACATAAAATGTGGCACATGGCATGCCACGGGTTGGCCACCACTACTCTAGACTACCCCTCCACGACTCCTTCTGCCGCATCTGTTCCCTCTGCCTTTTGAAAAGTCAGGGCAGCAGCAACAGCAGCTGGCACACTGATGAGTCAGGGGGCACAGCAGAGTGGAGCGTGGCCAGTGGTGCCACCTCAGTGCACCTCATTAGCAGGTCAGCTGCACTTGGGGGGTTACCATATGCGGGTTTTACCACCATAGTTTTGTAGCTATTCTCCACTAACTACAATTGTTTCTTTGAATTAATAAAAGGAAGCATTTTCCAGGTTGCTCTGGTCGTTTTATTTAGTTAACAAGAGATTGTCCTAACGTTTCGCTCCTAAACTACGAGGAGCATTATCAAAGGAACAGCAACTCGCTGTCTGCTCTAGTTCCTCTTAGTGCAAGATGTTAACAGTTGGGAGGTTAACTTAGCAAAGGCAGCAGTTAACCTCCCAACTGTTAACATCTTGCACTAAGAGGAACTAGAGCAGACAGCGAGTTGCTGTTCCTTTGATAATGCTCCTCATAGTTTAGGAGCGAAACGTTAGGACAATCTCTTGTTAACTAAATAAAACGACCAGAACAACCTGGAAAATGCTTCCTTTTATTAATTCAAATATATGTACCGGTCGTGAAAACCTCAGAACATACAATTGTTTCTGTTCTTTAAACAAGTTCAATTCTTTGGATGGAGGCTAGGCTATCAGCATGCCACAATTGAAAAAGCTAGTACCACTCCCCGCCAAACCCTAGGTAGAACAAAGCGGCAGTCTAGATGGGACAGTGCATCCAATGGTCCCATCCTGGCTACAGCCCCAGGTGGAGGTTGCAGGGGGACAGGTTAAGCCCCTCCCCTCTTGCTACCACTTCTTCATTTAAAATAACCTCCTTGCCTAACTCTTTATAGTTGTTTGGGGCGACCTAGGTTCCCCTGTTTAGTCTCTTGTTAAACATGTAGCTATTGCCTAAAACTGCAATCCTATGCTTACTTATTTAGAAAGAACTTGCTTCTGATTAAATATGAATAGGATTGGGATTGCTTGCATGTCTGCCTAGACACTACATCTTTAACAGCCCAATCCTATCTGGTGGGGCCACTGTGTGATACAGGAAGCTGGACTAGATGGGCCTTTGGCCTGATCCAGCAGGGCTCTTCTTATGTTCTTAAGATGTTTTGCAAAAGGCCTGCACCGGCGAGGTTTGTCATTCCCTCTTCTCAAGGGGCCCTTGGAATTGTAGTCATGTATGAGGAGGTTTGAGATCTCAAAGTTATATCTCACCAAACTATAGCTCCCAGGATTTTTTGAGGAAGCCATGACAGTTAATGGTATAAAACTGCTCTAGGTTTGTAGTGTAGATGTGGCCTATCCCAAAGTCTTATCCCATAGCCTATCCCATACTCCATCCTATCCCCAAGTCTTAGTGCAGGAAACAAAATTGCCTTATCTCTCACATCTTGTCAGCAATCCTGTCAATACAAATGTCATCGCTTAAGAATGCCCATGTGGTAGCTGGAGAACCAAAACACTAAATGCAAGTTGGCCATGTGGCCAGGTCCTGACTCTGTTCAGTGGGTTCCAAGGCCCCACTCCTGATTCAAAAGGGCTATTTGCAGTGATGCAGACTTGAGTATATTGACTCGGACTCGAGTCGGACTCAAGTCGTGTCAATGACTCGACTCGGACTTGACTCGGTGAATGTAAAAGACTCGACTTGAGACTTGGAGCCTTTCACTACAAGTTCAATTTTATCCAGGTTTAAACCCACTTTCCAGATAGGGACTCGCAACCAAAGACTCAGGACTTGGGGGCAAAGACTTGGGACTTGACTTGAGACTTGGAGTCAGAGACTTGATCCACATCCCTGGCTATTTGTGTTCCATCTAGGAGATGGAACAACTGAGAGGATTAGTTGTGAAGGCTTGTGATGGTTGTTTGATCGCTATCGATGTTGGTGTCGTCAAGAGACATCCAATAGCTATTTTTCTTTCTTCTGCCCAGGACAGGTGGTATAAATGGATTTTGGCCCAGTGGAGACAACAGGGCTGTGCTCATGTCTGTAAGTCAAGCATTCGGTTTTGAACGGATGTGATTACAGCATTAGGACCAGTAGCGTCACTAGGACGCGCGTCACCCTGGGGCAGGGGGCGCGCGTCACCCTAGTGACGCTCTGACATCGCGGCGCAGGGGGGCGACCCGGCTCCCCCCCCCCGCGTCGCCCTCCGGGCAAAAGGCCCTCAAAACGGTCTCTGCGCATGCGCGAAAATTCAAAAAATACCCGGAAGAACGCGCTGCATGGGCCTTCTTTCAGAAGGCCCTGGAGTGCCAACGGGGTCGGACGCTCTGAGGCCAGCTCCTGGGCCGGCCTCGGAGCGTCTGAAGGTTGGCGCGCGTCATGGAGGTGGCGCACGCGGGGTTGCGCACGTCACCCCATGGTGCGCGTCACCCCGTGGCGCGTGTCACCCTGTGGCGCGCGTCACCCCGTGGCGGCCCGCCCCCCCGCCACGCTCCAGCGACGCCTCTGATTAGTACTGTATGGTAGCAGAACCAGAAATCTATGCCGACTTGGTCAAGAGTCCTATTCTAAAGTCCTTTGCCACTAGAACTGAAATGATCTGAGGGCATGCCTCTTTCAGATGCCTCTTTCTCTTCTGTCTCTTTTCAGGCCAAGATGCCTCTTCTGAAACAGTTCCTGTGGTGGGGGCTTGCTGAAGAAGACCCGGCTGGCTGACTAGCTCCTTTCGATGACGGGTATTCTTGGGTATATAATACGGATGGCGTTGTTATTGCTTGAGAATACGCGTAGTTGAGAGGAAGTTGATTCGTCTCAGCAACCGTGGGGAGGTGGCTCAGCTTCCTTCTTCACTCTTTCCTGCTACATGACCATGAAGAAAACAAGAAATCTTTCTTGGATGAAACCAATGGAATGAAGAACCAGACATACATAACCTGGGATAATACTTGCTGTGTCTTCACACTCAATCAGGCATTGGTTTTCCTTGTCCAGATTCCTGGTTGACATGTTTATCCTGCAGAACTCACTGCCACAAGATTTTGTTGAAACCCAGACCTTGACAGGATTCTAAGAGCAAATTGGGATAGAAGCTCTCTTGTTGAGGGACATAAGCTACATCCAGGCATTATGGGACAGAGAAGAGATGTATTCCCCCCCCCCCCCGGGGATGGTAAATAATCCCATTGCTTTTCTCTAGATTTTGAATATCCCTTTTAAAGCAGGACCACTCGACTTGGTCACACAGAGCCCCATCACATGGATCTCCATGGCGGCTCTTTCACAAGCTGAGCAGATCTGTTTTGGAGCATCTAGGTAGAACTGGGCGGATCCATTCTCTAATTCCCTGCATCCTAAGACTGCTCAAGCTGTTTGTCTGGGATGGGGAAGGGGTAGGGCTCTTCTCTGGTTCTTGATGTGTCTACTGAAGGCAGTAATTTCCCTTGTTGAGGGAAAGGTTTGAAGTGTGACTAGTCCCAGCATTTGAGCCTATATCTCTTGTCCCATGACAGAGGCAAGAAATAAGAAAAACTCTGAGGTTTATAAAGGGGGTGGTGGTGGTGGTGGTGGTTGCAAACTGTTAACCAGGAATTGGATCAGGAGTGCAATCCAGCCTTACCCAGAAAGAAGAGCAACCAGGCTGAGGCTGGAAAGAAAACAGACAAGACCCTGCTAACTGGGCAAAGAGGCACCTTTAAAAGCTGTGCTCCTTTTACCATATATTTAGCTGGGGGAGAGCAATTCTCCCTTTTCATGTCAGCAGAGTGTTCTTTCGAGGGGCTGTTTGCTGGTTTTTCTTCTGCTTCTTTGTAGATTGTGAGCCCTTTGAGGACAGGGGACCATTTAAGTTATTTAGCGATGGAAATCACTTTGTGAATGTTTTGGCTGAAAAGCAGCATATAAATAATTTTTAATAATATAGGTTGGTTACCCCTTATCTAGACATCCGAAATCCAGACATTTTGGGGGCTATGACTTTTTTAAAAAAAAAATGTTTTCCAGCACCTGGCTGGCATAGCGCAAGGCATGCTGGGGCACAAAATTATTAAAAATATTGTATAAAATTACCTTCAGGCTATGTGTATAAGGTATATATGAGATATAAATGAATTTCGTGTTTAGACTTGGGTCCCATCCCCAAGATATCTCATTATATTTATGCAAATATTCCAAAATCCAGACAAATCCAAAATCCAGACAACTTCCTGTCCCAAGCAGTCCAGATAAAGGATACACAACCTGTAATAGCAACAACAACAACAACAACAACATCATCAACACCACTGGGAGTGGAAAAGTGAGCAATTGGCAATCGAGCAGAAGGTTGTTGTTTTTTTTGTTTTGTTTTGTTTTGTTTTAGGAAAATTGAGATAGACCTCTAAAGAGGTAGCATATTTTGATACATGTATTTATATGCTAGTGCATGGATTTTTACTCTTTTGACGTACGTATACGTGCCTATTTGTAATTCATAGGAGTTGACCATGGCTCAGGCAGAATCGATAAGCCTGTAAGAAAAGGAAAATTTTGTTGCCAAATTAACCACTGCAACACACACACACACACACACACACACACACACACACACACACACACACACACACACACACACACACACACACACACACACACACACACACACACACACACACACACACACACACACACGAGGTGCAAGTGCTGGTCCAAAGTAGGTTTTAGTTTCTTCTAGGAAGCTTTCTTTGAGGTTTACTTTTGCTCATTCCATTCCTACAAGCCAGATAGTGGCCTGACTCAACTGAGAACCCAACCCTAACCTTTACACCCCCTGCCAATGCAGTGGCGCCAAAATGGCAGCAGCTGCATCCTGTGCGGGGGGAGGGACTGGGAGGCTTCTGCAGGGAAAGGGGATGTTTAATAAGCCTGCAATGGGTCTCCTCGGACCTATGCTAGCAATTTTGCTAGTGTAAATCCAAGGAGAGAAAAGGGGCAGGGAGGCTGCAGGGAAGGGGAATAGGATCCGCCGCGGGCCATCCGAGATGGATCTTCACCCTCCCGCAGCCTCCCCACCCCCATTAGCAGGCTAATCAGAAATAAAATGTGGGGTAATCAAGTTGTTTTAGAATTATTCTTGAGCAGCACTGAGTTTTTACTTAACAAGAGCATGCATTTATTTTTACCTAAGCAAAAGAACATGGCTATTCGGTGTGCAATACTGTGCATGTTTACTAGGGAGTAAGTCCCATTAAACACAATGGGACTTACTTATGAGAAAACGTGACTGCCCACTAAAAAAAAAAAAAGAATAGAATTTTGCTTTTCTAACTAGTTTACATATCCTAAGTTGCTGAATGAGGCACAAGCTGCACAACCTGGCAAAATGACTCTCACGGCTTCAAAAAGGCAAAGTCCAGTTACAGCATCTTGGTCACTAATGGGATGAAGATGGAGGATCCCTATGGTTATCTCAGCCTTGCAAATAAGACCACAAAGTTGCTAGCCCCCCCCCCACAAAAAATATTTACAAACCCTCCTGTGTAAACCGCTTTGTGAACTTTTTAGTTGAAAAGCGGTATACTGTATAAATATTCATCATCATCATCATCATCTAACACAACCCATTTTGGTGCCTTAAACGTTAGACATATTCTTGGGTATATTTTATTTATTTATTTTATTTTCCCACATTTTTATACCGCCCTTCCTCCAAGGAGCTCAGAGTGGTGTACATATTTCCTCCCCTCCTTTTGTCCTCACAACAACCCTGTGAGGTAGGTGGGGCTGAGAGATAGTGACTGGCCCAAGGTCACCCAGGAAGCTTCATGGCTGAGCGGGGATTTGAACCTGGATCTTCCAGGTCTAAGTCCGACTCCCAAAATCAATTTTGACCTATCAGCTCTAGTTTTGGAGATACGGCATAGCCACCTTATATGCTGATTCAAGCAGCTTCCTCATGAGGAAGCTATGGCATTGGCTTCCTTACAAAGAAGCTGTATACCCAAGAATAGGTCAAACTTCCAAAGCACCAGAAAAAAAATTCTTGGGCTGTGAAATGTATAAAAGAAACAAAAATTCTGTAACACTTCCCAGCCTGATCACCTGGAAGTGATTTTTCCTCATTCCAGATCCCCAGGCAAGTGGTTACCTGGATTTACAGATCTAGGTTAGCAGGTTCTTACCAACTTAAGGAAAGGCAGGTAGCTTAGACTCTGCCTTTAATGCAAAATATTGTGTAGCTATTTGATATGTCTGGTTTGGTTGAGACATGCAGTTAGCTAGAATGCTGAATGTCAGGTAGCAGACAGACAGTCGCTCTGTGGGAGGCTGGCTGCCACCCAAAATGAACAGGATTAGGAAGAAACCATTTTTGTGAGTAGCCTTTGATCTCAGGATTGCACTAATGTGGTGGAAGCTTTTGAAGAACCTTATTGTAAGTTTGAAAAAAAGAGGGAAACTTTTGAAGTTTCTAAACGACAATTTCTAGTAGGAACAAGCACATTTGGTTAGGTTGTTTAGGAGCGCAATACGCCGGAGGTTTAAAATGGCAGAGCGAGCGCTCTACCATTCCAAGACGTCACAAACATGCCGTAAAGCACATTCGCGATGCCTTGTGAGTAAGGGAGGCCGGCGCAAGGCCGGCCGCCCTCACTTCGCCGCCGGGATGTCCATGCGGCCGTCGGAGGAAGGTAAGGGATTCCCCGGCGGCTGCATAGGCAGTCTGGGCAGCGAGGGAGGGGGGCTATTGGTCAAGTCGGCCCGGGAGGGGGCGGAGATGGTGTCCGCCATATGCAGGCCGGCTCGGCCATTAAACGGCCTCCTTTTCTGCCAGTTATTTAGTTGGCGGAAATCTGAGGAGGCCCATTGCAGCCTCCCAGCTCTACACCGAGGGAAGGGGACGAACGTACCCTTTCCCTGAGTAGACCTCTGGGTCGCTGCAGAGCGGTCCAGAGTGAGCACAGGATCTGGCGGGTGGCCCAGGGCCACCCGCCAGATAGTTAGTTAGGATTGGGCTGTTACAGGAGAACTACAAGGCCAGGAAGAGAGACTAATTGCGTTGCCCTTTGACATTCATAGTTCACTGTATTGGAAGCAGAGGTTAGATACAACAGCATCCCCCTGACTATAGTGGAAATAGAAACAGAGCACAACTGCCATCGTCAGAATGCTGTGTGGATGGTGAGACAATCCATGGTTGAAATCTGGAGTAGAGCTCTTGGAGACAGACTTGAGAACTGCAGCATTCGGGAATTTCAGGAGCTAGACTGGGAAGAATTCTTGTCTCCCAGCTGATCCACCAATTCCAAGGCTGGTCTGATGATGGCTAAAAACAGGCCTCAGTTCTGAGAGAACACCAGGACTTCCAAGGATTGGTCACTTTCAGAAGCAGACTTTCTGCCACTAAACGGTCCCTTCTCGGCTACTGAGCAGACCCATTGCTGTAGCCTTCCAGGGATGTAAGGTGTGTGGCGTGCCTCCAAGTGGTATTCCCAATAGTCAGGCTCCCGCACCTTGCATCCTGCACCCCCCCTGCTCTGTCTTGACTGCGAGCCTCGATGACTGATCTCTGGGCTACACTGGCAGCTGACCTGAAAGGCTAATCCCAGTGCTCCAGAACATGGAGAAGCTGGGACTCAGAACTAGCTTCTCAGTTGGAACAGGCCTTTGGTACTGTGAGGACTCTGCCTAGCTCTTGCCTTTTCCCTGCCACCACTTGCTACTTTCAATTTATGACCCCTACAACCTGATTTGACCTTATATGCCTGCCTGTGACCCTCTCGGATCCTGAACTGTCTACTCTGGTCGGAACTTGACATTCCTGACAACACCTCAACACCTCTCCTCTGTCCCTGACAAATGCAACCTTGTGGGTCACAGTGTGAAAGCAATAATTTAAACAAACTATTTAAACTGCTATGTCTCGGTCATATTTCATTGGATTTTTCTGAAATCTAACCTGATGAAACCCTTCCCCAGGCAAATTCTATCCGCCAAATTTCATACTGATCAGACCCATCATTTATATTCTGTGATGAACAGAATGTTGAGACTGTATACAGTACAGTACTAGAATACTAGAACATGACCTCAACTTAACTATAAGCAACTCAATAGTAGTGCAACATGCAACTAATTCCCCAAAGGTTGGTTCATCCTGCACCCCAGCATATGCATACTGGGACACAGAAGTGAGTCTTGGAGCCCAATCCTGTGTGTCTACTCAGAAGTAAGACCCATTATAATCAACGGGGCTTACTCCCAGGTAAGTGTGGATAGGATTGCAGCCTTGGGCTCACATACTTCTGTAAGTGGGTACAATGGTGTGTGTGTGTGTGTGTGTGTGTGTGTGTGTGTGTGTGTGCACAATTGTACATGAGAATGCCCTACCTACAGGATCCATTTGCTGCAAAAAAAGGGGGTAGAAAGATTATGTGATGACATATAAGTGCGCATGTGCGCGCGTGTTATTTCAAACAAAATGTTCTACATATTTGAGCGGGGCAGCTTGCTCCTATAGGTCACAGCATGTAGAGCAGGATTCCTATGGCAAATAAGGGAAATTTTGCATGAGTTTTCTTTGAGGTTGTTCCTGTTTCACAAATGACTAACAATGCTCCAGCTGTCTCCCAAGTAAAGAGCTGCTTCTCTGGTCCAGATCAATGGTTGTGAAGACGACGGGTAGCATCACTGGCGTTTTCTGGCATCATCTTTTCTGGCATCACTGCACCAAGTTCACTTGCCAGCTCTGCTATAGCTTCCCATCAAAAAGATGCCTCACTTCATAGGCGCAAGAATCCAACCCCTCCCTAGTTGCTGAGTGGAAAAACCCTCCCCGCACTTAGTGCTGAAGGCTGGGTGTCAAAAGACTATGAAATGTGATTATCAATTTTCACGGCATGGGTCAAGATAGCTGCTTCTTTGCAAGAATTATAATATCCAAATGCCAGAAGATGGCAGGTAGTTCTCACTCCTTTCTCCGATATCCACACTGACCAATTTTCTGTGATTTCCCCCCCCCCTCCTGTTATATTCCATTAACGGCTTGTGTTCATCCAGATATCCTTTCATGTTTTCAACTCTTCTTCCTGCTGCTAAGGGTGCCAGGTTCTCTGGGGAACGTAACATCATGTGTGAGTGCTGAGCCCATCCAAATGGAGGAAGAGGCACATGAATGCCAGGAAAGATTGTAATTGGACAGGGTCCATTCTGCACAGCAGCATGATCATGTCAATGATGATGATCTCTCAGTCTTAGCTCTGCTGAGGCAGGGGAGGGGGAAGAGTGGGTGTTATGGGGGATGATGTTGCTGGCCTCCACTCAGGCAACATTCCCAACATTTCACTGCAACAATTCATGGAGATCTAAGAAGAATGCTTGACTTTCTTCACTCAGTTGGGGGATTAAGGAAGGGAGCAACGGATGAGGAAGATCCAGTAAAAGCAGGACAGAATCTGGCCTCTTAGCTGGCTCAACTAGATGGATGGGATGAAAGGTTATTCCAGGCTGATATTATATATCAACTGACTCCAAAGAACTGACTACTGGGGAACCCTCTGGAATTGGTAGATCCTAACGGGTGGCGCAGTGGGTTAAACCACTGAACCATGAGCTGTCGATCGAAAGGTCGGCAGTTCGAATCCGTGCAACGGCTCCTGCCAACCTAGCAGTTCGAAAGCAAGAAATTGCAAGTAGATTAATAGGTACCCGCGTCAGTGGGACGGTAACAGTGTTCCATGCGCCTCGGTGTTGAGTCATGCCGGCCACATGACCATGGAAACGTCTTCGGACAGCGCTGGCTCTTCGGCTTTGAAACGGAGATGAGCACCGCTCCCTAGAGTCGGATACGACTGGACTTAATTGTCAAGGGATACCTTTACCTAACTGGTTGTCTGGCATTATATAGCCAAAGAATGTCTACCCACCTTTTCTTGCAAACGTTGATGGATGATGACATCACATCATGCCAGTCCTAGACAGATTGCTCCACAGCTGCATTTCTCTTGTTCTGGGCCTTTTCTCCTGCCATCTCCTTTGCTGGGTTGATTACTTCTTGAGAATCTAAATGCCTCGCTGTTCTAACCACTGTTTTCCTGAGAACCGTCCACTTCACAGTTCTAGAAGCCATCTAGAAATTCCCCAATGTCTACAAGTCATGTCCACCGACCATCACTGATTTTTCAGCAATGTGGACTGCTTCTCCTAAACTAGAATCAATTGACAGGTTTTATTGTCATTTTAGTTTTCAGCACATTGAAATTAGTAAAGATGAGCTCGCAATTTCAGAGGCAAATTGTGTGTTGTCCAGTGGTTAGCACTGCTAGAAGATGCCATACCCATCTGAGAGCAAACAAAAAGTCTATAAAAAGAAAATACAGGACAACTTCCTCAGTGCTACTCTGCAGTTCTGGTTCTGAGAAGGGTCTCCACTAAGTTAAAAAGGCATTTGAAGAGATCTCTGTGTCATGATGTGTAAATTGATCCAGGACCACTTGTACATGTTGATGAGGTTTATTTATAATAAAATGTGCATATTACCTTTCTATAAAAAAAAAAAATCAAGGTGTGGTACAACAAAGTTGTGTATATTGGTGTGTGTGTGTGTGTGTGTGTGTGTGTGTGTGTGTGTGTGTGTGTGTGTGTGTGTGTGTGTGTGTGTGTGTGTGTGTGTGTGTGTGTGTGTATGTATTATGTAGATAGCCCTACATAATACAGTATCACATTTCTGGAGAGCCCATCCATTTCTCAACCCCATCTGCCCACCAGGTCAACCCAGACGTGCTTCTAAGGGGTGTGTGTGTGTGTGTACACACACACACACACACACCCCTTAGAAGCACGTCTGGGTTGACCTGGTGGGCAGATGGGGTTGAGAAATGGATGGGCTCTCCAGAAATGTGATACTGTATTATGTAGGGCTATCTATCTGCCATCCAAAAACCCTAACAGGCACATCTTAGAGACACAAAACATCTTGGGAAAGGAGAATCAGCTTACCCCCATCTGCTTCTGAGGTGTGACATCTAAATTTGCTGAGGGATGCAGAAAATACAATTAAGGAGCAATATAACTCTTCAAGCAGGATGATGCTAGGAATTTCAGATGGGTTGAGGATGGAGCAGGTAGGTAGGGGGAAGGAAGCTTTGGTTTCCTAATTATAAAAGTCCACCCATTGGAACTCTGAAAGGAGTTCTCTGTGTAACCTGGCAACCAGATCGGCAGTCACTAGGCAACATGGTTGCTGGGCAGCACAAAAGGTGATTGGCAGCTCTGACAAGCAAAGCTAGAAAACTGCACTTGACCCAGGAAGCTGACACTGAAATCTGCCCCACCCCCAACCAGACAGGCACAGTTCTGAGTTGCATCTCTCCCCGCCTGTTTTCCTCCCACTCGCAGCTGTGCCTGGAGAGGGTGGGCCACAGGCAGTTGCTGTGTGGGTGGCCCAAGGGGCAAGATTTGTTGTTAACCACACCTCAGTCAAGGCAACGTCTGATGAGTGATTTGGTCACAAGGAGTGACTAGAGAGATGTGAAGGCAGAGTGGGTGAGTGGGTGGGGACGACGACAGAACATTTCAGAGAGAAAACATAGTAGTTCCTCTTCTCCCCCCCCCCCCCCCATCATCTCCTGAGGTCTGATGGAAAAAATTAGAAATGCTGGGGGGAATTGAAAACTCTCTCTTTCCGGATAATGAATGAAATACTTTTAAGCACACTAGATATGTTTGCAAACATGTGCATCCTGTAGGCCACACTAGTCAGAGAGCTCAGTGTCCTGTTTGCAAATGCATTTGGCAAAGTGACACCTGAAATGTTTAGGTGTATGCTAACATTTGCAGCAAAGTTGATCATTTTTTTGGGGGGGGGGGTTGAAATACTTTCAGAATGAGTGTCAAGGGGCTGTTTGCTGGGTAAGGGCCATGGGCTTCTCAAGAGCAAAGAGCAGAAGCCAGCCAGCATTTGGGAAGAGGTTAGCTTTTCTAACTGAAGAAGCTCTACTAAGCATGTAGAGAAGAGGCAAGATACCACTCAGATCATGGGGCTGTTCATCCCAGTGCTGTTCTTAAAGTGCTGCACATTCCCATGTGTGGTGTGGATTCTTATAGCACCATTATGCGCCTATGCGTGCACTTGTGCCTTAGATGTGTTTACAATACAGCCAATGGGAACCTGGACAACAAGTGTGCTAATGAATGGGCTTAGAGAAGGAAGCCTTCCTCTCTTGGTCAAATGTATTAGTGACCCTGGAGTATTTTCCCTTTCTTCTGTAGCCCATGGCTTGAATCTCTTTCTGTGCAATCCTATGCATGATTACTCAGAAGTAAGTCGCATTCTGATGGAGCTTACTCCCAGGAAAGTGCATATAGGATTGCAGCTTTATTTGGGTTGTCTGGAGCTATTTCTCTGCAAGCCACCCTTGCAGCAAGGCACCTCCAAATTATATAATTTATATATATAAATATAAATTATATTTATATATAATCTCCCCCCCCCCCGTTCATAATAATTGTTTATTAATACAGTCAGCAGACTGCAGAACAAAGCAGACAATCATGAAGTCACTAGGTATTCAACATAGAAATGTTTTCAAGATCTTGATTGTAACATCAAGACTGAATGGGTAGTTCAGTATCTTGAGAATAGACTCATTTGGGAGCTGGACTGGCTCTCCTATGAGGCCCACTGAAGCTATCGTTTCAGCTGGTGCCTGCCTTCATCCACCCTTGCGCCTCCACCGATTTTCCTCATTCTACTCCCTGGATTTGAGAAGAGGGGAATGGTACAGAAGAGGAAGCATACTATAGTCTTGACTGGCATAGGTATGTGTGTGTGTGGGGGGGGAATATTTCCTCTATGCTTCCAGTTACAAGAAAAGAAATTAAGTGCAAGGAGAATAGGATAAGCAATAAAATCAAGGAGGTAGTGAGAATACACTCTTCTAGGATGCAGGGTGATAAAAAGTGTTGGGCAGAGATAGAATTCCAATAAGTGAAGGAGGGGATGCCAAAAGAGGAATTTACAGCGCAATCCTGCCTAACTATACGCGGCCAGCCAAAAGAGCCAGTCTCTGTATCCTATGCTATGGCTGTCCCAGGCTGCCCTGGGGCAGCCCAGGAGCACCTTGGGAGAAGGGGACATCCGTCCCCTTGTCTGGGTATACGCTGGCCAGGGGCCTATGGGCCTCCTCAAATATACGCCAGGTCCAGACTTGGTGTACATTTGGGGAGGTGGAGTAAGGCCGAATCAGGCTGGGAATGGGCAGAGGATATTGGCGGAACGTGCCGCTGATATCCCCTCCCCCTCCCAGCCCGGCCAATGGCCACCCCCCTGGCTGCCCCTGCCTGCCTTCCCCCTGCACCAACCGGTGCAGGACTTACCTTCATTGGCAGCCGCAGGGTCTGGAGGGCGGTGGAGTGAAGGCTACTGACCTCAGCGTCAGCGGCCCGAGTCGTCACAAACGTGCTTTATGGCATGTTTGCTACACTTTGGAGTGGCGGAGCATGTGCTCCGCTACTCCAAGTTAGTGAGGACTGCGTTGCAAGAGATCTAATGTAGCAGAGGTGTTGACAACTACAGCCCCCAAGTGTGAGAATTTAGAAACCAAAAGAAATAAGTTGCTAGTTACCCCTACTAAGGGGGCATAGAGGCACTTTTTAAAGTGGTGTACTGTTCAATTTAGCAGAGAGAGAGAGAGAGAGAGAGAGAGAGAGCAACTGTCCCTCATTCCCCAGCGTGACATCTTTTCCAACGGCTATTGCTGGTGTCTCTTCTGTATCTTATTTTAAAATTGTGAGCTCTTTGAGGACAGGGAACCACTTATTCATTTTGCTATATAAATCACTTTGTGAATTACTTTTTGTTGAAAAGCGGTATATAAATATTATATTTATTATTATAATTGTTATTATTAATAATAAATAATATAATATAATGATAAAAGACAGGGAAGGTGAGAGCTAAGGAAGCATGAGGGCTAGAACAGAGGAAAGTCAATGTTTTCTAGTTCTTCTTCGTTTGTCCACCCATGGTTTTCATTTTACATAGTAAATCTTCTGAATCCAAAATTGTGTGTTCTTTTCCATTTGTGAGCTGTAACAGCCCATGCTGACAGAATAAGTAAGGGGTGGCTTACTACGACTCTGGTGACCCCCACCCCATGTCAGCACAGCAGTCACTTTTTCCTCTCGGCAGTCTAAAGGCAGGCACAGGGCTAGGGTGGGCAAACTGCTGACTCAGAGTGGGCAATGTCCACCCTGGCCCCCCTCTAGCTACGCCCCTGTCTTTTCCTTCCGCATAGCCCTGCTGCATTCTCATACCCTTCTCCGGCACACAACAGATGGTGATGGTTTGCATACATCTCTCCGTGCCTGAGCACTGCCAAGCAAGGGACAGATGGTGGCACTGGCCTACTGAAAGCACCACCATTTAGTAGCTGCTAAATATTTTAATTAACCCCCTTTGGTGCCTGCCCCTCATGCCTTGAGATGACCTGCAACACCCAAAGTCAGAAAATGGGCAGATTAGTAGCAGCCAGCCCGGCCCGTCTTCATGACCTGATGCACCCTGGCCTCTCCTCAAAAGCAAAGCAGGTGGAAAGAACAGAGTTGGTTTCTCTTCACTTTCCAAGTCTCAAAGGCCTTTGATACTGGAGGTATCAAGTCCTGCAAGTCTGCTGCCCAGGGTGCAAAATTTTATCTCAAGGAAAGTTTACCAAACACCAAAGAAATCAACAGCTATAAAGAATACTCATGGCAGGGGTCAATTTTTAATTTAAAAATTACAGTTTTACACACACACACACACACACACACACACACACACACACACACACACACCCCAAATAGTGGTGCTGAAGCTCAAATATACTTGAAATGATATATTTTGGTCTGAAAGACTTTTCCTCTTTAATGTGTTGGGACGACCTGCAGTTATCATTAGAAGGGAAACACTCTGTACATTCTCCAAAGCACTCATTACTTTACACAAAACAGAGCTAAGACTAGCATTAAAAAAAATTATGGGGCCGTTTCATGTTTTAAGTCACTCCAAAAGTACTATTTAGGGGGGTGGGGGGAAAGAGTCTGTTCCATTCCTTGACTCTACAGGACACACAAGCACCCTTTATGCATTCCATGGCACATATTCACAGTCTTTCCCATGGAAACTCACACCACAATAAATGTGTTACAGAGTCTAGACTTTACAGTACTATTACAATGCAATCCTATATATATTTACTCAGAAGTAAGTCTCACTGTGTTAGTCCAATGAGACTTACAGCACAATCCTAAACATGTCTACTCAAAAGTAAGTCCCACTGAGTTAAATGGGACTTACTCCCCGGTATAGGATTGCAGTCTTGGTACAGGATTGCAGTCTTAGTCTCAGGTAAGGATGTACTGGATTGCCACTTGCACAAGACTCTTCTGAGTTTGCTTCAACAAAACTAACGTAGCAACCCTTCTAGATTAAAGTTCAACTCTGCAGATTATGTAGAAATCAGTTATGAAAAAGCTCAGTAAGACACAGGTGACCACCTAATCTGCATTAGCATCCATCCTACTGTCTTTCCAGCACCAATTCCAAATGCCTGCAATGAAATAAAGTATTCGATGGTCTGGGCTCAGCCTACCTAAGAGATGCCATCTACACCCCCTCTACCATCTTTAAGGCCAACCAGGAATATACACCGTCTATAATGTACCAAATCAGATCTGCAAGGATGTGTCCAGTCGCTTCTCCTCAACTTTGAAATTCTCTTCCCCTGGAGACTCACCAAAGTTCGAGCCTGCACATCTTCCAGTAGTACAAAACATTTTAATTCAGACTAGCTTTTTGTAGCCAAAGACAGAACAGCAGCTAGCAGCATACTCTAATCCGCAACGAACCCTGATGACTCAGCTAGAAATCTAATACTGTGAATAAAATAATAAAAGCAAACAGTAATGAGAGATTGATAACCGCATTCATTGAGAAACCATCATCCAGGTTCCTCTGTGTCAAAAGGAAGAGAACTTCAATTGCTCACTACACGGATCCAGATTTCAATTTAGCGGAAAAAAATCAACAGCACAAACAAGCCCATCTTTCGGTATCAGCCTGTAATATCTGGAATCGTTCTTCTTTCTTCCTTCCTCCCACGCGTTTAAGCATTCTGAAAAGGGATACATCTGCTGCGTTGCCGATTGGCTAAAGGGCGACAACCGCCCTTCCTCATTCGTTCAGCCACACGCCCCTTTCTACAGCATTTAGGAAGGTCCTGGAAAAAAAAAAAGATTAATCTGCTTCGTTACCGATTGGCCGTAGAGGGACGATGTCAATCGCTGATTGGACGCTGGGTGGCGCGAGTTTCTAGCTACCGGTAGTTAGTTGCCCGTTCCGGATATGTCGACTGTGGTGCTGGAGGTGCTGGGTGCGGCCCCTGCGGGTCTTGGCCAGCGGCCGCTGCTGCTCTTAGGGCCTGCCGGGTCTGGCCGCTCGGCTTTGCTGTTTCGTGCTGCGCTGATGGGCGCCGCTGCTTCCCCAGCCCGCGTGCTCTTCTTGGCGCCTCGGCCGCTGGAGCGCTTACCAGGCGGGGGCGCTGCTGCAACGGGAGCGATCCAGGTGCAACGAGGAACGTGACCGCTGGATCCCCCAGCTCTTGGGTGGGAGGGTTTTTTTTAATGCGAATTAAATAGCAGCCCTATGCAGATGTAAATGGCAAAGATATTATAGAAGCGACACCCTCTTTGATCGTGGTGACTGGAGAGTGCATTTGCACGGAGGTGGGGTTTACTTTTGGGCTATTCCCCCTTCTGTAGATTTTATGTGTTTCCCTGCCTATAACATTAATGTTCTTCCTTTTCCCCCCCCAGAGGATCCATTTCCTGTACCCCCCATCCCTGAGGGATCTGTTTCAGCTGGTGGCCTCCTTGCATGAAACCTCATTTGGCACTCCTTCCCTGATAGTGTTGGATGGCTTGGAGGAATACCTGGACAGGTGCCCTGGCCCACATGTGGCAGCTCAGCTGGTGGCCTTACTGTTGGACACGGCTAATTATTTCAGCCAGAAGCTTAGTGTGGAGCCTGCAGGCTGCCAGCTTATTGTTTCCATGAAGTTCCCTGGGGAAGCCGAAGACATAACCGAGCAACTCTCAGCAATTGAACGCTATTTCCCAGCCCAGTGCTGGCTTCATCCAGATGCAGAGGGAAGCAGTGGCTCAGAGAGCAAGTTGGTTAGAGCACATCTCTCCCAGCCGGGGACTGAAGATCGAGAATGGCTAGTGAGATTTGATCCACAAGGTGACATGAAGATTTCTCCGCTTCCATGTAAATGTGGAAATGATCTAGGCTCAGCTTTCGGGAATGACAGTGCAGAAGACCACCCCATTGTTCCTGGTGCTCACTCTTAGATTGCTGCTGGTGTTCCTTAACCAGGGTCTTTTTTTGCATTTAAGTTGACTACTTTGGGACAGTCTTTTAACCTACAGCAAACATTCCTTTCCTGGAGCAACATTTTTCATATTCTACCCACAGACACACACACACACACACACACACACACACACACACACACACACACCTGTCAGGTTTGGGTTGCTTTTCATTTTGGTTGGGCTAGTAGGTGCTTCAAGTAGCAGATTCTGGAGTTAGAATGTAGACTTTTTTCTGATGTACACAGCAGTCTTGCTTGCTTGCAAGTGCAAAATGCCGCTTTCTTGCTGTGCTGGTTGCTGCAATAGGTCAACGAAATAGTGCTTCAGGGTGTGTCCTCGGGGCTTAGAAAACGACATGGAGAGAATAAATGTGCTTTTGCTTTTAACGTTGACTTTATCAACCAGTTTATATGGCTGGAAATGGTTTTCAGAGAATGAGCTGGGCCACCCTTGTAGTGGGGTGTGTGTGTGTGTGTGTGTGTGAGAGAGAGAGAGAGAGAGAGAGAGAGAGAGAGAGAGAGAGAGAGAGAGTGTGATAGTATTAGTACCTCTGTGGCCCTTCACACTTGGTTATCTCCACTGAATAAAGAGAGGCCTCTCTACCCACCACTGTCTCCTTCTGGTCACTGTCACCTGTGTGCTATAGCTGTTACGTTGATGATTTTTTAAAAAAAAATATCCCCCCCCCCTTTTTATACCACCTTTCTCCAAGGAGCTCAGGGTGGTGTACATGGTCCCTCCCCTCCTTTTGTCCTCACAACAACCCTGTGAGGTAGGTGAGGCTGAGAGATAGTGACTGGCCCAAGGTCACCCAGGAAGCCTCATGGCTGAGCAGGGATCACCAGTGCTAAGGGGTCCCTACAGCAAAAAGGGGCAGTGGAGTTTTCACAAGTATTTGTCTAACGGCTGCTGCCGACCATCTAACGGCTGCGGCCGTGTTTTATGCTTTGACAAAGTCCCAAGCGAGGGAGGAAACATAAGCAGAGGATCTAAAGTCTTCTTCTTGTCTGTTCTGGATAATCCTTGGACGTTACTACCGTTGACTGTGTTGTAGGTGTGTAATGTTAATAAGGAATTTCTTCAGACAAGTTTGGTACAAGTTTGAATCTACTTTATTTCTTCATTTGAAAGAGTGTACATGGCTGACAATCCCATAAATCCTATTTCTTTACAAATTGTAACAAGCCATGAAAATCTCCATACTACTCTATTTGTCTTTAGTTTTGTTTCCCAAGTACAGGGTTAGTCCAGAACATCTGGTGTCTGCAGTGCAAAGTCCAGTTGCAGGAGAAAGTGCTAGTACAGCCCCTTCCCTCCACACTAACATGAGGCACAATCTAACCCGGCCTTCTCCTGCATGAGCTGCGTTGAAATGAATGGTAGCTGCACAAGTGCGCTGCTGTGGAGACTGAACAGTGTACCCTGAGGTGTACAAAGCATGCACTCTACCCTTTGAGCTGTGGCACAATGAATGGCGCATGTTCAGTTTACCACTGCCAGGGAGAAATCCCTATTATCTCTCACACCACAGGTGGACATGTACACAATGGACTTAATTTACACGCCGCTCTCATCGTTGCCCTATGCTAGTCTTTGTACCCATCTTCATTGCAGGCTCGGTAATCTGTCCAGTGTGTTTAGGGCTGAGGGTGGAACGGAGGCACCGTCAGCAGGGTCAGGTGCTGCATCATGGGCAGCAGAAAGACTCCTGCCTAACTTTGGAACTGTGCAGCTACTGCTGTGCCGCTCCAGGGTGTTATAAATGTGCATGTTTTTGACACCTGGAGAGTAAGCAGTGGAGGCTGGAGCAGAGGCATAGCTAGCCTCTGCGGGGGGGGGGGGAGCACCCCCGTGACACCCCTGTAACATCACAAGCCCCATCCACACATGCTGTCAGAAGCCCCACCCCCGGTGGCGTCACGGTGAAACACACACACCTGACTTCTTTTTTTTTTTTTTGCCAGAAATAAGCTACTAGGGGCCTGGGCGGGCGACTCCTTTCCCCACCGCTGCGCTGCAAAAGGCCTCTTTTTGCTGCCTCTGTGCCGTTGAATTGCTGCCAATGCAGCGAATTTTGTGCGCGTACACACACACACACACACACACACACACACACACACACACACACACACACACTGTGTGTTGCTTGGGGGCGCACTGCTCTCCCTGTTCCTACACCTCTGGGCTGGAAATTCAAAGAAATTCTCTCAGGGTGTTCTTTATTCCCTCTGCCAGCTAGGGATGTAGTTGGTAGGCAGTGTGGTACTCTCTTCTGCCCTTTATGTCTGTAAACAGTTCCCTATAGCAGGAAGTGCTCTTGTAGTCTCTGTCATGGTAAAACTCATGAGTTGGAAGAATACTGTATTCCAAGCACTGCAATTTCTGATAGTGATTCAGGCTGTTTTGTTTTTCGTTGTTCTCGCATTGACTTGGATCCACTTTACAAATGAGCGGGGGATTGTTGCCGATCTTTCCTTCCCCACCTACAACCTGCTCCAGCGGGTCAGGGGGTCATCCGGAGTAATGTGTGATGTGCTGGGGATTGGCAAACACCCAATTGTTCCAGTGTACAGCCGGAAGCGCCTTTTGCTCACGCGGGAAACCTTTGCATCGAAGCGATTTTGTTTATCAAAGGCACACTTGCTCTAAGGTCTGAACTAGTTCTGTTGAAATAGTGCGTGGGAGGCTGTGGGAGCCTTATTCTAAGGCAAAGCCTGAGGTGTATGAGATCATAGTTGAACCATTATTGTAAGCTGTATGTGTTGGAACATCCCTTCCAGGGAACCAATCAAAAACAGCAGCAGCAGAAGCCACAGAGGCCAGACTACGGTAACCCCAACGTCTTTGGCAAAATGAGGAGGGGGGCCTCTTCCCCCTTCCTCAGCCTCCAAAGGTTCTGTTCCAAAGCCCGTGTTCTGGATCTCGCCCAACCGCAGCAGGCGCCTGGCTGGGCTCCTGCTGCTTTCCGCAAGCTGCGTCCCAGATAACTGCTGCAGAGGTGCTTGTTGTCGTGCTGATAAGCCCTATCGCAGAGGCAAGGCCAGGGCTGGGGCTGCTCTGCTGGTGGGCTCCTTTCACAGGGAGTGAGGTTAGGCATAACGTTTTTTGAGCACCGGCTTCCTTGCTGAGGCAGCCTAAACCCGTTTCCTCTCTTGTCTTCTAGCTTGTTTTTTTTACACACAGAATCGTAGGAGAATTGGGGGGGGGGGGATTTAGAGAACCTTGCTACAGCAAGTGAAACAGGCTTTTTGACCTCATTTTCTGAATGGCTAAAGACAGGTCTGTGTGTGCCTTCACTTGTGGGGTGGAGTGGGGGCTTCCGAAAGTTTGAGACTTGGCCCCTCTCATTTTGTGTTTGACTGGTAGCCACTGAGGGACTTCCCTATATTCCATTTACCCCTATATATAGTTATAGTTAACTCGGGTGGTTGAGTGTTTTTCAGGTTGGAAACAAAACAAGGCTACCTCCCCCCCCCCCCGGTAGTAATGTTCACATAGTTGAAGGACTCCTTTAGGTATGCGGAAGTAAGTACGCATGCAAACTAAAAGAAAAAGAGAACAAAAATAAAATCAACCAACCTGATGAGGATTGAGTATGCTTACTGGACCCTGAAAGCTATGAAATGCTGGAAAAAACAACAGGCTTAGGGGTGGGGCAGGGAAACTGGCTTGCTTAACCATTTTGCCCCAAGGTCAGATTTTCCCAGAATTCCCAAATGTCAGTGTGTTCCACATGTTTAAGGGACCCCCAAAGAGAGATTTGTTGTTCAGTTGTTAAGTTGTGTCCGACCCTTCGTGATCCCATGAACCACATCCCGCCAGGCCTTCCTGTCCTCCACTATCTTCCTGAGTTCGCTCATCTTCATGTTTGTTGCATCGGTGATGCTGTCTAACCATCTCATCCTTTGCCTTCCCCTTCTCCTTTTGCCTTCAATTTTTCCCAGCATCAGAGTCTTCTCCAGAGAGTCCTCTCTTCGCATTAGGTGGCCAAAATATTTGAGTTTCAGCCTCAGTACCTGTCCTTCCAGGGAACAGTCAGGGTTGATTTCATTTAGGATTGACTGATTTGATCTCCTAGCAGTCCAAGGGACTCTCAGGAGTCTTCTCCAGCACCACAGTTCAAAAGCATCTATTCTTCGGCGCTCAGCCTTCCTTATGGTCCAACTCTCGCAACCATACATTGCTACTGGGAACACCATCGCCCTGACTATACAAACTTTTGTTGGCATGGTGATATCTCTGCTTTTTATTATGCTATCTAAATTTGCCATAGCTTTCCTTCCAAGGAGTAAGCATCTTCTAATTTCATGGCTGCTGTCTCCATCTGCAGTGATCTTGGAACCCAAAAAAGTAAAATCTTGGAACCCAAAGAGAGATAACCACCTGCAAAAAAAATTCCCAGGTGTGCCATATACCTGTAGCATGGGTGTTGCAAATGCCACTCATTGGGGTTTAAGTAGGCTTACTAGATCTCCAACCGGGACAGAGTGCTAGACCTTTAGGAGAAGGAATGTGGGCAGGTGTAGCTTGTTAAGTCCTAGAGCAGAATCCTAGGCATGTCTACTCAGAAGCAAGCTCCACTGAACACAATGGAGATCTGGTAATCCTAGGTTTAAGGTATAACAAATTTGCCCATTTATTCCTATGTAAAGCATAGACCTGACAAACCAAGATCTCAAACAAACACATAGTTGTGTTGTGCACACAGCTTCTGTGCTTTAGGATTGTGTAGGGGGATGTCCCAGCACAGTGTACCCCAAGTTACAAGTCACTACCTGCCATGGTTTTTTTTTATGACCCTTCAAATCCTTGAAATGCTGCAGCTTTAGTTGTGAGTACATAGAGTGCATAGGTCTATTCTGTTTCCCATATAACCCCAATGAGGGCTTTGAGCAACGCCTGGTGCTGCTCCTGCTTACAGCTGTGTACAGTTGATCACTTGCACCTGAGGTGCTCCAAACAAAGTGGATTCAAAAGCCAGGGTCCTGGCCATGAAAAAAAAGCCAAAGTTTCATTTCTAATTTCAGTGGGGAGGGGGTACCCTTCAACCAATTCCTGCACCTCATTTTCCCTAAAAACAGTGATCTTTGCTCTTCGGGGGGGGGTGTCAGTGGGATGACCCTAGAACTCTGAAAATTGTTTAAAAAAATAGTTTCACCTGTCTAATTTCCACCAAAAAAAAATCCAGAAAAAAATGGGGGAAGCCCTTTTTTAAAAACTATTTTCTTTCAAGCGTTGCTCTAAGCACTTACTGGGGTCTAATGGGTTTTAAGGACTTAACAGTTGAAAGGATCCTAGCCATGGGCTGGGGAGTGGGGATTCGACTTTGTATTCATTTAGGTCTATCTCTAAGACCTGGACAGCTGTAGATTTGATGGCAGTCCACCCTCACACTCCAGTGGGGCAAAGAAGGAAATGTCTTGTTGATGTTAGGTAGACATATTTAGATAGGCTTACCATATCCAAAGGGGGACAGGGTGCCTACACCTTTAACCATTGTAAAAAGAGGGAATTTGGGCAGGTGCAGCTTGTTGCACCCTTCCATTATGAGCTGCACCTGCCCAAATTCCCTCTTTTTACAATGGTTAAAGGTGTAGGCACCCTGTCCCCCTTTGGATATGGTAAGCCTATATTTAGAGGGGGGGGGCGTCCAGGGACAAGATGGGGATTGACACTAATGGGTAGTGAAGAAATGAGGAGAGAAGGTCACTGTGAAACCAGGAACAGGACCAATGAAAGAACCACCTTTACCCCACTTCTACAAGGACAAGCAAGTTAGTGCAAGAAAAGTGTTCTCATGTCTACTGTATCTATATTTAAAAAAAATTAAGACTTTAAAAAAATACTTTCAAAAGAATACTGTGCAGGCATATATGCAAAAGTTGAGTTACAGTGCCACTGCTGTGACATCTGATTTCACTATGTATCACGGTGACCCGTGCCTTTGAAGGAAAGTCCAGGATCTTGCCCAGTTTTACCAGAAGTGTGTGAATATCACAAATCTTCTTTGAGTGGAAAATAACAGTACTGTAGTCTTTGAACTGCCCGTGTGTACATGTCTCCTTCCTCTTCTGGAAATAAACAGCTGGCAAATTCCTAAGCAGTTCTTATCTGATTCTCTTCAAGGATTCATCATGTGCTTATTCAAGCCGAAATGAAGAGATGGCTCCATTGCATTTCAGTCAGTATTTTTTTTTATCCCCATTTTACAGGTGGGGAGGCTTGCATATAGAGGGAGTCTACCAAGTGACTGGTGGACAGAACAGGGACTCCTCACTCCCAGATGTTCTTCCATGTTCTAACCCCTGAACTCTGCTCCCTATTTGAAGCTGGCAGATCCCCCCCCCCCAAGTATTTAACTCCACCCCGTACACTTAAGCATGCAGACATTTGTTTGTATGATAAATTATGTAAATAGATTATGTTAAAAGAAAAGTAGGGCAATCATGCCCTCTGGTCCACGTGTCTTGATATGAAAATCTGAGCCCAAGGAAAAAGAGTTCACTGCTCTGGTCTGGCATTATGAAGAAACTCCTTCCAGACTTGGGGGTGGAGTGTGGGGGTCAGCTGGCAGTAAAGTTTGCACAGAATCCAGGCAGGCTGTGTGTCTCAAGCCCCAAGCCTGGGGAACTGCCCCTAGCTGGAAACTGGTGGGCCATGCCATGAACTCGCTGGGTTGCTTGGCTCAGTTGCTGACTCTAAAGAATGAGATTTAAGAGTTGCCTCTTAAAAGATAAAGACCTTGCAGCACTGTTAACGTGACTGCAGAAAGAGCCAAAGAGTACTTATGGAAGCAAGCATGTCCAAAGGTTTTTCTGTGGATTGGCTTCCCTTCGTCCACTCGCTATCACCTCTCCGTCCACTTAGGAACTTCTCTTCCTCCTGCAGGATAGAGCTAGTTGGGGCCACCTGGAGCTTTTGAGGTGGCTCCTAGCTTTCTCCACTGGCTTCCTCTAGTTTTGGTAGAACCAGGAAAGAAGGTGGTGCTAGGTTCTTGGCCTAGTATCTGGCTGCCTCAGTTCTCCTGGACTGGGAATTGGCTCTGCGTTTGGCATCACTATGAGCACACTATATAGGTGGGCAGAAAGGACTGTTGCTGGAGCCCGCTCTCACTGAGATTGGTGTATAAGCTTGTCTGGCCATCGTTGGAGCCCACGGGGCTGTAGTCAGCAGAAATCCCAGAGTCAGACACCATCTGGTAGTTGCTCTTGAGCTGGGGCTCTGTCTGGTGGCCCCGCGGGGAGAGGCTTTCTGAGCTGGGATCAAACACTGTGTACTCAAAACTAGAGGAAGTCTGGCTGGGCTCTGGGGTCTCTGCTCCTTCAGCAAGCAGGTCTTTGCTCTCACTGCTACCACTGTGCAGTAAGGGCAGGGACCCACCCCCTCCTGAGTTGCAAGGCACAAAATCTTCATCCAGTACTAGGTAATCCTCTTGAGATAATGTTGGAGAAGGAGGGAGCTCCATCAAGCCACGGGTTTTGGGCGGGAGGGGAGGTGGACCAAGCACCTTGCGGCTGTCACATTCGGATACAATTTCCACCAAGAATGGTTGATCTTCCAGGTAGAGGGGATTCTGGCTCCACCACAGATAGGTGCTCTGATGTCCCAGCCATAGCTGCAAAAAGGAGAGGGAATGTTAGTAGCAGGGACTGGGAGACAGGGTGCCATCCTATGGTTATTTATTTTTTATTTTTCACATTTTTATACCGCCCTTCCTCCAAGGAGCTCAGAGTGGTGTACATATTTCCTCCCCTCCTTTTTGTTCTCATAGCAACCCTGTGAGATGGGTGAGGCTGAGGGATGGTGACTGGCCCAGGGTCACCCAGGAAGCTTCGTGGCTGAGCGGGGATTTGAACCTGGATCTTCCAGGTCTAGGTCCGACTCCCAAACCACTACACCATCTGCTTCCCCCCCCCCCCAGTGTAATTGCCAGCCAGTATATGGAGGTTTCTCTCTTGGCTTACATCCCTGGTTGATCCCATTGGTTCCTTGCTTTGCTGTTTGCCACCCTAAAGACTTTTCTGTTCTCAAACACTCTGGTACTAAAGGGGTCTGGTTGGACTTCTTGTACTACGGTAATTGTCACAAAGGCTCAGAACTTCAGCAGAACCTCTTGAAGCCCCATTCTTTCTGGTGTTTCTCTCTGGGTGCCCTGCCCAGAGGTGTTTTTCAGTGTGATGGCTCAGTCCCCTTTGCTTAGCATAAAAATGGGTCAATTACCACAAGTGTCTCCTGCCAACCTAGCAGTTCCAAAGCATGTTAATGCGAGTAGATAAATAGGTACCGCTTGCGGGAAGGTAAACAGCGCTCCGTGTTCCAGCTGCATGCTACGCGCTGCGGCAAGGAGAGTCATGCCGGCCACATGACCACGGAGGCGTCTTTGGACAACGCTGGCTCTTCGGCTTTGAAATGGGGATGAGCACCACACCCTAGAGTCGGACACGACTGGACTTCATTGTCAGGGGTCACCTTTACCTTTACCACAAGTGTCCCTGCCCTCGTATATCTTCAAGGGCCCTTATTATCTTGCCCTCTCTCTGCCTTTCAGTGGCTCTGAATTTGCCTGCAACTGTGTCTAATGATTGCTAGAGACCGTTGTCATATCTGCCACAGTTGAAAAGTTTCAGATGTCTTAGACATTTTGTCCCTTCCAAGGAGTGCATCGTTGTTAGGAAGCACACTCAGTTGTTTCAGAACATTCAAATTCCACATGATACAAATCTTTACGCCGTAAAGTTGCTTAGTTGCCACAGTTGCTTAGGACTCCTAGAACCCCAGGTCCTGCTACAATGTGTGACGAGGGAGACCTGAGGAGGAATACCCTCAGATGAGTAAGGGCAGCTGGTGCAATACCTGAAAGTTCCCCTTGTAGATGGTAAAGAGATCCCTGAATTCATGCTCTGGGGTGGGGATCACAGGCCAGATCTTCTTCTTCAAAAACCTAGTAGGAGATAACAGGAGAGAATACCATATAGTGGGAATGTGTATGCATAAGAAACACACATATGGACACATACACATCCTATCTCAGGCATTTGATATTATAAGATGAAGGCCTCCAGAGATCACTTTAACTGTTGAAACTGGAAGTGCTCATACGACACCTCTGAATCAGATCAGAGTCCAAATGCATGAAGGGCTGAAGAGCACCTCCATCTAAAAGAGGCCGATGGGGAAGAAGAAGAAGGACTCCCAGAGTTGGCTGACAGTACCTGCGATGAGACATCAGGGTGATGAAGGCCAAGAGCAGAATAATCAGCACGAGAATGACAGACAGTGTCAGGATGAGGGGGTCCAGACCTGCAAGGCAGAAGAGCAGCTATGGTCAGCAAGAAGTACCCTACAAAGAACCCATAGACGGTCCCCTAGATACCTCCCTTGAAGAACAATGGGTGCAAACATGCAACCATTTCATTACATTGTGGCAACAAGAAATCACCACAAATGTGATTTCATTCTTTACTACAAGATGTGGTGATGTTCACTAGCTTGGATTAGACATGTGCCTGGAGGAGGAGAGGTCTATCACTGACTATTAGCCACAACTGCTATGTGGAACCTCCAAATTCAGAGGCAGTGTACCTCTGAATAGCAGCTGCTGGGGGGAGTAGCATCAACAGAGGGCTGTTACTTTCATGCTTGAGGAGCTTCCCAAAAGCATCTGGTTGGCCACTGTGGGAATCCAGATGCAGGACTTAATGGATCTTTGGTCTGATCCAATAGGGCTCGTCGTCTTATGTTCTTTCTTAATATCGTAATCATCCTAATTACCCCTATCATCTTATCATCCTCTTTAAGTGGCTGTTTTGTCAGCTAACTGCCCATTCAAGCAGACTTTCACTGCTGTGACCAAGATTTCCAAAAGAATCCTTACCACTAGGTATCACTACTGTCACGGCTTGTGACCAGGCACTCCAAAAGCCATTGATGCTGACTCCATCAGGCTTGGCCCGCACAGCAAAGGTGTAGCGGCTCTGGCCTTTCAGGTTCTTGATGAGGCAATTTGTCTGCCCAGTGGGAATATTCAGCTGGAGGCAGAAAGACACAGCACAGGTAAGAGGAAAGAGGGAGTCAGTTTCCAGAGGCAGGTAGCCAAGAGCCAGTGACTTACCTTCTGGGCTTTGAAGCCCTCTCGAGTGACCATCACCTCATACTGGATCATGCGTCCCATATATTCAAGATAGGGGGGATGCCAGCTCACGTTCAGTTGCCCTGGTGTCTCCATCAGCTGCACAGTCAGGTTAGAGGGGGGATCCAGAAAAACTGTAGCAATAGGGGGAGAGGAGAGGAGCAAGGTGAGAACAGCCTGGGGATGACAGGGAAGGGGTCTCTTTGCACTTAGGGCAGTGTTTCCCAAACCTTTTTGACCTGCGACTCCCTTGACCTTTGGTGACCATTGGCCGCGGCTCCCCATTGCATGATGTTGATGCCTGCCAGTTGGCATTGCACTGTTTTCTGAGATGATTCTATGGCACTCCGCGGCTCCCTGTACTGGTTTCTGCAGCTCCCCTGGGAGCCGCGCCTCCCAGTTTGGGAACCACTGACTTAGGGGGAAGCAACCTGTGTCCGTGCACCAGAATGTGCACCAGCAGTTGGTCCTGCTGCCCCCATTTCTTGTCTAGAGCAGACCCACACCCGTCTTGCTTGATTTGAAGCCCTGCCTCACCCCCAGTTGACTGCATTTCCTCCAATGGCACCATCATCACCCCATAGCCTCCATCTTCCCAACAAGTTATTTGTGGTCATAAGGACCCTGGCAGCCTTGGTTTCTGGGCCCTCTAGCCCAATAATGCAACCTTGCACAAACTTACTTGAGAGTAAACTCCACTGAACTCAGCGGGACTTACTTTTGAGTAAACATGCATAGATTTGGGCTGTTACAGCCCAATCCTATCCATTTCCCTGCCATAGCATCCAGCTGTGCCAAAACACGCTGCACTGCACACTATGGTGTGTCTGTGTGTGTGTGTGTGGGGGGGGTTAGATCGGGAGGCTTGGGAGAAGTAAGGGAAAATGTATTCCTTTGTCTCCCCATAAGCCTCCTGATCATCAGCGGGTCTCCTTAGACCTACACCAGTCCTTTGGCTGGTGCATGTCTGAGGAAAAAAAGAGGGCGTGTCAGGAGGCAAGGAAGGGGATTGCGTTCTGGCACAGGTCGGGCACACCAGGACACTCCCCTTCTTGCCTCCGACACGCCCCGTTCCTCCCACCCCACCACCTTACTTGCGCTCCCCTGTGGAGCCAGGTCCACAAGCAGGCTGCCATTGCTGCCGCCATTTTGGATGGTGGATTTAAAATGGCTGCCGCCGGCCCGCTCCTCGCAATGTCGTGGGCCGTTTGCAACGTTGCAACCGGTCCTATAGGACTGGGTCGTTAGTCTGCTTAGTATCCAGCAGGCATGGGCCTCTGGGTTAGGGCACAGAACATAGACTCTTTCCACTCAATTGAGTCTCTAAGCATTGTAGGATGAGGCTGGGCTGCCACAAACTCCAGAGGCTGCCAACCTCATGCTTGCGACTTACCTAGTTTGTCCACCCAGATAGTTCTGGCATACAGGGAGCTGTTGGGAGAGTGCCCATCAAAGACCTTGATCTCAAGAGCACTGAAGGCTGCGATGTAGGACCTTGGAAAGATGCAAGTGTAGCGCGTTGTGTTCCTGGCTGTGTACTCCACAGTCAAATTGCAATGATTCAGAGTGGTCTCCTCCCTGAACAAAAAGCACATGGCAAATGGTAAGGTTTGGGAGGAACCAACCGGGCAGATGTTCTCTATTGTTTGCAAGGGAAGCAAACCGCACACTTTACTTCCCACCTCCTCAGGTGGGAGGTGTCATTGTCAATTGACTAGGATTGACAATGAGCATAAAAAAAAGTCCAGGAGTCAAATCACCATAAGGGTGAAAACACTGAAAGGAAAGAGGTGTCCATTCATCACCAAAGCCAACCTTGCTGTCAAGAGGTTCCTAACATCTATCTTCTTAGTTAGGAGCCTCTTGACAGCAAGGTTGGCTTTGGTGATGAACGGACACCTCTTTCCTTTCTTTCAGTGTAACACAAGAGGATCATCTTCAACCGGATACAAGTCATAAAATCAAGAAAGCTAAAAAAAGTTGTTAAGACTTAAAATGACTTGATAAGTTCTTCCAAAGTGCAAATGCAATTAAAAATACAGTACTTTAAAAGTCTTTTTAAATACTTTCTTTCAGTGTTTTCACCCTTATGGTGATTTGACTTTTTTTTATGCTCATTGTCAATCCTACTCAATACTATTATATCCAACACTTCACCGCTCAGTCAAGCTCTGTCAGAAGCATCTTTACCACAATACAATCTCATTCAGAAACTCCTTGACCAATTGCAACGCAGTTGGACCTCGCTATCCACGGGGGATCAGTTCTGGACCCACCACGGATAGTGAGGATCCGCAGATACCTGGGTCCACATGTGAAAAAAAAGTTTTTAAAAAGTGGTTTTCTTACCTTTTAAAAGCAAATTACACCATTCTGAGTCGTTAAGCTTCCAGAAGCCCCGCGGAGGCTTCAGAATGCACGGTTTGCTTTTAAAAGGTAAGAAAATCGCATTTTAAACCTTTTTTTAGTGTTTTCCATGTGGACCCCCGTGGGTCCGAGACCTGCGGTGAGACAAACCCGCGGGTCCCAAATCCACGGATGGAAAGGGTCTACTGTATATATTGTTTCAGGCAACACAACTCTATGTTTACCCTCTGACATTTTTGGGAACAGTTCCAGGAAGGGCATATACAAGGGCAAAAGAGGAGCTCTCAAAATGTTAGTGGGAAGCTCTTGGAGCTTTAGGGGTACAATAACGCATAGATCCACCTCTTTTAGCAACACAGAGGTGCATAATGGAACTCCGAGGGTCACTTTCACGCATCATGTTTCTAAGATTTCCTCCTAAATAAACATGTGAATGTCACAAATACGGGGTTTGTAAATACATGTGTCACCGGTTAGGGAGCCAAGACTGAATGCAGGACCATTTTGAATTTATACTGAGAGAAGATCCAAATTTACCTCTCCGGTGTGAAATGGTCCTCTGCCTGGCTTGGCTCCTTATTTTGGCACTTTTGCTTCCCATCAATATTCTTTGGCCCTTATAGTAGCAGTTTACAAATCAGTCATATCCACTAATAGAACATTGAAGCACCATTTTGGCTTCCTTCAACATATATATAATATATATTGAAATCCATCAAAATACACAGAGACCCCCCCCCCTCAAAATCAAGCCAGGTTTTTGACTTATGAGTATTAATATAATTGTGACTTCTGGGAAATCTATTAATGTTGGAACAACGATATTGATACATGGGTTTTTGGTTATATTATTTTTCATTAAAATCAATCGAGTGGTGCGCTTAGGATTGGGCTGACCTGGAGGAAGTGCATGACAGCCCCCAAGGTGGAAGGGAAGGGAGATAAAGGGAGGAAGGGAAAATAAAGAGGAAGGAAGGAAGAGCTGCCTGTTTGTTTGTCTGGAAGGTGCCTAACAACAGTGCAATCCTATACATGTTTACTTGGAAGTGAGTCCCATTGGATTCAGTGGGGCTCACTCACAGGTATTTTTTATTTTTATTTTTTCACATTTTTTTATACCGCCCTTCCTCCAAGGAGCTCAGAGTGGTGTACATATTTCCTTGCCTCCTTTTGTCCTCACAACAACCCTGTGAGGTAGGTGGGGCTGAGAGATAGTGACTGGCCCAAGGTCACCCAGGAAGCTTCGTGGCTGAGCGGGGATTTGAACCTGGATCTTCCAGGTCTAAGTCCGACTCCCAAACCACTACACCATCCTGGCTCAGGTATGTGTGCATAGGACTGAAGCAGGAGTGAAGGAGGGAGAGAGTGAGCATGACAACTAGAGAGATTGGGGGGGGGGGGGGGAGAGAGAGAGAGAGAAAGAGAGAGAAAGCCAACTAGCAAGATAAAGGAAAGGAGGGGGGGAGAATGAGAGAGACAGAGAGAGTACCAGCCCAGGGAGAATAATGTACACAAGGTATTACTATGAAGACCTGAAAGCGTTATATACTGTACATTCCAAGGAGCATATGAAGCTGCTTCTACTGTATCAGATCATTCATCTGTCTGGCTTAGTGCTGTCTACAATGAGTGGCAGCTGCTGTCCACAGTTTCGGAGAGATGTGGGCAGTACTCAAACCAGAATGTTAGTACTGTATCCAAACTCAAGTTCGTTGTTGCTGGGAAAATATGATTCCCACCCAGGGCCATATGATTCCCACCCAGGGCCAATCTCAATTGCATAGTCTGGCGAGTGCTTTGTAGAATGTGGTTTTTCAGGGTGTCATATACACCTGTTGCCTGGGCACGTTGGTCTTGAGTGGCACATTGCCCATTATGTTTCTATATGATTTCATGAGCTCTTAAAATACATGTTTAACATTATTTAGAAGCAGTGGTGGCCAACCTGTGGCACACCATGTGCCACATTTTATGTAGATAATCTTAAGTGTGCCACTTAAATAAATAAACAAACAAATATTTCTAAGCTAATGAAAATACCGTATTGGTCTGAGTATAAGACTCACTTTCTTCTCCTAATTTAAGTTTTTAAACTAGGGGTGCGTCTTATAATCAGGCTGTTGCAATAATGCCAGTGATTTAATTAAAAAAATTTAATAGCACCAAACTTTAAGGGTGCGTCTTATAATCAGGTGCGTCTTATACTCGGGACAATACGGTATGTAAAGCACCGTGACAGTGCAAGAAGAATGAGGCGAACAGAGACCTCCTCTAGTGCCACAAGCTTGGAAAGGTGTGCTGGGGCTGAGAAAGAGAGAGGGACTTCAGCACTCGACTTGGGCAGAAACGGTGGCGCGTGCCACTTCAAAAGGCTCGGTGTGCCACTAAGTGGCACCCGTGCCATGGGTTGGCCACCTATGATTGAGAGGCTAAAGTACTGACTGCCAACCTACGTCCATCATTAACAGCGCAATTCTTAACTCCAGCAGAGCTCCTGCTCTGCCGGTGTTGAGTGTCGCAAAAGTGCCATAAGGTACTTTTGCAGCACCTGCAGAGTAAGTAGCGCTGCCGCTGAGGCCGGCACCGCTCACTCCGCCTCCGGGCCCAGACTGCGCCACTGGAAACAGGTAAGATCTGTGCTGGGTGGTGGGAGGGCGGGCCAGGATGGTGGGAGAGGGGTGATTGGCCTGCCAGGGGCAGGGATATTGGCAGCGTGTTCCGCCAATATCCTAACCCCCTTCCCGGGCCTGGCTGGCCTTACACGGCCTCCCCGGCTGTGCACCAGCAAAATAGCTGGTGCACATCTGATCGCAATAAGGCCCATTGGGACCACTGGGGCTTACACAGGGAGAAAGGGACAAATGTCCCTTTTCCCTTGATGTGTGCCCAGCCCCACTGGCATGGCCCTGATCCTGCTTAGGATACAGTGGCTGGCCGTTTGCGCTGTAAGTTCAGGAATTTTGCCAGGTTTTCACCATGCAACCTGGTGGTGCCTAAGTAAAGTAAAGGTGACCCCTGACAATTAAGTCCAGTCGTGTCCGACTCTAGGGTGTGGTGCTCATCCCGAAGAGCCAGCGTTGTCCGAAGACGCCTCCGTGGTCATGTGGCCAGCATGACTCTCCTTGCATGACTCTCCTTGCTGCAGCGCGTAGCATGCAGCTGGAACACGGAGTGCTCCCGCAAGCGGTACCTATTTATCTACTCGCATTAACATGCTTTGGAACTGCTAGGTTGGCAGGAGCTGGCCAAGCAACGAGAGCTCACCCCGTCGCGGATTCGAACTGCCGACCTTTCAATCGATAGCTCATGGTTCAGCGGTTTAACCCACTGCGCCACCCGGTGCCTATCCCAGGCCAAAATAGGATTGGACAGCAACCCAGGCAGGAATGTTCTCTGGTAAACCTGAGCCCAGAGCACAGTTCATGGCATACCTGACATTGAGGACAGGTGCAGGAGCAATGGCGGAGTGGTCAGGGTGTCAGCTTGCCCGATGGCAAGTGGGCCCTGTGGACCCCTGATGAAGTGGGGGCCCTGAAACATTAGACAATATGTTTAAAATGTTAATGACCTTTTAGAGGTCATTAAATTAGATGTATTAAATTTAGATGTATTAAATTAAATTAAAGGGCACAGGGCCACAATATATAAAAAATATTAATTATTATTATAGTTGTGGGTGGGCCCCCTTTGTCTCCTGGCAACCAATATTTTTAGACCCAGTCCGCCACTGTGCAGGAGCACAGTAATTGGTGTAGAGAGGAGTGGCAGATTTGGGAAGGGAGTTTAGCCCGTCCCAGAGGTTTATGGGACCCCAGAAAAGCAGCACACATCATCAGTAGCAGAAACTCACTCCATCTTGTAGCCTTAGGTTGAGCCCTAGCTCTGATACAGGTTTTATCAGACACTCACTCAAATTTGTAGCCAAAGATGTACATGCTCTGGTTCTCCCCCTTCCTCAGTGGTTCGGATGTCTCCCAGAAGCAGGCCAGGTCATCCAGCTGTTGCGTGAAACACTTGGGGTCCAAGCGCTCCTCCGTTAACAGTCGGGCAGCTAGGAGCAAAACGGGGTCACAGGCTTAATGCCACATGTCGGAATGGCAAAACAGCTTCTTAGCATGAGCTGTGAGAAGTTCAGTCTAAGCCAGGGGTGGCCAACCTTCCACCATTAGGGCCTCTGCGTTCTTAAGAGTTGTGTAGAAGACAGAACCTTGGCAGCTGCACCTGCTGAAATGCCCTCACCAATACAACCATTTAAAGGGCCAGCATTCACATTGAAAGGTTGGCCACCACTGGTCTAAGCCCTGCCACAGCTCACCACCCTCTTGTGCCTGCCTTTCCTGTTCCTCCTTAGATAGCTATCCCCAAATAGTACGAGTCGTCAAACTCTAAAAAAAACAGCATTCAGAAACAAAGCATGGAATGAAGCAGATTTATACAAAATATAAGCAAATGTGTATCCACATTGTATTAACTTGCATTATTATTTTTGTTGTCTTCTAAATAGTATGAATTGTCATGCTTGCTTATATACAAAGTCTCATGTTCCGTAGCTATGTATGTTATGATCGATTTCTCTTCCTTACATTATACAAACACACACACACACACATCTCTAGGCTATCTCCATCTGACATGTGTTTCCCAAGATAAGGGCTGGGTATACACCCTCAGTCCCTACTTTCCGTTCCTGCCAGTCTCAGCAGAATCTGGGCTGGGGAAAGTAGTACAGTACTGGAAAGAGGATGGGGTACCAGAATTAGGTATGTGTGTGACAAGGGAAAAAAAGATCCCTTCACAGGTTATATTATATTACAGTGGTTCTCAAACTTTTTAGCACCGGGACCCACTTTTTAAAATGATACTCTTATTGGGACCCACCTAGCTTTGCGAGACACTCAAAGATTTATCTCGCTATATTTATACAAGCTTGCAAACTGCAGGAGCTCAGCTGTTTGCAAACTGCAGGAGCTCAGCTCTTTGAAGGGCAATTAGCAGCTATCTGATTTTTGAATAGCCTCCGGGCTTGTGGCAATTACTTATCTGATCTTTCCATCACCTGGGACCCACCAGAAATCAGGTCGTGACCCACCAAGTAGGTCCCGACCCACAGTTTGAGAAACACTGTTATATTATATTAATAATATACAGCTTTTCAACAAAAAAAAGTTCACAAAACGGTTTACAGAGAAAATCAAATGACTAATATGGCCACCAAAGTAGATCAGTCAGGAATTCTCAGCCTTCCCCATGCCCACTGAGGCAAACTGGATAAAGAATGGGCGGCGAAGGGGGCCAGCAGAATTCAAACCGGGAACCAGGTTTTGACACCAATAAAATGACAATCCAAGAGAAGCTGTCCAGACCACAAAGTCATGACTTTATATTTGGGCTAGTGCTTTGGTTCTAAGAAAACGGCATGGGTAGCTTTGATCTCCAGCTGCAAGATGGGAACTAGACCCTTCCCGAGGGATTTGTGTGATGAGTTGACTACCACTACTTGACTACTACAAGATGTAATGGCTGCTGGCTTAGATGGCTTCAAAAAGAACATTGGCGGATAGCTCCATCAACAGCTATGAGTCATGATAGCTGAAGAGAGCCTCCACATTCAGAGGCAATGAAGCTCTGAATACCAGATGCTGTTGATAGATAACATGGAAAGGAACGCTGAACACAGAACATTGCCTTCAGACCCTACTCCTGAACTTCCCCAGGGCAGTGTTTGAATTATATACTGGGTTCTCAGCCCCCTTATCATGGTCCTGTTCCCAATAGCAACTGTTTCAAGAAGGTTATTGGCCGGGAGTGGGCATGGATAAGACTAAACTAGGGGGAGCCAGGGGTGGGACGTGGACTGAATTAAGACCCTCCATTCTCCCATAATTTAATCACAGAGGCATCTCATTGGTTTCTGTTGGACTGCTAGACTACATGGACCTGCGAACAGTGGTGTAGCTGGGAGGCCCACTGCCCCAGGTGCCAAGCCAGAGAGGGGTGTCATCATGCTCTGTGTGTGTGTGGGCGGGGGGAAGGATGCACAGCACTTGCGACTCCAAGCAGTCAGAGCGGCAAGCGGGGCGAAGTTTGGGCTTCCTGCCCACCCTTAGCCTCTGTTTGGCTCCAAATCAGAGCCATTCCAGCAGTGGGGGAGCGGGGCAATGATGCAGGGGGGGTGAAGCGGCCCCGGGTACCGGCTGGCCCAGCTACGCTACTGCCTGTGCAGCTTGGTTCCTATGCACATTTACTCAGAAGAAAGCCCCATTCAATGAGATTTCAATGAATTCAATGAGATTTGTTCCTTCAAGTGGGTTTAGGATTACACCCTTCATCTGATCCAGCTTTTAATGTTCTTATGTTATAAATGATGGACACGGAGAACTGCATGTTACTATAAACCCTTCGTTGTATGTAATATTGTCGACATAATGCCTGTTGTTAAAGGTAAAGGTGACCCCTGACAATGGTCCAGTCGTGTCCGACTCTAGGGTGTGGTGCTCATCCCCATTTCAAAGCCGAAGAGCCAGCGTTGTCCGAAGACGCCTCCGTGGTCATGTGGCCGGCATGACTCTCCTTGCAGCAGCGCGTAGCATGCGGCTGGAACACGGAGCGCTGTACATAATAGGTATTGTTACATATCGACATAATGGCTGTTGTTACATAATAGGTATTATTATAGGCATCAAAGAGTCTTGTAGGACCTTGCAGACTAACCAATTTATTTCAGAACAAGTTTTCGTGCTGCAATAAAATGGACAGTCTTTAAGTTTCTACAAGGCTCATTGTTTTTGCTGCACCAAATGATACAGCTGGCCCAGCCATGAGGCAAGGTGAGGCGAGGCAGGCTGCCTCGGGCAGTAGATGGGTGCAGGTGGCACCCTGCAACTTTTGGCCACCTCTGCGGCCACCTCACCTATCCTCCATTTGCTCTATTACCTCTTCCTCCCCCTCTCTGCCACTGCTGCTGCATGTTCTTAAAAAGGGCAGCAGAGTGGGACAGAACAAGGAAGCTGGGAGAAGCACTGCTCCACTTCTGCTGGTCTTAGCTTTCTTGACCCGCCCCACTCTGCCGTGCTGTTTCAAAACATAGCGTGGCGGAAGTGAAGAGGAGAAAACAGGTAAGCTGAGCAAGTTGAGGGGAGGGGAAAGTGGCAGCGGGCAGCAGCGATTCCGATTCCTGGTCAGGAAGAGGACCACTCCTGCCTGCCACCATTGCCTTCGTCTTGCCTTCTCCTCACTTGCGGAGGAAAAGAGGTGGGCAGGATAAGGGAGCACCACTGCTGCTTCCTCCATCACCTCTCCTCCCCTTCTAAACTGAAGCAGAGAGGGGAAGGTGTTGGTCTTGGTGCATGCAGAGGCACCACAGGCTCCAGGAGCCATTTCCCCTTGGGTTGGGCCTGACAAGCTAACATGGTTACCCCTTTGAAAATGATACAGTACTAGGATTGCCTTCAAATCCCTGGTCATGACCATTATTACCCATCTGATCGCCATCCCTCACCACAAATAAGTCAAAGGTAACTACATCACCATGTTATGCTTCAGGAACAGAAAAACAATGGTGGGTTGTTTTTTTTCCAACTCTTCTCCTATCTTATCCTCTCTTTCTGCTAGCGGAAGTGAGAGGATGCCGGCGGAAGTGACATTCCGCCAGCAAATGCAATGAAACCGCTAACACAATGCCAGTGCCACTGCCAGTGAGTTGGCGGTGGGGGGCAGGCAGTGGGAGGGCAGTGGGCAAGGAGGGGTAGGAACAGAGGAGTGTTGGGGAGGGGAGGGGGAGGCAGAACAGGGGTGAGTGGTGGAACAGGGGCAGGAGGTGGCAGATACTGGTGGCACTCACATGCACAAATATCCTATGCTCCTTCCCTCTCCTTTACTCACCTCGGTTCTGCGCCAGCAAAATGGCTGGTGCAGAACTGAGGAGACCCATTGGGGAAGCGGAGGTTTTCCCCAGGGCAAGGGAATGAAAGTTCCATTACCCTGAGGAGACCTCCATTGACTCCCCCCCCTCCGCTGATGCAGCGCACATTCCATTGGCGTAGCTACATTGGTCGGGGCGTTTTAATAGGACAGAATCGTTAGACTCTAGAATTTGCTCTGTGGAATGTTGACTGTAACCAGACCCAGCTGTCACCTCCCAAACTGCCTAAAACTGATCACCATGTGCCTTGAGTCTATTGAGAAAGGTGGTAATGTATATAAATATCGTAATAAATAAATAAATAAATAAATAAATCTGTAGAGATTGCTGTGTTCCTGGATATGTGTGCATTAAAATTAAAATGAATGAAATGCACAGTCTGCATCAGGGCTGTATGTTGCATCCTAAGAGCCTTAGCATTCATTCACAAAACAGATTTCTAGCTGTCATGGTATGGGTGAAGAGTTTGGAAATGTGTGGGCAATGTTCTGAAAAGACTGGAACAGGGTCAGGTTAACCTTTACCGTAACATTACCCAAACCAGTTTATTGTTCTCAGTGGCGTTCTTTAATGGGGGGAGCTGGTGTGCTCCACCCCAGGCGCCAAGTGGGCACCGGGGCGCGGCAGCTGGGCTCGGGCCTGCGCAAAGCGGCGCGGCACCGGAGCCCGGCTGGCGCGACCCCCGGAGCAGCGCGCCCACTCGGCGCGTCCCCGGCCTCCGGAGGCTCCGCTCCGAAGGCAGGGGACAAGCCCTCCTCAAAACAACCGCCCAGTTCGGTGGACGAGGGCTTTATGAGAAAGCCGAACGCGTCGCCGGCTTTTATATGTTTTGCGCATGCGCAGAACCTTTCTGAGGGCAAACAGGCTGCCTGTTTGCCCTCAGAAAGGTTCTGCGCATGCGCAAAACATATAAAAGCCGGCGACGCGTTCGGCTTTCTCATAAAGCCCTCGTCCACCGAACTGGGCGGTTGTTTTGAGGAGGGCTTGTCCCCTGCCTTCGGAGCGGAGCCTCCGGAGGCCGGGGACGCGCCGAGTGGGCGCTCAGCCCCGAGCCCGGCTGCTTGGGGGGGGGCGCTCCAACCCCCGCCCCCCCAGGCGCCGGGAGGGCTGAGAACGCCACTGATTGTTCTAACAGAAAGGACAAAGAAAACAGAAATACTAAAGCATTATATTTGCATATACCGTATTCCTAGGCAAAGCTGCAACGGCAAAATTCATTAAGCATAATAAATATGTTTGTACAATGCTTATTTGCGTTATGAAGTGCTTTCAAGATAAAATACTTTATTGCCTTTATGACTTCTTAATTAGTGTACATATACAGTATAAAAACGTGTAATCTACAGCAGAGACCCCTCATAAGCAACAGAAGACCCTCGTGGTTCTCAAAGTCATTGCCAGCACGTCCTGACGCTCCCGCATCGTGACCCACCTCGTCCTGCTGTTCCTGCATCACACCAGGCTTGGGATGGCCTCTGGAGACCTCCATGGGCCTCAGAAAGGCCTCCAGATGAGACCGGAAGTCACGTCGTCGAAACTGGAAGTGACCCGGAAGTCACTTCGGAATGCATTCTGAGGCCCGGTAGAGGGCTCTGGAGGCCGTCCCAGGCCCGGTGCGACACGGGAACAGCAGGGCAAGGTGAGTCGCAACCTGGAAGTGACTTCAGTTTGGAGCCAAATGGAGGCACTAGTGGGTTGCAACCCACAGTTTGAGAAGCCAAACAGTGGCTTACTTAGCTTGTATATAAATCCAGCCCTGGACCGGGAACAGGACAAGAAGAAGGAGGAGGAGGAGGAGGAGGAGGGGAGAGAGAGAGAGAGAGAGAGAGAGAGAGAGAGAGAGAGAGAGAGAGAGGTTATTGTATTTTTTTTAGAATTTTAGAAACTAACTGCTCATGGTGGCTCTGGAATTCCAAGCCTTGGTTTTGGAAGAAAGTTTGGCAGGTGCCCCTTTGTCACTGGGCAGCAAGTTGGATTCTATAGCCCTGATCCAACAAGAGGAAATGTATGCACAGACAGTTGCAAAGAAGGGTCAAGTTTCATTTGCAGAGGGTAGGGGAGGAACTCTGTCTTGAATATGACCATCTTCCCAAACAGCAACAAGTTTTAGAAACAAGTTGTCTGTATTTCATATTCCATTCTGTCTACCTCTGACAGGCCACCACTCCACTGAGCAAGTCAGTCAGTGGGTGGACAGCAGGGCCGGCCCAAGACCTCCTGACACCTGAGGCCGTATGCCAAACACTCCTCCAATGATATGCCAGCTTTTGCTCCTTCCATTCTCCAATGTTCTAGCTCTCAACACTCTTCGCCCTTCTGTATTTGCTCTTCCTTCCTCCCCCCCCCTTCTTCCTTTTCCAATCCAGGAAAAGGAGTGGAAGGAGAAGGAAGAGCAGTAGAGGTAAGCCTGGGGACAAAGATGGGTGTTCCCACCAATCTGCTGCCTGAGGCGACTGCTTCAGTTGGTCTCATGGATGGGCCAGCCCTGGTGGACAGTACCAGGCTATGTTTAGAGTGGGCATTTGTCCTTGCCTGTTTCCCCAAGTGTTATGAACACCACATATTTAACAATTGGGTTAACAAATAACAATAACAAGTAGATGATTTTTAAAAAATCGTATCAAATTTGGAACTCAGAAAGTGACTAAAGGGCCCAATCCTATCCAACTTTCCAGCGCAGATGCAGCCATGCCAACAGGGTGTATGCTGCCCCCTGCGGGGGGAGAGCAGTCATAGAAGCCTCCTCAGGGTAAGGAATGTTTGTTCCCTTACCTTGAGGCTAAATTGCAGCTGCATCGGCGCTGGAAAGTTGGATAGGATTGGGCACAAAATCTTTTTTCCCCCTATGGGTTTTAACTGCAGAATTCATGTATTTACACTGGCACCACGTGGGAAGCGTATAAAGTTATGTGCTTTGGAATATTGCTTTTCCGTATGTTAAATTCATCCTTAGTTCCTGTGCCATGTGCAATGCATGCCAAAAGATGTGTTACATGTGCACACACTGTCCTCCCTAGCCAGCATCATTTTGTAGAAGCCTCCTCTGTGATAATCCACCTCCTCTTTCTGTGTGTGCTGCTGTGCTGCTTAAAAGTGCCTGATATTGATCTTCAGTTAAATACCGTATTGGTCTGAGTATAAGACTCACTTTTTTTTTCTTAATTTAAGTTTTTAAACTAGGGGTGCGTCTTATAATCAGGCTGTTGCAATAATGCCAGTGATTTAATTAAAATTTTTTAATAGCACCAAACTTTAAGGGTGCGTCTTATAATCAGGTGTGTCTTATACTCGGGACAATACGGGTACTTCAGTCACCACAAGAAAGCCAACACAGTGTTTGTTAGGTGCTAAATTGGCAGAAAGATCCAAAGGCGTGCCACAGGGTTGCCAGCTCTAGCATCTCAAAATGTGTAACATCAAAGTTGCATGTTACATAAAACCCATTTCACAGGTCCTCAAAGAGACAAATCTCCAACACTACTGATTGTTAATAAGAACATAAGAAGAGTCTTGCTGGATCAGGCCAAAGGCCCATCTAGTTCAGCCTCCTGTATCTCACAGTGGCCCCACCAGATGCCTCGGGGAGTACACAGTCAACAAGATAACCTGTTTCCTGTTGTCACTCCCTTGCACATGACACAGAGAAAACCCACTTCTAAAACCAGGAGGTTGCTTATGGCTTGTAACCTGTGATGGTCTTTTCCTCCATGAATCTATCCAAACCCCTTTTAAAGGCATCTAGGCCAGGTGCCATCACCACATCCTGTGGCAAGGAGTTCCACAGCCATCCCAAGCCATCGGCCATCCCCTCAGCAGAAACTGACCCAAGTAATCCCACACAATCCATTCCCCTCCCAGGACCCATTGCATCAATGTGCCAATCATATGGGGAGTTAAGAACCTTTTCAAATGGCCTTTATCAATTGAAAAAGACGTCATATGCGCAAGAAACCACTTGACTTCACTGTACAAGAAGAAGCCACTCCAGGGTTCATCTGCTTAGATTACAAAAGGAACAATTGTCCTCTCCTTGGAAAATTTCTAATTACAACCTCTGCTAAAAGTTTTATTCTGCTTTTGGAAAGAGTCATGGAGCAAGATAACAGTCAGAGTAAGAGAGAGGGTGGTGAAGTACATGAGATCAAATAGATTATTAGATCAGATCAATTTTGGACAAGGCGGCACCTACTTTTTATCATCACACCATCACACATGATGGGCTACGTTCCAGGGTGTTCAAAGGAGACTCAGCACCCAACCCTTGCGAGACGGACATTAAGGACACTTTGCAGCGCTACCCAGTTGTTGCTTTTCCGCCTGCAGTCACACGCAGAATTGCAACGTTCCTTCCACATGGCAGACACACACAGTAGACTAACTCTGACCCCTTCCCCCTTCCTGTTTCTCTTGTGGTCTGCTATATCTGGGCATTTGCCTCTCAAAACAAAGACACAGAACCACTTGTCCTCGTTAATATCTGTGATGAGGTTTAATCACAGGGGCAGTATGATGAGTGGACAATGGATAGATGACGACATGGTGTGAGTGAGCCACCCGTAAAGAGTGCATGAACAATGTGACTCCTGGACTCAACACCCCAACTGAGTCCCTTCCTTCCTTCCTTGACACCACCGCCCCCCCTTCCACACATTCTTGCTTCTACCCCACCCACCCCAACTTGAACTGGGTCCAACTGGCCAGCCCTGCCCAAGCCTGGTACCTTTGCTGTTGAAGGCAATATCAGGGTTTCCAGCCCTCTCCTGAGAAAAGGCCATAGCCCCCAGTGCCACAATGAAAAGGGCAGCGTTCTGTCTCCAGCTTTGCTCCATGCTTGTGGGGGTGACGCTCGCTCGCCCTCCAAGAGGCGTCTTTCCACCTGCTCTGTGAGTCGGCTTCTGGCTGGAGTGCTGCTTACCCTTGCTTTGCTCCACGGCTGGAGGCTGCAGATAAGGGGCGGGCCCTGGGTGCCAGCAGCTCTGAGCAGAAGCTGGAAGGCAGAGCAGCCCTCCGCTCTCAGTCCTCCTTCTGGATTTCCCCTGAGGACGGAGAAGGAATACTGTGCTGCCATCCAGAGTAAGGACCTTTGTGTGCTGACATTACACCAATAGCAAATGAACCTCCTGGCCTCTGTCCTGAATTTCCGATCCACGGCAGCAGTGTATCGTCTGAGATGGGACTTTTCCTGACCACAGCCTGCCCAGGAACTAACTTTCAAAGCTCATGCTCAGCCCTGGAATATTAGACTTGATGATGATAAATATGAGACCGAGTGCCTCTGATCACAATGCAGAAGGCATTCATTTCTGTGACGAAGTGTGCACTGCAGATTTCCAGGTCAATGGCTTTGATGGAAGGCAGGTAGGCAAGCAGTTGGCCTCTCTTTGAAATTAATTCCAGAAGTTGGAGGGGGGGGGTACTGTTTGTTAATTTTTATTTTATTTTTTTACTTTTTAAAAGATCGGAAGAATCCAGTGAAAAGGAGAGAGGAAAGAGATCTTTTCTCCAATTCACCAAGGACGGGACAAGGCAAGGGGGCCTATCTATTATCACAGTCTTAAACCATGGGGATGCAGATGCAGTAGCAATGTATGGTTGCGAGAGTTGGACCATAAAGAAGGCTGAGCGCCGAAGAATAGATGCTTTTGAACTGTGGTGCTGGAGAAGACTCCTGAGAGTCCCTTGGACTGCTAGGAGATCAAATCAGTCAATCCTAAATGAAATCAACCCTGACTGTTCCCTGGAAGGACAGATACTAAGGCTGAAACTCAAATATTTTGGCCACCTAATGCGAAGAGAGGACTCTCTGGAGAAGACTCTGATGCTGGGAAAAATTGAAGGCAAAAGGAGAAGGGGAAGGCCAAGGATGAGATGGTTAGACAGCATCACCGATGCAACGAACATGAAAATGAGCGAACTCAGGAAGATAGTGGAGGACAGGAAGGCCTTGCGGGATGTGGTTTATGGGATCACGAAGGGTCGGACACGACTTAACGACTGAACAACAACAACATGCAGATTTAGATAAAGCATTAGGAAGAACTTTCTATGGGAAGAAGCCACTCAGGACCATTATGCAGTGGCGTACCCAGCCGATTTTGCGGGTGGGGCCCGGTCCTCCCCGCCCCGCCCCAAAACTAATTAGCATAAACTATGCTAATTTTTTGCCGATTTTTGGGCCGATTTTCGGCGATTTTCAGGGGTTTTTAAAGGGGGTTTTAAAGTATGTATGCTTTGCGGCACTTAACTTGTATAGGAGCCTCCAGCGAAGCGATCGGCTGACTCTCTCCAGCGACGACGTTCTCTTCCAGGGGCGCAGATCGGCGATCTGAGATCGCTCCTCTGCAGCCCATGACTCGAACTGCTCATCGTAAGCTCTTCCTTTGAGTTCGCGCATGCGCATAGCAAACAGCCATTCACGCATGCGTGAACTCAAAGGATGAGCTTACGATGAGCAGTTCGAGTCACGGGCTGCAGAGGAGCGATCTCAGATCGCCGATCTGCGCCCCTGGAAGAGAACGTCGTCGCTGGAGAGAGTCAGCCGATCGCTTCGCTGGAGGCTCCTATACAAGTTAAGTGCCGCAAAGCATACATACTTTAAAAACCCCTTTAAAAACCCCTTAAAATCGCCGAAAATCAGCCCTAAAAAGCGGGAAAAATTCAAATTTTTCCCGCTCTCCGGAGCCTCCCGCCCCCCCGCACCACCTCCCGCCCTTGCGCCCTGGGGCCCTCCGCACCAGGGCACCACTCAGCGTACGCCCCTGCCATTATGGCATCTCCTTCCTGGGAGGTTGTCACAGAAAGGTGAAGTGGCCGCTGCTGCTGCTTGCTACAGGCAGCGGGAGGGCCCTTTGCCTCAGGGGAAGATAGCCTGCCACTGGGGGGCCCTTCTGGCTCTGTGCTGTGATGATAATGATCAGTTAAAGGAAGGACATTTGTCCTTTCCTCTTTATTCTTTGCAGAGCAGAAGTACCGTATTGGTCTGAGTATAAGACTCACTTTTTTCTCCTAATTTAAGTTTTTAAACTAGGGGTGCGTCTTATAATTAGGCTGTTGCAATTTAATGCCAGTGATTTAATTAAATTTTTTTAATAGCACCAAACTTTAAGGTGCGTCTTATAATCAGGTGCGTCTTATACTCGGGACAATACAGTAGATTCACAGACCCAGAACCTGTGCTAGTTGATATGGGGAGGGGGGGTATATAACCTCATTATATGAGCCAGCTTAGCTCCTCCTCAGGAAAGATACTCGGTTCACACTTATGCAGTCTCATGGTTCAATGTTTTAACACTCCCTCCACTTTAATTTGAGTGCATGTCCCCTAGTTCTGGTGTTGTGCAAGAGGGAAAAGAACTTCCCTCTATCCACTCTCTCCATCATGGAGCTCTAAGCCGACCTCCATGCATCTTGGCATTTGGCAACCTGGAAGTTCTGCGATGATGTGTGACGTCACTGCTGAGCAAACAGAGATGGTGCCGCAACACAGTCACAATGCCACGCAGCAGCAGAAGGGGTATGTGCAGCGACACGGACCCCTTACAAGGAACATACCGCCGGTAGAGTGAGATCCTGGGCAGGTTGTCAAGCACTTCACTCATGGCAGGATTGCTAGTCCCTTGCAACTGGACTGTGTGTGCTCAAAGCATGCTCCTCTTCCTTTAATACTACTGGGCATCCAAGGCTTTTGAGTAGATGTCATGAGGAGGGAATCTGGCTGGAAAGGAGGCCTGGGGCTACTCTCTGGGCCTCCACCTTGATGTAATAGAGAAGTGAGAGTCCTAGATGCTCTTTGCTGGGATGGTTCTGTGGACGCTTGTGTAGATGCAGGAGCTGCGCCGGGGTTCGTTGAGAACCTGGTCAGTCCCATTTGGGAGAAAGGTTTCAAAGGAACAAAAGAACAAGAGTGGGTTCGATAGGTGAGCACAGTAGCCTGGTCAGTTTAGGAGAGGGAAGCAAGGCAAGGAAGCCAAAGTTACTTTCCCAGGGAAAGGTTTGCTGCATGGGGCACTCAGCAAGCGCTGAGCTGTGTCTAGTTGCCCGGTTCAGGGAAGAAGGCTCAGGAGGAATCAAAAGAAGAGAAGAGGAACTGAAGAAGGAGAAGCACAATACCTGCCCTGGGTGCTGGAGCTTCTTGGGATGCTGAATGGGAAGGGTGGTGCTTGTTGCAGCTCCAGCAGCAGGGGCATTCTTCTAACACCATGCAGTTGGGAGAAGAGTGTGCAGAGAGCAGAGAAGACACTTTAGGAGTCTGTGACCAAACCTTGTGTAGCAGGCCTTTTTGCCATAGACTAGCAATAAAACATATTGTTGGGATGAGCTCTTTGCAGACCATCCTTTTGTTTGGAGATGGTTCTTGATGGGGTGTTACCTATGGCCCATCCCCCGTGCAGATGACTGTTTCCTATTGTCTCACCCCTCCAGCAGGGTCCTTAATCAGTCAGTTGAACTGTGTCTGTTAGCATAAGGCTAACCTTTAAGGCTGACCTACACCAAATCCGTTGGCGTCCGGGGGGTCGCGAGCATAGGGAACGGGACCCCTCGCCCCGAGACGCTGCCCTGGCTCCACCAGATATCTTCCCCTCCAAGTGTCCCTGCATGTCCCTCCTGATTGGTCGCACATGTGTGCTCTGATTGGCTGAACCCCCCCTCTCTTCCCATTGGTGAACACATCGCTCTACGTCCCACTCACACGGCCAGACATCGGCATGGTCCACGACCAAGTGCGCCGGAACTCGGGAGAGCACCGCTCTCCAGCGTTCCATTGCGGTCGGTTAAAAAGGAAGCCACAGCGCTCCGCACACGCCGCATGCGCCTGGGACGCACTGGAATTCGTGCGGTGTAGATCAGCCTTAAGGCTCTTGTCTTGACTGCATTGTCAATTACATAGGACTAGGTGAAGGGAAGCCAGGGGCCAGAGGCACTCTTTTGTAACCTCAGATGCTCCTGTTTACCTCTAAGCAGGGAAGCTCTCTGGAGCAGGGTATTGTTTTCCAGGCCTGAAGAGGAGGGCTGCTGGGCAAAGTGCATCCCACTCATGAAATTTTCCAAAGAGGTTTCTCATATGCCAGGGTTGGGGTGGCTCCAACAAACCAAAGTTGGCCTCTTTATCCAAAGGTCTGTGGGACCTGCTGCTCTCTAGCATCAGCCCAAAAGCAGCATGCATCTATCATGGGTCATGCTTGCCCGGCATGCACCCAGCACCATACATACAGTACATGTGCACATACATGTTAGGCAACATCAGCAACCAGAGTGGAGCTCAGCAAGGATTTCATGACCGGGGTGAGGGGGGAAGGTTCTCCCTGCTTCACTCATGGCCCAATCCTACCTTCCCCGGCCATCGTTGCAGTGCCTCTTCTGCTGGTGCTGACTGCCGTAAAGCAGTAAGTGACAGTCGTAAAAGGCGCTCCGGCAGCATGCTACTCAGCGTGCTGCCGGGGATGCTGGCAGGAAGGCTAGCACCTTCCCGCCCACGTTGTTAGCGCACCTGCTGGAGCAGGTAAGTCAGTGGGAGAGGCAGGAGGGGATAGTGGGAGGGTGGAACAGAGCGGGGGGGGGAAGGTGGAATGGAGGCTGCAATGGGGTGGGGGATGGGTGGATTATTTATTTATTTTATTTATTTTTAAAAAATTATATCCCGCCTTTTCCTATGCCGAAAGGCAAATGTTACATGCCACTGGATTAGGTCTGGAAAGGGGGCAGGTTCGGCAGCAGCAGTGGCCGCTGTATCCTAACAGGTCTGAGTAGCCCTCCCCCCACACATACTGCAGAGGCTTACCCTCGGGTAAGGGAACAATTGTTCCATTATCCTGAGGTGATCTCTGCAACTGCCCCCGCCCCCCACCTCAGCATTCCGTGGTAGCCATTTTGGAGCTGCTGCATCAGCGGGGACGACGACAATACGATTGGGGTCCCAGATGGCTGGGAAATGCTCAGTTCCTCTACAAATGTGCTGTGTCATGATTTGCAGAGAGTAATACACAGGGCAGTAAAGCCTAGGCATTTGCTCCTTCCTTACCATCTCCCCAGACTTTCGGAATTTCACATCCTGCAGCCTCCTTGAGTTTCAAAGCAGGCCAGTGTAGCAGGCCTGGATCATGACATGCAGCTTCTGTGCCTGTGGCTGGACTTGGGAAGTGTAGCGGGGGGGGGGAGAGGGGGAAAAGGAGGCACAAACAAACAGAAAGTGTTTGGGCACGATAAGACCCAAGGAACGTGTTTCTCCTGCACAGGGCTTGTTTATTGCAGTCACTCGTACTTTTCAAAAACATCAGGGAGTTATTGAAGTCACAGTTGCTTATCTGATCTTCCTCTCCGTTTGGCTGTTATTTGGCTTAAAAAAAATCTTACTTCGATGCTTAAAAATCCCCTACTTCATCTCCTCTACACTGTATTTGATGTATGACAGACCTAAGAAGATAAGAAGAGCACTGCTGGATTAAGCCAAGTGTCCATATAGTCCATGCTTTCAATAATGGAAAGCCAGATTTCTTTATCCACTTTCTCCATACCATGTGAAAATTTATAAACCTATATATCATGTCCCCCTCCCCCCATTAATCTTTTGTCCATCTAAACAACAAAGCCCCAAGTGCTTTAAGCCTGAGACACACCGCCTGTGTTGGGGTGCGTTGCATCTCGGTGCGGCGCAAGAGTAGTCGACTTGCCACAATGTACCGTCTACACAGAAGGAAGCCACACGGAGAAGGGTAAGACGTCCTGCCCCACCCCCTGCTCTCTTTTAGCCAATCAGAATCGAGTCTTTTCAGACTCGAGTCTGATTGGCCAACGCGTTGCTCTGCGTTCTGCCCCACAGCACCGAACGCGGCCTCTCATTGGCCAAACGCAGCCAAAGTTCAATTTTTCCAACTTTGTTCGCACCACAACGGAGAGTGCAGCTCTCCTGTGTTGCGGTGTGATCTGACAAAAGAGAAGGCACACCGAAATTTTCGAGCCGTGTGCAGACGCAACGCACCGGCTTTAGTCTTGCCTCCTAGGCAAAGTGCTCCAAGCCAGGCTCCTGTGTTCACCTTTCGAACATCCTGTTGTTCTTTTGTACCTTTGAAACCTTTCTCCTAAATGCAACTTCCCAGTTTCTCAACTAGCACTCTTTCCAGCTCTACCATACCTGTTTTGAGATGGGGTGACCAATACAGTGTGCAAAATTACTAATGCAGCACACTGTCAATGCTTAGAAAGTCATCATAACACTATTTCTTTTGTAATAAATCCTACTATGGGATACGCTCATTTCTCCGACACCACAAATTGAGCTGATGCTCATTGACATTTTCACCTGGTTAGTCCCTGCCAGGTCAGACGCCAACAGTGCACATGCAAAAATAGTTTTGCTTCAAACGTGCACCGCTTTGAACAATAATCTGTTCTGTTGTGGCCCATTTTCCTGGTTTGGAGAGATCCTTTAGGTAGCTCTTTGCAGTCTCCTCAGGCTTTTGCCATCCTGAACAATTTAGAGTAACTACAGCTTTGAGTTCCTCACTGCACCAGGATGTTTTAGGTCGGTAAAGGTAGAAAGATGAGAAACTGGGGCTACTTAGGAGAACCACAGCAGCTGACGGAGGCAATGTGGTTTATTTACTTTTACTATTAAAAAGGAAAGAATCACAGCTACTGTGGTACAATAGCTTCAACCCACATATTTTCAGACTTTTCTCCATACCCTAATTGTAAGGGGTAAAAATCTTGCAGGGGTGGTGCAGAGGTTGGCCAAATGAGGCACTTGGCTTAGGGTTCATCAGAGGGTCCACCTGGCTAGGATGACCCTGCATCCTCAGTCGCAGTGGGAGCACCCAATGTACCATCGGGCGGGGAGGGGGGAGGCAGATGGAGGCACCATGCAGGGACCCAGAGCAGGGCTTCAACCCAGGGCCCCCAGCAACCCAGTGTCAGCATTAACAGCTTGAGTTCTATTTTTGAAGGTTTCTCAGGATTCCAATTCCATGGAGGTTCCCACCTTCCCTAAACAGAGAGGAGAAAAGGCCACTGCTTATTGATAAAAGCCTCCGCCTAATTCATTTAAAATTACCGTATAGCGACTTTTTGCCCACAAAGCCAGAGCCAGCCTTAGGAGCTGTGGGGCCCATTTGGAAACAGTTTTGCAGAGCCCCAGGTTCACAGTCATGGTCTGTAGAATCTTAAAGATATACATAAAATGTATTATAGACCCTATATCTCTATGGGAGAATGGAAAGCAATCAAAACTTAAAAAGTGCGTGTGAGTTAATGGACCAAGTGGATCGAAGCACATTTCAATATAAAATTGCATACATGTACGCCTACAAGTAAACAAACCAAATGTCTAGATTACCTTTGAAAAGCAAATACCGTAGTTACAAAACCACTTGTTTTAGTGACTGCGGAATGATTTACAGCGCAATCCGACTTAACTTTTGTGCCGGTTTAACCAGCGGTGCAGCGAGAACGGGAGGCCCCAGAACGGAAAAGGGATTCAAATCCCCTTTGAATTCCTCTTTTGGAGGGGATTTGAATCTCTTTTCCATTCTGGGGCCTCCCGTTCTCGCTGCGCCGCTGGTTAAACCGGCACAAAAGTTAAGTCGGATTGCGCTATTAGTGTGTATTTGACAAGACTGGATTTTCCTAGTGCGGGGACCCCTTGAAGTGTGGGGCCCAATTGGGAGCAATTGGTCCAAATGGCGTAAAGCTGGCCCTGCACAGAGCCAGTACTGAGGATAAACTGAAGCAAAACAAAACCCCAGAAGGGGATGGTTTTAAACCCAGGAAGGTGACAATCATGCCTTTGGATTAGAGAGAATGCCAGCAGGCTCTCACCTAGTGCTGCAAATATCTTGTAGTTACCCCCAGCAAGAATGGCGAGGTTAGCAAAAAAGTGCAGTGGCACTAAGCCAGACTTCTTTTGCTGGGACAGAGTGTGTACATGTTCCAGGACATGCTGAGAACTGCATGCATGAAAGACACCAGATTATCTGTCACCCCCATGACTATTATCTCCACTATCCTTCACAGCAGAAACCCTGCTTTGCGCGGGCTTGCTTGTTTCTCCTCTGCCTATGACCTGAACTCCATTTGTCCCTTGGGAAGCCTTGCAGTGCCATCTACAGATGATCACACCCTAGCATGCCCAGTGCTTTCCAGTGATTATCCTCAGCGGCCTCAGTCAGAAAACTGGTTAGGATCCTGTGAGGATACAGTACGATTGGCAGTGCAATCCTATGCATGTCTACTCAGAAGTAAGCCCCATTGCGTTTAATGGGACTTACTCCAAGGTAAGTGTGTACAGTCGTCCCGTATCCGCGGGTCCTGTATCCATGGTTTCAGTTATCCATGGTTCCCCAGCAAACTCTCCTTTTAGCTGAAGCTACATTCTGCAGCTAACCTGCCATTGCTATCTGCACCATTCTGAAGCTCTCTGTGGCCATTTTACAGCTAGCCAATTACACTACCCAATTACAGGAAGAGCCCCAGGATGTCTTGCGCGGCTATATATAATTGCACTGTTACTGTTTTAATTCTGTATCTTCTCCTGTCCAAAGCAGAACTTTTGACTCTGAAGAACCAACCCAAAGCCATCTTCTTTGCTAACTCTGAAAACATACTTGGACATGCTGCATTTTGGCATATGGTGCATTTAGCACTTTCAAAAGCAACTCCTTGCACAAAAGAATGAGATGGCCAATATCTTTAAGAACCATCTGAACCAGCCATTGCTATTCATTAAGTTGTGTTAAGCTGGTCAATGGGAGGTAACAGTGGAGATGAACAGGTAGTCTAAAAGTGTTTATGGAGCTAGTGATGTCTTGATTCCCTGATGCTCCCCCAAAATCTCTGTTCATAGTGGCAACAGACTTTATCATCCTATACAGCCAGTGAAATGTGCATTTGGCATCCAGTTTTGGCAGAGGCCCATAACCTGTGACGGTGAGGTTGTGTAGCAAAGGTGTACTGGCTTTGGATGTGTGTACTACCTCCACCACTTTCTTGTGCAAAGCCCCACTTTGCAAATTATGCTCCTGTGCATAATTTAAACAGGGAAGTAATTATACATTTGACTGACTTCATGGGATTGTAAAGTTTTTCACCCAAGAGAGGGTGAAATGCAATGAGGGTGAACTATACTTGATTTGAAAGCATTTATAAGAAGCGGTGCCATTTATCTGAGAAGGGCTTATCAGGAGTCTAGGTCTAAAGAAGCATCTTTGTACCCAAGGATTGCCCCCAACAAGGGTTGGCCTAAGACCTCCTGACACCTGAGGCGGCTTGCCAAATGCTGCCCCCCTTACCTGATGATGTGCCAGCCTCTGCTCCTCCCACTCTTCAATGTACTAACTCAGCACCCTCCTCTCCTCCACATTTCCTCTTCCTTTCTGTCCCCTTCTCCTTTCCCAATCCAGGGAGTGGAAAGAGAAGCAGTGGAGATACCGTAAGTACAGGTGCCCCCATTCATGGGGGATACGTTCCAGGCCCCCCCCCGCAGATACTTGAAAACTGCAGATAGGGGCGAACGCCCCCTGTGGCCCCCCACACTCCTTACCATGATTTTTAGCGCTGGCACCATAAATGTGACAATATATTTTTTTAAAAAAAAATTTATTGTCAAATGGACTTGACAAAAAATGTGATTGATTGGTGCTGAGAAGGAAATTCAGCAAAGAGATGAGGTGCAAAATCTCTTCAAATTATTCCACCTACCAGAGTGAGCTGTTCATTTTTCACCGCCCCCCCCTCCACACACACTCACATAAACTAATTTGACACAGCACCTTTAAAGTTAGGGAAAACTTGAGAATTCACACCAAATTATTTTATTGCATGCAGGATGCGTCTTACTCAAGATCTTGGAAGTCTACTCTCAACCCACATTACATTTTTGCTGGTAGACTTGGATGAACATTTGACTCTTAGAGTTCAGGGACACAACCGTTTCCTTAAAGTCCCCCTTTCTCCCTCCTAATTGTGGGTCTGTTCTATCCGTGACCACTGTGTGGAATTCTAGAGAGAAAATGGGTGTGGAAGGCCTTTCCCTGTAGTGCAGTGGTTCCCAAACTGGGAGGCGTGGCTCCCAGGGGAGCCGCGGATACCAGCCAGGGGAGCCGTGTAGTGCCATGGAATCCTCTCGGAATAGTGCAATGCCAATTGGCAGGCATCAGCATAATGTAATGGGGAGTCATGGCCAAGGGTCGCCAATGGTCAAGGGAGCCGTGGGTCAAAAATGTTTGGGAAACACTGCTGTAGTGTGTGGCTCTGCTCGCTTGCTTAAGGCATCTGGACACTGGCCGGTCTTCTGTGGTGCCTCTACAAACTGTGCTTGTTGTCCAGTGTACATCAGAGTTGCCTAGGCTGCCTTTGGACTAGATGCCCTTCCCTTCTAGGTCTGCAATTCCTGGGATGAAACTGGCTAGGGGAGCTGTGGCATCCCACAACTGGCCAATCTATGAACATCATCACTCCCTCCTGGGGCACTCAGTTCTCCTGGCCATTTGTGTGTGTGGGTGTCTAAAAATCCAGTGTTGTGAGGGTGGAGGGAGGTTGTAGTCAGAGGAATTCACTCTGGCCCTGAGGACCCACTTCTCTATTGTGGTGGGGCAAGACCTTAGGGCTGTTCAAGACTTCTCCACTTTGAGGAGCTGAAAGATGAGGAACACCACAGTGGCTTGGGGACTCGGTCCAAGAAGATGCCCCCGAAGGGTGGCGAGGGATTGACTGGGTCACAGGAGCAGGTGTTTGTGCTCTCGGCAAGGGAGAAGGGAGAAGACTGTGAGGCAGGATTGGACTGAAGGGCTCCAAGTTTAGTGGGTGAGGAGGAAGAGATGACGGGGATGTAGGAGGGGAGCAAAGCAGGTCAGTTGGCTGCTGACCTCCCAGGAACCAGGAGGATGGAGCTGGAATTGGGGGTGTCAGGAGATGCAAAGGTGGTCTGAGGTGTGGGGCACAGGATGGCGGGAAAACCTGGGCTGGGCTGGGTGGTGTTAAGTGCGGTGGACTAGGAGAAGATGTGGAGCAAGAAGTGGCAGGGAGAGCTGTGGTGCCTGAGGAGTCCTTGAGCACGGAGGTACTCTGGAGGGTGGCTTTGCCACTAGGCTGTATTGTCCCAAAGGCTGAGGGGTTGGGCGCTCCTTCCTTGTGGCGCAGGAGGAAGTCACAAGGGCCAGCAGGGTTCATGGCATAGAAGGCATTGGCAGTGTCAGGGATCAGCAGCTCTTAAGAGGAGAGAAAGAACGAGGGTTAATAGGAGGGTGAAGGATGCTGGTGACACCACCACTCCTTCCTGTCCAACAAGCACACCTTCTCCTCACCTTGGCCATCCCCCAGAAGCTGCAGAAGCTGGTAGTTGTGCAGCGATGCCCCTTCCAAGTTGTGCTTCTGCAAGGCACGCCGCACCACAGCTGTGGTCTTGTCTTGGCTGGTGATCTGTGGAGAAATTTCATCCCCCCCGTGGGTCGCAGCAGGTGACCCTGGTGGGGCCCAACCATGTGGCAACATAGTGGAAAACACTTTCATGGAAGATGACAGAATTGCAACAGCGAAAAAAAAATAACCACTTGAACAGGCATTCAACGCCCAAATGCCCGCCAAATCGAGAAAGTGCTCCACTAAAGGAATCAGAAAAAAGGCAAGAATAACACAGATTTCCAGTTGCCATTTGGAAAAATGAAAAGAAGGGGGAAGGGATGCTAGCTGAAAACAGGGTTATATAGTGGTTACAGTGCTGAACTGCAGTGGGGGACAAAATTCTAGGTTTAAATTCGCACTCTGTCCTTACTGGGTGACCTTGACTGAGCCAGTTGCTCTCTCAAGTCCTTCACAGTAGATTGTTATGAGAATAAGACAAGAGGAGGGAAAAATCGTTTGTGCTGCCTTAAGCTCTTTGAAGAAAGGCCAGGAACAATGTGTCCCAGGCCAAACATCTCCTTTCTCTTAGGCCAGGAAGCATTTGCAGGGCAATTTATAAAGGACTCTCCAAAAATAAAACCTAATGTGCATCATCATGAACACTCTATCTAATGTTTGGGGTGGTTACTGTGTGCCTTCTATCAAACCAAACTGCTTCAGTACACCTTCTGTATTTATGGAATGAATAAAGTGCACAGCCTTGGCTTTCTGAAGGGGTAATCTGAAGCAACAGTGTGTGTGTGTGTGTGTGTGGGGGGGGGGTTATTGCAGAGGACCATGGACAGCCAGAAACAAAAGCATGTTTTTACTTCTGCACAAGAGGCCTTGGGTTTGAAATGGAATGAACTTGAAGCTTTGTTGTAACGTGTGTGTGTGTGTGTGTGTGTGTTGAGAGCATGCAGCTGTACAATTACTGCAGTGAAAAACTGCTGCATTTTCTATATTGGCTCCTGTGTACAATTGTCACTTTCAATGCAGAAGTGAGGCTGAACATCCACTGGACTGAGCCCCTTTGCCTTCCAGGAAATGCTCAAGCTCAGACCACTTTAGGAAGCCTGCCCTTGGCCCACAGCTACCTCAGTTTTTATGGGTCCAAGAGTTCTCCTCACTGCCCAATTTTCTCTATATCACGTGCCTGGACTCCCTGGGCCCTACTCCTAACTCCTCAGTTCAGAACTTCCACCTGCAGCAACACATGGAATCCACCTGTGGTCTATCAGAACTACCCATTCCTCTACACCAACGCTTCTCAAAGTCAACCTTGAGTGCTTGCGGGGGTGAGGTGATGGCGGCGGCAGCAATCCTGGGATTGTGCAACTGCCGGGGACAAAAGGGGTGTTTTTAGACCCCAGTGGGCCTTCCCAAGCCTCCGAGTGGCTCCTGGAGGCTCCCACTTCTGTTTTACTTCCTGGTTTTCTGGAAAAGTGGGCTTTAATCACCTCCAGGACCCTTTTGGAAGCCCGCTGGGGGACCATGGGCCCCCGCACCCTCCAGAGGGCGGCGCAACCCCAAGTAAGTCTAAAAATATCCCTTTTGTCCCCAGCGGTGGCACGATCTCGGGATTGCTGCTGCTGCCATTGGGGATCACAACGCCCCTTAAAGGGACAGTGCCTTGAGAACCCCTGCACTAAACTTCTTTATTCACGCCCTCACTCCAGGCTGCCATCAATGTTTATGTATTCCCACCCAACCCACACACTGGGATATGTTGATGTACCATCCAGTCGGGATATGTTGATGTACCACCATCCACTGAGTTTGCATCTCATGTTTTCCTGCACCCCACCGTTTGCTCTTCCCCTGCACCCCTTGTGTCCCTTGCACACTCACCACAATGCTACGATAAAGGTTGCCATGCACGTTATCCATGCTGACACGGATGATACGCGATTCCGTCCCTCCGTGCTTAGAGATAGGAGAGGACAGGGGTGACTCAAAGGAAGGCCAGGTGCCCTGCTGGAATACAGGCAGATCCTGGATGGGGAAAGAGGACCAAAAGAGGCCAGGAGATTAGTTTTGTGCATTGTGGCTCCTCCCTCCATTCCCTTTCTGTCCCTCGTGTTTCCATCACCTCTCGGGCCACCAGCAGAACCCCCTTTCAGAAGCTTCTGCCACTTTCTCGCTAGTACAACAGCTACAGCCACAGCGGTGCGTAACTGAAGCCAGCTGTCCCCTCCAAGTGATTGTATGCTTTAAAGCTATGACTGAGTTTTATATTCTGATATGCTTATTTTGTTGTTTAGAATCCCAAATTACCAGCGACATCACTGCCTGTGGTGTCACCCAGTGCGGGCACAGCACTAGCGTCGACGGGGGGAAGCGGGGGGGGGGGCGGGCCGCCGGGGGGCGTCGCGCGTATAGGGGTGACGCACGATGCCCCTCACTTACATTTTTGCGGTGGAGGTGGGCCCACCCGCCCTCCCCTGGGTCCGTTTGGCTCTAAAATGAGCCAAAAACGGAGCGGGGAGGGCGCTCCGCTCCTGCGCGTGACGTCACGCGCGGGGGCGGAGCCTCCCCCTTAAGGGTGACGCGCGTCCCCGCTCAGGGGTGTCGCGCGTCGTCGCGACGCCCCTGGGGCACAGATGTGGAAGTAATTGGCCATTTTTTTATTTGCCAGTTGTGAGCAGTAATTGTAATCACATGATCACGTCACCGCCTCGGCAGAACTCGGAGGCCTCTGAGCCTTCACAAATCAACATTACATTTCTTCATTAGAATGTTTTCTTATCTGATTATTATTCCTGTTTTGCAACTTTTATACTTCATTTAAAGGTCTAGCTCATTTCAATCCCAAACTCTTGGAGTGGGTAGCAATAGTTTAAAACATGTATAAACATTGAAAAATTGAATTAAAAATATCTCAAATAAATATAAAAGGTATATTTGAGAGCTAGCCCATGCAGTATCAATAGACCTTTATTGGCATAATCAGAACAACACACATAACATACGACACAAACACATAAGACACAAGACAACACTAACCATAAATAGGGGTAAATTGTCCCAAAACCTAGCGTGCACTTCCCACGTGACTCCCACCACGCCTCCCCACAATCTGCCCCAAGTAGACCGCGACCCTCTCCGTCATAACTACATCCGCACCCCACAAGACACAAACAGCATCCCTCCCCAGATGGAATCCCTCCACACCTCCCACAAAGCAACTCCGATCGCACAACACCACATCCCGCCAATGAAAAGGCCCGACGACCTGCACTTTAGCCCATGCATGTTTACTCAGAAATAAGTCCTACTGTGTTAAATAGGACCTACGCTCAGGTATATTTGCATAGGATTGTAGCCTAACAGCCCAATCCTATCCTACGCCGAAGCAGCGGGGCCGCTCAGCCCACGCTGTATCCTGCGCAGGAATACTGCAGGCAGGAGGTCTCGCTGGGGTAAAGCCTCAGCCTGCTCAATGGGGCAACTCGGAACCGCTTTGTGAACTTTTTCTTGAAAAGCGGTATATAAATACTGTTAATAATAATAATAATAATAATAATAATAATAATAATAATAATAATAATAATAATAATAATAATCTGTGCCTGCTAAATAGCCGGCGCAAGCCCGAGCTGCCTTGTGTTGGGGCTTCAGGCCCAGGAAAGGGGATAGGATTTGGCATGCGCCAGCACCTCACCCCATTCCTAGGCCTGGTCTGCCCCATCTCCACCCTCCCCCTGTCCCATTACACCCCCTCCCTGCCCTTCCCCTGCACCGCTTGGAGCAGCTCTCACCTGCTCTGGTGCGCTTTGAGGCCTGCACTGGCACTGGCGGGATGACGCAAGCTTTCCTGCCAGCGCCCCTATCTTCTGCACTGTCGCAATGTGCTTTATGGCTCATGTGCGCCAGTGCAAGAAGATAATTGGATTGTGCTGGTAGGTAACACAAGCTACCAGCCTGTCTCTCAGGCAGCTCTTGGAAAAGCCAGGGGTGGCCAAACTTGCTTAATGTAAGAGCCGCAGACGATAAATGTCAGAGGTTTGAGAGCTGCTATATTTAAGAAGCATTTAAATTATTAAATATATTTACTCACCATGAACATTAAATTTATGTTTTAATCCACTGGACTCTCAGTTTATACCTGGTAAATAATTATAAAGCTTGAAAATGGCTTATTTACCTTTTATATTAATTGTGATGCAAAAAGGAGCTCAGCCAACATATTTCTGAGAGTCGCACGTTATACATCAAAGAGCCACATATGGCTCAGGAGTCGGTCACCCCTGGCCTAGGTATTAATATTTTCCCCAAGGCAAATGTCTGTTTGCCTCCTGCAGAAAATGATACTTTTTCTCAGCTATAGCCATTTGAAAAAGTTTCAAAAGGTGCATCTGAATGCTCCTGCTGATGGACATCTCCACCTCACCCCAGCTGTGATGTCCAAACCAGGAAAATGTGGTTTAAATGCTCCCTATTAACCAGGACATGGGCCAGCAGGTGGCGCAGTGGGTTAAACCGCTGAACCATGAGCTGTCAATCGAAAGGTCGGCAGTTCGAATCCGCGACGGGGTGAGCTCTCATTGCTTGGCCAGCTCCTGCCAACCTAGCAGTTCCAAAGCATGTTAATGCGAGTAGATAAATAGGTACCGCTTGCGGGAAGGTAAACAGCGCTCCGTGTTCCAGCTGCATGCTACGCACTGCGGCAAGGAGAGTCATGCCGGCCACATGACCACGGAGGCGTCTTCGGACAACGCTGGCTCTTCGGCTTTGCAATGGGGATGAGCACCACACCCTAGAGTCGGACACGACTGGACTTAATTGTCAGGGGTCACCTTAACCTTTTATAAACCAGGAGCACTTTAAAACTGTGATTAATAAATAAAAAATTATCAAAAAAAAAAAACTGTGATTTAAAAAACCAGTAACAGCACAATCCTGTGTACAATATGGCGGCCGGCCTAAAGGACTGGCCGCCGTATCCTATCCAGGTCATGGGCTGCCCCTCAAGGGAAGGGGACGATTGTCCCCTTCTCTTGGTGCAACCCGGCCTAGGCCCTATGGGCCTACTCGAATGTACGCGGACTCTGGAGCTCACATACATCCGAGACCTCGGTGTCAGGGCAACTCGGGCCTGGAGAGGGCTTTGGATATCGACGTATCTCTCCGCCGATATCCCTGCCCTCTACAGGCCTGTGGTGGCCAATGGCTGTCCTCCCTCACCACCCGGTCCTCCCTCCCCCCGCCCCTGCCCCGGTCAGTGTAGGACTTACCTGATCCAGCGGGTGCATGGCCAGGTAGGAACCGGGGTAAGGGCTGCCGACCACTTTCATGACACCCTGCGCCGAGGGAGCACGCGCTCCCCAGGCGCAGTTTCTACACAGGATTGCGCCGTAAGTCTTCCATGAAACGGCACACTAGGGATGGTCAAAGGGAAGGAGAGGGAGAGGAGGATACGTGTGGACTAATTGGCTTGGTTTTGATCCAACAAATAATGGTTTGTTAGACTGTCTGAAGTTGGTCTCTGGACTGTAATCTTAACTTTTTACTACATATAATACATGCTTCTCCTTCACTTACTCTTGACTGAAATTGGGATCACTCTATGACACTGATGCTACCTCGTAGCATTCTCCGTTGTAATTACCTTACAAGTGGGGGTTCCACGAATCGGGGAACAAGGGGTGCTGGAGTTACCCTCAGAGTTAAGGCTGCTGCAGGAGCCCAGTGGTGAGTTTCCAGTCTTGTCAGGGCCTGGAGAAGTGGCAGAGGCTTCTGAACCTAGGAGAAGTCTGCAAAGAGGGGGTCTGCTTCAGGCTGGCAAAACACTTCCGTGTACTCCTCCATTTCTCCCCATGTCCCAGCTCAAGTGACGTCAAATTGATGCCCAGTATTTTCGTCATATCTGGAATCCTCCTTCCTCCTCCACTTCCCACTACCCTGCTCCCTCCTCTTCCCCTTGAAGCACTAAGGCAGTGGTTCCCAACCTTTTTAGCACTGGGACCCTCTTTTGTAGAATGACAATCTGTCGGGACCCCCCCCCCCCCCAAGACCTAGGACCGGAAGTGATGTCAGTAAGCAGGGATGTCATTGTTTTTAATAAATTCTACGATTTAATAAACCACACTTCTTAAAATAACTCACATTTTTTAAGTTGTACTCATAAGCAGCCCCATTGAGGGGGGGGGGAGAGAAGAGTGACCTAATATTAATAGAGATGCTAAAAGGCAAGCAGAAAGTAACACAAGGTGAGCAAACAAGGCCCAAGAGAGCACCAGACTCTTCTTTCTCTGCGGGGGGGGGGGGGAGAAGTGAGCTGCCATCTTGGGTGTGGTCATCCATCCGCGACCCCCCATAAATCACTTCACGACCCCCTTGGGGGTCCTAACCCCCAGGTTGGGAACCACTGCACTTAGATGCCCGGCTACAGAACTCCCTCCCATCTTCACCCTTTCTCCCCCACTCCTTCCTCCTCTCCCTCAAAGTGCCAAAGCCTCGCCACCCAATCACACTACCACCTGCACCCCTCCTCTCTCGCTTTCCACTCTCCTAGAACCAAGATGATCCGCTCATGAAGCAGCAGATTGCCCTTACTGCAGCTGAGATAAAGCTGACATAAGGCTGAGATAAAGCCAAGATCACTATAAAGCTGAAATCACAACAAAGCTGAGATAAAGCTGAGATCATACCAAGCTAGAACTCAAACGTGCTTGGCTGGTTCTCTTTCTTTGAACCCTCCCTCTTCCCCCACCCCTGCTATTCCTGGTTATTGACCTGGAGTTTTAACTCCACTGTATCAGTCTGAGCAAGATAATTCAGCTCAATGGATACCAACTCGTCCCAGCAATTAGGATGGGGGGGGGGGGGAATCTCCTAGCAATTGGCCTCTCTGTAAGCTGCCTCCTTTCTTCTTACATGTTGCCTATTATTGACTACACCTTCTTTGCCCCCTTTCTCCCCTTCAGTGTTTTTTTGCCCAATTCTACCTATCTGGTGGTTGCACTGGCAGAACGCTCATTCCGCCGGCGTGCACTGTCACAAAAGTGCCATAAAGCACTTTGAGACAGTGCGGGGCCTTTCCACGCCGCGCAGGGGGCGGGATGGGAGAGGGTGGGGAGGGGGTGAGAAGGGACAGGGAACGACAACAACAAGGGCGGGGGATGGGCAGATCAGGCCTGGGAGGGGGATGGGATCGGCAGCATCGGTGCACGCCGTATCCTATCCCCCTTCCTGGGCATAATCCACTGATGTGCTTTATAGAGCTGGAGCAGGCCCAAGTTGACCCATTGCACTCCTGGGGCTTACCCTGGGGCAAGGGGACAAAAGTCCCCTTACCCTGAGGAGGCCTCCAGCATGCAAAACTCCCCCGCGAGATGCATCTTGGCACCTTACGCCAGGTTGTCTCTCTATTTCTCTTTCACTTGCTCCAGGACCTGTTTCTTCTAAAACACCACTTGCCCTCCTAGGTAAACTTAATAACCATAACACACTAGCAGTCTCTCCACTCAGCATGATCTCTGACCTCCTTCTCTTCCCTCCTCCTCCCTCCACAGAAACTAAACACACCCCTCCTCTCTCTCTCTCTCTCTCTCTCTCTCTCTCTCTCTCTCTCTCTCTCTTCATTCTAAGTATTAAGTGTCTTGTAGGATAGTTCTTGGGGCTAAAACACACACAGAGCTCATTTTAACAAGGACTGATGGTGTATATTTGCTCATTTATTCTGCTTCTCATTTGTACCAGTGCACTTTCCCGCTTGTATTTTGCCTCTCACTTCATTATGAGTTGGCCCCTTGCATTGCATTTGTCTTTATTCCTCCGTATATTATTGTAAACAAACTTAAATAAGCTGCATATTGTGATCTGAACTTTTTGGACACTCTTGATTTCTCTTCCCCCCCCCCCAAAAAAAAAATACTGATTTCCCCTAAGTGCACCATAATCAATGGTCAAAGATACCTACACATGTACCCCAAATAAACACATTAAAGTAACACATTCCTATGTGTTTTCTGTGCAGGTGCGCCGGTAACAGGTGAGGATCACTGAGTAGATGTGAGGCTTGTCCAAAACATGGCAGGGAAAGAGTCGATGGCAGGCAAGAGAAGAGGAAGCAAAAAAGCAGTAGCAGAAAATGTGGCCTCCGGGAGCCAGAGGACTGACTTACGAGCTGAAGCGCTTGGTCAGGCTGCGATGCAGTTTGGGTGAGTTTGGGCAGGAGTCAGCTGGTGGCTCAATCACACGGGAAATCCGGTAGCTGAAGAGGAGAGCAGAGGCTCACTCACTACATCCATGCCTGGCTATCTGTCCACCAGGTGCGCACCTGCCACATTTGACACAGCTCCCCAGTCTACTCATCAGCCAGCCAGAATCCTTCCTTGCTCTCTGCTTTGCCCTTTGCTACATTTACAGGCGGGTTTGTAGTGGCTGCAGCTTTCCCCGCTCTATCTCATTCGTTGGCTGTCCAGCCCACTATGGGAAACGGCTCTGTGAACTCTGGGGAGTGAATCTTGATGAGAGATTGTTTGGGACTTTAGGCCTCTGTGTCTGATGAAGGGAGCAGCCAGCTGCTTCTGTGGAAGACGAGAGCTGTGCATTTCAATATAGGGAAAGTCAAGAGTTGTAACCTGAACAGGCAAACAGTGAATGACTGGGCTGTAACTGGGTGGGTTTTTTATGACTGGATGTTTTTGGTGTTTTTACCAATGCTTATTGCCACGTTTTATTAATGTCATCTTTTATGTGGGGGGAAACATTTGCCGATGCTGGTGGTAAGGATAGTCTCTAGTCCACTCTTTTTGGCATTGTGAGCAGGGGATGTTTGGGAGTTGCCAACATTTAGCTCCCCAAACAAGAGTTGTAGGACAAAAGGATGCATTACAAGGAATACATAAAGTGGCCCAGTTGTGCTTTTAAAAAAGCATGTGGGAGGGCATGCATAATGGGATGAAACTGCAAGGGATAGGGGATTTTTTGCACTTCCCCCCACCACTTTTCTGATTCTGTTCATACCACCCTCTATTTTAATTAGGAAAAAACATTCAATTGAAAGCCAATGAATGTTTTGTCCTATCTAAAATAGTGTGGTAAGGGGTGTGATCAGGATCAAAACAGTGGCGAGGCAAAGTGCTAAAGCCCCCACTGTGATTTTACACCCTTTCCATGTGTTACTTAAAAAAACCCACAACACTGGGCCACATTATGCTTTCCTTGTGTGTAGTTTGAACCTTAGCCTAAGACTCTCCAACTGAACTCAGCCCAAGTGGGGCATGCTGTATGGTTCTTGTCTGGGACACACCAAATACGTATCAGTGCGGTGCGTCCCGTTGCGGCGCAAGAGTAGCCAACATGCCACAATGCAACACACCCTGTCTACACTGTACGGAGAAGCGTCCAAGTAAGACATCTTGCCCTGCCCCCTGCTCTCTGTTAGCCAATAAGAATCTAGTCTTTTCAGACCCGATTCTGATTGGTCAACGCTTTGCTCCGCGTCCCGCCCCCACAGCACTGAATGCGGCCTCTCATTGCCTGAACGCGACCAAAGTTCAATTTTTCCAACTTTGCTCGCACCCAGTGCAGCTCTCCTGCATTGTGGTGTGAGCTTGTAAAAGTCAAGACACACCGAGTTTTTCCAGCCACGCGGACGCTGTTCTATGCAACGCACCGCAGTGCGGCCGGTGTGTCCCAGGTTTCAGTTCCTTACACCCACCATGCAGCTGACAAAGATTCTGCTAACTGTTCCTTCCCAACTAAGAACCCTAAACCCTTCATTACCTCTGCTCTTCAGAAAGCTGCTGATGACAGTGGAAGGCCAAACGGAAGGATGGATTAGGGCAAAGATTATACCCCCGGCACGAGTCCTGCAACTGACGGATCCAGGAGAGGATTGCTGCTTCCTGGAGAAAAGACGGTGGAGTCATAGTTCTAGTTCCCTGTGGTTTGGGCAAACCTCTCCCACCAGGTTCCATGTCTATCTGGACAAAGAGCCTCTGTCTCACCCACCCATCTCCAGCTTTTCTTCCTTAGATTTACCTTGCGCCTCTTCTCAAAGTTAATGAGGTTGCCCTGTGGAATTGGAGAAAAGAGACGGTGAACAACCTGAATTATCTGAGCCAACCTGAACATTTGAAAACTCAAAAAAGAGGGAGGTGGAGGCTTTGTCTCCTTGACTGTTGCATCTCCATCCCTTCAGAAGTAGCTGTGCCACAAGGAAAGGTAAGGCAGCCACCTCAGGCAGTGGCAAACCACAGAGGCTTCTGCAATACACTCTGGTGGGTTCAGCAACTCTATACGATCAAGTGCACTTGGACAATTCACTGGGCCCCAGTTCTGATCTTGGTGGCTTTATGAGCAGGACTGGCCCAAGGCAATGTGGTGCCTGAGGTGGAAGTCAACCATCTTGGCCAGTCAATGAAGAGCATTCAATTTGGGGAAGGTCCATAGCGCAGGAGTGGAGCACATGCAAGTAGGTTCCCGATTCAAGCATCTCCAATTATAAAGGAACTCAAGTAGCAGGGTTGGGGGTGGTGGTGGTTGTGAGACCCTGGAAGGCCAGAGGAGATGCTACATGTAACAATGATATGATTCAGTATCAATGACATGATATTCATCACTTCTGAATCTTTTCTCCCACTACCTGAGTTAAGGTGAAATTAAAGCCAAGGAAACTCAGGGAACATATTTTCTGTACCTCAGGCCAGATGGAGTATAGTGAGGGAATTGATCTGAAAAGTCCAACTCAGGCAAAGCGGGCACAGCGGGGGCACTGTGTGCTGTGCTGAGAATTCATGCTCAACCTTAGGAGAATGGCTATTCTCACCCTTCCTCTTCCCCTTTTCAAAGATGCTCACCTCCACAAAATCAGGCAGGGCCGTATCCAGCATGACCAGATCAGTCAAAAAGGTGCCAAGATATGGGATGGTGGGGGCCTGCAACAAGCCAAAACCACACTCACTCATCATGTGACCCCTTTATTGCCAATGCAACCCTGCCAGGGGGATACGTTCATTAGCATGAAATGGCCAGTAGGCAAGTGATGCCCAAGCAGGATGCTATGGTTTTCACTTCAGTAGTTTTTCCCCATTAGTGATGCCACTGAAAATAATTTGCTAAAGAGGCAGATATGTTGTGCATACCCAAGGGGGAAAAAAACCAATGGAAACTGAGTTGAAACAAAGTCTCTATGAAGACTGCTGAATTGACAGAAGTATGCATTATTGCAGGGGTTCTCAACCAGTGGTACTAGTACCACCAGTGGTACTTTGGCCGACTGCTGGTGGTACTCGAACCGTCAGACCACAGGAACCCCGCTCCCACGTGGTGCTTTTGTTGTTGCGTTTTTGCTCCCAAGAGGCTCCTGCCTTTGGCCTAGCCTCTCGGGAACGCTAAGAAGGACCCTCCCACCTGCCCAGAGCCTCCTCCCTATGTTTTCTAGCCTCTGAAAACCCAGAAGTAACTGACAATGATGTCATCACCAGTCACTTCAGTGGTACACAGCAGAAGAGTGGCGCCAGAGGTGGTACTCAGCTGGGAAGGGGTTGAGAACCTCTGCATTATCGGATTCAATGTAAAAAATCTAAAACCTTGATTACAACGCTGGAGGACAGGTGGATGGAAGAAGTTGCAAAACCTTTGTCAGAATGACCATTGCTGGAGATGAAGGGACACCAAAACACAATGTGGGGAGAGGGCACAGAATGAAGAGGAAACTACAGGAAGGCCTCACAACGTTGTAGATAGGTTCCTGAGAACTGTGTCATTAGTGAAACGATGTATAACGAACCTATTTTTCACCAGCGGGCTCAGTGACACTCCAGGGGGCTCGCTGCGTGCTGCAAAGCTGCTTCTGGGTTGCGCGGGACCACGACCCACCTCCTTGGCTTTCTTCTCACCTTTACATCCCTACTACCTGCAATCTACCTGCAAGGCATTCTGGGGCACGAATAGGACCAGGGAGTGGGTCACAAGCCCAGCGCAACCCAGAAGTAGCTGCAGCCACTGAGGACACATTAAAGCAAAACAACAGATAGCGAAACAATGGTGAGGACTTACTCTATAAAAGCACAGAATGTACCTGCACAGAGATACCTACCATAGGATGCTCAACGAAATCTACTTCACCTGAGTTTGTGGTTTATCACCTTGATCCCTAACCTGATGGATGGTGGTTAGCACAGAATGTACCTGCACAGAGATACCTACCATAGGATGCTCAACGAAATCTACTTCACCTGAGTTTGTGGTTTATCACCTTGATCCCTAACCTGATGGATGGTGGTTAGCTTAGTTCACCTCTCTCTCATCTCTCATATTTCTTTCAAGTCATTTTTGATGACATATTTACGTGCAGACTCTGAGCAGTTATCTGTAGCATCTTCCTCACACTTCTTCATGCTTGGAACAGTAGAGCGGGGGTTCTCAACCCCTTCCCGGACAAGTACCACTTCCGGCGCCACTCTCCTGCTGCGTACCACTGGAAGTGACTGGTGATAAAATCAGTTAGTTCTGGGTTTTCAGGTTTTCGGAGGTCAGAAAACGCAGGTAGGAGGCTCTGGGTGGGTGGGAGGGCAAAGGCAGGAGCCTCTCGGGAGCAAAAACTCACCACCAAAAGCGCTGCATTGGAGGGGTGTTTCGGCGGTTCGAGTACCACCAGCAGTTGGCCGAAGTACCACTGGTGGTACTAGTACCACTGGTTGAGAACTCCTGCATTAGAGCATTAAAAAGTATTTTCCCCCCAGGCTGGATGGACAAGGCTGATCAGCAGCAGTCAACAGTGAGGGAAAGTCTCTTACCTTTGGTCTGGTCTGAGGTCTCTGTGTCAAAGACATCCTGGCTGGTGTTTCAGGGGTGCTGCATCCATCACAGGTGCCCTGACTGCCTCCTTCCTGCAAAAAAGACACAGACGGGTAGGAGGGTAAACAAAGCTTATGGCAGATGTGCCTCTCTCAAAGTGTACAGAATTTAACCCTCCTAGATTGCTATATTCCATTCAGATAGGGCTTCTTAAGATCTTTGAGGCATGGAGATATTCAACCAACACACTGAGACATTGCTATCATTTGCACCAATGTGGAAAAAAAATCCCTAGAAGCTGTGTTTCCCAAACTTTTTCGACCTGTGGCTCCCTTGACCATTCGCAACCATTGGCTCCCCATTACCTTATGTTGATGCCTGCCAATTGGTATTGCACTGTTTTCCAAGAGGATTCTGTGGCACTCCGTGGCTCCCCTGGCTGGTTTTCGCGGCTCCCCTGGGAGCTGCGCCTCCCAGTTTGGGAACCACTGCCCTGGAGGAATTCCACTTGGGCTTGAATGTATTGACCAGAAGATACCAAGAATGTCAGTGCGTGGAGTCAATCAGCACCAAGCGTGGGGTCAATCAGCACCAATTCCCTGCCTAGTAGACATCATTAAGCTCCTATAGCATTGTTTCACACTGTACTCTCCAAGATAGATTGCCTGCATTAGGAGAGGTATTACTGTACATGGAAACTATCACGGCATGGAGGAATCTAGACCAGGAAACACCCCCCCACACACACACACACTTCCTGTCATCTTGTATTCTATGTAGAGTTTCCCTATACAGTGGGCCCTTTGTATCCATGAGGGTTCCGTTCTCAGAACCCCCGCAGATGCGAAAATCCACGAATGCTCAAGTCCGCGATGGGATGGAAGGCAGCACCACAGTACCTTAATTAACAGCCACATGGGCCCGCTGCTGGCTTCTTGTCTCTCACACCACTTTTTTATCTTGTAAAATGCCTGTAAAAAGGGAAACACGCAATCGGAAGCAACTTCTGGTTGCACGCGCAACCAGAAGTCGCTTCTGGTCACGTTTTTTTTTTCCTTTTTACAGGTGTTTTTACAAGATAAAAAAACGACGTGGGAGACAAGAATCCAGGTGGCAGGCCCACGCAGCTGTTAATTAAGGTACTGTGGCGCTGCCTTCCATCCCATCGCGGACTTGAGCATCCGTGGATTTTCGTATCCGCGGGGGTTCTGAGAACGGATTGAATAATACAGTGGGATCCCTCCTCCGTGGATGGCCATCCGCGGATAGTCAAATCCGCGGATGGCTAATCTACGGATAAGGAGGTCCCACTGTATTATTCAATCACGTCAGTCTCTACAGGCAGTCTGAAGTAGTACAGCCGAATCACAGATTTACCCCTTCAGTGAGAACTGGGCTTCTGTAACAGAACAAACGGATGCAAACGTTTAAAAAGAAAATACACAGAAAGTTACAGAGGAATATTTCAGTTGATTGAAACAGTCAATCTTCTGAAGGATCTCACTCCTGAAACAAATAATTTAAACAATGAAATGAAGTTCCATTGAAAACATTGGAAGAAGGAAGTTGCACAGGTGGGATTCATTAACAAAGCCGACAACCTCAATTACATGCAGCCCTTCCTAACACTACTGGCAGGGCCGGCCCACCCATGAGGCCAACTGAAGCGGTTGCCTCAGGCAGCAGATTGGTGGGGGTGCACCCATCTCTGTCCACCTACTTGCCTCCACTGGTCCTCCTCTTTCCACTCCCTGGATTGGAAAAGGAAGAGGAGGACAGAGAGGAAGAAGAAATGTGGGAGGAGAATGCTGAGCTAGAACACTGAAGAGTGGGAGGAGTAGAGGCTGGCACATCATCTGGTAAGGGGGGGCAGCATTTGGCATGCCGCCTCAGGTGTCAGGAGGTCTGGCAATCCCAACAAGAGTCAGATGGTGGATGGTAAGGTATAGAGATAGATAGAGAGGACCAACAACCAGTACAAGATGCACCAGAGCTGACTCTGAAGGTATGACACTACCAGGAGAACCACTCCATTGTCCCTGCCCCACATATCTGTACTTAACGGACCCCACTGCTCACCATTCCTTCATTTGTTGCCCTGTCCAGTCCCCAGCCCTCAGTCATCCCCGACAAACCCTCTCCTCTTCCTGACAGCACAACACAAACCACTATGTCCTTCTGCCCAGGCCTCCCTTCATGCAAAGCCCCCCCCCCAACCATGCCCCACTGGCAATGATCTTCCCTTCCCCTCATCAAACATTGTTCTGCTACCTGCAGCAGGATTTCTCGGCAGTTCAGGTGATTATTGTCTTCGGAGAAGATTTGTGAGAGCTTTCGGAAAGTGCCCCTGATGTCTCTGTGGGGTAAGCAGAACTTCACTTATGGAGCTGCTTGAAGCAAGAGCCAGACTAATAAGTCCCACGTAACCTGGAATCTCCCACTGGCAGAAGTTCTTTGGGATCTGCTGGGTGCCTTTCCCAGGGAAGTCATTGGGGCAGATCCTTAAACCTGCCACCACTGGCGTCACTGCAGGGGGGGCGGAGCTCTAAGTTCCGCCGCGGCTCCGACCCTCCGTTACACCGGAGTGCGAAGCGGCCCTGCCCCCTCGCCTTCGGAACCATTCAAGGCGGTGAAAGCGCTACTTTCACCGCCTTAAATGGTTCCGAAGGCGAGGGGGCGGGGCTGCTTCGCGCTGCGGTGTAACGGAGGGTCGGGGCCATGGCGGAACTTAGAGCTCCGCCCCCCCTGCAGTGACGCCAGTGCCTGCCATTGTCCTATGGCCTCTTGCCAAAAGGAACAGGAGACTAGCAGAAGACATGATATATTCACCAACCCTTAGGGTATGGCACAGCATACTTGACCCACTTCCTTACGCCTCTTTATTCATGGCTGCTCTCTCACCAAGACTCACCTGTTGACAGCAGCCCAGGTACGCTTGAGTCGGTAGATGGAATTGGACTGCAGAGCAGAGAGGATGGCGTGCATTGAAGAGAAATTCCGTAAGGCCCGACACCTCTGGATGGGCAGAGAAACCATTTTTGATCGGGGGGGGAGGGATTTCAAAAGGTTTTAGTAAAAGGAAGCAAGATTCTCAATATGGTTTAAAGGCTGACCTTTACATATATTCCAGTGTAAGTTGCAAAACAGGCACTGTATTTTAAGTGTGGGTGCAACCTTTGTTCGGTATATTCAACGGTATATTCACCTGAAGCATCTGGTGGGGCCACTGTGAGATACAGGAAGCTGGACTAGATGGGCCTTTGGCCTGATCCAGCAGGGCACTTTCTTATGTTTTTCCCTGCTTTGACTCCTCGAATGTTAAAAGATCTCTGGCTTCAAGTTCATGCTACCTACCAATGGATAGCCTTACCAGCGTCCCGGAATCGAGGCTGGCTTCGGCCTAGACCGGGGCCGAGCAGCTCCCAAGGATGCACTGCGTCTGTCCAACGGGGTTCCAGCTTTGGTCACGTCGTCGACCGGAAGTTCCGGAAGCAGGAAGCCCATTGGACAGACGCAGTGCATCCTTGGGAGCTGCTCAGGCCCGGACTAGGCCGAAGCCAGCCTCGATTCCAGGATGCTGGTAAGGCTACCAATGGATGATACCTAAGCAGAAGAGTACAGTAAGTCCTCACTTAGGGCCCAATCCTATCCAACTTTCCAGCGCTGATGCAGCTGTACCTACGGGGCATGCGCTGCATCCTGTGGTGGGGGGTGCAGTCATGGAAGCATCCTCAAGGTAAGGAAGGGACTTTATTCCCTTATCTTAGGGCTGCATTGAGGCTGCACCGGTGCTGGAAAGTTGGATAGGATTGGGCCCTTAAAGTCATTTCGTTTTAAGTCGAATCGTTTTAAAGTCGATGGTAAAATGCCATAGGAACGTTTACGTTGATCAATTAGCCGATGGTAAAATTGGATGTTAAAAGTCGTTTCGCTTACAGTCGCAGTCTCCAAGAAGAACCTATCCACAACTTTAAGTGAGGACTTGCTGTACCTGGCTTCTCGCTGCTTTGGCTCTTCGGACATCAAAAGAGCTTTCAGCCCCAAGGAGCACAGGCAGCTTCAGACAGCTGCCAAAGAATGATGCCTAAAGGTCTGGGGCTGGGCCCACTGGGAGAGATGCAGCTACGTTTGGGAGTCGTGCTTTGGAGCTCAGAGTGTGGATGCACTTTAATTGGTTACAAAATGGTGCGAGAGAGAGAGAGAGATCATCTACAGTAGAACCATATCCCCTCGCAAGGGCTAAGGCATTGGGACTGAGGTAGAGGAATAGGGATGTAGGTACAGTAGCTGTTAAAACTGAATTTTAAAATGTTGTAAGGCACTTTGAGGACTTGATGATGGAAAAGCAAGATATAAAACTGCTCCACAAAAAACAACAACATGGAAAACTGGTCACAAAAATGGAACACAGACAAAGAACTTCTACACTATCTGACCCCTGGGTGCGCCCTACTGCCCTGTTTCCCTGAAAATAAGACCTCCCCTGAAAGTAAGACCTACTGTCATTTTTGTGTGATTTTTGCTGGCACTCATAGATATAAGACCTCCCCTGAAAATAAGACCTAGCTAGGATCATCAGCCAGACGGACGTGACCCCCCCCCCGGGCACTTACTTTGACCAATTTAAGCTTCATTAAAGGAGACGACGTGCCCTCCACCATAGAGACGACGTGCTACAGAGGCCAGCAAGGCCTGCAAGGAGGCTGCAACCTTGCTGAGTATCTCTAGCATGTCGTCTCCATGGTGGAGGACTCAAGTGCAGGCCTTCCAGAGCCTTGCACCCTTGGGAAAGAATGAAGCTTTAATCGGTCAAAGTAAGTGCCGGGGGTGGGGTCGCACCACAGGTAAGACCTCCCTAAAATAAGACCTACTGCATTTTTTTGAGCCAATATTAATATAAGACACTGTCATTTTCGGGGAAACACGGTATGTCTCTGGCTCACTCTCCCAAAGCGATCAAGTCTGCCACAGCTCTTTCCCTAGCCTCATTCTATCACCCCCTTCGTTCTTCTGACCTCGAGGCCCTGTCTCACTAGTTCCCGCTCACCTGGGCAATGTTGATCCATTTCTCCAGCAGGTGCACCCGCTGAGGAACGCGCAGTGTCAGGTCTCCAAGCACAGACGCCATGACACAACCGGTGACTGCATTGAACTGGGCCACCGTGGCCCGGACGCTGGGGGCCACGTTCTGATTTTCCTTCTTGTCTCGTTGAGACCAAACACAGCCAAGGCAATCAAAAGGTTGCACCGCTCTAAACAGGTCCTGGGGAGGGAGAATGGAAAGGAGGAAGGGAGCCCAAGGCCACCAAATTGCATCCACTGCAGCAGTGGGACTTGAACCCAGGTCTCCAACATCCAGCAAGAACTCTCTGCTTATGGAACCATGCTGTATGGAACGACACAGTACCCATTTTCTTTCATCAGACAAACTAGTTTCATAGGGTATGCATCTTATCAGCTTCTGTCCCCATTGCTCTCAATACGTTAGATTTCAACCTCCAAAGCTGGACACACAACCCAGGAATCCCAGAACCCACCCCACTCAATGGCTTTATGATGGTTGATTCCCAAAGCTGTTCTCAGTCTCTTCCCCACGTGTATTCTCTGTATCTTACTGCATCCATCAGGGTCAGCTGCTCAGCCACTTCATCCACAGAGAAGGACAGCAGGGCTGGTGTCTCCTCGCCATCACGTCCCCCAGTTGCCTCTCCCATCACCTGTGACAGCGTCATCCTTGGGGACTCTCCTCCTCCTGCACAGCAGTAAGAAAAGACCATTCTCTGTGTGTAAATCCAAACTTTAGAAGGAGGTGGGCCCAGGGACTCAGTATACTAGAAGCACCTGCTGCAGGACAAAATCTTATCTCTGCTAACTGGGCAAAGAGGCACCTTTTAAAGTGGTGTCCTCTTATATTGAGCAAGGAGAGAGCAATTGTTCCTCGTCATCACCCCAGCATGGTGCATTTTCCAGTGGCTGTTGCTGGTGTCTCTTTTGCATCTTTTTTAGATTATGAGCCCTTTGGGGACAGGGAGCCATTTATTGATTTATTTTGCTATGTAAACCACTTTGTGAACGACGCTTTTGTTGAAAAGCGGCACAGTATAATAATACTAACAACAACAACAACAACAACAACAGACTTCTGTTGCATCCAAATCAGCTGCATTGCACCCTTGTAGAGGTGTGGCCCAGGGCCTCTTGCAATGTCATGGAGAGCATCAGGAAACAGATCACATGCAGCTAAACACCATCCAAGAATTGTGCCTGAGCATGGCAAGGGAACCTGGTGGGACACATCTTGGATCATGTGCTACCGCTTTGGTGCCCCTAAAAATATTGTTGCTCCAAGTGACTGCTTGGCTTCTTCATCAGTGTGGTTCCAGAAACCGCATCCTTGATGGATTTTGAAACCTGTAGCAAAACCCAATGTGGCCTGTGCATCACTTTTTCCATTCTAAGGAAATAGAAAGGCTCCCCCAGTCCACAGGCTGCTAATAATCTAGGGGAGGCATAATCCAATACATGCAAGTGATTCTGATTGTACTTGCAACCTTAACACGTACCCTTATCCAGCCCCTGGTTCAAAGTTTTCAAAATCTAATGAGGCAGACATCCTGACAGAAGTAGTCATCTTTCACCCATACTATCACCTTATTGCCGGTGTCACTGTTGCTTTTTTTTTTTTTTTAGGTTGTGATGATCAGGGGCAGGGGAGAGGGGAAGGAAGCATTGGGGCCTCTATTTCCAGGACCAAAATCAGCAGAGAGACCATCCTCAGAGGCCTCTGTACCTGTTATGTAGGGAATTCCACAAAACTCTAAACAATAGCATGTAGCCTAGGGTAAAAAAAAAAGACCTGGGAAACGGCTCTTAGTTCAACCAATCACAAGCAGGTAAAAAATAACAGTGCTTATTAAAAATACAAAGGATTGGGACAGGGAGGGGGAATGTGTTGGCTGTACAAGGAGGAAAGGATAAAACAAGTACACTTGTGAAATGTCTTCAGTGTTGGCTTGCCAAGGTGCACAGCAAAAATAGAGGCAGGAGATTACAGGCAAACATAAAGGAAAGAATAAATTCACCAATGCATCTAAATGTCACTGTTCCTTATGTGGTACTTAATTCAAGGTCAGTTTGAAGAGTCCATCACACCTCCCTCATCCCCAAGAGGTGGGTGAGAGCTTGGCCACACACAAATGCAATCTCTGAGAGAGCCAAGAATCCTTGGGCTTGACCTTAAGAGACCTAGGCTTCATGATGTCGTTGTCGCCCCATCCTATTGGATGCTTCATGACCACCTGGGCATCCCTGCCTGCCCTCTGACCTGGGATGCCCCAATCGGCTGGTGCAAGCCAGTCCAAGCAGATGGGTTGGCTAGGAGCTATTGTCCTGGCTATACCCAAGTGAAGAAAACAGTGAATCCACAAATGACCTGTCTGCTTGGCCATGCGGTCTTTCTGCAATGGCATTGATTTCAAAGTATCTCAGGGAAGCCTCTTTCCTATTGAACCTTACGCTGAGGCTCTCCTTAAGAGAAACATATATGGGGCAAACGAAATGAGCAAGGGGAGCTCAATCATCACACCTGTTGTCCTAGTCTGCTATGTAGGGAGGGTAGGTTACAGGGGGGAAACATAGCACAACCTCCCACCTGACATCTGAAGCTTATAGTCCAAAATTCTACCACCTCTTTCTGCACAATATATAGAATGACTAATAACCGTATTCCAAAGAGAGAAAATGTTGAGCAGGGAAAGCACCCCCATCTCTGATAATAAGCATGAAGGCTAAGGCATGTTGGTAGGCCTCAGTTGACACCAGTTGGCATAACCTCATGCCTTTACCCACCTGCTATGCAATATGTTGTAAGGTGGTTGACAACTATTACTACACCTTCGACCTAAGAGGGCCGTGCTAAATTCCACTGAATTGTTTCACTGGATTGTTGAAGAAAAAAAGAGAGAGAGAGAGAGAGAGAGAGAGAGAGAAGCTGATCCTTGCTGTACCAACATGTTAAAAGCAGAGGCGTCAGGCACCGGGAGGGCAGAGGCGTCAGGCGCGAGGCCAGCGTCGTGTCACATCGACGCGCCGTAGACGTGCCCCCCCCGCCCGTTTTGCTCCCATTTCGGAGCCAAATGGCTCCAGGGAGGGTGGGCGGGCCCAAACAACAACGACGCTGCTGCTGTTCTGAACACGGTGAGTTCGCTGCCCTCCCGCGATCGAGCGCCTGGAGCTCCTGCTCCACGCGCTCCGCCGTAGTTACGGCGCTGGTTAAAAGGATTTATGCTCTTGTATGTGTGTGTGCACGCACATGTGCATGTGTTTTGTTTTGCATAATTTATTCCAACCACAGAATTTAGGTTTTCTGGTTACCAAATGTAGGGATTCTGGTAAAGAATCAGTTTTAAAGTGGTTGTGGCCAGATTGTGGTCTAATCAGCCTGAAAAGGAACAATAAAGTGAGAGGCAACCCAATGCAGACATTGTGCTTGGCACCATGCACATGGCTATCATGTGCCTTCGTCAGTGCAGATCACACCGAGCAATCGTGTTGCTTGTGTGCAACTTTGCCCCCAGATTTGTGCTAATTCAGGATTAGAGTCGACAGTTGCGTTGCTAGCAGGGTCACGTGGGGGGGGCGATGACGTGTTTTGCGTCATTGCCCCACCCCCTGTGCTCCCAGAAGGCTTCATTTGAAGCCTTCCAAGAGCCAAGGCGGGTGGGAGAGCCGCTGAAACGCACCGAAATCAGCATGTTTCAGTTCCGCGGCTGCAAATGCCTGCATAAAAGCAGCCGTGGAGCAAAAAAAAAAACACCGCCGCGGCTCCTCCTCCCCCCGAGGAAACCGCAGTTGTCACCTGGGGGCATTGGCTCCCCCCCCCAGCCCCATTATAGCAACACCACTGGGAGTCGACCCTGGAGGCAGACCCTACCATCTGCTTCGGCTGCATCTCTTCTGCATTCCTCCTTTTTCGCTTTGTGGGCTTGCAGCAACCCCTCTGCTAGAGCACACGCTGGGGAGTTAGGAGCCGATTGGTGCAGGAAGCGCAGGGTTCTGTGCAGACTGGGGTGCTCTGGGGGCTCCCAGAAATCCTCAGAGTGGTCCTGTAGCCAGAGTTCCAACACATGTAGCACTGCCCTGCAACCAGAAAAGGAAAACCATCAGACATCTCTCTCTCACACACACACATGCACACGCACACACGACTGGGCTCTTGCCTCGATGCCCCTTCCTGTTCCTAAGGAGCCCTTCCTGGCCTTCACCAGTCCTCAGTGGACCTCTCCTCAGTGATCTCACTGGTCTGCTCCCACTTCACTAAACACTGCTGTCCATCTGACACCTCATTTTTCCTTGGTGTACAGGGAATTCCCCCCCCCCCCAATAAAATACATGAATTTAGCATGTCAGGTTTTCCTAAACCCGACGATTTAGAGAAAGCATCTCATTGGTCTCCTGTAGTGCTAGACTTTCTCTCCACATCCAGAAGTGGTCAGTGTCAAAAGACAGAATACTGGGACTTTTTCCCCCTCTCTATTACAATGACCAGGCAAAGCTTCTCCTGGAAGCTCTCACAGGTCTGAGTGGGAGCAATTGAAGGTGGTTAAGTGCCCCAGGTGGAATGCATTGCCTCAGCACAAAGGAATGTAACCCCCCCCCCCCCCCCGCACTCAGGCTTTCTTGCCTTTTCTTGAGGCAGCAGGAGCAAAATGGTCGCCACTTGTCTCCCCACTACCACCCTGCCAGGTCCTTCCTCCTCGCTCAAGATCTTGCGTTTCCCAGGGGCCCTGTTCAGGAGCTCACCTATTTGGCACCCTTCTGCCTCCACAACACACCCACCCTTTGCCCAGTGCCTCACTTGTCCGGTCCCAGCGGCAGCAGCATCTCCAGCACCTGCTCAGCAGTGGTGAAGGCCCGGTAGGTGGCAAGGAAGCTGAGTATGTAGCCAAGGTCACCCTCTACAGTGGCTGACACCAGCCACTTCACCAGCCTGGGGAGGGTGGCAGCTCGCAACGTACGTCTCTTGCAGGTGCGGTACTGTACAAAGGGGCACTCTGGTGGGTTAGGATTGTCCTGTCAGGGGAGGGACAGGCAAGGTACAATGAAATGGGGTGTTGATAGGTAGACGACACATGGGGAAGCCCCCCAATAGTACCTATTAAATAGGTATGGTCCCTTATGTGCACTAAGTACAGCAACACCTCGACTTTCATCGCTTTGCTCTTTCAGTCATTTTCAATTATAACTGCATTTCAAATTTCGTCCATGCGCTTTCCTCTTCCCTCCGATTTCATCCAACCTTCCATGATGTTCATCGACATTCTTATGTTTATTTTTCTTTTATTTCTGTTTATTTAGGTTTTGCATCATGTATTTGCATGTATTATATAATTATTTATGTTCTTTGCTGCCCAAAATAAATTTGCATGCTAAATAAGGCTCTGCTTTGACATTCATGCATTTTTGACTTTCATCCACGCTCTGGTCCCTAACCAGATGAAAGTGCAAGGTATTGCTGTACAGGCATGTGTCCCCTTCCTCCACTTCAGTGGGGCTTGTACAGAGTTTGACAAGTCCCACTTTTAAAATTAAATATTACATAAAAACATTTGCTTTGGGTTATTTTGCTTCTGATGCACCTGGGAGACTCTAAAAATTGCCTGCTCTTTTCAAATCAAGGCTGACTCTCCCAAAGGTCGGGATCCCAGAACTTGCAGGAGAAAGTGGGAAGAGCCCTTTTTCATGCCTGAACATGAGTCATAGGCATGTCTACTGAGAAGTAAATCCCATTGTGTTCAATGGGGCTTACCCCCAGGAAAGTGTGTATAGGATTGCAGCCTCAAAGGAGGACTTTATATATTTAATTTATTGTTATTTATTTAAAACATTTATACTGCGCCTTTCCCCACTACTACCCAAAGCGACTTACAAATTTCATAAAAACTACGCAAGGCAAAAAACCCAGAAATAAAAATGAACTAATATTAAATGAATTAATAAAAGCATGTCACTTCCCCCCCCCCAAAAAAAAACAATTATTCCCACCTCCTCACCCCCAGCCTTGGTGTCCCTCAGATGGTCTACTACTCTAATTTGGTTTAGCATGGCAGAAGGGGCGTAATCTTCCCCATATTATGGTGACACCTACCAGGTGATGGGACCTGTTGGCCGTGGGCTCTGCTCTCACTCGCTGAAGGGTGATGCTGTAGATAGCTCCATCTTCTACCTCTTCACCCCAGTTCTGTAGGGGTGTCTGGGGAGAAGCCAGAGCAGAACTGAGACTGGGGCTTGAGGCTCGCTAGAATGAGGTGCAAAGGGCAACGGAGGGTAAAGGCAGGAGGAGGAAGACTCTGGAAGTCAGGTACCTGAGGATCTGTTCTCAGCTAGGAAGGAAGGACTGGACCTTTAAAAGTTAAAAATGCTGTAAAAGGAGCCCAGTCCCTGTTCTCAGTTCACAGAGGGATATGGAATCTATATGTTGAGAGTGACCACAATCCACTCCTTTTTTGTACGTAGGTGTATATCGCTTTTATGAAAGCAGAAAAGGCAGTATGCACCCTTTGTGTTCCTGCAGTGTTTTCACTGTTCCTGTTTACACAGGCAGCTGCTCCAAAGGCTGCATGGGGCTCACATGGACTCCTTGCACAATTATTGCACTGGAAGGGTCTTTTCAGTGGTGGTGCCTCATTATGGAATGCTCTTCTGTGGCAAATTAGGCTGTGCCTACACTGCTTTCATTTAGATGCCAAGACAGCTTTATTAACCAGAATTTTTGGTTAACTAGTCTGCAATGTGCTGTTTTACTAGAGGTAAAATGGCAAAAACCTTTCGATTGCAAGTTTTTATCCGTTTATAAGGTACTGACTGTATTGGTTTTGCTTGCTTGCCTCTGCTGTTGTTTTCTGTTTTGGAGGGTGTGTTAAGCTTTTAGGGCTATGTTTGTGATTCAATATTGTTATGAATGCTATTGTTCGATGGGTTATGGGTCGCTTTGCAGGGACTAGAGGTTTAGAGTAGAAAAGCAGCATGAAAATACTTAAATACATTTAGTTTTATAGTTCAGCCCATTGCAAAAGCTCAGAGAAGGGAACAAAAGCAAACATCCATAAAACAAACATCATTTAATTCAGTAACATTTTCCCAAGTTAACCCTGAGTCCCAAAGACCAGCCTAAACTAGACATCCAAAACCACCCCTTCCCAGTGTAATTGGGCTACCCCAGCTCTGCCTGCATGCCGACCATGCTGGGGGCAAAGTGGGGCTCCGAGAGCCTCTGCAAGCCATACTGGCAAGGGGCAGGCTCATCCTAGCCACATCATTATTGTTGCATGGTGGTCAAGCGCCTGCTTTGCCTTTCTGTGTCTGCCAATGGCAGACAGTCACTGGTGTAGCCAGTGCGGCCTGCACCATTTGCTGTGTTGGGAGGGGTGATGTGCTGGGCAGCTAGCCCCCCTGCGGGTGAAAAACCCACTCCGCGCCGGGCAGCTAGCCCTCCTGCGGGTAAAAAACCCGCTCCGAGTCTTGGTCTCGTCCCTGTCGATGTGAATGAAGTCTGGAATGGCCCCGTAGCATTGGAAAGGCCTGGCGCACAGAGGTCGTCCTCCTGGCAGTAGTACCACAGGCCCCAAGTACTGATGGAGCAGCCTGGTGTGCCTGTGCAAGCGTTTCTCTGTTTGCGCATGTGCACCAGGCCATCCTGACAGTACCACAGGCCCCACAAGGCCCCAAGTACTATTGGAGCGGCCTAGCGTGTCTGCGCAAGCCTTTCTCCGTTTGCGCATGTGCGCTAGGCCTCTCTGACACTATGGGGCCATTCTGGACTTTTATTCACGTTGGCAGGGGCGAGGCTAGGACTCGGAGCGGGTTTGTCACCCACAGGAGGGCTAGCTGCGCAGCGCGTCACCCCTCCCAACGTGGCAAGGCCCCAGGTACCGTCAGAGCGGCCTGGTGTACCTTCCTCTGTTCGCGCAGGTGCACTAGGCCGCTCCGGCACTACCTAGGCATGCCCCCCACGTGATGGCCACGTGAGGAGCAGCAGCGTTCGTGGACTGGGGAAGAGAACCAAGCCAGCAGGAAGGCTGGCACAGCATCAGAACACAGGTGACACAGGACAGGAGGGCTGTAAGAAACGTCTGTGTTTACATTACATGTGGGCCCCCATATCCACAGATTCGCTATCTACGGTTTCAGTTATCCACGAATCGTGGGGAAACCCCACCCCCAGTCTTTTACTTTTTTCCCGGTAAGCTTTGTTTCTTCCTTAAACAAACAGGAGAAGCAGCCTCTGGCTGCTTATTGCAGGCAAGTAGAACGAGACTAACTCCTAGAGAGGCTCTGCAACCTTGCAGAGTTAGTCTTGTTCTACTTGCCTGCAATGGAGGTTGCTTCTGTTTGTTTTAAGGAAGAAACAAAGCTTGCTGAAAGAAAAATAAGAGCTGGGGGGGCATGCCTGCCTGCCTGCAGGGGAGGTAGGGTGGGGGGCCCTCACGAAACCATGGAGCAAACCATGTTTGCTCCTATCCACGGTTTCAAGTATCCACGGAGGGGCCTGGAACATATCCCCAGCGGATATGGGGGGAGTACTGTACATTCATTTTCTGCTGCCTTGCCTGCAAGCAGAAGATTTGAAGAAATAATATACAGTACTACGGTATGTATAGTGCACTTATTTTACAGCGCAATCCTATCCAAATTACACCACCGGTGCAGCGAGAACAAGAGGCCCCAGAAGGGAAAGTGGATTCAAATCCCCTCCAAAGGGGAATTCAAAGGGGATTTAAATCTCCCCTCCCCTCCAAAGCCTCCCACCCTGCCCTGCCCCACTGGTTACACCAGTGGTGTAAATTGGATAGGATTGCACTGTTATTCACCTTCCTCCACCACCCCAAGTTTTTTTCATGTTGTTCCCTCTGCCCTTAAAAATAGAGTTTAAATCTGAATATAAAATAAAAGCATTTCATGGTCTAGTGATAAAAAGAGGACTACCTACCGGTATGTGTTTTAATCCCAATACTGACCAAGTCTAATCTGTTTGTTTAATAACTACGGTAGTTAGATGCAAATGGATGGACTTGGACCCGGAAGATCCAGGTTCAAATCCCTGTTCAGCCATGAAACTTCCTGGGTGATGTTGGGCCAGTCACTATCTCTCAGCCTGACCTACCTTACAGGGTTGTTGTGAGGACAAAAGGAGGGGAGGAATTATGTACACCACCCTGAGCTCTTTGGAGTAAGAATGGTATAATAATAATAATAATAATAATAATAATAATAATAATAATAATAATAATAATAATAATAATAATAATGGCAGGGAATGGGGGCTGTGCTGCTCTCCTCCCTTCTGAGAAAAACGTTCAACCATAGACTGGCTAACTGATTGGTAAACGTGCATGTGCTCTGTATTGAATGTAACATAGTTCAGGGGTTTTGTTGTCCAAACGAGAGTTTCGTTATTTTGGACTTTGCCCTGATGCTAATCAAGAGAGAATATCTGCCAAAAGAAATGTCTAAATAAGCAGTAAGGTCATTGCAGAGTGTATTTGGAAGGATTGGAACTGCATTGGAAAAATAACTCCATATCATTGAAAGAGATTCATTATTTTACTCTCTGATCAACTGTTTTTAAAAAGGGTCTTTGAAAAAGGGCTCCCCCCCCCCTGTTTTTTTTCTTTTCTTTTCATGGCGACAACTAAAAGCCAATGATTCAGTAAAACTCACAAGAGTTGGGGAATGGGAGCAAGAAAAAAAATCTCCCCCCAGCTTTCCTGGTACACAGTACAAGGCAGATTGGCTCCCCTAGCTAGCATTCAGCTGCAGAAAATGCTTCCAACCCCAAGGCCTCAGACATTCAAAGCCCAAAGCAAGAGCAAAAGAAGGGCATGTCTCCTTGGGTCATGTGCAGAGTGCTTTTCTCTCTCCCCGCTGCATAATTGCTCCTGCCGGCCTGTTTGTCATTTGGTTTTCTGTGCATGGTTTTAGGCTATATATATAGGCTGTGCGTATAATATTGTAATTTAAAGGTGTAATTTTGATGATTACACCTAATTTTGATGATTACACCTTTTGATGATTACGGGGGGTGGGGTGATGATGCGTTGCCCCGCCCACTGCATGGGAGGAGCTCCATCATGGGGGTGATGCACTGACCTCCCGCACCAGGTGATGCAAACCCTAGGAATGCCCCTGGTGTCTACTGCCCTCAGTTTGATCCTTGACATCACCAGTTTAGAGATTATAGAGAGAAGAGAGAGGAACATTCCCTGCCTGGGGCCCTAGAAAGCTGAGTTCAACACCTGTTTCTGAAGAGGGTTGATGCAATAAATGGGAGCTAAATGAGCCAGACTTGGTAGATGACTGCAGTTGCCCTCCAACCACTAATCTAGAAAAACAACCAAGTCAGAGCAATCCTAAAACTCAACCCTACATACTAGTCTAGACCAGTGATTTTCAACCGGTGTGCTGCAGCACATTGGTGTGTCGCAAATGGTTCGCAGGTGTGCCACAGGAGTTTAGGAGAGGGTAATTTATTAGTAGGGCCTTCGGGGATGTGAGCCCCTCACCAACAGTGCAGTGTGCCTTGTCAATTGTCAAAAAACTGATGGTGTGCCGGCCCTGAACATTTTAGCGCCTTGTCAATGTGCTGTGAGATGAAAAAGGTTGTAAATTGCTGCTCTAGACAGCTGAGCATCAGGGACAGAATCAAGGCCATATGACAAAACAGAAGTCCTTCACAGATCACTCTGATCTTCATTCCTGTCCCCTGCTTGACTTGGGGAAAAAAAGCACAGGAACTTCCAGCCTCATGGATGCAACTATACGTGACACAATGGAGGAGTGAAAGAGTGTGTGCGCGTGAATGAGAGAGAGAGAGAGAGAGAGAGAGAGAGAGAGAGAGAGATCACTGAATCACAAGTGCAGCAGGCTGATTCATTCATTTAGAAAATAGCCCCTGGAGTGCTGGGCTTGACCAGCCACTGGGCCTGGAGCAGATTTCGATCCCCCAAGGGAGACTCTTTTGCTGAGGCTTAAACAAACTATGCATGACCAGCAATCCCGTCCTGTCCAGGGAAGCTGGGAGATCCACAAACCCGGATACTAGGTAAAAGGATGAAACAAAACTAGCCCAGGCTGGGGACAGGACTTTCTTCAACACACTTGTTCTCTGCACCCCGACCCAGGTGCTCCTGCTTCACTCCAGTGACCTTCCTTGACATTTCCTGCTGAGCCACCAGACCGGTCTAGCAAGAGGTGTAAACATAACACCACCAGCACCACCATCTCCACTGCCCTGTGCCAACAAGCACCAGTCTAACGACAAAGACAAAGCCAGCTCCTTTCACCAGCTCTCATTAGACAGGGCATGTTTGTGTGTGCAGATCATACAACCCCGGTACAAAAATAAAAGGATGCATGTGTGTCCAAGCCTCAGTTGAGGCTTGGACACACACACAGAGAATATGTTGGTTGGAAGTACGCTTACCGTTGCTAGGCTCGTAATAGCAAAATACACGCCTTGAAACGGGTAGCCTTTAGCCGGTGCACAAAAATGTACAGTATTACACTCAACTAGATTTAAGGCATTTACATGAAGTCACAATATGGGACAGGGAGGGAAACGCGAGATCCTTTTCTCAAAGACTAGAATTGAATTTGTAAAGTCCCCACATGTGCCCCCCCCTCTCGTGATATTAATTTATGAAATTCCCCCTTTTTAAATTTTCTCTTTTATTCTTGCTAATGCTTTTTCTATTTGCATATGTTTCTTAGTCCCTTTTATTTGAAAAATAATGTTTTTGAAATCTCCAATACTGAGATCTCATGAATTAGAGGGCGGGCGGGAGGGCTACTACTACTCGCCTGGGTTTGAGAACGTTTTGGTAGAAAAGTGCTAAGGTAAAGGTATCCCCTGACAATTAAGTCCAGTCGTGTCCGACTCTAGGGTGTGGTGCTCATCTCCATTTCAAAGCCGAAGAGCCAGCGCTGTCCAAAGACGCCTCCGTGGTCATGTGGCCGGCGTGACTCTCCTTGCCGCAGTGCGCAGCATGCAGCTGGAACACGGAGCGCTGTTTACCTTCCCGCAAGCGGTACCTATTTATCTACTCGCACTGACATGCTTTGGAACTGCTAGGTTGGCAGGAGCTGGCTGGAGGTTGGCTGGAGTGCTCACCCCGTCGCGGGAATCGAACTGCCGACCTTTCGATCGACAGCTTATGGTTCAGCGGTTTAACCTGCTGCGCCACCCGCTGGCCTATATAAATAGAAATATATAGAAAAGTGCTATATAAATATTAATACTAATAATTCTTCATACTCAGTTCTCTGGATGGAAATGCAAGTGGATAAAGTTTTGTGAATTAAAAAAAAGTTGCAGAGCAAGTAATGAGAAGTGTCTGGAGTGTCTTCTCTTTTTTCCCCCAATCAGCTTTATGCTTTGCAGAAATTGCAGTGTCCCTTTTCTCTCCGTCTCGTATCTCTACGAGCTGCACTATGTATGTCCAACCCTCCCGAAAACACCATTGCCTTGCAAAACGTGTGTGTGTGGGGGGGAAGACCCACTGTATAGAAACGCGATTCCTTCCAGCTCCCTCTGGTGATCTGCACTGGATGAGGGTTCCAACCTTTCTTCAACACACCGTCAATTCAGTCCTGGACATGCACCCCGTCTTTTATTCTGGATTAATTAAAAACTTTGCCACGACTACTACCGGCGGCGCCTCGATTTGCGACGGCAGCTCGTTCCCTTGAAAGAGCAGGAAAAGTCCATTTTCATCCAAAGCTAAGCAGCTTTCAACTGCTCGCTAATGTTAAGCCATGTTAAACGCTCCTGAGTCTGCACCCCGAGGCAGGGACAGGGAGGGCACCGGTGAACCGGTGCAAAGGAGGGCCCGGCATCCGGGCTCCTGTGCTTTTAAGAATTGGGTCGAAAAGGAATTTCAGAGCAGGCAAAGGGTTCGTTCATCATCGCGCAAAAGGCGAGGAAAGCTGCACGCTTGAATTCTTTCTTCGACACAACTCTTAAAGGTACATGCGCGCACTGCCGTCCTCTGGCCAGCCTACACCTGGCCGTCTTACTGCACACGGACTCGAAAGCCGCCTCCCACCCTTCCTTCCCCACGATACCATTGCAATCTCTGCTTTGCCCATCAGGTCTTCTCTGTAACCGCCTCGGTCGAGTCCTGCCTTCTCGGTCTTGCATCGGCGTCAGTATGAGCGCTCGCCGGCTCGCTCTGTCCTGGCGGAGGGAGGGGCTGAACTGCTGGCCTGCCTGGGAACTTTTTCCTCCAAATTCCCTCCTGCTCGGTTGTGATCTCAGCAAGGACAAGGGCGGGTGGGGAGGCGGGAGGAGCACAGACAGCCCCAGAAACCGAAGCCAGCTGGCCCTGGGCTCCCCTGGCGACGTGATTTTGGGATGAGGAAGAGCCGAGCCCCCTCCCCCCCAAAAAACAATAGCGGGGAAGGGGAGAGGTGCAAGAGAGCGATTTCTCGTTAGGTCAGAATAAAGCATCCTCAAGGGCGGGCGGGCCCGGGGTGTATTCCAAAACTTGGCTGATTCAGCCTAGGGGCCGCGTCACCCGTCAATGTCCCGGTTATGGATTACAGTCAGCGACGACGCTGCACTAACTTCTGCCTGTTAAGCCTGCCTGTTAGGCCTCTATAGTGAGAGGAACTCGCTCTGATTCAGCCGATCCAGTTAATCCCCTTATTTATCGTTCCAATCTCTTTGGTGAAAGATTGAAGTGCTGGAGGGCCACCCGAAAAACCTGCACACCTAGAGGCCCCGGCCATGGATTAATACACCCCTGCTCTTCTGGCTCACAAATTGCCTTCTCACTCTCACCACTTGGCACCGACCTGTGCTGAAGTTCTAGGAACTGTGACATTTCACGGCTGTCTACCCAGCTGGAATTCAGTTCACTGTGAAATTCACCAATGTGAAAAAACCTGGGGCAGAGCTGCCTCTACTCCCTCTTCGCTATAAATGTGCCAAAGCACCTTGCTTGAGTTGCCTCCAACCCTGAATCTCATGAAGCGAACACACTTCTTCCAGCCAGGGCCTCAGTCAGCAAGCAAGACCAGCTGTTGAGGCGATCGTGTGGCTTGTGTAACCAAGATGTACGGTAACCATGCACCCTTGCCTCCGACAAAACATCCAAAGGAGAAATCGACACCCATGAAAGAGGGCAGCTTTGTCAATACCATCGTATTTGCTGCTTCTACAGGCAACACTTTCAAGTACTCTACGCCCTTCCCAGTCTCAGCAATGTGGACATGTTATTTTATGCCCCTAGATACCCACCTCTGCACCTAGATACTCATCCCTAGATACCCACATCTGCACATAAGTTGCATTGCCCTGTGAAAAATTGCTGAAAAGAAGTGTAAACCTCAGGGGGGGGGAATGACGTTGCAAAAAGGGCTCCTCCCTCTGTTTTAGCTCAGCGTCAACAGCGGATGAACATGGAACTGGAACTCACTCACCAAAATGGAAGCTGGCCAAGGAAATTTCTGCAGATCAAGATCGTGGAAGGGAAACGCAAAACAGATTTCCTCCAATGGGTTTCACATATTTATCACAAGAGATTGATCCGTACTTGGGACGGATACTTCAGAGGACTAAGTCACCCTCTCTTCCCCAAAATACGCACAAACATGGTGATTGTCGAGTCTGCATGGAGGCTAGGAAAGTCGCCTGGAGGAGCACATTGATCCCAGCCCAGAAAATGTTGGTGTCTGCAGCTATACCACGTGCAGACGTTTCTCACAGCCCCAGGCAATTCTCAGGCAGGGTGGGGGCTTTGGGTAGGAGATACTACCAGACAGATTGGTGTTGTGAGGCAGAGGGGACAGTCAGGGTATCCAGACTGAGTCCAAGTACCTCCATTCCCTGGTTGGTGCTGTAAAGGCTTCAGCTAGTCACCCCTCCCAGCACTCCAGCCTGCTCTTGGGTGGCACAGGATGGCACTATACACACCTACCCTGACCGCTGGATGCTGGAGTCCCCTTGCCAGATTCATGCATGGACACCTTTCCCCACACAGGACTTCTTGTTGCTGGATCACGGTGAATGCAGTTTTGTGGTATTTGCCCGGGACAGATACAGTTTCTGTCCACATGATAGTAGAGTTTGGGAGGAACTGCCCCAGTCAATCACACAGAATAATTCAACTCCATGTGAACTAGCTTGTATGTCCAGAGTAGCAGAAGGCAACTGGCAGCCCCAGTTCAGCTCCAGCACCTTCCCATTTGTCACCAAAGACCTCTCCCATGACGCCTACTTCCTCTGAGCCACAGGCCAAGTGCTCTTGTCACAGCTGTCTTCTGCCTTGGCTGTCAGGATGCTGGTTCCAATTCTGCATATAATCCCACCCACCCCTGGCAGAAGCACAGACAAAAGGATAGCTTAGCTTGAACAGGGTTTATTCTGTCATACACAGCAAACACAGCACTCAATGCCCCCCCTCTACTCAGAGTGTGACTGACGCCAAGACCCCCCCCCCCAATCTGTACATGCAAAGGACATGGGGCTGATGGTGGCGGAGGCTCACCCCAAAAGCAGCAGACAACAGAAGGGAATAGTAGAGATCTCTCTGTTCAGGCTTTACAGATTCTAGGAAAGTATCTGGATTCACTTGGAGCATTGTCCCTGACAAGCACCAGGGCCAGGCCCACACCGAAGCACCCATGCTGCTTCTCGCATGGCTGGGAGCTGAAAGGCAGGGGAACAGGAGCTATGCATAGGCTGCAGCTCACTGTGGGTCCCTGCCTGCTCTCCACAGGGAAGGGGAACAGATCCACAAAGGGGTCATGTTTCTCTTTACCTGGGGCCTGCAGTCTTGGTGGGAGTGAAGTGTGGAACTGGCTCACACAGGAGGCCAGTGACTAAGGAGGCACCTTTAATAGCCAAGAACTCTGAAGCACAGCAGGAGTTGGGAAAGGCAGGGCTACACAAATTACAGTCACTTCCCATCCTTCTTCCTGTAGCGGGTGCGACGTTTGGTCTTGGCCTCTATGATTTGCTGGGACTGACGCTTCAGGGCTGCACGTGTCACCACATCGGCATCATCATCCCCGCTGTCCTCCTCATCTGCGGGGAGATCAAAGAATCTATGATGCTGCGCAGCCATGTGACCCCCAAGACTTTGGTCCCGAGCCCAGAGAGAAATACCACACCATGGCAGGAGCTTAGCATCACATATGGAATCCTCAGCCATGGAAAAAACCTGTCCCGTAACACAGGACCCATAGCCAGAAGGCCACGCAAATAAGTAGTCCTGCAGCAGTGGTCTCACTGAGGGGGACAGGGATAATGCAGATAGAGACACTATAGCAGACCTGGGCATTCCCTTTGGCTGTCCCGGCTCGGCCCACGTGAGGTTTAAAGGAAGACACAGAGCAGCTAATTAAGGTATTAAGGTAAAATAATGCCCCCCCCCCGCACATCCCTCTGACGCTGAGTGCTAGAGGCTCAGCTGAAGGACAGGAAGGAGCCTCTCTAGCACTCAGCATTCACTCAACTGTGGAGGGGGAGTTCGCCCCTATCCGCGGACCCCGGTATCCGCGGGGGTGCCTGGAACGGCCCTCCACAACAGTCCCAGTTTCTCAAGTGGCCCTTTAAGAAAATTAATTGCCCACCCCTGCACTATAGCCATCTGTATGGGGCCACTAATGATGTGCACAGAGAAGATTCATGCCACACAGCAGAGAAGTGCTTGCACTCCAAACAGAACCCATTCACTGCAGACTACCAGAATACACAGAGCCCCCAGTGGGTTAAGATCAGGGCTGTGTGTATTCTGTGCAAGCAAAAAGTTAAAAGTTTGTGCTCAGGGAATCCAGATCTTGGGCTAAGTAAACTGAATTCTCTTCCTGTGTATGAATTATGCAAATTTTGCACATTTTATCTTGTTTTGCACAGCTTCTTCATTTTCACATCACCTGTTTTGGTTTTGTCAGTTATGGGAATGACAAAGACTCAAAAATTCCACTAAAAATCTTATGCAGTCACGTTCTTGGCTTCTAAAATTTTAGCAGGCATGATGACCTAAGGACTGGAATTTTACACACACACACACACACACACACACACACACACACACACACACACACACACGTACGTGTGCATGCGTGCGTGCGTGCGTTCGTGCAATCACATAAAATATACAGGTATATACATTAAAAAACATAGAAAGGGAATCTCAGGAAACTGATTTCTTTGCTCACTAGCACTCTCACAAAATCATGGCATTTTCACAGCCCTGTCTAAGACTGTTACAGTTTACAGCCATGGAAAGAAATAGATGTGCAGTGCAATCCTATACCTGTCTTCTCAGAAGTAAGTCTGTTAAGCTCCCTGTGCAGCACTACGACTTTACAATCAGCCCACCAGCACAGACTGGCTACCATCACATACAAAGCCTTCCCCTACAGAGCCACAGAAGTGGACAAGAAAGACCAGCAGGCTGCTTGCTCTCTCCTTCTTGCTGTGCACATGACTTCTGTCCAATGGCCACAAGGGCAAAGAGCCATAGTCCTGTGGGCGAGCACCTGTTTGCATGCAGGTAGTCCCAGGTTCAATCCCTGGCATCTTCAGGTAGGGATGGGAAAGACTTGGAGAACTGCTGCCAGTCAGTGTAGATAGGTAATACTGACTTAGACGGGCCAATGGTCTGATTCAGGATAAGGCAGTTTCATATATGTTGACCTGAATGATACCCCTCCCAAGACTCAGTTGTTTACTCACCATAATACATATCTGGCTTTTGTGCAGTGGGCAGTTTGACTCTGGTGTTGTAGGCAGGCAGCCTCCTCTCGAGTTTAGAATGGAACTGTAACAACACAAGATGGAGTTTAGATTGGGACCTGGGGTGGGGGGCAGGGGAAGAGCACCTGCTGCTTGCATGTTGGGGCAGAGCTGGTAGCCCAGCAATTCTGGTCTGGGCTATTTTCCCCCAGGCTAGCTGTGCCTGTGTCATAGCCAGGGGTAGAAAATTATTTATTGACTTGCATAGCACACCTCATCCTACACCGGACCTGTAGATTTGAGAAGTGTAAGATGTCCTGCCCCGCTCCACTCTTTGTTAGCCAATCAGAATTGAGTCTTTTCAGACTTGATTCTGATTGGCCAACACGTTGCTCTGCATCCCGTCCCCACAGCACTGAACACAGCCTCTCATTGGCCAAAGTTTGATTTGTTCAACATTGCTCGCAACGCAACGCAGCTCTCCTGCGTCTCTGGGTCCAAGTCTCAAGTCAAGTCCCAAGTCTTTGCCCCCAAATCCCGAGTCTTTGGTTGTGAGTTGCAAGTCCCTATCTATTTAATGGGGAAAAAGGGTTTAAACCTTTTTTTAAAAGGGGGGGGGTTAGAGTTGAGTCTTTTGAGTCTTTTACAATCGCCGAGTCAAGTCTGAGTCAAGTCACTGACTCCATCAGATTCAAGTCACTTGAATCCATCTCAAGTCCGGGTCAATAGACTCAAGTCTACATCACTGTGTAGTAGGGGGTGTACCCTTGGAGAAGGTACAAGTCACTCCCTTTGGAGACCCTACGCAGGATTAGAGGCGGCACTGCCTGCCTTAGGAGTCTGTTCCCAGAGTGCTTCACTTGTGCATTTGTAGATAATGCAAACATGACAAGCACCAGGGATGTATCTAAGTAACTAGGTCACGAGTGCGAGTGCAAGTACGAGTCATTTTTGCAAGAGTGCAAGTCCGAGTGCGAGTCGGCATCAAAATTTTTGGGCAAGTGCGAGTCATTTTTGCACGAGTGCGAGTCGAGTACGAGTAAGGCCAGAAACCACGAGTCACAAATCACGAGTCGAGTCACTTTGGGGAAAATGGCTTTTTCCCCTGAAAATGGGGTGTGTGTGTGGGGTGGGTGTGGGGACCTCTGAGACTTTTAAAGCACCCACTTGGCTTCCCCTATGCCCTTTCCCTCACCTCTCAGTCTTGTCACCACCCATCTGGTTTGGGAAGAACAAGCGTGTCTACATTCAAACCATTTATTATTCCCTCCCTGCACCTTCCCCTTGCTGAGCCGAGCATCCTTTGGGCTTGGAGTTTTGGTCAATGAGGAGGAACTGCTGCAGCAGCTTCGCCTTCCCTCACTCCTCCCCACCCCTCGCGCTTGGAGTTGTGGCCAATGCAAACAGACAGCAACAAAAGGGGGGGGGGGACTCAGAGCCAGGCTTGCTTTCCCACCCCCTTGAAAACCCTTCCTCCCTGCTGCCCTCCTCCTCCGAGGTCTCCACTGCGCCTGCCTGCCTGCCTGCCTGTGTTGATGCCGGCCATTAAAGGAAAATGACTTGGAAATGGCAAGTCGTTACCCCCACGGGTGCAAGTCAAGTACGAGTCCCGTGGGTCACGAGTGCGAGTGCAAGTGCGAGTCAATGGGTCACGAGTACAAGTACGAGTACGAGTCAGGGAAAAAGTGGCTAAGTCATACTTGCGAGTCGAGTCATTTGACTCGAGTCCCCATCACTGACAAGCACACTCAAGTCTCCAGTGCTCTCACCCAAAGGAAGGTACACCCGGTAGTGTTGCCTCTGGAACTTCTGCTTGGGAAATGGGGAATATATAATGGTGCAGAATTCCAATAAAATCTAGTCAATCAAATGAAATGGTTACTGGGAAGAAGAGCCTGCTCTGGACCTACCTCCACTTCTTCAATTCTCCTGAGAAGCTCTGCCTTGTCTCGATCTCCAAGGGATTGCAACAGGAATAGCAATTTCTCTTCTGCCTGGGCCAGGAGGTCAAGCACGTAATCATTGGCTTTCTCATCCAACTGGACAGAAGCAAAGCGGCTATTTTCCTAGGGGAAAGGAGAGGTGCATAACGGCTCGTAGCCCAACAGAACACGACAGGGGAAACTCGGGACAATGCTGGGAAAATGATTTGTCCAGCCTGGGTCACACAGGGAAAGAGAGAGAACCAGGACCGAATCCAAGAATGCTGCTTCCCAGTTGCCATCTTTTTGGCCTCCCTCTTCAGTGATGAGAACAGGAGTCCTGCCTCACAGCCCCTGCTATAACCTCCCCAGGGTTGAAAAAAGCACCCAGGTTTCATTCCTATCTCCCTTATGGATCCTCAATCGGCACCCCCCCCCCCCTTTTGCAAACTGCTGTGATGAGTGACATGGCTTAGGGGAGCATCCCAGTGCTGTTACCAAACACAGCAGGTTGGAAATCTGGGTCAGCCTTCCTCATGCACTTGAATAAGATACTGGCCAAGCCCCACACTGGGTGTGGGAGGCAAGTAGCTCCAGCAGAATCAGGTAGGCACACAGCTGAGCACTCACCAGCTTTAGGTGCTGCAATTTGGAGGACAAATGCTCCACTCCAGCCTTGGCGCTGAGCATAACCTGGGACACCTTTTCCAGATCTGCCTTGATTGAGTCACGCCTCTTCTCCTCCTTCTGCAGGTGGCCACGCAATTCTTTCATCAGATTCTCATTCCTGGGTGGGAGAGGGTGCAGGATTGATATGAACCTTTGGTATGCCCCAGAAAAGGACCCAGTTTGTAGCCAGCCCTTTGTGCTCTACCACGACACCTTTCATCAAACTGGACAGCAAGAGGCAAGGAATGACATTCTGCATAGCTAGCGGCAAATGCACATTATTCTCTCTCCCCCCCCCCCCATACAGGTGCAAAGTCTGTAGCCCAGAATATGCAGGATGAGTTACCCACTTACCCCACCTGCCGGGCCTCTCCAGAGTACTTGAGGTTTTGAAGTTCAGCTGCCAATGCATCCTTCTCTTCCTGAAGTCGGACTATGGACTCTTCATTCTCATTCTTCATTTGCTCCAGTTGATTGTAGGTCTCTTCTTGGGCCAGGAAACAGTTTACAACGTCCTGCCAAGAAATCACAATGATTAACAAGCCTCCTGCCCATGCTGCAGGCCCCTTCTTTACATGCAAATATGGGGCAGAAGTGGGCTTAGCAGGTCCCACACAGCCCCGAGGTAATCCTGCAGATCTTATTCGTCATGTCTGCCAGACTTCCATCCATCCCACAATACACAGCAAAAGGAAATACAAGAGAGAGATCACCATGGCCAGTTGCTGGCCTGGCTCTGCTGCTCTACCACAGGCTAATTCTCCCAGCTCAAGCAGAATGGAAGAGAAAGCAGCCACTAGGACAGGGAGGTGTGGAACAGCCCTAAAACAAGGGGTTAAGTCAAGAGACAGTAAAAGTGGTGTAATGCCGGCCTGGTGGCACACCACCAAATCATGGCAACCTGAAAATGTGGCATCCCTTTGGCTCAGCAGCTTTCAGAGCTCTGGGTGAGATGTTCTTAAAACCCCTGGAGTGCAAAGAGGGCATTTGTCAGGTTGGTTTGGAACTAGTTTCAAACTGTTTCCTGTAATACTGTTTCCGGCTGTGTGCCTTGTGATTCTTGCTAGAACAAATCCGTTGGAAATTGGTCCAGATCATATGGACTTTGTTATGAACCTCAAAGGGTTTCCGGCTTTTAGGTGGCCCTCACTCCTCTGTGCAGGGCCTCTGAGAGGAATTTTGTCAGGGGTACAAAGTTTCTCTTGGGCCCCTTCCCAAAGGAGGGGGTAAAATGGGGTGGGAGGAGGGCATCAACGGCCGGAAAAATCTCCGGAGACCAGGTCTACCAGGCTTCCTGATGCGGCACCCAGATCTACCCGTTTGGTAGACCTGGCCTCCTGGTTAGCCCAGCCTCCATCTTTCACTCTTCCTCTGAGAGGAATTTTATCAGGGGAGTACAAAGTTTCTTTTGGGTCCCTTATCAAAGGGGAGGGGACAAAACAGGGTGGGCAGCAATAGCTGGAAAAGTCTCCGGAGCCCAGGTCTACCAAGCTTCCCGATGCAGCACCCAGGTCTACCCACCTGGTAGATCTGGCCCGGCCACCGTCTTTCACTCTTCATGAGGCCAACTGAGATCCCAGGAAATTTCTGGGACCCCTACTTTGGCTCCCGGGCCCCCTTTTTGACCCTGGACTCAGGTACAATTTACCACATTTACCCCCCTCTCATGGGCCCTGCCTATGTGTGCAGAAACACAGCTGCTTACAGGGCGAGGCGCGGCTCTGAAATGCCAGGCATGAAGGATGCTGGAACAAGCAAGCATTTCTACCTGGAGCAGGCAACAGGTGAGGGCTCTGACATTCATGATGTTTTACCATCCAGCCAGGTTTTATTGTTGGTTGTTAATTAATCCAACCCTGCCACATGCATACTCCCACCACAACATGCTCAGCACTACTAGAAAAGATCCAGATTTCATGTCCTTGGCTTCTTGCCCTCCAGGTATCAGCAACGGAGGTGCCCCTTATGGGTCAGTGGCCCTGACAGATGGTTGTTTGCAGGTCTGGCTCCTGCCAGGAAGCAACAATTGATTGCGGAGGGGGATAGCTTGGCTGTGAGCCTGCTGCTGGCACAGCAGCATTCCTGCTGAGGGCAAAGTGTGGCTGGCCTGGACGGGGGGGTGGAGACAGACAAGTCGTTTTGTCTACAAACGCTTTCATTCCCAGAGCAAATGCGACAGGGTCTTTGGAAAGGGCTCACACAAACTCCAGTGCAGGACCTGGCTTCAAACAAAGCCTGCACGGCCAAGATCTTGGGTAAAATCAACTCCTCTTCCAAGGGAAAAAAATAAAGTGTAGGAGTGGAATTGCCTGGAAAACCATAAGAGCACAACCTGCAGCAGGCTCTGATTGGTTAGCAGCAGCTGGAACATGGGAAGCAGGGGACGTTTTGCTGTCATACATGAATGACTGGTGCCCTGAGCAACTATCGACTTGTGGCGTCAAGCGCCTGTCAGCAGGGAATGGTCATGGGATGTGCTAGAGCTGCTGCAAAACTGGAGTGAGACGGCATAGATCGATACAGGGTTTTATTATTTGGCTTTCTGACTGAGAGAAGAGAGAGAAGCCAGGAAAATACATTTTCCCTCTATGAAAGGGGCTCCAACCTTGCTTCTGTCTGGATTATCTCATGTCTCTGTTCTCTTTATTGTCTGGTATTCTGTTCCCATTGGGTTAATCTGGGGGGGAAATCTTTGGCAAGAATTGCATAATGGCAGGTTTTAGGTAGCTCCTGCACTTGTTTCATTTCTGTTGTATTGGGGGCCACTATGAGGCCAGCGGGTGGCGCAGTGGGTTAGACCGCTGAACCATAAGCTTTCGATTGAAAGGTCAGCAGTTCGAATCCACGACGGGGTGAGCTTTCGTTGCTTGGCCAGCTCCTGCCAACCTAGCAGTTCCAAAGCACGTTAATGCGAGTAGATAAATAGGTACTGCTTGCGGGAAGGTAAACAGCGCTCCGTGTTCCAGCCTCATGCTACGCGCTGCGGCAAGGAGAGTCATGCCGGCCACATGACCACGGAGGCGTCTTCGGACAACGCTGGCTCTTCGGCTTTGAAATGGGGATGAGCACCACACCCTAGAGTCGGACACGACTGGACTTAATTGTCAGGGGTCACCTTTTTATGGGCCACTATGTCATCTACATGTTGATAAAAGAAAGACATGCACACAGCAACAACTGCCTGCTTCTTTTTTGCATTAGGGAGTGCTAACAGGGAAGGCGGTCCTAATGTAAGATCTTTCTAGCATTTATCATTTTAAGTGGGAACGTTTACTCCTTTAAGAACGTAGGAACATCAGAAGAGCCCTGCTGGATCAGGCCAAGGGCCCATCTAGTCCAGCTTCCTGTTTCTCACAGTGGCCCCCCAGATGCCTCAGGGAGCACTGAAGACAACAAGATACCTGTATCCCAGTGGTTCCCAAACTGTGTGCCGCAGCACCCTTAGGTGCCGCAATGAACTCACAGGGGTGCCATGGGAGTTTTCTGGAATTGTCTCCTGGATTCTGCCACCTTGTCTGGGCAGAGATCTCACAAGAATTGCACGAGATTTCGCGAGAACTTAGGCAATCTTGGCCTGGACAAGATGGCGGCTCCCAGGAGAGTCAGGAAGAAGCGGCTGTCTCGTCCTCCCGTGGCACGACAGGGCACAGTGAACAGGGTAAGTTTGGGAACTGTTTCTGTATCCTGTTGCCACTCCCTTGCATCTGGTATTCAGAGATGGTTACCTCTAAAACGCAGAGGTTGCATATAGTCATCATGGCTTGTAACCTGTGATGAACCTTTTCTCCATAAATCTATCCAATCCCCTTTCCTGCTTGAAGAGTTGTGCAGTCCAAGCCTATGTATGTTCAGTCTGAAATAAGACGCTCAGTTGAGCCCACTCCCAAGTTCAGTGTCCACAGAATGCAACTTTAGTGCCACATGCTGGGCTTGCCAAGATTCTCAGAACATCTTGTTAGTGAAGGTGAGACAGGTAAGACATCTTCATAGGTATCTCAGTCCTGATCTGTACCAAACAACTTATGCTAGTGACTGAATGGCTCCTAGCAGGGCCTCTGAGAGGAATTTTATCAGGGGAGTACAAAGTTTCTTTTGGGTCCCTTATCAAAGGGGAGGGGGCAAAACATGGTGGGCAGCAATAGCCGGAAAAGTCTCCGGAGCCCAGGTCTACCAAGCTTCCCGATGCACCACCTGGTAGACCTGGCCCGGCCACCGTCTTTCACTCTTCATGAGGCCAACTGAGATCCCAGGAAATTTCTGGGACCCCTCCTTTGGCTCCTGGTCCCCCTTTTTGACCCTGGGCCCAGGTACAATTTACCCCCTTTACCCCCCTCTCATGGGCCCTGGCTCCTAGATTGGGGAACCAGAACTCTGCCTCTCATCCTGGAAAGGAAGGGCAGGTTTAACTATAAACTAATGTTGTCCTTTCTCAGCTAAGGACCAAGGAGGCTGCAAGGAAGGAGCCTAGGAGGAGGAAGAAGCAGGCAAGGCTCTCACGTCAGCATCAGTGACACCAGTGGCTGTTCGAATCTTGTCAAAGGCCTCTGCTGCAGTCAACATGGCCTGTCTGGCTTTCATGCTGGTTCCTTTCTTGAGCTGGGGCTCTCTGAGCAGGTCTTCAGTCCCAAATGGGATACGGTCTTTCTGGGAATGCTAGAAGGAAAAGACAGAACTCACTGAGAACAGGTGAAACAAAGCACTGTTAGTTTTATAACATTTCAATTCTTGCTGCCAATGTCAGGAGAAATACTGGCCAGCCACATGTGTGAGTGGTGGGAAAGAGAAAAGAGGAGGTGGCAGCATACCTGGTCTGCCCCAGGGAGGTCTGACAGGCAAGGTAGCTAGCCTGGACAGAAAGAATGGGCTTGGAAAGTGCCAGGCACTCCACAGAGAGCAGAAGACCTCTCCATTCCTTTACCCGTCTTTCTGCACGTTCGTTCTGTGCTCTCTTCTCCTCTGTCAGCTTCTTCAGTTCCTTCAGCTTCTTATCACGAACTTTCCGCTCTCGATAGATGGTTTCTTCTTGGCTCTGGAGCTGCTCCTGTATTGCAGGGGAAGAAAAAGTGACTTACTGCTGAAAGCGTCCACTTTTCCTTCTCCAGAAGAACCTGGTGCTATTTGAGTCAAACTAGAACCAAACTTCCAAAACAATGAAAAACCATGATTCTGCTCCCATCCCTCTATTTTTTTAAAAAAGCAATGGGGGGGGGGGAATTGGGACTCAATCAGTACAGGGGCTAACTCTGCCTCCCCATGCCATGTTCTTGCAGAAATCATTCCCTCTCTTCCCACAGTTGCTATTTAACCCATTACCTAACGTCCTAACCAACTTTCCAGCGCCGATGCAGCCATAATGCAGCCCCAACGTAAGGGAACAAGCATTCCCTTACCTTGAGGAGGCCTCCGTGACTGCCTCACAACCACAGAATGCAGTGTGCACCTTGTTGGCATGGCTGCATCATCAGTTGGTTAGGATTGGGCTGTGAGCGACCAGATATTTACCACACAAGCACAAACTCTGCTCTCTGTTTCACCATTCTGGATATTGAGCATCTCAGTTTTTATTTTTTCAACGAGGGCTCTAGGTCAGGGGTGGCCAACCTTCCACCATTAGGGCTACTGTGTTGTGTAGAAGACAGAATCTTGGCAGCTGCAATTGCTGATGGTGCTGCTAAAGCAGCTGCACCTGCTGAAATGCCCTCACCTATGCCACCATTAAAGGGCCCGGAGCAGTCATATTGAAAGGTTGGCCACCCCTGCACTAGGTAATATGGTTGGTCAAAAAACTTGACAATATCTCCAGAACAAAGCAGAAAGTATCGGAACACCTGAATCATGGAATCGGAATTACATATGTGACATGAAGCATTGTGTGTGCAAGTATCGTCAATGTTCATAATTACTAATGACTGCAGAATGTGTGTTTTCTGGTCACAGAATCTGATTTTTTTTTCTCTATCACAGAATGCACACATCTTATATTCTATGTTACCTGACCTGGAGTAAACAAAGTAATTAACAACACAAAAGAAAGGTCTCCAACCATAGCTTCCCTCTCCAACTCCATAGCCAAATTCAGTCAAGGAATCCATGCTAATGAAGCCACTGGCCTCCAGATCTAGTCATGAGTTCTTTGTTGCATCCTTGGTAAGACGCAAAACGATAGCAGCATCCATTTACCGCCAGGGATGAGCAGTCAAAGGCCATCAAGCAACAAAAGAAGGGCCCTTCATGAGCTTACCCCACAAAAGATCCTACATGCATCATTGGGAGAAAAAGGTATAAAAGCTGGGTATAAAAAGGTATAAAAAGACCCCTGTGCTTTTGTGCCTCGCTTGTCCGCCTGCCTGGATCGATGCGGTTGCATTCATTGGACCTGCTGGTGCTGCGTTAAGCCAGCCCCATTCCAGCCGCTATCCAAGAATCACTGTGCCAAGCTGGCGCCCAGGACTGGAAACCGCCCACCCACTCCCCTACTTATTCCCAACCTCCTTCCCTGCTTCTCTCCTTGAGTGCAACCAAAAAATGTTGTGCCAGCATAGGCTGGACAGCCATGCTTTGTGGGCTGACTTGCAATGTGCCCCTTTCGTCCGGGAAAGCAGTCCAGGCTCTCTTGCCCTGCTTCCCTCCTTGAATCACCTACAGCTACAGCCCAGTGTTTCCCAAACGTTTTCGACCTGTGGCTCACTTGACCATTGGTGACCATTGGCCACGGCTCCCCATTACATTATGTTGATGCCTTCCAATTGGCATTGCACTGTATTCCGAGAGGATTCTGTGGCACTCCACGGCTGCCCTGACTGGTTTCCGTGGCACCCCTGGGAGCCGCGCCTCCCAGTTTGGGAACCCACTGGCCAAGCCCCTGGCTTACTTCCAAGTTCTTTCAGCCTTTCGTATCCTGCTCTTGAACAAGAGAATTGTTTGGTCTCAGTATTCGAGCCCCACGACTTTTGCAACATAGCGTGCACAAATCAGCACCGAAAGGACAGGGAACCTTGGTCTTTGGCACAGCCTCGCCATCGACCCACAAAACCCTCTCTGTCTTTCTTTCTCTCTTGTGCAGTCAAATTGATGACACACTCGTACTTCTACGTTTATTATTTTGTGTGAGTACTGTGTGTGTTTGTGAGCCTAGGGCTGCAACCCTATTCACACTTACCTGGGAGTAAGTCCCATTAAATTCATTGGTGCTTACTCCTGAGTAGGCATGCACAGGGTTGTGCTTAAGACTCTTGGTCTATCTTTTTTAACATTTAGAGCCTAGCCACATGAATGGCTAAGAGACATTTGATTTCCCTTCCCTGCATCTGTAAAATTATCCCAACAATGAAAGTTGGTTACATCTTCACCCTCGCCTCCCTCATCCTTCCCTGCCGAACCACTGAGCTGTGTCATTGACCACTGCACACGCTCCCAACACATGAAATAGATTTCCCCCATGTGCGCATATGAATATAGTCCCGGGATCGAGCGCCGCCGCAGCCTGCAAAAGACACGAGCCTCTCCCAGAAGTGCACCGCGGTGGGCCAATGCAAGCTGCGGCTTTCGGCACTTCCGGTAAACAAGTGTTGGTCCGCCACGGTGCATCCTTGGGAGAGGCTCGTGTCTTTTCTAGGCCACAGCGCGACTCGATTCTGGGACTATGATAAGCCTATGAATATGTGTCTAAAAAAGCACAGCTGGTAACATTTCACAACAGGGAAACCATAACATGGATCTCTTTATAATGGGCTACTCAGTAGTCCCTAGGATTTGCCAGCATCTTCTGAATGCCCACACTCCTTTGGCATGATGGTACTCCCCCCCCCACTTTTTTTTACTACAAATCCCGACACTTAGCCTTTAGTACCCACAATATATTGCTTGCACAATACATTAGTGGACAGTGTCATGCCATGTGTCCCTGGCGATACTTCATCCTGATTCCCACACTGTGCTGACTCCCTACCCTGGCGGCATCACGGGCGTGTAGCGCATCAGTGTTCACGCTTTCCAGGTCCTTGAGCTCATGGCGCAGGCGGAAAATCTCAGCTTCTAGGGCATCCAGCTTGTTCTGGAAGTGCAGGCTCTCCTCCTGAAAGGAGAGGAAGGATCCTAGAGTGAACTGGGGAGCAATCAACCTTGATGCCCCACCCTTTCGTAACAGGCTGTGCTCAATTACTGCACGGGGCACAACAGAAATCCCTGGGGAGAGATGAGTCTCCTAGAAGCCCCTGTAAATAACCCAGTGATGAACTCAGTGGGCTTTTAGGACTAGCCCCCACCCCCAGCAAGGCACACAGCAATAAGCAGTACTGCTGCCTCTTGGTTGTTGCAGAATAAATGGCAATACACCAACAGGTGCTGAAATACTTCTTCCCATCTCTAGCGTGGGGAGGAGTGGGCCAGCGTGAGGTACCACCTCTTCGCCAACATTTTTAAGCACGTGTGTGTCTCACCTGCATATGTGCCTTTAGCTTCTGGTACATGCTGGTGATGCGTTGTGCCTCCTCAGCCTTGAACCGAGCCTTCTCCAGGCGGTTCTCCAGGGTACGCAGAGTCTGGACGGAAAGAGCAAACGGAGCTAGCGGGTGGTTGGAGAGCCTCCCAAACACCACCCAGCTCAAAGATGCCCCTACTCCAAGGCGGTGTGTGTGGCTGCAGGGAGGTGGGCAAATCACAAGTTATTTGTGAGAACAAATCCTTGCCCAGGATCTTTCTTTCCTACCCTGCCTCCCTTAGATTGCCTTGTGCTGGACTGACTGCCAGGCTATGCCCTCTACCACTGAATGAGAATTCCTCAGAGGTAGGCTTACCAGATCTCCAACCGGGACAGAGTGCTAGACCTTTAGGAGAAGGAATGTGGGCAGGTGTAGCTTGTTAAACCTTAGAGCACAATCCTAGGCATGTCTACTCAGAAGCAAGTCCCACTGAAGACAATGGGGCTTGTTTCTGAGTAGACATGCCAGGATTGTGCTCTAAGCGTTTAACAAGCTACACCTGCCCACATTCCTTCTCCTAAAGGTCTAGCACTCTGTCCCGGTTGGAGATCTGGTAAGCCTACCTCTGAGGACCTTCTGAAGCGTGGGGAATGTTCAAGAAGCAGGAAGGTGAAGGCTGCTCACTTCATACAGGCCAAGGAAAAGATGGTCCCAGCTTGTGGCCAGCTGGGAAGGAAATGCAGAACGCATCTGGTATTGCTCAGCTGGCAAGAGGGGCACACTATTATTTACACGGTGCAAGATCCTAGGGACAGGACAGGATCAGTGCTGGGCAGGGGGAGGTGGGTAAGCAGCTCCCTCCTCACGGGCTCTTTAAATGAAGCAGGAAGTTTGGAACATGCTAGGAGTGCTCCCAGAATGCTCTGCATTTCCTGCTTTGGTTATAGCACCCGGGTGGAGGAGGGAATGAGGTAAGAAGAGGTGTGCAGGTTTGGGGAAGGTATGGTGGCAGCAGGGAGGGCAGGACTACTGGGTTGCCTCAGGCTTCAGCCAGCCCTAATACTGCACATAATTAGGCTTACCATATCCAAAGGGGGACAGGGTGCCTATACCTTTAACCATTGTAAAATGAGGGAATTTGGGCAGGTGCAGCTCATAATGGAAGGGTGTAATAAGCTGCACCTGCCCAAATTCCCTCTTTTTACAATGGTTAAAGGTGTAGGCACTCTGTCCCCCTTTGGATATGGTAAGCCTACACATAATGGCACCCCTAACTTCTTACATGCATGTGAAAGCTTAAGTAGCTCTCAGAATAGAGACCCATTTATGGAACAGTAACACAGAGGTTCTCTGCCTCCCTCTTGTGGTGTGTCCACGTAATGTACCAATAATAGCTGCGACAGAGACCCCAAGAGTCTTTCTATGATCCTGGTGTGATAAAGGCAAAACTAAATGGTGTTTTGGGGCTTCTCTGATGCTTTGGAGTATGAGGTTAAGATTCTGACTTGTTTTAGGCAACTGTATTTTGCTTAAAACAAAACAAGCTCGTTGCTTGGCCAGCTCCTGCCAACCTAGCAGTTCCAAAGCATGTCAATGCGAGTAGATAAATAGGTACCGCTTGCGGGAAGGTAAACAGTGCTCTGTGTTCCAGCCTCATGCTACGCGCTGCGGCAAGGAGAGTCATGCTGGCCACATGACCACGGAGGCGTCTTCGGACAACGCTGGCTCTTCGGCTTTGAAATGGGGATGAGCACCACACCCTAGAGTCGGACACGACTGGACTTAATTGTCAGGGGATACCTTTACCTTTACCTTTTATTTTGCAGTTAGATGTCATTTTGTGCTTGTATTTTGGTGTTTTAATTGCTTAGGCTGAAAGTGCCACACATTTTGATGGTGCTGAACAAACAAACAACAGAGACAAAACCCAGTTTTAGGTTTTAATTGTCAATGGCCTATACCTTTGGAAAAGCACTTTATAAATGCTTGCAACATAAATAAACCCATAACCGTGGGGGATCCAGATATCTTCCCTCAAGGAAGCACTTCTATTGTGGGGCATTCCATTTAGCTGAGCAAACTTCCTTGAAGATAATCACCATATCTGATTTAGGATAACCTGATTTGGACTGTCCAGACATCCTGCACGACGAACTTGGTTATTTTTTGTTATTATTTTTTATACAAACAGTCTCCATGGTCTGAGCACTTGTCCCCTGTAACACTGAAGCATGGGAGGCCTCATGAGGTCCATCAGAAAAAAAAAGAAAAGAAGCCAATGTTGACAAGGCTACTCCCTCAATTCCATAGTATTCGGGAGGAGTTTTAATTAAAACATACATGCCTAAGAGAACATGGCAAGATATTTCAGGATGGTGGGGGCAGGAGGAGAGACCTGAAAAAGGCAGTGACCTGTTTTTATTCCGGCAAAATACTTAGATTTAATACAGCACTTCTTTACATGCTCAGACATCTTCTCAACACTCCTAATTGACCATGTGCATCTCTGCTATGCTTATTCCTTGCAGAATATCTTCTTCCATCAAAATCCATTTGACCTGGGTCTGGGTTTTTCAAATCAGACCACAGACGTGAAGGACAACAAGCCCTTTCCACCACCAGAAGATGGTTAGGAGGCCGAAGGCCCACACCAAGAATGCGGACACCCACATGGAAATGAGCATTGGTCATGGAATAACTGCACATTTGGATGCAAAATCCACACGGGTTTCCTTGTCCATGAGTGTTTTTCCATGAAATAAACCAAGTAACTTTTTAACTTTTTATTCCATGACTTGGGAATCTTCCACATGGGTTTTGAATGGACGGTTGCAAAACATGTGGTTCCTGATATCCATGAATTTGAAGTCCTTGGAGGAGGTGAGATGATGCCATAGACTGTCTCCCAGCAGAGCCCTCCTTTGCCACAGCTCGCCGTCTCCTTGTTTTCGGCTTTAAAAATCAGCCATCTCCTTCCCCTTGCTTGTGGTGAGTAGGAAATAAAGGCATGAAAGCTGTTGTTGTTGTTGTTCAGTCGTTAAGTCGTGTCCGACCCTTCGTGATCCCATGAACCATATCCCGCCAGGCCTTCCTGTCCTCCACTATCTTCCTGAGTTCGCTCATTTTCATGTTCGTTGCATCAGTGATGCTGTCTAACCATCTCATCCTTTGCCTTCCCCTTCTCCTTTTGCCTTCAATCTTTCCCAGCATCAGAGTTTTCTCCAGAGAGTCCTCTCTTCGCATTAGGTGGCCAAAATATTTGAGTTTCAGCCTCAGTACCTGTCCTTCCAGGGAACAGTCAGGGTTGATTTAGGATTGAACATGAACATTTAGGATTGAACATGAAAGCTGACCCAGCTTGAATTTTGACTGAATAGATCAACATGATGGAGGATACTGGTGTTCCAGCTACTCTTGTCAGCAGTGAGGGACTTCCTCACCTTCTGAGGAGTCCTTCATGGGGTGAGGAGGAGTTGAGAGCCTTCACTGACATTTGGTGGGAAGAGGCAATTCAAGCGGCTCTTGCCAAAAGTTACAGAAATGAGGAGCAGTTCTGCTACGTTTCAGAGAAGCTCAAGGACATGGTCTACTGGAGGGAACTTGAGACATGCAGGAGCAAAGCCAAGAAACTTCAGATGAACTACAAACTCATGAAGGAGAGCAATAGCTGTTCCGGACTCTCCAAGACAAGTGTGCTTTTGACATCCTTGATTGGTTCCTCTGCGTAGACTGCGGTGGTCGTATCCCGCATGAGTGGCTCAGGGGTGGTGCAGTAGAAGAGGTGCACTGACGATTCTGGTTCTTGCCAATGCAGAGGAGCCTTCTTCCCCACAGACAGGTGCTTCTGCATCGGACGAGTCGTCCCAAGCTGTGGGTGATGCAGAAAGCCTACTGCTGTTTGAATCACCCCAACAGACATCTTCGGAACCAGGTAATAATTATGCCCTATTTCTGTGGATAATGCTTTGGAAACTTGGGTGGCGGGCAATAGCGTAGTCAAGCCAGGGCCGGTGTGTGTGTGTGTTGTTCCCCGGGTGACAGCGATGGTCTCCTTGCAAGAAGGAGCCACAGCAGCAGCTTTCTGCTCTGTGGCTGCTTTTTTGCAGCCGGAGTGGCTTCATCTGCAGCCGTGGAGGGTTTTTGTGCCGTTTTCGGTGCTTTGGATGGCCCCACCCGCCTGCCCTTGTTCTTAGGCGGCTTCAAATGAAGCCTTCTGGGAGCGCAGGGGGGTGGGGTGATGACACGAAACCTGTCATCACCCCGTCCCCCCCGGGGCATGCTAGTAACGCCACTGGGAGGGGGGGTGGTCAGTCAGCAGGAGCAGGGAGTGCTGGAAGTCGTCCCAACCTGGAAGCGGGGGGTGACGTCTTCTGCACCTTTGGCACTGACCGCAATAAGGATTGGACAGGTACTGTACTCATTAAAACCATGCTCTCCTCAGATGACCAGGGTGGAGAGGATGCAACATCTGAGGAACAGGCAGAAGCGGCAGCATCTCAAGTTATTTTATTTCTTTTTCACATTTTTATACCACCCTTCCTCCAAGGAGCTCAGACTGGTGTACATATTTCCTCCCCTCCTTTTTGTCCTCACAACAACCCTGCGAGGTAGGTGGGGCTGAGAGATAGTGACTGGCCCAAGGTCACCCAGGAAGCTTCTTGGCTGAGCGGGGATTTGAACCTGGATCTTCCAGGTCTAAGTCCAACTCCCAAACCACTACACTTGCAGGCAAACTGTGAAATGAGTGACAAGCTCACAGAGACCCTCAACTGCCTCTAGGACAGAGATGTTGCAGTGTGGGACGCAGGCATGCAGAGGGCAATGGCCAGCCACCAGCAGTCCTTGGACAATGTGACCCCCAATCTTTAGGCCTTGGTGGTGCAAAGGTTCCAGGGCACAAGGTTGGGGCTGCTGAGGGCACTCAGCACATAATGAGTGCCTTCATGGAGACGGGAGGCTTACCTGCCCATGCATGAACCTCCACAAGCTGAGCAGGAGGTCACTGGAAGTGCATGTCATTGAGGGGTCGCACAACCCCTTTCCTGTGAACCCATTTGCCAGCACTTGTTCTGTAAAGGTAAAGGTAAAGGCATCCACTGCTCGAAAGCCAGTTGTGTCTGACTCTAGGGTGCGGCAGTGGCGTCACTAGACGCGCGTCACCCTGGTGCGGGGACGTGCGTCACCCCCCCAGGGGCGCGACGTTATGGGCGCGGGGGGAGGGGGCCATCCGGCTCCCCCCCCCGCATCACGTCGCCCCCCTCCGGACGCTCCGAGGCCGGCCCGGGAGCCGGCCTCGGAGCGTCCGACCCTGTCGGCGCTCCAGGGCCTTCTGAACGAAGGCCCAGGCAGCGCGTCAATCCGGGTATTTTCCGGATTTTCGCGCATGCGCAGACCCGTTTTGAGGGCTTTTTGCCCTCAAAATGGGTCTGGGCATGCGCGAAAATCCGGGAAATACCCGGATTGACGCGCTGCCTGGGCCTTCGTTCAGAAGGCCCTGGAGCGCCGACAGGGTCGGACGCTCCGAGGCCGGCTCCCGGGCCGGCCTCGGAGCGTCCGGAGGGCGACGCGCGTCACGGAGGTGACGCGCGAGGGGGTACGCGCGTCACCCCATGACGCGCGTCACCCCCTGGCGGCCCGCCCCCCCTGCCACGCCCCAGTGACGCCCATGGGGTGCGGTGTTCATCTCCGTTTCTAAGGCCGTAGAGCCAGTGCTGTCCAAAGACGCTTCTGTGGTCATGTGGCTGGCATGACTAACGGAATGCTGTTACCTTCCCGCCACAGCTGGGACAGGAGATGGGAGCTCACTCCGTCACGCTGCACTCGGGTCTCGAACTGCTGTCCTACCAACCTTCTGCCGGTCTGCGAATCAACATCTGTGATTACCCGTTCTTGCATCGGGGCACAGTAAACACACTGTTTAGGATCTATGTTGGAATGTTTTAACAGGTTATATATGACAGTAAACTTTTAAAAAGAAAACCTTGGTTGTTCTGAAAACACCCATCTCTTTGAATCCAGCCCCTCGCTACTGAAGTAGCTGCAGAGGGTGGCTCTGGTCTTTTTGGCAGAAACGGTGCAGATTCAGCAGGGCTGCCCACCCTGCCTGTCAACCCACCAGCTCCCTTCCCTGGTTCCGTTTGGGTAGGTTGTCCTGGGTGACCCGCAATCAGTTGGCTTGGGGAGAACCCCACCTTCTTGGTCAGAGAATAGAACATGGGAAAAGAACATCCCTATTAAAGTTGGACTGGCCAATTGAGTAATATGTCTGTGGCTAGCCCATCTGTTGTTAGACAGATTCACCAGACTGAAGATAGGCATGTCAAGGAATGTACCAGGAGAAGGCAAGTATACTGGTAGTATACTGGAAGGAGTATACTGGTAGTTTCTATCCACTGCCACCACCCCAGGCAGACCAGGCAGAGTGGGGCTGTTCAGGAAACCTCTCCCCCACCAGGAGACCACTGAATCATAGGGGTTTTTCAAAAGTAGCGTCTGCAGGGCAGGACAACCCACTGAATTACACGTGAATATGGTCTAGGCAAGCAAAGCAAGCAAAGAGTCAAAATGTAACTAGTTTATTAACAATCTAAAAGAAAAAGAATTAAACAAAAGGGAGGGGAGCAGGTAGCATAACTGGTAACAAGGCAATAGTAGTAATTTTCCACCCACTGATACACGGGTTAATAGGGAGAATATTACACATCCAGGTGTTAATTACTTACCCAATGAGATACGGTTAAGTTTTTTTTAGTTCTGTAAATATTTGGACTAGAACATCTTGTAGCATAGCTCTTACTTAGTTTAGAAACATTTATTTTTAAAAATCTCAAACATGTGGAATGTGCAGGTGTTCCCCCCCCACACACACAACACTTTCCTCCCTTTGCCCATGTCCCCCATTCTTCCTTGAAAAGTGGTCTTGGTCTTGTTGTGGTCCCCAAAACTTGAAATATGGGGAAGGACACACAGGCATGCTTGCCCAGACTCAATTCAGCTAAAGTGAATTGTGCACTTGCTGCACGTGGGCAGTCCAATTCACCGTAACTCCCCACACCGTGATGTAGCGACGTCAATGTGGCATCCACTGCATCCCGTGGAAGGGTTTTGGCCTCCCAAAGCTTCTTTTAGAGCAAGGGAATATTTGTTCCCTTGCCTCAGAGAAGGCCCCTGTCGGCCCAGTGAGTCTACTTGGACATGAGCCAGCGATATCGCTGGCAAAAGTCCACATGGACCTGTGAACGCAGATCAAGCCCGAGGGTGCTTGGATTCGGCAGACACTGCAGCTGCCGAATGTGCCCCCTTTCTGGTCCTGATCCGTCCCCTTCCCCACCCCGTTCCACCCACCCCAGCCTTGCCCTGTGCATTCCTACCTGGGGCAGCGGGCATCTGGAGTCTGCTGCTGCGCAGAGCCTCTGGTGGCAGCCAACCTGTGCGCTCTGGCTTGTTGCCTTTTGCGACAGCCAGAAAGCACCTAGCGCAGCTGGACGCTTGTTCTGGTGGCGCTATTAGAATTAGGCCCCTAGTGGTTGTATTGTCATGTAAACCATTGGCTCCCTTCTCTGGTTTCAAGCAGAGTAGGTCATCCTGGATGACTGGCAGGCATCACCAATCAATTAGGAGAAACAAATGTTCCCTTACCTCGCAGAGGCCTCCAGATGCTGAAACTCCCCTGCAGGATTCAGCGGGCACCACACTGGCGCTGCTACATCACCACATGGGGAGTGAGAAGAAGCTCCTAGTGGACTGTGTTGGCCTCAGCCTTCTAAAGGTTTCTCTCACCTTGGCCGCCTCAATGTTCCCTTCTTCCATTTCTTGCATGCCACGGATTTCCTGCGCCTTGCCGCTGTACTGAGTTTGCAACTCTGTCAGTCTGCGCTTCCGCATCTCCACTTGATGCTTCAGGTTGTTTAACTGATTGATTTTCTCACATAGCCGGTGATTGATGATCTGGATAGCACCCTTTTGGGGGGAGAAGGGAAGAAAGAGGCAGGTCTGGTCAGTCATGCAGACAGATCGTTTACCCAGGTTAAGCAATTTCGACTGGAAACAGACAAGGAGTTTTTGTCGGTGAGAACATGACGCAACAAGGCCTAGAATGGGCCGAAGACCACCAAGCACTTAACATTTTGGCAACCCGGAAATGTGGGCAGGGCTGCGGGCAGTGTTCGTGACCCACCAAATATGAGTTTGAGAAACACTGCATTACAGAAATCTCATCCAGATAACTAAACTTTTTGCTTTATAGTCTCAATGCCTAGTGTGCTTCTTGATAAACAACTAAGACGGCAATCCTCTGCACACTTATTTATTATTTTTAAAAAATATACCTGCCTTATCCCATGCCAAAGCAAATGCCCAAGGCGGCTTACAACATCAAAGATAAAAATATACATAATTTAAAACAATACATAAATTAAAAAACAATAAAATCCACGGGGGGGGGGGGCGCGACAATATAGAGCAGAGAAGCAGCAAAGCAGAACATCTTCAGACACTGGAGTCAGACAACAACCCATCACCCAAACGCTAGATGAAACAGAAATGTTTTGAGCCCTCGCCGAAAGTAAACCTCGCTGAACTCAATTAAATTCACTCCTCAGCAAGCATACTGTACATAGGATTGTGTTTGTGTTTGTATTTGCCAGTGTTTGACTCCATTTCCAATCCTGAAAACCCCTGTTTTCATTCTGTGCAGTGATAGAAAGTAAGTCACCTACCTCTCCAGTTTTATTTTTCACAGATCCTTGCTCAGCTGCATGTTCGTGAAATGCAGCCTTGATGACTTTCTCCTCTCCCTGCAAAAATGAGACAAACTATATTCATATTTCAAAATCTTGCTTAAATAAATCCAAATGCAAACACTTTCCCTGGGTCAGAAAAACCCCGCTCATGCCAAGGCCTTTTCTTCTCGCTTTTTTATTAATTCAGAGAAAATGCTGGGAATGCAGTAAATGCAAATCTCCAAGAAGAACAAAAATAGTTAAGGTAATGTCTTACTGGATCAACTTTGTTGCAGAAGCGTTCAAAACTTCAGGTGACAAACAATTCTACCAGACAAAATGGAAAGGGGTCTGATGATGAGCAGGGCTATGCATGTGCAAATCTCTTTCTCTCTCCCCCTATTTCTTATGGCCTAATCCAGGGGCTCCTGACACCTGAGGCGGCATGCCAAATGCTGCCCCCCTTACCCAATGACATGTCGGCCTCTGCTGCTCCTACTCTCCAGTGTTCTAGCTCAGCACTCTTCTCCCCTCCACAATTCATTTTCCTCTGTCCCCCCTCTTCCTTTTCCAATCCAGGGAGCTGAAGGAGGAGGAGCAATGGAGGCAAGTAGGTGGAGAGAGATGGGTGTTCCCCCCCCCCATCTGCTGCCTGAGGTGACCACTTCAGTTGGCCTCATGGATGGGCTGGCCATGGCCTAAACCTGTCCGGCATCTGAAACATATGCAGGGTGTCTCAAAAAAAATAAATAAATAAAAATGTATACATATTGTAATGAGCTCTACTTCATACATACTTCATTGCAGAAAACCTGCAACACTCGAACACGTAAGGGAAGCAATTGAAGAGATGTGCAGAACCAGCCCAGCACACATGTTGGAGGATGTCTGCAGATCCCTTACAGCGCAATCCTGTCAAACTTTGGAGCCGCTGTGCTGCTCCTGGGTGTTGCAAATGTGCCGTAAAGAGAGTAAGCGGCGCGTGGAGAGTAAGCAGCACTGACGGCAAGGACAGTGCCGCTCACTCACTGCCGGATAGATGCCACCGCCGGCTGACAGAGGTGAGTCCTGAGCTGGGGGGCGTGAGGAGGGCAGAACGGGGTGGAATGGGAGGGGGGATTGGCCAGCTGGGCTCGGGGGAGGGATCCTTGGTGGTGCGCTCCACCAAATCCTATCCCCCCGTCCTGGACCTGGCCAGCATTACGCGAGCCTCCTGGCACATATCCAAGGAGACCTATAGGTGTGGCTGGAATGTTATTCGGGGTAAAGGGACGAATGTAAAGTAAAGGGACGAATGGGACGAGGCGACATCCAGCTGCGTTGGCCTGATCCTGGATAGGATCCAGCGGCAGTCCTAAACAGGATTGGGCTGCCTGGAAACTATATCAGCGGTATATAGACGCCAATGGGGAAAATCCTGAGCATTGGATCCAATTAATTATAATTCACTGGGAGCCCAACCCTATCCGACTTTCCTGTGCTGATCCAGCTGAAATGCAGCTCCGAGGTAAGGGAACAAACACTCTTGTACCTTGAGGAAGCCTCCGTGACTGCCCCTCCACACCACAGGATGCAGCGCATGCCCTGCTAACACGGCTGCATCAGCACTGGAACGTTGGATAGGGTTGTGCCCTGGGTCAAGCAACTGCTTCCGTGTACACCATATGCAGTACAGCAAATCCTCACTTAAAGCTGTTGATAGGTTCTTAGAAACTGCGACTTTAACCAAAACGACATATGATGAAACCAATTTTACCATAGGCTAATTGATAAATATAAACATTCCGATGGCATTTTCCCATCAACTTTAAAATGAAACAACGTTAAAACGAAACGACTTTAAGTGAGGACTTGTTGTATATGTGTGAATTATAGCATAATCAATTAGGCAATATAAAGTGTGTGTGCATTTTCTTGAGATGCACTGTATATTAACTCGAAGAGGGCTGTAGACTGTGGGATACAAGATATATATCCAGCTCATTGCCCTTTGTATTTAACAAGGTTAAGAAGTCCATGACTCATGAGTCCACAAATTTGACTGCCAGCTTGCCACTGGCAAGTGCAACATTTAGTTTGGCTAGACAAGCTCAGCACGAGGCCCAGGCACTTCTCCATATTTTGCTGAACCTCAGAGATGGCATCAGCAGCATTGCTAGCCTGACCGCTGGCCGAGGCGGGACCGGGGTGATGTCATAACGCCTTGTGATGATGCCTCGTGACATGCCTGCATGTCGCCCTCACCTCCGGAATGGCTCCATTTGGAGCCGTACCGAGGGGAGGGAGGGCGGGTGGGCCCAGATCACACACCGCCTCACCGAGCACCCCTCTCACCAGCAGAGATGCTGGAAAACGGCCACTCCACCGCAAGGGCGCAGTGGCCCCTGCCTCCCCTCCAACTACGCTATTGGATGGCATGTAAACAGTGAGTCTACCAAGGCCAGCTAAAATGTGGGCATCCCTTGATTTTGGCTGGCCTTCACAGACTCACTGTCTACCATTGTCTACACGGTCTACTGCCTAGACTCACTATCTACTGACTCAAATACTTCTTTGCAAGTATTTTAAAAGGTTTTTAGGACAAGAGCTTCTCAGAAATGAGATGAAACTGGGAAAAGAACTGACTTGCAGGTTTACTGAGCGGTTGACAGAAGTGTTTTCCAAGGAAGAAACGACACCCCAAAGCAGGGAGGGGGAAGATGGCCACCTGTTAACATCTACCTGCAATTTACTTGTCCGGTTTTACCCTCAGATTAGAGGGCTTTATCTGCCGCATTGTCAAAAGGAAAGCAATTGGTAAGGGTTGATAGAGGAGAGGAGTTTATTTCTGAGATTTTATTTGCTTCTCCCGATAAGATTGAGCTGGATTGAGATCACTGGCAAGAATGGGGAAGAAGCAGAAGCAGAGGCGTTCCTCGGGCCACTGCTCCCCGATGAAAGCAGCAAAACAACTTCATCTGGAAGAGCTGGCGACATGGTCTGAGACTATAAGTGAGCTCTCTAATCTCACATCTACCAACAAATATGCAGTCCTTGGGACTCCAGAAGTGGGAGATTTCCCACAGCTGCAACAGGAGACCTCTGAGAGTGGTAATGCCCCTCAGTTGCTTCAGGAGAAGACTTTTATCTCATATAACTGAGAGCAAAGATCCTCCTAGTGCGCCTAAGCAATCTACATGTTTATCACTGGAAGAGGTGAAGCTGGCTCAAGCAGGCGATTATATAGGAAGAAATCAGTTACTCAGCTTAATTGGGGATCACTGCATAATTAAAGGACAGACAGTATAGTGGATCCTTTCTAACCGCAGGTTCGGGACCCGCGGATTTGTCACACCGCGACCCGAACCTGCAAGGGTTACAGTCCACTGTAAAAAGTTTTTAAAAAGAAAAAAATATTTAAAATGTCATTTCTTACCTTTTTACAGTCAAACTGCTCCGTTTTCAGGGCTGTAGAGAGTGAAATCGTGCTACAGCCTCTTCCAAGTTGCTGGACTTCCCCCCTCCCTTTCCCAAGGTCACCCCAGAATGCACTGGGGCAAACCTGGGGAAGGGAGGGGGAAAGTCCAGCGACCAAGAAGAAGCTGTAGGACCGCAATTAGTTTGCCTGCAAAAAGGTAAGAAATGGCATTTAATTTTTTTTCTTTTTAAAAGCTTTTTAGTGACCCCTGTATCCGCGCGAAAGCGGTTTCGCTTTACGTGGATCCTCACTATCCGCGGGGGGGTTCACAACGGATCCCCCACAGATAGCGAGGTCCAACTGTACTTTTTATCTCCTGTCAACTTAATTTGATACTTAATCAGAAGCACTCAAAAATTATTCTGGGGGAGAGCGATCTTTGACCTTATCAGGCTCCCAGTGTAAGGAAGAGGGGAAGGTTGCGAGCGTTGTGAATATGATTCACGCTAGAGATGACAGAAAATTTACTAGTACTGGAGCCTCCCGTCATTTACAGAGAAATTAAATAATGTTGATAATTGAAGAAAACAATATTAATAGAGGACACTGGTCAAATAAATGGAGAGTTTTGGACTCATTGAGCAGGTTGTTCATTTATCACCGGAGCAAATTGATTTGAACGGGATTGAAAGACTCCCTAAATTACCTGATAAAACCAGATTGCTTTTAAAGTTTAACAACACGGTAATTCCGTTGATGCTTTTTAAAATGAAAAACTTCTTATGGGATTTTGATATTTTTACAAGGAGAGCCTTTTGTGATCCTACCATATCTCCTTTATTCTTAGCGACACAGCTGCATTCCCCCACGCATGCAATTTCAGCGCCAGCTGCCTTAAGGTCAGCAGATACTAGCGTTCAGCCAGATACAGATAAGATGGATGACACTCTTTCTAAAAAGCAAGGAGCTGCTCTGATCTCCTTTAATAAATTAAAGCCGTTGTCAACAGCTGAAATTGTGGAATTGGAGACGGCCACCCAAAACGTTGAAAAGTCCCTGCGTAGTCTGAGGACTTTTTTTCTGTTTCAATTGAGGTTTCACCTTCTGATATACCAGGAACCTCGCCAAAGCCTGCAAGAAGAAATAATGGATGAGATGCTGCTTGATATTTCCCGGCACCCAGAGGTGCTAAATACCCGGAAGATATCTCGCAATTTGGATGATGATGATGATCAGATACCCCATCCAACTCCTGATCACTTAGTTTTTATGGAAGAGGTACAGAGATCCCCCCCCCTCTTGAGTTATCGGAGGGGACATTCACACCGGCTATGGAAATTCTGATCAAGACACCTGGTAAGGTACGGGGTCAGCAATGACCCTTTGGGGCCATTTTGTGATAAAGATCTTACCCAGAAGTCTGTAGCGAAGGATGACAGAGATAAGTGCCTGGAGACAGAGATAAGTGCCTGGATGCTTTCAACAATAAAAGTAAAATCGGAAAAGAATTTGGTAACTCTATGAATCTACTGTTCCAGCTCGATATTGATGAAGGACTTCTAACGTCAGAAGCAATAGAAGCGTTCAGAAGAGTAATCTAAGGGAATAGGCAAGCTTGATATGGTCAGATCAGATCTTTTGAAATTTACAGTGGACACTCAGTGTTTAACAACTGTAAATGTCTCAGATGCTCCAAATGCTCTTGGGGCGCTAAATGACTCTCTCCAGACTCCCTCTATTCTAGAGGTGTGTTTTTCAGCCAGATCGTCATCAGATTCACTCCTGACAGGGTGAGGGGGCAGTAAGGCAAGGAGAGGTCTTCAGAAGTGATTGCCAGTCAAGAGCTAAGCGTTAAACTTGGACGCACTTATAATGGATGTATCCTTTTAGAGTCTGCAGAAGAAGTACAAAACCTTTCAGAGGATTGACTCATACCGTATCATGTAATTCTACTTCTGTGACATAGTTAAAAATTATCTCAAATATGCAGTCCTGGATGGTGGAGTAAAGCCAATGATGTGATTTTTCAGGAATATCTGGGAGGTTTTGATGTAATTCTCTTACAGGAGACTTGGTCCCAGACCCTCTTACTGTACATGTTAAGGGTTTCAAAACTTATACCTTGCCGGCTTATAGAGTTAATGCTAAGGGGCGCCTGCAGGCAGGGCTAGCAATCCTTGTTATCTACAAAGATAAATTCAGAATGGGTCATTACCAAAGAAATTAGTAATAACTTTCAAGTGGTAAAATTGGTATCAAATAATATTCTGTTAGTATTAGTTAATGTATATGCCCTGTCTGGTTTGAATAATTTGGATCTTCTGCAGTTTTGGAGAACCCTATCTGAATTTATTAGGGAGTTAGAGGAGTTATTCCCATCAACCCAATGTCAACTCAGTGTATACTTGGAGGTGACTTCAATGCAAGAGTAGGAGACTTGGACTCGGACTGGGGATCCATTTTCAATATAATCTTTTGTGGGGTATCCATCAGAAATTGGCAATCAATTTAGCCCACGTTACCTCTCAGAGTATTATTCATTTTTTTAATAATCAGGGTAATTGCTTTATCCCCGCGGCACTTAAGGTGTTTAATGCCAAGGTTTGACGCAACGTCTTTATGGTTGTAACTTGTCCCATCTGGATCAGTTCAGTTAACAACACCTTGGAGAGTAAAGGTGACCCCTGACAATTAAGTCCAGTCGCGTCCGACTCTAGGGTGTGGTGCTCATCCCCATTTCAAAGCTGAAGAGCCAGCGTTGTCCGAAGATGCCTCCGTGGTCATGTGGCCGGCATGACTCTCCTTGCCACAGCACGTAGCATGCAGCTGGAACACGGAGCGCTGTTTACCTTCCCGCAAGCGGTACCTATTTATCTACTTGCATTAACATGCTTTGGAACTGCTAGGTTGGCAGGAGCTGGCCAAGCAACAACAGCTCACCCCGTCGCGGATTCGAACTGCCGACCTTTCGATCGACAGCTCATGGTTCAGCGGTTTAACCCACTGCGCCACCCGCTGGCCTTGGAGAGTATTCTGGCCAAATTTCTCAGGGCAACTTTGGGTTTATGCAGATGTGTGCCCTATGCTGCTATATGTTTGGAGACTGGCCAGATGCTTCTGATAACTAGAGCATGGCTTATGACTATTCATTATTGGTTACAAATACATTACAATGCGAAATGGAGCAGACTCTTACATTTCATGTTATTAGAATCTGAGTCTTCCAAATGGTGTAATTGTGTCAGAGGGAAAATTGAGACAATGGGCCTCTCATTGGATTTTTTGTGTCTGTGTTTATACCCAGAGGCCTACAGGATGATAAAACAAAGACTGCTAGATACTGAGTTTCAAAACTTAGGTGATTTGGCAAATAGAGCTTGTTCTCCCCTAAACTTCTTTATCCTAGCTATCTTCACTCTATGACTAACCCTAATGAATGACGTGGTATCTCTCTAGCTGGGTTCAATGTGTTGCCATTCAAGGTTACAGAGGGGAGATACAGCAAGATTTCTTATTCAGAGCAGTGCTGTCCTTGCAATCAAGGGTCTATCGAAACCATCTCCCATATCAGTGGCGTAGGAATGGGGGGGCGGGGGGGACAGCCCCAGAGCATCACAGGGTTTTTTTTTTGCACAAGCTGCCAGGGAGGTGCACAAGCCAGCATCTTCGACGCCCCCCCCCCCCCGGGCACCTATTTTTGAAACTCACCTAAGTTTTGAAACTCAATATCTAGCAGTCTTTGTTTTATCATCCTGTAGGCCTCCGGGTATGAACACAGACACAAAAAATAGGAACAGAATATGCACTGGTTTAAACTAGCTGCCAGGGAGGTGCACAAGCTGGCATCTTCGACGCTCCCCCCCCCCCCGGGCACCTAGTGGCCATTTTCCGACGAAAAATGCCAGGGGAGGGGCGGTTTTTCCGCCAGAAAACCCGCCAGAGGGAATATAGATTTTTTTTTTTAGGAATATAGATTTTTTTATTTTAAAATTACCCACTACCAATTACTTTACACACCCGTGTGCAAAAACGCATAACATCTCACTTTAAACTTATAATACTGTCCAATACAATTGCAATCTCCCCACTACACTGTCTCTAATACAAAGTTTGAAGTTCTATATGTTTTTACGTAATTGCTGGAGTGGTTTCTTGGTTCCATGGCCAAAATTTGGCCAGAGGGGCGAGGCTTGTGACATCACGAGCGAGGCCCGGGGCTTGTGACATCAGAGGTGTCACATGGGTGCCACCCTCCCGCGAGGCTAGCTACGCCCCTGTCCCATATACTGTAATAATTTCCTACAAATAACAAGCTATGCCTAGCGATTAGGTACTTACTTCGTTGCAACCCCCCTGTTCACCTCCAGGGGGAGCTGGAGGAGCAGTCAGCAATGTACAGATAGTATCTGGTAGTGCTGGAACAGAATATGCACTTGTTTAAACTAGCTGCCTACTTTTATGGGATTTCGAGGGATCAAGATTTTACCCTTCTAATTGGCTAATCCAAAGGTGGGGAACCTGGGGTCAGCCCCTTGAACCTCCCCTTGGCTATGGCCTGATGTATGGTATGGATGGTTTTCACCAACAGACAGGCATGAGCAAAATCTAGTGGGGGGGGGGAGTGGTTTCTGCCTTTGTTTCACCTAGGCTAGATTCAGACACTCTGGTGTGTTCAAAACACACGTGAAGCCATGCTGGTGATTGAGGTCAAAATGGAGTAGCTGCTCAAAGCTGACTCATCCAAACAAGTACCACGTTACACACACACATTTGGGTTTGTTTATGAAGGGGACAAAGTGCCATTCACCACAACTCTGTTGGCTTACTTCCTGACAATGGGGGGGGGGGGTAGAAAAGGTTCTTTAGGTATGGAAAACAAAGGCCATGTGCTAAAATTCATACAGAAGCCTGAAACATTGGAATGTCTACTATTCCTACACCTGACTAGCACTAGGCCTGACCAAGCTCCTGACAGCACATGAGGTAACATGTGAGGGGAAAGGATGGCATCTCACAACTAACACAGAGAGGAAGCCTTGCCTCTTTAAGGGCAGCCCCAAACAATTTGAGCTGCATAAACTGTACAAATGCCTTTCAGATGGAGTTGGAAGTGTGAGGCATTCCACTCCCAAGGGAAGAGAGATCTGCCTTTCTCTGGGTCACTTGCTGCAAGCAGTTGCCATCTGGATCAGTCCCAGTTTCTTCTTAAAGTAGCTCATGGGTGAGACACAGCATAAGCAATAGCAGGTAAAGCAAAGGAGATACTAGGACCAGTACACTGGCGTCACTACAGGGGGGGGGCAGAGCTGTAAGTTCTGCTGAAATCGGAGCCTCCCTTACACGGAGCAATGAAGCAGCCCCGCCCCCTCACCTTCGGAGCCTTTCAGGGTAGCGAAAGCAACGCACAGGAGACTCCCTGCAGGTTGCTTTCGCTTCCCTGAAAGGCTCCAAAGGTGAGGGGGCAGGGCTGCTTTGTTGCTCCATGTAAGGGAGGCTCCGATTTCAGCAGAACTTACAGCTCTGCCCCCCCCTGTAGTGACGCCAGTGGACCAGTACAGTGAGGCCCCATGTCCATTCCCCAGCCCCTCTTTGCTGTTGCCAGCAACTGGCTATTCTATGCTCTCCCTCTGCCCCAGAGGAGGCAAGTGAGTGAGTGAGTGAGTGAGTGAGTGAGTGAGTGAGATTGGAGGTGTAGCAGTCATCTCTGTCACTTACTCTCTCCCCCTGGGGAGTGATGAGGTTAGATCCAGAGCCAATTTGGACTGCTGCCCAGAGGAAAGGCAAGGTGAACAGCAGCTCCTTCCCCTTCTCTTCACCACTTGCTTACCTGTCTACTTTCTCTTGAGAAAATGAGCATGCAAGCAGAGATAGCAGCAAGGAGCAGCAGTAGAAGACAGAGGTGGAGAGCAGAGGCGTCGCTGGAGGGGGGGGCGGTACTGTAAGTTCCGCACCGTTCTAAACCCCGTTTACTCCCCAGTATGATGTGGCCCTGCCCCCTCACCGTCGGAGCCATTCAGTGCGGTAAAGGCAACGGACAGGGAGTCTCCTGCCCATTGGAATGGCTTCGATGGGGCCACCTCGAATCGGGGAGTAAATGGGGGTTAGAACGGTGTGGAACTTACAGTACTGCCCCCCCCCTCCAGCAACACCTCTGGTGGGGAAGGGGGGAGCCCACTGAGGACATCTTGCCAGACAGCCTCTCCAAACCTCGAGTTGTCAGTAGACAATACTGAATGGTAATCTGAACAAGGGCTGCAAGGTGAGATACTGCACAAAAAGCAAGAAGAATCCCCAATAGTTTGTGTGACAACTTCTGATGGATTAACACATATGGATGATGTGCGTTCTGCATCCACACCCTACCTGCCCCCAAAACGTAAGTAAGAATTGTTACAGCTGGAACTCTTATCTGAGAGTGGAAGAGAGTCTGGTTGTGGATTAGTGCTATCGTAAGTTGACACAAGTTCTGCTTGTTGTTTTCACTTGCTAAGTCACTGCATCCATTTTCCCCAGGGTAGGACACTGCTAGGAGCCTCACCGCTAAGAGATTTGCCAGCTTCTGGTGCAACTGCTTATTCTCCTGCCTCAGTCGCAAAATTGATTCCTTGTTCCTCTTGATATTCCATTGTGAGTTCTCGTAGAAAGCTTTCCGGTCACCTTCTGTAATGAACACAAATGAAACTGTTCTGCTGACAATGTACTTAATACTGATTCAAAAAGCTAAGTAAGGCTAAACTGGGCCAAGAAGGGACCAGTTTAGGCAATATCAAGTCATCCTCCTCTCGTCTCAGGATATGTGACGGTGAAATGCTTTCTGCACTGAATGGGACAAAAAAAGTAATCTTACACTACAAGATATATTTGGAGGGGGGGATAGATACTGTATCTCTCTGGAATCAGAAGTGCAGCCATGGACAAAAAGAGGCTCGGCACACAGCCTCTATCCTGTAGACAGAATAAAAACAAATGGGATTTTACTTTCCTTTTCATGTATGTTTTGAGCCTGAAAACAAAAGGGTTCTTTATATTTCTCAATAGTTCTTTCCTGTGAAAAGAAACAGGTCATCTTGATCAATCATACATCTGTTGTATGAAGGTAACAATGGATTGAATTACCAGATGTGTATATTTAAATGGTATCTTTTAGTACCACAGGACATACGTATTGGCTTATAGGTAAAGGTAAAGGTGACCCCTGACAATTAAGTCCAGTCGTGTCCGCCTCTAGGGTGTGGTTTCAAAGCCAAAGAGCCAGCATTGTCCGAAGACGCCTCCGTGGTCATGTGGCCGGCATGACTCTCCTTGCCGCAGCGCGTAGCATGCAGCTGGAACACGGAGCGCTGTTTACTTTACGCAAGCGGTACCTATTTATCTACTCACATTAACATGCTTTGGAACTGCTAGGTTGGCAGGAGCTGGCCAAGCAACGAGAGCTCACCCTGTCGCGGATTCGAACTGCCGACCTTTTGATCGACAGCTCATGGTTCAGTGGTTTAACCCACTGCGCCACCCACTGGCCATTGGCTTATAGTCAATTGGATTAATGATGTCAACATTCCTCAGTGTCTAATGTGACCTGACAGTGGCATAATCATGGCTAACACCTGGCTATTCTCGCATTCTCTGACTCTTTCATTGAAAGAGTGTTTGCGCAAAAAGCACAGCAGTAGTAGAACCATGCCAGGTTCTTGCTATGCACAATTATGCAAGTGATTAATTATCAGGTTATATATAAAAAAAGTCTTCATTTTCGCTAAGACTTGCAATCAGCCATTTCACTGATTGCCTCTGATGTATAAGACTTGCTTTTAGATGATCAACCAGGGAAGGTTTTTTTTTTCCTTCTGTGTCAACAAATGCTACTATAGAAATGGATAGACAGGTAGGCTAGTAAATAATGTTGTAGATGAGTAACGTATATAGACTTAATCATACGACTAAACTTTAGACTATAACCAACACCCTAGAGACTATGACAGAGACCCTCATTGAACCCCCCACCTATTTCAAATGTTCATACATACAATCAGCTTGGATAACTAGTGGTATTCAATTTCCTCACAGAAGAGCTTTGAGGAAGATTAATGACTTGCAGCCAGGGCAAGCCTTACCAGATAAGGGTGCCTGATCAGACGCACCCAGAAGTGTTTCGGCAGTGACATGATGACGTCGTAACCTCAATGCATCACAGCCAGTTGCTTCCGGATTGTCCCAATTCTGGGCCAATCGGAAGTCAGAGAGTAACCTTCCGCTACCGGTGGAGCAAAGTGCTTCCGGAGCTTTGCCATCTGCCAAGCACGTCCCTCCGGGGCCCAATTGGACCAAATTGGTCCAATCGCTTCAAAGCCGGCCCAGCTTGCAGCACAATTCTATACAGGTTTATTCAAAAGTAAGTCCTATGTTGTTCAATGGGATTTACTCTCAAGAAAGTGCATATCGGATTGCAGCTTTAGAGCAGACTGCACTTGGTTCTGATCCCAGCACCTATAACTCCTGGGTGTCTTTAAGGAGGACCCTTTCCCCCCATCCATAAAATAGTAACTCACAAGTGGTTAATGGCAGGGCTGGCCCATTCATGAGGCTGACATTGAGGCAATTGCCTCAGAGAGCGGATTGGCAGGGGTGCCTGCTTTCACCAGTCCTCCTCCTCTTGTTCTCTGGATCTGAAAAGCAAGAAGGAAATGGAGCAGAAGAGGATGTGTGGAGGAGAGAGGTCTTTGCTCCTCCATACTTCCTTTTTCAATCTGTTCCCCTCTTCCTTTTCAAATCCAGAGAATGGAAGAAAAGTAGCAACAACTGGTGCACTGCAAGAGGGGGAAACATTTGATGTGTCACCGCAGGCATTAGGAGGTTTTGGGCCAGCCCTGATTACAAAGTGAGGTTGGAGTAAGAATGAATGAAAGAGGTAAAAAAAAATTATTACCTGGCCCTGAAGTTTCATACATGGACTATACATCTAACATAGATCAATATATTAAACCAGGGGTGGTCGACCTTTCAACATGAATGCTTCTGGCCCTTTAATGGTTGTATAGGGGAGGACATTTCAGCAGCTGCAGCTGCTTTAGCAGCACCATCAGCTGCCAAGGTTCTGTTTTATAATCTACACAACTCTTAAGAATGCAGAGGCCCTAATGGTGGAAGGTTGGCCACCCCTGTATTAAACTATGTATTTATGGTAAATGAGCTGTGACAATAAAAATATTATATATTTGTGACAATAAAACAGTGACAATAATTTGTGACAATAAAACAGTATTTTGGATCAAAGAACCATCTTGCCTGTATTAGTCTTTTGCCTACATGGTTGGCAATTCACCTGCAGTCCAACCTTATGCATGTTTTCTCAGAAATAAGAAAATCCCACTGAGCACAAGACAAGGAGGCTTACTCCTAAGTAAGCATACATAGAACTGCTGCTTAATTTATGTGGAAAGTAACTATCCATTGTGGAATGCCTCCCCGTCAATCTCCGCTTTCAACGTGTCTCCAAAGACAACAGGCTTCCATGGACTGGCACTCCTTACCTAGGAGCTGTATCTTGCTCTGCAGCTCTGTGATCTGCTCGTGGATCGGGGGCTTTATTCCTTCAAGGTGCTGTGTCGCTGGCATGGCAGCACTGGAGCTGATTATGATGATGAGGTGGTGTGGAGAGTCAGTGGGCTTGGCAGATGAGACGGGTGGAAGGCACAACAGTGGCAGCGTATCCCACTAGGACTGCTGCGGCACACTAGGCAGGGGCAGATCATATGGTGTTAAGGATAACAGAGCGTGCGGAGGAAGGGGGAATAAAGTCTCCTCACACACGCAAGCTTTTGGGTGTCAGCCTTTTAGTCCCCCGGCCAGCGCTTCAGGCATACGCCAGTCCCTCTCCACGTACACACGACCACCGCCCCTTCCAAGGCTTCCTTTTGCCCCCTTTCCAGCCTGCAGCCTCTTCACTCTTCCATCGGTATTAGCATCCCTACGCCTTGCTCTGTCTCTATAGCGACCAACTCTGATGCAAAGTTCCCATTGGTCGAAGGAGAAAGCAGAACGATGGGCATGATGGGTAGAAGGTCAAGCCTCCTTTCTGGACCAGAGCTGGAGGACACTTATTCCCAGTTGCTACGCAAGGGTCGAGTCCCAAGCTCCGATCTTGTCAGGGGGATGGGACCGGAGCCTTTTATTTTTTCCTCGGGGAAAGAAGGAAAGCCTGAAAAAGTAGCCCGAAGCATAACAAAAACAAGCTGATCGTTTCAGACGGCATCAGCGAATGGGAATCGCTCTTCCGCCACTCTCATGATGATGGACACATAAGGCTGCTGTCTTTTTGCCACGCTCAAAAGGGGCACCGGAAAAAAAAAGGGCGTGAAAAGTCCCCTCCCTTTCTCTTGGCGCTTCTGAGCGGATGTTGTGTCGTGTCCTTCCGGTTTCTCGACGGTGGACTTGGTACCTCTTTTCACGAGGACGCCCGCCGCGCCTGTTGGTAAAGGGGGGAAGGAAGGAAGAGGGTTGCTTGCTGTGCTCGTGAAGGAGGGGCTGACTGGGGGTGTAGGGCTCTGTTCGCTAGGGCATGGTTCCCGGGGGAGAGAGCGGCTAAGAAGCAGGGGCTTGCACCCGTGTCCTAAACTAGGTTGTGGGTGGGGTGTGTGTTGCGGTCGGTGTGGCCATCTGCGGGGCGAGGGAAATGCAGGACAGGAGGTTGGTGGCCAGTCCCTGCTGCTGGGAACCTGAGCGGTTGTTGCCCTTGTCTCTTGTGGACTTGAAACGTCCACCGTCTTGTCATCCTCCTTCTCAGGGTCTCCAGAGCAAGGAGTCGCATCTCAAGGCGAGGGGCTAGATGGGGGGGGGGTTTGCAGGCTATTTCTTGTTGTTTGGCTCCATAAGAGCCTTTGCTATTACCTCCACACAGAGGAGTTGGGGTCTGGTGCACCGTGAAATTTTTGCACCCCCCCTTGAGTCCTGGCAAACTCATTATGTATAATAGTAAGTGTGATAATAATTAATAATTAATTAATTAATAAAAATCCCAAAACATTCACAGAAATGTAACATTTCAGGCCCTCAGACCTTCTTCTGGGAGTTTCTCTAGTAACAACTTTTTACTTTCCCTCAGGAGCTGCTGCTGCTTTTGCCTGTGGATCATGCTGCTTTTGCCTCTGCTGCTGTCCGTACTTTTTGGCCAGTCTTCACCTGTGGAGGTGAAGCGACCCCGAGGCGTCTCCCTAACCAGTGAGTTCCTAGTGGGTGAAGTAAACCACATAGCTTGGTATTGCCTTCTGTGGTGGACACGGATGTGCATTTGCATTTTCTGACACAAAGAATGACTCCAGGAAGTTAGAGGTAGCTTGGAATATGGTTTGGAAATATTATATATGGAAATAGAATATAATGCATTGCTCTTTCAGGAGGTATCCCCTCCAGTTACTATTGATATGAAGGCTGACAATAAGATGAGTATCTGCTTAAAAAAAAATCAGTGGCTACATCCTTGGTTTGTAGCATAGTCCTACAGTTCTTCAGTGTAATAGCTGTTTGTTTTAGCTTGCAGTGGAAGTTGGGGGAGGAAAATTATTCCAAATGTTACGCTGGCCATCTTCCGTTCTGAGCACCAGACCTCTTCCCGATCCAAAGATAGGAAATAAAGCTCCTTGCCTTGCAGCCACACACGCACATCATATTATCAATGTTATTTCCTGTAGGCTTGTTTCTAGTGGCTTGCTATTCTGTTCTGGTAGGTATCTGCAGAATTGTGATTGCCTTGGACACATATCCTGATCCTCATTCCTTTCTGATCAGACTCTGTTCTTTCAGTATCAAATGGTGGAGGAACCAACCTCCATATGTCCAGATTTGTTCCATTCTTTCGACATCCATGTGTCACATTCTTTCTCTTTCCTGCCACACTATGTTTGTGCACCTCCCTCATCAGGGCTTCCCTTACCCCACTCTCTTCTGCTAAAGAACTGGCTAGCTAGAATGTACAGGGAGAGGATGGACATGGTGAGCTGAGGTGTGTTTGAAAGCTCAGATTAATATTTGACTTAGGTAAGGTGTAGCCAGGATGGTGTAGTGGTTTGGGAGTCGGACTTAGACCTGGAAGATCCAGGTTCAAATCTCCGCTCAGCCATGAAGCTTCCTGGGTGACCTTGGGCCAGTCACTATCTCTCAGCCCCACCTACCTCACAGGGGTGTTGTGAGGACAAGAAGGAGGGGAGGAAATATGTACACCACTCTGAGCTCCTTGGAGGAAGGGTGGTATAAAAATGTGAAAAATAAATAAATAAGCATGTATTTCACCCTATGGGCAGGCTAGCCCAGTCCTTGAGCCATCAGACATAAAACACTGAGATCTCTTTTGCCTAAGGTGCCTTTTGAGCCTCTCTGATACTATTTATGTGCGCAAGAGCAAAGAGACTGAGGGCCCAATCCTATCCTATCCGAATTTCCAGCGCCGATGCAGCCATGCCATTGGCGCATGCGCTGCATCCTGCAGGGGGGGGTCACAGAGGCCTCCTCAAGGTAAGGGAACATTTGTTCCCTTACCTCGGGGCTGCATTGGCACTGAAACGTTGGCTAGGATTGGGCCCTGAATGTACCATCTCGCTAATGTCTGCATTTAGGGAACAATTTAAGGACAAGATGAATTCAGCCTCTTGAGAAGGCACCTTGATTGGAGCTCTCGTTAGGTGGCACTATATGCTTTTTCTGAAAACTTTTAACAGCCAGAACATGTCAAAATGCTCAAAGTGACTTTGAGAGGATTCGAAATAGCATACAGGCTTGTGAGAGGTCGGGCATCTTTTATGAGTAGGTCCTGAGTGCCAAACGTTTGCAAGTTTTCACTGCACTCAAGAGAACCCTTCTTTGGAAGATGTGCAAAGATTGAACTGCTTTTCACAACTGAAGCTTCTTTCAGGAGGCACTAGCCGTTTAGCTTCGTGAGGCTGTTTCCAAATTGCGCTCGTCCCACTTAACATACAGTTGCTTCTTTCCCCTGGCATTTTTTGGCATTTGAAAGCTACACCTTCTCAGTCCTGCCCCCTCATCTCACTTCACTGTGGATGACGATGGCTGAAATCAATTTTTGGTGTTCTAATCTGAGCGAGTGTGTGTGAATATGGAGCAAGGTCTAGCTGTGGTCTAATTAGCGTCAGTTAGGTGCGGCCCTGTGGTATCCTGAAGCCACATATGCAGGATCATGCCATGATACTGTGGTTGATTTTTTTTTTTTGTCACCTAAAGGAATTGTTAAGTTTGCTTATGCCCAGAACATTGACGATGCACTTTGAATACCTTTCTGGATTGAACGGTTTGCACTTTAGCTCTTTCCCGTCTTTGAATCCATGTTCTGTTTCTGAATCCAAGTTCTGTTTCCGTTGTTTTCAGATCATCATTTCTATGATGAATCAAAGCCATTCACTTGTCTGGATGGCTCTGCAACAATAGCCTTTGATAGAGTCAACGATGATTACTGTGACTGCAAAGATGGCTCGGATGAACCAGGTAAGTGCGGCATGTGCTTCAGAGACTTGTCTTCCACGGCGCACGCTGCCCCTGCCAAAAAGCATTGTTGCCACAATTAAATGTTTGCTAATAGGGTGCATCACAAGGCTACCCATCCTCCCCAGCATATGCTTCTCGCAACACGAAACAAGAGGAATGCATTCCAATTTTCTTATCCCCATTAATCCTCTTAGATGTTCAGCAATGGCAGTAGGGTTCCTATCCCTAACCTCAAACATAAACACAATGCACATGCAAAAAAGGACCTGTTCGCAGGCGGGGTTAGATCCCATCTTATCCTCAAGTGACTTGTAAGGTACCCATGCCTTCATGGCAGTAATATCTCCTTAGAACCTCGGTGTAGCCTGACTAGCTTATGTGCAAACCCGCCAGTGGTGGTATGTAAGACTGGCCTGCATTGTGTCTTGTGGCTGCGTGCATCACTCGCAGCAGAGAGCTTGAGTTGAAGATGAAAGTAGGAGAGAGATATCGGAGAACGTGAGTGTAAAAAATGTTAATAGAAGATGATAATGAAATTTATTTTTGGAGTTCTGGTATCTCCCAACTTCCTTGTGATTTAGACTATGAGGCTTGGTGGATGTGGTTCATGTCTGCATATTGTAGACAGAACTGGGAGGAGTGTTCCCTCTAAGCTGCGCTGCTGCTAGAATTCAAATCCTACGCGGTTTCCTTCACAGTGCTCTGGAGCTTGGCGATTTCATCATTGCCAAGCACTCCGGAGCTGCCCCCATGCAGCAAATGTAGGGCTCCACACTGTCCTGCAGGGGACTCTGTCTGGGAGTAATTGCAGGGTTTTGTGCAGGGTGCTGTATCATAGCCTCTAACAGAGTGAGTTGGGGGTGAACATTTTGTTGTTGCAAGATCCCAAAAATAATCAATCAATAAACCTTTATTGGCATAAGATATCAAAACATAATTAAAAAGTAATAGTAATAGTACATAACATAATAAACAAACTAAAAGAAAAAGTGAGAAAGAAGGGAGGCGTAACAAAATAAACAGTCGACAATCCTTCTACCTAGGTTCCACAACGTCGGGCACCATTGCCATTCTGCGTTCTATGGTTAATTGAAGGAAATTAGCTAACCGGTTGATGATGCATTTGTTGGTAGATGAAAGTAAAATCCGAATGATATCCGAATCAGACTTCCATTGCAAATTTACCAACAGAGAGTTGAGGATGTTTTGCCGTAGGTCATTGTACCATGTGGAGTGTAAAAGCATATGCGCTAGGGATTCTATATCTGACTGATTACATAAACAACGGCCCTGTGCCTTAGAGGAGTGATCGTATCTATGTTCCTTAAGCTGGAAGGCAGGGTGTTGCATGTGGCCAGGGAGAGTGCACGCCTTACCTGAAGATTGTCAATCATGAAAAGGTATCGAGGGCTTTTGCTGAAAATACATGGAAGCTGCAGGTTTAAAGGCGAGCAGGATTTAGCTGCTGCAGCAAAAACTTCCTGTCTCTCAATGTCAATTAGTCTATTCAGCGAGATCTTAATCGCAGAGGTCAAAGTGACTGAACCTAAGAGGTCCGTCGAGAGCCCAATAGAGCTTGGTGCTGATAACGCCAAAGTCGAGAGTTCATTCCCTGTAGGGACCAAAAATAATCGGGTTACCCACATTTTATGTTTGTCCATATTTGGAACCCATCTGGCATTTCCTGCCTTAAGACTCGTTGATCAAAGATAGTTGTAAAGTATAAATTGTACTAGTAATGCATTTACTAGTAATGCATTTACATGGTGGAGCTTGCAGTTACTGTCCTGCTAATCTTCTTTGCTGAGCACAGATCCCAAACCTTTCCCACAGTTCTTGTTCCTTATCCCTATACCAGTCGTCCTTTCTCAACTCGTGATGTTAGAACAAAAGGAAATCAGTAATGCAGTGCAAACCAATTAAATGCATTACTAGATTGTCAAATGTATTCCAATTACAGAATTTAGGTGGTGGTGTGGGTTTTTTTTTTTAATCGAGGCATTTAGTGGAGAGGGGTGAATCTGGTTCTGTAAAGAGTTGCAGGTGTCCTGTACACAGGAGGGTGGGATAGCTCGTCTCCTTCCCTCACTCGGTAGATTTGATGCATGTACCCAGAGTTCTCTCTGTCTGTCTGTCCAGGGACTGCTGCCTGCCCCAATGGTCGCTTCCACTGCTCCAATGCCGGCTACCGTCCTCAGTACATCCCCTCCTCCCGCATCAATGATGGAATTTGCGGTAAGCTTTGTTAGCTCATGGCAATGGAGTTCTCTAGGCAGCTAAGCCCAACTGGCTGGGCTTAATGTTAATGTCAATTAATGTTAACAGTTAATTAATGTTAGTCAATGTTAGCCACTGTTAATGGCTCTCCTTGTTGTCTCCCTTTCAGACTGCTGTGATGCCACAGATGAGTACAACAGCGGTGTTGTGTGTGAAAACACCTGCAAGTAAGGCTCAGCCTACAGCTTTTCAGGAAAGCCTTTTCTCTGTTTAGAGCAAAAACAAAGGCATCCCTAGACTGGGATTGGAAAAGGATCCAGGATGGTATGGAGTAGGTTCCAGGCACCAACTCGTTAAAAGTTTTCTATACAGTCCCTGGGAAAGTCCCAACTTCCCGTTCTTAGCAAAAATAAATAAATCACATTTACAGTTTTATTGTTTAAGAATAGGTCATTGCAATAATATGTTAAGACTGAACACCGAGGTATTCTTGGAGTTCAGTCCTGTGCATATTTACTGAGCAGTTAAGTCCTCTAAGTTCAGTGGAACTCATTCTCTGTGTTCAGGATTACAGCCTTGACCAAATTTAAAAATCTGAAGTTTTTTTAAAAAAACCAATCACTGGAACAGTTATCACTTACAGAAAAGATAGTTATGTGGCTCCAGTTGAGTTACCCCATAGGTCACACTTTTGTTGTTTTTAAAAAAAAATCTTCCCACCTTTCCACCATGGTTAGATCTACAAGGCAGCTCGCAATTAATAACATTTCTAAAGGAATTGCCTTAAAATGCATAAAAGTAGAAACTGAAAACTTGCCCTCAGGGGCCTTGTGAAATACTAGTTTTCACTGTTTTTGTCTGTTTGTTTGTTTGAAGGCCAAAAGATAGCTTGCAGTATAGGTTGAGAGCATTCCACCTACCAAGTGCAACCCTGGAAAAGGCTCTACCCCTTGTGGATGCTAGCAGGCAGATAAGGTAGCTGAGTTGTGCCCCATTGGGCAACCTAAGTGTCCAAGGAAGTTCAGATATTTATATCGATTGTATAGCAAGAATTTAGGGGTCACCAGATAGTTTGTGTTAGGTCTCGATTTATGAGATCTGACAAGATAAAGTCATTCTTGGAGGAGAGATGGATAAATCTGATAGAGGATAATGTTTGCTACTTTCTGTGGCTTGGGACCCACAAGTAGATGATTGCAGATGATTCAGAGCAATTGTTTTCAAACTCTGTTTGGCCCAATAGGCATGGCCCAATGCTCTTGAGTGAACGGAGGAATACATCCTAAAATATAAATGCTCCCTTGTGTTTCAGACCATGTGTATCGTATGCAATTGTTACTTAAGAGCCCCTGGTGGTTATGAGGTATAAAACAAAATCACTGTAAGTGCTCATCGAACACATGACTTTTTTCAATGAATATAAATGCAGCGCTACTCAAAGTGGTGGTCCATGGACCGCTGCCAGTCCACAAGCCATCAGCTGCCAACCTGTGGTGAATTTCCATGGCACAGATGTGGTACTAGACCCTGGCACATGGGGGGGGGGGGGAATTGCCGGTCTGCCACGCCGGATAGTTGGAGAAGCACTGCACTAATGTCTACAGGAGGGATCATCACTTGCTTGCATTTGTTAATGGTGAGGATACTTCTCCTCTGGTAGATGCAGAAATAGACGTTGGAAGGGACTCTTTTCCAGGGAAGCTTTTCCAAGAATCCTCTTGTCCATTGCCTGGTTATAGTTGGACAGAATGGGCCCTTGTGGGGCTATCCCAATGAGAGATCCTGCCAGCTCTGTAGGCAAAGAGATTTTGCCTTTTCTAGGCTGTCAAAGTTGTAACCTTTGCAGATGCTCAGTTTAGTTTGAAATCCCACGCTGAAGAACTTAGCCTGGAGCCATTTCGTCATGGTATCGGAATCTGACTGATCTCTGAGAGCCTTGTCTTGTAAGGAGACTTCTAGTCCTCATTGTTGTGAAGATCAGTTTTGAAATTATTCAAGGTGTTTTCCCCCAAACAAATGTTGACTTATCTCTGTCCTGCGTGGCTTCTTTTACATCCCTCCTGGCCTACAATAATGTTTCTTCATGTCTTACCGATAGCTCTTGCTCTGCTACCACGCCATTCTGCAAATTTTATAATTATGGAACTGTTCAGAATAAGAGAATTTGCATTATGTTTTTAATTCAAAAGCTTGCTTTGAGTGCAAACAAAGCATTATGTGTGGCCCAAAAGTAGTCCATTTTTCAGAATAGTATTGTCCGAGTTTTAGCCTTTGTTGGTTCTGCCATGTTCTGAACTCTGAAGCCGCAGTCCCTTTCAGGGTAAGAACATCCCTGCTGGATCAGGCCAAAGGCCCATCTAGTCCAGCTTCCTGCATCTCACAGTGGCCCCACCAGATGCCTCAGGGAGCACACAAGACAACAGGATACCTGTATCCTTTTGCCACTCCCTTGCACCTGGCATACAGAGAAAACCTACTTAGGCTCCCTTTCTGTGTACTGGTTGGAAGCTCTCTTTGGGCTAAATTCTAGTTGTCTTTTTTTTTCCTCTTGTCCCTGTGCAGAGAGATGGGCCGAAAGGAGCGGGAGGCACTAAAGCAGATGGCTGAAGTGGCCAGAGAAGGCTTTGAACTCAAGAAGTTACTAATGGAAGAAGCAAGTAAGAGGAAGGAAGAAAAACAGGTGAGGAGCCTGGGATGGGTGGCAGATGGAGCTTGTTGGTAGAGAAACTGCGCCGGTTGCAGTTTTCCTTTGCATGTACACTTTTGAGGCACCTGAGGAAGCCAGGATATGGCAGCTCTTCAAGCAGGCATGAGGCTGGGGTTTTGGGCGCCTACAAACGTATTAAACTTTTCTCTTTAGAAAAAGTTAGCTGAGCTGCAGGAGGGAAAGAAGTCTGTGGAAGAGCAAGTAGAAACTCTGAGATCACTGAAGGAAACTGCTGAGAAGCCTGAAAAAGAAGCCAAGGAACTCCATCAGAAAGCCTGGGAGGGTATGTCGTACCATGCGGTGGTCGAGGTGTGTGTGAGGATTTTATGGTGTTGAGAGCCCCTGCGTTGCTAACCGGCAGCCATCCTTTCAAAGAACTGTGACCAAACGTGGTGGTCTTTTGGGCGAGAACCATGAAAGATAGGTCACTTACAGCTTAGGAATGACAAGGACCCAGGGGATGGTATGCCTATATTTTTGGTTTCTTGTGTTGGGATAGGCATACTGTCTTTGCATCAGAGCAGAAGGGAGACAAAGGAGTCTTCCTTTAACCTTGAGCAAATATAATTTCCATCTCTCTCCCTACCTCTTCTCCCCCCAACTTGTGAAATTCTGATAGTGAGGGCTCTTTTGTGCAGTAGCCAGTGCAGAGATGCACGTGTAAAATGTGGGGTGGATGGGTGGGTTTGCAAGCATGGTTCATTGTCTCCTCCTCTCGCCCCTCTGTTGTTACTTTGGGGTAGTGTAAAACAAGCCCCTGTGTGTGTACGTGTGTTTTTTTTCTGGAATTATTGCAACACCAAGATGATCGCTAGCTTAGATGACTTTAAAAAGAGATTAGGCAAATTCATGGAAGAGAGGGGTGTCTGGCTATAAGCCACAATTGGCTATAAGCTAATAAAACTTCTGAATCCCAATAGTAGGCAGTATGCCTTTGGATGCCAATTATGGGGGGGGGGAGCAGTGGGAAGGGCTGTTACTTTCTTGCCCTGATGGCGGACTTCCTGGAGTTATCTGAATGGCCACCATAGGAACTAGATTAAATGGACCCACCTTGATCTGATCCAGCAGGGCTTCTCTTGCGTTCTCAGTTTTGTACCAGGCACTTAACAAGGGCTCTGGACATTTATCTTGTTTAAACTGAAACATGCAAAAACCAGCAAAATACTGTACAGAATGCTTTGTCTAGGAATCTGTTCAAATTATCCAGCATCTGCTTCCCGCCCTCCACTAAAAGCAGATACCGATGTGTTGCTCTCGTGGAACTTCTGGAAAAGCTTGGCAAGCAGAGAGACAATTGCAGAGTTCTTGGGCAGGCATTGAGCCATTTGAAATTTTCAAAATCAGTGTGTTTTATCTCTCTGAAACTTAGTAAGTGGAACATATAACTTGGAGCTTAAAGATTGTGAAAATGGGAGAGGCTGTCTGGAGGATCCTAGCCCCTTATGCACATTCCGCTTCCTGTTGTCTTCTGGGAAGCAAGCTCTTAGAACAGGATTTTGGGGTCTACCCAGAAATCAGAAGTGGTTGCATGGAGCAGTAGACTTTGGGTTTGGCAGGCTGTTCAGTTTTTTTTAAATACAGGAAACTTTATTTGTCTGCTTTGCAACAGAACAGAAAGCAGTTGAACAAGCGAAAAGGGACCAAGCCAAAGCTGCAGAGGCCTTTCAGGAGCTGGATGACGACGCAGATGGAGTGTGAGTCTTGAGTCCCCTCTCAGTAGCCAGATATGAACTGTTTCAGTGCCTGTGGTTGAAACATGTTGCAGGACAGTTGTTGATTTAGCCACAGATGCCTTTTTTGTTCTGATGTCAAATAAAAAAAAGGTAAAGGTGACCCCTGACAATTAAGTCCAGTCGTGTCCGACTCTAGGGTGTGGTGCTCATCCCCATTTCAAAGCCGAAGAGCCAACGTTGTCCGAAGACGCCTCCGTGGTCATGTGGCCGGCATGACTCTCCTTGCAGCAGCGCGTAGCATGCGGCTGGAGCACGGAGCGCTGTTTACCTTCCCGCAAGCGGTACCTATTTATCTACTTGCATTAACATGCTTTGGAACTGCTAGGTTGGCAGGAGCTGGCTAGAACTTAATTGGTGCTTTCCCAAGGACTGAGTTGGCTCAGGTGGCAGTAAAGTAGATCTGATGGGTGCATGATTTCCCAGCACTGACACCTAAATGGGAACCAAGCCCAGCCCTGGGCCTTGTTTTGCCTTGATTCATAATACCTTGTACACAAGGCATTCCCTGTACGTAATATCAAGCCGTTGCATGATATTGAGGGCTACAAACCTCTTCTTTTGCTTAAGATGAATGCTGGGAATCTTAAGAACAAAACATTCATTTTGATGTAGCAGTACCTAGGGCAGTGGTTCCCAAACTGGGAGGCGCAGCTCCCAGGGGAGCCACGGATACCAGCCAGGGGAGCTCTGGAGAGCCATGGAATCCTCTTGGAAAACAGTGCAATGCCAATTGGCAGCATCGCCATAATTAATGGGGAGCCACAGCCAAGAGTCGCCAACGGTCAAGGGAGCTGCGGGTCAAACGTTTGGGAAACACTGACCTAGGGGCTGCTGTTACAGCTACAAGAGACTTGGTTAGCACCCTAACTATTTGTTCTGTGTTTTTTAGGGTGTCTGTTGCTGAGCTTCAAACCCACAGTGAGCTGGACGTGGATGGTGATGGGATTCTCTCAGAAACAGAAGCCCAGGTAATGACTGGGCATATGACCCAAGTGTGAAGGAGGGCTGTCCTAATGCCAGCAGTAGTGGCTTTTGGTAGTCCTCATTGGCTCTTTCCAGGAGGTCTTTTCTTTCTCAAGTGCTTTGTATGATTTTGAGCTCTCCGCACCCACCCCTTAGAAAATTGGAGCTTGTATAGTAGTCATGGAGGGGAGTGGGGTAGAAGAAGTGTCTGCTGGTGTCCTGAAGACATTGCATCCTGGTTGATGTGACTCCTCCAGACCGTCCCAGCATGCCTTGTCGTGCACACACTGAGTAGCCTTTTTTCCGGAACTTCTTACACTTGTCAGTTTCCATGGATCTTTCCCAGTTAAGTGCTTGAACTCTTGTACTGGCCCAGCCTGTTCAGCTCTAAGAACTCTGGTGGAAACATACCAGTCAGGAAGCCAAGGCTAATTTGCATATGGTGATGCAGCTCAGCATGAAAGTGTCATGTAAACTACAATTGGTGAGCTTGTTCTCATTTTACAATATTTTTCTGGAGCTGTCAGCCTTTGTAACCTCTTGATATGAAGTCTTAGACTGAAGTCAAATGGCCTGCGTTAATCTTCACCACCACCACCCCAATTAGACACCATTGATATCTAATTTGCCATACTTGTGGCTGAACTATGCAGGATACTGAGTGATGTGAAGCTGTCTTCAATAGCTCTTCTCTTGTGGAGGCTCAAGCCTGGGACACACTGGCTGCGCTGCGTTGTAGAGCACTGTCTGCATGTGGCTGGAAAATCTCGGTGTGTCTTGACTTTTACTAGCTCGCACCACAACACAGGAGAGCTGCGTTGCAAACAAAGTTGGAAAAATTGAACTTTGGCCGTGTTCGGGAGAAGCCATGTTCGGTACTGTGGGGGCAGGATGCGGAGCGACGCGCTGGCCAATCAGACTCGAGTCTGTTCAGACTCGAGTCTGATTGGCTAGAAGAGAGCAGGGGTGGGGCAGGACGTCTTGCCCTTCTCCATGCAGCTTCCTTCGGTGGAGACAGGGTAGATTGTGTTGCAGCACGTCGGCTACTCTCGCGCCACAACATGACGCGCCGCATTGAGTCGTAGGCGGTGTGTCCCAGGCTTTAGGGTCTAATTACCGTCACCGGAGCCAGAAACAAGGTTAGTGATCTCCTGCTTGGGAATATTGCTTCCTCTTATTTTCTATTGCTTGGAAGTCAAGGTTTCCATCAAGGAAACCTAACCTACATAGAGGATTCTTATGAGCCTTCTGATTCCACTAAAAAAAAAGTATTCCTAGCTGTGGTCGACCACTGGTTGGTTGGTGGGACTTTCGCTAAGGGCAGATTGACTCTTCTTTATATGGCCCTCAATCTCTCTTCTTTGTACTTGCAGAGTAACTTTTGATTGATCATAACCATGCAAAGGGTTGAGGTTCACGTTTTGGTATGTTTAAATGTAAATGAAATAAATTCATGGGAACAGTCCTTACTTGATTTTCAGAGCAGGTGGCCCCAGGTCATCCTTGAGTGGAGAGTGGTGGTCTTTGCCCATTGTGTCCACAAGATGGCAGTAGCGTTACATCTGCTTTACTTTGGAGTGTCTTTTCAGATCCCTGTTTGCTGGCTGCTGAACTGGGCAGAGGGACTACAAGCCACTCTCATTCCAGTCTAGCTCAGTTCTTTAGAATTACACCGTTCTGAGCAGTTAAGCCTTTTACGTCCCCGTCCCCCCCATGAAACTGATTGGCAGTAGATTTGGGACAAGCAAAAGAGTACAGTACTGTTTTAGATGGCACGTAGTTAACTTATGGAATTTGTTAGAGTCAAAATGTGTGCGATGGCCGCAGATGTGTTAAAGAGAGATTGAGATGCACTTCCTGCTTTTGGCAAGAGGCTGCTGATAGTTGAAGTTCCTCTTCTGGTTAGTCTTGCTGTCCCTGCTGTTTAGCTAATAGTATTTAGGACAAGAGTAGAACAAAATGGCTTCTGAATCCTGTTGTGCCAATTACAGTGTGTGTTTTTCAGTATATGCCTTAATTTACCACGCTGCTGCAATGCAACAGAATCATGGCATATTTGGCGTTATGCCATCCTTTTGGATTTCCCGGAAGCATCTGGCTAGACACTGTGGGAAACGGGTAATTTGATTAGATGGACCCTTGGTCTGATGCTACCACAAATGTTCGTATGCAGTCTGCTTTGCTTGGGAGGGATGCCTTTACATTGTGTGGCCAAATTCCCACTGTGGAGAGGAGAGCAGGGAAGATGCCTGCTTAACTGATAGCTATATCAATGCTTAATTTGAACTAGGGTCCAGCCCTGGAACATGTGAAATAGTAATACTGTACATAGAGTACTTTGGTGCCTGTCCAGAGTAAATTTCTGTCCTTCCACAACTCCTGGAGATAAGGGCCAGGATGCACTTACATCTTGGCAATCAAACAATGTGCTTTACTGACATTGGTTTTTGCATTACTTTTTTCTTTTAAACTGAGAATGCCTTAAAATGGCCATCTGGAGGCAAAATCCCATTTTGAGCTGATTTCAGTGAGGTTATGGATTTTGAGGACCAGGTTTCTAAAACTTACATAAACGGATGACTTTCTAAAAAATGCATCGGGAGCAAGAAACCAGCCATGGAAACAAGCATGCTTTCTCTTTCAGACCTTGCTGGGTGACTCCTTGCAGGCGGATGTGGCCAGTTTCCAGGATGTAGTGTGGGCAGCGATCAAGGAGAAGTACAAAGCAGAGGTCAGTGTGCCAGCCTTGCTTTCCTCTATCGCAGTTCCAAGCAGCTCAAATGATCCCACCCAAGGCAATTCTTCGTCTTTTTTTTTTAAAGGTTTTTTTTTAAGGTCTTCTGAGTGCATGTCAAATTCTTATATGTGCACCTGCCCAATTCTGTCGCTTTGGGGGAGTTGTAGAGACTGATGTAACCCTTTATTATTTCATCCCCCTGGACAGTGGGTAGTGTGTGCGTGTGTGCGCGCGGGGGGCGGAGATTGCTATGTTGAATGTAAATACATGTTTAAGCTTGTTCTTCCTCTCTCCTCCACCTGATTGCTCAGTTGTATCTATGCTTCTTGCATCAGCAGACTTTGGCTTCAGTGCTGAACTTGGACTCTAACTTAGAAAGATTTTGCCAAAAGTGTTTGTACCTGGTCATCCAAGAAATGGTAGCGTTGAGGTGGAATATGTGGGCTGGCTGTGTTTCAGTGTGCTCCAGAGTAGTTTTATTTAGTAGATTTGTATTCTATTTTTTAAAGGATAAATGAAAGCAGCACATGACCTACGTAAGATGTGATCTATCACCTTGCATAGTTCAGCTGAAACGGGAGTGGGCATGATCTGATCTCTTTCCCTGCCTGTGTTCCTTTCCTGAGTTTTCCCTCAGACTTTAGTCCTGTAGTGTTTTTTTTTTTTTGGGGGGGGGGGGTGACTACTATGGGCCTGGCTCTGGCTGGGGTGTGTTTGTGATCATTTTTGTGTGTGTGTGTGCTGTTGTGTTCTTTGGGTGGGCAGCTTGGGGCTTTTCCAGGGCAGATAGTAGCCCTCACTATGGCAAAACCAGAATTACAAACCTACCCACTCTCGCTGGGTTCACCTGGAAGGAACCCCCTCCCCAAAGAGATAGTGGCAGCTGCTAAACATCTTAGTGATATCGGACATATGCCTTCTTCATAAATACAGTACAGCCGTTAACTGTATTACATAGGAATGGTTATGCTCACTATGTCATGTTATCTATGTTTAAGGATACCTTTGACAGAATACAGGTATCTTGTTGTCTTGTGTGCTCCCTGAGGCATTTGGTGGGGCCACTGTGAGATACAGGAAGCTGGACTAGATGGGCCTATGGCCTGATCCTGCAAGGATCTTCTTATGTTCTTATCCTTCTGCATTCTGTGCAAGAGACATAGCTGGGGTAAAGAGATGTCATCAGCCACCACTTAGATATTTTATTTTGAGAGATCACAATGGATGTGAGAATAGTGAAGAATGTTTACTCTAGCATGTCATACTAATGAAATTTCCCCCCTTCAAAATGTGAAATGGGTACAACAAGTTACTAAGGACAGTAACCAGAAAAGAGAGAGAGCCTCACTGGTGAATGGGGACAATTGGAGCCTACGCATTTTTACTTTTGCCTTCGGAATCCACTCTTCTGAAGGAATGAACAGTTCTTTGCTTCAGGCAAACATCACTTCAGCATGCGGCTTATCCAAGATGGATGTGCTTGTGTGCTCGCTGTGTCTGTCTTATGATGGATGTCTGCATCTTCCATAGAATTAGAACGTTTGTGCCCAAAGGTGTATGTGGGGCATCTTAAGGTGGAGTTTTTTTTTTAGTATTAGGTGTGCTGAATTAGTCTGCTTTACGTCTGCCAGCCGCAAAGGGATTGTGCTGATCACTGTTGAAGCCAGAGCTAGCAGGATCAGTGTATCCAAAAGTAGCACAAAATCTCCATGGCACTTATTCCTTTGAAGTATCTTATTAGCCACGCTTTCGGTGTCGTGTCAAGAGTTCTAAATCAGCAATGAGAGAAGCTGTTGTCTGTCCTCAGGTTCAGTGCTTTGACGAGGGCAAAACCTGGCATTGCATTCTACAAAGATTAGGGGTATGGACAGGGCACCCTTTCACACAAACACTAGATATCATTTCTAGGGCTTCTACCAAGGTCCTTAGTCTCTTCCTTTGTACTGAAATATATCCTTGGCTGTCATAATTACTTGATCTTTTTTTGTAGTGTTTTCTTAAAGCCTGAGTTTAGGCACCCATTCCGTGACTGCAGTAATTGTTGGCACAGCTCCCGGTTAATCTGATACTGTGCCCACGTGATCAACTGATGTATATTTAGAAATAACATATTTCTGTTCATGATTGCTCATATATAGCGCTTTGTAAAGTCTGCTCCAGATTCTGTTCAAATGCACTTATCCATACCTCCAATTTGGATGCAAAGTGGAGGCCTGATGGCATGTACAGAACCCTGGGGCCTTGGTTTCTGGGTACTTGTATTGTAGATCAGGGGTTCTCAACCAGTGGTGCGCGTACCACCAGTGGTACTTCGGCCCACTGCTGGTGGTACTCGGACCGCTGGAACCCCACTCTGACGCAACACTTTTGGTGCTGAGTTTTCACTCCCGAGAGGCTCCCTCCTTTGGCCAAGCCTTTCGGGAATGCTGAGAAGCCCCCCCCCCCCCCGAGCCTCCTACCTGCGTTTTTTCTGGCCTCTGAAAACCCAGAAGTAACTGGCAATGATGTCGTCACCAGTCACTTCCAGTGGTACGCAGCAGCAGGAGAGTGGCGCTGGAGGTAGTACTTGGCCGGGAAGGGGTTGAGATCCCCTGTTGTAGATCAACCCAATCTGGCTTGCTTGTAGTGTGGCAGTTTTTCATTTCTAGGCTTAAGGATGGGATACAAAAATGTTGGTGTCAACAAGTATTAGCCTCTGATTTGCATTGACCCCTCCTCTGCCAGGATTTTCTTTCTTGCTACTAACAATTGAAATTTCAGTATAACTATACCTGCTCAGCAAAGATTTCAAAAACTAATCCTATTGTTTTCCCCTGCTGATGCAGTGGTGCCAAAATGGCTACTGCTGCATCCAGGGGCGGGGGGGGGGGGAATTGCGGAGGTCTCCTCTTGGTATGAGAACAATTAGCCACGACGCCAGGGGGGTGGGGTTCTCGGACCTGCACTATCTAAATAGCTGGCGCAGGTCCGCATGGATCTGCGCCGCGGGATTGGGTCTGGGAAGGGGGTTAGGATTGGGCAGCTATCGCTGCAGCCAATCCCACCCCCTTCCCAGACCCAAACTGCCCTGCCCCTGGCCCCGTTGCCACCTCATGTTTCCCTCCCCCACCCCTGTTCTCCCCTCCCGCCACTGCCCTGCCATCTTACCTGGATCGTGTCCTGATCCACTGGCTCCAGCAGGGTGGCTCCTGCCTTCCCACCAGTGCCCCTAGCAGTGCATTGGGTAGCACACTGCTGGAGCGACCGACTGGTGCCGACTGTTTTATGGCTTTCGGTGCCAGCGGAAGAAGCACTATGACGATGGCCGGAGCAGGTCGGGTTGGACCATTAATGCCATATAATAAATGAGTTAACTCTGAGATAACAATACCCTGGCCTGAAGTTCCCCATCCACCTTCAGAAACATCTTGTAGCCAATTCTTTTTCCATCGCCTGCTGTATGTTTTTTGTCTGGTTCAAAAGAAGAGGTGGAGTGGAATTAGTTTGAGCTGGTGACTTGATTGATGCTGCCTGCAGCCCTAATCAAGACTGATACTTTTGACAGGAAGTGGGTTTCTGACAATCGCAGTGTTGTGGCAGGCATCCATCTTAGGCTTCCTCCTACTGCTATGCACGAGGGCCTTTCCTGTCCCTTTGCAAAAAGGTATCTGCTTCCTCTGATCCAGGTGTTCCCGGATCCATAGTATTCATTCTCCCTGCCCGTCAACATTTTCAAAGCAGCAGTGTTGAGTTTGATAACAAAGGGCAGCAATTTGGCATGGTTTGAGTTAAACTCAGTCTTTCCTCTTCAGAGTTTGGCTGATACGCAACCTTTGCAAACAACCCCAGTGGAGGAGGAGCCAGACGTTCAGCCTGATGCCCATGTGGACCAGCTACCTCCTGATGAGGACTATGAGGAGGAGGAGGATGAAGAGGAGGAAACTGATGAAGACAGCATTGATGAGGAGGTAAGGTACCAGACTCAATTGTAGTTCGCAAGGGAATTAAGCAGGAATATACATGCAAATATAGAGCCGTGTAGTGGTTAAGATGCTGAACTGCAGACCGGGAGGTAGGCAGGACAGCAGTTCCAGACCCAAGTGCCGCGTGACGGTGTGAGCTACCGTCTTCGGCCCCAGCTCCTGCCAACCTAGCAGTTCGAAAGCAAGAAATTGCAAGTAGATAAATAGGTACTGCTTTGGCTGGAAGGTAACAGTGTTCTGTGTGCCTCGCCATTGAGTCTTGCCGGTTACATGACCATGGAAGTGTCTTTGGACATCGCTGGCTCCTTCGGCTTTGAAACGGAGATGAGCACTGCCCCTAGAGTCAGTAACGGCTTGCTTATTGTTGCACAAATTTTGCACAAATGTGCTTATTTTTGCATGCTTTATTCTGGCCCAGTACTTGCGTATGTATCTGACTTGGGAGGAGTTGAGTAAAGAGCGATGTGACTGGAGGGAGTGGTGTGGGTAAAGGATCCTGACAAAGCCATGGAAGATGGGTGGAAAGGGCCCATGCAGGGCACAGAAACGTCCTCCCTTTTGCTGACATGGTGTGTATTCAAGCCCATCTGTACAGCTATGAGGGCTAGAAACTTTATTTTTAAAATAAAAAATGAAACCGAGTTTAAGTTTTCACATCCACACAGAATTCTGCATGTGTAGGATTCCAGAAGACGAGCAGCCCTGTTTCACGTCCACTTGGATGAGAACTGGGTAAACTTGGGGTTGTCGTCTCTTGTGATAGGAGCCTGTGTCCTCTGTACGAGACAGATCACTTTTAGCAGGGAGGAGGATTGAATTCACTCTCACGTTTGGAGTTTTGCCTATGTTCCTTTCCAAATCCATTTATGTGATCTATTACTTTTGCCAAACATTTAAGGCTCATGGACCTGTTTATTCAGCTGAATAGCTGTTTGCTGCTCTGAGCCTTTGGAGGAGGATGGGATATTAAATCCCAATTAACCAATGTCTGTGAACCTTGTGTATTGTGCCGCAAGAAGAGAGGGGCAGCAACTAAAAGAGCAAGTTACTAGTCCCTTAGTTTTACTAGAGGGAAAACTGAGTGTGTAGGTAATTTCCAATTAATATTAAGAACTTGATAGGATCTGGGTGGACCCTTGAAACAAGGTCTTGTGTTTGCCCCTTTTGCCCTCCAGTGTTGCACATGTCCCAGCTTTCCACACTGATCTATATACACTGATCTATATACACACACGTACACAAGCGCGCACCATTTTTCATATAGCAATTTGCTTTCTTCCTTGCATAACATCTTCCGCTCATAAATGCAAGATCTCCCATTCTTGTCAAAACGCTTGGAGCAGGAGCCGCATTAGACAGTACAGGGAAGACACAACTGTTGCTACTAAACAAACTGAGGGATATGTGTGTGTGTGTGTGTGTGTGTGTGTGTTAAGTGCTGGCACCCCATAAGAGCATCACCCAAACCTCTTTCCGGTGGTGGTGGTCATCCATGTGGCAATGGCAGTGTTTAAACATGCTTCCTACAGGTGTGGAGTGCAAGCATGTTTGCTCATTTAGAGCTGGCAGTGTTTTGAGCTGGCCCTTATTTAGTATCGGAGGCGAGTTGGGTGATAACCCTAAGCCTGCTCTGCTCTTCTTCTCCTTCAGACCTTAGTAAAGCTCTTCTTTTTCAAAGCTCTTGGTCACCTGTTATCTATAAATCTTATCTTTTTATCACCATTTGATGGTTTCTCCCAGTATCCTATTTCTCTCCCCCCCCCTCGCACATAGGTTGGGTTTTAAGCTAAAAGGTGCACTGTCAATCTGCTGCTTTGATGTCTCTGCAGGTCCTCCCTCCAAAGCCAGCATCTGACGACAAGTCAGTGGAGGATGAACTGGAAAAGATGCCCCCTTACGATGAAGCCACACAAGCTCTGATTGATGGTAGGCTATTCTACTGAAACGCGTGCTTTAAGATGGGAAGGAGTTCTCTGCGATTCTGTTTAGTAAACTAAGACCTGCACGCGGGCTGGGGGAGGGGGTAGAAAAGAGGCCACTATTTCAGCTGAAGAAATGGTAAAAATAATACTGATGGTGGTTTTGAGGGGGGCGAGTTGATGTCGCTCTCTGTTCCTCATCTGTAAAATGGAAATTGCAGTTGCCCCCTTTGCAGGGTTATAGTGAAAGTGACAAATAACCTCGAAAAGCACTTTGTGTTCAGCAGCTGCAGAAAAGAGTTGCCCAAGGATCTGCCTGGTACCTGCTTTTGAATGGAATTGCTTGGGAAAAGAGAGCGAACAGTTAAAGTTGCCAAATTTGGCAAATAAGTTTCAAGTAGCTGGGTCTAAAGCAGACTGTGGGGGAGAGCGACTTAAGCACATTACTTATAGAACGAAGTATTGGCACATACAAATCGATGACCTAGTTGTCATGGATGCTTTTCTGAGGGTATCCCTCCTGAAGACGGGAGCTAACTTGTATGACTTCTTGCAGTCCCTGCGCCTGAGGGCTGTGGAACACTTCTGTCCTCCTCTATAGTTAATGGGTACTAGGAGGAAACTGTGGTTCCCTCTGAGCCATAAGGTAGGCTGGTGCCTGGCCAGCTCTGCAGACATTTCTTCATATCTGGAGCCGGTCATCTGTCTTGTGCTTTCCCTTGGATGCAGGGCCAGCAACCCACTCAGGCAAGTGCCTGCAGCCCAGTATCCTGGAGGCTCCAGTACTGATGCCTGTTCCCTGCCCCTCCCCCCCATTGGATCCAATCAGCTGTTGATAGCTGAGTGCCCCGTCCTTTTTTTTTTTTTTTTTTTTTGCTGGGGTTGCTGCTGCAGTGACAGAAGTAAAAGCAATTATTATTTGGGTTGGCAGGCACCTAACAACCAATCTCCCCCCCCCCCCCCCGGACTCGTTGAAATACTACAGTGGTGCACTATGTCAGTGAAGGGCATTTCTGGGTAGAAAAAATGACAGGCACAAGATGCTCACCAGCTAGAACCATGTTGTTTCTCCTGCTGCAGTGACAAAAGAAATTCAGCCTGCCAAAGTATGGAGAGGAGGGCTCACAAAGGCAGGTCAGGGGCCCATTGAGGGGAGGGGTATTATGTACATGAACTAATAGTAACAGCTGCCTGTTTTTGACCAGATATCTCCTGGACTTGTCTACTCGGAACTTTTAAAAACAAGAAAGACCGTCACGTGTGCACACCTGGTTTTTAGGTGCTCGTTGGCAGTAGTGTAGCTTGGGTGTGGGAACGTGGCAAGTGGTGCAAGTAAGTGCAAAGTGACCCCTCCCACTCGTTGTCGAAGCCATTCCGGCAGCAAAGGCAGCAGTGTCTTTGCTGCTGGAATGGCTCCAACGGCGAGTGGGAGGGGCCAGTTCTCACCACCGTGTTGCGCCATGCAGCAAAGGCACTGTTGCCTTTGCTGCCGGAATGGCTCTGGCAGTGAGTGGGAGGGCCCACTTCATAGCACCGTATAGCACTTACCACGCTGTCGTCGTCGTCGTCGTCCCTTCTAACTACGCTACTGCTCATTGGCAGGGGTTTGGTGGTGATCATCGTGACTTGCCTTGCTTGGGGAGGCTTCCCACGTACGTGGCTCACAGCCTCAATGAGGACAGCCTCTCTTGGGAGTCTTGGGTCCCTCACTTCGCAGGGAGCAGAAGCCTTTCAGGGGATCTGCACCACAGTGGCTGTTTCCATGTCAAACTGGCATTGGGGGGCAGGGGGGCAGGTGCTGCTGCCGTGGCTCTGAGGTGCCCACAAGATCGCGAGTTGTTTTCTCTGGAACGCGGTTGGGGGCTTGAAGAGTAGGGAAGAAGCGATCTGTGTTCCCTCCACGTTCATCATCCCTGAACGCTTTCTGAAAATGCACTCTGACTATGCCTTGTTGCTAGGTGGTGTGCCTGTTCTGGCTGCGGTGGGGGCTTCTCCTAAGGCCAGCTTTGATGCATGGTCTTGGGAACAGTGGCAGGATGGAAAGCTGATGGTGACTTGGTGGCAGGGAAGGGCAAGGCAGCAAGCCAGAAATTCCAGGATCAGTAGGTGCTTGAGGGAGCTTGGGGCTGGGGTTGAGGGGTGGATCAGCCTTTATTGGCCCATGTGATGCAAATCCGTACTTCTCCCGATGTTTTGCATATTTTTTGCTTGTTTGGGGACCTTTGTAACACCTCAGAGCTTCGGGGATGCCTCAGCATCCTAAAGGGGCTGCCGAGCCATTTTAAGTCAGTAGCCATGTTTGCCCTGTTGCGTTCGTTATTTGAGCATCTTGTTCTTCATCTGACGAGTAAACAAAGGGCCTAGTTTGAGCCAGCTCATTGGACCATGCAGCCCACCTTCTATCCAGGAATGGGGTGACCCCCCCCTCACACACACCCCTAACGCCCACAGGTTTATAAAAAGCAGGATCCTGTGTCCCTGTTTGCACACTTGTCCAGATTGGACGTTGGAATCATCTGCTGCTTCAGGGGGGCGTTGCTCGCTGACTTTGCTGCAAGTTTGGGTGTTGGGACTCTGGAACAATGTCATTAACTAGGGTAGGGAAAGTACCCAGAGAAGTCGCATCAGGGTGTTTTGTTTTGTTTGCTCCTTGCCTTTAATGTTCTTGCCAGCCTTTGCCATTCATTTCCTTTTGCTAGTTTATCAGAGCCTTATTTTTTATCGGTGCCTCCTTCCCTCCACTGTTTTGATATTTTCTAGCCTTTTAATAAACTTCCTGTATTTTTACTGTTTCCCTACCTGGTCACTCAGGAGGGAGTGGGTTGCCATGTCTCCCAGACTGCCCATATTCCACTGTCAATTGATTTTTAAGGGGACCCCCAGATCTTTGGGCTCCCTGTTCACCAGGGCGAGAGGTTTTCCCAAGGCAGTTTCCTTCTGTCTGGGCTCCTTAGCTTTGGATGGTAGCAGTGAAAACTACCATTCCTCAATTCATTCCCAGTTTACCCAGTAAAATGGTTGAAGTGGGTGAGTGCCACTAGGCGCTGTACCCGTCTTGTCCTCTCTATTCCATTACAGTCCTCCTCTGTGCACGTTGTGCAAAAAGAGAATCCCTGCCACAGATGAGTCGAGCATTCACTGCACTTTGGCAACTCAAACTTTTTGGTGTGTTAATGCAAGGATGTTCCCCTCTGATGGACATGTGCTTGCCTCCAAATAAAAAAAAATATCAGCATTGATTCAGATTTTTGGGAAGTGAAGCGGTGCTCACCAGTCTTCTGCCAAAGGCCATTAGAGGCAACAGTTTCTGTACCTGTCTGCCTGTGCAGCTGTGGGTTTGATATTTCCCAAAGTTACCATTGCAACAGGACAGGTACTGAGGCTGAAACTCAAATATTTTGGCCACCTAATGCGAAGAGAGGACTCTCTGGAGAAGACTCTGATGCTGGGAAAGATTGAAGGCAAAAGGAGAAGGGAAAGGCAAAGGATGAGATGGTTAGACACGAACATGAAAATGAGCGAACTCAGGAAGATAGTGGAGGACAGGAAGGCCTGGCGGGATATGGTTCATGGGATCACGAAGGGTCGGACACGACTTAATGACTGAACAACAACAACAACATCCAAAAGCAGCAACCTTCCTTTTTCCCCCCCCTCTAAGGATGGGCTAGTCATGGGCCAGGTTGTGTGTACCCTAAGCTTAAAAAAATTGATATTTCTGCCCAAGCAAAATTCTGTGACGTATAAATTATACAAAAACAAGAGAACTTAAGGGTAGGAATACTGATGGCCTGCCTCCATAATCTGGAGTACTTGTTCGTTCATCTGAGATTTCTGCAGACGTTGCCTATACACTTCTTGGGCACATTGTCACAACCAAAAGGGCTAGAAACTTGCTAGTGAAAGCTAGGATTATCAAGAAAATGAATTCTGCACCCACAGTTCTATTTCAACCTTCTTCTATGCTCCTAAGGAATCTTGGTGTTTACACAGAGCCCTAGATTGTGGGTTTGTGGTTGCTTCTTGGCTTTCTTTTTTGGTATAGAATTTCTTATTCTTGTGAATGCACTTAAATGTGTTCCCTTGGTGTTGGCCTCTAAAGTGGAAGATCTTTACAGGGATTGGAGGGTTAGGGCTTTTCCCCTAGCAGAGTCCAACCTGCAATGTAAAACCCCAGTAACTTTCTGTTCAAATAAATGTCATAAAGAGGCTTATGAGCTTAAAGCAAGACGAATGTGCTATCCAGTCAGAAAACAAAAGCTATTTGCTCTAAGAGGAGATGAGCTGCTCCTTTTTAGCACATGACTGAATAGGGATGCTGTTTGTATCTGTAAGAAAATAGGCCTCCTCGTTTTCTCTGTATAGGTTATGAACAAAGCAAAGCTTATTAGATTGTGCTTGGGGGTGGGGGTGCGGGTGCAGGGTGGGGAGTGCGCGGTGACTTAGATGTACTTGTCGGGAAAAGAAATCCTTAATTGCATCTGACTCCCTGGCTGTGGGTTATATATTCTCTCTCTCTTGTGTTTATAAATTGCTTTGGCTGAAGGCTAAAGATATAATGGCTTATAATGATTTGAATTTATCCAGTGCCATAATCTCAGTGCATTTGCAGGAGGCAGTCATGGAGGGAAGTGGCAACTGTGGGCTGGGAATTCTTTGGGTGCCTGACCATGCAAGGAAGACACTGAGGCTGGTAAATGTTGTCCAGACCAGGTCACCACAAGCACTTAGTGCTTTTGTTAACTGCTCTGCTTACCTGCTGATAGCTCTGATCTCCTCCCTATGAGGAGGAGATAAAGATAATTCAGTAGAAGCAAGCAAGACTGGACTTAATTGTCAGGGGATACCTTTACCTTACTAGTTGAACATGGGAGCAGTTGACCATGATGTGGGTGAATCAGGCTCCTTCTCCCCATTGGGGTGGGAGGACCGGTCTCTACCTGTCAAGAGCAGCGGCGGAACTTGGGTGGAATGCGTGGAGCAGGAGTTCAGGCGCTCGGGTGGGCGGGAGGCGCGCTCGGTGAACTTACCGTCCCGAAGCGCAGCGTTGGATCGGCCCTCCCTGGAGCCCGTTTGGCTCCAAAATGAGCACAAAATGGGCGGGGGGGCGTGTCGAGGGTGGGGGGCGTCGACATGACGCGACGCGATGCTGGCCCCGCCCCCATGCGCCGGGCGCCAGAAGGGCGCCCGTCATTTCTGGTCAAGAGGCTTATGGGTTGGTCAAGAGGGGGGTCTGTGACGGATGTGAGGACCGCACGGTGACTTGCCTACCTGGTGCGAAGGTTGCGGACATCACCTCTCGTCTAGATAGGCTGGTAGAGAGTGCTGGGGAGGAGGTAGCGGTTGTGGTGCATGTTGGCACCAACGACGTGGGGAAATGTAGCCGGGCGGTCCTGGAGGCCAAATTTAGGTTGCTAGGTAGGAAGCTCAAATCCAGGACCCCAAAGGTAGCGTTCTCAGAAGTGCTACCTGTTCCACGCGCAGGGCCAGCTAGGCAGGCGGAGCTCAGAGGTCTCAATGCGTGGATGAGACACTGGTGTCAGGAGGAGGGGTTTAGGTTTGTTAGGCACTGGGGAACGTTTTGGGACAAGCCGGGCCTACAAGAGGGACGGGCTTCACTTGAACCAAAACGGAACCAGACTGCTGGCGTGTAACATTAAGAAGGTGGCAGAGCAGCTTTTAAACTGACCCCTGGGGGAAAGCCGACAGGAGCCGAGGGGCATCCGGTTCAGGACTCCTCATCCCTAGGGAATGAGGGTGCAGAGGATGGGGAACAGTCAAGTAATAGCAGAGTAAAAATTGGGAGTGGTAGCGTGATGGGACATGACAGCCAGTCTAGCAGGACAGAAGGCTGCAGGAATAAAGGTGCAAACATGCAGCCCTTCTTGGGGGACCAGGTATATAAGTGCTTTTATGCAAATGCCCGAAGTCTACGGGCAAAGATGGGAGAACTGGAATGTTTGGTGGCTAGGGAAAACATTGACATAGTAGGTATAACAGAAACCTGATAGAATGCGGAGAACCAGTGGGATACTGCAATTCCAGGATATAAACTCTATAGGAGGGACAGAGAGGGGCGTGTTGGAGGTGGGGTGGCCATCTATGTCAAAGAGGGGGTAGAATCCACCAGAGTAGAGCTGGAGGGGGGCTCTGACTCCTCCGTAGAATCACTGTGGGTTAGATTACCAGGCTCAAAGAGTGATGTAATAGTAGGGGCATGCTACCGTCCTCCAGATCAAAAACCTGAAGGGGATCTTGAAATGAGGAAGCAAATCAGGGAGATGTCAATGAGAGACAGGGTTGTAGTCATGGGGGACTTCAATTATCCTCACATCGACTGGGTCAATTCATGCTCAGGTCATGAAAGAGAGACTGGATTTCTGGATATGTTAAATGACTGTGCCTTAGAGCAGCTTGTCACGGAACCGACCAGAGGACAGGTGACTCTGGACTTGATATTGTGTGGCACTCAAGATCTTGTCAGGGAGGTAAATGTTACCGAACCGTTGGGGAATAGTGACCATGCTGCGATCTGTTTCGCCATGCATGTCGGAGGGAGAGTGCCGAGCAAATCGGACACGAAAACCCTTGACTTCCGAAGGGCTGACTTCCACAAAATGAGGAGACTAGTTAAAAAAAAGCTGAAAGGGAAGGTAAAAAGAGTCCAATCGCTCCACAGTGCATGGAGGCTGTTTAAAACAACAGTCATAGAGGCCCAGCGGGAGTGTATCCCACAAAGGAGGAAGGGCTCGACCAAGTCCAGGAGGGTGCCGGCATGGCTAACAAGCACAGTTAAGGAGGCTATAAAAGGCAAGGAAGCTTCCTTCCGTAAATGGAAGTCTTGCCCTAGTGAGGAAAATAAACAGGAGCACAAACTGTGGCAAAAGAAATGTAAAAAGATGATACGGGAGGCCAAGCAAGACTTTGAGGAACGTATGGCAGGCAACATAAAAGGGAATAATAAAAGCTTCTTCAAATATGTTAGAAGCAGGAAACCTGCCAGGGAAACGGTTGGTCCGCTGGATGGTGAGGGAGAGAAAGGGGTGATAAAAGGGGACTTGGAGACTGCAGAGAAATTAAATGAGTTCTTTGCGTCTGTCTTCACGGCAGAAGACCTTGGGCAAATACCGCTGCCGGAACGGTCTCCCCTGACTAAAGAATTAAGTCAAATAGAGGTTAAAAGAGAAGACGTCTCCGACTTAATTGACAAAATAAAGATCAATAAATCACCAGGCCCGGATGGCATCCACCCAAGAGTTCTGAAGGAACTCAAGAATGAAGTTGCTGACCTCTTGACCAAAATATGCAACTTGTCCCTTAAAACGGCCACTGTGCCAGAGGATTGGAGGATAGCTAATGTCACGCCAATCTTTAAAAAAGGAAGGAGGGGGGACCCAGGAAACTACAGGCCGGTCAGCCTAACCTCTGTTCCAGGGAAGATGGTGGAAAGTCTCAAGGATAAAATCTTAAAATACATAGAAGAACAAGCTCTGCTGAGGGAGAGTCAGCATGGCTTCTGCAAGGGGAAGTCTTGCCTCACAAACCTGTTAGAATTTTTTGAAAAGGTCAACAGGCATGTGGATGCGAGCGAACCCGTGGATATTATATATCTGGATTTTCAGAAGGCGTTTGACACGGTCCCTCATGAAAGGCTCCTGCGAAAACTCCACAGTCAGGGAATAAGAGGGCAGGTCCTCTTGTGGATTAGGAACTGGTTGAAGACCAGGAAACAGCGAGTGGGAGTCAATGGGCAATTTTCACAATGGCGAGAGGTGAAAAGCGGTGTGCCCCAAGGATCGGTCTTGGGACCGGTGCTTTTCAACTTATTCATAAATGACCTGGAGTTGGGGATAGGCAGTGAGGTGGCCAAGTTTGCAGATGACACTAAACTTTTCCGGGTGGTGAAGACCAGCAGGGATTGTGAAGAGCTCCAGAAGGATCTCTCCAAACTGGGAGAATGGGTAGCAAAATGGCAGATGCGCTTCAATGTAAGTAAGTGCAAAGTGATGCACATTGGGGCAAGAAACCAAAATTTCACATATACGCTAATGGGTTCTGAGTTGTCTGTGACGGATCAAGAGAGAGATCTTGGGGTGCTGGTGGACAGGTCGATGCAAGTGTCGACCCAGTGTGCGGCAGCTGTGAAGAAGGCCAATTCCATGCTCGGGATCATTAAAAAAGGGATTGAGAATAAAACGGCCAATATCATTCTGCCTTTGTACAAATCGATGGTAAGGCCACATCTGGAGTATTGTGTCCAGTTCTGGTCACCACACCTCAAAAAGGATATAGTTGAATTGGAAAAGGTGCAGAAAAGAGCGACCAGAATGATTCGTGGGCTGGAGCACCTCCCTTATGAGGAAAGGCTACAGCGTCTGGGGCTTTTCAGCCTAGAAAAAAGGCGCCTGAGGGGGGACATGATTGAGACTTATAAAATTATGCATGGGATGGAGAGAGTGGATAGAGGGAAATTCTTCTCCCTCTCGCACAACACCGGAACCAGGGGACATGCACTAAAATTGAGTGGAGGGAGAGTTAGAACAGACAAAAGAAAGTATTTCTTTACCCAGCGTGTAATTCATCTGTGGAACTCCTTGCCACAGGATGTGGTGATGGCACCTGGCCTAGATGCCTTTAAAAGGGGTTTGGACAGATTCATGGAGGAAAAGACCATCACAGGTTACAAGCCATAAGCAACCTCCTGGTTTTAGAAGTGGGTTTTCTCTGTGCCAGGTGCAAGGGAGTGGCGACTGGACACAGGTATCTTGTTGTTGTCTTGTGTGCTCCCTGAGGCATCTGGTGGGACCACTGTGTGACACAGGAAGCTGGACTAGATGGGCTTTTGGCCTGATCCAGCAGGGCTCTTCTTATGTTCTTATGGGTTAGAACTGGGTAAGGTAACAGTGACCCCTGACAATTAAGTCCAGTCGTGTCCGACTCTAGGGTGTGATGCACATCCCCATTTCAAAGCCGAAGAGCCAGTGTTGTCCGAAGACGCCTCCGTGGTCATGTGGCCGGCATGACTCTTCTTGCCGCAGCGCGTAGCATGTGGCTGGAACACGGAGCGCTGTGTACCTTCCCGCAAGCGGTACCTATTTATCGACTCGTATTAACATGCTTTGGAACTGCTAGTTTGGCAGGAGCTGGCCAAGCTACTAGAGCTCACCCCGTCACGGATTCGAACTGCCGACCTTTCGATCGACAGCTCATGGTTCAGCGGTTTAACCCACTGCGCCACCCGCTGGCCTCACTAGAACTGGGTATCCAAAAGCAATTTAAAGCTATTTCTGGTTTTTGCCAAAACCAGGAAGTAAAATGGAAGTAGCTTTAAATTGTTTTTAGAAGCTAATCTAGGGTGCGGGTCCGTGGCCCCCCTGCATCCTCCGGAGGGCCAGCACAACCCCGGGTGAGTCAAAAAAGCCCCTTTTTCTCTAGTTCCAGCATGATCCCTGCAGTGCTTTTGCACGTCATTGAACGTTGCCACCCCCTTAAGGGGGTAGCAACCAATTTTTCCCGACTGGGGTGTCGCGACGCCCCAGTTTAGGAACCTCTGGGTTAGTCGATGCAGCAGCTTTGCTGAAGCTGAGCAAGTCTTGGGCTTGGTCAGTGCCTGGATGGGTGACTGCCTGGGTCGGATCCCCAGGTGTGCTTCCTTTGTTTAATGGTGGAAGAAAGGTGGTAATTTTGAACCGCTGCTTTCTGCCTTGTGGCAGTGTTGTCATCCCAACCAAATAAAAAGCAGACAAAGCGAGGGGCTTCTCATCAGCTTTCTGATGGCTTCTGCTTTAGCAGTGGGGTACTGAAAGACCCAGATGTCTTATTCAGAGACCCCCAGCAGGCGCATGCCACCAAAGTGGGTCTTCATCAAAGCACGTTATCCTCTCTCCTTATGCTGCTCTGGGTACTAGGAGGCAACACCGCATCAAACATTGCAGTTTCCTTGTACCATTTTTGGCAAAGTCTGCACAAAGTGCATTAAAGTAAAACCGGCCTGGTTGGTGACCTCATAGCAGTTGAATCTCTTTATTACTCTTGGCTTATTGATCTGTGCTTGGGGTAACTATTGCCAAGAACACTGGAGGAGGGGCAAGTATGAGTGTGATCCTAAGATCTATAAAATGAGTGCCCAAGAGAGGCTGGCTTTGGGGAGTAGGAAGCTGTTCCAGAGTTGATGCGTATTTACAGCCCTACCGGTACACTTGCGTACATCTCCAGGAAAGGCAGTGCCTCCAGAAAGCACATCCGTATTCTTCAGATGTTGGCATTAGGTTTATTTTTGAATGGTATGAGTGAGTTCTAGGCCAGCGGGTGGCGCAGTGGGTTAAAGCACTGAACCATAAGCTGTCGAAAGGTCGGCAGTTCGATTCCCGCGACGGGGTGAGCGCTCGTTGCTTGGCCAGCTCCTGCCAACCTAGCAGTTCCAAAGCATGTCAATGCGAGTAGATAAATAGGTACCGCTTGCAGCAAGGTAAACAGCGCTCCGTGTTCCAGCTGTATGTTACGCGCTGCGGCAAGGACAGTCATGCCGGCCACATGACCACGGAGGCGTCTTTGGAAAACGCTGGCTCTTCGGCTTTGAAATGGAGATGAGCACCACACCCTAGAGTTGGACACGACTGGACTTAATTGTCAGGGGATACCTTTACCTTTTATGAGTGAGTTCTACATTAAAACATGGTTTGGTGTTGCACAAGTCCACTTTAATAATAAGCTGTTTCTGCAAAATCCAAACGTTGCCGTAATATCCAAACCAACCCTGGTTTGAAGGATCCTGGTTTTGAGAACTCAGACAAACCATACTTTATTTACCGTATTTTTCGCTCCATAAGACGCACTCCCCCCCCCAAAAATAGGGGGGAAATAAGTGTGCATCTTATGGAGCGAATGTTTAAGGGGGGGATTTTTTTTCCTTACCTGGGCTTGCGGGGTCTTCAGGGAGGCCTGCGCGACCCTCTGCAGGCCTCCCCGATCTTCAGATCGGAGATAAAGGCTATTTTCAGCCATTTCCGGTTTTCGGAAAAATGGCCGAAAATAGCCTTTATCTCCGATCTGAAGATCGGAGAGGCCTGCAGAGGGTCGCGCAGGCCTCCCAGAATCCCCCACAAGCCCAGGTATGTTTAAAAAAAAGGACACACACACACACACACACACACACACACACACACACACATGGAAGAAAAAAGCAGGAACAGAACTGGGATACAGAGAAAAGGGGAGAACTGAGGGAAGGGATAACAGAAAGGACCATTATGGTACTGAACACTGTGAAATATTTATTTACAATGTTTTTACCCTGCCTTTCTCCCTGAAAGGACCCAATAAAGGGAGCAAAAAGGTTGTATACGATGGGTGTGCAGGGGAGAGGAAAGAGAAAAAAGCAAATATTTTTTCCCCTATTTTTAGCTCCATAAAACAAATATGTCCTATGTTCCGCTGCGTCTTATGGAGTGAAAAATACGGTAGATATAATTAACTAGAGTTTCTGTGAAAGTAACTTGTTAAAGCAGAGTGCACTAGCAGGAGGAGGGTGCACACAAGCACAAGACTCGTTTTGTAGAACACTAAACAGTAGTTTGGTGTTCGTGTGTGTTCTATCAGTGTATTATCCAAGCACCTGGAATGTTAAACCTAGAATTGCCCAAACTCAGCTTGGCAAAGTATGTGGTGACTGTTTCCAGCCCGCAACATAGTTTCTGGCTAATGGATTCTTCTCAAAGGAACAAGAGCACTTGTCTTCTCCACCTTCCTTTTGATAGTTTTTAGAAACAAATCAGCAACCTGAGTATGAGACTAACAATTTCCTGTCATTTCTGGGGCATTTAAAGGAAGGTTTAATGCAGTTATCTTGCCAAGCCCAGGTTGTTGTTTTTTAATCAATTTGAAAAGAAAAGGTGGCAAGCAACTTTAAACCATGGTGTGTAGGTTATGGTTTGAGCCATGGGTGGCCAACCTTCCACCATTAGGGGCCTCTGAGTTCTTCAGAGTTGTGTAGAAGACCGAAACCTGACAGTTGCAAGTGCTGATGGTGGTGCTAAAGCAGCTGCACCTGCTGAAATGCCCTCACCTATACAACCATTAAAGGGCCAGGAGCATTCAGGTTGAAAGGTTGGGCACCCCTGGTTTGATGGCAAACCATAACTATGGGCACTATGCCACTTCCAAAGGCCACTGCACCATGAAGACAGCATGCTGAATAGTCAACAAATGAAAGTAGACAGGCAGCTTTAAACCATGGCTTGCCTGTCTGTTCAACGTACCGATCACTATGTTGCAGTGGAGATGGAGCTGTCATGCCAAAGCATAGATGGTGCACACACACACACACACAATATTAATTGCTGTATGTTTGTTACTTTTAAATTTTTGTTAACCACCTTGAGTCCTGTGAAAGGCAAGTTAAAAACATTTAAATTTTTAAATACATTAGTGTATTGCTTGTTCACTTCAGGTTCCATTTCTGCTCTTCACAATGAGAGACACAAAAGTAGGAAAAAGTTGAGTCATCACCTCCCTAATGAACTCCTTGGAAAGGATGATGAAGTTGTTAGTGTGACCTGAGGTCTAAATATAGTACTTGCTGGGGGGTGGGGGGGTAGGTAAAGGTTTCACTGAGCAACCTGCCTCCAGATTTGGTCACGGAATCTGTTGTGTAGCTGTAGCATGGCCATTTTTCCTCTGAATTTCAATGGCTCCCCAAGCTGTCTCTGAACTGATCCATGACTCGTACATGTCTTTTCACATTGGCAAATGGCACTGTGAGTTTGCAAGTTGGGAGCTGTGGAATGTTTGTATTCACCCCAGAGATCTCACTTCAGCAAGGTGTTATCGTAATGTGATGCCACCTCTTGCAAGGGGCTCGGATACGATGTAGCCTCTGCTGTGGGATTTGCTTTAGGCCAGGGGTTCTCAACCTGTGGTACTCGCACCCCTAGGGGTATACAGACCATCAGGCGGGGGTACGCAAGAGGCTTCCTCTTATCAGCTGATTGCCAGCAACCATAGGTTTTATTTTTTAAATGCCCACCCCCAAGCAATTAAGTAGCAGGGGGTACTTCAGAAAATTGGACCGTGATAGAGGGTACCCGGGCCTCCAAAGTTGAGAACCCCTGCTTTAGGCCATACTGTGCCTCTTGCTATAGACTTGGGAAGTGACAGGGCAAACCTTAAAGGAGCAGTCACTAAAACTGAGTCTGGTCTTGCTGTACAGTTCTTCTGGAGCCTTCCAGGTTCCCAAGCAGGGCCTGTTAATTCCATGGCACAGGGCTTGTCAGAAATGTACCAGACATAGCAAAAAGCTATTTTACAGCTGTAATAAAACAAACTGGGAAGCCGTAGGCATGTCTGCACTTTGTGTTCTGGGAACATGTGCCACCTGAATAGATAATCTCCATTAGCATTGCTAAGCAGGTATGCCATTTCTCATATCTCTAATGTCCAGGAAGCAAAAGGCGATCAATAGGGAGGGCTGGCTGTTTAAAATGACTTGTGCAGCTTAAAAGGAGTGGTTTTCTCCCTATCGGCAGTGAGAGCCATCAAAACGTACCCTTGATGGCTTGTAAACTGCACACACAGGGAAGCATTACGCATTGGTCTGATTTCTGTTTTGCCCAAACTCCCCTTTTGCTGCAGTTTAGGTACTGAAAACTGATTCATTCTGTGTTCGAGTAATTCCAGCTTCTTGGAGGAGGGGGCGTGAAGCGTTCAGGGGGGCACTCAGAGTTCAGCAAAAAAAAAAAAACCACCACCACACCAATTCAACCTATGGTTTGGATTCTGTTCTAGTTGTTGGGGTGGGGGCGGGAGATAAATAGTTTGTTCTGATTTTTTGGATATTTTTCTTTGATCTGTTCCAGTTAGAACTTGAACCAGAACCAAAGTAAGGATTCAACAGAGATGTTGGTGCATTTGCTGGTCTGTACCAGAATGAGCCTTGAATTCTTAAAACTACCATAGCAGTTGGGGTTTGTCTCTGCTTTTGTACTGTATTGACTTCCAGGGCTGGGGTGCACCTGAGACCGGACAGAAAAGCTTCAAGGCTGTGGTGCATCGTAGAAAACGTATGTAGAGGCTTGTTGGAGAAAGGGGAAGAGGACAGTTTGTGCACACCCCACAGTGCTTCCCCCATCCTGTATTGTGTAGACTGATTTTTTAGCTGTTGAAATACTTTCTCTCTAACTTTTGCTTCAAAAGTGAAGTGAAGTGAGCTTCCTTACAGAGGCCTGCAGGATTCCAGACCAGTCGAAGCTCTGACCACGCCTGGCATTGGTCAAGGGCCCCTGCCCAGCAGAGGAGGGTCCACTGCACTCTCAAAGGGCGCCATAGGGGTCCCAGTGCAGGGCTTTGCCCCAGGACCCTCAGCAACCCAGCGTTGGAACTGACTCCCAACAGATTGGGGAGGGGGGAATCTGGCAGCATGAATGTGTGGTAGGGTAGATAGTATGTAGCTCAGCAAGAGTGTGTGTGTGTGTGTGTGTGTGTGTGTGTGTGTGTGTGTGTGTGTGTGTGTGTGTGTGTGTGTGTGTTTAAATTTTGTTTTTCTCATTATTGCATCAAGTAATAAGACAGGATTAATATTTCTTCCTTCCTCATTCCCCCCCCCCCGCTATTTTCCAGCTGCCTGGACACACTGAAGGCTTTTTTTTCCTGCCTATTGTTCTTTATATTAGGATGCAATATACCAGAGTATATTTAATTGCTGTGTTACATAAGCAAATCAGCAATGTAACTTAAAATATTTTAAGTTCTTCCCCACACATGAACTAGCCAGTTTACTGAATCCTCTTTATCCATCTGAATGGGACGAAACTGGAACAGCTTCATTTGCAGCTGAATCCATACTGGACCTAAACCAGAACAGTGGTGGCGCTCATGGATGCTCCTCACTTGCTTTCCCTTTCCTGGAAACCTCTGATTATTTTGAAGTCTTTCTCTCTCCCCCCCATGACACTATAGCTCTATTTTCTTTTTCTGTGGTTCAGAGAATCCCAGTACTACGGCTGTCACCTGAAGAAATCTCAGTTGATAATTTGTATGTGCTTTTAATTTTGCAAAAGCATAAATTAACAGTTCTGAAGAAAAATTCTTGGTTTTTAGATGATGCATGCATATTTCATGGTTCCATCTTAAAAGGCATTCCCTCCTTTATGATAGACAGAAACATCACTAGGGTTTGCGTCACCTGGTGCGAGAGCTCATCGTGTCGCCCCAGTGATGTCACTAGGGTTGGTGTCACCCCCATTAACTTTATTTATTTTAATATATAACAGTACATGTCACCCAACAAATCAGTAACCAACAAAAATCCAGTGACCAACTTGATGACACTTGCACAACTGAATAAGTAATTCAAAACAGCTTGTTTCATTGCATTTTGCATTAAATTACCTTTCCAATGATATATAACATGATGATTTTATTCATAAATACATGGTTTCCACAATTTTGGCCACTAGTGGTGTCACCCCCGCTCCCGAGGGTGTCACCCAGTGCAGTCTGCACCCCCAGTGATGCCACTGATGATAAAGGAGGAAGAAAACCTCTTCTAGAATGGCATCTATCCCCTAAGACTTTTGTACATTCCTATATTTTTTTAAAGGTTTAAAAAAAAATCTGTTACCTGACTATTTGGGGGGAGAGTTGTCTACTCTTAATCAAAGGATTTTTTTTAATAAATCCATTTATTTAGATTCATTGCCTACACACAGCAACCCTTCTTAGTAATGAAAAATGGCCTTTGCCATCATCTTGCCTAATGTGGTGCCTTTTATCTTAAGGATACTGGATAATTTTATGTAAATGATGCCGGTTCTGTGCAGAATTAACAAACGGAAGTTGGAAGGCAGGAGAGTGCCCAACATCTGACATGGGTTGCTTTTCTGTGATCCGTAGCATCAGGGTGCAAATACATGATTCTTAATTAGGCGTATCCCCCTCTGGCTCAGATGCATGGAAACACCTTTCCTGCACTTAGATGAAAATGATACCTTTCCTGCACTAGGGAAACACGGAGGTCAAAATATTTGAATTGCCGTTCTTCTTGTACAGTTTCTGGAATGGACTATGATTCTTGGGAGAGATGGATTTGTGTTAGTCCTGTTTAATGGACCTAAAAATGGCATTTAACTTAAGCCTTTGGGATTGCTCTGCTGGTGTTCAGAGTTTACAAGGTACCTAAAATAGACCATATGTGAGAGAGAGAGAGGGTGTGTATGCGCGCACGCACGTGGTCTATTTTCACTTAAAATTGAATATAGATATAGATATATATGAGAGAGAGCAGTTAATGCCATTTCAGGTTTCTGCACACAGCCTGGTCTTTGCAGACCCTCCACTGTATGCCCTTGAGTTGTATCTGACAGCCTGAATTTGACCTTTTCTATCTCTTGCTCTTTGGCTACTAGCACACGAGGTTCTCCTTAGCTTGCTGCTGCTTCTGATGTCCAGTAGATGGTGCTAGTGTATCCCAGATTTCCATTCCAATTATGAATTCTTTGACACTAATTACCAGTACTCCTTATCCCAAGCAACTACTGTACTCTGACTTGAAACTCTAAGAACACATTTTACTATACATTGGAAGGTTAGGAATATTAATGCCAGAGCAGGGTTGAACTTCTCTCACAAATCAGGCAATCTAGTTCCAGCAGGCTGGTAACATTTTCCCCATTAGTGGCTGACTTGCAGGCAAAAGGGATCTGTTGATGTGGAGTTGTTCAGTTGTTAAGTCGTGTCCGACCCTTCGTGATCCCATGAACCATATCCCTCCAGGCCTTCCTGTCCTCCACTATCTTCCTGAGTTCGCTCATTTTCATGTTCGTTGCATTGGTGATGCTGTCTAACCATCTCATCCTTTGCCTTCCCCTTCTCCTTTTGCCTTCAGTCTTTCCCAGCATCAGAGTCTTCTCCAGAGAGTCCTCTCTTCGCATTAGGTGGCCAAAATATTTGAGTTTCAGCCTCAGTACCTGTCCTTCCAGGGAACAGTCAGGGTTGATTTCATTTAGGATTGATGTGGAGTATACACAGACAAATCCAGCTATGGACGGCAACGTTTGGAGTAGTGGTTTTCTCCCTTTCGTCTTTTCAAAAGAGTAACTTAGGGGACACATTATTAGAGGGAATCATGTAATGATCAGGAGTTGGATCCTCCTAAAATCCTTCATAAGAATGTGGAAACTGTTCACCTGTCCACTTACCTTTTGCTAAAGATGGACAGTAGAAAAATAGCTTAATTTTCAGCTGTGTGTAGAGTCCAAGTTATTTACCAATGCCCTTTTTTTTACATATGCACTGTACTTGCAGCGCCTTCCTATGCGTGCCTACTCAGAAGTAAGCCCCATTGAGTCTCATGCGACTTACTCACAGCGTAATTCAGCAGTCCTACACACACCTGGGACTCAGTAAGGTGTACTTCTCACTAGGCACGCATAGGACTGCTATAAATGTCCTACTCACAAAACTTCAAAGCAAATGATAACCTAAATGCAATGCAAAGAATGCAAAGAATTCCTTTTAATAAGGAATAATAATACACTCACATGCTCTAAAGCCGGAGCTACATCACACGCGTCTTAGCGCGTATGCGTCCGGTGTCCCGCCCCCAGGTTCAAACGGGCTCTGATTGGCTGAACACGAACGCGGGCGAAGTGGAGTCCAACTCCACTTTGCTGGCGTTCCGTTCGTGTTCAGCCAATCAGAGCCCATTGTTTGAATCTGGGGGCGGGACACCGGACGCATATGCACTGAGACGCGTGCAATGTAGATCCACCTTAATGCAGAATTTGCATAACTTGCATACACTGACCCTAGCCGTTCATTGGTCCACCACGACTGGTCTCGTTTCTCTGCTTTGGGTCATGACTCAGTGAATCATATCTTGCATGCAGAAGGTACCAGGTTAAATTTCCGGCACTTCCAGTTACAGAGCTTGCGGGCACAGGGCTGGGAAAGGCCTCTGCTCGAGGATTCCCTGCCAGTTGGAGAGGACAATCCTGGGCTAGACGGACCAGTGGTCTGGCTGTGTTTCAGGCAACTTCATAGCAACATTGACCCTCTGGTTGTGAAGGGCATGGTGGCTTAGAAAGCAGAGGCACCCCCAGACCTGTGGCAGCAGGGTTTCTAAAAGTTCTTCTCTCCCCTGCTTGGAGGGAAGCAAGCGTATCTCCTTCTGCCCTGTGACCTCATTCCCCTCTCTGTCAAGGGCAGAGAGATCAGCAGCATCTATCGTATTGCTCTTAAGCTGTGTCCCAGTAGTATAGAAATGGGCCCGTGGTTAGCTTTCGTTCTCTAATAAGAAGGAAATGGCTCTTTTAGATGGCCATTAATAGACTCAATCTGAACAGCAGGATCCATCACTTTCTTGTTCTCCCCCCCCCCCCTTTGGACAAGACCTGGAGTTGCAGGGAAAGGAAATGCAAGTCACTGGCTCTCTGTTGCCACCTCTTTGGAAGGTTCAGAACAGCTCCCAGTTTTCTAGTGTGAAAGGCTTCTCTGTGCAGGCTGCAAGCCATCTGCTCTCCCTCTCCACACAGGCCAGGTGAAGCTGGATGTGTTTGCAAGGGAAAAATGAAGCGCAGCGGATGGAACTGTTAGACCCAGGGCTGGCTGAAGGATAGGGTGCCCCCCCCTTCATGCTGCCGTGCCCCCCCAACCCACACATCCCTTGCCTCATTGCTTCCTCTACAGGCTCTTTAAACCATTTCTACCCACGGATGTATATTCGCAACAGTTAAACATGTACACTTGTGGGCCAGGAAGAAATGGGTTTTAAAACAAAGCAGGAAATGCAGGGTGCATTTGTTTAAAGAGCCTGCGTGGAGGAAGGAGTGAGGTGAAGGGGCTAGCTCCATTGGTGGTGGACTGGAGGGAGGCAGTGGGACTGTTTCTCCCCTCCCCCTTTGTTAGCCAGTGTGAACATCATTCTTTGTGTCATGAGTGGGCCAGCCATGGATGGCCCTGAAAGATACGAGTTCAAATGCTGAGCCACCTGAACAAGCCGCTTTCTCAGCCGCCATTCCCCTCTGTGCAATGAGATGAACAGTGGCTTTGCCTTGCAGAATTTGTTTTTAGAGTTACCTTTAAGTAGCACGGGCACATTTTTCTAATCTGAAGGATAACTAGCAAGAAGAATTTTGCTGGAAGAGATGTGGTAGCTTTGAGAGCTACTGCTGGCTTTTGCAATTGAAATGTTTTACAGTCTTTGTCTTTCCACGCCCCCAGTACCCCGTGGGGTTGGTCACTTGTATTCCCATTTCACAGGTGAGAAACACTGAAAAAGTGACTTGGCCAGGCCTCAATTCTGAGGTGCTGCTGGGTAGAAGGGAATCTTGCTGGCACATTAGTGCAGGTTACCATTTTTATTTATTTTTGCTGCTATCTTTATTTTCCTGTGTCTCTTCCAGCTGCTCAGAAGGCCCGGGAGCAATTTGAAGAGGTAGAGAAGTCCCTGAAAGAAATGGAGGATTCTATCAGGTATGACTTTGGGTTGAAAGTGGTAGTTGTTCCTAGGGTGAGGCGGGCGTTCCCTGGGGAGTCAGGGGCTCCTCCCTGACATACTTTGGCCTCTCTTCCTCGCCGCTCCACCATCTTTCTGTAACGTATCTCCAGGCATGCTTCACAGGCACCCATTAAGTCTGCTTTGTTTTTAATGTCAGTCCTCTGATGGGTCTTCCTTAGAGCCTAGTAAAGCAGGGGTAGTAGTGCTCTCTATGGATAGTTAAAGAGGTAACTACACAGTGCACTTTCATATGTTGGGAGGGAATTCTGTTGACTCTCTTGAATGCTTTGAATCAAGTCACTGAGTCAGATGATGAGCAGCAGGGAGTGATTGAAGAGGTCCAAAGTGCTGCTCCCTTAAGGTGTCTTCGGAGTATAAACAGGTGTCTTTATTTAGGTACGAAACGCAACATAAGCAGGATAAGCAGCAAGACTGCATGACCTGGGTCAGAGGGGAGGGAGAGAGGAGGTATCCTGGTTACTTGTTAGCTGGCAGAGCCTCACCCATATCAGTTGGCCAGCAGAAGGACACCACCCGCCGTTGTTGGACTCCTTGGGCAACGCCCAGGGGAGTCCAAGCAATTTCCCATTACTGCTTTCTAGGACGTTCCTGCCTTGAAAGCAACTCCGTAGATTTCACCATCTCATCTGTACATCTCTCTGTTGTTTCACCAGCATCAGTTGGTCAGCTGAATCTCACGCCACAGAGCGATCTGACATGCTTAGTAGGGTCCACCTATCAGCCTTGAGTGTGCTGAAACTTATAGGTGGCCACTTGCTAAACAGCTTTTCCAAAAAGGACGAAGGGCATAGCTGTCTGGGGAAATCTACAGGTAATGTTTTCTTCTAGCAAGAGCAGAACAATAGCTAAGCTTGAGGTCATTGATTCAGCATTCTCCCACCTCACCCCTGAACAAAGTGTTAGCAAGAGCCCCAAGTTCTCTTAGTTGAGCCCCAATTGCCTGGGCCAGTGGTGGCCAACCTGCAGCACACTGCATGCCACTTTTTGTGTAGATAATCTTAAGCGTGCCACTAAAAAAACGTTTCTTAGGTAATGAAAATATTTAAAGTACAGTGAGGCTAGCCCCAGCACCACCAGTCCCACAGCCTCCAGAGCAGCGTGAAGCCTCGCTTCTTCCCTCCGGAAGGGTAGGGAGCTGCTGTGCTCCCTTACTGCTTTCCCTCTGTGCTCTCTTTGCACCTCCAGCTAGGTGCCACGTCACTCGGGCAGGAATACTGGAGCGTGCCACCTCAAAAGGCTCAGAGTGCCAGTAAGTGGCACGCGTGCCGTAGGTTGGCCTATTTAAACCTATGGCCTGGGCAGTTACCCTCAAGTTCATTTTCCTGCTTTAGCAAGGGAGACCACTTGAGGCTGATCCAAATAAGATAAATGTATTAAAATCTGTCTCTGTGCTTAAGTTGTCAGCTTCCAAGCTTTCTTGCCTTCCCTTAGATTAATATATGCAACGGGGGCAATCTAACCCCCAAACTAACTGGCCTATCATCTCGTCAAGGATGCTGGAGGTGTCTAGGACACGGGTTCAGCTAGCGAGGCTGTAGTGCATGGAAATACATGGTATGCTGAGAGAATCCTAGTGTAACCCCCAAACATCAACATGTGGGACAGCCATTCCAAGTAGTTTACTGCCCTGGAAATGCTGCCTGTAGGTCAATATGATTTCATAGCTCATTTCTACATCCCCATGTTGAATTCTCAGCTGTTACTTGAACCATCTTGGCAAACCTTGCCAACTTTGCATGCTTCACAGAAGCATGATTGGATAATGCACGCAGCAGGGCAGTCTCATCCAGACTGAGACCATGGGTGGTGGTTGATTAGTCACCAACTTTGTCCTGCTCTGTATCAACAAAGGATATGGAGCTCTGTTAGTGCCCTGTTTAGGCAGTTATGTGGGTGGCTAAGTGGAGTGAAGGGTGTGCAGCAGCAGGGGGAGCACACCTGCATAGGTTAGATCCATGACGGCCAATGTTCTTCGGGAAAGAGGAGTCCATGAAAATAATATGTATTTTCAAGTCCCCTGCCCCTTTTGGATGCTAGCCAGAGTGTTGGTGGGGTGGGGTGGGGACCCACTGCCCCAGGCGCCAGGGGGTATGTGCAACTTACCCGGCAGCGGTGATAAAAATGGCAGCGGCAGCAAAACGGCGCATTTTTGGCCTGGTGGTGGGTTGGGGGTTAGCCCGCCCACTCAAGCCGTTTGCGCTGTAAATCGGGCAAAAAAACACCCGCGCCGAAAAGACCAGAAGAGGCCCAATCGGGCTTGGGCGGTCACGTGGGGGGTGTCACGTGACCGCCCCCGGGAGCGGTCTGGCTACACCACTGATGCTGGCATCTGATGTACACAGACCTGGTACAGAGTAGGATGCTATTACCCTGTGGTAGCAGGGTCCTATTACCCTGCAGGGAAATAACAGCAACAAGAGGGTTGGGGAGAGGACTCTTCTTTCCACAGCACCAAGAGCCTTCTCTACTGAAAGTCCAAAGAGCTGGAGCCACTCGCCACGTTGGCCTGATGTGGCCCACAAGATTCAAAGCATGTTCTTTTTTTCACAATAGGTATGATGGAACTGCAGTAAAAGCTTTTAGAATCATGTTTTAATTCGTGTCCAATTTTGCTGTGTAAGCTGCTTTGAAAACATTTTGTTGAAAAGCAGCATATAAACATGTTCTGAATAAGTATAGTTCCTATGCCCCAATGAATTCTCCTCCAGTCCTGCAATAGCTTTTCCTACCTGATGCAACCCTATTTCCCTTCCTCACACTTTCCCCCTTGCTTCAAAGAAGGGTGACTTGTACCCCCTGGGGCCAGCGGCCTCCTTGGTTCTCCAGGCATCCAGTGGCTTAGATCAGGGGTTCTCAAACTTTTTAGCACCGGGACCCACTTTTTAAAATGACACTCTATTGGGACCCACCTAGCTTTATGAGACGCTCAAACATTTATCTCCCTGTATTTACACAAGATTGCAAACTGCAGGAGCTCAGCTGTTCGCAGGGTAATTAGCAGCTATCTTGCAGACTGCAGGAGCTCAGCTCTGAAGGGCAATTAGCAGCTATCTGATTTTTGAATAGCGTCAGGACTTGTGGCAATTTACTTATCTGATCTTTCCATCACCTGGGACCCACCAGAAATCAGGTCGCGACCCACCAAGTGCGTCCCGATCCACAGTTTGAGAAACACTGGCTTAGATGAAGCACTGATTCAGTGGGAAGAGGCAGCTTCCTTTTTTGTGGCAGGGAATCTTCTTTCCAGGATCCTGTTCCATGTCCTAGATCTAACACATGCAGTCTTGTTCCCTTAGACACGCCACCTACCCCCAGCCTTGACAAAAATGTCCCCCCCCCAAAAAAAAAGCTCAGCATGAGAACATTTGAGAGCACATGTGCTGAAAAGAGAGTGGATGTCAGTTCTGCTGAGGGTCACAAGACAGTTGACTTTCCCTGATTAAAGGGTTAGAGAAGGACTGTCTTTTTTTTAAATCTTGTTCTAGTGCTGGCTGCTGCTTTGCTTCCTTGATGCATTTCAACTTGAATATTCTGCATGTTACTATTCCTAATGTTTCCCTGAAGCTAAGAAGAGTATTTCATACAGGTTTGCTTCAGGGGGGTTGGGTGTTGCTCTTCTGACTCCACTTGTCATTCAAATCATATCTTTTTCTTTCTTCCCTTCCACCCCCCCACTTGGTCCAGTCTCGATGGGGGAGGGGGGAAGCAGAGAAAAAAGGGTAGAAGCTGAAAATAAATTTCAAGCTGTCTCCTATTGATTGCATACATAATTATTGCTGTAATCATGCCACTCCTGAGCTCTTAGGCTGGGCGGGCTGATTCAGGGAGCAGATGGGAGACCTCGACGTGCTTAGCTTGGTTGACCTTGGTGACAAGCACTTCATTTAGCTGCTGGGAGAGGGCATATTTTGTTGGTTTCTCCCCCCCCCCTTCTTGATTAGAAGGAGCCAGAATTCTACAATGCCAGTTACGTTGACTACCCTAGATGCAGCCCGTGGCTGATTATTTCTGACCCTCCCTTCGCACAGTCATGGTTGATTCACCACAAGAGCCCTTTTTCATGGAGTGGTGTTTTATTTTGAAACTGCTCCCAATCTGATGAAACTGTATCAATCCCCATTTCTTCCTTGCTCCTCTTCATCTTGAAAATGAAAATACTTATTCCCGTGCAAATAGGTTGAGGGCGCAATCCGATCCTACTTATGCCACCGTTGTAACCAGCGGCGCAGCGAGAACGGGAGGCCCCAGAACGGAAAGGGAATTCAAATACCCTTTGAATTCCCCTTTTGGAGGGGATTTGAATCCCCTTTCCGTTCTGGGGCCTCCCGTTCTCGCTGCGCCGCTGGTTACAACGGTGGCATAAGTAGGATCGGATTGCGCCCTGAATGAGTTCGGATGGATTTGTTGTGATTCAGGCCAATCGGCTGCATCTCTCTAACCAAAAGTCTGTCTGTCTGTCCATGGAGCCAGCCTCCCTGTTGCTCTTTAAAAGGGTTCCCTTGGAATGTGTAGAAGATCCAGCATCATTTCTATTCGGGATTTAAAAATAACACCCCTGACATTGAAATGTCACTGGGAAAGTGTGAACCGAGCGAACTAGTTGTAAGGTGATTATGTAAATGCACCCTAAATAGCCTTTCTTCTTGCCCAATCCCGTGGGAGATTCTTTTGCACAAATCATCTTGAAATATTATTTGTTGCATATACCTTTGCAGGCAACACATACTTTTAAAATCCTTTCATTGTGGAATACTGTACAGATTGACCCTATGCAAATATAACTTATTCTGTGCGCAGTGTATGGACTTCCTGTGCACGGACTTTGCGGGCTTCTTGGTTACGGAGTATATAGAGGCCTAGATCATAGGCACTGAATCTCTGACATCTTCCATCCAAGGTAGCCCTACCCTTTGTCTACGGGTAGTTCAGGGACAGGAAAGTGGACTGGGAACTGTCTGTGATGGATCCCAGTTGGACCCTGATCTGTGAACAGGCTCAGGAACGTAGTCCTTACAGGAAAGGTTCCTAAAGTTGTGTCTAGACCTATTGCCTTTTAGCAGCTTCTACGCCTCTGGGGCAAATTTCATTCTGGAGCTCTTAAAGGCACACAAGTTACTACCCTGACAATGGGCTCTGCTTTCTGGGGAGTCTGTGCTGGCAGAGCAGTTTTTAAAAAACCCAAACTTCTGTCATGGTGTTTAGTGTGTAAATTATGCCTACAAAGGCTTGGTTCTCACTTTATGACTTCATCGTACCCAGGTGTATAGTTGCAGCAGGGGAGCAGAGCTCCAGAACCTCTCCTACAGCAGGAGCTGTGATGTCAACAGCAGAAGCTCTCAGATGCTGCCTTTGAAACTTTTTCCCAAAGGCTCTTATCTGAGAAGCATCAGGCTTGACAAGAAGCAAACTGAGAAATTTGCCTAGGGGCAAATGTTAGTGTTAACTTTAGGCTGTTGTCTCTCAAGAACGACTCACGGGAAAGAGTGAGTCGTTCACTGGTATACAGTGATACCTCAGTTTCATGGACTAATAAGGGGGAAAGGGGTTCCATTAATGTTGAAAGTCTGTTAAATTCAAATGCATTTATGACAATGAGCATGTGCATGCAAAAAACGTATAACTAGTTTTTAAAGAAGCAGACAATATCCTTTATTTTCGAGGTCTGTTAAATCTAGTGTTCACTGTATGTAGCTCATGTTATTAACATACAAGCCTATGCAAATTTACTTGCAAGTCCTGTTGAATATAGAGGGACTGACTTCTCAGTAAACATGCATGGACACTTACACACGCACAAAAAATATGGGATACTTTTATTTCTTTTTAATGTTTTTGACTGAAATGAGCTAGATCTTGAAATGAAGTACTGTATAAGGTTCAAAGTAAGAATGTTGTTGTTCAGTCGTTAAGTCGTGTCCGACCCTTCGTGATCCCATGAACCATATCCCGCCAGGCCTTCCTGTTGTCATATCTTTTAGCCTTTTGGTATTGTTCATGGGATTTTCTTGGCAAGTTTACTGGAGTGGGTTGCCATTTTCTTCTCCAGTGGATCACTTTTAGTCAGAACTCTCCGCTATGACCTGTCCGTCTTGGGTGGCCCTGCTCATGGCTTCATTGGGTTACTCAAGCCCCTTCAAAGTAGGAATAAGTGACAGGAAAAGAAAACATTCTAATGAAATTTAAAAAAATCTGTGTGATAGACTTAGTGGAGCTCCCCCAGAATGAAATAAAACAGGAACTTTGGCATCTTTTTGAGTTCAGGGGCTACCCTTGCTCATTGAGTGGAATTGAAATCTTTCAGTGGCACAGAAACACCTGTACTCACCTGTAGAAGTTGAGGATGAGAAAACGCACCTGCAGTCCTAGTGATAGTCAGAACTTAAGTGTTCATTGTGACGCGCTGAGAAATACAGGTATTTTTAAAAATTGCCCCTCCCCTCAATTTAGCTGAGACTTTTAGTGTTAACATTGTTTTGATGTTACACCACTGGTTGTACCATTTCAGGTGACAACTGTGTGTGTGTGGGGGGGTCACTTGATTGAATATTCCTCTGTACTCACAAAAAAAAAAAAAACCTAGACAAACCCTCCCCTGCACACAAGTCCTGCATGTGTTTGGGAGAAAGACAGAGTAGAACCCTTCTTCTCGCCATGCTACTTTTCTGTGTGCAGGGATGGCTAGGTTTTGTTTTTGGTATTTTTGTATAGTGAAACATTCCATTATGTCGGCCTCCCAGCTGCAGTCTGAAGTGGTACAGCCAAGACGCAGGTTTGCCACCTCCGTGAGAATTAGGGCTAAAAGAGCAGATGCAAAACAAGAGCCTTAATTGAAGTCCTTCTTCAGCATTGACTCCAAGTGGGGCATCTCCCACCCAGCCATAACTCAGCTGCAGTTGCAGCACAAGCTGCCCCTCCCTCCCCCAGGGAGGTCTCTGGTTTGGCCCATTAGGAAAGCTCTTAGTTGATGGGGGGGGGGGGAGAGGATGTGTTGGCTAAGTAAGCAGCTAATGGAAGTCTGGTGCAGCAGCTGAGACCTGTTTTTGTTGGTGTCATTTTTCAAAGTGGGTTTTTTTCTATTTAGATGGTGAAAGGCTCCCAGTTTTTCTAAAGGAAGGTGAATGCTTTGCAGTCGGTTTCTGTTGCTTATTTAGGGTTACCGCCCACCTTTTCCTCTGCCTCGGCGTGCTTGCTTGTCTCCATCCTTGCAGCAGTCTTGTAGCTGTAGGCTACTTCTGCTCTTTTTTTCACAGGTGGAGGAGGTGTTGCTGGCAAATTGGCTTCAGGCCACCCAGTGACTCTGTGGCCAAGACTAGGTTAGAACCTACAGCGCACACTTGAGCATGCTCTGCCACGACAGACTGTAGCCTTTGACAGTCTGTATATATGTGGTGGGGAGGGTGAGGGGAGAGAATGTGAGCCCTTTTGGAAGGCTGCAGAAAAGAGAGTTGGTTACACAGCAGAGCAGGGAACTCTCTGCCATCTTCATCTCACTGGGGCAAAGTGGCTGAAAAGGCAGGTCCTTGATTAAACAAAGAGCTTTGCATCTTTGTGTGCCTGGGAGAGAGACCCATAATTAGGAGTAGCCTTGGTGACAGGGCCGTAACCATGGGATACATCCTCCCCAACAAGTCCCTTCGCTGCTGTGTGGGGTCCCCTGGGGCTGCAGGCAGATAAGGGCGAGGAACAAAGACAGCCACTTAACAAAGAGATTGGGCAAAGGGCACTGACCCCTGACACAGGCCAGACCTGCCTTCCCCCAAGAAAGGGGAGGGAGGTTGATGCCAGGGCAGTGTTTGAGCCCAGGTGGGAGGAGCCCAGAGGCTGGTGCATAGCCAGCTTCCCTCTCTGAGCTGCCCAGTGTAAGCAGCTGGGCAGGAGCCATACCTCAGTGCTCACAGCACACACCCCTCAGATCCTTTCAGAGCCTAGAGCACTCGTGCCAGTTGTGGGCTGAACTGCCATTTTCCCTTCTCTTAAGCAAATCCCCCCTGCCTGTCTTAAATCTCTCTTCAGAACTTGCGTATTCCACACAGTCTTTCCTTGATGGCCGTATCCTTTTCTGCTCCCCACTCGTTGTTCCCGCTAACCCCTCTGCACTCACCCTGATGTTATGAACCCCTCCCCAGAAAATATCAATAAGAAGCTGCCAGAAGTTTGTCTTCCACCCCCCTCTGTCCTTTCTGGTCTTTGCTTTTTTTTATCAGACCTCGTTCCTCCCCTACCTATCTACATAAATGTAAGTGTAGTAGCAAGGTCAAAGTGATGTGATGGCATGAACACACAGGCCTAGTTGCCAGAGGTCCTCCGCCTTTTGTGTGTGTGTGGCGGGAGGGGGGGAGGTTGTCAAGTAGCATCAAATTGGGAAGAAACCTGGAACTTTCAAGTTTCTTTCGCTTTCTGAGCAAAGCGTTCCTCTTACCTTTCTGTTAGAGGTCCAGCGATATTCCCACAACTCCCTATCCCTGTTAGGCTGACTAATTCAACCGTGCCCTTAGCCCTGTGTTCAGTTTCTAATTTTCTCCACCAATGTCTTCCTCTGTTTTTTCCAGGAGCCTGGAGAAAGAGATCACCTTTGATTTTGGACCTCACAGAGAATTTTCTTACCTCTACGGGCAGTGCTACGAACTCGCCACTAATGAGTAGGTATCTGCTCCCTCTGGGGACTCGAACTCTGCTCTCTGCTCATCTGGTGACATCAGGAGTGCGCTCTCCTTGGCTCTGTATCTGTCATGAGCCATTGCTAGTCTAGCAGGACTAGACCGCGGCGAGTGCCTTGTTATCTGGTGACCTCTTGTGAGAGGATGAGGACAAGTGACAGCTTTCTAGCCTGGGGATGAGCAGGAGTTGAGGTATCTGTGCATGAGGCTAGATCTCAGTCAGGTAGGATTGATGGGTATGACCCTACCTGTTCACAACTCCATAGCAATCAAGTCTCTTAAGAAATGGTTCTTTAAACTGAGGGCTTTGAAGAACTCTGCTGTAGCGACAAGGAAAAAGCACCTTTGATTTCTTGACCTCACACTTTGCTTTATAGCCAACAGACATTTTTATTGTGGTCTTCTCGAAGGGTGGTACATGCCAAACCTCTGCCTGAATCCCCTCCCCAAATTCTGCCACCCATTCCCCCCCCCCATGCATGTGCATACCTCCTAGGAGCATGCATCAATGGTATGTGCTGGATGGATCCACTTACCCACCCACTTAGTGCCAGATCCTCATGCGCTCAGATAGCGTACCTCCCCAGACTCCAGCGCTGCCGTCTCAGCTGCCACTGCTATTTCCTGTAGTGGCCGCAAAGGGAATGCTACCACTACAGGAAGCAGCAGGTAACAGCACAGAAGTCGGAAGAGGGAGGTAAACCCCTCCCCATTCTCCTCTTGCATGTTAGCATGCCAGAACAGGATGGAGCTCGACCGTGTCAGGTGGCAGGCTGAGGGAGGCAGTGAATGGGTACGGGTTACAGGGCATCCCCCACCAGCTCACCATTGAGGTGAGGTTTTCTACTTGCCTCATAGTCGGGCCACCCTTGGTTTTCTCCCCTTCAGAGACCAGCACCAATTGCCTAATAGGCCCTTGCTTTGGGCTTGGAGTTTTGTCAACTGGGAAAGTTTCATGCAGCCGTTTGCAATGCAGCCAAGGACAGGGTTTGTGAAATTTGAAAGATGATGTGGATTCCTATGTAACTGAAACATCTCGCTGCTCTCCCATACATGCAGAGAGCAGCGAGAAATACTGAGGCTTGTGTGAGAAGAAGAAAACACCATACAGATAGTCTGAGAGAGCTCCTTGCAGGGCCCCCTGTGCCTGCCTGAATTCTCTGTGGCATCCAGCGTTGTCTTACCCAGGTGTAGCTGACGTTTTTCCAAGGGGGTCCAGGGCAGGACTATGTGTCTTCGCCCTGTCCCCCCCCCCCCCACCACCAGAATGGAACGGGACCTTTTGACTCCAGTCCCGCTCCATTCTGGTGGCGGGGGGCGGGGCGAAGATGCGCAGTACCACCCAGGGCCCCCTTGGAAAAACGCCTGCTGCACTACTGTCCAGGCCATCCTATTGCCGTACCATTCCTTGTCAAGGAATACCAAGTAAGAGTTGGAATACACTGAGCTGGGTGCCGTTGTGTAAAGCTAAGTAAATAACAAACCTTATTTATCTGGTTTTTATTTGGATGCTCTTGGCATTGAGTATAAATAACCCAGCTTGAAGAGTAGCATCAGGGCAGTTCTGTAGCCAGTACTTCTGGCCACATCCTCTTGCCTGGGACCAAGGCAATCCTGCTCACTGCCTCATTTTCCTTAAAAATGGGAACCATGTGCAGCCCCTTAAGGCTCCAATCCTAACGCTAAAGGAGATTGTCTTTGCCTTTTTTAAAAACAAAATATTGGGACAGAGGGAATGCTGGGCACAGTGTGAGAGTCCAATTTTAAGAGCAACAGGAACACACAAGACAAGTACATAGAATCTTCTACCTGTCCACGGCTGAATTCCCCATGTTCTGGTGTCGGAAGGTCCAGTGACTCTTTTTACTCCTAAAATTGGACCCTTTGCTTTTTATATATGTGGTAGTTTTGGATTAACTGTGCAACCCTGCGCAAACATAGGCCTGCGGAGCGAGCGCTCTGCTGGCCTAAGGAGTCTCAAAAGTGCCATAAGGCACTTTTTCAGTTCCTCTAGTGTAAGCCCAAACCTTGAGGAGGCCTCCGTGACTGCCCCTCCCCCCCCCCCGATGCAGTGCATGCCCTATTGGCATGGCTGCATCAGTGCAGAAAAGTTGGATAGGATTGGGCCCCCAGTGTCAGGCATTCTTCCTGTAAGGAGATTGTCTAATTGTGGCAGGATTGCTAGACATATGGCATAGGGATTCATGGCACTCCTTTTTTTTTTCTCTCTCTTCCAGATATATTTATCGTCTCTGTCCCTTTAACAGAGTGTCTCAGAAACCCAAGCATGGTGGCTCAGAGACCAGCCTGGGGTAAGAGGCTCTGCAGTTCTAGCTCGACACCGGGAACAAGCAAGCGGTACCTACGCCACCCTTTGCAATCTGATGTCACCTACCTCCTGAGCTGGGGTGGTGTAGCATAGTGGTGAAGAGACTGAGCTATGAATTGGAAATCCCTGGTTTGAAGGTTGCCTTTCCTGTGAATTCAGTTCGTGACCTTCGACAAGCTTCTCTCTCAGCTTCCGCTCTTTCCCCCTGTTGCCCATTTGTGACATGTGGATGATAGAACAATCCTGGCAGGTAGTTCTAGTACTAAGGATTGCAGCAATAAGAGATTGGATGCACCCTGGAGCTCTGTATAAAGGCTAAATATTATTGCTGTAATTATTTATAACGAGAGCCCCTTAGCACCAGCAAGCATAAGAATATCTTCCCCACTAGAAACTGGGAAGAAATTTCTCAGCAAGCATGGTATGAAAGGGGCTTAAATGCATGGCCCCATCTTCTCTCCTCTTGACACCCTCTCTGAGATGGCCTCACCTGGTGACTTTGAAATGACACCATCTGCGTGGCTCTCAAACAATATCCTTGGCCTTGAAACCAGCCAGTGAAGTCCTCCAAGAGAGGGACTCCCTCTTTGTTCCATTGAGCTGCAGTCCTTTCATCAAGAGCTGCTGCTTCGGGTGTTCTGACTTGCCTTGCTTCCTTTCCAGCACGTGGGGCTCCTGGGTTGGTCCAGACGATAACAAATTCAGTGTCATGAAATATGAACACGGGACGGGCTGCTGGCAGGGCCCAAACCGATCCACGACGGTGAGTGAATTTTGTTGACCACATGAGACAGCAGCCTGGTCTGGATGACGGGCTTGCTCAAAACGAAACTCACTTAGATGTCCTTGAGCCAGTCACTTCTAGGCTTTAGCTACCTAACAGGTGGTGGTGGTGAGGATAAAAAGGAAGAATCCCATATATGCCACCCTGAGGTCCTTGAAAGGAGGATGGGATACAGATGTGATCAGGGCTGGCCTGTCCATAAAGCAGCCTAAAACAGCTGCAATGAGCAGCAAGTCGGAAGGGGCAGCAATCTGATGAATGCCCTGCCCATCCTTGCCTCCACAGAGGAAGAAGGAGCATTGCCTTGCTCTCCCTGCAAAAGCAGCGAAGTAGACAGGGGAAAGAAGAGCCCACCCCTTTACCTCTTCTTTCAATGCCACCTCCGTCTTCCAATACAAGGCCTGTTTCAAATAAACAGGAAGTGTGGAGCATTCTGAGAGTGCTCCGCACTTCCTGTTTGTGTGAGACAGGACCTGTGCAGAGAATGGAGGCCAGGCCTGGATGCAATAGTTAGGCAATAGCCCCATGCACGTAAGGGCTTTGCAGTGAAACGATGATGGAGAGTTGAGGTTGGAAAACAAGTATGTCAGTTTGTGTTCCCCACTTTTTGAAGGCCTCAGTACTGAACCTCCTCACCTTGGATGGACTAACAGCCATTATCCTGACTTTTCTCCCACTAAGGTGAAACTTACATGCGGCAAGGAGACGGTGGTCACAACCACAACAGAGCCCAGCCGTTGCGAGTACTTGATGGAATTTGTCACCCCAGCAGCCTGTCATGAGCCAAAAGATCTCAATCATGATGAACTCTGAGGGAAGGTGAGTTTAATTAGCAGTCCTAACCCCTCTGTAGCCAGCGGGTGGCGCAGTGGGTTAAACCGCTGAACCATGAGCTGTCGATCAAAAGGTCGGCAGTTCGAATCCGCGACGGGGTGAGCTCTCGTTGCTTGGCCAGCTCCTGCCGACCTAGCAGTTCCAAAGCATGTTAATGTGAGTAGATAAATAGGTACCGCTTGCGGGAAGGTAAACAGCGCTCCGTGTTCCAGCCGCATGCTACGCACTACGGCAAGGAGAGTCATGCAGGCCACATGACCACAGAGGCGTCTTCGGACAACACTGGCTCTTCGGCTTTGAAATGGGGATGAGCACCACACCCTAGAGTCGGACATGACTGGACTTAATTGTCAGGGGTCACCTTTACAACCCCTCTGTACACTCCAGGTGTGACCCGGTCACTGTGGGTCATAAGGAAACCCATAGGAGGTGGGGCAAGAATTTTCCATAGGATCCATCTCATGAGTTATCTGAAGCAAGGATGCTTCTGCCCCTGGTTGTAGGATTGTGACTCTGACTGTGCCAGACTGGACCAGAAGAGAAGTGGAGTCCTTCTCCATGGCCCTTTCCTGTCCTTGTCCTTGTCCAAGTCCTTCTAGATCCATTGAAGGACCAATGTGGGTACCACGTTCCCCCCCCCCCCCGAATTACTGTCCTGTCTGTCTTGTTCTTCCAGATGTGCGCAAAAGCTACTGCCAGTGGGGCCAAGTTCTCAAAGGAATGTTGGAGGATCGTTCCCCTGACCCAGAACCCACCACACCGTGTTCCCACTCTTGTGGACTCCCCACCTGGATTCCAGCATCTCTCCTCCACTGTCGGCGCTATCCTGCCCCAGTGGGCTTTGAGGTTTTGAAATACTTGGATTTTTTTTCACTGTCCAGTACTGAGTCTTGAGCCTATTTTCCCTCCCTTCACCCTTTTCCAGGATGCAACCTGATCATGCTCAGCTGCCCAGACTATTTTTTTCTCCTGTTGCTGGGAAAGGCTTCCTCTGTCTCTTACTACTGTTTCCTTGTGATGGACAAACAGCTACTTTTCAGCCATAGCAGAGAGACCTCTGCTTTGTCCCAGGGCCGCCTCCTTGAAGTGCTTTCCCCTGCTCTCCGTTTGCTCGGCACCAGATTTCCACTTGGCCCAAGACTTTGTGCAGGTGGAGGAAGAAGATTGGAAAAGGCACCTTTTGCCCAGCTTGCTGCTACTGCCAGCAAGAACCAGCTTTTTTAAAATCTGTTCTTTGTTGTCAAACTCTTACAAATGCATTCCCTTCCAATAAAGAAACATCTCTCCTATCTTGTCTCTTTCTCTCTCTCTATAGGGTCGCCGGATGAGGGTGAAGAATTACATGTCATTGAAGGGGTGCTGCAAAATGGGGAGGGGGGGATGACTCACTACAGCTAGTTTCAGGCCTGTCTTCAGTCAAGCAGCTGGTATCAGCTGCCCCGGCATGTGTCCTCTTCTCCGCCCGCCCCCCCCCCCCGCCCTGCAGACTGAAGACTCCTATGAAAAGCACCGTGGGGGATGGGATGGGTTGGGTTAGAACCAATAGACCATCCTTTTCTCGTTCCCCACATAGTCCTTGGGGAGCTGGGCCTCCCGGCTGTGCCGGGCTTGTCCTCTTGATAAAGGTTTGGGGGAAGGCAATGCTGGTGCCTTTCACCTGCTCCCCTTGATTGCTGTCAAAGCCCAGCCATTTCCATAACAAAAGAGAGGCTCCTTCTCTCGCAGCCACCATTGTTTCCCATCTGAGTCCCTCTCCCCAAAAGCAGGCGTCTGCTGCTTGCTAGGGTGGGGTGAGGTGGGTGGTTTTGACGAAAGGCCCCTCTGGCGATCGGGGAAAAGTTTTTACAGTGCAGGGTTCAAGGTCTCCCCGGGATATAGTGGTTGGGGAAGGAGAGAGGGGAAGGCATGTCCAGTTTGGGCTATTGCTGGGAGGGCACCACCACCCCTACCCAATATTCACAGGACAGGGAGAGAAATGGTCTCCTTACTTACCCTGATGAAAGCATGGCTTTAAACAGCAGCATTTCCAAGTCTCTGCTGGTGTATGTAGAGCAGCCCCCTCCGTCCCTTCATTTGGATCAGAACCCGTGCTCAGTAAAGAGGGAGCATTGTCTCTACGCTTCCATTACTATGTGCAATGCATGTTTGTGTGGCAGGAACAATGGTCCCTCTTTGTGTGTGGTGTGTGTTTGCTTTTTGGTGGGACCAGGTCACCCACTGCAATGGCTCCATATAATGTTTTATCTCTGCTCCCTCCCATGAGTAAAGGGTGCACTTGGGAAGCCATCATGGTGGAACTTAGCTCACCTGATAGCCTCAATGTCAGGGGTGAGATCAGGTTTTGCTCACTGTGTACTGTATCTCTGCAGCTCGTTAATTTTGCTTCATTGAACTCTATCGGAGCCAACAGACCCCAGCAATTTGGTTTTGTGCGTAGCTACTGTTAATTCCCTCTTGCAATATGTAATCAAGTTTAAGCAGTACACAGACCTTGTTCTGTGTATCTCTGTCCCTTCTGAAGTTACAAGCAGCACAAAAACTCGGGGGAGGGGGGGTTCCTTACTGAAATCAATGTGGATCTTTTTTTTTTCCTGATCTTAAAATTGCCCATAAAATGGGTTCCTTGTATCCAGTCTCTGAAGCTTTTCAGATATTATGCCTTAAGAGAGTGATACAATGCCTGAAATATTAGTGCAATTTGTTTGGAAAAGGCATTTATAGGCATCAGAAGGATGGGGTAAAATCAATGTTAAAAACAAATGGATTTTTTTGTTAATTTACACACACATACCTGTGAGATTGCTGTTTAGTCTATGGCCTGTTTCCCATCTCTTGAGCTGCAGACCTTGCAAAAAACAAAAAAACAATACCACCTAATCGGCCTTATTCTGCTCAGAAGGTTGACAACTTCAGGACTGGCTCATAGACTAATAGGAGAGATTTGCAAGAGTATGCCAAGTGATCAATTAGGAAGTGGTCAGGATTTTCTGCTGTTCTAAATGACACACTGTGTTTGTGAGGATAATCCAAGCTGATCTGTGTTGTGTGAAGGGAGCACAGCTTCATGCTCTCCTACGCTGCATTGCTTGAATCCTCTTCTACCCCATGAAAGAGAGAGAGCGAGAGACACACTCCTAAGATTCTGAACTTTTTATTTTCTGGCATGAAAAGTACAAATAATTAAACAATTCCATGTAAAAGATTCATACAGCCGCCGTGCCTGAAATCCCAGTAATAAATATTCTAAACTAAATGCAAAGTGTCATTTTTTTTCTTATTTTTACAGCAGTTTTTTAAACCCTTCCCACATCAACTGACTCTCTCTCGTGATTTTTTTTCTTTAATATTGTTTTTAAAAACTGTCCCAATAAATAAGTGTGAAGCTTAAAGGAGCTCTGGAGGCCAGGCACTCACGGCCCGTCATCTTCTCCCCTGAGCCCCACCATGCCCTATAACTAAATACATTGGTGGGGAGGGTGGGGGGCACGTATAAAGGTTCTTAGGATCTTGCCATCACAACAGACAGTTCTTTAAACCCTCTGCTCCCTTCAATGTTGCACCCTGACCCATCATTGGAAGCAAATTTTCCTAGCAAACTGTAAAGAAATGCCAGAGCCCCTCTCGCTCGCTCTCTGGTGTCTGCCTTCCTCATTATGCAAAATACACTTTCCCTCCCCACCCCTGATCCAACCCCCTAATCAATCCACTTCGCTTTTTAGTAAACTCAAACTGGCACTTATTGCTACTTGAAAAAATATAGTCGAGAAGAGGGTAGATTGCGGTGATCTTTTTTTTTTTAAAAAGAATTGATAGATCACAATAGATTTTGTTTGCCACTAAAATGCCCTTTGTTGAGATGCAGGGAAGGGAGTCAGATGCAGGGTGTGGTTGTGGGATTAGAAATCAAGCAGGATCTGAACAGATAGCCACAAGGCATTTTGACCAAACAGCTGGAACTGGAGACAAAGCTTTCCAGTCGCTGAGCGTTCTAATGCACGCAGCTTGACTCAGTGGCTCTGGTTCAGAAAAGTTCTTTAAGCACAGAAGTGGTTTCAGTGGCTGCATAGTCTGTACAAAGGGAGCCAAGCTTCAGGCTGTGTTTTGGGTGGCCCTGAGGAAGAGAACGTTGGGGAGTTTCCATTTTCTACTCACCAAAAGTACTTGGTTTAAAGAGCCTTTTTCCACTGCTCAGTCCTGCTTTCTGTCATTCAGGCTTAAGGCCATGGCACACTGCACGCGACGCGACGCGAAGCGTGGCGGCGGCACAAAGCGAACACGAAAGAAAATATTGCAACCTTCGCTTCATGCTGCACCCTGCCGCATCCTGTCTGTATTGTAGCAGCAGCAGCAGCCACGTCATGTTTTCATGGATTCATCGGCAGAAGTCACTTGTGGAACGTTGTTGCAAAAAACACAAATTCAGTATCGGACTCCCACCCGCACAGTTGAATCTCCGCCATTTTCCAGTTCTAGGAAACATTTGCTTCTATTGGCTGTTTGCTTCCTACGCGTCCTGCCACACACTGTATTGTATGTGCGTGCTGATTGGCCAAAGTTCAAAATTTTCATCTCCTTTTCACATGGTTACGCACGGGAAAGGGCTAGTCCAGGATACACATCCACGTGGCGCTTCTTTCTTGCTCTTAGCTTCGCATTGCGTGCAGTGTGTTACAACCGTCCAGTTGTAAGGGGTATTGAGAATTGTCCCTTGTAGATGGGGGGGGGGGGCTTTTGCAGGCTCCTCATTGGAACCCTGAGCAACTGCTCATCCTGGTGGGACTTGCTACTGCTATAGTGGGGTGCTGTTTTTACATGAAACTGATTTAAGGGCCTGAATGTCAGTTTCTGGTTCCTTACTTACATGGTAGGGAAGAAGTTACGTTGATCCTACTTTGACCATATGGAATCCTATGCATAGGAGCAGTCTTAAAAACATGTCACTTTCCTCTAGGGTTGGGCTTTGACTGCACAAGCAATCCAAGCATTCGCTTGAAGGGACAATGAAGCAGCCACGTGAAATATGTCTTCCAGCTTCCTTTGTCTCGTTGCAGCGGATGTGAGAATAAAATGCTCAGACCGCACACAGCCCTCTATGGCATTTCAAAGTAGCCAGAGGCATACCTCTTGGATTGTTTAGGGCAGTCACACAAAGTGGCAGAAGTTTTGGGTGGGGCTACCTCTACTGCCTGCTCTCCTGTAGGCTCAACAGCTTGGGTGTAATGATTATTGCTGCTAAAGGGGGGTCATCATCCCCAAATAGTGGTTTACTTAGTATTGAAAAGTAGAAAAAGTGTGTGTGAATAATGGCCAGGATGGTGTAGTGGTTTGGGAGTCGGACTTAGACCTGGAAGATCCAGGTTCAAATCCCTGCTCAGCCACGAAGCTTCCTGGGTGACCTTGGGCCAATCACTATCTCTCAGCCCCACCTACCTCACAGGGTTGTTGTGAGGACAAAAAGGAGGGGAGGAAATATGTACACCACTCTGAGCTCCTTGGAGGAAGAGCGGTATAAAAATGTGAAAAATAAAATAAATAAATAGAACATAACGTCTAGATAAAGACAAAGAGCAGGACCTTCTTCATGGCTTCACCCTCATTATGCAACTTCCTCCCCAGGGAAGCTTGATAACCCAGCTTCTCAATTTGGGGGATGGGGAGGGAGAACTAGCCCCACTCTGCTTTTCAGTGGGGCACTTGGGCCAGTTTAATCAGCTTTGCTTTACAAACTAAGTAACTTTCAGCCGTTTGAACTCATTTGTTTCCTGGTGTCATAGTCTTTTAGATTTGTTTAACATTTTATTTTAATGGGTAAACTGATATTTTGTTTGGCCTTATTGTTCTTATTCATAAGCTGCCCTCCCTGAGAACCTAAATAAGGGGAATTTGAATCCCCTTTCTGTTCTGGGGCCTCCCGTTTTCCCGTTTTTGCTGCGCCACTGGTTACAACGGTGGCGTAAGTAGGATAGGATTACACCCTAAGTCACATAGCCGGGTAGAAATGGGAAAAATATAAATAATTCATTTGACTGTTAAATTTCGAGAAAGGGGCTTTTATGCAGCATCACCAATGTAATGATCTAAGTTTTCTCCGAGGTACAGTATCACAAACAAGAGGTGTTCAGTGTAGCCAATGTGAAACCTCTTGGAAGTTGGCTAACTATTTAGTAGCCAAGAATGCAAGTTCGTGAGAACCCAAAACTCTTCAAAAAAGAAAAGCCAGCAAAAAGCTAAGTGTTTTGCAGTTGTTTCATCAATAGATGTTGGCCATGTAAGTCGTTGTCTTCCTTTTTAAACTTCAGAAAATTTATTTTCATATGTATTAGTCAAATCTGAGCCTTCGCAAACGCAATTCGCAAGCAATTCGCAAGCAAACAAGCTTCCGTTATTTTGCATATTTTTTCTAATTTCAGTTTTGTTCAGCATGAACGTCTCCCTTTATTATTTTAAAAAGTCACTATACCGTTTTAAAATCTTAGGAAGTGACTTACCCTACAATATTTTAAGGACGAAAGAACTTCATCTTTGAAATTCTATTGTTGGGACTTTCCAATTCTTTGCTCTTCTCAGAAGTAATTCCCATTGGTAAACATCCAGAGGTTTGCAGCCACATAAACATAAGATATTATTCATGTCATATAAGCAACATCTCCCCTTGTGCTTAAGGATCTCAGTAAATCAGAACCAGAGAGGGTAAAGATTTCCTTTATGCCAACCAATTTCAGCTGCCCGTGGTGCTTGTTTTAAAAAATTTAAAATTAAAAAAAGCAAATTGTCACTGAAATAATTTATTTTAACGTGTAGGAGGGATGCTGAGTGGCAGCATGTGAAGGGCAGAGGGCACAAAACACAAGAATCAATAGAGGAACTGACAAGCTACAGGTTCCCTCCCCCCCGCCCCTTAACTTTCTATTAGGATGAAGACTCAAATGTATGTTTCCCAACAAGACAAAAGTAGATGATGTAACATCAAACCCCACAAACAAACTTGCCTATAAAGACTTTGTTCTATATGCCACATTTGTTGGTTGTTTTAAAAACATTTGCCTCTGTGCACTTTGCCCTGTTGGAGAGCCTGTCATTTAAGCTTATTATTATTCTTATTATTGTTTCAATTTTGTTTGCTATTTAATAAATAAATTAGGAATAATCACTCCTCAGCAAATTAAAAAATATTTCCCTTTTAACTTGCAACTCTGATGAGAACATAAATATACACAAATGTACTCTTACAAGGCAGTAATAAATATTTAAGTTAACAATAAGTTAAAACTACAAGAAGCTAAAATTCGCAAAAGGATACAAGAGTTAATGGTGCCAGTTTTTTTTGTTCTTTTTCTCATTTTATCGCAAACAGAAGCTGCCACAGACTCTTACAAAACACAAGTGAACACATTTATTGTCAAAAAATCAAGAAATCCTAAACTAATTTCTAAATCATTAAACAATTAAAACTCGAACTAATGCTAAAATGTTTAATTATCATTAAGTTCGTCTTTTAAATGTTGTTCATTTTTTTTTGTTTGTTTCCATTTTTTGCTTTTGAGAGCAAAAGAAAATAAAGTCCCTTGCTCAAGCGCCAAGGATGACTTCGTTGTTTTCAGCAAAACAAATAAATAAATAAATAAATTAAAAAAAATATGGAAAATAGCTGATGTGCATTTTCAGGATGTGATTTGTGAACACAGATCCAAAGAGATGCCTTGGGAAAGGCAGTAGCAATTGTGTCCCCTTTTAAAGTTAGTTTGAAAGAGAAACGTCCCTTCTTGTTCCCTTTGAAGGGTGGGGAGGGGAAATAAGAACCATGGACATGGATGTCAGTGTAGTACAACCCTTACAAGCGGATTAATCCCATTTCAAAGCTCCGTTCTGAAGGGAGACAGCCATAAACTAAAATAAATTAAAATAAATACTTTTTTTTTTTTAAAGCAGCAGCCCTACAGAGCAAAATTCTGACAATTTAAAAGTCCTTCTTGGCTCTTTTGGCTTAGATTTGAGAAAGTGGGTGGTACTTCCGCAGAAATGGCTAAAACTCCAAAGATATTTGGCATTTATGGCTGCCAGACGGGCTAATAACACAACTGTTCTTTTCTTTCTTTTAATCTTCTTGCTTTTAAACCGAATGAGTGAAATGAACCGAGTCGGTGTTATGGAGGAGCTGTCCGGGAAGGTATACTTTGGCTGATATTTTCTCTTCTTTCCCCCCCCCCCCACACACAAACCAAGGGGTGAAGGATGGCCTGTTGAGGATAAGCAAGGTGGGGAAGAAGGGTGGGAGGTGTCTGTAAATTGAGGGCTGGACTCCCTCCTTTGCCACAAGCCTCCTCTCTACCTGCACTATGAAAAGTGACATAGTCACACCTTTTCCCTACATCAAGAAAAGTTACATACAGTAACAGAGATGACGTCTTCAGGCATTTTGGTAACTTCTTAAGAATGGGGAAATGACAACGGCAAAGCAACTGGAAAACAGGTTCAGGGTCAAGAATGGCTAAGAAAGCCTCCCCATCGCCTTTGATCTAGGACCGATACCACAAAGGTCAGGTGGGGAGGTATTAAGAGGGGTGAGTTCTTTTCCATAAAAGGGTGTGGTACTTTGTATTTAAATGAAACCAAACACTACTTCCAGCACAGAAGATCGATTCGGTTCCAGGTGGGGGTGAGGGGACAGGGGTTATCTTGCTTTTGACTTGCCACCTTATTTACAGTAGTCAACAAGATGGCTCAATAATGACTTGGTGGATGCACAGAGTGGGTGGCCGAGGAGGGGTCCCTGCGTCTCTCGAGATAGAGCTTCAGCAGAGAAGATGCCCCTGCCGTTATTGGGTAATGCCCTTAGGCATGCTAGGGTATCCTGCTACCATGCGAATTGGGCTGTGGCGACATTCATGGCACAGCTTTCTAGCTTGCGCTTGGCAGCAACTCGGCCACAGACAAGCAAGGCCAGAAATGGAGGTGCTTGGAAGGGCTAGTGGGGTCCCAAGAGGGAAACCCTTTTTGCTAGTTGTTTTGACACAGGTCGGGGAACAGCCCCTGCCCCCTCCCCCAAGCTGTGTTGAGCACCACCACAGCTGTGGGAGACAGCCCTGGGCACCAAGGAGACTCCAGCTTTGCCCTGGGAGCTGGGAGCTGGGACTGAGGAAGTTGCTCTGCCCTCAGTGCAAAAGAGCACCCAGGTCCACATGGCTGGAGCGTGCGGCTGTGTCACCACCTCTGCTAGGGAACTGAGTACGTGTCTTTTCCTCCCTCCAATAAACAGTGGGCAACTCCATCACCCCCCCCCATGCACGCACACGCATACGCACACGCACACACTGACTACAATGTCGTCAACTACCACAGGAGCGGGCGGCAGGGAGAACCAGTAGCTTAGAATTGGCGCGGGAATGTCATGCTAAGAGCTAGGTATCCAGCAGACAAGAAGCATGTCTTTGGCAAGGATCCAGAACGGAAGTCTAAGGAGCTCACCTGCCTGTGAGATGAGCACAAGGTAATCAGACTAGCCCATGCTGTTACCATTGGCCCATGCTGCCTCAGGCTGCAGGGGAGGCCGAGAACCCAAGCAAGAGTGTGCATCTCAAAAGATGGAAGATTTATTGCTGCCAATAGGAAAAGGAGAAGCCCCCTGAGAGAAATCTTAAAGCATGGGAATTGCAAAGCCTTCCTATGGTCAGATTGCTCCACAATGCCCTCATCATGGCAAATAGGAGGTATCTGAACCCTTCCTCTCAATTCCTCTGCACCAGCTAGTTTCTGCTACGGGCCAGAGGAGATCCTCAGTTGCTTTAGTCTATGCTGGCAAAGTGCAGTGTGGCTTATATGGAGCATTGGCATTCAGGGATACATTCTCCCCTGGGGATGATTACAGCCCATATCACAGCAGGCACAAAATCTAGCACTTCATGTGGACGTTTTGTGCCATTTCAGAGCTGGGTGTGCATTGGTTAATTTGGATCAGGAAGGAATGGTGGTGGAGGAATCATCTAACCATCTGTCAATAGCATTTCAGGAGACAGGATGAATATTGACCCTAAACCGACCCAAGCCAAGACTGGACATAGACTTTTGGCCCTTGCGGATGCCGGCTCCAACTGCAGCTAGCTGCTAATCCTGATGGGAAGCAGGAGAAGGGGCTGAGAGCTGTGCCCCTTATTGAAAAGGAAGGCATGGCACAGCCGCCCTATAGCATCACCATTCTGTCGTCGTCCCCTCCCCAGGGAGGAGGTGACAGCCATTAAGGATCACAATGGGCTCCTCGAAACACACACGCTACTGTGAACTAAGGCATTTACCAAAATAGCCCCCAACACCACCTGGTCCCTGGGGGAAAGGAAACAGTCCCTGTGGGGGGGGGGAGGAAACCGGAGCTGATTGATTCAACTGTTTGCTTACGTTAGCTAAGGGCCAGTGGGCAAATGTTCTAACTTTCGCCCCACTCAAACTGTATGGAAAGGGAAACTGTATGTATCAGTCAATGAGAAATTGATGCCTCCCTAGCAACTGCTTTCTCTTTTCTCTCAAGTCCTTCCTTCGAAAGGCCATGAAAGACAATGTCCCAAGGCTGCCTGGACCACTGCAGTTGTGCTCCTCCACCATCCTCAGAACCAGGCCTAGAGGGGTGTGTTTGAAGATTCTCCAGCCAACATCTACTAGAAATTCTCCAGATCGGTTTTCCTGCCTACCCCACAAGCCCAGACCTGTCACTAAGGTTGTCAGATCAGAAATTCAAAGCTGAGAGACTCTTTCTGTGGGACTTTTGGCACCAGGGAAAACCAGGGAACCACTTACACTTTTTGGTTCTGGGATATATTAAATATGCACAAAATGCATTAAATAAGAGAGATATCCCTTAAGGTAAGAGAAACTAGCTTCCCCTGTAAGTCTGCTAGGGAAAGGAAACAATATACTGTATGTCTGCACAGTACCTAACACATTTTTGGCGTTAGCTTAAACCAGTGGTTCCCAACCTTTTTAGCACCGGGACCCCCTTTTGTAGAATGACAATCTGTCGGGACCCCCCCCTAAGACCTAGGACCGGAAGTGATGTCAGTAAGCAGGGATGTCATTGTTTTTAATAAATTATACGATTTAATAAACCACGCTTCTTAAAATAAATCACATTTTTTAAGTTGTACTCATAAGCAGCCCCATTGGGGGGGGGGAGAGAAGAGTGACCTAATATTAATAGAGATGCTAAAAGGCAAGCAGAAAGTAACACAAGGTGAGCAAACAAGCCCCAAGAGAGCATCAGACACTTCTTTCTCTGCAGGGGGGGGGGGGGGAGAAGTGAGCCACTATCTTGGGTGTGGCCATCCAGCCAACATCCCCCGACCCCCCATAAATCGCTTCGCGACCCCCTTGGAGGTCTCGACTCTCAGGTTGGGAACCACTGGCTTAAACGTATTCCACAGAAACCTCCCAAATTGGATCAGGCTGTCTCAACCTGCATTTTCTGTAATAGGTGCCCATTGCATTGCACCCTTTCCTCAGCAGAGTTAGTTCTCCCTCCTCTTTCACATATGACATAAAACAGTCTTGGGAATCCTCTGTCGTTTGACCAGCATTGGAAAGGGATGTCTGAGTTGGTTCGGGGTTTCAAGTTCTCAGCAACAGTAGAAGGAACCACTTGCTGTTGGACCTGTGTTGATGAGGAGTGCTTCCTTGCTGCGCACTGTTGGGGGCCCCTATGGGCTGCCCTGGCGGGCTATGCATACATTAGGAGGTTGGTGGCACAGTCTTACTTTCCCCATGCAGCAGGTTTTTCTAGCACAGCAAACTCACCTGTGGAACTCAGTTTCCACACAAGGACAGTATTCACTGGTTAGGGGTGTTTGGTATTTAGATTTTGTTTAGTCCATTTCTAAAAGATTTAGAATAGAAAGCAAAAGAAACGGGGGGGGGGGGAAGGAAACCTTTAAACAAAAACAACTATGGAAATGGATATGAATAAAACTAATGTGGGCTATTAAGCAGATATTCTAAAACAAGTTTAGTTTGTTTCCAGTTTCTAGCTTTCTTTGCTTTTTGTTCTTTTGGTAGGGGGGGGGGGATGAGTAGTGTAAAACCCATGGTTACAAGTAAGTGATTATAGCCTTTCTGCCGCCCTCCCCACCTGCTAACAAAAAATAAGACTAAGACACACACACTCAACCCCCACCCCACCCCCTGAAAACCATTTGTTTCCTCCCTTGCCTCAATAGGATGGGGGACAGAATTGTCCAAAATCTTTGGGATCTGAGACACCAAGTGCTGCTCTTGCACAAGAATCTCAAGGCCTTTCCAGGCAATTGTTTCATTTAATTTTTTTCCTTGTTGCAATTACAAATATATCTTAACTGTTACTAAGTTGTTTCAAGCAATTCAGGTACCATCCCTTCTGTTGTAGAGAAATGTATTGGCCTCAAGGACTTGCCTATTTATCACTGTTTGGAGTGCTTGTGGCATATAGTTCTGTGTCATAGCAGGCACCTATTGGACAGCGCCTGTAATGCCACTGATGAAAATCCACACCCCTGCTCCCAATATCTATGCCATTCATTGACCTATGTTTCTATTTAATCTTTTGGTTTTAAACCCCTTCTTTCATGTCTTCAGGTGGTGGAAGCACCCCTGCTATGTCGCCATAAGGCTGGAGCACTCAGATACAGTTATTGTTTATTTCACACACACACACACACACACACACACACACACACACACACACACACACACACACACACACCTGCAAAAAAAAAAAAAAAAAAGGACCAAGACACCATGTTGTTCCATTTCACAGACCTGGGTGAAATTGACACCGGGAAAAGAAGTCTCCCCACCACTCTACCAACAACAAAAAATTGAAATAGTATCATGGCTGTCCCCTACCATTGACAGCAATGCTGTTCCCCTTGTAGCAAGGTGAACAGTCCCAACTCCAATTCATTACATGGGGTCTCTCTATATCACATTTCAGGCACTGGGTGGGGCTTCTTAGCCCTATGCATAATCTATGGGTGCTTGTTTTTTTTCCTTGTCTGGAAAGGCCCTTAGGAATGGATGAATGTACAGAAGCAGCACTTAGTGGCTTGCTCTTTTTCTCCCTTTGAATTTATTTTTGTGTAAGTGTGTGTGAAGTTCAAGAATCCCAGTAAAAATTCCCAACAAGGTCTCTTTTCCTTTTTTACAAAAATAGATTTTTTAAAATCTTTTTAAATTTTTGTTGTCTTTTGTTTCCTATTTTAGCCTTTTTTAATGTATTTTCCCCCTTTCGTTCGGTCATTTGTTCGATCTAAGAATGAAAAAGAGAAAGGAAGACCCCACCCATCAGCCCATCCCCACTCCAGCACCTTTCCCTTTGCCAAAAACACCTTTCCGACTTATTGAAAAGTCAATTAACACGACTCTGGGATTGGCTCCCTCCTCTGCCTCTCTTTCAGATGACCCCATGCTTGGTCCTGCAAATTCTTCAGCTAAACGTTTCCTTAGTTTAAAGAAAGAAAAAAAGAAAGAAAGAACTTGATTTGGGGGAGAAGGCAAAACAGGAGGTTTAACTGTACCACTACCTAACCCTCAAAACAGTGAACGAGTCCATATTTCCAGTCCTAACGAAGCTTGCCCATCTAGTCCACGCAAGCCTGGCTAAACGCCTTTTGACTCTAGGGATTTTGGACTCCATCAGATTCCAGGCCTCCCTGCTCGATATCTCCATGAACTCATGCTCTTATTTGAATTCAGAGTATTCAGGGAAGAAAGCAAATTCTCAAACCTGATTTGCAAACTTACAAAATAGAGCTGAATAAAATGGGCCTTTGCTTTTTCCCAGAGAATGATGTTTCCTGGAGGGTGGGCAGGCAGGCAGGCAGGCAGGCAGGTAGGAAAGACCCTCATGTAGGACAGATGAGTCTGGGTTTATGTCCCAAATACAACATCATTCCAATTTAAGGGTCAGGCGAGGTGGTGAGACTGACAACCAATATCACTAACATTTGAGACCAAGGGATGAGATGATGAGTGTAGTCTCCTCCCACCACATTTGTCCTTATTTTTTTGCAGCCAAGGAGAACAAAGATGGTGGGCTGGATCAGTATAACTCCTCCTACCAGAGTAGCTCAGAATAGCAGGCAAGATTTTCTTTCTTGGTTTGGCTGACCCACAATATTCTGGCTCTTGCAGGAATGGGGGGGGGGGAGAGATGAGGAGGTTCCTATCACACCTTACAGAGAGTGGCTTTTATTCTTCAGGGTCAGGAAACCTGTCCCACCAAAGGAGCTACCTAAAAGGTCAGAATTCATAGGATGGAAGGATGGACAGAATGGGTAAAGCCTCTGACTTGGGCAGGGAGGTTAGGAAAGCCTAGGAGGGGTGGGGAGGGTCACCAAGCGTAGAAACAGAGAGGTGTCCTATTCTGAGTGGATGTCTCCCCTGCACGTTGCCAGAGCAGGGCTTGACTTTCAAAAAGCAGCTGACATTTTGCCGCGTCTGTGCTCCCCCCGCTGGGCTGTCGGGCACAGGGGAGAAGGAGGGGGAGGAGCCTCCTGCTCCCCAGAGAAGATCACGGTGTCTGGCGGTTTAATATTCTGCAACATTGAGTCAATGAACATTTCCGTTCTTGTGGTGAGTTGGGGAAAGAGGGCTGTTTCCAGCACACTTGTCGCTCCCCCTCCCCCCCCATCTCTCGCGCTCACTTGCTCGCTCATGCCTTGTGTTGCTTACTGGTCTTGAAGGAAACCTGGAGGATTCGGTCACCCAGTCGGTAGCCATTGAGGCTGGCGATGGCCATGGCTGCTTCGTCGTAGTTGGTCATGGTGACAAAGCCAAAGCCCTTGCACTTGTTGGTGGTGAAGTCGCGGATCACTTTGACGTTGGTGACGGCCCCAAAGGGACCAAAGAGCTGCCACAGGACACTCTCGTCTGCCTCTGGAGAGAGGTTGTACACAAAGATGCACCAACCAGCACTGGAGGCCCCCGTCAGGTTGACTCCCGCCAGGCTGGTCATGCTGTCGATCGTGATGGGAGAGAACCTGGAGATCAAGGAGAGAGGACTACTTTGGGTGTAAGGCTGGCATTCTACCAGCATGAGCTCACTGCATTATGGACAGGTTTGGGACAGTGCTGCTGCATTCTCCCCAGGGAATGGTTTCAAGGACAGGCACCAGCCATTCAGCTCTACAAATTTCACCAGCGCCGGGCAAAAGGGGAAGGGCCCTGTTTGCGGAGGTGCTTCCCAGCAGAATTACACCTGTGCCAAGAAGACGACAGGAGTGGGCGGTGCTTAAGGTCAAGCACAACGCAGGCTTGTGCCTGCATAATTTCGCCCACTCGCCAAAACATATCTAGGTCAAGCGTGCCTGTGCGTTTTAACTCACGCTCTCCCTTCAAGAATATTCCTGCCCGGGCTGAATCTTTTCCTTTTCTGCTGGCAAGTGCACCACAGCTAGTCTGCCTGATCTTGGACTCCTGTGACTAAGGATCCCCATCTGTAATAGGGGAGGAGAGGGCTCATAATAAAAGAGGCCTGTGATTTTCCTTTGCACGGATGAGTTTATCATTCCAGCATAGAAATGAGAACTGGGAGCAGACTTTGGTATTGTAAGAACCTCAGTTTCCCATATTTAAGGCTTAAAAACCCATCATGGTTTTTCTTTATTGTGGTTTTTCTGCTGTTGTCTTTTTTAAAAAATAAATCATGAATGGTATTGATTGCATTAGTGTTTCTTGTGTACACCACCCTGATATCCTTGGATGAAGGGTGGTATAGATTTTTTTTTCAAAAAAATAATAATGGTAGCAAATAACATCTTAGAAATGCTTCCAAGAAAAGCTCAGAAAGAAGGTGAAGGCTAGGCTGAGCTTGCTGTGACAGGGATGGGGAGGCAGGTCCAGTACACAAATTCCTATCCCTCCCTCCCACACCCCTGGGTTATTGTTTCTTGTCTTGCTGCTGGTGTCCAACTGCATCACAGCCCCTTCCCTCCCTGTCCTCTGTCACCCCAGTCTTTGCTATCATTGATAACACAAATTTTGGGGCTGCTTCATACAAATCACTCTGTGTCAGGCTGGATCGCTTTTGTCCCTGCCCCGGAAATGCGCCATATTTGCGGCTGACGTCTTCACCCGGTTCATGTCAGCACAGCCAAACTTTCCAAATATAGGTAGAGTGACTTGTGCTGATGATGAATGGTTCCGATGATGATGACTTGTTCACCTCCAGCCAGGTGTAGCAGAGTGTGTAGTGTAACCCTTTCTGAAGCTGAAGATGTTCCACACACTAAGCAAGTGTCTTTCCTATTTATTGGATCTCAGCTGCAATCCCTACAAACGCTTTACTAGGGATGAAGCTCTGTTGGCCTGGTTGGAATTTTCTTCTCTGCAGAAGACTGTGCTACTATATCATTTGGTGCTGAATTTGGGGTGACCTGCCCACAGCTCTGATAAAAACCCTCCCCTCTAATCTTTTTGGGGAGCAGGAAGGGACTGAGATAGGGCAGGACTGCAGAAGAGGCAGCATCTCTTTGCTGAACCAGAGGAGGCAGCCAGACATTGCCAGGAAGCTCCAGGGCTGTCTGGACCACAGCAAGGATGGTGGCACAGCAAAGCCTTTATGTATCTTTTAAGTACAGACTTAAAATTAAGCACAAGGTTTTATTAGGGTCCCAGTAGTGATATTGGCCTGGGAACACCCAATGCTGAAGCATTGTTAAACTTTGGCTTACCAGATCGCCGCCAGGACGGGAGCGGTCTACCCTTAAGGGGGCGGGGCGTGGGGGGGCCAGAACGTGACACGTTCTGCCCCCCACGCCCCGCCCCCTTAAGGGTAGACCGCTCCCGTCCTGGCGGCAATCTGGTAAGCCAAGTTAAACTCAGCAAGCGTGAGCCTGATGGTAGTAGTAGCCTGGATGGGAGGCCACTAGGAGCCCCATGTAAGCTGCTCTGAACTTCCTAAGGAAGAGTGGGGTAAACATATACCTAATAATTGTTCAAATATGTCAACAACCTTCCAGTTCTCACAGGGTTGCTCATACAGCTTTAGAGAAAAAAAAAGGTCTGTCCATTGGGTTTCCATCTTCCCAGTTCACCTTTAGAGCAACCACCTGACTTCTGTCCCTCAAGCAACGCAGCTAAATGAAACCAAGAAGCGCCTGACACAGTGACAACAAAGAGAAACACAAGACCAAAAATCATAAGGCACAGCCAATCATCTGAGCAAAACAGCAAGCCCTTCTCTCTTTCTCTCTCTCTCAAGCCAAACCCCAAACAGAATGAAAAGAAAGTCATGAAGGTCTACAGTGTGTCCCTAAGACACACACATCCAAATTCCACAGGTCTAGGGCAGAAGATGGAAGGGAGTCTATCATTTAGCTTTTACTTTTAAATAATTCCCATGCTCATTGGGGGAGGTAAAAAAAAGGGGGGGAGGGGAGTGATTAAAAATAAATCGTTAGTATTGGGGAGAAAATACTGAACCAAGCAACCAAAAGTAAAGATGCCTGTTATTATTTTTTAAGGGCTCAAGGCAATTAAAGAAGCAGTGGTCTGCCTTAGGAGAGTCTCCCCCCACTCCAAGCCTCATGGTTATGTCTAGTCATGACCCCCATGTTCTCTTTCCAAAAGGACTAGTGTGGCTACACTGAAGAGAGGCCTGGTAATCTGGTACGGCAGAAGGAAGGCTCTTGCCTCTGGGCTTGTGTTGACAATCACCTTTTTTTAAAAAAATCCAGCCTTGTGCTGTGGGCCAAGGTGGGGAGGGAGAGGGGGGAGTGGCGCGGAGCGTAGGCTTGGGAAGGCTATTTACCTCTTGACGCCGTATGCCATGTTTAGCAAATTGTCGAGCCTGTGGGAGGAAGAGGAAGATGAGGAGAGGCCATTGTTAGTAGACGATCTCGTAACAAAAGGGTCCTGCGAGGTCATCTGGTTTGGTTATTGGTGGGGTGAGAGGATAGCACATGGATTCTGTGACTAGCACAGGTTGCCATTTGTCTGTGTGCAAATGCACTTTGAGGCCCTGGAAGAATGTCATGTCTTAGGTTTGGGGAAAAAAAAATGTTGAGAAGTAATAGCAATGGGAAAGGAGATCCAAAATAAACTACTTTTAAATCTATTTTTCACATCCTGGGGGGGGGGTCGTGGGAAGTGGGTAGGCATTAATTACTTAAGGGCAACGGAAGCTGCAGTTCAAACATGATGATGATGATAATGACTATGATAATTTACCCTATTAAAAAACACACGCAGAACAGCACACATGGCAAACATTGTTACAGTCACAACTTGCCATCCTTGGTTTTTGCTACCTACTTTCCTGAGCAGAGCGACAAGTCCAGGTTTTATTGCAGCAACCCACGTGACACTGCTTCTGTACATTTGCTCCCCACATCTGCATGGTTGCCATTTTGCTGAAGAATCTGCACAGCTCATGTTTCAAAAAATAAAAATTCTAGCCCTCATGGTTGCTGGCAAAAACCTGCACATTTCATCTAGAGTTTCCAGCGGTCACAGCCACGCACTGGCACTGATGCAGGGGAGGGGGGCGGGGCGGCGGAGCTCTAAGTTCTGCCGCGGTCCGACGCCAGTGCAGTCACGGTTCTCGTGGCTGTTCTGATGGCCTCCCGCCTTGGGGCCATAGCCAGCCGTCTTTGCTAAGTGGGGCATTTCTAGATGGGGCCTCAAATATAGAAATGGGAAATCAAGTGGGTAAGCCTGAGCTCTGCCCTCCCCCCCAAACTCTGAGATGGCAAGGTGTGGCACCACCCCTTATCTAGGCTTACCAGATCTCCAACCGGGACAGAGTGCTAGACCTTTAGGATAAGGAATGTGGGCAGGTGTAGCTTGTTAAACCTTTGAGCACAATCTTAGGCATGTCTACTCAGAAGCAAGCCCCACTGCGTTCAGTGGGGCTTGCTTCTGAGTAGACATGCCTAGGATTGTGCTCTAAGGGTTTAACAAGCTACACCTGCCCACATTCCTTCTCCTAAAGGTCTAGCACTCTGGCCCAGTTGGAGATCTGGTAAGCCTAGTCATCGGCAGGCTGGCCCCAGAAATCAAGGACTTCCTCGGAATCAACATAAACACACGTAACAGGCTATGCAAACATTGCGAGGGCAAGTGGCGCAACTCTGGGGTGCTTAAAGTGCTGGCCAGCTAACTGGAGCAAGGAGTTTGTTTATTCCTTTCCTGGGGTTCTGCCTCTTCCCCCCTTTTCCTGAGTTAAGAGGTTATTGTGATCATGAAAAATCCATCCTGAGCCTGGGAAGGTCTTGGGAGGGCAGGTCAGGTGGGTAGGAGCACTACTGCACTTCTTGTGGGGGGAAGGGGGAGCAGGAGCTGCCATAGTTCTTCCTCCCCCCCCCCCCACTACAATTGTTCCTGTTCTTAAAACAAGCTCTCATTCTTTGAATGGAAGCTATCATGTCACAAATGAAAAAAGTCAATCCCCCCCCCCCAAAAAAGTCCTTGGTGGGACAGGTGCACCTATTGGCCCCACCCTGGCCTTCCTGTTCTTACATGTCTATCTGTACCACCCTTATACATATATGCGCTTTGTCCAGAATCCCAGCTCTTCAAGGACGTTGGCACAAACAGGTACAATTCTGTAAAGAAATCCCAAACTGTGCAGTTGTGCAAAAGGTGCAAATTCTCATAAATATGCCCAATGAGTATAATTTAGTTGTAGAACTTTGAAGGTGTTTTTTTTCCCTCCCAGCATGGAGCTCCAGACCTTCCCTAGCTACATTTCAATTAACCTGGACTTTTTGTTGGTTTGCATAAGCTGGTGTGAGCATGTGATGTATAAATGCAACATTTTTCAGACCACCCAGGTATGTGTTTATAGTTTTATTTTATGGCTCTATCCTAAAGGGATGTTTCGTGAGCTAGGTACACAGAAGAAGAAGAAAAAACCCTTTTCACTTGTTCAATGGGTATTGTAACTTTCCCATGTGCCTCATGTGACTGCATGTTGCAGGCCATTTGGGATGCCATGCCTTTGCACAATATCTGTGTAGTGGGCAGGTTTCATTAGAGAGATGTAAGAGAGGACGTTCGAACACAAATGACACACAACGCTACCATTTAGCCCAACTTTAATCCACAGAACTGAGCCAAAAATTTATCCTGCCTATTGAACTTCAGCAAGGACTGAGCCAACCAAAGCAGAAAATGGGTTATCAGGGAGTATCAAATAGATAAAGCAGCATTTTCTGCTGGTAGATGCGAGTGTGTGCAAGCCTTCCAGCAACACAGAACACCTAATCAGGCAGAAAGAAAGTGCAACTAAGTTCCCAGCAAGGTTCCTTTCTGATGAAAATAACTCTAGGCTCTTCAGGCAGATGGACCTGGATTGTATTGTATAGACTGGTCCATGTGCGTGAGGATTGCTGGGTGGATGAGCCTGCCTTTTGGGTAGGGGCTGAGACAGATGGCCTTCTGGCCCCCTCAGACTTCTTGATTGTATTGCAGACTATTTGGTGGTTAGGTCATTCTCCACCTGAAGGGTCAGAAAATAGCTTGCTAAATTTTCCTACCCCCACAGATCACTGGCACATGAAGTACTACCACAGATCTGTATGGCAGCTGGGGAAGAAACTGTACAATATTGTTACCTGGTCCCAAAACCTCTTGGAACGTGACCTTGAGGCAAGATCAGGAGGTCTTGATCAGGAGGTCTCACAGTTCCTGAATCCTTCAGACATAGGGCAAGAAGGAAAACTCCCCATTGACGTTTTTGAGAAGGTCTAGAAATGATCAGATCCTGAACATGGGAGTGAGACCTTTCAGGACAGAAATCTGAATTAGCTCATGAATGCCCCAATCGTATTGGGGACTTACAGCAATGGATCTTGCAATTCGCTGCCATAAGTCCCAGTGTGGCTCCGCTAAAGGCACACTGCTGTCATGTGCTGCCAGGACTGCTGGCGCAAATGACAGGATGCCCCGTAACATGCCAATGGCTCACCCAGGCTGCACCAGAGCAAAGAAGGTGGCAGTGGGGGCACATCATGTGTAGTGTGAAGGAGTAGGGCAGGGAGCAGGGCAGGCAGGGGGTGGTTCAAGGGTGGGAAGGGGTGGATTGGTAGCAGTCATGATTGCCAGGCTCCTATCCCCCTTTTCCTGGCCCTAAATAGCTAGCGTAAGTCTAAGGAGACCCATGGGCGGCCAGGCGGCTTATGGGGAGGTAAGTAAAAATATACCGTACTAACCTCTCCCAGGCCTTCTGGTCGGCCCCCTACCATAGGATGTAGCGTGTGCTCTGTTGGCACCACTGCATTGCATAACCTGGTGGGGGGTAGGATTGGGCCGCCCCTCTGTCCCCGCAACCCCTGTCTGGCTCTTCACTGGAGAAGGCAAAAAGCCACAGTTTTAGTCCACTCAGGGGTACCACAGTGAATGACCCCAAGTCACACTTTAAACGCTTTGCCACTTCAGCTGAGGAAGTGGTGGGCTCTGGAAACTGTCTTGGGATACAAGGACTCTACTGAGCTTTGGACTTTGTTGGATAAACTCCTGCTATCCCTTGAAATTATCCCTTGGCAACTATCGCTTGGCAACACTCCCAGGCCCTGCAGTACCTTAGCCTGGTCAGCAGCCTCTCTGTTGCCATATCTTGCTACCTAACGCTGGTTGCCCTCTGCTTCAATGTGATCCTTCCCAGACATTGCCCAGCATACTGTGGGCTCTTGGCCTGGCCAGAGGAGGACATGGGGTATGGAAAGAGAACTAGACAAAGGCGAATAACTCTGTCTAACAACAACTTGCAAAGAAAAGTAGCAACATAAGGCAGCCTAGCACAAGATATTGCCTCACATATTTTGCCTCTGGCTCTCTAGATCTCAAATGGCAACACATAGCTACACCAAAAACGACTGGTGATTTTAAGCTCCAAATAGAAAAAATATATATTTTGGGGTGTTCTGCCTCGTAACATGCCAATGGCTCACCCAGGCTGCACCAGAGGAAGTAAGGTGGCAGTGGGGGCCCAAAATTGTCAAAGAGGCACAAGATTTCCAAAGAAACGTTTTCTGCCCAGCTTGAGAGCTTAGAATCAGATCTAGAGGTGGGAGGCAGAGGAGAAACCCAGGAGGCACAACACTCAATGCAGCCATGATCTCTAAAGACAGTAGGAAGCATCCATTACAACCCTCTGTAGATATAAAACTAGAATAATCCCTAGCACCCAAAGTTAGCAACACCCAACACTTTTTATGCCCAAAGGCAGAGCTCTTTGAACTGAGTCCACCCCAGTCCTCTTCGACTTGCCCTGAAATGCTCCTGGTGCCTAGAAGGTCTCTCCTATTAGAGCCCCTGTCCAAATCCATCATGCTTAGCAACACTTCCTTGTACAACAACCTCTCGCCCATCCCTTCTTCTCCTTCTTCCTTTCTCCACACCAGCTGGCTGTGGAAGCCTCAAATCATGGTTCCCTTACCAGGGAAACCTGCTGGAGAATACGGCTCCCTTCTACAGTCGCTTCCTGTGTGGAGTGCTCTAATCTTGCGAGCATTAAATGTCCAAGACAATGTGTGGACTGGCTGGTGGATAGCATGATGGATAAAGACCTGAGACACCCCCCCCCAGGCTAAACCCCACCTTAGCCATGAACTAACTGGATGTCTCTGGGCATCCCACAGTTCTTCAGCTGTATAAACAGATCTATTAACCATGCTAGAGATTTGTGAGAATGGACAACTGCTGAGCCCCGAGAACAATCAGCGTGGGTCATGAATCTGAATAAATATGTGATGAGTCTATACCACACAATGGGTGCCACACAATGTTCATTTGGAAAAGAAGTGAAAGGCCGCTTCACACATGATTTTCCTACCTGGGTAGAGAGAGGAAGCCATGTAAATCAAAGCACACTGCCACACATGAAAGTCACATGTGTCTTCTTTACCATGTTTACGCGAATAGGGAAGCTATGATTGGCAGCTGGGAAGTAGATACATGCACCATCTTCGCACAAAAGAATGTACTCGGGGCGGGGGATTGCTCCCCGCACCTGTGTACAGCCATGTGGGGAAAATGCCACATGTGAAGCATCCCTAATACATAACATGCATGAGGAACATGGAAGAAAACATACTAGGTACTGAATACGTGCTGCAGACCTGGATTTCGGCTGCAACTAGACAGTCAACAGCAAAGTGGGTGAAGGCTAAACAGCTTCTCTCTTTTGCTTCAGTTTGGCTCTGGGTTTTCAAAATTGACAATAGCACAGGTTAAAGGGGACTGATTGGGGACTAGTTCAGTCCAGATGCCTTATGTCTCCTTTAAATGACCCCCAGAATCTGTCCCTCCCCACCTTTCCTAGAGATTAAAAAAGAAAGGGGATGATGTGAGAAACAGCGATTTTCGGCCATTTCCGGTTTTTGCGAAAACTGGAAATGGCCGAAAATAGCTGTTTTTCACCGAACTGAAGATCGGGGAGGCCTGCAGAGGATCGCACATTTTCTGATGGGACCGCAAAGGCGCTGCTCAAATGCAGTGAGGAGATCATCAGCTGCAGCGTGGGGCATGCTGGGGCGAGCTCTCAGGTTCAGGAAGAGAGAGCTCGCCGCTGAGCAGAGGGGGCAAAATGGCGCAGTAAAAATCGGACTGCCGTGGCAGGCAAGCTGGGGAGAGTTGGTGCTGAGCAAGCTGGGGAGAGTTGGTGCTGAGCAGGAAGGAGGTGCGTCTTGCAATCGATGTTTTTTGTTTTTTTCCCCGAAATTAAGACGCGCCTTAGAATCGATGGCGCCTTAGACTCGAAGAAATACGGGTATATCTAGCAGTAAAATGGAGCTTCTAGTTATACAGCAACTAATCCCTTTGTGAGCACTGAGATGCAGCAATTTCAGGGGTGGAGCTATGGGACCAGCTGCTGTTGAAGTTGATACAAGAAAAGCCAGGTAGGTAACAGGCTCACACACACTGGGACTATGACTAGAACTGCAGCCTAACCTATCACCACCGATCCTTTAGCAGAAGCAATTTTAAGCTGAGCATTATTCTTGTCTGTGCTTCCAACAGGGAGCTCCCTGCAACAATCTGGCAGGCCAGATGCCCTCTCACAAGAACTAACCTGTCCCGTCCCAACCTATCAAACAATATGAAGATGCTCACAGCCTGGTCACCTCCTGTCCCACAGCACTGAGCATGATGAATGCATTTGTAGCCAATGGATGGTACCATTTCTTCCTGCCCTGTTTTGTGACTGCCAGACCCAAATATGAGGCACTGCTGAAGATTAGGAAGGGATCCAGGACTGTGACAAGGAGACTCCAGGGCCCCAGTGGTGAACTGACCCACAATGTCTGAAGGGAGGAGAGTATAGAGCAGAGCAGGGGCACTTCCCAAGGCCCAAGCCCGATCCATCAGCTTTGTGAGAAGCAATCTCTTAAGGAGCAACCAATGAGATTCTGCTATGGGGCACTGGAAGGGTGTGAGGGAGTTTCACAACATAGCCCCACCATGTCTATGACTGTGGACCAAGAGCACTCCTGGCATACAGACTACAGGTGAATGTTTTGGTGCATGGCACTCTAAATCCTACAGCCTTCTCAACCAGGGAGATGACACCTGTCAGGCGCTGGGTTTAGTTTAGAGGAGGACCTGATCTCTCAGCCCTCCAGCAGAAGAGAGGGGAAGGCATCTCACCTGAAGCGCTGAGTCTGGTGGTGTAAGGGTCCTGTGTACCGCCGGGCTGTGGTCTGGTACAAGTGTGTGAGCAATGCTTGCCCTGTCTTCTGGCTGGGGTTGTTGGCAAACTTGACCGTGATGGGCTCGCTGGCACCAAGTGGTTTCTGCCCATTCAACCCCTTGATGGCCTCCTCAGCTTCTATCCTCTTGTCAAAACGGATGAAGCCCACCCCTCTGGAGACACCTGCAGCAGGAGGAAGAGGTGGAAGGAAACATATGTGGCTACAAGGATGTGGCATGAATGTTGATAGAGCATAAATTCTGAATTGCTGATTCAATACTAGAGAGTACATATCTTCCATTTGAAGTAAAAAAAAAAAAGCCCTTATGTTTTGTTCAAGCACTTTGCATTTGTGTTAATGTCTATTTAAAAAAGAGCAGAAGGCGTATGGAGACAGGTAACAAGGGTTCAAGTAGGAATGATGTGCAAAAATAAGTGTTGATCCTGCTCGCCACACCACCCACATAACTAGGGCTTAACTTCTAAAAAGAGATGCAGTGCCTGGAACTCACACCTTCTGAGTCTGAAGCACTTCCTGTTATTCTCAGCAGTGTAAGTTGCCTGGGGCTACTCGATAGGGAAATGGCACTCTGCATATGCTCAGAGGCATGCACATGTTGTTATTTCAGATTTTTTTCCAGAGGGAGCTGTAATATACCACATGGTTCAGATATCACATTATTGGTTCAATAAATCACCGTGACAGCCATACTGGAAAACTGTTTTGAATATCTTCGATGAACCAGGATTAGAAAACAGAATCAAAGTGTGGTTGTGCAATCTTGGTCTGTGGAACTCCTTGCCATGACTACTTAATTACTCCTGTAATTAATCTGTGATGGCACCTGGCCTAGATGCCTTTAAAAGGGGATTGGACAGATTTATGGAGGAAATGTCCATCACAGGTTACAAGCCATGATGGGGGTAAGCAACCTCCTAGTCTTAGTAATAGGCTATCTCTGAATGCCAGGTGCAAGGTAGTGACAACAGGATACAGGTATCTTGTTGTCTTGTGTGCTCCCTGAGGCATCTGGTGGGCCCTGTGAGATACAGGAAGCTGGACTAGATGGGCCTTTGGCCTGATTCAGCAGGGCTCTTCTCTTATGTTCTTATGTAGAGAACACTCAAACCACAGCTTCTCAAACCAGACACTGTGATCAAACTGTGTCTCAAACTGTGATTTTAAGAAACCAAGAAGTCTTCTACGAAGCTGGGCACACAAGGGGAAGGGAAGACGAGGGAGCAGCAGAGGCAGGAGGAGCAGGACGAAAAGGCAAGGGAGGAGAAAGCTGTAGGGGTCAATATGGGTTGAGAAGGAAAATAAGCCTCTGTGAGGTGTTGGGTGTCCTCTGAACACCCAGTGGGGCTGAGGGAAGGGGAAAGTTGCTGGTGTCTTGGGGGAGGGAAGAAGAAATTGCCTGGAGTAGTTGTGTCTCGGCATGCTCCACGTGTCTGGAGAAAAGGGAAAAAGGCACCGGGGGGGGGGGGGTAGCCTTTGTGTGCTGGGGGGGGGAGGAGAAGGAAAACACCTTTGAGACCTGATTTGATCAGAGAAGCAGCAAAAACCATGGAGTGGGGGTGTGGGGGAAACAGCATGTCAGAGCACCACAGACAAATGTCTATCTAGTCCAGCGTTCTGTTTACAACACTGACCAGCCTGATGCTGTGGTTTAACTAATCCAAATTCTTGCATCCCAGCAATATGTCGAGGTAAGTTCAGAAGGAGCATGCCTCTCTCCAGTGGCGTCGCTCTAGGTGGGGCGGAAAGCTAAGTTCTGCAGCGTTCCGCCCCACCGTTACTCTCTGGCTTGAGGTGCCCCCCACCTCCTTGTCGTAGGAGCCCGTCAGTGGAGAGAAGGCAACGCACAGGGACTCTCCTTGCGCGTTGCCTTTGATCCACCGACAGGCTCCGACGACAAGGGGGCGGGGGGCACCTCATGCCGGAGAGTAATGGCTGATTCACATTACACGAATCCCGGCGCGTTACGGAGATGCGCAGAGCTCTTTGACAGCATCTCGGAAGCAAGCGGAGCAGCTCCGAGCTCCGCAATGCAGAAGCTGGAAAAATGGTTTCCCCTCATCTTTTGAGGGGGCGGGCTTCGCGGAGCTGGGGCGGGTTCACGGAGCTACTGCAGACTACCAATCGGATGGGGGGGGGGAGAGTGGCTGCATGCCAATCAGAACTACCTCCAATCACCTTCATAAGAAGGCGGGACAGCATGAGGGACAACAGGCGGGAAGACACCCCTTCCGGCCAGCTCTGCAGGCTGGGGCAGGGGCAGGGGCATCCGCGCCTGGATTCGTGTAGTGTGAATCAGCCTTAATGATGGGGCAAAACACTGCAGAACCTAGCTTTCCGCCCCACCTAGAGTGACGCCACTGCCTCTCTCTGAATGCCAGCGGATGCAAAGCAACAGTGGGAGAGCAATTTGCCTCCAAGTTCTGCTTATAGGCTTCCCATTGGGGCATCAGGTTGGCCACTGGGGGGGGGGGCAGGATGCTGGCCTAGATGGACCTTTGGGTCTGATCTAGCTAGCAGGATCCTTCTTAGGAGTGGAGGGAGCGCATGGGCGCAGTGCTCCAACAAGTCACGGTTTATTAGGCTTTTGTGAACCAGTGCAGTGTTTGTGAACCAGTGCAGAGACAGAAAGGACATATAAACAGAGGCACATGGCTGGATACATATGCCCAGCACATTTCCCACAAGAGCATACTATGCATGCTGTATAAACCGCTTTGTGAACTACTTTTTGTTGAAAAGCAGTATATAAATATTCTTAGCAATAATAATAGTAATCATCATCATCATCATATGACACTGATAGCATCTCAGGCATCATTACGAATAGGCACATGCTCAACGCACTAATGCACACTCATCCTGCTCTGATTGGAGGCCTCCAGGACAAGGAGAAGTTTCCATCTCTTCCCTCCACTCCCTGCTTGAGCTCTTTTTGACACTCTCTTTCTACCAGTGGAACCGGTGGTGGGTCAGGTATCCCACTCTTGCTGTTACCTGTGACCTGATCGACAAGGATTCGGGAGGTGATGATGCGCCCATACTGTGAGAACAGCTGTTCCATCTCTTTCTGGCTCATGGTCTTGGGCAGGCCGCTCACATAGAGGTTGGCATCACGGATGGAGGCTGAGCTAGGTCGGGCATATGATACCTGGTAGGTTGGAGAATATGGTTAGAAGGGCCCTGAAGAAGGGGCAGGATCAGCCTCCCACTTAATCCTAGAGGCTCCTGCCCTAGAAATCACTTCCTTCCCATGAGTCCAGGATTTCCACCTTACTCTTCCATTGTTTACACTCCTCTCCATCTTCTTCCCCATCTCTTACGGCGAACTTCAGACTGGAAGCTCCTCAAAATAGAGAGCCTATGCTTTGACCCAAAGAATGTGCCTATGCTTTGTTTCGCTGCCCTTCCCCCTTCAGCGCAATCCTGGTGACCACAGATGTTGAGCATGCCTACCGAGGCCAGTGAAAGTGTGTGGAAGTCTGTCCCCACCCTTTACACATCTCCATAAACTCTGGTCTTCTTCCATCACCTGCATTGATCTATTTTTGGTCCAATCCTATTGCAGAGCCCTTTGCGACAATGGAAGGCACTGCACGCTTCGTTGGTGGCCGTTTCAGGAGTGTGAGGCACCGCGGCAGCGCTCCAGGAGAGTCAACAGAGCTGCCTACACCCGCCGGAGCAGGTAAGGCAGAGGCAAGGGAGGGGCAAAACAGGGGCAGGGAGGGGGTGTGACGGGGTGGGGAGGCTGCGGGAGGGGGTGGATCTGGTGCTGAAGATGTGCGCTGAATCCTATCCCCCCCCCCCCCTAGCAGCCTCCCTGTCCCCTTTCCTCAGACTTGCACTAGCGAAATTACTACTGCAGGTCCATGGAGACCCACTGCGGGTCAGAAAGCTTACACGGGGTATTTGTCTGCTGAAGCCTCCCGACTTTTTGGGTGGTTCCAAAAAGCTCCTATCCTATCCTAAAAGTTCAGCGTGTATAAAACACAATTGTACATAAGCAGAAGGGTTCTTGCCCCTTTCAACACAAGATATTTCCATCAGTCTTCCTTTTTTGCACTTATCTTGAGGCCAGAGACCTTTCCCACCTGCTTGCACCCTCCTTACCTTGATTGTTTTTGTCTGGAGTTTGAGACCATTCAGCGTGTTGATTGCTTTGTCGGCATCATTGGGGTCCACGTAATTGACAAAGCCGTAGCCTAAACTCTGCCCTGGTGTGGATGGGGAGAAAGAGGTTACAGTGAGGGAGATGCCGAGCAAGGAAGGAAGAAAAAAAAAAGGACACGAAGATACAATTGTAGATTTTCACGACGTGACCATATTTTCGAGTTAGAAACCCACATACTTCCGGGTAAGACTACATCGTTTCCAAATACTTAATTACAAAAACCAGATGTTACAAAAACCAGATCTTCTGATGATGCCCCTAATGTCAGGGGTGAAACGGAAAGTTACTTGTAACATCTGGTTTTTGTAATAAAGTATTTGGAAACAACGTAGTCTTACCTGGAAGTATGTGGGTTTCTAACTCGAAAATAAGGACAAGAAGAATTTATACTACATCAAAGGGGAGAAAAATTGACTAAATGGAAGATAATATTCCAAAAACAGAAGTGATATGACAACTCACACCATTTAAAAAAAATGAAATATGAAGTTTCAAAATGTAGATTAACATTTGACTGCAAAATCTGAACCTTGAACACCAGACGTTAGCCCAGAATTTGAAAGCTCTCATTTCCTTCAATAGATGAAAACAATTTACACAAGACAACAATCAAACTACAGCAAGTCCTCACTTAAGTCGTTTCATTTAAAAGTCATTTTGTTTTAAAGTTGATGGGAAAATGCCACAGGAACATTTACGTTTATCAATACGTCGTCTCACTTAAAGTCGCAGTTTCCAAGAAGAAACTATCGACAACTTTGAGGACTTGCTGTACTCAAATATTGGAATAAAATGTAACTCTGCAGAGCTAGCCCCTATGATCGATCCACATACATTTCAGGAGAGGATTGGACGAATAGTTTTGGGCCTTCCAAAGAAGTCACCAAGGACAGTGCTCCCCAAACCTACTGCTGTCGCAGCACCCTTACCGTCACAGACACGGAGCTCGACACACGAACGTGATCGCAATGATGTGATGACGTCATCACGTCACCGCCATTACTTGCTGGGTTTGAGAGCACGACACAACCCTGAAAAACCGCAGTAAAAGGTTCCGGGTGGGAAGGTGGGCTTTCAGGCGACGAAAACACCGTGCTTAGATCTCTGCCCACCGGCCCGAGCCTCTGCTTCACGGTTGTGTCCTGTTCCCTGAGGCTTGTTTGAGGGGAAACCTCCTGCTGAGAAAAAGAGCTAGGAGAAGAAGATAGGATTGAAAAGAACCAACTCACCTAACAAGCTCAGGACCAGGGTTCCCCTAAAAATTGGTGCAGCTGCATAGAGCCCTCCTGTGGCTGCACAGCGGTGTGCCAGCATCTTCCTGGCATTTGGCGATGACATCACTACATCATCACCCACTTCCGGTTCAACCAAGCTCCGAGCTGTGTGGAGCTTGGTTGAGAGCTGCTTGGTTGAGACACTGCCGGAAGGCTTCTCGGGATCCCACAGCAAGTTAAACTCCTTGCAGTGGCTACAAGCAGAAGGGGCAGGGAAACACTAGCCAATTCTGACTGAAGCTATTCATTCCTGGAGGGGTTTTTTTTCCTTCAATATGAAAAACCAAGCCAAAGAAGCCCTGCTAAAATCTCCAGAATTGCTTCAATAGTTACCAGGAAATTGGTGCAGGTTCCTGGTGGAGACTCCTCCAGGCCAATCTTGGATGGTTGGCAACCCTACGAAATGACCCAGGAAGGAACTCCACTATTTTCCTCACACACACACATTTCTGCCTGTGTCTAGGCTGAGAATAAGAAGCTCCATCCAGACCAGCCTCAGAGAAACTGATGAAGGTGCTGAGGCCTAACCTATGGCACATCTGGTTTTTCTCTGGAACTGTGCACAAGTTGACCACTGGTGCTTTACGGCACGTTTACGACACCCTGTGCTGGAACAGGGGTGTCCACATCCATCCACCCATTGCTTCTTCTCCTCCCACTCATTGGATTCAAAAAGGAAGAAGGGAATGGAAGAGGGGAACAGAACAAAAGAGGAAGTGTGGAGGAGAGGTGGGCTAGAATGTATCTTACCCAATGGTGCACCAGCCACCATTTCTGCTGGTCCTCCTCTCACTGCCTCAGGAGTGGCCAACCTTGCAACATGAATGCTGCTGGCCCTTTAATGGTTGTCTAGGTGAGGGCATTTCAGCAGGTGCAGCTGCTTTACTAGCACCATCAGCACTTGCAGCTGCCAAGGTTCTGTCTTCTACACAACTCTTAAGAACGCAGAGGCCCGAATGGTGGAAGGTTGGCCACCCCTGAGCTAGACTGTGGTGGATGCTCCTCTTCTTCTCCATATTTTTTCTTCCATTCTATTCCCCTCTTCCTTTTCAGGACATCCAGGAAGTGAGAGGAGCAGTGAAAGTAGCGGCTGGTGCTAAAGGGAGGAACAGCATTTGGTACACCATTTTGCACCAGAAGGTTTTGGACTGGGCCCGAGTATTCTCCTTCCACATGACAGCCACAAGGTAAGAAAATGTGATGGACCTTCAGAGAACAAGCAAAGCAGAGTAAGGCTGACCTCCATCGCACGAATTCCGGCACGTCCCAGGCACGTGCGGAGCTGTGTGGCTTCCATTTTATCTGATCGCATCAGAACGCGGGAGTCTCGAGTTCCGTTGCGATCGGCCGTGGACCATGCTCATGATTTTGAGAGGATAGGACGCGGAGCTAATTATTTGACCAATGGGATGAGAGGGGGTTTTCAGCCAATCGGAGTGCACTTGTGTTTCAGCTAATCGTCATTGAGCTTTATTAGAAGGCGGGACAGGAGGGACTATTTCAGTTGAAAAAACTGGTGGAGTCCAGGGAAGCGTTTCGGGTGGGACGGCCTGTCCCCTATGCTCACGCGCCTCCCAACGCAAGCGCAGTGCAACAGAGGTAAGTGTAGATCAGCCTTTAGGGCAGTGGTTCCCTAACTGGGGCGTCGCGACACCCCAGCCGGGAACAAAGGGTTGCTATGCCCTTAAGGGGCATGGCAACCTGCGGTGACGTCGACGGCGCGCCCGGGATCGCTCTTTTTACCTTCATTGGTGGGCAGTGGGTGTCCGGCGGGGGTTGTGGGGAGCCTGCGGACCCCTCCGCAGGCCCTCCAAGTGTCAGAGCAGTGCTCCGACGCGATTGCAACCCACTTCCAGTTTCGCGTAAAACCGGAAGTGGGTTGCAATCGCGTCGGAGCGCTGCTCCGACGCTTGGGGAGGCCTGCGGAGGGGTCCGCAGGCTCCCCACAACCCCCGCCGGACACCCACTGCCCACCAATGAAGGTAAAAAGGGCGATTCCTGGGAAGGCCCCGCTGCTACTTAGAGCAGCGGAGGGCCTTCCCAGGAGTTAGGGAACCTCTGCTTTAGGGGATACTAAGTTTAAGAAGCACTGACAGAAAACCCGTTTGCAGCGCAGTGCTTTTCAATTCCCTGACAAAATGGGTTGATTATCTTTGCTGGTTACTGAAAATTCAAAAAGGGACAGTGCCATGAACTGTACGGTTGACCGAATAAGTTCAGACATGGTGGTAAACAGTTGCAGCAGAACGTGTCATTTCATGCATGGAAGATGCTATTAATTGCACAATGTTACACTTGCATAGGACAACCACAGGGGTTATAGATTTTTTTAAAACAGGATTATAAAAATATCTGGGTTATAAATAATTCAGATTTTGTCTGACATTTCATACAGCCGGGAAAACTAATTAAAAGGAATTCCAAATTTGGTGCATGTTATTAATAGAAACACCAGGGATTATCACTTTCATGATATGATAGCACTAAGATGTTCAATTTTCTGTATATGAAAGGATCCTACATTGTGATGGTAGAAACAGTTTGTACTTTACTGCCATGGAACAATCTTGTTCTAATTTACACAGGTCAATGAAGAAGGAAAAGCCCACTCTGGGGAACGTGGGTTTGCATTTAATTTATTTTATTTATTTATTTTATTTTTCACATTTTTATACCGCCCTTCCTCCAAGGAGCTCAGAGTGGTGTACATATTTCCTCCCCTCCTTTTTGTCCTCACAACAACCTTGTGAGGTAGGTGGGGCTGAGAGATAGTGACTGGCCCAAGGTCACCCAGGAAGCTTCGTGGCTGAGCGGAGATTTGAACCTGGATCTTCCAGGTCTAAGTGCGACTCCCAAACCACTACACCATCCTGGCTCATTCATCATCCTGGCTCAAGTTACCAAGTTAATTCACATGGGTGTTGCTCTTCCTTTGTGTAGGTTACCTCTCAGAGTTGTTATCACAACCAAATGTGAATGCGTACATCCTAGAGTCCAGTCCAAACATTTCCATTGATAGGTGCTAACTACTGGTACTAACTGCGAATACATTTCCATCAGGGACGTACAGTGCCTCTGTCACAGGGAAGGCAGCCCCACCCCTTCCTACGCTACCAAAAACCGCCGCAGCAGACCTTTGAAGTCCGCTCACGCATTGCCCACTACTTGAGCATGAGCGCCCTTCAAAGATCGGCTGCGGTGATTTTTGGTAGAGTAGGAAGGGGCGGGGTTGCCTCAACTCTCGTCCCGCACCGCACGTCCCTGATAGGACACATCACCCCGGTACTGAAACAACTTCACTGGTTCCCAGGCCATTTCTGGCCAAATTCAAAGTGCTAGTCATCATCTTTAAAGCCCTTGACGGCTTGGGGCCAGAATACTACAAGGGCTGTTTGGGAACGGAGATCCATCTTGGACATCCTGTTCTGAGATCCTATCCTATTTGAGTTCCAGTAGGTGGAGACTCATGGAATGGTATTTTCTATGATGGCACCCCACTTACAGAATGGCCTACCTGAGGGAGATACATCTGCCACCAAGTCTGTATTCATTTCAACACTAGCTAAAAATATTTTTATCTGTCCAAACTCTTTAGTGAGCTTGTTTTTCCCCCCACTGGTTCCATGCATGTATGCTGCAGTTTTAGTTTTGTTGCTTTTTGTTGTTGTTCATTATTAACACTGGTTTTATTTATTTATTTTAATAAGCTTCCCTGAAAGATTTACCTAAAGGGTGGATATACCTAAAGGGTGGCATGGCCCATGCCGGGGGTGGGGATGGGATAGGATTGCACTATCTTGTAATTTGCACCATCCTATCTGTGTTGAGTCTTTGAACAGGTGAGACTCTAGTCAGTGGAACTACAGGTTGTCAGTAGCTTCTGTTCTCTGATCACATTTTCTGGACCCCAGATATGTCACCTCCTTCATTTCAGTGGACATTCTTGGCAAGCCTGATTGGCTATCAGCGCAATCCGACTTAACTTTTGTGCCGGTACAGTGAGAACGGGAGGCCCCAGAACGGAAAAGGGATTCAAATCCCCTCCAAAAGAGGAATTCAAAGGGGATTTGAATCCCTTTTCCGTTCTGGGGCCGCCCGTTCTCGCTGCGCCGCTGGTTAAACCGGCACAAAAGTTAAGTCGGATTGCGCTGTATGTCTACTAGTCAGCCAGTTTGCATATACCTCTGTTTTGCTTTTCCTAATGCTGTAATTCTATGTTTGTAATTTCTGTTTTCCTTTATTAAACTGGGTAATTTTTTCAAAACTTATTTTCTCTTTTTTTACATGGGTTTCCAAAGTATGTCCTGCACTCTCTAAGCCTCAAAATGCTTTGGGTCACATATTGCTGTGTTTTGCAAAGTTTAAGAGAGACGTAAAGAGTTGGAGGGTCTCAGGTCTTAACGCTGTCAATGAACAGACCTTTACCTCAATCCAGAGTATCCAATGCCACTTGGGTACAAACTCGGGTAAGAACTCCTTTCTGTTTTAATAGGAAGCTGGTGACAACACTCCTTAAGAGTATGGGTAGCTTTTATTTACCAGTTCCTGGATTTTGTAACTAACATCACATTTGGCCCAAAGGGATGAGATAATTCCAAAGGTCAGCACTCAGGTCTGAGACACCCACAGAGCAATCCTATCTCCCCCCCCCCCAGCCTGGGTCATGCAGTGTGGGCCATGTGGCCCATGCTGCATCCTATCTGGGGAAAGGAAGGACTGGCTGGAGGTATCCTCGGGGTAAGCAATCATGTCTCTGCTTACCCCGGGTAAGCCCTCAGCCATCACAATGGGGCTACTCGGTTCGCCACCAGCTCTTTGGCTGGCATAGAACCGAGCATCCCCGTGTCGGCAGAAAGGACCTGGGAGGGAGGATAGGATACAGTGCACTGCAGCATCTCCGATCCCTCCCCCCTCTCAGGCCCGATCCGCCCACCCGCACCCCGTTACACCCCCTCCTTCCCCCACCCTCCCCCAGACCTTGCACCACTTTGAGCAGGATGTAACTTGCTCCACGGCGCTGGCGCTGGGATTCAGCAACGGCACAGGCCTTCCCGCTGGTGCTGCTGCCTCACGAGTCATCGCAATGTGATTTATGGCACATTTGCTATGCCCAGCGCCGGCGTTGATTCTGCAAGCGCCGACACTGGGATTCAATAGGATTGCGCCATCACTCTCCTAAACAGATGTAATGTTTGGCAACTAGAGTAACTGCAGCGGCTAGAGCACTGGGCTTGGATGTGAGAAGCCCAGGTTCAAATCCTGCTGGGCTGTGCAGTTCACTGGGTTGCTTCTGGTAAGTTCCTATCTCATAACCTTTTACTTTGCTGTAAACATGAGACCATGGGAAGGGGGGATAAAAGCTCCTGTGATTTCATTTGTTCTTGAGCAATATATGTGAAATTGGGAATTCCCCTTCCCTAATACTTGAGTAACTAGTTCTGGGGATTGGTCAGTCTGAAAACCTTATACAGTACATAAAGTTTATATACAACATAAATAGATGGCCAGGATGGTGTAGTGGTTCTGGAATTGGACTTAGACCTGTAAGTTTCAGACTCAAATCCCCTCTCAGCCATGAAGCTTTCTGGATGACCTTGGACCAGTCACTATCTCTCAGCCTAACCTACCTCACAGAGTTGTTGTGAGGACAAAAGGTAGGAAGGAACTATGTACACCACCAGGGGTTCTCAAGCGGTTGTACTTACCGGAGGTGGTCCACGGACCATTGGTCCGCCCGAACCCCACTCCAACGAGGCTTCTTTGAAGCCCCATTTTTGCACCCGAAAGGCTCCTGCCTTCTCTTCCTCCTTTTGCAAGTCAGTGCAGGAGTTGGGGGTGCAACTCTTTTCCCACCCACTGGCTATGCACAACAACTTGCTGTTGTTGCCCCACCACTGCTATTGCCACATCTTGTGGCCATAAATAAACGATGGGCTGTGTGGAGAGGCACTTGTTTTTTTTGTCTGCCCTGAATCTACTGCCCAACAAATACATTGGTCGAATCTGAGTTCTAGGATCACGAGTGAGTGAGAAAGACTTCTCTCTACCCACTTTCCCTGCGCCATGTATAACTTGGCAAAATGCTATCATGTCTTCTCCCACTTTCCGTCTAAACAAACAAAAAAAAAAGCTGCTAATGCTTTAGCCTTTCCTTGTAGGGAGGGTGCTCCAAGCTTTTGGATTGCTCTTTGGATCTTTTGGATTGCTCTTGTCCCAGCTCTGTGATGTCCTTTCATTATTGTTGCTGTTACTATTAAAAGTTTATTTTTTATCTCTTTCATGAATACAAGTTACAATTACAGATTAAAACAATGATAACAATCCTCCCAACTCTCCCCTTTACTCTAGCAATCATATCCCCACACCTCTGAGCCATGATGTTTTAAACCCATCCCACCCACGTCATACCCTGATGCCCTAAGTCAAAGCAATTCATGTTATGATGACCACAAAGGAGAAAAGAAGAGGAAAAGGGGAGAAAAAACAACCACAACCCTGGCTTGCAATCAGCTTGCAAACCAGAATGAGAAACCATGACGTGGGTTTGCAAACCATGGTTTGTGTTAAAAATGGTTTTGCATGAAGTCAGAAATAGACAAACCATAGAAGTTTCCAGAGACTGCTGCACCTTGGAGACAAGCGTGAAGCTGAGTATATGGAAAATGATAGCCGACAATCAGCTGTAATCCATGGCTTGCCATGGTATGCTTGCCCATGGTATTGCTCAAACCATGGTTGTAGATCTAAACTCTAATAGCTTGGTGTACACACACAAACACACACACACACACACACACTCTTACCTGTGATTTTGTCTCGGACTAGTTTGCAGGACTCAATCTCCCCGATGCTTCCAAAGAGACTCTTGAATTCTTCCTGTGTCATGTTCTGGGGCAGGTAGTTGACTATGAGGTTAGTTTTGGAGTCATCGGTGGCGCCATTGGCACTGATCAGTGGCCCATTAGGGAGGGAGCTGTTGCTTGTGGGGCCGTTGGACACTTGGGTCTCCATTGTGCTGATTATCTGCTGAAAACAAGAGGAAGTGAGGGAGGGGTTACTGTTACGAAAGAATGATAAGCAGAACCCAACCGTCTGTCTCAAATCTGGGTCTTTTCGTTTGTAGCCCTTTCAGAACAATTAGACTGGGTTGAGTCAAGTCAGGCTGCCTTACATTTACTGAACTGGATCAGAAGAGTTTCTGCTCTTGTCTATCTAGGAATTGTTTTGAGCAGCCTTCCTTCCTTCCACAACCTGGAACACTGGAGAGGCACTTGCCCTTTGGTCACCATGCAGGTAAATTCTACAGCACACTGAGCCAAGAACCCACGAGTACCACCAGCCTCCTGGCACAGCTACGGTGTTTGTTTCTATCTTTTCAAAGGCCAGGGCACATGAAAATTCTGGGAGAGAAAGCAGGTGCACGTGCTGCAAACACATGTGCCATGTACAAATGCCAGGACAGATCAGCCACATGTTTAGTGAACCCACACTTCTGGGTTCACCATCCCAGCATCACCTCACTGGATTAGAGGCATTGAGCAGTACCAACACTTGTCCTGGAACCCATCTTTGGTTCTATAGGTATAGCCCCCCTCTAACATGTGAAGTGATAAAGAAGAGAGTGTCTTGAGCATGTGTAGAGTGCCCACATGCATATGGAATTAGGGAAGAAGTAGCTTCACTGATCCCTAAAAGATCATGGCAAAGATGCCATCTAGATGAGCCTATGGAAAACAGACAAAGAGGAAAACTCTGCCCATTGATCATTTATGTTGCTGATTTATATAGCATTATACATATCACAATACACCATCAAAGTCAGTAGTGTCACTAGGGTTGGTGTCACCTGGTGCAGTAATTCATAGTGTCACCCCCACTAACTTTATTTTAATACATAACAGTACAGGCCACCCAACAAATCAGTAACCAACAAAAAGCCAGCGGCCAACTTGATGATACTCACACAACTGAACAAGAGCTCTGATAGTATTAACTCTGATACGTAGACAGTAACGGAACTACGCCCCCACGTGGGGGGGCCACTGACGTGATGCCTCCCACACGACGCCGGGTGTGATGTCAGTTGCACGCACACGCCTCCAACAACACACACACCCCGCCGTTTTGCTTCCTTTTTGGAGTCAAACGGCTCCAGGGCGGGCAGGAGGGCCCAAAACCAGGGCAGACGGATCCACACTGAGACGAAGAGGACAGGAGCCCACTGCCTTGGGGCCCACGGCCCCTACCCCAACGACGCTTCTGTACGTAGAAATGAGAGCTGACTCATACTAACACCTTACTGGTTCCATGCTGTGTCATAACAACACCTCATTGGCTTTCGGAACAATCAGTCTCATTGGTCAGTTTTGAGTTATGTAAGGCAGCTGTGTTTTCTTTTTCCGAACCAAACATTTTCCGAAGCCAAACATTTGGCCATAATGTTTGATAGAATACAGATAATTCAACATGGTTTGTTTCATTACATTCTGCATTAAAGTACCTTTCCAATGGCATACTGTATAACTTTAGGATATTATTCATAAGTATACATTTTCCAAAAGGTTTCCACAATTTTGGCCACTAGTGGTGTCACACACACACACACACACACACACACACACACACACACACACACACACACCGAGGGTGTCACCCAGTGCGGTCCGCACCCCCTGCATCCCATAGTGACACCACTGATCAAAGTGTCTTAAAACTACCAAAAAATCAAAGTGTCCTAATATACCACTTGACTGGGATAAAATGCAGCTACAGCCTACTCCCCTGCCATATTAAACGAACTTCCATACATCTGCAGACTCAGCCCTTTTCCAGGCTTGCAGCAACTCACATCCACACATTACACAGTCTTCAGCAACTTCAAATGACCCTTTTTGTCATCAAGTAACCCATTTAAATATATTCCAATTCAAGACAGTCCGTTATCTGAAGTTGAAAGTGTATGCATTTGGGGAGTAGAAATCAGCAAAGCAGAAGTTGCCTCTTTAGAAGCCCCCCCTCCCCTTCCCTGGGACTCTATAGGTTCTAACTCCAGTCTTGGGGATGACAAACCAAGTTGGAAGACACTGACATATTCCAGTTGCTTCCCAGGACTTCTGTCCTGATTGCCACAAAGCCTCTGTTCCAAGTATCAGTTTCCCCTATGCCTTCCAGCTGCCTGCTGCCCTGGTGGCAAAGCAGTGACGCCCTGTTAAACTATTGATTAAGCCATTGATTCTGCCATTATCCCATGCCTAAGGCCAGAGGTGGAGATGATCATAGAAAAACACTTCACTGCCCCTGCAGGGCCTGCCATTAATTCTGCCTGCTACTTACATACCCAGTGGTACTTATATGGTTTGGGAATCTACATTTGCAACCGAGAACTAAGTTTCAAAATTCTGGAAGTTAGAAAGGAACAGAACTCAGGCACCCTGACTCCCTGCTTGCAATCCTCAGAGTTAATTCACTTACAGCGCAATCCGACTTGACTTTTGTGCCAGTATAACCAGCGGCGCAGCGAGAACGGGAGGCCCCAGAACGGACAAGGGATTCAAATCCCCTCCAAAAGAGGAATTCAAAGGGGATTTGAATCCCTTTTCCGTTCTGGGGCCTCCCGTTCTAGCTGTGCTGCTGGTTAAAAAGGTAAAGGTATCCCCTGACAATTAAGTCCAGTCGTGTCCGACTCTAGGGTGTGGTGCTCATCTCCATTTCAAAGCCGAAGAGCCAGAGTTGTCCGAAGACGCCTCCGTGGTCATGTGGCCGGCATGACTCTCCTTACCGCAGCGCATAGCATGCGGCTGGAACACGGAGCGCTGTTTACCTTCCCGCAAGCGGTACCTATTTATCTACTCGCATTAACATGCTTTTACACCGGCACAAAAGTTAATTCGTATTGCGCTGTTACAGTCCAATCTTAAACCGGAGCTACGCTGTCCGCGTTCGTGTTGCGTTCACGTTCCATGTGCGTCTGGTGTCCCGCCCCCAGGTCAAACAACGGCTCTGATTGGCCGGACGTAGTGCAGACGCAGCAAAAGTCGCGCCCGTTGTTTAACCTGGGGGCGGGACACCAGAGGCACACGGAACGCGAACGCAACGCGAACGCGAACAGTGTAGCTCCGGCTTTATCCTTCCCCGGCATAGGCTGTGCAGCGTGGCCTGCGTGACCCACACTGTATCCTATCCGCAAAACGTGGCGACTGGAGGTCTACATTTGTCCGCTTACCCTTGGTAAACCCCCAGCTGCCGCAATGGGGCTACTTGATCCCCCACTGGCTCTTTAGCTGGCGGAGAACCAAGCAGACCCGTGTCAGGGGAAAAGGCCCAGGAGGAGGTAGTGCAGACGCAGCAAAAGGATATAGGATAGGATATAGCGTGCGGCAGTGTCACTGATCCATCCCCCCTCTCGGTCCCGATCCACCCACACCTCCGCCCCTTCCCGCCCGCCCTCCACCCTTCCCCAGCCCCTGCACCGCTCAGAGCAGCCTTACCTGCTCCAGTGCGTGGAGGCCTGGATTCAGCACTGGCGGGGGTGGCTCAGGCCTTCCCGCCAGTGCTCACTACTCACAGCGCAACTGTGACACCCTAGGCCGGCGCAGCACATGCTGCACCAGCCTAGAGGGCGCATAGGATTATGCCATCAACATTTTTTAACGAAATGAAATCAACAGACGATGGGATTTTCAGTGTAGAAGTGCAAGCCACTCTTGTGAATAGTTTGACATGTGCTTGAGTTGCAACTCAAACACATCCTGGTCCAACCTACTCTTGTAAGGTTTTCCAGACTGTATTCTAGCCACATGCTGGAGCACTCACAAGACAGCTTCAACACATCACAGCTCTGGAAAGCTCATCGTAGATTAATTGCTTTGAGTCCTAGAAAAGCGGTATATACATCTTTTAAATAAATAAATAGACTCAATATTTCACAATTGTGTCAATATGCCCTTTGGTGGATAAGCTGGAGCTCCTATGACTTCAATATCTAAATCAAGGCTAAGTGTGTAGATCTAACCTTGGTCAGAAATCTTGGCCTCTCCAGACTGAGTTTTCCTTTGAGGTCTTCTAGCTCAAGTTTCATCTTTTCCTTTGTGGAGTGGGGGGGGGGGATCCCCTTTGCTTGTCTATTTCGTTCTAGATATAGAAAAGTGTCAATGCTAAGGACTGTCTGATAAAGGGCTCAGCATCACAGAGTTTGCAGTAGCTCTCTCCCCAAAGATGTGCAGGCTGCTTTTGCTGGCAGGAGACAATGTGCTTGCTTGTTTCTAGGCCACAGCCAATGCTGCACATGCAGCAGAAAATCCAGAAACCCAAGGACCAGCCAGGTTCCCTGCCAGTTTTCAGCCCAACCCCAGACTGAAAGCACACCCGAGGGGGCGGGGAGGGAACATGCTCACCATTTTGTAAACCAAGCAGACATTAGGCAGAAAGAGAAGATGATACACCACCTCAGGGCCAATTCGCACATGAGAGGCAAACACAGGTTTGCCACTAAGCACACGCAACAGGGAGCTGCAGCCAGTCAAGACTCTCCGACAAGAGTACCTGTATGACAGAGGCATTTGCAAACACGTGCTTGTTTCATTCACATCTAAAAATGTTTTAGATAAGCACCGTACACCTAAACATGCACAGCGCAATCCTAACCAACTTTCCAGCGCTGTGCATGTTAAGGTGTACGGTGCAGCCGTGCCAACAGGGTGCACACTGCATTTTGCAGTGTGGGGGAAGTCATGGAGGCCTCTTCAAGGTGAGGGAACACTTGTTCCCTTATCTCGGGGCTGCATTGCAGCTACACCAGCGCTGGAAAGTTGGTTAGGATTGCGCTAGCTATGTGTGAAACGGCCCCAAGACTTACAGAAAGGCAGATGTAGAAGTGACAGACAGAAAGAGTAACTGAGTGACAGGCAGCATTGACTGGCAGTCAAATAGGCATAAGCAGTAGCAAAATGAAGAAAAAGCATCAGCAATTCCAGACCAACATTAAGGCTGCAGTCCTATTTCTGCTTACTCAGAACTTCATACTACTATGTATTAAGTGCTCCGTGTTGTGCTGGGCGCAGAGTAAGTACCACTGATTTTTAGTAGGATTTACTTTCAAGGAAGCATGTTTAAGAGGGCAGTCAAAGACTGATCCGATGATTCTGCCATTTGTATATTGTATAAATACTGTCACCGCAATCCTAAGCTTCCTCAGCGCTGGCGCTGCAACCCCAGCACTGGCGCTAACTGTCGTAAAAGTGCCGTAAAGTGCTTTGCGATGACCTGGGAGTAAGTGGTGCTGGCGAGAAGGTCTGCGCCGTCCTGCCAGAGCCACAGTCAGAAGGAGTGCCCAATGGTGCCGGTAAGCTACTGCCGAGCAGCAGTGGGGCAGAGAGGGGGTGTAATGGAGTGGTTTGCCAGCCAAATAGGTAAGAAATGCTATTTTAAACCTTTTTTTCTTTTAAAAAACTTTTTAGAGTGGACCCTCGCGGGTCTGGGATCTGCGGTGAGACAAATCCGCGGGTCCCAAAGCCGCGGTTAGAAATGGTCCACTGTACTTAAAAGATCTCAACTGACTATCAGTTTATTGCCAGACACAATTCAAAATGCTGGTTTCAACCTTTAAAGAACTAAACCTATAGACGTTAGGGTATCTGAAGGATAACCTGGTCCCATATGCACCTGCTTGTGTGTTAAGATCTTCTATGGAGGAGCATCTGCTCCAAACGCTTATACCTTCAAGGATGAGGTATCCTCAACCGGGAATGGGGCCTTCTCTGTGATTAACCCCCCCCCCCCCCGGCATATTTGTCAAGCACACACCAACATGTTATCTTTTAGACTTCAATTAAAATAACTGTTTTAAATTTGCCCAGACTTTGGAACCATCAGATTGGTGTCGCCTTCTGTATTTTACTCATTTGATATTGGCTGCTGGATTAGTTTGTGTTACAGTGCAATCCTAACCAACTTTCCAGCGCTCATGCAGCCATGCCAACATTTTGCGGCATGGGAGCCATGCTGCATGCAGCCGCGCTGCATTTTGTGGCATGGGAGTAGTCACGGAGTCCTCTTCAAGGTGAGGGAACATTTGTTCCCTTACCTCGGGGGCTGTATTGTAGCTACACTGCGCTGGAAAGTTGGTTAGGATTATGCTGTTAATGTAATGTAATGTAATGTAATGTTAATGTCAGGCCCTGTTTCATCATAATGGATAGTTTTAACTATTTGTTGTGAGCCACTGGAGGCTAATATTTAGTGCAGGGGTGGCCAACCTTTCAACATGAATGCTCCTGGCCCTTTAATGGTTGAGTAGGTGAGGGCATTTCAGCAGGTGCACCTGCAGTTGCCAAGATTCTGTCTTCTACACAACACTGAAGAACGCAGAGGCCCTCATGGTGGAAGCCAGGATGGTGTAGTGGTTTGGGCGTCGGACTTAGACCTGGAAGAGCCAGGTTCAAATCCCCGCTCAGCCACGAAGCTTCCTGGGTGACCTTGGGCCAGTCACTATCTCTCAGCCCCACCTACCTCACAGGGTTGTTGTGAGGACAAAAGGAGGGGAGGAAATATGTACACCACTCTGAGCTCCTTGGAGGAAGGGTGGTATAAAAATGTGTAAAATAAATAAATAAAGGTTGGCCACCCCTGATGAGCAGGATATAAATCTTACAAAATAAGTTACATCTTCCCATGACCAACCCAGCACCTGTTAGAGCAATTTCTTCAGCAAATATGATGTACAGTAAATCAAACACATTTGCTTGATGAACAGAGCATACAGTTGTCTCCAGGATTGGCTTGAAGACTTCAGGAATCAAAATCATGTTGTGGACCCTGATTTAGCCACAACAAAGCCCTACTGCAAAAAAAAAAAAAAGGAAACAATACAATTTAATGTGTGTGACCAAACACACTTAGCCCCTGCATTACTCTTGCCAGTGCCCAAGGACCTGGCCGGTGCTAGTCTCCTATTCGCAAGTTCAGCCATAATAAGACTTCTTTTGAATCTTAGAACAAAATGATTCTTTGGCTATAATACACAGTCTGTACATGCTTCTTCATCTTGCACTTTGAGACTGCGTTAAAAATAAATAAATTCTGAAGTGCAATTAATCATCTTTTCAAATAGTTCCTTCAATGAAGACAACAAACAGGTGTACTAGCCTTACCTTACTAGCCTACCTACATATATCCGTTTTGGTTATTTATGTCTTAAAGAAAAAGGGAAAAAAGAACCAGCCTATGTACAGTTTCCATACTTGGTCACCTAGAGGTTTGTTTAGAAGTCTACACTAAATAAACTGAACCACACCAGAAAATACGTACTTTAATGCTATTTTTATGTTGTGGTATGGACTCCTTGTGTGTAATACTGTGCATATTGGATGCAATTCTCAGTTCTAGCTCCTCCCAGGAAGTCCTTCTCCATCTTATTCCAAGCTCACACCAACCTGCAACCACGCAGATACTAAAAGCCAAAAGGAACCTAGGGTTGCAGGGGTGCTAAGCTGTGCACAGCAGTTGGATTGCAAGTATACATGGCTAGCATATTTTGCATCATTCATGTTACTAGGCCTGCCTCTATTTTTCCTGACAGAAGATCGCTGCCTTGAAGGAATGCATGAGAAACAGAAATTCAACAGGTGCAGGTTTCCTTAGCACAGCACCTCCAGGCTAGAAAAACTGTAACTGAGCCATTTTGGATGGTACTTTTCCATTTGGTTGGCCTCACATGATTAAAGACATGTGCACATCTTAGCCCCTTCCCTTGCATCCAGGCCAGTTTCCTTACATTTAGAATAGGTGTAGTACCATGCGTCGCATAGTAGTTTGGAAAAACCACACACACCAGCCCCGGTGCAATTGAGGAAACTCACCTGAAAGGAAGGTAGGGGCCAGAACATGCTGACACCTTGAACCAGATGGGGCCAGTTGTCCAAAGTATTGTCTGAACTAGCCCACTGCCTTACAAGGCAGTACGAAAGGCTAATAGCCCATACCAGCACAAACGCACACAGCAAGGTCCTGGTGCCAAGTGCTATTGTCACAAGCGCTTACCCACATCTCTTTTTTGCCTCTGGGGTTAGCAATGTAGGGGGCATACAATACCATCTAGGGAGCTGGATTTGACACAGGGGATACAATTGCCAATCCCCACCCTACAGTGATTGCCAGACAGATTTGTTCAGATACTATCGGTTAAATCAACCTCAGATCATATTCTAGAGACATTGTAACCTCCAGTTCTACTCTCTCTCTCTCTCTCTCTCTCTCTCTCTCTCTCTCTCTCTCACACACACACACACACACACATACACACACACACAGAGAGAGAGAGAGAGAGAGAGAGAGAGAGAGAGAGAGAGAGAGAGGTGTTGTACTGTAGACAGTACAGTACAGTCCTTCCCCCATTGGGGCTCAGGCCCCCAGTTGCCTGCTGTTTTTGCAGGCAGGATGTTATTACAGAAGTATTTACACCTGTTCTAAAGGGTAATCTCCCTCACTTTCCAAAATGTCGTCTTCCTTGAAATAAGTTTTATTTTCAACATGCAATTCTAGGCTGCAGTCCTAATCACACCAAAGCAAAGGCTAAGGCTGCAATCCTATAAACACTTACCTGGGAGTAAACCCCACTGAATTCAATGGGAGTTCCTTCTGTGTAGACATGCCTAGGCTTGTGCTATTAGTCCTCTTGTACTAAAGGTTCTCATTTCTCAGTAGATGTCCTTAATCGAGATCAAACTGCACCTCTCCTTATATAAGACTTGCATTCAAGCCCCATCGTTCTTGTCACTCTTCACTGCTCCCACTTTAATTTCCCCTCATAATTTGAAAAGCTTTAGAAGTCCAACTATACTACATAACAGAATGGCAAACTGTTTCTCAGCAGACAGAGAGTATGTGGAAGGAAGGGCAAAAATAAGCAAATTAATTATGTAACCAGAGAGTGGCACAGTGGAATGCAATAGACAGTTGGATACAAGGATGAAGCAAAGAGAATGTGAAGCCTCCTGAAAACCCCTTTTTCCATCCCAAATCCAAATGGATGGATCAACAAATATAGGACCTAAAGTATTCATCCTCAGTACATCATTAAATACATGTTTTGCTGTTGTTTTAATACTTTATTATTTTATAGAAACTGAAAAGGAATAAAAAGGCAAGCATTACATAGATATAATCGATGTATTATAGATTATAGACTAGATGTATTATAGACTATGACAAATTTAGATAGCATAATAAAAAGCAAAGATATCACCATGCCAACAAAAGTTCGTATAGTCGGGGCGATGGTGTTCCCAGTAGCAATGTATGGTTGTGAGAGTTGGACCATAAGGAAGGCTGAGCGCCGAAGAATAGATGCTTTCGAACTGTGGTGCTGGAGAAGACTCCTGAGAGTCCCTTGGACTGCTAGGAGATCAAATCAGTCAATCCTAAATGAAATCAACCCTGACTGTTCCCTGGAAGGACAGGTACTGAGAACAACGTAGATTGCAGAATTACTATTGTTATAGTAAACTGTGCTAGTTTTCTCCTTCAGGCTTGGAGATTGTACCTGTTTCTTTAAGCTTTCAGGATGAGGATATGTTCTATGGTGGACATGGCTGCATCGTAAAAGAAATCAAATTGTGTAGAAAAGGGTATTCTGGCAGGCGCAGCCTGTAATGCAGGGGTGAGAAAAGCAGCACCTGCCAAAATTATGAAAAAGTACCGAAGCCCTGCTGTCCTCGTTTGTACATGACATCCTAGCTGGAAGGTGCGACCCAGTGGCAGACAAAGCAGCACAAATATAATAATTTCTTTCAACTTGGATAGAGAGCCAATGTGATGCCGTGACTAGAGGGTGTGCTTTTGAGAAACACCACTTCAAATTCCCATCTGGATGGGAAGCTCACCAGGTGATCTGAGGCAATTCACTAGTTCTCCGAAATGCAATTACCTCACAATCCTGTGAGGGAAGGGGTGCTGTGAATCTAACAGACTGTTCTGAGCTCCTCAGAAAGAATGACGGGGCATATAAGTGTAATGGGGGGGGGAAGCAAAAATGTTTAATAATACAGTCACATGGAACGTCTACAACGCATTTTCAAAAAGAAAAGATTCAAATAGAATGCCGTTTGAAAGGCTCTTCTTCTACCAGGCTTCAGGATGGTTGGACAGAAGGGCAAACATTAGATAGGAAAAATCTGGGCACTGTTGCACAGCCTCTCTCAAATCTTCCATTTGGAACAACAACCCCCTGTTGTTCCTCCAGACAAGATATTGTCCCTTCAGCTACCCACAGGCTGGGATCACACACCCTAATCTGGTATCAGTTTCAAGCTCTGGCCCAGTTTAGCCCTGCTAAGCCCTTAATTGGGATGATCCTCGCTATCCATCCTCTTTAGAGCCATACAATGAGATTTGTCCCCCCCTTACTTCCCCACTCTTGCCAACAAACATATGTCGGCAAGAGAAAGCATGGGGCTGGGAATTGGATTGAGATATGCACACCCCCAGGGTTTATTTTCCACCCCCATCCACCCCAAACCCCCTTTCCCACATGACAGCCATCTGTCCTAGGTTGCAGGCCCCAGGGGCCTGCAGGCTTGGTTGCCATGGTAGCCATTCACCGGGTGATGCCTTGGCAGCTTAAGCTGCTACCCCTAATCCGATTGGTAAAGGACGGATGGGGCCTATAAACGCCATAGGTGCAGCCAAAGCTGTGACTAGGGAATTGGGACCCACACTTTCTCCTTCTCATATGGCCCCCATGGTGGGAGGTAAAAACCATATCCTAGGAAAACAGAGCTATATCCACTTTCTCTTCTATAGGATAGTTGTACCAATTTAAGAGGAAGAGAAATCACATAAGCGAAGAAGAAAAAATACAAAAAAATATATTTCAGCATAGAATTCCTGATGTCTTGCTGCTCGAAAATAACTACAAACATGCAGAGTACTGGCCAAATTCTACAGGATCCTTGGTGGAATACTGAAAGAGGAAAAAAAAATCTTCTTTCTACACCACAAAATAGGGCCTGTCAAGAAACTGAAATGGTACTTTCATTTTCTACACTCTTCCTCAGCTCCTCCCTACTCGGTCCAGCAAGGATGTTTTCAGAAGGGCAGCACTGTAGAAAAATTACACTATCTGGACATACAGAAGCTGGTTCTCATCATTCCATTTCATTCTACTATGACATACATTTTCATTCTACATTTCATTCTACTATTACCAAGAAACAGTTTCTAGGACGGGGCAACAGACTGGATGTGATTTTAAACATGCCTTTAGTCTTCCATTTTTGTTTAATAGCAGCTGGGAGGGCACACTGATTCAGATTGGATGAACCAGTGTGGGGACAGGGAGGTTAATACTGTCATCCACTCCATAACCCTAATGAAAATTACCACCTCCCCACACACAGGGGCATCACTAGAGGGGGTGCGGACCACACCAGGTGACACCCCGGGGGGGTGTGTGACACCAAAATGACTTTCTATTCTATTTGTTACTGGTGGTGCAAAAATGCCCCCACAGGTAGAAAATGGGTTTTCCCCAATCCCCGCTGTGACTTGTGCAGGGGTCGCATCTCCCTGGAGGCCTCCATATTGTGTGCGGCCTGGCACAGAAGTCCATGGGGGTGACACCATGATATCCCGCCCCGGGTCTCACCAACCCTAGTGACACCCCTGCCAAGCAGGGTTTAGCACCCACCTTAGTAGTGTCCCTGAGCACACCCATGTACTTTCTCCAACTAAAAGAACTAATTTTTTTTTTATCAAGCACCTACAAGCAAGATACCGTACAAAATATGTGAATGACAGGCCCTTACCTGCAGACTGCAGTCTTACAATCTAAAAACAGCACAAAAATGAGTAAGAAAAGAACAAGGAATGGGAAAGGAGGCCAACATTATCAGTGCTGAACAATTCAGGATAAGACTAACTGAAATAAATGGGATTTGAGGCAGTTCTTAAAAAGAGAGGAAGAGCCTGGGTTTGTTTCACAATCAGCTGGTAGCAAATTTCAAAGATAACAGGCAACAAGAGAAAAAGGCAAAAACAAAGAAGAAGGAAAAAAAAAGGAGATTTGGGATTAAAACAAGAACAGAATTAGAAGAATGGAAGAGACAAGAAGGTCAAAGCAACAATAAAAGAAAGGATGTACCGGTAAGAAGAGAATTTGGAAGTTAGAAACAAAATACAGGTGGGCCCCCATATCCGCTGGGGATATGTTCCAGGCCCGTCCGTGGATACTTGAAACCGTGGATAAGAGCGGACACCCCCTCCATGGTTTCCTGAGGACCCCCCCACCCTAACTCCCCTGCAGGCAGGCATGCTTGCCCCCCCAGCTCTTATTTTTCTTTCAGCAAGCTTTGTTTCTTCCTTAAAACAAACAGAGAAGCAGCCTCCATTGCAGGCAAGTAGAACGAGACTATTCCTAGAGAGGCTCTGCAAGGTTTCTGTTAACCTTGCAGAGCCTCTCTAGTACTTAGTCTCGTTCTACTTGCCTGTAATAAGCAGCCAGAGGCTGCTTCTCCTGTTTCTTTAAGGAAGAAATGAAGCTTACTGGGAAAAAAGTAAAAGCCTGGGGTGTCCCCACGATCCGTGGATAACTGAAACCGTGGATAGCGAATCAGTGGATATGGGGGTCCACCTGTATTAGAACTAAATAGGAAACGGGAAGGGGAACCAAAGAGCAGCAGCAAGAAGGGAAGAGACGTGATCAAAGTTGGCAAGTGAAGGGCTGTCATTCATTCCTACATCAAGTGGGACAACACAGTGAGCACAGTCTGCTCATTACCTCCAACATGACATGGCCCAGACTCCATGAAAAGGATGCCATTTATCCCTCCCCCCTTCAAAAGTCAGCTCCAGACAGAGGCGTCGCCAGAAGGGGGTGGGGGCTCGCCACCCCCCCGCCCAGCGCCCTCCTTATTTTTCCCCCCCTTTTTTCCGTTTTTTAAAACTATTTCCGTGTTTTTTTAAGTCTTAACGGGTTTTTAAAGTCTTAATGTATGCTTTCGCCCACTTATCTTGAGTGTGTGTATGTATCTTATCCAGCGACGATCTTCTTCCACCTCCCGGGCGCTTCTTCTTCCTGCGCCCGGGGCTCGCGCGAGCTCCTTAAAGGCGCAGACGGTCACTGGAACAGCTTCGTTGTTCTGTGAAGACTTGCGCATGCGCAGAACAACAAAGCTGTTCCAGTGACCTTCTGCGCCTTTAAGGAGCTCGTGCGAGCCCCGGGCGCAGGGAGAAGAAGCGCCCGGGAGGTGGAAGAAGATCGTCGCTGGATAAGATACATACACACACTCAAGATAAGTGGGCGAAAGCATACATTAAGACTTTAAAAACCCGTTAAGACTTAAAAAAACACGGAAATAGTTTAAAAAAACGGGAAAAAAACGGAAAAAAAACCGAAACCGGGGGGAGCCCCGCCCCACCCCCTGAACCCTCCACCCTGGGGCCCACCGCACCACCGCCCCATATCAGACGACGCCTCTAGCTCCAGAGTTGTGAGAAGGGCGACAGTATGCTTCCAATAACTTCCCCCTCTTCCCCAGAACCCTTGGGAAACAGGTCCAGGAATATGCAAACATGCAGCATTACCTCCCACCCCATTTGAAATGCACGTTCAGCCTTAGAGATGGGGAAGCACTTCCTTTTCTTCTTCTGAGGACCTGGGATAACAGCCAGGGGGCAGAGTCAAGTTTGAGAAAGAGGCCTGGCTCTGCCTGTGACTGACAATGAGTGGGTGGGTAAGTAGAAGAACATCAACACTACCTCTGCCATCCCATTCATCACTTAGTCCATTGCCAATGTAGTAGCCAAAGCAAGGCCAAGGTCAAGTGAGCTCCTCTACTTATGATGGTGGGATGTGTGTCTAGTGCAGTGTAAAGGCACTGAGGTCTCCATCCTTTTCCCCTCTCCCCCATCCCTTTAAAACTGAACTGGTCTTTAACTTATGTGTGCCTGGTCTTTAACTTATGTTTAACTTATGCTAGAAAGAACCGGAGGCCTAAAAAGCAGAGGTAAGGGAACAAGGGTGGGCAAAAGGGCCTTTCACAGCCCTGGAAATCCGCACAGTCGTCGGCTCTGCAGAGCTCGTGCCACAGTTTCCAGGGCTCCAGCAAGAGGCCGGGGTCTGCATAGCACTAGTGGTACGCTAGTACCACCGGTTGAGAACCCCTGCTGTAAATCATACCAGCAGAAGAGCAGCCTTATGGTCCAGGTTAGAGCCACAGTATATCTTTCCTTCTATCCCATCTCCGATCATGGCGACTACTTCTGAAGAGGAGAAGTAGAGTCTCTGGGCCTGTCTCTGGTGTAGAATCTGGCATATGTTCCTGCCTGTTCTCTGGCTCAAGGGACTAGAAGCAACAGCATTCCTGGCTGATGGATTGAGGCTGCAGAGGTAACACGCTCTGAATGGCCCTATCTCATGTTTTGGCTTTGGCTTGGGATATTTGCTAAAAAGCTGGATCATCACCATTCACCTAAGAGGGAACAAGAGCAATGAAAACATAGCCATGATGTGTGAATCAAATTAAGGTTCACTAAGGTTAATAAGAAGCCAGCGGGTGGCACAGTGGGTTAAACCACTGAACCATGAGCTGTTGATCGAAAGGTCGGCAGTTCGAATCTGTGCGACGGCTCCTGCCAACCTAGCAGTTCGAAAGCAAGAAATTGCAAGTAGATTAATAGGTACCGCGTCAGCGGGACGGTAACAGCGTTCCATGCACCTCGGTGTTGAGTCACGCCGGCCACATGACCATGGAAACGTCTTCAGACAGCGCTGGCTCTTCGGCTTTCAAACGGAGATGAGCACCGCTCCCTAGAGTCGGACACGACTGGACTTAATTGTCAAGGGATACCTTTACCTAAGGTTAATAAGGCTGCAATCCTATGTACACTTTCCTGGGAGTAAGTCCTATTGAATTCAATGAGACTTACTTCTGAGTAGACATGCATAGGATTGTGCTGGAAGAACCCTTCTCGTCTAAGAAGAGAAGATCATAGGATAGATGCGCAGGCCATGTGGATAAACAAGAGTAATTCTGAGTTTGAATAGTTGAATTGGCAAGACAATGAAACAGGTAGTAGCTTGAAAGCAAGTTAAAATTTATCCATCGTACAGGGGAGTTATACCCCTTCACGCTGACTGTCGAGTTACGTTTCGCTGTAATGCCCTCCTAGCCAACTATTAGCTGAAAAGAATGACAACACCAGAACCTTTCCACAGAGTCAATTTTTAACACAACCAATGCATGGCTACCCATTTGCTGCACAGAATTCAGATGCCAACTCTCCAAGTTGCACTTGTTACATTTTACATGTTATAGTTCTACCAGGGAAGAAGTACAGTTCTTCCTGCACAGATCCTACTGTGATTGCCATGGGGAACGGAAGCTGCACATATGGCAAAGGCACAGTTGGGTTTTGTTTTTACACCCAAAGAGCAAAAATGTTGCTACTTTTCTTCTTCCCCGCACCTCCTGCCATACCATTTCAGGAACGTTTAAATGCATACATTTTTTAAAACACAGTTGACTGGATACACTCAGAGCTCATTGTGACGAAGCTTTTCACTACACTCATGTCGTGTGATCCTAAGCATGTTCATTACTCAGGAGTATCACTGAAGCTGAGTTTTCACCAAATGATTGTACCAAGAGGCGGACTGGACAGGGTGTCTGCTTGTCCGATGGCAAGTGGGCCCTGTGTGCCCCTGATGAAGTGGGCCTCCTTAAACATTAGACAATCTGTTAAAAATGTTAATGACCTTTAGAGGTATGTATTAAATTAAATTAAAGGGCATAGGGCCACAATATATAAAAATATTAATTATTATTATAGTTTGTCTCCTGGCAACCAATATTTTTAGACCCAGTCCGCCACTGACTGTACCGCTTCAGTCTGTAAGTGGAGGCTCAATGCTGAATGCTCTGACTGAACAAGACTGAAGAGGCAGAACACTACTCCATATACTGTACTGACTGAACACAAGACCAAACACTCCTCCATACATTAAACAAAGAACTCCACCCCACGCATAGAAAAGAAGCATGCTAGAGAGAAGAGCTCCATCTAGCCGTTTCCCTGTCATGCAAGTTTGCTATGTATTTTTATTTTAACTAGAGGAGTATTCAAGAATGTAACCCCCATCCTGCACCTGCAGACTAAAGGGATACAGCCTGCCCAAGTTTATCACCTCGTTGAGAACTAGGATTCAGTTCAATAGAACTTACACCACCCAGGTAAGTGTACACAGGATTGTCATCTAAGTCCTGTTGATTTCAATGGGACAGTTAAACACAGTGGCTGTTAAAATACTTAACTTTGGCTGGATCAAGCCCTTTGTTTTCTTACTATTGGACAGGTGTTCTCCAGCTGAACAAAACCACCCAGACAACTCAATCCCAGTTTTCAAAAAAGGTGCCAGCAATATGAGGATACCCTCACTGACCCTTAGCAACATTACTGAGTTTGCAACAAGGCCCTGTCACAGCCTGCTCATAGGAATAGAATTTCCTGGAATAAAATACTCGGGGAGTATTATTATTATTATTATTATTATTATTATTATTAACAGTATTTATATACCGCTTTTCAACAAAAAGTTCACAAAGCGGTTTACAGACAAAATCAAATGATTCAATGGCTCCCTGTCCCCAAAGGGCTCACAATCTAAAAAAGATGCAGAAGACCACCAGCAAACAGCCACCAGAAAAGACACTGTGCTGGGGTGAAAGGGGGGCAGTTACTTTCCCCCTGCTAAATATAAGAGGAGCACCCATTGAAAAAGTGCCTCTTGCCCAGTTAGCAGGAGTATCAAAATATTGTGTTAAGTGTAAATGCAGTTGGAGCACTTTTTTTCTATTATTGTGCAGATGGATGGGCCCCTGATCTAATTTGCTCAGAAAGCGATATCAATATTTTGCACATTCCGATTACAAATTGGAAACTGGAAAAGAACTGTCACACTTCAATGCAATGTACATGTGCTGCCCTGAGACCATAGCTCAGAGTATCTAAGAGGCAAGGATCTTACCAATGGTGCAACATCTTTGGTTAGTTATCAGTCAAGAGGTCAGGAGATGGAATGTCAGGCTCACAAAGAGTTCCTAAGCCTGTGGAAGCTGGAAACAAAAAAATCAAGGAGCTCTTCCCATAACAGCTTGGTATCATTTATCCTTCTTTCTCTGACACCACCTGATGATCATTCATTCTTCAGACTCATTCAACGGGAAAAATTATTTGGGCCTGTACCACTTCAGGCTGCAGGTGGGAAGCTGTATATTTGAATGTGCCCCCACAAAAGAACTCCCTGCGCCCAGAAAAATAGATCATTGGGGGGGGGAGGCAAAGCTGAATCCTTCTCCCTGATTTCCTGGTTTTCCACTGGCAAGAACCTTTGACATGGGGGAGCATTTAGCGCTGCAAATGCCCATCTCTGAAACTTAGTGGTACTGCCCAGAGAAAAATGTCATCACGTGATTCCACTTATTGTACAAACCAACCGTTATACTAACCGTTGATGGAGCTCTAGAACACAGATGGAAGAATCATTGGTCAGTTTTTATGCTCTTAGTACATAACCAGGAGTCCACACTCCCATCAGGGGAGTCTTTGGTCTGCAGAGGAGGACTGCGTTCCTTTCCTTGCCTGCCAGCATGACCCGCTGAGACTGACCTAGGGCCTTTCCAGGGAGAGGAGGAGAAGGAGATGAAAGTGTTCCATGGCTGCAGTAGGCAAGGGTGCCAAAAGTTGCTAAGCAACCACTGCTTCCTTCATCCCTCCCTGGAATAGTCTCTCTGCATTATTTAATAATGGGATTAAGATTTTTATTGTGGTATTTTCAGGGCTGATACACCCTTTGAGCCTTTGAGGAAATCCACCACACTGGCACCTATATACTGTACAATCCTTTGTCTTCCCATTTTGATCTAGCATTCTGGAGTGGGATTGTGGAAAAAAAAATATCTTACAGGGCTCACTCCTGTGGCTGTACAAGAGACCCTTCTCATTGCCCCAACTCACTAACTCTAATTCAGAAACCTTTATTGGCATAAACAGTAACTCTAATTTGCAAATGCAGATGAAAACAGAGCAAGCACACTGGGGGCGATGCAGACCGCAGTGGTCAGGAGCACTATAGCACATCAGGAAGTATCAGACATAGATCCAAACCATCTCATCTGTAAACTTCCATTCCAGGATTAGACTGGACAGCTGTACCACACTGCTCTCTGCCAGCACAGCCGGTTACTTGACAGCAGCAATTGCGGGGGGACGGGTGATTCAGTCGCCCAAGCAACTCACCACCTTGCGAGGGCTGCTCTAAACAGCAACCTCGTGCGACTGGACTAGTGCATCCCTTGCAATATCACAAATGATGCTAGACTTGTGGCTAGCTGAGATTTGACACTGAGGCATAGTGGGGAAGCTTTGCTAAAATACCATGTAACTAAACCTTCACCCTGTGCAAGAAACTGTGGGGATATTGCTGTAGATGTTTGACCTGAGAAAGCCTCTGTGGCAGGTATGAGTTCACAAGATCCCATGTCTCATCTTGTGGTCATCTTCTCTATCAATATAGGCTGGGCAGGTGAGGTTGTTGGGGAGAGGTGGGACTCTACCAGCTAAGCCTTGGGAATGGTTGGAATAAGATGGGATCTGAGACGGTTATAGCGAAGGTGAAGCCCACCTTAGCATCCAGCTAAGAGGAAAAAGGTATGGAAAGGAGATGTGATGCTACATTGCACAAAAATGGATTTCTGGGGTTAGGGCTGAGCCAGCAGAAGTCTGGAAATTCTTTGCTTAAGTCTGAGGTTGATTGAATTTTGTTTTGTCCTGTTCTAACTATTACCTGCCCCAACTTTTGAAACGATGCAGAAGATGGAGGTGGAGACAACAGTGAAGCCTTCTTTTTAAAGAAATGCTCAGGTGTTCTTATCGTGAACACATTGCAGTATAGACTAAAATATTCTAGTCTATACATACAGAATGGGAAATGATGAACTTAAATCTACAGTAGCAGCTTACCAGATATCATAAAAAGGATAAGATGGAGAATTGACGTGTTCTGTTGTGAGAGGTGAGAAGGAGCTATAAACCCATCATTGCCTTCTCACCTTCCAGTGCAGAACTGGTCTCTCTCCAGCTTATCTTTCTGGTGGTGTGCAGCAAACTGTGGATTTGCCTGTAGCACACTGTGATCTGGATTACGTAACCTGATTTGTCGATGCTCTGAAAAATTTCAACATTGCTATCATTTCCCCCACCATGCTTTTTCATCAGTGGAGGAGGGATGGTTGTTAACAGTTCAGCACAATTGGCTAAGTTGGGAAACTGGTTTTGGACCCAGACTGAGGGGAAGCATCTGGTGGCGGGGGAGGGGGGTTGCAGAAGACAAGTGAAAGGTTATGCAAGTGCGCGCAAACACAGAGCCTGCTGATGCTCCCCTGCAAATGCTTCCTCTGCCTCTCCTCTGCATCTCAGAGGCAAATACAGGCTTGAGAATCCTACCACCAAATATCCAGCTTCATCCACTGTTCCTCAATTCCTGAGTAACAGCCCAATCCTGTCTAGCAGGATGCGGCAGTGCAAATAAGGCACCCACCACATCCTAACCAGGACTAGGCCTGCTCCGGAGCAGCCAGAGGCCTCCTCGGGGTCAAGGGATGTTTTTCCGCAATGGGTCTACTCCAGGGGTGGCCAACCTTCCACCAATAGGGCTACTGTGTTCTTAAGAGTTGTGTAGAAGACAGAATCTTGGCAGCTGCAAGTGCTGATGGTGCTGCTAAAGCAGCAGCACCTGCTGAAATGCCCTCACCTATGCAACCATTTAAAGGGCCAGCATTCATGTTGAAAGGTTGGCCACCACTGGTCTACTCGAATGTGTGCCAGCTATTTTGTTGGTGCAAATTCAAGCTGGCCGTGTAATGGTGGCCAGGTCCAAGAACAGGGATAGGATATGGCAGAGAGGAGGCCTCCAATGATCCCTCCCCCAGCACAGGCCCAGCCAACCAATCCCACCCCCCACCCCAGAATGCCCCGTTCCGCCCTCCCCATACCACTCCACTGCCCGGCTGGGAACTCACCTTCCTCGGTGGGTGCAGCTCCAGATCTGGGCTGGGAGAGCGGCACCGACCTCGGCACTGGAACTGCCTTACTCCCAGGGTGCTGCAAACGTGCTTTACGGCACGCTTGCGACACCCAAGTCCAGCGGAACACTCGCTCCGCCGATCCAAGATTGGACAGGATTACGCTGTAAACGTTTATTTATAACTTTTTATTGATAACATTTATAACTATCTGCTCAACTCCAAGGGCTTCTGATGCATTTGTGGAGCTTTTCGTTAAGCGGGGAAGGTTCTGCATTAAATTAGGCTTACCAGATCTCCAACCGGGACAGAGTGCTAGACCTTTAGGAGAAGGAATGTGGGTAGGTGTAACTTGTTAAACCTTAGAGCACAATCCTAGGCATGTCTACTCAGAAGCAGGCCCCACTGAACACAATGGGGCTTGCTTCTGAGTAGACGTGCCTAGGATTGTGTTCTAAGGTTCTGAGTAGACGTGCCTAGGATTGTGTTCTAAGGTCTACCCCTGCCCACGTTCCTTCTCCTAAAGGTCTAGCACTCTGTCCCGGTTGGAGATCTGGAAAGCCTACATTAAATGCAATGTCAGGGGGTATGCCCTATGAGCCATTCCCACCAGCTGAAAGCATGTCAGAGCATTCACAAGACAGCTAAATGTATCAGAAAATGGCAGCTTAGTGTCTTCTGAACATCCACAGAATCCTAGGAATCAGCCTTTCATCAGGCCAAAGTTGAGCCTGTAAACTGAGACTGGTGCTTGATAGAGAGGAATAGTCCCAGGACTGTCTGTGAAGAAACTGCCACACTGAGCCAGTGTGAGGCAGTCGGTGGAGGCCCATTAGCGGGCCTTGGTCAATTCACTCTCTGTTCAAGTAGTCTATGCAACACATAGGGTTGATATGCTAAAGCAGGGGTGGTCAAACTTTCAACAAGAATGTTCCTGGCCCTTTAATGGCTGTATAGGTGAGGGCATTTCAGCAGGTGCAGCTGCTTTAGCAGCACCATCAGCACTTGCAGCTGCCAAGATTCTGTCTTCTACAGAACTCTTAAGAACGCAGAGGCCCGAATGGTGGAAGGTTGGCCACCCCTGGGCTAAAATATTATCTTGAGCCCCTTGGAGGAAGGCTAGGGTGGTTGTGTTAATAAATAATAATAATAATAATAATAATAATAATAATAATAATGAAGTAGTAGTAGTAGTAGTAGTAGTATAGTAGTAGTAGTAGTAGCAGTCCATTAAAATATTTTCACACATAAAGAGGCACCCGGAGGAATAATGCCAAGAACTATTTCATGATTAACAAGGAGACTTAATGTTCAAAGCACTTTACACATATATGATCTCAGTAATAATAATTACAGCAACGCTCTAAAGATGGGCCTAACCATCCTGACCTATCTTACAGACGCAAGGTGGAAGCTCAGAAAAGAGCATGTTGCCTACAGTCACTTTGTGAGTCTGCAGTCGAAGTAACATTTGAGGCTTTACACCTCACAACTACTATGTGCTGCACCATCCAAACATCACACTGGCAGTGCAGCAGTTGAGAAGTGAGTCCCGCCTGACAAGTTGCGGACATCTTAGTGTGATGCAATCTGAATGGCTGAATGGCAGATGTCTACTGATATCTTTCCAGCTGCACATGAAGTCTGAGGAGCCACAGCTTTTTTCCACATGCAGATGGGAGCTGGGTGATCGGAAAAATGTCCTTGAAAGAGCAGGCCCCGATGAGTTGTTCATTTCAGGGAAAGGGATGTGCCTTCTCACAGGGCATGCGCCACAGTGCCAGAGTAGGAGTGCTTATACTAATGGATACAAAATCCCCACCCCTCACTTCAGGTCACAAGGTTTGTGCTGTTACAACTTCATCCAGCCCCAAGTGCTAGAAATGCACGACTCGGTCTTTGCTTTGAAAAGCGGTCCCGCCATCCTCCGAGGCTCTGTTGTTAAGTCAAGGTACATGAGCCTGGAGGGGATGCAGGCTGGCAGAGAGTGCCGAGAATCAGGCTTCCTGTTCTCTCCTCCTCCTCCTCCTGCTGTCCCCACCGTGCGCAGATATCTAGCCAGCCACTTGCTAGATGTGACTGCAGCATGTGCCCTACTTGCTCAGCCACTGAAAGATATGTAAAAAGAGAGAGCACGTTCACTATTATCCCCAGGATTGGGGGGGACTGACAGTGCTCCCTGCTGAACCTATCTTGGTAATTTGTGTTCAAACAGCCAAGTCCAGCCAATGAAACCAGTCTCCCCCCCCCTCTCTCTCTCTCTCTCTCACACACACACACACACACACACACACACACACAAACAACTTCTGAACAACATTCCCATTTTAGAGTAGAGGAAAGATTCCAGTGTGTGCGTATGTACATGGAGTAGAGCAGTGGTGCGGTTCCCAGGGGAGCCGCGGGAACCAGCCAGGGGAGCCGCAGAGTGCCGCGGAACCCTCTCGGAAAACAGTGCAATGCCAATTGGCAGGCATCAACATAAGGTAATGGGGAGCCGCAGCCAATGGTCACCAACAGTCAAGGGAGCTGTAGGTCAAAAAGTTTGGGAAACACTGGAGTAGAGGAAAGATCCCAGACGTCCTGAGTGGCTTAAATAGCACTGGTCAAATGTCCTTTGTTTGGCCATCTGAACCACATGCCCAGCACTGAAAACCCACAATGCCTGACCCTCATCCTACCTCTGCACTTAATATGAAATTAAAAACAACAACGTATAGTGTCTTCTTATACAGAAAAAAGGGGGGAATATAAAGAAAAGAGTTCACACACACCACCTTCATTCCTCCCCTCTCTCCACACGGAGACAAGTACGGCATACAAACAATGGCTGCCCAGCCAACCCTTCAAGACAATGCAGCATTGAGCGCCCAGGCGACAGGAGGCACGAGGACTGCCAGCCACCGAATGCTGCTATTCTTACATGCATCCGACACACCCACGCCAACAATGACAAACACAGTTCCCTCCTCTCCAGAAAGGGGAACTGTGGAGGGCAAGTGAGAGAGCGAGCAACACAGTCGGGACGAAGAACAAGAGGTCAGGGGAAGGGGAGGAAGGTACGCGCCTTACAAGTTGGCAGACCGGCTCATTCGTGCCTGGGCAGCAAGTAGGAAGACAGAGGCCCAGGTTCTTTTCCCATGTGGGTGATGATGGGAAGGAGGAGAAAGTTTCTGGGTTCACTTCTTGAGTATTAGGGCTCCACACATGACATTATTTCTTCAACCAAAAGAATATCTGTCATATAGGGGAAGACATATACTTCAAGAGCAGAAAGAATGTTTATATTGCTGTAGCTCCTGGGACCACCGACCCATGACAATATGAACACATAGCGCATACATTTCTTGCAATGCCACAATTATATTTCTTTGTGCTGTGGTCCTTACTGCTTCATGATAAACAAGGGTTTGTAATAGCAGCATATTTTTTAAATGTATCTTTGGTGGATACATTCACTGTGATTCAGCCAGGGGCAATAATATGCATATGGAAGCAGGGTTCTGTGTGCATATCCCATAGCTAGGTGAGGAACGGTGCACACTAAAAAGGGTTCTGCATGCATGATTCCTCCTACTGATCTAACAGCTAGGGCTGCAGGTGAGAAGCCCTTTCAACAAAACTGAAATCCTGCTGATTGGTTGTTCATGTTCGGGAAAACTGGATTCAACAGCAGATTGGCGGGATTGCGTTTTTTCAAAAAGATTAGCTGGTTGGAAGGAAAGGGCAGTGCTAAGCTTGTGCTGTTTTGGATCAGAACAGTGGCGTTGCTGGAGGGGGTGTGGCACCGTGGCCTTGCAAACCGGTGTAACACAGCCCCTCCCACTCACCCCTGGAGCCATTCCGGCAGTGAGTGGGAGGGGCTGCGTTACACTGGTTTGCAAGGTGCGGTGCAGCGCCTTGCACCACTTACGGTGCCGCACCCCCGCCCCAGCAACACCACTGGATCAGAACCTTTATTGTTGTAATCTGCTGACCATTTTATAATCTAATATGCTGTGTATTCATACAGATTTCCACCCATCCTGACCCCTCTTGCAAGGGGGCATGGAGATAACCGAGTAAATAAATAAGTAAACAAACAAACAAACAAACAAATAGTATTCACCATTTTGAAATCAGGCTCTTTTCAGAGCCATGCAGTCAAAGAGTGATAAGAGTTCAGCTTGCTTTTTTAAATTTTTACTTTTCTACACCCCTTTCTGCTAAGCCCCCTGTTATCCATTAACTAAACTATTATTTATTTTGTATATTTATTTTACAAGAGGTATATCCCACCGCTCTTTTGGCAAGTCAAGGCGGCTCACAACCATAATTAAAGTAAAAACTAAAGTACAGTAAAAATAGTACAAAACAAGATCATCAGAAACAAGATCCTGAAGAAGATTTAAAAAAAACACACCAGCAGGCAAGTGATTATGCACTAAAAAAAACAAAAAAAAAAAACCTGGAGACACCAAGTGCCAATGTGCCACTGTACGTGCACAAGGTGCAATTGCAAGAGAGGCTTACGGTACAGTACTCCCCCCATATCCACTGGGGATATGTTCCAGGCCTCTCCGTGGATACTTGAAACTGTGGGTAGGAGCGAGCGAACACCCCCTCCATGGTTTCCTGAGGGGCCCCCGCCCTGTGTGCCCCCCCAGCTCTTATTTTTCTTTCAGCAAGCTTTGTTTCTTCCTTAAAACAAACAGAGAAGCAGCCTCCATTGCAGGCAAGTAGAACAAGACTAAGTCCTAGAGAGGCTCTGCAAGGTTTCTGTTAACCTTGCAGAGCCTCTCTAGGAGTTAGTCTCATTCTACTTGCCTGCAATAAGCTGCCAGAGGCTGCTTCTCCTGTTTGTTTAAGGAAGAAACGAAGCTTACTGGGGAAAAAGTAAAAGCCTGGGGGGTCCCCGCGATCCGTGGATAACTGAAACCATGGATAGTGGATCAGTGGATATCAGTGGGGGCCCACCTGTACATGTTTTGGAGACACTGTGTTTCCATGACGGTCTCACTTTCACAAACACCATGTTTCTTCATGACCAAAAGTGAGGGTTGTTAACCAATAATGCTGACTTGCTGACTGCATCCGAAGACACATGGTCAGATACCAACATTTTCATTAGTCTAGTCTGCCCCTGGGCACCAAAAGGCAGTTTAAATAAAAACTAAATAAAAAGCTACTGCTTCTGGAAGATGCACTGGCTTGAGCATTGGGGAGTCTCTCCAAGGGAAGGCAGGGGAGGGCAGCTACGAAAAAGCTTCTCTGCATGTCCTTGCAGATCTGATTTGGGGCATGGATGCTATACTGAAGAAGAGAGTGTCCCTGGTTGATCTTGAAGACCTCTCTGGTATGATAAGGCCAAGCCATTTAGTCATCACTGGCACCTTCCATTTTAAGCCTCCCCCCCCATACAATTATGTCCACCATATTCACCATATGTCCACCGCAATATGCAAATCATGCATATTAAACAGCTATATTTCCTGGAAGCCACATTTGAATTTACAGTACTTACAGCAAAAGTGATTATTTTACAGTGGTTTTTTTTTTTTTAAGCCACACTTGTATTTTAGAATTTTAGGGATTTAGTCAATCCATAGTCAAAATCGACACCTTGAATCAGCTGAAATAATATCTCAGTGCTCAGGGCCAGCATCTTTGTTCCTCTTCCCTTTCCAGGCAGAAAGAAACTAAATTGGCTAGATGATTGGCCCTCATGCTGTGCCTTGATCCTTCCAGAAGGCAAGGCTGGCCCCTTGCATTCAGAAGTCATGAAGGAGGGATCTTAAATCTAGCAGTTACCAAGCAAGAATAAGTGCCTGCTTTCAGAAGCCATCTGAAGGCAAAGTGTTTTTCACTGTACTGGACAAAGCTTGCTTTTTCTTTTTCTTTTACAGACTAATATTCTTGTTCTGCTGTGTATTTTAAATAAATAGCAATTATTAATGGTTAGAATAATTCTGGGACAGAAATTAGGGGCTATGGTGGAGGATGTTCCTTTTTTTGTTTGTTTTAAACCACATGTAACTTTGCAGAATTGCTTTGTGCAAACTGGGAGGGCTGGGCAACAGAAACAAAAGGGCTAACCTAAACCTGTACATTGAGATATGCCAAATACAAAACTATGTTTCTGTGAAGTGCCTTAAATGAACCTGTTATGTGTACTAATTTAATTAGTAACTAACCTGGAAATTTTAGCTTTCAAAGAGTGAGCAATGGCCGAGGTTGGGGAGTGGGGGAAAGTTAAAAGTTTTAATTTTCTTGTTTTATATTTTTCAAAAATAACTCAGTAAGCCCCAAGCTAACTGTGCAAAGAGGCACCTTTTAAAGTGGCAGTTCTCTTATATTTAGCAGGGGGAGAGCCACTGGCATTTTTTCCAGCGGCTGTTGCTGGTGTCTCTTCTGCAGCTTTTTAAAGATTGTTAGCCTTTTGGAGACAGTGAACCATTTATTGATTCATTTTGCTATGTAAACCACTTTTTGAATACAGTGGAGCCCCTGTATCCGCGGATCTGCTATCTGCAGATTCACTTATCCACAGTTCGCAGGGGGCCCCATGCCCCCTATCCATGGATTCCCGGTATCCGTGGGGTGGTGGTGGGTGGTGGTGGAACATACACCCCACAGATATGGGGGGGCACAGAGTATAAACATTCTTATTGATAATAATAATAAAACAGTTTTGTTTGGTTTGGGGTTTGTTTGTTTTTTAAAAGGAAAGAAACATGCTGAAGATTCCAAGAAATTGCCTGCATTTCAAGAAGCACCTACGTGGCATAGGTAGGTGCTTCTTGGCTGGGCAGCTCAAAGGGGTTGCAGGGGGAGCAAGAGAACAAGGCAGCCTGAGTAGAGGAACATATTGAAGGGTTTTCAAGCACGAGGCTTAAATTGGTCCGCAATGCAAACAAGTTAGACAATGTAGGTTTTACATCTAATTATATTGGGCATATTCATGTAGGGAATGAGAGGGCTTGAAGGCATTTTTAGGCTGCTCACCCTGAATATCCACTGTCAATACAAACCAGGAATTGGGGTTATTTAATCCATAGACAGTCTTGGGTCATTCACTGGTCACTGAGTTTCCCTGCAGAACTACGATCTCAAGAATCCTTCAAATGTTTACGTGATCAGTTATGCTGAGACAAAAAAGAGGTGAGTCAAGAGCCCCTGCTTTTGACAGCAGTGGAATCCTCTGGCAGCATCTTTCAAGATACTGTACTTGAACCTACAATTGACACTTCGAACGTGTAAAGAATGCAGAAACTGAAATGAGGTTAGTCATCATTATCCCAGGAAAACCGATTAAGTGCTGGATGCTGGAAGTCAGACATTCTGTTCTCCTTCGAAAAGTGACAGCTGGGGGGGAGAAATTGTGGCTCAGTATAGAAGATGGTCCCGGTTTTCCTCCAGTTTAAACCCCAGCTCCTCCAGTTTATTTATTTTTCACATTTTTATACCACCCTTCCTCCAAGGAGCTCAGAGTGGTGTACATATTTCCTCCCCTCCTTTTTGTCCTCACAACAACCCTGTGAGGTAGGTGCTTAAAAAGTGCTTAAGAAGCAGCTTTGAGAAAGACCTCTGTCTCTGCTGACCGTAGCCTCTGCTGCATCCCAGAGCCCAGCTGGGGACCAGGCTGGCAGGGAGAGGTAACATTTACTTACCTCCTTCACTGCTGCCTGGGCCCCTATGGACCTACTCAGATCTACACCAGCTATTTTGCTGGCATAAATGTGTTACGTCCAAGGGGGTGCATCGGTCCTGGGACAGGAGTATCGGATCTGGTAGATGTCGCTGCCCCCAAGATCCATCCCCAATCTGCCCCCACTGCCAATTTAGCTGGCTTGGTAGCCAATCTGGGGGCTGCCTTCTGGGCCTTGTGCAGACTGCAGCCCCCAGATTGCACCAGTGAGAAGGAGAAAGAGAATCACTGGCCTCACCTCAGTTTTGTGGGTGTCATCATTTGCACATTCAGTACAGATGTTGCTGTCTCTCAAATGAACCTCACATTTTCTACAACTTTACATTTTAGACACTAGCATCTAGTTGTGATTATATTTGCATTTCCTACAAGGTACTATTGTGATCTGGAATAACCCTTTGCTCCCTCCCAACTGGATCCTTCCTGGAAACAGATTTTAGACATCTGCTCCCTTTTGGGCTGACTTCTTGATGGAAAGTTATTGCTGCTCTCTGCATCATCTATGTCTGGCCCCACACACTAGTTGGCGAATAATGGGCTGATGTTGTATCAGCTTCTCTCAGGTATTGAACTATGACCTGGTCTCCTTGGCTCTCTGGAAGAGGATTTTGTTCTTCTGTTCTAGCCAAGGTGGTTGCTCTACCCATGGCCTACCAGCTCTAGGGAATGAAATGGACTTTCTCTAGATCTACTCCACTGCTTGCATTAACTCCGATAAAACCCAGATGTGCGTTAAAACAGGCCACAGGTTATTAACCGCAGTGGGAGCTTCCTAAGCTCAACTCCACCCCCCCAATTGGTGCAAGTTCCTAAACTGAAGGAGACAACAGCGGCTGTCTATTCCCCCCTAATGGGCACTACTACCCTCAAAGCCAAGGATCGCCAACAGCCAGAATCCTGGCTTCTCACTGTCTACCCCACCCCCGAACAGTGGGGGGGGGGGTTTAGAGGAAATTGTGGACCTCAGAGTCCACCCCAAGCTGCAAAGTCTCTGCAAAGCAATCCTTGCTCAAAAGGATCCAAACCAGCCAGTGGCGTTCCTGGAGGGGGTGCGGCACCATAAGTGGGGCAAGGTGCTGCACCACGCCTTGCAAACCGGTGTAATGCGGACCCTCCCACAGCGACAAAGGCAACTCAGCCCCTCCCACTCACCCCCAGAGCCTTTCTGGGGGTGAGTGGAAGGGGGCTGCGTTACACTGGTTTGCACCACTTATGGTGCCGCACCCCCTCCAGGAACACCACTGCAACCAGCACCCTGAGCTGCGCATGAGTCTGGGATGAGTCTTGGGTTCCCTTTAACCAAGCTGCTAACCCCAGGATGCACACAGATCCCTATTCCAAACTCCATACCTGCACCAAACCTACTGGCTATGACCTGAGTAGACGAGGGGAAAAAAAGGAAAAAACCCGCCAAGGCCAATAAGGCGGGAAGCAAAAAATTCCTACTCAGCTCCAGAGGCAACCAGCTAGTCTCGGATCGTTAAAAGGCTGGGGGGAGGGGACGTGAGCAACTCAGCCACCAAATTGAAGGCAGCAAAATTGTGCAGCTCCAATAGCTGGTAAGTCTCGCCCCCGGCTCAAACCATGGAGCAGCAATCTGGCATCCAGGAATCTGAATCTAGGCTTCAAAGAAGAGGCTGCTTTGTTGTCCTGGTGGATAACATGTGGTGGGAGGGAGACAGAGGAGTGTAACTCTGTTGATTCTTCTATATTTCTCACAGCGCAATCCTATCCAACTTACACCACCAGTGTAACCAGTGGTGCAGCAATAACGGGAGGCCCCAGAACGGAAAGGGGATTCAAATCCCCTCCAAAGGGGGATTCAAAGGGGATTTGAATCCCCTTTCCATTCTGGGGGCTCCCATTCTCGCTGCGCCGCTGGATACACTGGTGGTGTAAGTTGGATAGGACTGCGTTGTCAGTGACTTTTGATACTCAGTCTCAACCATTCTTCTGTGCGACCTGTGTGGGACAAGAGGAGAGCCCAGCGTTGACAGTGGTTCTAGTAGGCTCCAGAAAGCGGTGTTGGGAAACTACTGCTCTTCCCCATGCGAACTTTCTTATGGGCTTTCATTTTGTCAGTCATGCTTTAAAACATCAACATGAAACTACTGTGAGATCCTCTGGGAATTCAGAGGTGGTCATCATGTTGATGATACACAGCTCTATTTCTTTCTTACCTTCCGTGCCAGGTATGGGAGCCTTCTCTACCTGACACTCAAGGTGCTGATGGCAGGGCCCTCTCCATCAACCCAAATTTGGGGGGGTATACCTGTTCTGCATGGGTCATACTCTCCCCCTCCCCGTAGGGATCATGTCCACAGTTTGGAATGTACTTCTGCATGTACAGGTGTTAGCTGTCGAGGAGCCAGGAGCACCTTTCACCAGCAACTCTTAGCATGGCAGCTGTGACCTTTCTGGAGATGAAGGACGTAGCCACGGTTGCGATGCTCTTGTAACCTCCAGGCCAGCAGAGGAGATGCTCTCATAGGCCTATAAAAACTGGGTTGTGCTCTATATGAGCCTGCCCTTCAAGACAGCTTGGAAATTTCAGGTGGTCCAATTTTTTTGTCTGGCGCCTGTTGTAGAGGTCACACAACACCTTTTCTGCACGAACTGCACTGGTTGCCAGTTTGTTCCCAGGCTAAATTCAAGGTGCTATTTTGAACTTTGAAAGCCCTAAATGGTCTGGCTCTAGGAGATCTAGGGGCGTGCTTACTCTCATATTATAGGCTTACCAGATCCTCGCCGGGATGGGAGTGGTCTACCCTTAAGGGAATGGGGCGTGGGGGGGCAGAACGCGTTGCGTTCTGGCCCCCCCACGCCCCGCCCCCTTAAGGGTAGACCGCTCCCATCCCGGCGAGGATCTGGTAAGCCTACTCATATATCCCCACCCCCCAGCCCCACAAAGTAAACATGCGAGAGATACGTTGCTTCAGGTTCTGCCTCCAACAGAAGAAAAATTAGCTTGTTTCAGAAATAGAACCTGTACACTGGAATTCCCTCCCCAGAGATCCAGACTGAAGGGCCCTTCCACTCTGGTTTTTAGGAAACCTGTAAAGATTGTTTATTCTACCAGGCTGACAACTAGGATTATTTTTGATTATAACATTGTATGATGTTTTATTATATTACTACTGTATTGCTTTGAGGGCCCTCATGGTAGCGTGAACAGCCTAGAAACGTAACAATGGCAGTCCCAGGTGCCCCACCCCTCCAGCTCAGGCCTCCACCTGACAAGAATGGAGCCTGCCATTCCAAAAATGCATCCCTGAGTCAGAGAGGATGAAAACCACCCCAAATCTGAGCACTGCAGCCTGAAACCACCATGTTCAAGCACCAAAGGGGTCGCCATGTTACTCTGTTGGCCGCAAAAACAACAGACTTATTTGTGGCACCTTAAAAACGAACAGATTGCCGAAGCTTTCGTTGGTTACAGCCCACTTTGTCAGATGCATGAAGTCTCCTTCTAAGTAGGCTTACCAGACCTCCAACCAGGACAGAGTGCTAGACCTTTAGGAGAAGGAATGTGGACAGGTGTAGCTTGTTAAACCTTAGAGCACAATCCTAGCCACGTCTACCCATTGTGTTCAGTGGGGCTTGCTTCTGAGTAGACATGCCTAGGTTTGTGCTCTAAGGTTTAACAAGCTACACCTGCCCACATTCCTTCTCCTAAAGGTCTAGCACTCTGTCCCGGTTGGAGATCTGGTAAGCCTACCTCTAAGGAGGGAGGAAGCGTACGCTCAAACACACACTGAGTAATAAGAAAATATATATTTTTTTAACCAAGTGAGACCAAAAGGTCAAGCAACCCAAGAGACAGGTGTACAGCCATAGTTCAATGCAGAGAACAAAATGTATACACAATCCAAATCAAATCAGTGGAAATCAAATCAGTTTAATTCCACAGAAGCTGTGGAAAGACCAGCTTCTCCCTTGTAAAATGTTGCTTCTGGAACCAGGACGGCAGAGAGGAGATGCTTTCATAGGCCTATAAAAGTCAAGGCTCAGGGTTTTTTTGTAAGTGTAGGCTGTGGCCCTGCTGGGATGCCTGAAAGGGAGGAATGGATTTGTGAGTCCTTGATTTTTGCGGCTTCAGTTACCTCAGGGCACAAGGAGCAGGTAGAAGGAGAAGCTGTGGGGAGCTGAGAAACAGTCTGAGGGGGGGAAGTAGGTGTGGGATCGGTGGTGGTGAACCCAGTTGCTGTAACACAGTGGTGGCCAACCTTTCAACATGAATGTTCCTGGACCTTTAATGGTTGTATAGGTGAGGCCATTTCAGCAGGTGCAGCTGCTTTAGCAGCACCATCAGCACTTGCAGCTGCCAAGATTCTGGCTTTTACACAACTCTTAAGAACACAGTAGCCCTAATGGTGGAAGGTTGGCCACCCCTGCTATAACATATTCCTCCTCCCTGAACTGAGACAGAACCTGAACAGTTCCCACGCAGAAGGATTTCTTCTAGCTGTTGAATTAAAGGCCTTACACCAGTTCAGATTTATCAAGCTCCGCTGCCTCCTAGCCAATCCCTTCGGTGCCAACTCATTCTCATGCTTTTATCATGAGCCTCAAAGTGGAAGCATTCAAAGTGTATGTACTTAACAGTTCCAATCCTGGAGTCTTGTGATTCTGTGAAAAATCTCACCTTATTTTTAAACGCAACATCCTCCATTCCTCACCCTTGTATTTGCGGAGGAAAGCTTGGCAAAAATATGACGGCCAAAGGACTCTTCCATCACCACACCCCAGGAAGAGCAAAAAAAACCCATGAGACGACTATGTGGAGCTGGATGACAAAGCCGATGACTTAGTAAGCTGCTGGAGAGCCGACGTGAATATTTGGGGTTCACAACATGGTCAGCAGCTAAAAACTGCAGGTGGAGTAGTCCCAGGAGCCCCACACAATCCCACTGTGACAAAAACTGGTTTGTGCAGCTGTTGTGCTGCGTAAATTAAGAACAGCTCTGTTGGGTCAGCCCAGAGATCCATCAAGTCCAGTATTCTGTTTCTCTCTAGGAGGCCAAACCAGACAAACATCCTATGAAACAGCCTTATAGAGAATCAGACCATTGGGCCATCTAGCTCAAAGTTGTCACACTGACAGCGCAATCCTATGCTCCTGCTAGGCCAGTGTAGCATGTGCTGCACCAGTCTGGAGTGTTGCAAATGTGCAGTGAAGCATGTTGTGGCACCTGGAGAGGAGGGAGCGCTGGAGGGAGCGCTGTATCCGAATGACCACATGCTGGAGCAGTAAAATCTGCTCTGAGTAGGCTTACCAGATCTCCAATCGGGATAGAATGCTAGACCTTTAGGAGAAGGAATGTGGGCAGGTGTAGCTTGTTAAACCTTAGAGCACAATCCTAGGCATGTCTACTCATTGAACACAATGGGGCTTGCTTCTGAGTAGACATGCCTAGGATTGTGCTCTAAGGTTTAACAAGCTACACCTGCCCACATTCCTTCTCCTAAAGGTCTAGCACTCTGTCCCGATTGGAGAAGCCTAGCTCTGAGGGGTGCAGGGGCGCTGGGGGGCCATAACAGGGTGGGGTGAGGGTGGAACAAGCCCAGGAGAGCGGTGGGATCAGTGGTGCTGGCACATGCCAAATCCTATGCCCCCCTCCCAGGCCCTTATATATAAACATAAAAACAATACATATTTCATAAAGTTATAGCAAGCATGGAGCAATACATCCTACTAGCATACTATTCACTATTTTCTACATATAATATCCAACTAAGCCAAAATAACACCCACATTCTATTCATTAAATCCGCATATCATCACATCGTTCTTCTCTCTCTCTCTTAAAGAATTGATAAATGGTTTCCAGTTATTCACAAAAAGGTTAACTGACTTTTCCTTAATTAAAATTGTAAGTTTATCCATTTCAGCACAGTCCAAAACTTTGAGCCACCAATCTTCCAGCAAAGGTATCTCCGAATTCTTCCAATATTGTGCATATAAAATTATTGCCGTAGCTATCATATACAAAAACAAAGTTTGAAATTTTTCACCTACATGATCCTCCCTCATACCCAACAAAAAGGTTTCCGGTTTCATTTGAACCTTAATCTTTAAAATCAACTCAATCTGTTTATGAATCTAAGTCCAGTACTTCTTTGCTTGGGGGCATGTCTATTAAGCTCACGCTGATCCAAGTACCCCTGTTGCGCAGGCTGGGGTAAGGGGTCAAATGTTCCCTTACCCTGAGGGGACCTCCAGACTGCTCCTTCCCAGCGCTGCCACCCAGCCCCACAGCTCCGGCGCTGGATAGGATTGGTGTGAGGGTGCAATCCTATGCACTGGGGCTTTTCTGGGAGTAAGCACTTTCCTGGGAGTAAGGCCCACTGGATACATTGGGGCTTACTTCTGAGTAGATATGCATAGGCTTGTTGCATGAGTGAGGACAGCTCTCCAGGGTTTCAGGCTGGGGCCTCTCCCCCTAGTCCAGGGGTGGCCAATCTTCCCCCATTAGGGCTTCTGCATTCTTAAGAGTTGTGTAGAAGACAGAATCTTGGCAGCTGCAATTGCTGATGGTGCTGCTAAAGCAGCTGCACCTGCTGAAATGCCCTCACCTATACAACCATTAAAGGGCCAGGAGCATTCATGTTGAAAGGTTGGCCACCCCTGCCCTAGTCAAAGATACCAGGGACTAAACCAGGGACTTTCCTCATACAGAGCAGATGTCCTACCACTGAGTTATTATGGCCCTATCCCAGTGACTGTGGGAAGCCCACAGAGTACAGTCCGTCCCCATTGTTTGCCCCCCCCCCAGCCCAGCAAATGATATTTAGAGGCACCCTGCCTCTGAACCTGTGCATTCAATATTGCCAACAAGACTAATAATAGCCACGGACTGACTTCGCCATGAATTTGTCTAATCCTCTTTTACAGTCATCTTAGCCAGTGGCTATCATCACATCATGCAGCGATGAATTCCATCAATTTGTTTTGCATTTTGTGAAAAAGCACTGAATCGACTGTCAGTCGGTGTTATTGGGTTACCTTATTATACAGTATGTTATTGCGTTACACTCTTGCCCTTTCTCGCAGAGCTGGTGTTTTAAACCCTTGATCATTTTGGTTGCCATTTTCTGCCCCCCCCCCATGCCCACTATCTGATTTCCTTTTTTGAGATGGAGCAATCAGAACTATACAGAGAGTTGCCCTCAATGGTTTGCATCTAGGCATCAGCAAATGGTTTGCTTTTCTCTAAGGCGGCAGTTCTCAAAGTGGTGGGTCGCGACCTGCCACTAGAACCGGATGCTGTCCCCCTGCCACCTTAAGGGGCAGGGACAGCATGGTGACAGTGATCCCAGGGAATGCCACTGCTGCAAAAAAAGTTACAAACACAATTTACACACTTACTGGGGGGGTCCTGGAGAGCTCCAGAGGGTGTGGGGAGGCCTGCGGACCCCTCCACAGTCCTCCCCAAGTTTTAGATTGCTGCTCTGTGGCAATTACAAACACTTCCAGTTTTCGGACGGAAACCGGAAGTGGTCATAATCACCGCCAAGCGGTGATCTAAAGCTCAGGGAGGCCTGAGGAGGAGTCCGCAGGTCTCTCCCCTCACCCTCCGGAGCCCTCTAGGACCCCCCCAGTAAGTGTTTATGTATTTTTGCTCCCAGCAGCGGCAACAATCCCTGGGATCGCTGCCGCCACTGACCCCGCCCCCGCAAATACTCGAAGTTCTCCCCACCTGGCGAGGAGAACTTTGAGATCCTCTGCTCTAAGGGGTTTATAGAGATTTCTTGTCATAACCTCCTAGCTTGTTTGCCTGCATTGAATTCATTTCCCTAGAACACATGGGTATATTTTTATTATTTTTATTTTTCACATTTTTATATCGTCCTCCCTCCAAGGAACTGAGGATGGTGTACATAGTTCATTCCCTCCTTTCTGGTCCACACAACAACCCTGTGAGGTAGGTGAGGCTGAGAGATACTGACTGGCCCAAGGTTACCCAAGAAGCTTTGTGGCTGAGTGGGGATTTGAACCTGGCTCTTCCAGGTCAAAGTCCAACACCCAAACTACTACACCATCCTGGCTCTCGGCACCAGCACTATTTCATGGGTCTGGTGAACACCAGCTACATGCCCAAGTGCAATTCATCTATGCAATCTACACTCCATCATGGTTCATTGGCACAACAGATGCATACTGGTGTACAAAGTGGGCCAATAAACCTCCACTTCAACCCCATACAAGCTCAGTTGCAATAACACTCCTGAAATACACCGTGTTTAGAACAGCACACTTGCCATATTGTCCCTTCCAAAGTACCTCATAATCAGCCCCTTCAGCTTCCTGTCACTTCGGCTGCAGCAGGTTAATGTCACCAAATACTTTCTACAGTGGGGAAAACTCACTACAGAGGAGTCAAAATGAAGAAAGGATGGCAAATGACCCTTCCAAGACCAGACTAGGACCTATTTAGGAAACCCAAGGCCACCTCCACAAATGGAGAGGGAACTGTAGGCAACGTGGCTTCATAATCTCTTTTCTCACATTTAAAATACACCTTTATCATTCACATCACCAAGGAGCATCATGCCAAAATGGACATTGCTGTCACTCTAGACCCCCAACCGGTTCTCCTTCTAGTTTAATAAGCTCTCCCTCAGGTTTTTGTCCATGGGGTCTAAAAAGTATTCCGAAACATCAGTAGACCTTAAGAAATGAAATTTAAGGTCATAGAATAATAGAACGGAAGGGACCCAACGGATAATGAGATTCACCGCCAGTCCCCCCCCAAATATCCTCTCTCACTAGTCTTCCTTACAGATCCCTGCCAAATTTTCCCTTGAAAGCCTCCGTCATAAATACCCTATTTGACGACTGAACCACTCTCATAGACAAAGCTCCAAAGAACCATGAACCTAGTTCTGTGAGCCCAAGAGAGTTTTAGATTCATTTTGCTCAAAGAGCAGCCCTTATTGTGGCACAGCTTCTCAAATGGAAAGGCGTTTCAAAGACCTTTAGTTAGTGATACAACATGTAAGGTGAAGGTGACCCCTGACAATTAAGTCCAGTCGTGTCCGACTCTAGGGTGTGGTGCTCATCCCCATTTCAAAGCCGAAGAGCCAGCGTTGTCCGAAGACGCCTCCGTGGTCATGTGGCCGGCATGACTCTCCTTGCCGCAGCGCGTAGCATGCAGCTGGAACACAGAGCGCTGTTTACCTTCCCGCAAGCGGTACCTATTTATCTACTTGCATTAACATGCTTTGGAACTACTAGGTTGGCAGGAGCTGGCCAAGCAATGAGAGCTCACCCCGTCATGGATTCGAACTGCCGACCTTTTGATCGACAGCTCATGGTTCAGCGGTTTAACCCACTGCGCCACCCGCTGACACGACAGTGTCTCAAAAACAGAAAGTCAAAGCATTCCATTGGGGTGGTCAAGCTACCAGCTCTTTGGATCTTGGCCATTTCAACACATTTCATACTAGTGTTTAACTGGGAAAGTAGTGCCCAGAGAGGTTTAAAATCTTGTCCTATCTTACAAGGAGTAGATAGGGTTGTTCCAGGGCATGGTCTGAGGGTGCCTGATGCAGTCATCTTGCTGAAGTTAAGCACATCGGTGTCTAGGCATTACCTGGATGGGGGACCACCTGGGAAGAACAGCGCAGTTCCAGCTTTGGAGGACCCTGAGGCCTTGTGGGGTCTTGTGGGGTCACCCCACTTGTCTTGTGGGGTCACCCCACTGCTGTGTCTTGATACCACCCCCTGCACTTAGCAGTTCAGGTTGAACTAGTCTATGCACTCTTCTATGAAGGTTTGTGCCTTTTGCAAGAATCTCAGCAACGCGCAGGAGGCAGGCAGTCCACCAGCGGTTTCCCTGCTATGCATTCCCATGTTTATAACAGCCACTCAGCATGTCAAACCAGTGAACTGGCCAGTGGTAGAGCTGCACTCTTGAGGAATAATGACATGTAGGCAGAAATGTGTGTGTGTGAGGGGGCCATTCAGTGCTCCCCTGCAAGCTTTAAATGTCGTTCCTGAGACTCCATCTAGGAAATCCTGATAGCTAGGCTTACCAGATCTCCAACTGGGACAGAGTGCTAGACCTTTAGGAGAAGGAATGTGGGCAGGTGTAGCTTGTTAAACCTTAGAGCACAATCCTAGCCATGTCTACCCATTGTGTTCAGTGGGACATGCTTCTGAGTAGACATGCCTAGGATTGTGCTCTAAGGTTCAACAAGCTACACCTGCCCAAATTCCTTCTCCTAAAGGTCTAGCATTCTGTCCGGGTTGGAGATCTGGTAAGCCTATTGATAGCACGGAGGCTGAAGGTAGTCAAGAACTAGCAATGGCATGGCCACTTGGTGGCCTACCTATTATTTGCTAACTATGCCACCAGTGGCAGAGCGAATCATGCATCCCCCCCAAAAAAAATACACCCTGCTACGTCTGCTTCCCCACAGAAACCAGAGAGAAAAATCAGACTAGTTCTATCACGTTGTGGGATCACCAAACTCCACTTCCAAACCAATCATCCTGCTGCTTTTCCAACCCATTTCAAGTATGACTGAAGCCAGCTAGCTGAACTACTTCAGAAATGTCTTGCCATGTTTCAAGAAAAACATTTTTGAAAATTGACACATATTCCTTGGCCTAGTGGACATCTTGTTTGTTCCAGCCCCACACATTTTTACAAGATAAGCTTCAGAGAACCTCGATCCAAACAGCTGGCTTCACAGCACCAAGTTATATTAGTTAGGTGACTTTTTTTAAAAAAAAAGCCTTTACTGTCAGGGACCAGACTTCTTCCTTTGGGATAGTTGGGGATAATAGTGCAAAGGCAAAAGCCGTGCAGGGTAGGTAGAAAAATAACTTTTTCCTGGACTGATACAATCAACATTTAAGTTCCTCCACATTCCCATTCTCAAGGAAACTAACTCCAATCAAGTTACCAATACTTCTGAAAAGTAGGAATAACTGGGAAGTTTTTGTATGAAATTTGTCTCCTTGCCCAAGGCTGACCCAATTTGCACATGCAAACCAAGCAGTTGCTTGGAGGCGGCAACATTTTAGAGGCATCAATGAAACAGCGTATGTCATGAAAATGTGACTTTATGCTTGTCTTAATCATGAAATTAACATTTGTCCCATCTGCTTCAGGGTAACAACAGCCATGTTCTCTCTACCCCAGTCAGGGTAACAAAGGAAAATACCAGCTGTGGGAGCCAGAATGCAGATTGGAACTAATTACCAACTTTCTATGTTTGGGGAACTTGAATGTGTATTTGTGAAATGTAAATGGCCCTTTCCTGGCTAGATCAAATAAATTCACTGCCGAAGGACTGAGCTAGACCTCAATCCAAAAGAATTGCTCAAATCCTTTATCTCAGGCCAGGCTTCCTTCCTGTAGGAAGTTGGCAGCAGCTGTACCAAAATCAAATCTCAGGGATCTAGAAACTATTTCCCACTTCCAGTGTTTAAGTAACCTATCCCATCTACGAGCTGAGTCAGAAAGCATTTTTTTCATCAAATCCCTGAATGTATGTTTGTGATCAGTGATGAAACAAATTTAAATTCAATCTGAATGACACAACATTTAAAATAATTCCTCCTTTTAAAGTGGACTTTTCTGAAATGTGGTCAGATTATATAACCCTAATCTTCATGTCTGCCTTCATACTGACCAAGCAAACTGGCTTGATTTGATGATGAAGAAGACGTCCAGACTTTATGAGACAATGCTGAGAAACAAACTCACTCCCTTCCTAGTTACTTCATGAAACACTTTGCACATTTATACGAACAAAAAACTGAAAAAAAAAAAAGTAACTTAGAGCCCAATCCTATACTGGCCTTCGCTGGCGAGACAGGGCTCTGCTCTGTCGCAAACGTGCCATAAAGCACATTGCAACAGCGCAGAGGCCTGTCTCGCCAGCGGAGGTCAGGGCCGGCAGGCCTCCACCGGGGATGGAGCTGCGCCCGCCAGAGGCAGGTAAGCTCTCCACTGACCAGCAGGGAGGTGGGGGAGGGCGGCGGGGAGGAGGCATTTCGGAATCGGGGCAGGGAGAGGGTGGGGAGGAGGGAAAATCATGGCGAGGAGGGGGAATCCCAACCCCATTCCCAGGCTTGAATTTAAGTCCCGACATGGGACTTCTTGGAACTGTGCCAGCCATTTTGCTAGTGCGCCTCCAGGTAGCCCCATAGGGGCTGCTAAGGCTCAACACAGCGGAAGGGGACGATTGTCCCCTTTCCTCAAGGAGACTTCCAACCCTGCGCTGGATGCAGCAGAGCCTGCCCCGGTGCGGCTGCATCCGAGCACGGGGCTTTTAATCGGATTGGGCTGCCAGTTTGGTAGCAACTGAAGGGGGGGGGGGAAGGTGTCTAATGGCACTGCCACTTACGTGTCATGGTCACTGCTGAATTATTATGTTTTTTTTAACTCCATAGTACTGATTTTTCACATGTATTGGACAAGTCAGGGTTGATTTCATTTAGTGTGACTTTAGTAAATAAAACATGTCATTAACTTATTCACTGAATGCTGTTTCGTTCTTTTTCAATTAACTCCACTCTGCCAGAGATATCACACACACACACACACACACACACACACACACACACACACACACACAAACATACACACACCATTGAAATCTGTAACTTGCATGATCAATTTGCATGAACAAATTGATACCACTCTCATCTTTGTTTCACGAACCATCGCATGGATCATGACTTTTTATGTGAAGCAGCTTCTATTATGGGTTTTTTTAAAACATACCGTAGTACTAATTGTGACCATAGATTGTTGTGCACTCAAACTTGACTTCTGCATGCCTCTAGGTGCAAAAATAGATGTTACACTTTTTAAAGAGGAAAAGGTGCTTCCAATAGGACAATCAGAAGCTGTGGAGGAAGCGTTTGGAATCTGCATCATGGACACATCAAAAGGTGCTGCATTTCCCCCTCGGAATCCCTAACATCCAGGCCTTTCTGAGCTACCTTTCTGACAGCGCAATCCTGTGTAACCTTGCACCGGTGTAACAGTAGATGCACCGGTGTAAGTGCACTTATGCCAGTGTAACTGCACTTACACTGGTGCATCTGCTCTTACACCAGTACAAGGTTACACAGGACTGTGTTGTGAGTTACTCATGGAAAAGAAGAAGGAAACAGAATTTATTTTAGCAATGGGTACAATATCCCCACTAGTGCTGACACAAAGGGAAAGTGGAACAGGTGGCTTCTTTTCACACATGCCATCCAGGCGGGGAAAACTGGTGCCTTGGCTTCTTACCCAGAGTTACCCGGCATACCTGGAGAGAAAAGATGACTTCTTGGAATGTGGCCTCCCAAAACCAAGCCAAACCATTTCCAAAACCAAGGCACAACTTCCTGCACTTACATCCAAAGCATCCCTAGACTGTGCTTACCTTCCCATCTTACGTCAACATCTAAAAAAAGTCTGACGGAAAGATATTTCTTGGTTAAACTGCTTGAACCATGAGCTGTCGATCGAAAGGTCAGCAGTTCGAATCCTCGACGGGGTGAGCTCTCGTTGCTTGGCCAGCTCCTGCCAACCTAGCAGTTCCAAAGCATGTTAATGTAAGTAGATAAATAGGTACCGCTTGCGGGAAGGTAAACAGGGCTCTGTGTTCCAGCCGCATGCTACGCGCTGCGGCAAGGAGAGTCATGCCGGCCACATGACCATGGAGGCGTCTTCGGACAACACTGGCTCTTCGGCTTTGAAATGGGGATGAGCACCACACCCTAGAGTCGGACACGACTGGACTTAATTGTCAGGGGTCACCTTTACCTTTTTATCCTTAAGGGAACCTTGTTCATTTTTTTCCTGGTTTTTTGTTTGTCTCTTTAAGTTTTCAAAAACTATCTATGAGGTTCTCCCCATCCACCCTCCATCTTCCTTTCCGTAGATTCAGGAGGCCATTTCCTTCACTCACAGGTCTGACCGCCAGCCTTGTAATTTTTTGAATGCTTCCCAGTTTGTCAATGACTTCTTGACTTTTGGGACCTCCAGCTGGAACCCAGTTTTCTCAAGGGGGGGGGTTGTCTCTTCATGCTCCTAGAATGCTGTATGAGAAGGTCACCAAGGGGGCTTCTTTGCACGGTTCACATACTTTGTTTTTACGCTTGTGAGCACCCGTGACTTCAGCTCTGGAGTTCAGTGCGTGTGTGCTACTGCTAATTGTGAAGTACACATGATTAACAAATTGCAAGTTACTTAAATTTCTCAGCCTTAAGCAAAGTTCCCCAAAGTACTTAAATAATGCAAATTCAAAAGGAATCGGAGTTGAAAGAGGTTCTTCTTTTTGGCTTTGTCCTCTGTCATGGAGGCAGCTCACAGTCCGGGAACTGTGAGTATTCCAAGTTAACGGCAGGGAATGTGTGTGTGTGTGGGTGGGGGAGCATGCCTTTGCTGGCATTCGTTTCCAAGTATTTTAAAGGGACACACTCTAAAATGTACAGTATTCACGTCCCCTTTGGACTTGATGAGAGGTACCTAACTTGGCAACCAATAATACAACATGCAACATTCAAGCCAGTCTTTCGCCACTTGAGAAAGTTGTCTGCTGTTCATGGGTCTGTCTCAGAGTTAATTCTAAGTTTTATTTATTCTGACAAAATCTTTGCAGCCATGGGAATGACTAGCAAGAGTTCTCCTGGGTCTTGCCATTAAAGCATGAAAAGCATCACCATTAAGGATTCAACAGATCTTTACAGGGCATGTAATCTCACATTGGATTAATGTGTAGGTCTTGTACACTCACCGCCCGCCCCCCAATTTGATGAATGAAAAAATATGAAAGATAGATGCTCTTTCTGACAATGGCTGGTGGCTTTTGTTAGTTAAATTATAAGCTCTCAGCCTTGAGAAGATGCCTCTTCTTCCTCCAGTTTTCAAGAAGGTTTTGCAATACAAATTTATTTAAATCTATTCATCAGTTAAAATCTGTGTTTTAAAAATCCTTAGCTGGCAATCCTATGACAAAGAGGAGAACTTTCCTTAGGCAAAGTCATCAGGATGAGAACCAACACTGTCTTTAAAATGTCCCTCCAAGCTAACCACTCCTAAACACAGGAGCAGATCAGAGGGAATCCAGCTTGTCATTGCCTAAGTACTCACATAAGTTATTAGGTCCAAAGAGGGGAACAAATCTACAGTTATTATTCCCCTCCCCTTTCTTCTACAGATATTGCAGTTTAATGGGCTCCATTCCAAATACAAAGCTGTTAACAGTATACAGTCAGGCCCCGGTATCCACGGGCGATAGGTTCCTGCCTCCCCCCCGCCCCGCAGATACCAGGAACAGCGATACAGGGGTGAACGCTATCTTCCGTGGGCACCCCGCACCACCATGGCCATTACCTTATTTAAGTTGCTGTCGTCGCTGGCACGAAGCAAGCGCAGGCGCGGGTCTTGTTTAAACCAAGTGCTATAAGCAGCAGCCTGCTGCTTATAGCACAGCTTGAGAGCCGGCAGCCTCAGTGCTAGAGAGGCTCCGACATTAACAGGAAGTTATATAGCACTTGGTTTAAACAAGACCCGCGCTGGCACTTGTTTTGCGCCAGCGACAGCAACTTAAATAAGGTACTGTAATGGCAGCGGGGGTGTGTGTGGGGGGGGATTCGGTATCCACGGATAAGTGAAACCGGATAAGTGCACTCCAGCCTAGGTAAGCCGGCGGCACCTAGCCAGGTGGGGGTGGGTGGAGGATCATGCCCTGGAGGGGGCAGGATTGGCAGCAGCGGCATGCACCAAATCCTATCCCCTTCCCAGGCCATTTGTTTTTATATGGGCCTCCTGGACTTGCACCTGGGCCTCCTGGACAGGGACACCTGGACTAGCTGGCGTGGATCTGAGAAGACCTATTGCAGGGGCTGGGGCTTTACCCAAGTTAAGGGAACAAAAGTTCCCTTCCCCGGAGGAGACCTCCCAGCTCCCACTCTCTGCTCAAGATGCAGTGTAGCCTGCACCGGCCTCACTGCTGGGCAAAAAATTAAGTAGGATTGGGTTGCCCGTCAACTATGTCAGCGGTGTATAGATGCCAACGGGGAACATTTTGAGCACTTGGTCTAATTCGTTAACTATCTCATTAAATTAATTAATTAATTATTAACTGGGTCAAGCAACTGCACCTGTGTACACCACATGCAGTATATATGGGAGCAGGATGGTGTAGTGGTTTGGGAGTCGGACTTAGACCTGGAAGATCCAGGTTCAAATCCCCGCTCAGCCACGAAGCTTCCTGGGTGACCTTGGGCCAGTCACTATCTCTCAGCCCCACCTACCTCACAGGGTTGTTGTGAGGACAAAAAGGAGGGGAGGAAATATGTACATCACTCTGAGCTCCTTGGAGGAAGGGCGGTATATAAAAATGTGAAAAATAAATAAATGTGTGAAATATAGTATTACGGCATATGTGTGAATTATAGCATAATTATAGAACAATTCAGGTTGGCGTTTGATGGCTGACATGGTGGGCTGGCTTTAATGTACATACATGTAATCATAAGGTGACCCACTGGGGTTTGTTTGTTTTAATTACCTGTTTTATTTTTATTGTATTGTATTTATGTTATTTTAACATGTTTTAATTGTAAGTTGCCTTGATTGCCCTTATCAGGAGAAAGGTGGGGGTACAAATGCTTTAAATAAATAAATAAATAAATTTGACCCTATAAGAAGTGTGCGCGCATTTTCTTGAGACGCCCTGTTTATTAACTGTAATATCCCACAAGGTCTGAACAAATGCAAACATTTTATTCTGGATTCTCAAGCAGACTAAGTTCTCCTTACTCATCCTCCAGCTTGCCAACCCCACCCCACCCCCCAGATTGTCTCCCCAGATTTTGTGGAGACATCAGCAAGTAAGTACAGGGCCTCAGGCATGTAATCCATGTCCCACTCTTGACTATGAAAGCCACATCTTTTCTTTTTCACCCATCCACTGAGTTATTCAAGTGAGGGGGGTGGGGAGAGAGAGAGAGAGAGAATCTACCATCCCAGGCTGACACTGTCATAATGAGAGAGTTCCTTTTGGGAGAAATATGATTTATAAAAACTTAACTAAATTCATTAAACTCTAGGGCTTAGAAAAAGGAGCGATATCAAATTGCTTCTTTTCTCCACAAATCTATTTTGCACTCTGTTTGGGGAAGAGAGGTGGAACAATAGGGCAACAGAGACGCCAGCTTGGCCAGGGTGCCTGGGCTACACAAGTGTCATAAGAACATAAGAAGAGCCCTGCTGGATCGGGCCAAAAGCCCATCTAGTCCAGCTTCCTGTATCACACAGTGGCCCCACCAGATGCCTTAGGGAGCACAAGACAAGATAACCTGTTTCCCGTTGTCACTCCCTTGCACCTGGCACAGAGAAAACCCACTTCTAAAACCAGGAGGTTGCTTATGGCTTGTAACCTGTGTCGTTTTCTTGCAGACCTGCACATGCCTTTAAAAAAGAAGAGCAGGTATCTGCTGCCAGACACATACAGTATATATCCAGCCAAAGTCACTATACACAGCACATGCCTGCATACATGATTGTGGTTCTGAAATCACAGCTTGAGAAGCAACCCACAGATCAGCTTCCTCAGAGAAAGCCAAGCCTGGTAATAGGAGGCTGCTTAGCCTGAAATTTCAGCTGCTGGACAGGGATTTGAGCAAAGTGATTGTCAAGGCCTCGGACAGCTTCCACTGAGTCAAGTCTTATGAGCTTCTGAACCTGCTTTCAGTTCTGCAGGTCTGTCCTAGACCCTGAGAAGTAGTATGTATAGATGAAGATGTCAGAGGAGCCTGTGTAGTGCCTTTCCCTCACTGCAATGGCTCTGAACAGCTTTGGAATAAGGGGTCCCACAACAGATTTCTAGCCAGGGCACTTGAATTCACATTGGCACTTCCCATGGAATGTGGCACTGCCTTCCTAGATCATCTATATAGGATACACACTTCCCCACACCATTCATCATCTATATAGGATACACACTTCCCCACACCATTCATCATTTATATAGGATACACACTTCCCCACACCATTCATCATTTATATAGGATACACACTTCCCCACACTCCATTCATCATCTATATAGGATACACACTTCCCCACACCATTCATCATTTATATAGGATACACACTTCCCCACACCATTCATTATTTTATAAGCCTCTACCATGTCCCCACATATCCTTTCCCTAAACTTCTCTCCTCATGAGGAAGCTGCTCTTGCCCTTTGATCATTTCGGTTAGCCTTTTCACTGCCTTTTTTTTTCCAGCTCTGGGATATCCTTTTTGAAATGTGGAAACATTTGGGTGCCCACAAATTTATATAAAGGCATAAATGATATTTGCCATTTGGTTTTAAATTATTTTCCTTACATTACTTTATTGTTATTTTAATGTTTTTATACCCCTCCTTCCTCCAAGGAGCTCAGAGTGATGTACATATTTCCTCCCCTCCTTCTGTCCTCACAACAACCCTGTGAGGTAGGTGGGGGGCTGAGAGATAGTGACTGGCCCAAGGTCACCCAGGAAGCTTCAAGACTGAGTGGGGATTTGAACCTGGATCTTCCAGGTCTAAGTCCAACTCCCAAACCACTACACCATCTTGGCTCTCAATGTGATAAGGAAATGTGATGATTTCCTATCATCATATTTGCTTTTTTCACCTCCACTTACGTTTTCACAATCAGTTATTCAGCACACGTCCAAGTTCTCTTTTGTGGATGGCCACAGCTAGTTCAGACCCCTTTGGCAGATACGTGAAACACCCAAAAACCAAACACTGAAAACTGCTACTTTTTAAAAAGCTAGCTTGCTTAAATAGTTAAGACACACAATTGTGTGGCAGACGCACACTTTGCTTGTTCAGCAGCAAAAGGATTGTTGGATCCAAACATGACAAAAATGCAGTTTCAGCCATGCACAGTAAAAACTACAACTTTGTATGACCCAAGGTCACAGAGCTCTGATGTTACAAGCCACTTATGGCTACCTGTATTCAGGTATACATAAGTGACAGTGAATGAACACATCTTGTTACTTACATATTGCCAACAGATAAGAATTTCTCCCAGAGAAGTTTCTGTCTTTTCCATACCATGCCTTGCTGATTAATTATTGCATGAAACCTAACCAATCAAGAAGTTCTGCCATAATTACATGCTTCAAAACTTTAGACTTAGCATACTTGCATGGCTGGAGATATACAGCAAATCCTCACTTAAAGTTGTGGATAGGTTCTTCTTGAAAACGGCAACTTTTAGCAAAATGACTTATAATGAAACCAATTTTACCATAGGCTAACTGATAAACGTAAACGTTCCTATGGCATTTTCCCATCAACTTTAAAACGAAACGACTTTAAACAAAATGACCTTAAGTGAGGACTTACTGTAATCTGTGCATGCTTGGCTCAGTGTGAAATGATAGGCAGGCACACCTATCAGGTTATGGCAGGTAACAGAAAGAAGCATGATAGTCTGTGACACACATGTATCCTGTAATTCAGGCATGTTGTTCAACAGAACCCTAAGAGATACAAGGGTGTATAGCACCTCTTCTCTCTAGGATTCGGTGAATGAATGCTAGATAGTAAGGTTTCTTTCTACTTGGAAGAGCCTTCACACGCACGCGCGCGCACACGCACGCACACACACGCACACACAATTAAACAGAGTTTCAGCGCAAACCAGCGGCGCAGCGAGAATGGGAGGCCCCAGAACGGAAAAGGGATTCAAATCCCCTTTGAATTCCTCTTTGGGAGGGGATTTGAATCCCTTTTCCATTCGGGGGCCTCCCGTTCTCACTGCGCCGCTGGTTAAACCGGCAAAAAAGTTAAGTCGGATTACGCTGTTCAAGACATAAGACTGGGGTGACCAGGGTTCCAAGCCCTGCTCAGTCTCAAAGCTCACTGGATGACCTTACTCCAGTAGTCACTACCAGGGTAGTTGTTAAGATTAAAAATGGTTTGGAGACCATGTGGTATGTGCCCTGAATGCCTTGGAGGAATGGCACCATAAAAATGAACTAAATAGAACATACCTGGAACAACATATTGTTTTTAAATCACATTCAGACAGTCCACACAAAATAAGGGGAGGGCGCCGCCCCGCCTATGTCTGCAGTCGTGGCACCCCAAAGCTTGCACTGGTGTCTAGCTACCTCCTTTTAAGAGTAGGAAAGACAAGCTGCTGAGTCATTTCGATTTGTCCAGTGGAGCTTTGCAGCAGTTATATAACAAACAAGCACTTTTTCCCCTCCTCCTGGAGCTGGAGACAAGAGTCCTGGTTCTGGGGGCCACCCAGCCCCCACCGATCCACTGCTTCCATGTACTCATTGACCCCACTCTCTTCTCTTACGCCTCAAGATATTACCTGAGGGGCCTGGCCACTAGAATAGGCCAGACTGAAGAGAAACCATTTGCTCTCCTCACCTTAGGCATAGGGTTGCCACGGAAAACATAAGGGGAGCTACAGTGATAAGAACAGTTGGGGGAGGAAGGGAAAGGAAGGGGGAGGTTTGAGGGCAATGGGAAAGAGCAAGCCCCTCCTGCCAGCCGACGGCAGATCTGGGGACCCTCTGGTGACAGCCGATGAAAGCAGCTGAATAATGTATGGGCAGGAGGCATGGTGGGGGATGGGGAATGGTGCGCCAGTTTCCCTCTCACGCAAACATGGCAGCGAGCACTGAATATTTCATGCACAGCGTGAAATTGAGCATTCAGGGTGCTGTGAGGCCAGGCCGCGACACGTCTCTACGTGACAGGCCTAGCAGCCCTGCTCTGTCTGAGGGGGTGCGTTTAGTGGGCTAAATTGGGGGAGGGTCGTAAAGGATGAAGCCTGTCATTTTAGACTGACTGCAGCGCAAGCCCCTTAGCCAATTATTATTGCCAACTGAGTAACAACAGCACCCCGAGCAATAGGACTAAATGTTAAGAAATTTGTCCCAGGGATGGATGCTGCAGTTGCAGACAGTGGGACGCAGTCTTCAGAGAAGCTGGTGGGGTTCGTAAATGCAACTGTCTGTCCCTGGGGTCCTCAACAATGAGAGCTCCCAACACAAGGAGGGGGGTAAAGGTTATTGGGGAGGGATCACGCAGTGACCATGACAAGTAGGGTATATGCCGCCCTATGTCCTTGAAAGCTGAAGGTTCGAGTCTCCTTGGATCTCACACTGGATGAGCTGTAAAATGGAGACAAGGTACTGGGACATGGTACCTGCATAACTCCCTCGTTGTATCTTTTGCGACTGGATGGGAATTTTCACATCTTTGCTTAGCAATGCTACCTTTACACCTATCCATGATGCAGAGGCACTGACAAATATCAGAGCGCTTCAAGACATTTGAAAAATATCAGAGTCTTGTGGCACATTCAAGTTCAATGACATTAGCTTTCATGGACTATGGTCCACTTCATCAGGAAGAAAGAGGGCAGGCAAGACCCTATCCATCAGCCCGGCCTGGTACAGCTATTATCTGGCCCCTTCCTCTCACTTAGCCATCCAAGAAAAAGGGAAAAGGAGACTGGCCTGGTTTTGATTGCTACTCACCCAGGTTTTCCTCTCCTTTCCTTCCTTCCGTCATACTGTATATTACATTTACCTTCAGATTATAATAAATCTGGGAGTAGGGTCTAGAAATTCTTTCCAATTCCTGTACAGCACTTAGCAATCTTAGGTAAAGGTAAAGGTATCCCTTGACAATTAAGTCCAGTCGTGTCCGACTCTAGGGAGCGGTGCTCATCTCCGTTTCAAAGCCGAAGAGCCAGCGCTGTCCAAAGACGTTTCCATGGTCATGTGGCCGGCATGACTCAACATCGAGGCGCATGGAACACTGTTACCGTCCCGCTGACGTGGTACCTATTAATCTACTTGCAATTTCTTGCTTTCCAACTGCTAGGTTGGCAGGAGCCGTCGCACGGATTCGAACTGCCGACCTTTCGATCGACAGCTCATGGTTCTGTGGTTTAACCTAGGGATTATATAAATAAAGACTAAGGATCTGACCAAGAGGGCTCTAGTCTATGAAAGCCCTGAGCGGGTTCTCCAGTAGTCCAGTAGTTTGAGGGCAAATCCATTGCACAGTCCCATGTCCCTTCACTCAGGGAATCAGAGTTGAAGGGGCCTTGTAGGCCATCCAGTCTAAACCCCTGCTTGTTGCAGGAACTCCTTCCATTATCTTGGTGCTTGCTAAAACACCGAACTTAAGTCAATTGTGCAAAATATGGAAACAGACTGGCATAATTTGTTTCATTCAGACCACCAGGGATTTTTTGGTACAGAATTTGAATTTGCAGCCAACTGAAAGATCAGCCAGGAGCAGCTAACCACCAAAAGGTCAAGTGGAAACAACCTCAAGCGGGGTGGAGGCTGGCTGGCTGCCTTCACCATGGGGCAGCAAGGAACAACTAGAAAACAGGACCATATCTACCATATGGAGAGATGAAAACAGCCACTTGATAGTCAAGGAGCTCTCACTCATTCCTCCCTAAGGCAACGCCCTACATAAGACTGCCAAAGACAACCACACCGATGCCCAAAGAAAGAACCGGAAGTCAAGGTCTCTGCTTAAGGTGACAATGACCATCACCAGAACTCTGCATTCAGACTGAGTGTGGGCATATGTTAATGGACTTGGAGAATCAATGAGGGAGGGCACAGAGCACTACTGACAGGCTAGCACATAAATCCAAATAAATTAAATCAACGTTCAGGTTGCTGCACGGCCAGTCCTAAAAGCTCAAGATAGTGGACTACGGGAAAAACTTGAGATCCGGAAAACCAACCTCACCTACATTCTCAAAAAGGGTTAAGAGTGGGCTCCATTAGGGCACAAAAGTCCATCCATAGGGAAAAACAGTAATGGAAGACAGGGAACGCTTTAACTGAGAAGACCCAATGGCGCAAAGTTACCATCTCAAAACAAAGGCATCCAAAATAGAACTGGCCTGGACTAAGGGCAGCTGTGACATGCAGCTGCAGAGGTGAGCCCCAGGACCCGTTGCAAGGTCACAGAGGACATTTCCCCAGTTTGCATCTTTGGGGCAGGAAAATGGATCCTGGATGCAATGACACACACACACCCCTCTCAGAGAGCACCCTGCTTGGCTGGCTCCCCTAGTCCAGCAGGTCCTAATCAGAAACTGGGGGTAGTGTTACTAAAATAAGAACAAGGACAAAACTTTGCTCAGCTCTTTCAGGCTCAAGACAAGATTGGATGTCCGTTTAAGAGAGATGCTGAAATGTTACGTGACCGGGTTATCAAAAAGTTGTTAAAAATGAACAAAACCAAACTGTCTCTAAAAAGAGGTGCAAAGGCAGCTTATTAAACTTATTGATATAGTTCATATATTATAATATATAAACTATTAATAAGTTATAAGAAGTTAAAGTTTATAATACTAAACTTATTAAAGAAAGAGTTTCCTGCTTTATCAGATGACGGAGTAGGACACCGGTGCCTTCCAGAGCTCAGGACACACAATAAGTTAGCTTGTGTCTATATCAGGGGTCCTCAACCCCATCCTGGCTAAGTACCACCTCTGGCACCACTCTCCTGCTGTGTACCACTGGAAGTGACTGGCAATGACATCATCACCAGTTACTTCCAGGTTTGCGGGTTTTTGGAGGCCAGAAAATGCAGGTAGGAGGCTCTGGGCAGGTGGGAGGGTCTTTCTCAGTGTTCCCGAGAGGCTCGGCCAAAGGCAGGAGCCTCTCGGGAGCAAAAATGCAGCGCCGAAAGTGCCGGATTGGAGCGGGGTTCTGGTGGTCCGGCAATCCGAGTACCATCAGCAGTCAGCTGAAGTACCACTGGTGGTACTAGTACCCCACTGGTTGAGAACCCCTGGTCTATATCAGTCTACAGCACTTCTTTATTTTGGGTGAAGGTGGTTGTGTGTGGCCATAGAACACAGCTAGTATTCTGAAATGAAACTACTACCAATGGCCCCCTTCAGGGCCATTCAGAGGAATTTTATCAGGGAGTACAAAGTTTCTTTTGGGCCCCTTCCCTACATATGAATTTGGCTCCTGGGCCCGCCCTTTTTTGCTCCAGGGTCCCCTTTTTACCCATTTTTCATCCTGGGCCTGGGTACAAACTACCCCCTTAACCCCCCTCTACTCCCCTTAACCCCCCCTCATAGGCCCCCTTACCCTATCCTCAGAGCTGTCCCTGTGCCAAATATTTACATTCAATATGAAAGAAACCAACATTCTCAACCAAACACTCAACCAAACATAACTTATGCGCCTTTTGCAAGGAAGAAGAAGAAAAGAAATGAGTGTTCCCCCCTCGAACTGAATATTTGCTTTTATGGACTTGGGTTTCGTTTTGACAAGCAGTCTAGGGAGAGGAAGAGGAAGAGGAGTGCCACGAAGGGAACATGTCTAGAACTTACAATGGTGAGAAAGCAACACTGGAATGGGTGCTTCACCCTCGTGATGGATCCAGGCCAGTGCTTCCAACTGCATCTCCCTTCAAGACGTAGGAGATTTTTCTAAGTGGGGTTTCTTGGAATGATGCCGTTTGCTCCAGATCAATATTTGGTTCAAAACTGCGGGCTCCTTGGTCACTGGAGCACTTGAGCCACAAGCAGCCCAGCTGACAAGCTTGTTTGTTGGCCCCAGGTCGTGGTCCGAGGGCACATGTTACAGCCGCCTTGCTGAAGCGAAGCAGCTCTGGTCAGTGCTTGGATGGGTGACTGGAGGTGGGACGTAAATGTGTTGACTATTAGTCATAAGGTCAGTTGATAACACTGAGAGAAGATTGCTCTTTTTCTGGTAACTCTGGCAAAAACAACGATGCTGCAACTTGTGCCTTAGGAACGTGAAGAAATAAGGCAAGCAAAGGAGTGGAATAAAGTAAGCAGCGGGGGGGGGGGGTTTGGGGGGGGGAAAGCTGAGACAGGCTTTGGCCACACCAACCGGGGAAGCACAGCATCTGCAATCACCTCACATACGCAGTTAGGTCCTTCCCCCCCCCCCCAGCTGTGCATAACTAACTGAACCCAGGTGTCCTGGCTCCCACTCCCTGGGGCCCCTCCTCTCTCCTTGGCTAGAAAGGAAGAGGAAACTGCAAAGCAGAGCTGGTGCCAGGTTGCTGGAGGCCCTGAGGCAAAGTCCTGCTCTGCACTGCGGTCCCCATGACACCCCCCCCCCCACTGGTGCACTGGTTGCTCCCACTGTCACCAGCATGGAGGATTCAAGGGTCAGCCTGACCAGGTGGGCTATGGCCATGCACAAAAGAACATAAAAAGAGCCCTGCTGGATCAGGCCAAAGGCCCATCTAGTCCAGCTTCCTGTATCTCACAGTGGCCCCACCAGATGCCTCAGGGAGCACAAGACAACAAGATTCCTGTATCCTCATCCAGTGCCCTATTTGGCCAAACCCAGCACCACATTTCCCACCACTAGACACCACCAATCCTGAAGGTGAACTGGCGACTCGAGAGCGTTCCTGCTTGAGACCCATTTTTGATAACCTGCCACAAGGGCCTGGGGACCCTCATCATCGCATCATTCTCTTCCAAGCTGCAAGGAAAATACTTTGGATGAGGGAACTGGCCAACTTCTGAAAGGGGGAGGAGCTGAATGAGGACCGGCCCTAGGCAGAGCAGCTTCTAACTTGGGCCTCAACTAACCAAAGGCAGCTGGTACTCAGGGCAGGCGTGGCAGAGAAGGACCTGGAATGAAAGGAGGGACGTTTGGGATGGGAGCCGAATGCCTGAGAACACTTCACTGGGTCGTGTATCTGTAGGACTTTCGAGCTTAAAGGAGAAGCCTTATTGTCTGTGGGAATCTGTCAGGGGAAGCTGAGCGTTGGGATTCCAGCTCTCCAGGATCTTTATATGCCCTGCTGCACCTTTAGCAAGCCCAGAGAATGAGAGTTCCTCCCCCAGAACAAACTACCACATGGCTTAAGAGTTGCTCCAAATCAATATTTGGTTCAAAATTGCAGGCTCCTCGATTATTGGAGCGCTTGAGTCACACAGCTTGAGTCACAAGCAGTCCAGCTGACAAGGGGCATCGTCCACACATCAAGGGGCATCCACACAAACATGGAAACCAAGAGATGCTGGTTTGCTGCAAGATACTGCATGTTGTCCTTGACCCACCCAGGGGCTCAATTTCCAGGCTCCTCAGTAGCCAGGTTCAATGTATCAATCTGTAAAAGGGAAATGGCACTGACCTCACTCCCCCTCCCGATTGAGAGGATGAACTAAATAAGGATTTGTAGGCCAAACATTATTAAGAACCAGACGTCCCAGGGATGCCCCAGTAGCTCAACAGAGCTATTCATTTTAAATATAGTGCCGGTGGCCTTGGGAGGTGTGCTTTGCAAGACAGCACACTACTGCTGTGTTATAGATGTCCACTTGTGGGGGGTGCCTCCCTTCTCCAAAACCAAGAGAGGGCAGGAGGCAGGAGTGTCTCCCTTTCCTGCCCAGTGAGAGATGCTTGGAGGTTAGCAGTGTCCTCCCTAGGAACAAGGGATGCCTCAACAAGGCATGCCACCTTCTGCAAAGTCAGGCAAAGTCCCTCCCCTTTCTACCCCAGTCTCTCACACAGTCAGATTCTCCTCACCTTGCCTGCAAAGCGGCACTGCCAGCCTCGGCAATAGATTGGCCTGCCAGCTACAAAAGTCAAACCTTTATTCAGCCCCTGTGAGTGGGGACACCGTATGCTGCCATCTTTCTGCACTGCGACTTTAAGAACCTAATTCCCCCTCCTCTCTCTCTCTCTCTCTCTCTCTCTCTCTCTCTCTCTCTCTCTCTCTCTCTCTGCTGCATTGCTGACCCTGTGGCGTTCTCTCTATCCCCACCCCCTTTTCTGCCTTTAGGTGTTCAATAGACGAGATGCATGCAGCTGTTGCAGAAAGACAACACACACGCACAAATGATGAGACTGCATCAACAGTTCAATACAAATGCACGCACACAATCACGGCACAAGCCCCCCCCTTTCCCTACCATCTCCATGTTTCCCAGAGGGTGGGGTACACATTGCGGTAAGGCAGGCATGGAACTGACTGAGCAATGGCTACAAGGTCAAAATGGCTTTGTGTCATTCCAGTTTTGGAAGGTTTTGTGGGGGGGTTTTGCCCCCTTTCCTTTTTTTTTTAATTAAAAGAACCTAAATTAGCTTTGTCAAGAGCACACGAACTCCTCCACCTTTGCCTCCCTCTCCGGCCTCCTCCACGCAACCGGGTGCATATTTCCCAGAGAGGAAAAGGGAAGGCTCCGTCCCTCGTAGACCCATGCCATGCTCTCCTCTGGATCTTACCACCTCTGCTGGTGCTGCTGTGTGCGCGCGCGCGCACCCCCCCCCCCCCAGAAAGAACCGGGTGGTTCTTTCTGTCTCACACACACTCCTTCCACCCCACCCCTTCTTTCGCAGTGGCATTTCCACCCCCATTCCTCCTCCTGCTCGCAGCTACTACTACGCTCACAATCTTTGCAGGAAGGAATCTCGGCACAAGCCGAATGTGCGCGGGGGAGGCACGCAGACCCCTCCCCTCCCCTCCTTTTGTTCGGCTGCAATTCTCCCGTCTGCAGACTCCCTTCAGCTTGCGGAAGGTGGGGTGGGGCCGGGCTGAGATGGGAACGTCTAACTGGAAGGCGGGGGGGGGGAGAGCGATGCTGCTTTTCGAAGGGGTGGCATTTACAAGCACGCAGCAAAATGCAACGCGCCAAGGAGGGCGTCGAGTCCCTCCCCCGCTTGCGTCTGTTCTACGTTGGGGGGGGGGGGACACAGCAGCACCGAAATGCAGGTTCTAGACGCAAATACTGTACATTGTAACGGGATCGGCTTTTGAGTGTGCCCCCCCAAAAAACAAAGCTTTTCAATTCACTTCTCCCCCCCCCCCCGCCTTCCAGCTCCAATGCACTGATGGGGCTGTTGTTTAAAGCCGATGCGCGCCCGAGAGGGTGGGACGCCAAGAGGAGCGCAGCGAGTCTTCTCCCCGCGCCCAGCCCGTCGAGGAAAAGGCGGCCCGCGGCGCTCCGAGCTTCGCCGATGAAGCGCCGCGCGGGGCCGCGTAGCAGCAGCATCCAGACGTGCGGGAAGCACAAACGTTTGCCTGCGGGGAACGCGCGGGTTTCCTCCCGCCAGGAGACACACCCCGAAGCGAATGAAGGAAGCGCAAAAAAACGCCACAGGCTGGCACCCCCCACTCTCCGCTTTCTACACACAACGCTGTCAAAGCCCTTCAGAAAGCCACTGCCGTCCTAGGCAAGAGGTCTCCGACCAGAGCACGATCATATAGGCTCGTTTTGCCCCCTCCCCAGAAAGATGCACACACAGTCACACCCACACCGCAAATTCCAAGCCGCCGTGCTGGGATCCGGCGCCAACTGGGTGTCCCCCTCTAATATATGGGGGGGGGAACGACACGACGCAAACGATCCTCTCTTCTTCTCGCACACCCCCGACGGTGATGGATGGGTGGACCGTGGAAGGCTAGATATTTTACGTCCATTTTGCTCCCCCCCCACACACACACAAAAACCCCATACTCGACCCCATATCATTATAGTGGCTACTCTGATGTGTCATGGTCGCTTCTCTCTCCTCTAGCCTGGCAGCCAGTTCTATGTCTTGGGCAACAACGCACAAGATAAGACATAATAAACGCACACCTCCGATACGAAATCCAGGAGATGCTCACGCTCTCCAGCACACAGAACGTACTACACCAAACAATTTAGGCAAGGGAAGGGTGTGTTTGTGTGAGGGCGAGACACACACTCCCCACCCCATTCCCAATCTTTCACCTCTAGGGTCGGGGCACTGGGGGAGAGCATTTTACGCCACATTCTCAATCTCAAAGCCCCCCAACGTATGTGGGGAAGCGCGCAAATCCGCTCACGTAAACGTAAATCTGTCGATCCCTGAATCTCGCCTTCTCTTCCAGCCGCCCCCCCTCCAGCAAGGCCAGAAAGCCCCAAAAATGAGTGGGGAGAAGGGTCTTCAGAGGATCTGCAACATCACATGCACCCCCCCCCCATCCATCAAGCCTGCATCCCCCGCCATCATCACCACCGGCACCAAGGCATACAAAGGAACGGCGGAGGCGCGAAATACCTACAGTGACCATGCTTAGGGTGCGCCGGGTTCCAGCCGGGCAGCGGCGGCTTCGTGGACGGCTCTAGAATCCGGCTTCTTCGCCCCCCCCCTTCCTCCTCCTCCTCCTCCCCGGGTGGGGCGGGTCGGAACGGATTGGTCCCGGGTGGGGGGGTCGCTTTGCCTTCCCGATCGATGGCGAGTTGGACCCCCCAGCTGCGGTGGCGCATACAAAAGGGGGGGCCGTCCGGGTGGGAGGGAGCAAAGCGGGGAGAAATGGTTGCGAGTGGGGGGAGAAGGAAAGGAAACCTCTCTTTGTAAAAACAGCCTCCTTCCTAGGGAAGGGGGAGAAACAGGAATGGAGGAAAACGGAAAATACTGGGTTTCAAAACGGAATGGGGGGAGGGAACGGGGGGAGGAATCGTAAAAAGACAGAAAAACGGAGAGACGACGGGAAAGGATGCAAACCGAAAATAAAATAATGCGAGGGGAAGGGGAAGAAAAAAGAAAAAACGGGGCGGATTTTATACAGGGAAAGAAGAAATTAAAAGGAAAAGAAACGGAGCAAAAAACGGAGGAGGGACGGACGGGAGGCGAGCGACTCGCGGAGAGGCACACAATGGTCCTTTAAACGCCCTTGACTGTTTACACCCGAGGATTTTGGCGAGGGGGGGAAGGAGGGGGATGGGCGGGCGTTCTTGTCTTCGGGGCCCCCCCTCGGGGCCTGTCTTCACTGCAAGCAAGGCGCTAGTCCATTGGGGGGGGCCTAGGCCGCCGCAGCTGGGCTCGCTCCGCCGCCCGCGCAGCCCCTCTGTGGCCCCCGCCTGCTGGACAAGAAGCTTTTATGCGCCCCCCCACCGTCAGGGCCCCCGCTCATTGGCTGGCGGCTACGAGCCATCGCGTGGCCTCGCCCCCTCCCTGCTTCGCAGGGAGCCCCCACCCCACAGGCCGGGTGGGGGTAATTATGGGCAGAATAAAGTACATAAGCGTCTCCCCCCCCCCTTACTCTGTGCACCTTCACTCTTCCTTTTTCTCCCTGCTCTCCCCGGTCTGGTTCCCTTCCTTCCCCTCACAGAGGGGGCGCTAGGTGGGCATTCATTCAGACCACGACCACCCACCATCCTGCCCCCTCCCCGCTAATCTTTTGGGAGGAGAGAAGAGTGAGCATTGAGCAAGGCACCACTGAGGGGCAGACGTAGGACAGGTGGTGGAGAAATTGATCATACAGTATGATCAATTTCTTATACTGCCCCAAAAGCGGGGTGGGGGAGAGAGAGAGAGAGAGAGAGAGAGAGAGAGAGAGAGAGAGAGAGAGAGAGAGAGAGAGAGAGAGAAATCGACATGGTGACGGGAGGGAGAAAGAGAGATGGACGCAGAGAGGAAGACCCCGGCCTCAATGTCCAAGAGGAAGCTAGAGCACAATTACAGATCATGCGCTGCTTCCATGTGATCCACGAATTGCACCCGAGAAGCACCGTTGCAAGTTCAAGGAGCACAACTGTCAAAACATGCACACGGCTGCACGTGATTCATTAGATGCACCCCAGCAGCAGCAGCCTTGCAATGTCAAAAGAGGCATGCATGCACCCCAAGAAAAAGATGAAAAGCTAGAGAGCAATGTCAGATCATACACAATTCACAAACCCTCTTGATTTATATTGATTTATAAACCAGTATTGATTTATATTATTTATATTTCTTTTTTTATTGACAAGGATACTGGAGTAGTGCATCTCTTTGATTGTATGGTGTGAAGGAACTAGGGGCCATCCCTTTCTGGTAAACAAAAAGATGGACAGTAGAGTCCAAGGAATTGGCCATTCATAACCTACTATATCCAACTCTACAGATCTTCTGCAGGGGTTCAAGGGAACCTGCTCCAGAAAACGCACAGACAGCCCACAGATATAAGTTCACTCTTGAGCTAAATTGCTCCAAGGCAGGCAGGAAGAAGTTCTTATATCAGTCAATCCTGGATCACTGCTTTATAGGATGGGGGCTCCCAAGAGTGATTCCTGATAGTGGACAGAGGGCAAGATGATAATTGGGTAGAGTTCGTAAGTGACCACACCCACTTAAGGAGAATCAGAAATGAACTACTAGCTTATCAAGCCCTCCAACTTAACTTGTGCTTGCTGCATGGAAACAAATTAGATCGACTGGAGACACCTCCCACACACACACACACACCTCTGACATGTCAAAGCCCAATCAGCTGCCAAATTCCTGCATCTTTCACCTAAGCAGAGTGGTGTATATGCAGGTGAAGGCATTACTGCCACATCATATAACCACCAGATAAACCGTAAATATAATCTGATCACTTAGCACCAGCTTGGCAAACTCCAGGCACAGCTACTCAACGACAGCAGCATTCTAGAAAACATCCTAATTCCTCCCATTAAAAAAAAAAAAAAACCAGACCAACAATTGCTCCATCAGCTCTCTGGGATTAATATGTTATCTCTAATTTTGTCTGCTTAAAAGTAAGCCAAGATCAAAAACATCTGGACTTGATTTTGGTTTTTAAATTTACCTCTGTTCCATATAATGTTTCTTCTGGTAGAACAAGTATTCCAGATGTGTATTGCACACTAGACTAGAGAATCCATTCATGTCAATGAACATATCTGTACTACATAGAAATGTACAGCTTTCTTCTATCAGTGTAATGGTCATAGCTTCCTTGGGCTGGCTCAACCATATAGGCAGATTGGAAAACTGGGGCAGCACAGTTCAAGCCCCCTAGGTAAAGGTAAAGGTGACCCCTGACAATTAAGTCCAGTCGTGTCCGACTCTAGGGTGTGGTGCTCATCCCCATTTCAAAGCCGAAGAGCCAGAGTTGTCCGAAGACGCCTCCGTGGTCATGTGGCCGGCATGACTCTCCTTGCAGCAGCGTGTAGCATGCGGCTGGAACACGGAACGCTGTTTACCTTCCCGGAAGCGGTACCTATTTATCTACTCGCATTAACATGCTTTGGAACTGCTAGGTTGGCAGGAGCTGGCCAAGCAACGAGAGCTCACCCCGTCGCGGATTCGAACTGCCGACCTTTCCCATATAATCCCCCTGCCCTCCCCATATAATCTTGCTTGGATGTACTGTACAGTGTACTGTGTTTCCACCCAGATTCCTTCTGTAACATTTCAAGAGGTTATGGGGTATACTCATGTTGAATAGAGGTTCCTTAGTTTGCCCTTCCCTGTCAAGGGGTGCAAAACATCTTGAACCAGTTCTGTGGTTTCTCCTCAAAGAAACTGGGGGTCTGTAGTTTGGCAAGGATGCTAAGACTTCTCTCTTACAGCTCCTGGTCTTCCTCACAAAACTATAGTTCTCGTGTTCTGTATGGAGTGAGACTTATCAACTTACTGAACTCAATGGGTGGTTTCACTGCCATGAACAGATTGTCTGGGGCATGTATGTTTGTACTGTTATTTCATTAAAAAAGTTACCTTTGAAGTTAATCGAAGTTTAAAAAAAATATTTATGGTGCATTTCAACACAAAAATGAAACAGGACATCCATGGAGCACACCCCCATTCCTGTCCCTCCCTCTGCTCTCCTAATGTTTGTCTTTGGCTTGCTCATACTGTATGTACTTCACTGGGGCAGATGAGAACTATCTAGGGTAAGGCTTTGACCTTATAGTCCCTCTGCAATCTTGTGACAGACACGTTTCTCCTAGAGTCGGAATTAATACTGCTAGATTCTGCCAGATTTTGATTCTCCATAATATGAAGCATTCTCTTTTACACACAGTTGTCACTTTGAGTTGAACATGCAAAATCAGAAAAAAATTCTTCTCTTAGCAACTGGGGTGTGTGGGTGTGCGTGCGTGCGTGCGTGCGTGTACTTCCATAGTATACACCTCTTGTCACTTTTCAGTGGCCTTGGTACTATTACCATGTGTCACCAGGTTAGGTAGTCTGTTATTAAATATTTATTTTATTTTTTTCACATTTTTATACCGCCCTTCCTCCAAGGAGCTCAGAGTGGTGTACATATTTCCTCCCCTCCTTTTTGTCCTCACAACAACCCTGTGAGGTAGGTGGGGCTGAGAGATAGTGACTAGCCCAAGGTCACCCAGGAAGTTTCATGGCTGAGCGGGGATTTGAACCTGAATCTTCCAGGTCTAAGTCCGACTCCCAAACCACTACACCATCCTGGCTCCCCAGAAAATATGCCCCAGAAACTTCCTTGGTGGCTTTATCTGTTTTAGGATGTCTCTGTGTGTGTGTGTGTATGTGTGTGTGTGTGTGTGTGTGTTTCTTTTTTTGTTTTTTGGCTTCCCAATGAGTTGCTTGTTGCTGTTTAATTTGTTGTGCCCCAAGTATTGGTAGTTGGACGTCTAATGACTCATTAGCACCAATAATGATGACCTCTAGAACTGACCTATGCTTTAACATTTCTTTTTTGACTTTCAGATTTTTTCCCCACAAATGCGGAGATTTGCGATTGTTTTGACTGAGGTCACCCCAGAAACAGATAATTTCTTCATAAGGAGTAATGGTGGGACGTGTCTCAGTTCTTCTCTGTAGCCTTTGCTTGTGGGTGGCCAGGACAGACAGAGAATCTGCAAATGTACAGATCCTGTGAGAGAATGTTAACTAGGTTTGCACAGTATAATCCCCATGTCTTTGCAAAACAATTGTGTTTGGTGGTTTCTTCCAAGGCCACAGTCTTTGAAGTCCTGTCCTCAGTGGGGTGAACAGGTCTTCTGTCTTGGTTCTCCCACTTCATTTTGTCAACACGGGCCTCCCTTCATCCTTCTTTTCTACAGGCCTAACTATAGACCAGGCCAGCGGGTGGCGCAGTGGGTTAAACCGCTGAACCATGAGCTGTCCATCGAAAGGTCGGCAGTTCGAATCCGCGACGGGGTGAGCTCTCGTTGCTTGGCCAGCTCCTGCCAACCTAGCAGTTCCAAAGCATGTTAATGCGAGTAGATAAATAGGTACCACTTGCGGGAAGGTAAACAGTGCTCCGTGTTCCAGCCGCATGCTACGCGCTGCGGCAAGGAGAGTCACGCCGGCCACATGACCGCGGAGGCGTCTTCGGACAACGCTGGCTCTTTGGCTTTGAAATGGGGATGAGCACCACACCCTAGAGTCGGACATGACTGGACTTAATTGTCAGGGGTCACCTTTACCTTTAACTATAGACCAGCAGAGCAAATGCTCCACCAGCCTAGGGTGTCATAAATGTGCTGTAAAACACGTTTTCTGCACCCAGAGAGTAAGCAGTACCGGTGCAGAGACCTGCGCCACTCAGTCTGGTGCCATCCTGGACCCGTGCTGACGGCTGCAGGTGAGTGCTGTGCCAGTCGGTGTAGGGAGCGGGCGGAGGCATGGGGCAAGGGTGGCAAGGGAGGGGGCCATTGGCCAGCCCGGTCTGGGAGGGAGCAGGAATATTGGCGCTGGGTTGAGCCAACATCCTATGCCCCGTCGCAGCCCAGGCCAGCCTTACACGGCCTCCCCAGTTGTGTGCCAGCTTCAGACCTGGTGTGCATCCGAGGAGGCCCATTGCGGCCCATGCCGCGCTGCTTACACCAGGGGAAGGGGACAAACATCCCCTTCCCCTGAGGTGAGCTCGGGCTGTGCCGCTGCAGCTCGCAATGGGCCTAGCGGATAAATAGTCAGCCATTTAGGCCGGTCTCATAAAGTTACACAAGATTGCGCTGAAAGTGTCCACCTTTACTCCTACCATTTGCCTTCTAGAACCCACTTGTCTTCCTTGTAGACCTCCTCTGAATCCTTTGCAGTCAGTGCGACTGCCCTGCTCGAAATATCTTGCTGCAAAGTCAATCTGTTCCAAGTGTGCCTGAAGGAGGGCTTCAAGGAAAGGCTTGCCATGATCAGCAGACCACCAAAACAACGGTTTGGGCTGAAAATGGAAAACTCCGATGCCTGCACAGCATCTGCCCTCAAGGAGCTGAAGGTCAATAGGTTTTGTCTGAGAAATCATGGTTCCAACTAGGCACTGGCCTCTGATGCTTTCAGGTTCCCAGACCTGTACTAGAGGTCTTGTGCTATTTCTCCAATTGCCCCTAGAAAAGCATTGATTGTTCCCAACTAAGACTCATGGGGCTGAGCCCTGGGGGGTCTTAGGCTTCCTACAGAGTCTTCTGCATCTCATCAGCTTAGCCCCACAGTCAACTGCTATGATATTTCTTAAATAAACCAAAACATTTTGCAGCCTTCATCTCAATTTTTTCCCTTTCTCTGTAATGTGACAAACATTTCTTGTTCCCCTTATACAGATGTGAAAACTGAAGCTGAGAAACAGGGGCCTGCCAAAATCCACCTAGTGATTCTGCTGGGATCTAAGCATAGGTCTTCCCTCATAATCCAACTCTGCAATTGCTAAATACAGAACCTTGCAATTATTCTTGTAGCCTCTCACCCAAGAGAGATCTGGGATAGAAGCATGATTACACTACTAGGAAATACCATCTTCCAGTTGCCCCTTCCCCTATATGTGCCTATTTAAACTATGAAAAGGATTCCTCCTCTTCCCACAACCTTCAAGGAAACTCTCCGCTCCAGACTCAAGAATGCACTCCAGAAGTTTTGACTTCCCAACACGCTTCCTCATCATTACTGTATTTCCTCCTCTCTCAAAATAGCCCCAGTTATCAGTAAGTGCCAGTCCACATTCTGAGCTCTGAGCTAAAGAAGAACCAAAGCAAGACTCATTTTCTCCACCCCTACTCCCACCTCTCTCACAGACACACGCCATGCTGAACTGAGATCAGAACCCAGGAGTCCTGTTCTACCGGCAACAGCCAGTTAGGCCTCTGGAGACATTTTGTTTTGTTTTGAACACTCCTCTCTGGCTCTCTCTGGATGTTTCTAGAAAGTTTAATTAGAACGCATGTTCCACTGCTCCCCCATTCTCCCTTCTCTCCCCCCAACCTTGTCGAGCAACAGTGCGTAGTCAGTTGAGAAGGCGACACACACACTGACACTGGCATTGCTGAAAAAAAGTCAACGTCTATTTCTCCATGTTGCTTCCCTGTGGACAATTCCTCCAATCCCCTGAGACCACAGAGCCTCGTGATCCCTCTCCTGAGATCAAGAGATGTCCCTGCCCACCCTCACCCCCTCCAACTTCCACCTACCAAATGAACGCCTGTGCAGAGCCAAAGGAAAGCAGTCAGGAAACACGCAACCCCTCTTGGCTGCAAGATGCAGTTCTTTTCAAGTGAGCCACCATCCTCATACCATGCAACCGAGTATCTACCCGATGATCTATTGATCTAGGAGGATCAATGTGACTTATTTTGAACAGATGCCGTCTCTGGTACCCCCCTGAATACCAGCCTCTGTCCCTCCAGCAGCCCTACAGGTCTCTCTGGCCCTGCTTTCAAGAGGGCGGCAGCATTTGCAACAACTGAGGAAAGAGGATTGGCTTCAGTGAAGCCAAGACGTCGGCCCTACCTCATTTGCACTCAGGAGGTATCGCTCTGTGTCTTGTGGGCATCTGCTCATTTTCAATTGCGTCGCCATTTCTGATGGAGGGTGTGTGTGTGAGAGAGAGAGACAGAAGAGAAGAGAAGATTACAGTTAGTCCCAGGAGAGAAAGAGCAAAAGAGACACACGCATGCATAGCTAGGTAACGGTTTTGTATCCACGTCCGGTGATTTATAGCTGTGCTCGGCCTATTCCACTGGGGAGGCACAGAGTGCATTGCAGACGAGAGGAGCCAAAAGTGACTGCACCCCACCCATCCTTTCTTCTGCACTTACTTTCACACATATGACGATATGCATTGAACAGGGAGTTTACTCAGCTACTTGGTCATTTAAAAGGAAGACTCAGCAGGGAAATGTACCAGAGAGGGACGACAGCAAACCTGTACCATCCAGCAAGCATCACGGCAGAGTCTTGGAAAATCACTTTCGGTTTCTGGTGGAAAGGCTAGAGCTGTTGCCAAGATGCAACTGCTTCTGGAGTGTAACCTGGTAGTCTGAAAAGCTTTTTTATTTTCATTTAAATTTTAATAGTCTGAAAAACTGGGGGGAGCAAGGAAGTGAAAGAGAACCTCTCATATATAGCAGGGAGGATGCTGATCATTTTTATTGTAAAGGACAGGGAATTGTGGAGTGTGAACAGTAGCCCCAGCTTGTCTGCAGCATGTCATTCCACCAGGTCCCTCTTGCAGACCCTCCCCCCCCTCACCCAGGTTGATTTAGTGACCATCCACTGCTGCCCCTCTGGACTATTTACCAGCTTGATACTGATGAACATAAGATGAATCCGACTAAGGGTCGATCAAGTCCAGCGTTTTTTTCCCCACAGTGGCCAACCAGAAGCCCACAAGCAGGGACATGATGGCAACAGTCCTCTCTTGCTGTTGCTATCCTCCCCCCCCCCCAAAAAAAAATAAAATAAAAATAAACTGGAATTCAGAGGTACACTGCCAATGAAACATGGAAGTTCCACATAGTCATCACATTCACAACTAACAGTCAACAATAGACCTCTTCTCCATGAATGTGTCCAATCCCCCTTGAAAGCCATCTAAGCGAGTGGCCATCATTACCACATACTGTTAAGTTAATTATTATGTACCATTTAAGACAAACCTTTTGTCTGGTCTGAGTTTCCAGTCAATCACTTTCACTGGATGATCTCCTGGGCTCTAGTGGTGTGTGTGTGTGTGTGTGTGTGTGTGTGTGTGTGTGTGTGTGTGTGTGTGTGTGTGTGTGTGTGTGAGAGAGAGAGAGAGAGAGAGAGAGAGAGAGAGAGAGAGAGAGATTGCGTGTTAAAGGTTCTTGATAGACAGCCCAATCCTATGCAGAAGTAAGTCCCACTGAATTCAGTGGGGCTTACTCCCAGGAAAGTGTGCATAGGATTGCAGCCAGAGGCGTGGATAGACTGGAGCGGGCAGAGCAGCGGCTCCGGGCGGCACCTCGGCCCTGGGCGGCGCAGCTCCACTCTCTCCAGTGTTTCCACGGAGCGCGCGCTGCCCGGCGGGCGCTCCGAGGCCTTCTCCCCCGGCCTCGGAGCCGGAGAAAGCCCCAGAGCGTCCACTTCGACCGGTGGACGTTAAAAACGTTAAAAACGTTTTAATGTTTTGCGCATGTGCAAAACAAAGATAAACAGTGTGACGCGGCAGTCGGACTTCAGAAAGCCCCGGCCACCGGTCGAAGTGGACACTCCGGGGCTTTCTCCGGATCTGAGGCCGGGGGAAAAGGCCTCGGAGCGCCCGTGGAAGCCGGGTCGTCCCCCTGGAGCAGCGCCGCCCCCTCCCCGGAGCGGCGCTGCAGCGAGTGCTCCAGGCAGCACTCGCTGCTGCTACGCCTCTGATTGCAGACTAAGTTTCTAAAAGGATGTCAGCTCAGCTACCAGGCCTGGGAAATATCCTGAGACTCTGGAGAGCCACTATCTGTCAGAAAAGGCAATCGTGGGTTAGATGGGCCCAGTGACCTGACTCCATAAAAGGTTGTCAGGACTAGTAGCTATTGATAGACCTCCATGAATCTGTCCAGTGCCCTTTTAAAGCCATTCAGGCTAGTGGCCAACACTACATCCAGTCGCAATGAATTCCATAGAGCAGTGGTTCCCAAAACGTTTTAGCACCGGGACTCACTTTTTAAAATGACACTCTGTCGGGACCCATCTAACTTTACGAGACTTTAAAAAAAAATCTAAAAGAAATCTTTATTTATTTCTTTGTTTGCAGGTAATAATATTTTCATTTATTTATTTATTTTCAGAAAACTCGATCCATTTCTCGTAATGAGGCAGCCCTAATGAACAGCCTCAAGGTTTGAGGGGCTCAGTTATGTGACCCAACCTTCACCTGCCCCCACCACCTTGTCACTGATGGACTTGGAAAAACACACACCATAAAAAAGAGCTCTAACATTTATCTTCCTATATTTACACAAGCTTGCAAACTGCAGGAGCTCAGCTCTTTGCAGGGCAATTAGCATCTACCTGGTTTATGAATAGCCTCAGAGCTTGAGGCAATTAATTATCTGACCTTTCCATCATCCGAGTTTTCATTGAAGGCTCTGCTTGGGACCCACCAGAAATTTGGTCCCGACCCACAGTTTGGGAAACGCTGAGTGATTATTATACAGTATGCTGCATGAAGAAGCACTTCCTTTTGTCATCCTTGTGGTGAAGATTCTAGACTTCCCCCCTTTTTGCATCTTTCCCCCTATTCTAGACCTCCCCCCTCCAGCAGCTTCTGTGATACCTCAGTATCCTAAAAAGGATACTGAAACATCTCGTTTCTGTAGCCATTGCCCCGGGATGAGACTCTTTGAAAGCAACGCCATCACCAAAAGATTGCATGGCAAAGCCAATAGGTCATTTGGTGAACTGCTTATCTTTATCACCTGGGTCCAGCTAAGATATAAACCATCCAATCATAGGGACCAGGACATCATCAGCCATAGGCTTTTTTAAGGTTACACACAAGGATGCTTAGGTGAGTCGCCCTGGTCCATCGTTGAAAATAGCTGCTGTTTTAGTGAAAGGAACACCCACTCGTTGTGTGAGTTCAGGGAACAGACTGCTGGGTCAGCATAAATAGTCTAGATTAGGGGAAAACACCCAATTAGTTGCATCAGCCTTTTGTTTGTTTTCAGCTTATCCTTTAACTTTCATGCCTACCTTCATCCCTTTCTTCTTTCTTGGTTGCTGTTTGAACCATGCCTTTTTTTTTTCTCCACTGCTTTCCCCCAACCTATTGCTTTGTTCCTTCCGCCTTTTAATAAACTCCTTATATATTTTTTTTTACTGATTTACCTGCGTGGTCTGAGTTCACTCAGGAGGAAGTGGGTTGCCATGCCTACAAGATCGTTATGTTCCACGACTGCCTTTTCTTTAAGGGTCTGCCCAGATTTGGGGGTTCTTTATTAAGCCAGAAGAGCGGCTTTCCCAAGGCAGCCTGTTTCTGTCTGGGTGGGGGCAGTGAAGAGACTACCAGTTCAGTCCCAGTAAATCCCAGTCTCCCCAGTTAAAGAGTGAGTAGAAAGCAGAGACTGGGGTGCCAGTTGCTAACCATAAGGTGCTGCACCCACCTTGCTCTTTGCCCATAATATTTACAGCCCTAAATTTCCCACCAGACAGTTTTATTGGATCACTCCTAGTTCTAGCTTCTCTCTGTCTCTCCACACCATGCTTAATTTTTAAATTAGTCATGTCATGTCACTCCTTAATCACCATTTTTTCCAAGCTAAACCCCCTGAAACACCTTTCCTCCGAATAAAAGTGCTCCGACCCTCTGACCCTTTTGGTTGCCCTCTTTTGCCGCTTTTCCAGCCCTACAATATTTATTCACTCATTCATTCATGTTTTTATACCGCCCTTCCTCCAAGGAGCTCAGAGTGGTGTACATATTTCCTCCCCTCCTTTTTGTCCTCACAACAACCCTGTGAGGTAGGTGGGGCTGAGAGATAGTGACTGGCCCAAGGTCACCCAGGAAGCTTCGTGGCTGAGCGGGGATTTGAACCTGGATCTTCCAGGTCTAAGTCCGACTCCCAAACCACTACACCATCCTGGCTCTTTACAATATTGTTCTATTCATATATAATATCCTTCTTGAGGTGTGGCAACTAGAACTGGACACAGTATTCCAAATGTGGCCACATCATAGACCTAGGGCAGTGTTTCCCAAACTTTTTTGACCTGCGGCTCCACTCCCTTGACCACTGGCGACCTTTGGCTGCAGCTCCCCATTATATTATGTTACGTGACAGGCAGAAATCCATCAGGTGAAGCTTTCCCCCCATTTTCACCTCTTCTGTTAATAAAAGCTGCATAAGTTGAGGCTCTGACTTTGTCACACAGGTACAGAAGACTGAGGGAGAAATTGGGGGGGGGGGAATCCCAGGGAAAAAAGTGCAAACTACACTCTGAACAGCTACAGGAAGGAGAGCTCCACCTGGTGAGCTGCCAGGTCTTCTCTGGGGACCCCTAGCACTGAGGCAATCCTGAGCATGTTGGAGAGGGCACGGGTGCGCGCTTACCAGCCCAGCAGGCCATGGTGTCAATCCATTTGAGGAGCTGCCCAACACTCAGCTCTCCGTGGCTTTCCTGACTGGTTTCTGCGGCTCCCAGGCCTCCCGGTTTAGGAACCACTGACTGACCTAGGGGCATGATCATATTAGCATTCGTATGCTCAATCCCTTTCCTAATCCTAAAGGCAGGATTTCCTAATCCTTTCCATCCTAAGGGCAGGAGGTGTGGCCTGCAGGTTTGAGCTGATGCCCTGCCTGAAGAAGCTAAGCAGGGTCAACCTTGGTTCTCGCTTGGATGGGAGACGACAGCTGCTGATGAACCCCGCAAAGACACTGAGAAGGCATCGTGAGAGGGTGGAATGCAGAGGAGTCAGCTAGAGAGAGAACATCTGGACAACCATCCGAGGGTGAACTGCGGTAAACTGTGAAGCTTGGAAGTGCAAAGCACAAGCCAGAAGAAGGGCTGCACTCGGAAGGGAAAATAGAAGAATATATAAAAGGTAAAGTGACCCCTGACAATTAAGTCCAGTCGTGTCCGACTCTAGGGTGTGGTGCTCATCCCCATTTCAAAGCCGAAGAGCCAGCGTTGTCCGAAGAGTCATTATTCATCGGCGTCATCGGTGAATGAATGAATATTCATGAATATGATGAATATTCACTATTCATCATTAGTCATCGGCGAAGACGCCTCCGTGGTCATGTGGCCGGCGTGACTCTCCTTGCCGCAGCGCGTAGCATGCGCTGTTTACCTTCCCGCAAGCGGTACCTATTTATCTACTCGCATTGACATGCTTTGGAACTGCTAGGTTGGCAGGAGCTGGCCAAGCAACGAGCGCTCACCCCGTCGCGGGAATCGAACTGCCGACCTTTCGATCGACAGCTTATGGTTCAGCGGTTTAACCCACTGCACCACCCGCTGGCCTTGAGAAGAATATATAGACGGTTCTATATATGAATAGAACAATATTGTAAAGACCCTTATTAGGTCTAAAAATAGCCTGCCTACGTAAACCGCCTTGAATAAATCTGATGAGAAATCTGATGATGAGAAAGGCGGTATATAAATACAGAAAATAAATAAATAAATAATGACCTCAGCATGGAATTTGCCTTCTTCACAGCTGCCTACACTGGGTCAGTACTTTCACTGAGCTTTCCACCATGACTCCCAAGATCTCTTGCCTGGTTCATCAACAACAACATAACCCAAGTCACCGACAACTTGACCCCAGAACTATATTTGTGAAGACGGGATTTTTTGCTTGACTGTGCATCACTTACTGAACTACATTTGCCATTTGGTTGCCCATTCGCCTAGTTTGGAGAGGTCCTTTAGGAGCACTTCATAATCTGTTTTGGATTATCAATCATCCATTCCCATACCATCTTGAATAGTTTGGTGACACCTGCAAAATTGGCATCTTGTTGTTTACCCCTAACTCCAGATCATATATGAACAACTTAGAAAGCACTGGTCCCAGTACAGATCCTTGAGAGGCACCACTCCTTATTTCCCAATATTGTGAAAAGTGCCCATTTCCTACGGTCTGATTCCTATTCTTTAACCAGGTACCTGTCAACACAAGCTAATATTTTCAGTAATTTTGGCATGCTGAACCTGTCTCTGAACTCTCAGCTCTCAAATATGTGTGCTCCAGATTGATTCACCGCCACCTGCAACATCTTCCAGAATTTAGACTCATTGTTGGGACGTTTGGTTTTGAAATCTGCACCTACTACTGTAATTTCTTCCAGCAGGGGGAGCTCTTCTCTGAACTTCTTCAACCTACTGTAGAGTGAGATTTTACCTAATTCACAGCCCAATCCTAACCAACTTTCCAGCTCCGATGATGCAACTGCAATGCAGCCCTGAGGCAAGGGAACAAACATTCCCTTACCTTGTGGAGCCCTTCAGGACTGCCTCTCCACCACAGAATGTAGCATGCGCCCTGTTGGCATGGCTGCATTGGTGCTGGAAAGTTGGTTAGGATTGGGCTGTCATTCATTCTAACCCTCCCCATCCTTGGGACAAGTAGCAGACTCAACATCAAGATAACAGAACCATTAAACTGATGGAGGGAAAACAAAACAGGGTTTTGTGTAGATACAGAAATATGCTTGATGCATATTGCATTGGTTAATCAGGCTGTCAGTTTCCATTAAGTTTGACAAATTCCAGTTTCCTCCATCTTCAGTTTCCAAGTGTTTTGCATGCATTCCATAAGCATTGTCTTCTGCTGTTGGACGATACAACTCCCTACACAGACATCCAGGATAATGCTAAATATTTGCTCTTCTTTTTGGTCATGATGACTCAACTGCGAAGTCTCTGTCTAATCTGAAATGTAACTGACCTGCTTTGTCTGGTTTCTAAAAATAAATGCCTTTTGAGGTCATTCCCCATACCTGAAACCATGTGTTTCTTCTGTGGTATGACTTTTCTTTTTGGAAAGCAGCAAGCGAAGGATGCTCATGCTCGGTATAAGACTTGTGTTTGCTCTGGCTGAGTGAGTGACGTGATGCTGGAACTGGAGTTTGGGTTCCTTTGCCCTTTCATTAGCTGATAGCCGCATGCTGTCATAGACCGACTTCTTTCCTACGACTCCTGCCCCTCAACCATTTGTCTTTTCACTCTTGCTCTGCACTCTTTCAGTCTATCCTTGCCCTTCCTTTTACCCTCAGCCGTCTGCTGTTGATCAATGATGCTGTGGCGCCCACCAGCCCACTCTTGCCCAACTTCAGCATCTCTGACTGCTGGTTCCTCCCTTCTCCCACTCTTTCTGATACTGTCGTCCCCTCAGTCAGAAAACAGCCTCTCACTGACTTCAGTTTCTTGCCTTCACCAAAATCTAGTTTCACCCCTGACCCTGGTACTGGTCTCTCTTTCAGAGGTCTCTCTGCCTGCAATCCTATGCATACTTAAGGTAAAGGTACAGGTGACCCCTGACAATTAAGTCCAGTCGTGTCCGACTCTAGGGTGTGGTGCTCATCCTCATTTCTAAGCCAAAAAGCCAGCGTTGTCCGAAGATGCCTCCGTGGTCATGTGGCCGGCATGACTCTCCTTGCCGCAGCGCGTAGCATGCGCTGTTTACCTTCCCGCAAGCGGTACCTATTTATCTACTCGCATTAACATGCTTTGGAACTGCTAGGTTGGCAGGAGCTGGCCAAGCAACGAAAGCTCACCCCATCACGGATTCGAACTGCCGACCTTTCGATCGACAGCTCATGGTTCAGTGGTTTAACCCACTGCGCCACCCGCTGGCCTATGCATACTTACCTGGGAGTAAATTTCATTGAACTCAATGGGGTTACATCTGAATAGACATGCATAGGATTGCACTGCCAGTCTCCTACAGACTCCACCCTGATGGTTGTGAGTGATGGTAGGCCTTCAGTCCTTGCCAAACAAATCCTGGCCATTTCATTTCAGTTTTTCTTCCCTTTCCATTGTTTCACAGCCCCTGAAGTTCATGATGCACATCTCTACTCCTCTTTGCATCTTTGTGTTGTAGGATCACCCTACCTTCCTCATCACTTTCATATAAGATTTTGCTATTTGGCTGCTCTGCTGTCTTTCTCTGACAATATTGTCACCTTGTTGTTCCCTGGTCACTGCAACATTCATGTTGATAAACTCTCCCACCTTCTGTCCCTAATTTATTGTCTTTATTTATTACGGTATTTATATACCACCTTTCTCACAGACTCACAGAGTCCCAGATTCACGGCAGGTAAGTCATAAACCCCAGGTGTTGTTGTTTTTTTCAAACGGGGTTTTTACAAGTATTGTTCTATGAGATAACTCACAGAACCCTCAGTTTCTCCAGATGTTTCCTTTTATTTATTTATTTTATTTATTTATCACATTTTTATAATACCCTTCCTCCAAGGAGCTCAGAGTGGTGTACATATTTCCTCCCCTCCTTTTTGTCCTCACAACAACCCTGTGAGGTAGGTGGGGCTGAGAGATAGCCCAAGGTCACCCAGGAAGCTTCGTGGCTGAGTGGGGATTTGAACCTGGATCTTCCAGGTCTAAATCCGACTCCCAAACCACTACACCACCCTGGCTTTCTAAGGTGCAGCCCTCATCCTGGCTGTGCTCTGTGCTTCCAAGTTTTCACAAGCAGCCGGAGATCACACCTTGGTCGGTTCTCAAGATGTTGGCCATCCCTTGGCAGCTGACTCCTTCGCATTCCACACATTCCACACTTTCTCACAGTGCCTTCACGAGATCTGTCAGCAGCTCCCGGTCTCCCTTCTAAAACGAGGACCCAGGCCGATCCTGCTTATCTTCTTCAGGCAGGGGAACAGCTCAACCTCCAGATTTCCTTCTTTATTCTCACGTTTGCACTGATGTCCCCACACATTGTCATGACTACAGTACTCTCTTCATCTTGGAATTCCCCTTGTTCATAATGTTGTTTCTTTCAACATTGCACTCCCTACTCCCTCCAGTGTGCCTCTCACCCATGACCTGTACTCTGTTGTGTATTTATTTGAAATGTTATTCCTACCCCTCCACATCTCCTGACACTTCTGCTCACTCACTTGACTCTGTGGTTTCTACCTTCAGCCCTTCTCTATCATCATCAACCTTTATTTGTTCCAAACAGTTTGTTTTCTCTTCTTTTTTTTCTCCAAATAAACATTGTTCTTCTTTAAGAAAACGTTATCTTGGGTGACTGAAGCCTAAGCCCACATAAACTTCAAATGGCCACAGCATATTATAGACACCAAAGAGATGCCACGTGTTGTCATGACAACTCCTTGCCACAGGATGTGGTGATGGCACCTGGCCTAGATGCCTTTAAAAGGGGATTGGATAGATTCATGGAGGAAAAGTCCAGCACAAGTTACAAACCATGTGCAATCTCCTGGTTTTAGAAGTAGGTTTTCTCTGTATGCCAGATTCAAGGGAGTGGCAACAAGATACAGGTATCATGTTGTCTTGTGTGCTCCCTGAGGCATCTGATGGGGCCACTGTGAGATCCAGGAAGCTGGACTAGAAGATGGGCCTTTGGCCTGATCCAGCAGGGCTTATGTTCTTATGTTGCAAAGGCATACATTCATTTTAGTGTGTTTAAAATACTCAGATGTGGTAATTCTAACTTTGGCTTTGCGATTAAATAGATTTGTACCATGGAGATAAGATGATTCACTGTCAGAGATAAACACTTCAACTGCTCAAACCGCACATACTCAAAAGAAAATTGTTTCAGTGTCACTTCACTCCAGTTCACACATTTAATGCTGACTTGCTGGCCAAAGGGAGGTAGATGGCCTGAAGCCATAGGTAAAGGTTCCCCTTGCTCGAATGCCAATCGTTACTGACTTTAGGGGTGGTGCTCAGAGGCGTCGCTCCGGTAGGGGCGGGGCTGTAAGTATCGCTACGGTCATAGTCTCTTTACCGAGCGAGGAGGAGGCAGCCCCGCCCCCTCACTGTCCGAGCCAGTCCCCTACGGAGAAAGCAGCAGGCAGGGTCTCTTCCCTGCCGGTTTCTCCGTAGGGGACTGGCTCAGACAGTGAGGGGGCGGGGCTGCCTCCTCCTCGCTCGGTAAAGAGACTATGACCGCAGCGATACTTACAGCCCCGCCCCTACCGGAGCGACGCTTCTGGTGGTGCTCATCTCCGTTTCAAAGCCGAAGAGCCAGCACTGTCCGAAGACGCTTCCATGGTCATGTGGCTGACGCATATGAAATGCTGTTACCTTCCCGCCAAGGTTAACCTATTAACCTATTAATCTACTTGCAATTTCTTGCTTTCAAACTGCTAGGTTGGCAGGAGCTGGGGTCGAAGACAGTAGCTCACACCATCACGTGGCATTCGGGTCTCGAACTGCTGTCCTGCCTACCTTCCAGTCTGCAGTTCAGCGTCTTAACCACTAAGTCACCTCGGCCCCTCCATGAAGCCATAGATAGGCCTTTATCCTACATATAGAGCCAAACATAGGTTCCAATGCATTTTGTCACTGAGTTGATGTAGGACTTGATCTCATGCACCGCTGTAAGGGAGATGGGAAATCAAGATGAACTTTATTTATTTGGGCAGTTGTGGTCATTTCATTTTTTAAATTCTAGTTTGTGCTTTTATTTGCACCAACAATAGGATGGCCAAGGCAGTCAGTCTTATGAATGGACTGCCCAGGTCAAAGGAAAACATCTATCCATTGTAACTGGGAAGCTGTCTTGAGCTCCCAGAAGGGTAGAAAGATGGGGTATAGGTAATTATATTATGTTCTGTCCTGATTCGGACAAACCAAGACAGAATATGCTTTATAGCCCAATCCTATATGGCTGCTGCATTGCCAGAATGCACATTTGCAAAATGCAACATGCCAGAGCACAGCCTAGTTGCCACCACAAATGGTGAACAGCAGAAGTCAGCCGACAGCAGCTACTGCAGGAGCCCCAGCAGCAGTAAGATGGTGCGGGTGGCGGGAGCGGAATGGGGCGGGTAAGGGGGGAGAACAGGGCAGGGACCAGGGTGGGGATGGGGGGTAGTGTTGAGAGCAGGAAGTGGGCAGTTATTGACAGCAGAAGCTATGTTGATATCCTATTCCCCCTTCCCGGCCTTGATCTACTTTATCGAGAAAATTGCTGGTGCAGATCTGAGTAGACCCATCGGGTCAGTGGAGGCTTACCCTGGGGCAAGGGAACAACTGTTATCTGGAGTAGACCTCTGTGACTCCCCACCCCACCCCGCAGGATGCAGCATGTGCTCCGGTGGTGTGGCTGCGGGGGATTTTGATAGGATTGGGCTGTTAATTTTTTTATTTTAAATACTTCCTTCTGGAATCTATGAATCAAATTCATAACCCCTGTCCTGTGGCTAACTTTTTTAACATGTCATTCATCCTCACTCTCCCAGTTAGTGGCATGGAACACAAGATCTCCTATTTAGATCCCCAAACCGACTCATTAGACAAAGACACCTTCCCCAGCCAAAGAATAAAATTATTCCTAGTTCTAAGCTTTTTAATACCCCCTATAGTTCCTCTCCTTTTCTAAAAGTCCAGAGTCTTAGCTTTTTAGCTATAACCTCTCCTCCTTCCTCAGAGCAGTGAAAGAACCCAGAAGTTCTCTGCCATTTATAATTTATATACCTGATGTCAGTTAGATTGAGTAGTAGGAGTATGTATTGAGTGTCTGTCCTACAGTGTTAATCTTCTGATGATGCCCATAATGTCAGGGGTGAAACGTTAAGTTACTGGTAACATCTTGTCTTTGTAATAAAGAATTTATAAACGACGTAGTCTAACCCGGAAATATGTGGGTTTTTAACTCAAATATATGGTCACATCGTGAGAGTCTACAATTGTATTCTCTGCCATTTATTTGTGCAGCACCAAGTTCAGCACCACAGACAGCTCCTACAGTCTGATTGCATTGTGCCTATTATATGCTCAATCCGTTTTACAGGTGATATAAATAATTCTCACGACAAAATAGACCCACTATTAGTTTAATCAACTACATTTATATCCTAACTTTCCTCTATCATGAAGCTTAAGGCAGAGAACAGGGCACTCCCAGATGATCACTCATCCGGGCATTGGCTAGATTTAGACTGGCTTAACTTCAGCAAGGCAGCTGTATCATGTGCCTTGAGACCACACCCAGGGGACCTAATAGGGAATTCTTAAACCACTTTGTATGTTCCTTGGCACAGAAGTAGGACACAGACAAGTAAAGCCAGGATTCCTGGCTTCCAGCTTCTGCAGTAGTTACACACATCAAACTATCTCACACAAATACTGGGTATAACATCTTGAGTTTCCTTCCTCGAGTTCAGTGATCATGAGTTTCCTTCTTTTCTTTCTTGGTTGAAGGCCATTATGGACTTTAATCTTGATGCCATTTACTAGGGTTTTTAAAAATAGCTGTAAATGTTCAATTTGCATCAAATTGTTTTTTTTTTCTCTTCAGTTTTTAAAAAATGTTATAATTGATCCTGAGGTTCATTGATTGCAGATCCAAATAAATCTATAGAAGCAAGCCACTGATGCAGCTTCCCTCTCTGAGATTAGAAAAGAACTCACGGCCCAATCCAGAGTAGAGTTCCGCCTGCGGAGCGCACGCTCTGCAGGCGGAGGGTGCCTTAAATATGTCGTAAAGCACGTTTTCAGCACCCTTGGAGTAAGGCCCACTGGTGCACAGGCCGGTATGCCTCACTCCGCCACAGACCCGACCTGCAGCCACTGGAGCAAAGTAAGGTTTACACTGGTGGGGGCAGGGGGAGGGCGGGCCAGGCAGCGAGGGAGGGCAGCTGTTGGCCGAGCTGGCCCAGGAGGCAGCAGTGATATCGGCGGTGATATCCCCATTCCCATTCCCGGGCTCGGCGGCCCTTTCCCCACCGCCCCGAATGTATATTAGCTCAAGAGCAGAGCAGGCATACATTCAAGGAGGCCTATAGGACCCAGGCAGCCCTACGAAGGTCCCCTTCCCCTGAAGAGTCCCCGGGCCACGCCAGAGCGGCCCAGGAACAGCTGAGGATCCTGCTGCTGGCCCTATGGGTCAGCTGTGGATCCTTATGAAGGATCAAGCTGTCAGTAACATACAGCCCTTATTCCAAGGCTGCATACTCAAGATCATTGTATATGCCAGGGGTGGCCAAACTTCGGCTACTTAGCCACATGCGACTCTTTGACATATAATGTGTGGCTCTCAGAAATGTGTTGGCTGAGATCCTTTTTGCATCACAATTAATATAAAAGGTAAATAAGAAATGTTCAAGCTTTATAATTATTTACCAGGTATAAACTGAGGATCCACTGGATTAAATCGTAAGTTTAAGGTTCATGGTGAGTAAATATATTTAAGAATTTAAATGCTTCTTAAGTATTGCGGTTCTCAAACATCTCTCTTGTGGCTCTCCAACAAGTTTATCGTATGTGGCTCTTACTTTACCAAGTCTGGCCACCCCTAGTCTTCTCCCAAAACCAAATCTAACTTGCATTGTATTGGACCCTTTACTATAGCTCTAATATAGTAAACATTTAACTATTTAGATTATTAACTGTGGGATTCTTTATTTTTAATCCATTCGCTTTTAAAAAAATGTGGACTAAAGGAAAATTTAGATTAAGGGAACCATTCATTGCTTCTGTGGGTGGAGGAGAGGTATTTAAGAATGCACAAACTGCCTTGCTGGATTATATCAATGTTCCATCGAGACCAGCATCCTGTTTCCAGCAGTAGCCAACCAGATGCTTCTCGGCAGCTCACTAGCAGGGCAGGAAGACAGCATCCCTCCCCTAATGTCTGTCTGTACCATCTGGTATTCAGAGGTACGCTGGCTTTAAATGTGAAGTTTCCACGAAGTTCCAATAATTAGAATAGCTCTATTAATCCATCATGGATAATCTCTTTTTTATAGTCTTCTAAGTTGGTGGATATTATCACATCTTGTTGTGAATTATTTAACTTCATTATGTATTGTCCAAATAATTATTTCCGTTGTCTGTGTCCTGGACCTATAGCTAACCAGTTTCATTGGCCGAAACTGAGATCCTCAGTGTGTGTGTATGTGCGTGCACGCACACACACACACACTCCGCCACACAGTTTGTCATTTTAACAAATCCTTGTCATGTCCCTTGTTATCTTTTTTTTCTAAACTAAGAAGCTTCATGCGATCTAAGACTTTCATGGCAAGCAGAGATAAACAAACTCACAGTTTCCGGGGTCAGAGACCACCACGGTCTCGCAGAAATAAAATTCATTTCCAATGTTTCATTCCAATTGCAACTTACTTGATAAACTTCTTTTTGTAGTGATCTCCTTTAAGAGGCTCAGCAGTAAAGAGGACTGCTGCAGTTAATCCAATTACCATCCAATCATTACTTTATCTAACACAGGTGTACTTAAGCTGTACCTTCTCTCCATCAGTGTGTGTTTGCTTGCAGACACATTCCCTGACAAAGTTCCATGCAATTGGAACGAAACGTTGAAAATGAATTTTAGATCAAACGAAAGCTTTCATGGCCAGAAACAGTATTCCGAGAAAAAAGATTTAAGGGTAAAAAAGCCATGTAGAAAATATTTATCAAGCCAAAAAACGTATTAAAAACCATTTTAAAAATACAAGTCTCTATAATGCTAAAAGTTAGCAAACAAGAAATAAAAATCATTTCAAATACAAAGGCAAGGACCGACGTTTCGTCCTAAATCGTAGGACATTTGCTAGGTCTAAAACAGCATAGTAAATGGCATCAGGATGCTGGTCTACAGCTATGCTGTTTTAGACCTAGCAAATGTCCTACGATTTAGGACGAAACGTCAGTCCTTGCCTTTGTATTTGAAATGATTTTTATTTCTTGTTTGCTAACTTTTAGCATTATAGAGACTTGTATTTTTAAAATGGTTTTTAATACATTTTTTGGCTTGATAAATATTTTCTACATGGCTTTTTTACCCTTAAATCTTTTTTCTCGGAATACTGAATTTTATATATTTATGGATTTGGAGAATGAGAAGAGTTGGATGTAATAGAAAAGTGTATTATATTGTATTAAATAAGGTAATAGAGAATATTGTTAGTTATGCCTGGAGTGGAGATAAGTAGAAGTCTTTTTAAATTTTGTGTTGTAGTTCTGTCTTTGTTATTAATGTATTTGATTTGAGTTGTATTTGTTTCTGTTATAAACAAATATTTTTTTAAAAAGAAAAGAAAAGAAAATGAATTTTATTTCTTCGAGACCATGGTTTTTGACCCTGGAAGTTGTGAGTTTCTTTAAGCTTCAAATTCCTTTATGAGACGGGACAGCTCATATGTAGCAGCACCATAGATTTATATTGGGTCCCTTCGGGGAGAAAGGCAGGGTAAAAATACTGTAAATAAAAAAAAAATTGTTGAATATAACACTTGCTATTTACATCCTTTTCCTAATAATCCCCAACATCATACTTGCCTTTTTCATCACTGCAGGACACAATGTTGATGCTTTTAGTGAGATGTCCCAAGATCTCTTTCCTGGATCCTGGATTTCCTGGACAGCCTGCTCATACCCGATCAGGACATATTGGAAGACAAGATATCCCCTGCCACCACCCCAGAATGCATCACTTTGCTCTTACGTTGAATCCCATCTGCCACTGGGTTGCCTGTTTGAATAGAGGAACTGTCTTGTATTCCCCTCACTTAGCTGTGGGCCCATCCTGAACCACATTGGAGCTCTCCGGAATCTTTCCTACTTCGGACTAGAATCTCTAGAAAGCATTGATACTTAGCTTTGGGTGCTGGGTCAGGCCTATAAGGTTTTCTCTTTCGCTGATATGCTCCCTTTCCAGATTTCTTATATTTTGTCCCTGGAATGCTGACTTGGTTTTTCTCCTGTCCCCTGAAACTGGGATGCTGGAGAGGGAGACCATATGCCAGCAATTAACCAGCAAGAGTTCATCTGCTCGCATCCCTTGGGAAGCTTCTGGTTAAAGTGGGGACAGGAACATGCCTTTTCTCTAATGAGAAGGCTGGGCCTGTGCCCTGGGTCATGTCAGAAAGGCAGGTGCTGATTTAAACCTCACAGGCTGGTTTGGCAAAGGCTGTGGAGTATCCCCATAGGAGACAAATGGCTAGGCTGGGAAGAGGAAACTCTGCCTGCAGAGGAGCAGGAATGACAGGGTCCTCTAGGAGGGACAGGGTGAGGTCAGTCAAATTTCAGAGCTGTTGCAAACTAACCTGCTTGTCTATCTCTGTAGCTCCCCAAACACAAATAGATTCGAGCTGCCCTTTTAAAAATCTGATCATCTCCCCAAGGGCATTTTTTACACACATAACATTAAAAGCATTGTATTTTGTATTTCCAATGTCCATAATAATCAAAATGTAAAGCCTATGAAAACATTGGAATTGGCTTGTTTGCTGAGACTAAGGTACATCTAGTTCAGTATTATGTTTCCAAAACTGTCCAGCCAGGTGTCCCTGGGAGACTACTACCACACCCCTGGCCATATGTCAGGGACCCATGGTTTATCTATCAACCCCCCCCCCAAGCTACAGGTGCAAATTCCCAGTGGCTGTTTTAAATTAGCTTCTTCCTCTTCCAAGAAGTACCACCTGCCTGACCACCTCCTCTGGAAATTGGTAACCTCTGTTGGGTTACTCCAGGCTAGTGAAACACAAGACGTTGGGATGATGAGTGGCATCAGACTTCACTCACCCCACTTCCCCCAACATAGCATTGGAAGATTTGCCTTTGGAAAGGGACAACTGTTACTACAGCTGAAGATAGTTGGCAAGGTCAATCCTCAACCTCCTCTTTCAAAGCACCAACCATTGACTGGGCTGCAATGGGTGTGATGCACATGAACGGCATGTTTTTCTAGTGGCCCTGTACATCCGAGTGCATGTTCCAAGGAGAGCATTCCCCACAGATTGTTTTCTGGAAAATACCATTGTGGATGGCAATCGAGAGCATATCTTCAAACCTGAAAAGTCAATCATGTTTTTACATTGTGAAGTGATGACAGATCTCCCAACCACTGCTGGGGCTCTGATATTACTAGGAGGGCTTCCTCCCTTCTCCCTCTCTTGTTCGTCAGAATGAATGACTAATGGGGCTGTGAGCCTCCTTAGGCTGAAGTCTCTAGGAGACGGATGCCTGGAGCCTTTAACCTAAGGCAGTGTTTCTCAAACTTTTTCAACTTGAGGCTCCCTTGACCATTGGCAACCATTGGTGACCATTGACTGCGGCTCATCATTAAAATCATTAAAATCTATACACAGTATTGATGCCTGCCAATTGGCATTGCACGGTTTTCCGAGAGGATTGCATGGCACTCCATGGTTTCCCTGGCTGGTTTCCGCGGCTCCCCTGGGAGCCACGCCTCCCAGTTTGGGAAACACTGACCTAAAGGAATAACTCCAGCAGTCTCCTTGAGTCTTTAGGATTGCTGTCTAGAAAATCAAGGGATGGAGAGTCTGGGATTCTCCCCCTTCACCAGTCCCCTCCCACCAAACCTGAACAATACCAGATGCCTTCTCAGGATGAAGACAATGGCTGCCCCCTTCCCTTGCTGATGTGGGAGGGTCTGTCCTAGACAGAATGTTGTGGGAGAAAGAATGGTGTGTGTCACTGGTAAGTGGTGTGTGAGTGAGAGTAAGTGAATGGGTGTGTGGGAACAGGACTAGTATTTGGGAAGGGAAAATGGTTAAAAAAAAATCAATGAATTTTCACAGGTTTCCACTTGTCTAAACATAATTCAGATTTGCTGGTGCATCAAACCATGAACATGAAACACTATCCATAACACCAAATAGGGGACAATTACTTTTATTGTACTGAGAGTCTGAGAACTATCCATAATCTTTATTCAGGCTGCGCAGTTCAGTGCTAGCTGTGTTAATGAATTCCAGTTCTGCAGCTTGTTGTTTCAATTGTCCCTTGAATCTAAATTAAAATGCACTAACAGATTTGTGATGGTGATGAAGCCACTGGGTGTGATTGGCTTAGCTGGCCTAATGTCACAGAGGGGTGGGGCAGAGAGGGTTTGCTTGTCTGAACTGCTCAGATTCTAGCCAGAGGAATGCAAGGAAGAAGAAGGCTCAGAGAAAGGGAGGGGACAGAGCTTGAGATAAGAAAGGAGAGAATGATCCAGGAGGAAGAAGGGAAAGAGAAGGCAAGAGGCAGGAGAGGAAGATGGGCAAGGAGGACACATGGCCAGGAGCTGCAGAGATTCACATATTGATTTGAAAGAACCTGCCAAGTCTTTGACAGCAGGCCTCTTGCTTGTATTTGAGTATGGACCAGGGTAACCTTAAGGTCAACAACCAAATGTTAAGAAAGCTGTAGCTGCTTCTCTGATGCTGTCTCTATAGTCCCTTTTCAAGTATCCCACCTGTGTCTGTTTGTTTTTACAGTGGGTATCCTGACTATGCACGCAGCAGAAGGGCAATGTTGGCAAGTGAGGGCATATACTGTAGGACACCAAGTGGTTCAGATGAAAAAGTCCTTGGCCACTATGGCTGATATTATTAGGTTCAGAAATAGTGACACACTGACTGGGGAACTAATCATCTGCCAGCTCTGTCTCTTCATTCAGTGTAACCATATTATGTTAACTTACCTATCAAGGACTCCACTTGTACATCTCCCAGTATCATATATGGCAGTGTTTCCCAAACTTTTTCGACCTGCGGCTCCCTTGACCATTGGCTGTGGCTCCCCATTACATTCTGTTGAAGCCTGCCAATTGGCATTGCACTGTTTTCCGAGAGGATTCCGTGGCACTCCGCAGCTCCCCTGCCTGGTTTCCGTGGCTCCCCTGAGAGCCACGCCTCCCAATTTGAGAACCACTGATATATGCCATCACCTGCCAACAATGCCCTTCTACATTTAACAGAAAAATGGGACCAGATCCTTTCTGTTTAGACTTTTGAGGCTACAGACTGTGTTCATGAAGCATCCTGAGGCAAAAGAGGCCATGGGCTTTGATGTTATCTACACAATTCTGAAAGAACAAACCCCAGCTGATATGAGCAGAAAACTCCAGGGTGTTTCAACCCTCCCTATTAAGGACAATTTGGGATCGTTCTCTGGCTATTGCACTTCTGTATGGAACTGTAAGAGGAGTTACCCACCAGGGACAGCCGTGTGGAAGTTATTGCATCTACCACCACCAGGAAGGGAAAACTAAGCAAGCATTCATGATTTTGCCTGGATTTTTGACCTCTCTTTTAACTTGCTTCTACCTCTGCTCTTAACATGAAATTGAAGTGTGTTCCAGCGGATGTCATCCGAGGATAACTCTCCAGAATCATCAGGAGCCAGGCAGCACTTCTAGACAATGGGGCAATAATCTGGCATGGAAAGTACATGATCCAACTGCAGTGGGGTCTGGATCATGCTTAAATACTAGGGCAGGGGTTCTCAACCAGTAGTACTAGTACCACCAGTGGTACTTTGGCCGACTGCTGGTGGTACTTGGACCGCCGAACCACTGGAAACCTGCTCCAACGCGGCGCTTTCGACAGCTTGTTTTTGCTCTCAAGAGGCTCCTGCTTTGGGCCAAGTCTCTCGGGAATGCTGAGAAGGGCCCTCCCACATGCCCAGAACCTCCTACCTACGCTTTCTGGCCTCCAAAAACCTGAAACCTCAGAAGTAACTAGTGATGATGTCATTGCCAGTCACTTCCGGTGGTACGCAGCAGGAGAGTGGCGCCGGAAGTGGTACTCAGCTTGGAAGGGGTTGAGAACCCCTGCACTAGGGCAATTCTCAAGTGCATCAAGGCTGCAGATTCCCACTGGCATTCATCTGGTCTCCGTTGAATCCTGAGCACCAGCCCCTCCTCCAGGGCCGTTTTTGATTGCACATGGAATCCAGCTAGAACTGCCTCCTGTAGAAAAAGCCCAGCAGCCTCCTTCAGCTTTGTCAGCAGACTGTGGTTTAGCATCAGCGTCTGGCACAAGCACTGGGGCCTCATTTCCATACAAAGCTGCCAATGCTCATTCTTCCGCTGGCAAAGATGAGCAGGCTGAGTTGAGGGTGAGCAGAGCAACATAACAAGGAAGGGCTGAGTGAGGCAGAGGCTGTTGCAAGGGGGCAGAGAGTAAGGCGATGCTGCCACCAACTCTGCAAATTTGCAGGGGGGGGGGAAGATATGAGGCGCAGCCGATAAGAGAACAGAGTCCAACGTGTATGCAATGCACCCCTTGCCCAAAAAATCTAGCAGTACTCCACAATGCTATTTCAACACAAGCCTAGGAACCTGCATATTATCACAGGATGGGTCTCAGCAGCATATCTGTTACATACAAATATGTGGTCTGGTCCCCAGGGATTCTGTTCGCCCTTAGGACGGCAGGCAGCCAGTGCATTTAAAGGCAGCGTTACGCAAGTCAAGGACAATACATCACAGACTGATGCGCTGGTAAAAAAAAAAGATGATGCAGGCTTGCAGTTGAACTGGCAGCTGCACTAGGGAGATGCTGCAACGAGAGGATGCTACAGTTTCAGAATGCTGCAAGGAGATACCTGACAAGATGTATTCTGGTGAAAATGCATCGCTGCAACAGGCGGAGGGGGGGAGGAAGAATCTGCATCCAGCCTTTTGCAGAGGGAGGACACGCAGCAAGCACATTGAATGCAGCTCTGTTAGTGTATCTTTAAGGCTGAGAGTTCATGATATTTGAGATCAGGTCTTCAGGAGTCTAAAATAACTTTTGGCTCTGCAAGAGACCTAAGAATGGGATTTCCAATTGAATTGAATCAGATTAACTCTGCTTTGCCCGCCATCTCTCTCTCTCTGGTCCACCTCAATAGCAAGAATACAGCAATTGGGGTCATCAAAGCGTCCCAAAGTCTATTGTGCAGCTTCTCTGTAACAGTCCCCAAACTATGGGGGGGGGGGGGGAAATCTGCGGTTACAGCCTGTGGAGAGGTCGCTCTCCCCATAGTGCCTCAGACTTCCTGAGAGAAGAGGGTCACCCTGAGTCTCTCTGGTGGTGGTGGTGGTGGTGGTGGTGATCTCTTCAGCAAGGCATCTTCACTGAGCCAAGCACACCATGGAGATCTCTCCTTCCTTCCTTCCTCCCTCCCTCCCTCCCCATTGGCATTCTAATGACCTGATATTTATATCTCCCCACCCCAGCCATGCCCAGGTCCAACCGTTCCTGCCTTGCTATGTATGTTTCCCTATGGAGCACACTGGGCTTCACTTGTGAGTACAGGTTAGGTATCCCTTATCCAGACTGCTTGGGACGGGAAGTTGTCTGGATTTTGGATTTTGGAATATTTGCATAAATATAATGGGATATCTTGAGGATGGGACCCAACTCTAAACACAAAATTCATTTTTGTCTCATATTCACCTTATACAAATAGCCTGGAGGTAATTGTATACAATATTTTTAAAATAATTTTGTGCCCCAGCATGCCTTTCAGTATGCCAGCCAGGTGCTGGAAAAAGATTTTTTTTTAAGCCATAGCCCCAAAAATATCTGAATTTTGGGATAGTCTGGATTTTGGATGTGCAGATAAGGGGTAATCAACCTGTACTGAGTCCCAGCTAAGTTTGCAGGTAAGTTTGCATAGGATTATAGTCTTATATAACAGGAGCTACATGCTGTCTCTTGGGTAGTCCTTGCAAAGGTGATGGCCGAGACATTAATATAAGCCACATCTGGTTTGCCTCCTGCTGAGCCTGATGTTTCTTCTCAGCTAAGTTCCAGGCTCCTGTGCTGATTACTTCGCTGCTCCTCCTTTGGTAGGAGAAGTCCTGGAGTTCTCTGCCCCCTTGACTACACTGCTGTTGAGAACACAACAAGATTGTTGTTGTGAACAACACAACAAGAACACACAACACCCCATCCCCTTCTTCCATCCCCATCTCTCTGGCCAAAGGACGCATAATGTTAAGCTCATTATTAGAGTTGATAAGCTTATTTTTACCTGAGTGAACATGAATTGGAATCATGGTAGATGGGTGGATAGGATTTAACCGTACTCCCCTATCATGGATTTAACCGTACTCCCCTACCATGATCCCAGTTTGGATGGGGAAGCAGCACAGCTGGTATTTAACAAGGAAAAAAGTTCCCATAGTTACTAATGGATGCTTTTGTTTTCTTCATTAATAGTGCACAAGGCAAGGGAAGATCCATATTGAGACCATGAAAGAGGTAAGCTCTCCTAACTTCCTGCCATGGTCTCAATCCATCCCCCCCCCCACATTCAACTGCAATTTACTGAGTTGAAAACAAGCAGACCAGCCCTCATAACTGGCTCAACATCACATGTATGTTGGCCCTTAAACTCCAAACATTGGACAGCAAATGTTTAGCTCCAGGAAACGTCTTGATATAATTTAGGAGAGGAATGAGGCGTAGGTGTGAAAGAAGCAGGGCTGTAATGTCCAATCAATCAGTTAGATTAATAGATTTTTAATGTTTGATCAGCTAAAAGGTGGCTCCAATTAGTTAAGCAACATATATTTTTTAATTATTTTAATATAAGTAATTAGAAAAAAAAGCATTTGGCAAGCATGGTCTTGGAAGAGCAATTTCCCCTTTTCACACACTCTCACGCCTTGACAGAAGGGAATGCTGTTTCTAAGGTGTCTTGTGTCAAGTGCCGGCTTATACCTGCTTCATCCAAAAACAAACAAAGAAAGCTTTTTTCTATATGGGCAAAGGTATGCAGATTTAGCTGATTAATTAATGAAAACTCCTACGATTCACTAATTAAATGCCTTGAACCAGATGACAGTCCTAGAAATAAGTAAATAAAATACAGCAACTAGGACTCAGGGATTCTAGCTCTGAGCCTGTCATTTAGATCTCCCACCTACACACTAGCTTTCTCCCACTTCCAGAAGTTAGACCAGGATGTCACAAAATCCAAACCCAACAAGCTCCATCTCCAAGGCATCCCTCCCTCCCCTCATCCCCAGTGCTTGCCTGAACACAGACCACAAGACGCCACTGCTTCCCTGGGGATACAAGATGAGACCCTTCAGATTCATTAATCAGAATAACAACCACTCTCTGTTTCTGTACTCACAAAACTGGTTATGGATGAATCAGTCTCCCATGCACAAGCAGCCACAGCAAGGGTGAGAAATGTATTCTGTTATTTTTCTATTTTTCACATTTTTATACCGCCCTCCCTCCAAGGAACTGAGGGTGGTGTACATAGTTCATGCCCTCCTTTCTGGTCCACACAACAACCCTGTGAGGTAGGTGGGGGGCTGAGAGATAGTGACTGGCCCAAGGTCACCCAGGAAGCTTTGTGACTGAGCGGGGATTTGAACCTGGCTCTTCCAGGTCAAAGTCCGACTCCCAAACCACTACACCATCCTGGCTCTCGGCACCAGCACTATTTCATGGGTCTGGTGAACACCAGCTACATGCCCAAGTGCAATTCATCTATGCAATCTACACTCCATCATGGTTCATTGGCACAACAGATGCATACTGGTGTACAAAGTGGGCCAATAAACCTCCACTTCAACCCCATACAAGCTCAGTTGCAATAACACTCCTGAAATACACCGTGTTTAGAACAGCACACTTGCCATATTGTCCCTTCCAAAGTACCTCATAATCAGCCCCTTCAGCTTCCTGTCACTTCTGAGCGGCTGCAGCAGGTTAATGTCGCCAAATACTTTCTACAGTGGGGAAAACTCACTACAGAGGAGTCAAAATGAAGAAAGGATGGCAAATGACCCTTCCAAGACCAGACTAGGACCTATTTAGGAAACCCAAGGCCACCTCCACAATTGGAGAGGGAACTGTAGGCAGCCTGGCTTCATAACCTATTTTGTCAAATTGGCCCAAAGTCACCTAGGAAGCTCCGTGGTTGAGTGGGGATTTGAACCTGAATCTTCCAGGTCTAAGTCCGACTCCTGAACCACTACACCATCCTGGCTCTACCACTTTTAACTACTGTACCATGCTTATGTGTACAAAAGCATGGCTCAAGCACGTTAAGGGGTCAGCAATAAACATTAAACAGGTGCCCTGCCACTTGCTGGGCTCTCTACACCTTTCCCATCGGAGTCAGGCAAGGGCACCAAATGCAAAACTGCAAAGGAGAGGAAGAAAAGCAGGCAGCTGTTCCGCTGAGAAGCTCCTGCTTGGGCAGCGTGATGACGACGACTCTGGCTTGTTTCTCTGCAACTCTCAAAGCGAACTTGTTCCAGAGTGGAAAAAGCAGAGTCTGTTAGAACAGCAGCAATCCAGGACAAGGGCTTCGGTCCTCCTGCAAGCCCTGCGTTGGGATTGCCGCTCATGCCTTGGCCTCCTGGCACCCCAGTCCTGGTCACTAAGCGACTTTGACAGCTGCAGCTCCAGTGCTGGTGTTCAGAGGTTTAAAATAGTCACAGACTCCCGATCTGTGCCGGAGGTTCTCTGCCATCGACTCCTTGACAGCATCTCCGATGCGACGAACATGAAAATGAGCGAACTCAGGAAGATAGTGGAGGACAGGAAGGCCTGGCGGGATACGGTTCATGGGATCACGAAGGGTCGGACACGACTTAACAACAACAACAACAACCACCAAGGGAAGGGAGGGTCTCTGTTTAGATCTGTCAAATATGCTCGTTTTCAAAAGCCCTGGCTCCCAACATGACAGATCTCAAGTCAGCACATGACATGGTCTGCCAAAGCCAGCTATGGACCATAATACACAGAGGCGATCACCTCTTTGTCCCTGAAAAAATGCCACATCTGGAGTGACGCAATTCTTTTCACACAACCTCCTCCCCGTCCTGCTTTGGCTCTCTCTGGCAGGGCAACTTTGGATATCTGAATACTCCGCACTTGCCCCGTTTACAATTTTAGGTAGGCTTACCAGATCTCCAACAGGGACAGAGTGCTAGACCTTTAAGAGAAGGAATGTGGGCAGGTGTAGCTTGTTAAATCTTAGAGCACAATCTTAGGCATGTCTACCCATTGTGTTCAGCGGGGCTTGCTTCCGAGTAGACATGCCTAGGATTGTGCTCAAAGGGTTTAACAAGCTACACCTGCCCACATTCCTTCTCCTAAAGGTCTAGCACTCTGCCCCAGTTGGAGATCTGGTAAGCCTAATTTTAGGCATAGCACAAGAGCAGGCTCCTGCAGACCACTCCTGTCTTCAGGATATTGACCCAGGGAGGGGTGGCTGTACTGCTGCTCTGTGCCCAACCTTCATTCAGCCGATTGTCCGCTTAGTCAGGGGGCCAGTTCAGATGACACTTCCGATCCTGGACCGGCCCCATGGGACTATGGATGTGTGCACTCATGTTGTGCACATGGCCTGCCACCTCCCCAGTTAGTTCTCTCAATCATAGATTGAGCACCACATGTTCAAGGGCGAAACCCAGCCATATGGCTGATCCGTCAGCTACATGCCGCCGGTTCCAAGCCCAGATAAATGGGGAGGGGAAAGCAATGGTGAACTACCCCGCAGCAACATTTCACCAGAACACCTTATGGCACGGGGTCGACATGACTCGGATGCGAGGTGGCCGTGCTGGGGCCACATGGAGAACTCTTGCCTATAACATCGCCAAGGACTGGACACGACTGGATGGAGACAGGAGGAGGGGGGGGTTAAAGGGCAATTCAGAGGAACGCTCTCTCACACACATGATTGAGAGAACGAACTGGGACGGGAGGGGAGGAGGACAGCGATAATTACCTGGGCCAGTTTGGGATCAGGAATATCATCGGTTGATGTTTCCTAGCAAAAGTGCTTAGCAAATAGGTCACAGTGGACTGCAAAGGGTTTGTTATGATCACTAAAAACAGGCCAGCATATAGGGCAGAACTTGTACCACTCTGAACAGTCGGCTTCTGTGTCACATCATTCCCACCACAGAGTAGGTCTTAAAATAAGCTCTAGCTTTGGTCTCGGAGTGCTCCTCCATTTGCATTCTAGCCATCATTGTCCTTGCTGCTTCATCATCACCCCAACCTCCCTAGTATGTCAGGACCGAGGAGCCATTGCATCAACTGCCCAGGTCATCTCTGTACTCCAGGTGTCTACCAGAACCTTGCCAGGTGCATCAGCCACCTCAGCAGGAAGCTCTCCAATGGTCAGCAGGAAACCATCAGGATCCATTCGCCTCCAGGGGCGGACCAATCGGTTTGTCTAGGTCTGTGGTTTGTAGAAACGCGTTTTCAAAAACCTGCCAACGTTATGGTTTTTCAGACAAAGAAATCATTGCAGGAGCATTTCCCTGTTGCTGTTGCAGCCTCAGAAGGGTCAAGTCAGCAGCACTTGTCGGGGGCCAAGTTTCTATTTCAGGATCTTTCCCCTGGGCATCAAGATACACCTGCCTCTGGAGGATAACAGCTGCTATCCACCACAACTCTGCCGAGTTTATCAGAAACGAGAGGGAGAACAGCTGGACACACAACACCAACCAGGTTTAAGCTTGTAGGAAAGAGAGATTGTTTCCATCAAGAGCAAAGAGATGTGAAGTGCGGGTTTCAAAGGGGATGCTGCAAAAGGGAGGGGGGCTGCTGGCAGCTCCTTTGCTCATGTTGCCCCCCTTTTGAAGTCTGCAAAGGGAGGACCAGGAGTTCCCCAATTTGACCCTCAGAGGCTTTTCAAAAGGGGACATGGACCAAGCAAGGGCAGTCACTGCTCCCCCAAATCTGCCACCAGAGGCAACTGCTTCGGTCTGCCTCAAGGGCAGGCCAGGCAGGCCAACCTAGGGGAGGGGGGGAAGAGGGCTGCCTCATTGTTCATAGAGCAAACCTAAAAACAGGCAGCAAATTCTTAACTCTTAAAGAACCCGTTGGAGAAAGGAACAAGGTGAGGCAGTCACAATGCTGAGTTCCGAGGATCAGAACACACCAATCTCACTCCTTCCTCTACACGGGCTCTTTAAATGAAGCAGGAAATGCAGGCCCATATGGAGGAATTTGCCCGTAAGGAGGCTGGCTCTGTAGGCGGTGGAGTGTGAGGGGGAGGCAGCTGCATCTGTTTGCCCCCCCCCTTCTGCCCCTGCCTAATCTACCACCTGATGCGAACAGCATCATTTGCTTCATGGACCAGGTGGTGGGTTTGCCTCCAGTAGTTCCTGTTTGTATATTTAGTTATATAAATAGGTAGGCTTACCATACATCCCAGAATGCCCGGGACAGACCTGAATTTTCAGGTGCTGTCCCAGTTTCCCGGGGCATATGGTGTTGTCCCGGACTCTCCCCGCCGCGACCCAGCGAGTCTAAAGAGTCCAACCGCGCATGCGCACGGCTGGACGCTTCTGCCTTGCCCAGCTGGGAACCGGGCAAGGCTGAAGAGTCGAGCTGCGCATGTGCGTGTACGCACACACGCACTTACTTTTTGTGTTTGTTTTTCCAAACCTATGGTATATGCCCACTGAATTTCTTTGTGCCACTTAGGTCTGTGATTAACTGCTGGTCACTGCAGTTTGGTTCTTTTAATTGTGCAGGTTTTAATGGATTTAGTTGATATCGTCATTCATATGATCGCTTTATGTTGTTTAACACTTTGGTTGCCATTTCTGGATGCAGAGAGGCAATATAGAAAATGATTAAATAGATAAATACCTGTAAAAAGGTAAAGGTGACCCCTGACAATTAAGTCCAGTTGTGTCCGACTCTAAGGTGTGGTGCTCATCCCCATTTCAAAGCCGAAGAGCCAGCGTTGTCCGAAGACGACTCCGTGGTCATGTGGCCGGCATGACTCTCCTTGCCGCAGCGCGTAGCATGAGGCTGGAACACGGAGCGCTGTTTACCTTCCCGCAAGCGGTTCCTATTTATCTACTTGCATTAACATGCTTTGGAACTGCTAGGTTGGCAGGAGCTGGCCAAGCAACGAGAGCTCACCCCGTCGCAGATTCGAACTGCCGACCTTTCGATCGACAGCTCATGGTTCAGCGGTTTAACCCACTGCGCCACCCGCTGTACTGTACCTGTACTGTACATCAATAGGTCAGCCTGAAGTCACAGAGAATGAGGATTGGAGGACCTGAGATTTGGTCAGCAGAAGAGCCTTTTAACCTCATCCCCGAGTGTGAGCAGCTTATTCTCAGTGTTGAGTTACCCAGATTGTAGGGCCCGAGCAGAATTGTGGGCTTCCTTCCCTCTCTATTCTGCCGTCCCTGCGCCTAGCTCATGTCCCTCCACAACTTGCCAGGCCAGCCATTTAAGCTAATGGAACAAGTCATTGTTTGAAACCTGGGAGCGCCGAGTGTCCCCTACTACCCCACCCACACACCACAATACAGAGAAGCAGCCTGGGCACGACTGGGATGAACCCCTCCTAGCAATCATCCATCCCCCCCTGCAGAGATGTCTCTCCTCTTATGACAACCCCTTTGGCAAGGAAGAGTGAGTGGCAGCTCTCTCCGTCCTCTGTCTCCCATTATTCCATCTCCCACCTGGCACTTCCACTACATTTCCATTTCAAGGAGCCACTTTGTGTTGCTACAAAACCTCATCAAGAGCTGAACAGACTCTCACAGGCTCTGATGGGAACGACGGGTACTGGCTACTTAGGGCCACCAGTTGCGACAGGGACAGGTCTGCACCACCCAGGGGCAAGTGGCACTGCAGCATGGCTGCCAAGCCTGGAAGGGGAGAGGGTGGGGCAAAGCAGAGACAGGCCAATGGGGCGGTTCATTTTGATCTTTTTAGTCCGCTCTCTGTCTCACATATTCCGAGCAGGTTATGTGAATGCTTTGTGCTTCATTCTTGGCTTCCGATGGCTCTTTCTTAACAAGATTCGCCCTGCAAAATCCATGTGGATATTTGAGAGGCATTCTAAACGTTACACAGAATAAGGTGGGAAGCTGAGTGGTTACATGGTCCTGTCCTAGATGTGCTAGTTTACTACATGCAGGGAACTTTTTATGCGAGGGAGCGTTAAAAATAGCTTTCCCCTTTGCAGACTCAAGCGGCACAGTAGGGAATACTAAACCCCTCCTTCTCTATAATCACCCAATTCTGAACATACATCTTCCATAAGAATTATTCCAAAGCACGACATGAGGTGAGTGAGGACACATCAACCAAATGACTTTTGTTGCTTTACAGTTGGACTTACCCTAGTGTGGCTGTAGAGGATTCGACGCCATGGGCAGCCAGCGTGGGAGCAGGTGTTCCACTTTCAGACAGGACCAGCTGACTCCAAAGCCCTGGTCAATTGGGTAGCTAGGGTTGCTTTTTCATCCAACGCAGAGATTAAGCCCATTGAAAAAGGAAGGGGCTCCAATCGCTGCCCTCCTTTAATTTGTGGCTCAGAGTCTTTAAAGTACAAAGGCACTTTCTGCAGGGGGCAGTCACACCTGGTACCTGTTGAAAGAACCGTGGTTCAAAATGCTCCCAGTCTCCCAGAATGCTGTCAAACAGAGGCTGTTTTGCCATGTCAAAGTGAAACCGCTGCCTCAGACGTCAGTAAGAGTGCAGAGTGGATCCGGCCCATGGGGCACAATCCACCAGAACTATCGCTAGTGCGAGCCCCATAGAAATGAGCAGGAGCTGCTCAGGAGCACACTGGTTTGCGTGCACGAGAAGACTATTCCCAGATTAGTGGGAGGGTCATGTAGATTTTTTTAAAAAATTCAGACACACAAATGTTTTCAGCCATCCCTGATCTCAAGGAAACTGAAGGCGGAGCTGGGCCAGAAGAATCATCTGCGGGCTAGCTCTGTGCAGCTGTCCAGGTTGATAAATTATGGATGGTGGCTAATGACTGGGTAATTGAGGCTGAGCAGAGAGCAGTGAGTATCAATTATACATGGGGCAGTGGGCAGCTGGGATTGAGAGAAAGCGCAAGTGAACGAGATGGCTTTGGGGATCAGCACCAACCACCCCTACAGTGAGACCTGCCCCACCACCGAGACCGGTGCATCCAGACTTGCCTCAGTGTAAGCCAGTGGTTCCTGGGAGCCACGGAAACCAGCCGGGGGAGCCGGGCTGCAGAGTGCCACAGAATCCTCTCAGAAAACAGTGCCAATTGGCAGGCAACAACATCATGTAATGGGGAGCTGCGGCCAGTGGTCAAGGGAGCCACAGGTCAAAATCGTTTGGTAAACTCTGGTTTTAAGCCATGCAAACTGGACCACGGCATGCTCAAGGAAAAAAACAGGTGCACTGCCTGCAGTAGGGAGGCGAGCATTTGGGCAAAGCATCCCACTGAACTGTTATATTCCAGCTCTGTTCAAGGGATGAGGGGCTCCACCCATCGAATCGTTCAGGCAATGATTAACTGCTAAAAGAGAGGGGCGGGAGTCATAGCCTGCCTTGCTTCCCAAATGCAGCTACAAAGGGAGCACTTTGTGCAAACAGCATGTATGGCCAGATATTTTGTTCGCACTTGTCTTCTCAGAATTCTCCACCCACCCACCCACCCCTCACCACCCCAACAGGGGGAGCCACAACAATGTGCTCCACGTATGTAAGCAAAGGAAGGAAGGGAATCTTGTGCCACAATGCATTGGTGCTGTTTGTGTCTCATGTCTCTGCCACCCCCTGACCCTTCACAGTACTGTCAAATGTGTTTTTTGCTATAAACTGTGTGGTCTTCCTTTTGCCATAGGTAATAACATCCTCCAACCATTGCCACTGCTGGCCAAACATTCAACTGGTGCCCTTTGGTTTTTCAAGAGTGCAGCAAGGGGCACAACAGTCATTTCTCACAGAGGTCTACTCCAGCCTCACGGAAGGGAAGGGAAAGATAATGCTTTCGGGAACCATGTTCTCACCCCCAACTGGGCACTGCTGCATGTGCACTCGGGTAGCACCACTTTCCCATACAAACACCAAGTATGCATTCCAGTCCAGAGACCATGTGCTGTTGATGCTGTCGTCTGTCTTCCTACACGCTCCAGGTTTCTCTTTGCTCTCCACAGACAGCTTTCCAACAGGAGAAGGCGGCACAGGACCCTCCACATGGCTCATTGGATCTTCACCTGCCCCCACCTCCTCTTTGATTCACGCTGGTGGTGCTTACCTGGCTGCCGGTGTTGGGTAGCTTGCAGTGATTGGCTTCTTGCACATGGGGCCCACTTTGGGCTGATGGCAGGTTTCCTCATAATTAGGGGGCTTTATTAGACCTCATAATTAGGGGGCTGCGTCAGAGTTTCTATGGATGCGGGTAGAGTTACTGGGAGGGCTGCACTACTGTGGAGTTGCCTGGGCTCTTGTTTTCCCTTCTCCCTTTGTGCTGGATGGACTTAAGACATAATGGACGTGACTTGGATATTGTACCGATGTAGCAGCAGTGCCAGTGGTACTTGGGCATAGGATTGTGCCATACAGGTGTAATCCTATACACATGTACCTGGGAGCCTGCCCCATTGGATTTAATGGGGTCTCCTTTTCAGTAGGCATGCACAGGATTGTGCAGCAAGAGGAGCATAGTCTGCAGCGTTACAAAGGATCCCCTTGAGACACACCTGTCCACTTGTCCAGTGCAACTGTTCAGGGAGGGGAGAGTCAACATTGCAGGCAGCCCTGATCCTGACCTAGAAGCATGATACAATACTGAATGGAAATTAAGGTGATGTTAGTTCTTGCCTATCGATTCACAAGACCAGGAAGACCCAGATCCAGTCCAGGGCTCTCCCACCCCAGTCTCCAAGGAAGGTTCACCCTCACCTCTGCAACTCACAAAGTCTGCCTCCAAGAGCTCCCCCATCACATAGCAAGGTGCAGAGAAAGAAACAGAGGACTCCAGATGCCACAAGAGAGTGAGCCAAAATGACACGAGGAGCTACAGGGGAGAGAAAACACTTTGCCAGCCTTGACTAGAGTCACCATTTTTACCTTGCTCTAAAAGCCAGCAACTGAATCCCCTCAAAAGGAAAATGTCATTTATTTGTGCATACAAATATTTCTGCCTTTGCCACCACCATTGGACAATAAAAACAATATATCCGTGAAAAAGACAACACAACTACAGATAGACAAACTATGAGCAGGGTAGGAATTTCAACCGCACCCCAAAATAAGACCATTTTGATCAGGTGTCAAGGAGTCAGCGCAAAGTAGGTTAGGGTTGCAATTGTATGCCCACTTACCTGGGAGCAAGCCCCACTGAACACAGTGGGACTTACTTCTGAGTAAGCATGGATAGGCTTGTGCAGTAACTCTCCCAGGGTAGAGTGTTCCATGCCTAGGCAAGACCAGCCAGAAAAACATATTGCATGTGGGGCCCACCTGCCGTATTTCAGACAGCAGTGGGAACAGAGAGCAGGGTCTCTTTAGAGGAGACGACACTCCTTCCTTTTGATGTCTGGCTTGCGAAATATTTAAGGCCTCAAAAGGTCCAAACCTATGCTTTGAATTGACATCAGAAAAGGCCAGGGTCCAATAAAGATGGTATAATACTGTATTAAAAAGTAAAGGTGACCCCTGACAATTAAGTCCAGTTGTGCCCGACTCTAGGGTGTGGTGCTCATCCCCATTTCAAAGCCGAAGAGCCAGCGTTGTCCGAAGACGCCTCTGTGGTCATGTGGCCGGCGTGACTCTCCTTGCTGCAGCACGTAGCATGCGGCTGGAACACGGAGCGCTGTTTACCTTCCCGCAAGTGGTACCTATTTATCTACTCGCATTAACATGCTTTGGAACTGCTAGGTTGGCAGGAGCTGGCCAAGCAACGAGAGCTCACCCTGTCGCGGATTCGAACTGCCGACCTTTCGATCGACAGCTCATGGTTCACCGGTTTAACCCACTGCGCCACCCGCTGGCCTATAATAACATGATGCAAAAGATGGGCTCTGGCCCAACCTCTACCTGCCTCCTTATGTAGCAGCTGACTTTTCCAAACCCTCTTCAAAAGCAGCCCTACACAAAGCAGGAATCCAGTCTGGCTGTCATCAAGGCATGCGTGGAGGTGGTGGCCAGATCTGCCTTCTATAGCAGGGGGTTCCCAAAATGGTGGGTCACGGCCCACCCCTTTTACCCAAAGTGGGTGATATGCCCTTAAAGGGAGGTGGCCAGCAGGAACAGCGGTGGCGCTGCTCCAGGATCGTGCCTGCTGCCGCTGCCGAAGAAACACTTTTTTCAACATACCTGGTTGTCCTGGCAGCTCCTTGAAGGGTCCGGGGGGGGGGGGGAGGCTGCTGCTGTCCCTGCAGGCCTCCCCAAGGCTCTAAATGGCGGTAATCGCGTTCTGAAGTCCACTTCTGGTTTTCGGCGAAAACAGGAAGTGTGCTTCGGAACGTGATCACTGCTCTTTAGAGCCCTAGGGAGGCCTGCAGGGACAGCAGCAGACACCCCCCCCCCGAACCCTTTGGGGAGCTGCCAGGACAACCAGTTATGTTGAAAAAAAGCATTTCTTCGGTGGCGGCGGCAGGCACGATCCTGGAGCGCTGTCTCCAACATCACCCCACCCCCACAAAGACTTACAGGGAGTAAGCTCCCTTGTAGGACTTTGAGAAACGCTGTTCTATAGGACAAGGTGCAGCTGGCACTCTTAAGCTGAGCAAAAGCATTCCTGGCCACGGCTGCCAGCCAGCCATCTTAGAAGCAGTGGGGGGGGGGGTCCAGGAGTCCTCCCAAGCTTTGAACCTGGTTCTGAAGGAAAAGCGTAACCCCATCCAAAAGAAACTGCACTCCCACCCCCTAGGCGGGCTTCTCCGCTGCCTTGGTGTGCAGATCCATTCCCCCCCCCCAGACGCCTGTCTCTAGTTGGGGGCAGTCCTCAAGGCCCCCAAAAGGAAGGAAGAACTCCCATATGCAGGAGTTCTGAAGTCAGCGGAAGGACGTTTTCTGGCCCAATGAGCCACAAGTAGCCTCAAATTGCCAGGCATGGAGCTGCAAGCAAAGAGGTGAGGCATGAACTAGACCGCCGGACACAATTGAAATCCGTTGTCTTTGGGGGCCCCAGCCCTAGCCATCTTTCTCTGGGGCCCCAGCACTAACAATCCCTTTGGAGGTTCCTTTGTCAATGAACTCTGAAGCAGTGCGTCCCTGCTGCCTGGAGAGAGGGTCCCTGAGAAGAAACATCGCAGCAGTTGCCTCAAGTGGGGCAAGCCCAGAGGGGGGCGGGGGGAAGGCCTGCTCAGTCCTCACCCAGGCCTGGCATTGGAGGCAGTCCATTCCCACACTTCTTTCTGAGCATGATCAGGCTTCTCCCTCTTCTCGGCCCATCCTACTTCTCAGCATCCAGGAAGCTGGCAGGCTGAATCCAAAGGTGATCGAATGCCCTTCATTCGTCCGCTGCCACGTCTCTCCGCTCTTGCTCATTGCCTCCCTCCCCGCTCTCTCGCTCTCTCTCCCTCTCCTCGCTCTTCTCTGCAAAGGAAATTACAATTGTGATTTATTCAAACTCACCCACCCACTGCCTCTAATCTCTGAGCCTGCAGCACTGGGAGTAAATTCAATCAGGGAAATGTTTTATAACAGAGGAGGAGAGAGGCTCTTGCCTAGGCAGCGGCGACTCAGGAGCCTCTCCATCCTATGGGGCATTGGGGAAGCAACAAGACCCACGTCCTTACCCAGATAGGGTCCATCGCTATGGTGTCCATTTCCCACACCATTGGTTGAGTGCCAAGCCAGGAGCATCAAAAGCACCCAGATTGCCTCAGTAAAGAAGGCAAATTCCCCCCATGTCTTCAAAACAGAGACTGCACAGGCAGTGCTGATGCCCTGCTAGGGTGTGGACTGTCAAGAAGAGCAGTGGTGCCAACAGCACGTCTGTGCAGGCAAACTGCGCCGTCCCACAAGGGCATCCAGTCTATCCATTATGCTTTCAAATCCTCCAGGAGGCAGCCGGTCAAAGAGAATGTTAGGAGCCAGCCCAGGCCTGGAAGTGAGCGCCAGGATCCTCTGCAAGGGTTCTGTGTTCTAAAGCAGGAGGTGTGTGGTTCCAAGGTTGAACTGCCTGAAGCTGCAGGAACAGCCCGTTTTCATGCTGGGAGACCAGGAAGTCACTGATAAGCTGTCATGACCCTTGGTGGCAGAGAGGAGTCGCTGTTGCGTGCCGTGGTGAGAGAATGGACTAGAATGCTGAGAATGTCAGTGAGAGAGCAACTAACAACTGGAAAAAACATTTCCCTGTTCAGCATGATCTGTGGCGTCCTGCGGAGAGCTCGCGGCTTGTGTTCAGCAGCTAGTGAAGATGACTACACTGTGGAGGAAACTAGCTGGAATTGCAGGGTTCTATACAGAACAATATTGTAAAGATCCTATCAGATCTAGATAAACCTGCCTATGTAAACTGCCTTGAATAATATCTGAAGAGCAATCCGAGGATAAGAAAGGCGGTATATAAATACAGAAATAAATAAACCAGAGTTAGCTAGCTAAATAAATAAATAAAAACTTGTGTCCATGATGCAGCCTCACCCATCTCATTAGTAGCACGTAAGTAAACCTAATACATAGGTAGCCCTAACTTACAAATCCATTTAATTTGTTTATTGGCGCAGGTGGTACTTCAAAAAAAAGTGTGACCATGACAGGTGGTACACCTGGCAACAAAGGTTGGGAACCTCTGTTCTAAACCACCAGCCATGTACAGAGGTGGCCCTGGAGAATGAAGGATGAGGTCATCACAGGCCAGAGAAGCAGATGCCTCTACCTTCCAGCCTCGTCCATTTCCCATCTCAGCCTCTTGAAAGCATCCAGGAGACTTGGAGAGGGGGAGGGGGAGAGAAGAAACATCCGCTGGGAGGTAGAAATCGTCTCCCATTTTCTCATTCTCTGATCCAATTTCCTCCCAGAAGAGGCAGCGTCTGGTATTCACTAATGGCCCAATCCGTCTTAATTAGCCAAGGGGAGGGAAATCAGCCAGGGGAGGGGAGCGGGCAGTTATCTCCCTTCCTCCAAAAGGGAGACAAAGAGGAGAGGGGGAGGGCTCCTTGCCCAGCGCTGGCTGGAATTTGTGCCGTGAGTTTATGAATGGACAAGCAAGGGAAGGACTTTGCGAGTGCCTGCCTGCTCTTTGTTCTCCACGCAGATTTGCTTTCCTCTTGAGGCAAGAGCCCCCAGACTAAGCAGGGCGAGGTTTGGATGAGAGACAGGAGAAGCAAAGAGATACAGGCAGCTCAGTACTATTCGTGGCCCAAAGCTGGCATTCCAGTACTAGACAATGGGCTGGTGCCATTTAAGAATGAGAAAGCCCTGGTGGATCAGACTAAGAGGCCCAGTGGCAAGCCAGATGCCCACAAGCAAGATGCGATGACAATAACCCTCCTCGGTCGTTTGCCACCCCAGCACCTGGTATTTAGAGGCTCACAGCCTTTGATAGACCCAGCCTTCCATAAAGGTGCCTGCTCTTCTTTGAAAGCCAGCTAAGCCAGTGATCCCCACATGTTGTACCTGCAACTTCCACCCATTCATTCTGGGCGGTGTGAAGTCCTTTCTTGTGTCTGTCCTGCATTGACTGCCCCTCAGTTTCACAGGGTGAGCCCCAGCTCTAATGCTATGAGCGCCAGCTCTAATGCTGTCCATTTCCATTTTATAAACATCTACAATGTCTGCCTTGCCCCAGTCATGTTTTTTTTCCCTTAAAAAAAAAACCTCCTGCACACTTATTAGTCTTTTCTCAGAAGAAAGGTGCAACAACTCCATCATTTTGATTGCCCTTTTCAATATGTGGGGAGCTTTATCTTGCTAATACATGGTATGGATGCTACGGTTTCTGAACCCTACTCCCCAAAGTTGGGAAATTAGTTCTTCAATGCTGACTGAAGGCAAACACCACTAGAGGGAGGGAGGGAGTCAGTCAGACACACACAGGAGTCAAGACTAGCAACCGTAGAACAACTTACCACAACCTTACCATCCTATTGCTGCATGCTCTGCACATAGTGTGAAATGCCCCCACCAAAAAAGAGGGGACATCTGGGACTCCAGCCTTAAACCCATGGTATGAAACATGGCCATGTGGCTCTATGGATTTTTCACCTAGTCAAGTCTCAAGGCTGTCTTCAGGCACAGAAATAGAAAAATGCAAGATTGACCAAACTCTGCAAGTGGCAGGCAGTACCAAAGCTTGTCAATGGGCCAAGCCTGGTGCAAATATGAGAAGATTGACCCTCTTGTCCTTGTCTGCTCTTACAGCAGCAACTCCTGTCTGCTGCAGTTGAGCTCCAAACACGACAACAAACCTCAGTTAGGGAGGGAGCCCTCTCCAGCTCGGGCTATCTGGAGGTGGCAATCCTATACAAACTTTGCTGGGAGTAAAACCCATTGAGCACAATGGAACTTACTTCTGAGGAGACATGCATAGGCTTGCACTGTAAGGAACCCAAGCAACTCCATCTGCCAGTTTAAAACGTGGTGTTCTGTCAGACCCTGGTTATTAGCAGAACCCATCGGTGCATCCTTCCCAAAGACACTTTCCTAAAGAGGATGTTGTGGGTCACTTGAAGCTGAAAGGGTACTGGGGCTGCAGGCCTATCAACAAATCACATCCCCCGACCTGAAACAGATACATGGAAGTGGGAGGAGTGGTTGTACTTACCCCATACAGAAAGAACTAGCCAAAAAGTCCAATAAAAGCAACTTCAGCAAATCCTCTGCAGTTCTTTGCTGCATTTCAAGCCTGTATAGCCCTTCCTTGTGGAAATCTACACACACAGGTTTGGAGCGATGTGCTTCTTTCTGCTCTCGTGACAGTGCTTAGATATCCCTGCTGGAGAGTCATACAGGCTTGAAACGCAGCAGGTAGCCAGAGGATTCAGTAAATGTCTTTTTATTGCCCCTTTGGGCCAGTCCCATGTGTTTTCGACAAGTGATGGTGCAAGCCCTGTTTTGCTCCCTGGCAATGAATACACAGTGGCAAGGCAGAGGGGAAGGTGGTCTCCCCCCCCCCCCCAAGAACTAGCAAAAAAAAGCAGAAGAAAAAGCCAAACACTTATTTGGGATGAAGGGCATTCCTGACCTAACTGGCCCCATCTGAGAAACTGGAGCACAGACAACCAAATCCCCTTCATAAACCCCACCTCGAACCCAGTGAAGTTCTTTACACCTATCCCGTTTGAACATCACACATCACTACATGTTTTTTTTAAAAAAAAACTCATTTGATTTCCAGCCCATGCACATTAATGAGCACTTTAGAGCCATTACTGCTGCCCACAATCAGCTTGACCCTAATAGCTTTCCTTTCCCTCCTGTGTTCTTCCCCTTTAGGTAAAGTTCTAGGATGGCCTCATCTTCTTTCTCAGCCTCTAGGTTCCTCCGCTTTCAAGAACCCTTACTTTTTCCCCTTCTAAGTTGTTGCTATAGTTGCAATGGCAGAAGTTGCCCTGTGTCCCAACAGCAGCTGAGGGAAGTCGTAATGCAACATTTCAAGTCACAAGCCTGCCCTTGGATGCCATGCAGTAAAACAAAAGCAGTGGTCTATGCATGGGGCAGACACATTTGCTTGCGTAGTAGTCCTAGGCATGTAGGAACCTGGTCATGTGCGATGTGCCCCCTAATGTTTTTGCTTTTAATACACATTCAGGCCAAATGTTAAATCTTCCTTCTTGGATTCGCTTTCATCATGGACCAAAGAGAAGGGATGGAGTAGTCATGGATTCAAGCATCCATAAGAGCTATAGCATTGGATGCTCCCAACTCCACACTGTAGGCCAGGAAAAGCTTTGGGATTTTCAGAAGTCAGCAGGAGCAAGGGGTCATGAGTATGGATCACTTATTTCAGTGGGGAAAGTGTATGCATCAATGGGGCTCTTGCTAACAGGGTCCCTGCCATTCATTTGACTATCCCTCTATAGGGATAGTCTAGGAGTTCTCAACCAGTGGTACTTCGGCTGACTGTTGGTGGTACTCAGACCACCAAAACCCCGCTCTGACACAACACGTTTGGCTGCGCATTCTCTCTCCTGAGAGGCTCCTGTCTTTGACCGAGCCTCTCGGGAATGCTGAGAAGGGCCCTCCCAGAGCCTCCTACCCTCCGAAAACCTGAAAGTAACTGGCAATTATGTCATCGCCAGTCACTTCCGGTGGTACGCAGCAGGAAAGTGGCGCTGGAGGTGGTACTCGGCAGGGAAGGGGTTGACAATCCCTGGTCATGAATAATTCTCAGTCACCTAGAAGGCCACACATGTTTAGTCTATGAAATACCTACAAAGTATTGTACCTCTGCAGCCAGTACGATGCAGAGGTTAGAGTAATGGACTGGGACTAGAGAGGCCTGGACTCAAACCTATACTAGAATATGAATATAACTGGGGGACCATGGTCCAATTACAACAAAGTGCTTGGCACCAATCCTCAAACTAAGCTTCACAGTGTTGTTTTGACAAAGGGGGGAGGGGGAGAAGCGAGGATTACGAACACCAGTCTGATTTCCTAAACAGAACAGTAGGATATAAATGTAAGAACTAGAAATATAACTGGCTTATTCACTGCAACTAGCATGGGCTTTCTGTTCCACAAGAGACAAACAAAAACAAGGCCAGAGCACTTATGGTCAGGGCTGCACACTGCGCTGTGGAAGTGGAGTGGATGCACCTTTTACCCCAAGTAATCCTTCAAGCAGAATTAAACAAATAGCTTCACCTGCTGGTGAGTTAACAAAACATGCAGTCTAATACCTGTAATTAACTCTAATGTACTTTGACGGAAGCCATACCATGTAGAAGGGCAATGCTTGCTAACCCTTCCACCATTTAAAGCCTCTGAGCAAACCAATCTGCTCCGGAGTGGCTAACCAGGTGCCAATAGCTTCAGAGGAGAAAGTGGCTGTTTTAAAAGTTCTGTATCAAGAATATGAAACACAGCAGTCGAGTCTCTCCTGATTCTCATCTCCCACAAAGACACTCATGAGATGCACTCAGGAAAGCTAGTGCTGCCCTCCTCCACTTCTGTTCCACAGGACAGTTCCTTGCATCGTTCAGCTTCCTTGCACCAGACTGGCAGGACACAGGCTTTCTCATGGCAGAGCTTTGGAGCTTTCACTGGTAGCACCAAAGCACCGGGCCTCACCTTCTGCCGAAGCATGCAACGTTTTCGCCACGCACAAAAGGGGCAACGGTCTCAGATGCTAAGTGGTGACAGACAGGCAGGCAAGGAGGAAGCACCTGCAGCCCTGTAGGGAGGCCGGGAATTCAGGCGGCGGCCAACAGAGAGCAGCTTTCGAGGTGCCCTTGGTGCTGAGAGCAGCAGTTCCCCAAGCCTGCATTATTGATGTGGCCTTGTCGGGTGGTGAATTATTTATTCAGCACTATTTGCAGGGAGTGGTGAGCGGCACCAAGGTGCTTTTAAGACAGATGTAAAGGAGGAGGGGGAGAGAAGAGGGTAGGCAGGGATCATTAACCCCCTCCTTCCAGGAAGCTACTCCACAGAGACTACAATAAGAGGAGGATGGAGCTGGTTAACTTTTGCTCTCACAGACAGAGAGGATTAGGGCGTGAGTTGCTGGTTGTCAGTGCTGGTTCATGTCACCTCAACCGCAGAAGCTGAGCTTGCAAGGCAGACATTAGCAGGGACGGAATCACATCATGTAGGAAAAAGAACAATTCCTAGCGGTCAAATTCCACAACTAGCATTATGAAGCCAAAAGGGCAAAGCAGAACAAATGGCTCACAAGCTTACTTATCAAAGCTGACTGCGAGGCTCCCTCCCAGCCCAACAAAGAAAAGTCTTTGCACAGAATGAACAGAGCAGTTACACAATACAAAAAGACCCTACCCCACCCTCTTACTCTGGGAAATGGGATAGTTCAATGGGCACACACTACATCCCAGTCAACTCAGTCAGAAAGCGGCTGGGTGGCCTCAGAGCTGACACAAGGGATTATTACTGGCCTATCTTACAAGGCTGTTGTCAAGAAGACATAGTGTGGTCTGGAGGTTTGAGCTGGTGCCCTGCCTGAAGAAGCTAAGCAGGGTCGACCTCGGTTCCCGCTTGGACGGGAGACAGAAGCTGCTGACAAACCTCGCAAAGACACTGAGAAGGCATCGTGAGAGGGTAGAATGCAGAGGAGTCAGCTAGAGAGAGAACATCTAAGACAACCATCCGAGGGTGAACTGCGGTGAACTGTGAAGCTTGGAAGTGCAAAGCACAAGCCAGAAGGAGGGCTGCACTCGGAAGGGAAAACATCTCGAGCATGGAAGGTTCTATATAGGAATAGAACAATATTGTAAAGACCCTTATCAGGTCTAAAGATAGCCTGCCTATGTAAACCGCTTTGAATAAATCTGATGAGAAATATGATGAGAAAGGTGGTATATAAATACAGAAAATAAATAAAATAAATAAATAAAACACTTTGAGCACTGTGGAAACGGTACTATTAAAAACATTATTCATACCAGCTCTCCACAGTACCTTCCAGGTCCAAGTTTGCAACAGACTTAGGGTTGTTGCTGGAGGCAGGGTCATGGGGAGGGGGCACAATCACCTATGGTAGTCTAGGCAAGAGCTCGTTAAACACACATGAAAGAGCTTCGATGGGCAGAAGATGCTTCCACACTGTTCTAAAGTTAGTGTGGGAAAGGGGCACCAGAGGTGCTTTCCAGACCCAAGAAGGTCTCTTGAACAGACTGCAGCACAATGATTTGCTATGACTTAGGGCTTCCCAAAGTTGGGGAGCCACACCTCCTTCAGGAAGGGGATAGTGAAAAGCAGAACGCTGAGACTGTATCACAATCACCTAGCACATGGGACCAACTGCAACTCCAAAAGATAGGATGCAGAAGACGTTTCCCCTGCAGGAAAAAGGCACTTTCTTTGGAGAGAGAAAAAACTATGTAAGCAGCAGCAGATTCCATGCCTGTAGCAGGGTGGCAGTACTCCAGCCTGTTCAGAATGGGTGTGTGCTCCCTACCAGCCTTCACCAGACTTAGCCTAGCAGATGTTGCTCTGGCTCCACCTGCTGGACAAAGACTTTGATTACAAAAAGGAACTCTAAGGTATCCTAAAAGGTACCCACAGGCAGTCCTCCCGCCTTGAAACTATTAGAGTTCCAATATACATCACTGGAATCTCCCAGGTGGAACAGGATTGTGCAATAAGAACAACCAGAATGCAGCACCAAATTTTGCAATCTGCAGCCAAGTAACATAACTTGGAAATCAGAACCACACAAATCAAGTAATTTGTACAAATCCCATAATTTGCTGTTCTATGGCACTTACTCTGCACCCAAGACAAGAGTTTTTAACACTTGTGGGGAGGTTAAAAAAGGATAGAGATAGAAGAAAGAGATGGGCATGTAGACTGGAGCAGTTGAACAGACCCAGAACAAGAGCTACTTGAAACTGAAACAGAGAACTGGGCAATTATAGCCTCTTGTCACCAACAGCAGTCCTTCTGAATCCTCTTAGACTTTTCTAAGGCTGCAATCTTATATGGATTTACCTAGGAGTAAGTACTCTTGAACTCAATGGGACTTACTTCCAAGGAGACTTGGATCGGATTGTGCTGTAAGCCTTCATCATATATGTTCGAGCTTTTATTTAACCCTGATAATCAGAGGCTTGCTTCTGAAAAGAACAAAAGCAGAAATTCTCAGGATATGAAATACCAGGGTCTGTGCCCAGTAAACCCACAGATACATGGGAACGCACACACAGGGTCCTGATTATAGTTTACTCAAGCATGGGGAGGATGAAGAAACATAGGACTCTTCAGTGAGAATATCCATAATGGCAGACAAGGGTCCCGGACGTTCGGCTTGCTCACTGCTACTGCTCTTCTGCAAAGTGTACCTCCAGAGAAGAGTAGGGCAGATCCAGGATGCACCCCTAGTCCACACAGAGCAACAATGAGGCCCAAGAGCACTGCCTCACATTCCAGCTGTGTGGGACTGTGTTCCCATACAACATGTCCCAAAATCCTCTGCAACAGGCAGGCAGAGGAATTCCTGCCTCGGGTGAGGTAGAAAGCGATCCCTGAAGGTAGAAAGCTTGAAAAGCACTGGAACAGATAAAGTGAATTTGCAAGAGACAGGTTGCACAAACACCTTTGAGTTCTACAGCTGCACGTGAGTACTGTATACTTCTAGGGAAAGGAGAAAACTGCTTCCTACACCCATTCACTGCCACCTAGAACACATTGCTAGTTCTTACGCCACTAGGAATAAGCAACTTACGAGAGGATGCACCACCTTTCCAGACAAGCAGATGGATCTGCCTTGCCTCCTTGTCCCACAATAAAAACATAAAGCCCATGCTATTGTACCCAAACCCCATCCATGCACACTTAACCCAACACACCTCCTTTAGTAGGTATAAATTCCCTACTAGCTTTTCCCATGCCAATATTAATCCCCGATAGAGAACCCCACCCAGAACTGTGGCGTGTCTTAGCAATAAATAAATAAAATTTGCATTTTTATACTTTTCACCTTAGTCATGAGGATTAAAAGGTGGATTCTTTTTTTAATGAAAGCCAAGGCTCCCAGCACTCTGTATTAGAAGCCATATCCCTATGACAAAATCACAGCCATGCAAATGCTGACACCTCCTGATCACAAAAAAGAACTCTGAACATGGCAGGCCACAGAGGCCCAGGACAGTGAGGGGTCCTGCTTCTGGCAGAGCTGTAGCCTGAGCTTTATGGAACATTCAAAATCCAGGAAGAGGGGTACACAGGACAACTCTTGCTTTTCTTCTAATGTAATAGCCCTGAAAACGGGGGAGGGGGAAGAGAGAGAAGCAGCTCCCACTGCCAGATTCAGATCCATGGTCACGCTGCGAGACCCCATCTTGGTTCGTCTTTCTGCAAGACACTGGCCTTTCACAAGACTGGATCAACGAACACAGATCAGCCAGAGTCATCGTGTATTGTCATCAAGAGATACAAAATGGTCGTGTGAAACCAGACTGAGAACTGTCCCACTGGAAGGAGCCTCCTCACAGCAAGTAGCAGGCAACTGGGCCCTCCCCGCTGTGCTCCTGCCTCCATGTGCCAGGGGCTACTTTGATTGGCTGAGCTTCTTTCCACCTTAAGGTGCAGTGTCCCCCCAACCCTTGGAGAGAAAGAGACAGCTGTAGCACCGCAGCCTCCAATTACATGCTTGGTTGATTTGATGCAGTTGGAACTCTCCCCCCTCTCCTCCAATACCTGAGAACACCGACACTTGCACATGAGAACTAAAACTTTTTAAGTCTGATGACCAGCCTCTCTTAAAAAGCTGCCCCACGTTACGTGGACAGAGGGATCCAGCTGCTGGGGCTAGAACACGTCACGTTTCCAGCTGGAGTGTGCAAAATGTGCCCTCCGACGGCTTGGGACCTTTGGCGGGGCAATAAATAAAGTGGTCCATGGTCAGGATCAGGCTGCTTTGTGATCCGGGTGGCTCTTGAGCTTGTGGAACTTGACACTGTCCAGCTTCTCGAAGCGCTTGCCACAGTGCTCGCAAGTGAAGTTGTACTGGACTTCTGAGGTATGCTTCTTCATATGCCAGTTGAGAGAGGCCCGCTGCCGGCACTGGTAGCCACAGATCTCACACCTGCAAAGGGAAGCAGCCATCAGCCCTCGGCACTTGGGAGCAGCAGAGAACCCACAGTCCCAGCAACTACCACCGCTTACTGCTGCCCACTCTTCCAACTGCAGGCACACAGAGACCCGGAACCAAGTCAGAGGATGCTTGTCAACCAGTTGCCATGGCTCACCACAGATGCACCAGAACAGACAGCCCTGCACAAGTGGCTCTTGAGAGCAGCCCATTGAGAGCAGCCTTGAGGAGAAAGCACATAGCACTGCTGTGGGAATATTAACATTCTCCACCTACAAAGGTGGGAGTGTTAACACTCCCAGAGACAGCACCACATGGTCTCCCCAATGTAGCTTTAACAATGGGGTTTAAACCATGACTGAAGAGAATCATTCACAGAGATTCAAGGCTTAACACATTGGCCACAGGCTTTCACTGGTGCTCTCCTCTGTAGGCCACACAGTGCCGACAGACAGAATGGCTGTAAACAGACTGCACATACCTCTGTGGTCAGGGAAGATTCTCAAGCACATTACCTGTATCAAGATACTGCAATAATTATTAAGTGGTTCGTTTGTCATTTTCTAGTGCTCTTACTTTTTTAAAACCAAGTGTCTACCAGTGTACCCCTCCACTCAGAGAATGAAACCTCGGCACCCCATCTTACATCTCTACCCTGCAAGGCTCTACTATAGTCCCTTTTCAAGTCCTTTCCACCACGATTCATTGCTGCCCCATATACAGGCTTGTGGTACTATAAGACCCCAAAGCAGCTGCTGTTTCTCCCACCCCTTACCACCAGTCAACAACTTACTGGGCCAGCTTGTGCCACCTGGAGAACCAAAAGTCATGCAAAAGCAATCGTTGGTTTTGAAATAACCCTTCAATGAGTTGACAGCCCTGTTTGAACCTCTACAGTCTGGGAAACTAGCAGAGGCAGGAACACACAACCAGACTCAGCTCTGCCCCGGGATCTCTCTCGCCAAGCTTCCCAACTCTGACAAGGAAGGCAACAGCAAGCAGGTGCCAAAGACCTCACCCTAATGATCAGGCGAGAATGGCTCAGCCCAGAGACTTTTCTATTCATGCCCCCAACTCCAGGTCACTCACTGGAGAGGCGTCTCGCCCGTGTGCGTTCGGCGGTGGACTTCCAAGTGATTCTTCCGCTTGAAGGATTTTCCACAGGTCTCACAGGTAAACTCACGGACTCCTAAGAACAAAGAGAAGCAGAAGTGGTCAGCCCATTCACAGAAGGAAATATCGTGTCTATAGTTCTCTGTGACAAACAACAAGGCCCTGGGCACCCTTCCACAAGACACTGGCTGGAGCAGCTTGCACAGCCAGTAGCTTGATGCCGCCTCAGAAGTGGAATAGAATCTGAAGAAATCAAGTGTGTGAAACGCCCTCAAAAGCACTAGGGTGCTATGTCTCCCTTTATGATGTCATACTCCAAGTGTAAACTTTGCAATGTTCTGCACCCCATCTCACCAAAACTAGAAGCTTCACTGTGTGCCCACTAGCAGTTACTTATATCCTCTTCTCCTCACATCATTTCACCTTTGTCCTGAAAGACTGCTGCTGAAGGACTGCTGCTCCCTCTTCAGCAATCCCTATACTTTGACTGTTTATATACAAACAAGAAATGCAAAATTGCTTACAAATACACAGAGCTAACATCCCTCACACACGTATCAGAAACACTGGACACTGAGGACCTAGGGGATTCCAAAGGTTTGTGCTTTTAAGATGGACAAGTCCACTGATTTGACCCCAGCGAAGGACCAGCACACAAAGTTCCTTATCATAAGACAATAGGACTTCAAATTTTGGAGGTGGCGAGGTGCTCCTCTCAAACAACTGCAAAACTATCTGGCTTCAGGCAAAGCAATGCATTAATACTATTGTAATATTAATGCTCTAATTGAAGCCAGTGCCTCTTTCCAACAATTCCACAATTTAAGCACCGAGATTGGTGTACTCTCAGTTTATAAAGGCGGAATGAATTGCCTATTTTGATCTGGCTTTAAGGAAGAGGGATGATCAGAACCTGCAAACCATACTTTATCACTTGGAGAAATCTAGGGAATTTTACCCTACTATCTTTCCTCCAACTCCTTTTCTCTACAACTCCTCCTCTTCTCCTTCACCCTCCACTTCTAAAGTTTCAGTTTAGCTTAATATTCTTCCCCTTAAGGCATTTTTACCCAAGGGTGTATATATACGCAACAGGAGTTAAATGTGTAAACCTGTGGGCTGAGAGGAAACTTGGGTTTGCTTGGGAGGCAAATGCCATTTACTTTTTTGCTCGCTGTTGCCATGTGTGCGTTTGTAGCTTCTTTTGAGATAATGTACATATGTACAGGCAGCCTTCTCTACCAGACTCCAGGGACATTGCTTTCATCCTTATTTGTACTTAAAAATGGAGTTACTCCATCACACACCCCCACACACTCTGGAGTTATATTGTACACATGATGCTAGAAAATGAGCGTTTGCACCTGCTACGCCCTTACTCAGGCTAGTTGAGGAGACCTGGCTTGGTGGAAGTAACTGGAATGCAAAAAGCAAAGTAAGCCCACGCTGCTTCTTGCTGCCAGAGTAAGAGACAGGGGAATAACGAAAGTTGAAAAAGGTGAGACGTTCTCCCACACGACATGGATGGAAAGAACTGAAAACAACATATTCCATAAATTCACCTAGCATAAGGGGAAAAGCCCACACAAGATGTTGGTGAGCAGCAAGCAAGGTGACATGATGCACGGACATCCAGTCAACAGGTCTGCATCCCACCTCAGCAAGACCTGAAAGCCTCCTAAACGTCCCAGGCAGGAGTAGGGACCATGTGCAACTGGCATGTCTGGGAGAAAAAGGATTTATTGGAAGCAAATGCTAGCAGGACCACCCTCTCCCCAACTGAGGCTGTTGCTGCTGCTGGGCAGGCCCTGACATCTCACCCCTAGCATGCAACTATATTAATTTCCTTATTATTATTATTATTATTACCCACCAATAATGTAGGAGAAAATGTAGATCTTAAGGGGTGTATCTTGGTGCAAAGTGCAGGAGGATGACACCCATATTAACTGGTACCCTCCATCTTTTTTTTTTTAACATCTTGCTGGTACAGATGGGGTGCTGCTGTTTTTTATGATCTTGTTTTAAATGTAATTTTTTAATCAATTTTTAGATGCTTTTTAGTTTAGTTAACTGTTTTTACTGTTTAAAAAGCAATTATCTATATTCTTTTTTGTTGTAAGCCGCCTTGGGTCCCTTTGGGGAGAAAGGCGGGATAGAAATATTGTAAATAAAATAAAAATAAATCTTGAAAATAAGGGCACCATGAGGCTGGACGTCCACATATGAATAGATGCTCCCTGCACAATCATGCCTATACACAAGATCTTGGATGTGTGTGCATACACAGAGTTCATAAACACATTTTAGCCATGCCATACTCTCTCTTCACCCTTGTCCCAGTTATGCAATAGAACTCTTGGTTTTGCAACTTCTTGATGTCTCTGCTGTTTCTAGGAACTATACAATAGTAATAGAGCAGAGAGCCTGGCCTCATCACAGCCAAGCAACCATTGGAACTGGCAACACACCTGAGTGGATTATCATGTGTCTCCGAAGATGGTTGGACAGGTAGAACTTCTTGCCACAACCAGGGTGGGGGCACACCTTTGTCTTTCCTTTCCGATGAACAAGGTTAACGTGATTCTAGGGACAGAAAGAGATGGGATGAGATTTGCCCCGTGGAGGCTTGTTCCTGAGAAACTCTGGTGCCCCCATTATAAAAACATGACAAACCATGCTACATTTCACCTAGAACATCTTGCACAGAGTGTTCAGTGGTTTGCAAGCTAGCAGCTGGGATCTGAGAAAAAGCTTTGTTACTTGTTATGTCCCACCCACTCCAAACATTATGCTCAGGCCACACAAAAAGCTATCTTGAAGGGGAGATTTAAAGAAAGCTCAAAAAGACAACAAGCTTCAACGTATGTTTGCAGTTGCCTGCGTATCACAACTAAAATAAACAAGGACTAAAAGGAAAGCAACTGGGCCGCTGGCAAAGTTCCTACCAAGTGAAGTAGCACTGCAGCTTCTGCTATTTTCCAGTGTCTTCAATTTGGGACATCGTTTTTAAGTCAGAATGACAGACAAGAGGAGCCATACCTGAAAACTGCTAAGTGCTACGTAGACTTGGGTGCATCCTTCATAGGGACAGTGGAACATCTCCAACATGCCATCGGCATCCATCACGCGGCCTCGTTTGCTCCGCCTCCTCCTAAAAGGAGAGGAAGACGATCTGAAGAGAAGCTACAAGCACCTTTTCTGCAGCATTCCAGGAAAACAAACTAAAAACAGAGACCATTCCCACCCATGCATCCCACTGTGATCTAGAAGTACATTTAGGGTGACTTGGTCTAGAAATCCGGAACCAAGGAACTTTGACCAGCAGTCAGTCTAGCAGAGGAGTTCACAACCCCTTCCTGGCTGAGTATCACCTCTGGCACCATCATCACCAGTCACTTCCGGGTGACTTCCGGGTTTTCAGAGGCCAGGTAGGAGGCTCTGGGCAGGAGGAGGGCCCTTCTCAGCATTCCCAAGAGGCTCGGCCAAAGGCAGGAGCCTCTCATGAGCAAAAACGTGCCGCCAAAATCACCTCATCAGAGCAGGGTTCAAGTGGTCCGAGTACCACCAGCAGAAGTACCACTGGTGGTACTAGTACCACTGGTTGAAAACTCCTGATCTAGCATAAAATGCAGGGACTTTCCCCAAATCCCAAGAACCTCAATTTCAAGACTACAGAGGAAAGTACGAAAACATGAGCTAAGGCCTAGAAAGGAGGGTCTAGGAAGGACTTCAAGAAATTGTGTAAAGCTCCCCTAGCTGATAAGCTACTCATCTCTCATTACCACAACCACTACACATACATCAGATCTTGAACCAATTGAGAAGTAAATCCTTGCACATGTGTCAAATTTAATCAAATCACTTCCCCAGTTGGCACAATCCCCTGCTGATCCACACTCACTTTTCAGGTTCCTTTGGAATCTCGTAGATAATGGACGACATGTTGTTGCCATCTGACTCCTCCTCAGGTGCAGGCTCTGGTTCCAGCCCCCCACTCTCATAGGCTGGCTCTGGCTCACAGGGAGTCTCTATTTCTGATGGGGGGTGCAGCTCTTCTTTTTTGAGCTCAAAAAGCTCTTCATTTTCTGTCAGCAATCACAAAGCAAAATTGGAATTCTGAATGCTGAACCCTCTCCCTAGAGATTCCATAGACCGTGTATGAAAGAGTTTGCCAAGGTCACACACTCCTAAAATGCATTCCCTCCTGTCCCTCTTCTGGGAAAGGAATCTGTTGTGCCTAAGAGACCTCACTGGCCACCGAGGTCTTTGAAAGAGACCTTCTGAGGCAAGATGGGGAGAGGCTGCCTTTGCAGTGGGGTGCCCTATTTATGGAATGGCTGTCCTCGGGTGGGTTTATCTGGCACCTACTTTGTTGTACCTCCAGTGCCTGGTGAAGACCTCATTTATAGGCTTACCAGATCTCCAACCGGGACAAAGTGCTAGACCTTTAAGAGAAAGAATGTGGGCAGGTGTAGCTTGCTAAGTCCTAGAGCACAATCCTAGGCATGTCTACTCAGAAGCAAAGCCCACTGAACACAATGGGGCCTGCTTCTGAGTAGACATCCCTAGGATTGTGCTCTAAGGTTTAACAAGCTACACCTGCCCACATTCCTTCTCCTAAAGGTCTAGCACTCTGTCCCGGTTGGAGATGTGGTAAGCCTACTCATTTGCCCCAGCCTTTTATAAACACTGTTGAGTTTCTTTTACCTGCTGTCCTTTCCCCAGCTGTTTTTATTGCTGAATTTAGATGTTACTTTGGTAGAAGTGCTTTTATTCTTTTAATTTTTGTGAGTCACCACGGAAATACATGCATGTGGAAAAGTGGGACATAAATTTATCAGATAAATAAGTTGTCCAATAGCCAGAAATTTGCTGGAGCTATAGTTAGAACTCAACTAGCTAGAACAGCTAGTTGAAGGGGCCAATGGTGGGAAGCAGAAAGGAACTACAAACCACACGCCACTCCACAGGAAAGCACACACCTCTGCTTCCTACAAAAGCCTTCATTCTTGGAGACTGGTTTATAAATGACCAACCATACACTATGTCAGATCAGACCAAGTCTCCAGACCAGGCAGAGGCTTTACAAAGGCTGTTCTTTTCTTCTACACAGATGTGTTGGCAGGTGCGCCAGCAAAACAGTTTGGGGACTAAACGTTTTACAAATATGCTTAAAGATCACCCCTTCAGCTACAGGCCATGATTTTATAATGGCCTCGGCCTTGAAACATGACTGGCGCCATGAAACAAACATGTGTCATGAAGTGTGCACATCCAAGACACATATTTTCTTCCTAATGTTCATGAGCTAAATATAGGCAGCAAATTTTATTTCAAGAGCAACATTTTAGGCAAGTATATGCTTTCTAACATGAAGCTTTAACACAGAAAAACTGCAGCCCTCAACCTCTACCATAAGCGCTCCACAAGCAATTCTCGGTTCCTTTGCAACCCGGCTCTTAGAGAAGGACTTTGTACTGTGGCATGATAGCAAAACCAGTGTCTTGGCAAACTCACAAGATAGGGGGATAAGGGTACTGAATTGCTCTACAGCTCCCAGCAGCCTGTTTTGCCACCGATAGTTTATTTACAGGAGGCAGCAGAAACTGAGTTGAAGCAAAATGTTTGTTAAGAAGAGTTAGGAGACAGATCCATACTCACAAGGTGCGCAACTTGGGATATTTCAGTTGGTTCCAGAGGTGAACATCTGGGGCTCACCCTGCCCTCCCTCATCCACAGCAGAAGCTGCCACTCCCACACCTACACCACAGTGAATCAAGCGCTAAGCACCTTAACAGGAACAAACATGCTGGCTACACCTGGCCCACTTCGGAATAGGTAGCTGGGCTGTTGGCGGAAACTACCTGTTTTGGTCTCGATGTACTCCATGCTCTCCATGCTACTGGGCTGTTCATTCTCAGGCTCTGCCTGAGTGTAAGCTGCCACACCCTCAATCATGGCACAGGGCAGTTCCTCCCCTCCCGTGCTGGTGACATTCAGCTGGATTCCCTCAGCCGTGAGGGCATCATAGCCCGGCCCAGCAATGATGATCACCTGTGAACCTTGCATCACACCCTGCACAGGGCAGCTGGCCACCACTTCACCAAGTGTCTCTTGTGTCACATGCTCAAACAGAGTCCCGTGTCCCGAACTCATCTGCATGGGTACTGGCACACACACCACAGTCTCCATGGTCTCTGCACCACTGAGGGGCGGGTTGTGGCACATGCCAGCCCCCTGCTCTGCCGTCAGGTTCTCAATATGGTGCTCAAATGGAATGTGGATGCCATCCTGAGTGATGAGCCCACTAGCACTCTCGCCTTCTGCATCTGCTGGTGGTTGCTGTGCCTGGGGCTGCTTGGCCTTCTGGCTGTCTGGCTGTTCCTCCGACTCAGAGTTGGAGTTTCCATCTGAGGACTCTGAGCTTCCAGCCCCTGTGCCGTTGGCAACTGCAAAACAAGAGGAGAAGATCAGCACAAGCGCCCTAGTGACTGAGACAGGACATGTCTTACTGCTCTGCTCTCCCTATAGGCCCTACTCTCCACCAACACCATGGCCCATAAATCTGCAATGTACGGCCCAGCGGAACAAGTACCTCTGTTCCACCAGCAGAACTAGAGCTGCCCTCACACTTTATCTGAAAAGGCCTTCTCCTCCCACAGATGTGTTATCAACTGCATTTTCTTGTGACACTTTTCTGTCACCGCTGCCCATCCTACCAGGAAAAAGTCTCACCAAGATTTTTTTTCTAAATACAAAGATATTTTTCTAAATATAAACGAAGTATTATAAGGGCTGATTGTCTTCCTTCCCCAGGTTCAGAAGCTGGGGCGCAGGAGCTGCTCCAGTGTCAGTTCCATCCTGTGTCGTACGTACCTCAAACCACCCTTTGCTCTGAGGGGAACACGCATAGCTAAGCTAAAGTCACTGAAAATATCAAGACACAGACTCAGCAGAATTGCTATTCTCAGAGCCAATCCACGTGATTTCATTTGCTCACCATGCATGGAAATTTGGGGATGATGCAAAAGCAAGCCTAGCACCAGCCCCATGGCGTCGGATTCCAAACCACCCTCCCTGCTGTTTTTCTGGTACTCAGGTGTGCTATTCGATTCGATCCAGCCCACTGGTCAGTGGGCTGGCTCAAATCAAGTACTCTCTCGCCGGGAAAGAGACCTTCTGCCTAGAAAGCAATGTTGTGTCCAGGTAAACAGCAGAGTGTCTAGAGAGATCTAGATTGATGTGGTGCAATCCTTCACTTCACGCCAGGCACCTAAGAAGGTCAAAGACAGCACAAAGTAAACTTCTGCTGCCTCCACTCTGCCTGCCCAGCTAACACAAACTGGAAGATTGTGATTCCTCAAAAACACCTGCAAGGTGCATTGGATTCACCAAGATGGAAATCTTGTGCAGCAAGAATGCTCTCCCAACCCCCTGCCTTTAAATGCAGGAGCTCTCCAATCCAGAAGCTACCCCACAGGTGTGCTTCCTCATGGATCCAGCACAATTGAGGGTGCACCCAGAAACAATTTATTTGAAACATTTGCTGTGGTGTGCTGGGTCCACGTTAGAATGGCCAGACAATCAACATCTCACCCATGGTGAGAGTAACAGAAACTTTTGTTTGATTTTATGTAAGCTGCTCTGGGAACCTCGTCGGCGGAAGAGTGAAGTCCAAATCCTATAAATCCCTTGGACAACTACTGAAGGTTAAGAAGCTTAAAAACATCACAGTGTTCATACAACCCCAATAGCCTACTTCCCTGATTTCCAGGAGACAGGAGGACAGCAGTCTCAGAAAGCATACACCTCTAGGGCAAGAGACTCAGAAGATACATAAGAGCACAGTGTAACATTAGATCACACAAAGAACATTTTAGGGTTGCCTCTGGTGGGAGACATCAAGACCCTCTCACACTCACCATTGTCACACTCGTTTTCAGAGTCGCTGAGTGGCTTAAGAGGGGAGTGCAAGTCCTGAAAATAGCGATGTCCGGCTTCACATTGCCACACAGCTGTGGTGTACATCCCAAAGGTGGGGTCCAGCTCTGAGAGGTGGGGTTCATAGGGGCAACGGTTCTTGTGGTCTTCATACCAGATCACCGTATTCTTCAGGCAGTTCACATTCCGCCTTCTTCCTTGGGACATGGAGGGGGAAGGAGAGGAAGAACATGAATGTGATAAGCATTAGATGAATTTGATAAGTTGTGTAAGCCACCTTAAGCTCTTGGACAGGCGGGGTAAAAATGTATTAATAAAATAAGCACAGAACAGAAGACCCACCCAAACAATTAAGGGAGTCATTAAATTCCTGCTCAAACATCTGAAGATTGCTGCATTCTGTCACCCATATATAATATCTATCAAACAACCTTACAGCGCAATCCTGTCCAGGACAGGTGAACTATTGTTCCACCGGCACCGGGTGTCGCAAATGTGCTATAAGGCATGTTCGACACCCGTAGGCGGCACTAGTGCCGAGGCCGGCACCACTCACTCTGCCCCGGACGCAGGCAGCTGCCAGGTAAGGATTGCGCCGGGCGGCGTGGGGAAGAATGGAAGGATTGGTCCACTGGGATAGGGAAGGGATCATCAGTGGTGCGCTCCACCGAATCCTATCCCCCTTCCCAGGCCTTACAAGTACGCTGTATCCTATCCCCATCCCAGGCTTGCCTCAGAAGTGTCGTGGGTATGCGCAGGGCCTCGCCGGAAGCGGCCGGCCGGGTCGTTGGACGCTCCGAGGCCTTCTCCCGGGGCCAAGGCCAGGGAGAAGGCCTTGGAGCGTCAGACCCAGCCAGGGGGAGGGACCCTTGGAGCGTCCGACCCAGCAGGCGGGAGGGACCCTTGGAGCATCCGACCCAGCCGGGGATAGGGTGGGAGGCCCTCAGGGAACCATGGAGGGGGTTTCGCTCTTATCCACGGTTTCAAGTATCCACGGAGCGGCCTGGAACATATCCCCAGCGGATATGGAGGGAGTACTGTACTTGTTTACTCAAAAGCAAGTGACACTGACGTCAAAGAGATTTATTTTGCAAAGACTTTTCACCTTAAAGGCTGTGACACACCAAGCACATCCACATGCGTTGTGCCCAGCGGCACCCACATTCATCTGGTGTGTCTGACCTCTGGCCGGAACACACAGGAGAACTGGAAGGCACGTTTCAGCTCAGTTCTGCCAATCAGAGCCCGTATTTGGAACTCTGGGGGCAGGACGTGGCGCAAACGCGGTAGCCAATCAGAATCGAATTTGAAGAGTCTCAATTCTGATTGGCTAAAAGAGAGAGGGACGGAGCAGAACGTCTTCCCTTCTCCGTGCGGCTTTCGTTGGTGTGCCTGGGGTTCGTAGCGGCACGTCGGCTGCTCAGGCAACGCACTAGACGAGACACACGCGAGACAAACGTGGATGTGCTTGGTGTGTCACAGCCTTAAATCTCTGCACCACTATGCCTAGATCTGCCTAGTTAACAGTCAGTGTATTGTTCTTCTAGTTAACAGTCAGTATATTGTTCTTCTAACAACAACAATATATCTGCAAGTAAAAACCACTGGCTTCTTATGAGCCATGAAACATGGTATCTTAATTCTGAACAAGTTGCCTTCCCTGTTGAAAATGTATAGTGCCTTGCATACCAGTTCAAGAATTACAATCCTTTGTTGAGTAACCACCACCATGAACCCTCGATCAGCAGGTCTCCACATAGCACTGACTCCAAAAGGGCCAGATACTCCCACAAACAGCTCTTTCTGCTCTTTGCAAAGAAAACCATTCATTCAACATCACAAAGCAAGCCAGACACCCCAATACAAATATATTTACTTACTCTTCTTCCGCTGTGGTTCATAAGGCATCTGCTCCCATGGCTTCCTGCAAGAGAAGATGGTAGTATATTAAGATAGGCGTATAGATCCCCAGATATGGATAATCTACATTTGCCAAAGGAAAGCCTGCTCCAAATAGGATTGGTTTGTAGTGGAACAAGACAAATCAATGAGGTATTGAAAAACCTCTTCCTGTACAATTTCTGTGGAACAAGAATCTATTACTATTTCCATATACAAGGCAGAGGGAAAATGAGTGATCTGTCCAGGACCACCCAACAAGATCAGGGTCAGTGTGGCATTTCGCTCTCAGATCTATCTCATCAGGCCAATGGCTGAAGCCTGACAAGATTCAAACACCTAACTAGGTTTCCCTGCCACAACACTTACCACCACTTACTAACTACAGCAGCTGAGGACTTTTTCAAGAACAGTTATCAATTCACTTGTGCATAAAATGATAATTTCTAGCAACTAAAACCACACCAGATTCTCTCTACTAAGCATCTACTAGCCCAGATAATGCCAAAAATCCTGAAATATGTTTTAAGCAGTTTTCTCTAGAGATGAAAAACCATTTATTTTGACTATGGAAGCACCCAAAGGTACTTACTGGGTTTCGTTCTGAAACAAATATAGATATGTGATTTTAATAATAATTGTTTGGCCCTTGCTGGGAAAAAAAAACCAGACCCAAAAACCTACTCAGGATGCAGACACTCCAGTCAAAATCCTGTCTGTTTCTAACTGCCCACATTGCTGAGGAAGATTACTGAACAAACAGCTGTCCTCCATCTCTAAACCCAAATGGGTACCATCAATTTTCAGGACCCATATGTTGCCCGATAGCTTTTATGTATTTTTTATTTTGAGGCACGCAAGGAACATGCATGTGTACACATGTACTGCTAGAAAAGTATGACCCAGGCCAATAACATCACCATCAACAGCACTGATGGCAAAGAGCCTCAGATCCACAGGCCAAGAGGAAGGTCACACTTTTAATCAGAGCAAACACACACACACACACACACACACACACACACACACACACACACACACACGGCTGACTTAGAGCTCCTAGGAGCTGCCTGACTTCGAAAAAACAAGTTATTAACAAAGCAAAAGAAGGCTCTCCAACCTTAGCTGTCTTCACCAATGAGGACCTCTTATTGAGCTATCTATATTACACCCTCTGTCAGGTGTAAAACCAAATAAAGTACAGTACTTACGTCCAGGGGAAAAACCACCAAGGGCCATCATATAACTAAGAAAGGTCCCTCGATGAGTTCACCCAACAAAAAGATCCTATAGAATCCTATGTGTGAAAAACAAACACCTGGGTCACTAGACCCTTATATGTCTTCACTCTTTCACCCTTTGCTCATCTCTCTGCCATGCTGCTATGACGTTTGTGCATTTGACCTGCCGGTGCTACGTTAAACCAACTCCATTCCATCCACAATCCAAGTACCACCATGCCAAGCTGGCACCCAGATCAGTAACCCCTGCTTCCCTTTCTTCAGCTTACTTGCCCTGCCCTCCCTTAAGCTAACTAAGACTATCACCTAGTTTTTGGGCTTGCGTCAGAGGCCTCTTTCTGCCTTTCAACCCCCACTTTCAAGAGATTTGCCCGGTCTTGGCATCCTTGCCCCACAACATGCTCTACAATGTGTCCATCTAGCAGAAATGGACTGGTAATCTTGGTCTTTGGCTCAGTTTCACCATAGGCCCACAACCCCCCTGCTACCTTTCCTCATTTGTCTCATGTGTGTGAGTATGTGTGACTTTCTGCCTTTGTGTGAATGGACTGTGGTGTTAAGTGTGTGGCTTTGGGTTTATTTTCCACAAACTCTATTCTTTTTCCCTTCAATCCCCCAACCCCAAACCCCCAGTTTCCTAGTCCCAGTTCTCTTTAGGAAACCCACATAATTTCTGTATGCCTCTTGTCCTCGTTCATGCTTGTGCTGCTTTTGCTTTCTTTTCCTCTGAAGGAATTTCTTTCTTCTCCCCTTGTCTGCTCTCTGTTTGCTCTGCTCTATAGCAACCACTTACATTAATGCAGCGAGATCGGAGGTATGGGTAAAGAAGCCATGTCAAAGTTTTGTTGAAGAGACCAATACATTTTTTTTATTCTTACCAAAGGTCTGTTGAAATTCTTTAAGCGCAAGACTCCAGCAACTGGAGAAAGAGGGGCGCATAAGATTATCAAACAGGCAGGAAATATAAAAAAGTCCAGTCTACTTGCTACGTTTCTCCCCGCTCCAGGGGTTTCCTCAGGCAAAACAATTTTATATTTCCTGCCTGTTTCATAATCTTATGCGCCCCTCTTTCTCCAGTTGCTGGAGTCTTGCGCTTAAAGAATTTCAACAGACCTTTGGTAAGAATAATTTTTTTTTATTGGTCTCGTCAACAAAACTTTGACATGGCTTCTTTACCCATACCTCCGATCTCGCTGCAAATTGTAACAAGCCATGGAAACCTGCATACAACACTTACATTAATGGTTAAATATTGAATTGCTTTGATTTCCCCTTCCTCATTATTGCTAAATTATCCCGACGAAGTTTGTTTTGGTGCACCTGTCACCCTTGCCTCCCTCTTCTTTCCCTGCTAAAGCACTGAGCTCTGCCATTAGCCACTACACAGGATCCCCACACAGAAGTATTCCATAGAGAAGGGGTCCATACAAAAGGGGTCTTCCACTGTACCACAGAGAAGGGATCTTCCAATGAACGGCTTCAGATTGCACAGGTAGAATGCACCTACATAAAATCTCTTACCAAGTAACTCAAGGCAGCTTACATTTACGGCAGCTCAAACTTACAACAGCTCAAGAACACTTTTATGCTCCCAGCTACACACAACTGCAATTTTGAAGTTACACTTCACTCCTAGCCTTGATCTGGAAACACTGTGCTCAACCTCTGCTTTTAAAATAAGGAACAAAATCTTGAAATCTATAGTGCCATGTCCACTAATGTCACTATACTGGAGATAAACACCTCTCTAAAAATGAGAGCTACATGTAGTTTTCTGAACCTGTGACTCTCTAGAACTGGGGGCTCCGTTGCTGCCACCACCAGAGTTCATGCATTCAGCAAATCTCCCTTCAATGACTCTCGTTATGCTTGGAACTCCCTTCCTGAACATCAAAAGGGCAGCTTTCACCTCAAATTCCACCTCCTCTACAAGCCTTTGGGCACAACACGCCCCCCAGTCCCCAACCCCTACTGAAACAAATCTCCAAGCAATAGCATGCCCCCCGTTTGCTCTTAGTCCCGTCTTCCTCCCCGCCCTCTGCCGTCTCCTCCCTGCAGACCGTTAGATTGTAAGTTCCGCGGGGCAAGGCCTGTCTTCGCGTTTCTTACTGCATAAAGCGCCACGATGCATCCTGTTGCTTCCATTACATTACTGTCGTTAATGACAGATACTCTCCCACCCGCCCCCCATCATTTCTCACCCGCGGCGTCCAGCCCGCTGCTCCCGCTCCAGCTCCAATAAATAGGCTGCCAGTTTGGCGTCACTCCAGCCGCTGCGCTGTCTCAGGTCCACCCACGGTCCGTGAGACTCGCCCAAGTAGACCCGCCGCACGTCGTACTTCTTGCGGGATTCCAGGCGCCGCCGGGCCCGGTCGGACTCGGTGAGACGCGGCCTACCGCGGGCCTTGCGCCCGCCCCGAGCCTTGCGCCCACCCGGCGACAGCTGAGCATCCGCGTCCCCACCGGCGGCGGCGGCCTCTTCCTCTTCTTCCTCCCCTTCCTCCTCGGGCTCCCCGCCGTCCTCCTCCTCACCTGGGGCCGGGCCACGCTCCGAGTCGCTCATCCCTGCCTGGTAACTAAGGCCCCCCCCTCCGAGGAACCCGGTTGTTAGGAGCGGGCACTGGCGCGAGCCAGTGATGCAACTGGCAGCGACTAATTGGTCAAACTTTCTTCCGCTTCCGGGTTTCAAAGTGTTTACAGCACAGGTGCGCTCAAGCATGGGCGGTGGAGGGTCTCAGTCGGACGACTACCATGGAGATGGGGAAGAAAAAAGTTCTGCGTGTAAACGTACAGTAGTAGCTGCTAGCACATTACTTGTTTGAGGATTTCTTCTAGCCAGAAGTGTGCCAGGAGTACGTCCAGCCTTCTTTGAAGTACCATAATAAGCTTCAAGCACGCCAATTCCTCTTTCTCCTTCAACCCCCCCCCCCTTCAAGGTCCTGTAGCTCAGAGCATACTCCATACCATCCTCATTGTCATTGTCGGGTCGGGCTGTTGTTGTGCATTATATTTTCTCTTATACTGTATAAGCAAGAAGCCACTACAGTACTCTGTGTGGGCACACACATGCATACATATATAAAAAGAGACCAAAAAAATGGTAAGCATTCTAGCTTTTAAAAGTCAGCCCCTTCTCAGGCTCACAATCAAATACAAGACACATTAGGGAGAAGCCAAAGTGAAGAGATGATCATGTTTTACAGTACAATCCTATCCACTTAAAAAAATTCATTTTGAGCTTGACCTCATTGCTTGTGGTCCATGAGAAATCCAGGGGCTGCCCTGCAACCCAAGCCCCCTTGGTGAGACCCTAGTGATGGGCCTGTCCAATATCAGAGGGAGGGATCTTGTGAAGACAAGAGCTGACAAGAGGAAAGGGGGCATCTCTTTCAGTCACAGACAACCTATGGAGTCATGAGTGGGTCATGATTTATGATGGAGTCTCTCTGGGGATGAATCAAAGGTCTTTCAGTTTATTAGAGGAACAGACGTGTGAGGAAAATGGAGAGAAGGAGCCTGGATGGAACAAGAGGTGCTCTGAAGAAGCTTCTGTTGCCCAGGTGACAGTTGGTGACAGATGAGGTGGGTGGCTGAAGCCACGCCCCTACCCCTTGTGACATCACCTATTGCACAGGTATAGATAAGAGGAGAGCAGAGAAAACTCACCAGATGAATAGGAGGGTGATTGCGAGAGTGAGAGGAAGAGTGAGAGATTTAGAGAGAGCGGGGTGGAGTCAATGGGTTAAAAAAAAGATAGAGAGGGTCAGGGGTAGGTTCAGGGAGAGAGCACGAGTGAGACCATTCGCCCAGGGACAGTGTAAGTCTGAGTTCCCCACAGCTCCTTTTGGGGTTTTTATCCCTGATCCTGTTCAGGAGGGTCCTGGGAAGCCCCACCCCAACAAGATGATGCATACCACCCCTCTGAAGGTAGGTTCTCCCCTTAGAAGGTAAATTGTTATTGAACTTCTCCCTCTGGTGGCAAAGACGATTTCCTCCCAGTTGAGCCCCGTGGCTCCTGGTGAATCTGGGGCCCTCTTGATTGTCTTCTTCCATGAAGTGGCAGCTGGTTGGGGTTGGAGAGTCATCTGGGGCTGGCAGAGCTGCTGGTCTGGCTCAAAGAAGAGAGTACATAGCCTGGTACATAGCACTTAGGCTCCCCCATCACTAGAGCCTCAAAGGGGGTCTCATTCTCCTCTTCTTTCTTCTCCATTTCCCTTAAGAGTCAGCAAGCAGTTGTGGGGACCTGTTTTGCAATCAAATGTCCCCACGATGATCCAGTTGATCAGAATCACGGAAGTGAGTGTCCCTTACACATGGTGGTCTGTGGAAGGAGAAGCTGGCGGGAGAGGTGTCCACCTGGGGTCAACCCTGAAATGTGTTCTTACCTATACAACTGGAAGCAGTCAGAGATATAATCCTATCAGACATCTGGACAATTTGGGTGAGGGAGGATGACAGTCTCTCCTCCTTCGTTGAAGGTAACATCCTTCTCAAAAGAAAGGGGCGGGGCGGGGCCACATCCCAGAATAGGAACTTGCTGCCCGTGCCCGAGGCCATCACCCCTAGGCTTAGCTGCTGTCAGAGGAGCCTGCAATGTGGCTCTCTTATTTCTGAGACAGACATCCCATGTGGGTGTGTCTCAAAATGCAAATCCTGCCATAGGGAGAGTTGACATAGGAATAGGGTATTTCTGAATCTAGGTAAAGGTAAAGGTGACCCCTGACAATTAAAAGTCCAGTCGTGTCCGACTCTAGGGTGTGGTGCTCATCCCCATTTCAAAGCCGAAGAGCCAGCATTGTCCGAAGACGCCTCCGTGGTCATGTGGCCGGCGTGACTCTCCTTGCCGCAGCACGTAGCATGCGGCTGGAACACGGAGCGCTGTTTACCTTCCCGCAAGCGGTACCTATTTATCTACTTGCATTAACATGCTTTGGAACTGCTAGGTTGGCAGGAGCTGGCCAAGCAACGAGAGCTCACCCCGTCGCAGATTCGAACTGCCGACCTTTCGCTCTGCTCATGGTTCAGCGGTTTAACCCACTGCACCACCCGCTGGCCATATTTCTGAATCTACTTGCAGCCTAATTGGAAACCTGGAAGAAGACAGATGACCCCTCAATGCCAAACCCAGCCCTTCCATGGTTTGAATATGGGCAGTGACTCCCTCCACCTCCCTAAGGTAAAGGTGACCCCTGACAATTAAGTCCAGTCGTGTCCGACTCTAGGGTGTGGTGCTCATCCCCATTTCAAAGCCGAAGAGCCAGCATTGTCCGAAGACGCCTCCGTGGTCATGTAGCTGGCGTGATTCCTCCCTACCCCTCTCCCTACCCCTCTCCAAAGGTAAATAGAATAGGAAGATTAACTGCCTCTCTCTTCTTCCTCCAATGCAGAACAGCTTCTGTATGAAGACTATGAGGAAGAGGAAGAGGCACTGGCTCTTGGCTGCTCTCCACTGCCCCCCCCCCCATGCCAACAAGGGTGGGAGGTGGAGCCTTTGGCAGAGCCCAACCAACACGGTTCCTGCGACAAAACCAAGGAAACCACGTCCGTCTCTGGCTGAATCCCTCCAGAGATGCTTCAGAGGTGCTTGGCGCCACCCCTCTGCTCCTAATCAGGCAGCACCCGCACACACACCCCACAAGAGGGAGAGAGAACAGCTAGCGGTTTTCTTTCTTTCTTGTTTCTATACTTTAAGTTTTATATAACAAATGTCTTTTGTATGCTTGATATTATTATGCATGGCTCCTTCGGGACTGGATCTCCCATCCTGATGGTAGGAGCCAAACCCAATGAACGCAATGGAAAGTCCCAGCAGGAGGGAAAGGACAGGAGGTTGTGGGGACTCTGGAATTCCAAGGAGGAACGGGGAGAAAAGCAATCCAGTTAGTTGGGAACAACCTCATAAATTTTGAGTGAAGATCCCCCCACAGAAGAATTACAATCCCCAAAAATGTCTCTGCAGAAACTTAATGAGGCAGTTTGTAGGAGCAACTGATGAACATCGCCCTAGAACTGTGGGGGGGCAAAGCAATGCTCCTGTGACGTCATGTCCGAGCCCCGCATTCCGCAGCCTACAAATGGAATCCGGAAGTATAGGCAGTTCATAGGATATGCCACAATCCACTGAATACCAGTGCAACCATAGCCAAACCTACAGAAGTGCCCTCTAATGCCAGCATGAAGGCAAACAGCCATAGCAAAGAGCCAACCATGGATCGGCCTGGTTGGCCAACATGCCACAATCCCAACATTTGACTGCATGGGATGAGCATCTTGAGACACAGGAGGCAGACCACTCCCTGCCAGGGGATAGGAGAACCACCCCCTCCCTCATGACTTTTCGGCGAGGGCTAAAAACATTTTTGTTTCATCTAGCGTTTGGGTGATGGGTCGTGGTCTGCCTCCTGTGTCTCAAGATGCTCTGCCATGCTGCTTCTCTGCTCCACACTGTCGCCTCCCCCCCAGTGGATTTTATTGTTTTTAAATTTGTTTATGTATGGTTATGTATTGTTTAAATTTATTTTATGTATTATTTTAAATTATGTATTTTAATCCTTGTTGTAAGCCGCCTTGGGCATTTGCCTTTCGGCATAGGAAAAGGCAGGATATAATTTTTTTTAAATAAATAAATAAAATAAATGACCCACTCACCACCAGGCCTGGTCCACAGGCCCATCAGAGCCCTGGAAGGATTGTTGCCTCTGCAAGCACAGCTGACTAGCCCCCACTGACAACACCCCCATGCACAGCCAGGGTATGCAAAGGAATCATCCCTAAATTCATACTCAAGGACATCCCCACCAAGCTTGACTATCCAATACCCACAGTGCAGCTGGGGCAACACAAGCGCCCTGGGAAACCATAGCACAGCTGTGCCTTGAACCAGTGAGGTGCAGATCCATGATGTACATCCCTTGCACATTCCACCCTGTCCATAGCTGCTTCCCCACACCTCGATTGCAAATGGTCAGGCAGGCAGGCAAGAAGCTTTACTAGGACCACCATGCCCATAAGACCCCCATGCCCAGTGATGGCAGGGGACAGGTTCACACATAGCAGAGAATTGCCATGAATTGTAGCCACCAGTCTGGGAGAAGAAGAGCAGGGAGGAAAAGGCCAGGATATCAAACAGCATGCAAAGGTCAGGAGTGCACTAAACCTGAATTCCTAGCTAAGGAATAATCCCTACCCTGACTTTAAAACAAGTTTACCCTTTTTATCTCATACAAAGCTAAAATATTCTTTCAAGTGGTATGGTACCTATTTTCTGGTTGACAGCCTGGAAGCTAAAATAGGGATCTCATTCACAAAGCAAGAACTATGTGATGTCCTTTTCTGGATTAGATTATTGTAATGCGCTCTACGTGGGGCTGCCCTTGAAGACGGTTCGGAAACTGCAATTAGTGCAGAATGCGGCGGCCCGTGTAGTTACTGGGGGTACCCGGTTCGACTGTCGGGCCGCTTCTTCAACGGCTGCACTGGCTGCCGATTTGTTTCTGGCGGGCCCAATTCAAAGTGCTGGCTTTGACCTTTAAAGCCCTATACGGCCTGGGGCCAGGATATCTGAGAGACCGCCTACTTCCATATATTCCAGCTCGTCTCCTTAGGTCATCAGAGAAGGCCCTTTTGCAGGTACCGTCGCCCAGGGAGGTGTGAGGGGTGGCGGCCAGAAATAGGGCCTTCTCAGTAGTGGCACCAACCCTATGGAATTCCTTCCCTCTTGACTTAACGTACTACTCCCTCCCTGGAGACCTTCTGGCGAGGCCTGAAAACTTTCCTGTTTAAGGAAGCCTTCTGAGTCCTTGCCTTTTTTAACATCCTGCTGGTACAGGCGGAGTGTTGCTGTTTTTTATGCTCTTGTTTTAATTGTAATTTGATCTGTTTTTATTAATTTTTAGATGATGTTTTTTACTAGTTTTTGTGAATTGTTTTTATTGTTTTAAATGTGATTTTTTTTTGTATTGTATTGTATTCCTTTCCCCATGTTGTAAGCCACCTTGGGTCCCTTTGGGGAGAAAAGTGGGGTAAAAAGACTAAATAAAATAAATAAATAAATTTCACAAGAGGGAGAGAGTTTTATGGAACGAAAAAGTCTAAGCAATTTCCCCCCCCCCCCAATATTTAATAGTACAGAATAGAAGGCATTCAGAGATGGAATAGCTGCAGCAGAGGTTCAGTTCACAGTAAGAAGAATCAATCTTACCTAACATTTGGAATAAGCAAATCAGCTTTCAGGAACCTTAGCCATGACTCCCTCCAACAGGTTTTCCTTGGTCTTAAGAAAAATCCTGTTGCTCTAGAGAGGTTATTCAAACTGTTAGGGTGAGAAAGGCCCTCCTCACCTCACTTCCAAGGTAAGACTATTCTACTCGGAAAGAAAGACCCTCTGTCTCAGCTATTACTTGCTAAGACAGACTGAGCTACTGCACTTGCTAGCAGTAGCACTGCCCCATATGTGACAAACTATGACAGCTGGCAATGCTGGTCATCACAGGCAGCAACTATTTTTATTCTCTCTGCAACTCCAAGAGCTGCATTACTAGCTCCAAATTCATTACTATAACGTAAAAAACGGTATCTAGCGGTCATTTGCAAAACAAAGCTTGAACATTTTAGTAAGTATGCGAAGAGAGGACTCTCTGGGGAAGACTCTGATGCTGGGAAAGATTGAAGGCAAAAGGAGAAGGGGAAGGCAAAGGATGAGATGGTTAGACAGCATTACCAATGCAACGAACATGAAAATGAGCGAACTCAGGAAGATAGTGGAGGACAGGAAGGCCTGGCGGGATATGGCTCATGGGATCACGAAGGGTCGGACACGACTTAACGACTGAACAACAATGCAGGTATAATGTCCACGCTCTTTGCTTATTTATGGTTAAAGCACTGCTCAGCCTACAACGTTTTGACCTTTAAGTTAAATACTAAACACACAGTCGACGTTTATTACATCAGGAATTATTGTAGCTCTCCCTCCATCCCCTGAAACTGTGCAAAAGCAGTATCCCATTAAAACAACTTTTTTACAAAGTTTCATCTTCACCACTTATGCAGAAACTCAGATCATGAAAAGCACAAATTTGAGCTCATTTAGCAAGTGGCAGGAAGGTTCAGCTTTCCTAACTGCCAGGACTGCACTGATGACAGAGACGGGAGAGATGGTCACCAAAGAGCAGAGGCCCATCTACTAAAAGGCAGGCTATTCCTGAAAAATCAGGAAAAGGAACTCGTAATCTCCCATCTGTGATCGGAAGCATTGTGGGAGGCTCCGAGGTGACTTTCTTCAAAGTGCAGAAGACAGCAGCAACCTCTCAGCCAATGAAAACACAACAAAAAGTCGAACTCACACGTTCTCGATTTGCAATTTCATTTCCAAAAACTGTTTGAAGAGAGAGTAACAGCAACAATCATCTGCAAAAGGTGGCAAGCAGTGTCCTTGAATATTCAACATGCTGGTGTTGCAGCTGAGAAAAAAAAAGTGCCTTGTTTGCAAGTACAGGTGCTCTCAATGCCCTCACCACGCCAGAATTGCTCAGGCCAGTTGAAGGAAGCGATTGCACTAGCCTCTTGGAGATTTAAAGCACAGGCATACATACAGTTACAGACAGTTAAATACCAACTATCAAAGTCAAAAAGAAATAATCAGCATGTGCTCAGGACTCTTGTTTGATGGGCTGAGCTTGTGCCATCTCTTCATCACCACTATCATCCAAGTCGGTACTTGGCTGCATCTCCCGAGGTCCTGGAGCAAGACGGAACACAACCGGTGTCCGAGACAACACAGGGTTTGTTTCCTGGAGGCCCACAATCCACTTAGCCAAGGTGGCCTGGTCTCCTGCCCCTGCCATACACATGGCAAACACAGGGCCCTCCTCAACTACAGGGAAAGCACAAAACAACAGCGTCACTGTTTGAAGGAGGAGAGAACACTTGGCAAGAATCCTAGCAATGATCCTGCACACAATGGGTGTGTGTGTGTGCAGATTTTGGAGAAAACGGGGTTTTGACTATGAAAGAAGTAGCTTTTGTTTAACCTTAAGAGTCTCTCCTTGCCAGAACAAAACAAGTCCTAAGTTCACCCACTAGTAAAACAGGCTTATTTGTTACCCCTTCAACTTAAAGGTATTAAACAGCAGTAAACAATGTTTTGGAGTCAGGACAACGGGCGATTAAGCTACTGAAGATATTCTGGAGAATAAATAGTTTTGTTTGAAGATAGTAGTGGGAACATGTGAGGCTCAAATACATCATAAGCCTGCTTTTAGATCAAAGGGAAGGATACGATCGTCACCTTTAGTCTTGAAAACTTAGGAAATAATTTTGAATGGTGCTGTGACATTTTTTATCTTGCCTATTCAGATAATATAAATATAGATTGCGAGTCCTCAGCAAGCAGGATGGAATAAACCCTGCAGGAACACCTTACCCATTCCTTGACTTGAGCAACCTTCCAACAAGCTGTTGCAAGAATTGTGATACGACTTTGATTGAGACAGTGCGCCTTAGAAATGCTCTAAGATTACTTAAAGATGTTCCTTTGAATATGTTATGTGACTAAGCACCTTGAAAATACTCATGCATGTTGTATGTTTTGATTCTCATTCTGTGCAATGTGTGCTATTTTTTTTATAAAGAAAGATAAACTAGTTGCTTAGAATTTTTGCTTCTTGAGTTCTTTGTATAAATTCATGACCATACTATATCACAAGTCATCCCTCATAGTAAGCTTCACATCTTTTGGTTCTCTGGGTCAGCTGATCTAACACTAGGGGTGTAAACATCTTATCTACAGAAAGTGCAGACTGCAACAAGGGAAGTCTAGTTCGGCCATCAGAGCTGAGAATGCAGAAGAAAATCTTCTGCTTCCTGCAATGCTACATGCATGGGATTTTGTACAAAATTCAGGTCCTGCGATTCCAAGTTTTCATTAAAGCCAGAAAGCCGTTTGAGCCCTCTGATAGGCATGGTGGGCAGAATGGCAATCTCCTGCACTCGATATGGGAGAAGTGTGTGTGTAGCATGGCTACCCATTTCTAAGTCTATCCCCTCCCAACAAAGACTCTGCTCCAAGAAAGCTCAGAAGTGGTGAACAGCAGTGACAAACACAATGGTGTCCATTAAACACTGGTTCTCCCACCCTCTCTTTTATTTTAATGCTTGGAATAATTGTTGTCTTATTGGCAATTGCCCCGATTTTTCTTATCACCCCTTGGTTCCCTCTGCTGCTCATTTAAAGCGCCCCACAAGATGGAGGTACAGGAGCTACCTTCATCTATGTCAAATTCTTCGTCATCCCACAGGTCCCGTTCCAGGTCAAAATCCAGATACATGGGGTAGTAGAAATTCCTTTCTGGGTCAATCACTTCCTCCTTCTGTGAATAAGGAGAGGGGGGAGACTCTATTACTTCCACAGCCACAGTGATGTCCTGCCTACAAAGCATGCTGGTCCTAGTGTTTTAAGATGGCAACCCACATCCCAACATAAAATCTTGGCTGAACAGCCAGATAAGCCCTACTTCCTGTGTTCAATCTCCCTTATCACCAGGTTCTAGGGATATTGCAAAGGAATTTAAGACTAATCCTTTTTGTTCACTCCTGACCTTCAGCAATGTTGGAGACACATTGAGCATTATTTCCTTGAAGGGGCCTGCGCCAGTGCACGGACCCTTCCTGTGTGCGGCATCGCAACCACTTGGTGATGATGTTGTGCATCATTGCTGAACTTCTGGGTTTCCAAGCTCCCTGCTGCACGGAGCTTGGCTCAGAGCTGCGCTGGCCACACAGCCGCGCAGCTTACAGGGAATACTGATCCTGAGCACAGCAAGGCTGGCTGCTCTAGCTCAACCTGGCTGACAACTAGCTCTTGGACTGCCTGTCATGAGTCTGTGTAAATCCTCAGAGGTATGCTTTACATATCATGTGAAAAATGTTCTTCCTACATAAACAGGCGGTTCCCTACTTCCTTTCTCTACTTCATACTTTTCCCAGATAAGCCCCATAGGCAAATCCCACTTCTGTTTCTACCAAAACAAACATTCCCATTCTACACAGCCAGGATTTCTTTGGCTCCCTGCATTTCCATTCCTGCTGCTACTTGTATGCACACCCTCAGCTTCACTTGCTCACTGAATTTAACAATGCTTTCACATTTGTACAGCACTTTCTAAATGTGCAAAGCACTTCATATCTATATGTACACGTGTAATACATATGCATATATATTACAATAGCCCTGTCAGGGAAGAAAGTATTATTATCCCCATACTGCAGCTATGGAACTGAGGCAGAGAGGGAATGGCTTTCTAAATCTACCTAAAGAGTTCATGGCAGGGGAGACATTTGATCCGGAAAAGCCTCAATTCGCAACTCAGTCTCTACCAGCTTCCTCCATTTCTAATGGTGATTCTGCCAGATGGTGAACAAGAAGAGACACATTTAAAATAAACTGGATTAAGTTTATGGGGCAGTTTCTCAAAATTCTTGATTTCTTAAAACAGTTTCGAGATACTGCTTCAATTACAGCAAAGAATTTTACTACAGCTTTTGCATATGCAAGCTGCAGATTGCTTTTACCCATGAAAGTTTCCAAGTTTAAATTAGAATTTGAATCCCAACTTTCAGAAATACAAAAGCTACTAGTAAAAATCTGCTTTGCTACCTTTTCTGATTCCTTAAGTTCAGCTAATAGAATCTCGCAGAGCGCAACAACCAATGCCCTTTCAAAGGAAATATGGAGGAAGAGCAATTATGACCATTCTTAAAACCCCTTTGACCTGCACAATACGCTTTAAAAATGCAGGACCCCATTTCTAGTCAATCTCCCCTCACACTCCCACATGCACACATGGTACTGCCACAATCTGCAATACTTCTAAATGAAGCTCCTTCTCCACTGAAAGACACAAATCCAGTGGGCTTCACCACAGATCCTATGGCAGAAGCTTATTGCTAGGAGCATCAGCCCCCCTGAGCAGTTGGGCCACACTATTTACCCTTTCTTCTGGAGGCAACAGCTCTGCCCTGAGTATGTAGTAATAAACACATGTCTTCTTGAGCCACAAGCGGAAGGGGCCTTCAACGAAGACAGGCCTGTCTGGATTATGGCCAGCCAAAAGTGACTGCTGATCAGGACTCTGGATTCCTAAAGGGGCAAAGGAGAGAAACAGGAGGAACAGGTGATAAACCAAAAGTTTAGCCAATGAACTGGCACAACCTAAACCTTGAAGGAGACATGGATTCATTGAGAGGAAAGAGGCAAAGGAACACTACTTTGCATATACTGTATACTGTGTTGCTAGTATCTGCTGTATAGATCTCTCACTAAACAAACAAAAGCCAAGATTCATCACATATGCAAGGGAAGGAGAGAGCACAAAATGGGTTGAGTGCCTAACAGCTAATGTCTGGCTCCCCACTCCCTCCTCCGTCCCCTCTTCTTCAACCGAGGTTGAACTGGGGAAAGGAAGTCTTCACTACTACCAGCCAAACCTAGAAAGCCCAGAGAGAAGGAGGTCACCTTGTGAATACCTCCCTCCCAACAGAGAACTCCAAGATCCAATTAGTAGAACATGGGTGATCTAATAGACAGGGCAATCCATTCCCTTCCAATGGAACTAAGACCAGGAAGGTAAACGGAACACATTTATTAAAGACTAAAAAGTCAAAATCAATGGAGAGAAAAATGCAGAGATAAAAACAAGGCATTAATCAACCAGCAAAAGGGGAAAAAAACTGTGGGGAAGCAGCAATGGATGGCAAAGATGTTAAAAGGCAAGTGGCAAATAAACCAAAATCAAAAACCCTGACACAACTAATTGGGTGTGATTCCTACCCTACTTACTCATGCTATCCCAGCATCCTTGGCATCCACACTTGCAGCAACACGAGTGGGCAAGCCTGTAAAGCATCACATGTTTCCAACACTGGACCTGGCCAAACTGAAAAGTTTTTATAATTTGTGGGTGTTAACTTGGTTTCACCTGTGGGATTGGTTATTATGGAGGAAGGTTACCTGGATTCCTGAATTTCCCACTCTTGGAAATCGTGTGGGCTCCACAAACTGGCTCCAAGCCAAGTTCTTTGTTTATTGGTCAGTGGCTGGAGGAGGCCAACACCACCAGAGAATAACGGCCACTGCACACCGATGACTCAGCAGCCTTTTTAGAATGCTGAGACATCACAGAAGTCTCTGGAGTGTTAAAAAGTGTTAAAATTATAAAAACAGGTAAAATAGGTTAAAAATGAGGGGAGGAAATTAGGAACCAGGGATTCTCACCACAATGTAGTTTGTTTTAGAACACAAATGGAAAGCAAGCAGGTAGTATATGCTGAGACTTAGAAACCAAAGAAGAAACTGGGCAGGACTTCTATTTTCACTAATACTGGCCACCAACTAGGGCTTCACCCCATCTCTCTCCCTTACCACCTCTGTTCTTACTAAAATATTCTAAAAACCCAGCACTCCAGTTTGAAGAAATTATGTAAATTATTGTTTTGACCTGTGCCTCTTTCTGGATTTTATATCTAATTCTGGACGAGAAGAGAGGATGTAAAGGCTGGGAAACTAGGAGCATTCTCCCACAAGCTTGAAGAGGCTTCCTGAGAGAAAGACAACAGAAACATCTATTTACAGAGGGAAGGGCAGATGCAAGTAAAGGGGGAAAGTTCATAATCTTCTTTCTAAGCAGACTTGTTTATTACTCTGTGGGAAGAGGCCTCGGCCTGTTCTCAGCTGCAGGTGGTCTAGGGTAGCATAATCTTCACTAGATGGGACAGAAACACCCGGTCTTCAAAAAGCTGTTGACCTCATGTAGTAGCTCAATCCTCTTCCACAGCCATTTTTGCCTCCTTGACAGCTCACTTACCCCTTTGCATCATAAAACACAAGGACTATCAACCAAAATGGAGCAAGATAATCCAAGACATTAGTACCTACGATATGTGGATGTTCCATTGTCTTCCCAGAGTCCGAGATCTCCACATGAGGAAACTGTAAGGATGAAGGAAGTTGTTTTCAACTGGCAATGTCCTCCACAGCCCAATACTATTCCCCAAGTGAAGAATGCTACAAGGTAGCCTAGCATCACAGCTTTCGTGACTCTAAAGCACAAAATCTGAATCCAAGTTTTTAAGAGCTATTCCTGCTTTCACCCACTGAATCAGAAGGGAACAGCCCATTGCTCAGCAGACCCATAACCAGAAATGTTATTGTTGTGGGTGGGGGGCAAAGAATATACTCAGGGGAGGATTCCAAGTCTATGTGAAACAACAAAAATCTAACCCTATCAGACTACACTAACAGCGCAATCCTGTCCAGATTTAGACCAATAGAGCGCGATCGCTCTGCTGGTCTGTGTCGCAAACATGCCGTAAAGCACGTTTGTGGCACCTGACGAGCAAGCCGCGCTGGCAGAGAGGCTTGAGCCGCTTCTCTGGAAATGCGGGATGGATTGACACCACGGGGACAATAGTGAGTCCCCACAGCATGGCAGAGGGAGGGCAGAACAGGACGTTAAAGGGGGTGGGATTGGTTGACCGGGACCAGAAAGGGAAACGGTGGCGCCCTCTTCCTCCAAATACGGTTGGCTCAAATTCACATTCAAGTAGACCCATTGGGGCGGCTGGGACTCTACTCGGGGTAAAAGGAGGCCTCCGGTTCTGCTGGCGCAGGTCCCATCCTGCACAGGATGCAGTGGACACCTTATTTGCACCACCACATCCTGCTAAACAGGATTGGGCTGTAAGAACCTTAAGTACAGGTTAGGTTCCAGGGATCTGTACTTATGTTAAAATGTACTGTACTTAAGTCAAAACATTTGGTTCTTGCCTGCCCAGCACAATCGTGTCTGTATGAAAGTACCACTGAAGACTGTACTGTGCCTACACGAAAGCAACAATGCAGCTGTCTAACTTGGGCATCCGTAATTCAGAGCCCATGCAATTTCAAAGTTGCCGGTGGGCAAAGGTAAGACTCTTGGGTGTCCACTAGGCCAGAATAATTACAACACAGAAGGATGCTATCATAAGCATATTCCTTTGATCTTAATTTTTAGTCACATCAATCATAATTAAGATTTTCCCTGTGCTTGCTTTTTAAAGAGAATAGATGGCAACTAGTGGGTTTTGACCCTCTCCTCCCTATGTGGTAGTGGTAAAAGGTAGCTGAGTTTTTGTTATTCTGTTGTTGGAGATGCCTCCATTCAAGGCTCACTTTTTCCTCTTACTGTATGAATGCTCCCCTGTGCCTTGCAAAATCTCAGCTCTCCCTGTGCCTTAGCCACACTGACTGCTTCTTCATCCTCTCCTGCCCCCTGGAATCCCCAGATTTTCAAATATATCCAATGTTATTGAGCTATTCTTCCCTGTTGCCACAGCAAGGGGTCGCTATTTTCAAAGTTATTGAGCTGTTTGGGTCCCTTATCTGTTTTGCTTTCATACCGACCAGGCCCATTTATTTTTATTTATTTATTTTATTTATTTAAAGAATTTGTAGCCCGCCTTTCTCCCGAAGGCACTCAAGGCGGCTTACAACATTTTAAAATACATATAAACAACTTTAAAACAATTAATTAAACACATTAAACACATTAAAATAATTAAAAACACTTGACATTTATAAGTCAGATGTTCATAATTTGAACAGCTGTAAATCAGGGACCTTCTGTATGTGCGTTTAAGATTCTATAATTAAGGACATTTTTAAGACCTATGCCCATTGCTGGTTGATCATCTCAGTGCCTTTGTCCTCATTGACCAAAACACTAGAAGCAGGTTTACTTCTTCCAAGGCAATTGGAGAGAATCCTGCCTGCAGATCTTTCTTTATATCTTGGTAAATGAGGGCTACAGACACTCATTAGTAATAAGGCAAGCACCATAAGTCACACACACAATGTTGAAAATGCATATGGCTACAGAACATCAAGGGTAACCAGCAGCTGTCTCCAAACAGAAGATATAATCCAGAGAAGTCAGGTGTGCTTAAGGTCCTTTGCAATCAATGCGCTTAAGGGCCCAATCCTATCCAACTTTCCAGTGCTGATGCAGCCGTGCCAATGGGACGCATACTGCATCCGGTTGGGGGGGGGGCAGTCACAGAGGCCTCCTCAATGTAAGGGAACGTTTATTCCCTTGCCTTGGGGCTGTACTGTGGCTGCATTGGTGCTGGAAAGGTGGAAAAGATTGGCCCCTAAAGCTGCAATTCTATACACACCTACCCGGGAGTAAATCCCATTAAAATTAACAGGACTTATTTCTGAGAAAACATGCATAGAATTGTGCAGCAAGTTTTATTAGCTTCAAAGGGATGAAGGTACAACCATTTTTCTTTGAATTACAGCCAGAGCTTTTGGGATCAGACAGCCTACAGAATTCACTACAGCCCCTGCTGTGGTAAAAAGCAAACAGCAACGGCTAACAGACTCACTCATACTAACCAGAAACAGCAGAATGCCACCATAATGCAAATATAGCTAGAACCCTGGATTGTCAATCTTTGTTTTCCTCACTTTTACAAACAAACCTGAGACTCACATCATTAGACAACCCTAGCTGCCACCTAGATTCCCACTATTTTGCCTAGGACACCACAAATGGCAGAGGTCCGCCCTTTGTTAATCCCGTTTGAGGTTCCACAAGCCGTGAGGCCACATACATATATAACAGAAGACCAAAGAGCCTTAAGTCTCAGAATTCTGAAATTTCCTTATGATGGAATCTGGAAGCTTTGGCACAGAATTCTAGGACTCTTTCATCTAATGAAGACATCAGCGTACTGATGGCATTACCTACCTTCCTCACAAGGCCTGTTAGCAATGCTGCTGAAAATCAGTCATTGCTTGAAGCTGCAGAGTGAATGATCTCCTACACAGCGAACATCCCCAAGTGATTTTACCTGGTAGACTGTTTACCTGGTAGACTGTAACCTTGGCATCCATGTCAGCTGCGATCCTCTGCAGACTCAGCTTTGCAAGATCAACAGGGTCTTGTGGCAGAGGGTCTGGAACAGGGTACGGGTTGACATGTTTGAATTTAGGAAACCAGTACATGAGCCTTTGATATTTCCTCACAGGATGGCTCTTGTCTCCAAAGATCCGGAATAGCAGCATCTTTGTCTCCTTGTTGGGCATTATACCTTCATTTCAAAAGAAAGGACAAACCTCTCAGGAGTGGGAAGAAGCCTCTTTTCTTATCTTCCAAAATAGTTTTCTTACCTTTCAAAATTTAGCTTTCAAAATAGATAAAGAAGTCTTTGGAGTTAGGGTTATAAACTGCAATTAGCCAATTCATCAGTGGGGGCCAATTTTAATTGATGAGGATAAAAATAAAAACGTATCGTTGTCTTTCTTCAAAGTATTTTGATTCTGGTGTGTCGCTGTTATGTGGAATGAAAAGAAAATAACAAAGGTGGCATTTCCTTCATGTGATGAGCAACACTTTTGGTTCGTAATGAGCAACACTTTTGGTTCGTAATGAGCAACACTTTTGGTTCATTAAAGTGGGAATTCTCTCTTACTCCTTCCAATACATAGATAAGACATGCATGGAGACTTTGGTAAATTTGAGACTAAGTTGGTAAGTTGAGACTAATGCAAATTTAAATTGATTAGTCAAAATGCAAATTATTAGCCAGCCCAAAGGGTATTTAATCAGGGGTCACAGCTCTACTAGGAAACCCTTGCGGTTGCAGAGCTTTACCTGCAAGCCTAAAGGTTGTGACACACTGCAGGTGGCGCAGCACAAAGACTGCCTTCACTTTGCATGGCACTGCGCCACTTCCCATCAAGTTAGAGATTTCTTTTCCCTCTCACACAACACTAGAACTAGGGGACATCCACTCAAATTGAGTGGAGGGAGGATTAAAACAGACAAAAGAAAATATTTCTTTACCCAGTGTGTAATTGGTTTGTGGAACTCCTTGCCACAGGAGGTGGTGATGGCACCTGGCCTGAATGCCTTTAAAAGGGGATTGGACAGATTTATGGAGGAAAAGTCCATCACAGCTTACAAGCCATGATGGGGATAAGCAACCTCCTGGTTTTAGAAGTAGGTTATTTTTGTATGCCAGGTGCAAGGGAATGGCAACAGGATACAGGTTATCTTGTTGTCTTGTGCTCCCTGAGGCATCTGGTGGGGCCACTGGAAGCTGGACTAGATGGGCCTTTGGCCTGATCCAGCAGGGCTCTTCTTATGTTCTTAAGTTTTTTTTACCCTCAAATTTGCAGGCCTGTGTTATTAAAAAAATGTTCCATCATCCCTAGCTTTTCCACCACAGAGCCTGCAGCAGAAAACTGAATCCCAATTATCATTAAAAACACTTACAGTATATCCCCACTTTAAGCCCTCACAGTGGCTCACAACACCAAATATCACATCGCCCTATAGCAAATGGAAGGTAGCATTGTAAAACAAACAAAAGGCTGCTTCACATATTTTGTGTTGCTTATACCAGGGTTTTGTATAGCATTAAAGTTAACGCTGAGTTCTACTCTAGCAGCTAACACCCAGGAATCTCAAACTCAACCCCCTGCTCAGGCCACATCTCAGCCACGCCTTTGGAAGCTGCTGCCCCTCTCACCATGCCTACCATAGTTCTCCATCTGCTCAAGCACCTGGACGCCACATTCCTGTTGCCGGGGGTAGTGGTTGTACATTCTCTGGATGAAATTGCTAGGCACAAAGACTTCCTTGGGGAAGACATCCAAGATTTTGTTGTAGACATTGATGTCCCTCTCCACCCCAAACTCCGGCATCTTCCTCAGGGCTGCATAGATGAACTCTACATGGCCTCTGCGACGTATGTCCTGCTTACAGAAGATGTCCACAGCTTGCTGAAATGTGGCTTTGGTTTTTGCATCCATGGCAACTCTCTCAAAAAGATCTTCTGTGGTCACCAAGGATCGGTTGGCAGATCCTTTGTCGCGGTCCTTGTCCTCTTTGACGGACAGGGTGAATTTGGATTTGACAGTGCCAAGAGCTGTGCTTGCCTGGATGTGCCTCACAGGAATCAATCTGGAGTTCTAAGAAAGAGAAACAGACTCAGAACATTCTTGCAAGAAAGGCTATAAAACCACAAGGTACTATAAAACCACTGGTTACCAGAACTGGTTAATGCATTGGAAGAATGTCAAAACTGAGTTGGAAAAATGTCAAAACTGAGTCCAGTTTAACAACAACTGAGCAGCTGGCACAGAATAGGAGCCAGGATGGTGTGTAGTGGTTTGGGAGTCGGACTTAGACCTGGAAGATCCAGGTTCAAATCACCACTCAACCACGAAGCTTCCTGGGTGACTTTGGGCCAGTCACTATCTCTCAGCCCCACCTACCTCACAGGGTTGTTGTGAGGACAAAAGGAGGGGAGGAAATATGTACACCACTCTGAGCTCTTTGGAGGAAGGGCGGTATAAAAATGTGAAAAATAAATAAAAATAAAAATAAATAAATAAAAATAAATTCTGAGAATTTAAAGGGCATCTGACTTTTAAAAGTGGTCTCAGAGAGCAAAAGGAAACTGCTAAGGAACACTTTTACCTGGAGACAGCCACTTCTCTGTAGTCGCAGGAGATCCCTCTTAGATGCAGCCTGTATCAGGACAGTACCCCTTCCAGCAGACAGCTCCCGGGTCAGCAATAATGTCCACATGCAGTTCATGGCAGGCAGCCTAGACATCCAGAATCAGAGCAAAAAGAGAGGGAAGTGTTATCTGTATCAAAAAAATTGGAGATCATACAGATCAGTTACTCCCAAGATGCAGGGCTACCTAAGGAGATACATTCAGCGTCAGATATCAAAACATTCAGCGTCAGATATCAAAACGCACAAAAGTTACCAGAACTGGTTCCTAACTTTGTTATTCTTTTATGCAGACTATGCCATACACTTGCCCATTATTACTGTGACAACCCCTATTACATTTTTCCATTTATAGGATAATTTTGAACCACCCAAAGTACCTTTACATTCCCTATCACTTTCAGCACACTATTATTCTAGTTTTAAAGATACAGAACTGAGGCTCAATTTCCACAAAACTGCCATGGGATTTGAACCCAGTTTTCTATCTTTAGCTACCATCTAAAAAGCTACCACCTTTAGCTTGTGTGCTCCCTGAGGCATCTGGTGGGGCCACTGTGTGATACAGGAAGGTGGACTAGATGGCCTTTGGCCTGATCCAGCAGGGCTCTTCTTATAAGAAATAAGAACATAAGAACACTGCTCGCTGATGTAGTTTACAGAGGGGCAGCAATGTCTACTGAAGCAAAAACAGGAGTCATCAAGACTTACGTAGTACCTTCAAGGCTTACACATTTACTTCCACAAAAGTTTTCACAAACTACCACTTCATCAGATGACTCTCTAGCCAACAGAGGTTTAGGCAGCAATAAATACATTTGTTTTTAAGATGCTACAAGATTCTGTTATTTCCATGAAGCTTTATCATGGGTAAAAACAAACACTCTTGCCTACAAACTCAACAGTCCCTTTGTATAATAATGATTTTATACATACACATATTCATATAAACCACCTTTTAAAACAACCTTCCCCCCAGTACTGGCCGCTCTTCAATAGGGAACTGCAGCCGCTCCTGGCTCCCTGAGCATACCGTACAAATATGAACACGTTTGCAAATAACAGCCACAATCAATGGACATAGATGGATGGCCAATCTTTTTCTGAATTGGCTTGGGCAATTCAGAAGCCACTTTCTAAGCAAATCCCTCTCTCTAATTTATTCAAACACCCGCGTGCGCGCTCCATTCCACTGACAAATCCTGACCTCCTCGCCCACCCACTGGGCGCCGCCATCTTCCAACTCCCGATGCCCACCACGTGACGTAAGCTTTCCGATGATGCCCAATCAGAAAGAGCCTGCAAGCCACGCCCCTTCAGTCGCCATCGGGCTCCTCCTGACCTTGCTGGGGCAGGAAGGAAAGAGCCAGTCCTGTTTCGAGGGCGACGAAGCCCGAGGGACATTAGTGGCGGCTTCGCTGACTTCCGAGTCCTAAAGGTTGCCGCTTTTGGTTTCAGGGCACCTATGCTGTGCTTTTGTCACAGCTGTGTGTGACACGGTGGAAATTATTCAACAGCTGATGCCTTGCCCTGGCATGCAGGTGCAGTGAAGGATAAAAATTTCACCTGCATAGGTGGGGGCGGGCGGGTCAAAATCTGCCCGACAACTAGCGCGCCCCTCCAACCCATATGCACCCGTTGCTGGTCTCTTGTAGTTACTTGACAGAAGAGCATTTTCACGCACTCGGAGTCTGCTATATTATAAGTTTATAACCAGTCAGTCACCGTACCAGGCTAAAGACCAATTCCCCGTGGGCTGACTTCCGTTCACTATGGGAATGTGAAATACTGTGTAGTACTGTACCGTTGTTTCTCTTTCACAACTTTACCATGTGAAATTAGAAATGCACTTTGCCCCTTCAAGTTCTCTGCCCTCCCATACATATGCATATACAGTACTTTATGTACAGAGCGTGCGTGCGTGCGTGCGTGTGTGTTTTCTGGTGCTACCTACCACTATTCTTCGCATGGCAGAGTTCTGCTTTTCACACAAGTTGTAAAAGGTGCAGGAATCTAGCCAGGAAAACAAAACAAGCATTGGCAGTACAACAGTAGAGAACTTTAGCCTCCCCTTGCTTTGTGTTTGCTGCAAAAGAGTGGGGAGCAGTGGTCAGGGCCAGCCAGGCCACCCGGCCAAGACCTCCTGACACCTGAGGTGGCATGCCAAAATGCTGCCTCCCTTATCCAATGGGATCGACTGATTTGATCTCCTAGCAGTCCAAGATATTTTCATAGAATGGAAATCCTGTCTGATCATCGAATGGCCCAACTCTTTGAATGTCCAAGGTCAGCACTCTAATGTTTTCTGAAAAGTCCTGCTGACTTCTAGCTTTACACATGGAAAATGCCCACAACATATACCCACTAATATTAGTGAGTAATTTGGCCTGAGTGCCTACAAAGTAATAAGTTCGTATAGTCAGGGTGATGGTGTTCCCAGTAGCAATGTATGGTTGCAAGAGTTGGACCATAAGGAAGGCTGAGCGCCGAAGAATAAATGCTTTCGAACTGTGGTGCTGGAGAAGACTCCTGAGAGTCCCTTGGACTGCTAGGAGATCAAATCAGTCAATCCTAAAGGAAATCAACCCTGACTGTTCCCTGGAAGGACAGGTACTGAGGCTGAAGCTCAAATATTTTGGCCACCTAATGCGAAGAGAGGACTCTCTGGAGAAGACTCTGATGCTGGGAAAGATTGAAGGCAAAAGGAGAAGGGGAAGGCAAAGGATGAGATGGTTAGACAGCATCACCGATGCAACGAACATGAAAATGAGCGAACTCAGGAAGATAGTGGAGGACAGGAAAGCCTGGCGGGATATGGCTCATGGGATCACGAAGGGTCGGACATGACTTAACGACTGAACAACAACAACAAAGGGATTGAATCCACGTCATGTTAGCTTCTGGCATTACCAACTATCCTCACAGGGATTAGGCCAAAAGGCCCTTTTTGCTGCTTTGACACCTGTCTTTCCAGGAATAACTGATGGACACTTCTGTTAAATCTCAGCAGTTCTGTCACAGACCGCCGGAGGAGCAATTTGGGATCACACAGTGGACATGCATGTATTGGGGGTGGGGGTGGGAATGCTAAATAACAATTCATTCCTCATGATGTAAAAACACATGGTATTTGGCTCATCAGTGTGGCAGTAGTGAAAACACACAACTGAACCAGAATCAAAAAGATAAATTGCATTACACAAAGTCATGGCTTAAGTCAATGTAGATGTGTCTTTCTTTACGGGGATTTAACATGCAAATGAACAATGGGGTGTTTGGGAATATTTCTCTAGGGCAGGTGAGAATTACAGTTTCAAGGTGGTGCGATATTGTTAGCCCTAAATCTGGTGTTCTGGTGGGACAAAGTCGTAGGTAGGAGGTTGCTAAGAGGGGGGGTCTGACTCACTGCAGCCAGCACCCTTCAAGAGACTTCACGATCAGAAAGGATTACAGGAGGAGTTTGGACGCTTGTCTGTCTGCTCATTTTCACCACCGCTCATCATTTGCCCCGATCTGACAATTGCCTGCGTGTGTGGGTGGAGTGGAGGGAATCTGTTCCTGCTCCCCACGGAGGATGGAAGAAAGGGCAGGACACAACATGCTGTTCTGTTGCGATTGCTGCATGCGGTACGTGCTGCTGCTGCTGCGGGTGATGGATGGCAAAGCTGCTTTGACGTTCCTGGTCTGGCAAAAAAGCAGCTTTTTAGAGAGGGGGAATGTAAACGTCAACCCAAGAGCATGGTTTTCCTTTTTGAGTTCGTGGCAAATGCGTTGACACAGAGTGTGCAACGCGATCGCCCCTCCCAGAGTCTCAGACAGCTCTCCACCCCCACCCCCCGCTGTCCGGCCTGAAGGGCGGAGCCAGGGGCGGTATAGATGCAGGCGATTGGTGGAGGCGGGGGGCGCTGGTCTCCTCTACCCTGCGTGGAGGTGGGAATCATCATCAGCAAGGGATCCCCGCCTGGGTCGGCGCCTCATCGCCGGCGTAGCTTTGCCCAGGCCGAAGCAGCGGCCTCGGCAGGAGGGAGGTGGGTGCCTTGCGGGGTGGAAGAGTTACAAGAGCGGGGAGGGGGAGCCAGCCCAGAATAGGGGGTGGGGGTAGCCCGTGGGGGAGGAGGAGATGGTTGGCGCAAACGGGAGGTCGCGGCTTGCCTGGATCATGTCGGGTAGGTCCTCGGAGGACCTACCCGACATGATAGGACCGTCCTCCTGCGAGCCGTTCTTGTTGCAGCTGAGGCCGGGGCAGAGCAAGGCCAGATTTGGGAGGCGAAACAGACATCACGCGCGCGAGGAGGGGGCTCGATCTTCAAGTGTATATAAGCAGTTTATTCAAAGCAGCCTTTGGGGCCAGACGCGAACCTCCAACTTCCATACGCCGCTAGAATGTTATGGGGCTGCCACTGGGACACAAAGCGGAATTTCCCAGCCACCTAAACAAATTCCCGGAGGGGGACAGTGCATCCTTCAGTCCATACGGAAAGTCTTGGTGGAGTAGCCGAAGTAGGCGCGCGCAACAATACATTCAGGGGCGGAAGAAGGGGCACACCTTGGCATTGCAAGGGATCCTTTTAGGGCACACCTTTCGGATCTCGGTAATTCCTTCCCCCGGCAGGAGCCAAATGAGTGAATAAGAGAGGGAATTTAACGCACCTACCCACCCACCCCGCACGGAAAAGACGTGGCAAAAGAGAGCCGACCTCACAGAGTCCGGAGCAGGCGCTTGAGTATGTAACGCGACCAGTCAATCCCACAGTCTGCTTGCAGCTAGAGGAAGGAGCTTGCAGGTGAGAGAGCGTGGTTTTTCGGACAGATTTGGTCCTCAGAACCTTTTTTTTTTTTTTAATTTAAGCTCTGGGCGTGTTTGACCCAGAGCTCGCCACATTTGTGCACTGCTCAGTCTGAGACGGATGTGTGCCCCTTTCCCCCCCACCTTCCTTTGAGTCCTTTGCTTTCAATGCTTTGCAATTGTCACTGAGGTTGCTGAGCTCTTGGGTGCTCAGGTGCAATTCCACCACTTCATTGGTCCCCTAATTGTGCTGATGCCCAACAGTGCTCAACTGATGGAGGAAAAGTGGGGGGCTTCATGAAGAACATGCCTCCCCCCAGTTTTATTTAAATCATCAATGACCCACCACCGCAGCATTCTAAAAGCAGTAGAAGGGAGACCATCACAAAAAATAAGGGCACAGATTCCCCACCCCCACCCCCGCTTCCCATAACTGGAGCTCTGCTGTTGGAGCAAACATGGCAGTTGCTTGAAGAGTTGTGCTAACCAACCCACCCACCCAGTCTTAATTCATTAGTAAGTTCAAAGTCCACATGGATTTGGATGGCACTTCCTTCCAAGCAAGCAAGCTTACAATTACAACCGACAACCTCTTGGAAGAAGTGACTGCACTGCCTTGTCCAACCCAAACCTACCATGTGCTCTTTCTCATGGTAGTCTGGGAAAGCTATAAGGCTGTAGCCGTAGGGAGGAAATTAGGGATGTAATTCTAATCTAGTGCACACTTGTACAATTGTGTACAATAGTGTACAATTCTAGTACACACTTCCCTGAGATTAAGCCCCACTGAACACACCGAGAATTCTGAGGAAACATGAATAGGACTGTAGGGTAAGAGTCAAAACTTACCTACACTGGTCCCAACTTCCTTCTACTCGCTAGTCCCATCCCCTACTCTCCATTTAGGGATGGGGTAGGATGGGGTAGATAGGCCAGCGGGTGGCGCAGTGGGTTAAACTGCTGAACCATGAGCTATTGATCGAAAGGTCGGCAGTTCAAATCCGCGATGGGGTGAGCTCTTGTTGCTTGGCCAGCTCCTGCCAACCTAGCAGTTCCAAAGCATGTTAATGCAAGTAGATAAATAGGTACCGCTTGCGGGAAGGTAAACAGCGCTCCGCTGCATGCTACGTGCTGCGGCAAGGAGAGTCATGCCAGCCACATGACCACGGAGGCGTCTTTGGACAACGCTGGCTCTTCGGCTTTGAAATGGGGATGAGCTCCACACCCTAGAGTAATTGTCAGGGGTCACCTTTACCTTTACCTAGGATTCCTGAGTCTCTGCCTCTCGCTCACCAATGGGTCTCGTCGGACCTGTGCCAGCTCTTTAATTGGCAAGTCCGAGGAGAGAAAGGAGGCATGTCAGGAGACAAGAAAGGGGATAGCATCTGACGCAAGTCGCTTGTGCTGGGTGCCACCCCCTCCTGCCTCCCATGTGTCTCCTGCCCTTCCCCCGTTCCGTCCTGTTCCGCCCTCCCCCCGCTCCATTCTGCCCCACCTCATTCCATCCTGCCACCAACTCACCGTCATTGGCGGGCACTCCGTCGTCCTCCAGCATGTGGTGGGCCGCTGCAGCCTTTTATGGATTTTACGACTGCTGTAAGACAGTCTCCACTGGCGGAATGCTTCACGTTGACCTGGGAAGGTGGATCAGGCCCCGGAAGGGGGTCAGGATTCGGTGGCCGCCACTCCCGCCAAACCCACCCCCTTCCTGGTCCCAATCCATCCTCCTCCCCACCCCCATTGGCACCCCATTCCGCCCTCCCGTTGCCATTCTGTTCTGCTCTCCCCAGCCCCGTTCTGCCCACTCCCCGCCTCCCTCTGACCCTGTACATGGCCTTACCTGGGGCAGTGGCACCCATGGTTTGTCGCCATGTGAATTCAGCTGCTTGCCATTTCTGGCAGCAGCCAGGCTGTTTTCTCTTGTTGAGTCGCATTTTTGACGGCCAGAAAGTGTGCTATGCTGGCGGAACATGTGTTCCACCACTGGCATAGTGTGCCTTTAGGATTGGGCCAATAATAAGATAAATACTGTATGTATACTACAGGATGGGTGAGTCCCCTGAGGGCATGACTGCAGGCTGGCTTTCCTGTTATGGCTTCCATGGGGGAGGCTCTTCAACGTGCTCTTGCTCAGTGGAGCACAACAAGGCTTCTTCATGCCATTGATGGCTAGTTTGTTAAATGTTTGAGAGTGCAAGAGCCTTGAATAAAGTCGGAGGAGAAATCCAATGACCAGAAAGGCGGTATATAAATACTGTATATTATATTATTATTATTACTCTTGCAAGGAGGCTGCTAGAAATGCTTCTGCCATGGCTTCATAGATCTATTTTATTTAGTATATTTATGTAACACGTTTCAACTTTACTCCAAGTGGTGTACAGTTAATGTAGGAGCCGGAACTTGTAGGGGAGCACGCTCTGGATCTCCACGTTCCGCCTCTCCTTGCCCACCCAACTGCGCTATGGGTGAGAAGCAGGGTGAGATGGGGCAGGAACAGCTTTTCCCCCCTCCCTCCAGCAGCGCAGAACAAGAGGAAGAGGTGGGCAGCTGCTCCCCCAATCCTGTTCCCACTTGCTCTCAGGGAGCGGGAAGAGAATTGGAGAGCTGACTGAAGCAACTGGGTGGGCAGTAGGCTGGAGGGGGGGGCTCTCATTTCTATGTATCAGAGGTATCAGAGGTAATACTAGTAATCATGGGAGTAATCATGGGACATGATTGTGACGTATAAAATTATGCATGGGATGGAGAGAGTGGATAGAGAGAAGTTCTTTTCCCTCTCACACAACACTAGAACTAGGGGACATCCACTCAAATTGAGTGGAGGGAGGATTAAAACAGACAAAAGAAAATATTTCTTTACCCAGCGTGTAATTGGTTTGTGGAACTCCTTGCCACAGGAGGTGGTGATGGCACCTGGCCTGGATGCCTTTAAAAGGGGATTGGACAGATTTATGGAGGAAAAGTCCATCACAGCTTACAAGCCATGATGGGGATAAGCAACCTCCTGGTTGTAGGAGTAGGTTTTCTTTGTGCCAGGTGCAAGGGAGTGGTGACAGGATACAAGTATCTTGTTGGCTGTGTGCTTCCTGAGGCATCTGGTGGGGCCACTGTGTGATACAGGAAGCTGGACTAGATGGGCCTTTGGCCTGATCCAGCAGGGCTCTTCTTATGTTCTTAACTCTTATTCAGTTGTGTGAGTGTCATCAAGTTGGCCACTGTTTTTTTGTTGGTTACTGATTTGTTGGGTGACCTGTACTGTTATATATTAAAATAAATAAATAACGTTAACAGGGGTGACACCATAAGTTACCGCACCTGGTAACACCTACCGTAGTGACATCACTGGGGTGACGTGATGAGCTCTCACACCGGGTGACACAAACCCTCTGCAGGGAGGTTCTTCCATCCTCTGAGACAGACAGCTCTCTCTCTCTCTCCTTAGATCTGCTGTGCAATCATGAACCTTTTGCCCTGTCGTTCTGGGTGTGGTTGGCTCTCCTTGGAAACTGCTGCCCTGTTCAAAAGGCACGTGGTTGTGTAAAGGTGAACACAGAGACAGATGTGTTCCGAGCTGAAGGAAAGGTTAAGAGGAAATGCAATTCAAGACCAGAAGCAGGGCCACGTACATGTACAATTACATGTACAACCACCTTTTTGTTTTTACCCATGGGAGCCTCATTTGCAAGACTAGGGATGTCCCTGCTGGGAACCTGTCTGAGTTCTGCGACTAAATTGAGTGCTGGCTCCAAGATGCTGGTGAGCTTGCAGCTGCCGTTCCGCTGACTTGAATAAAGAATGCAGTCAGGAGAATCACTGATGGAAGGCACACAGCGGCGACAGGCAGCAGTGGCGTCTTCAGCCCTCCTGCCGCCTGGGGCTAGGAGGGCGGGGGCTGGCCAAGCGCCCCCGGACGTCACGTGACGTGTGACGTCACGTGACGTCAAACGACGCTGTCGCTTGAAAGCTGGAGCGCAGCGCCCGCCCGCAGCCATAACGGGCGGGCGGCGCTCCAGCTTTTGAGTCCGAGGAGAGTGTCCTCGTCGTCTAGGCAACGCGCACAGCGCACGCCTGCAGCCACAGGGTCTGGGCGTGCATTGCGCGTTGCCAAGACGATGCTGTTGCTCTCCTCAGACTCGAAAGCTGGAGCGCCGCCAGCCCGTTATGGCTGTGGGCGGGCGCCGCGCTCCAGCTTCGAGTCCGAGGTGAGCGCCCCCCGGAAGCTCGGCGCCTGGGGCCCTGTACATCAGGGCCCCCTACGTTACTACGCTACTGGGCGGCAGCCACCATGCGAGAGAACAGTTTGAGAATAACTGGGTTCAGGGCCAGCCCGAAAGCAAGCCATAACCTGAAGTGCAGAAAATGTTCTACTGCTACGTCTACCCCTGGCTGTCCTCTTACCTCCAAGCAGAGGGCGGTGGGAGGTAGCAGCAGCACTGCCACAGGAAAAAATGCACTGAAAGCAGCTATCCATGCGGGTTTTGGGGGGCACACACAGAGCCAATAACAGCAGCAGCAACACACTTCCCTGCCCCACTACCTCACTTCTTCCTTTGTGCTGACTGTCCCTTTCAATAAAACAGGTAGTGCGGGATGTGCTGGGATCATTCCAGCGTGTCCCCCACTTCCTGTTTTATTTAAGGGGGCTGTATGAGGAAGTATTGAAGTAAGGTGCTAAGATTGCTTCTCAGTTTGCTTCCCACACTCTAAAAGCGAGCGAAGCAAGGGTGGAGCGAAGGCAAGTAGTTCTGCAAGACTCCGTTACACTGGAGTCAGCGGCCCCTCCCACTTGCTGTTGGAGCCATTCCGGCAGCAACAGCAACATGCAGGACACTCCCCTGTTGCTGCTGGAATGGCTCCAACAGCAAGGGGGAGGAGCCGCTGACTCCAGTGTAACGGAGTCTTGCAGAACTACTTGCCTCCGCTCCACCCTTGTTTCACCTCTGAGAGTAGCTCCGACCGGAATGGGCTGAAGGGAGCAGTGGCGTTTTAACGCCTTCCGGCGCCTGGGGGGGCGGGGGCTGGAGCGCCCCGTCGCGCCAGAGCGCGGCTGCCCCCTCCCCGGAAGCAGCCCGTTACCGGCTTCTGGAGACGCTTTGCTCTGAAGCCGGGAAGCCCTCCTCCTTGCGACCGCCCAGTTCGGCGGTCGAGGGCTTTGTGAGCCGGCCGAACGCGTCGCAGGCTTTTATTTGGGTTTTCTGCACATGCGCAGAACCTTTCTGAGGGCAAATGGGCAGCCCACCGTGCCCACTCGGCGCCTGGGGCGCAGCACACCTGCTCCCCCAGCGTAAGAACGCCACTGGAAGGGAGGCAGTGGTAGCAGGCGTGGGGTTTAAAGGCATCCTGTGTCTGATTGCTACAGCCCACCGCTTGATGCAGGTCACATTGTTTGCATCATCTCAGAGAAGGCCCTGACTGGGTTAAGATACAAAGCCTAAGCCTTGAAGTAAAGGAAAGGCTAAAGGCGCCCAGCATATTGAGCCTAGAGAAAAGAGGATTTAAGGGGGGGGGGGCAGGATTAGATTTAAAAGGATTTCTGAAAGAGGAAGGGAAATGGTTATTCACTCTGGGAGCATGGCTGCAAAGCCCAGGGAGGTCAACTGTGGTTAAAGATTAGGAAACACTTCAGTGATGACATAAACTTCCTAGAAACGCTGCAAACGTCCAAGGAAAAGCTGGGCAAACCTGTCAAGCCACCAACAGCACGTGCTTTCAAATCAGCTATTCTATCCTGCCAACAGATAACAACAGGGAACAGGCCCTCCCTACTGGAATCTGAGCCTTGAACAGGGTGCCCTTTGAACAAACTTCCAATCTAGACCAACAGATACGGACAGAAGGCCGCACAAGCAAATTTCTTGTCAGCAGGCAGATCTCTGCGCAAGATGCCCTTGAGAGCTTTTTGCAAAGATAAAGTGCAAACATTTGAGCTTCTTTGCATGTTTATAGAAAGGTGTGAGATATAGGGGCTACCATACTACCTGGACTGCTGAGTTTAACCCAGATTTTTACCCATCTTACCCTCTGCCCATTTTGATGACCATTATCTGACCCAGCTTGCCAACTTTTTAAAAATTAAACCTGCTGCCTGAAGCAACTGTTTCAGTTGGTCTCATGGATGGGCCGGCCCTGTTGGGCACCACAGTGTCTCTTTCCCACTCCTACCCCAGAAGGAAAGACAGAACTTCACATGCTTTCCAGGTCTGATTTCAGTTTTTCAAAATCAGATTGTTTGTTTAAATGTTTTTAAGGGTGCAGTCTGTTAAAAGGGTGCAGTCTGTTTTGTGGAACTCCTTGCCACAGGAGGTGGTGATGGCACCTGGCCTGGATGCCTTTAAAAGGGGATTGGACAGATTTATGGAGGAAAAGTCCATCACAGCTTACAAGCCATGATGGGGATAAGCATCCTCCTGGTTGTAGGAGTAGGTTTTCTTTGTGCCAGGTGCAAGGGAGTGGCAACAGGATACAGGTATCTTGTTGTGTTGTGCTCCCTGAGGCATCTGGTGGGGCCACTGTGTGATACAGGAAGCTGGACTAGATGGGCCTTTGGCCTGATCCAGCAGGGCTCTTCTTATGTTCTTATGTTATGTAAGTCTAGCAATCAGTAACATGAACAAGGCTTGCGCTCCACTGATGTGTGCATGCGGACGTATTTCACTTTTAGCTCTTTAACAACCAAAAAACCTCATTAAAAACTGAAAGAAGGCCTCAGTTGGAAAGAGCATCAACTCTCGTCCTCTCCCTCAGCAGCAGATAATAATGTCCAGGCACAGCTATGCTAAAATCTTGGATTTTTCTCCATGATATTCTGTGGGCACCTCTCACATCTGTCTTTGCTTCTGTGTTCCCAGGGAAGACGAGAAGAAAAAAAGGCGTCCAAAGAAGCTAGGAAATGTCTGAGAGTCTAGTTATTACAAATCAATAGTATGACCCAGCGTTTCTCAAAGTCCTACAGGGAAGTTTACAGGAGATGACGGTATGCCTGCTGAGTTTCTTCTGGAAGGCCGAGGAGGTCAGGAGGAGGGTGGCTGGAGCGGCCAATTTCACCATCCCCTTTCCTCCACGCAGGAGCATTCAGAAGAATTTCTCTGCCAGATCACACTAGCAGCGCAATCCCGTGTGCCTACTTGGAAGCTAGTCCCATTCAATGGGGCTTACTCCCAGGAAAGTCTGTATAGAATTATATCCTAAAGGTCCATCTAGTCTAGCATCCTATTTCCTATTGTGGCCAACCGAATGCTTTTGGGAGCCCCCAAGCAGGACATGAAGAAAATAGCCCTTCCCCACTGTTTCTTTCCAGTCACTGGTATTCAGTGACATACTGCCCCTGAACCTGGAGGTTCTATTTAGCTCTCTTGGCCAATAGCTATGGCGCACACATGCCCCCATTCAGGCAAAGGGGTTGCACTAAGCAATTTATGTGCAGGTATTTGGCATTTCTGTACCTTGTTACTAATTTATTTTAACAGTTACAAGTCTTTCAAGAAGGGGTTGGGTAAAACTTGGAGCAATTCAATGAATGGGACAGAAATTGCATTCCTGGGAGGTTGGGAGGCTGCTGCGTCTTATGTGCAGTACTGTATTGCCTATATGTAGACTTAGCAGATCTCCAACCGGGACAGAGTGCTAGACCTTTAGGAGAGGGAATGTGGGCAGGTGTAGCTTGTTAAACCTTAAAGCACAATCCTAGGCATGCCTACTCAGAAGCAAGCCCCACCTTCTGAGTAGACATGCCTAGGATTGTGCTCTAGGACTTAACAAGCTACACCTGCCCACATTCCTTCTCCTAAACATCTAGCACTCTGTCCCGGTTGGAGATCTGGTAAGCCTACCTATATGGCAGACTAAACCGGAGAGATGCTGCTGTGTGTCCTGTACCTTGTATTGCTCTCAGCCAGGCAGCACTTGTACTCCTTTGGTTTGCTGCTCTGAATGACAAGCTAGGTGTGTGCCTAATCATGCAACATGAGTGGTTGCATGTGGGAGGGGTAGTTTTCTTTACAGTTAGCAAGGGGGGGGGACGAAATGTGGTGAAACCACAGCAGGGGATGAAAGCGTTAGTCTCTGCGCTTGCCGTGGCTTTACTCTTGCTTGAAGACTTCCATAAGAACATAAGAAGAGCCCTGCTGGATCTGGCCAAAAGCCCATCTAGTCCAGCTTCCTGTATCACACAGTGGCCCCACCAGATGCCTCAGGAAGCACACAAGACAACAAGATACCTGTATCCTGTTGCCACTCCCTTGCACCTGGCATACAAAAATAACCTACTTCTAAAACCAGGAGGTTGCTTATCCCCATCATGGCTTGTAAGCTGTGATGGACTTTTCCTCCATAAATCTGTCCAATCCCCTTTTAAAGGCATCCAGGCCAGGTGCCATCACCACATCCTGTGGCAAGGAGTTATAAGAACATATCCTCCTATGCTGTTAAAGAAAAAAATGTCAGTTGACTTTGAGGCCAAGAGAGAACCTTCTTTCCCTGCTGCCCCCAGGGACTCTTGAGTACAGCAGCCCCTCCTCGATCCGATGATCCATTTTTGTCTCATCCCCCCCCCACACACACACACTTTGCACGCTCTTCCGTTTGCAGGTGCTACCAAGACCCAATGGAGGACTCCACCCGTCTGGGCTACTGTATCGTGGCTGGCAGCTTTGTGGCCTTCCAGTTCTTCTTCTCAGCTGTCAGCCCCCAGCTGTCCTTCTCGCTGAGCCCCAGCTATTCTACCCTATCCTCTGTCAAGAGGAGCGAATGGGATTCAAGGTACAGTGTGTGTGGCAGGGAGGGGGTCAGGGAAGAGACCTGCAACTCTTTCCCATTCTTACCCAGTTTAATGTAAGAACCAGGTGGGGGGAGACGGGGAGACAGCCCTGTGTGTTTGTGTGTGAGAGAATATGCATACCGTACAAACGAGTGCCGGAAGCTAAGCAGGAACAGTCAGTTTTCGTGCTGGAAGGGAGACCAGGAAGTCACTGATAAGCTGTCATGACCCTCGGTGGCAGAGAGGAGTCGCTGTGCTGCGGTGAGAGAACAGACTGGAATGCTGAGAATGTCAGTGACAGAGCGATGACAACTGGAAAAATGTTTCCCTGTTCAGCATGATCTGTGGCGTCCTGCAGAGAGCTTGAGGCTTGTGTTCAGCAGCTAGTGAAGATGACTACACCATGGAGGAAACCAGCTGGAATTGTAGGGTTTTATACAGAACAATATTATCGGATCTAGATAAGCCTGCCTATGTAAACCGCCTTGAATAACATCTGAAGAGCAATCTGAGGATAAGAAAGGTGGTATATAAATACAGAAATAAAAATAAATAAAATAAATAATTCTGCATGTGCTCCTCTCTAGGTGTGTGTCTACCCTCCATGCAGTGATAGTTGGCCTCTTCTGCCTCTATATCCTTTGGTTTGATGATGCTGTAAATGCCAACCCCATCTGGTAAGGAGGAACGGCCCACTTGCTTTGCTCACACACCTCGTGGAGGGAGGTGACTGTGTCACCCAGGCTGTGCTCATGTTGAGTCTCCCCCGTTGATCCCTGAGCAAGGGGGAGAGCAGGTGCCGGAGAGCTTGCAGGGTCACATTGCTAGGAAGCCGTGAAGGGTGGTTTTGTGCCGGGAAAGAATGGCCCCTTGTTTCCTCTTGGGGTTTAGGACTGAGGGAGGCAGGGAGCTCCTGGCAGAAACATCTGGGCCAAGGCTGGCACTGGACCTAAAGAGGTGCTTACGTTGCTACTCAGGAATGGGCACATTCACACTCTGCCTGCCTGCACAGGAGCTTGCTGGTGTAGGCAGCAAGGAGGAAAAAGTAGAGAGCAGCCAAGACTTCCGAATCCCCATATTATTTTTCACATGTTTATACTGCCCTTCCTCCAAGGAGCTCAGGGTGGTGTACATAGCTCCTTCCCTCCTTTTGTCCTCACAACACCCCTGTGAGGTAGGTGAGGCTGAGAGATAGTGACTGGCCCAAAAGGCACCCAGGAAGCTTCCTGGCTGAGTGGGGATTTGAACCTGGATTTTCCAGGTCTATACGTCCAACTCCTGAACCACGACACCATCCTGGCTCTTTATTTATTTATCTGCTTATCTATCTGGGGATTTATATGTCACCTTTTCACCTCCTAAGAGGCCCCCATAATAGCATAATGGCATATTACAGTATAATAGCCCCATAATAAGGGCAAACTATATCAATAAAAGATACGCCACTCGCCAGTGGCGTTACTAGAGGGGGGGGCGGTACTGTTAAGTTGCACACATTGGCGCTGCTCACTCTCCCGATGTCACAACATGCTTTACGGCACGTTTGCAACAGTCCGCACTGGTGCTGTGGTCACAGTGCTGGTGCTGATGGAGAGTAGGATTCAGTGGCGTTTCTATGGTAGGGGCCCTACCGTAAGTCGCGCCCCGTCCTATTACCATGGTAACGAACCGGAGCGAGGAGGCCCCGCCCCCTCACCGGCGGAGCCATTCCGCGCTGTGAAGGCGAAACGGGCAGGCTCGTCGCCTTCGCAGCGCGAAATGGCTCCGCCGGTGAGTGGGCGGAGCCTCCTCGCTCCGGTTCGTTACCATGGTACTAGGACGGGGCGCGACTTACGGTAGGGCCCCTACCGTAGAAACGCCGCTGGCTAGGATTTGCACCATCATTGTGTCTGTGGTGCAAGACAAAGCAATGGTTATGCAACACAGTTTATAGCAAAGACACGTTTGACAAAATTGGAGGGTATACAGGGGAGGGTGGCGGTAGAGACATGAATGATGCAGCATTCGTACTTTGAAGCATGGAATTCCCCCCCTTACCTGTTTGGGTTCTCCTTGCACCCCCTTTTGGAGTGATGGAGTGGAAGTTCCAATTGGGTGTTTCTGTGTGGAGTCCTCCTAGGGAAGAGTACCTGCCATGAGAGTTCTGAGAAGTCAAGGTTAACAAAAGTATTCTTTCATATATGTTATGTTGGCAGCAGGCTGTTTGCACAAAATGTTCCCTTTGTGTGCAAAGTGCCTTATTCTCTGTATTTCCCATCACCACAGCTTCCCTTTGTGTTCTCTAAATGTGCATGACATGAGAACAGAGTGTACAGCCCCATGCTGTGTGCCCTGCAAGCTGAGTTATGGCCTCTATGACATGGTGAAGTACTGGGGTGAAAGTGCTGTGATTGGCTGCAAAGTTTTGTTTGCACCCTGTTCCTCAGCAGAGTGGAACAGGGTGAAGGTGTTGTGAGTGTTGGGTGGTTTTTTGCTCTCCATTGATTTCTGTGTGTCCGTTTAGATTTGCACCAGCTCAGATGTCAGTGCAGTGTTTGTTATGCGGACGTTGGAGGTTGTCCAATCCTGTATATGGCAATCTTGTGCATGTCTGCAGCACCTGGTGAGCAGGCAGCGCTGGCTCCAAAGCCGGCGCCGCTCTATTCGCCACAGACGGAGTGGAGTGCCCACTGGGGAAGGTGGGTTCCCTGCCGGGCAGCAGAACAGCATGGGGAGGGTGGAATGGGGTGTTCTGGGAGGGGGGTTGGTCGGCTGGGTCTGGAAAGGGGGAGGGATCAGCGGCGGCTACACCGAAATCCTATCCCCCTTCCCAGGCCTGGCCACCATTACACGGGGCTCTCGGACTTGTGCCAGCAAAATAGCTGGTGCACAACACCGAGTAGCCCCATCGGGGCAACTGGGGCTTTACCCAGGGGAAGGGACCGAACATTTCTTCCCCCGAGGTTACCTCCCGGCAGCCTGTTTCACGCCCTGGATGCAGCGGAGGCTGCACTGGCGTCGCTGCATCACAGGGCGCAGGGTTAGACAGGATTGAGCTGTGTGTCTGTCCGGAGAAGGAAGAGGATATTGTGTAAGTCAGCTCCTCCCTGCCCCCCCTCCCACATCCCATCCATATCTCTGCCCTGTTTTGGGGCTTAGACTGGCTGGAGTTGTGCCAACGGTTGGGGTACATCAGTGTGGAATTGTACTGATGTTGGAGTGAAGTTCCACCAGCATTGGGGTGAAGTTGTGGCATAGCTGCCCACAACATTTCACCAGGTTTTGAGGACTCGTGACATATCCTATGCTGCTCAGAAAGATTGTTTTAAAGCATAGGATTGTACTGGTGTTTGATTGATAGATTAATTTTCCTTTACGGGAGTGGCCAAAGCTCCAAGGCAAAACATCTTCTTTGCCTGCAGAAGGTCCCACTAAAGTGGAGTGGCAGGAGAGTTAGAACCGACAAAAGAAAATATTTCTTTACCCAGCGCGTGTAATTAATCTGTGGAACTCCTTGCCACAGGATGTGGTGATGGCACTTGGCCTAGATGCCTTTAAAAGGAGATTGGACAGACGTATGGAGGAAAAGTCCATCACAGGTTACAAGCCATGACGGGTATATACAACCTCCTTGTTTTAGAAGTAGGCTCACTCTGAATGCCAGATGCAAGTGAGAGGCAACAGGATACAGGTATCGTTTTGTCTTGTGCGCTCCCTGAGGCATCTGGTGGGGCCACTGTGAGATACAGGAAGCTGGACTAGATGGTCCCTTGGCCTGATCCAGCAGGGCTCTTCTTATGCAGGCTTACCAGATCGTCGCCGGGACGGGAGCAGTCTACCCTTAAGGGGGCGGGGCGTGGAGGGGCCAGAACGCAACGTGTTCTGCCCCCCCACGCCCCGCCCCCTTAAGGGTAGACCGCTCCCATCCCGGCGACGATCTGGTAAGCCTGTTCTTATGTCCAATGTTCAACATATGTGCAGCCTTTTGGAGCTATAAGCGTGGATCAGAGAGACCCTCTCTCTGCATTGCCATGTGATGCCTCCATGGGGCAGAGAAAGAACATCTAATGAAGTGGGATGGGTTCGTCTCTCAGGCCCCCGCCACTTACCATTTCCCTGCCATTTTATTTTCATCCTTGTAGGGGAGACCCTGGGCTGGTCAAACTGAATGTCGCTATAACCTCTGGCTACCTGCTGTATGGTAAGTAGCACACTTCCTCAGTTCCCAGTGCAACTCCTCAGGGGCTTGTGGGCCCTCAGCCAGTGCCCAACCTGGCTGACCTGGGAGGAGCCACACAACAGTTTAAATCTGGGGCTGGTTTGCGAGTGAGCCCTTTCAGGAGCAGCAAGTGGCCTCATTGGGACGCAGTGGCTCACTGGGACAAAGTGGCAAGGTAAAAAAGACACAGCGAGTTAAGCAGCTGGGCGAGTTCGGCAGCGGGGCGAGGAAGCCAGGCCCCACACACTGTCCGGCACTTCTCCTCTGTGGAGAGGAGAGAGGAAGAGAGGAGAGCTCCAACAACATTAAGGTACCCAAACTTTGATAAATCCATAACTTACACTCAAAAGCTATGCAGTCAGACAGCCAGCAGAAGGGTGGGGGCTATCCAGTGTTTTGCACTGAGTGTCTCATGTATGACTATCTGCCTCTTGGGCACAAGTCATGGGTGTGTGCTCGGTGCAAAGAGCTCCAGGCTCTCAGGGAACGGGTTCGCTCCCTTGAAGCCACGGTTGCTGACCTGGAGAAGCAGAGACAGGTAGAGAGGAACCAGGGTGAGACTTCTAGGGATGTGGAGGCATCGTCCCACCCTCAGTTGGCCAGCTCCTCAGCTGCCAAGAAAGGGAGTCTCAGGGCTGGAGGACGTCGCTCTGGAAAAGAGGGAAACAATCCCACAGTGGGGACCCCTTCTTCAGGTGATGGGCCCGTATCCAGTCGCACTATGGATATTCCTCTGGGGAGGGGGCGAAGGGGGCTTCTTGTCGTGGGTGACTCTATAGTCAGGAACATAGAGAGGGGGGTCTGTGACGGATGTGAGGACCGCACGGTGACTTGCCTACCTGGTGCGAAGGTTGCGGACATCACCTCTTGTCTAGATAGGCTGGTAGAGAGTGCTGGGGAGGAGGTAGCAGTTGTGGTGCATGTTGGCACCAACGACGTGGGGAAATGTAGCCAGGCGGTCCTGGAGGCCAAATTTAGGTTGCTAGGTAGGAAGCTCAAATCCAGGATCCCAAAGGTAGCGTTCTCAGAAGTGCTACCTGTTCCACGCGCAGGGCCAGCTAGGCAGGCGGAGCTCAGGGGTCTCAATGCGTGGATGAGACACTGGTGTCAGGAGGAGGGGTTTAGGTTTGTTAGGCACTGGGGAACGTTTTGGGACAAGTCAGGCCTGTACAAGAGGGACGGGCTTCACTTGAACCTAAACGGAACCAGACTGCTGGCGCGTAACATTAAGAAGGTGGCAGAGCAGCTTTTAAACTGACTCCTGGGGGAAAGCTGACAGGAGCCGAGGGGCATCCGGTTCGGGACTCCTCATCCCTAGGGAATGAGAGCGCAGAGGTTGGGGAACAGTCAAGTAATAGCAGAGTAAAAATTGGGAGTGGTAGCATGATGGGACATGACAGCCAGTCTAGCAGGACAAAAGGCTGCAGGAATAAAGGTGCAAACATGCAGCCCTTCTTGGGGGACCAGGTATATAAGTGCTTTTATGCAAATGCCCGAAGTCTACGGGCAAAGATGGGAGAACTGGAATGTTTGGTGGCTAGGGAAAACATTGACATAGTAGGTATAACAGAAACCTGGTGGAATGCGGAGAACCAGTGGGATACTGCAATTCCAGGATATAAACTCTATAGGAGGGACAGAGAGGGGCGTGTTGGAGGAGACTAGTTAAAAAAAAGCTGAAAGGGAAGGTAAAAAGAGTCCAATCGCTCCACAGTGCATGGAGGCTGTTTAAAACAACAGTCATAGAGGCCCAGCGGGAGTGTATCCCACAAAGGAGGAAGGGCTCGACCAAGTCCAGGAGGGTGCCGGCATGGCTAACAAGCACAGTTAAGGAGGCTATAAAAGGCAAGGAAGCTTCCTTCCGTAAATGGAAGTCTTGCCCTAGTGAGGAAAATAAACAGGAGCACAAACTGTGGCAAAAGAAATGTAAAAAGATGATACGGGAGGCCAAGCAAGACTTTGAGGAACGTATGGCAGGCAACATAAAAGGGAATAATAAAAGCTTCTTCAAATATGTTAGAAGCAGGAAACCTGCCAGGGAAACGGTTGGTCCGCTGGATGGTGAGGGAGAGAAAGGGGTGATAAAAGGGGACTTGGAGACTGCAGAGAAATTAAATGAGTTCTTTGCGTCTGTCTTCACGGCAGAAGACCTCGGGCAAATACCGCTGCCGGAACGGTCTCCCCTGACTAAAGAATTAAGTCAAATAGAGGTTAAAAGAGAAGACGTCTCAGACTTAATTGACAAAATAAAGATCAATAAATCACCAGGCCCGGATGGCATCCACCCAAGAGTTCTGAAGGAACTCAAGAATGAAGTTGCTGACCTCTTGACCAAAATATGCAACTTGTCCCTTAAAACGGCCACTGTGCCAGAGGATTGGAGGATAGCTAATGTCACGCCAATCTTTAAAAAAGGAAGGAGGGGGGACCCAGGAAACTACAGGCCGGTCAGCCTAACCTCTGTTCCAGGGAAGATGGTGGAAAGTCTCATTAAGGATAAAATCTTAAAATACATAGAAGAACAAGCTCTGCTGAGGGAGAGTCAGCATGGCTTCTGCAAGGGGAAGTCTTGCCTCACAAACCTGTTAGAATTTTTTGAAAAGGTCAACAGGCATGTGGATGCGAGCGAACCCGTGGATATTATATATCTGGATTTTCAGAAGGCGTTTGACACGGTCCCTCATGAAAGGCTCCTGAGAAAACTCCACAGTCAGGGAATAAGAGGGCAGGTCCTCTTGTGGATTAGGAACTGGTTGAAGACCAGGAAACAGCGAGTGGGAGTCAATGGGCAATTTTCACAATGGCGAGAGGTGAAAAGCGGTGTGCCCCAAGGATTGGTCTTGGGACCGGTGCTTTTCAACTTATTCATAAATGACCTGGAGTTGGGGATAGGCAGTGAGGTGGCCAAGTTTGCAGATGACACTAAACTTTTCCGGGTGGTGAAGACCAGCAGGGATTGTGAAGAGCTCCAGAAGGATCTCTCCAAACTGGGAGAATGGGCAGCAAAATGGCAGATGCGCTTCAGTGTAAGTAAGTGCAAAGTGATGCACATTGGGGCAAGAAACCAAAAATTCACATATACGCTAATGGGTTCTGAGTTGTCTGTGACGGATCAAGAGAGAGATCTTGGGGTGCTGGTGGACAGGTCGATGAAAGTGTCGACCCAGTGTGCAGTGGCTGTGAAGGCGGCCAATTCCATGCTCGGGATCATTAAAAAAGGGATTGAGAATAAAACGGCCAATATCATTCTGCCTTTGTACAAATCGATGGTAAGGCCACATCTGGAGTATTGTGTCCAGCTCTGGTCACCACACCTCAAAAAGGATATAGTTGAATTGGAAAAGGTGCAGAAAAGAGCGACCAGAATGATTCGTGGGCTGGAGCACCTCCTTTATGAGGAAAGGCTACAGCGTCTGGGGCTTTTCAGCCTAGAAAAAAGGCGCCTGAGGGGGGACATGATTGAGACTGATAAAATTATGCATGGGATGGAGAGAGTGGATAGAGGGAAATTCTTCTCCCTCTCGCACAACACCAGAACCAGGGGACATGCACTAAAATTGAGTGGAGGGAGAGTTAGAACAGACAAAAGAAAATATTTCTTTACCCAGCGTGTAATTCATCTGTGGAACTCCTTGCCACAGGATGTGGTGATGGCATCTGGCCTAGATGCCTTTAAAAGGGGTTTGGACAGATTCATGGAGGAAAAGACCATCACAGGTTACAAGCCATAAGCAACCTCCTGGTTTTAGAAGTGGGTTTTCTCTGTGCCAGGTGCAAGGGAGTGGCGACTGGACACAGATATCTTGTTGTCTTGTGTGCTCTCTGAGGCATCTGGTGGGGCCACTGTGTGACACAGGAAGCTGGACTAGATGGGCTTTTGGCCTGATCCAGCAGGGCTGTTCTTATGTTCTTATGTTCTTATGACCTCTGATGGTGCCCATGACTGGGTCAGGGTGTAATAGGGCAGTAAGGGCCTGGGGATACAGAGGGAGGGAAGGGTCTGGGAACTGTGCTGAATGAAGAAATCTCCCTCCCTGTGGTCACACAGAGCTCCTTTCTGGTCTGGGGCAATGCTGGGTGATTTCCAGGTCTCCTCAGCAGAAGTGTGTGTGTGTGTGTGTGTGTGTGTGTGTGTGTGTGTGTGTGTGTGTGTGTGTGTGTGTGTGTGTGTGTGTGTGTTTGTAATGTTTTGTATGTGCAGTGCAGTGGGATGTGTGTGCAGAAAGCACATGTATTGTATTGCACGTGTGTCTATAAACATGGTGATATTGTTGGGCACTGCTGAGCATGTGTTAGTACCTTGACAGCCAATGCCGCCCGCCCCCCCCCCGCAGCTTTCCTCCTGCTCCTTTAGCTTGACATATCTTAGCAGGGGAAGGCTTTTCTATCATGGTGTATTCCCATTATGGGGGACATATTCACCTGCTATATTCTGACGTGTGAGGCAGCTGTTCAAGAAAGAGGAGCAGGAGCACAGAAAAAAGCAAACTGCTTTGTTTGTTCTGATATTTTCATGGCCAGCAACAATTAATGAGGAATGGATGTCAGTTAAGTTACGGGTTTTTGCTTTGTTTGTATTACTCTTTGGGGCCTTGCTTGAATAGGCTTACCAGATCTCCAACCAGGACAGAGTGCTAGACCTTTAGGAGAAGGAATGTGGGCAATGTAGCTGGTTAAACCTTAGAGCAGCGTCCCTCAACCTTTTCCTACCCGCGTACCCCCTCCCCTAGCCCCCCCAAGCACCCCCCGATTCCCCCAAGCCCCGCCTACCCCCTCCCCAAAAGTGCACCCCCCTGAAAGTGGAAAAAGGTTCTTTTTTTCAGCCATGCGGCGCTTCCGAGCAGCTCCTCCAGCTGGAGGACCCGCTCAGAAGCGCCGCATGGCCGGAATCATCCCCCTTACCTTTCTTTCGGCCATGTGGCGCTTCCGAGCGGGTCCTCCGGCTCGCACCGCAAGCTGAAGAGGTCCTCATGAGCTGGAGGACCCGCTCGGCCGTGCCGCATGGCCGAAATCGCCCCCGGTAGGTCTCCCTTACCTTAGTTTGCAGCAGCCGCCATGTTGGATATACCAAAGTCTCGTGAGATCCAAGATCGCGGCTCCCAAATCTCACGCCGCGATCTTGGATCTCGCGAGACTTTGGGAGATCCAACATGGTGGCGGCTGCAAACTAAGGTAAGGGAGACCTACCAGGGGCGATTTCGGCCATGCGGCACGGCCGAGCGGGTCCTCCGGCTCGCGAGCTGGAGGGAGAGGCTACAGCCTGGCAGGGCTAAAGCCTCTCTCTTCGGCTTGTGGCGCGAGCCGGAGGACCTGCTCGGCCACGCCACATGGCCGAAAAGTGCTATTTATCTGGTACGCGCACCCTTAGGGGGTACGCGAAAGAGCATCTCGCGTACCCCCAACCTGTGGCCCGTATACCCCTAGGAGTACTCGTACCACAGGTTGAGAACCTCTGACAGAGCACAATCCTAGGCATGTCTACTCAGAAGCAAGCCCCATTGTGTTCAGTGGGGCTTGCTTCTGAGTAGACATGCCTAGGATTCTGCTGTAATGTTTAACCAGCTACACCTGCCCACATTCCTTCTCCTGAAGGTCTAGCACTCTGTCCTGGTTGGAGATCTGGTAAGCCTATGCTTGAACCCTGTTTCTTGCTTGCACATCTCCGTGCAAAGCCTCATTGTGTGTGTGTGTGTTGTGTTCTGAATTCTAGATCTGCTGCTGCTAGTGCGCTACTGGAGGACAATGGGAGATTCCCTTTTCGTTTGCCACCACTTGGCGGCACTATACGCTTATGGATACGTGTTGGTTAGTTCTGGAGTCCCTTAGCTGTTACTGTGGAGGGACTCTCTTTTTTTTCTCCATTCTTTTAAAAAAGAAAGCAAAAACTATAACTCCACGCTTCTCCAAATTCTGCGCTTCACTCTGCTGTTCCTCTGCAGCTGCTAGTTCAAGATCAGTCTTGGCCCCCTCCTCAACCACACAAAAACGGCATCTTTCCAAAATAAAAGAGAATGAGATCTGAAATTTGGGCCAGGAGAATCATGAACACCAACCCAGCCATATCAAGACTGAAGTTTTTAAATCTCCCCATTTCACCCCCTAATCTGGAGGCTGAGAAATGTAATTTTTCAATTGCATATGATTTCCTGATTTGTTCACTTTTAACTTTCATACTCTAGTCCAGGAGCTTTTTTTTTTTTTTAAAGTGTTTGGAAAGAACCTAAAAGGATTTATATGGTGTACAAAAATAAAACATAAAAACAATAAAACATAAAATGCAGCCTTTGCCTGCAGCTTCACTGTCTTGAAAAAAGACACACCAGGAAGTGGGAAGGGAGTAGGTAGGATAGGGAAACTGAAGAAAGAGACGTAGTCCTGGTACATTATATAGGCAGGTGAGGGTAGAAGTTCTGCAGCTGGGTTTAATTCTGTCCTTTCTGTGATCTGGGGTAGCTCACTAACAGCACAATCCTATCCAATTTATGCCACCGGCTGAGCTCTGCTCAATCCTATCTAACTTATGCCACCGGTGTAACCCAGCAGTGCAGCGAGAACGGGAGGCCCCAGAACGAAATGGGGATTCAAATCCCCTCCAAAAGGGGAATTCAAAGGGGATTTGAATCCCCTTTCCATTCTGGGGCCTCCCGTTCTCGCTGCACCGCTGGGTTACACCAGTGGCAGAAGTTGGATAGGATTGAGCAGAGCTCAGCCAGTGGCATAAATTGGATAGGATTGTGCCCTTAGTTCCTTGGTTTCCCCCGCTAGTTTCCTCTCTCCCTCCCCACATTTTTACCTCCAAATGTGGAGGCAACAGATTCCTGTTAAAGCTGAATCCATTCATCATTCTGGAGTATAGTTTGACAGAGGATGTTGGGGCCTGTTTTCAGATCCCTTCTCAACCATGGATTCATTGGGAAGCCCTGGGGAAATAACTTTTTTCTCAGCCTCAGTTCCTCATCTATAAAATGGGCATAATATAATCCTCTACATCAGCGGTTCTCAAACTGTGGGTCGCGACCCGCCATTGAGAACTTTTGCTGTCCCCTGCCCCCTTAAGGGCGGGGACATCATGGCGGTGGCAATCCGGGGGATCGCCGCCACTGCCGCCAAATTGCCCGAAATCACCCCCACTGCAGCGATCTCCGAGCGCTTTCGGTTTTTGCGAAAACAGGAAGCGCTCGGAGATCACCGCAAAACAGCGATCCGAAGATTGGGGAGGCCTGCAGAGGGTCGCGCAGGCCTCCCCGAAGCTCCCCCAAGCCCTGGTAAGTGCAGTGGGGACAGTTTTGGGGGCAGTTTTGGCAGCGGCGGTGGCGATCCCCTGGATTGCCGCCGCCGCCGCCACCGACTCCGCCCCCGCAAACACACAAAGTTCTCCCCGCCAACTCTGCTCTACATGTTTGGGCTGAGTATGATATGGAAATGTTGACACATGACTCTGAGCCTTCAGAGTAAATTGTCCTTTTAAGGCTGCAATCCTGTGCACACTTTCTTGGGACCAAGTCCCACTGAACTCAACAGGGCTTACTCCTGTGTATGTGTTCATAGGATTGGGCTGCATGGCTGCCTGCAATCATATGCTGTCGGAGACTTCATGGAATGTTAGCTCCATTGAACTGAGTGGGACTTCACTTAGTAAGCACGGCTCTTAGAAAATGGATCTGGAGGGCAGCTCTCAACTCACTTTCTCTTGACATTTGACCCTTTTACTATCTCCCCAACCCACTTCGGAGGAGCCCACCTCTACCCTGCCGCTGATTTCCTCACCCTTTCTGGCTCTGTTTCTTTCCTGCTGCAGGCATTAACCCTTGCATCCCTTGCGGTCACTATTCTGTGCACAGACACAGCCCAGCCTGCTCCCTCCTAACATCTGGGACAGTCAGAGCAAGAGTCCTCCTGCTATGGATGTTCCTAAAACAAGATACATGTACTCCGTTCTTCTCAGTGGGACTTTCACAGAAGAAGGTCTCACTGGATTGTGGTTGTCTTCCGAAAAATCTCATATTAGGCATTTACAAGGTATGGGGGCTAGATGAACCTTTGGTTCCCCCCCCCCTACAAGTCTTGGCTGGTGGTAGGCACAGGATCTGGAATATAAAATAGGTAAAGGGGTTTCATTTGACTAGTTTCTGTTGGTGTAGATTATATGCAGGCCTTTGACAGTGCAATCCTACCCAGCTCCTCCACTGGTGCAGCAGTGGTGTAGGGAGAACGGGAGGCTTTGGGAGGGAAAGGGGATTGAAATCCCCTTTAAAGGGGGATGTAAAGGGGATTGAAATCCCCTTTCCCTTCCAAAGCCTCCCGTTCTGCCCTACACCACTGCTACACCACTGCTGCAGTGGAGCTGGGTAGGATTGCGCTGTGAGTTATACAGCACTGTTCACTGGGCAAAAGGGAAAGGGGTTTCCACTATGTATATATCACTTTTGCTGTATTTTAAAACTCTTGGTTTTTGTCTCCCAAATATAGCACAGGATGACCTTTTTTTTTCTGATGTTGTCTTAACATTTTGAAAACTCCCAGCCTGCCCCATGCTTAATTTTCTTTTCTCTAAATATACCCAGCCCCTTCTGGTTCTCCACACAAAATGTATCACATAGGTCCTCTGAATTTTTTCTAGTTGCTCCAATCATGCCCAGAATTGAACACAGAACATGGGCTTATCTATACTCAGAAGAGGCAGTCCTCTTACTTCTCAAACACTAGAAATGAAACTTCGATAAAATGAGCTGGGTTCACCACATTGTTGTCTCACAGTGTGTTTGTTTTGCAACACTTTGTGACATAGCTTGTGGGTCAGTAGTCACAACACATTTTTGCATTTCAAACACATGATATATGTTGGATGCGGGGAGGGGGCAACAAGCTGGCATAATAACATAAAAATCTAAGACCAGAGGCCTCAATTTCTGACTGGCCATGGTAGTCAGTTAAAATGTGTGGTTGCCACCTTCCCCCAGCTCAGGGAAGTGACGGGCAGCCCAATTCACCATAGCTTTCTGCCGCCGGAAGCCGTCGCAAACGTGCCATAAGGCACGTTTGTGGTGACTCTAGAGTAAGGGTTGCCAGCACTAGGCTAGCAGCCCTTACTCTGCCGCTGGATCTCCATGCGGCCTCCAGAGGAAGGTAAACGATTCCGCGGCGGCCGCATGGGTGGTCCAGGCGGCGAGGGAGGGGGCCCATTGGCCGAGCCGGCCCAGGAGGGTACGGGGATGGCGTCAGCCATATCCCCATCTCCCGCCGGGCCGGCTATTTAGCTGGAGAAAAATTTAGCCCTATTTAGCCCTGCCAGGCTGTAGCCTCACCCTCCAACTTGCGGCGCGAGCCGGAGGACCCGCTCGGCCTTGCCGCATGGCCGAAATCGCCCCCGGTAGGTCTCCCTTACCTTAGTTTGCTGGGTACGCAGACCCCAAAAGGTTGAGAAACCCTGCTCTAGAATGCATTCACAGTGAATAGAGTGCCTACACCCACAGTGAGAGCAGAATGCCTTGGCCTCCATCTGGTTTGGCTGTGTAGCTCACTTTGGCTGTGTAGCTTTGGCTGTGTGGATCATTTGCATCCAGATCTGATTGGCTGCATGATGATGTGACATCATCACACTCTGTTGACTTGATCCCTGATCAGCCGGGATTGCCTTGGAGCAAAGCCTATATTTTTAAAAATTATTGATGTCAGAGCTGAAGATCAAGGAAAGAAGCAACTGTGAACATGGGAAGTTAAGCATCACTTGCCCCCTCCCCCCATTTGAATATTGCCATGGATAAAATTTAGCAGCGCATCAGTAATCGACTTAACGAGGCTTCTTTGTTCGGCACAGGCCTAGAGGGTCCTGTGGGGGACAGTAACATGGCTTTGAAAGATATGGGATGGGCCCTACTTCAAAGGTGTGGGCAGTGGCGTCTCCTGCCCGTTCGGCTTCGCTGCGCGATTGGCTCCGTCGGCGAGGGGGCGGGGCCTCCTCGCTCCGGTTCCTGAACGCGGTACTAGGACGGGGCACGACTTACGGTCGGGGGCCCCAACCTCAGAAACGCCACTGGGTGTGGGGCGGCAGCAGTGGGTCTGGCTGTGTTGGTGCTTTGCTGTGTTGCTCTCTAACCCGTTTCTGCTTTGCTTTCTTGGGGGAGAAGGAAAGGTTGGGCTTCTCTGCTTGCTGCCTTGGAGGTGCCTGAAGCCTATATGCTGCAACGGTGAGCAAGACCTGTGGCGCTGTCTTGCGGGTAGTGAACTAGCAACTCAAGGCTTCTGTTTCTGTCCTCCTAGAGCCGTGGGGTGCTGCCTTACTTTGCCAACGTCCGCCTTCTCTCGGAGCTCTCCACACCCTTTGTGAACCTGCGGTGAGTTGACTGATGGGACAGGGGTTTATGGGTCCTCCTGGAACTTGTGTCAGCCAATTGTGATGTAGGCGGCCTCAATATCCCTGTTGCAGGGAGGGGCATACGGGAGGGGATGCAGTCTTCCATAAGCTTTCTCCCCCACCATGAGAGCCACACAGGACTCCCCTCAAGCACCAATCTGAAGAGTCTGGCTCAGTTGGGAAAGCTGCTGCCTTCAAAGCCCGAACACTGGTGAACTTGATAAGTTCGAGACATGCCGCCGGCAAAAAGCTGTGAAAGCCTCCAGGAGGAGAGATAAGAGCTTCCAGCTGCGTCGGTCGAATGTGGCCAGCAGCCAACAGAATTGTCAGACTGCAAAAAGGATACCACCTGGAAAGTAGACATTCATGAGAGATTGGACATTTATATATATTGTAAAAAAAAAACAAGGGGGGTTAGGACAGCCTGCCCATGTACACCGCCTTGGATTAAAGTCGGAGGAGAAATCCAGTGACCAAGAAAGGCGGTATATAAATACTGTATATTATTATTATTATTATTATTATTATTATTATTATTATTATTATTATTATTACATTCAGATAGTTACAGTTGAGGAATCGTCACCATGTATCCCTTTCTGCTTCCACAGGATCAGGATGTTATTCAAACTTAACCAGGAGAACATGCTGGGGAAAGGGCCATGTCACTCTCCAAGTGGGCAGGGGAAATATGGCTGATGTTAATGTTGCCATATATTCCTGAATGCTTGGGCCCTCACTTCATGTTTGGGCTCTGAAATAATCATGTGGTGGAGGAGGGACTGTCCTAGTAATGCCTCATCCAAGGAAGTAGAGGGATTGTTCTGGGCCACCCCGTTTGGGGCAATATATGTAACTCTACTCCTTTTGCATTGTCTCAGGTGGTTCCTGGATGCAGCAGGCTGGCCCCGCTCTTCCTGGCTTGTCTTAGCTAACGGCCTGGCCATGACAGTGGTGTTCTTCGTCGTGCGCATTGCTGTCATTCCCAGCTATTATGCCCGCGTGTTCTCCTCGTACGGAACCCCTGAATATGAACGCCTCGGGCTGGGTGTGCAGCTGGCTTGGATCGGACCCAGCCTAGCCTTGGAAGTGCTCAACATGGTCTGGATGTATCGCATTACCCGTGGCTTCTACCGAGCCTTCGGTCAGTTCAAGGCACGCAAGACAGCATGAAGGGGAGAGTCAAGTGGCGGTACGTTGCCAGGGACACAGAGGCCTATGTCCTGCAGGGCAAGGCTGGGCCTGCCTGTCTAATTCCCGTAGAAGCCAGTAGCCATAGGAACAGCTCCTGGCCACCCCCTTGATCCAGGCAGACAACCTGAGACCCAAACAACTGGGATATTTGGTTTTCTATTCCATCTGGGAGCGGTCTTTGCCATCCTGAACAGAATCAGCAAGCGGGTGCTGCTGCCCATGGCCAGCTCTGAGGGACGTGGCTGCAGATGCTTAAAGGTGGATATGTGTCTAGCATGGGCGTAGCCTTCGGTACATGATTGGGGAATAGAGCTGAAGCAGCAGTGCTGGGCTCAGCTAAGGCTGCCCAGGGATTTAAAGCAACGACAACGGGACTCCGTGTGGCTAGACTGGTGACATACTTGGCTGGAGCTGCACTAGACAAGAACTTGCATTAGCTTCAGTTGGAATGGCAGGCATAAAGATAGGCAGAGGGGCCTAGTTTTATGGGAGGGGACACCTTGGAGGAAGGGGAGGAGGAAATGGGAGCTATGTCTCCACGGTTGCCACTCTGCACAAGAACTTTTGGGTTCTATTTCGGCATGTATTGGAAGTCTGAAAGGGGTGGGTGTGCCTTGGATCCATGAAGAAGGAAACTGTTCAGTGATGCATTGCAAATGGCGAATCATCAGGACCCGTAATGGGGGGGGGTGCTAGGATTCTGGGACTAGGACGGCAGCAATAAATATTTTTTTAAAAAATTAAAAAATGGGATAGTGTGAAATGCAGTGCATTCCCTCTGCCAAAGCTGGACTGGAACTCAACATTCCATAGATAACTTCCTTCATACAGAGGTCCTCAAATGCTCTCCTAGAGACATTACCAGGCAGCTCAATCCTCTACCCACATGGCAATGCGGCAGCACCAATGTGGCGCCTGCTGTATCCCACGGGGGTGTTTCCGCCTCTGAATGCCTTCTTGGAGTAACAGAACATTTGTTCCCTTGCCCCAGGGTGAGTCCCTGCCATCCCAGTGGGACAACCTGGACCTGCGCCAGCGATATTACTGGTGCAAGTCTGCTTGGACCCATGAAAGCAGATTGAGCCTGGAAAGGGAGTTTAGATTTGGTGGACATTGCTGCCACCAAACCTGCCCCCTTCACAGTCCTGATCTGCCCTCCCCCCCCCCCGTCGCCGCCCCATTCTGCCCACCTCTCACCCTGTTCCACCCACTACCACCCGCCCTGTTCCGCCCAGCCCCCGCCTCCCTTCCACCCCCTATGCATACTTATTGGGGCTGGCAGGCGTCCGGCAAATGTCTGGCAAACAATGTTTGAAGTAGCTGGCCCCAGCTGTACATTTCACGCATTGTGTGCTGCTGAATATGTGCCTCTTTTGAGCAGAGACTAGGGCTCTGGGCTGGATTACATGAGAAACGTCTCTAGGTGAGAAATCTGTGCCATTCATTCTTACAAAGACATTTGCACACGATGAGATGAAGGTGCAGCTCTGGGAACAAACACTGATTGGTTTCAGTGGAATAATGTCATGTTCGTCTGTTTCACCATGTGGAGCTGCCATTCATAAGGAGGAACCGCCAGAGTAACACAGGTTTTTTCCACCTTTTGATACTTCCTTATAAATGTTCATCCAAGGTGTCAAGTTTCAGTAGCATGCTTCTTGCCAGGTTCTCTGAACTGACACTACATTTCCTTCTTTGATCACCTCAACTACTGCCCCAATTCCAGTGGTAATCCTCTGGCCTCCACTGCCTTCCATCCAACTTATTGCACCGGGCCAGTAGGTATTCCCTTAGGAGGCGTAGGGGTACTGTAAGTTATGGGGTCAGAGAGAAGAAAGGTAGGGACAGAGGCATATCTAGGGTATGGTAGCTAAGGCACATGCCCAGGGCACCACTTGAAGGGGGGAGGACCAAAACAGGAGGAGGCGGCAGCCTTGTGATCCAACCTCTAAAGGAGAAGGCAGCCAGATCGCAAGGCTGCTGCCATTTTACAGATCACTATCCCCATTTTGCTGATCGCAAAACTGAGGCAGATAGAGAGATTTATAAGGCCGCTGGTGAATAACTGGCTGAGCAAGGACCTATGGATGCATACGGTCCAAATTCCATCACAGCCCCCCCCCCCGGTCAATACTAGGTCCCACTAAATATGACTTTTGTGAAGTCAGCTTGTCTTGCTGTTTGGGGCAATGCATCTCTCCCTAACATACTGATTCTTTTCAAGTGACTGAGGCCTTTAACTGTTCTTTCTAAACAAATCCTAACCAACAGCGCAATCCTGCACAACTATAGACTGGCGGAGCAAGTGCTCCACTGGCCTAGGGTGTCATAAACGTGCCATAAGGCACATATTCGACACCTTGGGAGTATGTGGCGCCGGCACAGAGGCCGGCACTGCTCATTCCGTCACCCTCCATATTCTGCACCGCCAGATGCAGGTAAGTTCTGTGCCGGGCAGCGGGAGGGTGTGGAGAGGGCGGGCCAGGGTGGCATGGAAGGGGGCCATTGACCGGCCTGGCCTGGGAGGGGGTATCAGCCTAGGTTGTGCCCAGTGCCCCTTCCCAGGCCGGGCCAGCCTTACATGGTCTCCCCGGAAGCATGCCAGCTAAAGAGCTGGCGTGCATATCTGAGGAGGCCCATTGGGGCCTCTGGCGCTTTCACCGGAGGAAGGGGACAAACATCCCGTTCCCCCAAGGTGAGCCTGGGCTGCGCTGGCACGGCCCACATCCTGCACAGGATGCAGCGGCCAGCCTTTTAGGCTGTCACATCTTAGGCAGGATCAGGCTGTTAGGCAACAAATGACAGAAGAATGATTTAATCGTTCAGGCCATAATCCATCCAGGGTTTCCCTCATTGAAACGGAGCTCTCAATTTCACTAGGGCTTGCCCAGGGGAATGTACACTGGTGGGTTGTGCCCTACCGGTTGCTCCGGACCATATGAACCGACCTCAGGTGCTAAACCTCTTGGGACAGGGCACATTTGAGTAAGAATGTATACATGCCAGATTTATTTATTAAGTTCTTGTAAAACAATCTGGATGCTGTGAGAATGAGCTATAATTTTTAGGAGGAGATGATGGACGAGAGCTTTACTGTATTCCTAAATCTGTGCCTTAAAAGGCTTTGCCACTTCACCCATGAACTAGAGACTCTGAAAAGTGCCCTCAGTTTGTTAGATGGATCCCCCTGGCTGCTGCCATCATTCTGCTCTAAATGAATTTGTGTCACAGACACAAGCAGTGGAAATTCTGTTATTTTCCTCTGCCGTTTAGAACGGTCTGATCATCACCTATGCAGAATTTGTGATTTTCTAACCTCCGTTTTATTAATGACTGGAACCAATGAGTGTTAATATAATAAATAAAATCTAATTTATTAAATTTGGACTGTAGTTTGTGGCTGTGCTCATTTCAAGACTGTTCTGTGGATGGACAAGTGCGACAGTGGGTGTGTAGAGGGTGTGTACAGACAGTGGGTGTGTACACTGTGTGTACGGTGAATACGGCTAGCTAGGACCTGAAGGCTTCTTCCTGCTGGGCTTCAAGGCATTTTTCCTGTTGTTTCCCAAACAGACACACCTGTTGTAGTCGGCCATTAACAGACATTGTAAATGTGAAGGGGGAGCTGAGGTGATCTCAAGACAAAAATGGCCAGAACCCAAGAGGAAAGATGTGCTGTTGCTAAAATTACAACTGTCAGATAATACCGTATTGGTCTGAGTATAAGACTCACTTTTTTCTCCTAATTTAAGTTTTTAAACTAGGGGTGCGTCTTATAATCAGGCTGTTGCAATTTAATGCCAGTGATTTAATTAAATTTTTTTAATAGCACCAAACTTTAAGGGTGCGTCTTATAATCAGGTGCGTCTTATACTCGGGACAATACGGTATGTAGCCTAGCCCAGTCCTGCCCTCCCAACCCCCCTCCCCAGCCCCCCCCCCCCAGTGCTATGTCTGTGCAGCAATGGACGTAATGGCAAAGTGACTGTATATATTCAGAGGATAAAAAATTGGTTGTCTGTTGCAATAATGCACTGGATTTCAAAAATATCTCTAAACAACAGGCCCCATCCTGGCCTCCTGCCCAGTTGGAAATCTCTAGACCTTGGAAGCAATTTCTGCAGCTGCTTCTACAACAATTGGGATGTGGGGAAGGAGAGTGTAAATGGATTAGAAACCGTAGATGGCTGCAGCCTGTGTGGACCAAAGCAAATGGGAGCAAAACCAACAGCTTTCGAACCAAACCGGATTGTAAAGGCAAGACAAATTATTCTTGCATAGTATACAAAGTAGGCAGGGTGATCGCTTTTGCTGGCTATTCTTTGTGTAACTGTAAGATCATGCAATGAAATGCAATGAAATGCAATGCAATGAAATGTAAGATCATGCAAAGAAATGCAGGGCTGAATGAATCGCAAGCCGGAATCAAGATTGCCGGGAGAATTATCAACAACCTCAGATATGGAGACAATACCACCCTAATGGCAGAAAGTGAAGAAGAACTAAAGAGCCTCTTGATGAGGGTGAAAGAGGAGAGTGCAAAAGTTGGCTTGAAACTCAACATTAATAAAACTAAGATCATGGCATCTGGCCCCATCAATTCCTGGCAAATAGAGGGGGCAGAAATGGAAGCAGTAACAGATTTTACTTTTTTGGGCTCCAAGATCACTGCAGACGGAGACAGCAGCCATGAAATTAAAAGACGCTTACTCCTTGGAAGGAAAGCTATGGCAAACTTAGGTAGCATAATAAAAAGCAGAGATATCACCATGCCAACAAAAGTTCGTATAGTCAGGGCGATGGTGTTCCCAGTAGCAATGTATGGTTGCGAGAGTTGGACCATAAGGAAGGCTGAGCGCCGAAGAATAGATGCTTTCGAACTGTGGTGCTGGAGAAGACTCCTGAGAGTCCCTTGGACTGCTAGGAGATCAAATCAGTCAATCCTAAATGAAATCAACCCTGACTGCTCCCTGGAAGGACAGGTACTGAGGCTGAAACTCAAATATTTTGGCCACCTAATGCGAAGAGAGGACTCTCTGGAGAAGACTCTGATGCTGGGAAAAATTGAAGGCAAAAGGAGAAGGGGAAGGCCAAGGATGAGATGGTCAGACAGCATCACCGATGCAACGAACATGAAAATGAGCGAACTCAGGAAGATAGTGGAGGACAGGAAGGCCTGGCGGGATATGGTTCATGGGATCACGAAGGGTTGGACATCATGACTTAACGACTGAACAAGAACAAAGATCATGCAAGCTTTTGAGTGACACAGCCTTTCAACCAAGAGCTCGATGTAAAAAGCCTTAGAACCCAATCCTACTTAAAGAGCGGGCGGCCGGATCCAGTGCTCCGCCATGGGCTGTCTGCAGCAGGCAGCCCGCGGCGGAATGTCTACTTGAGGAAGGGGATGCTCATCCCCTTCCCCGAGTGTAACGGCAGCTGGACCCGGTAGGTCTCCTCGGATTTCCGCTAGCTATTTTGCTGGCGGAAGTCGGAGGAGGCCGTGTAACAGTACAGCCACCCTCCGGAGCCCGGCGGAGACTGGGATATGGCAGACGCCATGTCCCCGCCCCCGCCCAGGACGGCTGGGCCTATGGCTGCCCTCCCGGCTCCGCTGTCCCTTCCCCCCATCCGCCGACCGACTGACCGAGCCGTCCGCCGGATCCTACCTTCCTTGGGTCTGGCGGTCGGCCAAGTCCTCAGCCGACAGAGCTGAGAAGGCCGGCCTTCCCGGCTCTAAAGCAGTCGTCAAACGTGCCTTATGGCACGTTTGCGACTATTCTGGGCGGCAGACACTAGGTCCGCCACTTGGAAGTTAAGCAGGATTGCGCTCTTAATAATATGGCACTTGTGGCTCTCAAAAGGCTTCACATACATTATCTAATCCTTGCAAAGGAAAGTTTGCATATTGTAGCAGTATTGGGGGTCCAGTTCAGATGTAAGAGGAAAGCTTGGTTCCCACTAAAAACATGGTTCCATCAGCAGGCTATGCACTCCCCTTGCTTCCCCCCCCCCAGAAGAGGGGGAACTCTTTATTTTCAGTTTTAGCTAAACCACAATTCAGTGTTGCGTATAAACTCAGGGAAGTGTGGTTTACTTCAGACCACAGTTTGGGAATAAACTAGAATCTAAAACCATAGTTTGATCCTGGTTTATTTCTTCTAAGTATGGTTTGAACTCAACCACATTTCCCCAAGTTTGTATGCAACATGGAACGGTGGTTTAGTGAAGACTGAAAATAAAAGCTTCACCTCTTGTTGTGTTGAGCAAAATTGGAGAAGAGAGGGGGGCATGTGCACAAGCCTGCAGCTCTCCCAGGCATGTTTTCCTATTACGCCTGAACTGGACCAGACACTTTTCGGTTTAGATTGGGGTTCTCAACCAGTGGTACTTTGGCCGACTGCTGGTGGTACTCAGACCACTGGACCACCAGAACCCCACTCTGACGTGGCGCTTTTGGTGGCGTGTTTTCACTCCCGAGAGGCTCCTGCCTTTGGCCGAGTGCCCTCCCACCCGCCCAGAGCCTCCTACCTGCATCCTCTGGCTTCTGAAAACCTGAAAACCCAGAAGTAACTGGTGATGATGTCATTGCCAGTCATTGCTGGTGGTACGCAGCAGGAGAGTGGTGCCAGAGGTGGTACTCGGCCGGGAAAGGGTTGAGAACCTCTGGTCTAATGTATTTGATAAAGCACAGAGATACTGAGACTTTTGCCTTAGAGAGGAGATGGATAAACCTTGAAAGCACAGAGGCACAAGAGAAGGAGTCAAGCAGAGGCTATTACCGTATTGGTCTGAGTATAAGACTCACTTTTTTCTCCTAATTTAAGTTTTTAAACTAGGGGTGCGTCTTATAATCAGGCTGTTGCAATTTAATGCCAGTGATTTAATTAAATATTTTTAATAGCACCAAACTTTAAGGGTGCGTCTTATAATCAGGTGCGTCTTATACTCGGGACAATACGGTATATATTCAGGGGGAAATTGGTTCCCAAATCTACCATTGTACCAGAGAGGTGTCCAGTGCCCATAGGAAAATGAGATGTTTGGCAAGTGAGATTGTCTCCCAAAGTACTGATTGGGAGTACTGATTGAAATAAGAGTCGTCACCCAAGTATTTTCATGAGGCAAGTGGGAATTCTGGCTTCCAGGGTTGCCCTGTGGGTTCCCTTTCCTTGCATAGGAGATCCCGCAGCAATGACTTCACTCCTAATTCATCCCCATCTCTGAGCCATGGATGCCACTTTGTCTGAAGCACAGACATCAGCCATGCCCCTGCCAAGTGGGATGCTGCAGTAGCGGCCCAGTAGCAGTCTTGTTCGCTGGCCTAGGAAGGAACACACATACACGAAAAGGCTATGTTTACCAAGCCAGTGCAGGGGTGACGTCAGCCCAGCCACCAGCGTTCTATAAATGGAAATGCTCATTCTTAGTAAAAGATACAGCACCCAGCAGGCAGGAGAGGGGGAAAGCTCTGATTCAGCCTCCACACATCCCAGCCTCACATCATCAGCAAAAATTAAACTCCCAGCAGCTCCCACAGGAATTGACAGGGCTGTGCGTGCCAAGAGAGACAGTACGCTTTGAGGGCTACTGGAGTTAACTATGTGGATGCCGCAGAGCCTGGGCTGATGCAAACCTGCCTGGACACAAGGACCTGCCTGAAAGGTCCACCTAGCACACTACTGGCTGCCCTGTGTTCACCTTGACCTATGGACCTGAGAGGCCTGTCGCTCCAGGAAAGAGTTACATTATTGGCTTGGGTCATGCTTCTCTGGCAGACACCCAGCACCAAGCATGCACACAAATTATGTACGTTTCTTACACATATAAAAAGGGATAAAAAGACAAGTCATGCAACACCTGAATGGCAGTACCTCTCCAAACTCTCTGGCAGATATTTTTGCTGGCTCTGCTAATAGAAATCCTTTAACTCAAGGGTTCTCGACCCCTTCCCGGCTGAGTACCACCTCCGGCGCCACTCTCCTGCTGCGTACCACTGGAAGTGACTGGCGATGACGTCATCACCAGTTACTTCTGGGTTTTCAGAGGTCAGAAAACACAAGTAGGAGGTTCTGGGAGGGTGGGAGGGCTCTTCTCAGCATTCCGGAGAGGCTCGGCCAAAGGCAGGAGCCTCTCTCTCGGGAGCAAAAATGCGCCACTGAAAGCACCACATCGGAGCGGGGATCCAGTGGTCCAAGTACCACCAGCAGTCAGCCAAAGTACCACTGGTGGTACTAGTACCGCTGGTTGAGAACCCCTGCTTTAACTGAAGATCCCGTTAGAGATCTCCTACGTGCACAGTAAATGCTGTGCTACTGAGAGAGTTTTGAAACTGTCTGTAGCGCTTGTCAAGCCAGCCACGGAGACTGCCTGAAACAATATGAAGGGCTCAACTGAATAATTATTGGTCATGATGATCCAGCTGAAGTTCAGTCAGATGCATATGTTGTATGCGTAGGTCCATCTAGCCCAAAGTTTTGTACTGTGTGCCTCGCAACAGTCTCCCAGTCATGCTAGCCTTTCAGTGGAGATGATGTGGACAGAATCTGAGACCTTATGAAGGCAAATCAGTTACTCTGCTGCGTTCAGTGGGAGAGACTTATGGTTCAACTTTTTTCTTCAGTTTTTACACGGGCTAAATCATCTTATGAAAGCTCCCCTATGTGGAAAGTTAGTACAACCTGAGAAATAACATCTGAAGTGGAATTTTCCACCTTAAAAAAATCCACCTGAATTGGCCTTCAGAACACGTCTGATTTTTCTAGAAGACTATTGTTTGGATTTGACTTGCAAGCTCCCTACCGAGTTTAGTTTTATTTGATCCTTTTATATTAGCTCATTCCTCTAGTAAAGACAACACTGCAAGATCCCCAGAACTAGTTTTTTTTTCTTGAAACTGCCATGAATATGTCAAGTTCAGACTTGACATATTTATGTTACATTCTTTTTTTTTCCTGACTTTTCATTTTAGAATAAAATATTTTCACACAGGCATCACCATAGCCCCACAAAGCGCGAGGCATGCTGGGAATGCTCAAATGAAGAGGGAACTCTAAATGTGTAAATATGGCACATGACTCTGGGAGAGAAAATGTGTCCTCTGACAGTAACAAGAGTGTGTGTTTTGTTAGCACCCACCGTCTACTACACTTGTGCAAGTCAAATGGCGTTGGCTGATTCCTCAGGATCCTTTACATTCTCATTCATAAGTAAAGGTTGACCTACACCAAATTCATTGGCGTCCGGGGGGGGGGGGGTCGTGAGCATAGGGAATGGGACGCCCTGCCCCGAGACGCTGCCCTAGCTCCACCAGATATCTTCCTCTCCAAGTGTCCCTGCGTGTTCCTCCTGATTGCACATGTGTAATCCGATTGGCTGAAAGCCCCCCACTTCTCTCATTGGTGAATGCGTTGTTCTACGTCCCGCCCACACGGTCAGACATCAGCATGGTCCATGAGCGTGCCGGAACTTGGGAGAGCGCTGCTCTCCCGCGTTCCATTACGGTCGGTTAAAAAGGAAGCCACACCGCGCTGCACGCGCCTGAATTTGTGCAGTGTAGATCAGCCTTAAAGCAAGATGGCCCAAAAGGTATCTGGAATATGACATTTTTAATGCATGCAGAAGATGGATGTAACACTTCTGTGCCCATGGTGTAAACCTAGCTTCACAACTTCCTTTGCACACATGCATATATACCAGGGGTGGTCAAACTTGCTTCATGTAAGAGCCACATACAATACACTTCAGATGTTTGAGAGCTGCAATATTTAAGAAGCATTTAAATTCTTAAATATATTTACTCACCATGAACATTAAACATATGTTTTAATCCAGTGTACTCTGTTTATACCTGGTCAATAATTATAAAGCTTGAACATTTCTTATTTACCTTTTATATTCATCGTGATGGAAAAAGGAGCTCAGGCAACATGTTTCCGAGAGCCGCACATTATATGGCAGGGTTGGCCAACCTTCCACCATTAGGGCTACTGTGTTCTTAAGAGTTGTGTAGAAGACAGAATCTTGGCAGCTGCAAGTGCTGATGGTGCTGCTAAAGCAGCTGCACCTGCTGAAATACCCTCACCTATACAACCATTTAAAGTCATGTTGAAAGGTTGGCTACCACTGTTATATGGCAAAGAGCCGCACGTGGCTCAGGAGCCAGTTTGGCCACCCCTGATCTATACACAACCCAAAGTGGATGCATGCTCAATTGTACCCCTTCTCTCATGCCTCTGGTGGACCATCTGCATTAAAAAAAATGCTATGACTGGCCCCAGGTCATACTTCCCGCATAGCCCAATCCACCATAACTCCCCAAGTGACGATGCAGTGGCACCGGCACTGCTGAATCCCGCGGGAGAGCTTCGGCCTCAGGAGGTCTCCTCGGGGTAAGTGAACACTTGTTCCCTTGCCCCCGGGGTAAGCCCCTGTGGACCCAGTGGGTAAACTCGGATCTGCACCAGCTCCGCAGCTGGTGCAAGTCCGTATTGACCCAGGAAGGCAGATAAGGCCCAAGAAGGGGGTGAAGATTTGGCATGTGCCGCCGCCCCTACTACCCTCTCAGGCCTGATCCGCCCTCCTCCCCGCCCTGTCAACGCCCCATTCTGCCCAACCCTCCCCCATTCCACCATCCCACTGCCTTTCCCTCACCCCGTTCCACCTCCTGCGCAGCCTTAGCTGCTCTGGTGGGTCTTTGCCAGTCCGCCAGTTCGGAGGAGGCCGCTTCGGCCTCCCTGCCAACGACCTGGCAGCATGTGCCAGCAGATGCTGCTTTGAAACTGCCGTAAAGCAGCCTCTGCCGGTGCAACGTGCATTACGCCGGCACCCAGCCGGCATAGGATTGGGCTGTCAGTTGGCAACTAATTTTTTTAACAGGTAGGGTCACATCTTGAACTGAGCAAGCAGCATCAACGATGCCCACTGTCTCCCACTCTCTCCCCAGTTGAAACAAAAGCAAAAGGTTCTTTAACCCCTTCTCTGTGTTACAAGGTGAGGAAATCCCATGTGGTTTAGGATTAAAATAGCGGTTGTGATTTTTCCAGTCAGTATTGACATTTCTTTCCGCTATAAACAATACAATGGGTCTTCTTGTACGATGGGTCTGAACTGCAGTTCAGTTGCAGGAAGCAGCGGAAGCACTAAGGCCAGAAAAAAGTTTAGTTAAAAGGTTTAGATCTGCAGTTTATTATACAATACTGTTATGAGAATACTATTGTGTTGTCTTAGTGAATCATCTCTCTAGCTGTCTGTATAGCAATTCATTGCTTACTGGACTTCGGTGGCTGGTAGCTACTCATACACTACTGGAATGTAGCTCACTTCCACCTACCACTCAAAGTTGGGTCTAAAATAATTAATCTTTCTGTGTATGGGGCAGGAGAAGAAGGAAGAAGACACCTGAATTTGGGTGCCAACGGAACGGATTGCTTTTTGAAGCTAGTTCAAAGAAGGAGCTTGTGGGGGGGGGAGGTGTCCCAAGGCATGCTGTTTGCTTCGGGGGGAACTGATGTTGCTTTAAAGACTAGCACAGTCTGTCTAGATGTCTGCCTGTACATCTACAAATATGTGGACATTACAAAACCATCACAAGTCTTTAGTGCTCTCTCTCTCCTCAAGAAAAACAGGTACAAAGTAAAAAGCTGCCTCTGGAACTTATGTTGCGTTGATATTTGAAGTGGAGCACCTCAGTGAGATTACCACATATCACAGTTTCTGAAGGAAGCATTGAAGTCTGTATTATTGCAGCCCTTCCTGTGTCACTCACAGGCGCAATCCGACTTAACTTTTGTGCCGGTTTAACCAGCGGCGCAGCGAGAACGGGAGGCCCCAGAACGGAAAAGGGATTCAAATCCCCTCCAAAAGAGGAATTCAAAGGGGATTTGAACAGACGCGTAACTACGGTGGAGCGCGTGGTTCAGTTGAACCAGGCGCCCACCGCTGTGGGGGCGGCGCCAGACTCAAGTCCGACTCGAGAGACTCGAGTCCGAGTCCGACTCGAGTCCGAGAGACTCGAGTCGGACTCGAGGCGGCGCACACACCACTCACTCACCTGAGCGCTGCTGCTGTCTTCTTTCCTCCTGACTGAGAGAGAGGTCCGTTGGGGTGAGCCCGCCGGCGGCGCGAACTTCCGCTGAAGGAGTCCGGCGGCGGCGGGGAATTGAAGGCACACACACACTCACTTCAGCGGAAGTGAGTGCGTGTGTGCCTTCAATTCCCCGCCGCCGCCGGACTCCTTCAGCGGAAGATCGCGCTGCCGGACGGCTCACCCCAACGGACCTCTCTGGAGGAAGGAAGACAGCAGCAGCGCTCAGGGAAGGAGGTAAGCTGGCCGGGGCGCTGGTGGGGTGCCCGGTGCAGGGTCCCGCCAGGTCGGGCCCCCTCCTGGAGGTCGCCCTCCCTCAGGGAGCGCGGTGCCCCCTTCCCGGAGCGATCTTTACTGGTTCAGGGAGGAAATTGTCGCCCCCATACTGTATGGGGGCGACAATTTCCCCCCTGAACCGGGCGCCAACGAGGCAAGTGACGCCTCTGGATTTGAATCCCTTTTCCGTTCTGGTGCCTCCCGTTCTCGCTGCGCCGCTGGTTAAACCGGCACAAAAGTTAAGTCGGATTGCGCAGGGCCAATAGGAACAGGGCCAATTATGTAGTGTGTGTCTGTCTCCCCCCCCCCCCCAAGATGTTGATCAGATGGAAAAGATCCACACAACTAGGCCCTCTGATGTGGTTGCAACAAACATACAGACACACCAGCTGCATGAGATCACACGATAGGGAAATGGTTGGTTCCCATACAGCACAGTGCATGTGTGAATGAGCCCATTGGATGTTTAATAGGTGATGCCAACCAAGAACATTTTTAAGACTCTGTTGTTTCACTTGTGAACACTGTTAACATGTTAGGAAATGGAAGAGTTGTAATAAACGTGGCTGTTTCATTTATAGAAGCCATTTATTCTCGAGTCACTCATTTCCATTTTAGAGGGACAAGATTGGGGAACAGTGTGATGCCCCAGAGGGATTTTCCCATGTTTCCTCATCATTCCCAAAATATTAATAGCCCAGACTTGGTGAGATGTCATTAGGAGAGCTTCAGGTAAAGTATGTCCATGGGGGAAGGATAGGAAGGCATGGTGAAGTTTGGGATGAGGGGAAAAGACTTTAAGGAAGTCTGCATCACTCATCTGGGGGGGGGGGGACATTTGTTTTAGCACTCTTCCACAGGCTAATATGCTGGAATATAATCATTGTATTATAACAGGGTTGAAAGCATAGTGCAGAGCTGCACTGATATTTGGCTTACAGTGTGGCTTTTTCCTCAGCCTCTTCACTTTAATAAACTTGCCTTTAAACTAATGGTAGGAAGAGTGCGTGTGTGGATTGGAGTAGGAATTTGAAGTGGCCTGGTCTCCCTTGGGACACTCTCTCTACAGAGAAATTATTCTTTTCCTCATACACTCTAACTAAAAAAGGTGCTGCAGAAATCCACCATGAAATCCACCAGGAGGTGTGGCCTGGAGGAGGTTTGAGCCGGTGCCCTGCCTGAAGAAGCTAAGCAGGGTTGACCTTGGTTCCTGCTTGGATGGGAGACAGAAGCTGCTGACAAACCTCGCAAAGACACTGAGAAGGCATCGTGAGAGGGTGGAATGCAGAGGAGTCAGCTAGAGAGAGAACATCTAAGACAACCATCCGAGGGTGAACTGTGGTGAACTGTGAAGCTTGGAAGTGCAAAGCACAAGCCAGAAGGAGGGCTGCACTCGGAAGGGAAAACATCTCGAGCATGGAAGGTTCTATATAGGAATAGAACATTATTGTAATGACCCTTATCAGGTCTAAAGATCGCCTGCCTATGTAAACCGCCTTGAATAAATCTGATGAGAAATCTGATGATGAGAAAGGCGGGCTATAAATACAGAAAATAAATAAATAAATAAATAAATAAAGTGAGGGCAGGCTGGTAAATTTGGGCTGTAAAGCAGCTGGGAACTGGGTCTTGGTGCCAAGGAGGCAAGCAGAAGCTTGCAATGCCATTTGGGGGGGGGTGTGTCAGGGAGGAGGGGCACATGGGGACCCAGAGCGACAAAGAAATGTGATCAAGCAGCTTGCCGAAGGCTGTCCTGTGGGCCTGCAAATTATGAGAGAAGATTGTCAGTTGCGTTGCTAGCATCGGCTGGGGGGTGCATGATGTGTTTTGCGTCATTGCCTCGCCCCCTGCACTCTCGGAAGGCTTCATTTCAAGCCTTCCAGGACACAGGGTGGACAGGAAGGCCCACAAAATGTACCGCTTTCGGCGAGTTTATGCTTCGTGGCTGCAAATGCAGCCTGCCGGCTCCCAAAAAACAGCTGCGGAGCACGAAAATCCCGCCGTGACTCCTCCTCGCAAGGAGACTGCAGTTGTCACCTGGGGGCATTACATCCCCCCCCAGCCCTCCTCCCATAGTGACGCTACTGAAGGTTGCTTTCTCAACTCTCAAAACAGCTTTAAAAGTGCTCAAGTCATTTCCAAAGGCAAGGAAGGCGGTCTGTGGAAAAGGACACCGAGATATTTATTTATTTTATTCATTTTTCACATTTCTATATCGCCCGTCCTCCAAGGAGCTCAGAGTGGTGTACATATTTCCTCCCCTCCTTTTTGTCCTTACAACAACCCTGTGAGGTAGGTGGGGCTGAGAGATAGTGACTGGCCCAAGGTCACCCAGGAAGCTTTGTGGCTGAGCGGGGATTTGAACCTGGATCTTCCAGGTCTAAGTCCGACTCCCAAACCACTACACCATCCTGGCTCTCTCTCTCTCTCTCTCTCTCTCTCTCTCTCTCTATATATATATATATATATATATATATATATATATATATATATATATATATATATATATATATATATATATATATATATATATATATATATATATATATATATGGCTCTCCTTTCCCCATTTCATGGTTGGAAAAGCATGGAAGCATATTAGCAATCACAGCAGGGATGGAGATGGGGAAAAAATGTCACCACTGTCCCTCACAGCATCAGCTAGCACCTACCTGAGCACTTGTTAACAAGTGGGGAGTCTTCATACCACGCCCTACCCTTCTTGGGCCCGGGAGCCCCAAGGATTCTCAAAGGCCCCATTTCTCTTCTACTTTCCCATATAAAGGCTGAAAATGTGCACCGCTTGGCTTAAGGCAAACATGTTTATAAAAGTGCTGTGGAACCTGGCACCCGTGCAGGCTCCCGCCCTCCCTCTCCTCGTTCCGGCCTGCACTGCCTCACTGGCCCACTGCTGCTTGCTTCTGATTGTTACCAGATTTATGGACAGCCAAGGAAACTGGGGGGGGGGGGGGGAAGAAAAAACCAGAAAGCAAAGCAAGTGAGGAAGGATGCTGGACTTATAAGGCAAGTAAAGAGCAGGACTCAATTTGCTGCAGCCAGAACCTTGACTCATTAGTTGTAGCAGCGCTGAGATAAATGAACCACCAGCACCCCCTCGGCTCTCTGCCAGTAACCTTCAGACTCACTTCAATAGGACTCCTAGGGGCATGCAAGCTAGCAGTTAGAGCAAGGGGCTGGGAGCCAAACCTCAGTTTCATGGAGTTGGACTGGACTCCTGTATGCTCTAGAAAAGTGGTGGAACATAAGAAGAGCCCTGCTGGATCAGGCCAAAGGCACATCTAGTCCAGCTTCCTGTACCTCACAGTGGTCCACCAAATGCCTCAGGGTCAGGGAGCACACAAGACAACAAGATACCTGTACCCTATTGCCACTCCCTTGCACCTGGCATTAAGAAACAGCCTACTACTAAAACCTGGAGGTTGCATATACCCATCATGGCTTGTAACCTGTGATGGACGTTTCCTCCATAACTTTGTCCAATCCTTTTTTTAAAGGCATCTAGGCCAGGTGCCATCACCACATCCTGTGGCAAGGAGTTCCACAGATTAATTACATGTTAATGCCTGGATCAATTCCTGGAGTGCTTCTATTTGGCTGTGGGATGCACAGCTTCTATCAGCCAAACATCCCGAGCTTGGCTCTCCTGTGATTCACAGCTGGAAGAGAGGGCTTTGAATTCTTAGGGTTGTACTAGCCCAATTCTAGTAGTGGGACGATAACTAATATCTACAGTAGAGCAGGCATATGGTTAGTGAACATCAGTGCTCATGACAACCACGAGTGGTGAGTGCATTTAAAGCACAAAGTTCAAATGAGAAAAACAGCATCCACCAACGTGAAGCGGAGGGCTGCCCCAAATCATGAAACGTGCTAAAAGGCTGCAAGCAGAGCCCCTCTGATGGGGGGGGGGGGAGGGCAATGGAACAAGCAACTAAACTAGTTACTTGGGAACAGAACTTGGCTGCAATTCTAGATGCGCTTTCCTGGGAGTAAGCCCCATTGAACACAATGGGGCTTACTTCTGAGTAGACATGCATAGGACTGTGCTTTTGGGGTGCCAATGAAGAAGTCGCTGGCAATTCAAGAGGCACACCTAGGACCTCTTGCATGCTGCTGCTGCAGAGGCTGCAGGGAGCTTAACTCTGCCTCAGCACCCTTTGCAACATTGTTCTGAGATGCCTAGCATCCTTTGCAATATTGCAGTGGTACCCAGAGTGCATCTATTTGGCTGCGGAGTGCACAGCTTCAATCAGTCAAACGTCCCAAGCTTGGCCCTCCTGTGATTCACAGCTGTAAGAGGTGTTCTTCAGAATTCCTTGCAACCTGGAGCCCATTTTGTTCTAGTATGCTGTGCTTGATTGGGATTTGTGTGTACTTGTATAGTTGTGTTGGTCTTCTGGTACTAGTAGACGGGCTGGTGGTCTTTTTCAAGTCAGATAGCTTCTTCTTGCTGCTGTAGCTGACCTGTTGCATCAAACAGGCTTTTCCTATCAGGACTGGGAATACTTGAAGACAGCTATCATATCTCCCCTTTGTCTTCTCTTCTCCAGGATAAACATGCCATGCCAAGCTCATTTAATCGTTCCTCACAGGACTTGGTTTCCAGGCCCCTCACCATCCTAGCTGCCCCACCTTCTTGCCAGTATCTAAGAGCATAAGAAGAGCTCTGCTGGATCAGGCCAAAGGCCCATCTAGTCCAGCTTCCTGTATCACACAGTGCCCCCCCCCAGATGCCTCAGGGAGCACACAGCCTGCTGGATCAGGCCAAAGGCCCATCTAGTCCAGCTTCCTGTATCTCACAGTGGCCCCACCAGATGCCTCAGGGAGCACACAGCCAACAAGACAACCTGTTTCCTGCTGCCACTCCCCTGCACCTGGCACAGAGAAAACCTACTTCTAAAACCAGGAGGTTGCTTATGGCTTGTAAGCTGTGATGGTCTTTTCCTCCATGAATCTGTCCAACCCCCTTTTAAAGGCATCTAGGCCAGGTGCCATCACCACATCGTGTTGTAAGGAGTTCCACAGATGAATTACACGCTGGGTAACGAAATATTTTCTTTTATCCGTTCTAACTGTCCCTCCACTCAATTTTAGTGTATGTCCCCTGGTTCTGGTGTTGTGCGAGAGGGAGAAGAATTTCCCTCTATCCACTCTCTCCATCCCATGCATAATTTTATACGTCTCAATCATGTCCCCCCTCAGGCGCCTTTTTTCTAGACTGAAAAGCCCCAAACGCTGTAGCCTTTCCTCATAAGGGAGGTGCTCCAGCTCACGAATCATTCTGGTCGCTCTTTTCTGCACCTTTTCCAATTCAACTATATCCTTTTTGAGGTGTGGTGACCAGAAATGGACACAATACTCCAGATGTGGCCTTACCATCGATTTGTACAAAGGCATAATGATATTGGCCGTTTTATTCTCAATCCCTTTTTTAATGATCCCGAGCATGGAATTGGCCTTCTTCACAGCCACCGCACACTGGGTCGACACTTTCATCGACCTGTCCACCAGCACCCCAAGATTTCTCTCTTGATCCGTCACAGACAACTCAGAACCCATTAGCGTATATGTGAATTTTTGGTTTCTTGCCCCAATGTGCATCACTTTGCACTCACAGGTTGAGAAGCCCAAGATCACATAATCATAGATTAATAGAATACTAGAGTTGGAAGGGTCTTAGAGGTCATCTAGTCCATCCACCTGCTTGGTGACTACAGCATCCCTGATAGATGGCCATCCAGCCTCTGCTTGAAAACGTCCAATGAGGGAGAGCCCACAAGTACAAAAGGCAGGATGTTCCTGTGCCAGACAGCGCTTACAGTTAGGAAATTCCTCATGTCTAGCCTAAATCTACTTTCCTATAGTTTCAACCCATTGGTTCTAGTCCTGCCCTCAGGAACCACAGAAAACAAGCCCTCCCCCTCTTCTGTGTGGCGGCGGGAAGGCATGTGGAGGGAGGGCCGGGGTGGCGGGGGAGGGGTGACTGTTCTGCTGGACTCAGGAGAGGGGCGGGGACATTGGCAACGCACTCCACCAATATCCCAAGCTCCTTCCCGGCCCATGGCAGGAGGTGGGCAGGAGGTCTGGCTCAGTTGGTGAAACGGCCGTCTCATATGCCTGAAGATCTGAGGATGGCAGTTCAAGACACCCAGAAGTATCCGTGTGCTGTCGGAGAGCTGTCGACACGCCACTGACGTGGTACAGAGCCTCTGTGTGAGAGAGAAAGCTGCAGCTGGCACTCTGAGTGGGAGTCAGAGTTGCTGTCAGTCAAAGCATGGGAGGCGAATGCCAGAGAGAGGCTGGACTGTGAAGGAAACCACCTAGAATGAAGGGTTCTATGCACCGACATGGCCCTGATCCTGCACAGGATCTGGTGCAACGCACTTTGCGGCGGATATTGCACTGGATTGGGCAGTAAGACACCTAGATCTTTTTATACAGGATCCTGCCAAGCAAAGTTTTCCCCATCCTGTACTTGTGCCTCTCAATTTTTTGTTCCTACATGAAGGACTTTCCATTTGTCTCCAATGAACTTCAGCTTGTTGGTATGGGCCCACTGGTGGAGACTGTCAAGATAATTTTTAATCCTAATTCAGGGGGTTTGCTACTCCCCCCCCCCAGCTTTGTGTCACCTGCAAATTTGATAAGCATCCTGTGATGTCCAGAAAGGCTGCAGGGCTCCGGCGCGGCAGCTGAAGGGGTCTGCGCACTGGTGCAGGCTCCTTAGAAGGATCATTGTTCCCAACCTTTCTTCTCATGGGAACTGTTTGCAACTGTGCTTTCAATATCTTGCCTTTAAAAAAAAACAACCCATCCCTCCTGGACCATTTTCTCCTTTAACAGTCCCAGTCATGAATACGACTTCTGTGTTCTCTGAGCCAATTCAAATCTGCTTTCCTGAAATCCAGATCAAGTGTCTGATTACCCTTAGCTTTCCTTTGCCTCAGTATCAAGAATTCCAAGATGACATGGTCACTTTCACCCAAAGTCCCTGCCACTTAAACTTTCTCAACCAATTCTTCCTTATTGGTAAGGATTATGTCCAGGATAGCAGACCCCTCTGTTCCTTTATTCACCTTCTGAATGATCAGGTTATTTGTCAGGCAAATCAAAAACTTATTCGATCTCCTAGCCAGCAACCTTGTTTATCAGTTTTAGGAAAGCATGGTCCATGACTCTGCTTGGCCCACTGGTCTGTAGAAGAACCCCCCCCCCCCCCACACACACACACACACTCACAGTGTAATTGCTTATTCTTCTCTCCTTTTATTCTTACTCAGATGCCCTTTCCAGCTTCTTTGCTCAGACTCCTGGATTTCTGTGCAGGTGTTCTTGACATAAAATTAAATTCCTCCTCCCTTTCTGTTGGGTATGTTTTGAACAAGTTATACCTTTCAGTCCTATATTACACGCATGGATCTCATCCCACCAAGTTTCTGTGATGCTGATCAGATTGTACTTGCCTTCCCATATTAGGATTTCAAGTTCATGTTTGTTTCCCATACTTTGTGCATTAGTATATAGACAGTGGAGATCATGGGTATCACCTCCTATTAGCTTCCCTGGTGCAGTTTCTTGCAAGTCCCTGATCATCCCCTCTGCAAGCCTGTTTTTCCTTGTCTCTCACCATCTGGTCTCCAATATCTATCTTTATATTTGGTTCTGTGTTTTCTCGACCCATCCCCTGTGGACTTGGTTTAATGCCCTCCTGATAAGACATGCAAGGTTCGTGCTAAACACATTATTTCTAGGCCTTGTGAGGTGCGACCCATCTCTTGACAGGAGTCCTTCAAAGCATCAGTCGTCGTCCAAGAAACCAAATCGTTCCCAGTGACACCATCTTTGTAGCCAGCTGTTCCCTGCCAGGATCTTGTTTTCTCTTGCTTTGACCTTTGAGAAGAGGGATAAAGGAAAACACTACTTTTGCCCCTATCTTCTTCATCTTCTTCATTTCCCTTCCCAGTGCCTCATAGTCTCTTGATATCCTTCTGTGGCTACATTGGGCTGTATCATTTGTTCCTACACAGAACAGCAACAAGGTGTAGCAGTCACCGGATTTGACAAGTCTTTCCAACCGTTCCATCTCATCCCGGATATGTGCACCAGGAAGACAACATACTTCCCATGATGACTTGTCTGGTCTGTACACCGCTGCCTTAGTCCCTCTCAGAGAGTTCCCTTTGGCCACCACACATCATTTCCTCCTTGGGTCTGGAGCATGGGGTCCTCCCATCAGTGAGTAACCAAGAGTCCTCCTCCCTGGTCCGTGGAGCTTGGACTATGGAGCAATTACAGACCAGTATCCCACCCCTAGGCCAGTGGGTGGCGCAGTGGGTTAAACTGCTGAACCATGAGCTGTCGATCGAAAACTCAGGAGTTCGAATCCGCGACGGGGTGAGCTCTCGTTGCTTGGCCAGCTCCTGCCAACCAAACAGTTCCAAAGCATGTCAATGCGAGTAGATAAATAGGTACCGCTTGCGGGAAGGTAAACAGCGCTCCGTGTTCCAGCTGCATGCTATGCGCTGCAGCAAGGAGAGTCATGCCGGCCACATGACCACGGAGGCGTCTTCGGACAACGCTGGCTCTTCGGCTTTGAAATGGGGATGAGCACCACTCCCTAGAGTCGGACACGACTGGACTTAATTGTCAGGGGCCAACTTTACCTTTTTTTATCTCACCCCTCCTTTTAGGAAAATTAATTGAAATTGAGGAAGCAAATCATCCCTAGTTCTTTGAAGAAACACCCCCCTGTAACCAATATTCCCTGTAAGATGTCCACACCGCTGCGAGGACCCCTTTGCTTGTTGAGTGGCGGAACATCTTCTGACGCTCCTTGCCGATGATGTTATAATAAGTCATTGCCAACTTCCGGTTCTGCCAAACTCTGAGCTGCGCAGAGCTCAGCTTTGAGCTGTATGGCTGCATGGCTGTGCAGCTTAGCAGAAACATTGCCTGTGTGACCTTTATCAATCAGGGGGCCCAGGCCTCATTGCGGAACAGAAATGGTATTAGTGGCCCTAGGAGATGGTTGGAATTTGAAGGCTGCCTTCATTGGAGGGGCCATAGCTCAATGGTAAAGCATGTACTTTGCAAACAGAAGGTCTCTGGTTCAATCCCTGGCATCTTCAGGTAGGTCTGGCAAAACGTGGAAGCAGCTGTCAGTCAGCGTAGACCAGTGGTTCTCAAACTTTTCAGTCTCCGGAACCCTAAATGGAGTCTCAGTGGAGCCTCGCCAGAGCATGTGCATGTGTGGAGTTTTGGGGAGCCCCAGAATGCCGGCACTTGGATGGAGTGGCACAGCGCTGAGCAGATGGCGTCCACATATGGTGTGCTTGTGGAGCACCCAAAGGGGTCTCAGGGAACCCCACGGCTCTTAGGAGCACACTTTGAGAAACGCTGACGTAGACAATTCTGCTCTAGATGGATTAAGAGAGCCAGGATGGTGTAGTGGTTTGGGAGTCGGACTTAGACCTGGAAGATCCAGGTTCAAATCCCCGCTCAGCCACGAAGCTTCCTGGGTGACCTTGGGCCAGTCACTATCTCTCAGCCCCACCTACCTCACAGGGTTGTTGTGAGGACAAAAGGAGGGGAGGAAATATGTACACCACTCTGAGCTCCTTGGAGGAAGGGTGGTATAAAAATGTGAAAAATAAATAAATAAAATTAAATTAAGTGTCTACCTCAGTATAAGGTAGCTTTCTCTGCTGACTAGTGGAACACTTCTTTGATACTGTTTCATACTATTATTTTCAACCAGCTTGAATAATCTAGTCAGGAACAAGTCTGGTCTGCCACTCCGACAGACCTCACCGACTATGGTCACTTGTGCTGGAAGAGGAGCAGGAAGCAAGGTACTCATCTCCCCTCCCCTCCCCAGGTCCCCTCCCCTCCCACATGGGACTAACAACAGCTTCATGGGAAGAGAGGGGCAAACTTGATTTGGAAAATACATGAAAAAAAAACAACCCTGTTAAATAGCTGCTTCAATTCACACCCCGTGATCTTACATTTTTTTTATTTAAAAAAAAAGAAAGGAGATCCAGTCATAGATCGTCTACATCACACTTGTTTTGGCTCAAAGCTGCCCCATTTTTGACTGGTGTATCGTGTGTGTGTATTGAGGGTGTCCCCCCAAAAAAACCCCACTTTTATCTTTGTTTAGGATTCAAATCCCGGTCACTGTAATTAATCTTTCCAAGGTAGTCATCACAACCACCATTTACGGGGGGGACGGGATGGACAGACGGACGGGACTAGAGCTGGGAGACTGATACTGTGCGCTCTCTTGTGTGCTCCCTGAGGCATCTGGTGGGGCCACTGTGAGATACAGGAAACTGGACTAGATGGGCCCTTGGCCTGATCCAGCAAGGCTCTTCTTATGTCCTTACACGTATATTTAAAATAGCCTTTGCTGGCTTTCATAATATCAACCTAGCTCACACTTACAGCTCAATCAAACTATATAGCCGTGCCACTGGAGCGCATGCTGCATCCTGTGTGGCGGGGGGGGGGTGGAGTCCCAGAGGTCTCCTCCGGGTAAGGGAACATTTGCTCCCTTGCCCGGGGGTAAGCCCTTGCTACTCAAATGGGTCCACTTGGACCTGCGCCAGTGGTTTTTCTGGCACAAGTCCAAGTGGACCCGGGAAGGCGAATTGAGGCTTGGAAGGGGGATAGGATATCAGCGGTACTGCTGCCACCGATACCACTCCCTTCCCGGCCTCGGTTCAACCGCTTCCCTACCTTGGTCTCTGCCCCATTCTGCCCCCTCCCTGACCTGTTCCACATACCCCCTGCCTTCCACCTGCGTCCCGGCGCGCGCTGACTTACTGGTGCCAGGGCTCCCTGGCAGGACACTGGCACATGGCTGTGGCCACTTGCCGCTTGCGGTGGTGACCTGGCTGCGCTGAATGGCATGTCGCCTTTTGTGACAGCCATAAGGCACACTGCTCTGCAGCTGGAACACAAGTTCCAGCGGCCGAATGGGACTGGGCCCTCAATCTACTAGATTTCACTGGCTGGATCACTGGCTGGTACTAAAATGAAAATGAGTGAAGTCCAGAGTAAAACCCCAAATCATTATTCCCTTTCCATTGGTTAATTTCCTTTGTCTCTGGGATGAACGGAACAGTGAAATGAATGTGAGGTGATATTCAGAAGGAGGTCCATGGCTCAGAAGGAGGTCAACTTCTTCTTTTTCAGTCAAGGAGGGATGGTTGATACAGAAAATCTGCTCTATCAGGTCCTCTGGTACTACAAGTGAACAAGTCATAAGGGAAGACCCCAGCGGGGTTGCCAGACCCCAAATTTTAAGGGACAGTCCTTATCCCTTATTCTTCAGCATCACTGCAGAAGAACCCTCCCTCTCTATAAAAATATCACCAATTTTACACAGCTCATCCAAACTTCCCAACCTCTGCGCTTTAACTAAATACTGTATATTGATAGCATACACATTTGTGCTCACATGTCCACCAAGGACCACACAGCATAGAACCATACAATGATGAAATTCAACGTGACATTAAAATCCATTTTTAAACTGCTTTAAAGAAGGTGAAGAAAAGGAAAATTACATCAGTGGGAAGTAGTATCGGATCATGTCAGAGTCAGCTATGACAATAGGCAGTGGTGATGTTTGCCTGGCAGCTGTGACTCAAGGTGACTTTCCATAATGACAAAGCCCTGAGGGGAGAAAGGGCCATATCTCCACGCTGCGTCACAGGGGTGCAAAGCACTGGCAAATACTTAATAAATAGATTTTTTCCAATCTCTGATTCAGTGCCACCGCTATCAGCTGCTGGAAAGGAGGATCTGTCAGTCAGGAGTTCAGGAGACTCCAGATAAGGTTAAAATGCATTCAGATATTTGGGTGGGTCGGTGCTACTTTTAAAAAAAAAATTGGAACTCACTTGGTTCTTCAGATCTAATGTGTAGTCCATGATGACTACTTTCCTCCTGTTGCAATGTCTGAATTGTTTATTGAGTTTTCTTCAGTCTCATAACTGAAGAATTAACGGAGAACATTCTCATGTGGAGCCCATTTAAATAAAAAGGTGGAAAGATGACACTGTGAACGCATAAGAACATAAAACGAATTCTGCTGAATCAGATCAAGGATCCATCTAGTAAGTAGAGCAACCAGTTTTTCATGGTCCAGAAGTTGGGCATGAGGGTAAGAGTCCTCTCCTACTGCTGGTCCACCACCAACTAGTGTTCAAAGGCACATCACCTCTGAAACGGAAGGCCGCATTTAGTGCCTATCTGAAAGACCTCCCCTCTGAGAATTTTCCTTGAAAGCCATCTTAGCCAATGGTCATCACCCCATCACTCACCAGGTGTGAGTGGCGACAGGATACAAGTATCTCTTGTTGTCTTGTGTGCTCCCTGAGGCATCTGGTGGGGCCACTGTGAGAAACAGGAAGCTGGACTAGGTGGGCCTTTGGCCTGATCCAACAAGGCTCTTCTTATGTTCTTATCTTGTGGTAGCAAATTCTAAAAGTTAATGACAGGGTATTCATTGTGTAAAGAAACACTTTTTGCCATCTGTCCCAAATACATTTCATAGTGTGACTATGGGTTCTAGTATCCTGGGAGGGGGAAAAAAAATCTCTATAGTATTCACTTTCTTCATACCATGCATAGTCATACCAATCTCTATCACATTCACTTGTTAGATGTCTTTTTTTCTAAACTGAAATGCCAAAATTCATAATGCAGCAGACTACAAAGCAAGAACACTTTCCGTAGGGCAGGAATCTCTCCCCAAACTCTTGTAAAATCCTTTGCTGTGTGGAGTATAAGCTCTTTGTCCCTCCTCAACCCATAAGGCACAGAATGACTTGATGCTGTTATTAACCATGTTATGGTTGTGCGGCCCAATATCTGAGACACAATGAGAATAGGTGTGGCACAGGGGATAGATTATTGGACTTCAGTCTCATTTCAAATTCCTGTTCAGCTTTGGATTCCTTCAGTGAATACCTCAGGCATTCATAGGCTCTAAGCCTCAGTTCTTCCATCTGTAGAATAGACATTGGTTCAACTCAGTTTTAGGAGGACAAATAAAATAGGACAGAGGTTCCCAACCTTTTTCTGCCGCGTACCACCTCTGCTTGTCTCCGGCCCACGGTGTACCACCGGAAGTGCAGATGACATCATCGGCACTTACTTTTGGGTTCGTGGCTGCGCTGGAGCTCAAAAACCAAAGGTAAAGAGCTAGGGCAGGCAGGCCCTTCCCTGCACTGGAAGCCCACGCGCTCAAACTCTGCTGGCTTGGCAGAGCTCAAGCTGCTGCTTTTTGGGCTCTGGCACGGCATGGAGCCGCCATCTTGGTCGCCGCCTGCCCACAAATCACCAGCCTGTGTTCCGTGTACCACAGGTTGGGAACATCTGAAATAGCTAGGACCTATTGAGGGGTGGTCCTTATAGTGTGTTACACATCAAAAAAAGAGGGGGGAAGAGGTAGCAAAGCTTTGTCAGAAGTTGGATTGGGTTTTAGTTAAAAGAGGGCAAAGTGTGACAAGAAGGGGTATATATTATAAAAGGGTCTTAATAATGGGTGGGCTTAAGACCTGACCAGACAAAAATGGGTGGGCTTAAGACAAGATCTTAACCCTAGCCCTACCAAAAGACAGCCACTCTGTTGGTAGATTCCCTTTCAGGAGACCTTGGAGAACACAGTTGTTCTAACCTGCTGTGACAGCCATTAAATGAATCCAAAATGGCCTCCATGGATGCCTGTGCATGGGTCATTGCCTAGGACGTCTTCCTACTCTGATCAGTGTATTTAAAAAGCAAAGCACAGCTGGAAACAGCTGCCCCACCTGATGTTTATGCCAGACTTTCCAGCCCTAGTGTACAACAGAAGCACTTTGCCCAAAACATAGGCCCAAGCTCCCTGTCCTGCCATAAATCAGGAAGAGGTCAGTAAAGCTGTGCCAGCTCATGGGATGAGAATCAGCCCTTTCACATTCGTATCAAGAAGCTGGAAACTGGTAATAAGAGCTGCAGAGTTCAGTACACGGCGGCTGGCAATTTCAGGAACATCTGTTCATCCCCCTCCCCAGGATTCCTGAATAGAGGGGTTTTATTTTGTTAAACTTGGTCTTAACTGTGTCATCCCCCTCCCCAGCACCATGCTGCGAAATCCTCTTTCCCTTCTCATGCTCCTTTCCTCACATCTGACCATCCCTGAAATACAGTACAGCAGATTAGACGACACTATTGTCTGGGATTGCTTTTTTCAACAAATCATGACAAGTTTAAAAATAAAGTGCAGTGTGCCAGTCTTCCTCCCATGTCTGAATTTCTCAACAACCCAAACTTCAACCTGTAAGAGTCCCTTCGGCATTGCGACTCTGCAAAAGCGCCAGAATCAGATCTCTTTAACACCTGCTGCTGGGCAAGAGAGCTGGCAAAGAGTGTGAAGACTTTTTTTTTTTCCGTTTCAGGCTGATAGTTTGCAAAAGTTCTTTGCAAGAAAAGGAAAGGTGCAATGCCTGTTGCCAAGACGACATGTGAGACCAAAAAGCCAAAGAAGAGGACAAGGCGCAGCGCAGGGAGCCATTGCAGAAAGGGTCAGGGAGGCCTGGCCAGATAGCTTAAGTGTTGCCCTCTGGATGACTGGCTGGACTCTGTTTTTCTAACTTGTTCTTTTTGGAGTTTGATGCATGAAAAGGAGAGTGAGCGGCGCAGAGGCTTTTCTTGGGAAAGAAAAGGGAGAGAGGGAGGGGCAGGACAGAGTTGCAAAGGAGAAGGGAGTCATACAAAAGCATAAGAGAGGAGCAAGTAGTGGGAGCAAAAAAGGCAGGAGGCAGTAAAACTAATGGGGAGAGAGAACCACGGACAGGGGGTGCTCTGCCACTCAGATCCATCAACACTTCCCCACTTCTGACATGCTCAGGGGTGACGACTTGTTCGGCTTCTGTAAATATTTAGGATATCCATCAGGGAATCAAGTCAGCAGCAGAACTGGATGCCCCCCAAGGCAAGCCCCCCAAGGTGGAAAAAATGACACCATCATTTCTTAATACCAACAGGCTGACATCAGAATCCCTGGCAGGTGGCGATTGGCCACACTGTCTGGCCAATGGAAGGACTCCCCCTCAGTTCCAAGGAGGGGGAGAGCCTGAGAGGAAAGAGTTTTTAAAAGTTGCAGGGAAAGCAGTGGAGAGGCAGACCCGGAGTGCACCGAGGGAGGCACACTGAATTGCACAGGGCAGCCACATCGCACGTGTGCAACATGTCTGCGACTCACTTCAACAGGGGCCCAGCCTATGGCATGTCAGCTGAAGTCAAGAGTAAGGTAAGAGCAACACTGGTGTCTGGGGCTTTTAGCACTGGGAGCCACAGCTAAGTGCTTCTTAAGCTAGTGGATGGGGTTTGGATCGGTTGTAACTAACACACACTGATGGTGTCAGGACTTCCACGGGCATCAAATTCTTAGGCTTCAGGGCACCAACTCATTGGCAGAAGGAGTCAGGAAAGAACAGGTTCCGAGTCCAGGTAGGAAGACCAGGCACAGGCAGTGACAAGCGCCATTTAAGGCTTCAGGAAATAGGCAGTGGAGGATTTTGGGATGGACAAGTCAAAACTGATACCGAGTCACTTTGAATATGACAACTCTCTTTTGTACCTGTTTTGGGCTTTTTTTGTTTGTTTGTTTGTTTGTTTGTTTGTTTGTTTGTTTGTTTGATTTGGTTTCACTCCTTTGCCAAATGGACTGACTCTCTTTAAAGCTCTGGCACAATGCTGGGCAATAGAAAGGATAAACTATAGACACTAAGCATCTTTAAATGATAAACTCTGGGACACTACTATTAACCTGAAAAGGGTGAATGCCAGAGAAGGTGGGCAATGGGGCTAGGGAGGGGGATACATCACAGAAGTCCAACAGCCAGTAGGCTAATAATGGGAAAGAGATGGTGACAATCAAGATCAATGCACTTGACCATTTTGGATGATGTTTTATCCTTAGGAGGTACATTACTATTATTCCCATTTTACAGATATAGACTTGATGCTGAGATAAAAGTGCTTAGAATCAAAGGACATTTTTGCATGTGAGATTTTGCCTTTGAATCTCTCTATGCTATTTATACAGTATTGACTGTTGCTCTTGTGGAAAGAGGCATTTGCAATATATGAATGAACATTCTGGCTAATGTAGGTTTTTACTATCACATAGAGTCAGAAGGCTCATTCATTGGGACATCTGCCCAGTCTAAACTCCCTGCCCTAACACCACCTCAAGCATTCCGGACAGGGGCCTGCCTGTCACAGCAGCCATGCTGGCAGAGCTTAAAAGAGCACCTGTCCTCTTTACCAAGGACAGTTCCTATTTTCTAGTACCTGTCTCTGGTAAAACACTTCCCCTGTTTTCTCCCAATTTAGCCTTTGGAGGACCCGGAGTTCAATGGAGCTTAATCCAAAATAAGTGAGCATAAAATTGCAGCCCTGATTACGTACCCTGGGATGAAAATGAGAACTTTGCTGTTCTATTTTGATGCCCACTCTCTACCCTCACGACTTTTCTGGATATGGGCCTGGGTCAAGCCACTCATACAGTTAATGCCGGGGGGAGGGGTTTTTCTTCTAGTGAAGGCATCATGTTCATTAGGCCTCCCAGGCCATGTTGACATAGGTTGAATTGAGCAGCAGGTCATCATAGAGCACTTCAGGTGGGTCAGCAATATGGGGAAAGGCCTAGGAGGTTGTCTTTTTGCTAGGATCCATCCAACATGCCATCCCTGTGTACAGGGGTCCATGGTGTGTAGGCATGGATTGTCATTAGAGGTGGCAGACTGGGAGACAGACCATCTGACATATGGAACCCAATCCGCTGGGAATTTCCCCCACAAGCCTTGCGGAAATGAACAGACTTGTACAGAAGAACTGAGTGGATTGTGTGCCCATGTTAATCAGTGCGGGTAGGGGGCTGCCACTTGGGTTTTCCCCCTCAGGCAACAAAATGCCTTAGAGCTGGTCCTACTCATCATCTCTCTCGCATAGGCAGCCCAGTGATGGGGCCGCCTAGCAGGCCCTTTTAATTCATATGACATTTCACTATCCACTGCCTGTGGGACAAGTACATTCTGCTTCCCACTGGTCCTTAGATATCCTATAGAACTTCAGTATGGGTGTGGAAGTGTGCGTCAGTGTGTGATGTTTTGGGACTGATCTCTTGTTGCTCCTTCAATTCTAACCTGCTTCCTTACCACGTTGATGTTCATTAGTCTCAGAGTCAGTCTGAACGCACATGCAGGACTAGGTTCAGGGGTACCGTGTGATCCAGGAGGTGTTCCCCAGGATCCTCTGCAAGGTTGAGAAGAGGCTAAGTGCAACTCTCAAGCTGCATGGTGCCTTAAAGTCCTCTGTACTCCAAGAGAGACCTTGGGGCTCAGTTCCATGGATCATGTGACACTATCACTTGGGGGTGGCAAAATGTCTGGGGTTGGCCGGCCCTGATTAGTGAGGAAATGCAGATCCTCCTGCCCTTCTAGCTTTCTCTCCTTGCACCCTGCCTCTCTTTGGGCTCTCCAGAGTGCTGGCTCCAGCAAAGGGCCAGTTTCTTCCCTCCCCCTCCCCAGCTGCATTCTTCAGCTACCGTCTTGGCCAGAGCTCCCCACTCTGCTGCTGGAGCCTGGGCAGCAACAAACTCGCCATATATGGTCAGTTTTGGGGTTTCTTTGTAGGCTGGTTCTATATAAGGCATGATTTGGCAGAGTGTGCATCTGGCAGGAAACAGGATGTCTGCAGTGAAAGACCCCAGGTGAGAGACCACCATCACCATATGCAAACGCAAGCACAGACCCGCCTCTGGCATTAGAGTCCCCTTCGCGGAATATAAGGCAATTATGGAGATGGCTACAGGGTACTGAACTTTCCTGAGGGTACATGCTTGTATTGTGTTACCTGTTAAGGAGACGATCACTTATTTATTTATTTATTTTTCACATTTTTATACCGCCTTTCCTCCAAGGAGCTCAGAGTGGTGTACATATTTCCTCCCCTCCTTTTGTCCTCACAACAACCCTGTGAGGTAGGTGGGGCTGAGAGATAGTGACTGGCCCAAGGTCACCCAGGAAGCTTCATGGCTGAGCGGGGATTTGAACCTGGATCTTCCAGGTCGAAGTCCGACTCCCAGACCACTGTACCATCCTGGCTTCCTTCATCCTAGCTTCTACCATTCCTCAATAGCTCCCTACACTAAGATGTGGCCACAGTTTTCCAGGCAACTGGCAGGACAACATTAGGGGAAAAAAGCAGTATCCTTGTAGGACAGCTATGGATCCTAAATTCAAGGTCAGAAAACAAGGCTCTTCTAGGCTTAGCTGTCCCAGAGGAAGCATTTTCAGCACGGCAGAGCCTTCCTACAATGAAACAGTTGGCTGGTATCCGACGTATAGGCTATATCGGCACCTTAGCTCCAAAGAATATGGATATGGTAAGCCCTGTATCAATTTGTGCTGGTGCAACAGTTTGCAGACCTTTGAGCTGCACAGAACACCTCATATTGAATGAGATGTATCATTCATGAGTGGATGTGAGAGCAAATTTAGTGCATTTAGTTATTGCATACATGCATGCAATAGCTTTCCACCACTGCTGCAACTGACATCAGAGAGGCATGTTGCCTCTGAACCGGAAGGAAGGTATGAGCCACCATGACTTTTAACCACTGATAGATACTTGTTGGTTTTGCAAGCTGTAACTTTACTGCTCCCTGAAACTAGTCCTCAACACAGTAGAAGAGATTTCACCAAATACGAAGTATCCCTTCCTAACAACACACCAAGACCTGCCCTGTGAGACTTGGAAACAATTTTACTAGGACAACATTTAGCTATGCCACAAAGTGTGCCATTCGCAGCATGACAAACAACCGCTACCTGTAATAGGCAATCACTTGTTTGATGACGACACATAGCGTTAGAGGCCTATATCTTTGGCCTTGTTCTCACTGAGTAGAAAAATGCAACTCTCTCAGATCAAGTGAGTTCAAACGGTGACACAGGAAAGGCCCAGCCATGGGGAGGAATGTGAATTCGGATTTAATTAGCATCAATATCTTCCTTCCTTTGTGCAGACTTCTGATTTGAAGCATTGCCACTGCCAGGTCTGAATGGTTAAGACCTACTTATATAATAAACCAAGCATATGTTGGTCGTTCCATTCACTTCAAAATTCTCGTTGATAGCTCTGGACCTGCCTAGGGGAGTCCCATTTATTTAATTACTTGTCTGTACAGTACAGAGCCCAGTAACCAAAATACCTCCCTGGAGTTCCTGTTATTATAACCATGTTGGTGGAATGATTTCTAGATATCATTTAAAACAGGGGTTCTCAACCAGTGGTACTCGTACCACCAGTGTACTTCAGCAGATTGCTGGTGGTATTCGGGCCGCCGGAACCCCGCTCCAACGCGGTGCTTTCAGCAGCGCGTTTTCACTCCCAAGAGGCTTCTGCCTTTCGCCTAGCCTCTCGGGAACACTGAGAAGGGCCCTCCCACCTGCCCAGAGCCTTCTACCTGCATTTTCCAGCCTCTGAAAACCCGGAAGTATGGTAACTGGCGATGATGTAATTGCTAGTCACTTCCGGTGGTACGCAGCAAGAGAGTGGCGTCAGAGGTGGTACTTGGGCGGGAAGGGGTTGAGAACCTCTGATTTAAAATGTTCAGTGAGTGCATATGCACACCTTTTAGGAAAGAGGACGACTTAGCTAGAAGTTATGCCTTCCAGTCCCTCCTGGAAGTTTTACATATTTTTTAAATCCTCTGTACCTTTGTTCTTGAGCCAGCGGGTGGTGAAGTGGATTAAACCACTGAACCATGAGCTGTCGATCGAAAGGTCGGCAGTTCGAATCCATGCAACGGCTCTTGCCAACCCAGCAGTTCGAAAGCAAGAAACTGCAAGTAGATTAATAGGTACCGCGTCAGTGGGACGGTAACAGCGTTCCATGCGCCTCGGTGTTGAGTCATGCCGGCCACATGACCATGGAAACGTCTTCGGACAGCGCTGGCTCTTCGGCTTTGAAACGGAGATGAGCACCGCTCCCTAGAGTCGGACACGACTGGACTTAATTGTCAAGGGATACCTTTACCTTTACCTTTGTTCTTGGGCTTTCTCTTGGACCATGCCTTTGTCTGTGATGAATATAGGCTAAAAGAGACTCCCAGCTCTGTAAAGAGTTCAATGGCATTCTTCTCTCCATGTGGACTGACTGGGGGGAGGGGAGGCAGGGATTGAGATTGTACCAGTAGGCGCCCTGTGCCCATGTGTTTGCATAGGGTCCTATATGCACAGGCTTCAATGGACAGAGGTCTGATTCATGCTTGCCTTGTAGAGATCATATAAACTGCATCTACATGACAGGGTCCCTATGCAAATGTTCCACAGTACATATGAACACTGGGCATGGGGAGGGGGCAAGATTTGCAATTGCAATCATGAATCTCTCCCCCCCCCCCCAATGTACAGAGAAAAACAACACTGAATGCCTGCACAGGGCTTTTGACAATTTGCACCCGTGCTGTGCCTTGGAACTGTAGGTCAGAAGCCAGCATTTTATGACCAGGATTTGTAGACTCTGAAAATGCAACCTTTGTACCATATATGTACATTTATGTACAGTGTACATTTATGTGCTTCACGGCGCAATTCTGTGTAAATCAGCGCCAGGGGAGCACGCGCTCCCCTGGCACTGGGTGCCGTAAATGCACCGTAACGCGCGTTTACGGCACCTGGAGAGCCGGAGGCCCTCTCTCCCCCAATGTGCCATCCCTGCGCCCGCTGAACCAGGTAAGCCCTGCACTGGCCGGTGCAGGGGAGGGCAGACCAAGTGGCAAGGGAAGGCAGCCATTGGCTGAACTGGGTGGGGGGAGGGCAAGGATATCGGGGCTCGAATGTATGCCAGCTCCAAAGCCGGTGTACATTCGAGTAGGTCCATAGGGACTCAGGCCGCTTGCACCGAGGAAAGGGGATGACTGTCCCCTTCCCTCGAGGCAGCCCAGGACCGGGATAGGATGCGGCGGCCCGGCCGCTACGTCTTAGAAATGTTCATTTTGTATGATAGTTCTAGGTACATCCTACATCTCTGCACTATGTAGGCTGCTTTTTAGCATATATTTACAGGAACTGTAAATATAAAGATTCACTTGCACTAAAGAATCATTATTTCAAATGCAGCATTAGATGTAGGTAAGAATCTTTTTGTGAACATTCCTGTCACAACTCCCTGAACCAGCTAGCCACCCCAAAATGAAGGCAAAGATGGGAGTGCAACAGGCCGCCCGTTAAAAAAGGCCTATTTCCATTTCGCCAGAGCTCCTGAATCTGCCACTGTCCTCATCACAACTCAGGAGATTATTCAAATATGATTCCACAAACCAGCCCCCCCCCAAAAAAAAATGCAGATTGCAGAGAACCAGGACCAGCAAAAACAGGATTGCACAGCAGAAGCAAAAGTAGGGCTTCTTCCTCTTAGCACTAAGAACAATACATGCGAATTTGCCCAGATGTAGGCAGTTGTTGACTATTTGACTGAGCCAAAGCATGGCACATCAGCCTCAACGTCTCCCATTAAGAAGCAACAGATAATCTCCTCAAGCATGTAACCAGTTTATCCCATTAGCTTTCAGTTGGTATCCAAACTGCTTACATTTCCTCAAGGTAGTTCATATCTTCAAATACAAAAAAAAAAAAAAGCGTTTTTGGCTCATGAGCAACATTTTATTCATATTTACTTCTGATCTCTTGCGATTGCAATGTATCATAGAGCCACCAAACTGAAAGGATTAAAAGGCCAGTTATTCTTTCTGGCAGGAAAAAATAATCCATTAACACCCCTTCACCCCACCACAGACACAGATATCTGCCCAGCTGCTGGGGCCCTTTGGCAAAGTCTGCACTGCCCACCCCCCACCCCCCATGGCATCCCCACCTACCCCTGATAGTGATTTGGACACTGTTGCTGCCATGGGTACTGAGGGGTCAGGAGTTGTTGGACCATCTTGGGGGGGGGGGGTTCCTCTGAAGGATGCAGAGCGGACCCTCATTGAGTGCCAGATCTGGCTCACACTGATGCCTCTCCTGTGCCTGCCACAGATCAACCTGTGGATTACAGCCTGCAGAGTACTACAATCAGAAATGTGACTGCTCGCTGAGCAAACAGTTCCAGCTGACTTCTGCCAGTGAGCCAAGCCACATGTTGCAACCAGACTTAGTCAGGGATACCTGGCACACAGCTAGCTGAAGGATTTTTAAAGTTGTTACACAGCAACGAAAGCCTTTCTAGAAAGTCAAATGTGCTAGTTAAAAGTGCCAAGCAAAATATGAAAATGGCATTCGAATAGTTTAATTACGGGGTATCGGTGCCGGAAACGCTGCCCCTTCTTGTACTGCAAGTTGCAAATACAGCAGTCAGCAAACTGTTCTCAAGTTACAAGTCAGTAAGGCCCAGCCCTCCCTTCCAGAGACACCAAAAAGAGGGGCAAAACACACACACACACACACACACACACAGAGGAATCTTAACTGTGGGCCAATCACTTACTTGGTTTCCCCCGGTTAATCTTCCAGCAACGAGCCCTGCCTCCTCAGCCCTGCGCGTCATAAGCTTTGAAACATCCCAGCACCAGAAGGATAAATCCTTGTGGATCTGGGATAGACACATCCCCCATTTTTCTCCCAAGTTTGGTGAATTCCTCCTAGAGGGGACACAGCCTGTTTGGGTTGGCACGGCTCCCTGGCATTAGCTGAAAGTATGAAACTGCATTCAGAGAGAGAGAAGGGGGGTGAGAGGAAGGGCCCCAGAAATGCGTACTCTCAGCCAGGGCTGCCAAGCCAAGCACCAAGGATGGAGAGCAGCAGCATGGGAGAGAGGGCTGAGATCAGAGCACATCTGAGATCCACCTCCGGCAGCTCCATCCCAATCCCAGTCTTTTACTTGGGATGGAAATGAGCAATTTGCCGGCAGGTTGTGGACATGCAAAGGCTCATTCTTCTTCTGTGCTAAGAGTGCTGGCCTCGAATGGCACCGTCTGGGGACAAGGCTGAAGGTATGGCTAGAAAACAGCAAATTCCTTTCTGGATGTGATGCCAGGGGATTTATGCTGACATTCCAGCCCTGATCTCTCCTCCACGTTCTTCCTCTGACTCACTGCATGACCTCAAAAGTCTTTCCCCTTCTCTGTGTCTCGGAGTACATTCATGCCAACTTTTTAAACTACCGGTAATCACATTTGATTCTTTTACCAGAGTGTCAGCTTTACTTCTCTTCTGTCTCTACACCGTAATCATCCCTGATTTGCCCATGTTTTTCTCCATGAAGAGAATTACCGTAATAACTCATCACTCCAAATGTCAGAACCACCTGCACTCTCCCCTCAATGGCTGATCCCAAAAACATGACCCAAGAGATGTACACCAACATTCATTACGATAAATAAAACCTTGCCACGCCAACTTGCCTGCTGAGGACACCTCGCGCATTGCAGGAGACTCTGGGGTGTTCTTTTAGGGCACACACTCAGTTTACAGGGGACACTAGCTGGGTCCGCTTGGCATCACAGAATTATCCTGTGTGTTCTCTGTATTCCACATTTAAGAGACAGATACATGGGAGATGCAGTCTCCCAACATTCTTCTAAACCAGGGGTTCTCAACCCCTTCCCAGCTGAGTACCACCTCTGGTGCCACTCTCATGCTGTTCGCCACCAGAAGTGACTGGCAACGACATCATCACCAGTTACTTCCAGGTTTTCAGAGGCCAGAAGATGCAGGTAGCAGGCTCTGGGCACGTGGGAGGGCCCTTCTCAGTGTTCCTGAGAGGCTTGGCCAAAGGCAGGAGCCTCTCGGGAGTGAAAACACGCTGCCAAAAGTGCCGCATTGGAACGGGGTTCCGGTGGTCCAGTGGTCTGAGTACCACCAGCAGTCAGCCAAAGTACCACTAGTGGTACTAGTACCACTGGTTGAGAACCTCAATCTAAACTGAAAAGCAGCAATGGGAGGGCAGTTTCTGCAGGGGGACTGACTGTTTCATTCTTTCACATTTGTCCTCTCAAAATCACTCTCTAGAATCCACTTTTCCCGCATAGGAGGAAAATGCTCCCTGTATGCATACAGGGAGCCCCTATCTATCTTTCCCCCATGAGTTCCCAGTTGTGGGATTTAGAGAAAGAAAAAAGCAGGAAGGGAAAGCATAAGCAGCCCCGAGTCCCAACCATTGCTCTTCCACTGATGATCACAAACTCTGATGCTGCTGGGAAATGTAGTCTATAGGCACAGTAGTCTCCCCCTTTAAGGAACGGGGGGGGGGGAGGAGACGCATCCTTGCATCTAAATTAATCTAAGCCATTGTTATCCAGCAAGTGGGGAGTTCTGCAGTATTCCCTTTGTGGCCATCTGGTTCTATTTGAATCAGGGCGAGTTCTGCAGTATTCCCTTTGTGGCCATCTGGTTCTATTTGAATCAGGGCCTTCAGAATCCCGGTCCAAGTATGCATTCTCCTGCATGAATTTTCCCCACTCACACTCCATATGTGGCAGCATCCTCTATCTCTGGAACAAGTAGCCTTGGTTGACTGATTTTCCTCCTGGGTATGATGAGACTCTGCTGTGTGAACCTCTTTGCAGTTGGGGATTGGTCTTATTGGTGAACAGAATCTCTCTGGCCCACATGTTGTTTTTGTGCTTGCAATGTTCATCTGCAGTTTAATTGGATTAGGAGCCAAGTACAGTTTAAGCTCAGTGCAGTGCAGGGCAAAGGTATTCCCAGGTAAGACAGGCTAAAAGGTAAAGGTATCCCCTGACAATTAAGTCCAGTCGTGTCCGACTCTAGGGTGTGGTGCTCATCTCCATTTCAAAGCCGAAGAGCCAGCGTTGTCCGAAGACGCCTCCGTGGTCATGTGGCCGGCGTGACTCTCCTTGCCGCAGCGCATAGCATGCAGCTGGAACACGGAGCGCTGTTTACCTTCCCGCAAGCGGTACCTATTTATCTACTCGCATTGACATGCTTTGGAACTGCTAGGTTGGCAGGAGCTGGCCAAGCAACGAGAGCTCACCCCGTCACAGATTCGAACTGCCGACCTTTCGATCGACAGCTCATGGTTCAGCGGTTTAACTACAGCTACAATCTGCTAATCACCCTGTATGGAGCTGTATGGACCAGGGGACACGTATGGAGCTGTATGGACCTGTATGGACCAGGGGACACGCACTAAAATTGAGTGGAGGGAGAGTTAGAACAGACAAAAGAAAATATTTCTTTACCCAGCGTGTAATTCATCTGTGGAACTCCTTGCCACAGGATGTGGTGATGGTACCTGGCCTAGATGCCTTTAAAAGGGGTTTGGACAAATTCATTGAGGAAAAGACCATCACAGGTTACAAGCCATAAGCAACCTCCTGTTTTTTTTTTGTTTGTTTGTTTTTTAGAAGTGGGTTTTTTCTGTGCCAGGTGCAAGGGAGTGGCGACTGGACACAGGTATCTTGTTGTCTCGTGTGCTCCCTGAGGCATCTGGTGGGGCCACTGTGTGACACAGGAAGCTGGACTAGATGGGCTTTTGGCCTGATCCAGCAGGGCTCTTCTTATGTTCTTATGAGCTTTGTACTTCTGCTACAGCTTAGCGCTTAGACCTTTCGTCTTCATGTGGTCCTCAATTCTGACCTGCTCCCCCACTTGGTATGCCTGAGAAGTCGCATGCAGATTATAGTGCTAGGTTGTCCTGGAGACTTTATTATCCTGTATTGAAACTCCAGCTTCACGTTCAGTGCTGGCTCGTTTGGACATCAGACCTAGGAGTCTGATCAACTTGCCTCACAGCCTCAGACAGGAGTGGTCCAAGCAGATCCACCACCCCTTCTAGCTTGTAACCCTCCCTTTAAAAAAGAAAAACCAAATGGATGAACACCACCACCACTGTTGCTGCCTCCTCCTCACCTTAGGGATGCAGCCAGGGAGGTTAGGTGGAGAGCCGCAGCAGAGTACTCTTATCTGGAGCCTCCCCCCCCTTATCTCTTTAGTCCATTGTCATCACCTTCTCCCCCTTGCTTCCAATGGCCCTGTTTGAAACACACAGGATGGGCAGAGTATGCTGGCTGGGGGTGCCTCTTAATACCAAAAGCTAGTTGAAGTCTGCCCAGTAGTGTATCAGTATCCTTCAGAGCCCCAGGACCCAACGTTTCAGCGCTGATGCAGCCGTACCATTGGGGCGTGTACTGCATCCTGCAGTGGGGGGGTGGGTTTTGCAGTCACATAGGCCTCCTCAAGGTAAAGGAACATTTGTTCCCTTACCTCATATTTGCATTGCGACTGCATCGGCGCTGGAATGTTGGATAGGAGGCCCCCAGTCTCATAGGTCTTGCATCTCCTATCTTTCTTTGTCTTGTGTTTTGTCCACTCAATGCAACCTAGTCCACTATCTCCCGTGGAGAAGACATCACAAGAGACTTCTAGCAACTGTGCTTGTAGTTGTCTGGGGACAGATTCCTTTTTCTCAGCTCCAGTTTTTGCACAAGGTCTTCTGCCTGGCACCTGTTCCTTGCCCTCCCAAGAGCATTCTCATTCTGTTCTGGCTGGATTGCTAAAACTTTAGGGGGAAAACCTAAAGACACCACCCCATCCAAATAGAATGTTTCCAGGTTCATGGCCCAATATACAACCTGGCACTCTGTTGTCACATTGGCCACTTGCACAGCCTCTCTGGCTCCCATCTATGGTTTGGGCCATGAGAAACTCATATTGGCCTAATGGATGGGCTCCAATGTGCCTTCCCCTATTTCTGAGAGGTTTCCCCTCACCCTTCCAAGTCTCTGGGTTAATGCCACTCTGTTCCACTGTAACCTCACTTATCTCTGCTACACCCCCAACAGGTGTCATGACAAACATTCTATCCTTCACAGTGCAAACGACCATCTGAAAACTCATATAAGCATTATCGTTTTTAAGGAAACAAGTTCCCACTAGGGCATCTTAGGAAGATTCTTCTGTGACCAAAAGTTCACAAAGTAGATGAAGTGTATCTTGTGACAAGGCTTGTCATATTCCCAGGACTTTGCGTTTAAGCCTGGTTTGTGATCTGAACTATCCTGATTTGTGATCTGTGCTAGGAAAGCCCTGGAAAATAAGGGTCTGATGCAGCCTGTGATCTAAACTGAAAAGTCTTCAGTTTCTTTCAGTCTCCTTTAATGGCCTTTATCTGGAATCATGAGTGTACGATGGGAATTTGTGCTCCAGAATCAATCAAGATGTTACAAGAAGTCCATCAACTGTACCAGAAATGTGGTATTTTGACTCAACTTTATTAGTATCCAAGATGACTTTGGTGGGGCATACTGGTTTCTGGGTGGGAGGTTGGCCCCTGCCCCCACCTTCAGAAGTTTCCCGATATCTGTATTTTATGTTGCTGTGAGCACTCACATGTAAAACAACTTGTTCCGTCACATTTCCAGCACTGTAGCATTTCTAGGTCATTCCCATTGGGCCCCTATCATTGTTGGTGTGCGTTGTTCCAGTGATTTTGTCTCGTCCTTTCTGTTGGGAACCGCGTAGCTCGTTTTCAGTTGTTTCGCTGCAGGAGCGTAACAAGGTTCTGTGCTGCCTGAAGCACGGGAGCTTGCTGCACCCCGGAAGTGATGTCACTTCCAGGTCCAGGTGCTATTGGCAGCCCTTGCGTTCTGCTCTGAGTGGAATGCGAGGGCTGCCGATTGTCAGCTGCCTGCACGCACAGCTCCTTCTCTTCACGATCGTGAAGAGAAGGGGTGGTGTGCAGAGACGGGAGGACTCGGCAGCTGTTGCAGTCCACTCAGAACGCAATGGCTGCCAATTGCCTGCTGCCTCCACATGCACACCCCTTCTCTTCACAATTGTGAGAAGGGGAGGAGCAAGAAGGCAGCAGGTGAATGGCTGTCCTCGCATTTGGCTTGGCGTTGCGAGGCGAATGCGAGGGCAGCCATTAAGTGGTGGAGCCTGAGGGTTGTGCCCCCCCTACCCGGCGTTGTGCCTGGGACAGCTGCCCCTCAGTCTCCACCCTTGTTACGGTCCTGGTCTCATGCATTCAATCAGCTCTTAAGAAGTTGGAGTCTCATATCTTCCCTGTAGCCACAGTAACATCTATTTTAGACTTGTGTCTGAAGTTGTGCTGCTATCTACCACGTCTACAGCTTTCTGTTCTTTGTGGGTGTTTCAATGGCCTCCTCTAGTCTCTTTGGTTTTTCTTAATAAAGAGCTATATAGATTTCCCACCAGCAACATGGGCAACAAACTGATCTCTGGCCAGGAGGGTTCTCATGCTGTTTCATAATTCAGGAACGCTTTGGCCAAGCATCTCAGGGCATATCCAAAAGCTCCGATTTCCTTTTCACTTGCCTCCAGGCATGTTCCATTGTTCTGTCCACAAATTGCTGACTGAAGCATAGGTTCCCAGACCCCTTCTGTCACTCCCTCAAATATCTTGGGAGGGGGGGGGTTACCTTATAGCGGAAGGCCAAGAAAATCAAGCTTAGTGGCCTCATGCCAGCTATTTATACATGCAGTCATTCAAATTGATTTATGCAGCTAGTCCAGCTTTGGCTGTTAGTACAGTATATTACCCTGGAATGAAGACAGGCCTCCATAGCTCTCTGCCACCATTGCCAGTACATATCAGGGGTACATTCTGGTTATAAGAGTTGTCCATTTCCATCTATTACTGTACACAGTCCCTTGCCATTGTACACATCTGGAATACCACCACCACCACCAGTACAAATCAGTAGCATGCCTGTGCACCTAAGGTACTCTGTATTAGCAGCCCCTACACAAGCACTGGTGCATTTCATCACATACCATATACCGACATTTGGCTAACAGATGGTTTAATAGGGTAGGTAAAACAGGAATGCTCGCAAGTACCTGGAGGTGGCATATAAAAACAGGATTCAACTATAAATAAATAACATCTTTAACTGGGCTTCTGTGGCAGCCAGTTCAGCAGTAGGTCTCACAGCTTCAGCCATACATCAGACCAGTGGCGTTGCTATAATGGGGCCGGGGGGGGGGAGTCAATGCCCCCAGGTGACAACCGTGGTCTCCCCGCAAGGAGCCGCTGCGGAGGTTTTGAGCTCCATGGCTGCTTTTTTGCAGCTTGCAGAGCTGAAACGCACCAAAATTGGCGTTTCCCACTCGCCCTGGCTCTTGGAAGGCTTCAAATGAAGCCTTCCGGGAGCACAGGGGGCAGTGCGATGATGAGGAATGCATCATCGCCCCCCCCCCCCCACGTGACCCTGCTAGCATCAAACCCTTATTTTCCAGGGCTTTCCTAGCACAGTCTGCGCAACAGAGTTACCTTTGCTTCTTCTCTGCTGCTAAGGATCTTCAACTTCCAACTCCTGGGCCTTCACCAGCCCTCACAGACCTGCTCCAGGCTGGAGCAGGTCTCAGAGCACATCAAGACAAGCCTTCTTACTATTAGTTCAAACCGCCTTTGAAAGATATAGCAAAGCTTCACAGACATAAGCAGGGATGTGGATCAAGTCTCGAGTCAAGGCCCGAGTCTCTGGGCCCAAGTCTCGAGTCAAGGCCCAAGTCTTTGCCCCCCAAGTCTTTGGTTACGAGTTGCAAGTCCCTGTCTATTTATTGGGGAAAGCGGGTTTAAATCTGAATAAAATTGGACAAATCGCAAAATGCTCCAAGTCTCGAGTTGAGTTTTTCGAGTCTTTTACAATCGCCGAGTCAAGTCCAAGTCAAGTCATTGACGCGACTTATGAGGAAAGGCTACAGCGTCTGGGGCTTTTCAGCCTAGAAAAAAGGTGCCCGAGGGGGGACATGATTGAGACGTATAAAATTATGCATGGGATGAAGACAGTGGATAGAGGGAAATTCTTCTCCCTCTCGCACAACACCAGAACCAGGGGACATGCACTAAAATTGAGTGGAGGGAGAGTTAGGACGGATAAAAGAAAATATTTCGTTACCCAGCGTGTAATTCATCTGTGGAACTCCTTGCCACAGGATGTGGTGATGGCACCTGGCCTGGATGCCTTTAAAAGGGGTTTGGACAGATTCATGGAGGGAAAGACCATCACAGGTTACAAGCCATAAGCAACCTCATGGTTTTAGAAGTGGGTTTTCTCTGTGCCAGGTGCAAGGGAGTGACAACAGGAAACAGGTTATCTTGTTGTCTTGTGCTCCCTGAGGCATCTGGTGGGGCCACTGTGTGATACAGGAAGCTGGACTAGATAGGCTTTTGGCCTGATCCAGCAGGGCTCTTCTTATGTTCTTATGACTTGATTCCGACTCGAGTCCGAGTCAATATACTCAAGTCTACATCACTGGACGTAAGACTGCTACCCTAAATAACCCACTCAGTTTCACTAGGCACAACAGGAAAAGAATCTGGGTAAGGACTAGTAATCAGATTTTTGGCAAGAACCAGATCCATACGATCCCACCATTTTATAATTTTCAAGTGAATGGCATAGACCTCAGGAGCTAAAGGGAATTCCTGTGATGCATCTGTCCCTAAGGTACTGGTATCAACTTCTCTGTTTTCAACTACACAACGATGAGAATCTACCTTTAAGCACACTGGCACTTTAGGAAGCTATTTTGCCAGCCCCATAAACAGTTGGCATGCAAGCTCCAGTATTAGGTACAAAACCAGACTACAGCAACAGCTTGTTAAGACAGTCAGAAATAGCCACTCTCCCTATTAAACATAGTACAGATCTAGTTCAAGGGTCCCATGACCCTTTTATTGGAACAATATGACCAAGATACTATCCCAGCAATCAGGTGGCAGTTGATTATGCGTCTTATAGTCAGAATGCTGCTCATCTGAATTCTTATTTTGTTTAACATCTTCATTAAAAAGAACTGGTGTATTAGCAAGTAAGGTAACACAGATTCTCAGCATGTAATGGTGACATAACAGGACCCAACCATGATAAAGTAAATATTATACATAATTATGTGGGAAACCAAAATGATGCTAATTTGCGACTAAAGCGATTGTGCAAAGCACTATTGTGCATGCAGTCTGGAAATGGTTAAAATGAATTTTATTTTATTTTTTGCTCCTATGGTCAAAATTAAGCAGGCTGGAAATTTTATCCTTGGGAGGCTGGGAAGGAAGGGCCCTGTTCATTAGCTTGGCCTACACCCCCAACTGTAAGAGAATCTAAACCAATCACGGTAAGGTACATTTTTTCTTTCTATCTGAGCTGCAAGACAGAGATAAGATTAGTGAAGCAGACACGAGGGCCGAGGGCCACGTAGCTCTGATAACAGTTTGTTGTAAAGAGAGAAGGAACAGTCAGGGAGGGTTTTAAGGAGAGATTCTGTGGCAGAGCAGGAGCCTGCTGCCACAGAAATAATCCAGGCCTGAAAGGATTCAAGTAGTGAGTCAACGGCAGCGAAGATTTCCGGGCAAGGGGACACTGGAGAGCGCTTACCATGGAGAAAGGCCTGCGAGGGGTGTGAAACCACGCCTAAAGGGAAGAATCCTTCCTGAGTAAGGGAAAAGGCCAGCGGGCCCCATATGGCTGGCTGAGCCTCAGGAAGCTATTTAGGAGAGAGCAGCTCTTCCAGAAGGCTTTTGGAATTTGGAGGTGGTATTCAGGAGCAGCACAACTCAATTCCTATTCCCTTCAGTGTTTCCCAAAGTTTTTCGACGCACATGATGCTCCCTTGACCATTGGCCACGGCTCCCCATTACATTCTGTTGATGCCTGCCAATTGGCATTGCGCTGTTTTCTGAGAGGATTCCATGGCACTCTGTGGTTCCCCTGGCTGGTTTCCGCAGCTCCCCTGGGAGCCACGCCTCCCAGTTTGGGAACCACTGCATGTTGTAAGAAAAAACCCGAAGAACATCTATCAGTCTAGCGCAGCAAAAGGAGACAAAGGAGAAAAAAGCTCAGGTTGAAAAGGGGAGGCAGACATTAGATCGGTTTGATGGGTGGTAAAAGGAAATAAGTTAGAAGGCAAAAGGAAATAAAGTTAGAAGTGGAATAAGAGATGCAGGTGGCACATTGCTTGCAGGGGATAAGGAATATTCCGATTATGGAAACATCAGAAAGGAAGCAAGCAGTATGTAGTTGGAGAATGTGAAAATAGAGTCAGGTTTCATGGTGCAAATGTAAGAGGACAACGCATCAGATGAGAAAAATGAGACAACTACTGTATATTGTTGTCTCAGAAATTTTAACCCAATGTTCCATACAACTAAACAAAGTGTCTCTGGTTTTAATATATCTGCTAAAACGTTCGTGGCCGGTATTCACAAGATGATTCCAGTTAAAAATTATGCGGGTTTCAAAGGTCTACAAAAAATGCTTGCACCTAACGTTTCGCTTGCATCTATGGCGGGCATTTTCAAAGGAAAACAGCACATACCAAATCGTGCAACTGCTGATACCAGTAGCTCTCCAAAACATTATATAAACACTGTTGACCCACTCTAATTGGCTCTATGAGCCTCAACTATTACTTGCTGGTTACCCACAAATTCTTTATACCCTGTTTCCCTGAAAACAAGACCTCCCCCGAAAGTAAGACCTACCATCATTTTTTTTTTGCGTGATTTTTGCTGGCACTCATAAATATAAGACCTCCCCTGAAAATAAGACCTAGCTAGGATCATCAGTCAGATGGACTCGACCCCACCCCCGTGGCACGCACTTTGACCGATTTAAGCTTCATTCTTTCCTGAGGGTGCACGGCTCTGCAAGGCCTGGAAGGCCTGCACTTGAGTCCTCCACCATAGAGACTACGTGCTAGAGAGGCCAGCAAGGCCTGCAAGGAGGCTGCAACATTGCAGAGTCTCTCTGGCACGTCATTTCCATGGTGGAGGACTCAAGTGCAGGCCTTGCAAAGCCTTGCACCCTTGGGAAAGAATGAAGCTTAAATCGGTCAAAGTGAGTGCCGGGGGTGGTGGTGGTGATGGTGTCGCGCCACAGGTTGGGAAAATAAGACCTACTGCATTTTTTGGAGCCAAAATAAATATAAGACACGGTCTTATTTTCAGGGAAACACGGTAGAACTTAAAGTGCCAATAAAAATAGCCTTTAGATGTTAGAGATCCCTTGCTATGGCAGGTGTCTACCATGTCCCCTACAACTGTGGAAAAGTGTATATAGGTACCACCAAGAGGAGCAGATGAGGATAAAAGAACATGAAAGACATTGCAGGTTACAGCAAAGAGAAAAATTGGCGATCGCAGAACATGTAGTAGTAACGAGACATAGAATGGAATTCAATCAAACACAGGCATTGTCTACGGTCACCCACTAGGATTTATAGGGAGGCTACTGAGATTTTTAAACTTCAGAATAACATGAATAGGAAGGAGGAAACCTTGTGAGTTAGCAATGCCTGGTTACCAGTTCTTAAAAAATAACAGGATTTATGACTTTAAGAAGGTGAATGAATCTAGACGAAAAGAGCATCCAGCACTTTAAGTTCAATAAAGAATTTGTGGGTAACCAGCAACAGTTGTTGCTCTTGGAGCCAGTTAGGGTGGGTCAACAGTGTTTATAAGAGAGATGTTCTGAGAGCTACTGGTATCAGCATTTGCATGATTTGGTTCATGCGGTTTTCCTTTGAAAATACCCGCCATAGAAGCGAGTGAACAAGCAAAAAAGGTGCAAGCATTTTTTGTAGACCACAGCCTTTAAACTTGAATAATTTTAACTCGAATCATCTTATCTCTGATTTTGTTCATTTCATCTTGTTTGTAATTTTGTAACCTAACTATAATCAATCTTTCACCTGCAAACTCTGTGCCTAGACCACCCTTGCTATGGGCACGAGCAGGAAAAATGCACTTGGTCCCAGGGCAAGGAGGAGCTGTAGGACTTCTCACATGTGCATTTGTGTACCAAGCTGTAGGACGACTTCTCACATGTGTTCCTCCAGCTTGGTACACAAATGCATGAATCCTTGTAGGGGGCACCCTAACACTGCACATTGTCCAACATTGCACCTGCCGTAGGCCCCATAAATTCTCTGGGCAGCCCTGCTTAGTGGCCCACTTTCGGCTATAAATTCTAGACCGGGGTGGCCAAACTGTGGCTCCTGAGTCACATGCAGCTCTTTGACATATAATGTGCAGCTCTCAGAAATAGGTTGGCTGAGCTTGTTTTTGCATCACAATTAATACAAAAGGTAAATAAGACATTTTCAAGCTTTATAATTATTTACCATTATTTACTGAGAGTCCATTGGATTAAAACGTACGTTTATTGTTCATGGCGAGTAAATATATTTAAGAATTTAAATGCTTCTTAAATATTGCAGCTCTCAAACATCTAAAAGTGTATTGTATGTGGCTCTTACATTAAGCAAGTTTGGTCACCCCTGTTCTAGACAGAGCCAGTAAAGTACATTCAGTTGATCTCAGTCCTCTTATTTTATTGCATTTATATTCCACTTTTCTTCTGTCATGGAATCAAGGAGCGTCTTGGAACACGTGGGGTTCCAAGGCACTCACCCATCCAGGTAGCGACCAGGCCCAGATCTGCTTGGCTATAGCAAACTAGCTGTATCATGTGTCCTCAGGCAGGCTATATTTCTGTTTCCCCTGACGCAACTGAAGATGCCAAATACGTTTAGTTTTTTTAAAAACTAAACTAAACATTGGATGGCATAGCAAGTCTTGTATCAGCCAAGTTAGTCTCCAAAAGAAGGCCACCCCAAACATCTTTAAGGTCCCTTCCAAATGGAGGGTTTCCTGACTGTTTGGCATTCAATGAACCTGATATTTGAGAATTTTGCCAATCCTTACTTCAAGTGGCAGACTGGGAGCTTAGCAGAGCTGCTATAGGTAGCACTATCCAAAAGGCCAGATTGTTGCACGAAATCCTTGCACTTCTTTATGCAAAGTACTGCTTCCTCCACTTTGGATATACAGTAGTGCAAAAATCATACTGGTGGCTTATGAGGGGGATTCTTGCAGGTGAGACAGCTGAGGAACAGCAGGTTGGGAGAGCCGTTACCGCTAGAAGGAAAGCCCGCAACAATCCCTGCTGAAGTCAAGAGCCATCAGAACAGAATGTTATCAGAGTCTCAAAGTCCTGCCAACACTACAAGTTGGGAGATACTGTGCTGGGCTTTGCTCACCTGATAAGCCGTTATTGGACTGAGCTGTTCAGATTTCTCAAATCAAAACCTTAAAAGGGAACCCAGAGAATAATGCTATTGCACTGGTTGATTCCAGAAGCCATAGGCCAGATCTTTCGATCAAACTACACAAGACATTCAGCCTGTGTGGATGTTTTTAGACAAGGTTTTGGTTTTTTTTTCCTTTTCGTTTGTTTTGAAACCCAAAGCAGCTGCAGGAAGCTACAATCTAGGATAGCGATTTTGAACCGGTGTGCTGCAAATGGTCTGCAGGTGCGCCGTGGGAATTTGGGGAGGGTAATTTATTAGTAGGGCCATTGGGGGATGCGAGCCCCCCCACTGGCGGTGCAGCAGGCTGACAATTTTAGCGCCTTGTAAGTGTGCCATGAGATGAAAAAGGTTGAAAATCACTGATCTAGGGGAATGGGGGTGCTTATCTCTTTCCCTGTGGCACATTCTAATTAAAATCTGCACTGTTTTTTGCTCCACAGGGGAAGAGATACAGGTACTCATATCTTTTCCCCTGTGGAACAAAAATCTGCTCAGAGGGGTTGATTTTGATTAGAAAAATTGTGGGCTGTAGGGAAAAGAATAAGTGCTTGCGGTCTTCCTCTCCCGTGTGGATTATAGTTTTCTACAGCTGCTTTAGTGGTTTTGTTGTTGTTTTTCTTTTAAATCCTCAGGAAAAACATTCATTCAACAGAACATCTTGTGTGGTTCGCTCTTTACAGCTTTTCTGCACAAATGTCCTTCCCACAGGAGCAGGAGGCATTCGAGGGTATTGCTTTTATCTGGTAGCAAAGATCTCAAACCTGGTCTCCACGGGGTTGAATCCTGTGGCGACAGTAGACAGTAGCCTTCAGGTTAGGGGGAGCAGTTTCTGAACATTTTCCTATGTAAACAGAACAAAAGAAAAACCACACAGTACACCTTTCTGCAGTAAAGAACATTATAGCGCAAAATGAGGAGAAATGTTCCACCCAGTCTGCTTGCTATTCATATAGGGGAGAATTCAACAATGTGACTTCTCCTCCTCTAATGGGAAGTGGGACATCCCATTCTACTACCTCACTCTGCTGTATGTATAGATCTGGCTCCAGCAGGGGTGGCGTCAGGTGTCAGCCAGGTGGGACGTTATTTGAAGGTCCATAGCCATCCAAGGGCCCACCTGTACCTGAGGCAGTGGTAGCATCCAGTGCTGTTGGCAAAGAGAGCAATCTATACCGTGTCGTGCTTGTGGCAACGAAGGCTTCCATACCAGTTTGGTGAGGTGGAACCCTCTTGAAATAAAGCTTTCAACAGCAGAACAAAATCTAGATTCTATGAGGGGAAAAGCGGTCAGTTTGGCTGGGATTAACATTTTACGCTAGTGGCAGGATTCAGAGCAGACAGAGGCTTTGGAAGCTAAGCAGGCCGGCGTCCCAGGAAGTTGGGAAATCAATGGTTAGGAACAGGCAGGGTAGATGAGTGTAGACAGAACAGGAAGGGATGATGGAGAAGGGACTATGGACAAATTTTATGTAGGGCCCAAGGATGTGAGAAATTATATGATGTTGGTAGGGGAAGATGCAAAACATTAGGGAGTCTGGAGTCTGGCTGAGAGACAGGGTAGCTAAAAAGGTGAGGGACAGAGTAGATAATCCAGGTTCAAATCCCCGCTCAGCCACGAAGCTTCCTGGGTGACCTTGGGCCAGTCACTATCTCTCAGCCCCACCTACCTCACAGGGTTGTTGTGAGGACAAAAAAAGGAGGGGAGGAAATATGTACACCACTCTGAGCTCCTTGGAGGAAGGGTGGTATAAAAAAAAATGTGATAACAGGTTGAAGAAGAGGGTCTGAGGAAAAAGTAGTTGGAGATGGCATAGAGTTGAAGAACTTCCCCACAGCCAAAATCCTTCTATAATGTTTACTCAGAAGTCAGTCCTGTTCAACAAAGATCCTAGGGAACTTCAGTTAAGAGCTTCCTTTTGCAGTTCCTGCCCATTTTATTGCTTCCTGTTGATCCTAGTTGGGGCATTAGTGATGGATTGCTCCTTCACCAGGATCTCATAACTGTCCCAATGTCAGTTTCTGTTCCTATGAGGTGGCTCTATTTACTTGTTTACTTGCATTATTTTTTGTTAAGCAGCAAATTAACGCTATTCCATTTCTCTTATAAACGCGAACCCTTATTTAGCCAGAGAAAGGGGGCTGAAAGAAAGCAGTTAGTATGAAATTTGTCCGTGCGATGGTTGCCAGCATGAAAACAGAACCAACTTGCTGCTTTCTTCCTGCTGGGGAAAATTCATTATGCGAGGTCACAATGGACAGGAACACAAATGATTGTTACTATCCGTGAAGCAGTGTGGTCTTTATTACTCATTCCTTTTTTGGCTGGCAGACAGTGTGAACCTTTCAAATCGCAGGGATACCATCATGGATTTTTAACAAGCCACTGGATCATAAACAACTCAAAGCTATCTCCTGTCACTCAGGCAACCATATTCCCAGGAGGCCAGTAGAATCTAGGACCCTTGCCGTTTTGGGGGCTGAAAAAGCCCTTAGAAGGAGAGCCAGGACCTGGTTTGCAAGCACATTTCCTAATAAAGATGCAAACTAATGCCAAGGTTGCTTTTCCCAGTGGTACATTAAAAACCCAAAACGCTAGTGGCACGTCACTCCCTACAGTTGGTTTAAACTTCCAAAGCATTGACACATCCCCCAATATTGCAGAGATGAAAACAGGGCTACTTGTGTACATGTAACATCCCCATACCAAGTGTTACTGAATATGTCCCATATCATTACTTACTGCAGTATACTCTTGTTTGCTTGCTGCTGTATGCTGAGAATTTAGTCTGTCCTCCACTACCTTCAGAGTGCATTGGTACTGTAAATAGTCCTTTAAAAAAAAAAACAACTTAAGAATATTTAATAGGACAGACCGAGTCTATGCATGTTCACTCAGAGATAAGCATGCACAGGATTGGAGCCTTTGGCAAGATAAGGTGTGGACTCGTCTCTCGGTCACCTTAGGCTACTTAATCATGGCTGTTATGTCATGCACATTTTCTCTGGAGTAAAACCCATTCAATGCAGCAGGCCAACTTCTCCCCAAAGGCAGGACAGTTTTTAACAGAGGCAGGAAGCAGAAAACAGCAGCTGGTGAAGCCTATGCAGTGATAAGAAGTGAAGGCTGATCTTAAACACTAGTCACATAACCTCTGTAGTTTCCAGTCCCAAAAGGCTGCATGCATGCACCACAGCTCATATTTCTGGAAGATTTATACATTCCAAAGAACATGAAGGCATCCAATATTAGAGATGATTTCTATAGCCATTTGTGCACTGGCCTCCCAAAAAAACTGTTTTAAAATTCACAGCACTATATGGTGATCATCTCTCTCAGTGATCATCTGTCTCTGTATTTACCTTTCAGACCAGTCCGTTACTCATATATACCACACGGTCTCTCTTACCATAACCAACCACTTAAGTATGTACAACTATTCTAATCTGGTCTAGGATCTGGCAACCTTCCTTCCCAAACTGTTGATTAGGGCACTAAGATGAGAGGCAAGGATGCTTATTAAAAATATTTATACCGTATATCACTTTTCAACAAAGCTTCTACTTTCAGAACTGTGAGAAAACCATTAAAAAGTGAGGATAAAAAAGAGTTGTTGCCCTCTTCATCCCCACTGATTATCCACAGCCCCTCATTTTATTTAACGTGTCCTTACTTCTTTGCATTAAAAATGGATTTAAGGAGGGGGGGACAGGGAACTTCTGCATTCATGATGAGCCTCCCTGTTCATGGAGTACTCATGGCAAGGCCTTGCTCAAGGCCCCATTATAGGGCACAATCAGAACAGTACTGTTGCTTTGAGATTCTTTGTCCAGAGAAGTTAGCACAATCCTATGCATGTTTATTTAGTAAGCCTCATTGAGTTCAATGGATCTTACTAATAGGTAAGTGTGTATAGGACTGCAGCCGTTATCATATAACATTTGAAGCCAAATCATTGGCATGCCGGGGGGGGGGGGGGGGAGGGAATAAGGTCAGGACCTGTATAATTGCTGGTTCAGAATTAATTTGCACTATCGTGTCATCTGCATACTTGGGCATATCTGCATGCATTATTGATTTGTTATTACTGTGCAAATATTTTGCATTTCCCTGGTGAGTAATATGAGCAGGCCTTGACCATAAATGCTCTCTTATGATCCAAAATGCTATTATGTAAACCAGGGGTTCTCAACCTTTAGAGGCCCGGGTACCCCCTAACAAGCTCCAGTTTTCTGAAGTACCCCCTGCTAATTAACTGCTAATTAATTGGATTACTCAATTAATTAAATTAGGTAATTAATTGTTAAAAAAAGCACTAAAACAATTTTAAATGTGAAAAAATGTCTTATTTAACTGTGGGTGGGTGGGAGAGAGACACACACATGCAAGGATCTTGTATTTTCTCCAAGTCACACTTCCCAAAATCAGCTCCTTCCTCCCCCACCCCAACAAAGTATATTTTCCAAAGTACAGAAATAAGCCCAAAACAAAAATCAGAGAGACAGAAGGGCTCCAAAAATAATTACAATTTAAAATCCATATTAATTAACACTTAATTAGCTGCTGATGGGGCAGATAAGGGGCAGGGCTTGTCGTACCCCCAGCAAGAGGTCCGCGTACCCCTAGGGGTACCCGTACCATAGGTTGAGATCCCCTGATGTAAACTGTTCGAAGAGTTTAATTCTGAACTAACAGAAAACTGAACAGCCAGCTTTAGTGAATGGAGTGGTCAGAGTCCATTGAGTAGAGATTCTAGGTCATTTCTAAGTATTTGGGGGCCATATCAGTCCCCTCCTTCTGCAGTTTGGGGGCCTGAAGCAATTTCACTCACACCCTTGAATAATGATATTACACCTTCATTGACTAGTGGATGTGATTCCAAAACACTCTGTTTCTCTCTGCAGCTAGCTCAGAAATACGATCCCCAACGTGAACATGAACTGCGGCAATGGATTGAAGAAACAACAGGGAAGCGCATCGGAGACAACTTCATGGAAAGTCTAAAAGACGGAGTCATCCTCTGCGAGTAAGGAGCCTGGGATAGATTGTCCCATAGAAGAGGGTGGGCAAAGGACTAAGCACTGATGTTTAGTACAGTATTAATAAAATGCAAGAGAGATGGGGGGGGGGGCTTTCTGAAGAGGATATTGCAAGGTCACAATTCACTACACCCCAGCATCCACTGCCCTCTCTTTTCTATGACTTGCTGTACCAACAGTTGAAATGGAGTGAACACTGCAGAAAAGAAGGAGAGAGTGTTCAGACAGCAGAGGACAGTGTGCTTCACTCTTAACCAAATCCCTGAGGCACAAGTCTATGAGGGCCTAAGCACAGCACCTGTATTATTTGCAAGTCAGTTTATATGAAGGAGCCAGGTGTACCAACGTACAAGAAAAAAAAGAAACCTTTGACTGAAGGCAGACAATAGGTCTTATGAGAACATTCAAAGTGGTTTGAGCAGCAGGCATCATTTTCTGCATGCACACGCAACACACAAACATGTCTTATTTCGCTGTTGCAACCGGTCAGGTGAGTTGCTGAAAAAATATAGGAACTAACAGAGGTTAAGGTTGAATGAATGTATACGGCACCAAGAGCAAACCCTCTTTCAAACCAAAGTCAACTCACTTGAACCTCCATCCCCACCCAAAAAACTGGGATCTTTCTCCACCCTTAGGGCCGGGTAGTTGTCAAATATTCCTTTCTCCTAAGGACTCAAGGCAAGCAGGAGTGAGATATTCATTGAGGGCAAACCATTGTTTAAGTTTACAATCCACCATATCCCAAGGGGTTATGGGCTAGTTAGAGGAGTGTTGCCAGACACAGATATTTGGTACTTGAAGAGATTACAACCAAATGAAGACAAACTGAAGTTACGTAAAATATAAATTAAGATGGGACAAAAGGCATAATTCTCATTCATTCTCCGTCTAGGTTTGAAATATATTCCTAGGTCTTTTGCTCCCTTCTAGAAAACCTCCAAACGTGGATCTTCAGCAATAGAACTGCAGGGGTAGGGACTCTGTAAGGAAAACAATGGTCAGGCATCCTTCAAGGATGGATTAGGGCAAGGGGACTGAAGGAGAGGACCCTAAACAATTGAACAATGCATACCAAAGCAGATGACCCTAAGGAGATTTATGACCCTCAGTGAGCGGCAGCAGAGTGAGGAAGCCAGAGAGATGTAGAACATAATCCACCCGGAAGTCATCTTGCACAAGATGCAAATGATGACGTCCCGATGGATACTGTCCCACCTTACCTAGCACATGTATAGATGCCATTTGTTTTTTTCCATCTCAAAATGTTCTGAGCTAGCCCGATCCTCAACTGCATTGCAAAGAATAGCTACATCCCCACCATTAAGAGTTCCCTGCTTAAAAGCCATCATTTTCACATAAAATCCCCTCCAGCTTTTCTCCAGCTATTCTATCAGGCAGGCCCAAACTCTGGTATTTACAGAAAATGTTCTGGCAAGTAGTCTAGAGATCAAAACACAAAAAGTTATTTCTTTTCCAGTCATTTGGCAGTCTTACAATGCCATCTCAGCCAACTGGCAGCAACGCCGACTCATTTCTGCCTCCCTTTCCATTTTTTTTGAATATATATATATATATATCTTTTATGTGGGAAAAGTATGAAGAAGCTGATCTTTTAAGTGGGAAAAGTATGACTGCAGTGAACACCACACAGCTACCTTCCCCCATTTATGTTGTTTCAGCCTCATCAACAAACTCCAACCCGGGTCTGTGAGAAAGGTGAACGAGTCAACACAGAACTGGCATCAGGTAAACATCCTTTGTCCCTCATCATCACCAACCTGGGTCGCTCTCTTAAGTTAGCCTCTTGAAATCCTGCATTTGAAAGGGGAGAATTGAGATAATTAACTCAGAGTAAGCAAAGAGAATTAACTGACTGAAAAGGTCAGGTTGCTTATCTGTAACCATAGTCGTTGAAGTGGTCATCTGTGTAGACAGAGGCGGTGGAGATCTGCACATGCACAGAGGAGTTGACCTCAGGAGCTTTCAGAGCTTTGTCAAGTATTCTGCCCCCGCATTCAAGTGGGGAAAATTCCTTGCATGTCTGAAGGTAGGAAAAATGCCCAATTCTTCAGCTGGTTTTTTTAACCAATGAGAAGAAGCAGATTCAGAAGAATGCCAAGGTAGAACATTTCCTCGCCTTCTTGTTCTTTTTCATCTTATAACTGTAGTGGAGCAAAATATTTATGTTTTCACATTTTTATGTTTTCCTTCCTCCAAGGAGCTCAAGGTGGTGTACGTGGTTCTTTTCCTCCTTTTGTCCTCACAACAACCCTGTGAGGTAGGTGAGGCTGAGAGAGAATGACTGGCCCAAGGTCACCCAGGAAGCTTCACATGGCTGAACATGGATTTGAACCTGGAACTTCCAGGTCCAAATCCAGAACCACTACACCATCCTGGCTCAATAAAGAAAATAGCTGAGGTAAAAAAAAATTCTATTCCTTTTGAAACGTTAGCCTGCTTGTCATATGCTGGAGCAGGAAACAACACACACACACACACATTCTCTTTTTAAACTAGCAACACTAATAAAGTGAATACAAATAAAAGCGGCGGCAGCGCTTTCTGTTAAAAAAAAGTTTTCAATGGCTCTTCTGCCCATGGTCCACTAACAAGATAAAAACAAAACCTTACGTTTTGCCCCAATCATATAGGGCTTCAGCGTAAGATTTTGTTTCTATCTTGTTAGTGAACCATGGCGAGAAGACCCATTGAATTTTTTTTTTTAACAATAAAGTATTTGCTGGCTAGGGCCAGCAGGTGGCGCAGTGGGTTAAACCGCTGAACCATGAGCTGTCGATCGAAAGCTCGGCAGTTCGAATCCGCGACGGGGTGAGCTCTCGTTGCTTGGCCAGCTCCTGCCAACCTAGCAGTTCCAAAGCATGTTAATGCGAGTAGATAAATAGGTACCACTTGCGGGAAGGTAAACAGCGCTCCGTGTTCCAGCTGCGTGCTACACGCTGCGGCAAGGAGAGTCATGCCAGCCACATGACCACGGAGGCATCCTCGGACAATGCTGGCTCTTCGGCTTTGAAATGGGGATGAGCACCACACCCTAGAGTCGGACACGGCTGGACTTAATTGTCAGGGGTCACCTTTACCTTTATTTGCCGGCTATAAATTCTCGCATTTCTTATGTCTGTTGCAAAAGGCAAAAGACAAGCCAGAAATGTTCCCTTACTGATTGGCTGAGCAGTGGTGGTCAAAAGGAACAGAAGGACTGGGCACCCTTTTTGCATTGTGTGTACAGGGCTTTCCGCACTCAAGAGCAGGGGTAAAACGTTCAACAAAGCTCTGGAAGCTTCTGGGGTAGGCTTTTTGCAAGTCATTATGTGTGACTTGAGATAATTGTCAACTTAAGTCATGCATCAGATGCAGCATTACAAAGTTCTTTTTTTTAAAATAGGTAGTGGCATTACTGGGGGGGGGTGCATACCATACCAGGGGACACCCTGGGGGGGGGCTGACACCACTAGTGGCCAAAACTGTAGAAACCTTTTGGAAATTTTATATTTATGAATAGTATTGGAAAGGAAATTTAATGCAGAACGTAATGAAACATACCATGTTATCTGTATTCTATCTAATGTTATGGCCAAACAACCAGAAAAGGAAAACACACCTGCATTATGTGACAAAAAGTGTATTTTTGACCAATTGTTCCAAGAGTCAACGAGGAACTATTATGACACAGCATGGAACCAATAAGGTGTTAGTATGAGTCGGCTCTCATTTCTATGTAGCAGAGCTAATACTAGAACTTTTATTCAGTTGTGAGAGTCGTCAAGTCGGTCACTGTTTTTTTTGTTGGTTATTGATTTGCAAAGCCATAAGGTTGGCAGAGGGAGGCAGGAACCAATGGGATGGTTGCGCAGTTTATATTTCTTTAGTCCAGTTGCCAAGGGGATCATTGCAAAAGGAACTCATCCCTTGAGCCCTGCAAACAAGCTTGAGGGAGACAGAATCAGCCAAGGTCCAGCAGATACTTCACAGATCTCTCCTGTTTTGCAGCTGGAGAATATTGGCAATTTCATTAAGGCCATCACAAGATACGGTGTGAAGCCCCACGACACCTTTGAAGCCAATGACCTCTTTGAGAACACAAACCACACCCAGGTCCAATCGACCCTGATTGCTCTGGCTAGCATGGTAAGCGGTGTAAGATCCTGACTGCCCAGTTTGTCAGGAAGTAGATAATAGTAATAATATATCGTCATCCTCAAGTAGTGAGCATTTATATCATACTATAGTCTGAGCAAAGTACTTCAAACATGACCCCATTCATACTTACAACAGCCCAGTAACATCAGCTAGCATTATTACAGCGCAATCCGACTTCACTTTTTTGCCAGTTTAACCAGCGGAGCAACGAGAACGGGAGGCCCCAGAACGGAAAAGGGATTCAAATCCCCTTTGAATTCCTCTTTTAAAGGGGATTTGAATCCCTTTTCCGTTCTGGGGCCTCCCATTCTCGCTGCGCCGCTGGTTAAACCGGCAAAAAAGTTAAGTCGGATTGTGCTTTTAGCCTCATATTACAGTTAACAGAGCTTTGTGACTTAATTAAGATGAAATTCAAGTAACTCCTGACTCACGACTCATATTCTTACTGGCTACAATACACCAGCTCCAACCCAGTAAGGTAGAATAGTAGCACACCCCAAGCTGACCCTAAGGTAGCAGCATCATGTCTAATGCGCTACTTGCTAGAATTCCATGTGTTCCAAATGCACCAGCTGTGCTTGTTCTGTTTACTATGTGTATTTCCTTTTCCCCAAGGGCAATCTCTGTTCTCTCCTCATAACAGCTGAGGGCAGAGGGCAGCTGTCCCAATAACTAAGACTTAATTTCTGCCAGGACGCTGCCCCAGAACATGTGAACCATAAGATAACCTCTGAGCACATGCAGATGCATTTCCTTCACCACTTTGTAACCACAGTTTATTTCCACACATTTTGTGAACCAATAAGCAGAGATTCCAGGATATATGACATTTCTCATTTTAAGAAAGCCATTCTTAAAACGTTAAGCACAGGATTCCTTGCCTCACTGCATTCCAAACGCAGATCAGTAAAACTGATGGGTTACAGTAGGCAAACTTTCTGCTGCTCTCAGTTTGAATGCAAGATGGGATTCCACTCACGTTTGGGCAGACAGTAATGTTTATCCCACAGGAAGACCGGTCAAGCTCCCTTGCAGGGGCAGACCAAGTGGGGTGAATTTGGCAGACAGCTAAATTCACCCCACAAATTCCAGCCCTACCCCTGCCAGCACCCACACACCCCTGCCCCACCAGTGCAAACCTTACTAAACGTATCCTCCTGCTCTACTGCTGCTTTATGTAAACTAGCTTGGCCAGGAGAATCCTGGAAGCAGAACCTCTCCACTCCCAGCATTCTCTCTACTCAAGTGGCAGTGGCGCTGGAGGAGGAGGTAAGCCCTCCCCATTCTCTTTTTGCATTCTTGGAAGCTGTATAAGAATGTGGGGGAGGGGGCAAGAGAGGTAGCATGTGTGTGCAGGGCAGCTTACTGCCTCCATCAGTCTACTTCAACCAGCCCCATGGGTGGGGGTTGCCCCTGCTCCTTCATCTTCATGAGACCCAGAATGAGAGGGGGGGGTCAACCAATTCCCACTCTGGGGTTAGTTCAGGACAAGAACAAAAATTCACTAGCCTTCCTGGAGATGACTCCTGTTTCTTCCATTTGGGACAGGCCAAGACAAAAGGCAACAAAGTGAACATGGGGGTGAAATATGCAGAAAAGCAACAGCGGAAATTCCTGCCTGAGAAGCTGAAAGAAGGACGGAACATCATTGGGCTGCAGGTCTGTGGCTTTAGACTATTCCTCCTCTCTTATACTGTTTCTCTGTGGATGCTCCCCGAGGCATTTTGCAGCCACACATGGCTGCACCAGATGGTTTGTGAAGACCACCCCTGTGGAGCCCTTATAATACTGAAGAGGACTGCTGGACCACAATTCTTTATGTCCCAAGTTACCCTTTGGAGTCGCTTATGCATTCATGTCAATCCTGTGTGGCCCAAAGCAGTTGGAAACAGCAGGCTGTAGTAGGGAGGAAGCCAAATATGCAATGCATCTACCCTGCACATATCGATGCCAAAAGGCTGCTTCAAGCAAACAATAGCCACAGGAGCCCTAATTCGGATTGGGAGTGCAGTGGGGCAAAACATTTAATCTACACACATACACCCACATCACAATCCAGCTCAAGTTGGGACCTTCCACATTTACTACTTAAAAACATGCACATATGCAGGGTCAAACTGACACAGTTTAAAAACGTCTGGTCTAGCTTGGACCTTAGGAACATTACAAAGGACATAATTTTTATAGTCTCACCATGGGGAGGCTTTGGGAACCACACTGCCACCTAGAGATGCTGGATGATACTGCAGCTGCCTGGAGAAGTCAGACAAACGGCAATTGGCCAGCTCCTGCCAACCTAGCAGTTCCAAAGCATGTCAATGCGAGTAGATAAATAGGTACCGCTTGCGGGAAGGTAAACAGCGCTCCATGTTCCAGCCGCATGCTACTCGCTGCGGCAAGGAGAGTCATGCCGGCCATATGACCACGGAGGCGTCTTCGGACAACGCTGGCTCTTCGGCTTTGAAATGGAGATGAGCACCACACCCTAGAGTTGGACACGACTGGACTTAATTGTCAGGGGATACACACACCCCTGCCACACACACATATGCTGTCCTGTGGGGTGTGGCATTTTAGAGGTTAAATGATGTATAGTGGCATAACTTCACTATAAAATTCGCTATTAAATAATCTACCTCCTACTTGATGCTACAACAATTCAATCTTGGGGCTGTCTGAAAAGTATGCCACATTTAAAAGTCTTTTGTAACCATGTGGCAATCTGGGGAGTGGGGTGAGACCTGGTGTTGATGCCTTCCTCCTTTCCCCTAATCTGCCCCATGCCAGGGCCAAAATGGGTAACCTCCACTGCCACCAGAAGGCCAAAGTCAGACAGCAAGAGCCCCTTCTCAAAGCTTTCTTCCCACAGCTACATGGGGAATTCCAAAAAAAATCCTAACCAACAGCAGGTACCAAAGAGGACTGAGGCAAGGCCACAGTTGACCCAAGTTCAACCAACTTGCAGGTAAAGAATTAAAATGTTAAAAGAGTTTATTAAACACACAGGGAGCAGAGCTGGATAAGACAAGGAGAAAATTATAAAACAAGCAGGCTTTGAAAATGGCATGGGTATGAGCAATGCCCGGGTGTGGATCTTAGCAAAATACAAGCATATGATAAAAGACAAACTTAAAAGCAAAATAATTCCCTAACATGTCTAAATGTTAGTGTTCCTTAACTGTACTTACTCCCCTATCACCTTGAGGCGGGGGTGGCCAACCTCTCAACATGAATGCTCCTGGCCCTTTAACGGTTGTATAGGTGAGGGCATTTCAGCAGGTGCAGCTGCTTTAGCAGCACCATCAGCACTTGCAGCTGCCAAGATTCTGTCTTCTGTACAGCTCTTAAGAACGCAGAGGCCCTAAAGGTTGGCCACCCCTGCCTTGAGGGATCAATTACACCACTCTGATCCCCAGGGAGATGAGCGAGAACTTGGCCACATAAAGATGCTTTCTCTGAGGAAGCCAAGCTGGAACACATCCCTCCAAGCATCCTGGGGCTTGGGTGCTCCATCAGGAATGCATGCAAATCCTAACAGGTGGGGCTGGCTAGAATCTGTTGTTCTTGGAGTAACTTGACAAGGAAGAGACAAGGAACACACAAAATGCCCTCTCTGCCTAGCCATAAGGTCTTTCTGCAACAGCACGGCTTTCAAAGTGTCTCAGGAAAGCCTCTTCCATATTGAACCTTAAGCTGAGGTTTTCTTTAAGAGAAACTTATGGGGGGGGGAGGGGGAAGAAGGAAGCAATAGGAGCTCAATTACTACACACCAGCTACCACATTTTGGCACTGTAACACAGAGTGCCCACACATGCACACAGTATGCCACAGATCATTATAACACATATTTAATGCCTATGATTGATCACTTCATTACGTTCAAGCCAAACGTGAGGTCACGTGAAAGGAAAAAAGCAAGGAAATGTACCCACACTGGCATGATAAGCGATAACCAATTGTGTTGGAGTGGGAGTGCAATATCGCACTTCCATCAATATCCCTCCCTCTGTGCATGACTTATTTCTTTGAATGACACCTCAGTCAAAAGATTATTGAACTTGTTTGCTCTCCCAATACATGGAGCTACAAAAACACACACCCCTCTCAGTCCACTTTCATCTCTGATAAAGGGAACTATTTACATACTCTCCAGCTATTCTAAACTGATTAGTCTGTAGCGTACTGCCGCGTGTACATATATAAATACACACATACATATGTGCCAGGTCGACACGTACGAGGCAGAGTCACAAAGGCCAATGGGAGTTTCTTTGAATACCACTTTCTGCCAACTCTGGAAGCTTCTCCTGCCAAACCCGGTGGCTGCCCTTCAATGTAAATAAAGCAAAGTTCTCACTTCCCTTGCAGTAGAACCTTTGCTTATACCAAAAGGGACACATTGCAGATTAGAGAATGCTACCTCTGCCATAAATCGCTCTTCAGAAGTGGACATGCACTTCCAAGTACATTTCTATAAAGCTGCTACAGGTGGAATTCCCACAGAAGACTAGGAGCTGGAGTTCCTCCATGATGAAGCTGGAAACGTCTGTGACCAGTCAAGCAGCCAAAAGGGATTGCCAGGAGGACAATTCACCTCGGTTCAAAGCAGAACAGAGTGTGGGACTAAGAGCAGCAGAGGCCAAGGAAACCACACACGGGTTGCTGCTCTTCTGTGAGCTTCTACCACCTATTGATGTCATTCTGAATTAAGCCAGAGGGGCCCAGGAACAAATGTGGGAAACCTCTAGCTGTCAAGTCTTCCTACACAAAGACAACTGACATTTCTAACAGAAACAGTACAGTATGCAGAAGGAACTGTGGATGGTGTCTGGATGGCAGGGCGGAGCAAGGGCTTTCCATGTGTGGGTGGCTGAATGATTTCCAATGGGAGACTTGGCAAAGACCAGTCTAAAAACAACATTGTGTTCTTCTCAGATGGGCACCAACAAGTTTGCCAGCCAGCAGGGCATGACAGCATATGGCACACGCCGGCACCTCTATGATCCCAAGTTGGGCACAGACCAGCCTCTAGATCAAGCCACAATCAGTCTACAGATGGGAACCAACAAGGGAGCCAGCCAGGTAAGATATGGGGGACGGGGAGGGGAAGATGCATCTCTCAGATAGTTGAAGCATCTAACACCAAGGATAAAATGAACATAACTGGAGTGATCACATGACGTTTCCACAAGAGACAGGCCAAATATCACATTTAGATTTAGGTATTCTGCATGGCTGAGTTAAATCTCTCTGCTTTGGCCCCAAACTTCTGGGTGACTCTGGAAAAAGGCACTTTCCTTCCGTTTCCCCAAATGGAGCACCAGAAACCTGTCCATCAATGTACCCTACCCTCAGTTTGTGTAGCAAACTATGCTCTCAGCAGACACGTTGCTTTAATGGCAATATAGTTCCCATGAAGAAACACAATACAGCTGTTCTTAAGAAATTACAGAGACATAGTAGAGATGTTTTTTAAAAAAGCATATTTCTGGAAACAGCTGTGGATATGTCACTAAAATGGGGGCCCATTTATACAGCAGTCCCTGTCTACATGAACAAGGCATTCCAGTGTGTTTCATGCCTTGTGGTTCATTTTTAAGATTACTGTGCATTTGTACAATGATTAGATTTGAGGTAAAATATGTACCAGTATCTCCTTAAAACAGGGACGGGGAACCTTTTCCCTGGCGAGGGCCGTTTTAAATATTAGAAATTTGCTTGAGGGCCGGCCGTAAGGCCGTCTGCCATTTTTATTTATTTAATTTTTGCCCCGCCCCCCATCGGCCTCCGGAGGCTCCGCGCTCACCGTCCGAAGCCGCCGCGGGTCCGCGCGTCACCTCCGGCGTACCATGCCGATGAGGGCAAGAGGGCAAGAGCTTGCCCTCATCGGCGTGGTACACATGTGCGAAATGGCCAACGGCCTGGTGAGAAGGGGTCGAGGCGGCGGCCGGGGAGGACATGCAAAGGCCCTCTCCTGGCCTCCAGAGGTGACGCACGGACCCGGCGGAGCCTCCAGGGACCGGTTGGGTGGACTCCCGGCAATCTCTCCGGGGGCCGGACCGGATGGCCTCGGGGGCGTGATCCGGCCCTGGGGCCGGAGGTTCCCCACCGCTGCCTTAAAACAATGGGTCTCAAGACTTGGCCAATCAGATTGCAGTCAAAACAGCACCACTCACAAAGATGGAGGTATCTGGGTATTCACAGAACTCCAGAGGTTTACAGAAGCTAGGAACTTTAAAAAACAAAAACTCCAAAGGGGACATAACATTCCAAACATGCTTTGTTTCCTGGAGAGTCTATGTGACGTAAGCCTAGGAAGGCCCTAGGTAATTCTGGGTTTTCTCCGAGACAGGTGCAAGGGAGTGACAGCAGGAAACAGGTTATCTTGTTGGCTGTGTGCTCTCAGAGGCTTCTGGTGGGGCCACTGTGAGATACAGGAAGCTGGACTAGATGGGCCTCTGGCCTGATCCAGCAAGGCTCTTCTTATGTTCTTATGGGGTGGAAGAACATGAGCACACAACATACAGCCTGGAGACAGAGATAGGGAGAGTGTTTGGATTCCTGAAGAGGCTTCATGATGCTTGGAGCAGTTATTTCCTGTCCAGAAACAGAGCGGGGCCAGGCAAGAGATTGAAGGACATTTTCATTGCGGGTAGCTCAATGCATTTGACTAAGCGTGTGAAAAGGAGGGAGAAGGAGCTTGAGAAATAAATACCCAAAGAGCCAAGATTAGAAACACAGTGAGTGTTGCAGTGTGATCTGGGGCATGTTTACTCTGCAGTAAGCCCATGGAGTCCAGAGGAACTTACTCCAAGGGAAATTCACATACTGTATGCTTTGCTGTAGGACCCCTTGTGAGTGAGCATGTGTATATTAGTCCACCAGAGATACAGCCACTGCATGATCACTTACCCCAGAATGAACAGCAATTAAAAGAAGGTTCTGATTCTTGCAGAGTCAATTGTGTTGCTTTGAAGCCAGCTTTTCAACACAGGAACAAAATCTGAGGAGTTCAGACCAGGAAGGGGCTATTATCTCAAGATAAGTTTTCCAAGTAAACAAGCCCTGGCATGCTCTTTCCTCATAAGAGTAATTCAAAAAAACTGGCACTTCTAATCTCAAATGGTTCAACAAATATATTTAGCTCCTCAAATATCAAGGTGAACTCTAAAGGCAATTTGGAGTGTTTGTCATGCTTGCTTTCTAGTATCTCAGTTTTAGAATATATAAGACTTGAAAAACACAAAAATTAGAATTTTGCTTTGGGTGAAGCAAACATTTTGATTTCCCACAACCCTAAGCAGGGCCTACTGGCCACCCTGAAGCCTACTTGCCACCAAGGATGCGGATCAAGTCTCTGACTTGAGTCTTGAGTCAGTTCCCAAGTCTCTAGGTCCAAGTCACCAGTCATGTCCCAAGTCTTTGCCCCCAAATCTTGAGTCTTTGGTTGTGAGTTGCGAGTCCCTATCTATTTAATGGGGAAAACGGGGTTAAACTGGAATAAAATTGGACTTGTCGTTACAATCACTGAGTCAAGTCCCAGTCAAGTCATTGATGCGATTTGAGTCCAAGTCAATAGACTCAAGTCTACATCACTGCTTGCCATACTACGTCCTGAGGGTGGGAGAGTAGAGGAAGGTTTCATGTGAAATCTGTATGCTTTGTGACATCCATTCTTCCCCTCTCAAGGCATGTTTTTGCAAAGCTTTTGTGCTCTCAAGTTAACCATTTCTTGCCTATCTGCCCTCCTCCCACATCTACCCTCAGGCGGGCATGACGGCTCCTGGAACCAAGCGGCAGATCTTTGAGCCCTCGCTGGGCATGGAGCACTGTGACATGCAGAACATCTCCCTGCAGATGGGCAGCAACAAAGGAGCCTCCCAGCAGGGCATGACTGTGTATGGGCTGCCGCGGCAGGTCTATGACTCCAAGTACTGCCTCACGCCCAACTATCCCATCATTGGAGACGAAGAGGACCAGTACAACCACAGCCATCATAACTTCTACAACTCAGAATAGCCAGCAGGAAACATGGGACAAACATAGAACAGAGACCACGGCCCTTGCAACAGCACCTCCCAAGACAGAAGAAACCATCACGTGGTTATTTTAAAACCGGGAATATAAGAAAATCCAGATGGCTCCCCTCAACTGCTAGCCAGCTCGCTAGAGACTCCTGAAACTATGTCAAAGCCAGGTCTCCCCCTCCAAGCCTCCGCCACTGAGCCTTAAAAGCTTCACCTTGAAAGCTTCCACGCTTTATTTAACTTATCAAATACTGGCACTACTTTTAAGCATGCACTGACATGGCATAAAGCCCTCAGGATAGGATGTTACGGTAAAATCGCCAAAAACAAGAGGACCGGAAACAATGGAATGAGAAGCACCCTAGATTTGTCTCCCTTTCCCTTCAGAACAGGAGCCAAGTCTCCAAGGACTCAGAGTCATCGCTTCCCTATGGCTTGTTCCAGGTGCCGTTGCAGTTGGGAGTCCAAGAGCCACAAGCAGATATCGGGAGGCACAGCTTCTGTGGACAAATGTACAGGCTCCCGCGTTGCATTTTGCACTCTCAAATTACAGAAGCTGCTCCAGTACAAGCCTCGTCGTCTGGCTTACTCCAAACCACCTAAGGGTAAAAGGGCCATCTCCGCCACCTCTGATTTGCCCACTTTGCCAGAGGCTCCAGTCAGTTCTACTTTGAAAGAGCAAAAAAAAAAAACTTGTGAAAGAGCACTGGGGAACTGAACCAACCATTGGCATCTTGAAAATGGAACATGTTTATTTAGAATGTGTGCACTGAGGGAGACTGTGGAAGGAGTTTGGATAGATCTGTCAGGCACACCCACCAAATAGGATGTGTCCCAACAGTTTCTATCTAAAGATATGGAGGTATTCCAAGATCACATGTCAGATCATTTTGAAAGGGAGACAGACTGGGAGGTACAAATGTCAGCTAAGACTTTTACAGGTGGAATTTAAGAGTCTGGTAAAAAAAAAAAGTGCAAGTGTCCCAGGAATCTCAGCTTCATTTAAAAGTATGTTTCTTGCCCTCATGGTTCTCAAGCTAGCTCCACAACATGTAGGCAGCTTCTACAGCAACTTCTAGTGTTTGGGGTTAGGAGCTTCTTGACACTATATGGCTACCTGACGATTCCCTCATGTGACTACCCATCCCATATCTCTCCTGCTTTGTTTACCCATAGTTCTCCGCCAGTCAGTAAACCACTTGTCATTAACCTCATTTGCACATCCTCCACACACACACACATTATTGATTTCAGAGTAAATCATGGAAATCAAGCAACTTCACGCAAACGAAACACAGAGTTTCCAGCAAGAATTAGAATTGGAGAAGCCTAGTTGTAGCATTGGCTGCCAAGGAACTAAATCATATATAAAACCAAACTATTTTGCCTGCTGTTAAGATAACACTGTGTGCAATTCAAGACTAGGATCGTGTTCCTAAGCACATTTACACTGAAGTCATTGGTACTTACCTTCCACATTTAGGATGGGTTTAGGAACGGGTTGTCATTTGATTTAAGAAATCTTAAGCTGCAATCCTATACACACTTACCTGGGAGTAAGTCCCATTGAACTCAATGGGACTTGCTTCATGCCTAAGATTGCACCGTCAGTCAATTAATCAAATTTTAATTGGTTACATCTGCATAAACAGTACAGTAGTTCTGAAGGAAAAAAAGGTGATGCATACATGTATCAGAGCACGTATCAGAGCACCATCTCAGAAAAGGCATTCTATCCTGAGTGAGGGAAGAGGAATGCTCTTATGACACCTGCCACCTGTGACTTTAAGTACTTGCAAATATTTTTTTTAAATCTACTGCCCAATTAACCAGGGTACCTTTTTAATAAATTTAAATGTTTTAATTGATGAATTGACTAAAATTGTAGCCCTGGTTTAAGATTAGGGTGCTTATCTATGTACTGTATTTAAAACAAGAATGGCTGGCTTCACTATCTTTTTTGCATTGCCATGTAGTCTGGTGGTAAATCCAGAGTTAGGAGTGACCATTTGCCCATCAATTCCCACTGTAATACATGGTGCCAGATATTATTTGCAAACTAACATTTAGGAAAATGCCAAGAACTAGACTACTGAGAAGTCAGCTGAATTGCCAAAGGAAACAGCTGCCTTTAAACCCCCTTATAATCCCTTTCCCCCAACTCTTCCTAGAGTTAGAGGCATTCTGCATGTTGAACTAAAGACACTTTCCCCCTCAAAAACACAAACACATTTATAAACAGATACTTATATTTGTTTGCAATGTTCTGCTAATGAGCACTTTTTAATTTCACTGTGGCACAATAAAAGAGAGAAAAAAGTTACTTTTCTAATGTTATTGAAGATCCTCCATAACATTTGCTTTTGGAAAGTCTCCTTAAAGAGAACAAGACACAAACTTATCTTTTTAAGTCTTAGACCAGGTCGGACCATCAGTCCAACTAGCCCAGTACAGGTGTCCCCCACTTAATGATGGATCGCTTAAGACGATCCAGATATATGACTGAGGTCCCCAGTAAAAAAGAGTAAAGGATTTAAAAAGATGCATCTTTTTTAAATCCCCAGCTCTTCAGCTGTTTGTGCTAGATAAGGGCTTCAAAGCCCTTCTCTAAAGCAAAACAGCTAATGGGCAAGATAAGAGCTTGGATGTTTAATGCTGGGGCTTTAAGCACAGTGCTAAACTTCAAAGCACAGTAAGACCCGCTTAATGACGGCTTCACTTTAGGATAGGGATTTCAGAACTAGCCTGTGGTTATGCGGGGGACACCTGTACAAGCTGCTCTGACTGGAAGCAGCTCTTTCCTAGCTCTGTTACGTGAAGTTCTTTAATTGGAGATGGAACCTGGGACCTTCTGCAAGCATAGCATGTGCTCTACCACTGAGATACAGCCCTTCCCCAAATACAGCCTAACGATACATGGCATTTCTGCCTGCTTCCCCAGTTCAACTGTATGTCTTTTTTTACATGCCTACTGTCAAACTGAAAGCTGGACAACTAACTTTGCAGAATGGTAAGAGTAGTACTTATCTATTTTACTCTCGGCCTTCACAGTGTGTACAAGTGAGAACAAACCTGCATGGCCTTGTGCTACAAATCACAAAATACTGCCAATAATGTAAAAACTTGTGGTGAGTGAGTGGTCATTTTATAAGAAAGCAGATTCTAGTCCTTGTAATTACTAATAAAGCCCCAAAATAGATGGACAGTCCCTGCTGAGTTAAAAGAGTTACAAATTCTACAAACAGGAACATATCATGCTACAAGAATAAAGCATGTAAACTCAAGCCACCACAGAGTATAGTTTATTCCATCAGAAAATTCCAAATAAGCAACAGTCCAGTGTGGTCAGATCTCAGAAATTAAATACAAAATAGGTAAAGTCATTTTTCACTGGATAATCATCTCTTGAAGTTAAGCGTCTGTGTGAGCTTACAAGCAATGCAGAACTACAAGGGCCAATTTCCACAATAACCACCACCTAAAATCTCAAGGTTTGGTGTGGCATCAGGGGTCAACCAGTTCAGGATGAGATCCCAGTCAAGGTATCTCATCCATCAGAGAGCCTCCCTGGCTGGGCACACACTATCTGTGGCATTGGTAGCACCCAATATGTCCTTAGGGTGAGTGGAGGCACCATGGGGAGCCCAATGTAGGACTTTGGTCCAGAAACCTGGCACTGACAGAACCCAATGTATTTTGAAATACAACCGCATTCTTGTGTACAGAATCACATGGAGGAACCTACTGTGTGTGCATAGGCATTGTACACATTCAATCCATAGTGATTACCAGAAGTGCTGCTGTGTGCACCAGCACACACATGTTCACATTTCCCCTTGTGACCACAGTGTACAAGGCAAGGATCCTGTGAAGAAGGAAGCAGATAGCACCGGGGGGGGGGGGGAGGGGGGAGAGAAAAAATGATCTGTCTGTCTTAAGTTCAATATTGTCATTATGTAAGAATGCCCGTTCCCGTGGCATCCCTCGACACACGATGAGTTATATGTGTGGCGAGTTAGGCACACATCAGCAGCTGGGTTTGAATGAACAAAGCCAAAATACTGTAAAGACTGTGGAAGCAAATACTTCTTCACCATGCTATCCACACAACAGAAGCAAAGGCACCCAACCTACGGCCAAAAGTGGGGAATGCACCTTCTCTCACTATACAAGTAGTTGAAGAGGGCTGAAGTAATTAGTCTGCAGGGCAACAGGTTAGGTTTCCAGCAATCTAGCTGGCCAAGCAATACAGTTATTTACAAAGAAACAGCTACCCATATGGTCCAAAGTGGCTTTGGGCTACCAGTCCAGCCCTCTATAGAGCTGGATGGCATAGAAAAGAGTGCTTGACACTCTGTCACACTGCTCGATGCCCTGCATCCCCCATTCAACATTCCCCAAAGCAAAATACCAGAAAGGACAAGGACTACCGAGAACACAGGGTGAACTGCCAAGGAGTCCCCAACTGCTCTGTTCAAAGTACCAATAAGGCTTGGTGATCAGGGAGCTGTGAATTCTACGGTCTATTTACCCAGCCTAACCTCTCAGAGCAAACAAACCCAATTCAGGTGATCCACCACAAATGCTTCATTCCCTGCTCCCAGGGTCTCACTCTAGTCTGGAATGCAGCCACTTGCTGGTTTTGTTAGGCCAATAGGAAAGAGGGTGAATTACCACAAAAAGTCACCCTAGTTTTACAAGAGGAGAGCAAGCTGACATTTTAAAAACAGAATTATTCAACAATCTTTACCAGATAAGCAGATCTGTAGTGGCCAGCTGGGTAGATGGGTGGGGGCTCATTGCCCAAAAACGCTTTGCCAGGACGACATGGTCTTGGTTTGTTGGGGGCACTTGAGCACAAAGCAGCAGCAAAAAGACAGCCAGAGCAGAAAAATGTAACAAGAGGGCTGGGGGAATTGAAGGTATTTTTTAGCCTAGAAAATGCCAGCATCAAAGTGGCAGGAGTCTGGCCATCATCCACAAGAGGAATGAGCTCTGTGTTGGGACACATTAGAGAGGTTGTGCCAACCATGCTCAATTTAGAAACAGACTTGGGTACAGTTGAACAGAAGAGGTAGGTAGATAAAAGGAAATCTTTGCCTGGTGAAGAACTGTTCTTGTAGTGTGTATGGTTCATTTACTTGGGGCAACATTCTGCCTCCTGGGCCCAGAAGGCAGGGCTAAGTCAACTGACTGGGAGGTGGGACTTTCCTCTTGATCTCACAGCTTTTCAGAAGTCTCAAAATACAGCAATACCTTGACTTTCATCCACTTGACTTTCATCGCTTTGCTCTTTTAGCCTTTTTCAATTATAACCACATTTCAAATTTCGTCCACATGCTTTCCTCTGTGGTCTGATGTCATCCAACCTTCCGTGACATTCATTGACATTCTTGTTTTTCTTTTATTTCTTTTTATTTACACTCATTTGCACGTGTTATGTAGTTATTTATGTTTTTCGCTGGCCAAAATAAGTTTGCAAGTAAATAAGGCTCTGCTTTGACATTCATCCATTTCTGACTTTCATCCATGCTCTGGTCCCTAACCAGACGAAAGTGCAAGGTATTGCTGTAATTGGGCCATAACGTGAATAGCCAATGAAAAGCAGGCTGCCCCCTGCATTCAGTAGAAAAGGCAGGGGAAACCCCATTTGTCCTTAAGCCACACTGGCTTCTTCGTTCAAGTTGCTACTAAGACAAGCAGCAATCGTTCCAAGCATCCTGGGAGTGAACACATGTGAATACCAGAACTGCTCATATTAAACAATACGCCACTTCTTGTACTCCAGAACAGAAATTGGCCAGTGACCTTAGACATTTACTCTTCCCCTGCGATGTGCTCATTTACTAGAAACATCAGAACTTTTCAGTAGTGTAGGTACTACCTTATTGTCATGCAAGCTGCTCTCTGCTTGTGGCACACTGCTGTTTCAATTAGATTCACCTGCAAGGAGTGAGAAGAAGGAGAAGAGACACTGCTGGTCCAAGTCATGTGGCAGAGAATTTCACTGGATAGTCTTTTGATCCCTTTTAGGGCATCCTCATGAAACACCAGGTCCTGACGTCACCAGCAGGAAAAATGGAATGGCAAAAACTGGTACAAGTTGTACTGGTACAACTGACACGGAGGAGACGTTGTTTCAGTTAATCCTACCTCATGCTGGCGCGAGGGCAATTCCCAGTTAGTCTGGAATGCCCCCCTTCCTCTACATGGAACAGCAATGCAAGATGGAACAGCAATGCAAGATGCTAAAACAACTGGTTTTTGAATTGTAGCATTTATTTAAGAGGGATGCTAATCACTGCAATTCACTGGCAAAGGCCCATCACACATTAAAAACAAAATATGGGTTTCTGCTTCCTCAGACATTAAAGACACAGACATTTGCTGTCCAACAGAGCATGTTATTCTGTCTGGTTTACTGTAGATCTCCAAGGACTTGATTGGGCAGCAGCTGCCATCTGGGAATGTATATTAAAGGGCTGTGCTAACCATTCAAGGAGGCTCGCAAAGGGCTCCTGAGCCAATACCACAGGGCACTGAGGAAGACAAGTTGGGGCTAGGCCAAAATACCCTCCCCCATCACTGGTTGAAAGCATGAGACCCCCCCCCCCCCTATAGACGCCTACCCTAGAAGCAGAGATATATCCAGCTTGCTACTCACTTGTGGCATGTACAGTATTCATGGGTATTCTCACATTAGGACATAAGACTAGTAAGAAAGGGGAGCCAAGCTGGTAATCAAGTGAACCATTCCTAATAAGCAGTGTGCGCCTTTATCCCACACCTGGAAGTTAGCTGAAAAGCTAAAAATAAAGCAAAGCAAACCACGCACACATTAGTGACATTTTACAATATGCTGTTCAATACCACCTAAGCACATTACACTAGCACCTAGTATTCAGAGGATGGCACAGTTTCTCAGTGATGTAGTTCTCTCAGAACTAAAAATTATAATAAAGTCTCAAAATCCCAAACCCAGGGACGTAGACAACCCGGTTTCAGAAACACAGTTACCTCACTGGCAACTACATTGGCTTTTCCATATATCGTTTCATATAAAGCAATACTTTCTCCATGGGATGCAGAATCCCCACCTAAAACAGTAAAACTGAAAGAGGAGCTACAGGATGTTCTGTATCACATTTGTAGAGTCATAAGATAAGAGGCCAAAGTCAGGTTCTTGCATACAGAATTGCTAGGGAGAATTCAAAGTGCCTAGAAAAGATACAAGAGCCCTGTGCACAAACAGGGGCGGGGGGGGGGGGGAACAGTGATAGGAAAAAGATTATAGAATATTCTTTTGGCAGTGGCAGGAACAAAGACAGCATGCTGCCACCTTACCTAATTGGGACATTCCTCTCATTTGAGAGGTTGTCCTCCAATGTCTCCACTACGCCACCTGACACTAAAAATTGTACTGTGGGGTGAGGGAATGTTTTTGGTTCTAAGGACTACCATTGAACAACCAGCATTATAAAATGGCTTACATGGAAGCCCCACTAAAGTCAATGGAGGTTGTACAGCGCACTTGATGGACTGTGCCAAAAGCAGTCCTTATGTAGCAAGATTCCCAATGGATGGGCTGTTGACAAAAGGGCTGGTCTTTTCCAAGCTTGCAGGTCCTACTGATGGTCTTTACTTAACTTCAGGATTACAAGCCTACAATATTCATGGTAAAGGAGAGGATTCCTTGACAGAGACAAACAGCTCGACAGTCACTATCTCCAAGCCAGTCCTGTTGGATCTTCAATGCATTATGTAACGAACACACCCACCCACCCCGAATTTGGAAACGTTGCTTTAACTCCTGGCATTTTTCTCCAGTTACTGCTATTGATTGGCTGCCTCACAAGCATCTATCCAATCGCTGTAAACATCCACTGGTTCTGAAAGATCTGTAGGGTGAATGTCAAGGAAGGTACTACCAAGAGTGCTATATATGTAAAAAACACACACACACACACACACACACACACACACACACACACAATCACTTAATTTTTGATGAATGCATCATGCTAACACTCACCTCCTGCTGTCTGCACATAGTTTGTCCTGGATAAACACTTTGATATCCATCAGTACTTTACAGCTATACCACTCTGCACCACATCATTTTTTCATTCCCTTTTACTCCTGGCCCACCTTCTCCCATTTCTTGGTTTTCTCTTACCATTTTTTCACCATCTACACAACATCTCCCTTTAGTATCCTCCAGGATACATTTCCCTTCCTGCATCCTCCAGGCTGCAGCTTACCCTTCTGGGGAATTATCTTTCCGAAGCACTGCAAAACCTTACCTGGAATGGCTTTGACAGGCTTACAAGGAAATGTGACTGCAGATCATTATAAATGCACAGAGTGTATTTGCGGCATCCAGCTGACTAGCCTAAGACTGAATGAGGCAGACTAAAAAGAAAAGTGAATTAACATTGCACATGATTGTTTGATCAGCTTTGATACTCTCAATTTCCAGGTCCTTAACATTGGCCAGGACAGGATACATAAAGACCAAGAACATCTCAACTTGTTTTACAAACTACTGGCATGAAAGCAGAATCCCATCTCTGTGGTAAAAGAGGTTCAGAAGTTATAACACATTTAAAATCCAAGCACTTCTCCCACCCCACAAGGCAAACATACTTTTTTCCATTTACCCAGTTGGGGGCAAGACAGGGAAGCCACTTTGTCTTACTGAACAAAAATATCAAAGGATACACGTTATAGGGGTCTGAAATTCTTCCAGACATACGGTACATGATATTACGCCAGTATTCCGAGCTCGGTCCCTGGAACACAAAAACCATATTATAGCTGAAAATATTTCCAGTCCCACAAAGTACCTGTACCTGAGAAAGAAACTGGCTGGCTAGAAAAATCAGCAGGGGGTTTGCTCACACATACTAGTGCTCCCAACAAAGCTTCTCCTAGAGCGCACCCAGTATGATCAGCTGCAGGCTGCGCATTCGCACACACCAAAAAATGAGGGAAAGACATGACCAAATTGCTGATAAGTTCCATTTCTCTGCATTATAGCAGGATAACAATCAAGGACATCCGTGCAAGGTGCCTTTGGAGGAATGCTGGCTTTTTTGCTTTAGATCTGGTATGGCGTGGCATGCTTGGGGTAAATCAGACACATTCCAATCAAAGCTCAATAAAATAAGATTTTAGGAACTTAAACTTGGTTGCGTCTAATACTGAACGAACATTAGCTGTCTCACATTCTTCATGCAAGGCACCTCTTCTGAAGAGAGATTGGACTGAACTACTTTCAACAATTGTATGAACTTGTACAAAGTGGGATCTTAAATCATTAAGGAGCATTAGGTACATTAGAAGAATGAGTTTGTAAAATTAGTGAGGGACTGCAACTGACGAAGACTAATGAGACACACCGCAATCAATAAGAACTAGTGTACGGATTAGTGTAAATGTTGAATTTTTGCTTAACTCAGGAGATGGGACATATGTTGAAAATCCCTGTTTTTCCCGATTTTTGGACCCTTCTAAACAAAGGCTGCTGAGACATTCTATTGCAGTAGCCATTGTCCTGAGGTGCTTTCCTGAGGCTCTTTGAATTCAGCACCATTGGAGAACAGAACAGCCACTAGGTTATTTTGTGGACTGTTTGTCTTCCTCACTGGGTCCAACTAAGACAAGTGTCTCTAGTACTCTCCTGCTGGGTCTGAAATGCAACAGCTGACCAGATCAAGGGGAAGGTAAGGATCCCCAAGTGGTCATAAATCACTCAATTGAAGGCACCCATGACATTAGGAACCAGAATCCTGGGACAGGATGTCATTAAGAATATTTATTTGCCACTTGCATCTCATTCTCCTTGTCAACCCTTCCAGTTTGCCATACCCAATTGCTTTTGACATGTATCTGGCTAGTTTTAAACAAGAAGTGCAAACCCCCCTTAGAATGAAACTCAAAAGTGGCAAAAGACAACAAATGGAAAATTCTTACCCAACTCTACAGAATATATACAAAGAGGAGTGCAAAGGTTTTGAAGAAAGAATGTTACAAAAAGCAATAGGGAAAAAGAGAGGATTAAGAAAAAAATTGAGAAAATTTGGGGGCATAGTTTATGGGCTTTTGGGGGTCAGTTACTATGAAAGCATATTAAGCGATCAGATAGAAAAGGGCTAAAAGAAAATGGCAAAACTATGGCCACTTTTGAAAATGTATGGTTAAAGATTTGGCCATGAATGCAGTCTGGGGGAATCCAAGCATTAAAAGGTTGATGATGTTGACTTACCAATCAACCACCAAAAAGGAAGAATTAAAAATTATCCACCAATCAACAAATATCACTATTAGTGAAGTTTTCTATTTAGACTGATCATAAAAAGATATACAAGGAAGATATAACATATACAAAGGGGGGAGGTGGGGTAGAAATATCTTAAATTTGTTAAAGAACACAAAGATATGTTAAATAAAGAATTCCATTTAAAAAAAACCTGGAGAAGGGACCAAGCTTACACATTATTTTTAAACAAAAAATGTTATTCTAGAATAGATGTGATTTTTGTGACATAGGCTTTAATTAACAAACGGTTGATGCTGTTTAATTCTTTAATTTTAATACAGCCGACGTAGCTGTATGAGAATGTAAAAGAATGAAATCCTATTCAGTAGGATTTTTTTTTAAATAATTAGAACATCTAAATAAAAAGAATCAAGAAGAAGAAAAGCAATGTTTCATGGTAGGCGATATAAGCCTTGGAAAACAGTGTTTTACCATGTGCAAGTATTTCCTCACTATGGTTTAACATCAGATTATGGCTTATATCATCAGTGTACGATAGTTTCCTTGGACTGAGCCCTCATCTTTTAGGCTTCTGACTCACGACAACCTGTTAAGTCCAACTCTCAGTGCATGGCCAATGAGGCAATTAGGAAAGGCCCCAGTACCATGTCCAAACGCTCTTACAGCCCAATCTCGTGTAAGATATGTAAGGTATCCTATCCAGGCCCAGGTGCACCTCAAGGGAAGGGAACGATCGTCCCCTTCCCCAGGTGTAAGCAGCTGGACGCCCAATGGGGCTCCTCGAATGTACGCAAGCTCTGGAGCTCACGTACATTTGAGCCCTCCGTGTAAGGCCACGCCAGGCCTGGAGAGGGCTTTGGATATCAGCGTATCTTGCTGCCAATATCCCCACCCTCTCCAGGCCCGCCTATGGCCGCCCTCCCTCACCACCTGGTCTGCCCTACCACTGCCCTGGCCAGTGTAGGCCTTACCTGCTCCGGTGGGCTCAAGGTTGGGTAGGAGCTGGGGCAAGGGTCGCTGACCACTGCGCCGGCAGTCCTTACTCGCCAGGTGCCATAAACGAGCTTTATGGTGCATTTACAACACCCTGCGCTGGGGGAGCGTGCGATCCCCCGGCGCAGGCCTACACAGGATTGCACCTTTAACCTCACAATATTTGCACATTTCCTCTACAATGCATCTGTGGACGTCTGCCTCATGCTCAGGTTCTATTCATGTGCCATATCTGGAGTCAGAGGAATGTTTCCACCTAAACAAATTGGTTATGCAAATGGCCAGGGGAGTAATGGGGGTGGAGAAAGAGAGGGAAACAGGCAATTGAGACTTCTCCTAATGTGTTTTGACTCACATGCTTGAATCATCTGGAAGAATTTGTTCTGCAAACACCTCCCTGCAGTGTACATACTTTCTGCTTCTGGCACCCTTCACTTGAATGCACAGGTTAGATCAGGGTGGGGGAAGATAAGCAGATTGTCCCACTCCATAGATCTGCACTATTGTAAGTTTTTTTTTTAATCCCTTTCGTAATTCTTTCTAGTTAAGAAAATATTAGAAACATATTGTATTAGAATATAACAGGGCTGGCCAAACTGCGGCTCCTGAGCCACATGTAGCTCTTTGACATATAATGTGCGGCTCTCAGAAATATGTTGGCTGAGCTCCTTTTTGCATCACAATTAATATTAAAAGGTAAATAAAAGTATTTCAAGCTTTATAATTATTTACCAGGTATAAATTGAGAGTCCACTGGATTAAAACATAAGTTTAACTACAAGGCCAACATTCATGGTGTGTAAATATATTTAAGAATTTAAATGCTTCTTAAATACTGCGGCTCTCAAACATCTCTCTTACGGCTCTCAAACAAATGAAGTTTATCGTATGTGGCTATTACATTAAGCAAGTTTGGCCACCACTGGAATATAATATAGTAAAAACTCCTGCATTTCTATTTGTCTGAAATGTCCTATCCGAGGGCCAGGCACCCCAACAGCTGCACCCTATTATGTAGCATTAGTTTTCCTTGAACTTGAGTCTGTTCTTCCATTTTCCTTCCTCCCTCCCTCCCACACCCCACTTACATTTTAACATCACATGATTTCTCATGGTTACAGAAAGGGCAAGTAAACTGAGTCTCAAGCGTCCCAGTCATCTTTTTCTTAGGTGGAGGCTTTCGTTTTGACTTCCTGCGGCCCATCTTTTCCTGCAGCATACAAGGAGAGACAAACGGTAAGGATATTTTAAGACCTCATTAAAAATTCTTTCCACCCCACTACCATAGAAGATTAAGAACAAATGCAAGTCTTTGCAACTACAAGGCCAACATCACAAATATTTATTTATTTAACGTATTTGTTTAACACTTTAAAAACAGCATGAAAGCAAAAATCAAGGCAATTTATACAATCAAAACAATTCTAAAACAAATCCATAATACACCATTCTAACTAAACTAAAAATTAAAGAGCAGTAACCAGTGCAAGACAGGATCAATGCTGTCTCCCAACATGAGATTTTATTCCTCCTAAACTATAGAATCTCATGAGATAGCCTACCACCTGGTAACCACAGTAGGTGGTGGGACAGTACAGAGAGCAGAAGTCCTCATCAAACAAACAGAAAAGAGCTTTACAGCGCAATCCAACTTTTGTGCCGGTTTAACCAGCGGTGCAGCGAGAACAGGAGGCCCCAGAACGGAAAAGGGATTCAAATCCGCTCCTAAACAGGAATTCAAAGGGGATTTGAATCCCTTTTCCATTCTGGGGCCTCCCGTTTTCGCTGCGCCGCTGGTTAAACTGGCACAAAAGTTAAACTGGCACAAAAGTTAAGTCGGATTGCGCTGTTACTCTCCTCCCCACCCTTTTCCTGGCTCCTCTCTGGGATATATTATTCCATCATTTCTTGGAAACACTGAGAAGGGGGAAGCGAGAATCCCAGACCTGCCTACCCTCCTGATGAGTCCAGAGACAACACCACACTGATATAATTCTCCTCCTTAACTCTTCCCCTCCCTCCAGTGGGCTTTATCCCGCAAGCAAAAGGGTCAAAATCCAGCACCGTTTCTTCCCCATTCCCAGGAATTAGCGGTGCCCAGCAGTGCTCGTAGTTACCCCCTCCCCCCCCCCCAGGAGCCATGCAGGTGTCCAGGCCTTTCCCCCTTCCTAATGGGGGTGCATTAACTCTGGCGGGCTGCGCGACCAAAGAAGCGTCGCCAGGCACTTGTGGAGCGGTACCCTCGGAGGCGGACAGGAGCCTGGTCACGTTTCTCTCCATGTTGCGAAGAGGGGCTGCAACGACGGCAGATTATTAACCACATATCAACAGGGCACCAAGCGGGCCAGGCCGGGCTTCTTTCAACCGCAAGAGGAGGGAGACAAGCACGAAACGCGGAGGCACAGAAGAGGCCGGCGTCAGCCTTCCTCCGCCGTACCGGAACACAAGGCCCACGTCACTCGGGAAGGAAAACACGCGAGGAATGGAAGATGCCTCCTGCTGCGCAGCTCTCCTCCGAAAGCCTGGCGGCGGCAGCAGCACCTTCGGCCTCCTTCAGGAATTGCGACCGAATTCGAGACTCCACGGCCCAAGGATTCACCAGTAAGCCCCGTTTCCCTCTTCCCTACCTGGGTCCAACGACGTGCCCAGGCCTCGTTTCCAACGGAGACCGGCACTTCCGGCGCACTACCGGAAAAGAAGTTGTTATCTCGCCACGTTGGGAGGCATCACAGAGGCGAATTTCACCCCTCTGTGGCCGGAGGCGGTCGCGCGAGACTGCGCGTAGAAGTAGAAACTCCTAGAGTGACGCTCTCAACATCGGGTGACAATTGAAAACAGCCGCTGGCCGTGGTTAATTATGGATGCCATTGACTTCATCAAAAATCACACTGGAGCTGGATGGGATGATGAGAGTTTTCTTTTTCCTCCCCCCCTTTCATATGTGAATGTGGCTTTCCTTTTTTTTTTTATTAGGGGGTGTAGTGGGTCTGGGGGGATGTTAAGCTGGGGATGTCCTCAGTTGGTTTGGTTATTTTGTTGTACTTCAAGGTGTCTGTTTTGTATAGTGGATTTTCCCAGTCTGGGTTTTCTTCTCTCCCCCCCCCCCAGCTTCTGCCCAGCAACATCTGGAAAAGAAACTCGGGGGGCCCAATTTTCTTTTCCAGATATTGCTGGGCAGAAGCGGCCCTACACGACCCATGGGGGGGCACCACCGTGACACCCCCCCCACATACACCCTCCACAGGATGCCTCAAGCCCCACCCCTGGGGGGCGTGACGTCACCTTCGCACGCCACCGTGGCACGAAAACACCCCATGGCTCTTTTCGGCCCCTTTTTGGAGCTGAACGGCGCCCAGAAGGGCGGGAGGGCCAAACTTGCAGCCGGGAACGGCTGCACGAAGAGGAGCCAGCGGCGGAATGAGCCACGGATCCGGTGCCAGATACACCCATTGCTTGGGGCCAGCCCACCGCCCCCACCGTCATGACACGTCTGTTGCTGGGAAAGACATTAAGTCAGATCTTTTTATCCACGGTTTTTCCATCCACGGATTTGACTCAACACGGGTGGCAAAACTGTGGAAGAGGGAGTCCGACTGTGGAGTGCGCCACATGACCTCTTTTTTCAGCGTTGTCGGGGGCCTGCTGCCAGCCACTTCCCGCCCCCTGTGCACGTTCAAACCGCTGAAAAAACGCAACTGGGAATCTGTCAGGAGCATGCCAGCCGCTGTGTTTAAACTGCTGAAAAAAAGAGGGGACAAATGCAACCGGGAGTCTCTGGCGCCATCTACAGGTTGCTTCCAATAGCAATTTTTCTTTTTTTCAGTCAATTTTAAACAAACTCAGGAGGAGGAAAGCTGCAAACTTGCTGGAAAAAAGGTAATGTGGCACCGCTCCCCACCCCAGTTTTCATATAACACTGTTTTTTAATCCACTGGGGTTCTGGGAACAGAACCCCAGTGGATAAAAAGGTCCGACTGTATATGCCATTGCTACTTATATATAAAAAAAACTATATAAATAAAGAAATGTAACTATGTTAATGTTCTGGGCATTATTAATTATTATTATTATTATTATTAATTTCATTAACTATTAATTTCACTAATGCAGATTTTGTCATAAGTTCATGGGTGTCGAAAGTTCATGAGCCCTTGGCGCAAAATGGCCTAGGTACGCCACTGAATCACAGGTCTCACATGAAATCCGGAAAAATCCAAAATCCGGAACACTTAGGTCCCAAGTGTTAAGTCCCAAGATAAGGGATACTCAACCTGTAATAATAATTTTATTTCTTTATTTACAAAAAAAACCCTCAATCCATGTCTCCTAATGAGGCAGCCCTAATGAATAGCCTCAAGGCTTGAGGGGCTTAGTTATGTGACCCAGCCTTCACCTGCCCTCACTACCTGTCATTGATAGACTTGGAAAAAAAAGCACCAGAAAAAAGACACTCAAACATTTACTGTATTGTCCCGAGTATAAGACGCACCTGATTATAAGACGCACCCTTAAAGTTTGGTGCTATTAAAAATATTTAATTAAATCACTGGCATTAAATTGCAACAGCCTGATTATAAGACGCACCCCTAGTTTAAAAACTTAAATTAAGAGAAAAAAGTGAGTCTTATACTCAGACCAATACGGTATCTCCCCATATTTACATAAGCAAACTTCAGGAGCTCAGCCCCTTGCAAACTGCAGGAGCTCTTCTCTTTGTAGGGCAATTAGCAGCTATCTGATTTTTGAATAGCCTCGGGGCTTGAGGCAGTTATCTGTTACTGTATTTCCATCACCAGTGTTTTTATTGGAGGCTCTGCTTGTGACCCACATGAAATCGTGTCATGACCCACCAATGGGTCCTGACCCACAGTTTGGGAAATGCTGAGTCAATGAACGGTGTTAGAACTAGTCACAATTTCTTACACAATCTCACTCACCAGTGTTCTGTCAATTATGTGACCCATAGACCTGTGTCCAAAGGGACAATGCATATCTACCAGGGCTTTTCCAGTCCTCACTTCCTATCACAGTCCCTGGCAGTACACCCCCAAAATTACTGAAGGTCAGGTGGCCTTTTGAAGTGAAATTCAGCATAGCCAGAAGTGAAAATTCGTCTCAACCAGCGAAGCTTTTTGCATTAATGCATCAGGGCTGGATTAAATACTGGCTGTGGGGCAAGGAAATGAAAAACATCTGCTCTACAATGTATTGTTTAGGACAGTATGGATGGTCTTTTTGACATAAATGGCCTTGAGAATCCTATGCAGCAAGCCAGATTTGAAAATCTATATTAGGGGATATCGGAAGCTATTTGGTTGGCTAAATAAAGGGGCATTTTGTCTTGCAGAGCAGCATTTTGGATTTATGGCATGTAGAACTGAAGCATCTACATCCCACACAATGTTGGAAAGTTAATACACCCCATGTGTGCTCGGTGAGAGAATGTCTCCCTGCTGATGTACAGTCTTCCATATGCATACAACTTTCACCTGCAATATGTAATCAAAAGTGACATCAGCTGCAATTTTTATTGGTTTTGGGTACTTGTTTTTTTTATAGGCCAGCGGGTGCCGCAGTGGGTTAAACCGCTGAACCATGAGCTGTTGATCGAAAGGTTGGCAGTTCGAATCCGTGACGGGGTGAGCTCTCGTTGCTTGGCCAGCTCCTGCCAACCTAGCAGTTCCAAAGCATGTTAATGCGAGTAGATAAATAGGTACCGCTTGCGGGAAGGTAAACAGCGCTCCGTGTTCCAGCTGCATGCTACGCGCTGCGGCAAGGAAAGTCACGCCAGCCACATGACCACGGAGGCGTCTTCGGACAACGCTGGCTCTTCGGCTTTGAAATGGGGATGAGCACCACACCCTAGAGTCAGACACGACTGGACTTAATTGTCAGGGGTCACCTTTACCTTTTTACTTGCTTTTATGGTGGTTTTTATAATTTTATGTGCTAATAGCTGCATTAGGCATCATTAGATTATAATAAATAACTATATAATAACTATATTCAATGGAGCTTAGTTCCAAGAAAGTGTGTATTGTAGCCTAAGTTACTTTTGGTATCTTTTAATGTTCAAGGGTTAAGTGTTACATGTTGTTTTGTTTATATGCCAATAAAAGTTCCTACTACTTTTATTTTATCATCTGTGGAACTCCTTGCCACAGGATGTGGTGATGGCATCTGGCCTAGATGCCTTTAAAAGGGGTTTGGACAGATTCATGGAGGAAAAGACCATCACAGGTTACAAGCCATAAGCAACCTCCTGGTTTTAGAAGTGAGTTTTCTCTGTGCCAGGTGCAAGGGAGTGGCGACTGGACACAGGTATCTTGTTGTCTTGTGTGCTCCCTGAGGCATCTGGTGGGGCCACTGTGTGACACAGGAAGCTGGACTAGATGGGCTTTTGGCCTGATCCAGCAGGGCTCTTCTTATGTTCTTATGTACTACTTGGTATCTTTTAAATGAGTCCAAAACTAATGTTTACAAGCTGTAGCAGAATTAAAGTAAAATAACCATTAAGCAGAGCATAATATAAAAGAAATCACTTTGTAGAATAAATGCAACCATCTTCCAACAGAGAAGCAGGTGATGTGTGGAACATCAGCATGAATAAGTCCTTGGAGTTGCAGACTTGACCTTTGAACGGGCATGGCTAGGAAATAACTACCGGTAATTAGACATTAGTACAGACTGGATTTGGTTGGTTTCTCTTAAGAGATAAGATTTAGAAGTTCCTCTTTACACTCCACAAAATCTTCCCCTCAGGTATGTGCTTATTACATGCCAGCTCTGTGTTTATTCTTGAGGGGGGGGGACACACTAGTAGGATCAGGTGACACCCTAAAGATTAACCATTTTATTGTGCTTGTGTTTCCGTCCTAAGGTGCCACAGGACCATTTCATTCTGCATCTGATAAGGTGAACCATGAATTCGTTTGCTATAGTATTTATTATATTTATAATATCCCACCTTTCTTCCATGTTGGAACTCAATGGGAGCCCCTAGCTGCTCTCCCATCAAGAGAGCCCTGGTTTAGCAAAGTTGCTGGCTGCCTCAATGGGCCTTCTTTAGACCACACAATGGGGGTCTGACTCTTGCTTTTTGTTACAACCTGAAGATCCCTCTTGAATTATTTTTCATGATAACTTGGTTAACAAGGCTGCTTCTAAGCCTGGGGTGCCAGAGTTGGCATGTAATAAGCACATACCCGAGGGGAAGATTTTGTGGTGTGTAAAAAAGAGGAACTTCTAAATCTTATCTCTTAAGAGAAACCAACCAAATCCAGTCTGTATTGATGTCTTCTTATAAGTTAAAGCTGAATGTTAATTATTCTCAAAAAGGGTTGTGTTCTTCATGGTGAAGGAGAAAGAAAAAATGGAAATTATTTGAGCATGCCATAAATGTAAACCAGGTGGTAAAAAGAAAAAAAATGCATATCCCCACCCCCTCCCGGCCAACGGCCGCTCTCCCTCCGCCTCCCCCACCCCTGCACCTACCAGTGCAGGACCTGCGTGCTCCAGTGGCTGCAGGGTCTGGGGGGAGGCGGAGTAAGGGCTGCCAGCCTCCGCGTTGGCAGCCCTTATTCCCCGGGTGTCAAAAACATGCTTTACAGCGCATTTACAACACCCGGTGCCTGCGGAGTGCGTGCTCCACAGACGCACATTTATGCAGGATTGGGCAGCAAGTTCAGTGTTTTGCCTGTCATCATCACATTATGCATTTCTTTTGTAAGATATTACCAGGGAGACATTGGTTGGTGCTTATGAAGCAATGAAAACCTTGCAGCTACTGTTCATACTGTACATTTCAAAGCTCTTCCACCTCGCCCCCATTTTTAGCACAGCAGTAATAGTCCTGGGTTTCTCAGTGAAGAGATAAGGAAGCATCCATTTTCTTATAGGTTCCTGAAATTTATGATTCTGAACAATCTCTTTTTTGAACCTAGATATGCAAACTGTTCTTCATAAATCTGACAGAAATGAATTTAGCCCAGAAAGCAGAAACCATTTTTAAAAGTCGTTTATTGAAACACCAGTTACCAGATGACCTTAGAATATTCTCTCCTAAAGCAAATCTAAGGAGCCCATATAAATAATTAAACTGGACTCTGGTTGCACAAAAAATCATAATTTATCTTTCAGGAGACCAAGCCCCTAGATTTCCACAGAAAAATCTTGGCAAACAAATGATGTTAAAATGCATAAACAGCAGCTAATGTTTAGAGCAGAATCAAACACAAAATGAAAGACTCGAAAGAGCTCTATCATCAGATAGTTTGGAAGAATACACATTTCCTCTGCCTTTGGCACATGCAGGTAAGCAGCATTCTCCAAATTCACAGAGTGTCATGGCATCTTTACGTTCTGGGTAGAATAGATGACTGAGGGTCAAGTTACACACACTGTTAAATGCATCATCACATCTCCATATTTTGTAAAAAGTAGCCACAGGGAGCCTTAATGGGGACTGCAGCATAGGCAGGGTAGGAGCAGCTAACACCTTCCACCTGCACTGTTTTCGTGACAAAAATCCTGTCCCTTACTCAAAACTGCTATTTACAACCATATATTTTTTTCTCCTGGGGCAAATACAGCAGTGATAATGGAGGGGAAGGAATTGTACTGGAAAATAGTAGGGGAAAGGATTAAACTCCCCCTCTGCTATAGTTCTGATCTGGACCAGCCACCATCACCCACCCCCAACTTCTCTAAAAATAATCACAAAGAAAAGCAATAGTACACTGAACATCATGAAGCTTTGACCCCGAGACGGGACTCGAACAGTAAAATCATTTGAGTGGGCAGAGCAGTAATAATCTCTAGGACCTTACAGCCTCTCATGCTGATGCAAAGACTTCTGCTTAGTCCCCTGAGTGTTATGCATACACTTCTTTCCCCAACCACCTCCTACTCCACAAAAGCTGTTTGGGAAGAGGAAACCTTCCCCTTCAGGGCCTGAACAGAACGAGTGTGCAGATGTCTGAAGGCAAGACATCACCCCATTGGAAAGCTGTAGTACATGGTGCAGAATTTCAAGCTAGTTCTCCGCCTCAGTTCCAGCTTAAATGCTTCCTGTGTGTCCATATTATAAAGAATTGAGAAGGGGTGGAGAGAGAGACAGGTTGCACTGTCTATGTGCACATGTGTGTGTTCAAGCAGCAAGGAGTGGCTCACTTCAGAAAACCTTTGTTATTTTGTTCACATTTCAATTGCCTCGAAAGACGCCAGCTTTGCTGAGCGCTGCTCAAAACAGGACAAAGTTAATTTTCAGCCCCACTCCTAATCAGCTGGCTGAGTCCCGTCATTTTCACCTGAAACGATGACCCTGCAGATATCCTTCTTGAAACTATCTTATCTAGCCAAAAGTTTGCACTCATTTTGGATAACTCTAGGAGTTAATGGTAGCTCTAAGAATTTATTGTTGTTTTTCAGGAGCTTGCTACAAGGTCAAGTTTCTTTCATGTTGTAGCAACACATTGTGTAAGGCCAAAAAACAGGTTCCTCCTTCTCTTTCATTCCATAGGAGCAAAGAACGATAGCTACCCAGTACTACCAATTTTACTGTGGTTGTCACCTGTGTGCCACGTAGCTATTAAAGGTCCCTTCAGGGGGAAAAAACATGTGACAGCACTAAATTCTTTCCTTTTCACACAACATGGGCCTCAGCTCACATAGCCATGACTGCACAGAGGCCCTAAACTCAGGGTTGGAGCCACAGTCAGGAACAAGAATGGGAATTTCACTTAGGCTAGGCAGGCCTTAGCCCACTATCTGAACTTCAATGTTTGTCATAAGCATAGCCTAAAATGCTGAAAGCCTTATATACTCATGGTTCTCCCACAGCCATGTGGCTCGTGAACTGTAGCAATGACACTTCTTGATCAGGTATATGATCCCAAGAGGGGGGGCAGAAACCGCAGTGAAAATTATGAGGCCTCAGAGGGCGCATGCCTAGAGGAAAACATTGGATGCGCAGGGGATGGGGAAGGTATAAGGTTCTACTAGGAGGCAAATGGAAACGCATACCCACGGCTGGTTTGTATACAGGACATTCTCAAGTGTGGGGGAGAGTGCTGTGGGAGTGCCTCCCCAATTATGAGATACTACGACTCTTTCAGGACGGTTATTCTCTCTACAGGCACCAATTCTCGGCCTAGGAGGAGGAAAGAGTGGAGTGTGTGAGATGCCAGCAGTGCCACTCTCTAGAAGCCAGGACGTTGAACACAGCACTCAGCGGTGATGACCGCCTTGTGTTAGAGACGTTTTCGCCTGGGTAGGGAGGTCTTGTACAGTGATTTGCCTGAGCCCTCAATGTAGGTGATGCTCATCTTCTTGCCATCGACCTCGATGTAGGCAAAGCCCCCCTGAGATGAGGCATGGCCATAGAAGAAGCGCAGGTAACCGCTAGGGACTTGGTGGAGGTGTTGCTTGGAGTCGTCCATGAAGTTGCCCGCTCCGCTCAGAATATGGCCTATGCCGGTTTTGTCCTGCAGGTACTATTGGGGGAAGAAGAAGGAAGAGACTGAGGCTTGCTACCATCACTCCATATTTGCGACATCCCATCCCATCATGCTGTTGCCTAGCACCACTCCTCTGGGAAAACATGACCTGGCAGACTTTGAATTGGGAGACGTAGGGAGTTGAACCGACACTACCCACATCATCGTTTGCCAGAGAGATTAGAGACTCAGCAAAAAACATGCTGAAGGACTGCAGGCAGCTCAAACCTGCTCAGTCTTCATTAAAAGGCAGAGGTTGGAGGGTGGGGGAAGAACCATGAACATGCAAGCTATTATCTACTTATACTGTCCTTGGTGTGCACTTTCTCAATCTCTCTCACTTTTCCACCTATTGGGTTGCTCATCGTTCCTCCTATTTTACAGAGGGAAAGCAGAGGCTAGGATGCACTAGCTCCCCAGCTGAGTCTGGCCCAGCCTCAAGTTAACATGCCAAACCACAAGCTGCACCCCCTTCCAAAACCTTTCAAAGTGGTGTCCTCTTATACTTAGCAACTGTCCCTCTCCAGCATGGTGTCTTTTCCAGTGGCTGTTGCAGGTCTCCCTTTTGTATTTTTTTTCTTAGATTGTAAGCCCTTTGGGGACAGGGGACCATTTATTGATTTATTTTACTATGTAAAACCGCTTTGTGAACTTCTCTTGTTGAAAAATGATATATAAGTATTTTAAGTTTTCATGGCTTAAAAGTTTGCCTCATTTTTTTATTGATACCATTTAAAAAAAACTTTTTTGCCATGGCTCTATACCCGTTTGCTCCAGTAAATTCAAGGATATATAAGTATTCTTATTCTTATATTGATGATATTGATATATCATCAAGCTCTAAGCATGACAGCAGAACTTCTTCCTGGGCTTACCTGAAGGTTGTGATCGTGGCCACACAAGTAGGCCGTGGCCTTATATTTCAGCAACAGTGGCTGGAGTTGCTTGACCAAGCACGTGGTAGGGCCATGCTTCCCCACAGACCACACCGGGTAGTGCCCAGCCACCAGCAAGTAGTCATCCTGGGAGCTGGCCATCTGTTTGCGGAGCCAGGACAGTTGGCTACGGGCCATGCTGGCATCCCGCGGCTGCAGGGGCTGCTCGTTCTGGAAGTCATCTGAATTACCACAGATGGTCACTGTGTCTATCATGAGGATGGCAACAGTGGCATTGCTCCCAGGTACCTTGAACCTCAGCCTGTAGTAGTATTTGGGGAAACGCCTGCAGAGATGGGAGGAGGAGGAATGGTCAGAGGCAGCAACGGAAGACGCTTCCACCTTGCAGGGATCTTGGTGGAATGCTCCAGCAGCCACAGTCTTTCTGTGGACATGGTGGAATGAGATACCCGCATCAAGGCTGGTCTAACATCACCATGCAAAAAGGGTATTTTGAGGCAGGGCCATTTTGTGGATTTGCACGAGTCTTCTTACAGGCCCGGGTAGCACTTTTAATTTTTTTATTTTTTTTACATTTTTATACCGCCCTTCCTCCAAGGAGCTCAGAGTGGTGTACATATTTCCTCCCCTCCTTTTTGTCCTCACAACAACCCTGTGAGGTAGGTGGGGCTGAGAGATAGTGACTGGCCCAAGGTCACCCAGGAAGCTTCATGGCTGAGCGGGGATTTGAACCTGGATCTTCCAGGTCTAAGTCCGACTCCCAAACCACTACACCATCCTGGCTCACAGTGGGCTAAACTAGACATAACACGAGAGATCAATGTTTTCTGATTTCAAATTTTATCAAAAGCATAGTTAGGAGGAGAGAGTATTTCTCACATGCTACTACTACTAAAATCTTAGAATCACAGAATGTTAGAGTTGGAAAGTCCCTTTGAGGTCATCTAGTCTAACCCACTGCTCAGTGCAGACAACTGCTATGGCATCTCTGACAGGTGGCCATCCAACATCTGTTCAAAAGCCTCCAGTGAGGGAGAACCCATAACTGTACAAGGCAGGCTGTTCCAGTGTCGGACAGCTTTTACGTTTAGGAAATTCTTCTTCATGTTTAACCTACCTCTACTTTCCTGTAGTTTCAACTCATTGGTTCTAGTCCTGCCCTCGGGAGCTACAAAGAGCAAGGCCTTCAGATACTCGAAGATAGCGATCATATCTCCCCTTAGTCTTCTCTTCTCCAGGCTAAGCATATCAAGTTCATGGAACAGTTCCTCATAGGACCTGGTTTCCAGACCCCCTCCATCTTTGTTACTCTCCTCTAAACCAGTTCCAGCTTATCAATGTCCTTCTTAAAACATGATGCCCCAAACTGGACACAGCCCTAAAAGAGTCACCTTACCAGCGCTTGGAGACCTTGCTGTAGGCAATCTGGGCTGAGACATTCCCTGAGTGGTCATGGTTTCCAGCCACAACATACCAGGGCAGCTTGCGCAATGAGGGTGCCTGGAAAACTGACTCAAAGGTCTCCTGGAAGGGAAAAAGCAGAGTTTTAATGTGTGTGTGACGCGTGCTATATGCACATGCAAGAGAGAGAGAGAGAGAGAGAGAGAGAGAGAGAGAGAGAGAGAGAGAGAGAGATTTCTGCAAAGGATCGCTGGATCTATTCTTTGCCTTTCAAAAGGCCAGCAACAGCTTTCTGCAGCGACACATCACCGTATGGCATTCTAAAGGCGGTTCATGGCCTGGTGACATTTGTGGAGAAGGCAGCGGTCTCACTGAGCATGAAAATGTGTCTACAGTCCACAACCAACAACTGTATTCCTTTTAAAGGCACTGTATCCATTTTCTCTAATACACCCCTATTGCTGGAATGTGAATCTGATTTTAGAGCTTAGGGTGTGTTGATGCAAAGCTATTCCCCTCCCCCCCCCCAAAAAAAAAGTCCTGGGAAAGCTGACACTGACCTCAGTGGTTTGGTTGAGGAGAAGCAAGTTCTTCTTTAAAGTGAAACACCACTACCCTGGGCTGTGAGGGGTTGTGAGACCTCTCTAAAGATCTGCTGGCTGAGAGGACCGATTCCTTTCAGCTGTTTGAAATGGATCCTTTCCCAGCTGACAGATCTACTTCCTTTGTTCATCACCCCCTTCCTTCTTGGATGCTTACCCATCAGTAGATCCCATGATGGCAGGGATAGCTGAATCCTCCTTCCTGAAACAGATCCCTGCCCAGTCAAATGATCTGCAACTGATGAATGTCTGCTGTATATCTGCTACTTGGAGAGGGTTGCCATTGAAGTGGGAGGCTGGAACCTTTCCAAAGAGCAGGCCGACTGGTGAGCAAGGGGCCCAGCCTGCTGCTTCATGAATCAGACTTACTCATCTGAGTACTAGTTCTCTTGCCCTCTGCAGAGGACACATCCATCCCCAACGAGCAGCAGAATGTTCTGGGAAAAGGAAGAACTAGGAAGGTTCTCCTTCCTTCTCCTTCCCCCCCCCCTCCCCACAAACGTTGCCTGGTATGCATGTACCCACCTTTTACAGCAACCAGTGCCTGTTTTGCTGGCACCTTTGCTTTGGCAACAGGCTCTCTTAGCCTTGCTAAGGTGTCCCACATTTTGAAATTCTAACAAAATTTGTATCGTAGTAGGGCAAGGAATAAAAGACATGCACATTTACGGTACCAAAAATGACATCATGCTTCTCCAGCAAACACCACGGATGTAGCTGGCCTGCTTGCTGAATGGTGTCTGCATCAGCAACCCTCCTCTGTGGATCCTCAACTTTGTTCCTTGTTGCTCCTGACTTGTACAATGTACTGTACATGGTTTACCTCCCTACAGGCTTTCTCTGGCATCTTTCCGTGGGGGGAGAACAGTCCCGGGTAGGTTTGTTTATTAAACCCCATCAAATTTGTGCATAGCCCAGTGTTTGGAAAGAACATACCAATAAACTTCATCTCCTGCATCCCTGTTTCTTTTCTACTTCCAAGCCCACAACAGCTCCCATGACTTCACCCCCCCACCTCATGTGCACTCTTCTCCATCGTTTGGGGAAAAACTCTCCCCTTGATGTTGTCCCTCTAACTCCTGCTACTCCCTAACTTCAAAATCCTTCTGCTTGTGAACTATGTTGTTCCCACTTTTTAATCATGGCCCTTTCCAGTCTGCTTTTCACCCTTTCCAACCCTGTCCCATCCCCCATCAACTTTCTGTTGGCCAACGTGCCCCTCCCTCTTCTTCTCTAGTTTTCTCCTCAAAACTCACTGTTTCAGAAAAAAAGCCTTCCCTAAATGCCTCCAATACTTTTTCCTGCCTGTCTCTGTCCCCTAGTCCCCCATCCACCCAAATTCCAGACATGTCTGTCCCACAATTAATGCTGGCTAAACCCTTACTATTGGAAAGGAAAAGTAAGCCCTAGTTAGGCTTACCATATCCAAAGGGGGACAGGGTGCCTACACCTTTAACCATTGTAAAAAGAGGGAATTTGGGCAGGTGCAGCTTGTTGCACCCTTCCATTATGAGCTGCACCTGCCCAAATTCCCTCTTTTTACAATGGTTAAAGGTGTAGGCACCCTGTCCCCCTTTGGATATGGTAAGCCTAGCCCTAGTGTGCTTTGAACTGGATGCATGCATGACCGACAGATCATGCTGCAGAAACATGGCACAGAATGATGCATTAAGAAGCAAAGAGATGAAGATGGCTAGAGAGGTTGCTCTGATGAATGAACTGAACTTAAGGGATCCTGGATCTCAGGTTTTTTAGAACTGGACTTTAGAGACTTAATTTAGGATTGCTTACATAGCACTGTGTCTCAGCCAACTCAGCAGTGACCTCAGATTTAATTGCATCTTGTTCCGTCTTCCCACAACGGAGTCTCCAACACTTTGAGGTGCCTTACCTGGAAACGTTTGTCATAGACATCATTCACCCCACTGTAGTAGAAGTTGTCTCCAAGGGATAAGATAAAGTCAGCTCCCAGTGAAGCCACCGTCAGCCCCATCTCCTTAGCTACAGCTACCTCACGGGCTGTGTAGAAAGGAGCGTTGGGGACCCCACCCCAATCTCCTATGGCAAGGAAGCGCAGGGATGAGCCAGCATGTAGGCTTGATGGAGCAGCCAGGAAGAGCCCCAAGAGGTACAGGAAACTCATCATCTGAAAGAAAAGAAAGAGTTAAAACCACAGTGGGGAGGGGGGAGAGAGAGAGAGAGTGTGTATACAGAGAAAGAGAGAGAGAGTAGGGCCCTGGTATCCATCCGTGGGGGATAAGCTCCTGCCCCCCGGATACCGGGAACCCGCGGATAGGGGGGGAACGCTATCCCCCACGGTCCCCTGAGGCCATTACCTTTATTTTAGCTGATATCGCTGACGCCAGGTCAGGGAGCTTCTAGATTCACCAAAACGCTATAAGCAGCAAGCAGAAGTACTAGCTTCCTGTTTAACAAAGACTTTCTAGCACGCAGGCTGCTTCCCTGCTTTGTCGCTATAAGCAGCAAGCTGTTTATAGCGTTTTGGTGAATCAAGACCTGGAGCCAGAGATACCAGCTAAAATAAAGGTAATGGCCAACCGGGGGGGGGGGAACTAGGGGGGCCGTGATCCGCAGATAATTGAATCTGCGGATAGCGGATTCGCAGGTATGCCCCCCCCCCCCCGTATATACACATGCACACAGAAAATGTATCAACCAACCAAGGATTTGTTCACTTGGCTTCTTCAGGACAGTTCCTCCCTAACAAGACTTGCACTCCCTTTGCATTCCACCTGATGAAGAATTTTGTGTAACATAATACTGGTACTTGTATTCCACTTTTGCTCTGAACACCAAATTCCTAAAGAACTCTGTAATGTATGAAAACTTAAAATGATTTTTAAACAACCAGATGGCCCAATGAGAGTTGCTATTTTACCTCTTCTATGTCTCTTCCGCATACTCTTGGAAATGTAACAAATGATGCTAAGAACACCTTAGGCTCCAACACACATCTTCTGAAAGTTGTTAATGAGATACAGAAATGTGGAACCTGATTTATTTATTCTAAGATTTTTTATCTAGTCGCTCAGCCAATATGGCTCTCAAGGTGTCTAACAACCAAATAAGCCCTTTCAAAAACCGAACAGATGTTCTGTTCAGTGTGGCTGTTTCATCACTTTCACAAACACAGAAGATTTTCCAGTACCATTTTTAATGCCACTTGTGAAGATGCCTTTATATCAATATCCATTTATCTAATCAAACTTTGTGTAGAAAAACACACATCCATTACTCACGCCAAGAACTCCAAAATTACATTAGGAAGCTGGTGGCATGAGACATGTAGAATTCCTTTTTCACAAAGTAGTTATTTCTGTCTGAAGCACATTTTTCACATAATGTATATTAGGGTTTACCCACTGCCAAGGAGTGGGAAGGTTTTTATGGGACAAAGCCACCAAATCTCAGCATCAAACTAAACCCTGGTCTCTGTGGCTCTGCTTCCACCAGTTACACAGGTGACCAATTGTCCTTTCCAATTTGGATACAGACATATAGAATATGAAATACTAAGGCCCATGAACAGTACAAAACGTTACCCCCAACCTTCTCTGTATATAGTTCCATGGATCTGAATTGAAATAAGCAAGTTAAGGATCCAAACAGGGAATATGAATTAGTCTGAGAAGGAGAGGACTTGCCCAAGGTCACAGAGCATTTGAGTGATGCAGAAGGATTTTTGACCTCTTAATACTTCTTTCTAGAGTTGGTGGTGGTAGCCCAACCTCTAGGGCAGTGTTTCTCAAAGTTCTCCCCGCAAGGCAGGGAGAACGTTGAGTGCTTGCGGTGGTGGTGGCAGCGATCCTGGAGATTGCTGCCACCGCCAGAAAAAAAATGAACTTTTCTCATTTACCGGGCGTCCTGCAGCCCTCTGGACGGTGTGGGGAGGCCCGAGGTACCCTCTGTGGGACTCCCCGAGCTTTAGATCGCCAGGGAGCGGCGATTACAACCACTTCCAGTTTTTGTCCGCCACTGAGCACCACCACCATGCTGTCCCCGCCCCTTAAGGTGGCAGGGGACAGCATCTGGTTCTCCTGGTGGGTTGCGACCCACCAGTTTGAGAACCGATGCCCTAAGGTAGTGGTTCCCAACCTGTGGTACGCGTATGTACCTCCAGGGGTACGCAACAGGACCTTTAGGGGTATGTCGGAAAAAACTGGGTAATGGTGGGAAAAAGGCAGGTAGCACCCCAGAATGTCTTGCGGGGCTGGCAAGGCAAGAAGAAAGGCAGCTAGCTGCCTTCCTTCCTGCTTTGCCGGCTCAACCGGCTAACATGTGCTTTATGCGCCTTCGTAGCCAGCTAGCAACCAGATGCACTACGGTATTATCCTATCTATTGACCATCAAACCAGGTTTCATGAAAGCATTAAACAGGCTTTGGAAACCCATATGCAATCCTAAAACACACTTAAGGTAAAGGTAAAGGTGACCCCTGACAATTAAGTCCAGTCGTGTCCGACTCTAGGGTGTGGTGCTCATCCCCATTTCAAAGCCGAAGAGCCAGCGTTGTCCGAAGACGCCTCCGTGGTCATGTGGCTGGCATGACTCTCCTTGCCGCAGCGCGTAGCATGCGGCTGGAACACGGAGCGCTGTTTACCTTCCCGCAAGCGGTACCTATTTATCTACTCACATTAACATGCTTTGGAACTGCTAGGTTGGCAGGAGCTGGCCAAGCAGCTCATGGATCGACAGCTCATGGTTCAGCGGTTTAACCCACTGCGCCAACCGCTGGTGGCACACTTACTAGGAAATAAAACCCATTGAACATAGTGAAATTTAATTTTGAGTAAAGATGCACAGGACTGTGCTGAGCATCTGCAATATGAATTCATTATCAGCCAAAAATCAACCCATCAAAAGGACATTTGACTACGTGAAATTTGCAGAGCATGGCATTGCTCTCCTCCAAAACAAAAGCCCACATTACCAGGAATAAATTTAAAAGCAGGTGGGGGGGGGGAACAATCTTGCCTAATTCCTGATCCATATCAGGGTATCTTGCAGGCTGCAATCCTATACACACTTTCCTGGGAGTAAGCCCCATTGAATACAATGAGACTTACTTCTGCGTAGACATGCATAGGATTGCACTGTAAGTTAAGAACATTGGATATACAGGATCTAGCCCCCATTAGTGGTTACTTTTTAGCCTGTTCATTGGTTCATCCTTACCCATCTCTCATTTTAAGATGCGCTAGGAGAGAAAAAACAACAACATTGGTTCAGGTTGAAGAGATCCCAACACATCATCTGCACACATAAGCATTGCAAAGAATTCAGCCACCTGCTCTCCAATTTCCACATCTTTCCCCAATTGTCTCTTTGCATTAAGCAGCCTAATCCTATGCACATCTACTAGGAAGTAAGTCTCACTAAATTAAATGGGGCTTACTCGAAGGTGAGTATGCACAGGATTGCAGCCTTAGGCTGCAATTTTATATACTGTATACTAGGTAGAGAGAGTACGGTACATCCCATTTAACTCAACAGGACTTACTTTGGAGTAAGCATGTAAGTCATCTAAGGTTACAATCCTGTGCACAATGACTTGAAAATGAATCCCACTGAATTTAATAGGACTTGCATGAGTGTAACCAATGGATAGGAATGGGCCAAATCGCAGCTCAAGAGCCACACACAGCTCTTTGACATATTATGTGTTGGCTGAACTCCTTTTTGCATCACAATTAATATAAAAGGTAAATAAAAAAATTTCAAGCGTTATCATTATTTAACGGTTATAATTATAAACTGAAAGTCCACTGGATTAAAACGTAAATGTTCTTGGTGAGTAAATATATTTAAGAATGTAAATGCTTCTTAAATATCTCAAACATCTCTCGTCTTGTGGCGCTCAAACATTTGACGTTTATCATATGTAGCTCTTAGGTTTAGCAAGTTTGGCCAGCCCTGGACTATAACATAACAAGAGTCTCAATGCCACTCTAGCGAGTTTCCCTTCTAATGTATCTTACACACTCTCGGTTGACGGTTTTAGCCTCGTGCTCATCAAAACCCCTTCCTGGTAGAGACAGACATTCAGTTTGCTAGAATTTGTGCTTCAATATGTTCACTTGTTGGATGGTCTTGTTTTTTAACAACCCTCCTGACTTTTATTCTCAGCACTTGCGGGTGCCTTTTCTAACAAGCAATCTATGTTCCATCCCATCCTACACGGCATCAGCCAGCCATAATGTATCCAGGTATAAGCTTGCTCGCAGGAAGACATAAATCTCAAGTCTGCACGGCCATCTGTTCTGTTTCTCTCCAGGAAAATGGGCTGGGAGAGAAAAGCAGGTGAGTGGGCCAAGGAAGCAAGAAGAGACAGACTCACAATAGAAAGTGAAAGAGAGAGAAAAAGTTTGATTCGGAGACAACGCAAAGTTTTAGTGAAAAAGAACAACTTACTGTGTTTGTTTGCAATAACCTTCTTGGCAAAACTTGATGCACTGCTCAGATCGTCCTGGGTGTCAAGTCAGCAACACAGGCTCTCTGATGCACAACTGCCATTCTAGCAGAACTGAAGTGCCCCTGCTGCAATGGGGAACATTTTATCGGGCACTGAAAACGGGAAATGGGGGAGGGGAGTTCTCTGCTGCACCAGTCAGGGGAGTATCGAAGCAGAAAAGCTGAGTGTGATGGAGAAACAAATGCTAGATGACCCACAGTTGCCTCTCTCTCCAAACCCACAGACATGTGACACGTCCTCCACCTAACAGTCAGACGTCAAAGTCACTCTTTAACTAGACTTCACTCCACAGGTGATAAGGAAGAAAACCACACCAAAATGCCAAGTCCGTAACCCTTTCTCAGCCACCCCCACTGGAAATTAAAAGTATAATCTTTGAATAAGACTAGCAGGTTGGATATCAGCCTACCAGCACTGAAGCAGGCTATTTGACATCTGAAAGATGTGTAAAACAAGCTTTCGTGAACCTGGGACCAACACCTGGAGGTTGAAATTGGGGAAACAAAGCGCTCTCTCTCTCTCTCTCTCTCTCTCTCTCTCACGTACACACATTTTCTCTCCATCAAAGAGAAGACAAATTCATGGAGGTCAGAACCAAGATGGTGTAGTGGTTTGGGAGTCGGACTTAGACCTGGAAGATCCAGGCTCAGCCACGAAGCTTCCTGGGTGACCTTGGGCCAGTCACTATCTCTCAGCCCCACCTACCTCACAGGGTTGTTGTGAGGACAGAAAGGAGGGGAGGAAATATGTACACCACTCTGAGCTCCTTGGAGGAAGGGCAGTATAAAAATGTGAAAAATAAATAAAAAATAAACTACTATTGGCAATTAAATGGAACCTCCAGAGGAAGTATACGTCTGATTACCAGATGTTGGGGCCAAACAAGAAGGTATGGCTATCACCCTCTGGCCCTGATAACTTGCCAGAGATATGCAAGTAAGGGTCCAATCCTACCCAACTTTCCATCGCTGATGCAGTCGCAATGCAGTCCCAAGATAAGGGAAAAAAACATCCCCTTACCTTGAGGAGCCCTCCGTGGCTGCTCCCACACAGCAGGATGCAGTGCACGCCCCATTGGCACAGCTGCATTGGTGCTGGAAAGTTGGATAGCGTTAGGCCCTAAGTGTTGTTAGACAAGGCCTCTGAGAGGAATTTTATCAGGAGGTACAAAGTTTCTTATGGGCACCTTCTCAAAGGGGGAGGGGGCAAAACAGGGCAGGAGGCTAGAAAAAGGCAGCAATGGCCAGAAAAGGGCCGGAAAAGGGCAGCTATGGCTGGAAAAGTCTCCAGAGCCCAGGTCTGCCAGGCTTTCCAATATCAATATGGCGCCCAGATCTACCTGCCTGGTAGACCTGGCCTTCTGGTTGGCCCAGCCTCTGTCTTTCACTCTCCATGATGAGGCCAGCTGAGATTCCAGGAAATTTCTGGGGCCCCTCCTTTGGCTCCTGGGTCCCCTTTTTGACCCTAGGCCCGGGTACAGTTTACCCCCCTCTCATAGGCCCTGTTGTTAGAAACAGAATGATGGGCAATTCCAGCAAGAGAACAGTTATGTCTTTAGGAATCAATGAGACTTGAGAGAAGAGAGATTATTTTGCCTCAGTACAGTGGGAAAATGGGAACAAGTACCGTAAGTCCTTGAAATGTGTCAGTGACTGCACAAGATTTCCCATCGAAACATCCTTATTTTATATGAGGATAAAATGCAACACGTCCTGGAAGGGAATGATAATAAGCAGAGTTACTGACACTGCACGTTCACAGCCCAATCCTACCTAACTTTCTGCCCAGCGATCCAGTGAGGCTGGTGCAGGCAACGCTGGGTCCTGAGCAGAAAACGGGAACTGTGAGATCACCTTGGGGAAAGACCCAGCCCCCGCTACGGGTCTCCGCGGATCTCCGCCCACTTTTTTGCCAGCGCAAATCCGGGGGCCCATGTAGGGAGAACTGGCCAGGGAAGGGGGATATGAATTGGCGTGTACCAGCTTTGCCGATCCCGCCCCCTCCTGGGTCCAGTCCGCCCACCCCGCCTCTGTTGCCACCCACCCCTGTCCCATTAAACCTCCCCGCCTCCCTGTCTTGCCCTTGCGCTGAGCGCGCAAAACTCACCATCCTGGGCTGTGCACCACGTGGATCTGCTGTGCAGGGGCTGGTGCTTGGTTTTGTGTCAGCCTGGGGCCATCGCAACTGCTTTACAGCAGTGTGATGGCTCCAGACTGGCCCAGGAGGTGCTGCACTGGCCAGGGGGGGGGGGTAGGATTGTGGTCTTCCACCAGATCAGCAATGGGCAGCAAAAGCCAGTGTACCCAAGTGGTACAAGTAACAAATACAAAGGTTGGGCACCTCTTCAGTGGGGCAACACTCTTTATGAGATGGTTTCAGAACTCATCTTTCCGAGTGACCTTGGGCCAGTCGCTATCTCTCAGCCTCACCTACCTCACAGGGTTGTTGTGAGGACAAAAGGGGGGGGGAGGAACCATGTACACCACCCTGATCTCCTTGGAGGAAGGGCGGTATAAAATGTGAAAATAAATAAATACAAGTGGGGTTGGTGCTTGAGGTCTGCCGAGTGGATGTCTCTGTAAAGATATGAAGGCCTGGGGGGAAAAACTGTAAAAAAACAAAAGAACACAGTTTTTCCCCCTTTTTTTTCCCCTCAAATTTTCCTGTGGAAAAACTGGAAAGTTTGGGAAACACAGGAAATAACTTCTTATGAAAGATGTACTCTTCTGGAACAAGTGATTTTTTTTTAACAGTAAGGTTTTCACACGTTGTATCTGCCCTTTATTCCTTCAAAATGCTTTCTACATATGACCACAGACAGTATTAGTATTCTTTTTCTTTTTTAAAGCAAATTTCTAGCCCTTATGGCTAACGAAGACAGGCTTGAAAGCATCTGTCAAAATATCCAATGCTGTGTGAGGATTGTGTATGTAGGATTTCTAGTCGTTGTGATGTGGGGATTCAGTGACTTACGTACTTCTTGCCCTATCCATAACTGACTGAAGCAGAACTATGCAATGTGTACAGACATGTGATATGCAAATAACTCCAATCTGAATAATTTACAGAGGCCCCAGACCTCTCTTTTTTTCTGGTGCAGGATTTGAATTGCCTTAGCACAGAGCATGGTAATGCATTCACTTCCCCTCCACTCGCACCATAATTAAACAGCCTGCAAAGGGGTTACTTTTAGAACTATGTTTAAAATCCATTCTAATGTCCTTAGTTGGCAGGCGCTCTCCCACTGAACACACACACACACACACCCCAAACCTATTTGACAACCCAGCCAAACCAGAGGTGACCTACCAGGAACAACATCCATCATTCACTTGAGGCCTCCTCTCCAGAAAGAACCCCAGAAACAAGCATGGTTCAAAGAGAACAGCGGATGGATAATGGCCTGTGTAGCTGCCTCCCTGCCCCCAGCTAGGAAATCCTTGCTCATCTGAATTATACGTCACCACCCTCGATTAATCCAGGATCCACTGGGCAGATTTAAAGAGCCTTTTTGCAAGCAGGACTTTCCACAATCATACCCAAGGGAAAATGTTGTAAAGAGAGGAAGGTGGAGATGGCTGGTTTATTATCTAAAGGCTAATAGAAAGCTTTATATGGGTAGCCTGGGACGCAGGGGAGATGATAAACAAGAGTGATGGGTAGGCTTACCAGATCTCCAACCGGGACAGAATGCTAGACCTTTAGGAGAAGGAATGTGGGCAGGTGTAGCTTGTTAAGCCTTAGAGCACAATCCTAGGCATGTCTACTCAGAAGCAAGCCCCATTGTGTTCAATGAGACTTGCTCCCAGGAAAGTGTGTATAGGATTGTGCTCTAAGGGTTTAACAAGCTTCACCTGCCCACATTCCTTCTCCTAAAGGTCTAGCACTCTGTCCCGGTTGGAGATCTGGTAAGCCTAGTGATGGGCAGAATGAAGGTGAAGGCCTAGTAGTAGCCAGAGAGGCTGAATAGGAAAGGAAAGCAGGAAGAATCTGTGATCTGTTGACTAGGCCCTGTTTATCTTCAGCCCTTGGCCCCTCCGTTATTCCACCACCCCATTATTCCTTCATTCCACCTCCAGCCAGTCTTGCTTCTTTCAGCCACTCACAGCACAAGCCTATGCATGTCTACTCAGAAGTAAGTCCCATTGCTTCCAATCAATCATCCAATGGCACTTACTCCCAGGTAAGGATTGCATTGTATAGAATTGCAACCTCAGACTACTAGCCAACATCCTTTGCTGCCCAATTTCTCCCCATCCACCCCTTTCTGGCCCATAACATTAAGCTCCTTACGCCCCATGAGGAGTTTTCTTGCACATATCCCTGTACTGGCCCCACTCATTCTTAAGCCTCCGTCTCCTCTAGTTACTCTTCCTTTTGATTCCTACATCTCCATCTATAGCACTCTACATTCTACAAAGTGCATCTGTGACTTTAAAACCTGTGAAACACCGCACGCGTGGCGGCGCGTAGGCAAGTGGCGCAAAGAGTTTAGTGTGTCTTGCTTTCACGTACTTCACACAGCAACGCACGAGAGCTGCGTTGCCATGCGACAGAAGATAGAAAAATTGAACTTCTGCCAATCAGAGACCGAGTCCAGTGCAGTGGGGTGGGTAGGGAAGCGTTCGGCCAATCAGAATCGAGTCTGAAAAGATTCGATTCTGATTGGCTGAAAGGCCGAGATGAGAGACGACAGAGAGAGCGATTCCAGGCCAGTATAGACAGGAAGCGGCACGAAGTGAAGCAAAGGTCAGCTTTGTTTCGCCTCGATTCGTGCCACGGGTGGTGTGTCACGGGCTTGAAAAGAAAGCTCTCACATGGTCAGGAAGCAAGGGCTAACACAAAAACACCACCTTATACGCAAGACGCATATCTACATACATACTCCGAACTACCACCCAGAGCACACCACATGATCCATCATCTTGCTGCAGTTCCTCAGACGGGGACTCACTTAAGGACTTACATCAGGCATTCTTCAACCTGCAACACCCATTCAGTGAAGACACACATCAACAAGGCACATCAAGAAGAAAAAGTGACAGAACTCTGCATGCTGTCGCCTTCAGCTCCCAGTTAAAACTGTTCCAATTTATCTTCATTGATCCACAGGGCTTCCTCCTGGACAAAGACGCTTCTCTCACACAGGCCTTGTGGAAGTAGCCAATCCTTGTTTACAGACAGTTCCCTAATTGAAAGCTGATAATTGCCAGTCAGTGCTGGGTCACCTAAGAAGAGATAATCTACAGAAAGCTTCTGTAACAATCAATGTGTTTGTCCTGAAGGAGTGACAAGATTCTTTGTTGTTTTTGCTGTCAGCAGGGACAGTAACCCAGGGACTAGAGTGGTTCGGTCCCCTGTCTTCTCGCTCACACCATTATGGGGCCTACCGGGCCTAGGCTAGTCCCATGAGGGATTCATTCACTTGCATATTCCACAATGTGATATTTGCTTGCCAGCAATGCTCCTCTACTATCTACATGGGACAAACAGATCTGTCTCGTTACCACACAAACAGACACACGCACCCAACATCAAGCCATCTCTATTTTGAAGGTCTGTGTTTGTATAAATGGATGGCCCAGGACAGGAGAATACCTAGTTTGCACTCTGAATCCCCATGGCTGAAGGAATTAAGTGCCTTGGCAAATAGACACCTCAACCAATAGCTACATGCAGATAACCCGTGGAAGTCTTAAGACATGGAGAGTTGCAAGAAACAAAGGCTGCAATCCTATATATACAAGTCAATACTCATTTATTTGGGAGTGAGCCCGTTGATCACAACAGGACTTACTTCTGAGTAGACATGCAAAGGATTGCACTGAAAGAAACCTCCTTACCCAGTGTACTCACACACACTACCGCACAGAAAATTGGATTACTAGAGCCTGGAAGCTTTTGTGTGTATCCCCCGCAATAATTCCATTACCAGCATACCCAGAACGTTTCTATGGAGTAGGCTACTGCTTCTCTTCCTTGAGCTATTTATTTTGAACACCCTTTTTGTTTACAGTAAAATGCCCTACTCAGGCACCTACCTTGGGTAGTCAGACCCACAATATGCTCCTTTACCCCACTTTTATTTGTCCTGCACCCTGACCCCTTTTCAATCCTCCAAAACTGTATAAAAATATCTGGCTTTCAAAGTCAGTCACTCCTGGGTCTGTAGAGCACTACTGATCTGCATCTGGGTCACCCGCCGGTACCAGGATGGCACATCCCGATTGCCCAAGAAGATGAACTCTTAATTTTGAGCTGAATCTCTCTGAGCAGAAATCATAGAACTCCTCTGAGCTGAAAGCACTGGATTTGGACCCAAATCGGACATCAAATATGGTAACAGTTGGAAAGCAATGGAAGAAAGTGTGCCTTCCGGGGCACTTTGCTGCTGATCTGGAAGTTATCATTCTACCGCAAAAGAACTTCAGAAAGGAGACTGTGCCATGAAGTTGTTAAACAAGAACTTGATTTTATTCAAGCTGAGCTTAATGGGACCATGGGATTCTCTCGTACTAATGCTATGAAGTTAAGGTAGTAGATGTGTTGTGAAAGGGTCACTGTTCTCACCTTCTACCTCTTTGGGTGTCCCTGCAGGCCTACTGCTGCTTCATACATTTCACGGCCTTTTGGCCCCAAGTTGTCTTATCTCCACAATTAAATATATCTGCCAAAAAAGAAAATTGCTAAGCCACAAACTGCAGAGAAAGGCAAGCCCTTCCTCCACAGGGGGTCACAAATCAGTTTGGGCTGAGAAAAAATTACTTTGCCACACAAAGGACGGGGACCTCTCAGACCAAGAGCAAACCCCACTTGCTCGCTCACCCTGTCTCTAGTCCATCCAATGCTTTAGACGAGTGGTTCTTAACCTTTAGAGGCCCAGGTACCCCCTATCACGGCCCAATTTTCTGAAGTACCCCTGCTAATTAACTGCTAATTAATTGGATTAATCAATTAATCAATTAGGTAATTAATCATTAAATTAAAAAGTACTAAAACAATTTTAAATGTGAAAAAATGTCTTATTTAACTCGGTGTGTGTGTGTGTGTGTGTGTGTGTGTGTGTGTGTGTGTGTGTGTGTGTGTGTGTAAGAGAGAGACACACACATGCAAGGATCTTTTTTTTTCTTCCAAGTCACACTTCTCAAAATCAGCTCCTCCCTCCCCCACCCCACTAAAGTTCATTTTCCAAAGTTCAAAAATAAGCCCCAAACCAAAATCTGAGAGACAGAAGGGCTCCGAAAATAATTGCAATTTAAAATCCATGTTAATTAACACTTAATTAGCTGCTGATGGGGCAGATAAGGGGCAGGGCTTGGCATACCCCCAGCAACAGGTCCGCGTACCCCTAGGGGTACCCATACCACAGGTTGAGAACCCCTGCTCTAGACTAGAGCAGGGATGGCCAATCCAGAGGTTGGTGAAAGGGTTGGCCACCGTATCACTCTCCTAAGAAAAAGTGCATATGCTCCACAATCATGAAGCTCTTTGCGATAGAGGCATCAGCTTGACCTGGACCCTGGCCATTTATGAGCAGGTCGGTTGGGGTCCTTGACCCACACTCTAAAGAACAGAGTGGCTTCTGAAAGGACTCTAGTTGGCCATCATCCATGCCCCAGAGGAAGAAGGGGGAAATCCTAAGAAGAAAAATGGTCCTAACCACCCAAATCACAAAATCAGCAACAGACATCAACATAAAAACAACACCACTGCGATGCCTTTCATACATTTATCCATCTTGAAAATCAGTGTGTTTTTGTTATCTTTGTCTTGGAAGCTCAATTCCACACTATCCAAGATCCCACCTCTGTAAGTAACCAGAAGAAGATATGGTGGTGGTGGGAAACCTGTCCAAATACTCTCCCTGATCTGGTAACAATCTGATCTGATCACAATCAATCATTAGTTGCATTCTTTTGAGCACCCTCTTAAATTAGGGGGTCCACCAGCTATCCTGAGGCTCGGAAACCACTGGCTTCTACTGTACTTTGTCTATCTGAGGAAACACTGAAGCTGCCTAAATGAGGATGAGGCTATATTTGGAAGGGGCAATATTCCATGAGCTGGCCTGTCAGATTAAACAAACGGGGCTGCAAAAGAGGAAGCTACAACATCTTAGAGTGGACGAGTCATCCTATCCTGACAGTATTATTCCAGAGTTGAATGTAATAGTGGAGCAGAAAGTGGTCAATCCCAGTTCTCACCATTATGAATCTCAAAAGAGTGGAGAATCAAGTACCCAACATACCTGTCTTGCTGAACATGGCTCCAATCCAGCCACTAACCCCTTGGACTGTAGGACACAATTTCATGCATAAAGAAAACAATGTAGGATCCAACATCTGGTGGAACGAGATTCAGCCAGATGGCTTATAATGTAAACAGGGTATCCGGGACAGGGAGGGGCAGTTTGACGGAATCTGGATTTGGAAAAGGCCCTCTTGGATCATGTCAAATTGTATATATTTTTAGGCTTACCAGATCTCCAACCGGGACAGAGTGCTAGACCTTTAGGAGAAGGAATGTGGGCAGGTGTAGCTTGTTAAGTCCTAGAGCACAATCCTAGGCATCTCTACTCAGAAGCAAGCCCCACTGAACACAATGGAGCTTGCTTCTGAGTAGACATGCCTAGGATTGTGCTCTAAGGTTTAACAAGCTACACCTGCCCACATTCCTTTTCCTAAAGGTCTAGCACTCTGTCCCGGTTGGAGATCTGGTAAGCCTATATATTTTGTGTATTTCAACACACAAAATAGCACAAGTTTCAACCATGTACCTTCTGGCTTTACCCAAAGGTACCTTTGGGGTCCTTTTGAAATGTCCTTGGTTGAAAATGTCCCCTCCACATGGCAATTCTAATCTCTTCACAGCTGTGCATTTGGAATAGGGGTTTGAGTTCATTCCAGATTAATGAATCGAATACTCTTTTTGGAGCCGATCACTTAACCTGCAGCCATCCAGTTGTACTCACATACTCAAAATATACTGTACAGTATTTGATTACAGAAAATGACCATGGGGAGAGAAGCAAATGCTTATCTTTGACTCTAAGACTTAGAGTATTCTGTGTAGAATTGCCTGCTTTTTCAGGCTGGAGACAGACTTTTTTTTGGGGGGGGGGACACTTTCCATGGTGTACTACACACATTTCTTTGGTCCCACTACCTTCTCTAGTCAAAGAGAACACACACACTCTCTTTCAAACCACCTTCAACTCTTGGGATGGGGGAGATTCCTATTACAGGTTGAATGTACCTTATATCTGGACTGCTTGGGACGGGAAGTTGTCTGGATTTCGGATTTGTCTGGATTTTGGAATATTTGCATAAATATAATGAGATCTCTTGGGGATGGGACCCAAGTCTAAACACAAAATTCATTTATGTCTCATATACACCTGATAGCCTGAAGGCAATTTTAGACAATATTTTTAATAATTGTATGCCCCAGCATGCCTTGCACTATGCTAGCCAGGTGCTAGAAAACGTGTTTTTGTTTTCTTTAAAGTCATAGTCCCCAAAATGTCTGGATTTCGGAATAGTCTGGACTTTGGATGTCCGGATAAGGGGTAATCAACTTGTACTGGCTCCACCCAGCAGCCTGCCATTCAACAGTTAAGCTTTATTTGAAGGCAATTCTCTTCCCTAAAAAGGAAGGTCCTTAAAAAAGGACTGTGCCCAATTTTTTTCTCTCTGTCCCTCTTCACCCCCTGATCTGCACTTTCCATTCCCCAACAGTGCCTCGTGAGTCTGATTCTGTGACTTGGCAATACTGAATCATGCAGCAGGAGCCTCTCCAGCTTGGCAAGGGCCTCCTGGAGACATGGCATGATGCTGCTGGTACAAGGTCACATTTTTATCCGTGACTGGTTAATCCGGTATAAATACCACTTTCTACTGCCTGCTACATGTGCAATCACTGAGACTGAAATCACAACTCGGCATATATTTACATATTTGTATATGCAGACTGGGGTGGGGAATGGGAAGATCCATGCTTTCCCTATTCTTTAATTAGTGTATTTAAACACATTTCTACCCCAGCTTTCTTTCCTATAATATAAAGCAACCCAAGGCAGCAGCTTACACCCAAGATGAAACAAGAAAGCACACCAAAGAAACTAGTTAAAGGTAGGGGAAATTCAAATCAAAATCCTCAAGTGAAAAATCTCGGCCAACATTTCCACAGGGGCAGCGCTACCCCTGTAGAAACACACATATAGGAGTCAGATTACTGTATTTCTTCAATTCTAAGATGCATGTTTTTTCCCAATTAAGCATTTAAAAAAATGGGGTGCGTCTTAGAATCGAAGGTCTCCAAAAAGCACCCCAAAATGCTATCTTCTTACTTACTGGGGCTTGGGGGAGCTTCAGGGAGGCCTGCGCAACCCTCTGCAGGCCTCCCTGATCTTCAGTTCGGCGAAAAACAGCGATTTTCAGCCATTCCCTGTTTTCGCGAAAACCAGAAACGACCAAAAATCGCTGTTTTTCGCCAAACTGAAGATCAGGGAGGCCTGCAGAGGGTTGCGCAGGCCTCCCTGAAGCTCCCCCAAGCCCAGGTGACGAAGGAAATGGCACTTTCTGATGGGGCCAGAAATGCTATGCAAAGGCAGTGCACTCATCCTCAGCTGCAGGAGACATGCTGGAGAGAGTTGGTGCTGAGCAGGTAGATTTAATGAAGGGAGGCGAGTCTTACAATTGATGGATTTTTTTTCCCTGCTGGTGGTACTGAAAGTAAAGGTGCGCCTTAGAATCGATGGCGCCTTAGACTCGAAGAAATACGGTATAACAAATCAGACCTCGCACTCTAGTGCAGCATCTAGGTCAGTACTTTCCACACAGACTAGTAACAACTCTCCAGGGTTTCAGAGTTGTGTACTACTGTATTACAGTATCCATTATAGTCTCCTGTATTACAGTATCCATTATGGTCTCCCACTTACTTAAGGCGTTCAGACATAAGATTATCATCGCCTAAGGACTTTAGATGACGTGGGAGCGGATCCGATGCTATGCACGAGAAGAACAAACGAGGTAATAACTCTGGAAACAACCAACAATAAAGATGCAGTCGCTCCTTAAGAGATGCGGAATGGGACTGGTTGTAGAGTTAAGAGGGGGGAGGAAGCCGCTGCTCTCTCTTCAAGCGGATGCTGCTAGGCACGCACGTGGAAAATGGCTCAGTGGTGAGGGGGAGGAGGAGGAGGAGGAGGAGGAGGGAGGCGGTATGGGAGTGGAGAGCTCCTCTCTGAACTCCCATCGGATCCGATGTCTCTCTCAAGGGAGACATGATCGGGTCGCAGGCGGAGGGCGAGTCACCTGGGCAGGCAGCAGATAGGAAGGGGCGAGCAGAGGCTGACCGACCTCAACCTCTACAAAGGGTAGAAACACGCGCTGGGACCTCGACGGTTTCCCACGCCATTCAACCGGGGCTAGCCGGCTTTTTTTTTTTTCTTCTCTCCCCCAAGGTAGGATTTGTAAAGTATATGTAACGCTTACTGCTTCTGGAGGCAATACTCCAGAGAATGAAATGAATGACCAGAAGCTGAATTGCTGCACAGCGGCAACAGGAGAGCTGAGTTCAGGTCCGGCCCGGGGTCTTCAATCAGGAGGAGGGGGGCAAAGGGCCGTTGCCTGCTGCAAAGGCTGAAAGCGGCAGGAGGAAGCCACGAAGGGGCCTTTCCGGGATCTCTTCCCAGACCAGTCCTTGGGTAGAGACCTCCATTTCCACGTGTGCAGACGTTGTTGAAACCTGACTCGTCGTCTTGCATGGAAGGCTTCTTCCAACGTGTAAGCGGTGGATCTTGGGAAAAGTCAGTCTGTGAAGCTGGATGCTGTGGTGGAGAAAAAATGCTTCACTGGCTGAATTTGGTTTGTCACAAAGATAGCCAAGGGGGCATATTAGGAACCTTGTTGCCAGAACAAAGTTGGTGACCTTTCCCTCAATTCCTTGCTTGCAAAAACCATAAATTGCTGTTTGATTCAAACCATGGTTTGTTTGCAGTCCAGAACTGGAGACTGGTTCTGGCAGAAAAAACAAATTGTGGTTTGCTGATGATGATAGGGGGCTTCCATTGCTCATCTTGGTTGCCCCACTTCCAACCAAAGTCGATTGCTAAGGTCATTCCTCTCACTTGTACAACGTTCCTCAGTGGGTTTAGCATGGCAGTTGCACAAGGCCCTTGGTTGGACTGTGCAAATCTATATCTACAATTAAGAACATGATTGACAAACTTCCTCTTCAATATTTCTTTAAGCACTAGCTAGAATATTTAATTTTTCACATTTTTATACCACCCTTCCTCCAAGGAGCTCAGGGTGGTGTACATAGTTGTTGTTGTTATTATTATTATTATTATTATTATTAATAATAATAACAACAGTATTTATATACCGCTTTTCAACAAAAAGTTCACAAAGCGGTTTACAGACAAAAATCAAATGATGAAATGGCTCCCTGTCCCAAAAGGGCTCACAATCTTAAAAAAGATGCAGAACACCACCAGCAACAGCCACCAGAAAGACATTGTGCTAGGGCAGGGGTGGGGAACCTATTTGCGGTGGGGGGCCATTTCCCCATTGGGGAAATTGGCCGCGGGCCGGCCATAAGGCCAGCCGAATTTTTGCCCCCCCATCGCAAATTTGACCCCCCCTGCGAATTTACAGTTCTAAACCTCCCTCCCACCCACCCACGGATCACCCACCCCACCCACGGACCACTCTCTCTCTCCCTCCCACCCACCCACGGACCACTCTCTCTCCGTCCGTCCCACCCACCCACGGCCGCTTACCTGAGACTCCGGGCGGCGGCAACTGGCGGTGGCGGCAACTACCGCCGCCACCGCCTTCCCGTGTCAGCTCCAGTTTAAATCAGCCTTTCTGCAGCTGCGCAGATCGCCGTTGAGGCCGAGAGGGCAATCTCTCGGCCTCAACGGCGATCTGCGCAGCTGCAGAAAGGCTGATTTCAGGAGGAAGCACCGAGGTGACGCGTCACCTCGGCGCCTCCTCCTTCTAAAAGCGGCCTTCCTGGACCTGCGGAGAGCGCCGCTCTGCGCAGGTCCAGAAAGTCCGCTTTTAAAGGGACTAGGCGGGCGGCGGCGGTGGAGCCTCCGATCGGCCCCGCAGGGGCCGGACCGGATCGACCCGCGGGCCGGAGGTTCCCCACCCCTGTGCTAGGGTGAAAGGGGGGCAGTTACTCTCCCCCTGCTAAATATAAGAGGAGCACCAATTGAAAAAGTGCCTCTTGCCCAGTTAGTTCCTCACCCCCTTTTGTCCTCACCACAACCCTGTGATTTAGGTGAGGCTGAGAGATAGTGACTGGCCCAAGGTCACCCAGGAAGCTTCAAAGAGGTAGCCACCCTGGCATTACCCATCATTCCATTGTGACAGTAACCATAGTCCAGATATAGTCCTGAACTTTATTATAATATTTCCCTGCAAAATAAATAGCTTGGATAGATTTTAGGGTGCTACTTTTAAATGTTAAAATAATATACGTTATTATAAGATACAATTATTATTTTTTTGTATTTTTTATATAATATAAACTCCTTCCTACCTATGATTCTCACTGTGTAGACTTTGAATTGTTGTTCAAGCCTACTTCACAGGGTTGGTATATTCAGATGAAGCAATGCAAAAACTGAAAAGTACTTGGTGATGGTTAGTACAGGTAATAGTAGTTAGCACCGAAACTGCTAATAGAAAAGCATCACTGCCCTCTGCTGGATTGTGTAAGAAAATTAATTTCATAGCCAGCTTCCTGTCCTTGCCATAGTAGACACAAGTGTTGCCCTACGATGCAGGAAAGATAAATGAGGGCAGGAGACAGGTCATGCCAGAGGTACCCAAACCTCCTGCTTCATCTCTGCATGCTTCATACAACAGAAAAGCACTCTGGGCCTATGAGATAGAGTGGGATATAAATTAAATATAAATTAAATAAATACTGTAAACGAAAATGTATTTATTTAAAGTATTTTTATCCCGCCTTTCTCCCCGAAGGGACCCAAGGCGGCTTACAACAACAAAAAAAGAGAATACAATACAAAAAATACAATACAAAAATAATCACATTTTAAAACCGTAAAAAACAATTAATGAAAATTAATAAAAACAGTATCTAAAATCGATTAAAAAGATCATAGCTACAATTAAAACAAGAGCATAAAAACAGCAGCACCCCCACCTGTACCAGCGAGATGTTAAAAAAGGCAAGGGCGCAGAATGGGTTTAGTGTTGCATGTTCTACATGAGAAGTGGGATTCAGGCAGGGGCGAGAGAGGCAGGTGTTAATAATGGAAGGTTAGATAGTCCAGGCAACAGAGGTGCTGAGGAAGGATTTGAAGGAAGAAGCCCAGCTGCCTTTCTCCTAAGACGTCACCCAGGTTTTTTATATCTGGGTGTGTGCTTAAGACATGTTTGTGTGATTTGGAATAATCTCTTCTGGAAGAATTCTCACATAGTACACTTATTTCCTGACTTGCTAAATTAAGGCTGCTGACTAGCGCAGCCCTTACCTGTGTCTGGCATTGCAGGTTGTGGGCGACAGCCTAGTAAGTGGCGTAGGCCTCAGTGCCGGCGACCCTTACTCTCGGGGTGGCGTGAAAGTGCTTTACGGCACCTTCACAACACCCCACATCCAACATGTATAGTTACGCAGGATTGCACCGTTAGTCACTATGCTATACCAATTATTGTAGAGGAGCCAGCTGTTTTTCTTAGCTAGCACATCTGGTATGGGCAACTTGCATTTCCTTTGTGCTCAGACCACAATATTTTGTTTTCCTCATAACTGATCCATCCAAAGTTTGGAGTGGATATTTTGGTGTGGATATTTGGAGTGGATAAGTTTGGAGGAAAATATTTTGTTTTCCTCATAACTGATCCATCCAAACTTTTCAGTTTGGAGTTTCATGTTAGCAGTGGTTGTATAAATGTTACAGACACGTATTGGCCAGTGTCTATGCCAGGGGTGTCAGATTCATTTCATACAGTGGGCCAAATAGCATTCATGACGCCTGCTGAGAGCCAGAAGTGATGTCATTAAGAAGAAATAAGCACTTTGTTCTTATGTAGGAACTCATTAGCTGCAAATTACAGAAGAGAAAATATGCAAACCTTGACCATATGTTCAAGATATGGGAGAGCCCAATTATCACACGGGCCACCCTTTCAGCAGTGCCACTTATGCTAAGGTGCCACTTTGCAGCTGAGAGGTGCTCTGCAAAGTGAAGACTCAGCAGAAGTGATGCTGCTGAAAGGGGGGGAATGTGTGATATTTGGGCTCTCCCAATGCCTCAGCAGTATCTCCCTCTCTCACTCCTCTTGGTTTCCCCTTCCCCCAGAGTCTTCCTTGCCTTCTGAGGCCTCCTTCTGTCTCCCTCCCCCCTCCCAAAGTCTCAGCAGAAGTGTTCTGCTGAAAGGGCAGTGCTGGGAGAGCCCAATTATTACATGTGCCAGATAGCTTCCATGGGCCTTATCTGGCCTGCAAGCCTTCTGTTTCTCCTAGTCTATGCCATCACATCACTGGTAACTTGGTGTCCTCACCCCTGAGCCTGCATTCATTTTCAGATCTTCTTAAAAGGTTTCAAAACATGTTTAAACATGTTTTCTGACTGTTTTAGGCTGCAATCTTATACACATGCACCTGGGAGTAAGCCCCATTAAACAGAGTGGGACTTACTTCTGAATAGCTTTGTACAGGTGGGCCCCCATATCCGCTGGGGATATGTTCCAGGCCCCTCAGTGGATACTTGAAACCGTGGATAAGAGCGAACACCCCCTCCATGGTTTCCTGAGTGCCCCCCCCACCCTGCCTCCCCTGCAGGCAGGCATGCTTGCCCCCCCCCCCCAGCTCTTATTTTTCTTTCAGCAAGTTTTGTTTCTTCCTTAAAACAGAGAAGCAGCCTCCATTGCAGGCAAGTAGAACGAGACTAAGTCCTAGAGAGGCTCTGCAAGGTTTCTGTTAACCTTGCAGAGCCTCTCTAGTACTTAGTCTCGTTCTACTTGCCTGTAATAAGCTGCTTCTCCTGTTTCTTTAAGGAAGAAACGAAGCTTACTGGGAAAAAAAGTAAAAGCCTGGGGGGGGGGCCATGATCTGTGGATAACTGAAACCGTGGATAGCGAATCAGTGGATATGGGGCCCACCTATATAGGACTGTGCTGCGAGAAGCTGAGCTCTCCTTGCTATGAGTCTTTCAATGTTTGTAAAAGAACACAGAATGGGAAAACCCTCGTGGGGCTACTGCTTCCTTCCCCCCCTTCCCCATAGCGATCTCCCGCCATTTCTTTTTATGATTTACCCCCCCCCTTTTTTTTGAGCAAGGCTTTGTGCTCTGTCCTTCCAACACTGGAATGCATGCCTCCCCTGTTGTAGGAGGACAAGGAGAAAGTCATGAACAGGAAACTACACATACTGTATACACAACATACACACAGCAGGGGGTATTCCAAGTGGACAGGATATTGTGCTTGATATGAACTAACGCTAAAAATAAAATTCTAAACATGAAATCTTTGGCTTGTTCTATGGAAAGGCCCCAAATATAAAAAGTAACAGAACTTCTAGTTATGACTTTATATTTCTCTTTCATCCTTCTTCCAAGGAACTTGTCCTTCCACTAATTTAATCCTCAGAGTCCCCCCTATGGGGGGAGAAAGCGGGATAGAAATCTAATTATTATTATTAATAATAATACCAGGCCTGCAACATTGGTGAGAGACTGAGGGATAGTGGTCAGCCCAAAGGGAGCATCATGCTGGCAGAAGGCGATTTCACGTTTTCTCTGGGAAGGGGATTGGCCGGAAATTTGACAAAGTACTTGACAAACGTTCTTCAGACTTCAGTCTCGAAAAGCTGCTATGATGATTACTCTGAGCTCCTGACAGAGCGTTGCAACAAGGGACTGAAGTACTCCTGCCTTTGTCGTTTTTACTAGCAAAGTAAGGGCAGCGGGAGGCAGAGACGTCCAGCCACCTGTAGAGTGGTCACTTTTGCATATATCCTGTTTGGACAGAGTGCCTAAACTGTCTCTTTCCCGCACCCCCCCCCCCATGCGGCGGCCACATCCCCCAGCAGAGGCAAAAAGGGCAGGAAGCAGATGGAGCCGGCGGCTTCCGTCCAACCAGCCAGGTGTTTCCTGCCATTGGACCCAGCCGAAAGGAACAAGGCAACCCTCTAGATTCTGCCTGGCTGTGCATGTAAATATGCACACACATGCGTGCATGCACAGAATGCATGCACATCAGTGTGTGTCTGTGCATTGCAGTTGGCATGTATACAAGAGTGGCTGTTTCTGGGCACATTTATGATAAATATCTCTCCAGAAGAGTATGTTCTGCATTGTTTGCGAAAGTACCACTGGGGCTAAGAAGAAGATGGCTTGGGGCTGCATTGGATCACTGTGTGCATGCAGTAGTGTCTGGGATTCCAAGAAGTGTGGGAGCATGTGCCTTACCACAAAGGAGCTCATGCCATGCATCTATAACTATGCACCCCAGCATGAATGCATTCTGTGGATTGTGCAGTCCAATTTTTTCCCCTTGCCATTCAACATATAGTGTAACGTAAGAAAAAAGGTACCTTCCACAAAGAGCTTACAATTTAAATTTTGACATGGAGGCAGAGAACAAAGGGAAGGGGGAGATTTTATCATTTTGCAACACACCTGTTATTACAAATGGGATCTCAAAGTGAATTTCCTGGCATTACAGTATTCTCTGCCTATGGGCCAAACTACACATTACATTAAGCACATTTATTGGCAAGCTTCATTTTTATGTACTAAGTCAGTGATGGCGAACCTATGACACGCGAGGTCATTTTGGGTGACACGCCAGCGTTTCCCCCAGGGTCCCGACACACCTTTATATTTTCGCTTGTTTAACTTGTTTAAGACAAGTTTTACAGGCTTGTCTTAAACATTTAGGGCAGGAATTTTGGCAGACCTCTTTCAAATTATTCTCTAGTAAAACTCAGCAACAAAAAAAGTCACTAATTGATGTTAAATAAAATGCAATGTGTTCTATAGTTGTTTTCAGTTCAGTTCAATTCAAAATTACTATTAAAAGTAGCAATAGTCAAAGTACTATTAAAAGTTGGGGGGCGACACACCAGCAGAGTCAAATTAGGCATTTTTAAAATCTTTGACACACCAAGCCCAAATGGTTCGCCATCACTGTACTAAGTAGTAGTTGAGGGGGAATCTGGATTGGGACCATATGAGGGAGGGGGCTTTAACCCTTGCCTCACCACAGTCCAGATCTGAATCCCCCCCACCCTGGTATTGGGAGGAAAGTTCCCACTGGCAGCCTGCCCCACGCAGAAGACTCCTCTTACCCCTTGCTTGTAACCTCCCTTGTTTAATCTGTAGTGAAATGTGTGGGCCTCTGAGCTCTCTGCTGTCATCACAGACAGTCCAAACACTACTGGGATAGCTATGATAGGGGCACAGGCACTCTGCACATATTCAGGGGTATTTTTCACTCCATCCAGCCTGCAGGTCTGGCCAGATACCAGTCCTGTAAATTCATGGGAGATTCAGTTTCTGGGGCCTCAAATCCATGCTTTCCATGCTTGTATAAAATTCAATTTTTCCAAAATCTGGGTCACTAGCGCCACTGAAGCCATGTGGTCAGAGAAGTGTGTAGGTGCAGGATGTATGAAGAACACATGCACTTCACGTGCATGTCTGAGAGTGTTACTAATGAATAAGTAGGCTTACCAGATCTCCAACTGGGACAGAGTGCTAGACCTTTAGGAGAAGGAATGTGGGCAGGTGTAGCTTGTTAAACCTTAGAGCACAATCCTAGGCATGTCTACTCAGAAGCAAGCCCCATTGTGTTCAGTGGGGCTTGCTTCTGAGTAGACATGCCTAGGAGTGTGCTCTAAGGTTTAACAAGCTACACCTGCCCACATTCCTTCTCCTAAAGGTCTAGCACTCCGTCCCGGCAAGAAATCTGGTAAGCCTATGAATGAGTCTGCATACTCTGTTGAATGTGAAGTCCATTACTTTATATCAGCATTTCTCAAAGTTCTCCAAACAAGTTGGGGAAATTCGTAGTGTTTGCGGGGGTGGTGCTCCTGGGATTGTGCCACTGGTGGGGGATTTTTTTTTAAAAAGTTACCAAGGAACGTGCCTGCCCTCCAGAGGGTTTGGGCACCCCACAGCCCCTTCTGCAGGGCTCCCTGAACTTCGGATCGGCTTCCTGAAGCCTAGACCCACTTCCGGATGAAAACGAAGTGGGTCTCGATCGCTTCAGGGAGCTGATCTGAAATGAGCCCTATGGAAAGCGAAACTGAGGCACACATGCTCATTTCCTTGCGAGTAGGTGATGATGCCCCAGTTCTTAGTGAAGGGGAATGGAAGGCTACCAGAATGATTCCAATCTGATGAACGTGGAGCTCAACAAATGCTCCAGAAGGCACACACATCCCCCCCCACCACCATAGTAAAAAGGATAAAAACAGAGCCTTGAGTGGCTGGTAAAATGAAACCATTTTTTTTTGTTTAGTCTCATAAAGCTAGGTGGGTCCCGATAAGTGTCGTTTTAAAAAGTGAGTTCTGGTGCAAAAACGTTTTGGGAACCACTGGAGTAGGGGTTGTGCCAGCAGAGATGCATTTGATATTATATATTCACACAGACGTTTCTCCAGAGCATTATCATTACCCCCAAATTAGTACAATCCTACCATTTCTGAGCATCCTCCACGCCATTTCTCCCAGCCCACAGGTGTACGCATTTAACTCCTGTTGCATAGATACACCCTTAGGTAAAAATGCCGTCAGTGAATCATCCTACAGCTTTGGTCTACCCATGTTCTCTCTTCCCTGGGGGTCCTTTTCAAGAGACCTGCTGCAACCTCCCAGCAGACCCCTCAGCAGATAGACAAACTGACTGTGGCGTCACCCAGAGGCGAATCTAAGGCGGAGCCAGCGGAGCACCCGCTCCGGGCGCCATCGCCCGAAGGGCGCCCCGCCCGCGAGTCCGAGTCTCCGAGTCCGACCCCCCCCCCTTAATCAGGAGAGCCGGCTGGGGACGTCTTCCCCGGCCGGCTGCCCGGGGCCTTCTGAAGGCCCGCGCGAGAACGGTATTTATACCGTTCTTTTTGCGCATGCTCAGACTGTTACTGAGGGGAAAAGGCTGCCCTTTTCCCCTCAGTAACAGTCTGAGCATGCGCGTGCGCGGGCGGGCCTTCCAGAAGGCCCTGGGCAGCCGGCCGGGGAAGACGTCCCCAGCCGGCTCTCCCGATTGAGGGAGGGGGTCGCCGCCTCCCGGAGCGCGCCGCCTCCTCCTCCTGGAGCGCAACACCGCCTCCTCCCGGAGCGCAACGCCCCCCCCTCCGGAGCGCGCCGCAGCTGATATTTTAATAATAGGGGCGCCACCCCCCCGTTGCTCCGGGCGCCAACGGCGTCACCCTGCTGCCGCTATTCTGGCGTCACCCTGCTGCCGCTATTCTGCCCTCCCCAAATCAGCCATTGCTGCCCTCTCTCTCCCCCCCCCCACCTAAGGGGCAGCCTATTCAGCGCTGGGCCTTAACGCTTGCCAAAGGTTCTGGCAGTGGCCTTGCTCGAGGAGGACAGTCAATTCCAGGACAGCGCAGGAAGCAATGAGCGCGAAACAACTCTATTGCTTTGTGTGAAGTGGCCCAATGGCTCTGAGTAATATTTTCCTGAGCAGTGGCTCCAGGAGAAGCAGGAAGTGAACACATTTCCTGACATTCAAGGCTGCCTCTCCTTTCTCTGGAAGCCTAGTGATCAGCATTCCTCTTTTTTTTTTTTTTAAGATACCTTTGATATACACACACAACACTCGCTTCTGATGAATTTTGGTCTTTTCTTGGGCGTTCAGAGATACCTGTGTGTTGCTTTTCTACACAACAGCAGACACTCACAATTCTGCAGCCCAAGTCAGGACTGGGAAAGGAAAAAAAAAACTTGCGTATCGCTGTCTGTTTTGTATGGTTCATTTTTCTTTCCAGGTGCCAGGTTTTCAAAGAATGACAAGTGTGCAAAGAGTTGAGAGAGGATGTTCTAGCCAACTGCACTGCACGTCTGTCTAAGAAGTCTAAAGTCGTTACTCCAAAGCATGGTATTCTTTGCTTGCTTGCTTGTTTTGTTTCTACAAACATTTGTATTCTGCTTTTCGTCTCCAATAACAGAGGTACCCAGAGAGTTGCTAATCAAATTAATTAACTGCCTCAAAAAAAATCACCAATAAAGCAATGGGACAGTACAGTAAAGAAACTACAAAATGATCACAGAGAGAACACAAAAAACACCACCACATAATTTAGGGTGCTTGCTAGATCTAGGCTTACCAGATCTCCAACCGGGACAGAGTGCTAGACCTTTAGGAGAAGGAATGTGGACAGGTGTAGCTTGTTAAACCTTAGAGCACAATCCTAGGCATCCATGGGGCTTGCTTCTGAATAGACATGGCTAGGATTGTGCTCTAAGGTTTAACAAGCTACACCTGCCCACATTCCTTCTCCTAAAGGTCTAGTTGCAAGAGGGCCAGGTTTGGGCCGTTTGGGGAAATAGTCCTACAGGTTACTTATTGCTTAATCCATCAAGGTGTTTGGAACTTCAGCAAGATAATCAAATTTAGACCGAACCACTGCTGAGAGTAATGTGAACTCGGCTGCTGTGGTAGGAATCCTTGCTGTTGGTTACAGCAATAAGTCAGTGCTAAATAGTCTCTCTCACTCACTCACTCACTCACTCACACACACACACACACACACACACACACTACATTTGGCTACCTGCTGGCACTGCACTCTATGCATACTTAACTCAAATGTACTAAATTGGTAACACATAGCGGGTCTGACTTGCCAAATATACCTTTTTGCCAACACATATGGAATTTTAAAATTCTGCAAATGCTTGCACAAAAATAGGTCTACGCATTTCTCCACATAGAAAGAAACTTCAGTGCCACTTTCCATGTCACATTTTGTGCTCAGAATCAATTTCCAGAACATAAGGCATGCATGCGACATCTGACCTCTGTGAAATGGCTTATGAGTTGGTTCATTGTAGCTTTTGCCTGCTAAGTATATATGAGTGAAGAGCCATTCCATGTATTTTTTACTTCAGAACTGGGACCCCGAGTATAAAATGTAACAGATGAAACAGTCCAGAAGATGTGGAGAGATGCCTGTCCTTGTAGCTATGTTGTACTGTTGATGCAATCCACTAGATGGCATTGATGCATGGTAAGTGTAGGCACACACATGCATGCGCACATACAGAGCATACAATACACCATCTCATGCACATTTGTGCTTTCGATCCCACACACACACACACACACACACACACACACACACACACACACACTGAAATCCACATTTTCCACCATAATTTCTGAGCATTTGTATCACACCTTTCCAGGTTTTTTCTGTGATTGGTTATTTTTTCATGCCTGGTGAGGCTAGGACATAATAAGTAGCATCCCAGTATGGTGATAATTGCATGACCAACAGTACAATCGTATGCATGTTTCACTCAGACGTAACTAGATCAAATATGTACAAACTGCAAGAGAGGAGATTCTGGTTCAGGAAGAAATTCTTGATGGTGAGGGTGTCTCGGCAGTGGAACAGATTGTCGAGGGAGGTGGTGGATTCTCCTTCACTGGAGGTCTTCAAGCAGAGGCTCAACAGGCACCTGCTGGAGATGTTCTAGGACAGGGATTCTCAACCAGTGGTACTAGTACCACCAGTGGTACTTCAGCCGACTGCTGGTGGTACTCAGACTGCCGGACCACCAGAATCCTGCTCTGACATGGTACTTTCAGTAGCACGTTTTCGCTCCCAAGAGGTTCCTGCCTTTGGCCAAGTCTCTCAGGAATGCTGAGAAGGGTCCTCCCACCCACACAGAGCCTCCTACGTGCATTTTCTGGCCTCTGAAACCTGAAAACCCAGAAGTAGTCACTTCCGGTGGTACGCAGCAGGAGGGTGGCACCGGAGGTGGTACTCAGTCGGGAAGGGGTTGAGAACCTCTGCTCTAGGAGGATGTCCTGCTACAGGCAGGGGGTTGGACTAGATGACCTTGTGGGTCGCCTCCAACGCTATGATTCTAAGTAAGCCCATTGAGTTCAGTGGAACTTACTCCCAAGAAAATGTGTACAGGATTGCAGCCCAAGTTACCTTTTTAAAAAAATGGCAAATTGAAGGTGAGCGATCAGTGGTCCAGTCTCTAAGCAGTAACATGACTGAAGGAAACGAGGTCCAGCCCAACTGCATGCAACTAAGCAATTATTTGATGTCTGTCTGTGTGGCAAAATGTAGGGGGCAAATAGTAGAGTGCATTCGTTAAAAAAGGAATAGAAATTAAAATGAATGAGGCCCATTTGTTTTATTTATTATGCTATTAAAATGAATGAAAATTAAAACTAATGGCCTCTGAAGTGAAATCTATTTGTTTTTCCTTTCATTTTTATAGGAACCCTCAAGAACCTTAAGGACTCTGTACAAGCCACAGAAAGGTTGCAGGGAGGGAGGAAGAAAGAGTGAGCAGTGAAATTGATGCACTTTTTGTCTGTGAAATGGGATCCCTTTTTCCTGTCTATCAAAATGTGCAGGTTTGATTCTTTCTATGGGTCAGAGAGTCCCTGAAAATGTCATGCTAATAGGATGGAAGTTACATGCAGGAGAATAACTGCTGGGCCGCCCTTTAAAATCAATGTGAAGCTCATACAGTAATATGTTTGCCTTTTTAAATTGCCCGTAAAAATGGGACCCCCTTTGTCCTAACTTCTGAAATTGGGCATGTCAGATGCTTTAAAGGAGTAGTAGAATGCCTGAAAATGCCACGTCATTTGAGTAGAAAACACCCAAGTTACAGTCATAAGAGGATTGGCAGGGTCTTCCATTGAAACCACTAGAAAATGAAAAGAAATGGGAAAACCCAAAATGAAACCAAATAAAGTTAAAATGAAGTTTTAAAACCAAATAAAGTTAAAATGAATGAAGAATGAATCAAAACAAATCAAAAATGTCAGAACAATTTTTTTTCTTGCACACCCCCATAGGTCAATGAAGCGGCACACAACCAGGTCCACTGGATTAAAATGTACTTTAATGTTCATGGTGAGTAAATATATTTAAGAATTTTAATGCTTCTTAAATATTGTGCCTCTCAAACATCTGACGTTTATCGTATGTGGATCTTACATTAAGGAAATTTAGCCACCCCTGTACTATTCTCTGTCCAGGATTGAGTTTTGGGGGAATGAGTTCTGCCAATTTGCAACTGATATCAGCTGGGCACAGCACTGATTGGCTGGTGCTTTCAACATCACACAAAAAAACTTCCCCTCTACATCCCTGGAGCAGTTTTGCAGCTCTTTTAAATAAGAGATTCCTTTTAAAAAAAAAACTTTAAAATAATAAACATTCACACTGTGATTTTAAAAGAATTAAAAGAGGATATCCCACTTGGAAACGAGGGAGGAGCAAGACAGATAACTGAGATCAGCAGCATTCAAATATCTGAAAAACAGATCTCTTGAATGAGTCGGCTCCTCTCCCTCGCCCGTCGAACTGCCCCCGTGCCCGCTGGATCCGGACTCACCTCCTCTAGCAGCGTTCCAGCGACGGAGCAAGGGAGGCCGGCCTCCCTTGCTCCTGAGTAGTCGCAAACGTGCTTTCCGGCATGTTTGCGACTGCTGCCGGAGCGTGTCGTCAGGATTGTGCCCTGAGGGTGTTTTTCCTGCGGTTCCTCTACTTTGTGCATATGATATGGCGATATATCACCAGGTTTGCTGCTGTTATCAATCAGAAATCAATAGTGTTGGGCTAGGTAGATGCTGGGGTCAAAGTGGAAGCTGAGCTAGCAAAGGGCCATCCTTTGTGAGGTGCAAGGAAGAAAACCTATTTTGGAAACCTGTTGCTGTGATGGTGGTAGCACCCTTTCCCTGGCATCTGTGGTGTGATGCAGGAGAGTTAAACTGCTATCTGCTGGGGGCCCAGTAGTTCTTCTATCAGTAGAAGTGTTGGAGCAAAAGCCAGCTTGGAAGCCACACCCTCTGGTTTGCCATTCTTATCCTCTAAGCCCAGTTGGCTGGCTCAGCATCGGTTAACCAACTGAGAGAAAAGGCTACTTTCATCTCTACTACCACATAAGGCAGTGTTTCCTGAACTTTTTTGTCCTGCAGCTCCCTTGACCATTGGTGACCATTGGCTGTGGCTCCCCATTACATTGTGTTGATGTCTGCCAATTGGCATTGCACTGCTTTCCGAGAGGATTCCGTGGCACTCTGCGGCTCCCCTGGCTGGTTTCTGTGGCTCCCCTGGGAGCCACGCCTCCCAGTTTGGGAACCACTGACATAAGGTATTCTGAGTGAAACCTGGTGTTGAAAAGAGGCTCAGGAGTGCCACTGAGCCTTGGTTCTCATTAAGTATTGGATGACCCTGTTTAGATCAGGAGGGAAGAAGGAATCCAGCCAGGGCTGGCACAGGATGTTTTGCCACCCAAGGTAGCTGCACCACATGTTATGAGTTACCAGGATCATGGGTGACTCCAGAAAGAAAGAATAGGATGGGCAAAGAAGAGAGAAGGAAAATTTGGGGATGGGAGTGAACTCCATCTTGCCTACCACAAGCTTCCCAAACAGAAACTTAATGTTTCACAGTCTAGATTTCTAACACAAAAAGGGTGGGCAAGCAATTTTTAGTGTGGGCATCCCCTCCCCCCCCCGTGCTCTCTACCTGTGCCCAGAATCTGTGCTGTAGAATTTCCCCACACATCCTGTCTCTTGCACCTGCAGCTTAGAACGAAGCAGCCGATTATCTCACTGCAGAGGAAACGACTCAGTCTTGCCTTGCTGATCAGCATAAGGAACGCAGCACGTTTTGGGGTGGGAGTGAAAAGGTATCTGTGGCAACCTGCTTTGCCCGTGTGCCTGAACACTAGAAAAGAAGCAGCTTGTCAGAAATGCATGCAGCAGCAAAAGAAGGTCTAGCATTAGATTTGTGTATGTGTTTAAATTTATCTCCTGAAGATCATAGACAGCAAGACAGGTAGAAAATACAAAATAAAAAACCAAATAACTTCCTGCTGCCTTGGCTACTCCTGTGCATGTCCACTCCGGAATAAGACCAATGAAGTTCAGTGGGACTTAGTTTCAGGTTAAAGTGAGCATGGGATTGGAACCTGAGTTTTCTAGCCCTTTGGGCTGAAAACTTTGGGGAAATAGGGACAGACAAACTCACCCGTAATGTTTCAAGCAGATGTATGGTGGTTATACCTCTATGTAGGAATCCATATATAAGAACTGCTGCAAATACGTATATAAGGGAGTGGCGACAGGATACAGGTATCTTGTTGTCTTGTGTGCTCCCTGAGGTATCTAGTGGGGCCAGGGCCATTCAGAGGAATTTTATCAGGGGGTACAAAGTTTCTTTTGGGCTCCTTCCCTACATATGAATTTGGCTCCTGGGCCCTCCTTTTTTACTCCAGGGCCCCCTTTTTGACCCATTTTTTGCCCTGGGCCCAGGTACAAATTACCCCCTTAACCCCCCTCTCAGAGGCCCTGGGTGGGGTCACTGTGTGATACAGGAAGCTGGACTAGATGGACCTTTGGCCTGATCCAGCAGGGCTCTTCTTATGTTCTTATGAAAATTAGCTGTGAGAGAATTAAGGGGATTTCATGGTGAACGTTTCTTATGGAAGAAAGAAAAGTAACTTTGTGAAATGGCACACTGATCTTCAGAAAGGTGCAAGCATTTTAAGTTTAAATTAGTAACAAAATATCACTCCCAAAAGCATCCAAAAGTACAGCAAGTCCTCACTTATAGTTTCATTATGTCGTTTCGTTTTAAAGTTGTTGAGAAAAAAATCGATTCCTGGCTGGGGCCACTGTCTGTGTGGAGTTCGTTCTTCTCCCCATGTCTGTGTGGGTTTTCTCTGGCCTGGAAAGCTCACATTTAGTTCAGTGTTTAATATCAAAAGTGTTTGGGGTCTTTATTTAGAAGTTTGGTGATGCTTTTGTGACCAGAAATATGCCATAAACTCTTGTTTATGTTATGTATATCAATTAGCCTACAGTAAAATTGGTTCCATTATAAGTCGTTTCGCTTAAAGTTGCAGTTTCCAAGAACCTATTGACAACTTTAAGTGAGGGCTTGCTGTACTTTGCAGAGACATTCTCTCCCCCCCTCCCCCAGCAAATTGAGTAAATAATTTTGTCTGAAACTCAATCCTGGGTATAGGCACTCTCTGATATGAACCTGGCAAGGTGTGGCAGATGTTTCCATATTTGCAGCAGCATTTTATTTTGCCAGTCTGGAAAATTGAAAAATTGAAAAGACTTCTGTAGTAGTATGAGCAGTTCCCAAGAAGGACTGCCCTGGCCATTTGAGATTTGAGCTTGGAAATGGAACTATAGAAAGGGGGCTAAATATAATTTTAACAAAACGTACATATTAAAGATAACTGATATAGGCAGCCAACACTTTAGAAGAAAAACCTGGATTTCTTCCTTAAAAAAATTCAAAACCAAATGCAATCACTTCCAGCACCTAAATGCCAGTAGATAGTTTCAGAATGGAGTCATTGCTCTATGGCCTCCGCACTCTACAGCCTGCTCTTCATGATGCTGGTGTCCAGGATTTCCAGGAAACTTTCCTCTTAATAGCCTCTTGCACAGGAACCAGTCTTTGGAAAACTGGCAGCTCTGTTTATGACTGCAGGTTGTGTGTTCATATAGACAAGTTGTGAAATGCAAGTTGTGTTGCTGTTCCCAGAAGCTGATTTTGGCTGTTATTATTAAGACAGCAGTTGTGTGGGGGCGGGTTGTGTGTGATGCTGATAGATTTGCTGCTGTTTGGTGTGATGTGCTCTTTTGTGGCTCTCTGCCCCCTACTCAGTGACAAGACATAGCAGGATGTGAGAGCAAAAAACAGCACGTGTTTCTGGGAGACTCCTATCAGCCAGGCCCTGCCTTTGACCGCAAACAACCTAGGCAGCATGGGGGACACTGTTAAGGTTGTCACCTGACTACCCTTTACTGATCTGCCCAGTTTTCCAGCTTCTGAGCTGGTGCAGCAACTAAAAACATTGTTCATCAGTCTCCCTAATCCAGCATTTCTCAAAGTTCTCCCTGCGAGGCGGGGAGAACCTTGAGTGTGTGCGGGGGCGGAGCCAGCAGCGGCGGCGGCAATCTGGGGGATTGCCACCGCTGCTGCCAAAACCGCCCCCGAAATGCCCCCCCTCCGCACTTACCGGGGCTTGGGGGAGCATTGGGGAGGCCTACGCAACCCTCTGCAGGCCCTGTTCCCCCAAGCCCCAGTAAGTGCGGAGGGGCCATTTCGGGCACTTTGGCAGTGGTGGCAGTGGCGATCCCCTGAATCGCCGCCGCCATGCTGTCCCCTCCCCTTAAGGGGGCAGGGGATAGCAAAAGTTCTCAATGGTGGGTCACAACCCACAGTTTCAGAACCAGTGGCCTAATCTATTGAAGCTGCCAATTTGTCAAAATTTCTTACCCTAAGAAGCCATTTTTTTTTGGTTACACTGAGAATTGGAAGGTGCAAGGTATAGGTGAGGTAGGCAAATATTTAGACCAGGGATGACCAACCTTCCACCATTAGGGCCTCTGTGTTCTTAAGTGTTGTGTAGAAGACAGAATCTGGGCAGCTGCAATTGCTGATGGTGCTGCTAAGGCAGTTGCACCTGCTGAAATGCCCTCATGCAACCATTAAAGGGCCAGGGACATTCATGGTAAAAGGTTGGCCACCCCTGATTTAGACTAATGTAGACAGAATAGTTTTTGGTGGCTGCACCACCAGCAACTGTGCTGGTCTAGGCAGTGAAATGTCAGTTCGCTTGGATCAGTCCTGGCATCTTGGGTTGACATAGTTGCAGTAGCGTAGCTAGAGGGGTGGGGGGCGGCACAGTAAGTGCTGCACAGTGCTATATGGCGGTACAACGTGGCCCCTCCCACTCACCGTCAGAGCCATTCTGGCAGCAAAGGCAGCACTGCCGGAATGGCTCCGACAGTGAGTGGGAGGGACCACTTTGCACTGCCATGTAGCACCGTGCAGCACCTACTGCGCCACCCACCCCTAGCTAAGCTACTGCATAGTTGGGCAGCTGTTGAGGTTCCAGACGCCTCTGTGTTCTGTGAGCATAGCCTTCATGCAGTGGGGGCAGAGCAATTCTCTAGGGGCCCACCGCCCCAGGTAGGATGAGGGCTCACGTTTGTCAAGGGCCCCTGAAACCTAGGCTTGCTTGCCTCTTTAATTGTAACAGGGGTAGCAGCCATTGTGCCAGTGAGGGTCAGCAGTGGGTCACTCCTCCATGTTCTTGTCTCTATAGAATTGGAGGAGGGGGCACAAAAAACTATAGTGAAGGCTGAGAAGAGTTTGTGAAAAGTCAGTAGAATTCTTTGAGAGAGGTGTTGTCTCCAAGTTAGAAGCCGGGGGGACCCAACTAATGGACATGTCATAACCAGTAATTACCTTTCTGTCTTTGTTGGTCCTGAGCTATTGGTGTGTTATTAACTGATCCTCTGGAAAGGTCTTTAGAGGCAGGCGTCCCCAGGAGATGACGACAACCCAGTCCTACACAGCGCAATCGCCCTGCTGAAATCGTTCGTCTTTAAACAGGAGCAGTGTGGTGCAGGACTTCCTGGGCTGACCTGGTGGCGAAGGCAGGCCTGGGGGGACATACTGAAGACCTTGCAGCCCCAGATCTTCTCCAGCACGTGATAAGAGAAGATCTTATCCTATCTTTCATGTGTTTTGAAAGGTGCAGTGGCTAGAAAAGAACATTTGTGCAGCATCTTTGTAATGCTGGAACAGCTGTGCATGAACAAAGCTTCTTGGACCTGCTTTGGGTTCCTCATGTCTTTATCTCACACCTGGCCTTTCTAAGGTCACTGTCACAAATGACATGTCATGTTTTGCATTTCCCACCTTTGCTATTTGAATGTACAACCTTGGCCCAGTTCAGACACATGGCAGCCACAACATGAGTGACATGGAAACACAGGAGGCAGGACATTTTCAAGCTGCTGCTGCTGTTGCAATAATTGGGGTGGTGGCATATTATTATTATTATTATTATTATTATTATTATTATTATTATCATCATCATCATCATCATCATCATCATCATCAGTATTTATATACCGCTTTCCAACCAAAAGTTCACAAAGCGGTTTACAGACAAAATCAAATGATTAAATGGCTCCCTGTCCCCAAAGGGCTCACAATCTAAAAAAGATGCAGAAGACCACCAGCAAACAGCCACCAGAAAGACACTGTGCTGGGGTGAAAGGGGGGCAGTTGCTCTTCCCCTGCTAAATAAAAGAGGAGCACCAATTGAAAAAGTGCCTCTTCCCCAGTTAGCAGGGGTGGTATTATTATTATTATTATTATTATTATTATTATTATTATTATTATTATTATTATTATTATTAACCGTATTTATATACTGCTTTTCGACAAAATGTTCACAAAGCGGTTTACAGAAAAAATCAAATGATCAAATGGCTATTCATCACCCATGTGGCGGCACCAGTTCACACAAATAGTGCCTCCATGTGATCTTGGCCCCGTAACAAATTATGTGATCTTGGCCCCCGTGTGTGACCCCCACACACTTCTAAAACCACTCACAAGGCGGCCACCCCTGTGCGAACTGGACCTTAGGCTGGCTGGAATGTCTATTCTCTTCTCTGTTCTGCATGAGCAAGATTTACAAGGGGTCCAGTGTAAAAGTCCTTTTGGAAAAGCCCCAGTATTGCAAAACATGCATTTTAACCCCTTCCTTACACATGCTTTGATAAGGGACTGTAGCATGAAAATGGCAGCAGCGAAATGGTCCCATCGGATGAGTATGTACAGGGCTTGCGAATTCACACTGGAAAGCATGTAAACATACATTCATTTCTGAAATTGCTGAAGTCTTTGTTGGCTCTCAGTGCCGATGGCTTGCCAGCTGGTTCACCTGATTTCCATTCTAGGAGGTGTGTTGACCAATGGGGTGTAATGATGCTAAGGAGGAGAGAGATGGACACCTGTGCTGGCAAAGAACCTCAAAGGTAGACTGTATGAGGGAAAGGAGCCTGCTCTCTCTCTCTCTCTCTCTCTCTCTCTCTCTCTCTCTCTCTCTCTCTCTCTTTTCAAGGCTCTTCTACTCTTGCATCCAAGCAAGCGGTATTTCTAGTAGCTACTAAAAGTGCCCTGAGCTTTGCTAAGCCGCCTCTATTATGCGTGTGCCACTGAGTCTTTAGTGTTCGCTGGTCTATGTTATTTCAGTGTGTAGACTCTGGGCTTCCTCTTGTTTGCTTTCCAAGTCCCCTTGCTTAGGCTGGGTCTGACTCGGGAGTTTCCTTATCAGCCCTGTGCAGGCAGCTCCTGTGCTGCTTATCTACAAACTGCAGAACATCCCCTGTCCAAAGAGGGCAGGAAATCTCTCTCATGCAGGGGAGGGAAGGGGAGGTGGAAGGGGGAGGGAATGGGGAGGGGGCTTGGCCCAGACTTCTTCAAAGCAGCTCCTTCCAGTGGCCAAATAGCGCCTGTCAAAAAAGAGAGGTGGCCACAGGGGGATTCGTAGGGAATGAGGTGGGAGGAAAAGCTGGAGCCTAATTGATTTGACGTCCCCAACACCACAGCTAATAACAACAATCATAATTATACGCCAGCTCTGGTGAAGGGAAGCGGTGGAGCAGAGAGGAAGCAGCCACGAATTATGGCCCCCAAGCATGATAGCTGGCAGCAACCATGTGGCCGGCTCTGTGGGTAAGCTAGCCGCTGATGCTGGCCAGTCGCATCCTTCCCAGGATCGAGGATTGGATCCCAGCACCTCTGGTTGTTTTGTCTTCAAGTGGATTGCCGTGGCGCCGTTTCTACATGCCCCTCCACCTTGCCATTCGGGCCTCCCTACCGCCAGCAGTCAGGTGACACTTCGTTTCACTTCGAAATTCCACAGCAACCACCGAACGGAATTGTGCCGCTTGCCTGCCTTTCAGCAACACGGGATAAAAAATGACAGTCTTTGACCTTTGGAGAAGAAAAGGTGGCTTTGGTCAAGTGAAGTCTGACAGGTGAAAACTGAGGGGGCATTTGGGGGTGGCAAGGAGAGAAAGCTGGTTGTTGGCATGTTTCTTGGGAAAGAAGGGCAGAGGGTTAAGTTTCAGCCATTGTTTTTATTTGCAGATAACTATATATGTGATGTTTAAGAGCCTTTCAAGTCATGGGTTACGCAGAAGGGTTGGCGGTTGATGTTGCTTCCCTTTCTTGCAATTTGTTGTTGATCTGAGCCTAAAGTCCTTCCCCCCCCCCCCCAATAGCCTGGCCGTTTCCTGACACTTTATGTCCTTTCCCCCCTCTCTATCTCTTTCCAGTGTTAACTGGTACATTTTATAACAATTTCCTTATTGTCTCAGCAGTCCACAATAAGGATGTCTAGGAGAGCGATTCATCTAAGAATATTCTTCCTTGCATTTCCTTGTTCATGGAGAAACTTTTGTTCATGATGAATTATTAGCTCTTTTCTTACTGCCTGCAACTCCTTCCATTACCAAAACACGCAATTTACGAAATGAAACGACAATTGTTAGGCTCAGAAAATATTGAAAAAAACTGGAATTTTCATAGCAATCCTAACAATACAATAGCAAGACAAATATATTTTGCATTAAAACCCAATTTTTTTCCTTTATACAAACGGGAACAGTAGCATTCGAGCAATGTTCATTTGTCATAGGAGTTCTCTCAATTTTTTTTGCATAATTACACAAGTAATCACTGTTAACCAATAAGCTTAAAATTTCCACCTATACCTCCATTTAGATTTCAAACACTCCTGCGATCCTTTAGCTTGTCTTGGTAATGATCACTGCTAGCATTTAAGCTACTCTGATATCTCTCACTTCTTTGACAATTGCATCCCTTATCATGCAGTATCACCCACATGGCTTCCTACCAGAGTTCAATTTGTAGCATAATTGAGCGATTATTGCTTCTTTCATTATGTTTCATAAGACCCAAATCAGTGCAAGGGCTTTTTAATGTTTTCTATCAGAATGGCGCCCAGCGATGTTTTATTCATAATTCTGTGTTTTCCTATACATAGATTATGCGTGTAAGACCAGCACACATATATAGTGATATCAGAGGAAGTAGATAGTGAGCATGATAGGTCTTATTATACCAAAGACACAATGATGATAGATTGTGCTCTGTTTTTCCGGATATGATATAATATTATAATAACTGGTATACAGAGGTCTTCTTCCATGTTAAATCTCAACATTGTGGAGAGTAAGCAATTCAAAATAGGGAGTGACATTTTTTCCTGGACTGACATCTGTTGTAGTAAGGGTCACATTGACCATTACACACTTCCTTTATGGTAAGCACTTCCGTGTAGGAAAAAATGTGAAAACTGTGTGTTACTATTGCACACATGTTTGTTTTACTAGGAGCACATGCATTGGGAGGCTGTGGCTTCCTTGGGTATGTGTCTCCAGCCACTGAAATAAATGCACATGCAAAATTGTCACAAATGATAATCTAGACGAGTGACAATATGTACGTGCTTTTTGCCTGACACTGGAAATGCATAGCACTTGAAGTGATTCTAAGGGTCAGGAAACTTCAGGATCATATTAGCCCATTCTTCAAGAAGACTGTAGTATGTTGCATGTATGCAATACAAATACAGTATAATGACATATTTTAAATTGTATGTTAGATGTACAGTTATATTTGTATGTGCATATATCATATACAAAACCAACATATATTCTATATATTGTATTATATTTATATCGCAACAATATAAACCACACATAATTTTGTTATATTTACATATATTGTACATGGTAAATATTGGGGGTCACAATTCATCACAGAGGTAAGAACTCTTAAACATACTGATCTCAGTTGGACAAGGGCCCCTAACTTTAATGTTGGATTGTGGCCACGGTATATTTACTTAAATACAGTAACAGCGCAATCCTATCCAACTTACTCCACCTGTGTAACCAGTGGTGCAGCGAGAACGGGAGGCCCTAGAATGGAAAGAGGATTCAAATCCCCTTTGAATCCCCCTTTGGAGGGGATTTGAATCCCCTTTCCATTCTGGGGCCTCCCGTTCTCGTTGCACCGCTGGTTACACTGGTGATGTAAGTTGGATAGGAAGGATTGCGCTGTACATATTCTTAATATTAACATTGTATACTTTTTACATATGCACATAAGAAAACTGAAAGTGGGAAGTTAAACTGTTGCTAAACCATAATCAAGACAGATCCATAATCCAGTTAATCTGAAATATTTGGATCTAAATCAGTTTCAGTTCCATTGAAGTGAGTGCAACCAGTTTGGTGTAAAGTAAGACATAATGGATTAAAATGAATTGTGAATTAACTACAGAAGCTTAAAGGGTGTTTCATATACTCATGTAAATCAGATTCATTCCCTGATTAGTGATTGGATTAAGAATTCCAGATCTCAAATTTATGAGAAGGCTGCTGTGTAACTTTAGCCTATGTACTGTTTGAATTGAATTTCTTGTCTCTCTTTCCTCTGTAGCTCTCTAGTTTAGGGGGGGATTCTTGGTGACGAAATGAAAGCACATCACAGATGTCCCATTTAGTTGCAATCACAGAGCTGGCTTTTTAAAAAGCAACCTGTATTTTAAGATTTTTTTATACCCACTCACACACATTTAAAAGTAGCTCGTTCTTTTTTTGTAAGTATGGCTTTGAAATGGCCTCAGATGTAGCTGATTGGGAAGCCAAACCCTCCTGATGACATTTGCAAAACCATTTCCTCTATTTCTCAAACATTTTTATCGCCCGACACCCGAACAAAGGACTAAGACAGCCACACAAAATGAGCATTGTTGCTCCTTTATCTCCCTGAATTCAGTTACCTGCTTTGGAAAATATCATCCCAACATAGTCACAATTCTAGATTAAAATTTTGTGTACAGCCTGAGATAGGCTTGAAAAGCAAAACGGGTATTTGGAAAAGGGGTAGGCCCCTGACTTGTCCTGAATAGAATGGGGTGAGTGTTGTTGTTTTCTGAGCAAGAACTTTCTTTGCAACTAGTGTGGTTTCATGCTCTATTCCAAAGAAATACAGAAAGCTAAATTCTGTTCCCAAGTCAGTTATTCATAGCAGTAAAGGCATATGCAAATCTGCTTATTCAAAGTTGTGCACTATCTTGCTCAGATTTGCAATTTTTTATTTGCCCTCAGCCTTTTGCAGATTTTTCACCAAAGACTAAGTTCAGGCCGAAAGAGCAAGATGAGGGAGGGTTATATAAGGTCTGATGGAGAGACAAGCAGCCATTTGGGCACACAGAACCTTTTCCCCCAGCCCCAGAATGCTTTAGCACTAGGCACATTCCACTGGCCTGTTCGTTAAACATTTGGGTTCGCTTCTGGTTCACATTCATCAATACATTTTTTAACAATTTCTGGTTTAGTTCTTGTTCAGATGCAGTGACGTCGCTTGAGGTGGGGTGGAACGGTAAGTTCCACACTGTGCTAACCTTCATTTACTCCCCAGCACAAGGCGGCCCCATCCCCTCACCGTTGGAGCCATTCAGTGCAGAGTCTACTGCACGTTGCCTTCGCTGCACTGAATGGCTCCGACGGCGAGGGGGCGGGGCCGCCTTGTGCCAGAGAGTTAACGGAGGTTAGCACAGTGCAGAACTATTCCACCCCACCTCGAGTGATACCAGTGTTCAGGTGCTGTAAAACATTATTCAGTACCAGCTTAGCAATTTGAAACCAGATGAGATACATTTCATACAAATGAATGGGTCCCCCTCGAGAGGGGGGGGGAAGCAGGATAAAAATCCAGTAAATATCGTAGTAATAATAATGTCAAGAATCTTTTTACAATTGCAGTATACTTTCCCTATAATAAATGAGAAACATTTTAACTTCAGAAAAATGAAATATTTTAAGGCTGCAATCCTATCACGCTTACCTGGTAGTAAGTTCCATTGAACTGAATGGGGCTTACTTCTCAGCAGACATGCATAGGATTGCACTGACAAACATGCTACATGCATGCACTAATACCACATCTGCCAGAACTATATTGGTCATATTTGAGTGTCAAGAGGACAGGATGAGAATGGGGGCATATGCTTTGCTCATGGTGAGTAAGAACAGCATCCCTGTGGTGGGTTTGTTCTCCCCCTATCTTATGTAAACTTACCACGTGATGCAGTGTCATCAGGTTGCATGTTTTCTCATTTCTGCTTTGCATTATTGGTGGCCACTGGCCTGATTTGTCTGTTGGCAGTATAACAAAGCTCCTGAACAGTTCTGGCATGCCAGTTTGCTGTTTGCATGTTCCCTTTCAAAACACTCCTGTGAGCAAATACGTGCACATGAAATGCATTTTGATGGTCTGTTTATTTCTTGAACACAGCTGTCAATTCAGAAAATATATGTGGGTAGCCAGTTTCTACGAAACATTTCTTCAATTACACGCTCGTGAGATCAGATCGTTTCAAAAAGAGAAAGCAAGGGAACACGGGATATTTTTTTTTTATCAGAAGGACTCTAACAGCTCAATCCTGCGCAATGATCAGTGCCCTTGGCAAAGATCTGACGCCTTACCATCTACCGGCGGCTGGAGGAAGTTTCTGTGCAGAGAGAGGCCTGCCTGCGTCCGCACTGGCGGGCCTTATGCTCCAGGTGCCATAAACGCGCTTTGTAGTGCGTTTACGACACCCTCCGCCTGCAGAGCGCACAGGATGGTGCAGTGAATTCAGTCCTGACTTCCATAAGAAAGAGTATGATTTGCTTGTAAACTTTGAGGGGGGGGGTGCAAGGAAGGTGCAGCTCTGGCTTGACAGAATATTGTGGTCCAGGGTTTTCTGTGTTCTCCAGTGATTTTTCAGACTTGATGTATGGTGATTTATTTTTAATAATAAAATGTAGTTGCAGCACCAGCCTGTCCACTATGGATATATAAAGTTTCACTAAGAATTTCAGGCTGCTGTGCCATTAAATTCGTCTTTGCAGTTCATTGTATTGTATCCTGTTGATCATGGCTGGGGATTAGTGAGTAATTAATAAATGGCCCTTTGAATGACCTCTGAGTTGCCCCAACATCAGTTTCTGTTCCTTTGGGAGGGAGAAAAGATTGAATTACTGATTTTATCTCATTTTCCCCCAATTTTATACACACACACACACACACACACACACACAATCCTATCCAACTTACACCACCGGTGTAACCAGCGGTGCAGCGAGAACAGGAGGCCCCAGAACAGAAAGGGGATTCAAATCCCCTTCAAAGGGGGTATAAATCTCCCCTCCCCTCCAAAGCCTCCCACCCTGCCCTTCCCCGCTGGTTACAACGGTGGGGTAAATTGGATAGGATTGCGCTCACACACACACACACACACACACACACACACACACACACACACACACACACACAGAGTGTGTGTGTGTGTGTGTGTGTGTGTGTGTGTGTGTGAGAGAGAGAGAGAGAGAGAGAGAGAGAGAGAGAGAGAGAGAGAGAGAGAGGTTATATTTTGGACAATTCAGAGAGATTATTCGTTTTTTCATTCAGACACTATTCAATGGGCAATTAGGGCCCAATCCTATCCAACTTTCCAGGGCCGATGCAACTGCAGTGCAGCCCTGAGGAGGCCTCTGTGACTGCCCCCCCCACTGTAGGATGCAGTGCATACACCATTGGCACAGCTGCATCAGTGCTGGTAAACTGGTTATGATTGGGCCCTATCTCTAATCCCCTAGCTCAGATCAACAGGAAAAAAATGGGCTGAACCAACCTGAAGGCAATAAACATTTATTTGTAGCTTCCAGGGACCTTTGTTGGACAGGGACATATTTATATGTAAACATTATAAGAGGATTTTGGTAATGGGGATGCTGGATAATATGATGCTGTATTAAAACGATATGTGGAAATTCTGTTTTAATTCTGCTTCTGGGTAACTGCAGAAAGCACTACCTTGACAGCATTAAGGGACCGTGCGCTGCTTCACATGCCATCGATTTCCAATAGGGAAGACACATAGGCATAGGTATTGATGTACGACTCATGGATAGTTCAACCTGTATGACTGTACACAAGAGCAGGATGCTCATGCCTCACAATCAGATAACAGCACCCAGCATCTGAAACTACTGAGTTGCTCTTGTGAATGCGCTGATGTGTATTTTTCAGATCAAGACCCACCACCTCCTAAAGCGTGGATTGAATCAGGGTGGGAAGATGCAGTTTGGGGGATGCAGAAACATTCTCAAGACTGGCTTCAGACTGGGCTGTGGGTTTTTGCTGCCCCAGACAAATACCCTTGTGTGTGTGTGCGTGTGTGTGTGTGTATGTGTGTGCGCGCGCGTGCGCATGCATGCATGCATATGTGTGTTTTACATATGCTGAGCCAGCATAACAGTAACAACATGCTAAATTATCAACAGTTGACCAGAATACAGTACTATTTTCTCACTTTACTCTTTAATGCCTTTTACTTATTTACTTCCTCCCCATCAACCCAGAGCAGCTGCTGCCAATCAGAGGTCTCTTGATCACAGAAGCGGCCCTACACACACACACACACACCCATGGGAGGGGGCTGCCACTGCAACACCCCCCCATGGACTGCCCCTGGGGGGCATGACATCATCATTGCGCGCGGCACTGGTGCAGAAACACACACACACCGGCGCTTTTTGGGTCCTTTTTGGAGCCAACCAGCACCAGGGAGGGTGGGAGGGCCAAACTTGCAGCCGTTCTCGGCTGCGAAGAGGACCCAGCAGCCGGGGGGGGGGACGGATCCGGCAGCAGGTGCACCCCTGTGACCCGCCACTTGGTGCCCACCACCCCAACCGCCCCCACTGTAACAATGCCTCTGTTTGATCACGCTCCCTGGAATCACCCAACTGAGCAATTGCCTCTGTTTACTAAAGTCATGTGCAGCAACTCCCTCTCTAAAGCTTCCACATACCTGAGGGCAAGTGCCCCTTGAATATTGGCACCCCAAGAATTTGCCTTGTTTGCTTCTAGGGTTGGACGTAGGGTTGCCATCTCTCCAGGACTGGCCTGAAGTCTCCAGGAATCAGTATCAATCCCCAGGTGACTTCTGAAAGCAATCCTGCAGACTTTAACAGAGCCTCCAGGAATTTCTGAACATCATGCTGGAAACACAAATCTTCAGGAATAGCTTAGTCAGAGCTGGCAGTCCTAGTTGAGCTAGCCCTGACCAGTTCAACAAGCTACTGAAAAAAATATCAGCCTATAAAAATGTTGACATGCATACTCCACATCCACATGTGGTCCACATCCACAGCAAGTTGCTCCTGATGTTGTATTCACACATTACAGGTTGTGGTGAGCCAGTTACCAATCCCCTATCATAGTCATGAAGTCTGCCTTCCAAACCCTTAGCCCCAAAGTCTTAGCTAAGACCCAAGATCCTCTGTGATCTAAGTGGCTGGTCATCAGGTCTTTTTGCTCTAGTCTAGAGGAACTGAATTCTGATTAATCAATGAATCATGAGCTATTATTCTAAGCTGGGATGAAACACAAGATTGTGGCCTCCCACCCTCCCTGCTCTGTAGTTAAGTAAGGTGGACAGATCATCTCTCTAACCCAGGGGTGGCCAACCTTCCACCAATAGGGCTACTGTGTTCTTAAGAGTTGTGTAGAAGACAGAATCTTGGCAGCTGCGAGTGATGATGGTGCTGCTAAAGCAGCTGCACCTGCTGAAATACCCTCACCTATGCAACCATTTAAAGGGCCAGCATTCATGTTGAAAGGTTGGCCACCACTGCTCTAACCTCACATTCTTTGAAGCATGAGGCTGCAAAGTGTCATGTTTTCGATTCAGTGAGGAATACATCTGAATTCAAGGATCTCCCATAGATTTTGGAGAAACATCCATAAGCAAGATGACCCAGTGCTTAATTCCTAGAGATGCTGGAGTGCAAGTCCGCCTGGAAACAAATCCTGGCAACTAGAAATGCTTTTCACCCAATCTTTGATGTGTGGGGACTCTCTCTAATTACTCAGCCCCTCGCTGTCATAATGTGCTCCGAAGGATGCTTTCAATCTCCCAAGAAAGACATCAGCCAACGATTGAAGAAACTGTGGTTATTTGGTGTAATATGTAATGTAGGCCCAGCAGTAGTGTCACAGTAGAGGCCCTACACCCCCCCATGGGGGGCTGCCGCCACCACACCCCCACAGGATTCCAGACGCCCCCCCAAAGGATGCCACACGTCATGCCATGCCCCTGGGGGCCGTGAGTCATCTTCGTGCGCCGCCGCGATACGGAAATACCCCTCCGCCGCTTTGGGGGCCCTTTTTGGAGCCGAACGGCACCCGGGAGGGTGAGAGGGCCAAACGTGCAGTCGGGAATGGCTGAACGCACACCCCCGCGACCCGCCACTTGGGGCCCACCGCCCCCACTGTCATGACGCCTCTGTGGTGTTACTAGGGTTGGTGTCACCCGGTGCAGTAACTCATGATGTCACCCCCATTAACTTTATTTATTTTAATATATAACAGTACAGGTCACCCAACAAATCAGTAACCAACAAAAAAACCAGTAGCCAACTTGATGATACTCATACAACTGAATAAGAGTTCTAGTATTAGCTCTGATACATATGGTAGAAATTAGAGCTGACTCATACTAACACCTTATTGGTTCCATGCTGTGTCATAATAACCCCTCATTGGCTCTCAGAACAATCAGTCTCATTGATCAGTGTTGAGTTAAGGAAACTTAACCTTTTGTTACATAAGGCAGTTTTCTTTTCTTTTTCCGATTATTTAGCCATAATGTTTGATAGAATACAGATAATTCAACAGTTTGTTTCAATACATTCTGCATTAAATGATCTTTCCAATGATATACAGTATAACTTTATGGTATTGTTCGTAAATACAAATTTTCCAAAAGGTTTCCACAATTTTGGCCACTAGTGGTGTCAACCCGCCACCCCCCGAGGGTGTCACCCGGTGCAGTCCACACCCCTCTGATGACGCCACTGAGGCCCAGCAGAGTTCTGATTACTACAGTCCAGGTTACTTCCATACTACAGCACTTTAAGCTAGAAAATGAGCCAATTATATAAAGCATTTGGAATTTCATACACCTAGGCAGGTGTATGCAGGGTGCGTATTCCTGTATTCATGCAGGGTACGATGTGTGCCTAATGAAGTTGTTTTAAAGGACTTTGGTGCACCCAGTTCTGCACTAAATCAGGCTGACAGAATACAGTGCATCGACCAGTTGTTGGTTGTTGTAACCTGTTGGAGGGTCCCAGGACTGTCCAAGTTCTCCTATCCACCTTGCTTCCCCAAACCTCGAAAGGGCTGTAAGCTGCTCATATGGCACAGAGACTTTGCCAGCCATTTTTACGGCTCAGGCTCTCAAGAAATTATAAAGCTCAAAACCGTGTTCACCAGAACTGAAGCAAGGAATCCTTGCATAAATAGTCATGTGGATTAAAAGGCACTGAAAGGAAGTAAGAAGTGAAACAAAATCATAGCAAAGAAGGAGAGAGAGAGAGGTAGGTTCTTCTGGGGGCTGATTTCCTTTTTTCCCTCCCAGCAGTGGTGCAGTCAATCAAGTGGAGCAATCCAGTGATTAGAAGGTATAGTAAAAGGTAAAGGTAAAGGTATCCCTTGACAATTAAGTCCAGTCGTGTCCGACTCTAGGGAGCGGTGCTCATCTCCGTTTCAAAGCCGAAGAGCCAGCGCTGTCCGAAGACGTTTCCATGGTCATGTGGCCGGCATGACTCAACACCGAGGCGCATGGAACGCTCTAAGGCTCTGGTGTCCAGGCAGCACCACCCAGAGAACACACATGGAGATTCATCTTTATTCTTTACCCCTACCTGCCCCATTGTTACTGTTCAGATGCACAGTAAGCAGAACTGCACATACTCAAGCAGAAAGGGAAAGGGACAACATGAAGCTTTGCATACAGTCGGTGCTAGAGAGAGGCTGCGATCTGTGCACACAGTATAAAAAAGTTCTATCAGTGGTGGCCAAACTGTGACAGTTCATTCAGCTGCAACATAGTGTACAAGAGACTGAGATTCAAATCAGATGGTCCCCAGGTCATTCATTAGATAGATAGATAGATAGATAGATAGATAGATAGATAGATAGATAGATAGATAGATAGATAGATAGATAGATAAAAGCCTCTCGGCGGCTTTTGACACCATTGACCATGGTGTCCTTCTGGGTCGGTTGGCTGGGTTGGGGCTTGGAGGCACCGTTCTGAGGTGGTTCCGCTCCTTCCTGGCTGATAGATCCCAGAAGGTGGTGCTGGGGGATGCTTGTTCGGCGCCCTTGCCCTTGAGGTGTGGGGTGCCGCAAGGGTCAATTCTATCCCCCATGCTGTTTAATATCTATATGAAGCCGCTGGGAGAGGTCATCCGGGGATTTGGGGTAGGGAGTCATCAGTATGCAGATGACACCCAGCTCTTTCTCTCCTTTCCACCTGACTCCAAGGGGGCAGTTGATGTCCTGAATCACTGTCTGGAGGCAGTTGGGAGCTGGATGGGGGCAAACAAGCTGAAATTAAATCCTGATAAGACAGAGGTTCTTCTGGTCCAGAAGTCTACGACTCAGGTACTGGATCATCGTCCTGCTCTGAATGGGGTTGTACTCCCTCTGAAGGAGCAGGTCCGCAGCTTGGGGGTTCTCCTGGATGCGCAGCTGCTCCTGGATTCCCAGGTGGCAGCTGTGGCCAGGGGGGCTTTTGCCCAGCTTCGGCTGGTGCGCCAGCTGCGACCGTACCTGGATCGTGCAGACCTGGCCACGGTGACCCATGCCCTAGTGACATCTAGACTAGATTACTGCAATGCGCTCTACGTGGGGCTGCCTTTGAAGACTGTTCGGAAACTGCAACTAGTGCAGAATGCGGCGGCCCGGGTGGTTGCCGGGGCCTGTCGGTTCGACTCAGTCGGACCGTTGCTTCAGCGGCTACACTGGCTACCGGTTCGTTTCCGGGCACAATTCAAAGTGCTAGTTTTGACTTTTAAAGCCCTTAACGGCTCGGGTCCAGGGTATTCGAGGGACCGCCTCCTTCCTTATAATCCGACCCGTACTCTGCGGTCATCAGGGGGGGCCCTGTTGACCGTGCCGCCACTGACGGAGGTGAGGGGGATGGCGGCGCAGAATAGGGCCTTCTCGGCAGTGGTGCCCCAATTATGGAATTCCCTCCCCCTGGAATTAAGAACGGCTCCCTCCTTAGAGACCTTTCGGCGGGGCCTCAAGACATTTTTATTTAGATCAGCATTTGATGTCTGACATGGCGGGCTGGCTTTTTAACAAATCGCTTTTAACAAATGTAAATGTTTGTTTTAATTGTTTTAATTGTTTTTAATTATTTTAATTTTTGATTTTAAATGTATTCATGTATTTTAATATTTTTGTTGTAAGCCGCCTTGGTTGCCCTGGTGGGAGAAAGGCGGGGTAAAAATTCTATAGATAGATAGATAGATAGATAGATAGATAGATAGATAGATAGATACCATATTGGTCTGAGTATAAGACTCACTTTTTTCTCCTAATTTAAGTTTTTAAACTAGGGGTCCGTCTTATAATCAGGCTGTTGCAATTTAATGCCAGTGATTTAATTAATTTTTTTTAATAGCACCAAACTTTAAGGGTGCGTCTTATAATCAGGTGCGTCTTATACTCGGGACAATACGATCGATAGATAGATAGATAGATAGATAGATAGATAGATAGATAGATAGATAGATAGATAGATAGATCACTTCTTTCACCAGAGGTGAAAGTATTTCACTCTCACCAGATCAAGATGGCTATCCTTATTTAGAATGGGTTCCAGATAAACGGAACGTAGGCTGGCATGCTGTGGGCAATGAAAGAATATGTGAAAAAGAGTCTCGATGGACCCCTGATTACAGGGGCAAATATTACCTCTGTTGTGAATTCACTAGCTGGCCTTAAGCAAGCTACTCTATCTCAGTTCTTCCCGCCCCCTACGCCCCCGCACCTGCAATATGTGGAGATAATGCTAATCTACTTTACAGGATTGTTGTTAAGAGTTATATTTGTAAAGCACTTAGAGCGCTTGAAAATGCTACACAAAAGCAAAATATTATTGTTATTCACACATGCAAATCATCACTTGATGTGGCAGTCATCAAGTGATTCCTGTATGTGTGAACCAACCCCCTAACTGCCATGAACTGCCCCTAACTGAACTGTTGAAATGCTAGATTTTGCATTCTGATTGGAAATAATCCTATCCCCAATATATGTGTGGGTGGGGGTGGGGGTGGGGGGAATCTCCCAGAGTTGAAGGACTTGGCTCAGCTTCCCAAGGACACAGGAAGACAATAGGGAAGCTTGATATTTGTCTAGCTATTTATTCTCTCCACATGAGACACTTACCTCACCCCACAAGTCCTGGAATTTTATGGGGCAGGAATCAGGATGTGTTGGACATTAATATTACCACTTTGAGTTCCTGAAGCAACACAAAATTGAGAGAGAGAGAGAGAGAGAGAGAGAGCAACAACATATCGTCAGTGAAGAGGTAATAGTGCCAATTGCTGAACTAAGGTATGGCAGGCAGCAAGAGGGTGCCTCACGTTGGCTTTTGGAGTGTGGCAAAAACTTGGCTTTTTCGGTTCATTTACCGTGCACTGTGGAATTATTTTCTGCTGGTGTAACTACGTCTGTTATTTACTGTATTTGTTTTATGCTGTTGTCTATTGATCGGTGTTTTAAGTTCTCTCATAGTGGGCTGCCCTGAGCATTTTCTCACAGAAAGGTCTAAGTATGTAAACAAACAGACAGATAAATAAGGGACAGGCCTTCTGAACCATGCAACTGGTTTGTAAGCTCCTCCCCTCACTCCTGCACCATTCTCATGTGCGCATTCTTTCAGTGTTAGAAGTATGGATGCCACCATCTTAGGACTAGCCAGACCACAGTTTGCAACCCTACTTCTGTTTTTTATATTATTATTATTATTATTATTATTATTATTATTATTATTGATGATGATGATGATGATGAGTGGAGTCCGTCCAAGTCAGTCGCTGGTGAGACCCGAGTGGAGTCCAAGTCAAGTCACAGCAGCAACTTAAGTCAGACGAGTCCCGCGACTCGAGTCCCCAACCCTGGCATTTAGAGCGTTCAGAGTTCTTCATGCACATTGTCTCAAAATTCCTTTCAAAAGCAGTGCAAGGCTGGTCAGCATTAGGGGTTGACCTATTACACAGTATGTGCAAATGAGTATAGGCCAGTTGCTGTGTTTTGTTTTAATCAAAAGCCGCTTCAGGAGCCTGTGATTTTGAGCTAAGGAGTGGCAACAGAAAGAGTTGTTTAACCCCTCCCCTTTTGCCTGCTTTTCTGCTCAGCTTCCCCCCCCCCAATATCAGGTTTGCTGTTTTTAGGGGGGGGGGGAATGGTCAGCAGGGAAATGTTTAATTAGCCCTTCCCCTGCTCCAAATCACAGCCTTTAATTTATTTTAATTCAATGTAAATGAAAACAGCAACATATACACAGTGGCGTCGCTCTAGGTGGGGCGGAACGCTACGTTCCGCAGCACGTTGACCCTTCATTACTCACCAACACGAGGCGACCCCGCCCCCTCGCCCTCGGAGCCATTCAGTATGGTGAGTAACGAAGGGTCAGCGCGCTGCGGAACTTAGCGTTCCGCCCCACCTAGAGCGATGCCACTGCGTATACAGTAGTTTGCCCCTTGTTATCCCCATATTGCAGGTGGGGAGGATATATTAATACAGGTTGATTACCCCTTAGCCAGACATCCAAAATCTAGACATTTTTGGGACTTAAATAAAAACAACCTTTTTCTAGCACCTGTCTGGCATAGCGCAAGGCATGCTGGGACACAAAAGTATTAAAAAATTGATATGTTCGTAGGTTGTCACGACGCGACCAAATCTCCGAATTAAAAATCCGCATACTGCTGGGTAAACTCCATCGTTATAAGACTTGTTTATTCAAACAAACAAGATTTTAAAAACAAACTTAACGTTTCGCCCCAAATATCTGGGACATCATCAGAAGTTAAAACAGTCACATTGAAGAACATCTACTTATACTTCAACCCCTGGAGAACCAGGATGTAGTTTGAATGTAATCACTGTCAGCTGTCAAAACCCATGACTGCTTCTATTCACCATCCATTCAGGTGAAAAGTCCTACTCTAACTAAACAATCCTGCACGACTTACAACCAAACATGTACATTCCTCATATGGGCCAGCAATACTAACAAAACATTAAGTTTGTTTTTAACATCTTGTTTGTTTGAATAAACAAGTCTTATAACGACGGAGTTTACCTGGCAGTATGCGGATTTTTAATTATTAAAAAATTGTATAAAATTACCTTCAGGCTATGTGTATAAGGTGTATATGAGATATATATAATAAATGAATTTCATATTTAGACTTGGGTCCCCCAAGATATCGCATTATAAATATTTATGCAAATATTTCAAAATCCAGACAACTTCCTGTCCCAAGAAGTTTGGATAAGGGATACTCAACCTGTATAATCAGTGAATCCCTGGGAAACATTTGACATCAGGATTCAGATACTGTAAATGAAATCTGGGGTGTAAACGTGTTGCAGTACCACAAAATTACCCCTTCTTCTGTGCCACTAGTCTATGAAAGCAAGAAGGACTGCCCTCTGCATCTAGCTAGCTGTGCTCAGATGAGGGCGCATCATCTCTCTCACTCTCAGGGAAGCTAATCAGAGAAGGCCAAGCAGGTAGGGAAGTGAGAGATGCTGAAGGAAACGGGCAAGAAAACAGGCAGGATAATAAAACTTTGGGCATATACACCATAGGCTTAAACTGATTGTCACTCTCCTCAGTGAATTCTGGGAACTGTAGTTCTGTTGTGTGGGAGGCTAGGGTTCTCTGCATGTTCACCATCATCATCACCAAACTCCAATTCCCAGGATTCTTTAAGGAAAGCCTTAAAGATGCACCTGCATTCTTTGAAAGCACTGCTGTACTGACTTGGGAATAAGCGTAGGGCTGAAGGTACCTTAAGGAAACTTATTGATGTGGATGGGAAAAGGCAGACGAACTCTTCACTTCTGGTGGGAGTGAGTTGGAGAGGAATTCCCCAGCTGGGCCTTCCTTGAGGAACCACAGCTTGTCCATCTCTTAGGGGGTATTAGCAGAGTCTTCTCCCAATACAGAGCAGAGAAGAAACCCACACGAGACTGTGGCTTCTTACCTCCGCCTGTGGGTCAGACCACGACCACATCCTGTGATTTATCTGCTGCGAAGGTCTGCCTCAATCTTATCCCACCATCTCTCCTTGGGGTTGCAGATTCCCCACACACCAGCAATTCAAAGATACCTGTAGTGGGGGGGGGGGCTTCCCTTTCCCATCCTCCAAGCAGAGAGAAAACACAACCCAGCTGAATACCAAGAAAGAACCACCAGGACTTACTGGGCCCAAATTGGAACAGCCACAGCTTGAGCCGGGACGACTGCCATGTGTTGTATCACTTTGAGCTGTTCATGGAAAAGCAGTTAAATCTATTTTAAGAAGCAAGGAAGGAAAGGGTGAGTTTTTGCCTGCTAGGATCAGTACCAATACTGGAGAATGAAGAACAGTGTGGAGATATGAAGGTGACTTCTACCAGTCAGAGTCAGGCTGTTAGTCCATCTCTAGCTCAATATTGTCTACACTGACTGGCAGCAGTTCTGCAGAGAGACTGAGACTGAGGTCCCCTCCAACTTTACACAGAGATGCCAGGGATTGAATTGAGGACCCTTCACAATTAAAAGAAAAGAAAAGAAAAGGGAAGCCAGGCATCGCGTGTGTGTGCATACCTTGTAGCCCCAATTCATTCTGGCTGACCAGCAATTTAATTGATACAACACTGACTTTTTCCACTGTGTTTACAGAAAGGTTTGTTTATTTATTTATTTTTCACATTTTTATACCGCCCTTCCTCCAAGGAGCTCAGAGTGGCGTACATATTTCCTCCCCTCCTTTTTGTCCTCACAACAACCCTGTGAGGTAGGTGGGGCTGAGAGATAGTGACTGGCCCAGGGTCACCCAGGAAGCTTCGTGGCTGAGCGGGGATTTGAACCTGGATCTTCCAGGTCTAAGTCCGACTCCCAAACCACTACACCATCCTGGCTCTGGTTGGTGCGTTCTAAATCAGGCTGTGACCATGAAGGGGAGCCAGCAGCTCTGTGTCTATGCATGCTGCTGATAATCTGTTTTGGGAAGTGGATCTCACAATTCAGCTAACAATGTGCACTGAATTTCAGAATGGTTGAAATTACAACACATGGGGAATAGATCATGGCGCTTTATGAAAAATGTGCAACTTTATGGTATTTAGATGGGAAGCTGTGTTTTCTGGGTTGTAGGGATTGGATCCTTTGGCAGGCTATCGGGAGCTGGATTGCTCTTTTGGCTTGCACACCGCAGTTAACTTCTTTCATACGTAATATATAAAATAAGTGGAACGTAATCAACTGCTTTAATTCTCAGCAATTTATACATTCAGCAGAAGCAGGGGATAAAGCTTTGTCTACACTGTACCACTTTAGGACCAAGGTGGAAATGGCATGTTTGAATGATCTCATATTTACAAAAGCAGCATGGCAAAGGGGACGGTCTAGGCTTCTTCATGGAGGCATGCTAATTTTCTATGTGTGCGATTTTCTTTTCCTGACCATAGGTGAGCATTCGAACATGCAATTCCCCCCCCCCCCTCTGCAAACAGCCTGAGCTGGCTCTTGGATTGCCCTACTGACGTGGGTGTGATTTTTAGAGGAAGGCATTTGTACAGCAGCCATAATAACATTGTATTTCCTTTAACCCTTGTTGGCAGTCTTAACTTGTCCTGGGCCACCAGACTTACCAGCCGCAAGGAGCAGCCTGCCCAGTGAGCCCAGGGCCATGTGCATGCTGGGAGGGGCTGGGAAGGCCTCAACTGGGCAGAGTGTGCTATCATCATCAGCCCGTGGAGCAGAGCACACCTGCCGCTGCAAGAGCCTTCCCGTCCCCAGGAAAAGGAGGCATAGGACCCAGAGGGCAACTAGGCGGGGAAGTTGAAACCAAGAAGAGGAGGAGGGACCAGCCAAGGCCAGGAGAATATAAGGAGTGGGCCAGGGATGAGAAGCGGCTGGCTGAAGGCTGGAGGTTGACTGAAAGAAAGAGCCCTGGGAGGCTGGAGAAGGCCGGCTGAGGAGGATGCTGGCAATCCCCTCCCTGCCTTTGCACTGAGGCCCAGGGGAGGAAGAGGGAGAGAAGCCAGGTGGGCGTTGCCCAGGAAGCCTTCTGTAGACTGCTGAGCCTATACCAACGGGGACTCCAGTGACATGCAGGCACCCAAGACCCCCCCCCCTTCTCAGGGGCCCTGACACAACTCAAATCTAACTTGAACATAGTGTACCAGTTTATTTTTTTTTAAGTCCTGTGACAGTTTTCATGGACTAGAGCACACTCCATCTGATGCAGAAGCCACAAAACTCTTGTTTTTGCTGCAGTAGAGTAACCTCCCCCTCTGGCAGTGTATTCAGGTAGCCCAGGGTGGGATTATCCCCTTTTAGTTTAAAACAACCCTGTGGACTAAGTTAGGCTGTGAGGGAGTGACTGATTCCAAGCGTCTGCAACAATGCTGGCATATCTAAGGTATGGCAGGTAGGGCATGTGCCCTGGGCACCACTTGAAGGGGGGGTGACTCAGCAGGTATGCAGAGGGGGGGCGACAGCATAGATGCTACCTCCTCATATTTTGGCGGCCTCGTGGTCTGGCTGCCCCCTGTTCCTTCTCTTTTGGAGGCTCAATGAGCCTTTGGAGGCCCCTGATGTTGCGCAACATCATGATGTCACCGCCCTGGGTGCCACAGACCCTGGCGATGCCACTGGTCTATAATTAGGCTTACCAGAGCCATACCGGGACAGAGTGCAGCTAGGCCTTTAGGAGAAGGAATGTGGGCAGGTGTAGCTGGTTAAACCCTTAGAGCACAATCCTAGGCATGTCTGCCAATAGCACTCTGTCCTGGTATGGATCTGGTAAGCTTATCTATAGTCAACTTCAAGACTGACTTGGAAATACCGGTAGTCTCTGGCCAAAGTCTAACACTCTAGTTACTACACCACACACGAAACAGGAAAAGACATTGGAATGATGTCAGGGCTATGACAGGGCTATGATGCTGACACTGAGATGGTTGTGAGATGCTTAGTGGCGTATCTAGACTGGAGCGGAGGCAAGTAGTTCTGCAAGACTCGGTTACACCGGAGTCAGCGGCCCCTCCCCCTTGCTGTTGGAGCCATTCTGCCGGCATTGGCAACACGCAGGACACTCCCCTGTCGCTGCCGGAATGGCTCCAACAGCAAAGGGGAGGGGCCGCTGACTCCGGTGTAACCGAGTCTTGCAGAACTACTTGCCTCCGCTCCAGTCTAGTTTCACCTCTGGCGATGCTAGTCTAGCCCACCACTCTCCTCTCTCCACCCTTCCTGGAAGGAGAAGGAAGAGCAGTGGAGGTCAGTGGGCAGGTAGAGGTGTGGGCACCCCCTGCCGATCTGCTGCCTGAGGCCAGGGAGTGGCACACATTACCAGTAAGGCAGGGGGCAGCCTTTGGCACACTGTCTCAGGTGCCAGGTGGTCTTGGACCAGGTCTGCCTGGAACTGCACTTGGCAAACGCAAAGGGTTAACTTGAAGGGAGGGGCTGTTTGTTTATTTATTTGTTTGTAATATTTTTATCCCGCCTTTCTGGGGAGTGTCCTGCGTGTTGCCTTTGCTGCCAGAATGGCTCCAACAGCAAGGGGGAGGGGCCGCTGACTCCAGTGTAACGGAGTCTTGCAGAACTACTTGCCTTCGCTCCACCCTTGTATACGCCTCTGGTCAGAAGACCTCATGGCTCTTCCCACAGGTGAGGGCATTTTTTTGCCCTCCTCCCTTGTTGATGACAGTGGCACATCTGGTTGCCTTCAACCAGCCTTTGCTGGTTGAAGGAAGGCTTGGCCCCCTTGCTCAGCAGTGGAGCAAGGGGGCCAAGCCTTCCTTGTAAGCACCTTCCCCCCCCCCCCCCGACCAAATCTTGGAGTGGAGTAAATAATAGGTCAAGAGGACACTGAGGGCAGGCTCCTGCCACACAGTTCTTTCCAGAGACAGCTGACTTGACGACAGCTAGAAATGAATAGTGTTCGTTGTGATTCCTTTTATACCTCATCGAAACTGGAGGCATTGATGCCCTTGAGGCATCATCATCACGTGTTTTCCCAAATCTGGGAGGAATGACCTCATAATACTCTCTTCAGTTGGCATCCCTGCCTCCAATGACTTAATTCTCACCAAAAGTAGGCCAGATTTGCCTTACTCGCCTGCCTTGTCTCCAAGTGCTACTTTGTTTTTTTAAAATGGCCCCATCTACAGAGCCCTGGATCCACAGTCTACTTCAGAGGTTCTCTCAACCGGTGGTATGTGTACCACCGGTGGTACTTTGGCTGTTGGCCGGTGGTATGCGGCCGCTCCGGCCAACATGGAGATGTTCCTCCAGCATTTGTCAACCGCGACTCTGCAAACACTGGTAGGAGGCTCAGTGGGTTGGAAAAAAGCCATGGAAAAAGCTTGAAAAGGCCCTCCCGCCCGCCCTGAACCTCTTACTACTATTTGCAGAGTCGCAGTCATGATCTCCAACTGGGTCTCCAAATGACGTCTGTACGTTTTCTCTCACCGGCGACCCCGGGAGTGGGGTACTGATGGCTAGTTCTCCCTCCGTCTGTGCTGTGCCCCTAGCTGGGCGTCCAGCCCAGTTGTCTATTGGTCCACAGGGCCATTGGCAAATGGCCCTGAAGGCTGAGCAAGGTGCCTCAGAGATGAAGCAGGGCGGAGGTTCGACGCACCGTGAGACGCCTCTTCTCAACAGCCTCCACTGCTCCCAGCTTCGCTGTAGCTCGGCCGAGGGTCAGCTGGAGACTGCCCTCATCACCGGCTGTTTGCTCCTTAAATACCCCTTCTCGCTCCCTGTGCCCGCCCCGCTTGTCTTCCCACAACCAATCCCCTGCACCATTGAGCAGTACGCCTTTAGCCACGCTACAGCTGAGGCTGAGGCTGGCGGCGCTCCCCGTGTCCTTGGCCGAGCACGGCCGGGGCGGGTCGTTGCCCTGAGTGGCAGCCAACCCAGCCAATCGGCTCTCTCTCTCCTTTCTGTGGCTGCCGCGTCGACTCCAGAGGGGTCCACAGTGCCACGAAGTGGACCAGGGGTATACAGCATGGCGGCGAGGAGGCAGTAGGTCTTGGGCCTGTGGGGTCGGGTCCTCTTTCTTCCCCAAGTCGGGGGGACGGTGTTCCCAGGCTAGGGGACGGTGTCCCCGGACACATCATCCTCAGTCACTTCCGGTGGTACACGGGGAGGTCTGTGGCGCAGTAGGTGGTACGTCAGGTCAGGGGAGAACTCCTGGTCTAGTTGATTTGTAGAAGAGCAGGTTGATCACAGCCATCAGTATGGCACCAGTCTCACCCTCTTCCATTCTCTCCACAGATGAGGAGCAGAGCAAAAATGATGGAGAAGCTGAAGAGCCCCCAACCCCCAGGTGCCCCAGAGCAGCAAAACTCTCCACCATCAGCTTCCCCACCACCCATCCCCTCACCAGCAAGTGGGGGCGATGAGGTAGAGGTCACCCCACCCCCCGCCAGCCCCACCTCTTCCTCTCCTCAAACCAAGGGGAGCCCTGCACCTGAGCCTCCCCTAGTGCCTTTGCCCCACAATGTCCCTGTCATTAGCCTGGGCCATAGCAAGCCCCCCACCCATACTGAGGTCCCCACCACCCAGCTCACTGCACTGCATCCCATTCCCAGCCTCTTGCAACTCTCAGGTCTGTCACCTCATCCCCCTCCACCCCCCATGCCTCTAGCTGGAGTCAGAAGCCCACTCTTGCCCCCACAGTATCAGCACCATCCCTTCCTCAACAGGTAAGTCCTAAGGGAAAAATATTCAGATTTGGGAGTGAGGGTGGGAAGACATCCTGGCTCTGCTGATGTCCTGCCAGTGCCAACCCTCGCACTGAAGCGATATCCACTGCTTAGTTCAATTTTATTCAATTTCCTTTTTCCTTTTAACTGTTCACCCTTAAAAAAAACCTTAAAGTTTTGGGCAGCTGACAATGCAGATTCTTGTCAGTGATCGCAAGTACAACAGAGTCTCGGTTGCTTGAGACTTGGCCGAGTCTTCCATTGGCCAATTGGGATTGCCAGGTCTTGCCAGGAGTCTCAGATCCTGGAGCTCAGCAGGCAGAGCTTGGGAGCCAAGCTTAGTGCCTCATCGATTGGGGGTGGTGGGTGGTGGATGCTGCTGGGATGAGGTAGAGGCAGGGGGTGGCACCTTACTGGTGAGGGGAAGGTAAAGCCTGGCTATGCCAGGTGGCTCAGGGGTGGAACCTAACAAACAGAGGGAATACCAAAAGCTCTCAACAAGCCAAGCAGAAAATAGCATGCAGCAATCTCACACAGACACACACACACACACACACACACACACACACACACACACACACACACACACACCAGTTTTGTTCTCTCATGCTGAGACCTTTCTCCTTGTTCTTCCAGAGATAATAGCTATTTTCTGAAATTCATTGAACACATGGTGTGGGGAATAGGAGTGTGCTGGGTGGCCAGCCATGCCCTGCCCCAATGTGTCTGTTGGCCATGCCATCCCGGGTGTCTGCATGTTCAGAGTTTATCTGCACAGAGCAGTGCTGAAAATCAAGAGGGTTCTTCTTCCACATGGTTTGGAACCCTGGGGGTTCAGAGTTCCACATTACCTGGAGGACTCCTCCTTGTGTTTGGTATTGCCCTCTGTTGACAAGCACCGAACATGTGGCCACTGGGCGTGGTGTGGAGGTGTTCCCCTTCTCCCCTCCCAACACAGGGAGGGCAACTTCTGAATAGGGCTCATGAGAAGGAGGAGTCTAAAACTCCGACAGCCCAATGCTATAAAGGGTCTTCAGCAGCGGATCTCCCAATCCATTGCTGTAGGCCCCGTTGTGGCAGCACAAAGGCCAAGCTGCTGTCATGTGCGATGGAGTCGCTGGTGGAAATGGTCAGTGGTTCCATGCAGACTCACCCAGATGCTCTGCCACCCCAGGTAAGGTGGCAGAGGGGTTGGTTTGGGGGAGGTTTGGGAAGGGGCAGGGGACAGGGAGTGGGCTGGAGGGGGTGGATCTTGGGGGCAAAAGTGCACACCAAATCCAACCTCCATTTCCCAACCTGCCCTTCGTCTCCTTGGACCTACGCCAGCTACATAGCTGGCATGGGTCTGAGGTGACCCATAGGCAGCCAGAGGGCCTACAGAGGTATAAGAAAAAAAGTGTTTTACTTGCCTCTCGTTGGCTTTCTGGTTGCCCCCCACCACCATAGCATGCAGTGCATGCTCCGTTGGCGCAGCCGTATACCATAGCGTGGTGTGGGATAGGATTGGCCTGAGAAATTTCGGATCAACCCCTGAGAGCCAGCAGCTCTCATTGGCTCCTTCACCTTTGCCCTTTAAAGAGTTTGTTTGCTTATACAGTATATGACTTTGGGGGAGCTTAGTTTAGTGGCACATTTGCACAGACAAAAAACAACAACACCTTCTCTCTCTCACCATATCCCTGCCCCCATTATAGCTCAGGGCTAGGGTGACAACTGTTTTAATGTTTAAGTTGAATAAAGGCAATGGGGCTGATTTCCTGGGGGGGAAAAATGTTGCTTGTGCAAATATTCATCATTGGCAAATATTCATCCGATAGTGCCTTTGTTTTCCCTGGCTGCTTCTTCTTTCTTTCTAGATTAGGGACAAACTATAGTAAACCGCTGAACCATGAGCTGTTGATCGAAAGGTCGGCAGTTCGAATCCGTGACGGGGTGAGCTCTCATTGCTTGGCCAGCTCCTGCCAACCTAGCCGTTCCAAAGCATGTTAATGCGAGTAGATAAATAGGTACCGCTTGCGGGAAGGTAAACAGCGCTCTGTGTTCCAGCCGCATGCTACGCGCTGCGACAAGGAGAGTTATGCTGGCCACATGACCACGGAGGCGTCTTCGGACAACGCTGGGTCCTCGGCTTTGAAATGGGGATGAGCACCACACCCTAGAGTCGGACACGACTGGACTTAATTGTCAGGGGTCACCTTTACCTTTACCTTATAGGACTTTAGTTATTGTGAGTCTACAAGTTTTTCTCCTTAAAAAAGCAATCCTGGGTGCCACAACCCAAACTGGGGCTGCAGTGAAGGATGTTTTCTTTCCCCCATGTTCAGGGCTGGCTCATCCATGAGGTTGGCTGAAGTGGTCACCCCAGGCATCAGATTGGCAAGGGGCATCTGTCTTCCCAATCACCACCACTGCTTCTCCTCCTCTTCCTACTCCCTGGATTGAAAAAGGAAGTCAGGAGAAGAGGGAGTGTGGAGGAGAGGAGAGTGGTAGGCTAGAATGCCCCCCGCCTTTTCCATCCAGGGAGTGGGAGGAGCAGAGGCTGGCGGCACATCACCATGTATGGGGGGGGTAGTAGCATTTGGTATGCTGCCTCAGGTGCCGGTAGGTCTTGAGCTGGCCTTGCCTATGCCAATTACCTAATTTGAATGGGTGCCCATAAGTTTTCTCCAATGGGGCAAATAGCATCTTTGAGGTGAAGATTCAAGTTAAAGAACTGATGCAAGGGCAAAAGGGCTAAAAACAACAACCCATGGATGCTTTTTTAAGGGGGGAAAAAAAAACCCTAGTGGACTTCCAACCAACTCCACAAGAATGTATGGGTCACATGGGTGATCCCACCCAATCAGGGACCCTACAGTTCAGTTGATAGAATGAAGAACCTCGAGAACCTCAATTACAGCGTGATCCTGCATAACCTTCCACCTGTGGAACACGTGCTCTGCAGGCGCTGGGTGTTGCAAATGCACCGTAAAGCGTGTTTACAGCACCCCGAGAGTAAGGGCCACCAGCGCACAGGCCGGCAGCCCTTACTCCGCCTCTGGACCGACCCTGCAGTCACCAGAGCAGGTATGATTTGCACCGGTCGGTGCAGGGGCAGGGAGGGCTGGGCGGGTGAGGGAGGGAGGGCAGTCGTTGGACTAGCTGGGCCGGAAGGGGGTGGGGATATTGGCATGGAGCAGTGAGTCTCACAGAGACAGAGTGGGTGACCTCTTCTAGGGCAGGCAATTCTGATATCTCTTTATCAGGTGTGATTGGATCATTCAGTCACTTCTAAGAGAGTCAGGAGAACTAGCTACCCTCATAGCAGCCTGATGGGAAGGAAGCACACCCAGAACCTTGCAGCATGCATAGGTGCTTATAATTATTGTTTCTTGATGCATACTTTTGTTCTTCCAAGTCACACCAGTGTGCCCTGACACACGCTTTGGGTTTTCTTTTCCCAAAGGGTCCCTCTAGGGAATTTTCTCTCTCCAACCCCCTTCCCACCTCCCCACCCCCCGCAAAGAACCTGATAAAACTTGACATATGCAAAGAACCTGATAAAACTTAACGGGTGCAACGGTAGATAGTTATAGAATGTAAAGAATCAGAAATTAAATCATTGCCATAGACTGGGCTGCATAATCCCATCAATGAGCTTTAGCAAAATGCTCCAGGACTGGAATTGCACCACGTTACTGGTAGAAGGTAAGCACGTGGCCTCCCTGGAGTTCCCACAAAGAGATGTCAAGGGGAGGGAGCAGCATCCAGCCACTCACTACAAGCCTCAATATATGTGGAGGAACAAGAACCTTTTTAGTCCCGTGGAAGGAGAGGCAATAATACTTTTTGACTGCCCTGATCTGGTCCGCTTGGCAAAAAGATCAATGCTAATCAATGCACAGATTTTATTTGCAAATGTGTAAAAAGGTCTCTTAGGCCACTGCAGGAATCCTTGTGCTCTCTGCTCTTCTCTCCCCAGTATCTACATTGGCAGCTCCGGGACCTTTGGCCTTTTCCCCAACAACCGGCTCAAGCGTAGGCCGAGCCATTATGAACAGGACATTACAGAGGGTGAGTGGCTTAAATGCACCTGTAAAATTCTGCTCCAGGGGTGGTGGAGTTGCTCATTTTCCACATGTGAAGGCCTGAGTCTGAACAGAAGCGGCTACCCTGTGAGCTCAGCTGAGGTGGTCTGTTTCTCAAGTCCATGTTCAACTCTGTCCCTTTATGGATGCACTATACATATACCCAAGGCCAGCGGGTGGCGCAGCGGGTTAAACCGCTGAACCATAAGCTGTCGATCGAAAGGTCGGCAGTTCGATTCCCGCGACGGGGTGAGCGCTCGTTGCTTGGCCAGCTCCTGCCAACCTAGCAGTTCCAAAGCATGTCAATGCGAGTAGATAAATAGGTACCGCTTGCGGGAAGGTAAACAGTGCTCTGTGTTCCAGCTGCATGCTACGCGCTGCAGCAAGGAGAGTCATGCCGGCCACATGACCACGGAGGCGTCTTCAGACAACGCTGGCTCTTCGGCTTTGAAATGGAGATGAGCACCACACCCTAGAGTCGGACACGACTGGGCTTAATTGTCAGGGGATACCTTTACCTTTTTATACATATACCCACCCTTTTCTCCATTCATCTGCCCAGGTCTTCAGCCCCAAAAGGTGGCACGTCGGGTCTTCACCAACAGCCGGGAGCGTTGGCGTCAGCAGAATGTGAATGGGGCCTTTGCCGAGCTCCGGAAACTCATCCCCACTCACCCGCCTGACAAGAAGTTGAGCAAGAATGAGATCCTTCGCCTGGCCATGAAATATATCAACTTCCTGGTCAAGTTGCTGAGCGACCAGGCCAGGTCGGCTGGGGGGGACCCTTCTGATGCAGCAGAGGTCCCCTGTAATGGGACTCCAGGGACTCCCTCGCCACCAGCACCCATAAAATTGGAGCGGGTGCAAGTGGAGTCACTGACTGTTCTAGGGGCAGGAGAGCCACGGTGATGAGCAGCCTGGCTGGCAGTATGATCATCGCCCCCACCCTTACATGCACACACACACCCACACTGTCACATATGTGGATTGAACCAGCATTGATGGAAACTGTCTGGGCTGCACATCCCCTTCCTGGGATATTTTGTGCTGGAACCAAAGGCCATTGGACAGACTGTGATATTAGGGTTCCTGTGACCTTTGGAATGTATGGATTTTGGGGTCCACTGGTACACAGCCGTCCAAGAAGGGATGGAGAAGGAAAAAATGTCCCCTTGACTGAGACATCCTTCCCTACCCAGTCGATGTCACAAAGAGTGGGGACTTTGGGGAGGGATTAGGAGTGCAACTTCTATGCCCATCTCTCCAGCTTGACTTGCTTTCAGAACTGCCCAAGGGGGGACGGGGCAGCAGGAAGCTGTTCAAGAGGGGGGCAGCTCTAAAGCGAGCCTGGTTATTATGTAACACACACACCCTCGCCCTATCCACCAGGAGATGGAGCCCCCCTGTTAGAACACCCTGGTTGGGGAGGGAATACTCTGTTTTTTACTTCTGCTTATCAGTATGTTGGACTCCTGGTCTCAATCCCAAGTGTCAATTTTGTGTAGGTCGTACCTGGATGTTTGAGTGGAGCAAAAGATGAGGAGCAAAACTTAAGGAAGCGTGGGGTGGGTTGAAGTAGTTCCTCACTGGGCGTTGGATCTGATCCACCTCAGTAAGTGTGGGGTGGGTTGAAGTAGTTCCTCACTGGGCGTTGGATCTGATCTGGGGTAGCCCTCAGATCACAGGCTCAAACGTCCCTCAGTGAGGATCCTGTATCAAGGAGCTCTCTCTGAAAAACCCCTAGCAGTGGTTTTCTAGGTACCTGTGTATTTTCCCTGATGGATGGAAAAGCCACTGAGAGGGCATTTTAAACGGGACAAAAAATAGCTGCAAGGAAAAGGGTTAATCAGCTCTTTCCTATGGCTAGTTCTCTGCTCTGCACCCTCCCATGACTACTTTTCATTTAAAAAAAAAAGTTTGGGAGATTATTACACACACATCTGCCGTGTATCATTTAGTTTGATCCTTAGTGGGCTTGTTCTTACTGAGGTGGAAAGCCCAACGTCGCTGAGCGGTACCATTTCAGAATACAGGTGGAGGGCTCACATGATGAAATGGAGGGGAAAAAATCCTACACAATGTGAACTAGCATGTGAGGTAGAAGGCTAGGCTAGAACCCCTCACCATGACATGCTAGGTTTCTAGGTGCTGGGTATTTCCACATTCCATTATTTGAGCCCCCACTTTTCAGTGCTATAGCCCAGACTCTGGTTTACCACCGTCAGTGAGAACTAGGCCTTCATAATACTACTTCCTGCAGCTCACAACAAGAATTTTAGCAGCCCTCGTCGGCTCTAAGGGGATTTATCCAAACCTGTGGGATTGATTGGAGGGGCTTTGGAGGACCTGTTGGGACTGATAAGTGATTCAGTACTAGACCCTAGCAGTGGTGGTTGGGCTGGGCTGGGAACCCATGGCCTCGGGAACCCGTTCCCTTCCTGGAAATCGGAGGGCGGTTTGTGCTGAGTCAGTATGTAAACCTGCCCTATACATTCTGGGCCTCCTGCCAAACCTAAATGTGCCAGCAGGAGATTTAGGGGGGTGGGAGGTTCTGCACTGCCTGTTAGCCAGTGAAAAAGGATGGTGAAGCCCTTTGAGGAGGGTGCGGTAACAGAGGGGAAGGGAGGAAGGAAGGAGGAAGTACAGTATAGCAACTATTAGTATTTAACAAGACATAAGCACACCAGCACCCACTACGCCAGGTTAGTGCATGAAGGAGATTGTTGCTTACTGGTATTCCTTGCAAGAGGACAGGTCCAAAAATGACGTTTGCCCCCATTGCAATTTCCAAAACTTAAAATCAATTCCAGAATCAAAATATCAGCCAATACCTTTACTGTAACATTTGCTTCTTTTGCAAAATCTTGTTCATTTTGCAAACTCTGTTTAGATTTTTTTTTAAAAAAAAGGAATTGTAGTTGGTTCCTTCCTGGGGCTTAAATTTTTTTTCTTTTAGCAAGGAAATGACCACAGAAGAGAACTATGGGTAGGTGAAGAACAGTAGGACAAGGAGCGTGATTGCTTCGAAGCCGTGAAGTTCATGTGTAGGGTGGAGCAGGATGACCAGAAACTATGCAGAGCACTTGTGTCCTACATTTTGAGCACTGAGGCCTGTGGCTGGAAGTGCCTGCAAATACTGAAACATCTCTGACAACATGAAGTCTAGTGACCTGCTGCTGTTATTTCAGAAGAGGAGCTCTGGTAGCCTGCAGTCGAAAGAAAATAGCAACTCGTGTTGTGGCAACATAAAGACATCAAGATTTTGCTGTGGTACAAGCTTCCATAGGCAACCGCCTTTGGATGCCAGAAGAACTGCTCAACATTACCAGTACAGAGCTTGGAAACAATTCCAAATGGATGAAGACAAAACAGCCCTACCAAACCGGAGACTCTCCTGAAGTCTTCTTGTCCACCCACCCAGCTATTCTTCAGCTGGGCTTGGTTAAGGAGTTTTGTCTGCTAAACCATCCACTGGGTTTGGAAACTATGAGCAATGGCAACCTTTGTCCGCCTGTCCGTGTGGTTTTTAGCCACGTGATGTTGATTCCCCCCCCCTCCATTTATTTGCCACATTGGTTCATGTTGCGTGTTCCTATTCTGCTCAATTAAAAAAAAAAATCCAAGGTGTCTTTTAAACTGAAATAATCGTTGCATGTTTTTGAGAAGCTGATCAAGCTGGGTTCCTTCACTAGCTTGATGTGAAGAGTTTTTCTAAGGTTGACCCGGGAGGTGCCATCACCACACTTGTATGCTGAGAAAAGCTTCACAATACTGTACTGAGTTTCTTGCTGCTGTTGATAAAAGACAGAGGAGCCTTTCCGGGGGGGGGGGGGGGGGAAATAGCAAACCCTATTGCTTATCAAGTTAAAATGTAATTGAGACTGGAATTCAGTTTGCCAAATAGAATTTCAAAGAATGAAACATACTTATCAAATACTGTGGGCCCAAAGCATGGGAAATACTTGTGCTCAATACCCACGGAAAACAAACAGGAGGTCTGAAAGAGAGATGTCAGTAAGTTGTGCACAGGAGAAATTTCCCACTGAGCTATTTATTTATTTTATTTATTTTTCACATTTTTATACCACCCGTCCTCCAAGGAGCTCAGAGTGGTGTACATATTTCCTCCCCCTCCTTTTTTGTCCTCACAACAACCCTGTGAGGTAGGTGGGGCTGAGAGATAGTGACTGGCCCAAGGTCACCCAGGAAGCTTCGTGGCTGAGCGGAGATTTGAACCTGGATCTTCCAGGTCTAAGTCCGACTCCCAAACCACTACACCATCCCCCTGTGCATGATCAATGTTTCCAGGTACTGAGTGCATTTAAAAACCGTTACACTGATTTGCACAGGTCTTTGTGTGCACTAGCTTTTAATAGATTTTGAAACCATTCCCACAATTAGCAATAAAGTAGAAAACATTTTTAAAAACAACAAATTTGGGTGCTTTATTCAGATAAGTGTGTACAGCACTCAGACTGAAAGATCAACTCCTGTCATGTATGCTTGTTGGAGAAGCTGATTTTAAGTGCACCCTCATACCAACCAAGCTAATGGGGACAATAAACTTAAACTGATTTGTTGCTTTTAAAACATGCCACTGAAAACATGGATCATCTGTGGTGCTCAAGGTTGCAGCATGGAGCCATGATGATGATGCCCCAGTGTACGGAAATACCAAGGGAAAATGCTTTTCTGAGATTCAAGGATTGCATTTTCCCTACTTTATTTGCTTTTAATTTGGCAATTAATTTTGAACAATGCCTTTGTTTCGAATTGTGTACAAATTTCAATAGGCCTTCATGGTTGGCTCCACCCATCATCTCGTTCCTGTATAGCCTCCAGAGACAATAGGCTCTTCAACCCTGGCTTCTTCTGTTTTACAGCGCAATCCTGACCAACTTTCCAGCGCCGGCGCAGCTGCAATGCAGCCCCAAGGTAAGGGAACATGTTCCCTCACCTCGAAGAGGCCTCCATGGCTGCCCCTGCACTGCAAAATGCAGTGTGTGCCCTATTAGCACGACTACACTGGCCCTGGAAGGTTGGTTAGGATTGTGCTGTAAATTAACTGAGCTTTTGGCACAGCCCTCCCCTAAGTTAGTGTGCACTTCAGTTGGCCCTTGCCAGGCCCGTAGACAGACGCCTTGTGATGAGGCGACCTAAAGGAGCAAAGTACAGCCAGATCAGGTAGCCTAATATGTTTCAAGTGTTTTAATTGTATTATTTCTTAGTGAGCAGATAAGACTCTGTGTGTGTTTTTCCTTGCCTCTCCACAATTAAAATGACTAGGGATTTGCTTGTTAATTTTTTTAATGAAACCTGAACATTCATGGAGGGCTCTGGGATATTACTGAGGGGACTAGGCCCCCTATGCCTACACCCCTGGAGAACCAAACTAGATGTTGTTACATGCAGATGCATGCATGTATCCTGGCAACCCTTTCTAAGAGGGTCTCAGGTTCAGCCCCCCAAACTTCCGGTTAAAAGGATCTTGGGACAGGGTTAGAGAGAGAGAGAGATTGAGAGAGAGAGAGAGAGAGAGAGAGCTACTGACAGGTAAAGTGGACAATACTGTGCTAGATAGAACAATGGGTTATGCCAATAAAGGTATTTTGATTGATTGTGATTGATAGAACAATGGTCTGACCCACTAAGACAGTGTTGTAGATTCATATGATATTGAAGCAATGGACAAACTACCTCTCCCCCCCCCCTCCGGATTAACTTGAAAATGATCCCATTACTTCCCTTGAAACTGGACCATTTTCTGAGGTCCAGAAAATGACCTTCTTACAGTCAGTCCCCCAAGCACACCTCCCTCAGCTAGGCAGGAGCAGCACCAGAGGCACAAAGGGAGTAGGAAACGTTGGCCTGATCTGGTGCTGTGGCTCTTGGGATTTGGAGTCTTTCCAAGGGCTACAGCAACGGCCTTAATCCTTCAGAAGACTTCAAATTCCAACAGCCAACACACCAGAGCAATGGGGGGGGGAGGGAAATTCTTCCCCATTTTTGCTGCTGCTACTTCCAATATCAGACCCATTAGTAATGGGCTAGGGGTGTGTTTTGGAGGGTTGGGGCAGGCCAACTCTAGGTTTCAGGGAAACCTTGGCAAACTGCTCTACTTGGGCCTAGTCCTACCTGAGTGGGGCCCTAAAGCCCGAGCTACATTGTCGGCGTCGCGTCCCGTCCGCATCTGGTGTCCCGCCCCCAGGTCAAACAACAGGATCTGATTGGCCGGACGTAGCGCGGACGCAGCAAAAGTTGAGGCCACCTCAACTTTTGCTGCGTCCGCGCGACGTCCAGCCAATCAGAGCCGTTGTTTGACCTGGGGGCGGGACACCAGACGCGCACGGGACGCGCACGTGACGCGGACGTGGACAATGTAGCTCGGCCTTAAGAAAGTTGCTCCACCACCATCACATGGAGGCCCTCAGGTCTGAGGAACATGACCCTCAGCAGCTGCCCAACAACGCCAATGGCTTGAAGGGAAGATGCTAACGACTAAGGAGGGAGAAGAAGCTGGTTACAGAAGGCTTTAAATGTTGCCTCTCATTTGAGGCTTACTTTTTTGAGCCCCCAAAGTTCTTCTCCAAGTCCAGTCTTGGAGATGTTTGCTGCCAGCATCTCTGCTTAAAGCATGTGCCCCTCCATTGAGCCACGGGCTCGCCAATATTTGCTAAAGAAGTGTGCTAGCAAAAGGAGGGATAAGGCAGGGCACTGGGCAATGTTTCAAGGCAACTTCTTTCAGTGAAGCCTGTATGAATTGGAAGAGCCTGGGGCAGGGATAATTCTTGCCGCCACAAACCAAATCTAACATTCTGCAGTGGCTGAGGAAAACCAAAACCACCAACTTTACTTGAAGGAGACTGATTTATGCAAATGGATCACATTGGATCACTTTGTAGATCCAGGATACTTTGCAGAATACTTCCGGTGCAGTGTAGAATAACGGGAACGCAGCAGTCCCCTTCTTATTGCATCAAAGACCCCACTACAGACGACAAGGCTAGACTGAACAACAGCCATTCGGCTCCTCCTCATCTTTCGTTCTGTGGACGGGCTTGAAGGCAACTTAGGTTCACACACAAAACTAAGGCGTGCATTTGAACCTCTCTCTTGTTTTTTTGTGCTGTTCAAGCAGGAACGAATTTATGAAAAAGCTCCAGCCAACCTACGTTTTAGGAGCTACTTTTAAGTCTCATGACTTTCCAGGAAGGAGTCTTCCAACCTAACTGCATGTTACACACACACACGTGTGTGTAATGAAACGTCAGTGGCCCACTTTGTGACTGCAAAGCAATGTCAGGAGGGGGCCATTTGAAGAGGAGAGGTGGAGAGGGTGCTTAACCCTCTCCCCACTGCAGCTTTCTTCCTCCACCTGCTTTTCCTTCTGTGAAGCACTAGATCATGCAGCTGCAACCTTATGGCAGGGGAAATACTTGAGGACGGGGAAAAAATGGCAGGTGAAGGGAACAGTTAAGCATCCCACACGCTGCTTCTGTAGCTCAAAAAGGGAGCCGTATGGGTTTCATTACAATATGTTTGGGACTGCCCATGGACGCCAGGGTTTCCGACGTTCTGACAACCCAGAAGCCCCAGCAGGGCAGAGAAGGGGGGGAATCATCCCTTTTGGGAGCTGAGGACACATTTTGCAAGGCAAAGCAATGTCATTGTTGCCACAGTGATGCTGTCAGTATACTCCCTTCATAAGAACATAAGAAGAGCCCTGCTGGATCAGGCCAAAAGCCCATCTAGTCCAGCTTCCTGTATCACACAGTGGCCCCACCAGATGCCTCAGGGAGCACAAGACAACAAGATAACCTGTTTCCTGCTGCCACTCCCCTGCACCTGGCACAGAGAAAACCCACTTCTAAAACCAGGAGGTTGCTTATGGCTTGTAACCTGTGATAGTCTTTTCCTCCATGAATCTGTCCAAACCCCTTTTAAAGGCATCTAGGCCAGGTGCCATCACCACATCCTGTGGCAAGGAGTTCCACAGATGAATTACATGCTGGGTAAAGAAATATTTTCTTTTGTCTGTTTTAACTCTCCCTCCACGCAATTTTAGTGCATGTCCCCTGGTTCTGGTGTTGTGCGAGAGGGAGAAGAATTTCCCTCTATCCACTCTCTCCACCCCATGCATAATTTTATATGTCTCAATCATGTCCCCCCTCAGGCGCCTTTTTTCCAGACTGAAAAGCCCCAGACGCTGTAGCCTTTCCTCATAAGGGAGGTGCTCCAGCCCACGAATCAATCTGGTCGCTCTTTTCTGCACCTTTTCCAATTCAACTATATCCTTTTTGAGGTGTGGTGACCAGAACTGGACACAATACTCCAGATGTGGCCTTACCATCGATTTGTACAAAGGCAGAATGATATTGGCCGTTTTATTCTCAATCCCTTTTTTAATGATCCCGAGCATGGAATTGGCCTTCTTCACAGCCGCCGCACACTGGGTCGACACTTTCATCGACCTGTCCACCAGCACCCCAAGATCTCTCTCTTGATCCGTCACAGACAACTCAGAACCCATTAGCGTATATGTGAAATTTTGGTTTCTTGCCCCAATGTGCATCACTTTGCACTTACTTACATTGACGCACATCTGCCATTTTGCTGCCCATTCTCCCAGTTTGGAGAGATCCTTCTGGAGCTCTTCACAATCCCTGCTGGTCTTCACCACCCGGAAAAGTTTAGTGTCATCTGCAAACTTGGCCACCTCACTGCCTATCCCCAACTCCAGGTCATTTATGAATAAGTTGAAAAGCACCGGTCCCAAGACCGATCCTTATCCATCCCACATAGAGAAGCACTGCTAGATCAAGATCCCACAGCATGCAGGCCCTGACAATGGGCTGAAAGAAGCCCTGCAGTGGACTGGCAAGTTCCTATTACTATATTATGAACATGAACATGCTGCACTGAGTGAGGGTGAGAGAAATTTGTGCTACACATTTAACCAGTGAGGGTGAACAGGAAAGGAGGCATCTCTTCCCCTAGAGCAGTTTTTGCAAGCTGCATTTACTGGCTCTGGTGTGTATCAGCTAGCAATAGCTACTGTAGTCACCATCGTTCTCACACTCCACCATGCGTAGTACAGCCTTACACACAAGCATACTGTGTGTGTACAGGTAACATAGTAGCTGATGCAACCCTTGGCCAGGGGCCTCTCGAATCAAGCCCCAATAAAAGACGGCAGACTTCTTTGTGTGTGCATGCCCAAGTGTACGAGGGATATATGATCAGACACATTCACAGCCTCATACTGAGAAATATGTCCAGGGTACCATGAAAACTCATTTTCCATTCATCTTTCAAGGAAGTCAAACAGAGACAGTTACAGTCAATAACATTCTTTAATTCAATCAGTTAAAGAAGGTGCTGCATCTATAAACTTTTATTATGGAAAAAATTGTAATTAACACATGCGTATTACACCCCGCTCGGAGAGTGGCACTTGGGGAAGGAGGGGCAGTGCCGAGGGCTGACTGGGACAGGGGAAGGGACTGGAGGAGCTGACTCACCACATCACGGCAGCTGGTTCCCTTCTTTGGGGTGAGGGTGAGCAAAGGGGATGGGGCAAGCGACATGAAATGAAGGCTGGTTTAGCAGAGGGAGCCATTTTGCAGGCCTGAGAAACCCTCCGATGTGGTGAGACCTGCAGGTGGGGGTGGTTACTTAGAAAGGGTGGGAGGGGCTCCCATGAACCCCACCTGGAGGCGGTTTGATTGCAATCCCTGTAAACATCTTTTGTTCACATTTCTGAAGCTGGATGCATAAAAAGTTTGATCGATTTCTCTTCCTGTCTCAGTTTGTTCGCTGGTGTCAGCAAAGGCATCAGTTTAAGGCACTTCCCTTAATTCGGCTGCAGGGTTATGAGTTCCTTTTTTTGTTTTCAAAACCAAACCAGTAGCAACAAACAGCTTCATAAGGAATGAAAAGAGAGGGTGCTGAAGGGGTGGGGTAAGGAGCCGGGAGACTGCTGCTCTGGAGCACCAGGCTGGCATTGGTAGAAATGGGCAGACGTTCCCTTTGGGTCTGGGCTAGGCAAGGCTGCAGGTGGCATATCCTTTTGACTGGCATCTTTCTAGCCACACTTGCCCCAAAAAGGTCTCCTTCCCTGCACTGGAATGAGCAGGTGCCATCTTAACATCCACAATGGGCCCCAGTCAAGACGGAGGTGCCGCAGTGTATGGGGGGGGGGGGAAAGGTTCTTCCTGAAAACAGAATGGCCCAGGGAAGGCCATCGACCCAAGGCAGCTGGGCCACATCCTGTGAAAGAGTTTTCAGGATCAAGGCCTGAGACAACAGAATTGAATCAGTGGGGAGGATTTGCTCCTGCAAAAGAAAGCAACAGTAATGGAAGACATTACCAAAATCTCCCCACAAAGCTGGGCAAGAAGGTTCTGGGGGGAAAAGGAAGACGCCCCCACACTTGTTGGGCTGCCTTGTCATCTCAGTTGGTTCTGCTCACATTTGGAAGGGAGGCCTCGACAAAGCACCCATCCATGGGAAACAGGACCTGCTTTTGCAAACATTTGGCCTCTCTCCTGCAACGTATGCTTTCACACCCCTAGGTCCTCCGCCCACTGGCTCATCTGAACCTTCTCATAGCCACACTACTAAAGAGAAACCGGAATAACCACTGAAAACACCACGTCTTCTGACAAAAGTACGTTGGCTCAATGAAGCCACTGGTATGTGGCTATCACCTTGTCTCCTTCTTTGCCAGATCACAGCTGTCTGTGGCAAAAAAAGAAGAAGAAGAAGAAGAAGAAGAAGAAGAAGAAGAAGAAGAAGAAGAAGCTGTAAGGCCTTTGGAAATGTACAGGGGCCCGAACCACTTCTTCTGCCCATAGGGCTTCTGTTCTGAATGAACTTCGGGGCTGGGCTTCTAGACTGCACTGCTCAGGGCCAAGCTGGATAGAACAGCTGCAGACCCATCTTTTCCATATGGGTCTGTTCCTTCATATATAAAGCAGGAGGATGCCCCCCCATTTTAAGAGCAAAAAGGGATGCATGGGTGAAGGGTGCTAAGACCTTTCCCTACCTGCAAGCCTACCTTCTTGCTTCCTGTCCCCCAGAGACTCTTTTCCTCAGCCAGGCCCTGATTCCAAAAATGAGCCTATGGGGAGGAGAGCTCTTGGGGGAAAGGGGCTATATGAGCAGGTAAGCTGCAGTTGCTCCAGCTGCTGGATCAACAGCAGCAGCAGTCCTCTACAGGTCAGCAGGTGTTGTGCCAGCGCCACAGAGACGTCCAACCCCAAATGAACAGGAAGGAGGAACTCAAGTATCAACTTTGCCGCTGAAAAATTACCTCTTAGGCACTTTACAATTTGATCAAAGGGATGATGGGATGTGTGTATGGGGGGGGGGGGGAAATGGATCTATTCTTGATGTTTCTGAGCAGCTCCTCCAGAAAGCATGGGAATGGGGAAAGAAGGGACACAGACCCCCCATCACCCACCAAAACAGACACATACACATTATCTTGTAGCCCTCGGCACTCCCCTCCACTGGGCTTCCCATCTCTGCTCTGGGGAAGGAATTGGTGGGGACAGGGGAAGAGGGAAGCCAATGATTTTTTTTCTTTTTTTGAAATATATGTGTTTTTTTTTAGTTTTTAAACATTTTTTAAACATTTTTTTCTCTTTTTTATTTTAAATTCACATAACACGATAAGCCATTCCAATGGAGAAAGCCGAAGAAAGCTCAGGCAAAAATGATAAAACAGTTTGGATTTTTTCTTTTTTTTTTCCTATATTTTTTGTCGTGAAGCAATATTGACAGTTATAACATATGGCTACCTGCATTCTGCTAGACACGGAAGAAACCTCAGAAAGAACGAAAACAGACAAAGAACTACCTTTTATTTTCAAGTGCAGAGGGGGTGGGGGTGGGAGGGAGGCGGAATGGGAAGAACAGACTCAAAGACACAAAGGGAGCATTGGGGGGAGGGGAGGCAATGGGGAGGGGGGATGAGGAGAAAAAGCACACCAAATTCCATTAGTACTATATATATATATACTGTACTGTACTCATATATATACTGCGTTTCTTAACCAAGGAAGAAACTTGTTCCAAGGGGCAGGGGTGGGATGCAGTCAGGGAAGCTGCAGTTTCATGGATCTCAAGGTTTTGCTGCCGAGCGAGAGAAGTGTGTTTGGGGTTAATGGGGGGGGGGAATATATGTGGAAAATATGGTGGGGGAATGAGCAAAAACGAGACAAGAGAGCTGTTGAAGGCATCTACATAAGGAAAGAGAGGAATGCTCCATATAAAGCAGACCGGGGGTGGTGGTGGTTCACTTCCAGCCCAGCCCACTTAGTGACAAGCGATCTAAGTGACCAATGGGCTGAAGCTCAAGCCAAGAGGAACACCCCCCCCCACACCCCACACACAAGTACGTAGCTGGAGGAAGGGCAAGGAGAGTCTCCATCTGTTTGCTGGACTGAGCCCTGCTAGGGCAATCCACCCCAAAACGAAATACTCAAGTCAACCTAACATCCCCCTGGGCCAGCCCTGCTTCTTTGATGCCTCATTGGATTCCAACTGAGCACCACCTGGGAGAGAAGGGTCGCGTACGGAGCCCCAAACCATGGCAACAACAAGTGGCCCAGGGCTCCACACGAGAGATGGCAGACGAGTCCAAGCGCAGAAAGGCTGTTGTGGGAAATTCCTGCAGCCTTCAGTATTGCTGTTTTGGCAGTGTGTTTCCTTCACTCTCTCCTCGATGCTGCTAGCCCTCTCTTTTGCATGGGGCAGCAGAAGCCAGGCCTAAGAGGACTAGGCACCACAGCATTTGAGCCACGGTATCTCCCTCTTGTCGGGCAAGTCTAGGCTTTTTATTGCTTCCCCCCCCCCCATGTTGAGCACATGGATTACAGGGGGAGGGGTGGAACTTCCTGTACCCACCCCCCCTGGCAGAGCATGTGGTCCATCTGTTCCAGCGAAAGATGGGTTTACAAAGGCACTATGTCAGCTGGCCAGTTAAGCATGGTGAGAGTAAGGCAAAGTCATCCATCTTGGTCCTTCCCTGAAGAGAGAGACGTTTCTCCAGGCAACCTTCCATGCTCTGTGAGGTTGCAGGGTGGAGTTGGGTCTGGGCTTCTGCTCTGCCCCCTGTCCCCCTGCAAAGCAGCAAGGAGGCGAGAGGAAGGACTCATCTGACCATACCGGGAGGCTGTGTGAGAAAGGCAAGCAGGAACTGTAACCAAAGGTGTGGGGAGGAGGAGTTCATTGGAGGGAAGGGATGCTGGTGAAATCACAAGGTGGCTCCTCAATGCAAAGAGAAACCCTTGAGATAGGGGAGAAAGAGAGAAAAGCACACATACTGCAGATTAAGCTGGTTCACAAGGAAGGAGGGGGGGCAGAAATGGAGAGCAAATCCAATTTCAAGGTCCTGTGTTTGGCTCTCTTTTGGGAAAGATGGGACAGAAGAATAAAGCAGAGGAGGGTGTGTGGTGGTGATGGAGGGTGGGGAAGGGGTGAAAGGAGCCAGAGAACCACGGCCTGCTCAGGGTGGTCTCCACTCCAGCAGGAACCTTTTCCCTTTGCCATGGCAACCTCACCATCACCCATCTCGCTCGGCAACCTGGGAAGATCCATAAGAAGCTGCCAGATGCTGCTGGTGCGTTTGACTGCAAAGCCCGCTGCCCCTTTCAGCTAAACATAAAGAAGGGATAATGCGTGTTTCCTAAAATGTGCTTTATGATAACAATTAATTGGTTCATAAACTATGTATAATAGAGATTTTAATGTACTTTATATTGTAAGAAGCACCAGGTTTTGTATTTTTTTATTTTCACCTTTTATTATTTTTTAGGGTTTTTTTTTCTTGCTGTCCTTTTCTTTAGTTTTAATTTAGTAGTTTTCTTCAATGTTTTTAACCTGATACAGTGTTTTTTTAAACAATTTATTTTTGCGTGTGAAAAACTTTTGCCTTCAGCCCTCCCATAAAACGACAAAACTAATGAGGAAAAGGGAAAAAAAACCAAACCCCGATCATTATCAATTTTTTTTAAAAAAAAGATTTAAAAAACAAACAAGAAAAAGAAAAAAATTAACAAATGAAAAAATAAACAGAAAAAGATTTTTCCCCATACTTACAAAGGTTGGGTTTTTTTCTTTTGTCCCTATTTATTTAGAGTCCCTGGGAACAGAAGACTTTGCAACAAAAATAGATTTTTTTCTCTTCTTCTTAACAATCTTTAACATACAAAGATATTAAAACTATGCACTCCATTGCACTTGGCTCAATGCAAACAAAACTGGTTCTTTTAAAACCCCTAATATATATTTTGTTTTTTTAAAAATCCCCTCCCCCCTATTCAACACACATTCCTGTGTATTTTCCTTTCTGCTGCCCGCACTTTCCAGCCACCAAAATTTAAAAAGTCCTCCGTGTCACCCCTTCCAGGTTCCTCCTCAGTGTTTACATTCACCCCTCTTCAGGACCCAGAGCAGGCAGTTTAGCATGTAGGTGGAGGACACCATCATCCTTTCTGCCCACATGTTGCAGTCACCCAATTGTCACCCTCTAGCCTAGCAGATTACAAGAGGTAAGTATGTTGAGCACTGTGGAGACTCAGAAGCTCTTTTCAGAATTAAACAACCTCTGCTCTCACCCACCCCCCTTCCCATTTTTAAGTGCTGAATATTTGTGGTCACTTGTCTCTGGACTCATGTCAACTCCTGGCCCTACTGCCTGTTCAGACTACATAAAATAGTCCTCACTCACTCACTCACTCACTCACTCACTCACTCACTCACACACACACACACACACGAGTGTCTCAAGTAGAGAAGCCATTCAGAGCAATGCTGCGAATTCAGGTTGGAAGGGTCAAAACATGTTTTTTTCTTTTTAAAGATCAAACTATTTGATTGGATTATTTCCTTTTAAATAATTTAATAACTGAATAAATTTACTGAATAAATTTAGTAACTGAAAAGACACTGTAGCACTAACAACTATGGTGACCTTCGGCATTTAATCTTTTGGAACAGTTCCTTTCTTACCCCCCCCCCCCAAATTCGGACTATTCTTTCTTTCTGCACATTGATTTGCACTCAAAAATTGTCCAGCTTGACAGCAACAAAAGCTTGGTTGTGCTTTTCTAAAAAGTGGAGGGCAAAGTCTTTCTCAATTTGGGAATGCTCCAAGTGGTGCATATGGCAAATAAAATAAAATAAAGCAAAACAACACTTCAAATGGTGCAGTGGGTGCCCCCCCCCCCCCCCAGCCTGGCTTTAGCAATTTACAGCTCAAGTGCATTTCTCAAGGGCTAAACTAGATGCTCACGGCAACGGCGTGTATGTTAAACATGCCCTGTTCACTTATAGATTGGTGGTTGGGGGCTGCCTACTTTTGACACCCACAGGGAGTGTGCAGGGAAGGGGAGCAAACCCCACCCTTCCCTTGTCCTCCCTTGCAGTGCTTGGCTGCTTTAAACAGTTTCTTCAATGCCAGGCTGGTTTCTGACATCAGGGCAGGACTAGAGAGTAGCGAGGTAAAGTGAGGGAGGGTTATGATGTGCTTCTCTCCCCTGTGTGCACTTTTTGGTATCCAAAAGTTGCCCCCCACAGTCCTGCTTTATTAGGCAAATAGGGCAAGCATCTATTTAACAAGCAGGCAGTTGCCCCCAGTGTCTAGTTTGGCCCCAACAAGTCTCATGCTGGTACTCTGTCCCACACAACCAGGCCAAGGAAGGGTGCCAGCCAGGCACTTTGCAGGAAAGAGGGTGGCGAGGGCCCAGGCTGCACTGATGAAGGGAGAGGTCTGTTTCCTTAAGACTACCAGGGCACGAACACTTTCCATTGCCATGTCTGCAGAACCTGGTGCTCTTCAAGAAACAGATGCTGACTCTGGGTTTCAAAAGACAACTGGGCACCTTTCAACCTCACCACGTGACAGGTGGTTGTGTTCCAATCCCAGCTGCTGCTTCTGCTCTCTGCCTGTGTCATACATCTGAACCCAACACTCAGGGCTCATTTATATTACTGCATAGAGTCGGACACGACTGGACTTAATTGTCAGAGGTCACCTTTACCTTTTATGTATGAATGTTAGGCTGGAGACTAGACGAGAGGTTTTTTTTTAGAGATTTGAAGACATTCCAAATGAAGGCTCGCTGAGTGTAGAGGGTCTCTACTCATCCTACTTTTGCCTCTGCTAAGTAAGCGGTTCAAAAATGCATGAAACCTGCTTGACCAGAGGATACAGTGGGACAAAGAAGGAAGTGTGTGGACATCATGCCATGGGAAGCGATGCCCTTTGAGCCGCTCCCTGGAAAGCGACTGTCTGTCTACAGCTGCGTTTTCTCTGGCAGGTTATACTTCACCCAGCTCTGGGTTACATTTCATAAAGGAGGTTGGGTGAGGGCCTTTAGGGGTGATGGAAGCAGCTGAGCACCAGTACGAAAATCTATGAAATCCAGGTCACCAGTCTTACTGGGCAAAAGCAGACCTGGCTCATGCCAATCATGGAAACACCAGGCAGCAGCCAGCCAAACTTCACGGCTCTTTGCTGCTGGTGGCTCCTCTTCGTAGCAGCCAGCTAAATCAGCCAAAGAAAATGTCTACATGTATTTTCTGCAGGCTACTTGCTCCCTTACTCTGTTCCTTAGGGAGAAGAAACTCCCCCTCCATGCAGCAGCTGTCCTGCAGCTGTGCAGGGCCACGTTTTGCAACTCCTCCACGAGAGCAGGCCTGTGGTAAGGGCGTCCACTGTTAAGGTGTGTGTTTGCATGTGTTGGTTGGGGGGACCTGAGGAGTTCCTCTGACATATGGGAACTGGGGAGGGGGACGGACAAGTAGAGCAATCTGCTGCCGATGGAGGGGAGGGGCAGGTCTGCAGCCCTCGGAATTCCTTTCCTTGACCCTGTTTCCCCATTTGGAACTGGAAAATCATTGCACTTGGACAGGGATGCAGATTCCTGGCCCCAGCAGCAGCTCCTACATGAGGTCTGCTCCAGAAGTCCCTGCTGATGCCTTCTGCATCGACTGGGGATCACTGCAGCAGGCAGCAGAGGGGCTTCCGGAGGCTGTTACATCAACTGGGTTTCCTGCATGATCATTTGGGAGACAACTCCACGGCACTGCAAGCTAGCAGCCTCAAATGCTATTGCCCTGGACAGATTGCACAGTCACCCGATCCTTGCATCCTCCTCCTGACCCATTCCAAATCAGACAATCCCTAACCCCTACTCCACCCCAATACAGAATCTTGCCCTCACCTATCCTAAGGATACCATGTGGAGTTACTCTTAACAACCAGTGACCTCCTAATGCAAAGGTGGCCACATTTGACAGGGATATGAGGTGGGGGGGTTAGTCCCAAAGAATTTGGCAAAGCTTGTGACCCAAAGCTCAGCTGGGGTAAGGAGAAAGAGAAGGGTCTCTTCCCTCACATTCCTTTGGAAAAGAAATCATGGTGTTCTTTCCATGGGTGCAAGACAGAGAGGGGCCACTGTTGTTCCCTTCTCACTTTTTGTGGTGTCACCTGAGACAGGGAAAAAGGAAAGTGTGCAGAGCTGTGTTATCGACTGGCATGTGCGCATGCATGCACGTAGTATAGAGGCGGCAATATCAAAACTTTTACATCTACCAGTCAGGCAGCCTGCCCGACCTCTAACTCTACACAATTCATTTTGTTGCGCTGAAGTTTGCTGAGTGCGTTCATGTATACTGAGCTTTAGGGGTTTTTGCTTTTTGTTTGTCTTTAACCCAATAATAATCTTCTATTTAATTTTCTCGGTTGTTGTCACCTGTATGTAGAGGAAGCCAAAGGAAATGCTACAACTCAAGGAGGAAAAGAACAAAGTGGAGAAAAAGGGATCAGGAAGAGCATATCAAACCATAGTAATAACAGACACCCAATACCTCAAAAGAAAAAGACTGGAACTCAGGGGAAAGGAATGCAGCCCACCCTGTCCAGATCAGGCTAAGAGCTCTGCAGAAACGTGCCTGGCTTGGCCAGTTACCCCAGCAGCCCCAGTGATTTATCTGGGGTACCACTTCAGTGTGGCCTCTCTGCTCTCTTGCCAATGTATTGGATCTTTTGGTTTGTTTCAAATATTTTGAACCGGGTCCTCAATGGGTCTCCCAAGGGCAAATACTTCGAAGGGGGATACTTCAAGGGGGCTCTTTCCTAAGAGAAATGCTGAGTAACAGTTTCAAGGCCTTCTCTGGCTTAGGCGGCCTCTACCCACATTCATGGGGAATGAATAGGGCTGGGAGTACATTCCGCCCAACCCTGATGTGATCATCATATATTGTTTCATTTCTGGGATGCAGGAAAAGTTAATTACAACACAGAACACTGGGAAGCACAAGACACCAAGATGAAGAGAGAAGGGACCAGGTGCCAGGTGCGTGCATGTGTGTGTGTGTGTGTGTGTGTGTGTGTGTTTCAGAATGAGAGTGTGTGAGTGTAGCTGGGAAGAGCCTGCCCTTTGCTCTGGAATGGAATTTTGTCTGGGCATCTGGCAGTCAGGAGCGTTTCTGCTTTTGCTTTTTAACTAATGAGGATGCAGTGTTAATTCAGTTAACGAGGGAGTTTTACTGCACAAGGGAATTTATGTCTGGTGGGAGAGGTTTGCACTGCGAAAGCCAGCCAGGTATTATGGCTCTGATACTGCTCTAATCGAAACCAGTTCCAATCCTGAACCAGGGCAAATGCAATCAGCTAAAAATAATAATAATGGATATTTAAATGGAATTTAGGACAAACTTAATCTGCTTGTAGCCCCCCCCCCCCCATTCTGCCTTGCAGGAATCTTTCAAAGCAACCGAGTGGCCTAACAGCACAACCCGCCCCAACAAACGGGCAAATGCTCCAAAATTCATTTTAGCATGCTCAAAAACGTCCTTGAAATCAGGCTGGTAGGCAGATGAGACTAATGGAGGTGTCTCCTTTTTCACTCCCAACAAACATAATCCCCAGCAAACCTTGGTGCAGCTTTGCAAATGCTATTCCTTCCCCACAATGAATGAAGAAGAATCCCTTTCTTTCTTTCTTTCTTTTTAACCATTGCTTGAATAGCCTGTCCAGAGCTATCCTATATAACAGAGCATTACATGACTTCTATAGGTGGTGATGATGGGATCCCCACATTGCAGAAGACAAATCTCTTCTACGCTGAGGATCGCTGAGGTCCCACATGATTTTTTTAAGTTTCTCATCCATAATGTTACCCAACGTCTCTTACTTTTCCTTGAAGAGGAGCAGCTTGGTGAAGATATGGGTTAAGGACTGAAGATTCTGATTCTCAGGGCTTGAGTGAAAAATTATTATTATTATCATCATTATTATTATTATTTTTCTTCGCTTGAAGATCCCGTCAGAGGAACCAAGACTGCAGCAGAAGAAAATACAAAAAGAGAAGCAGAATTAAAACAGAGCATTATAAAATTCCATCTTTTTCCCTTGTTTGACAGTGAAATATTGATACCCGTCAAACCACTTCAAGCATTCCTCCTGCCCCTTGGCTTTGCTGCTTTTTCTTTCTTCTGGCAATGGAGGGACTCCCCCCATCCCTTATTGGTCCTAACTTGTCCCTCGTTAGTGTCTTGGTCCATGGCTTTCCCTAACCTTGCTCTGCAGCACTAATGCTCTCCTTTGCTGCACCATTCTGCTGATGTCTCTTGCAGCTGTTTCACGCACGAAACCCAGAGTTGCCACGTTTACACTCAACAGGAAGCTGCTGCAGCCAATACTGGCTGATGCGTGTTCCTGTTTGATACAGGGGATTCTAAATATCTATTTTTCGCAGCATTCTGATTGGGTGGTGGAATGCAACATTATGATAATTGCGCCGTCAAAAGTGGCTGCTCCCGTTTGTCCCCTTCCCCTTCCTCGCTGCTTAGTGAAACTTACCCACGTTCTGATGTCACTATGCAGTGTGTTTCCCTGCCCCTGCTTCTCATCATTGGCTGCTGCAGGTGGGGAAACACACAGTGTGATGATGCCAAGACTCAGGTAAGTTGAGCTAGACCTGATAGAGGGGGAAGGGGCAAACAGGAGATGGCCATTTTTGGGGGGGGGGGGTTCTAGGCCTGTGTTTATTGCAATATCTAATTCTGCCCTTCAGTATGTCATCTGTATATACTCCTTCCTCTAAGGAGCTTAGGGTGGCACATGTAATTGCTCCTCCCATTTTATCCTCACAACAATCAGGCTGAGAGAGAATGATTAGCCCAAGTAACTGGCACTCAGCAAGGATTTGAACCCAAGTCTAAACCAGGCCACATCTGACACCCTGTCTGCTACACCACAGCAGGTGGGCTTCCCTTCCCACCACTACTTGCATTTGTACTGAAATTAGAGAACATTGTTTTCCCCTTAATATCTACAGATGACACCTGATGCAACTTCTCTCTCTCTCTCTCTCTCTCTCTCTCTCTCTCTCTCTCTCTCTCTCTCTCTCTCTCTCTCTCTCTCTGTTATCACCCCTTGTGATTTCCCGGCTCTGCCTACTTTCTTGGAAAGCACCATGTTGCAGCCCTGACCAGAACCACTCCTTTATCAGCAAAAAATCAAGCTAACAAGAATGCAGTGCAAGTTCAAACTTCCTTCCCTGTGAAAGTCAGAGTTCAGTTTGAACTGTCAATATCATAGGATATTTTCATCTCAACACACCTGATCATATCTCAGTTGCTGTAGTTACACCTAAGACCCTTTGCAAGATGGAGCATTTTCCCAGAGCAGTCTTTCCTCAGGTGAAGGTGAGTTCCAGTCCTTTCCCATACCATTCACTACTTCCACTTGTTGACTAGCTTAACCCCCACCTACCCACTTCTTAAGTGGAGAAGCAGGATTCACCCTGGCACCTTGCTCTATTCGCGAGAACACAATCCACCATAAAGATCTGCGGGTGGCCCTAGGGCTGCGCACTGGATCCTATCCCTGTTCAGAAGGTCTCCTGGTGTAGCGTGGGGAGGCCCCAATGGGCTTCCTCGGATTTCTGTCAGCTCTTGAGCTAAGGAGGCCTTGTAATGGCTGCGCCGGCCCGGGAACAGGACGGGGATGCAGTGGCCACCATTCCCGCCCTCTCCCGGGCCTGCTTGGTCAACCGCCACCCTCCCATGCCGCCCGGTTCGCCCCTGCTCTGTGCCGGCGGGAGCCTTACCTTCCTCTAGTGGTGGCTGGGTCGATCCGGCAGCGGAGTACGGGTTGCTGGCCTCCGCACCATTGGCCCTTACTCTAAAGTAGTCGCAAACGTGCTTTACGGCACATGTGCGGCGCGTTCGAATGGCGGAGTGCACACTCTGCCGTTCGAACGTTATGGTGGATTGCGCTGTCAACGGCCTCAGTGATGGAAAGAAAATGGACAGTTCTTCTTCCACTCATTCTCTCAGTCAACTGTGTATCACTAAGGCCACTTCAAAGGTTGGAACAAGGGGTGAGGCCAGACGTGCTTGGCCAAACTGGACTAATCCTCAGAACTGATCGTGGCTTCCTGCCAGAGTTGGCATCAGAAGCCAGCCATTCGGTGGCAACCTACTGAGGCCTGTAGCCTCTGCTCTTGCTCACTGTCACAGCCTGTTGTGCTTCTGCCTAAACTGGAGCTCGGCACTGCGCCTGGCCCTTGAGAAGGAGGGGGAGGCTGATTCTGAGCCAGGTTATGTGCAGTTCAAGGAATCTCCAGGACTGTATTTTTAATCTGTGTGCCACAGTATCCTGATCTCTGCCTGGGAGTTCAAAATCTGAAACGTCAGAGGCAGAGATGCAGTGCTGCATGGAGATAATCTGCTCCCTGGCAGTGCCAGGTAGGGTGGAAGGAGCCACACTGTGGACTGAACTACCATCTGCAGCATGGAGGGAAAGCACTCAGGTGGGGGGTAGGTGAGGAGGAAGCAAGGAGGACCATTTCAAATAATTCTGATTCTCTGTCTGGACTCTGGAGGAAAAAGCAGGTACAGTACTGAGAATGGCCACCAGGAGGAGCTCCGCTACCACTATTGGGAAGGCTAGGAAATTGTTGTCCTGCTCTCTCGCTCTCGCTCTCCCCCCCCCCCCCCCAATCAGTGCCAAAAATGCTCTCCCAGCCAACCTACTCTGGAACTATGGCACATGCCTACTACTCCACTAGGTGAATCTCACCTCTCTGTATCTCCACTGAATGAAGCTTCACAGACCAGACCAGCTGGGAATCACTATTAGTGTGCCGTTATAACAATAGCTGGAACACAAAGTGCCAACATCAGGCAAGGCACAAGGCAGACACTCAATCCACCTTCCTTGTCTAATCACTGTACCCCATTCCCTTCTCACAGCCAAGAACAGGAGCCAGGAATTCTGACTCCCGCTCACACTCCTTTGTCTCCTCTCTTTAAGCTTCACCCTTTTTCTGGAACAGTGGTTCTTGGTCCAGGTATCACCCCCCCCTCCCCCAAACGAATACTGAGACCAAATTGTTAAGAATTTCATCCTACCTGGATTTTTAGATAAAGGGGGAAAATAAGCTTATTCTACAGGAGGCGAGAGGAAGAGCAGAGATAATGAAAGGACTACAGTGGGGACATAACACTGATGCAAATTTGTCAGACTCCAAACACAACACTGTGCCACCCTCCCTCCCTTGTCCTCCTTCCCTAGCCCTGCCTGCCCCCCAACTTGCATGTAGAACCCAGGTTTCCTGATTTCCACAGGGTTTTTATTTAAACAAGTCGTTCCTTTTTCTTTTCAAGAAGCATTTCAGATTTTTGTTTTCTCTAGTTCTATTTGCAGCATACCTCTTCTCTCAATTTGGCCAATCCATAATCCTTTCATAAAATCAGATGCCAGCACTTACACCCAAGTGAATGCAAGCCAGCCAACCAGATTGCTGTCCATTACTCATTGTCACAAACTTCAGCCAATCAAGTGCAAATTTACTCCCAATCTAAAGCTTCCAACTGGCTGAGGTGTGCAGTGATGCTTTGCTTTCTAAGCCTATCACAAGGCATTGTAAAGGCAAGAGCATCACAGCATCAGAGGCAAGAACTGACATCTTCTGAAGGGGAGAAAAACCCATACAAATTAGGGATTTGGAAACAATCAATCAAACAAAAAACAACAACAGCACAGTACTTATTGGGCGTCTCTGCTCTCTGTTTGGCTGGAACTTGAGGCTATGTGCCTGGGAAGCCAATCAGAATGCTGAGCCTCAGTAACAAGCAGTCAGGAGTTGTCACTCCACTATGACAACGTCCACTTGGCAGTGAGGGACGCATCCATCTCCAGATGTCCCTCTGTGTCATAGTCTCTCTGCTTTCAGATGCCTTGAGCGAGCCCTGGGTAGTCACGTGACTACTCTCTGGAAACTCCATTTCTGATAGCAAATCTGCACTGCAGCCAATCTTGCCTCAATCCTGGAGTGACATCAGGCTTTATTAGCACCACTGCCAATCTGTGGACCTCAGATAAGTGCGGGTGTGCCACTGATCTGCGCGAACTGCTGCGGCAACGAATGTGTTTGGGAATGTGCCTTGTCACGCGTTGTGCTGGTGCTGCATCAAACACCGGTTTCATTTTAAATGGCACAACACATATCCTTTCTCCCACGGCCTCCCGCATTGGACTGGGGAAGCTAACAGAGTGCAGACGTGGTCAATTCTGGATTCAGCTAATAACCCCAGGCACATGGTGGCCACCAGTGGTCTGAGATGGCGTTATTTATGTATTTTTAACCCCCACCTTTTGATCCAAGAGGATTGCCCAAGCCAGCTGGCATGTTAGCTGCCCACGTGTTATACAATCATTAGTCCTAAAGCTGCCTCCCCTCATTTCAGCCCCATTTCCAGAAGACGTCCCATAGCCAGCTAAATACTCGGTTGCTAAGAGCTGGAACGGGCTTCCTCAAGAGAGAAATCTGATCAACTCTGCCCCTTCCTATTTCTCGCTGTAGAGATCTAACTGAGGACTACAGGGCCTCTCCACCAGTCGCTCCCCAGTCCTAGGAGATGGTTCGCTTCAGATCGGCATCATTTGTACTGCTATTCCAGTCCTGATGTGAATCAGTTCCGGAGCCGAAAACTGCACTAGGCCGGGGAGGAACAATTCTCTCTAGCTGCCAAGTGGGTGGATAGATCCAATATTGGGGGGTGGGGGGTGGAGTCAGTGCAGCACATTATTTTGTACTGCCCTTTCTATTCAGACCTGCGCAGGGTTTACCTTGAGGACCTTTTGATTAAGAAAACAGGTTGCGCTGACCCTGATAAGGTTCGGTTTATCCTTGGGGGGGACTGAAGTGGAGCTAACAGAAAAGGTGGCCTATTATCTGAGTGCTATACTTAAGAGGAGAGAAAAGCGGTTTTCTACAGTATAGATTTTTATTAATTTATGAGGTGTTATAATATTTTAATGTATAAAATATTGGCCAACATTATTATTTAAGGTTCATGTATGTATGTATGTATGTATGTATGTATGTATGTATGTATGTTTATGTTTACGTCTATGTTAATGTATGTGTCTACATGTAAGATGCCAATAAAGGTTTTGGAATTGGAACTGGATCCAATATTGGGGCCATGCTTTGCCATGCCTTCCTAGTACAAAAAATAAAGGTCAAACTAGGCATGATGGGGGGGGGGAGCCATGTGCATCTATGCACATGCCTGTCCTTTCCACATATAAATCAGGTGAATAGGTTGGTTGTTGTTGTTTTTTAAAAAAGGAGTGTACAAGTGAGAGGAGCTAAACCCTTGCCTGCCTGTCTTCACTGCACTCCATTGCTTCAAGGACTTTTTCCCCAGCCTGGCTCACTTCCAGTAATGAAGCAGGGCTGGGAAAAAAAAATGCTTCAAGCAACGGAAAGCAATGAGGACAGAGGGATGATTTTGTTTACCTCACCTGTGCACTTCTTCTTTTCATTTAAAAAATAGAACCCCGCCCCCCCACACACACATAAAGTGAATAGGGTAGATACGTTGGTTAGGCACAAAGCCCTTGAAGCTTGCCTGGCCTTCATACTGCATTCTTCCCAGTGGGCTGCAAAAGCTTTTTTTATTCTTCATTTGCCCTGATCTCTTACTGAATTTTTATCCTGGACTGTGTAAATCTGTTTGATTTGTTCTGCGTCCGCCTCTGTTGTTTGTTGTCTGTTGTTTTGCGATTGAGATTTTCTTATTAGGTTCCCAATTCCCCCCCCCCCATTGTAAGCCACTTTGATGGCACAATGTGGGTGGGAAAGCAGCACCGGGATGCTGATAAAATAAATAAATGCACACAGCTGCCCCTTCAGGTCTAGGCTGGCCCGAAAGGTTTGTGATGGGTGACTTTTAAAATTCTTTTTCTTGATTATACCATACAAATAGCCAGTTGCCGCCATGATGAAAAATAACATTACATCGCAAAGAGTAGGTGTGATTTTTTTTAGCTCTTGCCAGCCTCTGAGCCTGCTGCTGCTTGAGTGCTGCAATGCCACATCACAGACTGTCTTTTTTTACTAGACATTACTGGGGAGACGCAGGTTGATTAGCAGCAGCCATGTCCCCGTTAAATATCTGGCTTGGGTAAAACAACATCCCTGGAAAGAGGCAGGAATGCACGGAACATGCCAGCCACACCAAACAGAAGAGAAGCAAGTTTACCTGTGGCACTGGCATAGCTTTAGACTTTAAGCCAAGTGGGCAGAGTCGGGGTCATCTGCTGGGTTCTGCATGCACAGTTGCCACTAAAAGCATGTTTAATAACAACCACCACAAAAAGCAGTGTGGCCAAAAGCAAAGGTCTGTCACACCTCACAGGACCTGCAGCTGTTCCTGTGGGCAACAGCCAGAAGCCACAGCTGAGAGGGGGGAACTGGCAGACACTCTCCTTCATCTCTCTTTTGCCCAGTTCTGTCTGTCTTTTTCTTCCCCTCTTTTGTCCTCCTCCATCTGCCTGAATCCAGAGTTCAGAAAAGTCACTGGTTACTGTGGTAACATCTGCCCTCCCCCGCAAATATACTGTAGCCTAGCCAATGGAGCAGGGAATATCTCCCCCCCCCCTGCACACACAAAACACACATGCACACATTAAAAGGCCCTTGGCAAAGCTAAGAGCCCACCTGGCAGTGCCTGGGCTGAGAAATATCTCCGTATCTCCCAGCCATCTTATGCATGATGGGACAGAGCAGCCCCTCCCTTTCCACTCAATGTCCAAGCCTAAAAGGGATGAGAAACTGTTTCAAAAGTAAAAAAAAGAAATCAAGGGGGAAAGAAAGAAAGAAAGAAAGAAAGAAAGAAAGAAAGAAAGAAAGAAAGAAAGAAAGAAAGAAAATCAGAAAAACTCTGAAGAAAGTGAGACAGAAGTGCCTGAAAACGAGAACGAGAAGGAAAAAAGAAACGGGAAATGAAATAAAGCTCAAGAGGCAGAACAGAAAAGAAGGAAAAAGCAAGAAGTGGGGAAGTTGCTGGCGGAAGTGCCCCTGCTATTCCTGCGGCCGTGCTGGGCCCTGGTCCAGCCTCGCTCCGGACCATTGTTTCCCTGCCCGGCCCCCCAAGTCCAAGTTCATCTGGGTGTGACATCATGTCTGGTTGCTCAGGGAAACCAGACGGGCCAGACGTGACATTGGTTATGGGATGGGAAGGGGAGCAGATCCCATTCCTGCTCTGTTCTGGCTCCTTCACTCACCGCCAGGGAGCAACGGAGGCTGGGAAGGAAAGGCAGCTGAGAGCAATCTTGTGCGGGACAGGGGGAGCGGGGGAGAGAGCAGGCTGGAGGGGGGGGGGAAATCGGACTGGCTTATTCTCTGATCTGCTTTCCATAACCCTCCTTTGTTGCTCTAGCCTGCATGCCTCTGCCACCTTTCCCTTCTGGTCATGGTACTGGCAGGATTAAAATATCCCCAAATATATCCTGCTGCCATTCCAAGTCCATTGTTTCAGGGCACAACAAACACACGGTTGTTTCTCTCTTGTGATGGGGGCAACCAAACTTTCCCCTCAGGTAGCAAGTCTATTGAAGGGGAATTACCATTTCTCTGCAATAAACAGTAATATTCTGTTACTGGAAAAATGCAGGCCCCCTCCTTCCCACAGCTCACTCCTTCATGGCAATTTGAACTGGCCCTGCATGAGAGCCAGAGGTACCCTACTGTCAAGTGGCCACAGAGTGACTGGTCCTGAGCAAACTATTCCTCCCTGTCCCCCCCCCTTGTCCTTGCCATTTTGAGATCTTTTTAAAGGATGTTGGGATTCCCCCCCCCCCCCGATTTTCTTTAGGTTATCACCACTTTTAAAACGGGGGAGAGAAACTTCCTGCGAGGCTAATTCCTGCCCCTGATAGTTTGCGAATGATTCTTCTTGCCCCTTTTCCTTCCTTTCGGTTCTAGACTATGCACTTCACCCCCACTCCCTTCACTTCTACCAATCCAGCCTGTAGGAACAAGATACTGTATTAGTAGTGCTGGATCCAAACAAAGGCTACTTTATTACTAAAGGAACAAAATCTATGGTTTTGTGTTGTTTGGAAGCAATCTTGAAGATGTTTGCATAACGTGAGGCTTGCATTGACTTTGGCGTGAATCAGTCTGCAATGTGAATATAAAGCCAACATTAGCAAGAATGTATATCCTGTTTTGCTTTTGCGTTCTCCTTTCTCTGCATTAACAACATCCACACATGGCACAAATAGTACAAGATGGGCTCAGCTAATGCCATGTGTTTGAGCCTCATATGAGAAAATACCTTCAGAGTCTCCTTCCCCAAAGGCAAGGGGGAGTGGGGTGAAAGGGGAGGCACTATTGCAGAGAGAAGCTTCAGGGCAAACCAGGAGCTGGCATCAGGAATGGACTCTTTATGAAACTGCAATCCAGAAAGTACTGACAGGGGTGGCAGAGCCTCCAGAGCTCAGCACAGACTTTACACATAGTAGAAGAATTTACTAGAGGGAAATGCAGTATGTATGCTCATAAGGACTATGCAACGGTTACTGTCTTGCTTGCACACCATCAGGTCTGCCACCTTCATCCTATCCTCTCAGTCGCAGAACCATGCCTAAGGGTACAGCTGCACACAGTTCTTGATGGCATTTGGAAGTGCACTTCCAAACCCACCCTCACGGGGGCACTGGCACTGAACGTATGCCCTGGCTGCTAGCACCACAGAAAGGACAATGTCACCTGAGAACTAGCTTTCCACTGCTTGGCCTGGAATGTTGGGTAATATACCCTGTCACTGTAACCTCCTCTGTCTCTCTCAACTCCACAGCAGCCCCCTCCTTCTCCACCCAGTCTGCACAATAACTGACTGGCTTATCACTCAAGTAATGAAATGGCTCAACTAGCACTGTCAGCCCCCTTCAACTGTCTCCAGTCTTTATGCTTTTATATTCATTCATTCATTCGTCGTCATCTTATCTTTGTCAAAACAAAACCACGGCAGTTAACACAAAATATCAATTAAAACAACCATGAACTGTTGGTAAAACAAAACTTTCTAACTTTTGGGAAAGACACTCAAGGCCAATCAGGTTCTCCTTCCGCTGCTGCCGGCCTGGCAGCCGGTTTCTTCCCTGCCCTGCCTTGGAACACTGAAAGGCACCCTGAAGGCTGAAGCACACCGGCCGCGTTCTGTGTGCGGCGCGAGAAATGCAGCCAAAGTTGAGAATTCTCCAGGGGAAGTGTCGAACGCAAACGGACCTCTCTGAGGCTCTCGGCGTTCAGTGGGACTTGCCTCCGGCTGGATAGAACACAGACGCAGAACGTGGCCGGTGTGCTTCAGCCTTGAGGCTCCTGGAGCAGTTGCAACTTAAGGGCAAGGGCAGGGCGAAAAGGCTTTGTGGCCTAGGAGAGAGAAGTCTGCTTGGAGGGGAAAAACGATGGCAGGCCGCATCAGAATAACTGGGCTTCTTTATACAGTAGTTTCTTTAGCCTTTTCCACCCTGTATTTTTTAAGCCATTCTTTTTTCATTTATTCTCACTGCCCTGTGAGGTGAGGTTAGGCCCAGGGTCGCCTCATATGTTAACACTTCTAACATGGAAAACATTTATATGCCGGGGGGGGGGGGGAATGAAGCCCACGGGTAGAGCATCACATTTAATTATGTTGAAAATGTATACCCCACCCAAACAGCATAGCTTTCATGTCTGTTTAATTCTGTACACACAGGTTGGGAAGCGGTAGCTTCCTAGCATGTACACTGAGGGAAATGTACACACATGTGCAGCCACAAGTGCACTTTTTCTTAGGCTGAAGTGTTTTTCTGAGCAGGGAAGGTGTAACATGAAAATAGCTTTGAGAGATAGTGACTTGCCCAAGGCCACCCAGTGAGCTGAGGGACTAACTGGGTCTTCCCCTTCCAAATTCAACACTCTGACCAATGCTCTATATAGACTTGGAACTTGGAGCCCTGTTTTCAAATTCCATCTCAGCCACAGACTCACCAGCCAAAGACCCTCTCCCTCAGCCTCAGTTCCCTGTCTGGAGAATGGAAACCAGAACTTATGTTTCAGTGTCCTGGACAATGCTAAGAGTGGTTGCAAAGAGACTTTTATATTATATACCCAACAACTGAATCACCAGGTATCCTTATGCCCAGTCTCATTTTTATGCTATCCACTAAACTCCATCTCATCCCCACAGTGAAGAAAAAACAACAACCGCCTAAAGATACCCATATTCTACCTGGTCTGTCTTCTACCCAACTGTGCTCTGCCCTTCTATAGGGCAAACTTTGGTGCTGGATACAATGCAGGTTGGAGCTGAAGGGCATCAGCAGACAAATAACGTTTTTGGACCTGGCCCTCATCACATCCATCCCTTCCATGCCCATCCCCGCATCCCCAACACATTTCAAGGTACGTTTGGGCTACTGCCAAACATATGTCCCCCCCCAACTGCCCTGTGACACTGGCCCCCCTACCTGAGATTGCTGGGGGATGTTTAGAAAGTTGCCGTCCCGGGGTCCGATGCCGACAAACCGGTTGGCAGAGGAGGAGGAGCCTGGCGCTGAGAATGCTGGAGGGGAAAGAGATGTGAGGCCGTTAGGGCCACTGGGCGAGGCTGATGATATTGATGGTGCTCATGGAAAAGGAGACTGATGGGCAAGCAGGCCTGTCAGATGAGACTCACACAGCAAAATCCAAAGAGAGAGACTGGACACAATTCCCCCTCCCCTCCCAAACACCCTCTTCTCAAAGAGCTCAAGAGAGGAGGAGAGAGCCATGACCTGTGGGCTGTGAGTGCGGCCTGCTGTTGCTAGAGATTATGGGACATTGACAGACTTGGTCAGCCCAACTGCACAAGCAACCTGAGCAACTGCTTGGGGCAGCAATCATTTTAGAGGCCTCAATGAAGCCATGCCCAGCACCCCCTGCGATACTATAAGGGCTCCTGGGGTGCTCCTCTTGGATCATGCACTACAGTTTTATACCAGCCTTGCTTACTTCATTCCACAGGCTTCATCTCTCTTGTGCACTCTCTCTCTCTCTCTCTCCAAGTGGCCCGAAGCCTCCATCTCCTGGTTCAGTTCTGTCTTTGCCCCCTCCCACCCAGGGGCCAGGGGCTTCTTTGTTGAGAGTGCTATCAGAAGTCTGAGACACCCTCCTGTGCCCACCAGCGGGGTTGATGACTTTCCAGAACATGCCCATGTATGGGCCTGCTAGGAGATGGAGTCTCGTGGTCTGCGTGCCTCCCCTGGGCATAGCACTGTGTGCCAGAAATAACTGAGCTCAGTTCTTTGGTATTTGGTGTGGTGGCAGAGGAGGGCAGGGTTTTCAATGAAGCTGAATGAGGGGCAGGGAGCAAGCATGGGACATTCCCCCACCCCAAAGCTGATCTCCCATGTGGAAATCAGTCTGGGCCAAGATGTGTTTAGGGATATTATGAAAGCTCCTCAGGAGGTTCTGCAGCCACATGCTCACTCACTCACTCGCTCATGCACACGCACACACAAGCACACACACCAGCCCAGTGTGGCATTTCACCTTTCCACCCAGCCTCTGTTCACAAACAGCCCTGGTTGCCTGAAGCTGTTTTCTCTGCTGTCCATATTCCTTTAGGGCTTTGATGGGAGGGCATCAGCTTTTGTCCAGTGAGTTCAGGCCAGGGGTGATTCCAGGGATTGGAAGCAAAAAGGAAAAGTTCCCCTTGAGCTGCCAGCTCTTGAGGCAAGGCACTTCATATGTTCCCTGGTCCCTGACACAACACTAGGAGCCTCAGGGACTCTTTATCTGTTTGTTGACTTCCAGCTACCAAAGGAGATGAAGAGCTGAGCTACACGATCAGCAGACTCACGTGATGTATCTGTTGCCGAATTGTGCCACTTCAGACTACACAGTAGGACTGGGTAGAGAGGGTTGAATGTTTGAATGCCCTTCTCCCTTTTATTTAAAAAAAAAAGGTTCTGCACATACAAAATGAGCCAATGAACACACAGAAGAGAAAGGTTCTAGGCTAGTCTTCTTGCTGGTATGGTAATTTTGAATGCGCGATAATTTTTTTCAATATAGGGGACAGTCAAGCATCCAATACAAATGTTTTGAACAACAATAACGAACCTTGCAGCCCCCACCTGCAGCCTGAAAGGGTTCAGTCCAGCGATGTACATCTTGATGAGCCTGTTAGTCGTGTAGCTCAGCTTTAAGTGCCTGGTAGCCTCTGATCTCAGCCCTGCAAGCAGCTGCAATATTCCCCACACCTCCCGAGTCCTTTCTGAGCTCCCTTATGGGGAGTAGCAGGAAAGACAGCAACCAGCACATATATAACTCCGGCATTTCCTTTCAGGCCTACAACCTGGCCCCCTCCCTTCAAGCCTCACTCCCCCCTCCCCCACTTAATCACCATCAGTTTAATGGAGAACATGAACAGCGTGAGAGTGAGCAATGCCATGAGCACAGATGCAGAAAAAAAAATTAAAAATAAAAAGGAGGGAAGGAGAGAAAGAAAAAGGAAAATGGAAGTGGTACCTGATCGTCTTCTCCAAAGGGGCTCCCCTAAGCCAAGAAAGGTGGTGAGAACTGCTTCAAAAGGGGAGAACCCAGGAGTCCTGACTCCTTCTATCCCTCCTGCAATAGGTCTGATAGAACCTCCCCCCCCCCCCACAGTGGGAACAGAGCCAGGCATCCTAGCTCATAGCCACACATCCCCCGACCCCACTGCAAACCGCAAGACACATATGCCCTCCAATGAATGGGACAGTAGCCCTGCGTTCCTGACAACACCCCCCCCCCCTCCAATGACTGGGTTCTAATCCTCAACAAACATTGGGAATAGTCTCTGGAAGCTCTGTTTCCCAATTTCCCCTCCTCCCCCTTCCCATAGGTACACCCTTCCCAGAGAGAGCACAGACCACAATTCGGAGGAAGGGGGATGACAGGAAGCTTGCTATGGATCTCAATGGAAGTTGATTTTTCAAGCACCAGATGAACACCCGTAAATACAACCTTCCCTCATAGCACAAAAACCAAAATATCTAACAGTAATTCTTATTCTTGGAATTTTATATGTATGGTTTATTTTTGTCCCTTAAAAAAAGAAAAGAAAAAGAAATCCGCAGTCCTTACCCAGGAGCCACCATGGCAACCAACAACATAATGAGAAAAAAAAATTCAAAAAAAAAATTAAAGGTGTCGGAGCTGGGCAGCTACTGCATCTTTAAACGCTGGGGGATGGGATGGAAGGTGTGAGGGGGTGATGGCAGCTTGGGGAAAGGATCGAATGGGGTGTTTCAACCTTTAAAACAAGCATAAAGCACAAGACTTGATGATGACGACATGGTGCCCCAAGCCCACCATTTTGCTCTACCTGCTGCTTTGTCTCCCTTCTCCCCCCCCACCATACATCTCTATAGTCTGTGTTTCTTTCTTCCTTTCTTCTCTCTACTTGTCTCTTTTACGCGCATCTGCGCATTCTTCTTCTGCATCTGTCACTGTGCGCATTCTTCTCTGTTTCTCTTTTCCTTGCCCCTCCTCTGCTGCTCCTCTTCCTCCTGTTTTTCCCATTATTTCTGCCCTGCTCAACCCCCTAGTGAAGGGCTTTGGGGTGGGTGGGTGGGTGGGAGAGGCTGATTTAGTGGTATTTTGCTTGGTGGTTTGGGTTACACTTGGGTCCACTTACAGGGTGACGTTGGTGTCGGCGCTCCGCCCTCTGGGTTAGTGCTGGTGGATTTTGTATCAGGCATTGGAAGGGGCACTGGTCTGGCCACAGGTGGTGGTGGCGGCAGCAAAAATGACCCCGTGACTTTGCCCTGGCCGCTACCGTTAGGCTGCGAACAACATAAATACAGTGATGCGTGAACGAGACAAGGCAACGTTAAAGATGCAGTATCTGCTGGCAGCTCTCAGGGCTGAGAGCAAGGGAAGGGACTTTGAACTGGGGTTTGGGAGATCCTTTTTCTCCCCCTTCTTTTTTCTCCAAAGCCATGTTTTGCTTTTCAGTCTTCCCACAAACTTTCCCCATTTCCTCACTACCCTTTTCTCTCAAACACATATGTTCTCTTTTCTCATCACAAGAGACTCAAGCTTGAATCACAGGGGCTGCCTGTATCCCAGCTTGATTGGCAGGTCTGAAAGAAGACTCCTCCATTCCAACAAGCAATGTGAAAACTCGTCTTGACTAGAATTATTTCCTATCATCACACATCATTGCAAACTGTCTTTTTATAGGCTACAGTTATACAGCTAGCAATGGATCGTGCTCTCCACTGGGCAACCTGGGGCATGTTTGGAATAGATGTGTAGCCTCAAGACAGAACAGCAACCAGGTCCACCTTCAACTCCGTATGGATGCCCATTGAGAAGGACTGAAGCAAGAGGTTTCTGACTAACCAGGAGACATTCTGCCTTCCCTAAGCTGTATAAACTCTGAATCCTAAGTGGCTAGCCCAATAGGACCAAATGCATGTTTTACCCACAAATAACCCTAAGCTAAGAAAAAAATGACTTTGTGTATGTAAAAGATTTCCTCTCCCGTCTTATTAAATGCCAAACATGGATAGTTACATCGTTAAATGTAATGAATCTGGTCCTCAGAAAGCGCCATGAGATTTTGTAGCAGTGATCCAGGGTCACCTTTTGGACTCTGAACCTAAAGTGTCTCATTTCTTAGCCCTTAACCACAGAAAGAGAAACTTCTTTTTAGACTCCTTTTAATCAAAAAAGCTGAAATTATCCCATCGTGTCACATTGCGGGCAAGCTTGGGCTGGAAGAAAACACCTAAAGTAGGCCCATGACTAGCGTTGGTAGCTTTTGAAAGATGCTTCCTCCTGCTCTGTTTTTCCCCCACCACATGCAGTCTGCATGAAGCAATAGAACTGTGATGATAGGATTCCATCTGTTTAGAAGAGGGCCTATGGCAACAAAAGTCCATGGTAGGAGTGTGCAGGGTAGGGATAAGAGCCTCTTGCTCTGAAACTAGGGTTTTCCAAGTGATTTCATCAGCTCCTAACTCTCTCAGCCCTGGAAAGGACACAGAGGTGGCAGCCACAGTGGACCCTCCTACATCTTTTCTGTAGTTCAATGTCTCCCAAACTTTTTTGATTTGCGGCTCCCTTGACCATTGGTGACCCATTACCTTATGTTGATGCCTGCCAATTGGCATGGCATTGTTTTCCGAGAGGATTCCGTGGCACTCCGCGGCTCCCCTGGCTGGTTTCCATGGCTCCCCTGGGAGCCACGCCTCCCAGTTTGGGAACCACTGCAGTAGCCCATCAATTTTCTCCCTTATCTTTCTTGTTATTTCTACACCACTCCTTCCATGCTTTGGCTTTGGCCCTAGAAGGAACCAAAGGGATGGACCGTGTAACCAGTGTGTAACCGGTGCTATGTGATCTCAGAAAAGCTGACATCAACACAGGACAGAAGGATTACTAAGGCCTAGCAATGAGACAAATCAGCATATGTTTTGTCATGATAATGCCTGACTTCCAGTTCTGGTAATGTTCCTACTGCTTGATCACTGAGACTGCTTCACCCTGACTTCGGATGACCTGTATATGTGGAGGAGACCCTTCAAGAAACTAGGACAGTTACTCCTGTGGTGGGTGGGTGTTGTTGAGAAAAGACAAAGTGTCTTGTTGAACCTTAAAGACTTATTAGCTTGTCCTTATATTTTTGCTGCCTCAGAATGACAAGGCTGTTCTTCTGGAATATGTTCTAGTGGGGCTGAAGGTTCTTCTAGCCCCTTGCCA